>JAVUPR010000443.1:2521504-5043008 GCA_036785695.1 Gentiana straminea | reverse complement strand
GTTATGTAATCGTTTTATTTCGATCTTTTTGGTAAAGGAATGCTGTCTAAGTAAAATTTTACTAAAATTGAGTTAATTGAATCTTTTTCTATTTTGCAACGTATTGATAATATTCGGATTGACGTAATTAACCAAGATGAATCGCAACATTTAACCTAACGGTGAACTGACCAGAGAAGTTAGGATATGAGATAAAAGATAGAGAAACCGGAGGGTAAAATTGGCCGTGCGAAAGCGTGACAACGGAATCCTATTTCCTACCCGGGGGCAGATTTGTCTTGGGAAAGATGAATCTTATTAAATTTGTGCTCAAGATCGTAATAATGTTAAAATCAACGGTTTAATTGAAACTAACACCGGAAAGTTAAATCGATCCGCACGACAACCGGAGCCTTTTGAATAACATCGGCCGTCGACAAACGGAATAACCTCTTTTATCCGGGGTAGATTTGTACTCGGTACTGTTCGGACTAAGCGAGATTAGCATGGGGCGATTGTGGAGATTAAACCGATGACAATTTGACATATGACAATTTCATACGCTCGTGTGAGGAGGAATTGTTAACCTCGGGAGTGCACCGTTTCATTTACTCAATTGGACCTAATATAAAAGGAAAGATCGAGCACATTCCGTTTTCTGAAAAAGATCGTATAAATCAATTATATAAACTTTGGCTAGTTCTATAAAATTATCTGTCTAGTCTATTATTATAAACTATATATTGGTATCTATATATTGGTATCTATATATATATATATATATATATATTTTGCAATCCATGTACATCTATATATATTTATATATCTATATATATTATATTAGAATAACTTTTAAATTACGCATTTATTTTATGTTAAGTAGAATAGTAGTAATCTGTGTGATAAAATTGTGGTTTATCGAGTTAATAACAACTCTTTGGTGTTTAACCACACTTAAAAGAATTACCACGTTTTCCCTGAGGATTCGACACTCTGACTCACCACACTAGCACTATGATTTGACCCGGTACACTGCCGGTAAGGATTGTATAGCACTAGAAAACGTCCGTCAGCTTTCTGGCGCCGTTGCCGGGGACCACGTCGCTAATTTCTTTCTTTGTGTCTATGGTTACTACTTGTATTAGCTCAAAATTCTCGAGAATAAATCAACACTTTTTCTTATCTCATTTCTATTTTATTTTTTCGTTGGTATCTATTTTCTTTTAGTACCAATTTTCTTCTTCTATAAAACTCGAGCATTTTTCTATTTTCGTTAGTTGATGACCAGAAGCGGTAAAGCCTCACTTACTCCTTATAAGCCTGACATAAATACTTACGAAAGGCAGTTAAGAGTAGAGAGTAAACGTGGTCATACTAGTCAGGGAAATCCTGACGAATCATCTTCAAACAAAAATACAGAAATGGCTGAAACTAGTGATGAAACAAATGAACAGAGGCTAGATCATGCTCCAGGGCATGGACAAAACCCTGTTAACCCTAATAATAATCATAATAATAGAAATAATCAGATCGGAACCAGAATAATCGTAATAACCCACCAAACCCGAGACCTATTTGTGATCAAACCATAAGAAGAAACCAGACTAATAATCCCATACTTTTACCCAATGAAGGAGCAAATAATTTCGAAATTAAATCTCATCTTTTTGGTTTAATTGACGCAAGAGTCCAATTCCTAGGAGAGGATGATGAAGATCCACATCATCATCTCTATCTTTTTGAATAACTGTGCAATACAACCAAAAGTCAAGGTGCTCATAAGGAACTAACGAGGATGACTATGTTTCCTTTTTCTTTAAAAGGACGAGCCCGAGATTGGTTTATGTCTCTTCCACATCATTCACTTACTAGTTGGGAGGATATTCAAACTGAATTTCTGAAACAATATTTCACTCCAGGGACGAAATTTGGAATTAAAAGTCGAGGTTGCTAACTTTAGACAAGGATCCGAAGAAACGCTTGGGAATGCACTGGAAAGATTTAAAAAATTGTTAAGAGCTGTCCCGATCATGGTTATTCCTTAGATATGCAAATTCAACTTTTACGTCGTAAATTAAGAAAAGATTCATGTGCGAATGTAGATCATGCATGTGGTGGTTCTTTAATGATGAGTGAAGCTCAAATAGTTTACGATGCTATAGAAAAGATTTCCAAAAATAACAGAATGTGGGAAACCGGTTCTAGCACCAGAAAAGTAGCTTTTGTAGGAGAATGTACATCTAATACGGAAGTTCTAGCACATTTAGAAAATTTGAGTAGGAAATTTGATGGCCTACAATCGAACAAAAACCAAAGTTCAGAAAATAGTACACCAACTGAATACTCAAATCAGGATAATATGTCATTAGGGATCGAAGAACCAACAGGATATTCAAGAGAGGAGGTGAGTTTTCTTCAGCAACATAGGAATTTGAACAATGCATATTCAAACTCATTTAATGCTATTAGAAGAGATCACCCTACTTTTCGATGGTCTGAAAACCCTAGTAAGCAAGGACAACCGCCATATCCAGTTTAGTATAGGAATATGAATAATAATCAAGTTTATCAAGAAAATACATCTAATCGAATTTACAATCATTACCTAGATCCTATCCTCAACATACCACTCAAAGTATACCGGTAACTCAAAGTTCAACTCAACTGCAAGGAGTTGAAAAATGGGAAAAACTAATGGAAAATATGATGGGTGTAGTATCTACTCAAGCTAAGAATATGGAAACAATGATGACTTCTATAGGTACGATCTCTACAGGATTTGAGTTCAATGAAAACATCTATGAGTGGACATGATACCAGAATGAGAACGATAGAAGCCTCATTAAGGAATATGGAAGATCATTTGAGTAGGGAAGGTGAACATAAGAACAGTAGACCTCCTGGAAAATTACCAAGAAATACTGAAATAAACCCAAGAGAGGTAAATGTTGTAGTTACGAGAAGTAGAAAACTCTGTGGTAGTAATGGAGTAGAAAACTTCGGGAATAATGAAGTAGAAAATGATTTAGATGGAAAAAATGATGAAACTAATGATGAACTTGAATTCACTGATGAGGAAGAAGAAATTATAGAGAATTTCTTGAAAAGGAATAGAAGTTTGGAACCTGAGAATGAAGGTGAAAAATGGGGAAAAATCCCTAGGATTTTGAAAGATCCCATGGATAAAGATTTAAGGACTTTATTCAAGGAACATGTTAGAATGGAAGATAATGAAAACAAGGATGAAAAACAGGAAGAACTGAAGAAATCTGAAGTAGAGATTGATTCAGGGAATGTTTTAACGAAAAAACTCAAGATCATGATACTTGGCGATCAAGTAATACTCAAAAGTTTAAGGAGAAAGGAAAAGAGAAAATGACTTTGGGATCAAAGGTTATAGATTTAGAATCTTTACCTTACCCACCTAAATATCAAATTAAAAAGATTAAAGCGATCGAAGTATGCTCGTTTCCTTGATACTTTTCGTTATATTCATGTTAATATCCCCATTTATCGAAGCTCTAATTAGTATGCCTGCTTATGGAAAGTTTACGAAAGATATTCTGTCGAACAAGAAAAAATTAGAGGAATATGAGAATATATGCCTAAATGAAGAATGTTCTGCAGTTTTGCGGCATAAGTTACCACCTAAACTGAAAGATCCGGGAAGTTTTACCATTCTATGTGAAATTGGAGGATTTCTGTTTAAGAAGGTCTTATGTGATCTTGGAGCTAGTATAAATCTCATGTCTTATGAGGATTATAAAAATCTAGGCATAGGAAAGCTTACGAAGACTGAAATGACTCTGCAGATGGCAGATAGATCGATTAAATACCCTAAAGGAATTATTGAGGACGTATTGGTTAAAGTAGACAAGTTCTATTTTCCGGTAGACTTTGTAGTTATGGAAATGGAAGAAGGATATTCGAGCGCCACTTATATACGAGGTCGACCATTTCTAGCTACGGGAAGAACTTTTATAGATGTCCGAAAGGAGAGTTAATTACGAGAGTCAATGAAGATGAAGTTGCTTTCAATATTTTCAAAGCTATGAACCATCCATACAGATCACCAAAATCATGTTCTTTTATAGAAGATATTCACTCGTCTATGATATTCGGTTACCAACTTTTGAAGACAGATTAGAAGAATGCTTAACTCTTGTCTATCTATAAGGAAGATGAGAAAGACACCGAAATGAAAGAGATAATCCTTTCTCTAGATAAAGGAAGTTTTACTTTTAAACCATCATGGCATAAGTATTTGGAATTAGAACTAGAAGGACCAGTTCTTAAACCATCTCTGGAAGATCCACCTAAGAATCTGGAATTGAAACCGTTACCTTTAAATCTGAAGTATGCTTTTCTTGAAACTAATAATCTATTACCGGTTATTATTTCATCATCTTTAACTAAGCAACAAGAAGATCAATTACTTAGAATGTTGAAACAACATAAGAAAGCTTTTGGATGGACAGTTGCCGATATTCGAGGTATTAGCCCGGAGATTTGCGTTCATAAGATAATTCTGAAGGAAGATGCTAAACCTTGTATTCAACCGCAACGCCGCCTCAACCCAAATTTGCAGTTAATTGTTAAGAAAGAGGTCATTAAGCTATTAGAAATGGGGATAATTTTTCCCATATCAGATAGTGAATGGGTAAGTCCAACTCAAGTGGTACCAAAGAAAGGAGGTTTCACAGTGAAAGAAAATGAAAAGAATGAATGGATTCCGACAAGAGAGATTACAGGTTATCGAATGTGCATTGATTTTCAAAAACTAAATGATCATACTAAGAAAGATCATCATCCACTTCCATTCATAGTTCAGATGTTGGAACGTTTAAGTGGACATAAGTATTACTGTTTCTTAGATGGTTATTCAGGATATTTACAGATATTCATTGCAGCAGGAGATAGAGAAAAAACTACTTTCACTTGTCCTTATGGAACTTTTGCTTATAAAAGAATGCCGTTTGGTTTATGTAATGCACCAGCTACGTTTCAAAGGTTTATGATGGCTATATTTGCTGATATGGTTGAGAAATTCTTAGAAATTTTTATGGATGACTTTAGTGTTTACGGAGACTCATTTGATGTTTGTTTGTTACACTTAGAACGAGTGTTACAACGCTGCGAAGATACCAATTTAGTTTTAAACTGGGAAAAATGTCACTTAATGGTATCAGAAGGGATTGTTCTAGGTCATAGAATCTCTGAAGAAGGTATTGAAGTTGATAAAGCTAAAGTCGAAGTAATTGAAAAATTACCTCCACCAGTTAATTTAAGAACCCTAAGAGGATTTCTGGGACATGCAGGAATTTATTCATTGCCGATTTTTCAAAAATAGCAAAACCTCTAAGTCATTTGCTTGAAAAAGAAGTACCTTTTAACTTTGATAGTAAATGTATGGAAGCTTTTCAGACCCTAAAACTGAGATTAACTACTGCACCAGTTTTAGTAGCACCAAACTGGAGTTTACCATTTGAGATTATGTGTGATACAAGTGATTTAGCTGTAGGAGCTGTTTTAGGTCAAAGATATAACAAAATTCTCAAAGCTATTTACTATGCATCTCACACATTAAACACTGCTCAACTAAATTATGCAACTACAGAAAAAGAACTGTAGGCTGTAATTTTTGCCTTAGATAAGTTTTGATCGTATATTGTTGGTTCTAAGGTAATAATTTATACAGACCATTCAGCACTGAAGTATTTACTGAGTAAGCTAGAAAGATGCTAAACCTCGTCTTCTTAGATGGATTCTCTTACTTCAAGAATTCGATATTGAAATTAAAGATAAAAAAGGAAGTGAGAATGTAGTAGCAGATCATCTAAGTAGAATGGAAAATGATGAAGAAATAGGAAATGAAATTAAAGATTCATTTCCTGATGAACAACTATTTAGAATAGATACTCCTTCAACCATGCAGTTATTAAAGAATAGAATTCCTTCTAAGGAAATGTCACCTTGGTTTGGGGATATCATTAATTACTTAACTTGTGATTATATTCCGTCTCATTGGACTTGGCGAGAAAAAAGAAGTTCTTTTATGACTTAAAATTTTATTACTGGGAGGAACCAGACCTTTTCCGTAAATGTTCGGATGGGATAATCAGAAAATGTGTGGCTGATAATGAAATTTTAAGTGTTTTATCATTTTTCCATGATCGTGAGGCAGAAGGTCATCATGGAGGTTGGAAAACTGCTTTTAAAGTTTTACAATGTGGTTTTTATTGGCCTACACTATATAGAGATGCTTATAAGTATGTTAAATCTTGTGAATCTTGTCAAAAATCGGGAAATATATCTAAAAAACATGAAATGCCTATGCAACCTATTTTAGAATGTGAGTTATTTGATGTTTGGGGTATAGATTTCATGGGACCTTTCCCTATATCTTTTGGAAAAAGATTTATTCTTGTAATGGTAGATTATGTCTCGAAATGGGTAGAAGCTGAAGCTCTTCCCACTAATGATACCAAAGTTGTCATACGATTCCTTAAAAAGAATATATTTACCAGATATGGCATTCCGAGGGCTATCATTAGTGATAGAGGGTCACACTTTTGTAATAGACCATTTACTAAGATAGTTGAAAAATATGGTGTAACACATAAGTTAGGAACGCCCTATCATCCGTAAACCAGTGGACAGGTAGAGGTGTCAAATAGAGAAATCAAAAGAATCGTGGAGAAAACAGTGGAATCAAATCGTAAAAACTGGGCAGTTAAATTAGATGATGCATTATGGGCGTACAGAACAGCTTTTAAAACACCAATTGGTTGTTCTCCCTATAAGCTAGTCTTTGGTAAGTCTTGTCATCTCCCAGGTTGAGTTAGAACACCGAGCCTTCGGGCTATTAGATTTACGAATTTCGATCCTAAGGTCGTTTGTCGGTGATCATAGATTGCTTCAATTAACAGAACTAGAAGAATTTCGTCTCGATTCTTATGAAAATGCTCGAATCTACAAGAAACGCACGAAATCTTTCCATGATAAGAGAATCTTTAAACGTGAGTTCCATGTAGGTGATCGAGTGCTCTTGTACAATTCACGTTTAAGTTGTTTCCAGGTAAGCTTAAATCTAGATGGACGAGTCCATTTAAAGTAACACGGGTTTACAAATGCGGAGTTGTTGAACTAGCTGATGGAAATACGACTTTTATAGCCAATGGCCACAGAGTAAAGTTATTTGTGGAGGGAGAAGGAATCACACTGAAAGAAGAAGTAATGCTACTAATTGATCCCCCGACAAATTGAAAAAGCAGAAAACCGAAAAACTGAAAAGCAGAGAAACTGAAATCAGCCGAATACCAGGTGCTATATATCTTTACTCTACTTTTCTGCGTTTTTATTTATGTTTAAACTCTTTTCGTCTTTTACCGGATAGACGTAAAAGAACTGGATGCCTTTTTTAGATAGATTAGGAGTATTTATTTTACTTTTGAAATTAGGCCTTGATAAAGATGTCGCGTTTGCTATAGAAGCTTTAGTTTTTGAACAAAACAAGAAATTGTTGAGAGAGATTAGATTGAAAGAAGTTTGTAATGGAACATCAAGGAGTGCAATAAAAAGAAGGGCAAAGTTTCTGATGAGATGCAGAATCTGTGGAAAAAGTGAACATGTTGGACGCTGTGGGAAGAACACAACCAAATCCCAGGATGAGTGTTTCAATATTGTTAGGAAGGGAACGATTAGGTGGTTATCCGAAAATCCCGATGGAATTCCAAGAGATAATTCAAATGCTTCGTTTTTAGGAGTTAGGTTGATTGAACGTTATATCAGAACTCTGGAAGATTTAGAAATCGAAGAATCAGGAACCTCTTAAGTTTCGAGTCTTTTCTTATGTTTTATTACAACTTTATAAAATTTTCTTATAACATTAAGGAGTTTATAAAAGTTATGGATCTTTATAAAATTAAGGAGTTTTATAAAAGTTTTATAATTTTATTTTTTTAGTTTTAATTTAGATATTTTATAATAATTAATAAAAGTTTATTAAATATTTATAAGCTTTTTATTAAGTTTTATAAAGATTTTAATAAATTTTTAAATGTGTTATAAAATTATTTTTAAGATTTTAATCAAGTTTAATTAAGTTTTATAAGAATTTTTATAAGTTTTTAAATAAAAATCATAAAAAGTAAAAAATCGGAAAAAGTAAAAAAATTGTGCACGGACCGATCCGGCCCTTAACCCGGACCGATCCGGGGTCTATATACATAAAAAACGGGGACCCCTTTTTTCTTCTTCTTCTTCCCTAAAATTTTCTTGCCGCCGCATCACACCCCAAAATCCCACCACTCAATTTTTTTTCAATTCTTCCATAAAATTTCATCTCACACTACACCACAACTTGATTTCTTCCTCCTTTCATCTCCTCTCTTCCACAAAAGTTGAAAAAATAAAAAAGGATCGAAAACAAGCTCCATTTCTTCCGGCGACTTTACAGCTTTTCCGGCCTACTTTTCAACGTTTTCTTCATATTAAGGTATTATTTAGTTTATTTAGTTATCAATTTCGTATTTTTCATATTTTTAGATTAATTTCAACTGTTTTGATTTTTGAGTATGTTGTGACATTTTTATTTTTTGTTGTTTATTTTTTGTTGTTGTGTTATTGATTCTCTTTACCAATATCGTAGAATGGCTGAGTCGAGTAGAAAAGCCTCTAAGAAGCGGAAATCAAACATTCCTATAGCAACTCCGGTAGTAGGCACGATAATTTTATCACCTGAAGAAGAAGCCGTAAGCTTCAATGAAACAGCATCACAAGAAGCTAAGAATGCGTATCAAAGGATTTATAGTAAATGTGATGTTTTGATTGAAAGAGGATTAGATTTTGATGACTTAAGTGATGAAGTTAAGGATATTTTTACGAGACGTCAGTGGTTAGAACTAGCAGCCAGAAGAGAAGGGGAAATAAATACGACTTTAGTAGCTGAATTTTATTCGGTTTTGTCTACTATGTCACAAGATGAGCTTCGAGTCGCAAACTTTGTACCCCAAGAGCTAGAAATGTTCCCTTTAACCACTGCCATTATAAATGCGATTTTGGGAGTTGAAGTTTTCCGGATGATGAAGATTATAGGGTAGTTTGGAATTTAGATGATCCTGCAACATTTGAGCAGACTGCCTTGAGAGCTCAGCACGCTTTTGATTCAACCGCTGTGTGGGTTGAAAATAGGTTTAACTACGGGGAGTGTTTTAGAGGTTTAAGGGCGATTAAAAGGTTTATTAGCCATAATCTCTATCCTTCGAGTAAACATACGGCTTATGGAAAAGAAGATGTTTGTATCGCATGGGCGATGGTAAATGATGTAAAGGTGGATGTTGGGAAGGTAATGTTTAAAAGAGTTTTCGAGAGCATTGTCATCGCCAGACCAGGGAGTCATCTGTACTTCCCTTGTTTTATTTCGGATTTATGTCGTAGGTCGGGAGTACCATTCCTGCCTAATGACAAGTTAGCTCTGGCTGATGCACCTCTGATTGGACCAAGTTTGACTAGGCTTCCAGATGGTAGAATAAGCTCTTTGATCAGAAGACGTCAAACTCAACCAGCTCCACCAGTTTCCACATCTTCTTCTTCTTTTCCATCTTTTTCTAGTCAGCCTCAAAAAACTCCTTTCTCCAACACTATCACTTATGACATGTTTCAATCTTTAGTTTCGGACGTTGCACGTGGTCAAGCCAACATGGCTTTGTATGCTGAAAGTAATAGGCAGTGGTGTGATGATATTCGTAGAGGTTTAAGGAGGAACGAGCAGTTGCTTCGTAATCCTACTTTTGATGATCCTGCCTATCCACCTTGTCAGTCCGATCCGTATACCTTACCAGAGTGGGTAGAACCTATTCCACCACCTTCGAGCTTTCATCCAATGTCATATCCTTTTGGAAGCCAATCGAGTGGTACAGGTGTATTTTCGACAGGTATTCAGAGACCCGTGATGTCTAGTTGGGGAGGATTCGCTGAGTTTGCGCATATCACTACTGGCATGAGTTCTATGGGTCTTGATAGTTCAGTCAGGACCACAATGACATTTCAGCCGCCAGCTTCTCGGTCGTTTCCGAGTTCGAGCTTTCATGTTGATCCTGAGGAAGATTATGAAGAAGATTGAATTTTATTACTATATTTGATTAAACATTTTTACTGCACGTTTTTTATTTTCGACATTTTCATTTAGATTTTGGTTTGTTTCATTTTTTTCATTTTATAGTAGTTTTTCATTTTATTTAGAGTATCATCTTAATTATTCTAATCGTTTTAAGTACCATAAAAAAAATTTAAAAAAAATTACGAACTTTGTATCATTAGTAAATCGTTTTCAACATTTTAATCGTTTCATAACTATAAATTTTAAATGGACGTATCCGTTGTTACACTTGTGAGGGGAGTATAGAAGAAAAACCAAACTTTACATTTACCTCTGTACTCGGTAAAAGAAAATTGAGGCCGGACCGAGCCGGCCTAGTCTCGGACCGATCCGGGAAAAGAGATGAGTCATTTTCCAGTTCCTCTAATGCACCCACGTATGTTTTTTCTTTCTATTAAAAGGGAATGAAGCAATGAGGAAAAATTGCCAGCTTTTTCACTTGCTATATCTTTTTACTTTCAACTTTTCATCTAGTTTTAAAAATGTCGAACCATTCCTCGCCCTCTGTTAATTCATATGAGCCAAATACACCAGAAGCTATGGCTCCAGAATCACGAGCTTCAAACGATAATATACTTTTACACCATCTCCAATCCTGTTGGAGAAAAGTTTAAATTTCGATAAACTTGATAGATGGGGTAAAACTGTTATTCGAGGATTCGGTTGGAAGAAGTTTGTAAGTGCGCCAAGAGGACGAGTCAATATATCGATTGTTCGAGAATTTTATTCTGCCCTAATGACAACGTCCATGATTGAAAGTACTCAAATTATCACGGTAAGAGGAGTGGCTATTCCCTTCTCTTCGTCTATTAACAATCAACTTTTTGAAATTCCGCATGTGACGCTGCCACACTTTGAAATAAAGTGGGGATTAAATAATGCCTATAATCATCTGAATAAAACTCATGAGGCATTCCAGTGTCTATTTCCACTCTTTGATTCGAATCACGATTTGTCCACAAGTGCCTTACTTCCACATTTAAGGGCATGGAAACATTTCATTAACTCTAGGGTGTATCCTACTTGGGATTTCGGGAGCCTTTGTGATAATGAAATGCTTTTGTTGTACGCCTTGACATTTGGTGAGTATGTGGATTGGGGAATTTTAATTCAGAGGACGGTGCTAGAGTTTGCCATAACGAGGGGCAGTAGGGGGAAGCCTATGCCTTCTTCGTCGATGATTTCAAGATTGTGTATTCAGATGAATGGAGTTGGTGAGTTGGAGAATGATGAAGTCTTTCCTTCAAGAGAGAATAGAGTTGGATTGTTGCCGGTAGATACACCGGGATGTTCGTCAACCATTTAAAATGGTTGACCAGTTTTAAGAAGTTTGACTGAGTTTGTTTAAGTTTGTAGTTTTTTTTAGTTAGTTAAGTTTTTTTTCTTTGTAATGGTTTTTAATATCCTGTTTAATATAAATGTTTCAGTTTTTTTTTAAGTTTGTTTGTTATTTAATAATATATTAGTATACGCTAAGAATGAAATCGTAATAATAACGATAATAAAAATTTTAATAGTATTTTCAAAACCTACTTTTTTAATACTCATTGAACATCGGGACGATGACACTTCGTAAGTGGGGAGTAGAGTTAGGTTAGAAAATTCATTAAAATTTCGAAAAAATAGTTATAATTATTAAAATTATAAAAAAAAGTTTAATTTTTAGTTTTAATTTTTTAGATAAATTAAGTAGTTAATATATAAATATGAATAAAAAATAATATAATTTGGAAGAATAAGTTTTTAAGTAAAGTAAATTAGATATATTATAATTATATTTTATGTCTAATTTAGATTTTAACGAGATTTTAAGTTTATATAATTGAGTAATTAATGTTAAATATTGTTTTCATGAAATTATATAGATATGTTGATATTTATAAGTAAAATTTTTAGAATAATTTTCTTTTCAATATGAATTATGAGTTTGGAATTGGACTAGGGATGACGATTTTTGGCACCACCACAAAAGAAAATATAAACTATAGCCAAATAGCCTACCTAAATAAATTTTCAATTTTAGTCCTACCTCAGCCTTGATTAGAGTGATCAAGACCTCACTCGAAATTGCCATTTTGATTAACTAGAAGTAACCGACCTTTAGCTAATTTTGGTCTACATTTCCTTGAAAATTCCGCAAGTTTGTACGTACTTATGAAAAGAGATGAAGACATAAAAGCTATGTTTTGGTGAATGCTGAGATTGGAAAAATTAGATAAGTATTAGTATATTCGATATTACCTCATGACACTTGCAAGATAGTCGATTTTGGTAATGAGTTCGGATATGTTAATATTCTATAAAAGAATTAAGAACGAAGCACCATATCTACACAGAATTAATCAAATACCAGGTATCTTCCTTATCTTTGATCGACAACTTAAAAATAAAAAGAACATATCGGTTGTAGCTACCAATGATTTGAGTGCAGTAGGGTGTTATCTCGAAATGTCCTATATCACTATGAGGTTTAAAAGCTCCCGATTGCCAGATGATAGTAGTCCAGCTAGGGTGTTATCTCGAAATGTCCTATTGCTGGGAATGAAGGTATATAATGAAAAAGAAAAAGTCGAATCATAAAGATCTCAAGAATGATTACAAGTTTAAGGAAACCGGACTTGTAATTTTCGATCGAAAGAGTAATACTCCGATCAATCTTGATGAAGCAATTGTTCGGAGGATTTTGCATCATTAAACAAAAACAATTTATAAACCCTAACCTATATGCAAAACTAACTCCTAACCGGCCGAATACCGGGTAATTGCTAGTAAAGCGGGATAAGTAAGGGGTCGATCCACAGGGAATTGGGTTGTTGAATCTAGTTTTATTAATTCCTTTCAATTGTTACTCAAGAAAACAAATAAACGAAAGAACAAACATATAAACACATAGAACAGATAAAATAGATCTAAGCTATAAAAACTAAGAAAAACATAAAATAAAGATACATGGAATCGAACAATATACAAACCAAGTGATTTCAATCCAAGTTCATCTCATGATTTTAATTCAATATTGTGGTTTCACCTTTACACGAGATACGAACTCCTAATTCCTTAGTGAATCCGTTTCTCAAGCTATGAATTCCTAATCTCTTAGTGAATTCAATTATCGATCTCTCCTCTCTCGAATGTTGAGACCAATTTCCATACAAAACGAAGGTGTAGATTCAAGTTAACTCTCGTATTTTAGAATCTAGCAACCTAGATAATTAACCAATTAATTTGTCACGAATTAACGATTAAAGATCCGTTCTTTCTATGGTGATCTAGCCTAACAACGACTCTCATCAACGTTAGACAACAATTAGCAACCAATCTCTCGATCTAGTCACACAATAGCATCATAAATCATAGAAAGATACAAAACGAATCAAAGATCATAAAAATAAACAAAGGATTGAATAAATTAAAAGATAAACTCACTTAGTTTGGTACAATGGATGATCTCCATGAATCAACAAACGAAAAGAAAAGCATCCTAATCTAACCCGGATCACCCGAGCACAAGGCTCGGGTGATCGGCCTTGAAAGCCTCAAAAGTGCGGCTGCTGTGTGTTTTTTGTGTAAAGAAAAACTGATGATATTTAGGGTTGGGGCGCAGCTGTTTAAATAGGAAAACAAGTCGGTTGTGGTTAAGTCGGCCGTGGACGCCCGTCTGGTCTTCCTGGACGCTCGTCCAGGAAACGATCTGTCAATCCTGAATCTGAATTACCCTCGGACGCCGAGTTCAACATTACGGACGCCCGTTCATAAAATTTCTCATGACTCTGAATCCAAATCTTCAGCCTGGACGCCCGTCTGACATAGTGGACGCCAGTTCAGCTGGATCAACACTTGATTTCTTTCCTTATATCCTTTATTCTTCCATAAATCTGATTGATTCCTTTCCACTCGAATTTATCTCTTTAAAAATCATCTTTTCCATCAACAATGTGAATCTACAATGTAGGAAAAACATACCAAAGCGTAACGATATTCCAAAATAATATAAAATCACAATTTAAGCACATAATTCGTTACGTTTTGCAATTTAACTATTGAAAACACCACTTGCTCAATATTTCAATTATAAAGCTCGATTTCTATGAAAACATCCAGATATGGGGGAAATTGACATAAAATATATCCTTATAAAACGTATAAATCACCCTTAACAACTCCCCCACACTTAAACCTTGCTCGTCCCGAGCAAGACAAAACAAAATCAAGACTCGAGACATATAAACATTTATGCAACCATAAAGCATATTTGTTTAGGGTATATTTTACTATATTTTCGGGCTTAATCCCTAAACAATTTACCTCGATTTTAAAGGAAATAAATGAGAAAAGCATGTTTTTAACCAATAAATTCATATAATGTTCATTGAGGGTTTATAATTTAATTAGGAGGAAATATTGGGATTAAATGTTATTTTGTTACACATTTTATTATTATTATTATTCGATGACTTGGTGTAACAATAATTTTGTAGAAAATAAAGAAATGCAAGGGGATATTATTTATTGAGAAGATTTATGTCATTCAATCAAGGATTTCAAAATAAAGAAGAAAATCGGATCAGCATTTGAAGAATAAATCAGATCAGAGCGAAAGAGTGGAGTGGGGAACACGGTATACGAAGCACAGTGTGAACGCGCTCAAGTGGTACGCTCGGTCGACCGAGCCGTGCTATTCGGTCGACCGAGCCTGGACGTTCGGTCTACCGAGGCTGCAGAAATTAATTCGATGCGATTTCTAGATCCTTCCCTATGTCGGCCACAAACTCCTATATAAGCAGCATCCATTCGAGCAGAAACAGACATCCAGAAACATCAGAAAATTAGTATAGCAATTAGAAATAAATTAAATTCATAGATAGTCTTTCTTTTATTTTTCTTTCAATTTCAATTCAGCAAATAAGGATGTTTTTGAAGAAGATGAGTGGCTAAAGGCCCGAGGCTAGAATCACCAATGTGAAGCCACCATCACCGGAATAAACAAGGATTTTTGCATTTATTCGTTCTAGTAAGTTTCTTGTTCTTCCTTCATGTTTTGAATTGTTTATGTGCAATGTGTATGACTATACTTGTGTTGCATGCTGATTGAATTTAGACATACGATAGTTGATAAATTCATAGATTGCCGTAAAGGAGAGTGATAATATTTCTTCTAACAAACGAAAGTTGAGAGAGAATATTGTTAGATTAGGATTTTATATCCATATCTTTGTTCCGTAAATTCGTTAGTTGCATCGAGAGGTGGACTAGTTAACGGTGTTAAATCGAGAGAGGAAACGCCTTTTTAGTAGATAATAATCCAAGGCTTGCAAACGAATGTGCGTCTTTCTTGTTAATTTCGGTGGGGTGGTGGATCAACGGTCTTCTAGTTGTTTAATTATAATTGTTACGGAAAGATTTGTTACGTGCTAGTTTTTATTTTCAATTTTCAAACTCTTTGTCTTATTGTTTTTTAATCCAAGATCGTAGTCATCAACCTTACAAAAGAAATCGAAAGCAAAAACACTATTTTCGTACAAGTCCCTGCGGATACGACCCGGTTTCATCACTATAGTTGCGAACCTTCGCACTTGGGGTTGACATCGGTTTTATTTATTATATTTTATTACTGCTTTGCATAAAACCGCAAACAAGTTTTTGGCGCCGTTGCCGGGGACTTGGCACGGAAAGTTTTCGTTTTCAGTCTCTGTAATTTCTGGACGGTCGCTAATTCCGGTGCGTACTAATTTTTTTTTAAAAAAAACAAAAAAAAAAAAAAAACAAAAACAAAAACAAAAAAATCAGTTCGGTCGACCGAACCTGACCTCTCGGTCGACCGAGAGTTATTTTATTATTTTTATTTTCTTTTCTCTGTTTCTGTTCTGTGATAGTCTTACAGTATTCTGTTCTGTTTTATTTGCGTTTTTCGAACCTGTTTCGAGTCTGTTTTAGTTTAGTTTTTAGTTGTTGAGTCTAATTTAAGGATTATACTTAATTTAAAAAAAATAAAGAATAAATAAATAAATAAAATTTATTTTGACCCGAACATTTGGTTCGAACGTGGTTTATGCAAACTCGGGCGACGGGGGACCACTTTTATATAACCCGGAGCTAGAGCGAACCATCGTTCGACCGAATAGATGTTTGGCTCGACTCGCCGGATCGACGGACGAGGCAAACGATCCTGAAGAATACGTTGAGGAAGAAGCCCAAGTTGAGGAAATGGCAGATCAAAGGACATTGGCAGACTATGCCATGCCGTCTACTGTGAAAGTAAATCATGCAGTCGTGATTCCTGAAATCACGGCTGATAATTTTGAACTCAAAACTTCTTTAATCAACTTGGTGAGAGGTTCCACATTCCATGGCTTCTCCATGAGGACCCACACGATCACATTCACTCATTTCTAGAATCGTGCGGGACTACTTTAATCAAAGGGGTCACTGAGGACGCCCTGAGGATGAAACTTTTTCCCTTCTCACTGAAGGGAGAAGCGAAAGAATGGTATAAATCTTTACCGGTCGACTCCATTACTTCGTGGGAGGAGTTGGAGAAAGAATTTCGAGCGTACTTTCCACCGCAAAGACGGCTCATCTTTTGAATCAGATATTCACTTTTGTGCAAACTGAGAGGGAATCGTTTTGCGATGCATGGAAACGATTTAAGACTCTCTTGAGAAAGTGCCCCCACCATGGGCTGGATAAACAAAGGTTGGTCAACACTTTCTACAGTGGTTTGACTGAATTGACTAAGGGAATGGTGAATAGTTCTGCCGGAGGTGCATTTCTGAGAAAGACACCTGAAGAGGGATGGACGTTGTTTGAAGATATTGCAAAGTATAATTATGCCCCTACCTATAAGGGTGCATCCAGTCAGAAGAGCTCGACTCCAGGGAAGTATGAGGTAGATGAGACCACACTTCAAAGTCTTGTATGTGACAACTGCCATGGCCAAGGCCATCGCGATGTCGGTGCCGGCTTGACCCGATCTCTCGGTCAAAGGCTGTGCAAAACAATGTTGTTTGCCAAAATTGCGATACTATTGGGCACACATTCCATCAATGTCATCTATTGCTTTGCATTCGAGAGGAGGTGAATGCATTCGGTTCTCAAAATTATCGACCTTTGGGTCGAATCGAACACTCAAGGGTTTAATTACGGAGTGACCCTTCTAGGGTAGCAAATCCCCATCGGTTTCGGGCCCTTAGGCCTAATCGAGCAATTTTCAATCCAACTCTCGACCGGCATGGAACAATAATCCACCGGTCAATCAAAATCAGAATCAATCATTTCAGATCTTAGAACAAAAGTTGAGTGAGCAAGCCACGGCCAACACTCAGTTGGCAAATGCGTTGAGTACTTTGACCAGTACAGTGAGAAATCTAGAGGTGCAAATGGGACAGATTTCGGGGCAGCAAGCAAATCGACCTCAAGGTCAGCTGCCAAGTTTTACTCAAAAGAACCCCCGAGGGGTTAACGTGATCCAGAATGACCAAAATACTTGCACCGATCTGGCTGCACCATGGAACTATGGTCAAGATGAGTTGAATGTCGTAAATGCGAGGAGTGGGAAAGCGGTTGGCGGTCGGGCCAACCGGGGAAACGAATAGCCCCTCCCCGAGTAGAGAGGCGGGGAGGGGAAGATCTTTTTTCTCCTCGAAGGATCTTTGGGACGGCTTGTTGAGCCAAGCGAAAAAGGAAATTCGAAAGAAATGTGAGAGTTGAGAATACTTCTTTGAAAAGAAGTCGGATTCTAAGTTGAGTTACGGGAAGCATGTGAGGTGGAAAGATAGGGAAGACAAAGCAATCAATCATAAGACGACAAAGAAGAACTTCACCGAGGAGGACTTTGTTGATCTCCCTTACCCACCTAGCAAGAACAAGGCATGTCATTAACGATCGATAAGGAGTATAAGAAGGTTATCGATTTGCTCAAGAATACTGAGGCAAACATTCCATTAGTTGATCTTTTGGTAGGGATGCCAAAGTATACAAAGTTTATAAAGGACGCAGTGAGTTCGAAGAAGAAGCTTCAAGAGCTCGAGCACATAGTGTTGAATGAAGAATGCTCCGCAATCGGCCAGACTAAACTTCCTGTGAAGTGTCCGGACCCTGGTAAATTCACGATTTCGTGTACTATCGGGAACAGGGATTTCCACAATGTTTTATGCGATTCGGGAGCATCAGTCAATCTGATGTCTACTTCAATCTTCCAATCTCTTGGATTGGATCAATCTATTACTCTTAGACCTATTTCTCTTCAACTTGCAGATAGAAGTGTGAAGTATGCAAGGGGAATTGTAGAAGATGTCTTTGGTCAAGGTTGAGAACTTCATATACCCAGTGATTGGGCAATCATGGACATGACCAATGATGAGAAAACCCCTTGATCCTTGGAAGACCTTTTCTTGCAACCGCCGTGCCTTACTAGATTCCTACGGTGGCGAGATAACCCTACATTTGGAGGATGAGAGTGTAAAGTTCAATGTGGGCAATGCGATGAAGCACGCATCCAATGACACTTGTTTAGCTATTGAGGACGATTTCACGATGAGTATGATGAACAAGTATTCATGGGTAGTTGGGATGAGGAAGAATTCAATAAACAATCGCAACTTGGGTGATGAGGAGTGGAAGAAATTTTTAGAAGAGATTGAGAAGGAGGAAAAGGAAAGTTCTGATTACCAGGAGATGGTAAGAAAGAAAATGAGGAAGAGGCATGGTGACATGGCCAGATTTGAAAAAGGAGATGAAACCCCTGTCTGCTGGGAGGCCATGATGCTTCAGAGCCCTTATGATAAGCTTGGAGATCTGGAGCTTAAGGGCGATAAATTAAGACCAAGTGTGGAGGAGCCACCGTCAGATTTAGTGTTGAAACCCTTGCCTTAACACTTGAAATACATTTTTCTGAGGGACGGTGATAAGCTCCCTTTGATCATTTCATCTAAGTTAGAACCAAAGGAGGAAGAAAAGCTTATCAAAGTGCTGCAAGATAATATCCTCGCCTTTGGTTGGCAAGTGGGAGATATCAAGGGGATAAGCCATGATATCTGTATGCACAAGATCAGGACTGTTGAGGGAGCGAAGAAGGTGCGACAGCCTCAGAGAAGGCTAAACCCTCACATGCAGGAGGTCGTTAAGAAGGAAATCATCAAATTGCTTGACATGGGTATCATCTACCCAATAGCCGATAGTGAATGGGTGAGCCCCACTCAGGTGGTGCCAAAGAAAGGAGGGATTACCATTGAGAAGAATGAAAAGGGGGAAGAGATTGCCCTACGGCAAGTCACTTGGGTACGAGTTTGCATCGATTACGAGAAGACTAAATGAGGTAACTCTAAAAGACCACTTCCCCTTGCCATTCATTGACCAGCTCCTTGAGAGGCTTAGTGGCAAGCAATTTTATTGTTTTCGGATGGCTATTCGGGATACTTTCGGATAGCTATCGACCCCACTGATCAAGAAAAGACTACATTCACCTGTCCCTCAGGCACCTTCGCTTACCGAAGAATGCCATTTGGTCTCTGCAACGCACCGGCTACATTTCAAAGATGTATGTTAGCTATCTTTGATGGTTTAGTGGAGAAGGTGATGGAGATTTTTATGGATGACTTCTCTGTGTTCGGGGACAGTTTCGACCACTGTTTACACAATCTTGATAAAGTTTTGTCCCGGTGCATAGAGAAAGACTTAGTCTTAAATTGGGAGAAGTGCCACCGATGGTGGAAGAGGGAATTGTTCTAGGACACAAGGTGTCCAAAGAAGGTATTGAGGTCGACAAAGCGAAGGTAGAAGCTATTGAAAAAATGACATACCCCAAAAATGCAAGAGAAGTAAGAGGATTCTTGGGTCATGTCGGCTTCATAGGCGATTCATCAAAGACTTTTCTAAAATAGCCAAGCCTTTGTCATCTCTCTTAAGAGAAGATGTGAAGTTTATTTTCACCCATGAGTGTGAAAGAGTGTTTAAAGAATTAAAAGACAAGTTGGTTACCTCGCCAATTCTTATAGCACCCGGCGGAAAGCTCCTTCGAGCTTATGTGTGATGCTTCTAATTATGCGGTCGGCGCGGTGCTAGGTCGAGAGAGTGGACGGAAGGTTCCGACCCGTCTACTACGCTAGTCACACTTTAAACCCGGCGCAAGTAAATTATGCAACAAGCGAGAAGGAGTTGTTGGCGATAGTTTTTCCATGGATAAATTTAGAAGCTACTTGCTTGGGTCGGAGGTCACGGTCCGGACGGACCATTACGCATGAAGTATACGGTTGAACAAGGCGATGCCAAGCCTCGTTTGTTGAGATGGATCTTGATTTTACAAGAGTTTGATGTTCATATCCGGGACAAGAAGGGTAGCGAGAATGTGGTAGGCGACCACATGTCTCGGCTAACCGACGATCCTCGGGTAGAGTCGGATGAGATTGGAATCGATTTTCCAACCGAGCAACTCATGACCATTGATGTGTGCGAGGTTGCTCCCCCCCGTCTTTGGAAAAGGTTCTCCTTGGTTTGCACCTTTTGCAAACTTCTTGAGCGGCAGATATATGGACCCTAACCTGACATATCAACAAAAGAAGAAATTCTTTTCGGATTTGAACTATTATGTGTGGGACGATCCCATACTCTTGAAGCGTTGCAAGGATGGATTGCTCCGTAGGTGTGTCCACGAGTTCGAGCGAGAGGGACATTATGGAGCAATGCCATGGTGGACTGTGGGAGGTCATTATGGAGGCCGGAAGAAGCTGCGAAGATTTTTCGATCCGGTTTCTACGGCCAACAATTTTTAAGGATACGAGAGAACTTTGTAAAAGGGTGTGACCGGTGCCAACGCACCGGTAAACTTTCTCGGCGAATGGACATACCCCTCCACCCCATCCAAGAATGCGAGGTTTTCGACGTATGGGGTATTGATTTCATGGGACCGTTTCCATCTTCGTATGGGAACAAGTACATTCGTGCCGCGTCGACTACGTGTCAAAGTGGGTAGAGGCGATAGCAACACCGCGGAACGACCACAAGGTGGTCAAGAACTTCCTGAAGAAAAATATTTTCCCGCGGTTTGGCTGTCCACGAGCCCTCATCAGTGACGGGGGAACTCACTTCTGCAATACTCCACTAGAAAAGATTTTAGAACGATATGGGGTAAAACACAAAACTGCTACCCCCTATCACCCTCAGACGAGTGGACAAGTTGAAGTGAGTAATCGAAGCCTGAAGAGCATTCTTGAGAAGACGGTGAATTCTAATAGGACGGACTGGAGTCAGAAACTGGATGATGTGCTCTGGGCCTACAGGACAGCTTTCAAGACTCCTATTGGCACGTCTCCGTTTCGGATGGTTTATGGCAAGGCCTGCCACCGCCAATCGAGCTTGAGCACGGAGCGTTACGGGCTATTAAATTCTTGAATTTCGATAGCCGATTATGCGAGAAAGCGATTATTGCGGTTGCGGGAGCTTGATGAGTTCGGACTCTGGCCTACGAGAGCTCGAGAATCGGTAAGGAAAGGACTAAAGCGCTTCACGACAAGAAAATCAAGATTAGGGAATTCAAAGCGGGCGAGTGGGTTTTATCTTGTATAATACCGGGTTACATCTGTTTCTGGTAAGCTACGTAGCCGTTGGTCCGGCCCCTTTGAAATCTTTCGGGTATTCCCTAGTGGAGCGATCGATTTGAAAGATAAGCGGGGGCGGGTTGTTCGAGTAAATGGTCATCGGTTAAAACACTATATTTGTCAACAAAAGGAACGACCGGTGGTTTTCTATCGAACGACGTCCCTAGTCAAACCGGCTCCGGTCCTTCGGCACCCGATGATTTACATCTCTGTGAGTTCTTTGATGATGTTGTGCTCCACGATGTTGCACCTCGGCTTGTGAAACGAAACCTAAAAAGAAGAAGAGAAGAATCATAGGTACGAAGTGGATACAGAAGTTTGATGATATGGCCAAGACGTTGGCGAGACTTTGTTCCTGTGGATTCCAGCCTGTAGACCCCGATGAGGTCGAGAATAATTCCGGGATGAGGCTTCACTGGCCTGACCCCGGTTGAGTTTTTATTGGTTAGTCGAGCCCCCGACTATAATTAAGCCCTACTAGGACGGTAACCTATATATCTTTTTCTTTTTGTTTGTAGTTTATTTTTGCTTTGTTTCTCTTGTTGGTTGCTAATGTTTTCCACCTAGCAGTTTCTGACTATGGATCTGTACTTGGACGATTGCCCACATCATGACCCCTGTTTGTTTCTTTTTATTTCCTCATGTACCCCAGTATCTCTCGATATTACATTTGTGCACCACATCTCACATAGATTCGGTTATTATCTATTTTTGCATTGATTCTGCTTTGTTCCATGATATTGCCTTGTCTATCATCTTTTGTGCCCCTATCCCCGAGGTACGTCTTGTTTCCCCATGTGTGCAGGATATTTGCGATAGCGATTGTGAGCTTTCAGATGATATCAGTTTACCGGTGGATGGTCCACAGTCTACTGATTTCTTCAAGCATTTATGGATCTGACTCGCGACCACTTCCAGAATTGCAACTTTCGAATTACAACCAGCTAAGTTTTTCTTATTTTGCACATGCTGAGGACATCATGTAACTTTAGTTTGGGGGAGGGTTTATTGGTTTGTTTTACTGGGTTGTTTTACATGTTATCTAGTTTTGCTCCTTGAAAAATTTGATAAAATTTTTGAAAATTTGTGAGTCCCGAGTAACTTCAATGACATGCTAGTTTTGTACCTTTAATTGTTATCAGTAGTCATATCATGTTCTAAGAATAGGTTTGGTAGATCAGATACTCACTTGAACCTCAGTACACGAACCTGTTAGATGAGGAACCAAAAATATAAAATAGTCTCCGGTTAGTTAAGGGATAGCCAATTCTCGCTGCAGATAACCACTTACTTAGCACTGATGAAAGTTAAGAACTCGTACTATACTCACAGTTAGAATCTAAGAACCTTAGTGTCTTGAGAACCTTAAAAGTCTTGAATGTGTTAGAAATGATACCTGACCGGGAGTTTCCAAAGAGTTTGAAAAAAGGAAGAAAAATTTGAAAAAATTAAATTGCGGAAGTTGTTTGCGACTATCACCTCAAGTCCACTTGGATACTGCCCCAATTGGGGAGTGTGGTTTACCTTGGACAGTATAGGTTTGAGTGATCTCAGGGTGACTGCCTCTAAAGTAGGGGAGAGTGTTATACTTTTGAGACACGACGATGGAAGAAAATATAGGCCTTTTGGAACTCTAAGTCGAGTTGATCTAAACCCAGTAGAGACCTGAAAGGTATTTTCTTGGCATCAAGTAAAGGAATTTAAATGTGAGTTGGTTACTTTGTTCTTGATAAATAGTTTTTGTAGGGTAAGTGCTGTAGACAGAACGAACTTCGTTTATTTAACCGGATGACTGTTAGTGCTTGATTTAATACATCAAGAGAGGATCGGTGGAAGTTTAGCGGGTTCAACACACACAATCACTGAGTGAGTTTGATTTGCTAGATACTAGCTTGATGTGAGCATGACTACGTCTCGTGTCAAATTATGTGGGTTTTTGATAATTTGTCGTTGTTTGTTTTGCTCGGGGACAAGCAAAAAGCTAAGTGTGGGGGAGTTGTTTAGGGTATATTTTACTATATTTTCGGGCTTAATCCCTAAACAATTTACCTTGATTTTAAAGGAAATAAATGAGAAAAGCATGTTTTTAACCAATAAATTCATATAATGTTCATTGAGGGTTTATAATTTAATTAGGAGGAAATATTGGGATTAAATGTTATTTTGTTACACATTTTATTATTATTATTATTCGAAGACTTGGTGTAACAATAATTTTGTAGAAAATAAAGAAATGCAAGGGGATATTATTTATTGAGAAGATTTATGTCATTCAATCAAGGATTTCAAAATAAAGAAGAAAATCGGATCAGCATTTGAAGAATAAATCAGATCAGAGCGAAAGAGTGGAGTGGGGAACACGGTATACGAAGCACAGTGTGAACGCGCTCAAGTGGTACGCTCGGTCGACCGAGCCGTGCTATTCGGTCGACCGAGCACAGGACGTTCGGTCTACCGAGGCTGCAGAAATTAATTCGACGCGTTTTCTAGATCCTTCCCTATGTCGGCCACAAACTCCTATATAAGCAGCATCCATTCGAGCAGAAACAGACATCCAGAAACATCAGAAAATTAGTATAGCAATTAGCAATAAATTATATTCATAGATAGTCTTTCTTTTATTTTTCTTTCAATTTCAATTCAGCAAATAAGGATGTTTTTGAAGAAGATGAGTGGCTAAAGGCCCGAGGCTAGAATCACCAATGTGAAGCCACCATCACCGGAATAAACAAGGATTTTTGCATTTATTCGTTCTAGTAAGTTTCTTGTTCTTCCTTCATGTTTTGAATTGTTTATGTGCAATGTGTATGACTATACTTGTGTTGCATGCTGATTGAATTTAGACATACGATAGTTGATAAATTCATAGATTGCCGTGAAGGAGAGTGATAATATTTCTTCTAACAAACGAAAGTTGAGGGAGAATATTGTTAGATTAGGATTTTATATCCATATCTTTGTTCCGTAAATTCGTTAGTTGCATCGAGAGGTGGACTAGTTAACGGTGTTAAATCGAGAGAGGAAACGCCTTTTTAGTAGATAATAATCCAAGGCTTGCAAACGAATGTGCGTCTTTCTTGTTAATTTCGGTGGGGTGGTGGATCAACGGTGCTTCTAGTTGTTTAATTATAATTGTTACGGAAAGATTTGTTACGTGCTAGTTTTTATTTTCAATTTTCTAACTCTTTGTGTAACGGCCCGCTCCCGACCCCTAGGTCCACTGGGATCATTCTAGGAGCAGACTGCGATGTTATCGCAAATACTTCCCTAAAAACCCCAATGTTTATTGATCATCAAGTAAATGTACATTCCTACATTATTGATTTATTAAAGAAATTACAACATTTAGGAATACCATAACTTTAACTAGCTAAAGAAAGTGCATAGTTCGATCCCCGTCATCTCGTGCCATGAATATTATCCTTTTAACCAATCTCGTCGGTCATCTTTCTTTCTTTCTCTGGATGCACTACCTGGTTTATTTATAAAAGAAAAGAAAAACAACACGAACAAAAGAACAAAAGGAAAAGAAAAGAGAGTCGTCAGCAAAAGGCTGGTATGAGCCGTGTGTGAGAGTGTTACATTTAAAAACAACTTTATTATATACAAGTTATACCAAGCCTTAAAATCAATGAACGAGTTAATATTTCAAATTTAGAAAGATTCATGTCAAAGTATATACGAATATATATTTAAACGAGAGATTACTTGTCTAAGTTTTGTTCACCATTATCAAGTCAAGCAAGTACAGGAAAGTCCGTCAATTCCTCAAGTTCATTTACTAGACATCGATGCAGCTGATACGATAGTCTCTGCCTTATAACTCCCATTTCACTCACCTTATATCAACAATAGGTAATTTTTATAGTGGAGTCCGTCCTTCCGACACCCAATCTCCTGGGGCTTCCGGAGAGTCCACTTGCCTCAGGTCCCACAACCGCGGTCACAGGCCCGACGCGCAGCTAACCCGACTGTGAAACCCTTGGCGGGCCCATCAAGCAAGCAAGCAAGCAGGAACAAGCAATGCCGCCAAAGCGGGGAAATGTACAAGTACGATATACCATACCGCGCGAAGCGGGTAGTACGGTACCACGCCACCAAGATGGGACATGCAATGACATTTGTACAAGATTCGTTTCATCATGTTATTTTCTTTAAAGCAAGAGAATTCTTGAATCCTTTTTAACAAAATATATATTACATATGTATATATATCGATAATATATTCAATTAAAATACTTAGATAAAAACACTTTGGCTTTTACTAAAATAAGAACTCACCCTTGATCATGTGACTGCTTATAATGTTTGGTTTAGGAAAATCCAAACGCGGTCGTACTCCGATGACGATTATGTAAGCTTAAAACGGTCCTGTAATTCAGGAGCGCCATTTGTCTTTTCTTTACTTTTTTTCTTTTTCCCCTAAATCTCTTCCATTACGGATTGACCCATCCCCTGTATCATAAATCTTTAAATTCTATATAGAACCATGCATCCTCCACGTGAATCATCCACCTAAAACACCCACCCTTTAGTGTTTATATTATTATCACATCTCCCATCTTTTTGTTTATAAAAAAACATCACACCCTAAGTAAAAGAGAAAGAAAGGTAACAGCAGGGGAAAATATCAAAAGGAAGAATGAAGTAATGTAGCAGAGATGGTTGTAAGTCGATGGCGGTCTCGGGTTTCAGGTGTTTCGACAGTGCAGCTAGATAATAGTGAGTTTATCAAAGAAAGATAAACGGGTTTATTGAGGAAGGTGACCGAGATATATTCATGATCTCAGCTTGTGATACCGATATGGTTGTTATGGCTGCCGGCGTCTCTGCAATGGTCGGCCTTGGCATTTTCCGGTGGCTAAACAAAATATATGAAAAAGATGATGAAGTTGACTTCACTGATACAACAGATAGCAATATTTTTTTTCAGTGTGATGGGAAAGACGCCTCTTCTTCCATAGTAGATATATATAGTAGTATATATATACTCGGTTAACGTAAGTATGACTCTTAAATATAGGCATAAATGTAGATATTAGAAACTTCCATCCTATATTATAATTGTGCGGACGGTTACTGAACGTTTACTCCTATAACGTATATTGCTTTTAGTAGTGTTTATTAAACTACAGAAACGTATGTTGCCAATTAATTTGGTCAAAACCATTAAAAACAAAAAATTGATAATCTCTATCTCATTTATCTACACAGATAGTTGTGGTTATAGGCAAAATAATAATAATAATAATAATAATAATAATATCACAACGAAACTATTTCTACGTGAATATACTCCAAACTTTTCGTAGCTAAATAACATATATCACTAGATCTTTAATAATTGAAAATAAAAGGAAAAAATTTAACTAGACAGTTAATTAGAAATGCCTATAAAGTCGTTAATGAATAACATGTCGAAAATCGGGGTGTTACACTTTGTCTTATTGTTTTTTAATCCCAGATCGTAGTCATCAACCTTACAAAAGAAATCGAAAGCAAAAACACTATTTTTGTACAAGTCCCTGCGGATACGACCCGGTTTCATCACTATAGCTGCGAACCTTCGCACTTGGGGTTGACATCGGTTTTATTTATTATATTTTATTACTTCTTTGCATAAAACCGCAAACAATATTCAATAGTTTAGAGGTTCGCCCGAGTGTGTGTGCATAGCCATAATAAATTTCCACTAAATCCAAACTTGAAATTGATTCAAGTAAAACTAGCCAACATCCCATTTAGATCAGAAATATAAAAACGATTATAACATGCACCTCACAAAACATACATATTCGAAAGAAAAAAATAATAAGGAGTGTTTACAATATTTCCGACAAACTTAGAGGATAATCCCTACAACATATCTTTCAGTTTATACTGGGGATAGTCAGAAGATAACTACGGTTTTCAACCATCTTTTCACATTGCCATTTGCTAATTTTTCTTAAAGTTCTCTTAATTACACACGTATAGCATATGCCCTCATTCCCAGCAATAGGACGTTTCGTGATAACACCCCAGCTGGAGCTATTAACCTCATAGTGGTATAGGACGTTTCGTGATAACGCCCTACCGCACTCAAATCATTGGCAGCTACTTCCGACATTTATATATATATATATATAATTCATCTTAGAGTGGTATTCAAACCTTAAATTATATCCCTCCTATCACATTCAAACCTTCAGATATTCACAGTATGTCATACTTTAATTCTAAACACAACCTATTAAAATTTTCAAAATTCGTATGTAAGCAAAGAATCATGCGATAATCATCAAGAATCTCTAATCAAATGGGCATAGCTCTAAAATATAGCTCATCATTTACTGTGGCACGTGAAAAATAGTGTTGGGTGAGACATCTAAATTTACTAAATATGCAAAATAACGCACCAATGATATAAAAACTCAAATAAAGATATGCCTTTGTTCACTTGGGACGAAGCAAAAATTTAGCACTTTTTCATAGAAATATAATAGTATGGCAAATGAATGTAGATACATAAAACCATTTCCCTCCCCGGCAACGGCGCCAAAAACTTGTCTCGGATTCTATCAACGCAAAATAAACAAGTAATAAAAATAATCCGGTTTACCCCAAGTGCAGGGATCGTAGTATAGTAGCTACAACCGGAGTCGAACTCACAGGGAATCGTCTTCGTCTAGTTTATATAAATTTCCTAAAGTTGTCACGAGAAAAAAAATATAACTAACCTACACTTAACAATTAAAGACTACTACTAGAATAACAAAACCAAAACAAACTAGTAGTGAAAACAATACGATAAACTGGACAGAAGATCAAAAATCTAAAGCCAGCGAGGATAGTTGCGGACCGAACTAACTAAGATAACTCAATTTTATAAACTAAAAAGACAATAAAATTTTAAGATTGCTACGACGAATAAGCAACAATGATTTTTTCTCAATTGATTTAACAACGAATAAGCAATGATCCACCTATCTCGCAACGTTCAATTTCTTCTCTAGATTGTCTAGTGATTATTTAATAAAAATTGTGATTCACCTATCATAAGTATAAATTTCTAATCTCTTAGAAAAATTCACCTATCAATCTTTTTCGTCTATTGATACAAAAAGATTAACGCTTTAATTACCAAGGTGTGAAATTTATTCAATCTCATAATCTAGATTTCAACCTAACAACTATCGTTAATTAGGTTAAAAATCCAAACTTTACTATGGTGATCTCAGTCTAACAATGATTCTCATCGAATAGTAAACATCAAACAGAAATACATTCATCAATGAAATTGCATAATAACAATAAAAACATAATAAAGATACAACTTTAATTAAACTCACAGACAATCCAAAGTTGAGATCAAAACGTTGCTGAGACGATTTCACAAAGCTTGTTCAATTCGGACTCAGCCTCTACTCATACTCAGAACGAACGAAAAAAAGAAAAAAAAAATATATATATATATATATATTTTTGGCTCGGTCGACCGAAGGTGTTCACTCGGTCGACCGAGTGAGTGCTTCTATTTTTTTTTTGATTTTTGAGTTCTGCCTCCGTTCCAGATGAAATTTCGTGTCCTGTGCTGCTGCTGAATGCCGTCATTTATAACTTTCTTCGAGCTAGGGTAACAATTATCCCTTTTTTTTTTTCTTTTCTTAAAATAATAAAACCCTAATAAAAATATGATAATTCCAATTTTGCCCTTCTAGATATATCTTCAATTAAAATGCGACTCGAAACCCTTCACTCGTTGACTCGTCCACGATATGCTCGTTGTACCTACAATAATAAAAACGTGCAAAGTGTAACATCACATATATAAAGATATTTACCAATAAATTCACATAATTAACCCGAATTTGCACTTAAATACTTTTAAAACTCATTTGCTCAATAAATCAATTAAACGCTTAATTTCTATGCGAATTATACGAATATGGAGAGAATTGCTACAAAATATAACGATATAAATCACATAAAATCACCCTTAACAGCAATGCTTGTAAGTTTGATTTTCTACACACACTCACGCTTTTAGTTCTTAATGTTAGAAAAAAAAAAAAGAGAGAAAATCTGAAAAATAGTTGGAATAAAAATATGATGTTATTAATCGAGATTGTTTTTTTATCAAGAATATGAAGATGTAGGTACGTACGACTTGCCTCTTTCTCTTTTTGATTTCTTTTTTCCGATTAACCAACATCTTGAGCCTAAACTTTATAAGCCATTTTGTCAACTACCTGACCAAGTTTACGATTCCAGGATTTCATAATAGTTGCGATTAAAAATAATGCTAATTTTATTTATACTTATTAAATATTACATGTACAATTTCATCTAAATAATATTTGATGTTTAAGCTATTTAAGTTATATACACTTTTTGTCTTCTTACAATTTTAAATTAGAATAAGTAATATATTTATAATATTGACAATATAAATTACATTAAAAATTTTATTCTGATCAATTATTTATTACCGCTTATTTTTGCTCGAGGACGATCAAAAGCTAAGTGGGGAGTAGTTGATATACTACTTTTATATGATTAAATATACGTTATATTATTATGTTTTATCAATGAATTCTATATAAAATATATGAAATTATGATACAAACATTATGAAATATTAATCTTTATAGTTTAGAGTAGTTAGTAGTAAAACTTAGTAATAATAATGAAAAGTTGTCATTTTGTACCGATTTTAGTAAATCGGAATGTCGTGTCAGATTTACGTGGGTATTTGTGGCATTTTATTGCAGATGTATAAGCCAAGACCCCGAGAATCGACATTTTGAAGTATAATCATATCTCTGAAAGGATTTAGAGAATGTCACGAGCTTAAGTGGTCAAGTGGTCAATCGAAGTGGTCAAGTGGCTAATCGATTTGATTAAGTGGTAATCGAGAAATATCTTCGACAAACGAATGGCTCATCAAAAAGACATTTTCTGAAGAAGAGTCATTCATGAAAGTTGTATATAATTCAACGAGCTTTCCAATGCATCTTGAATCATGTTGTTTGGAGATCGGGAACTCGAGATATGAATTTTATTAGTTATATATATAATTATAATTATATATATATTATCCTCGCACATGCTGATTAATCAAGGGGGGATGGATTCAATCATTAGGCCGAACCAGTCCGGCCATATCAAAGACCGGTCCGGCCAAGGGAGTTTTGCCTATAAAAGGGAGCTCATTTGCAACGGAATCGGGGGTACCAATATATATACATATATATATATATATATATATATATATATATATATATATATATATATATATATATATATATATATATATATATCTCCTTCTTATTTTCTTTTTAGTAGTAGTTGTAAATAGACCTAATGCCAAAAATAATAATACCGTAGTATTGTTGTAATGCTCGGGAAATTATCAGAAGTTCGGTGTTGTTGAAGTCGTTGTAATATCCGGAAGAATACGACCTCTGATTCAGCATTTGTAATCGGGTAAAATTTCTAAAGTATTTACGTTTGTTATGTTTGTTTTTATCTTTTTAGTCGTTATAATGTTTTTAGGCTAAATCTAATAACTAGCCAAAGTTATGTAATCGTTTTATTTCGATCTTTTTGGTAAAGGAATGCTGTCTAAGTAAAATTTTACTAAAATTGAGTTAATTGAATCTTTTTCTATTTTGCAACGTATTGATAATATTCGGATTGACGTAATTAACCAAGATGAATCGCAACATATAACCTAACGATGAACCGACCGAGAGAAGTTAGGATATGAGATAAAAGATAGAGAAACCGGAGGGTAAAATTGGCCGTGCGAAAGCGTGACAACGGAATCCTATTTCCTACCCGGGGGCGATTTGTCTTGGGAAAGATGAATCTTATTAAATTTGTGCTCAAGATCGTAATAATGTTAAAATCAACGGTTTAATTGAAACTAACACCGGAAAGTTAAATCGATCCGCCTGACAACCGGAGCCTTTTGAATAATATCGGCCGTCTGACAAACGGAATAACCTCTTTTATCCGGGGTAGATTTGTACTCGGTACCTGTTCAGACTAACTGAGATTAGCATGGGGCAGTTGTGGAGATTAAACTGATGACAATTTGACATATGACAATTTCATATGCTCGTGTGAGGAGGAATTGTTAACCTCAGGAGTGCACCCTTTCATTTACTCAATTGGACCTAATATAAAAGGAAAGATCGAGCACATTCCGTTTACTGAAAAATATCGTATAAATCAATTATATAAACTTTGGCTAGTTCTATAAAATTATCTGTCTAGTCTATTATTATAAACTATATATTGGTATCTATATATTTATATATATATATATATTTTTCAATCCATGTACATCTATATATATTTATATCTCTATATATATTATATTAGAATAACTTTTAAATTACGCATTTATTTTATGTTAAGTAGAATAGTAGTAATATGTGTGATAAAATTGCGGTTTAGATCGAGTTAATAACAGCTCTTCGGTGTTTAACCTCACTTAAAAGAATTACCACGTTTTCCCTGAGGATTCGACACTCTAACTCACCACACTAGCACTATGATTTGACCCGGTACACTGCCGGTAAGGATTGTATAGCACTAGAAAACGTCCGTCACAACACAATGAATTCAACTTCCCCGAATAAGAGTATATGCCAAGTAACAAAGATTCAAACACCAAGCAATAAAATTTTGGCTCAACCACAACATCAACATATTCTATGCGATCCACCACCACAATTTTTTCAATAAGGTTCAAATGAGAAGGAATAAATGATTCACTAGTATCATGTTTCATACCTTCTTCATAACACTCATGATAAGTGATTACCTCAAGAGTCGACGGTGGAGCAAATGAAATTTCATCATTTTTAGAACATATCTCAACCTTCCTCTTTTCAATCAATTGCTCTACCCGGTTCTCCAAACTCTTAATTGCCGATTGAAGCATGGTGGTAGTGTTGTAGACATTTGTTCTAATGTCCCTCAATTCCCGACTATGCTCTTGCAAAGTTTCATTGATTTGCTCCAAGAGGATGTCGGTTGAGCTCTTTTGTGGAGAAACAGGTATTTGTGAAGGTTGTGCATATTGCAAATGGGCATTGGTGTGTTGAAACTGAGAACTTGGAGGACTCCCCCACTCATTATTATATGGTGATGTGTATGAGTTCAACTGATAATATGGTTGGAATCCAAAACCCATACCACCGAAATTAAAGCCTCCAAATGAGTAGGGAGGAGAGCCCTCATGGCCATATGGATCCATACACTGCGATTCAAGGGAAAAGAAAGAACACAATCATGGTATCTAGTCACCACCACTACCGTAGTAGATAGTGTGATTATTCAACAAAAAACCAACATCAAGAAAAAACAAGAAAAAAAAAGAAATATGGAAAGAAAAACAACATAAGCCTAAGTCTTCAAACGAATTATGAGATATCGATTTGATTCCCCGGCAACGGCGCCAGAAAACTTGATGACCAAAATAGTTACAATCAACCTTTACCGGCAGAGTACCGGGTCGGAAGCACTATAGTGGAGAGCAATGTCGTATCCCCCAAGGAATCAATCGAGTACCAAAGTCGTTTTCATACTTAGTTTAGGTTAATCAAGTGCATTCAAGTTTGATTATGCTAAAACGATATTTAAACTAGAGATAAAGAGAGAAAGAGACATAGTCAAATCACAATCCAATTGAATACTTTCGCCTCTCTAATCGATTATTTCGGAATGGAAACTACCAACCAACCATCCTAATGCTTATATCGACTCGTTCATGGGTGCAAACGCCTAAGATAGTACTAGATGCCATGCAACAACCTAGTACCCTTTGCCCGGTTCAACAGTCCGCCTTTAAGGATTTAACTGACCGGAACAAGGTAAACGCTCTAGAGCCGCTCGATTTACACCGATAAACCTCGTTACCCAATCGATCTAAACAACTCAGTCAATTGTAAATAACGATCTTAAAACCTCTTTTCCCACACCCCTTCTCAATATACATTTATAAAAGTGGTGTGTGAGTTCATGAACTAGGTGCACAGTCTAATTCAAGCATTAAGAACAAGATTTAGGACATGAATTCGTCGATATAACAACAATTAAATACTACCCATTCTTAATTTCATCAATTAGAGGGGGATTTCTTCAACCTTCATATGGTTTGGCTATGTAGTAAATTAGCTACTCATCACAAAGCAAGAAATAACAAGCAAGGATGAGAGTAAAGCCATAAAACAAGAAAAGAAACTAGATTAGTTACCAAAATCGTAGCAAAAGTCGGATTACATCAAGCTCCTACACCACCCAATCTCTGTTGATGATGAAGAAGACCCAAAATGACTAAATCCAGGAGTAGAGAGGAAATTTTAGCTAAGAAACTAAACTAATTTAAATCTAACCTAAGGAAAATTAAAGTAAGAAAGAGTTTAGAGGAACTAAAAGAGGAGAGGTCAAACTATGCTAAAAGTTGGGGTTCTAAGGAGGATGAATAATGCACAAAAATCTGTGTGAAAATGTATATATACGTGCCCAAAATCGTCCGAATAAGTACGCATTCACTCGAATGCATACGCATTGCTCGAAATGCCCCAAATATGCACATTGTGTTCCAGCAATGCGTACACATTCGAGTGAATGCGTGCGCATTGCCCAGTTAAAGTATTCAGCATTGACGGCCTTCAGTAATTTGGAAAAATCTTTGCGTGTAGAGGTCCGATTTGAGTGATTCAAAGTGCGTTGGAAAGCTCATTCAATTGTCTACAACTTTCATGAAGACCAAAAATCCAGAAAAAAATGCTTGTATCTGGGATCAAATCACAAAGAAAGTGAACGTTTGGTAAAAACACCAACTACTTTTGATCCGTTTCCACCCCCGGGCTTCGGTTATTCCACTTTAAGTCTCATACCTTGTCTTCAGGGCTCATAACTCACCTAGATCCTACATTACAACATTCAAACACATACCGATCATAACTCCGCAAGATAACTAGGGCTCGAAAAGGGTCAAAATACCATAAAATTGTGAGATTTTCCATCTATTTGACGGTTTGCCTCAAGGTGAGTGTGTAATTCATTTTGCCTTATAAATGGTCTAAAACTACCCAATACAAGTCAAAAGTGTCATAAATTGGGGTTAAAACATGCACCGAAGCATAGTAAAATTGACTCTCATCAGGTTGCTCTGCTGTCTTTTCAGTTGGCTCTTGTTCAGTAGTCTCAGAAAACTTTTCCTTTGCAACACCACTAGATTCACCAGGATGCATAGGATGATCATCATCTGAATCTGCTGGTGATGATGAATCACTATCATCTGATGTATACTTAGGATCCTTAAACATAATGTTTCCTTTCCGCTTCCCATCTTCTATGATCTCCAGCAGTCTCATCCCTAGGAGTGATGTGTCAATTAATCCTAACATGCTTTCCACTCCAAGATTTGCAAAAGCCCATTCTTCAAATCCACTCATTAGTTCTCTTGTTGGCTTTTGCCTCTTATAAAAACCAAAATTCCAAATTAGGATCCACTTTTGGCTTTTTGGACTTCTTTTCCTTCCTTTCAAAAGGCATGATAGGTTTTCTTGGAGCAGTTTCTCAACTTGTTGACTCTTCAACATCTACTTCTTCTGCTTCTTTTTGTTCTTCAAGAACTCTCAATTCTTTACCTTTTCCATGTCCCTTCTTCCTTATAACTTGCTTTCTACTTTTAGAAGAACCTTCTTTTTCTTGGATGCCTCTCTGATTTGTTCGTAAGTAAATCAGCAACAGTCTTCTTACTAGATTGAGCAGGCTCATCAGCATCCTCAGTAGACATGGCAGTGTCTACTGATTGCTTTGTATTCTTTGGCTTTAATATATCTGTTATTTTTCTTGTATCACCAGCATTTCTCTTCTCTATTGGCTTCTTTGGTGCAGCAGGTTGCACATCACTTCTAGCTTTTGTTCTTTGTTCCTGCTCACCATCACTTTCTACTTCTTGTATCTCTTCATCATCATCTAAGCCTGGGATGGGAGTATAATCTCTGGCTTAAATTTGGACTTGTTGATGTTTGATGGAGAAACATCAGGAATCCCCAAATGATTCAGCAGGGCCTGAACCATTAACCCCAAATGTTTTGTCTTCAGGAAGAAACCTGAACCCATATATCCAGCAGGTTGCTTCTTTTTCAATCTTTTTGTAATGGTTTCTCTTTCATCAGTCATTATCTTCTTCACATATTGCACAAAGAAACCAGCCCAATCAAATTTCATACTTCTTGAGATGATTATCATCATATCTATTTTGGGCCCGGATAATGTATCAAGACTTTAAACAAACCCTAAAATATTCTTAGCAATATATTTTCTCACCAGGTTATACTCAAAAGAGATTTTCTTGACATTGATGTTCAGGGCAACTGGTGCATCTGGGTTTGTTCTGATAGATTCAACAAAAGCTAATCTTGGTAACCCCATAGAATCTGGATTTGTAGGGGCTCCATTCCCTGGACCAAATCCAAAGACCTCTCTCAGCAGGTCCGATGAAACTTGAATCTCCTGAACATTTATAGTGGTTGTAAATGCCTCAATACCATCTCTAATCACCATATTTTTCCAGAAATCACAGACATTCTTGTATGAAATCTTCTTCAATCTGAGATTTAAGACGTTTTCCAATCCTTCAAATCTTCTGATTCTTCTTCTCAGATTGATTGCCAAATCATTAGCATCTGTGTCAGTATCATATGCTCTAACACTTTGGCTAGATCCAACATGAACATCTTTATCTGCCATTGTTAAATGAAAGGCTTGAGAAAGACAAAGATGAAACCTCTGAAAATCTGTGTTCACACTTGTATATTTTGCAGAGAATACGATCTAAGATTTTGCATATACATTCTGTGTATATTCTGTATATATAGGCAGAAGTAGTGGGTGGGAATGTCTGTGCACATACTGTACCATAAACACACGATATACTTTGGAGTAAATGTGGTGCTGTCACGTGTCCCATTAACTGATCCCTCTAGTGTAATAAACCGTTATGTACTAGTAACAGATGTAATAACAGATAAGATTAATATCCATTTACTCCACTGTTGACTTTTCATTAAAGTCTGACTTTATCAACAACGAATCATTCAGTAAACTTCTTTAGTAAACTTCACTTTCAGTAGAGTGGATAGAGTCTGCTGCTATTCTTCAGTGGACTTGGCAGGTTCAGCAGCCTGCTGATATATAAAATGTACTGTTGATCTTCATACGACATAGTTTTGTCCAACTGATAATACAAGTGAAGTTTAATACCAATGACTGATTTGGCAAGTGAGCTCACCCAACAGGGCAAAGACCAATCCCCTTGGCAACTTTATTTGCTCAATTGTCCAAACTATAAGAGCACTTAGGAATTGTTGATACCAATGACTAATCTGCCAAGTGAGCATACCCAGTAGGGTCCCTTGGTGAATTCCAGTACTCTTCGACCTATCAGCAGGTCAGTCAACCTTGATAATGCCAAGTTCAGTTCTTAACTTAGCAAATCTTTCACTATCTAAAGGCTTTGTAAAGATATCAACAAGTTGATCTTCAGTAGGAATATAGAGAACCACCACATCTTTCTTTTCAACATGATCTCTTATAAAATGATGTCTTACATCAATGTGTTTGGTCCTTGAATGCACAACAGGATTTTCTGTGATTGCTATTCCACTTGTGTTATCACACATTATGGGAATTTCTCTTTCTTCAATCTCATAATCCCTTAATTGTTGTCTTAACCATAAGACTTGTGCACAGCAGCTTCCAGCAGCAATGTATTCAGCTTCAACAGTGGAAGTTGATATAGAATTTTGCTTTTTACTAAACCAGGAAACAAGTCTATTTCCCATCAACTGACAAGTTCCAGTGGTGCTTTTTCTATCAATCTTGCACCCAGCATTATCAGAATCTGAGTAGGATATAACTTTAAAACTTCCATCTTTTGAATACCATATCTGATATGAATCTAAGTCCAAGAATTTTGAAGTCTGATATGAATCCAAGTCCAAGAATTTTGAAGTCGTTAAGTCCGTCATTTATGCTTGCGGACCATCGGAATAATATTATTTATTATGTCATATTTTATAATATGTTACTACATGATAATGTATACTTTCTTAAGTATTATTAGCTAAGTATTAATGCTGAAAATCAAGGAGCATGGCACCATAAAAGCAAGCTTGGAAGAAACTAGATATATTGACCTTGGACAATTGAAGATACATTGCATTTTTGGAAGCATGGAATGAACTTACCTTGGACTCCTCTCCCCACAAAAATTGGCGCCACCTTTTGAAGTTTTTAAGAAGACTTTTTATCTTATTAATACTATTATTCATGTACTTAGTTTTTGCAAGTGTCGTATAAATAGCCTACTACTTGTAACATGTAATTCAGAATTTTATGATATAAAATTTATATTTTCTTACTTGGATAAGTGTGTGTTGAAATCGTCTGGAAAGAGGTTTCTAAATCAGGATTATCAAGGGCCTAAGAAACCCTTCTGGGTATCCATATACCAAGGTGCTTAGAAACGGGTTTTCTAAGTGTCGAGGTTTTATTCCAAGGTTCCTTCACACAGGTTGTGATTGTGTCGCGGAGCTTATTGATTCCAAGGTGCCTTCACACAAGTTGTGATTGTGTCGCGGAGCTTATTGATTCCAAGGTGCCTCCACACAGGTTGTGGTTGTGTCAAGGACCTATTCCAAATACCTCAAATCCACGATCCTCAGTATTCAATTAGATCCGAAGCCTTCCTCTGGGCGGTTACACTTCAGTTGGTATCAGAGAACAGCGGATTGACGGTATTATATCCAATTTTTCTTTTTCTTTTTCAACAAAAAAAAAATCGTCCCTACTCCACATTGCAACACTTTGACTATGTTGCTGCCACACCAAAGTTCATCAATAAATATATTCAACCGGGCGACTTTTTTTTATGTTTCATTGGTGAAGCATGAAACACGATATCAACGTGTAATTCATTTGAAATTGTGTGTTCGCATGATATTTGATCCCGGTATATCCTTGATAATTTTTACAAGTTGTTCGAAATTAGTGAATGCTTTTGAAGAATACGACAAACCGCATGATCTGAGGACATATCCTTCGCAACCGGGAGGGTCTGATATGAATCCAAGTCCAAGAATTTTGAAGTCTGATATGAATCCAAGTCCAAGAATTTTTGAAGTCATTAAGTCCGTCATTTATGCTTGCGGACCATTGGAATAATATTATTTATTATGTCAGATTTTATAATATTTTACTACATGATAATATATACTTTCTTAAGTATTATTAGCTAAGTATTAATGCTGAAAATCAAGGAGCATGGCGCCATTTGTTGGATAAACCAAGCTTGGAAGAAACTAGATACATTAACCTTGGACAATTGAAGATACATTGCATTTTTGGAAGCATGGAATGAACTTACCTTGGACTCCTCTCCCCACAAAAGTTGGCGCCACCTTTTGAAGTTTTTAAGAAGACTTTTTATCTTATTAATACTATTATTCATGTACTTAGTTTTTGCAAATGACGTATAAATAGCCTACTACTTGTAACATGTAATTCAGACTTTTATGATATAAAATTTATATTTTCTCACTTGGAAAAGTGTGTGTTGAAATCCTCTGGAAAGAGGTTTCTAAATCAGGATTATCAAGGGCCTAAGCAACCCTTGTGGGTACCATATACCAAGGTGCTTAGAAACGGGTTTTCTAAGTGTCGAGGTTTTATTCCAAGGTGCCTTCACACAGGTTGTGATTGTGTCGCGGAGCTTATTGATTCCAAGGTGCCTTCACACAGGTTGTGATTGTGTCGCGGATCTTATTGATTCTAAGGTGCCTCCACACAGGTTGTGGTTGTGTCAAGGACCTATTCCAAATACCTCAAATCCACGATCCTCAGTATTCATTTAGATCCGAAGCCTTCCTCCGGGCGGTTTCACTTCAGTTGGTATCAGAGAACAGCGGATTGACGGTATTATATCCAATTTTTCTTTTTTTTTTTCAACAAAAAAAAAATCGTCCCTACTCCACATTGCAACACTTTGACTATGCTGCTGCCACACCAAAGTTCATCAATAAATATATTCAACCGGGCGACTTTTTTTTATGTTTCATTGGCGAAGCATGGAACACGATATCAACGTGTAATTCATTTCAAATTGTGTGTTCGCATGATATTTGATCCCGGTATATCCTTGATAATTTTTACAAGTTGTTCGAAATTAGTGAATGCTTTTGAAGAATACGACAAACCGCATGATCTGAGGATAGATCTTTCACAACCGGGAGGGTCTGATATGAATCCAAGTCCAAGAATTTTGAAGTCTGATATGAATCCAAGTCCAAGAATTTTGAAGTCGTTAAGTACGTCATTTATGCTTGCGGACCATCGGAATAATATTATTTATTATGCCATATTTTATAATATGTTACTACATGATAATATATACTTTCTTAAGTATTATTAGCTACGTATTAATGCTGAAAATCAAGGAGCATGGCGCCATTTGTTGGATAAAAGCAAGCTTGGAAGAAACTAGATACATTGACCTTGGACAATTTAAGATACATTGCATTTTTGGAAGAATGGAATGAACTTACCTTGGACTCCTCTCCCCACAAAAGTTGGCGCCACCTTTTGAAGTTATTAAGAAGACTTTTTATCTTATTAATACTATTATTCATGTACTTAGTTTTTGCAAGTGTCCTATAAATAGCCTACTACTTGTAACATGTAATTCCGACTTTTATGATATAAAATTTATATTTTCTCACTTGGAAAAGTGTGTGTTGAAATCCTCTGGAAAGAGGTTTCTAAATCAGGATTATCAAGGGCCTAAGCAACCCTTGTGGGTATCCATATACCAAGATGCTTAGAAACAGGTTTTCTATGTGTCGAGGTTTTATTCCAAGGTGCCTTCACACAGGTTGTGATTGTGTCGCGGAGCTTATTGATTCCAATGTGCCTTCACACAGGTTGTGATTATGTCGCGGAGCTTATTGATTCCAAGGTGCCTCCACATAGGTTGTGGTTGTGTCAAGGACCTATTCCAAATACCTCAAATCCACGATCCTCAGTATTCATTTAGATCCGAAGCCTTCCTCCGGGCGGTTTCACTTCAGTTTGATGTGAATCAAGATCCATCATATATCTCACTTTTAAGTATTATTATATATATTATTATCTAAGTAATAATATAATATATTAATTATAAAATACGGACTGTCGGAATAAATATTCTAGTTAATATTTGTTACTACTATATTTAAGTTAAATAATATTCAGCTGAATTAATGATGAAGATGGCGCCACTTTTGGATACAAGAAGCATCCTTGGAATTTTTCTACATTCAATGGATCAACCAAGAGACTTTTTGAAGAAACCAAGAGACTTTACATTTGATCTACCAAGAGACTTGCATTGAACATCCAAGAGACTTTCTTGATGCATGTTGGACGAATTTTATTTTATATTTTCAGCTTGGATTATGTTATTTTACTCCTATAAATAGTCATTCCATGTACTTGTAATTTTCAACTCATCTTTGATCAAAAGAAAATATATTTTCTTCACTTTTTAAGTGTTGTGTGAATTCTCTGGATAGAGTATTATAAATCCGGATTATCAAGGGCCTAAGCAACCTTGTGGGTATCCATATACCAAGGTGCTTAGAAACAGGTTTTCTAAGTGTCGAGGTGATTCCAAGGTGCCTTCTCACAAGTTGAGATTGTGTCAAGGAGAATTTCCATAAAATTCCAATACCTTAATCCTAGATCCTACGAAATCAGATCCGTATCAGTTGGTATCAGAGACAAGAAGGATTGACGGTATTATATCCCTTTATATTTTCTCAAAAAAAAAACCTTTGAACAAAAGAATGGCTGGAAATAATGGAGATGTGCAAAGGATCAATGAGAAGATTACAATGTTTGCAAGGATGATGGCGGCATTGTTCATCCATTTCTTTGTGTTGTATGACGGTTTCTATGATGGAATTATTCGGTGTGTATGGCCAACATTCATATTCGACCCTGGTGGATTCGAGGACGAATCCTTTCGAAGAGGGAGAGTATGATGTGAATCAGGATCCATCATATATCTCACTTTTAAGTATTCTTATATATATTATTATCTAAGTAATAATATAATATATTAATTATAAAATACGGACTGTCAGAATAATTATTCTAGTTAATATATGTTACTACTATATTTAAGTTAAATAATATTCAGTTGAATTAATGATGAAGATGGCGCCACTTTTGGATACAAGAAGCATCCTTGGAATTTTTCTACATTCAATGGATCAACCAAGAGACTTTTTGAAGAAACCAAGAGACTGTACATTGGATCTACCAAGAGACTTGCATTGAACATCCAAGAGACTTTCTTGATGCATGTTGGACGAATTTTATTTTATAGTTTCAGCTTGGATTATGTTATTTTACTCCTATAAATAGTCATTCCATGTACTTGTAATTTTCAACTCATCTTTGATCTAAAGAAAATATATTTTCTTCACTTTTTAAGTGTTGTGTGAATTCTCTGGATAGAGTATTCTAAATCCGGATTATCAAGGGCCTAATCAACCCTTGTGGGTATCCATATACCAAGGTGCTTAGAAACAGGTTTTCTAAGTGTCGAGGTGATTCCAAGGTGCTCTCACACATGTTGTGATTGTGTCAAAGAGCTTACTATTCCAATGTGCTTCCACACATGCTGTGGTTGTGTTGAGGACTTATCTATCCATAAAATATCTCAATCCTAGATCCTAACATCGAAATCAATTCAATATCCCTACTCCTAAAGTCTCTTTTAGATACTTGAGAATCCTTTTTACTACAGCTAAGTGACTTTCCTTAGGTTTAGATTGAAATCTTGCACAAACACCTACTGCAAAGGATTTGTCAGGTCTGCTGGCTGTAAGGTACAGCAGACTGCCTATCATCCTTCTGTATAGAGTCTGATCAACATATTTGCCATCTTTGTCTTCATCCAATCTGATGCTTGTACCCATAGGAGTTGATACTTTGGTGCTATTTTCCATACCAAACTTCTTCAGCAGCTCCTTGGTGTATTTTGTTTGATGAATGAAGATTTCATCTTGCAATTGCTTTACTTGTAATCCCAAGAAATAGTTCATTTCTCCCATCATACTCATCTGGAACTTGCTTTTCATGAGATTTGCAAACTTTTCACATAGAAATTCATTTTCAGAACCAAATATTATGTCATCTACATAAATCTATACCATCAGGGTGTTGTCTCCTTCATTGATTATGAAAAGAGTCTTTTCAATAGTACCTTTGGTAAAACCATTTTTCACCAAGATTTGAGATAAAGTCTCATACCATTCTCTTGGTGCTTGTTTCAAACCATAAAGTGCTTTGTTGAGTCTACACACTTTATATTCTTGATCTTTAACTCCAAAACTAGGAGGTTGCTGAACATAAACCTCTTCTTCTAGAATGCCATTTAAAAATGCACTTTTGACATCCATCTGGCATACTTTGATGTTCTTAAATGCAGTATATGCCAAAAACAGCCTTATTGCTTCCAATCTTGCAACTGGGCATATGTCTCATCAAAATATATGCCTTCAGCTTGAGAATAGCCTTTTGCCACTAGTCTGACCTTGTTTCTAACAATGGTACCAAATTCATCAAGTTTGTTTATGTATACCCATTTAGTGCCAATTACATTTGCATGATTAGGCCTTTTCACTAGTGTCCATACTTGGTTTCTTTCAAACTCATTGAGCTCTTCTTGCATAGCAATTATCCAATCAGGATCAGAATTTGCTTCTTCAACAACTTTAGGTTCCATTTGAGACAGAAAGCATGTAAACATGGCTTCTAGTTGTCTTCTTGTCCTTACACCTTGCTGTATATCACCAATTACTTGTTCAACAGGGTGATCCTTCAACCATTATAGATCTTGGTTTGTTTGATTTACAGGAACCTGATCTTCAGTAGGGTCTGCTGTTGGTTCAGTAGGGGGATCAGCAGATCCTTGAGCTGTATCAGTTGTTGTATCAATAGTGTTACCAGCAGGTCCTTCAGCAGGAGCTTCTTCATTTCCAGAATCAGAAACCTTTAAGTCACTTATCTTCTTTAGTATGTCAACATATTCTGGATCAATGACTTCTTGATGTACAACAGGTTCTGGGATTTCTTCATCCTCCATTCCAGTGAACTTAGGTTCATCAAACACAACATGTATTGATTCTTCATGTTTTAATGTCCCTTTGTTCAGTACCCTAAAAGCCTTACTGACTGAAGAGTATTTAAAAAAGATTCCCTCATCTAATTTTGATTGGAAAGTCTTCTGTTGCTCCTTATGATTTAAGATAAAGCATTTACTCCCAAATGGATGGAAATATGATATATATGATTTTCTTCCATTCCATATGATGTGACCCGGAAGGTCCAATTTTGACAGTCCTTTCACAACCATTGGACTTAGATCTGAGACAAATCTTTTTGAAGAGGGAGAGAATGATGTGATCCAGTCCAAGAAGAAAGAGGATGCACCATCTACCCAAGAAGCAAGAAGATCGGTCCAAGATAGAAGGCCAAGCCGCCGGTTTTATGTCCAATTAGGTCTATTGGACCTATTGGGCTTGATTTAATTTATTTCTGTTATTTTATGATGTTTTTAGTAGTAAAAGGCCAAAGCCCATTATAGGAATTGCCTATATGTTAGTATATTGAGTTAAGTCTTTATTTTTAGCAAATAAAAGTCATTTGGGCTTATTAGAGTCAAGTTAGGCCCAACAGAAAATAAAGTGGCGAAAATTACTATGTAATTTATCCTACATTGCTTAGGAGTTTGTTAGTATTTTATTTTGTAGCCTATATTGAGGCATTCTATTTGTAATATTATGATCAACACATTATTATTGAGATTTCAGTTAAAACTTTTCTTTAAGTCGAGTCGGCTAAAAATAATCACTTGTGAGTGAGTTTTCTCTTCGTCGTAGAGAAGACACCCATTAAGAACGAATCAGCGTGTTGAGCAAACGTTGTATTCTAGACAGATTGTTTGGATGAATTGGCGGTTTTAAGCACGATTTACATTGAATCTGGATTGGGTGCAAAGACAAAAATTATAGATCGAGATGTTTTGGTGTTGAGGTAAAAATTTCCGAATTTTTAGAGGGGTTGTTAGAGAACGGCCTGATACAAAAACATGTCTGGAAAATAAAAATTAGGGTTCTTGGAATGGAGGTTTGAAGATTTGAAGATCTTCAAGTATTCCGGGTAGGATTATGAATATTTGAAGATTTATGGCTGGGGAGGGGACGAAATTAAGGGAAAAAAACAAATAACTTTTTTTTCAATAATAATGTGAAAAGAAAAGAAATAAATGGGATATTTGATACCTTAGTCGCTGAGCTCTACTACCAATTGATGCGATACGTGCCCAGGAAATAACTAAGGGATCAATGGGAGCTACACGAAAACCTAGTCCTAGAGTCTCTAACCTAGGATCGAGGCTAAGAACAAACACCGTTTGCTCAACACGCTGATTCGTTCTTAAGGGGTGTCTTCTCTACGACGAATAGAAAACTCACTCGCAAATGATTGTTTTAAGCCGACTCGACTTAAAGAAAAGTTTTAACTGGTCTCAATAATAATGAGTTGATCATAATATTACAAGTAGAATGCCTTTATATAGGCTACAAAATAAAAGACTAACAAACTCCTAAGCAATGTGGGATAAATTACATAGTATTTTTCGCCACTTTATTTTCTATTGGGCCTTACATGACTCTAATAAGCCCAGATGGCTTTTATTTGCTAAAAATAAAGACTTAACCTAATATAAAAACATATAGGCAACTCCCCTAATGGGCTTTTGTCCTTTTACTACTAAAAACATCATAAAAGAACAGAGAAATTAAATCAAGCCCAATAGGCCCAATAGACCTAATTGGACATAAAACCAGCGGCTTGGCCTTCTATCTTGGACCGATCTTCTTGCTTCTTGGGTAGATGGTGTATCCTCTTTCTTCTTGGACTGGATCACATCCTTCTCTCTCTCTCTTCAAAAGGATCTGCCCTCGGATCTAAGTCTAATGGTTGTGAAGGGACTGTCAAAATTGGACCTTTCGGGTCACATCACCATATTTCATAAGGTGTTTTCATCTGCTTTTTGTTCACTGAGGTTCTATTCTATTTATAACATGCTATATTGAGTGCTTCAGCCCAATACCTCTCAGATAATAATGCTTCACATATCATAGTCCTCCCTGCTTCTTTCAAAGTCTTGTTTCTTCTCTCAGCAACCCCATTCTATTGAGGTGTTCCAATTCTCTGCTAATTGATGCATCACACCATTTTGTTCACAAAATTCTCTTATGACTTTGTTTAAGAACTCAATACCCTTGTCTGATCTAATTTTCACTGCTGTCACACTCTTCTCATTTTGCAGTCTCTTCAAAAGTTCAGGCATCTTTTGAATTGTTTCATTTTTCTTGTTCATGAAGATTACATGTTGGTCTTTTGGAAAAGCTAACACAAGTTTAGAGGGGGGTGAATAAACTTGTCACAAAAAACTAGCTATAGAACGATTAAGGTTCAGTTTTACCTTGTGTGGAGTTAAGCTAACTAAGCTGAGTCCAAGTCAAACTGACTTATAACAAAACTAAGTCAACCGGCAGCGGATTTAAGTTTTAGCCTTTATCTGGATCTTGTTGTTTCTAAGAAAAAATTGAGTATGCAAAACTGAATTCTGGTGAATGTCAGTTTGTGAACTGTGAGTGAGTATAACAATCATTTTCAGTACGCGGTATAAACAATAATAAATGATGAATAAATAAATGCGTAAAGTAAATAGAGCAAGAATTATAGTGGTTCCAGGTGGTGTAATCATGTCAGTCCACTCTTCCCCTGTGATGTAGGAGGAAAATTCCACTAGAACTCTTTGAGGTGAGCTGTTACAAAAAGTCCTAAACGATAGTCCCTGACTAATCCCTAGCTTCACTATCGAAACAATCAAAGAACGGGTAGGATTGCTGCTATCCAACTGCTTGAGCCACTGGTCCTTGAGGGTTGTGTTGCCTCTTCACCAGCTACCACAACAAACACAGTCTACCCGACTGCTACAACAACTGTCCTAAGCAAATCCTTGACCGGATTGCTTCACAGTCTAACCCTTTGATAATAATCAAAGTTGGGCTGAGAATCAATAAATTGATTCTTGCATGTGGTTCTTCTAAGTGTCGAAATTCGGATTTGATCGATGTAGCTTGAACACTTGAAGAAAATCTAGATATGATCTTGTTGAGCGCAAAGAGTGATAGCAATTCAGATGAACAAGACTTGGGCACAATAATACTTGTATTCGAGTTAATTCGTGTGTTTGATCCTTGATGCCAAGTCCTCTATTTAAAGTGTAAGGTCCAACGTTCATCTTGCTTGAATTTAAATTGTATCAACGTCTATATTTTCAGATGTCATGTGTCAGTGACCGTTCTGACATGTCAGTTCTTCATCCAATAAAATTCCTTGATTTATAACGTTTGATTGTACTTTCAGTTGCTTGGATGGCTGACTATAAAACTGAGTATCCTGATTAGTTTTATACTGAGTATGTCAGTTATCAGTTTGTTAACTGACTTAGACTGTCTCCAATGATTTTACTTTAAACAACACTTCAAACACATCGTTTTTCGTTCCAGTTACACTTTTTTAACACTTTATAAAAACATCCACTCCAATAAACACCCTTTATACAATCCTTCAAACACCTTTTTCCTTCAACTATATACCTAACCACAAATTATTTTCTTTTTATTTTTATTTTCATCCACCACATGGGCCACATAAAGAAGGGAAAGTGCACACTATTCACATTGAGGGGATACTCCATATATGGAGATTCAAGTAACATTTTTGCAGTTAGAGTATTAATAAAGTAATCCATTGCAGCTATAAAGTACTGGAAATGCATGTTTTAGAGTAAAAATAAGTCTCCATTGGAGACAGTCTTAGAGCGTTAATTGAGTTTTTACTCTTCTTCAAAACTTAGTACCCTATTCTTCTGATTTTATATGACTTAATCAGAGTACACCACTAAATCATCTAATATATCATTGTCCTTATAATTATTAGGTCTACTTTCGAGATCCATAAAGTCAGTTCAGGCCATCACAGACTTACCTGAATTCTAACTTTATAATCTCGGCTTTAATCTTCATAATTGAGTTTGAACCCTCAGTTCTTCAATCTTCTTCAATTGAGTCTGTGTCCCTCAGTTCTTCACTTACTGAGTTTGTTCCCTCAGCCTTCAGTTCTAGATAAGTCAACCGAGTATGTGTCCCTCAACAAACTTACCTTCTTCAGTTCTGAGTAAACTTCAGTTCTTGGTTCTGAGTGACATATTCAGTTTTATGTCATGTTCCAGTTTTCTAGATGATTTCCAGTTTTTAGTTTTACGACACTTCTATCTATTACAATGCTTGTCTGATATAACCTATACAATTATCAGACTCTAGTAAAACCTATACATTTAGTTATAGACATCTTTTAGCTTTTCACTATAACAGCTAGTTTTAGCACTTCATCAATGGGGTGTAAACAAACAAGTAACTAAATAAGATGAATCATCATCAAAACTAAAATTTTATTTCCAACATTACCCAAGTGTATCTTGAATAATCATCCACAACTACCTGAGTGTACTTCTTTCCTGTTATGCTTGTTGGTATTACAGGTCCAAATAGATCCATATGCATAAGCTCCAAAACTCTCTTGGTTGATTGTTTAGTCATTGACTTGAAACTTGACTTTGTTTTTTTACCCTGCTCACAAGCATCACAAATTCCATCTTTCTTGTATGTGATCTCGGTAAACTAATCACCAACTTCTTCTTTACCAACTGATTGATATCTTCAAAGTTTAGATGATTCAACTTCTTGTTCCATAACCAGATGAGTTCTGACTTTGTATGCACAATGAGGCATGTTTCAGGAACATCAATAGTCCAATCTACCACATACATGTGTTGTTGCCTTCTTCCAGCCAACACAACTTGTTCTCCCATTTCACTCATGACAATGCAGTGGGCTTTGTCAAAAATGACTTTGTAACTCATATCACAGAATTGTGTAGTTCTCAGCAGGTTGTAATCCAAGCCTTCAACATATGCAACATTCCTTATTGTTAATCCATTCCTCACCAGTGTTCCATATCCTCTAGTGTATCCTGGTGTGTCCTTGTTTCCAAAATTGACTTTAGGTCCATCCTTTGCCACATAATTTGTCAAACAGTGCTTACTTATAGTCATATGTCTGGAACATCCACTGTCAAAGTACCAGACACCCTACAAAACAAATTTAATGTGTTTTAGGTACCAAAACCTATTTGGGTCCATAGTGGTAAGCACGGCCCTTGGCAAATTTCCATAAGGTCTTCTTTGGAAAGTGTTGCACTTTTGTTCATTTATGTATGCTACATTTCCATAGAATATAACATTTGGTTGTGTAGCATTCACATATGGTTTCTGACCTTTTGGTACAAAATGTTGTTTGAAGTGATTCCTATTGTTAGAAGCATTAGTATAATCATAAGGTTTGCTGTCTGTTAGAAACGCCCTGTATTGTGGTCTCTGCTGAGGCTTCTGTTGAGTCCTTTGCTGATTCCACTTCTGAGGTATAGCCTTAGCATTATGGTTATATCTATTGTTTCTAGCAATAGTTGCAGGGATATTCCAATCTTCATCAGTAGGGATGATGACGGTCAAATTGTACCCGTTATTCTATGATCTTTATCCCCGATTCTAGTTTAAAAGAGCTTTAATGTAGGGATAATAAGTCGTAATATGCCTAATTTATATATACCCCGAGTTACGATTCGTTATTCTGCATTTCGATGATTTATTGCATTATTTGGTATTACAAACTATGTTTTTGTATAATAAATACGGTGAGCATTATGGACGGACTACGTAGAAGGAATTAAAGATCCGGGACAATGCGAGCCCGGCGAGAAGATAGAAGACGAGCCCGAAAGAAGTGAAGGCTCGGTCGACCGAGCCCAGCTATTAGGTCGACCGAGTGGACTTAAAGCCCAGCACAGTCCAGCGTATTACTTAAGTCGGTTAGGGTTTAGGGAATCCGATCCATAGTCGGTTTCTAAGTCGGTTATGAGCTCAATATAAACACATTGTCATTAGTATTATGTATTCATTCATACATTGATTTAATCATTGATAAAAGAGCACTACAAATTGAGAGTTTTTCGGCAAGTTAGGGGCAACAATGTAAGCCCTTAATCTTCATGTTTTATTTTCAAGTAATTAATTCTTCCAATTATGTTCTTATCGTTTGAATTAATTAAACATAGCTAGATGATGTGATTCTCGGCTATGACGTTAGGTGGTGGTGACACCTTGTCAATGAGGATCCCGCTGACCTACGTCATAATCTAGATTTATTCATGACTCTATTTGATTTAATTAATGTGTATCTATGATAGTTTATATAAGTGATGTACGAATTCTTTGTTTAATACGTTACGTATAAGGAAACGGCGAGAGGTTGGTTCTAGGATGTAATTAGGGTTGAGTTCGTCCGGGTGACCGAGCGAGTCGTTCGGTCGACCGAGCCACTTAACCTCGGTCGACCGAGCCCTAGTTTCGTCGGTTAAGTACGCCACGTCTTTATGGTGGGTCGACCTAGTTGAATTTACTTTCTCGGTAGGTATGGCTACGGCTACGTCGCTCGTCAGTTTTTCATTAGCGTGTTATTAGGAAATACCAATATAAGACGTCTAGTTCGGCTCACGAACGATCTTTCGGGACTTTCAGCAAGATCTAGATTAGTTTTGTATTAGGGAATTGTCGACACCTAGTCATACGTGAATCGTAGATTAACAAGAGACTTACCAAGTAATTGTTAATAGGACGAGGGCTTGAGCGATCGTTTAGGAAGTACGCCTAACCATAGGAATGTTGCCTAAGCGAGGTGTACGGTTAATATCGGCATCCTTAGAATAATGAGCGTGTGAGTTATATGAGATGGATACCCAAAAGGTGAAGTCACGTAACAATACCACAGTGATCTAGTAACCTACCCGGTGCTAAGTCAAGTTAAGGGGATGACTCCCGTAGCCAATTAAATATGAATACGACGGATTGACGAGTTAGTGAGTTAGGTTATCTTATATAAGTTGTCTTGGTCCAAACGATAACGTTGGTAATTGGAAGGTTAATTACGTGTGTGTCTTTTAGGTTTGAGTTTGTTTATTTTATTTTGTCTTTTATGTTGGTCTTAGGCTGTTGTTCAATAACGAATTAGGTGAGTTAATTATTTAAACTTAGGGTCCACATTTTGATTCTCTGAGGGATCGACCTTGATTCACCATCGCTATGCTATGATGTACCTGGTGCTATTGCTAGTATTTGGTGGTCAAGTAAAATAAATTTGTAACCTGATCAGACCGCAATCAAGTTTTTGGCGCCGTTGCCGGGGAATCAATGGCCCAATGATTGTTTAAATAATTATTTTTATCTACTTCGTTCTTTCTTTATTGTTTTTAGTTGCATTATTTATTTTTCTTATGACGAATTATACGTACTTGTATCTTTGTTAAAGGATTAAAGCGGGAATGGGGAAGATATTCGTTCGGTCGACCGAACGTATTCACTCGGTCGACCGAGCCTCTTCCGGCTTTAATTTTATATACGGTGTTGTTTCCCAGGTGTTGTTTCCCCCTTGTTTGTAGGTTGTAAGTTTGACAACGGTATGAGCAATCATCTTGTTTGTCAATTTACTAATTGTTTATTGTTTTTCAAATATTACGGATAATTCGAAGTAAATCGCTCACTTAACTTTTCAAGATCGGCAAAATGTCATCAACCAATTTTCTTGAAGCCAAAGAAGAAGTTAAGGTTTTACGAACCAAAACTACACCTAAAAAGCCGTTAACACCAAAGCTCATGGAAAGGATAGAAAAGATGAAAGCGAAAATCCGAGAGGCAAGGAAATCGAGGAGGCTAAAGAAGCCTATTGGCGAGAGGTATGTCTATTTTGAATCCGAGAGGAAATTTCTTCGGATTCCGATTCAGCTTTAGATTATGATGATTACATGTCCAAGATAGAATCTGACTCAGAGGGTAGCGCAGCTATGGAGAGCCCTATTGTCACCTGTTCTAGAGATGAAATATTGATTAAAGACGAGTCTCGGCGATGCAAAAGTTAGCGGACCCGGGAGCTTTTATGGTTGGAGTAACCACTAGAACAAACCCACTTAGGTTTAGCCTTGATTGATTCCGGTTCGAGCCTTAATATCTTTCCTAAAAGCCTTTGTGATAGGAATTTCATTTTTACACCCACGAAAACCCCGCTCCAAGTTAGATTAGCGGATGGAACTAGGACAATCATGGTAGGGAGGCGAAAAACATGATTATTGGTGTGGGGCAATTACGGTTTAAGATAGACATAGTGGTAATGGAAATCGAGGAACATCACCGAATGCCCAATCATTTTGGGTAGATCGTTTATCAACACCGCTAGAGCCTTCATACGGATGACCGGACATGAGATAGTATTGTTTGACGCCAAGGGTTCTGAGTGTTATGGGATAACAAATCCAAATTTCCCTGCACCGGTAAGTGTGAATGTGTTAGAAGTAGTTGGTTCGGAGAAACTTGATGCCACTCAAGGTCTAGGAAAGGATGCGATGATAATGTCGATGATAAAGATGAGAAGGAAGTCCTTACTATTCTAAGTCGGAATAGGTCGGTTCGGCTGCGCCGGCCACTTACCAATATTGAAGGCGTAGACCTACCTAAGGATAGGAGGACCGGAGCGAAGAAACGAACTAGGAGAGTTCATAACAAAAGCTCATCGAAATCGAGAGATGAATCCAAAAGTCGGCGCTTGTCGGATGGTCAATTCGGCTGCCTTTTCATTGGACTAAAATCCAAAGGAAGGGCACTCGTAGAAAAGGACGGTAAAACTTTTTCGTTGAAAGCTGGCCGGGTGAAAGCCTGGCAAGTCAAGGGCAGTGTTTAGGAGTGATGATTTTGGAAGTCGAGCTATAGACTCAAAAATTTAGAATTTTTCTCGTTTCATGTATTTTATTTTATTTCATCTTTATTTTTAGTATGAATAAAAGTAACGTAGAATGACGAGAGCCTTTTTTATTTTTGCCGTGTTCCAATGACCATTAGGTTACGGATGTGCAAAAAGTTTTTTTACTCGAATCATTTTACCGTGAAGTAGAGTAGGAAGAGAAATCATTATAAAATGTATTGATGATGAGAATTTGGTGAAAAGATGCTTAGTTTAAAATTTGTATTATTTGGAAAAAGTGAAGATTTATATGTTAATGGATTATGGTTGGATTATTCGATTTTTGAGGTGAGGATTTTTCAAATTGTGACATAATAATTTTGATAGACTTATGTGTTCTAGCTTGAAAATTTCGTGTGTATCAAATTGAGGAGGTCAACTATCATTTATTTTTACACATCCCCATTTTTCATTTCCCAATCCACCTTTTCATTTCCCCCATTAATTTATTCCTACAACAAAACCATTCCACTCCTCAATCCTTGCCTTTCTATCTCCACCAATCACCTTCCACCATTTCAATCCTTTCACTTTCCACATCTTTCTATTTAAACCTCATTTTTCTCTTCATCATTTCTACACCACAAAATCTTCATCTTCTCCAAATCCCCAATTTTCTTCTTCCTCTTCTCTCCATTAATTCCCATTTCCAATCTTTCTCATAACTTCCATCCACCCAAGATTGGAGATAATAATCTAAATGATCCCCTCCAATATCACAAGTTGTACCTGCTCATATCTCTGATTTCTGAAGAATTATCCGATCCACGCTGTCACAGGGAAGACCTGACCCTCAGCAGTAGAGTTTCATCAGTTCGGTCGACCGAACCCTTCTGCTCGGTCAACCGAGGCCATTCTCTCGGTCGACCGAGAGCTTCATACTGCTGCATCTATCTGTCAGCGTGCTCTGTTCCAGTTCAGCGATTATGCCACCAAGACGCCGATCCTCCGCACAGTTTGTAGCAGTCGACGATGCCATACCCTTGATCAACGGGGTACCGCAATTCGGTAGCCAAGAAGTATTTTCGGTTTATCGGAATTTCTTCAACAATTCGCCGGTACACCGGGCTCGAGGATTAGATTTGACCAACTGTGGTCAAGAGCTGTTCGATCTAGTGGAGTATTATCAGTGGCAAGAGGTTGTTGCGCCACACGGCCAAGTTAATGTCGATTGGGTAAGAGAGTTTTATTCTTATTTACGCGTGCACCCACACACGAATTTAGTCCGGGTTCGTGGCAAATACATTGTTATTACTCCGGGGACGCTTAATAATTATTATGGTCTTGATACCCCGGAGGAGGAGCCAGAGTACACTGTCACGTTTGATGAGTCTGATGCATGGTTGGAGGAGGTTGGTGCCCATCTCGGGATAGCATGGACAATAGGGGAAGTTGCTCGCACTTTTGGGGAGCCATACTTTAGGCGGTGGGAAGATAAGTGCTTACATTGGCTTATCCGTTCTAACATTATTCCGGCCAAGCATGTGTCTACAGTTTATTATGCACATGCTACGCTAATGTATTGGTTGAGCAGAGGATGGCCTGTTAATATTGGGGCACTGATGCGTTCTGAGATGACTGCCGATGCCCGCAAGCCTAGACACATGTTGCCTTATGGTTCGTTGATCACTTCATTATGTGAGGCAGCTGAGTGCCCAGTGCTAGGCAGTGACTCCTATGTTAGGCCCATGCCTATCCTATCTTTGGATTCTGTTGCACCACCTCTTGTGCAACCTGATGATCACGGTCCAGGTGATGACGATGCGCAATTCCAAGATTTTCCTGAAACGGATCCCAATGTTCTTCCATTAGCTTTCGTTGATCCGAACGATATACCTTCGGACTAAGCATCTGTGTAATCTATTAATTTTCTCTTTATCAATGTGTTTTTATTTTTGATTTCGTTGTACCAATAAGTTAAGTCGTGTTGTATGGAGTTCGTTTTGAATTTCCCTAATGAATAAAATTTGTCTTATTTAATGTGTTGGATATTTGTGCATTATTTTCACTATAATTATTAAGTATGGGCTTAAATATGTTTAAGGCAATTATTATACCTTTTACAGTCCATTTGATATGATTATATTTTTCTGGACTAACCCTGTAACAAGTTTTTGTTAAAGATGTATGTTGCGAGAGGTTGCATTTTATTGCGGTTGTAAATAACGTATTTGTCCGTTAAAATTCTCCGGAGTTCACCACGACTTGTTCCGCTCCCGCGCTTATCCGAGCTAAGTTCCTATTTTTGCTCTTTATTGTTATACATTGAGGACAATGCATGGTTTAAGTGGGGGGTACGAGCTCACTTAGCTCACTTAGCTTGCTCGAATAAGGATCTCTCTCTATACATATCAAATAATATAATAAATGAGTAAAATTTAAACTTTTAAACATAGAATCACATTTACTTTTGTGAAGTTCCCGAATATTGTATTTAATAAGGAAGGAACCATGATTCATGAGTACGTGATCACTTTATACTTTTGCGATATATTTCTAGTAAACTTAATGATATTCATGTCATATGTTGCGAGTAGTTATTTATTATTCAATTACTCAATAAATGAATCGATGAATATTGCGCTTATAATAAAAATATAGAATTTTATGTGTACATTGCGTAGATGATTGGTTATGTAAACTTAGTGTCAATATCTATCTCTTTGATGTATTCGATATTCTTGCCAACAAAAGCGGAGTAATAAGCTTGAGACGTACTGTGTTTTAGCAAAATGTTAAACACTTTGGGCTTGTAGTAACATTACCAAAGTAGCCCCGCGCTTGTGGTAATATTCAATGCTATGCATGATCTAAGATAGGGGGATACTCTAAAAAGTTTTCTTCCTTGAGATTGATAGTATTTGAAAAATATGAAGACATGAAAAGAATATTCAACTCTTTAAGAGGCTTTGAGTAGTACTCGGTCTCCAAGTCCAAAAACCCTATAGATACGCTCTTGCTTATTGTTCTAGTGCTTTAACCATTGCGAGGCTTAAGAAGTGGGAATGCTGATGTTGGTAGGTTGAGATTTCGAAGTTAGCATAAACTCTAATCTTGCTACATTCATATAAAACTAATGCACATGCACATATCACTTTGATTCATAGTGAGTAATGAATAATGGATATCTTATGAGCATAAACAATATGAGTTGATTCGAGTTTCTTGTGTTAGTATAATTTGACCATTGGAAAATGATTATATGGGGAATAACTTATTGATACTTTGATCGGGACGATCAAAGGCTAAGTCGGGGGTAGTTGATGACGGTCAAATTGTACCCGTTATTCTATGATCTTTATCCCCGATTCTAGTTTAAAAGAGCTTTAATGTAGGGATAATAAGTCGTAATATGCCTAATCTATATATACCCCGAGTTACGATTCGTTATTCTGCATTTCGATGATTTATTGCATTATTTGGTATTGCAAACTATGTTTTTGTATAATAAATACGGTGAGCATTATGGACGGACTACGGAGAAGGAATTAAAGATCCGGACAATGCGAGAGCCCGGCGAGAAGATAGAAGACGAGAGGCCGGAAGAAGTGAAGGCTCGGTCGACCGAGCCCAGCTATTCGGTCGACCGAGTGGACTTAAAGCCCAGCACAGTCCAGCGTATTACTTAAGTCGGTTAGGGTTTAGGGAATCCGATCCTTAGTCGGTTTCTAAGTCGGTTATGAGCTCTATATAAACACATTGTCATTAGTATTATGTATTCATTCATACATTGATTTAATCATTGATAAAAGAGCACTACAAATTGAGAGTTTTTCGGCAAGTTAGTGGCAACAATGTAAGCCCTTAATCTTCATGTTTTATTTTCAAGTAATTAATTCTTCCAATTATGTTCTTATCGTTTGAATTAATTAAACATAGCTAGATGATGTGATTCTCGGCTATGACGTTAGGTGGTGGTGACACCTTGTCAATGAGGATCCCATGACCTACGTCATAATCTAGATTTATTCATTACTCTATTTGATTTAATTAATGTGTATCTATGATAGTTTATATAAGTGATGTACAAATTGCTGTTTAATCTGTTCTGTATAAGGAAACGCCGAGAGGTTGGTTCTAGGATGTAATTAGGGTTGAGTTCGTCCGGGTGACCGAGCGAGTCGTTCGGTCGACCGAGCCCTTATCCTCGGTCGACCGAGCCCTAGTTTCGTCGCTTAAGTCCGCCACGTCTTTATGGTGGGTCTGACCTAGTTGAATTTACTTTCTCAGTAGGTATGGCTACGGCTACGTCGCTCGTCAGTTTTTCATTAGCGTGTTATTAGGAAATACCAATATAAGACGTCTAGTTCGGCTCACGAACGATCTTTCGGGACTTTCAGCAAGATCTAGATTAGTTTTGTATTAGGGAATTGTCGACACCTAGTCATACGTGAATCGTAGATTAACAAGAGACTTACCAAGTAATTGTTAATAGGACGAGGGCTTGAGCGATCGTTTAGGAAGTACGCCTAACCATAGGAATGTTGCCTAAGCGAGGTGTACGGTTAATATCGGCATCCTTAGAATAATGAGCGTGTGAGTTATATGAAATGGATACCCAAAAGGTGAAGTCACGTAACAATACCACAGTGATCTAGTAACCTAACCGGTGCTAAGTCAAGTTAAGGGGATGACTCCCGTAGCCAATTAAATTTGAATACAGCCAGATTGACAGTTAGTGAGTTAGGTTATCTTATATAAGTTGTCTTGATCCAAACGATAACGTTGGTAATTGGAAGGTTAATTACGTGTGTGTCTTTTAGGTTTGAGTTTGTTTATTTTATTTTGTCTTTTATGTTGGTCTTAGACTGTTGTTCAATAACGAATTAGGTGAGTTAATTATTTAAACTTAGGGTCCACATTTTGATTCTCTGAGGGATCGACCTTGATTCACCATCGCTATGCTATGATGTACTTGGTGCTATTGCTAGTATTTGGTGGTCAAGTAAAATAAATTTATAACCTGATCAGACCGCAATCAAGGGAACAATCTGCCTTTCCCCCTGAGATAAGTATCCCTTGAATGATTAACATTCTTGGGTTTAACATTCGTATCCTTGGAATATTTTTGGTTTTTCCATTTTTGTGGTCAAGCAGACTTTGCAACAGGTCTGCTATCAGCAGGTCTAGAAGGTTCAGCAGTCCTACCTTTAGGTGTACCCTTTATGTTAGGTGTTGTTGTCCCTTTGGACTTCTGATTTTTCTTCTTTGAAGCATTCTCAGCAGGCTTTACTACCTCAGCAACCTTTTGAGGAGTTGGATCTTGTGCAGGTACAAACTTAGGACCTATTCTGGTACTATGTTCATCAGCCTTACTTGATCCACCCTTAGAAGATTGTTGAGTTTCAAATCCAAGACCTGTTTTATCACCATAAGGCTTTCCAGATTTGAATGCAATTGTGGAACTAGATTTGTTCAGCAGATTCAGTTGCCACTGCTTGTGCAGTAGACTGATACTGATATTGTTCATAATCCTTTTCCTTACCTTTGAGAATTCTTAATTCAGCATTCAATCATTGGATTTCTGCTTGAAGTGCTTCTCTTTCAGCCTTCACAATTTCATAACCAGATTGTATTATCCTCAGTTGACTAAGGAGGGCATCTAAAGGCTCTTCATTGTCACAAATGTTTGGATTGGAACCACCAGTAGACTCACAATCACATTCATCAAGAGTATTCATTGATACAGAATTGTATACCTCCTTAGTTTCATCCATATGAGCCATGAATGCATAATCATTCATATGTGCTATGAGTGCAGTGTCATCTGATTTATTTCCTTTTCGATTCCACTTCATAGCCAGATTCATCATCAGCAACCAATGCTTTCCTACCAGATTTCCTCTGTTGACCCTTGATCTTCGGCGGTCCGGACGATCGAGTCTAAAATGTCCAGGATTCTTGCAGTTAAAGCATAGGTAGTCAGGATCCTTCTTGTTGGTCCCTTGAAAAGGCTTTGGTTAAGTTTAGAGGGGGGTGAATAAACTTAACACTTAAAACTTTTGGAGTTAACAAACTCAGCAAGTTCGATAGCTCTTCCGATCGCTCGCGCAGTCTACGATCATTCGAATAGTCCGTCGATTTGTTGATTTTACTGAATTTGTTGCAGCGGAATATATTCAAGTTAAGCCTTATTACTTGTTAAAATATGATACCAAGTATTAGATACTCGCAGTGTGAGTGTGTGATTCGGTTGCTAGTTTCGGTAGGTTGATGTGCTTAATATACTAAATGCGTAAAGTAAGTAGGCAATTTTTATAGTGGTTCCGGGTGGTGTAATCCTCGTCGGTCCACTCTTCTCCCGTGATGTTGGAGGTAATTCACTAGAGATCTTTGAGGTTGCAGTTACAAAAATCTCTAAGTTGTCTGTCCTTCACCAATAACTATGGCTTCACAAACTAACTTGGAACAGGTAGGATTGCTGCTCCAAAGTCTTCCACTGGTCCTTGAAGGGTAGAATTGCCTCTTCACCAACTCCACCACAAACAACAGTTCTTGACACCTAAGTGCTTCTCTGTCTTCGGCAGGTTTTCTTGTAAAGGAATGTTTGAATCAAGTAAGTGATTCAGCTTTCAACAGCTTGATCAGGATGAAATGATCAGCAGCTTGATGTCTTCAAGTGTGTGAACTTGGTGTAACTTGCTAGCAGGTTACACTTGAAGAATTTACTAGATCGGTAGCTTTAAGCTCAGTAATGTCAGCAGGGTGATTTCTTGATGAGAATCTGATAGCTCCAGACTGATTGTTTTTCTTCTTAAAATTCATCCCCATTTGTTTCTGTATCAGGGGTCTTCTATTTATAGGTGAGAATCCTTGTGACTTATGTTTGAAATTCAAAACATAGCCATTTCAGATTTGTCCCCATCTTGACTTGCATTCTGTCCCTGTACATAGTACTGACACTGTCAGTTTACTTTTTGACAGTTTTCAGACTGTCCACCTTTGAGTTGTATCCATTGGATAAACCTCTGTTTCTTTCCAACGTTCTTTTAATCTTGACCATTGATTTGTTGACAAGATCAAGAGTTGTTATATGTCATTTTCCTTGTAATCTTCCAATGTAACCTTTGATTAAATCCAAATATGCATTCAGTAGGTCTCTGTGTATGTATGTCTGCTGAAATGCTTATCAGTCAGATGTCTGAAGTTTGTTGTGTTTATAAAACACTTCAGCTGACTGTCTTTTATCTAACTTTTAATTGTGAAGTTAGATTACACCAATTTGAACATAACTAAGTTCCAATCATTACTTAACTTATGGAACTTAGACCTTGTACACAAGGTATATGTAATCAGTTTAGGTCATCACAGACTTTCCTAAATTCTAATTCCATATCCTTGACTTTAAACACTAAGTTTGATCCCTTAGCCTTCAATAACTGAGTTTGAGCCCTCAGCCTCCAGTCTTCAGCAGGTTCCTAAACTAGTCTACTGACTCAGGTACCTTACTGACCTAGACATGTCTGCTGATGAAAGTCAGCTGACTTTTTACAGTGCTTGTTTAATCAAACCTATACAAAGATCAAACTTTAATAAGCCTATACATTTTATCTAGACACCTTTTTGCCTTTGCTCTATAACAGCTAGTCTGGCACTCATTACTAAAACTTAAATTATGTCCAACACTTCTTTTCTTTTAACTCGGGACAGTCAGGTTTGAAGTGTCCTGGTTTCATGCAATTGAAGCATAGAAAGTCATGATCCTTCTTTGATTCTTCTTTCTTCTCTATTGTTTTCTTGCCAGAATTTCTTGAAGATGCCTTTTCAGATTTCATCATTCTGATTCTTTTAGTCAGTAGGGCTATTTACTCTTGCATTTCATCCAGCACATCATTTTGGACATTTGATGATTCTTGTTTATGTGCAGCAGACAATGCTGTTGTTTTTGTTGCTTCGTTTTCAACACTTGCAACAAGGTCCTTGCTGAATTCATAAGCTATAATATCATAGAACAATTTGAAGGTATCTTCCTCATGTAGTCTCCTGGACTCCTCCATTGCAGTAACTTCATTTCCCAAACTTCTTTTGCAGGTAAAGATTTGAGAATCTTGGTGTTGATCTGTCCTTTTGTGTAAACAACATTCAGCAGGGTGAGTTCATCCAGAATTGCATTGAACCTAGACTCCATCTGTTCAATGGTCTCATTTGATTTCATCTTGAACTCTTGAAACGTTTGCTTGGCAACACTGATCTTGTTCTTCGTGATTGCATCAATGCCTTCACAGATAAGTTGCAATCTTTCATATAGTTCTTTGGCAGATTTGCAATCTTTCACCTTCATATACATATTGCTATCTAAAGTTCTATAGATAATATCAATAGCAATATTGTTCAAGTTTGCCCTTTTTCTATCTTCAGCACACCATTCACTTTTTGGTTTTGGGACTATCTTAATCTGACCATCCACAATTATGACTTTAGTGATCTCCAGTGGCTCATCAATCAGCACATCCATCATCTCATCATGAGTTGTAGTTAGATAAGCCTGCATACGACACTTATATTCATCAAAACGATTTAGAGAGCACATCAACATTGTCCTAGCATATTGGTTGTTATCCATGATGCAATACATGAAAACAGAAACATGAAAAAGTTTTCAATGATTTTTCACAAGCATAACAAGTAGGATTACTTCAGAACAGAAGCTCTGCTCCGATACCAATTGTTGGTCCCTTGAAAAGGCTTTGGTTAAGTTTAGAAGTGGGGTTGAATAAACTTACCACTTAAAAACTTTTTGGAATTTTACAAACTCAGCAGGGTCAATAGTCTGTTGACCTTCAGCAGTCTGCTAACTATTAAGGCTATTGAATTTGTTGCAGCGGAATATATTAAATTAAGCCTTGTTACTTGTTGTTTAAAATATGATACTAAGTATTTGATACTCGGTAGTACAAGTGGTGTGATTCAGCAGCTAGTTCAGCAGGTTGATGTGATAAGCATGTAGATAAAGTAAATTGCAGAAAGCAAATGCAGTAAAGTAAAGTAGACAAGTTTTATAGTGGTTTCAGGTGGTGTAATCATGTTAGTCCACTCTTCTCCTGTGATGTTAAAAGAAATTAACTAGAGACTTTGAGGTAGCTGTTACAAAATCCTTAAATTGTTTGTCCTTGACCAATGACTATGGCTTCACAAACAGAACACTAGAAACATGTAGGATTGCTGTCCTAAGTATTCCATTGGTCCTTGAAGGGTAGGATTGCCTCTTCACCAGTTCCACCACGAAAACACAACAGTTCTTGACACTTCGGTAGTGCTTCTCTGTCTTCAGGTTCTTCTTGAAAAAAAGGGGTTGAATCAAGAAAGTGATTCAGCTTTCAGCAAGCTTATGATCAGGATGAAAAGATCAGTAGCTTGTAGACTTCAAGTGTGTATACTGGATGTAACTTGATTGCAGAAATACTTGAAGAAAATCCTTGATCAGTAAATTAAAGACTGTTAGTATCAGCAGGGTAAGATTGAACTTTTATCAATTTCTTGCTCAAAAACTTGGTTGCTTCGTGTGAGTTCTTGTTCTTGTATCTGTATACAATCTGAATCAGGAATCTTCTATTTATAGGTGAAGATCTTGTGATTTGAATTTGAATTTCAAATATAGACGTTTCAGAATTTTCTGTATCTTGACTGAAATATTCCTCGATTGTACCGTATTGACATTGTCAGTGTTCTTTTTGACAGTCCAGTATGTCAACCATTGACTTAATTTTCATTTGATATGGCCCTGAATCCTTACAACGTTCCTTTCATCTTGGCCATGATTGACTAATTAATCTAGAGGTGGTCAAATGTAACCGGAACCGGCGGTCGGTGTAACCGGCGGTTTGGATAACCGGCGGTTTGTGTAACCGCTGGTTGGGCGGTTAGGGGTTTTGGGTAACCGGAACCGGCGGTTGGAACCGAACCAGCCAGAACCGGTTGTATCCGGCCGGAACCGGAACCGGCGGTTGAACCGGCCCAACGGCCATTTTTACAAACGGCTATTTTATTTTTTATTTTTCCAAACACTTCAAAAAAATCCTATAAATACTACCCCATTCAATTTCCAATTTCTTACACCACTCTCCTCTCAATTCTTACATCTTCCCTCAAAAAAAATTCTTACATCTTCTACTCATTTCTTTGATTATCAAGTTTGTTTAGTTGTTAAAAACAACAATCAAATTTACTTTACGATTTTTAAAATTTTTCTATTTAATCGTTATTTAAATCTTGTTTTATTTATAAGTAAATTTGGTTTGTATTTTATTCAACTTAAGTGTAAAACAAATTATTTTATAATCAAATTTACTTTACTAGACCAATATTTGAAGTTGTTCAGATTTAATCGTTATTTCAATTCGATTTTAGTTATAAGTAAAATTGGTTAGTTTTTTTCAATTTTTTTTATAACCGTTAAATTTAATTTAGATTTTGTACAATGTCAAGAAGATGTGAATCATCAAAAGGCAATCGAAACGTTGCTTTCCGTGATGACACGGTTGTGCCGGAATCGGATGATGTTGCTGGTGGCTATAGACCCGTGGTACCACGTTTTAAAAACAACACAATATATCTCACGTAATACTTAATAAAACAACATTTTTAACTAACGTATACTTAAAACCGACTAAAAAAAACTATAAGAAACTATAAAATACTAAAAAAAACCAATAATAAAAAAACGATAAAAACCTATAAAAAAAACTATAAAAGACTAAAAAAAAAATAATGAGAACTACGTTCGCTTTGATTTTTTTATATGTGTCGTGCCTCCGACACGATTACATATAAACGATACGTAAACAACCGAATTACCGGTACAAGCGTTGAAAAAATAACATAATTTTTAAAAATAACATAATTTACATATTAAAAAACACATTATTAATATTATATTTAAAACCGAATAAAAAACTATTTATAAAAAATATATATATTACATTCGTTTTAGTAATTGTAGTGAAAAGTAATTTGTTATTGTAGTGAAAATGTAAAAAAAAAATATATTAATAATTTTTAAAACCGTGCTCTGAACCGTGATCTGAACCGGAAGGAACCCGTGTGAACCGTGCCGGTTTACAAAACCGGCAACCGTAGCCGGTTTACAAAACCGGCAACCGCCGGTTGAAAAACCGGCACTCCGGCAAAAAAAAAAAACTGCCGGTTCCAGTCAAGGTCCGGTCCGGTTGGGGCATTTGGACAGGTCTATATTAATCCAACGCTTGTAATTCATCTTTATCCATTTAATCTTTTAGAAAACTTGGATTAAATCGACTTTTGCATTCAGCAGACACCTGTTGTATAGGTCTGCTGATGTCTATGTATGTCAACTGACTTTTAGTCTGATGTGTTTTATAAACACCTCAGCTGACTGCTTCTCATCTAACTTTTTATTATGAAGTTAGAGTACACCATTTTAATTATATCCAAGTTCCAATCGCCATTTGACTTTATATGGAACTTAGACCTTCTACACAAGGTATATGAGATCAATTTAGGTCATCACGGACTTCTCTAAATTATGATCTCATATCATTGACTTTAAATACTAAATTTGGCCCCTTAGCCTTCATCACTGAGTTTGAACCCTCAGCCTTCAACCATCAGCAGGTCCTAGACACTCTACTGACCTAGATAGGTCTGCTGATCAAGTCAGCTGACCTCTTTACAGTGCTTGTTTGATCAAAACTATATAAAGATCAAACTCTAGTAAACATATACACTCAATCTAGACATCTTTTTGCATTTGCTCTATAACAGCTAATCTGGCACTCATCATTAAAACTAAAATATGTCTAACATACACCATCTCACACACAGTAGTGGTGTGTAGGGGTGATTTGGATTCATCACAGTCGTCCACTTGGTACAACCCATAAATCACGGTTGTACCATAACTTTTCTCGTGAACGAGAGAGAAAAAAAAAAAAAAAAAAAAAGGAAGTTAGTAATTACGAGGATATATTAGTCTTAGTCATTTTTTAAGATTTTTCCTTATTTTCTAAATTTCTTTTTAACTCAAAGCTTATCTAGGTAAAATATGTTTGGGAGTATCTCTTATGGGTAATTTTCCATAATAAAATTGGGGTTTATTGTTAAAAAAGACAATTTTAACATAGAAATATGCAATGAGGACAATGAAATTTTTTTCGGGTAAAAATGACATGTCCTTATTCCACTATAATAGTGAAACATTAGATTTGAGGCCAGTTCCACTGTAGAAAACAGTGGATTTAGGATTATGAACAGTAGAATTGTCCTTATCATCCGTTTTATATTTCCTTTGTCCTGATTTTTATTTTTCCCCTCTTTTTTATCCTTTTAAACCATTGCCCGGGTTTGTTGAAATGAAGGACAATATAGAGGAAGAAAATGTTAAAAAGGACAGAGGTTGTAAAAATTGGTGAAAAAGGACAAAAATCCACTAAAAAGACTAAACCACCCTTATAGGCAGATTTACATGTCTAACATGTACTTTCAACAATTGTGCATTCCTCTTTCTCTGTTTTTTTTTTCATGAAAACTTCTTCCCCTGTCTTAAAAAATCACATATTCTGCGCAAATCCACTCCTTTAAATTTTTCTACCAAATCCACTCCAATTTTAAAACTGCGTTTTGCTCAAAGTTTTCTACCAAATCCACTCCCATTTTAAGGGATAAGGATCCAAATGCATGATAAAAATCACCAGCCACGCAAATCCACTATTTAAATCCGCTATTCAAATCCACTATTCAAATCCGTTGGGTGTGTATAATTCACTGCAAACTGTAGAAATGGACAATCCCAATCAAACACCGGAAAATCGAGAATCCCAATCATTCATGACGATGCTGGATCTCGTCTATGAATAAATCCGGGCCGTTTAATCTAAGGTAATATGAACGATGGATGGTTTTTTGGGTGGATTTAGACTGAGCTTGAGAGTTATTTCTCTCAAGTTGCCTACGTATCCAATGATTGTATTGGAATCAAGTCTCCGTAGTTCCTTAGGGGTTGTTTATATAGAGGACGTCTCGTCCAAAGCCTTGTCCTGCAAGGATTCTAATTCTTAGTCCCTAAGGATTATCACGTGTATATCCGTATAATTTAGAGATAATTATGGATAGTTTAAATATCAGAATCAGAGTCTTAATGGGTAAAGGATCCTCAGGATATTCCCATCATTATCTTATAAACACATGGGCTAATTATCATATAAAGGAGGATCTGGCTGACCTGCGTCAAGCCCCCCAGGCCGTCTCGGCCCGAACTGCACTGGCCCAGCTCCGTTGCGACCTAGCCGACCTGCGGTGGTTTGGGGAGCGGGACCGATCTCCCACATGGGGTTCGGATCTGCCTTTAGGCATGAAGTGGGGCTCCTGGCCCTTAATTTTATAGTTTTTATGTCTATATTTAACGTTTTATCAATTAGGAGATGACACGTGGCGAGGCTCAGTTCAATCCTCGTCAATTCACATGGTAAGATTAAACACCGGGAAAATCGAGAATCCCAATCAAACTATAGAAGTTTTTACACAAGAAAATAAATTAAGAAAGAATTCATGTGTGTGCGATTTATACACACGAAGAAACCCCCGGGAATGATAAAGTGCATGAGTAAATTATAAAGACTATATAACCAAGTAGCTTGGCTCAAATGGTAAATGACTTGAGAATACCTAGGGAGGTCACCGGTTCGATTCTCCTCTGACGCGCCATGTTGAAAGTGCTCTTGGCCAGACCTTACCCCTGAGTAAGAGTCAGACTCTGCAACACAACCCGGCCGAACTCCGGATTAGTCGGACCAGGTGGGTTCCGATACGGGGATTTAAGCCAAAAAAAAAAAAATTATATATATATATATATATATATATATATATATATATATATATATATATATATATATAGACTATATAACTCAAACTTATCTAATTGTTTGAAGAGTTCCAACTGTTTTCAATTTGTGTGCAGCAACCTTATCCTCTGTAAAAGAATCCACTGGATTAAATGCCTAATATAACATCTATTTCGTCCCTTTTTCACATTTAACTACAAAATAAAAAAGTGTGGTGCCAATCTTTTTGCTTCATATTAAAATTTCTAGGGTGCAGATAAAGGGTGAAATTTATAAAAGCTCACTTGCGCAATCCTGCAATTTTGGTTGAGTCTATTCTCAATGATTGAGTCTATTGCCATATACTCATAATAATCAACAAGGCTCTTAGCAGTCGAATTATATGCAAAAATGTAAAACAGTTGCATGACAATTGTGTCGACAACAATACCTTTGTTCAGATTAATGAAAAATGACAATAATTATTGTTTCAGTCACAAAACATGACATTCATATCAACAAAACACAACCTCAGAAGATCGATCTCACACGTAAAGCAAATCAAACATAGGGACTTAGATGTCACCGAGGGAAAAGGGTAAAAGTAGAAAGGCCGGCCAAGCTAGCGTGAATTCAACAGAATTGAAGCCTTAACAGGAAAAAAGATTATACCGTAGCAGGCACGATTAACACACAAAAGGAGCATCAACGTGATGATCACTACAGTAGAGTCCAGGTTGCTGAGCGAAGCCCTGTTTTTTAAGCAGTTGCCTAGCCTTCAAGACAAGCTCCTGATTGCTGATGGAGCCATCTGATTGCTCAAGTATAATTTGTATTGCATTGCTGAAAGCCCCATAAGAATCAGCCGCGTTACCTAAAGGTGTGGCATCTGCAGAAGTTTGGTTGGATTGACAACCACTAATGAGAATTCCACTGTCAGGCAGTGCCCTTTTGTTTGTACTACCTGCATACGCCTCCTCTTTACTACCAACATGTGTTTCCAAGGCAGGTTTGGCATAGGAGTCATCATTCTCGTCGAGTTTTTGCTTTAGAAATTCTTGAGCCAAGCCTCCTACAATCCCCAAAAAGCCCGAGCCGCCGGAAGCCTCGCTGCCACCACCACCGCCCTGTTGTCCAAGCTTATTGAAGATAACCTTCATGAATTTTTTCACCTTTGGACTTGAATCCTCACCGAAAATATCGAAGAGTGTAGGCCTGAGCTTTCCCACGTCGATGTCGTCCTTGCCCGTCTTTTGCTTTAATATCTCAATGAGAGTGGACAGAGGCAATGACTTGTTTTTCATGAATCCATTACCACTGGGAAGAGGCTGGACTTCTTCAGATCTCCCCTCCTCCTCTTGTTCTTGATGGCCATGATGTTTCCTCAATCCAGAGGGGACATGAATCCCTCGGGACTCAAAAGCATCTTGGACAGTATGATGAAAAAAATCCTTGAAGCTAGAGTGATCCTCTTCTTCTTCTTTTTCCTTCCTTGTGCTCTCTCCAATCTGTTCCTTGGCCTCATCAATGAGTCCACCGCTATGGCACGAATCAGATACGATGGTGATGCGGCAACCATGAGGCACGCGATCAACCAGGTCCCTGAAGTCATCATCTGCACACATTAAAAACCATAATTAAAAGACGAAGTCCGTTCTCAATTCAAAGTTAAAAACAGAGATAATCATGCTATATATTTTTCATCATTCTGTGTCTTTTGGTTTTGGATTTGCAATAATAGACCATCCCAATGAAACAGAGGTCCTACAGATTGCAGCATTTCATAGGAATGGATATATCTATTAAACCAGATCCTTTCACTGCATTGTACAACAACACACAAGGTCATGCTTTAATTTTTCTCTATTCTTAGAAAAACAAAAGAACCATTTTACTGTATCCCAAAGATCTATGACATGGTGGGATAAAAAAAATCTTTTAAAAGAACCATTTTTTCAGTCAGTTTGCCTACAAATCAGACATAAATTAGTCTGTCAGATCGGGCCGCTAGATCTTACAAAAAATGGCTCCTCAAGTCAGTCAATGATCTAATAAAGTGACACAACAATCAAATTAAAAACACATGTTCTAAAGAGGAAAAAAGGAGGATTAGGGGAAAAACCGGTAATAAGGTTCATGTCTGTAGGGACGATGCATTCGTCGTAGCCGGTGTCATCACTCTCGCCGGTCTCGGCAGGAAGACGGGTACCATGGCCGCTGTAATGAACGAATAGGAAATCACCGGGTCTAGCAGATCGGATGAGATCGGTGAGGGCTTTACGGATGTTGCGGCCGGTGGGCTGAGTGTAGGAAGGATCGGTGTCGATAAGGACGTTGATATCTTCCTCAGAGAAGCCATAACGATCAACAAGACAGCGATGCATGCGGCGGACATCATTGATGCATCCTTTGAGCTCGGCTTTAGTACCTTGATAATTGCATCCGATCAACACTGCTTTCTTTTCCCCCATATCTCTCCCCCTCCACGAGACTTTTTGCCTTTACATCCACTACTAGTATATACCCCCCCACTCTACTCCCTTTTAATCCCATTTTGTCACTCTCGCCTTTGTCGTTTTCAGCAAAATTTTAATTTTCCACTCCCAAAAAATGAATTGTCTTTTAATACCGTCAGTAATTAATTTTAAATTTTACATTTAATTTGTTTTCATTTATACGTCTATATATTTTGACGGGTGTCGATCAGAATATGAAATATTATACTTATCTACATATGATCAAAACAAATTAGTTTATTCTAATCCGAAGATGGTCATGAAAACATTACATATTCGCCTCTAAAATGGTTCGATACGTTTTCGAAATTTTTATAGCACCGTTGTTATATTCCGAATTGAAATAAGTTTATATCTACCCAAATATAGTCAAAACAATTTAGTTTATTCTGACTTGAACGTGGTCAGAAAAACAATACATGTTCGGTCTCTAAAATGCTCCGATACGTTTTCGAAATTTTCATGGTGCCGTGGTTATATACTGACTTGAAATAGGAGCAGAAAACGTAATTTTCGGCCTGTAAAGTTGTTTGTATTGTTTCCCAAGTATACATAACAATGTGTCTTTATTCAGACCAAACTTTGGTCCGGAAAACATAATGTTCTTGGCCTATAACATGGTCTGAATAATATACAACTCATTTAGGGTCTGAATGATATGTATGTTAAATGTTAAAACGAAGCCCACTCTCACCCTTAGCATTGTAAAACATGTTTAGTGTGAAAAGACAGTCTCAAACGGAAATGTAATAACTAATTGCCCACATAATTAGTGAGTGTTTAATGCGTCCCCAACTTTCTTTTTTTTTTTTTTGTTGTTGTGATTGTGTGTGTTAATTAGGAATATTATTGGACTTCAACTTAATATTGACCCTATAAAACCATTGTCTTTGTACCAAGTCATTTTTGCCACACTTTCCATCTTATTCCTTTTTTTTTCTTCCACAACCCGGGGAGGAAAAGGTGCCAAACATTCATGAAATAGTATTGACATACAATCAATAAATTAATGATTCGATTCTAATTGATCATTCTCCAAAAAAAAAAATCTAATTGATCATAGCAAAATAAAGTATTTCTTTAATAATTTATTCACTTATTTATGTTAAATACTTGATTAAAAAAAACAAAATTTCAATCCAAAAAAAAAAATTAACATCCTCGATACTTCATAAAATCAATTGATTTTAAAAGGAAATGTCTTTCCACACCACTAAAAATCTTAACACACAACTGACGATGTCAATAATTGAACTTACCTACATAGCGTCTCTCCAACGGCCCAACCTTAGGTTTAAAGGAAAAACTGAAAAGATTACCCCAATGACCGGGCTAGGGTAGTTCAGCTATCGATTAGATCAACCAATACTTAGAACCTCGAGCAGACGACACATCGGAGGTCGGCCAACACTCGTATTCCAACCTACACATGTCCGATCTTACCCATCGGACTAGGTCTCTTTCAAACCTATCATTCCATGAACTTAAGAGTCCAAGCTAATGCTAGCTCGGCCACTTCCCCCGGCCTTCATAGGTCGACCAGTTCAGCTCGGGACGTCTATATCGGCCAAAGTCAGTCTCAAGTAGTATTTCCCACGTGAATGATCAAATAGATAACTATGGAAAGAATCCTGAGTCTTAAAGGCTCCAATCTTTATCTCTTAAATATGAATATCTGAATACCATAATTATCTCCTAAAATCAAGGAGATAAACTAAACATAATATTTTCCTTAGGGAATACGTTAATCAGTGTCCACCTTGGACACGCTACACGCTAGCTCTATGGCATAAGCCCTCTATATAAACGATCCCTAAGGAACTACGGAGACTTGATTCCAATCTCAGTATTGGATACGTAGGCAGCTTGATCACTATCAAGTGCAGTCTAAATCATCTCCAAAACACCCCATCTGTTACTATTTTATGGGTCAAAGAAGCGTCCTTAGGTTATCATCAAGAGAAAGAACCCTAGAAGGTTACCTTGACGATTTTTGGATCGTCAACAACAATTTTTTTTTCCATATTTACCCTTTAAATTTTTTTTTTTTTTTACACTCGATGATTTTGATTGAATTTCAGACAGGATGTTAAAAGTATTCATGACTCACTTTTAGTCAAAAAGTCTTTCTGGCCGATATTGGGTATTAAAACATTTAAAATTCTGACTCGAATTAAATCAAATAATCATCATTTTCTGACTCAAATTGGGTCAGAATAATTTGCAAACTCGTTCATTCTGACCAAATTTCAGACAGAATATTAAAAGCTTTCTTGACTCAATTTTATTCAGAAAGTCTTTCTGACGGTATTGAATATGAAAAACATTCAAAATTCTGACTCGAATTGAATCAGTATAATGCTTGTTTCTGACTCGAATTGAGTTAGAATATTTGTTGTGTGAAAAGATATTCTCTTCCGTTTTAAGCAAATACTCCACTTCACTATCGTCCGGATATAATAAATAAATAAAATCAAACAAATCAAATCCCCACCCAAAATATCTTCAAGACATAATAATCAACGAGACAATACAATCACCACATTTACTCCTAAATTTTTCTGCAACAACTTCTATTCAAAACATATTTTTTAGCGGGGGGAAATTCGAATTATACGCCTTTTTCCAAAATTTAATTTTATTCTACACTACCCGAATTTCAAAAACGCCCACTATCCCCCGCCTTAAAATGGGTGATTTCGCCCATAAATGAGCGGTTATGCTCATATTACTGTTGGAGGTAGCGCCCGAAAGACAATTTCTGTAATTGTTTTTATAATTAATAAATGATAGATTTATTCTCATCTTATTATTTGCTTTGTGCTTACATATTATACACTACTAAACACCCCAAGTTGTATCATATGTAGCCATATAACTTAGTGTGTGTCACACATGAGATTGAGTTTATGGTGATACACTTGAACTATTAGTCCGTGGTGAATTTAATCAAAGTACGAGGTCTATTGATTAAACCATCATTAATGCGTCCAGAACACTTTAAGGTGTGACCGTCTTATCCGGATCGTCGATATTGGTTATGTAAGTGGGGCATTTATATATGATGTAGTCATATAGGACTAGACTAATTTAATCTGCATTTCTCATATAATTCCGTGATTGAGAAACCTTATTAAATCACAAGATGATCATATATGGATTAACCTTAATCCTGAAGTGATTGCATACTCCAACTTGTTTCAGGATAGGGTTTGATGTGTTCGTTAAGGATTGCTAAGAGGGGCGGTCCGAATCACTTTCACGTTGGCACTATTCTAGAATGAGTGAGGAGTGTGTGTCTCACAGATATGAAATTCATTCCTTCCTGTGGGAAGTAGAAAGACAATCCCCTTATTTATTGATCCTAGAAACTGATCGATCGGCTGAGTTCATATTGGTTATGAACCAATTGATCACTAGTGGGTTAATGATTAATAAGGATAAGATGTAATGAAGAGGTTTACGGAAATAATCCCGCTTCATTACGGATAGTCTATGGAGGGTTAGTCTGTGTGTAATGATTATATCAATGGACACTTATTGACTTGACGCTTTGAGAATAAGTTATATCTATAATCGATGAAGTTCAGTTTCTGATTTATGGTGGCGTAATTCCGGAATTAATGAGTTGAGTAGAAATATTTTGTTCGATGAATATTTTATTCAATTTATTGTAGCTACTGGTTATATGTCCATGGTCTCCGGGTTGGCTCCTAACACGGAAGTGTTTTCTCGTTTTGTTGAATCTCGAAAATAAATTAAATAGTTGGTCTGTTTAATGAATATGCGAATATTATTTATTTGGTAAATAATATGTAAAATAGAAAATACATTTTCTATTACAATTGATGGAAAAGTGACGCCACATGTGAAAGGAATTAGGAAAAGAAATTTTCCTAGATTATGTCACATGTATAATTAATTAATTATTTATTTTTTAGATAATTAATGGAAAAAATAAGAGATTGATTTTATGGGAATTATCTCTTATTTTAAGGCAAATATCTTTTTTTATGGAAATATTAATTGTATTGTGAAAAGGATAACTCTTTCTTGACTAGTTATTTTCTTATATAAAGAGAGTTCCTCCCAACACAATATGACCATAAAATATCTGCGCCACTTTCACTAAAAAGAAAAGAAAATTTAGTTTCTTGTTCTAGCCATTAGGAGGAGAAAAACCCTAGGGTTTTTTTTTAGAGCATATTCAAGGAGGTTCTACTGCGAGGATCGACGTCCACCAGTCGTCGCTTGGAGATGCAATCCGGAAGACTACAGCTTCTCCCTTTTCTTGATTGCTCATCCCTCTTCTATTGGGTAAATCTTCAACCTTCTCGTAGTTATGTTAATTAATTATGTGAATTAAAATTGTGGTAAAATCGAATGCGAATTTAATTCGTAGCTTCCGCTGTGAATGATTGAGTGTCTCGATCAGTGCTGTGAATCAGATCTGATGATCCAATTATGGATCGGATCCGGATTCGGGTTTCTGTATATCCAGCAATTACGCCCTTCAACCTACCCACAGATTGGCGGTTTTGCCCTCTCCGCCCTTTAGCCCGCCTATAAGCCCGCCTAAGATGGGCGGTTTCACCTATAAGAATGAGAGGTGTCGCCCATATAAGGGCTGTCCCGACCATTTTAGAAAAAATATGGACTTTTTCACTTTAAATCCTCCGATCATACGGCTCAAACATTTCTACACATGTACAGAACGAGTCAAATTATATAGAATATTTAATTCCTTTTTTTTCTAGAATCAAATTTTTAATTCCTTGAATCGGTTAAAAGAGAAAATAATATAATCAAATATTTAAAATATAATGAATATTTCATATCGCCCATAGATATTTTCAAAAATGGGCTAAACCGGCGAACTGACCATCTCCAAGGGTGAAACCGCACATCATGTGCGGGCTGAAGGGCGGAGATGGGCGAGACCGCCCATCTATGGGCAGGTTGAAGGGCGTAAACGTTCATTTTTGGGCGGTTTCACCCATCTTAAGGCGGGGGATAGTGGGCATTTTTTAAATTTGGGGTGTAGAATTCTATTTTATTTTCGAGAGAGGGGTATCATTCGAATTTCCCCGATTAATTTACCTATGCATTCTTATTCAGCTCCGACGTTGGCCAATAAATACAGGGATAATTTCCCATATTTTTTGAAAAATATTAATAAAAAAAGAACAATATTATATTAAAAAGTTTATAAGTAAATGAACGGAATGAACCAGCACATATTCAAGTCCAAATACATCATCCCATGCATTCAAATATTTCTAATATTAAAAAGAAAAGATTACAATATTCCATGATGTGCGGTTACATTTTTTTTTGAAAGATACGGTAAAACTGGGTTTCAATGACGATAATTAAATGACGGGAGGTGAATCCTGTCACTAAAGGGTGGCTTTAATGACAGGTCGATAAATTTGATGACGAACTTACATTTCCTATCATTAATTATGCAAAAATACCGTTATTATTTGTATAGAAAAATTTCCTCTCATTATTCCATATAATATACAATTATTCCATATATTTCATAGTAAAATCTACCAAAAGTTTTATAAAACAAAAACAAAAATAATAACCAAAATTAACAAAATACCCCCACCCTCACGTGCAGACACTATTCTTATCTCTCAAAACCTAAACTCGCAGCAGCGCCGTCCTGTGAGGAACAAAGGTAATCAAGAGAAGAAAATGGTAGAGAATTACAGAGAAAACAGGAAGGTTCAATAGAAAAAAGGAGATTTTGAATAACACACTTTTTGCATTAACAATTCGACAAAAACCATTCTCGGCACACCACCGGAACATCTACCCCTCCTACCCAACTCCCAACTCAGTATCCTATGTCATCTCTCATACATAATGACATCATATAAAAACTTACAATAATATTAATTAAGTCTAAATATTAAAATGGAAATCCTTCGAAGACTTGGGTTCCTGACAAACTCCCTCCCCTTCAAAACATCCCTGTCCTCAAGGATGGGAAAAATTCGAGCCATATGAAGACCCAGATCCCACACAAAGTTCCCCAAATTAATAGCAACCATGCTAAATTTTCCATGGTTGAGATGAAAAGCCCATACAAGACCAGGATCCCATACAAAATCATCTATAGTTGCACCATTGAACTTGAGTACTTCCTCAATATCCCTGCTAATATCAATTGGCACCATTTGCAACTGAGATGCCAATTCAGCCAATGTAGTTTGGTTTCCTTTCTCAGTTTCAAACATCTTATAAGCCACCGAACTCGATCCCACAAAACTCAGCATTGTGTCTGTTAAACTCATTATTACTTCCAAATCATCATAATAGAGTGAATCAAACAAGCCTCTCATTTCTTCAACCCTTGGACCATTGCATAGCATAATCCAAAATTACCCAACAATATCAAATTCCAAGGATGCCATCATCTCCAAAACTTTTTTACTGAAAGTTCTTCCAAGGTAGCTTCAGTGAAGCCCTTAGTCCTGCAAGGATCACAAATGCTATAACATGTAAGTCATTGTTAAGAATAAGGTGGGTGGGTCCATATTTTGCCAGGATTTTGAAAGCATTATGAACTGCAAAATCTTCAAACTCAATGAGAACTTTCTCTCCGTATATTTGCTTGATAATAGAAAAAAATTCATGTAGAAATTCTGCGTATTCCGGCTTGGTTGCTCTCTTACGCCTGAGCCTAATGTAAAATTCATTCTTCAATAAATCTTCAGTGTTTGTTCCCACATCAACAGTCAGAAGTCTTCCTACAAACTTTAATTTATTGCAATGTTGGTATTATCAGAAACGAGACTCTCAGCTGCAACGACTCCCAAATAATACTCAGCTAACCCGTCACCATAATGTTCCGTCTATAGCAAATACCCATCATTAGTATTCAAATATCCAGCCATCTCACACCATCCCATGATTATGCAATTATTTTGGACATCCTTAATTACTTCTATTATCACCCATATAATGTCCATTGGTATTATCCTCTTTCCCACCCTCTCAAAAACATCCTTGTCCTCAAGGATGTATAAGAAAATAACATTTTGGCCGGGATTCCAAACAAAATTTCGCAATTTAGCAATAGCTACACCATCATAGCCATTTGAACTCGAGTACTGTTGAAAATACTTGAGATCACCTAGAATAAAGTATCCAATCATACAGCTGAGATTCTGAAATGGCAAGATTGGCATTGAATGGCAGCTGTTGTGATTCATTGGAAATTCTCCAAGCATAAGGCATCCATGTACAAAAATTTCTTGCAAGTATCCACAAGTCAAATGCTTTTGCATCATACAAAACATCACCCCATGGAAACCTCTTAACTTAACCACTGACATTGTTTAAGTCACACTCACTCTTCATGTTAGCAAGCACCTCTATTCCGGAAGAATCGTTCTTCATTATGGCACGAGCATCCAATTTTGCAGCAACAAGGCCAAGCAATGAAGTCCCAAACATTGCCTCACCCAATGCCTTCAAAAAATGCCTGACACACCCTCTTGTTGCCTCACTAAAACCCTTTGTGATTAATCCCGTAACAATCGCCTCAAACAGGCCCTTCTCCCCATTAAATATTAAATGCACAAATACTTGGGTACCATATACTGACGACTCTTGCTGGGCATTCACAATCAATCTAGTTGCGGCACTTGAATGTAGATAATAACTTTCTGTTGCATACACATTAACAAGGAGGACATGATATGCATCTTCATGTCTTCTTTTGTCCCGAGTGCTCTTCCCTCTCTGACAGATGATTGTAATTCCATCCTCTATTTAACTCCATCCTCTGTTTTATCATTACATTTGATTTTATAATGAAGAATGTCTTTTACTAAATTCTTGTTGTCTTGTTCAGCAGCTGTAGTAATAGTAAGGCATGGATTTACACCAACGAGCAAGGTATCAAAGAGGCATCACAAACATAAAGGCCATTGTGCACTGATGTTGGAGTTCTTTTATAAAACACTTGACCTGCTTCAACATTGTTTCCATAATAATCCCTTTGCTCCATTCTAATTACAACGAAGCTGTCTAGACCATTTCTTAACATTGCGTGATCGATTTTCCGACCTTCATTGTCTTGTTCAATCAGACATAAAGCAAGAGGTGCATTCTGGACAGATCCCTCACCCACAAATTCTTTCTCGGTTCCATAGCATTCGATTACGACTCCACAACCATAAGCATTCATAATACAAGGCTCATGACTGATTGTCTTGACAAGTTTATCAGCAAAGTTTGGTGCCAAACCAAAAGCCAAAGATATACCTCCCTGCACCCCACAAAATTCAGAGGTTTCAAAATTCATATCAGACAATGTACACCCACCGGGATCAAAATAAAACACCACATCGTTATTAGTTAAAGGAGCACGATTCTTACATTTGCATTTTATGAGTTCAATTGTTTGGGTGGAAGCTAGGTGCGGCATGTTTTTATCCGTAGCACTTGTGGGCATTTCATCGAACAGCTGGAAAGTGTCAGTCTCCAAACTATGGTGATTGAAAAAATCCATACTAGTAATAGAATCTGCTTCACTTCCAAAATGTTGATCACCATTTTTTACTGGGGACAATGATTCACCATTAACAACCAAGTGATTGTGATTGAACTTGGGTGACATATCATGTTTGAGCTCTGTATCAGATACTTCTTCATTTATGTCGACCCCTGAGCCCTTAACTTGCGACAGGAAAACAACTGGAAGCACACCATCTTCCGTATTATCATTTCCTTCATTTTGCTCCATTGAATGTAAGCTTGGCATTTTGTCAAACAGGTTGGGAGAAACTCCTAGGCTTTCAAGCTTCAATGGTGATTGCTGCTCAACATATATCTCTTTGATTGCTTCAACTATTGATGAACTTGAATCTACATCTGTTGGAAATAATATCTATGTGTTGGACTTATTTTGAGTTTTAGTGATGAGTGACAGACTAGCTGTTATAGAGCAAAGGCAAAAAGATGTCTAGATCAAATGTATAGGTTTATTAGAGTTTGATCCTTGTATAGGTTTGATCAAACAAGCACTGTAAATGGTCAGCTGACTTACATCAGCAGACTTGTCTACATCAGTAGGGTATCTAGGTCAGTAGACTAGTTAGGAACCTGCTGAAGACTGAAGGTTGAGGGCTCAAACTCAGTTATTGAAGGCTAAGGGATCAAACTTAGTAATTAAAGTCAAGGATATGGAATCAGAATTTAGGGAAGTATGTGATGACCTAAACTGACTACATATACCTTGTGTACAAGGTCTAAGTTCCACAAGTTAAGTGGTGATTGGAACTTAGTTATATGCAAAATGGTGTAATCTAACTTCATAAATAAAAGTTAGATAAAAGAAGTCAGCTGCATTGTTTCATAAACACAGCAAAATATGGATCAGCTGACTGATATGTATTTCAGCAGACTTATGATCACAGGAACCTGCTGATACATATACTTCGAATTATTCAAAGGCTACATTGCAAGATTACAAAGAAAGAGACAGCTAACAACCTCTGATTTTATCAAACAAATCAATGGTTAAGAATAATGGGACGTTGGGATGAATCAGACCTTTATCCAATGGATACAAGTCAAAGGGTGGACAGACTGTATACTGTCAAAAAAGAATCTGACAGTGTCAGTCCTAGGAACAGTCAGAAAAAGCAAGTCAAGATAGGAAAAATCTGAAACGGTCATGTTTTAATTTCAAACATAAGTCACAAGGATTCCTACCTATAAATAGAGGACTCCTAACTCAGATACAAGTGAGGATGATTGATGAAAAATAACAGATAATCCTGAGCTGCAAATTCTTATCAAGAAAACACCATGCTGACCTTACTGAGCATAAAGCTACTGATCCAGAAAAGTTCTTCAAGTGTAATCTGCATCCAAGCTACATCAAGTTCACACACTTGAAGACATCTAGCTGCTGATCATATCAAACTGATCAAGCTGCTGAAAGCTAAATCACTTACTTGATTCAAACTTTCTTTTACAAGGAATCTACTGAAGACAGTGAAGCATATTTTGGGTGTCAAGGACTGTTGTTTGTGGTGGAGTTGGTGAAGAGGCAATCCTACCCTTCAAGGACCAGTGGGAGACCTTGGAGCAGCAATCCTACCTGTTCCAAGTGTTCAGTTTGTGAAGCCATAGTTATTGGTGAAGGATAAGCAACTTAGGGATTTTTGTAACTGCTACCTCAAGAATCTCTAGTGAATTACCTCCAACATCACAGGAGAAGAGTGGACTGACAGGATTACACCACCTGGAACCACTATAAAATCTGCCTACTTACTTTCTGCACTTATATTCTACATTTAGTATATCTAGCACATCAATCTACTGAATCAAGCAACTGAATCACACACATACACTACTAAGTATCTAATACTTGGTATCATATTAAACAACAAGTAAAAAGTCTTAATTTTTGATATCTTCCGCTGCACAAATTCAGTAAACTCATCAGTCAGCAGACTACTGACCTGTCAGCAGACTCCTGAAGTTGCTGAGTTTGTTAACTCCAAAAGTTTTAAGTGTTAAGTTTATTCACCCCCCCCTCTCTAAACTTAACCAAAGCCTTTTCAAGTGACCAACACTGTGTTTTGATGATGATTCGTCACGTAATTAGTAAGATCACTTACAACCCATGATGATGAAGTCATAACTAACTGTTATAGTGCAAAATGAAAGAAGAAGCAAGAAATGGTCTAGAGAAAATGTATAAGTTCTATCTACAGTCTGAACCTTGTATAGGTTGTTTCAGACAAGCATTGTAATAAATAGGAACTAGGCGAACAGCTGAGTCATAATAAGCAAACTGAGTATACTTATGGAAAACTGAGGGATCAGACTCAATTATGAGAAAACTGAAGAAGATGAGTTCGCTGAGGGACACAGACTCAGTTGGTTTATCTAGAAGACTGAAGAAATGAGGGACACAAACTCAGTTATTGAAGACTGAAGAACTGAGGTGGCAAACTCAGTTAGAAGCTGATTAAGTCTTGACTATAAGTTAGGATTCAGGCAAGTCTGTGGTGACCTGAAACTGAACTATAGATCATGTAAAACTGAATAATCTTAAGGACAAATATTATCAGTTACCAGAAAAAGAAGAAACTGAATGGTGTACTCTGACTCAGTCAATTGAAGTCAGATGTCAAGATCATAAGGTACTCAGTTTTGAAGAAGAGTAGAAAACTGAGTTAAGGCCTTGTTAAATTTGAATTGACAATACGACAAAAGGTCGTACATATGAACGTTGGCTAAACAACAAATGTAACGGCTACAAGAGCTAGTGACCGTTACATCACCCCTATAAATACACAAAGGAAAACACTAAAGAGATAGGGATCTGAAAAAGGTTTTAAAAGCATATATCTAAAGATCCAGATCTAGAAAATCAGATTTCATATCTAGAAAAGGGGAAGCCAACAGAATTGCCTTGAAGATTACAAAGGAAGATCCAGCAATCCATCAAGGGGGAAAGAAGGCATATTGGAGCTGAAAAGTCATATCCAGAAGAAGCAAACAGCGCACTGAATTAATCTCTTGATTAATTCTAAACCTAAACTTTGTGAAAAAGGGTTGGCTGTGCATAGTTTGAGGAGAGCAACTCCACATTTCCTCATACGGTTGCAACTTGGTTGCCACAGCAGTTGGTGCAGTTTGTGGACTGTGTTTGTGTTAGTGGTGAGCTGGTGAAAGAGCCAGTCCACCTCCGAAAGATCAGTGTGCAGAATGAAGGGAGCAATCTTACCTTTCTTCATTATGTGTAGACAGTGAAACTAGGGTGTCGTGAAGGACTGTCATCAAGCTAGGATTTTGTAACCGTTATCTCAAGATTCTAGTGATACCTCCTACACCACATGAGAAGGGGAGACGTACGGGATTACACCACCCGGAACTTCCATAAACAAACTCTGTGTTTATTTACTTTATGCATTTATGTTTGTGAAATGATTGTTTTACTTATTGCATAATCATCTCATCACTTCACTCAGCAAACACTAGATACTGAGTCAGCACAAACCTGATACATATGAGGTTTAGATCTTTATTGACACATCTATTGCACGAAAGGCTTAATCTTATCCGCTGCAAGATAATCCAGTTATTGCATTAGCAAAACTGAATTAACTAACTCCTTACAAGTTTAAAGGACAGGAACAAAACTGAGCTGAGCATCAGTTTGAGTATGGCAAAAACTCAGTCCCTGGGGTACTTTCAGTCTTGGGAAATTTTTTGGTGACAAGTTTATTCACCCACCTCTAAACTTGTGTTAGCCTTTCAAGGGACCAACAATTGGTATCGGAGCAGTTCTTCCGTTTGGAAGTGATCCAAAGATATCTTACACATCAGTTGTTGATTACCCCTCACTGTATCAGTTGTAAAAGCACTTAGTTGAAATGGTTACATCCCGAATTAGAAGTTGGCTGAATAACCCCCTGACTAACTGTTTGCTAAATGTATCTGATTTTAAGGATCAAATATTTGAGAGGTTTAATGCTACAAATTCTCAAACAAATCCAGAATCTCAACTCGGTGATGATATGGATAGCGATCTCAATGTATATTTTGACGAATCCAGAGGAGTTCCATCACTAAGAAATCTCTCAGAAAAAGAAGAAAAGAAGTTGTTGCAAGTAACTGTTGATATTGAAGATTCATTAGAGAAACAAGAGAATGTACAATCAAACATTAAAGCTGTAACAAACAATCAAGGAAAGGTACATTTCTCAACTCTGTTATCATCCGCTGAACTCAGTCAAAGAAACTCTGAGCTTGCCAAGTTGACAGAAAAACTCACTCTGGAGCTAAAACTAAAAGATATAGAACTCGATTGGAATGAGTTTCTTGAAACTGAAATGTCAAATCTAGCTGAAAGGCTATTATCTAGTAAATTTGACAACAGCAATGATAATTCCCCACTCCTACCTAGTCTTAAGATTTCAAGGAGTATAAACTCCAGACATCAAAATACTGGAAGACCTAGTGGATTACGCAAAGAAAATAAAGATGATAAATTTAAATGAATCCTTGTGAAATCAACTAAGGTTGAGCGTAATGGTTTATCTAGAAAAGAAATGAGAAAGCTTAATTCTCTCATCAAAGAAACTGAAGTGTGTACTTCAATAACTAATCCAGCCGGACCCAAAAAGATATGGGTATCGAAGAAAACTTAAAACTGTTTTGCAGGCTAAGTCAGTTCTCATATTGCTGAATCCTGAGAAAACTGACTTCTACATAGCAACGAAGCTGAAAAGGCAAAAGCTGATGAAGGACAAATTGGTCAAAAGCAGAAAACTTTCCAGCTACCATCTGACGCTTGAGCTGACAAGACAAATCACCTAAATCCACGTGTCAATCAAGGAGAAAAAGTAGATGTACATCCCTACAAATCTCATTGATTGCGACACGACTCTTATTTGAAAATGATTGAAAGTCTCAATCTTGACAAAATCTTGCTCAAATTCATAATCTTCAAAATTCCCCCAAGAATTCTTAACCTAGATCCATGGAGCGATACAACATTGATGAAGGGATTACCATGAGTCTGGATGACTTCAGTCAAAAATTCTCAAACTCCATCCTTTCGACTCAGATTGCAGACAAAATCAAAAAAGTTCAAGGACTTGAAAATCTGATTGATACAAAGGTCAATTCTTTGCACCCAGAAAGTATCAAAGATTTCTACAGAAATGCTGTAATCACCAATGATGTAAAAAGCTTCAGGACAGCAGTTCAAGATAAAAGCATTGTTGTTGATGAACATTTGCTTTCCCTAGTCTTTAGTTTGGAAATATTTGTTGGATCTTCATCTCTCACTTTAGGAAATGAAGAAAAAGATAAACTTTGGAATGTTACAGCACTCAACAAAGACAAGAAGAATTTCATTAGATCCATTCATCAACAGAAACAAGAATTCGCATTCTTGACAATTCTTCTGACTAGAAACGTCATTGGCCACACTTGGAATCTGTACACTCTGTCAACAGAAAAACTGAAGCTTATCTATGCCATTTGGTTTGAAGAAAGACTGGACTGGACCAAGTTTGTTCTCAAGCAATTGATCAAACAAATTTCAGATGAAAAAGTGAAAGCTCAAGGAAGAAAGGCTGTTGGAGAAAAATTCTTATTGAAAAAGGGATTCACTTATCTAGTTCAAAGAATACTAGACTATTTCTCCATCTCACAATCCACAGAAACAGAAGTGAAACAGAAATCAACGTCCAGTGGAGCAAAGAAAAGGAAAATCGTTGAAGAAGAAAGGAGAGAAACTTCAGACTCTAGCTCAAGAGAAACTGTAAGTTTGGATGACAGAACCTTGAGGAGACAAAGAAGGATGTGGAACAAACATCTATCAAAGAAAACTGCAACTGAACATACTATTCTAATTGAAAATGATACTGAAGAAAGTGAACAAGATGATACTGAAGAAAGTGATCTTCCGACTGAAATGCATGAAGAATTTACTGAAGAGCAAAGAGAAGCCTTGGAAGATGCTGAATTTTGCGCGACTGAGTATGAGAGAGAATTATCAAGTCATGACTTTCATTTTCATTATCATGAAGCCAACTCCTCATCTCAAGTTCATGAAGCGTCCACAAGCAAATCTGCAACTGAAGGATCTCAGCGCCAATTAACTGAAATTGAAGAAAGATTGGAAGGATTAAAAGAGATCATCGAAAGCCTGATGCAGACTCTACAGCAGAAACTTTATAATTTACATGAATTAATTAGAAAAGCACATTACTCAGGTCTAAACAAATACTCCAACATCATCACCTTGTGCAAGTTATTTGAAGAAAGCTTCTGCATATCTTCAAACAAGGGGGAAGATAAAACTAAAGGTGAAGCTGAAGGTGATGCTGATGCTGACAAAGCTGAAGAGGTCTATGCCAGACTATTGGTTGAAGAACAAGACAGACAAGTAGATGCTGATCTACTTGCAATTCAACAAAATGGAGAAGCAGTTGATAATCTGATTGAAGAGCTAATTGCAGAAGAAACCTTTGAAGAAACAAGAACTAAGGAAGATGAAGAAGCCTCAGTTAAAGCTGTGTTGAACATCAGGAAGAAGCTTGCAATTTGTGCCAGATTGAAGGAAAATTTAAAGGCAGATGGAGGCCAAGAGACAAAAACCAAGGGGAAAGATATCCTGAAGCCAAAAGAAAAAAAGATTGATCTTATATCAAAAGAAAAAGTGAAGGTAATGGAGGAGGAGATTAAGGAAATTTTGGTAAAGCTCAAAAACCAAGAAAACGAAGAAGCAAATCGGCTGATCAATGAGTATCTAGATATCAAACCCAGAGATAATGAATCAACAGAAGAAGGAAAAGCAAGGAAGCTTCTAGAAACAAAAAGAAGCATTTTTCTTGGTGAAAAGATGATGATTTTGGAAAAAGGAAAATTGTAATGAATCCAGTTATTCAGTTTGCTATGTAATGAACTCAGTTGTTTTTAGTTTGTTATTTTAATTTGTTGTGATTTCTTGCATTATTCCTTTATTATTGCTTTTAGGGAGGGTTATGATACATCATCAAAAAGGGGGAAATTGTTTGAAATAATATCTGTGTTTTGATGATGATTCGTCACGTAATTAGTAAGATCACTTACAACCCATGATGATGAAGTCATAACTAACTGTTATAGTGCAAAATGAAAGAAGAAGCAAGAAATGGTCTAGAAAAAATGTATAAGTTCTATCTACAGTCTGAACCTTGTATAGGTTGTTTCAGACAAGCATTGTAATAAATAGGAATTAGGCGAACAGCTGAGTCATAATAAGCAAACTGAGTATACTTATGGAAAACGAGGGATCGACTCGGTTATGAGAAAAGCGAAGAAGATGAGTTCGCCGAGGGACACGGACTCGGTTGGCTTATCTAGAAGACGAAGAACGAGGGACACGGACTCGGTTATCGAAGACGAAGAACCGAGTGGCAAACTCGGTTAGAAGTCGATTAAGTCGTGACTATAAGTCGGGATTCGGCAAGTCCGTGGTGACTCGAAACCGAACTATAGATCATGTAAAACCGAATAATCTTAAGGACAAAGATTATCGCTTACCGAAAAAAGAAGAAACCGAATGGTGTACTCGACTCGGTCAATTGAAGTCGATGTCAAGATCATAAGGTACTCGCCAGAAGAGTAGAAAACTGAGTTAAGGCCTTGTTAAACTTGAATTGACAATACGACAAAAGGTCGTACATATGAACGTTGGCTAAACAACAAATGTAACGGCTACAAGAGCTAGTGACCGTTACATCACCCCTATAAATACACAAAAGAAAACACTAAAGAGACAGGGATCTGAAAAAGGTTTTAAAAGCATAAATCTAAAGTTCCAGATCCAGAAAATCAGATTTCATATCTAGAAAAGGGGAAGCCAACAGAATTGCCTTGAAGATTACAAAGGAAGATCCAGTAACCCATCAAGGGGGTAAGAAGGCATATTGGAGCTGAAAAGTCATATCCAGAAGAAGCAAACAGCTCACTGAATTAATCTCTTGATTAATTCTAAACCTAACCTTTGTGAAAAAGGGTTGGTTGTGCATAGTTTGAGGAGAGCAACTCCACCTTTCCTCATACGGTTGCAACTTGGTTGCCACAACATTGTGCGGTTGCGGACTGGTGTTTGTGTTAGTGGTGAGCTGGTGAAGGAGCCATTCCACCTCCGAAAGACCAGTGTGCAGAATGAAGGGAGCAATCTTACCTTTCTTCATTATGTGTAGACAGTGAAACTAGGGTGTCGTGAAGGACTGTCATCAGGCTAGGATTTTGTAACCGTTATCTCAAGATTCTAGTGATACCTCCTACACCACAGGAGAATGGGAGACGTACGGGATTACACCACCCGGAACTTCCATAAACAAACTCTGTGTTGATTTACTTTATGCATTTATGTTTGTGATATGATTGTTTTACTTATTGCATAATCATCTCATCACTTCACTCAGCAAACACTAGATACTGAGTTAGCACAAAACTGATACATAGGAGGTTTAGATCTTTATCGACACATCTATTGCACAAAAGGCTTAATCTTATCCGCTGCAAGATAATCCAGTTATTGCATTAGCAAAATTGAATTAACTAATCCTTTCAACTTTAAAGGATAGGAACAAAACTGAGCTGAGCATCAGTTTGAGTTTAGCAAAAACTAAGTCCCTGGGGTACTTTCAGTCTTGGGAAAGTTTTTGGTGACAAGTTTATTCACCTCCCCTCTAAACTTGTGTTAGCCTTTCAAGGGACCAACAACATCCTTAGAATAATGGAATTGATCAGCTGCATACCTCAGTATCGGTCCCTCTGGGTTCAACTTCAGTTGATCCAATGGGGCTACGATTTGTTCTGGATCTAACTCTTCACTCATCCTACACCATACCATTATAGCATCCATTAACCACTTGATATCTTTCCATATTTCATCGAATTCAAGCTCGTCATCCATTTTTTTGACAGGAACAGAACCGGCGAGTTGAGAATTAGAAGTAAGGATGAAGATTAGATCGGACTTGGGGTGGAATAGATTTGTCTCTGATACCAATTGTGAGGAACAAAGCTAATCAAGAGAAGAAAATGGTAGAGAATCACAGAGAAAACAGGAAGGTTCAATAGAAAGAAGGATATTTTGAATAACACACTTTTTGCATTAACAATTCGACAAAAACCATTCTCAGCACACCACCGGAACATATACCCCTCCTACCCAACTGCCAACTCAGCATCCTATGTCATCTCTCATACATAATGACATCATATAAAAACTTACAATAATATTAATTAAGTCTAAATATTAAAATGGAAATCTTTCGAAGACTTGGGTTCCTGACACGTCCATGTCTCTGCTCCTCCGTTCCTCCTAACACTGGCCGGCCGGGAGAGCAATTAAGCAGAGATCGGGCGACCACCACTTTAATTTTTCTTGTCTCGCGGAGGTAAAGACTCACAATCTTCCTCCTTTCATCCGCCGCCATCTAATTTTGATGCCCATACACCCGTCTTCGGCCAGCAGTCGCTCATTCAACAGTCAATATAGCTACGCATGAGGACCAATCTCCGGCAAACAACAACAGTTGGTCAAAAAGAGGTATCCGATTGCATTTTTAAAAATTAAATTAATTATGTAGTAAATTGTCAATACCATGCTAATGTTATCACTCAAGCCTGCCAAGTGCCAACTTTTACCGATTCAAATACTCTTGAGCCAAAAAAATTGTCCTTCTTATTTCTTCTTTTATTTGAGAATAATCATGAAGAGTTAGTGAAGAATCGGGAGTTAATCTTCGCTTTTTTATTGACATTTTTTCTCTTGTATTTACAGCAATGGGTATGCTTAGATGGTTGAGAAATAAAATCAAAACCGTTACTTTTTATTTTCTTGAACAATTGATGCTTAGACTATGTGTCGAGCACCAAAAATTTCAAAGGAAATCCCTAAAGTTATTGGTTGAGGGATTCCATTAATGATTTTTCATATTTATTTTTTTACATGTGTAGCTTGCTTATATGTGTGTCCTTTGTTGTTAGATTTTTGGAGTAGCTTTCATTACAGCATTTCTTCCTTATGCATATCATTTCTTTGGTGTTTGCAGCCAATGATGTATGGAAGGGGAGCTGCTCATGTGTGACTTTGCAATAATTCTAATATTTTCTCTAGATTGACAGATTGGATATGTAATGTAAGTATAGTTATTGTGAAGCTTCTATCGTGTAACTTTAAAAAACATTGTATTTGGAGCCATATGGGTCAAACAGTTGTGTATTATTATTATTATTGTTTACCTCTAACCCATGTATAACTGTATAAGGTGATGAGGATAGAAAAGTAATATGAATCAGCTTATGTTTGATGCGCTTATACCCTGTAATAGCTCTACACCATAAGAATCATGCCTTAAGTTGGAGGAGAAAATGGCAATTTTCATTTTAATGGGTTGTAGCAATCTGTCAGTAAGTCTACAAGCATGCTTTTAAGTATGAACTTTTGTGTGGGAGGTAGTAGGCTGAACAAGTGTTTTTTTTAATATGATGAGCTGAGTCTATTCTACTAATTCTTGGACATGATACTGATATCGGGTTGGCATTTATCGTAGGCCACATCCGGGAATACACGCAGCAGCCCTACCACCTCATTCACATTGAACACCTCATTAAGGGGTGGCTGTAGTTGTGGTGGAACATGAACAGGAGGTTTAAGTAAGGGATAGTGTAGCACCATTGATTAAGAGTTGCTTGGCCATCCTTGTCATTGGCCTATTATCATGAAGCTTTTATTATGCTCTTAAGGGATGTTACAAGTACCAAAGTAATCTTTTATTAAGCTCTTCAGGGATGTTACAGGTACCAAGTAATATTTATTTCTCTAAACTTACTGAGCACAAGTATCATTTAATATTCTCATTAATTATATGATGTTTTAACTGAGTGTATGCTTGTTTATTAATTTTCAATTATTTTACCAACAAAAAAAATCACCTGGAATGTATAATAATGAAGGGATTAAATGATTGCAACAAATCATTTAATCAGTCTGTTAAGGGATAATGTTTTTTTCAAGCTTTCATATTCAAATAAAACAATCAACTCCCTTCAAAGAAAAAGAAAAACACATTCAACTTTTTCCTATGTAAGCATTGAATGTATTAGTGGAACGGATAATTCAAACGGTGCTATAAGGGTTTTTTTCAAGAATGATAGGTATATAAGGTTTTTTTTATATAAACTCAAAGAATGAGCCAACCTATCAATTTCTTTAATCATAAATCTTCTTGATATCATAGATCACTTTCATGATGATTCGTATATCGTCATAAAAGTAGGGCCTTCATTCTTTTCAAGATTGTCAACATCTTTTTTATTTAGCACTAATCGACAATCTTCTTTGCCATTTATAACCTTGAAATATAATGCAGGGATAGAAGGTGTATTACCTATTGAACCATTTCAATATGATCGACATGTCATGATGGATATGGACGTGGATCAAAGGTGCTTGGTATTCATACAGGTACATTCAGGCTCTTATGTTACTTACCTCTGTTTCCTCAACTATGCGTTAACAAACATGAAAGCTTTTAATTTAAGAGGAAATTCACACTAAACCTTCTTTTTGTATAATAGCCTTTATGTTTCATGTTAACTTCGTATAAAAATAGCCGGACAAAATAATTGATAGCACTTCATTGGCTAAAAATAGCAACATCCATTATCATTGACTTGTAAGAAAATTTTATCCACCTTTTCCATTTCCTTTTTATTCTGTTTTTATCTCAATTATAAAATTCATAAAAGTATGTTTACTACATGCATATGTTCCACTTTTACTCTTCCAATTCTAATTGCTGAATATACTTGCCGGTACTAATACTTGCATAGTCTGTCAACGAGTTATGTATGATATGTGGAAAAACTGATTCATTTTATGCTACTTGAATGTTTTACCTTTGCTTCAGCCCTGTCTTATTCTTCACTTTTGTTCAGTCATGTTTGAGTCCTGTCTGGATAAGTCTATGTCATGCTGCTTTGGTCCAACTTTGTTGTTGAGTGCACTTCTGCATTAGGCTTGGGATTGAGTTTTTGTGTGTACATCAATGTATGTCTTGCATCTTGTTTTTAGTTCAGGTCTTCAAGATTTGTTCATATATGTCCTAAGTCCAGGTCCTTGTCTCATGACACTTAAAGTAGCATCTACCAAGTCCCAAAGCCACTTGCATTATGCTGAGTCTGTCTTGCATCCTTTTTGGTATGGTTTTGACCAGCAAAGTCATCTGCACGAGTTGGTTGGCTTAAGTCTATTCTAGGTTGAGTCACAGTTCTTTGTTTCAGTCCTCGTCTTGTGAATCGTGTCTTGGTCTTGCATCTACTTTTAAATCATGTTCAAGTTCTATTGCTAAAGTCTGACACTCTGACCATGTCTAGATCCTTGCTCTTGTATGTCCTAAGTTTGTCCAGGGCACGTCCAGGACATGTCCAGACATGTTCAAACAGGCCCAGACTTGTCCAGTATGTTGTTCAAGGATGTCCTTAGACCTATGCATGCTACACGAATTCAATATGAACTGTGACAAAATGTGGTTCCGTGATGTGTATTAGCAATTGTATGAGCATGAATTGAAATGACATGATTAATATTTAATGATTGTAGCAAAGTATTCCATTTGCTACTTAGTGTTATTTATTTAGCTCAAGGTTTACCTACTTATCTTCTTGAACAAATCATTATTGTACACTTGATGACCCAATTATAGGAAAAAGTATATTTAAATAACATAGATTGTGGTCCAATAGTCATTTCTACACTTTCTCCGATTTGTTTGAAGTGTATGTGTTTTTGCATATTTTAACCCCATATTACTTTGTAATCTTTAGTTGTTTATGTATTGTCAATAAGTTTCTTTACCTTCTTTTTGTGTTATAAACGTGGCTACCCTTGCAGATGAGCCATTGCAAATACCCCTCCAATAAAACTATGTTGAAGCTAACGATTCCTCGGATTAATTTGTGGATAAAGCGGATCGACAAGATATTTCTATGCTTCTAGAGACTCATAAAAAATCCACTGCTCAGATTTGGGTTAGACATGATTACTTATATGCTTGAAGTTAGAAATATTTACTTTCTTTTAAGTTATTTGTGAACTTTCCTTTGTGTTTTCTTATTACTTTTCGTCTTAATGTAAGTTGAGCATATAATCAAAGAATATTAGTGTTTTGTTTCATACAATCGGTCAGTATGATTTATTTTAATTTGAAATTGTCAGTGTACTTTTTATTCATTTGGTCAGTATGATTTATTTTGGACCATGTGATTTGCTTTCTACAAAACACTATGCAATAGGCATAATTAGTGAGGAATTTATGATTAATGATACTGGTAAATTTCTTTATGAAAAAGCCAATAGTAAGGGTGATATAACCCTATAATTAGGGCATATGCCGTCATTAAATCATGATTTAGCGAGGGATACTGACCTTATAATGATGGGATATTTTTTCATTAAATCATGATTAAATGAAGGGAAAATGACCCTATAATAAGGGGATATTTCGTCACTAAGTTGTTAATTAATGAAAGGAATATGAACATATAATGAGGGGATATGTCCTTGTAAAATTGTGATTCAATGAGGAGAAAATGACCTTATAATAAGGGAATGAACCGTTATTAAATGATGTTTAATGACGGGATGATACCGTCAGTGAATGTGCTATAGGATTAATGATAGGAATCACTTTCCCGTCATTATTACCTTTAACTAGAGAGGCAACAGTGAAAGGAAATTTTCCGTCATTAAAAGTCTTTAATGACTGGAAACAGGCATTTAATGACGAGAATTCCCGCCATTAAAACCTGATTTTCTTGTAGTGAAATTAATAAGAAAGGTGATTTTGTGATTGACGTACAACATTTATCTAAATCAATGAGTAATTATGTCCACATTCATCCTTCATTTTTCATTCATAATAATGTATTCATTCTTTCGTACCCTTTGATCACTCCATTATGAAAAAAAAAACAGTCAATTTTTTTTTTCAGATATGGGCGAAACCGCTCATCTTCATAGGCGAAACCGTCCATCATGGGCGGGCAGAAGGGTAGAGATGGACGAAACCACCCATCTGTAGGCGGGTTGAAGGGCATAATATGAGCGTAACCTCCCATTTATGGGCGCAATCGATCATTTTAAGACGGGGATAGTGGGCATTTTTGACATTCTAGGGGGTAGAATTCGATTAAATTTTGGAAAAAGGGGTATAATTCGATTTTTTTTCCTACTAGTGAATTTCTATACGAAAGTTTAATGATACTTACATTGTAATAATATAACGTCACCGTAGAAACGATGTTTGTTTGGGTGCAAAATAGATATAAAAGTTGTAAGAATGTCACGGTTCATTGCAAAAAAAAAAAAAAGTCACAGTTATGATGTAGTGATACGAAGCATAACAATATTGCGTAATGTCACTACAAAGAATTTTAGTAATAATGACATTATAACGATATAGTGACACTGGTAGAAATGATAATTTTTTTATGCAAACTTGATGTAAAAGTTATAAGAATATAAATCTTATGATGTAATGACATAGGTGACATTGTAAAAGTTATATTAATGTCACTGTTATGATGTAATGACATAGGTGACATTGTAAAAGTTGTAAGAATGTCACAGTTATGATGTAATGTCAATGTAAAAAAATTTAATAACAACGACACTGTTATAATATTGTGTCACTGGTAGAAACGACGCTTGTTTTGGTGCAAATTTTATGTAAAAGTCGTAACAGTGAAACGATGCTCGTTTTGGTGCAAATTTGATGTAAAAATCGTGACAGTGACATACTAATGTTGTAGTGACATTAGTAACAGTGACATTAAAATCATCGAGTGACACTGATGACATGTTTTAGTAGCACCGTATTTTTCTATTTGTTTCAAACATGATATATGTTACGAAACTAATAAAAGAAAGAACATGAACAAAGTACTGAAGAGGAAAAGAGAAAATGCTTGTGTCTTATTTCACTGGTATCATGGGGTATTTATAGTTGAGATTAAAGTGTGAATACAATACAATACATAAACCAGAAAATCTTTTAATTAATTGAATAATAGATAAACATATTATTATCTTTTATAACACTCCCCCTTGGATATCTATTATTCAACAAACAATAGATATAATATGCCTCATTAAAACCTTACTAAGAAAAAACCCAGTGGGAAAAAATCTTAGTTAAGGAAAAAGAGTACATATTAATCTATGTTTATTTACTCCCCCTGAACCAAGCATCAATTAAGGTCTTTCAAACTTTGCATCACAATGCTCTTCACAAGTCTCTTAAATGTTGCAGTCGGCAATGTCTTGATAAATAAATCTGCCAGGTTGTCGAATGATCGGATCTGTTGCACATCAATTTTCCCCATTCTTTTGCAAGTCTATTATATGGCTGAATTAATTTCTCAATCTGAGTTGCATAACGTATATGTCATGTACTATTAACTTTACTAGAAAAACCTAGTGGAAAAAAACTAGACAAGGTAAATAGTTCATGCCATATGCGTTCTTATGTGTTGCGTTGACTGGCTCGTTAAAAACCTTTAACTAAGAAAACCCTATGGGAAAAACTTGGTCAAAGGAAAAAAGAGTACAGTTTGGTTTTAAGACCAAATGCTTAAAATAGTTTTGAATTTGTCGCTCCCCGTGATGACAACAATCTTTCTCATGTACGCATTCCAATACAATAAACACATTTTTCTCCAGAACAGATGTAGGAATGATCTTAGTGAACAATTTTTCTAGATTGTTACTAGAGCGTACTTTGTATGTTCGTATCTTCTAGACTTCATGTAGATAATTGAATGTAGGGGCTAAACATTATCATGCCCACTACTCATTCATGCAACACATAGAACCTAGACATCACTATAATTATAAAAACAAAGGGGAAAGTAATACAATCACAATTTGCATGCATATATTTCCACTCTCACACGTCGTAGTGCTATAAATTCATGACATTATGTTTGAGTTACTTATATACATTCCTTTCTCAATGGGACTATACTATAGCCATATTACATTCAACATGAATGTTAACGACATTTTTAACTTAGTATATGCATGTTGCGATTGTCATATTAATTCATTTCTGAAATCCACCAAGGATTTTCATATTAATATTAATGTCAAACTACCCATAAATATTCCTTTCTCAATGGGACTATACTATAGTCATATTACATTCAACATGAATGTTAACGACATTTTTAACTTAGTGTATGCATGTTACGATTGTCATATTAATTCATTTCTGAAATCCACCAAGAATTTTCATATTAATATTAATGTCAAACTACCCATAAATATGCGGTCATGACATATGAAAACTCAAAATTACTGCCAGATATATTAGTTAGAGGAACATAACATTATCTATAATGGGAGAATATATTTGATAATTAACAAACAAATATTTCAATTTCAAACTCAACCTCAATTTCTTATTTCATTTTTACCTAGTCTGAGTGTTTCTGACACTCTGTTAATGACTTAGGTACTAGATCCAGATATAATAATAGTAATTAAAGAGACAAACATATCGTCGACGACTATTATATATTATTATAAATTTCTACCTTAAAATCCATTGCTAATTTGATATAAGCATAAACCAATTCCTTATCAATGTATGGATTGGTTGTTCCGCAACCCCAATATTTAATCATTTGATGCACGTGCAATTTTGTTTTGGGGTTTTCGTCTTCAAGATGAATCTCTTTAAGAGATTTTATGAGTGACTGAATATGAATTCATTTTCCGCAGATTTTTATCTTTTACACCGATCGATCTTCTACGCTTCTATCGTAGAGAAATATTGTCAATAATACTTTTGGTGCATTTATATATGGTCACTCTGTTTATTCAATTAAGCCATCTGGCAAATTACTTGCTAAATACTACAAGTAAGATTATTTTCGCACTTCAGTTAAACTGATGCGTGGAAGATCGTTTATGTTGCTAAAATTTCCCGGCATTCTTTTATTCTAACATGAGGTTTTCTTTATCTATCCTAACGCCGATAATCAATCTTCATCAAACATGTTGCACCGAGCTATAGCTAGATGCTCTTTATACGCTTCAAGCGATTTACATATTTAAAACATAGTGGTTTCATTAAATATCTCATTCTATGAGATTTTTGAAAACATTATCTCTCTTACGCTTCCTGTGTTTATATACCACTATGTGATTTCAGATTCTTCAAGGATCGTTCAAATAATACATCATATGTAGAGAAAGAACTAGGATGAGATATTGAACTTTTGGTTCATTTCTCCATTTTCTTAGAAAATATTTGATGTATGAAAAATGTGCATAAAGTCTACCCTTCGTGGGTTTATCAATATCTAGAAAATTTGCAATCACCCGTGACAGATTCGGCATTTCAATGTGAGATCCTCTTATGCGGGTATCAACAAACTTCTTTAATATTATTCGATCCATGGAGAAATATTATTTCATATGTGGATCATATCATTTCTATTTTGGGTACAATATATGTATCGAGTTATACCAATGTTCTTGAATCACCAACCCCATTCTAGTGGGATTCTCACATAAAGAATGATTATAATCACATTAATCAATATATTCATAATCATTATATGCATTTTAAATATTTAATATGATCATATTTAAAGAGATCTAGTATAAATTGAATCGTGGAAGTAAAACAATTTATCAATTATATGTTCTAAAAAAAGCTTTCAGTATAAGTATAGCATATTGCAACTTCAGTCAAGCAGGTTTTTACACACAGTATTCAAGATTCAAATAGGTTGTAAAACCAAGTATAACCAAGCTGAGTAGTAATCTCATAATAATATAGGAATTCAAATAGCTAATATTTAAGTTCACTAATTCAAGGCACTACACGATAAAATCACTTAGGGAGATTCATTAGTGCAACAATCTTTGACATTTGAATTTGCAATCAAAGTGTCAAACTCTTTAACAAGTGCAAAATCAATAGAGTAAACAAAAACTCAGATCCACAGTCTCAGGTATAATATTGAAAGGAAAAAAAACTTGAATTGTCACATTATTCAATTATCACATATATAAAATGGTCAGGTCAATGAACACAATCTTATTCAAGAGTATATATATCACACGCAAATCGTTAAGCTGATTTAAAAGCAATGATCATAAAAATCATATTTCTACATCTTAATTTAAAAAAGTCTCAATCATATTGATGAAGCAAAAATAATCTTAGCTAACTGTTTAAAGAATTGTGTTAGAATAACAAGAATTCAGGTATCATCATTTTTCAAAAAAATTGAGAATATCAATTGAAATTGTTGTAGAACTGTCTCTATGCAAACACATTGTTATGGATGTTTATTTCCCATAGAAAATTGGCATTGAAAAACACATTTAAATTTAACCACATACAAAACTAAAACAATGAAAATAAATGGTTCTTAAGATCTTTATTTCTTATTCGAAGGACCAAAACGTGAACCACTATGTACAATAAATAGTGGCATGCTTAAAGTTGAAATAACATGAAGAATAACTCTTATCAGTAGTTCACGTAGAACAATTTAATAAAAGAAATTTTATCTTACGTCAATTAGATCTATAATCTATTATTATAAAACATTTTAACATGAAATAATGTTCACCTCGTTCAATGTTGCTATAGGTCAGGGAAAAATTCATACTTATATCATTTATGAAAATCATCATTTTATTTACTCTTTAGTAAAAATTTAAAACTGCATCATAGATATGAAAAATTAACATTAAGCCAACCTAACCATTTACCCAACAATTTTAATCAATCGATGTCATTAGCGTGTCATTAAAGGAATCCATAATTTATAGTTGTGAAATCGGTGACATATCAAAATCAAATGATCATTGATCAAGAAAATTTGTCTGGCCTATCTGACATTTTCTATGATGCATTACTTTATCTGGCCTATTTGGCCTAGCCATTGAGAATGTATTTATCTAGCCTATCTGGCCTTTTATATGATGCAACATTTATATAGCCAATTTGGCTTAGACATAGACAATGTATTTATCTGGCCTATCTGGCCTTGTCTCAATTATCTCACAGCCTGCATATGCATTTTCTATTTGTGATAATAGAAAAGGCATTATATGCCTGCCTTTTCTATTTGTAATAGTGGCATATCAACCAAAACATGCCTAGTCTCAATTAATAGCCGGCCTCTTATGCTTTTTCTCAACTATGTCATGATTGTCATTGTGATAGGAAACACATTTTTCAGGACCGCGTCCACGACCACGGCCTCTACCACGATTTCCACCACGACCACAGCCACGGCCAAAATTGGAATATTATGTCGTGGCCAAAATTCAAAGACAGTGTCGCATTCACTTCAGAGAATGGATTGACACCAATATTGATTTTCATTAACAAATCATTTTTTTCTCATGGACATGCAGTGAGATCAACTCATCAGCCAGCAATATGCATACAATGAGATCAGAATATCTCTTGAAACCTTTCTCGGGATATTGCTGCTGCCGCAGCTCTGTCACTTTTACACCATATTATTTCAGTCAAAGTGTAATAAAAATGCCTGAATTAACATATTTAAAAGCATTTGCAGGTTCAGCCAATCATTTATGGCTTTCGTTAAAACGACCAATCTCAAGTGGTCGGACCATTCTTTCAAATGGTTGCACAATTCATACGGATCTTTCACCGTCAAATAATCATTGTCGAACTTTTTTTTTAACGGTTCCATAATTCATATGGATCTTTCACCGTTAAATAATCATAGTCGAACCTTTTTTCAAACGGTTCCATAATTCATATGGATCCATAACTCATGCGGATCTTTCACCAATATTCATGTTTCAATCCCTCATCAAGATGATGATGGAGAAATATTCACCAATATTCATCTTTCACCAATATTCATGTCTTCATTTATCTATCAAAACTCATAGGTTGTAAATGCATTTTAACGTTTATGACACATGATAAATAATTTATCCCCGATATATTTAGGGGTATGAAATATTGTTTGATAATGTTACCCATTAAAAAAAACTAGAATAATGCAAAAATAATTTTTTTACCTCTTATAGGGTTAAGAATGGATTGATCCAATAAAATTTTACCTCTGGCTTGGAATACTCTATCGATAGATCTGGTTTTCTGATTGGTGGCTTGGAATACTCTATCGGTAGATCTGGTTGGAATACTCCATTACTCCATCGGTCTGGTTGGAATACTCCATTACTCTATTGGTAGAGTCTCGTGTTGGAATACTCCATTACTCCATCGGTCTGGTTGGAATACTCCATTACTCTATTGGTAGAGTCTCGTCCTGATAACATGTTATGAAACTAATAAAAGAAAGAAATGAACAAAGTACTAAAGAGGAAAAGAGAAATACTTGTGTCTTATTTCACTGGTATAATTAGGTATTTATAGTTGAGATTACAGTGTAAATACAATACAATAGATAAACCAAAAAATCTTATAATTAATTGAATAATAGATAACAATATATTATTTCTATTGATGGTTTTATTTTTCTTTTTGGACATACAAGTACGTGTAGCTGCAAAAAAAAAAAAAAAAAAAAAAAAACCCTCAACGTGCTTGTTGATATGCATGTGTTAATTGTCACAAAATCTTTTCCGGTGTAAATGCTTCCCTAATTTTAGCTATTTTGTTTTTTATTTTATTTTAAATTAGTGCGTGAAAGGATAATATAATTCAGTATATTATCATGGATTCTTGTCCTCATAAACCCTATTAAATTGATAGGGTCATATTCTACAATTTATATATATATATATTTTTTCCATCAAAGACGAAAGTTTTATTAAATCCGAATAAACACACCCAAATGCCGTACAACAACACGGCCAAATTCCGTACTACAACACGGCCTAGCCACTTTACAACCCAAAAACTATGAACTACAAGCTACTAAACCAAACAAAACAACACAACTAAGCCGAATAATAGATTGACCGAGGATGCTGGCTACCATTTATATACTTATTTAGTTTTTTTTTGAACCCATATCTAAAAAAAAAAAAATCCAGTTTAATATTTTGATTTAGTTGCTAAAAGTATGCACGCTCTTAAATGATTAATCAATAGTGATTTGCTCGCATCGTCAACTTGATGGTTTGGTGAATCAATTAGAATTAATTTTCGTTAAATTCCTCTTGGAATTCCCATATAATATACTACATTCATTCCAAAATATAAGTCATTTTATATTTTTAGATTTGTCTCATAATATAAGTTGATGAATCAAAATTCGTCGGGTATAAAATACGGGCCGTTTAATCTAATGGTAATTAAATTGAAGGTGGAAAACGGGGATAATATGATCAAATAGATGATTTTTTGGGTGTTTTTAGACCGAGCGAGATTTTTTTTCAAGTTGCCTACGTATCCAATGTATTGATTGAAATCAAGTCAGTTGTAGTTCTTGTGAACGTTTATGTAGGGAGCGGTTATGCCCTAGGCCTGCAAGGGCCGTGTCCATTATGGACTCTTCGATCGTGTTCTTCAAGGATGATTTAACTGTGTTTATCCCTTGATTCTAGGATGATTTAACCGTGATTATCCCTTGATTCTAGGAGATAATTATGGTATTCAAATATTTCAGTTTAAATGACAAGGATAAGAGCCTTAATGGTCTGAGATTCTTTTCATACTTATCTTATTAAACGTTTAGCTATCAGTTTACGCTCTAGCCGACCTGCGGCGAGCAACGTATGTCACTATGACCGAGCTACGCAGGTCAACCTCTCTCTAGTCCTGACCGACCTGCAGTGGACCAAGGAACGACCTGATCAGCCTCCCTCCTGGGGACGAATATTAGCCCTCAGGCTTATAATAGGGCCCATGGCCCTTAGAGTTAGGATTTCGAGTCTATCTTTATTAATATTTGAGGATTGTGTGCATGACACGTGGCGTGGTGAAATCTGATCTCGTCATAAGTCATTCTACTTTACCAATTTAACATTTATTACTATTTTCTCTATCTTACCCTACTTTGTTATCAATCCAACTACTTTTCATTACTTAACAACTATTACATTAATAATAGTCAATGGACATTTATACTTTACCTTCAAATTTATGACATTCAACCACTTTCTTAATCTGTATGAAAAACTGCAGGGTGGCTTATATTTTGGAACAAAGGTAGTATTGATTTATTTACAAAAGTAACGTTTTGCTTAGTTAACGGAATTAACTTGCTAAATTTGGAAACTTTTTAATGCCTCCTTCTTAACATCTCTATATAAACGAGATTCAGCCCTTACAAATTAATATATCAAATCTCTCTATTTTACTTTTCAATAGAAATATTCTCTTATCATATCCTTCAACTATGGCTAATGAGGTGAATTGGAGCATTGTAAAGGTGTTGACAGACAGTGATACTTCAAATCATATTGGAAAAGTTCGTTTTCCAAAACAACAATTTCAATCTCAAATCGTGGAACACATGACGAATGATGAAAAACAAATGTTGAACGAAGGTAAGTCGGTTAAGATAAATGTTTATGATTATAATGATAGTCGTTGGAGACGGATGCACTTAAAAGATAATCATCTTCAAGGTGGATGGGGTAAAATTATCAAAGAAAGAGACTTGAAGGCCGGAGACCAACTTAAATTGTACTATGATAAGAGTAATAACTCTTTTGAAATGCAAACACTCCCATTTGAGTAGAGATGAAAAAGTGAACACAGTTACAAGAAAGAATGTTTGATTAATTATGTGTTTGTTTTTGCTGATAATTAAAGGCTCTGTAGCTAATTATGCATTTGCCTTGCTAATAAAGGTTCGTAGAAGGTTTGAGTTTTGAATTGTTTTTTTATGTTGTTTTGGGTGTTTTACATAAAATCAATAAAAGTATATTTTTAGAGTTTGTTTCAGAGTTATGTTTTTATTTTTTATTTTGTTGAAATCATTATCTTCCTTTTGTGTATATGTGATAAATTTATTATTTACTACCTCTATCGTTGAGTTTATAAATTAAACGTTTGATTCTTTTTTTTTTTTTTTTAGCACAAAACGTTTGATACAAACCTTCCAAACTAATTGTATCTTAATATGATTAAAATAAATTATACATTTCCCGTGCATAAAGAAACAAGTAGTTGAGATTTATTAACAATTTTTTTGGATTTAATTTATTAACAAAATTTTGTTCTTGTTTTTTCTTTCGCAGTTCTTTTCTATCTTTTTGACTCTTTATGAAAATCTCCCCAAAAGATTTTTGTGAACACGGCACCCAACAAAAAATAATTTTGTATAGGGAAAATTTGAATTGTCCAATTTTATAAAAAATTTAATCGAATTCTACACCCCTGAATTTTAAAAACGCCCACTATATCCCGCTTTAAAATGGACTGTTATGCTCATATTACGACCTTCAGCCCTCCCAAGTTTCAAACGCACCAAATTTTGCCCATGATTTATGTCCATAATTTATGGACTTGCCTGGATTCTTTCCTTTTATGAGTTGATGAGAATATAAATTAAAAATTAAATGTGCAATGAAAAGAACGAAAAAAAACATGCCAAAAATATAAATAAATAATTTCTTAAGTTTTTCTATTTAAGAAATTCAAGCAATAAAAATTATGGACGTAAATGAATTCAATAACTGAGGTAATCATAATTATGGACGTAAATTAACAATCATTGCTTGAATTTCTTAAAAGGAAAAAAAAAAACTTGAGAAAATTTTATTTTATATTTTTGGCAGGTTTTTTTCCCCCTTATTTTCAATTTCATAATTAACTTTCAAATTATATTATCAACCCATAAAAGGAGCCACACAAGTCCATAATTATGGATGTAAATCAATTCGGTAACTGCCGTAATAATAATTATGGACATAATAATAATAATAATAATAATAATAATAATAATAATAATAATAATAATAATAATAATATGGACGTAAATTAATAATTATTTCTTGAATTTATTAAAAGAAGAAAAAAACTTAAGAAATTATATATTTTATATTTTGGGCATGTTTATTTTTTCTCTTTCTTTTCAATTTCATAATTAACTTCCAAATTATATTATCAACCTATAAAAGGAAATAAGTCCATAAATTATGGACGTAAATCCTGGGCGAAGTTAAGTGTGTTTGAAACTTGGGCGAAATCGCACATCATTATAGGCGAAATCCTAGCAAAAAAATATAGGTGAAATGGGTGGGCTGGAGGGTGTAGATAGTGAGCGTTTTTGAATTCGAAGGATGTAAAATTCAATTAAATTTTGGAAAAAAAGGTATAATTCAAATTTTCCCATTTTTATATTAAAAGAATCAATTACTAACTTAATAGGACATATTTCCTAAAAATAAAATAAAAAACTTAATAGATCGTTGGCAACTGACGTAATAATAATTATGGACATGTTATGAAACAATAGTAGTTGACGATGCCAAAATTGACCTTACCCATGTGTCGCATCCACATTAGCACAATAACAAATAAAGATAGAGAAAAGCCTTCATCAAGGGCCAGAACCCCCAGTACCCGAGCTGCTTGAGCTCAGTCAACATCCTCCGACCTCTGCAGGTCGGCGAGTGCATATGGTCAAGCCTACTCGTGTCCAACCTTACATGTCGGCCTAAGTCACTCTCGGACCAAACCTCTTACGCACGCAAGAATCCGAGCTGATACCAGCTCGGCTATCCTCCCCGACCTCCGTAGGTCGGCCGAAACACAGAAGGATTCAGCCAGTTCAGCTTGGGCCATCTAAGTCGGCAGAGTCACTCATCAATCGTATTTCCCATGAGTGTAATAACAGATAAATATGGGAATAATCCCTCATATTTAATACTCTGATTCTGACAGTCAAATATATCCATAATTATCTCCTACAATTAAGGAGATTAAATCGTAGCTATCTTTACTTTGAGGAACCCGAAATCCAAGCCCAAAAGGACAAGGTCCACGGCGCCTTAGGGCATAACTCTCCTCTATATAAACCATCCCTAAGGAACTACGAAGAGTTGATTCCAATACACGCATTGGATACGTACGCAGCTTGAGATACAATTTCTCAAGTCCAGTCTAAACCACCACCAAAATAGCCCTTTCTTTTTCATCATTTTTATCGTGTCTTTAGGCTTTTTGCAGGTTGTATTTAGGAGAACGGCCCTGGATTTATCATCGAGGATTTTTGGAATCATCAAATGGCGCTAGAAGGAAGGCCTCCTACTGACAACTTTGTTCAAAATCCAATAGAAAATACGCATTCAGATATACGGTAAATTTCCAGAGTTTGAGCCGTCAAAACACAATACCGTTCATATTGAAGAATAAGGTGGAAGGAACAAGCCCTCCAAATTTCATGCCGATTGGAGTCCGTTTCGATATCCGATCGTTGCCAGAAAGTTGTTGTTGCTGTTGTATCACCAAAAAACACAGCAGTCAGATCGGTGGTTTATTGCCAGAGATTGAACCGTTTAAACACAAATTCCACCGTTCAGATTGAAGAAGAATGAGGTATGAACTAGCCCTCCAAATTTCATGCTGATCAGAGTCCGTTTAGATATCCGATCAAGTTGCTGCTGTTTCACCAAAATGCAGTAGTCAGATCGGCGGCCAATTGCCGAAGATTGAGCCATCAAAACAAAATTTCCACTGTTCAGATTGAAGAAGAAGGTGGAAGGAACAAGCCCTCCAAATTGCGTGCCGATTGGAGTCCATTTCGATGCCCAATCGTCGTCGCAAAGTTTTTTCTGTATCACCAAAACGCAGCAGTCAGATCCCCAGAGATTGAGCCGTCATGATGAAATTTCCACCGTTCAGGTTGAAGAAGAAGTGATGTAAGTCAACCTGATGATATAATTCCTGATGATTCACCCATTTTTCTCGTGTAATTAGTGGTATTTTGACATCAATGTGAGCAATTTTGTATGATGATTGGGACCGATTTTTGTGTACATAGATTTCCCTGAAAAACCATGTTCTAGTTATATTATATTAGTATTTGCCGATTTTGTTTTCAGATTTACACGTGGTATCTGTGTGTTTATTTTACAGCACGGATATCACGGTTGGGAGCGTGGATTCTGACTTTAGGGTGGCCGTTGATTCTTTTATGATGATTTTGGAGCTTTGGCGAGGATTTCAGCCCACAAGGATTATCGATACACATTAGAGGGTTCGATCCAAGCCAAGTGGAAGAATAAATTATGATTATGTGATTTCAGATACAATTGACTCGAGCCATGTCACATTTACCTGCGTCATGGAGTTGATCGCATTTATTGCGCATGTCATTCAGCCAACTACTACAAAGTGGGACTTGACCACGCCAGGCAGCTCTCACCTGCGCCAGTAGTGCAAGTTGGGTTTGACGTGCGCCATATTAAATTGACCTGAGTCAACATTGCAGAGTCAGTAAAGAATTAATCCCTTTTATTCTTTCAAGCACATGATTATCAAGGATATACATCATCTTCTTCAACTTTTCCATCTTGAAGGCAAAACCCCACCCCAGGCTCTTATAGCCGAATTTTAATAGAAATTAACCATTGATTTTGATTGTAAAAGCTAAGGATTCTTGTTTAACTCTTTTAGTTGATTGAATTCAACACACTAGTGTTAGTTCATTGAAGCTTTTGGAAGTTTCATGATGAGCACCAACTCGAATTTGTACTCTTGATTTGGTAATCCTTGATCTTTATTGTCATTCAATTGTTCTTATGCTTATGAATATTAATCTTGAGATGTTGATATTTGTAGACATGAGTGGCTAGACTTTTCTAGCCAAGATTATGTTGTAACCTTAGTTAATCCTCTTATGTTGATTGGGAATGATAGTTTATGTTGCTAGCTTTGATTGTTGTGAAGCTTTTCCTACTTGTGTTGTATTGATTGCTTGCATTAGAGTAATTACCTAGTGTTAGCATTTACACGTTGACTGAGACCGAAAGGAGATGTCAATCGTGAGAAGAGGGTAGGAGAACCGGAAGGTAAAATTGACCTCTCGGGGCATTCGATTTCTTATCCGGGGATAGTTGACACAGTCATTGCATTCATGTACGTAGCATACCGAGCCATTAGGTCTAGTACACCTAGACCAAGGAGGAGGTAGAGAGCAATTCCGTAAGCTTGTATGAGGGGGAATTTCTTGCTGAGGAATGCACCGCTTCACACTTTTGAACACCAATGGTAGGAGGTCATTCCCATGAGACTACGAGAGGATGGCTAGGTTATACGTTATCTTGGCTAGTTTCTTTTATCGTTATCATCCCTTTTGTTATCACAAGCACTTTATTTATGCATTTAATAATCATCTTGCAAATTTGTGACCTAGATCGAATAAATACAGACTATTTAGTGTGTAACCTCATAATTGAATGATTCCCTGTGGAGACGACCTTGACTCACCATACTAGACTATAGTCGACCCGGTACACTGCCGGTTAGATTGGACCTCTAGGAATTGGCCACAAGCTTTCTGGCACCGTTGCCGGGGATATCGCTCTTTTTGAGTAAATGTTACTACTTGTATCAGTTTTAAAAATTTCAAGAATAGGTTAAGTCTGTTTCTAATCTCAATTCTGTTTATTTATTTGGTACTTACCATTTGGTAAGTTACCAAGTGCGTTTGATTGTTTTCTTGTTGTTTCACTTGTGTAGTTGAGACTCGGCCCCGAACCGGTAAAGCTCCAGTTACTCCATATCGTTCGGACATTAACACGTACGAAAGAGTGTTGAGAGCTGAGCATAAAGTTGGTCAGTCTAGTGGAGAATCACTTGGTGAAGAATCATCCCGATACTCATCAACTTGAGAAGAGATGGCGGAGAATCTTGAGAATGCACAAATTGAACCCCCACCGAAAGATCCAAATCCCAATAACCGAGGCCAAAATAACCGAAACAACCGGAACCAACAAAACCAAAACCACAAACAAAATCAAGGCCAAAACAATCCACCTTTGAGACCTCTTTGTGATCAACCTTTGAGAAGAAATTCACCTAATGATCCCATTAGATTACCCAATGAAGGGGCAAATAATTTTGAAGTGAAAGGGCATCTTTTCGGGTTGATTGATTACAAATGCCAATTCGTAGGAGAAGATTTTGAGGATCCACATTATCACCTCTATTCTTTTGAGCAACTATGCAATACAACCAAGAGTCATGGAATTCAGAAGGAGTTAACAAGATTGTCTATGTTCCCGTACTCTTTGACGGGGAGAGCCAATAAATGGTTTGTATACTTACCCCACCATTCATTAACTACGTGGGATGAGGTGCAAAATGAGTTCTTAAAGAAATATTTTACACCTGGAAGGAATTTGAAATTGAAGGTTGCAATAGCAAATTTTGCGCAAGGACCCGATGAAACTTTAGGGAGTGCATGGGAAAGATTCAAGAAATTGTTGAAAGCTTGCCCCGATCATGGTTACCCATTTGATATGCAAATACAACTTTTCTGTAGACAGTTGAGGACAGAATCACGTGCTAATATTGACCACGCATGTGGAGGATGTTTGATGTCACGCAATGCTCAAGAAGTCTATGATGCTACAGAGAGAATTTCAAAGAATCATCGTATGTGGGATGCCGGATCAAGTACGAGGAAAGTTAGTTTTACAGAAGGATCAAAAGACAGTTCAGAGCTTATAGAGAAGATAGATAAGTTGTCAAAGAAGTTTGATAATTTGCAATCAAGCAAGAGGGTGGAAGGAAACTTTTTGATTGAAAACAAGAAAGATAATGTCTATGGCAATGATGATGACATATCTTTGGAGATGGAGGATCCCGGTGACTTACAAGTGGAGGAAGTAAGCTTCATGCAACAACACCGGAATTTGAACAACGCATATTCTAACTCTTTCAATGCTATTAAGAGAGATCATCCAAATTATCGTTGGAATGAGAGCTCATACAAGCAAGGACGACCACCATTTGCTCCACAACCACGAACTTCCTACAATTCCAATACCTCGACTCAATCACCAAACATTCATTCTTATCCTCAACCCACCATACAAACTATCCCAATAACTGAGAGTTCTAACCAAGCACGAGAAGATAGTGTAGGATGTAATATCACCGGATGGATCAAGATCCACCCGATTACGCAGCAGAATAGTATAGATATAGATCTAGTCAACCAAAATACACAAAATAAATAGATCTAAACCTTTGAGGGGGTTTAGATTGCTTACCGGTTTATTGTGAATAAAATCCAAGAACAATCTACAATCCGAGCTATATGAGAGCCTAGTTGAGAAGCCAAAGTCTTCCAACGTGTGTCTCCAAGCACCACCAGGTGGATGGTGTTTCAAGCCGCCGGACCTCCTCGATATGTTACCGGAATAATCCCGAGGATTATCCCAACTCGAAACCCTAGTATTATAGCCGAAATTTCTAAGCTATAATACTCAATAATGGCATGTTATTCATTGTGTCAAAAGACTTGGGAGAACTCTCTTTATATGCTACCGAAATATTCCTGAGGATTATCCCAACTCGAAACCCTAGTATTATAGCCGAAATTTCTAAGCTATAATACTCAATAATGGCGTGTTATTCATTGTGTCAAAAGGCTTGGGAGAACTCGCCTTATATAGGAGAGTAAAACTTAAGCCCCAAGGATTAAATAATTAAGAGATAATTATTAGAATAATCCTTATTCCAAAAAAAGATAAATAAAATAATTATCCCAAACAAATTAGGATAAATCATATTATTATCTAATATTCCATGAATTATCATTTAACAAATAAAAGATAAATCACACACTAAATAATTATCCAAGAAAACTAATTCCTTGACAATTATTAAATACAAAATGCGCCCCACCCTAGTAAATAAAGGTCCATGAGCATTTTTTGACACATTGGGCCGAGTCCACGGAAAATTTCTTTTCCATGTATTTAATTATCTAGTCCAACTAAACAATTAATCCACATATCAATTAAATAGTCCAATCCAACTATTTAATTACAATTGAGGTGAAACGACGAGAAATCGTATATGCTATATTAGGAGCCACATCGGGGACCATGGACCCATATTCAGTAGCTACAATAAATTAAATAAAATTATTCGTCAGACCGAACAATTATATTCAATCTATTAATTCCGGGATTACACCACCATAAACCCGAAACTGTACTCTGCCGAATATAGATAACTTATACTCAACTATGAGTTGATAAGGTCTCCACTGATATAATCATTACATATGGATAAATCCTCCATAGACTGTTCATTTCGATTCGGGATATCTCCGTAAACCCTTTTCGAAACATCTTATCCTTATTTACCATTAACCCCCTAGTGACCAATTAGTTCACCACTAATATAGTATGAACTGGGCCCATCAATCAGTTTCTAGGGTTAACAAATAAGGGAACTGTCTGTCTACTTCCCGAGGGAAGGAATGGATTCCATATCTGTGATAGCACAGACTACTCACTCATTCTAGATTAGAGCCAACGAGAAGTGTTGGACCACATATTACGAAGTGATCCTTACTAACACATCAAACTCTACCATAGTCTAAGCAGTCGTCTGTGATCACCTCAGGATTGAGATTAATCCATATACGATCATCTTGTGATTCGATAAGACTTCTCGATCACGGAATTATATCGAGAACTCAAATCAAATCGGTCCAAATTTCTATATGATTATCATCATATATAAATGCCCCACTAGGTACCCTATTACAGACAGTTCCGGATAAGATTGTCACTCCTAAAGTGTTCGGGCGCATTATTAGCAAATTAATCTTGAGACCCGTACTCAGATTAATAAACGCTACGGACTAAGTTAATTTTAAGTACATCTCACTAACTCAATCCTCTTGTGTATAGCCATACATGCAAATAATAAGATGAATTATTAATTCTGTCCTAAAACAATTATATAATTGTCTTTCGGGCACTACACCTAACAATCTCCCACTTGCACGAAAGGCAAGTGGATTAATTGTTTTAGAGCACACCCGTATTTATCTATATCTACAACGTTCTCCCACTTGCTCAAAACAAGTGAGACGTATCCCTCTATTCTGTACCCTCCAAGCGCATCTTAGTAATTCATCCTTCCAAGCACGACCGGAGTGTGCCGCCGTAGGGTTGGTCAGTGACCCGGCGCGTACTTAGAATCCGAATACCATGTGACTCGTTACACATATCAGGTAGGTTGGTGGCTTGAGTCAATCTTTGGGATCGAAACGTCGCCTTTCCATATAATCCGGTGGTACAATTTCAATATGCTTATGACCTCTAGTGATTGCAAAATCCTTATGAGCTACCTCTCCAATGTTTCCACAATAAAGTGGCATCGGCTTACTGGATAATACTTTATCACATGAGTAAACACTGAGACCGAGATCGATTAACGATCATCCTCAATCTGACCTTAAGCCAGAATCAGTGTTATCACTTATATTCTAGTTTGCACATGAATATACTAGCATATTATTCCTCATTCTCCCGAAGAGACTTGAGGATTCACTAAACATCCCATTTAGTATTCATCTGCAGGTTTAGACAAGCATTCCTGAGAGGGAGGGTAGACTGCATTGTTAATGCTGCATAAATGCAAGAATGTCTTAACCAGATGAATGGATGGGATCGCCAATGATTGATTCTCGAGAATTTGAGCGAATCAAATCCTTTAGAATGAATCCCGATGGCATGTCAGACTATGACTTCAGATAACACACCCATGTTGTTTCCAACTGTTTCAGTGTTACCATTCACAAACACTAATCTACATACTACTTTACTAATATTGATGCCCAGTCTACGATAGAATTATCAATATTCTGGTCAAGTCCACATATTTAAAATATATGACTTTGAAATGACCTTGAGGTTTGCTTTAATACCTGAAGGATATAAGCTGTGGCAGGCATCCTACCAAAGGTTCTATCTGAATAAATTAAGATACCGTTAGTCTCGCAAAAAGGTCTTAGGGAATCACCCCTATTTTCTGCTTTGTAACGAATCCGTTATTTGTTCTTAGCTAAAACCCTTACGTTCTGAATGAATTCAGATTCCGTTGTTCGGCAAGGAAGTCTTAGGGAATCACCTATATTTCCCGCTTTCTGACGAAATCAAGCAAGACTGAGTAGTAAGAGAGATCACGGTCTGGTTAACTCTCTACCTTTTAGGGAATCACCCCTAAATTACTCAGCTTTGCGGTGAAAGTTAAACTTTCCTATTCATTCGACTCTTCTCCGTGTAGTTCCAATTACTCCCACTGGGCTGAGATACTCAGGTGGTTCTACAAGAGTTTCAACAGAATTGTAGTATCAAACTCCATTCACAGGGTTATGGCTTTTAAACCAACCTCTATGATCAGGATCCTATACAGTCCACGAGGGACTATAGGTCATCAATCTACCCTATAGACCATAAGGTCCTGCAATGGGTAATGGACAAACTATACTCCCACTGCGTTCAGGGTGGATTGTTATACTGATCTAGTTTAGTAGTTTTTATTAGTGTTATCATCAACTGCCGGTGTTGGATGTGGACTGAACAAATCAGTTAGTAACATCTTGAGTACAAATACTTCAAGATCTAAGGTTGTTATTTATAGACTCTATCAGACGGAGTTTGACAGTATCACCGTCATTCTCTGATTTTATGAGTTTTATAACCAACCCTTACTCAATGCATTAAGATATTTCACGCTCTGAACGTGCACGCAAAATTTCCAGTCCTACCTTCAAGCACTCGGTGCTAAATGCCTCCATTTACGGAAGTGGGGTGAACCGAATTCACTCCTTATCCACAAATGCGTAGGCATCTTTTAGGTAGACTTCTCGGTTTTTCGTAAACCGTTATTTTGCAACCAATATCTTATATGAGTTCAGCAGCGTATCGTAGCACATCAATAACTATGTAAGGCAAATTTGTGGTGTATCCCTTAGTGAAAACATTCCACTGGGAGGCAGGCCGAGCATCAGTCCCGAAGACTACGCAATAACCTATTTCTGAGTATGGAATACTCTATCTCTGGTGAAATCAGAGATTTCCTCAAATATTTTGGATAAACTTACCAGAGTTTCGAGTAGTTATCAGACAATATGTCACTACTCAGAAGCTCCTACTTGCTTGTGTCTTTCATATGACCCCGAATGTCGATATGAACAGGCTATGTAACTTCTTTAAATCTATTACCCTTTCCCAATTGAAAGGAAACTTAGGCATTGTTCATTTGAGACAGTGTTCCTTTGACTGGGAGATAGGAATCACCCTAAGCCAGTCTTCAGATCTTGTCTTTAGGGAATATGCATTAATTAATAGAATAGAAAGAAGCGTTTATCAAAATACGGACACCATTTGCGTTTATATAGTTTAAGATGTGTTACATATACCTATTCAGCATTCTTTAGTGGTTCTGACTTTATCAAACAAAAGTCCGAGTCTTGGGTTCGTGCTACGAATGTTATATTTATCGTCAATAAGACAAACAAATTATCCTATTGACCACCGGGTGGTTTACCAAGTAATACTGAGAGAAATCCGAGGGGAGTGAATGCCATCATAACCCGAAGAGGAAGGGTTTGTGGAAATCGAGAGTTTCATGAGAGCCAAGTGGGGAACGAAGTTGAAAATGATTTGCATGATACCGAAGAAGAGAAGGAGTTGAGTGAGGAAGAGGAGGAAATTGTGGATGAATTTTTGCAGGGTGACGGTTACGTGAATGTGGAAAAAGAAATCGAAGATTGGGTGAAAGTCCCGAGGATTTTGAAGAATCCGAGAGCAAGAGATTTGAGGACTCTCTTTAGTGAGCATGTCTCATTGACCCCCGCCAAGACAGATCTGACTCAGGTCAATGACCACCATAGACATTCAGAGAGTTTTGGGCAAAAATTGACCCGCGCGAATAGTGCCATGACGGACGCCAAGGAGACCTCGACGTGCGTGAAGGGTGATCCAAGTAGAGGATTGATGCACGCCAATGAGGTATTGATGCATGCCAAGCCTCAGCATTCAGTTTCTAAGAAAGGCAAGGAGGAGGTGGTGAACACCGATAATGATTGGCGACCACCGGGTGCTCAAACGTTGAGAAAAGCTTCCGATGATTCATCAAGGGGCAAAGGTAAGGAAGGTATGAACTCCACTTCTAAAATTATTGATATTGAGTCATTACCTTATCCTCCTAGAGAAGAAATCAAGAAGAAAAAGCTAGATAAGAAGTATGCTCGCTTCCTTGACACATTTCGACACTTGAATGTTAATATTCCCGTCATAGAAGCACTTACTAGCATGCCTGTGTATGGTAAGTTTTTGAAAGACATTCTCACTAACAAGAAGAGGTTGGAGGAATATGAGAACATTTGTCTCAATAAGGAATGCTCCGCCGTGTTGCAACATAAGCTTCCACCTAAGCTTAAAGACCCTGGGAGTTTTACCATTCCATGTGAAACCGGGGGCTTTTTGTTTAAGAGGGTGCTTTGTGACCTTGGTGCTAGCATTAACCTCATGTCTTACGAGGACTTTATCAAACTTGGCATAGGAAAGTTGAAGAACACTGAGATGACTCTACAATTAGCAGATAGGTCTATAAAATGTCCTAAGGGAGTCATAGAAGATGTGTTAGTGAAGGTCGATAAGTTTTACTTCCCCGTTGATTTTGTGGTTATGGATATGGAGGAAGGGTATTCAACACCCCTTATTCTCGGTCGTCCATTCCTAGCCACGGGAAGGACACTAATCGATGTTCAACGAGGAGAGTTAATTTTGAGAGTCAACGAAGATGAGGTCACATTTAACATTTTCAAAGCTATGAAGCATCCGTATGATTCATGAGAGTCTTGTTCATTCGTTGATGCATTATCTTTTGCTTGTATGGAGAGTGCTAACTTGTAGGTCTATGAAGACAAGCTTGAGGAATGTTTGGCCTTATCCGTCTTTGACAGTGAAAGTGATTATGAGGAAATGAAAGCAATGATTTCTTATTTGGATGTCGGTCGTACATTCAACAAGCAGCCATGACACCGATATTTGGAGCTAGAACATGATGCTCCACTATTGAAACCTTCAGTGGAGGAACCACCAAGGAATCTTGAATTGAAAACTTTACCTCCTAACTTGAAATATGCTTTTCTTGAAAGTGGTAATCTTCTTCCTGTTATTGTTTCGTCGTCACTAACAAATGTGTAGGAAGATTTGCTATTGAGGATGTTGAGGAGGCACAAAAAAGCATTTGGATGGACTGTGGTAGATATTCAGGGAATTAGTCCTGAGATTTGCGTTCACAAAATCATACTCAGTGAAGATGCCAAGCCTTACGCTCAACCACAACGTCGTTTGAATCCCAATATGCAAGAGGTTGTCAAGAAAGAGGTCATCAAGCTTTTGGACATGGGTATTATTTTTCTGATATCAGATAGCAAATGGGTGAGTCCCACTCAAGTTGTGCCAAAGAAGGGTGGATTTACTGTGAAAGAAAATGATAAGCACGAGTGGATTCCGACAAGGGAAGTCACAGGCTACCGAATGTGTATTGATTTTCGGAAACTCAATGACCATACCAAGAAAGACCATTATCCACTTCCATATATTGTCCAGATGTTAGAACGGTTGTGTGGGCATAAGTTCTATTGTTTTCTTGATGGTTATTCGGGCTATCTACAGATATTCATTGCGGCAGAAGATAGAGAAAAGACAACTTTCACTTGTCCATACGGAACTTTTGCCTATAAACGAATGCCATTTGGATTATGCAACGCTCCGGCTACATTTCAGAGATGTATGACAGCTATTTTTTTGACATGGTAGAAAGATTTTTGGAGATATTCATGGACGACTTTAGCATTTATGGGGATTCTTTTGAGGAATGTCTCTCTCATTTGGAGGAGCGTGTTTTACAACGATGCGAAGACACGAATCTAGTGCTCAATTGGGAGAAGTGCCATCTTATGGTGTCAGAAGGTATTGTGTTAGGCCACAGAATTTCTGAAGAAGGTAATGAGGTGGACAAAGCAAAGATTGAAGTAATTGAGAAGTTACCTCCACCGGTTAATTTGAAGACTTTGAGAGGATTCCTTGGACACGCAGGTTTCTATAAAAGATTCATTGCGGATTTTTCCGGTATTGCCAAACCTCTCAGTCATCTCCTTGAGAAAGAGGTACCGTTTTTTTTTCATGAAAAGTGCATAGAGGATTTTGAAAGTTTGAAAAAGAAACTAGTTAGCGCACCCGTTTTGGTAGCGCCGGATTGGAATCTACATTTTGAGTTAATGTGTAATGCTAGGAACTTAGCAGTTGGGGCCATGCTTGGCCAACATCATGACAAGGTGCTTAAAGACATTTATTATGCTTCTCATACATTGAACTCCGCTCAAGTCAACTATGCAACAACCGAGAAGGAATTGCTAGCTATAGTGTTCGCCCTTGACAAGTTTAGATCTTATCTTGTTGGTTCCAAGGTGATCGTCTACACAGATCATACTTCCTTGAAGTATTTATTGAACAAGAAAGATGCTAAACCGAGATTACTTCGATGGATTCTTCTACTCCAAGAATTCAATATTGAGATCAAAGACAAGAAGGGTAGCGAGAACGTTGTGGCGGACCATTTAAGTCGGTTGGATTTCATTGAAGAAGAAGGGAAACGAAGAGAGATTCATGATTATTTCCCGGATGAGCAACTCATGATGGTGGATGCTCCCTCAACAATGCAACTTATTCATGCCGGTTCAAAACCGAAGGAGAGCTCACCATGGTTTGCAAATATTGTAAATTACTTTTCTTGTGAGTGTGTTCCACCTGATTGGACTTGGCAAAAGAAGAAGAAATTCTTTCACGATATGAAGTTTTATTATTGGGAAAAACCGAACCTTTTTAGGAGATATTCGGATGGCATCATAAGGAAATGCGTTCCCGATAATGAAATCTAGAGTATTCTCTCCTTTTACCATGGTCAAGACACCGTAGGCCACCATGGAGAGTGGAAGACGGCATACAAGGTTCTACAATCTGGATTCTATTGGCCTACACTTTACATAGATGCACATCGTTTTGCACAGTCTTGTGTTGCAAGCCAAAAGTGGGGAAACGTATCCAAGAGGTATGAAATGCCCCTCCAACCTATTTTGGATTGTGAAATATTCGATGTTTGGGGCATCGACTTCATGGGTCCATTCCCTCACTCATTTGGTAATAAATTCCTTTTAGTGATGGTCGATTATGTTTCTAAATGGGTTGAAGCACAAGCCTATCCCACTAATGATTTTAAGGTGGAGTTGAAATTTTTAAAAAAGAATATTTTCACTAGATTTGGCACCCCCTGAGCTATCATTAGTGATCGCGGCTCACACTTTTGCAACCGACCATTCACTAAACTTCTTGAGAGCTATGGTGTGAAACATAAAGTCGGCACGCCGTATCACCCACAAACAAGTGGGTAGGTTGAAGTGTCAAACCGAGAGGTGAAACGGATCATTGAAAAAACGGTGGACACTAACCGTAAGAATTGGTCGGTGAAGCTCGACGATGCACTTTGGGCATATCGCACTGCTTTTAAAACACCTATTGGATGTTCACCATATAGATTAGTTTTTGGCAAGTCTTGTCATTTACCCGTTGAATTGGAGCACCGGGCCTTTTGGGCTATTAAGTTTCTTAACTTCGACCCTGAGCTCGTTGGTAATCATCGGTTGCTCCAACTCACCGAGCTTGACGAGTTTCTCCTTGATGCATATGAGAACGCCCAAATTTACAAGGAACGAACCAAGCCATTTCATGACAGGAAGATCATTGATCGAGAGTTCCATGTTGATGATAAAGTGCTCTTGTATAACTCCCAATTGAGATTGTTTCTAGGGAAGCTTAGATCTAGGTGGACAGGTCCATTCATTGTTACAAAAGTGTATGCGTCCGGTGCAGTTGAACTTACAGATGGCAAAACGACATTCATAGCAAATGGTCATCGCATTAAGCATTTTGTTGAAGGAGAGGGCATACCTAGAGGGGAGGTGTTGTTCCTCGAAGACACCCCATTGGACTAAAGGGTTGTATAGTCTAGCTATAGACTATAAATTTAGCACACGACGGGTACTATCTTCCAATTCACATTTTAAGCATTATCTTTTGGTTGGCTTGTGTGCTTAATTGCTACGTGCTTAAATGAGTAATTGTGGTGGTGTCCCAATTTGATAATCTGTATAATTCCATTTTCTCTACGTATAATCTCGTCGAGCAAATGACGTTAAACAACAGTGCTCCCGGGAGGCCGCCCGTTTCTTGATAATTGTAGTCATTGTGTTGCTATTTTGATAAGTTTGGTGAACATTAGTGTTTTGGGCTTAAATGCTTTTGTAGGAGTCTCTTGACTCACGCCAAGGTATCTTGACCCACGCCAATGATCACTGTAGATATACAGAGAGTTTGGGCATTTTTGTTGGCGTGAGTCAATTTACCTCTGACGTAAGCCAATGAATAACACTCTGGCGCTTGACCTGCGTCACGAGCGGCGTGAGTCAAGGTGGCAGTTCTGATTTGAAACGGTTCTTCTCTTCTCTCTCCCCTCTATAACTCCCATTATAATCGAAACCCCCCTCTTTTTTCTCCATTTCTTCAGTTTTCTACCACCATTCCATAACTTATTCCATTCATAAAAACCCATCATTCCCTCTCATATTTTCTCCACTCCTTTTATCTTGTTGGTGGGTGGAAGTGAAGAGCTTCATCTTGGCTTCAAGGTTTAAATTTAACATTTCCGGCCAACTCCATATCTTCTGGCGACCTCCATTTCTATCTGCGGTGTTCATCTTTCCAACAAGGTATTTTGGCTTAGTTTTACTCTTTCAATTTAATCTCTTTTAGTTATTGTGATGATTTGAGTTAATTGAACAGGAGGAAGGGCTTATCGTTATCTTTTGTTGTTTTGTTGGATTGTGTACCCCGTAGCCATGTCTGAATCATCTGCTCGTGGTAGTGGTCGTCAGGGTGACCAGAATAAGAAGAAGAAGGCCCCAGCCCCTAGTGAAACAGAATCTATTGTTGCCTTTCCCCCGACTACCTTTGGTAGAAAGGCCAGGAGGCTCTTTGTCACGTATTTCAGTCAGTGCATGCTGCATTTCGAGCGAGGAATAAAATTTAAGTCGCTCAGCCCTAAATTCAGAAAATTGTTAAGGATCGTAAGTGGAAGACCCTCGTAGCCAACCGTACTTCCACGGTCAATGGCACTGTTGTGGCTGAGTTTTATGCCAATCTAGCCGCTGACCCTGTCGAAGCAGCCAAAGGTGTAGGCCCAGTTCATGGTTTAAATGTTCTATTTTCTGTGAAGGTTATCAATGACTTCTTTGGTATTCCTGAGATTCCGGCTGATACCACCTTTTTTAGCGTGTGGAAGTTGAGTGAGGAGGGGAATCTTTTTGATAAGGCACAGGAGGCCAAGAATTATCTATGTTCGTCTGCTACTTGGGTGGACAAGTGTTTTAAGTATGAGAAGGCAATTAAGGATGTGAGGGTGATGAAGCACTTCATTAGTCATAATATCATTCCGTCCCACAAGATCGACACCTTCAACTATACCCACTCGTGCCTAGCCCTTGCCATCTTCACCGATTTCCCTGTGGACGTCGGGTACTATATGTTCCAGGGAGCGGTCGACTTTGCTATGAATCTCCATGCGAATAGGAATATGCCCCTACCCTGGCTGATTCATGAACTTTGTCACCGAGCCTAAGTCCCACGTTTATCCAATGATCACCTGTTTCCTCCCGTTAACCTCATGATCGGTCCTAATATCCCCGAGAACGTTAAGGAGCTTGCATCCTCTCCTGACATTCCTGTCTCGGCCGGTATTCCACCTTCTGTTGACATCCCGACCGCCAGCCAGCCAGCCCCCCTTCTTCCTCATATTCGTGATTCAGCCGTGAGAGCTAGGATTGAACTCCTTGAGTCTAAGTTGGCAGGTTTGCGAGGAGCGTTGGTGGCGTCTGACACCAACTCTAGGCTAGGATTTGAGAGTGTGCTGCGGGGTTTGAATGATCTGAGAAGTGGCTCTCGTGGTCATCGTTCTTTTGATGAGATTTGTCATCCCGACTTTGCGGATCGAGCCGACGACTTTGATACCCCCAAGGAGAACGACTATCCGATCCCTACTTGGATTCAGCCTTTCCCAGTTCCAGCTAGACCTCCACCTACTTCCATGGCTCCGGGTAGTGCTTCTGTGTTTTCTTCTGTAGGTACAGGTTCTGTTAGTGCTGGTTTTGCTGCGTTTTCAGGGCAAGGTTTGTCAGGATCGATGCTCACATCCATTGGTGACGGGACTGGTAGTTCATCTTTTCAGTCTATGCTCTCTTCTGGTTTTCCGGATTATCCTATTCAGTTACTGTCCAATCCTTATGCGGCTGATTACCATGGTGCTGGCTTACTCCATTCTTCGACATTTCCTCCTTCCAGTTCACTTACTCCGCTGGACGCTCAGGTGCTGCTTGATGACGATGATGACGATGCGGAGCTTCCCCTCGTTTCTTCCTCGATTCCCACATCTTCTACCGATGTTGCATAAGTGCTTTTGTTCACCAAACTTTGTTTGTTGCGTTGTGATTTAGCCGTATGTGGCTTTGATGTTTTTACAGCCTGTTGTTGTTTTGTTGAACTGTTTTGTCATTTTATCTTGTTGGATGTTGCAAGTATTGTTTTGCTTTTGGGATTGTTGCTTTGTAGTTTATTTGATTCTAATATAACTAGAATTTTGTGTGATCGAACTTGCTAGCTCTTGTTTCTATTGGTATTCATGTCCCCAGTATTGTATAATTATCTGTGCTTAGCTCCTTGTTTAGCGATAATTATTTTTGTGTGGAATGAATAATTCAGCGCTGCAGTTCTTCTCCCCTGTGTTTTGACCTGCGTCAATACCACTTTGGCGTGAGTCAGTAAGTTTAGGCTTGTTGACAAACGCCAACCTTTGTTGACACACGCCATTACCTGATCACACACTTGGCACTCGAAAGACACTATTGATGTGCGTCAAAGTGACTTGACAACCATCAGTCACGCCTCTGCCGCCACAGAACCCTAGATCCAGCCTTTGTCCCCCTTGACGCACGCCAATGTAGGCTTGGCGCGCGTCAATAGCACGTTTTCAGCCTTACTTATTCATCAAAACCCTAATTCCATTTTTCTAACTCCACCCCTCCTTCTCAAACTCATTCCCCTTCTAGTTTCCTCTTTTCAAACTTCACCTCTGCACCTGTGCTTTCTTCCTTTCTTTCTTATTCCTCTCTCACTCCCATCATGTCTTCTCCTCAAGCTGATCGTTCCTTGCTCTTCTATGATGTGGCTGGTGTAGACGTTGTGCACAACTACACCGAACTCTTCAGCCGTCACCCTATCCTCTTGGAACGGGGAGTCAACACAAAGAAGCTTCAGGACTTGTCTGAATATCGTATAGAGTGGGGAGGATGGAATCGCTTGGTCGCACCACCCCGTGGGCGGATCATCGAGTCTATTTTTCATGAGTTCTACGCCATGCTGTCAATTGAACCTGAGGAACGGTCCACTAATTCGATCATGGTTCGTGGGATTGAGGTGCCTTTTCACTGGATGGACATCAATGACGCTTTTCACCTCTCTTCCACCACCGTTACACCTCATCAGCACTATGAGATCAAGTGGGGCCTTAACAACATTGGCAGTTTCATGGCTCATCTCTCCACTGCTACTGCTGTGCTTTTCCCGGGCCGGGAAGGTCCTCATTCAGACTACTAGTTTCTACTCTTTCTCCTGAGATGCGGGCATGGAAGCGATTTGTGAACAAACGCATTCTCCCCACGGACAATTTCCAAGTGCTGACGGACAATGAGTTGCTTCTGCTCTACGCTATCAGGCGCGAGGTGTATATCAATTGGGGTAAGTTGATCCATCAAGCTGTATGGTCCTATGCTCGACCTACGTGCATTTTCCCCTTCATTCCCTTTGCGTGGCTGATCTCCCATCTTTGCACTGGTGTTGCCCGAGTCCCCTCCTACTCTCAGGTTGAGTTTTTACCTAGTCCGGTTGCGCGTCGTGGTCTTGTTCCAAGGCACATGCTTGGTGCTCCTCCGTCTTCTGACGAGTCCGTTGTTGAGGGTGATGTTGAGTCTGATTAGTTCGTGTGTTTGATAGTTGGTTGGCTCGCTTGTTTGATGGTTATCTATTTTTCTGTTATGTTGTTTCATTTGAACCCTTGTTGCAATTTCCGTTGATGTCCCTGAACAATGCTTTTGCAACTTTCATTTTGTTTTAATAATGTAAAATATTTGTCTTTGTTTATTTGGTTGATTTTACTTGCTTAATATTCATGCACCCATACATAGTTGTTTATTTTGCCCCCTATGCATAAAAACCCTCCCTTTGATGAGTTTTCTGCACTCCCGACCTACGCCAATTTGCCTTGATGCGAGCCATTCTTCTTATGCTCAAGAATGACGTGCGTCGTCCTAGTCTTGGCGTGCGTCGGTCTTCCAGGCAAAAACTCTCTGTATAGCAATAGTGCTTTTGACCCACGTCATTTTGTTCTTGGCGTGAGCCAAAGGGTCTTTTCAGGCCTCCTTTTGCCATAATTTTGCATGTGCTCCACTCAGTCATTTTGCTCATTCTGATTTCCCGTTGTTTCCCTAACCGTATTCTTATTACTCACTTCACATTGAGGACACTGCAAGTTCGTAAGTGGGGAGTGGGAGTACAGTTAGTCTAACAACGGGTAATGCCTTTAATTGCTTGAGAAAAACCTTAGTTTTGATTGTTTCCGAGAAATTGGGAGCCGTATAAATTATCTTTTGGCGTAAATTATGATCTTGTAATTGATAGAGCAAGCATTTCAATAAAATGAGTAACTTTAATGGAACATAGGTACATGTTATACACCAATCTTTGTTGGTAGTATGATGCATTGTGCACGTATATTCTGATATTTTTGTTAACAAACAACTCTTCATGAAATTGTGCATGCACACTTTGATTTGCAACTTGAACTTAGGAATGTTATTCATTTTAGACGAATAACAGGTATTTGGAATCGGAATAGGGATGAAGATTTTTGGCATTACTTTGACTCAACCATAGCCAAATGGCCTACCTGAACATGAATTTCCCTTTTTGTCCCCGCCTTAGCCTTGTAGAGTGGTGAGACCCCACTCGAGCTAGCCGTTCGTATTCAGCCTCATTATAATCCGACCCTTAGCCAGAATTTTGGTCTACATTTCCTTGGCCTCCCGTGAGCATAGCAAGAGTCTAGAAATTGTGAAAGCGGTGGTTGGGAACTAAGAGTTGGATGAGAGTGCTAGCAGGTTGAGATGACATCTTGTGAGGTTCGGTTGGGAAAAAAAGTTAAATCTCTTTTATCTTGTACATATTCTAAGAGTCGAATAAAGGCTTCTAATAAATCAAAAGCTCAAATTAAAAGGAAGCATACGAGTTGTAAATACTTAACTATTCAATAATGAGTCATTAAAGGCAGCTTTGAAGCAAAGTGTAGGATCCTATGTGGTGTGAAGGTGGGAAGTGATTAATGTGGAAGAATGGTGTCATGAAGGAAAATGTGGGGATTCTTGCTATCTTGCCTTATTCTCTTGATTTCCTTTTATTCCCTTTCGGTTAGCCACTACCCCAGTCTGAACGTTACAAGCCGATTTGCCAACTACCTGACCTAGTTCCTTGATTCCGAGTACCTCATTTGTGGAGACTGATTTCATTCCTAAGCTTTTGATTGCATGCTTTGAGCAAGGCTTGCGTGGTTTGATGATCGTTAGTTGTTAGAAAGATTGAAGAATATTCACTCACACACTCCACTACTTCCTTAGATCGTGAAGAACATGCTCTTGTGATTTTGATGGGTTACCTTGTCTTATTGAACCCTTAATTCTTGATGTTGCATGATTGCATTTTTGTGTCTCTAGATAAATTTATCGCTCTAGTTGCTCGAGGACGAGCAACCGCTAAGTAGGGAGTGGTTGATGTAAGTCAACCTGATGATATAATTCCCGATGATTCACCCTTTTTTCTCATGTAATTAGTGGTATTTTGACATCAATGTGAGCAATTTTGTAAGATGATTTGGACCGATTTTTGTGTACATAGATTTCCCTGAAAAACCATGTTCTAGTTATATTATATTATATTATATTAGTATTAGCCGATTTTGTTTTCAGATTTACACGTGGTATCTGTGTGTCTATTTTGCAGCATTGATATCACGGTTGGGAGTGTGCATTCTGACTTTAGGGTGGCCGTTGATTCTTTTATGATGATTTTGGAGCTTTGGCGAGGATTTCAGCCCACAAGGATTATCGATACACATTAGAGGGTTCGATCCAAGCCAAGTGGAAGAATAAATTATGATTATGTGATTTCAGATACAATTGACTCGAGCCATGTCACATTGACCTGCGTCAAGGAGTTGATAGCATTTATTGCACATGTCATTCAGCCAACTACTACAAAGTGGGACTTGACCTACGCCAGGCAGCTCTGACCTGCGCCAGTAGTGCAAGTTGGGTTTGACGTGCGCCAGATTAAATTGACCTGAGTCAATATTGCAGAGTCAGCAAAGAATTAATCCCTTTTATTCTTTCAAGCACAGGATTATCAAGGATATACATCATCTTTTTCAACTTTTCCATCTTGAAGGCAAAACCCCACCCCAGGCTCTTATAGCTGACTTTTAGTAGAAATTAACCATCGATTTTGATTGTAAAAGCTAAGGATTCTAGTTTAACTCTTTTAGTTGATTGAATTCAACACACTAGTGTTAGTTCATTGAAGCTTTTGGAAGTTGGATGATGAGCACCAACTCGAATTTGTACTCTTGATTTGGTAATCCTTGATCTTTATTGTCATTCAATTGTTCTTATGCTTATGAATATTAATCTTGAGATGTTGATATTTGTAGACATGAGAGGCTAGACTTTTCTAGCCAAGATTATGTTGTAACCTTAGTTAATCCTCTTATGTTGATTGGGAATGATAGTTTATGTTGCTAGCTTTGATTGTTGTGAAGCTTTTCCTACTTGGGTTGTATTGATTGCTTGCATTAGAGTAATTACCTAGTGTTAGAATTTACACGTTGACTGAGACCGAAAGGAGCTGTCAATCGTGAGAAGAGGGTAGGAGAACCGGAAGGTAAAATCGACCTCTCGGGGCATTCGATTTCTTATCCGGGGATAGTTGACACAGTCATTGCATTCACGTGCGTAGCATACCGAGCCATTAGGTCTAGTACACCTAGACCAAGGAGGAGGTAGAGAGCAATTCCGTACGCTTATATGAGAGGGAATTGCTTGCTTAGGAATGCCCCATTTCACACTTTTGAACACCAATGGTAGGAGGTCATTCCCATGAGACTAGTGGATGGCTAGGTTATACGTTATCTTGGCTAGTTTCTTTTATCGTTATCATCCCTTTTCTTATCACAAGAACTTTATTTATGCATTTAATAATCATCTTGCAAATTTGTGACCTAGATCGAATAAATATAGACTTTTTAGTGTGTAACCACATAATTGAGTGATTCCCCATGAAGACGACCTTGACTCCCCATACTAGACTATAGTCGACCTGGTACACTGCCGGTTAGATTGGATATCTAGGAATTGGCCATCAAGAAGGTGGGAGGAACGAGCCCTCTAAATTTCATGCCGATCGGAGTCCGTTCGATACCCGATCATTGCCGGAAAGTTGATGGAGTAACACCAAAATAAGCTGCAAGTTTTATTCCTTATTCTCCATGATCCGAGCCGAGCTCCCCCAGCTCTCCATGATCCGAGCCGAGATCCCACAGCTCTTCATGATCCGAGCCGAGCTCCCGCAGCTCTCCATGATCCGAGCCGAGCTCCTCAACTCTCCATGATCCGAGCCGAGCTCCCCCACCTCTCCATGATCCGAGCCGAGCTCCCCTAACTCTCCATGATCCGAGCCCAGCTCCCCAGCTCTCCAGATCCGAGCTCTCAAGATACAAGTGTTGAAATAGTGTCCTAAACCCAATCGGGTTGGACCGAATCCGACCAGGTCGGATCATTTCTACTATTTCTTTATGTTTATACGTATATTAAATGGCTTTTCTGTTGTCATATATTTGTTCTTTGAAGGAACCAATTATGAATTTTATATGATAACGCCTTTAGTATTAAACTGTGGTAGAGAAACCATGATAGGCGATTATGGTTGATGAGATCTCTAATCACTTTAATAAGTTTGATACATAAATGTCTCTAGGTGGCATTGATAGTACAAACAGACTAGCACTAATTAGATGTCTACTGTCTTTAAGGGCAGGGATAGATCTTATCTATCGAAGTGTAGAGACACTTGGATTGTACCTGGACGTGTATTAGAGAATGCGTACGTTAGACTGACCCACTTACACTGTTAAGTGTCACACTATGTGACGGTTGTGTAATTATCCTTAAGACCGGAGTCTTCATGGCATCACGGTGTGGATTGTCATGCTTTAACACTATTGAGGTTTCCCTTAGCCACGGGTAGATCATGCAGTAGTGATTGGGTGATACTGAAGCATGCGGAGTATACATGTTTGGTCGTCTGGGAACCGCGTACCCTATCAGTAGGGGTGAATATCCGAAAGGGCCTTCTTATAAGGAATGTCTTACTCTCGTGAATCTTTGCAAAGTGGAAGTAAATGAGTTACTTCAAGAGAGCATGATATCCAGATTATAAGATACGGTCGTTGATGCTTGACACTCGATGTACGACCCTATGGATATTATTACAGCGATAGGATTCTATTTACACGGTAACTGTTTCACATGAAATGTAGTAGTCTTTGCATTTGACTCTTCCGATGATTGGGGGTCACGGTGTGTTGCTAGACGCTATTCCGTGATCGTTAGGTATGAAGGGCATTTTCATAATTTTCACTTTGTGTCTACGGCAACATATTCGGAAGCCTATCGGTTCACACACATATGAACATCGAGTCGGATTAAAATGTGGTTATAGTTGATAACTGATATACCCGGATCAGAACGGGGCCCTGTTCATCCATATTGGGCCTACACTCTTGGCCCATCAACATAGGAAAATGGGCTTTAATCTCCTCTGGTCGCTACCACAGCCCTCTCTTACCCGCTAGCTACAAGCCGGGTCCTGTCCACCAACCGTAAGCCGGATCTTGTCCGCCAGTTCCATGTCGGATCCATCTTCTCAATGTGATTTCTACCCATGCAAGGCACAAATGAGTCCGCTACTCGTCATGCTTATCAATGATCGATGGTCGCTACTCGCCGCGGCCTACCGCTGACCGTTGTCCGTCATCCTTATCGATCCAGCTAGACATAACAGCTGGCCCATCATGACAGCTGGTTAGGACACTTGTAGTGTATGTGTAGTTAACTTAGCCATGTACTCTTAGTTGTCTTGTCAATGAACAGTAGACCGACTTACTCTTTAGCCTATAAATATGGGATCACATTGTAATAGAAAAAATCTAATCTATCTCTCTCAAACTTTAAGCTATAACATAATACAAGCAGAAACTCTGCCAATTTGTCGACTGATTTACTTGTTCATCATAAACACTCAAACCGCCACCACTGTTCTTGATCACCACCGTATCCTCACCGTCGAAATCACTCATCATAGCCTTATATCCACAAGATAAACACTGTTACCGCAAATCTGGTGTTCCACGCTACATCAGTTGGCTCCGTTACCGGGAACTTCATCATCATTCAGCTTTTGGAGATCACTCACTCCATCACAAGGACGATTTCACGGTGTCTCAGGCAAGGAAGACCATCATCATCAGTCTGTCGGTCACTAAAAGCTTTGATCTTTTTTGGGATAATACAGCCCAGAAACCGCTGCTCTCCTCACCTCAACGACTTACACAGAAGAGATCACCAACTTCATCGCATACTCACGCTTGAGTCCATCTTTGAATATCCGGGTTGGTTTATACACCCTCTTTGGCGGTTTCGGATCTTCAAGTAAAGAAAGTTTGGTCATTTCTCTATAAGCCGCCGGAAAACACAAACACTTTTTACCTCGTTATACCGAACCAAAAATACCCATAAAAATCATAAGAAATGGTGGCGGGAAAAACTTGAACCCGGCAACACCAATTAAACCGGTCAATCGGCGCCCGACACGTGGAGCGAGCACGGCTGCGTGGAGAGGCTAGCCGAAGGGTTATGTCGGATGGGGCGGATGTCAACCACCCCTCACGACCGACATGCGAGCATATATACGGGAAAGAGCTAAAGCCCGCGAAATACGGGAGGAGGCGGTCGGGAAAAACAAAGGAAAGGGAGTCGGCCGGGACATCTAACCCAAATAACGAACACGAGGTTATTTCGGCGGGGGGAGCTCCCCACACGGCAAGACGCATATAGAATAGCTCTACGAGCACATATGGAATACGTAGAGGAAATGCGAACTGGAAATGCATTACTGATTGCCGAGGGATTACCACCCCAACCTATCCGCAAATTCAACCCTCCTCAACCCGCAAAAACAGAGCTACAACCAACTTTCATTCCTACAAAAGCCGTTCAATCCCAATGATCAGAAATGGAAGAAAGTAGCCATGCGACCTCACGTCCAAGGGGAGATAGGAAATCAGCACTTGGTCGATTGGGGCCCGTGATCGACGACCGCGGTGCAGCCCCAGGGCGACCAAGGAATCCCAGACAGGTCCGCACTCGCACGGAGGGACATGGGGACTCGCAAGATCATGGAGGGCATATGGCGTTCCCGCCAATTCCCCAAACTCAAGTAGAAATGGGCATCATGAAAAAACAGATAGAAGAGCTGCAGAAGGGTACAAAGGGTGTTAAAGTGGTTCCGACATGGGGAACGAGTGTGTTCCATCCGAGTATATTGAAAGCGGCACCAAGAGGCGGGACTCACTACCCCAATTTCATTAACTACCATGGAGCTACAGATCCTCTGGATTGGCTGTCAGCTTTCCAAAGCAGAATCAGTTTGTGTACATCAAGCGACGAGGCTTGGTGTATAGCATTTGTGGGGTCAATGCAAGATCGGGCAGCATCGTGGATCCGCAGTCTTCCACCGGGCTCGATTCTATCTTGGGATGATCTGATCAACAAATTTATAGCTGAATTTAGGTCGGTAGGAGGACCTAAGAAGACACACATTGACCTACATGAGGTCCGACAGGGCGACAATGAGGCTACCCGCAGCTATTATGAACGATTTTATAAAGTGTACGAGCTAACCAGGGGCATAGCAGATAACGTCGTCATGACTAGCTTCGAAACAGGGTTGAAGCCGGGGTATTTGAAATCTTATTTCGCTTTGTCGGCACCAGCGAACCTACAGGAGATGTTGAGTTCGACCAGGAAGTACATTGCAACTGCGGGAAACGAAGGAGCGTCTTCGTCCAACAAAGGCAAACGGAGGGCTGAGCGTAGCCCGCCAAGAGATACCCGCCGAGGGGCAGATCGGGAAATCAAGAAACCTGAAAGATTTAAGGAAGAGCATTTCACGCTGCTCAGAATTTCCTATTCTCAAGTGTTGAATGAAATAAGAGACGAGATACCGAGCCATATCCGATTGTACCGGATACACGCCGCGATGCGTCCAAATCTTGCGGCTATCACGGAGATAAGGGGCATACTGCGATGAGTGTATCCGGTTCAAACGGGCAATTGAGAAGCTACTCGCTCGCGGACACCATGATCACCTCAAACTAGATAATGGTGGTCCAGATAGGAGGAATCAACAAGCTCGTCAGTTCGACAGGAACATTAGAACGATAACTGAGCCTCCTCCCAGTAACAATCAGATTAAGAATCGTATCGGCTCCATCAAAAAAGATGTGCAGAAGCCTATAGTTTTGCGGGGAAATGAGCAACCTCTGGCCTTTACTCGAAGTGAGCTGGTGACTTCGATCAACACAGAGGATATGTGCTTATGCATTTCAGTGGTCATCAATCGGGCATGCGTCAACAGAGTGATGGTTGATACAGGAGCTTGCCGCGACATCTTGTACTACAACTGCTTTGAAGAATTGGGGTTCAGCGACTCCAATCTGAGGCCGCACAATGGCACCCTTGAGGGATTCACAATTCACGAAATACAGGTCAAGGGGGCCATCGACTTAGATGTACAGATGGGAGATCACGCGCCATTTCGCACGGAAAAGGTGACATTTTTGGTAGTCGATCTTCAGTCCAATTACAACATGATAATTGGGACACCCGCCTTGAAACAATTTCAAATGGTAACTTCCGTTCCACATCAACGGGCAAAGTTTTATGTGGGGGACAGGATCGGAACATCGATCGGCGAGCTGCGCGTTTGTCCTAACATACATACATGAAATGAGAACGAGGGAACAAGAGAGCATGAATTGAGCAGCCCCCGCACATGGAAAACATCGACATGATCAGGGTCGCCGCCGAACATGTGACAGTTAAAGTGGAATGCGAAACATTGCAAGTCAGGGACAAGCCTGATTTTACAGCAGAGGATGAGTTAATCGAGGTAATCATCAACGATGAATACCCCGATCAGAAAGTCAAAATTGGGGCTCGGCTGAGTTCCTTTGAAAGGGAAAATTTGGTACAATTACTTAAAGAAAATCGAGCGCCTTCGCACAGGTGGTCACGGACATGCGAGGAGTCGAGGTTGACGTCGCTCTTCATCATCTTAACGCCGACTCTACTTTCAAGCCAATACAACAGCGAGCGCGCCAATTTTCAACAGAAAAGGAAGCGGCGGTGAAAGTAGAGGTCGGAAAGCTTCTACAAGCAGGAATCATAAAAGAGCTTGCCTACCCTACTTGGTTGGCGAATGTGGTTATGGTAAAGAAGCACAATGGCAAGTGGAGGATGTGCGTCGACTTTACCGATATCAACAAAGCTTGTCCCAAGGATCCTTATCAGCTTCCATGAATCGATCGGTTAGTCGACTCTATTTCTGGCTTTGAAGTTTTAAGTTTCTTGGATGCATATTGCAGGTATCACCAAGTGCGAATGGCTGAATCCGACAAAGAGAAAACGGCTTTCGAGCCGGCGGAGGTCTATTTTACTATGAGATGATGCCATTTGGGTTGAAGAATGCGGGTTCGACCTATCGGCGAATGGTCAACGGGGTCTTCGGTTCACGGATAGGCGAAAATATGGAGGCTTACATAGACGACATGGTTGTTAAGTCCGCGGGGGACGGTCACGCCGGCGACCTTCGGGAAACTTTCAACAACGTTCGAAAACACTCAATGAAGCTCAATCCGGCCAAATGTACCTTTGGTGTCCAGGCAGGCAAATTCCTAGGGTTTATGGTTAGTCGTCGTGGCATCGAGGCTAACCCAGAAAAGATTCAAGCTTTAATCGATATGCAAGAGCCTACAACTATCAAAGAAGTTCAGAGGCTTAATGGCCGCATTATCGCGTTGGGTCGGTTCATATCAAAGTCAGCGGAGAAGTGTCTTCCTTTCTTCAAGATTCTCAGGGGCGATAAAACTTTCTCATGGAGCGCGGATTGTTCACAGGCATTCTAAGCTCTGAAGGAATATCTAGGAAAACCTCCTCTTTTGGTTAGCCCTGTAGAGGGAGATGTTTTGTTTTTGTACTTAGCGGCTTCAGACCGGGCTGTTGCCGCCGTTCTTGTCAAGGAGGCCGGAACCCTCCAAAATCCCGTCTATTATGTAAGCAAGGCTCTCAGTCCGGTGGAGAGTCGCTATTTTAATATTGAAAAATTAGCCTACTCGCTTGTTATTGCTGCCCGCAAGCTCAGGGCTTACTTTACTTCACATACAATTATTGCCTTAACGGATAGTCCAATGCGCCAAATACTTCATAAACCTGACCTTTCAGGCCGACTCCTCAGATGGGCTATAGAAATTACTGAGTTTGACATACAATATCAACCAAGAAAAGCTATCAAGGGTCAAGCATTACCGGATTTTATTGTAGAGACAAGTTTCAGCTCGCCACAACCTAGTTCTCCATTATCACAAGAGTCCGCGGCGGCCAAAGTTAAGCCCAATCAGTCCTGGCACTTATATGTTGATGGAGCATCTAGTCGAAATGGTTGTGGGGCCGGAGTTATTTTGATGGAGCCCGGAACGACGGAAAAAATCGAAAAAGCTTTGAGGTTTGAATTTCCGGCCACAAATAATCAAGCCGAGTATGAAGCAGTTATAGCCGGTCTCAAACTAGCCCGGGAATTAAACGTAGAAAATGTTGAAGTATTTTGTGATTCCCAACTCATCGTCAATCAAATCTCAGGGGACTATGACACGCACTGTGGTATTCTTGAGAAGTATGGTGAGATTGTTCGACGATTAAAAAGCGGCTTCAGCTATTGCGAGTTCATCAGAATTCGGAGAGAGGACAATGAGCGAGCAGACTATCTTTCTAAATTATCACTCAAAGAAGAGATTACAGATCCTTCAATAATGATTGAGTATCTATCTGTACCCGCTATTGAGGAAACACAAATCATGGAAATCGATACACCTGCGCCGACGGCATGTTGGATCGATGAGGTTCATGCTTACATAGAAACAGGCACCTTGCCTGACGGAGCGGATAAAATTCGCGCACTTAAGAAAAGAGCGGCCAGATATGTTGTGAACAACGGAATACTCTACAGAAGGTCCGCAACAAGACCTCTTTTGCGATGTATTCGAGAGGAAGAGAGCAAGACAATTCTTTTCGAACTTCACCAGGGAGTGTGTGGGGGACACCCCGCTAGTCGCTCTTTGGCACAGAAGGTTATAACCGCAGGGTATTATTGGCCAACAATTCTTAAAGACTCAGAAAAATTGGTTAGAGAATGTCCAGAATGTCAAAGGCACGCGGACATCCCCCGGATACCATCGGTCGAACAAAGCATCGTGACCGCACTCACGGCCTTTCGACATGTGGGGACTCGATCTCATCGGACCATTTCCACCGGGAAGAGGTGGATGCAAAGTTATCATAGTAGGTGTGGATTATTTCACAAAATGGATCGAAGCAAAACCGATGGTCAAGATAACCGCCAAAACAGCAGGTTATTTCTTACATGATCAAATTTTTTCACGTTTTGGCGTCCCGCGGGCAGTTGTATCAGATCACGGCCCACAATTTAGGAAGGACTTCTCAAACCTTTGTGAGGAATTCAAAGTTAAACACTGGCAGTCGTCCGTGGCTTATCCTCAAGGAAACGGCCAAGATGAGGCCGGCAATAAACAAATAATCAAAATGTTAAAGAAGAGCGTGGACAACAAAGTAAAAGCAGGAGGGTGGGTTGACGAGTTACCCGATATACTTTGGGCTCTCCGCACCACGATCAAAACACCCACGGGAGAGACACCTTTCGCCCTTACTTATGGATCAGAGGCCATGACTCCCGTTGAGATGGCTCTACCAAACATCAGGGTCGCCTTATATGACCCGGCGGATAATCTTTTAAACGGGCGGATCGACTTGGATCTAGTGGAGGAAAAAAGACGGCGACATACCATCGACTCGCGAACTACAAACAAATCGCTAAGCAACAACATGACAAGCGAATCCGCGACCACTCATTCAAAGTCGGGGATTTCGTTCTTCGAAACGGGGAAGGCCACGGGTATGGAGCCTAATAAAGGGAAGCTAACGACAAATTGGGAAGGCCACTTATCAAGTCGCGAGGGAAATCAAAAAAGGGACTTATGTCCTCGAAATCATCAAGGCTATGAGCTCAATAGACCTTGGCATGCGGACAACCTCAAAAGGTACTACATGTAATAAATCGGTTAGGGTTATGGCTATCCTCTCGTTTACTACGTGAGTGGTTAGGCTTTCTTATTTTGCTTGTAATCTTTACTCATCTAGCGGGATGAGTCGAAATTAATAAAGCCCGATTTTACATTCTCTTTTTTATATGCAAATTATTACAAGTATGCACGGGTAAAAAAGAATTGTGCTCAAAGAATTTTCAACAAAACTTCGGCTAGACTTCAGAGTTGTTAAAAATAGGGGCAATATTTGGGAAAATTTAAAGCGGCCACAACTTCCTAGCGAACAAGTTATTTCAGATAAGATTCAAGGGGGGCATATCTCATACAGGAGTCCGCACAAGATCGACCTAGAAACTTATCTAAAACAAGGGGGCCGGATGCTATTATCATCGGACTCAATTTAGACAATAAATTCGAGCAAAAAGCAAGCATACATAAAAAACGGGCAAAAAACAAACTTATGAATAAAATTATAAGCTGGACGAGGTGCATACTAGTTGTTACAGAAGCAAATGTGCGGACAAAAGTGCGGAAAAGAAAAGAGTTATACATATGCGAAATCAAAATAATGTTTTACAAAACAGAGGTACAAATCTAAGAATTCTCAGGCCGCATCTCTTCATTATGGACATTCTCTTCGCGGAGAGAATGGTGCAGCATCTGATCGGCATTTGTATCAGACACAGTGGGCTCAACCGTCGGCTCAACCGTTTGCCCTACCTCTCCCCCAGCTTGCTCGTCCTCTTCAGCAGCTCTCTCTCTCGCTTCGGTAGCCAAACGCACACGCTCCCTCAGATTCGCCTCAATCACAGCGGGAGCCACCCAATCAGGATCACATTCTGGAACATAGCGCTGAAGCTCAATATCGAGAGAAAGGTATGCGGTCATGAAATTCTCTCGGATAATCGGAGAAGGGATGGGTGAGGATCCATTCCTCTAAGACATCAAGGTCGGGGGTACCACCGTCATGAGCCGGGACGCACCTCGCGATGTGATAAAACCCTTGGTCATATCCCATCATAAATCCATCATCATTAGCGACCTTGATGCGGCCGTCAACACTTGAGCCCCGGATCCTTCGGTTGTTTACGCGAGTCCGCACACGCTGCTTTGCTCGGCCTCCCAATGAGCTTGAGCCTCCGATACCCTGCTGCTTCATTTCCTTCATAGTTTGATCAACGGATTTGCTCGCTCGATAAGTTTTGCATTAATGCGGTTAGCCTCGGCAAGTTGTGCTCTCAGCTTCTCATTCTCCGCCTCAGCTGCGTTTAATCGCCCACGAAGACCGGCAGACACTGCATTTGCGGCGCCAAGAGCTTTCTGGGTTTCGACCAGCTCTTTTCTGACATCGGCACTCTCAGCTATGGTGTTTCTATAATCATTGACGAACTGTGCCAAGCCAGTGCCAACCTAATGGAAGAGAAATAAACAGCGGAGTCAATATTGACATGAGAAAAACGACAATAAAAAGAATGAGAAACAAAAACAAGAAAGGAGGTTTACCATGCTCACCGTGGCGCCGTATAAGCCCCACAAATCGTCAATGCTCCCAAGAAAGGCACGGCGGGGATCAGTCTGATCCGCCAGGACAACCCTGTCCGCTATCCCGCGGCCTATCTCCAGCTGGATATCATTAGGGATACCCCATCTAAAATGCCTCAGCGGGGGCACATCAGCGATACCCCTTGAAATCGTGCGCGCCTTGTGCAGGTCAAGAGGTTGTTGCCGCATGAACTCTTTATCCAACCAGGCGGCGGGACAACCTCTAGGCCCAGTAGGAACTCCAGCATAGGGCACTACTATCTTCGTGCCCGCAGGGGCCACCTCCTCGGCCACAGGTTTGCCTTGATCGGCCACTTTTTCTTTGCCTTTATCAGTTCTGGACCTTTTAAGAGGAAGGACCTCCTGCACGCCGCTATCGTCTCCCACGGGCTCAGTCTCTTCAACAGCAGCCCTCTTCTTCTTATCACCCGCAGGCGGCTTTGTCAAAGTGGTCTGCTTCATGGTTTTGCTCGCCGCGGTCTTCTCTACTAAGTGCGGCTGGGTTGATCTCACGACCTTAGCTCCAGAAGCTCCGGCCGCCGTCGTCTGTAATTCGACCATGGGAAGGGGTGTTTTGATCCCCTTTAGCTCGCGGCCCTCTTCACCTCGTCGACGGTCTTTTTCTTTGTCGGTAGGCATTTGCGTCGAACTAATCTATCCATGGTACCTGTGAAGAACAAATGTTTATTAGCGATCAGAAGATATGAAAAAAAACATGTTATGAAAAGAAACAAAAGGAACACAAGTAAAAATCCTACTCGGTGCTCGCATATTAGGATAACCGCCGCAGATTTCACATTGAGAAGGCATGAACCTGCCATGGTGACACTCGCCATACCAATCAGGATGAGTCGGCAATGAGTCGACTACAACCAAAGGCTCGCCGATGCCGGCTCCAGAAAGTCCGGCCTGTCTTAGGTATGGCTGGCCGACGTCTAACAACAACCTCCAGTTAAATGCCCGGGCTTGGGGTTCCTTCTTACGGGTATAGCCTAGGTCGTCTTTCAGCTCAGCAATGAACTCATCATCATCGGTTTGGGTTTTTATCGCGGCCAAATGGTCGGTCTTGACCGAGTTCACCGGAAGCTTCTCAAACGGCCATCCTACCCGGGACTCTACCTTCATACATCTCTTGTCCCGAGTCCGCCACCTTGTCGGGAAGATCAAACGATAAACGGGGCCGACCATGGCTTGATCTACTACGCGGTTGAATTTGACCGGCCGCGCGCTTTCGGGGAAAAACCGTAAAAGTATAGGAGCACCGCCATTGATGGTTCACGTCCGCTTAACCTGCGATTATGATGAAAGACATAACCACGCGGACTACTCCCGGAGGCGAGGTCGCGGGGCATCACTTTCGGCTCCTCCATGAACTTGACAAAAAATGGATCGAAGGGAGGTCTGAGTCCGGCTGCAAAATGATCATAATGCAACCACAGATAATCTTGCTGCTCCCGACCACAAACCCACGATACATTGGTCGCGCCCATGCTAACAAACCGATAGTCCGCAGAAACATCATACGCCCCCAAGGCCAAGGTATAGTCTTCCCGATCTTTGAACTCCTTCCATCGGGATATAAGAGCACTATCCGCTCGCTTTTGCTCTGCGAGCTCATTCTCGACAGCAGCAGACCTTTTCTTGGGCGGTCTCTTCTTCTTTTCGGGCTCACCAGCAGTTGTGGTCTTCTTCTTTGAAATAACGACTTTTGGAGATTTTTTAGGTTTCTCCGGTATCACAGCGGTTTCCACGGCTTCCTTGAGCTTGCCGCTACGTTTGGCGGCTCCAGTGTGTATGGCTTTCTCCATCCTGGTAATAAGGCCGCTCAGTACTATATTATCGTCGTCTTCGCCCTCGATCTCAGCAGCGCCCTCACCAATCATCGATACCTCCGGGTCAGATTCTATGTTAATGGGTCCAGGGTTTGGAATTTCTTCCTCCTCCTCGTCGCCGCTAGAGCTAGCATCCTCCATGCTCACCTCCTCGACCCGTAACCCGCGGCGGCCCTAGCCTCTTCGTCGATTGGGTGTGATCGATGACATTCGGAAAAGAAAAAGGGCAAGGTGGATTAGATTATCACCCGGACATGGAAATCGGGCCGAGGTGAAAGCAATCACACCCCGACACCTCGCCCTTCCATCTTCCTTAAGCAAACAAATCCCCAGAAAAACCCCCAAATTTCCCAGAAAAACCCTAAACACACATACAAACTTCTACCAAACGATCGCCAGCACTATCAAACAAAGCATACATGCACTTGAGTGTAATTCTGGGGAAAGAAAAGGGGCACAAAATCGCAAAACACAGGCTGGGCTCATGGCATTCATCGGAAAATATTGAAATAACAGAAGCAAAATCGCGACATTCATACCACAAGCAAGAACAGACGGTAATAAATGTATAATCAACATGAAAACAAGGAAAAAGGAGTAAAATCACATACCTAATTGATAGAAAAGGTGATGAAGCGTTGAGCTTTGACTGAAGTAAATACTCGCCGGAATCTGCTAGCAAATCGCCGGAATTTCCTTGCTTTATCACCGGAGGAATTTATCAGAAGAAGAAAACGGAAAAGTGGAAGTATTTGGGGGAGTACCCCTATTTATAGAAGGGGGATTGAGAGGGAACGACGCTTGGGATTCAAAATTCAAAAGTAATGATGGTGGGAACGGTTACCGATTTTTCCTCCGCCAATCAGAGCAAGGGACGGTTCAGTTCCAACCGCCGTGTCATAGCACGTGACTGATGTGACGTTTCGTGTACCGATACATCCGTTTATATTTTCCAACCGTTCAAACCTCTTCTGACGGCCATCAACTTGTCCGCAGAATAAGCGGCCTCAGCACATCATTATCTCCCAACATTACTTTAAGCGGCTAACATCACTCAGTGCCCGCTGTGTCTTATTCGACAAAACACCACGATAGAGTGTTATCACCTAATTAAGCCCGACGGAGCGTTGTCGGCAATTAAGCTTTGTCCGCTACAAATGCGCGGCATATAATCGGTAATTCGCTACGCGATACTAACAACGATTCAAGCCCGATAGAACGATATCGGCGATCAAGCTTTGTTCTTTGCAATGCACGGCATATAACTAGTGGTTTTCACCAACACTGGCCCAAGCCCGATAGAACAGTATCGGCATACTTCTGTCACGAGCGACCACAAAGGATCTTCACCAAAGTTCTTCAAAGTTCTACTCTCCGCCTTGGCGGACACGCCAGGCACAGAGTAGGGGGCCATTGATATACCTGGATCAGAATGGGGCCATGTTCATCCATATTGGGCCTACACTCTTGGCCCATCAACATAGGAAAATGGGCTTTAATCTCCTCTGGTCGCTACCACAGCCCTCTCTTACCCGCTAGCTACAAGCCGGGTCCTGTCCACCAACCGTAAGCCGGATCTTGTCCGCCAGTTCCATGTCGGATCCATCTTCTCAATGTGATTTCTACCCATGCAAGGCACAAATGAGTCCGCTACTCGTCATGCTTATCAATGATCGATGGTCGCTACTTGCCGCGGCCTACCGCTGACCGTTGTCCGTCATCCTTATCGATCTAGCTAGACATAACAGCTGGCCCATCATGACAGCTGGTTAGGACACTTGTAGTGTATGTGTAGTTAACTTAGCCATGTACTCTTAGTTGTCTTGTCAATGAACAGTAGACCGACTTACTCTTTAGCCTATAAATATGGGATCACATTGTAATAGAAAAAATCTAATCTATCTCTCTCAAACTTTAAGCTATAACATAATACAAGCAGAAACTCTGCCAATTTGTCGACTGATTTACTTGTTCATCATAAACACTCAAACCGCCACCACTGTTCTTGATCACCACCGTATCCTCACCGTCGAAATCACTCATCATAGCCTTATATCCACAAGATAAACACTGTTACCGCAAATCTGGTGTTCCACGCTACATCAATAACCAAATAAGAAAAGAATTTATCTCATATAAAGGTTATAGTGGTAAATTAATATGATGATATTTATTTATTATGAATAAATATAATACAAGATATTAATTATGTTGATTAATTAAATATACATATATTAGATATGTAAATTAAATATACATATATTAGATATGTAAAGTCGAAAATTATGTATATATATGATATACATGTATTTTGTAAATTAATTAATCATAGTATTTTATTAAATAAAGAAAATCTCAATTCCCAAATTTGTGGGGAAAGGGACGCCACTTTATTTTGTATTGGATACATTTGAATTATGCAATTTAATTAATAAGATTACCATAATATTAATATTAGATATTAATTGATTTTGAAAAAAATAGATTTATGGTAACAAGATAAATATAGTCAATATAAGATATTGACAATATCTCAGAAATTTTTAGTATAGGATATTAAATTAAATGAGCTAATTCAATAAAATATATTTTCCTTATTTTATTGGAAATTGGTTTTCTTTTTTTATTTTATTTTAAAACAACTTTATTTTATTAATAAATCAAATAAAGAGCTACAAAGTTAGTGCCATATCCCGGCCCGCCCCAAGTTGACGTGATAGAGTGCATAGTATGGCCTCCTTAAACCCTATGTGTGGCAGACCCAGTGTAGGAAAATCCACCACATAGGGAAGAGTACTCGCTCTATGCACTCCCAAAAAATTCCCTGCCCCATTAGGAAGCTTTTTCCCAATCAAATTGGGATGTGAATATGGCGTGTTTCTCCCTATAAAAGGGGACTTGTGCCAACTCTTTTACAACACAATATACTTACAATATTTTAGTGAGATAAAAAGAGAGCTTCTTAGGGAGGGTTTGGAGAGAGAGAAAAAGTCGGTCTAGCAACCGAGTTTTCTGGTAGCAATCCATGATGGGATTCCGGCGGACTGTTCGTGTGGATCACCGGTAGAGGCCGAACACTTGGGCGGCTTCGTGCAGAAACTACAACCGTAGACAAAACGTCGATCCAATTGTATCAAGCAAGGTATTCTTTTGTCTACTTCTTTTATGCTCGTTGCTTAAACGAAGTCGATCTTGGGAAAAATGAAATCAAAATTTTGAATTCCGCTGCGTTCCCGCATTGATTTCCTAACAGCAAGCTCTCATCGGGTTTTATTTCAACAACTTTATTATGATCACACTTTATTATTATGATCACACTTCTTACCTAAAGAGTCAGGACGAGCTTTTCTCATATTTGGAACTCGCCTTCGGGCGAGCCTTCTGTAAGTCCGACTTCAAGTCGGCATCATATTTGGAACTCTCCTTCAGGCGAGCCTTCTATAAGTCTAAGGTCGGCATCATATTTGGAACTCACCTTCGGGCGAGCCTTCTATAAGTCCGATTTAGTTCGGCATCATATTTGGACCTCGCCTTCGGGCGAGCCATCTGTAAGTCCAACTTCAAGTCGGCATCATATATGGAACTCGCCTTCGGGTGAGCCTTCTGTAAGTCTGACCTCAGGTCGGCATCATATTTGGAACTTGCCTTCGGGTGAGTCTTCTATAAGTCCGATTTAGTTCGGCGTCATATTTGGAACTTGCCTTCGGGCGAGCCTTCTGTAAGTCCTACCTTAGGTCGGCATCATATTTGGAACTCACCTTCGGGCGAGCCTTCGATAAGTCCGACTTCAAGTCGGCATCATATTTGGAACTCACCTTAGGACAAGCCTTCTGTAAGTCCGACCTCAGGTCGGCATCATATTTGGAACTCGCCTTCGGGCGAGCCTTCTATAAGTCCGACTTATTTCGGTGTCATATTTGGAACTCGCCTTCTGTAAGTCCGACCTCAGGTCGGCATCATATTTGGAACTCGCCTCGGGTGAGCCTTCTGTAAGTACGAATTCAAGTCGGCATCATATTTGGAACTCGCCTTCGAGTGAGCCTTCTGTAAGATTGACTTCAGTTCGGCACCAACAGATTACACCACTAAGCATACGGTACTTGATTTATTTTACAATACACATGGTTTTTATTGATTTTACAGGACAAACACATGTGCAACACTTTCACGCGAGAAGTCAGTCCACCCTGGCCCTGCTCGCCGTGCTTTTAAACGAGAAGTCAGCACTAGCCTGGCCCCGCTCATCCTAAACTTTCACGTGAGAAGTCAGTCCAACCTAGCCCTGCTCGCCGTGCTTTTAAATGAGAAGTCAGCACTAGCCTGGTCCCGCTCATCCTAAACTTTCATGCGAGAAGTCATTCCAACCTGCCCCTGTTCCCCGTGCTTTTAAATGAGAAGTCAGCACTAGCCTGGCCCAGCTCATGCTAAACTTTTCACGCGAGAAGTCAGTCCAACCTGGCCCTGCTAGCCGTACTTTTAAACGAGAAGTCAGTACTAGCCTGACCCTGCTCATCCAATACTTTTACACAAAAAGTCAGTCCGAACTGGCCCAGCTCGTCCAACAATATGCAGAGCAGTCGGCCGCCCTGAATGCCATAATTCTACGTGCCATTGTCACATCGGTACGATCGACAACACCTCTGGTGCACCAAGAGGTCAAGCCCGCGATAAGGACATCATCCCATCAGGTTCTCATTAACTATATTTTAATGTAATATTGACTCGTTCTATTATGTATATTATCAAATGATCAAACTCACTGAAATAGTCAGAAATACTTCTGACTCCCTTAAAATATGTTACCTGAGCCCCACCTAGTCTGGCTCAGTAAACACACACGAGGTATGACAAATCCAACCCAGCTCACAGAAATTTAATATGCGAGGTCAACAAAACTTCTGACTCAGTTCGCCAAAAAATGACATCCGCGCCCCCCGCGTCGGATCAAACGAACATACCCGCTAAACTGTCTGTAGGCCAGACAAGACGAACTCCGCAGGGCGGACTCCACTCCAAACACTATGACTGAAACTTGAGCTCCGAAGGTCGGACTTAACCTGATCAACAAAGACCAAACTTATAAAGTCTGTGTGACTGACTCAAATAATTAAGTCTATAGGCCAGACTCGAGATTAGACAAACATACAACCAAGTATGCCATCCAAAAACTATAAGTTAGTGCAGGGCATACTAAGGGGCAAGACGTCCCCTGTTATAAAACATTCAAGAGACTGAAAGTTCGGATTAAGAAAACTCCTCAAGAGTACATCCGAGCTTTGCAGTACGGAACCAACTTACAATCAAATCTGCAAGACAGATTCGACCTAAGCTTTGCAGGTCCAACTCAACAAATTTCTCAAAAGATATAATAGACTCAAACTAAGACGAGCTCCGTGAAGTTTGTCGGTCAAGCTCATTAGGTCTACAAGTCGGACCCGAACCAAAGTCCGTTGGGTCGCACTCAATTGAGCTCCGCAGGTCGGACTCAAGAAGCTTGTAAAACAATCTCTTTAAGTCTGAATGTCAGACTTAGCTGCATTCGTTGTCTGTAGGACAAACCCGAGCAAAAACATGACAAAACCTTTAGTATGCCATCCAAAACTGCAAGTTAATGAATGGCATACTGGGGGACAAGATACCTCTACCATTAACGAAGCACTTAACGAAAATGTGGATTAAATAAAGTACTTAAAGAAGTGCTTGGAATAAAGTTATGGCTAAGAACTTAACGAAATACTCCTTCTATTATCAAATTTGTACAGATGACAATTTCATTTGAATAAAATTTCAAAACAAAAAACTACAAGTCCACAAGCCTACTGACCTACGAACCGAGGGCTGGACTCTAGTGGCTCTGAAGAAGTAAGAAACAAGCAGCCACAACACGGCAAGAGTACTCGGACACAATGTCCACTCCCTTCGGGAAGTCCTTCAGACGGTTGTCATAGACTGCACCCATGCCCAACTTATAAAAAGCCTTTCTAGGGAGATGGTCCCTGACAAAGTCAGCAATCTGAACCTTTGCCTTATCAACCCCAAAGTGTAGCCATGGTTAGGCCGACCTTGCCTCAGGTCGGCAATCTTCTTTAAATCTCTAGTAGACTTTCCCAGTCCGGGGAAAACATCCTGGCCAATCCAGTTTCCCTGCAAGTAAGAATAACTATCAAAGTACAATACTCGAGTAAGAAAAGCAAGCTTGCGTATTCCATGGCCTCGAAGCTAGCATCAGCTAGCTCCACATCAGTCATCCCAGAGATCGGCTCCTATTCCATAGTTCGAACTCAATAAAGTCTGCAGGACAGACAATTTGAGCCTCACATGTCCGGCTCAGCAAGCATATGTCAACAAAAAAGCACACTGAGTCTGCTTAATAGAGTGGCACCCTAAGACCGCCCGCTTAATAACGCAGCATCATAGCCCGTCCGGTTAATAAGACGAGAAGTCAGCAATAGCCTGGCCTTGCTCGTCCTTAAACTTTCACGCCAGAAGTTAGTCCGACCTGGACCTGTTCGCCGTACTTTTAGATGAGAAGTCAGCAATAGCCTGGCTCTGCTCGTCCTTAAATTTTCACGCCTTGCTTTTAAACAACAAGTCGGCACTAGCCTGACCCTGCTCGTCCTTAAACTTTCACACAAGAATTCAGTCCGATCTGGCCCTGCTCACAGATAAACTTAACGATAGAAGTCAGTCTGATATGCCCTCGAAGGAATCTTTCATACACCCGACCCTAGATCGGCATCATATGTTAGATGTAATATCCTCGGATCAATCATAGATTGACCCGATTACGCAGCGGAAGTATCGGATCTAGATCTAAACGATACAAAGAACATAAATTAAAGATCTAAACCTACAAGGGGGTTAGGGAGCCTACCTTTTTATGGTGCTTAACTCCAAGAACAATAGATCTCCAAGAACACGTGTATTGAGAAGCCACAGCCTTCCAACGTGTGTCTCCCAATAACACCAGGTGGATGGTGTTTCCCGCCGCCGGACCTCCTTGATATGCTACCGGAATAATCCCGAAGATTATTCCAACTCGAAACCCAAAATACTTGGTCGAAATATCAACCCAAGTATTTGTCAATAATGGCGTGTTTTATTTGTCTGTCAAAAGGCTTGGAAGAACTCTCTTTATATAGGAGAGTAAAACTTAACCTCCAAGGATTAAATAATGAAGAGATAATTATTACATTAATCTTTTATTCCAAATAAAAGATAAATAAAATGATTATCCCAAACAAATTAAGATAAATCATATTATTATCTAATATTCCATTAATTATCAATTAACAAATAAAAGATATATCACATGTTAAATAATTATCCAAGAAAACTAATTTATTTCTAATTATAACATAAAAAAATGCGCCCCACCCTTATTTGAATAAGGCCACACGCATTTTTCCCATACCTTGGGCCGAGCCCCCACGAAAAATTTCTTTTCCGTGTATTTAATTATCTAGTCCAACTAAACAATTAATCCACATATCAAATTAAATAGCCCAACACACTATTTAATTATAATTGAGGTGAATGACGAGAAAACTAATTATGATATTTTGGGAGCCACGTCGGGGACCATGGACCCATATTTAGTAGCTACAATAAATTAAATAAAATTATTCGTCAGACAGAATAATTATATCCAACCTATTAATTCCGGGATTACACCACCATAAACCCGAAACTGAACTCTATCGAATATAGATAACTTACACTCAATTTATGAGTCAAAAGCGTCCACTGATATAATCATTACATACGGATAAATCCTCCATAGACTGTTCACTTCGATTCGGGATATTTCCGTAAACCCTTCTCAAAATATATTATCCTTATTTACCATTAACCCCCTAGTGATCAATTAGTTCATAACCAATATGATATGAACTCGGCCGATCAATCAGTTTCTAGGGTCAACAAATAAGGGATCTGTCTGTCTACTTCCCGAGGGAAGGAATGGATCCCATATCTGTGATAACACAGACTACTCACTCAATCTAGAATAGAGCCAACGAGAAGTGTTGGACCACATACTACGAAGTGATCCTTACTAACACATCAAACTCTACCCTAGTCTAAGCAGTCGTCTGTGATCTCCTCATGATTAAGATTAATCCATATATGATCATCTTGTGATTGGATAAGACTTCTCGATCACGGAATTATATCGAGAACACAAATCAAATCTGTCCAGCCCTATATGATTATCATCATATATAGATGCCCCACTAGGTACCCTATTACCGACAGTCCGGATAAGACTGTCACACCTAAAGTGTTTTGGGCGGATTATTAGCAAATTAATCTAGAGACCCGTACTCTGATTAATAAACGCTATGGACTAAGTTAATTTTAAGTATATTTTACAAACTCAATCCTCGTGTGTATAGCCATACACTGAGTCATGTGATTACATAATCAATATACTAAGGGTTTTCTATAGTGTATTAATATTGGCAATAAATGCGAATAAATAAGATGAAATAAATTCTGTCATTTATTTAAATAAAACAATTACAAATTGTCTTTCGGGCATAAAACCTAACAATCTCCCACTTGCACGAAAGGCAAGTGGATTAATTGTTTTAGAGCACAACCTATATCTATATTACAGCAATACAACTCCCACTTGCTCTAAAGCAAATAAGTCATGTCCCTAATACCAATAGTTTCCAAGTGCCGGTTGAAGACTTTTAGTGTCTTGGTGAAAGGATCAGCGGGGTTGTCAGCAGAGGCGATTTTCTTGATGGAAATGTCTCATCTTTGGACTATCTCCCTGATTAAATGGTACTTTCGCTCGATATGCTTCGACTTGCGGTGACTACGGGGTTCCTTCGAATTTGATACAGCCCCATTGTTGTCACAATAGAGAGTGATCGGTTCGTTGTGATTTGGAGAGACCCCTAAACCACTCAGGAACTTTCTGAGCCAAACTGCTTCCTTAGCTGCCTAAGAGGCCGCTATGTATTCAGCTTCCATAGTAGAATCAGCCATGCTGGATTGCTTGACGCTTCTCCAAATGACTCCACCGCCACCAATGGTAAACACTGAGCCTGAGGTAGATTTGAAATCATCTCGATCTGACTGGAAGTTAGAGTCAGTGTACCCCTGTACATCCAGGTTTGCACCCGAATATACCAGCATATAATTCCTAGTGCTCTTCAAGTACTTTAAGAGGTTCTTTACTGCAATCCAATGCTCATTGCCCGGATTCGACTGATAACGACTGACGAGTCCAACGCCATAACAGATGTCAGGTCTAGTGCACGGCATAGCATACATTAGACTACCTACAGCCGAAGCATAAGGCACTCTTTCCATAGCCTCTGTTTCCTCAGGATTCTGAGGACTCTGAGCCTTAGAGAGATGTACGCCGTGACGAGTTGGTAGGTAACCCTTCTTTGCGTCCTTCATGCTATATCTAGCCATCACCTTATCAATGTAAGTGGCTTGTGAAAGAGCTAACATCCTGTTTTTACGATCCCGTAGTAATTGGATCCCAAGAACATAATTCGCCTCTCCCAAATATTTCATTTGGAATTGGCTGGCCAACCAAATTTTAACGTCCGACAACATCCCCTTATCGTTTCCAATCAGGAGAATGTCATCTACGTACAACACTAGAAACGCAACCTTATCCTTGACGACTTTCTTGTATACACAAGGTTCATCAGGATTTTGTTCGAAATCATATGACTTAATGGTATCATCAAATCTTTGGTTCCAAGACTGAGATGCTTGCTTCAACCCATAAATGGATCTCAGCAACTTGCACACTTTGTGCTCTTGGCCTTCCTCGATGTATCCTTCTGGTTGTTGCATATAGATTTCCTCGTCGAGAAAGCCGTTAAGAAACGTTGTCTTGACATCCATTTTCCAGATTTCATAATCTAGGCATGCAGCAATAGAAAGGAGGATCCGGATGGATTTAAGCATGGCCACAGGGGAGAAGGTCTCTTCGTAGTCTATACCCTCTCTGTGTGTGTAGCCCTTAGCTACAAGCCGTTCTTTAAAGGTTTGCACCTTACCATCAACTCCTCGCTTCCTCTTGTAGAGCCACTTGCTCCCTATGGGTTTTACCCCTTCGGGGCAATCTACAAGTTTCCAGACAGAGTTAGAGTACATTGACTTTATCTCTTGATTCATCGCGTCAACCCATTTATCCTTGTCACGATCATCCATGGCCTTGCAAAAAGACACTGGATCATCTTCCACACCATCAGAGACGGCTACGTTTGCCTCTGATTGTCCATACCGATTTGGTGGCCGAACCACTCTCTCAGTACGTCTGGGTGGATTAGGAGGAGGGGTGACTGTTGCATTCGCAGTGTTGTCTCCAGTGACACTAGGTGGCACTTATGGTCTGACCTCGTCAGAAAGTAACTCCTCAAGTACGACTTTACTTCGAGGCTTGAAATCTGTCATATATTGATCCTCCAAAAACGTGGCATTAGTCGAAACTATCACCTTGTTATCATCCAGATCGTAAAATAGACCTTCACGTGTTCCCTTGGGGTAACCCACAAACAGACATACTTTCGTACACTTTTGTAGTTTACTAGTCTTGTCAACCAGCATATGTGCAGGACAACCCCAAATTCGGAAGTGACGCATGCTTTCGCGACGTCCGTTCCACAATTCCAAGGGTGTCTTGTTGACAGACTTTGACGGTACTACATTAAGTATGTATACCGCTGCTTCTAAAGCATAACCCCAAAAGGATATCGGTAGCGAGGCGTAGCTCATCATTGATCTGACTATGTCAATCAATGTTCTATTTCTCCTTTTAGCAACTCCATTTTGCTGAGGTGTCCTAGGCACAGAATGTTGGGAATGGATCCCATTTTCAAGTAGGTAGTCAGTGAACTCAGTATCTAAGTACTCTCCTCCGCGATCAGAGCGAAGGCATTTCAAAGACTTGCCTAACTGCCTTTCGGCTTCTGCTTGAAATTCCTTAAACTTGCCAAAAGTTTTGGATTTTCGATGCAGCAGATAAACATATCCGAACCTCGAGTAATCGTCGATGAAAGTCACAAAATACTCGAATCCTCCTCTAGCTTGCACATTCATCGGACCACAAAGGTCTGAATGTACTAACTCTATAGGTTCTTTGGCCCTATTCCCTTTTGATGAGAAGGGACGCTTAGTCATTTTTCCTTCCAGGCAAGATTCGCAAACCGGCAATGATTCAACAGATAACTCTTTTAAGGTATCACCCTTAGCCAGTCGTTTGAGTCTTTCCAAGGAAATGTGACCTAGCCTAAGGTGCCAAAGATATGTACTATCTTCTTTATGAGAAATTTTCTGCCTTTTAGCAGATTTTTGATGTGCTACTTTAAACATTTCAGTATTTAACAGGGGAGCTTGCATGGGTTTAATGAAATACAATCCATTTTTAATACAGTAGTACACAAAGTAAAACCATTCTTTGAAATAGTAAACTATTTATTCATGAAAGAAACAGAGTACAACTGGTCTTTCAAAGTAGAATACGAAATCAAATTTCTACGAAAATTCGGAATGAAATAAACTTTGTCTAAATGTAAAACTTTATTTCCAAAATGTAAAACCACAGCTCCCACTACTTTTGCTGAAACTAACGCCCCGGTGCCGACTCTCATAACTTGAGCTCCTTCCTCTAGCTCCTGAAACGAACTAAGGATCTGCAAAGAAGAACATACATGGTTAGTAGCTTCAGTATCGAGTATCCAAATTGATACATCTTTAGCTACATTGAAAGATTCCAAGACAAGTAATTCAGAATTACCTTTCTTATCTTTCCCATTGCTAGCCTTAACCTTCCCATCCTTTACATCTTGGAGATATACGGGGCAGTGACGACGCCAGTGCCCTATCTCATTGCAGTAATGACACTTGCCCTTGGGCTTGGATGGTGTATTTGGCTTAGCCTTCTTCTTCACAGGTTTAGGCGCCGGCGCAGTTTGTTTCTTATTCTTTTGCTTACCCTGCTGGTTAGACTTAGACACCTTGGCTACGACCATATTGGCCTCAGCCTTCTTTTCATGCTCTTGGGATTTATCTTTCGAAGAAAGACCCTCGAAGACTTGAAGTTTGTTGATCAACTCCGTCATGGAAAGGTGAGCCTTAGACATGACGTAGCTAGTCCTGAACGTTAGGAAATCAGATGTCAATGATTCGAGAATCACGGACACATGAGTAGCATCGTCTATAGTCGCACCATGAGTTTCTGCTTCGGTAAAGTAACTAATCATGTTCATCACATGACCAGTAACCGACTGACCCCGCCTCATCTTGGCATTGACAGTCGTCCTCACGGCCTCGTGTCTTGCTTGATCAGACGGTTTGCCAAACATGGTGGTTAAATGCTGCAAGATTTCTCATGCAGTATTAAAACCCTCAATCTTGCTCCGAATGACATCCGACACGGAGGCTAAGAAGATACCTCTTGCCTTATTATTCGCCTCTGTCCATTTTTTATGTTGATCGCAAATGCGTTTAGGCGGATTTTGAGGAGGAAGAACAGGGCACTCCTCAGTCAAAACAAACTGCGCATTCTCAAATACGAGCACCACGTTTACGTTACTTTTCCACTTAGTAAAATTGTCGCCATTTAGCTTATCATTCGGTAAAGTTTGAATTTACGAAGACATGTTGCTGTAAATAAAATGACAGAAACTTAATCAAATATACACTACTATATATTTTGTTTTAGGAATAATAAACTATAAGAAGTCTATCCTACCATTCCAAGGATTTAACCTCGCACCTCAGTGCCGCCGTAGGGTAGGTCAAAGAGGTGATGGTTAAACTGAGACGATCTCTCTCAATGATTAATCTTCGAGAATCAAACATCTCACGGGAATCAGATATCCCGGACCTTAATCACTGATTACCTTCCTCTTCTAGCCTAAATATTTCAAAAATATCCATAAAGAGTGTGACCTACTATATCAAACCTCAAAGTATGCCCTGAGTATGCCGCCGTAGGGTCGGTCAGTGACTCAACGAGTACCTAAAATCCTATCCTTTCGGAGACCAAGCCTTGAATTTTGATAGGGGTGAACACCATCCGTAGGGGGCCGAAATCAAAGCGGCTCGAGGCATCACCTTTCTCTCACGTGCTTGCATCTATAGTAGAGGCCGTGGGGTTGGCTGTCGCCTTCCCCGCTCCCACTCAATATTTTGAAAAAGTGGTGGGTTTACTAATTACGGTTGCGGTCTGGACAATAAGAAACAACAAATCAAAGTACTCCGAATAGGGTCGGTTATGTAGGCAAGCCTACGCCGTCTTATTCGTAGGAACATATGTCACAGTTGAAGCCAATCCGGCAAGAGAAGCCCCGTTTAGCCCGAAGGCTTATCGACTATGCTAAGAACTGTCGAACTGCTGTAACATACATCACACATGGAGGGGAGTCGATTGAGCCGAAGCTCGGTTGAACTTGCCCAACCATGGTTAGACCATTTCCGAACCCATGTACTAAGATTCTCCGATTTCTAAATTGTCACCCAAAGCGTAATCTCGTTTCTGTTTAAGGTGGGTTCACTAAGAAGCCATCACCGAAAAGCTCAACGATTTATCCAAGTGGGATTCACCGAGAATCCATCACTAAAATCATAACGATTGACAAAACCCAGGTCCTCGGTTTTTATAATTAGCTACTTATTATTTAACTACCACATATTAAATTAATAAGCATTCATACTAATTATTCGAGTTATACAAGTCTATTTTAATTCGAAATTAAAAAACTACGTGTATGCATTGGAGTGGAATCATGAAGATGCAAGTCATGGCAATTTTCCGGTTTTAAGCATGTAATCTTGATCAAACACAAAATTATACCGAAAAAAAAACGAAATAAAACATCTAAAAATGCTTTTCCACTCCAAGATCTAAAATTCATATACTTTGATCGTTAGATCAAAGGCTCTGATACCACTTGTTAGATGTAATGCCCTCGGATCAATCATAGATTGACCCGATTATGCAGCGGAAGTATCGGATCTAGATCTAAACGATACAAAGAACATGAATTAAAGATCTAAACCTACAAGGGGGTTTAGGAGCCTACCTTTTTATGATGCTTAACTCCAAGAACAATAGATCTCCAAGAACACGTGTATTGAGAAGCCACAGCCTTCCAACGTGCGTCTCCCGGCAACACCAGGTGGATGGTGTTTCCCGCCGCCGGACCTCCTTGATATGCTACCGGAATAATCCCGAAGATTATTCCAACTCGAAACCCAAAATACTTGGTCGAAATATCAACCCAAGTATTTGTCAATAATGGCGTGTTTTATTTGTCTGTCAAAAGGCTTGGAAGAATTCTCTTTATATAGGAGAGTAAAACTTAACCTCCAAGGATTAAATAATTAAGAGATAATTATTATATTAATATTTTATTCCAAATAAAAGATAAATAAAATGATTATCCCAAACAAATTAAGATAAATCATATTATTATCTAATATTCCATGAATTATCAATTAACAAATAAAAGATAAATCACATGTTAAATAATTATCCAAGAAAACTAATTTCTTTCTAATTATAACATAAAAAAAATGCTCCCCACCCTTATTTGAATAAGGCCGCACGCATTTTTCCCACACCTTGGGCCGAGCCCACGAAATTTTTTTTTCCGTGTATTTAATTATCTAGTCCAACTAAACAATTAATCCACATATCAAATTAAATAGCCCAACACACTATTTAATTATAATTGAGGTGAAACGACGAGAAAACTAATTATGCTATTTTGGGAGCCATGTCGGGGACCATGGACCCATATTCAGTAGCTACAATAAATTAAATAAAATTATTCGTCAGACAGAATAATTATATCCAACCTATTAATTCCGGGATTACACCACCATAAACCCGAAACTGAACTCTATCGAATATAGATAACTTACACTCAATTTATGAGTCGAAAGCGTCCACTGATATAATCATTACATACGGATAAATCCTCCATAGACTGTTCACTTCGATTCGGGATATTTCCGTAAACCCTTCTCGAAACATATTATCCTTATTTACCATTAACCCCTAGTGATCAATTAGTTCATAACCAATATGATATGAACTCGGCCGATCGATCAGTTTTTAGGGTCAACAAATAAGGGAACTGTCGGTCTACTTCCCGAGGGAAGGAATGGATTCCATATCTGTGATAACACAGACTACTCACTCATTCTTGAATAGAGCCAACGAGAAGTATTGGACCACATACTACGAAGTGATCCTTACTAACACATCAAACTCTACCCTAGTCTAAGCAGTCGTCTGTGATCACCTCAGGATTGAGATTAATCCATATATGATCATCTTGTGATTCGATAAGACTTCTCGATTACGGAATTATATCGAGAACTCAAATCAAATCGGTCCAGCTCTATATGATTATTGACGATACGGGATTTCACCCCTCCGCGTGGAGTTATCTGAGTGGTCCAGCTGGCATGTGGGGAAGTCCAAGTCTGTTATCCACATCGGGTCGCATACGAGACATATCATTGATTACCACGGCAGCCAGAAGATCTTACAAGTGTCCCATCTCGGGGCATCCATGTCGGTATTATACGAGTCGAGCCCAAAGTTCCGGCCCAGATTCCTAAGCCCAACATCTAGAGGGTTACTTGGGCAAGGGGCAAGGCCCAGTAAGGGTTATTTATGTCAATAGACCAAACCGCCTGAAGTTTAAGGCAGAAGAAGGGCTTATGCCTATAAATACACTAATCCAGGAACTACGTAAGGCTTGATTCCTGGACAATACACAGGATACGTAGGCAATCCAAGATACATTCTTGGAGTCAGCCATAAAACACCCAAAAACACCATATTCACTACAGTTCGATACGTGCATATTCTTCTTGACTCATCCTTAGATTACACTTGGCCCTGATAAATCGGTGGTGCATTATTTAGCATCGTCATTGGCACTAGAAGGAGGGTCTTCTACCGGTGAGTTATTAAGGATATTGCAATGGCACCATCATCTAGGAGACAGAAGCCTACGGGCAGCAAGAACCTACAGACGGAGGAGCACACAGACTTAGATCCAGCAGGGGTACAAATTCAGGTACCCGAAATCCCCACTGGATCTAGGCCCGCCGCTGCGCAACCACCAAAGGCCCAACTTCCCCCACAGTTGCAAGACATGGCCGATCATTTGGCGTCTTTGGATGAAGACGCCCGAAACGAGTGGTGGCATCTGCATTCATAGATAAGGGGATTTACAGCACCCCTGATGAGCATCACCTGTTAGACCCACCGGGTCGAAAAGAGCACGAGAACACGAAGGGAAAGAAACCTGTCGATCCTCAAGAAGAGTGCGGGGACGAAGTAGAGGTCAGCATCACCAACGTCAAAAAATGTCCTGGACATGAAAAACACCAAAGGCAAGTCGAGGATAGCATTCGAAACGAGTTTAATCGCATCGTAGGGAAAGACCAGGCTACAGACTGGCTCGAGTCACCATTCAGTTCCGAGAAAGAGCAGTTCTCGATGCCCGAGTCTTTTAAGCCATCAAAAATTGAAATCTATGATGGCACCACAGACCCGGAGGACCACCTATATCGGTACATATCACTGATGAGATTAAGGAATGCCACCGACGCCATGAAGTGTCTCGCCTTCGATACCTTACTTATAGGTCGAGCTCGTGAGTGGTTTCATAAGCTACGACCCGGGTCGATCTCTAGTTTTCTATAGTTGGGGTAGAAGTTTCGAGATGCTTTTATTGGGAATAAGAAGTTCCACCTCAGTGCCACTCACCTCATGAACATCAAGCAAGAAAAAGGAGAGTCGACTATTGACTTCATGAGGCGCTTTAATCTCGAGGCCATGAAGGTGCATAATGCCAGTGATGCACTTCAGGTCAATTCCTTTGTTGGAGGCTTGCGCAATATGAAGCTATACGACAAGATTTCGAAGGAGATGCCCAATGACATGGACGAATGTGAGAACACAGTCCACAAGTTTTGCCAAGGTGAAGAGACAGTGCGTCTGCACACAATTTTACATGGCCTCAACTCGGGGAATGATACCTGAGGCCAGACCAAGGGCCAGCCTAAGGGTTAGAACGATGAAGGAAAGTCAAATGTGTTCGATCGATTGACCGCACCGATCACGGATCGGCTCGGAAAGAAGGGAAACTTGAAAGATCGAGACTTCATCCCTCTCAACCGATCCCGGGGGGAGGTGCTGGCCATTATGATTAAGAAAAACATTGCAAGAACGCCTAAACCAATGTCTAATGATCCCAAAAAAAGGAAGAATACCCACAAGTATTGTGACTGTCATAAATATGTGGGACACGACACGGAAGAATGTTTCGACCTGAAGAAAGATATTGATACGTGTATTCAATAGGGTCGGTTGGATGAGGTGGTCGATAGATCACAGAAAGACGAGCCCAAGGGTCATCAGGAATACAAGAGGAAGAATTATAACAGGGATAGAGACAGGTCGCCACGCCGAAATAACCAGAGGCGTCGGGATAGATCACCCGAACCGACCCACAGAGATAACCGTCGGGATGATCATCGAGAAGATGCGAATCGAGATCCTCACGGGGATAACCGCATTGGATACGGTGTCAACACAATTGTGGCGGATCATGAGTCAGATCGACCTCGATCCAGTCGACGTCTACAGACAGATCGAGAGAAGCAAAGAAGCTTAGGTTTACGACAGAGGTAAGTTATGGACCCAAGGATGATGTTCCGAGCTCTCATAGTCATAGCGAAGGATTGGTGATAGAGTAAGTGATAAGCTGAGGCCTGACAAAAAGGGTCTGTGTCGATAGTGGAAGTGCAGTCAACATCCTCTATTACTCAGCCTTTAAGCCATGAAGCTAAGAGATGAGGACGTGGTGCCATTGTCGACCCCTTTGTTTGGATTCACAGGTCAGGCGATCCACCCTGTCGGGTCGATAAACTTGCTAACCACTGTAGGAGATGGAGAAAAGGGCGAACGATGGAAATGACTTATGTCGTAGTCAAGGCCCCATCGGGTTACAACGCGATATTAGGTCGACCTGCCTTATACGACCTGAGAGCCATCATTTCTACCTTCCATAACAGCATGAAGTTTCCCACCTGGTATGGCACTCACGAGGTAAAAGGAGATGTGGATGTTGCAAGGAATTGTAGCTTGGTTACGATAAAAGGGAAAGGTGTCGGACAGGTGTTGGTCGAAGAATTAATTCCTGAAGAGGAAGAGGATAAGAGCTGGGTATCTGTCGACCTGACAGAGGAGGTCCACATTTGGAAGGAGAAGGAGGGCCAAGGGGTCCAGATCGGGAAGTGGATACCACACCCCGACAGTCAAGACTTGGTCGACCTCCTGGTCGAATATGGAGATGTGTTCTCTTGGAAGGCCGATGATATGCCAGGCCTATCGGCTGATATAGCAGTGCATCGGCTCAATGTTGACCCGAAAAAAGAAGCCGATACGGTTTAAGAAGAGAAACTTCGCCTCTGAGAGGAAAGAGGCAGTAAAGAAGGAAGTGGATAAATTGCTAGTTGCTGGAATCGTCAAGGAGGTATTCTACCCAGACTGGTTAGCCAATCCGGTCTTGGTTAAGAAGTTGGATGAGAGCTGGCGAATGTGTGTGGATTTCACGGATCTAAACAAGGCGTGTCCTAAATATTCGTATCCGCTTCCAAAAATTGATCAGTTAGTCGATTCGACGTTGGGTTTCGAGGTCTTCGGTTTCCTAGATGTGTACAAGGGTTATTATCAGATTTTTATGGACCCCCAAGACTCAGAGAAGACTGCCTTCATAACATAGTTCAGTACGTTTTGTTTCATGACAATGCCATTTGGTCTAAAGAACGCGGGATCCACTTATCAGAGAGCGGTCAACAAGATATTCGAGAAACTGATAGGTCGTAATATGGAGGTCTATGTTGATGATTTGTTGATCAAAAGCAGGTCCATGGGACAATTCCTTATCGATACCAGAGAAAAGCTTTCGAGATGCTCTGAGCTGCGAACATGAAGCTCAATCCGAAGAAATGCACATTTGGAGTTCGATCTGGAAAGTTTTTAGGGTATATGATATGGAAAGATTGAATTCGAGCTAACCCGGACAAGATTGATGTCCTCAAGAATATGCCTGCACCTCGTAACATCAAAGAAGTACAACGGTTCACAGGTCGGATGGCAGCCCTCAACCGTTTTTATCGATATCAGTGCAAAGAGCCCTCCCCTTTTTCAAAATATTGAAGAAGGCAAGTCCGTTCCAATGGGATGACAAGTGTCAAAGAGCATTCGAAGACTTGAAGGAATATTTATCTGATTTACCAACTCTATCTTCATCTCGGGAAGGAGAGAAACTATTGGTCTATTTGGCAATCTGTGAGGAGGCAGTAAGTGCAGTGTTGGTTCGAGAAGGGGAGCATGGACAGATTCCAGTGTATTTTGTGAGTAGGGCACTACATGGAGCAGAGATCAGATATTCACCGGCCGAGAAGTTAGCATTGGGTTTGGTTCACGCATCGAGGAAGTTGAAGCCTTATTTTCAGGCACACCCTATTGCTGTAATAACTGACCAACCTCTAAAACAAATTTTGGCCAAGCCCAAGACATCGGGTCGATTGGCAAAATGGGTTGTTGAATTAGCTGAGTACGACATCGAATTCCTATCTCGTACAACTGTTAAAGGCCAAGCCCTAGCAGACTTCATTTCTGCGGGATTATCAATTCAGCTAGAGCAAGAGAAACAAGCAACAGAGGAACAATGGACCATCCATGTCGATGGAGCATCCAGTAAAGAGGGGGCAGGAGCTGGGTTACTATTGGTCAGTCCGAAGGGGGAAGAGTTCCCCTATGCGTTTCAATTTGAGTTCAAGGCCACCAACAATGAGGCAGTGTATGAAGCCATGATTACTGGTCTGAAGCTGGCATCCAAGTTAGGGGTCGAGAATCTCCTGGTATATAGTGACTCTCAGCTTGTAGTCAATCACATACGAGGCGAATATGAAGCTAAAGAGGAGGCTATGAAGAGTTATTTGAAAGTGGTTCAAGGGTTGATATCGAAGTTTAAGATAGTTCACATCGAACAGGTGCCTCGAAGTGAGAACAAGAGGGCCGATGCGTTGTCCAAACTCGCGTCGAATTTCAAATCAAAAAATAAGTACTGGTTGAAATGTTATCAGAATGAAGCTATAACGAGGTCGATGTGCAGCCAGTTACTCAGGGATCAACATGGATGGACCTTGACGATACGGGATTTCACCCCTCCGCGTGGAGTTATCTAAGTGGTCCAGCTGGCATGTGGGGAAGTCCAAGTCTGTTATCCACATCGGATCGCATACGAGACGTATCATTGATTACCGCGGCAGCCAGCAGATCTTACAAGTGTCCCATCTTGGGGTGTCCATGTCGGTATTATACGAGTCGAGCCCAAAGTTCCGGCCCAGATTCCTAATCCCAACATCTAGAGGGTTACTTGGGCAAGGGGCAAGGCCCAGTAAGGGTTATTTATGTCAATAGACCAAACCGCCTTAATTTTAGGGCAGAAGAAGGGCTTATGCCTATAAATACACTAATCCAGGAACCACGTAAAGCTTGATTCCTGGACAATACACAGGATAGGTAGGCAATCCAAGATACATTCTTGGACTCAGCCATAAAACACCCAAAAACACCATCTTCACTACAGTTCGGGACGTGCATATTCTTCTTGACTCATCCTTAGATTACACTTGGCCCTGATAAATCGGTGGTGCATTATTTAGCATCGTCATTGGCGCTAGAAGGAGGGCCTTTTCTACCGGTGAGTTATTAAGGATATTGCAATGGCACCATCATCCAGGAGACAGAAGCCTACGGGCAGCAAGAACCTACAGATGGAGGAGCACACGGACTTAGATCCAGCTGGGGTACAAATTCAGGTACCCGAAATCCCCACTAGATCTAGGCACGCAGCTGTGCAACCACCAAAGCCCCAACTTCCCCCACAGTTGCAAGACATGGCCGATCATTTGGCGTCTTTGGATGAAGACGCCCTGAAACGAGTTGTGGCATCTGCATTCATAGATAAGGGGATTTACAACACCCCTGATGAGCATCACCTGTTAGACCCACCGGGTCGAAAAGAGCACGAGAACACGAAGGGAAAGAAACCTGTCGATCCTCGAGAAGAGTGTGGGGACGAAGTAGAGGTCAGCATCACCAACGTCAAAAAACGTCCTGGACATGAAAAACACCAAAGGCAAGTCGTGGATAGCATTCAAAACGAGTTTAATCACACGTAGGGAAAGACCAGGCTACAGACTGGCTCGACTCACCATTCAGTTCTGAGATAGAGCAGTTCTCGATGCCCGAGTCTTTTAAGCCACCAAAAATGGAACCCTATGATGGCACAATAGACCCGGAGGACCACCTATATCGATACATATCACTGATGAGATTAAGGAATGCCACCGATGCCATGAAGTGTCGCGCCTTCGATTCCTTACTTACAGGTCGAGCTCGTGAGTGGATTCATAAGCTACGACCCGGGTCGATCTCTAGTTTTCTATAGTTGGGGCAGAAGTTTCGAGATGCTTTTTTTGGGAATAAGAAGTTCCACCTCAGTGCCACTCACCTCATGAACATCAAGCAAGAAAAAGGAGAGTCGACTATTGACTTCATGAGGCACTTTAATCTCTAGGCCATGAAGGTGCATAATGCCAGTGATGCACTTCAGGTCAATTCCTTTGTCGGAGGCTTGTGCAATATGAAGCTATACGACAAGCTTTCTAAGAAGATGCCCAATGACATGGACGAATGTGTGAACATAGTCCACAAGTTTTTCCAAGGTGAAGAGGCAGTGCGTCTGCACACCATTTCACTTGGCCTCAACTCGGGGAATGATACCCGAGGCCAGACCAAGGGTCAGCCTAAGGGTCAGAACGATGAAGGAAAGTCAAATGTGTTCGATCGATTGACCGCACCGATCACGGATCGGCTCGGAAAGAAGGGAAACTTGAAAGATCGAGACTTCATCCCTCTCAACCGATCCCCGGGGGAGGTGCTGGCCATTATGATTAAGAAAAACATTGCTAGAACGCCTAAACCAATGTCTAAAGATCCCGAATAAAGGAAGAATACCCACAAGTATTGTGACTATCATAAAGATGTGGGACACGACACGGAAGAATGTTTCGACCTGAAGAGAGATATTGATGCGTGTATTCAAGAGGGTCGGTTGGATGAGGTGGTCGACAGATCATAGAAAGACGAGCCCAAGGGTCGTCGGGAATACAAGAGGAAGAATTATAACATGGATAGAGACAGGTCGCCACGCCGAAATAACCAGAGGTGTCGGGATAGGTCACCCGAACCAACCCATAGAGATAACCGTCGGGCTGATCGTCGAGAAGATGCAAATCGAGATCCTCATAGGGATAACCGCATCAGATACGGTGTCAACACAATTGTGGCTGATCATGAGTCAGATCGACCTCGATCCAGTCGACAGTCTACAGACAGATCGAGAGAAGCAAAGAAGCTCAGGTTTACGACAGAGGTAAGTTATGGACCCAAGGATGATGTTCCGAGCTCTCATAGTCATAGCGAAGGATTGGTGATAGAGGGAGTGATAAGCCGAGGCCTGATAAAAAGGGTCTGTGTCGATAGTGGAAGTGCAATCAACATCCTATATTACTCAGCCTTTAAAGCCATGAATCTAAGAGATGAGGACGTGGTGCCGTTGTCGACCCCTTTGTTTGGATTCACAGGTCAGGCGATCCACCCTGTCGGGTCGATAAACTTGCTAACCACTGTAGGAGATGGAGAAAAGGGGCGAACGATGGAAATGACTTATGTCGTAGTCAAGGCCCCATCGGGTTACAACGCGATATTAGGACGACCTGCCTTATACGACCTGAAGGCCATCATTCCTACCTTCCATAACAGCATGAAGTTTCCCACCTTTTATGGCACTCATGAGGTAAAAGGAGACAGTTGTATTCCCACCTAAAGAAGGCCACGTATCGAAGAGATAATTCAAATTTTCAGATCCGACATCAGCATACGAGATAGGCTTCTCTCCGATCTGGTGGGCTTATGACGATACGGGATTTCACCCCTCTGCGTGGAGTTATCTAAGTGGTCCAGCTGGCATGTGGGGAAGTCCAAGTCTGTTATCCACATCGGGTCGCATACGAGACGTATCATTGATTACCACGGCAGCCAGCAGATCTTACAAGTGTCCCATCTCGGGGCGTCCATGTCGGTATTATACGAGTCGAGCCCAAAGTTCCGGCCCAGATTCCTAAGCCCAACATCTAGAGGGTTACTTGGGCAAGGAGCAAGGGGCAAGGCCCAGTAAGGGTTATTTATGTCAATAGACCAAACCGCCTTAAGTTTAGGGCAGAAGAAGGGCTTATGCCTATAAATACACTAATCCAGGAACTACGTAAGGCTTGATTCCTGGACAATACATAGGATACATAGGCAATCCAAGATACATTCTTGGACTCAGCCATAAAACACCCAAAAACACCATCTTCACTACAGTTCGAGACGTGCATATTCTTCTTGACTCATCCTTAGATTACACTTGGCCCTGATAAATCGGTGGTGCATTATTTAGCATCGTCAGACCCGATAGCTCTATACTTGAAGGACGGAATTCTATCGTCAGATAAGTCTCAGGCAAGGAAGGTTCGACTGCATTCCTCCAGGTATGCTTTGTTTGACTATGTTCTTTACCAAAAATCTTTTGTGACACCCTGGATGCGATGTGCGTCGGAAGAAGATGGGGCCTATTTTCTCGAAGAGATACATCGGGGAGTTTGTGGCAACCACTGTGGAGCTCGGATGCTGGCAAGAAAGTGTAAGCTGGCAGGATATTTTTGGCCTTCGATGCAAAAAGACGCCAACCGTCTGGTGATGAGATGCAGAGCATGCCAAGTGCATGACGTGGTAACACACCAACAAGCGCAGGAGATGAATGTCATCGAATCGGTATGGCTGTTTGACGAGTGAGGAATCGATAAAGTGGGGCCTTTACCTCGAGCTCCGGGCAACTTCAAATTTGTGGTGGTGGCAGTCGACTACTTCACCAAGTGGGTTGAGGCCAAGGCCCTTACCGATATCAAGGCCTCGACCATCAAAAAATTTATTTGGGAAATTATTTTATGCAGGTTTGGGTTCTGAAGTATCTGATCTCAGACAATGGAACTCAGTTTCTGGATGAAAGAGTACAGAATTGGCTTGAAGAGTACATGATTGAGCACAGAACAACCTCAGTGGCCCGACCTCAGTCCAATGGAAAGGTCGAACAGACAAACTGGCAGATAAAATTTGGTTTGAAGAAGCGACTGGAGGATGAAGGTCGGGATTGGAAAGCTCAGCTACCTAGCATTCTATGGTCGTATCGGACGGCACCCAATGTGGCCACGCAGGAAACTCCCTTTGCCATGGCTTATGGATGTGAAGCAGTCATACCTGCGGAGATCGGGTTAGCATCACCTCGGGTCTTGGCCTATAATGTCGAGACAAACGGAGCTGATCTACGGCAAGAGAAAGACAGTGTCGAAGAAAGAAGAGAAATCGCAGCGCATCGAGTCGCTAACTACAAAAGAAAGATCTCACAGTATTACAATGCACGTGTGAAGTATAAATACTTCCAAGAAGGTGATCTCGTCTTGAGGAAAAACGAGGCAAGCATGCAAGATACAATAGGCAAACTCGAGCCGAATTGGGAAGGTCCATACAAGATTCTGAAAGTCCATCCTAAGGGATCGTATCAACTGGGCAGGTCGGATGGAAGTACAGTGCCTCGAACGTGGCACGCCACCAACCTCTGAAAATACTATGTTTGATCTGTTTTGTTTCTTTATTTCAGTTACAATTTTTAGTCTCCTACTTATGTGGAACAAGTCGATACGACAGATGAACTCGATGCTTTTCGTCTAAATGATTTTCTTTTTCAAATTATGCTTTACTTACCAGAACATGTAAAGAAAAAGAAGAAAGAAAAAGAGCAAAATTCAACCGCAACAACAATTCCTCGACACGATGGAGTTGGAATAACATAGTGAATAAAGTCAAGTCATTGACAACGCTTATATCACACCCAACCTGCCAATAAGCCTTGATGCGAGGCGGTTGGAAGATCCCACGATGGATACCTTATTCGACCAGTTCATAAGCACCACGAAGTGCGACAGTCAAGTAAGGAGATTTCAATTCGACAAGATCATAAGCCTTACGAGGCAGACAGTCGAATCTAGCTCCGACCAAGTAGCCAAGTCAAGCCTATAAGGCAGCACAATGCTCAGTCTTCTCATTCAAGTGTACCATGAGTCATGTACTCATACTACACTTCGAGGGGCCCAGGGGAATTAAGTCCAAAGGACTACACCCCACAAGGCAATGTTTGCAAGGGAATTAAGTTTAAAGGACTACACCCTAGACAAAAAGACATTCAATAAAAAAGCATAGATTGAAATTCAAAAATCAAGATGCAAAGTTTTGGAGATCGAATCGATTATTCATCTCGGCAAAAAGCATAACCAGAGTAACAAAGGCTTAATAATGTTATTACAACCAAATTGAATAAAAATTGTTCAAAAACAACAGCAAGAAACAAGATCAGGCAGCAGGCTGGTTCAAGGTGGAGGCGTTTGGGTCGACTAGATCCTCTGAGTCGATGTCCTCCTCTCCATCCCCACCCATGGCAGGGGCCACATACTTGTCATGCAGAGAAATGCCAGCCTTGAACTCTGTGAAGTATCGACCATAACGAGGGATGGCCTCTGGATCGTATAAGTGGGCCTTCTCGATGCTGGATACTTCAAAATCCGGGACGACCGCCTTGACTTGATCAAGAGCATTCGAGAATCCCCCCTTCATAGCCTGACTCATCAGCAACGTCAGGTCATTTTCAAGTTCAGCAGAAGCCAGAAAATCCTTTTTGGCCGACTCAAGGCGAGTCGTGAAGCTATCGACCTCGAACTGAAGATCATCTCGAGCCTTGAGGGATCCCGCCAGTTCAACTCTTGCCTCGTCGAGTTCCGACTTTATTTTAGCAAGCTCAGCATCGCTGTTGGCTAAGTCCTTGCGCGCCCTGGACAATTCGTCTCGAGAGGTTGCCAAGTCAGACTCAAGTTTGACACGCCGATCATCCAACTTGTTCACCATAGCTTTATGCTTCTCGATATCGGAGGTCAGTCTGGCAATTTTTTCTTTCTGTTCCTCCAAGGCAGCGGATGGAGACTCGACCCTATTTATAGCCACTTTGGTCATAAGCCGAGCTTGCAAAGAGAATGATGTGAATTCGAGGAATAGACAAAAATCACAACATTAAAAGAGTTAAACGAAGACTTACAGCTCGGATGATTTTTGAATAATAATCACCCAGCTCCTCAGGAGCCATGGCCTCCATTTCGGCAAGACTTATACTGGGGATCGCCTCGATGCCACTCGATCTTTGAGGAGGGAGGTTGCGAGCTTCCTTCCTGGCTCCATGCCTCACCTTGGTTGTTTTTTGGTGTTTTCTCGAGACGAGACTCCCCTCAGGTTGTTCAGTCACCCGAGCCTCGTCAGGTTGATCTCTCAGGATGTCGGACGTCGACACTGGAGTAGAAGATCGGGTTGTAGTCCTTTGACCTCCGGAGATTATCGCACCAGACACGGGTTTCTTAGACCTGATACCGGCTATCTCCTGAATCTTCTTGGGGTCAACCTTCTTAGGGTCAGGTACTTTGCCCACCGCCTCCAACTTTGAAAAGAACTCCACTGCAAGCACAGAAAAATCGACATCAATATACAGTCAAAACAGAAGCAAGTATAGAAAAATAAAGAATACTAAAGTGTAGCAGCTCGACAGAGTAAATAAAAATCCTACACAAAAATCGAATGTCCTCGTCGAGTTCCAGATAAGCACCCGGACCCGCCGTCTCGATATCAGCGAAGGGGTATAACGAATGTAGATTTTAATTTGCTACATCGGGGCTAACTCCTTCGAGAATCCTACATTCAACGGGGGCATCGGAGTCCAGCCTATCATGCCATTTCCTAGGCCTTTTGTACCAGGTATGGATGTCGACATCTTTTAACCTGTGTCGGATGAAGAAAAAATGAGGCTACCACTCGCCCTGTGACGAGGTCACTCTCCTCACAAATTCTGAGACCAGGGGACGCCTCTGGAAAGTATACCATCCCGCATCTTGCAGACCTTGGATCGATTGTCGGAATAGACGAACTGTGAATTCGACCTTGGATATTCGACACGCCAGTACAAAGCCCTTGACGCTCCTAATTCCATTTGGAGCGAGTTGGGTGATGCTGATCTGATAGTGTCGGAGGACTTCTATGACGGACGGGTCGAAGGGAAACCTTAATCCCTCTTTCAGTTGTGCCTCGTATATGGCACAGAACCCAGGAGGAGGATCACAGGCGTATTGAAATCGATCGTGGGACACTTTGATGTTTTCAGACGAATATAGGATGCCATACATTAGACAAACAGCTTTGGCTTTTTCCTGAGTATGGTTGGATATACAACCATAAGGTCCTTGGCCTTTCATCCTGGTCTGGCCTTTGGTAACAGCAGGTCGAGAAGTCGATTCCTCTTCTCCTCCCTCTTCTTCTCCGGCTACTCTCTGATAGGAGGCAAGCGGTTGCTCAGAAATTGTTCTCTCTGCCGATTCTTCCTCTACCACCACTAATTCCTCCCTATTTTGTGAATCGCTCTCACTCCTAGACATAGGATTGACTAAAGGTAAATGAAACAAGAGAGAAAGAAAGAGAGTAAATGAGAAAGAGCCTTACTTGTATATTCGGATAAAGGCAGGGTTTTTGAATGGCAGATGAGAGACTCCGGTGTCTTGGACTCCTTTTATGATGCAATTCTTCAAAGTGATTTGAAAGGTCAAGATTGGGGGCAGTTATAGAGTTGTAAGAGCGATAATCAAGGGCACAAACCCCATATGGACCAATGAGGACGCTTCGTTTCCTGCACCCATTAATGCTGATACAGTGTGACGTCATCCTACGACAGCCTAAATCGGCTAAGGAGACAGATGTATTCCTGCCTAAAGAAGGACACGTATCGAAGAGATAATTCAAATTTTCAGATCCGAATTCGGCATACGAGATAGGCTTCTCTCCGATCTGGGGGGCTTATGACGATACGGGATTTCACCCTCCGCGTGGAGTTATCTAAGTGGTCCAGCTGGCATGTGAGGAAGTGCAAGTCTGTTATCCACATCGGGTCGCATACGAGACGTATCATTGATTACCACGACAGCCAGCAGATCTTACAAGTGTCCCATCTCGGGGCGTCCATGTCGGTATTATATGAGTCGAGCCCAAAGTTCCGGCCCAGATTCCTAAGCCCAACATCTAGAGGGTTACTTGGGCAAGGGGAAAGGCCCAGTAAGGGTTATTTATGTCAATAGACCAAACCGCCTTAAGTTTAGGGCAGAAGAAGGGTTTATGCCTATAAATACACTAATCCAGGAACTACGTAAGGCTTGATTCCTGGACAATACACAGGATACGTAGGCAATCCAAGATACATTCTTGGAGTCAGCCATAAAACACCCAAAAACACCATCATCACTACAGTTTGAGACGTGCATATTCTTCTTGACTCATCCTTAGATTACACTTGGCCCTGATAAATCGATGGTGGATTATTTAGCATCGTCAATTATCATCATATATAAATGCCCCACTAGGTAGCCTATTACCGACAGTCCGGATAAGACTGTCACACCTAAAGTGTTCTGGGTGCATTATTAGCAAATTAATCTAGAGACCCGTACTCTGATTAATAAACGCTACGGACTAAGTTAATTTTAAGTATATTTCACAAACTCAATCCTCGTGTGTATAGCCGTACACTGAGTCATGTGATTACATAATCAATATACTTAGGGTTTTCTGTAGTGTATTAATATTGGCAATAAATGCGAATAAATAAGATGAAATAAATTCTGTCATTTATTTAAATAAAACAATTACAAATTGTCTTTCGGGCATAAAACCTAACATCATATTCAAAGACTCGCCCCCGAGCGAATCTTCTCAAAATTGTGGCCTTACACTCTCAAGCCTGACATGCCTAAAACCGGTCTCTACCTAAGGATAACACCGGTGCCCTACACTAAATATGCCTTACAATATCTCAGTAGATCGCTCTAGAACAAGTCACCTCAACAAACAGTGTATCAAGTCGTTACAACTTTATACCATGACTCTCGTTTACACATCTGAAAGCTTAAAAAGTACAGGGGCATTGATGTGTCGATTCAGTCCAAGTCCCCTAATTCCGGAAAGAGCCCATGGATCCAAACATGGCCCATACGTAAGCTCAGAAATGGATAGGCCCCTCGGCCTAACCAGTCCGCCCCTTAATAGGCCGGACCAAGCCAAGCATGATCAAGCCCGTCTCGCACCATCACGATTCCTATCACGATCCATGGCAATGGGAATGAAGTAACAAGCATCTAGCTTGATACAAAGCACTGGGGGCTCGATCCGCTCACCCCTCCAGTCTACCATCCTTCAACGTGAACAAAGCCAATGCAACTAGGCAACAATGTTCATAAACAACGCTCTCATGCCTCAAAGCTCTCGGCTCGCCAAAGGCTCTCAGCTCAATAGCTCTTCAGCTCGACACTCTAAGACGATCTCAGTTCGGCAGCGTCCCAGCTTGCCAGCTCGTCCAACAGCCTGGGGACAGCCAACTCATGGCCCCATAAATAGCAGCATCGCACCTTTGACAAAAGGGGGCTCTCATCTTCGAAGAACTACATAAATTTGGCTTGATCCCTTACAAGATAAGGGTACGTAGGCAGCCTTCTACGGCTCAGCTCATAATCTCAAATAGAACACTTTCTCATCCTTGTTTTTGAGGGACACCGCACGACCACCATCATGGGCTAAAATGCCTCGAACATCGAGGTCATAGCAGAGTTACAACAGAACTCTGCAAGATTGGCAGAATAGGCTGCGTATTAACTCTACAAGTCTAGAGGACCTTGACCGAGCAACCTTAAGCAGATCCGAGCTGACCCCAAGGGCTCAGTTGGATCTGGGGGGCTTATGACGATGCCTAAAATTCACCTTACTCACGTGTCGCCTCCACATTAGAGCAATAATAAATAAAGATAGAGAAAAGCCTCCATCAAGGGCCAGAACCCCCAGTACCCGAGATGCATGAGCTCGGTCAACATCCTCCAACCTCTGCAGGTCGGCCAATGCGTATGGTCAAGCCTACTCATGTACGACCTTACAGGTCGGCCTAAGTCCCTCTCAGACCAAACCTCTTACATACGCAAGAATCTGAGCTGATACCAGCTCGGCTATCCTCTCCGACCTCCGTAGGTCGGCCAATACACAGAAGGATTCAGCCAGTTCAACTTGGGCCATCTAAGTCGGTTGAGTCACTCCTCCATCGTATTTCCCATGAGTGTGATAAATAGATAAATATGGGAAGCATCCCTCAAATATAATATTCTGATTCTGACAGTCAAATATATCCATAATTATCTCCTAAAATTAAGAGGATTAAATCGTAGCTAACTTTACCTTAGGGAACAAGAAATCCAAACCCAACAAGGACAGGCCCACGGTGCCTTAGGGCATAACTCTCCTCTATATAAACCATCTCTATGGAACTACGAAGATTTTATTCCAATACACGTATTGGATACGTATGCAGCTTGAGATACAGTTTCTCAAGTCCAGTCTAAACCACCAACAAAACACCCTCTTCTTTTTCATCGTTTTTATCGTGTCTTGAGGCTTTTTGTAGTTTGTCTTTAGGAGAACGGCCCTGGATTTATCATCGACGATTTTTGGAATCCAGTAGTGGATGTACATGTATTTATCATGAGTTTAAATATATTTATGTAATATGCATTATGTATTCATAAGTTATGAAAATCTTATTTTGAGGACATAAGTTACGAAATTAGAGAGTCGCTTTCGTTCAATATATTAATGATATGATATACAGTATTGGGAGAATAGATAAAAGTTATTTTATATTCTATCTTTGTAGTATAAATACCACCCATGTAAAGGTGAAAGGGATGTATTTTTTTGTAATGAGTTTGTAGAAAATTTGATATAAAGTAATAAGAATATTTCATTCTTTCTTTTGTCTATATCTTTGTTCTTGTGATTTTGTTTTCTTTCGATTGTTTTATAACAGGTTATCAGCACGATTCTCAACTGAGTTGTTCGCTGATCGAACTCAACTCGAAATGTATAGAAGCTGTATGGTCCTTCTTGCTCTAGGATGAAAATAGAGAGTAGTGTTTGTTATGGACTGAACCTGGATCAAGTTGCCTACGTATCCAAATTTATATCTGGAATCAAGTCCAACCGTAGTTCAGGCGGTTATGCATAAAAGTGGAGTTAGTGGGTAGTTATGCAATCTACCCACGTTTCACGTATACACATAAGTGTTCTTTACACATATCTTTGGTCGGTTTTGTCCTGATCAGGGACTTACCCTGATTGTCTAACTATTAGAGGCCTGCCCTGGTCGTATGGATCAGGTCGCCTAGGTAGCGGAGACCTGCCCAGGTCGCTTGACCAAGAGGGACCTGCCCTGGTTAGTACAACTCCTGGTTTAAGTATATCCTTGATCTGATCTTGCTAATTCATCCACTGGATACGTGCCACGTGGAAACATTTGGGTTATCCTCAATCAAAGCCCTCCAGATCATAATGGACGTGGTCCTATTTTGGTACGTCGATTAAGATCTAGAGCCTGTAAATCTTCCACATATACTCTATAGGCGGCGTACCCAATGTTGCCTCGGTTATTTCAAACGCCACCATGATTAATTGTTGTAATCTCTTCCAAGGACGTGTAGTCGAAACGTCCCATCTCTTGACTAGAAGCTATTAAACTCGCCAAATCCTGAGAATACTCATCATTATTTATAGACAAAGACGTCAGACTTGCTGGATTTGCACCTTCATTTATCAAGTAAGTCTTTCTTCTTCTCGTGCGATTTCTTTTATTTCTTATGAATACAGACCAACTTGATACCTCTAACCCTGGTGAGAATCCCCTTCTCTCAATTCTGCCTCCCTATTTAATCGCCTCTGTTCTCCTTGCAATTCTTGAATCTCCTTCAATTGAGTATAACATTTCCGGGTTATCTGCACCCATAAGACCATTAAGGAGGACCTACGAGACAAAAAAGATGATGGCTTGTCACGCAATCGATTCCAAATTGAAGGATTCTGATATCACGAACATCTGTGATAGGTATGGGATAAACAAGAATGTTTATGCCCTCATTCGACCTAAACCTGGAAAAAGTGTTGCTGCTCCTCCTGCCGGATACTGCGCGGTTTATAAGGAGCAATTTGATTGCGGTCTCAGATTTCCTCTTCCTCCTGCCTATCTGGAGATACTCCGATATTACGATTTAGGGATTGGTCAGATAGTCCTTAATAGTATAAGGGCCATCACCGGTTTCTTGATTTGGTGTAAGTGCTTTTTGACCCCTTTACATTGTTGCTTTTTAGAACTTTCTATCAGTGTAAACAAGTTAAAAATAGTCCTGGCTGGTACTGCTTTTGTAGAAGAACCGATAGTCTGAGTAGCATACCTATGATTAAGAAAACCGATCAATCCTTCATAGATTGGAAGAAACATTTCTTCTATATTAGGCCTCAAACCGCCAGGGATATAGGTAAGTGGAACACTTCCACTAAAAATAGCGATGTGTTAGAGAGCAAACTGGATAAGAAATTGCTGAAAGACATTAGAAGGTCTAGCATCTATCTTGGGCTGAAGAATTATAGTTCCAATTTGATTGATGCTGCCCATTTGGAGACCGCTGGTCCAGAGCCTTATATTGAGCTATCAGAGGAGAGATACAATATAAGTAGGATTCTTTATTTTGATTTTTTATGCATCTTCTCTGAGACATGCTTTTAACTACTTGTTGATGTGTGCAGTGGCAAGTTTCACCGATATCATCCAGATAGCTGATGATGCTTCGCCTCCTAGAGGTCAGGATGCATCGGGTCCTATTATCAACCGAACATGCCTGATCAGACTGCCAACTCTGTTGATGCTCATCCAAATGAGCCTTCAGTCGAGACGGATCCTGCTGATGATGATTCTGAGAATACCCACAACTACCAGATAGTCCAACGTACTTCTCTGATAGAAACCACTACTGAGATTGGCCACCTTACAAAATGCATCAGATCTTACAATCAGACTGATGAAGGCGTTGGGGCTTCTGAGCAAGCCAATGAAGAAATATATGATTGGAAAGAGTGGTCCAATCAAGATTTGTCAAAATTTGTAAGCATCTTCTCCCAGATATGTTAATCTGCCTTTCTTAGGTATTGTATAATGACTTTACTCCCTGTACTCTTCTTTAGGGTGCCAATCTGGGTAGGGAGGTCCTGTCCAGATTGAAGAACTCCAGAAAAGTTGAAGAGAAGTTATCCAAGTCTTTATCCGAATGGAAGGCAAAATATGAAGATCTATTGAATACTTCCACAGCTGAGAGAATTGCCTTGTCTGATCAGCTATTAGCGAAGGATGATGAGTTGAAGATTAAGGCTACTGAGCTCCAGACTCATGTTGCTATGGCTAACCAAATCAGATCCAACCTGGAAAAGATGGTAGCTGATCTTGAGGCGGAGAGAGACAACTTGAGAACACATTTCCTGAGCAGATTGCTAATGCCCTTGCTGATTACAAAAAATCTGATGAGCTAGCCAACAATATAAAGATGCTATTTGCTCCGATTATCTGGTTTGGGTATCCCTCAGCCATTGAGGATATAAAGGCAGCAGGTCTTGATGTTGATGCTACCAAGCTTTCCCATTCTGGCTGGAATAGGAAGGATGGATCTCAGACTTATGAGGCCAGATTCAAGGAATTTAGAGATGGAGTGGACTTGGTTTCCAAATATGGTAAAAAGCCTTCAACTGCTCAACCTCGCTCCTCGTCTCAATCTCAAGCTCCCCCCAGTTCAAATTAAAAGATACTTAATTTACTTTTTTCTTTCAGTCCTGACCTTAAACATTGCAACTTTTGCTGTTGTTATTTTCAAAACTTTGCTGTTTTGCATCACTTTGTGTGGTTTTGAAATTTTATTGCCTTTGTGGCACCATTTTGCATAATTTCTATACCTTGTGTTTGTCTTTGTGCCTTTATACTTTGCACCACCAGTATGACATGTGATTTGCTTGTGAAGCACACGTCAAACTTTGGTTTTTTACACATTTACCGATCAGACTTAATATGCATTCTAACGCTTCATTTGAAGCCTTAACTGGGTTCGAATTATCAAACTTAATGAATCATCCTCTTTGTAAGGATTTAACGGACAGGCTTGTGACCTGTTGATTATAAGACCTAACCTGAGGTCTGACGGTCTAAGACTTGACCTGAAGTTCAAACTGGTCCGATTTTTCAGACTTAAATAAATTTTGACTTAAATAAATATCTCTCTTTTTAAGAGTTGCTGACCTGACCTGAGGTCTGATGGTTTAAGACCTGACCTGAAGTCTTAAATCGGTCTTATTTTTCAGACTTAACGAATTTTCTCTTTTTAAGAGTTATCGACCTGACCTGAGGTCTAATGGTTTAAGACCTGACTTGAAGTCTTAAAGCGGTCTAATTTTTCAGACTTAACGAATTTTCTCTTTTTAAGAGTTATCGACCTGACCTGAGGTCTGAGGGTTTAAGACCTGACCTAAAGCCTTAAAGCGGTCTGATTTTTCAAACTTAACGAATTTTCTCTTTTTAAGAGTTATCGACCTGACATGAGGTTTGATGGTTTAAGACCGACCTGAAGTCTTAAAGCGGTCTGATTTTTTAGACTTAACAAATTTTCTCTTTTTAAGAGTTATCGACCTGACCTGAGGTCTGATGGTTTAAGACCTGACCTGAAGTCTTAAAGCGGTCTGATTTTTCAGACTTAACGAATTTTCTCTTTTTTAAAGAGTTTAACAACAAAATATATTACAGCCACACAACATAATTCAAAAAGCTTAACATATCATCACAATGCATAACAAACTTGCAGAATAAAATGACAATTACTTGCCTTAAACATAAAATTTCTTCAGATTAACCGCATTCCAACTTCTGGGAATGGTTTTTCCCGTACCATCAGCCAACTGGTAAGCTCCCTTTCCATGTACTTTGATGATTTGATAAGGTCCTTCCCAGTTAGGACTCAACTTTCCACTTGGTTCTTGCCTGCTGACTTCGTTTTTATGCAAAACCAGATCACCAACTTTAAAGTAACACTGTTTGACCCGGGAGTTATAGTATTGGGATACTTGCTGCTTATATTTAGCCATTCGAATCAAAGAAACATCCCTTCTCTCTTCCAACTTATCTTTAGCATGCCTCTTTTCTTCTTCCTGGATCTGATCATCATGCAAAGTCGTTCTGGGAGATAGCAATCCGATTTCTGCTGGTATAACAGCCTCACACCCATATGCTAGGGAGAATGGTGTCTCTCGGGTTGACGTGTTTGGCATAGTCCTGTAAGCCCAGAGAATATTTGGTAGATGTTCTACCCAATGCTTTCCTTCTTGTTCTAGTCTCTTCTTTAAACCAACCTTGATCTGCCTGTTAGTCTGTTTCACTTGTCCGTTAGCTTGTGGGTGCCCAACGGAAGTGGAGTGCTGAGTTATGCCCAAATCAGCACACCATTCTCTAACTCCTTTGTCTTCAAATTGGGTTCCATTGTCTGAAATTAGGACCTTGGGTATTCCGTATCTGCATACTATATTCTTCCATAAGAACTTCTGGATCTGTTTGGCTGTGATAGTAGTTAACGCTTCAGCTTCTACCCATTTAGTGAAATAATCAACTACCACCACTAGAAATTGGTAACTTCCTGGTGCTTTAGGCAATGGTCCTACCAGATCCACACCCCACTGATCAAAAGGCCAGGCTGAGATAACCAGGGTTAGGTTTTCAGATGGTTGATGGGATAGATTACCATGAACTTGACATGACCTGCATGCCAACACTAACTCCTCTGCATCTTGCTGCATCTTAGGCCAATAATAGCCAAACAACCTGCATTTCTGAGCTAAAGCACTTGACCCCATATGATTTCCACAGATCCCCAAATGGATTTCTCTCAACAAGTAGTTGCCTTCTTCTACGGTAACACAACGTAACCAAGGGGATATAAAGGATTTTCTATATAAGATATCATTAAATAGGGCATACCTATCAGACAAACGTTGGATCTTACGAGCTTATCCTTTATCTTCTGGTAAGCATCTGTCTTTCAGATATGCTACAAAGAGATCCATCCATGTTTCCCTCTGTGTGATCTGTTGTACTTCAGATGCTTCATAACTACGCTAATTTAGTTGCTCGATCAGGACCTTTTTATCTGATAAGAAGTTTGAAGCTAACTTGGACAGAGCAACTGCTCGGGTGTTCTGCGATTTGGAGACCTGCTCCACCTGAACTTCTCAAAATTAATTTATCTTCAACTGGGCTAGAGATAAATACTTTTTCATGGATTCCTCTTTTGCTCCATACTCTCCTCTAATGTGATTTACTACCAGTTGAGAGTCACTGTAGACCTTAAGTCGTTGAACTCCCAATTTTAGGGCTAAATTCAAACCTGTAATCAATGCTTCATACTCTGCCTCGTTATTGGTTGCGTGAAAATTAAAGTGCAAAGCATAAGGAAATTCTTCACCCATTGGGCTGATAAGGAGGAGACCTGCTCCTGATCCACTTCTACTAGATGCTCCATCCACGTATAGCTTCCATTGGCCTGATTCCTTTGGGCATATACGTTGATCAATAGAAATGGATTTCTCTTCTGCTAAAAAATCTGCCAATGCCTGAGCTTTTATAGCCGTTCTTGGTCTGTACTCCAAATCGTAGCCTGCCAATTCCACAACCCATTTGGCGAGACGACCTGAAGTATCCGGCCTGCTCAGTATCTACTTCAAAGGTTGATCCTTTAGGACAATGATTGGATGACTTTGAAAGTAAGACCTTAACTTCCTGGATGCATGGACTAGTGCTAGGACTAACTTCTTTGCATCTGAATACCTCACCTCAGGTCCATGTAAAGCCTTGATCGTGTAATATATAGGTTTCTGCAGTGTTCCCTGTTGCCTAACCAAGACAGCGAAGATGGCTTCATCACAGACTGATAAGTAAAGATACAAAACTTCTCCTTCTTGAGGAGAGGTTAAAGTTGGTAACTCCAACAGATATTTCTTCAGTTCTTCGAATGCTTTTTGACAATCCGTATCCCATTGAAACGGGGTAGCTTTCCTCAAAATCTTGAAAAAGGCAATGCTCGTTGTGCCGATCGTGAAAGGAACCTATTCAGGGCCGCTAACCTACCCGTCAACCTCTGAACTTCTTTGACATTGGTAGGTGGTGGCATCATTGTTAAAGCATTCAACTTATCTGGATTTTCTCTAATCCCTTCTTTTGAAATCATGTACCCCAGAAATTTTCCAGATCTGACACCGAATGTACACTTCTTTGGATTCAGTTTCATCTTCGTGCTCTGAATTACATCCACAAACTTCTTTTACATCATGTAAATACTGATCTAAAGACCTGATTTTGACTAGTAAATCATCCACATAAACTTCCATGGATCTGGCTATCTGATCGCGGAAAATTTGATTAACTGCCCTTTGGTAGGTGGCACCTGCGTTTTTCAGTCCAAATGGCATGGTCACATAGTAATACGTACCAAACTCCGTTATGAAGGCCATTTTTTCTGCGTCTTTAGGGTCCATAAAGATCTGATGATATCCTTTATACGCATCCAGGACCCCAAAAATTTCAAATCCTACAGTTGAATCCACTAGCCTGTCAATTCAAGGTGACGTGTAACTGTTTTTAGGGCAGGCTTTGTTCAGGTCTGTAAAATCTACACACATTCTCCAGGACCCATCTGATTTCTTCACCAATACTGGATTGGCTAATCATTCTGGATAAATCACCTCTTTGATGATTCCTGCTCGTTTGAGTTTTGCAACCTCCTGTTCTATAACTGAAATCCGTTCTGGTGCAAAATGTCGCTTCTTCTTACGAACTGAGGGCCTGTTTGGATCCACGTTTTAGCTATGGACTATCAACTCTGGTGATAAACCTGGCAAATCATCTATTTTCCACGCGAAAACATCCTTGTATTCTTTAAGCAAATCTGTTAAAGCCCTTTTGTATGGATCTGGAATCCAAGATCCTATATTGACCACTGAATCTGATCCTTATTCATCAACATGAACTGCCTCGGTCTGATCTGCAGATATCCAGGTCTTGTCCTCCTCTGGCAATAATTCCTCCAAAGTTACATGTTGAGCAAATTGTTTTTCATCAACTACAGATGTGTAACAGCTCCTGGCTATTTCCACATCTCCTTTAATTTCAACTCATCCAGAATTAACCGGAAACTTCATGCTGTTATGTGCTGGATAGATAACTGCCCACAGATCGATGATTGCTGGTCTTCCCATGATAACGTTATCAGCCGATGGTGCCTTAACAACAATGTAGTTCACCATCAGGGTCCTGCCCTTAGGTAACTTACCATAGGTTGTAGGAAATGTAATCATGCCCATAAGATGGACATGTGGACCTTCAAATCCAAATAGAGGGGTGGATACTGGGGTTAAGGTTGAATCCTTCAACTTCATGGCCTGGAATGCCCAGTAGTACAAGATATTAACAGCACTTCCTGTATCAACGCAAATCCTTTTTACCCAATTCTTGTTGATGACGGCTTCAATAACTAGCCCTTCATTGTTAATGACAAGTGGTATAAAGTCCTCTGGTCCGTACGTTACTTCTCCTGACACCTTCTGTCGTTTACCAGAAATCTGATTCTGATTCACGGGATCTGCTATCTCTTCCTTTTCCTGATCTGTCCTCGTGGGACCTCCAATAATCATATTGATAGTATTTACTGGCCGGTTATCGATCTGACCGTCGTGATCGGGAGATGGATTTCTGGGCCTTATCTATTCATTATTCCTATTCATGTCATTCTAATGATTTCCTCTTCTGATTCTCTGTGCCCTCTGGGCTCTTCGTTACGAGATCTATCAACGACCTCATCAAGTTTTCCTTCTATAACTGATGCATCGATATCTCTGATCAATTCTCTGCACATCTCCGTATCATGACCAACATCCTGGTGGAATCTGTAGAATTTGGTCTGATCTCTCTTTTCTCTAGGTCCTTTCATAGGAAACGGGGTTCGTGCTATGCCTTTGCGCTCCATGATAGCCAGAACCTGCTCCCACAATTTATTCAACGGTATTAAGTCTCTGTCCTGCAGAGCACCTTTTTTTGCCCAATCTGTCAGTTATAGGTGCCTAGACCCTATCCCAAACTGATTTACGCTTTTTGTCAGATTTCTCTTCTGCCTTTTCTGTGATCTCCTTTCTCTAACTCACGCTTGGCACGATTGGCTTCTTCACCTTGACAGTGCTTAAAGGCAATTGCTAAACAGTCCTTCATGGTTCTGGGATTTTTCCGTTTAATTTGGCATGTAACCTCCCCTCTCGTAGTCCTGCTACGAATGAAGCTACCAAAAATCGATCATCTACATCAGCCACCTGGGTTGACTCGGCATTGAACCTTTTGATGAATTGTAAAACAGTTTCATCAGACTTTTGCTTAATAGTAAGCAAATGAGTACTATTTCTTTGAAACGGTCTCGCAGCAACAAACATGCTCATAAACTTCTTAGTTAAAACTGTAAAACTAGTTATAGATCTGGGTGATAACTTGTTAAACCAGTCTCTAGCCCTTCCAGATAAAAGTGTGGGGAATGCTTTGCACTTCATTTCGTCTGGAGCATTGTACAAATCCATGTATTGATGCATATGATCTTAAGGGTCTTTTATTCCATCATACGGACTGATCTTAGGTATCTTGAATCCTCTGGGACATGGACATGCATCAATATGCTCTGCAAAAGGTGAAGACAGATTGAATTCGTCTTCCGCATCTTCTAGTATATCATCTAATTCAGCCCTAGCTGCATCATCTGCTTGACGAGTTTTGCTCTTAATAATTCGGCAGCTGGACTCCGCAACCTCCTTGTGACCATCCTTTTCTTCTGACGATGGTCGTTCTTCCTCTCCAAGATTTCCTACTTTCTCATTTCCCTTCCTCACACTTTCAAACATAATCTGGAAATCAGCGTCCCCTATTGTCTTTAAAGCGTCTACCAAAAGTTGTTTCACCAAATCCTGAGTATTTGGCTGATCCTCTGGTTGTTTTTCAAGATTGCGTTCTTGATCTTGATTCAGATTGTCTGGATCGTGTGAGGAACCTGCTAGATCTTTCACTTGTTGATTTTTTTTTCGATTTCATGTTAACTACTCTGTTAATCTTCCGCTAGAAACAAAAAGTGTCCCTCCTTCTAGCGCCAATGATTGAACTCAACCCGAAAAGTATAGAAGCTGTATGGTCCTTCTTGCTCTAGGATGAAAATAAAGAGTAGTGTTTGTTATGGACTGAACCTGGATCAAGCTGCCTACGTATCCAAATTTATATCTGGAATCAAGTCCAACCGTAGTTCAGCCGGTTATGCATAAAATTGGAGTTAGTGGGTAGTTATGCAATCTACCCACCTTTCACGTATTCACATAACTGTTCTTTACACATATCTTTGGTCTGTTCTGTCCTGATCAGGGACTTACCCTGATCGTCTGACTATTAGAGGCCTGCCCTGGTCATATGGATCAGGTCGCCTAGGTAGCGGAGACCTGCCCAGGTCGCTTGACCAAGAGGGACCTGCCCTGGTCAGTACAACTCATGGTTTAAGTATATCCTTGATCTGATCTTGCTACGTGGAAACATTCGGGTTATCCTCAATCATTCGCCGTGCCAACAACCACTGATTTGCATAGTAGTTGTTGCAAATCTACATGTGAAAGAAGTTAGAGTTTCAATAATGAAAATGAATTGCACCGGATTCAATCAATACAGAGATTGATGATAATGTCATATGTTTCAGTAAACCGCCACCGGAATTATTCTTCACACTTTTTTTCATACACATTCTCTGTGTCTCTATCTATGAGTTTGTTTTCTATTTCCTTGCTATTCCAACCAAATATAAGTAAAGTGTTGTCCAACCACATCTCATTTTCACTGTCATGGCAATTTTTTGTAATATGGCTTTAGTAGCAATTGGTACAACAATTGCGATTTCTATTGCAACAAACGTATACGGTTGCCATTTGGGCAAAAATAATCCTGAAGAAACAGGGACTCTAAAAGTTTTGAGTATGGAATGGATACAACTATGGTTTGAATTAGAACAAATGTAACATATGTAAAAGGTCGTATTCTTTCTAATTTTTGAACGGGCCTATAAAAAAAGGAGGGTGTTATTTATGTTTTCCATCTTGATATTCATCTTTTTCGTCAACTTTGAATTTTCATACATTCATATTACGGATTGTGAGAATATATATGTAAAATATGTAAAAGGGTATATGTGTCTAGTTACACTTTAGGGTTTTGATGATGTTGTACTATAAATATGTGGTCTATGTGAATAATAGAAATCATCTTTTCCCCAATTATTTTATGTTTAACATGGTAGCAGAGCTAGTCCTAAATTAGGCTAAATCATTCGATCCTGTGTGTAATTGATAAAGTGTTCATCGATTTTTTTTCCGGTACATCGACGACGTGATCTTCGATTCTTCCGGCAATTGTGCTCGTGGTTTTCTGCGTTGCTATTTGCTCGCTGTTTCCTTTTCCTTTTGCTGATCGGCTATTCTTGTTAATTGCTTGTTACGTACTACCAAGAAAAAAAAAAAAAAAAAAACATTATTTGTTGTTCTCTGTTGCTGCGTTCAAGTTGCAGAGAATTCTATTATCCGGCCCATATATATATATCTCCACGTTGCAGCAGCACTTTGCAAAAAAAAAAAAAAAAAAAAAAAAAAAAAAGACGTTCTCCCTCCGTCTCAAAATGTTTGGGACATTTCCTTTTTTAGCCGCTTACGAAAAGTCTAATTAATCCTTGGAATTTCGTTAATTGATGTAATATTATTAGGGTTATGATAAAGTGAAACTTAAAATACATAAATGTAAAAAGTATTAGATCATTTGATGAAATTCGAAGGATTAATTAGACTTTTCGTAAGCGGTTGAAAAGTCAAACGTCCCAAACATTTTGAGACGGAGGGAGTAATTATTTTCTCTCTTTTTGCTGCATATATGGAGAGCTCTCGTCAAGGACGCATACATGGCATCGGGTGGTCGTATTTTGCTGCAAACGTCGGGAGTCACCGTCCGAATGGCGCGCAGCAGATTGGGGCCGGTGATCGCTCCCTTGCACCGACTTTAACCGACAATCAATGGACACAGCTTGTGTCGGCGCTAAAAAATGCCCAGCCCCCTTCAAGCGAAAAATTGGCTGGTATGTCTTATTTCAACAATTGGCTCCTTGATACTGGTGCTTCCAACCACATGTCTGGTAACATTTTGTTATTTCAAAATTTACGTAAAATTTCGTCCCCGGTTGGGTTGCCCAATGGGCACAGTACTACTGCGACGCAATCTGGCACCGTTGTTTTGACTCCGGAATTAATTCTTGAAAATGTTCTTTATGTCCCGGATCTTGTTTGCAATTTGTTATCGGTATCTCAATTACTCGACACCCATCAATATATTGTTATTTTCACTAATAAGTTATGTATTATACAAGACCATACTTTGAGAAACCTGATTGGAGCGGGGGTGCAGTGTAATGGGGTTTACTATTTGCAGCCGGTTTGTTCTCCAGACATTCAAGTTAATAAAGTTGCTACTGTTGATCCTCATTTGTTATGGCATAGGCGTTTGGGTCATCCTTCGATGACCGTGGTATCTTCATTATCCGGTATTCCTAGTCTTAGCTCCAATGAAATGTGTGCCGTTGATTGTTCGGTATGTTTTATGAGTAAACAGCCTCGTGCTTCGTTTCCTTTAAGTTACAATAAAGCCGTGGATTTATTTGATTTGGTTCATTGTGATATTTGGGGACCTTATAACTTTCCCTCTAGTTGTGATGCTCGTTTTTTCCTTACTCTTGTTGATGACTGCTCTCGTGCCACGTGGGTATATTTACTAGTCGGCAAGCATGAAGTGCGTCACTTAATTGAAACATTTTATACGATGGTGAAACGTCAGTTTAATAAACGGATTAAGTGCTTTCGCAGTGATAATGGACAAGAATTTTTAAGCTTACATCCCTTTTTCGACTCAAAGGGTATCTTGCACCAAAGGTCTTGTGTTGATACTGCTCAACAAAATGGTCGAGTCGAACGTAAACATAGGCACATTCTTAATGTCGCTCGTGCCCTTCGTTTTCAAGCAAAATTGCCTAAATATTTTTGGGGTGAATGTGTCCTTACTGCCGTTCATTTGATCAACCTGACCCCTACTCGCCTTTTAAATGGTAAAACTCCATATGAATGTTTGTATGGTCGTCCTCCTTTTTATAATAATATACGGGTTTTCGGGTGTTTGTGCTATGCTTCTGTCCGTCCTCGGGCCACTGATAAGTTCGATTCTCGGTCTCGGCGATGTATGTTTGTTGGCTATCCATTTGGTCAGAAGGGATGGCGTCTTTATGACCTTCAGACTCATGATTTTTTTGTTAGTCGTGACGTTGAATTTTTTGAGGACCAGTTTCCGTTTCTTGACACCCTCCCTGACCGTGATCGCCTGCAATGGGAACGCTATTTTAGTCAACCTCTATTATGGGACGATTCTGAGGATGTACTTGATGATGTGACTGTGCCAGTGGAAACCACCACTTCGGCTCCTGCCCTCCCGGATTCTGACCCCTTGTCTCCATTAAAGGGGCGTGTGGCTGAGCCGAGTTCTTCCTCGGATGGCGGGGTATCTACAACTGAGGCTTTGGGACGTGGCCAACGTGTGAAAATTCCCTCAACGAAGCTTCGGGACTACGTTACTCATACGATTGTTCAGTAGAAAGAAGACCCCACCCCATTACCTGCTCCATCGTCTTCGCCGGGATCCTCAGGTAAACCTTTTGACATAGCTTGTTATATTTGATTATAACAAATTTTCTGTCCGCCACCAATGTTTTTTGACTGCTATTACTAAGGGTCGAGAACCCGCCACTTTTCGAGAAGCTGTTCAGTTGCCCGGATGGCGTCGGGCTATGCAGGAAGAAATTGATGCTTTGGAACGTAATGGAACTTGGTCTTTGGAGGTTCTTCCTCCCGGTAAACGTACCATTGGTTGTGGTTGGGTGTATAAAATTAAATACACCTCCACTGGCGACATAGAGCGCCTTAAAGCTCGACTCGTTGTTCATGTTAATCGGCAAGTTGAAGGAATTGATTATAATGGGACCTTTGCTCCGGTGGCCAAAATGGGAACTATACGTGTTTTTTATCCGTTGCAGCAGCACGTAATTGGGAATTACATCAAATGGACGTCCATAACGCCTTCCTGCACGGCGATTTGACTGAGGAAGTCTACATGAAACTTCCTCCTGGATATCGTGCTTCATCTCCTGGCACGGTTTGCCGATTACGTAAATCTCTATATGGATTGAAACAGGCTCCTCGGCAATGGTTTGCCAAGCTATCTGCTGCTTTGAAAACTTTTGGTTTTGTTCAATCTTATGCGGACTATTTGTTGTTCAGTTATACTCGGGATGGTGTTTCCCTCCACGTTCTGGTTTATGTCGATGACTTAATTATTGCAGGCTCTTCCCTTGATGCCCTTGTTCGTTTCAAGCAGTATTTGAGCTCTTGTTTCCATATGAAAGACTTGGGACCTTTGAAATATTTTCTTGGCATTGAAGTGGCACGTGGCCCCGAAGGCATATTTCTCTCTCAACGCAAATATGCGCTGGATATTTTGACTGAGACTGGAATGTTGGGCTGTAAACCCATTGACACACCTATGGAGCAAAATCATCGTCTTTCTTCCTCTACGGGTCAGCCGTTTGCTTATCCGGATCAATATCGTCGCCTCGTAGGACGTCTGGTTTATTTATCCGTTACTCGTCCTGAGTTGAGCTACTCGGTGCACACTCTTGCTCAGTTTTTGAGTGATCCTCAGACACCGCATTGGGATGCTGCGATTCGTGTTTTGCGTTTTTTGAAAGGGAGTCCTGGCCAGGGGATTTTACTACGTCATGTGGATGATTTGTCTTTGACGGCTTTCTGTGATAGTGATTGGGCCGCTTGCCCCTTGACTCGACGCTCTGTTACTGGCTACTTGGTGTTTTTGGGCCGTTCTCCTGTCTCTTGGAAGACCAAGAAACAGCATACCGTGTCTCGTTCGTCTGCCGAAGCTGAGTATCGTTCTATGGCGGTTACCACGTGTGAGTTGAAGTGGTTGAAGTCATTGTTATTTTCTCTTGATGTTTTACATCCCCAGCCTATGCGTCTATTTTGTGATAGTCAGTCGGCTCTCCATATTGCTAAGAATCCTGTCTTCCACGATCGTACCAAACATATCGAGGTCGATTGTCACTTTGTTCGCGACGAGTTGTTATCCGGTAATTTGGCCACGTCACACGTTCCCACTAGTCACCAACTGGCCGATATTTTGACCAAGGCTCTCGGCAGGCAACAGTTTCGTTTTCTTTTGGGCAAGTTGGGCATTTGTGATTTGCATGCTCCAACTTGAGGGGGCGTGTGAGAATATATATGTAAAATATGTAAAAGGGTATATGTGTCAAGTTACACTTTAGGGTTTTGATGATGTTGTACTATAAATATGTGGTCTATGTGAATAATAGAAATCATCTTTTCCCCAATTATTTTATGTTTAACACGGATGCTGATCATTACTTCAGCAGTAAAGTATTTTGTAGCTTGGATAAAAAAATTGATTGCAAAGCAGACGGCAAGCAGAACTTTCAAAAAACGAAGGGAAATGAAGTAAAAATAAAATGAGGAGGATGTGACAATGTTAAAGTGATCATTTATCCTATATTTGGCCGATGGTTAGAAATTAGACGCTACAAAGGAGGTAAGAAATTGAGGTAAAATTTTATTCATTATGATGATTATACAATCGTTAATTTTTTTATTTTATTTTAGGATATATATATGTGATATTGATGTTAGTGGACTTTGTAACATCAACACAATGATGGCTCAAGTGTTTTATTTGTCCCGATCAATTGGTAAATATCCATTCCATGTAGTGAATGTGACTCTATTTTCAAAATTGGTAATGGTCGAGGACGAGGCCGTAAATATGAATGTGGCCATAAAAATTAAAGCCAAACATGACATCGATTAGTGGCAATGACAACCTATGTCTCATTGATAGTGCGACAACGCACATTAAAGATAATGTCTCAAAATAAAAAATGGGAGAAGCAAATAATAATGTATGCAAGTGCTATATTAATATAAGGATTTGAAAGAGCCATTGAAACATAATCGTTTGAAATAAATCACTATGCTTTCCCAAGTCTCGAAGATATATTTTTAAAGATATCCGTAAAAATTAATGGGTATCGTATCGAGACTATGACAAATAAAGAGTATTTACTCGTTATAAATATCATTTCTCGACGAAATGAGTATAAGCATATGCTTGCAAATGATGAGACATGTTCAGTCATAGAATAGAATTTGAGAAATACTATATGCATTGGTTATGCAATGATATATGTATCAGATTATATAAGATGCATCATGTTATACAAGTCCATTATGTGAAATGAAAACTAATAAATTAAATAAATAAAAATAATAAGATACATCATTTACCGAGGTAATACCGTATTTTTATCTTCAATATTCCCTGCATAGTATTTTTGTTTTTTGATAATTTTTAGTTTGCTTATAGTTTGGAAATGTGTCTCGCTTTGTTTCTATGGTGAAAGATAGATTTTTTCTTTCTCTTTCATTGCTTTGCAGAGTCAAACCTTGGCGGTAACAGTGGCGGTAGCAATGGCAGTTTGCAGTTGTAGTCATTAGCGATCTTTTAGCTTTTCCGTCGTTTCAAGTGCAGTTTGCAAGCCGAGAATGTTAAGCAGCCGAATTTGTAAGTGGACAGCATTTTTCCTTGGATTGTTTTTATCGATTTATTTTACTCCCTATTTTAATCTCCGAATTTCATTCCTTTGGTTGAACAACAAAGTTTAATTGGCTGTTCCTCTTTGCTTGGTATTTGTGGATTCAGAATTTCTCAACGACCTAAGCTTTATTTCTCGAGTATAAGAGGGTCTCTTTTTTCACTTATAAAATCATGTTTAGTTTTTGTTTGGCCTACAAGTATTGTGGCATTGTAGATATGGCAGAGATGTAATGTGTAATTAGAGTCTTAACATCGTGGATTGATTTTTCTTTACTAAATGCCATAACCATACGTCAAAAGAAGGTGGGAATCATTCCTTCCGGATGAAACCGTCATCAATATACTAAGCCGCCTCCCACCCAAAGACGAGCTTAGATGTCAATGTATTGTGAAGAGATGGAGGGATTTGATTTCGACCTCACATTTTGTGGACTTGCATAAACAACATGGTATTTTCCAAATCATTCATGTATGATATCGAGCTATTTGTTTGTTAGATACAACCATACACAGCTGGTCTTCATTGATAATTATGTGCGGATACAAGGTTTCGTCTATAACCTTGTTAAGTGCCTTCATATATGAGCCATTTTGGGGCTGTTCTTGAGCTAATTGTTTGGATTGTTTTCATATGTTTTAAGGATTGATATTTGAGTGTCATGATGATGTTTCCAATTTCACACATGCAGTTTGATGGTGCTTCCACTCTCACAAACATTGCTTCGGAACTTCTAAGAACACAAAGGGTAGGGTTTTGGTTTTCGTAATGTTTAATATGCTTTATATTGATCTTTTCGTTTAATTTTTATGCTTTATATTGATCTTTTTCTTAGAATCTCGTTTACTCAACCTCTACCTCGACCGGCATATGTGTCGATTTTTTAAATTTATGTAGTGTTCTTATTACGAGCCACCGCATTTGACAGAGCCACGAGAGATTACTCGCTTCCGCCGCGTTACCGCCGGGTTGCACGCAATGGAGCACGAGGTAATAACGTTACTTCTTTTATTTACAAATACTATATATCTAAAAGAGCTAGGCTTCGAGGCTTAAAGAACATGTCAATTTGCAGCTTGAATTGAAGAGGTGATTAACGACATGAACGAATGGCTAAAAGAAAATACAATCATTGCCGAAGCCGTATCGGCTAGCGTCCCCAAATAGGCCAAACCAACGAGGTTCTTGCAAACATTCCATCTATCTTGGGTGCGGTATACCGTAACTATCATTGTAGGTATTGTCCGTAATGTCTATGGTCCGAAATATGCTTTCTCGAAAACTCCATAGACCCGGAGGAGGAGATGGCTTACAGATGGCTAAGCTCCTAGGGAATAAACTAATAAATAGGTCATACGTCGCCTCTAAGCTCGACAGCTTAACCAATGCATGCATTTGTTTTCGTTGCCTCGGTTGATCGCTTGCTCCATTGATGCGGAATGACCTAGGGTGTCCTTTATAGTGTTATTTAGCACAAGAATATAAGCTTTGTGAACTTTCATTGGTTGAAGTTTGATGAATCAGTAAATACATTGCTTCTTGCGCAAATCGTTTCGGCAAAGAAGGTTGCCTATTCGTAACATAGGGTACTTCTTGCGGTTTGGTTTTGTCGATTCATCAAGACAAAGACAACAAAAGAACGCTTATCTAACTCGACCTTTCCCATTTCGAATACGTCTTTGGTAGTTGTCTTTGGTTTCACGAGCCCATGGCCGTCTTGCAAAGACTGTCACGTTATGTACTTTTCCATTTATTTACGGCGGCTATGGTGTCATTATCGTGTTTGTGTCTCTTGTTCACTTGTCCTTCGGTGCTTTTATTCTCGGCTTCAACGTTTACAAACCGATTAAGCTAAAAGCAATAGGAGATTAGCCACGCAAATGACCGTTGCTCCGACCTTTGCCGTTTCCGATAAAAGCGCATCCGGAATGGGAAACAAAATATCACCGCGCATGAACTATATTATAAGTTCAATTTTCTCATACTAACAAAGTGCTTTGAAAAGCACGTGAGACTAGCTTAATATGTCCCGCTACTCAAAATTCTCTTTAGTTTCCACTTTGGTTATTTTTTTTTCCTTTATCTCACGTGGGAATGGGAAAAGGGGCTTTAATGGGTGGCGGGAATTTGAACCCTATATGTACTAGAATTGCAATGGCCTTTTTACCACATCCAATTTTATTCGCTTGTATGTGCCAATGAATAATAGCTGTTGTATTGGGTGCGTAAAGTTTGTATTGTTGCATTTCGGCGAGTCAAAAGAACTTTTGTGTGGAAAATTACTGTTTTTCTGTATTCTTCATCAAGATTCTGCGCTTCCCCTTCAGTTAGTAATAACAACTGCCGTGTAATATTCTATTTGCTTTTCTGCTTATACATGTATTGATTATTGAAATTGCATCCTTAAGCTACTGCTAAAGCAATCAATACAGAACAAGAGTGGGTTGATGAATTGTTTCCTTTCCAATTTCTCCGGCATCTAATTTACTCTGAGAGTGATGACAAACTCTCGCAAGGTATTCCTCTCGCCATCTCTCGCTTTCATTATGTGGGCCTTTTAATGCACCATAATCGACCTTGCTACACGCACCCATAATCGACCTTTTAAAAGTTGATTATGTGGGCTATATTCGACTTGGATGTAAACACTCGACTTCTTAAAGATCGATTTTGATACCATAGTAAGTTGGTTTCAAAGTGGCTCTATATGGTCGGTTTTATAATATGATCTTTAAACCTACTATATTTAACGCTTCTAAACAGATTGACATGCTATACGCTTGTATTTTGCTTCTCTCAAAGACTGCGTAAGTACATTTATACAGGATTGCAGGAAAGGTTTTTATTTTTTATTAATGTATGTTGTTTCAACTTTCAAATATAATTTCTTGATGTTGATTTTGGTGAAGGTTTTCTTCCTTTTTTTTCCTTAGTGGAATGAAATGCTTTAAGCATGCTGACTTGATGCAAGTAGCTTACATGTAGGTAACCCGTTTTTGCTCAATGGATACAAAACACCCACGCTTTAGCATCGGGTGGAACGCCTCCCGGCGTAAAACAACGTTGTTTTGATGAAATCACAAAGACGATGCAATGCACCCTTACATGGCAGAGAGGCTATGAGTTTGTATATATACATTAGGCTTAATTCCTTTTTGTTTCTTCATTTTTTGCCTTTCAGGAAAGTGAATATACTGAAAGATATATATTGCACAATGATGTTATGGTCTGAATTCTCAAGCATGCATATAATAAATTTATCATGAAAAAATATCCGGACATACACAAACAACTCAAATGTGGTTGGTGATTATTGAACATTAGTATAACCCGGTATACAATACTGAGATAGCGGATGGAGTAATTGACCGTTGAGATATCAATCTCTATAAGACATTATCTGAATTCCCCTGTTTGTAAAATGTCTAAGAAGTTTGTTGATACCCGCATAAGAGGATATCACATTAAAATATTGAATCCGTCATGGGTAATTGCAAATATTCAGGTTGTCGATTGTGATAAAATATTATCTGAGAGTAGCGGGTGGAAAAATCAATGCAAAGAAATCTCATGACAAACATTATAATATAAATGAACTTGAAGTTCATATCTGAATGGTCGTGATTGAATCACGTAATGAACACATAGTGTTGACAAAATTTACCAGATTAATTAAGAACTATAAAAGAGTTATCAATTATGAATGTTCTGGTAATATAAAAGTTAGGAAAGACCTATCCTAAAATACCTATATAGCATATCAATATATGAGACACAATAAGCATTTTCAATCTCATGTGGGAAGAAAATAAACATGAATTTCATTGCATTATATTATTTTATCGAAACCCCCAAAAGAATGTCAAAAATAATGTGAATGATCCTTATAGATCATCTGAAATGTCATAGTGCTATGTTGATATTTATTATAAATACATGAATTATATGATATATATTGTTTCCAAAAGATATAAATCTCATAGATATGACATATTTAAATAAATTGTATAATCATTGGAAACAAAAGTCAAATAACACTTGATCATGAGGTTGATATAGCAAAAACCATTGTATTTCAAATGTGTATATCGCTTGAAGCGAATGACAGAGCATCAAGTTAAAGCTCGGTGCAATTACTATATTATTAACGAAGATCTTTTCCTGGCATTAGGGGGAGATAAGAAAACCTATTTTAAAATTAAAGAATGCCGAGAAATTTTATAAGCATAAAAGATCTTCCACGCATCACTCAAACTGAATTGCGAAAATAATTAACTTCCAATACTTAGAAAGTATTCTGCCAGATGATATTATTGAACATAAAAGAGTGACTATTAAAAATACACCAAATCAAATTTGATGATAATATTATCTAAGTGAGAAGCGTAGAAGACCGATCGGTGTAAATATAAAAATCTGCAGAAAATGAATTCAATATTGATATTAAGTCACTCATGAAATCTCATGAAGAGATTCGTCTTGAGACGAAAAGCCCGAATAAATTCACACGTGCATCAAATGATAAAATATTGGTTTGCGGAACAACTGGATCCAAGCATTGATAAGGATTCGGTTTATGCTAACATCGAATTAGCAATGTATTTTATGGAAGAAATTTATAATATATTATCACAGTCGTCGACAACATATTGCCTCATAAATTGCTGTTGTTATAATAATCTAAATCCAGAACCTATGTCAATAATAGAGGGCTAGAATTACATAGACTGGGTAAAAAGTAAATAGCAATGGAGGCTAAAATAGACTTGAAATTGGTTTTGTAATAACCAAATATTGATCAATTACATTCTTTCGTTACGGATAAAATCATGTTCCGCTACTTATTGACTTTGGCATTATATGAAGCCGTGACCGTATAGGTCACTAGACGTGAATAGTTATGTGAAAATCTATCATGGATTTTCGACATAAAATCGCAATGTGTATAATGTTCAGTTGCAAAGGTCGTTAGATGTCCTAAAACATTCATGTTGAATATAATTAAATCAATAGTAATTCCTCATGAAGAAGCTCATGCATAATGACATAAACTTTATGATATTACATCCTCAATTCTTATTTCTGAGGACACTGCTGATTATATCGTCAGTGTTGCACAAATGATTAGTGGGTGTGATAATTATTAGCCCCACATTTAAATTGAACTCTATAAGAGATGTGATATACAAAAGTGATAATCTGACAGATTTGTTCACCAATAATTCATACATCCATTTCAGAGAAAGATGTTAATTTATAATGCGTACATTTGAAAGAATATTGTCATCAGGGAGAGCGACAATTTCAAAACAATCTTGATGCTTTGGTCTTGAAGACCAATAACTGTACTCTTATTCTCTTTAACTTCGTTTTTCCCCACAGAGTTTTCTTAGTTAAAGGTTTTTAACGAGACAGTCATTGCAACATATAAAAACGTATGTGTCATGAAATATTTTCCTTGTCTAGTTTTTGACCCACTAGGTTTTTCTAGCAAAGTTAATAGTAAATGACATATACGTTATGCAACTTAGATCGAGTAATCAAATCAACTGTATATTTATTATGTAATGGATATCCAAGGGGAAGTGTTATGAAACAATCAGGGGCGGATCTACGTGTTACTAAAGGGGGTCCACGGACCCCGCTAAAAATAAAAATACTCTATATTTTACTTATAGAAAATATTTCGGATCCCGTAAAAAAATTATTTAGTGTGTTAAATATTTACGGACCCCGCTGAAAAAATATTCTGGCTCCGCCACTGGAAACAATAGTAGTGGATGTCCATGTATTTATCATGTGTTTAAACACAATTATGTAATATGCATTATGTATTCATACATTATGTTATTAGAGAGCCGCTTTCATTCAATATATTAATGGTATACATTATTGGAAGAATAGGTACAAATTATTTTATATTCCATCGTTATAGTATAAATACCACCCATGAAGAGGTGAAAGGGATGTCATTTTTTATAATAGAGTTTGTAGAGAAGTTGATATGAAGTAATAAGAAAAGTTCATTCTTTCTTTTGTATATATCTTTGTTCTTGTAATTTTGTTTTGTTTCGATTATTTTATAACCGGACGCAAATTATGGACATAAAATAACAATTATTGCTTGAATTCATAAAAATAAAAAAAACTTAAGAAAATTTTATTTTATATTTTTGGCACGTTTTGTTTTTCTTTGTTTTCAATTTCATAATAAACTTTCAAATTATATTATCAACACATAAAAGGGGCCATACAAGTCCATAAATTATGGACGTAAATCATTTCGGTAACTGACGTAATAATAATTATGGACGTAAATTAATAATTATTTCTTGAATTTATTAAAATGAAAAAAAAAATTAAGAAATTATTTATTTTATATTGTGGGCACGTTTATTTTTTCTCTTTCTTTTCAATTTCATGCTTAACTTTCAAATTATATTATCAACCTATAAAAGCAAATGAGTCCATAAATTATGGACGTAAATCATGGGAGAAATCGCACATCGTTATAGGCGAAATCCTAACAAAAAAACAAAAAAGAAAACCACCCATCATGGGCGGGCTGAAGAGTGGAGATAGGCGAAACCGCCCATCTGTGGGCGGGCTGAAGGGCGTAATACGAGCATAACCGCCCATTTTAAGGCGGGGGATAGCGGGTGTTTTTGAATTCACGGGATGTAAACTTCAATTAAATTTTGGAAAAAAGAGGTATAATACGGATTTTTCCATTTTTATATTCAAAGAATCAAATACTAACTTAATAGGACATACACAATTATAAGATCGTTGGCAACTAGGACAAAATTTTTAATTTTTTTTCTTTTGATAAAACAAGGACAAATTAGAGTTTTCTATTGGAAGTAACGCCCGGAAGATAATTTATGTAATTGTTTTTATAATTGATAAATGACAGATTTATTCTCATCTTATTATTTGCTTCGTGTTTATAAGTAATACACTGCTTAAAACCCCAAGTCGTATCGTATGTAGCCATATAACTTAGTGTGTGTCACACATGAGGATTAAGTTTATGGTGATACACTTGAAATGTTAGTCCGTGGTGAAGTTAATCAAAGTATGAGGTCTATTGATTAAACCACCATTAATGCGCCCAGAACACTTTGTGGTGTGACCGTCTTATCCGGACCGTCGACCTTGGTTGTCTAAGTGGGGCATCTATATAGGATGAGAGTCATATAGGACTGGACCGATTTAATCTGCGTTTCTGATATAATTCCGTGATTGAGAAATCTTATTAAATCACAAGATGATCATATATGGATTAACCTTAATCCTGAAGTGATTTCATACTCTACTGGTTTCAGGATAGGGTTTGATGTGTTCGTTAAGGATCGCTAAGAGGCACGGTCCGAATCACTTTTACGTTGGCACTATTCTAGAATGAGTGAGAAGTGTGTGTCTCACAGATATGGAATCCATTCCTTCCTGTGGGAAGTAGAAAGACAATCCCCTTATTTGTTAATCCTAGAAACTGATCGATCCATGGAGTTCGTATTGGTTATGAACTAATTGATCACTAGTGGGTTAGTGGTAAATAAGGATAAGTTGTATTGAAGAAGGTTTACGGAAATAATACCGCTTCATTACGGATAGTCTATGGAGGGTTAATTTATATGTAATGATTATATCAATGGACACTTATCGACTTGACTCGACGTTTTGAGAATAAGTTATACTATAATCGATAGAGTTTAGTTCTGGATTTATGGTGGCGTAATTCCATAATTAATAAGTTGAGTAGAAATATTCTGTTCGATGAATATTTTATTCATTTTATTGTGCTACTGGTTATAGGTCCATGGTCCCCGGGTTGGCTCCTAACACGCGAGTGTTTTCTCGTTTTATGGAACCTCGATAATAAATTAAATAGTTGGTCTATTTAATGAATATGCAATATTATTTATTTGGTAAATAATATGTAAAATAAAAAATACATTTTCTATTAAAAAATTGACTAAAGTGGCGCCTACATTATGTGATAAATTAGGAAAAGAAATTTTTCTAGATTATGTCACATGTGTAATTAATTAATTATCTATTTATTGGATAATTAATGTAAAAATAAGAGATTGATTTTTTGGGAATTATCTCTTATCTTTTAGCAAATATATTTTCCTTTTAGGATTATGTATTTGTTGTGTGAAAAGGATAACTCTCTTGACTAGTTATTTTCTTATATAAAGAGAGTTCCTCATAGCACAATGATTCATCACAATTTGTGCCACAAATAAATAAAATGGAAGAAAAATTAGTTTCTTGCCTTAGTCATTTAGAGAAGAAAAACCTAGGGTTTTTCTTGTGCATATTCGAGGAGGTTCTACGGCGAGGATCGACGTCCACCAGTCGTCGTTTGGAGATACAATCCGGAAGATCATAGCTTCTCCTTTTGGTCGACTATTTCTTCCTTTCCGTTGAGGTAAATATTCAGCCTTCTCATAGTTAGATTAATTGTTTATGCAAATCGAATCGTGGTAAAATCGCATGCGATTTTATTCGTAACTTCCGCTGTACTAGATCGAGTGTCTCGATCGATGCTGAGAATTAGATCTGACGATCCAATTATGGATCGGATCCGGATTCGGGTTTCTGTATATCCAGCCCATGGTATCAGAGCTAGATTAAAGCGATTTTACGATTTTGATTGCATAATTAATTAATAATGAGTGGAATTGAATAAATAATACATCTTTTATATTTTTATAATATATATGCGTGGTTGAATGATTTGGTTAACGAGATGGATTGGGGTTGGTACCTGTTTACCATTAGATATGTTGTAAACCCGTTTTTCTGTGTATAGAAAATTATGTAATTTATTTTGTTGTAATTTAATTTCCTAGTAGCTAGAAAATTTTTATAAGCAGCGGCCAAGTTGTTTTTAATTTTTGGGAGCAACAAAGATAATTACCGTTTATTTTTTTTAATTTATAGATTAGATACGGGGTACCAACGGTCCATCTCAGTGGTTTATTTTTCGCATTTTTTTTCTTGTATGATTATTTATGTGATATAACCATGCCATGACATGCATCATATTCATGAATTCCACTCCTAGCATATGCATACATGTAGATAATTAATCGTGATATTAATTAGGCATGTATGAGACGTAATTAATTTAGATTAATCTAGGTAATTGATTTAATTAATTAAAAACGAACAGAATTTTATCGAGATATAAAATTCACATTATAAACTTAATTTGGGATAATAAATCCTATGGGGTTTAGGTTATGTAGTGTCTACGTAAATTTTGAATTTTGATAATCGAAAATTGGAAAATCCGGAAAAGTTGGACACCAACTAAGCAAAAGGTTCAAAAAAATTGGTTCGGGCGGTCAACAGGGCTTCGGCTCGACTCGACTTGTCCGTCCAAGTGCGACGTTAACGTCGGGGGTCCGGCAAGGTCAAGCTATCCGGCGAGCTGAGGCTCAATGGGGCAACCTTAGCCTAATTCATCCAGTATTCGTACATGAACCAACGAAGAGGACGGGTCGGCTTAGCCAATCCCGACAACGTTCGGTGAACTCGGTTAAAACTCAGCCAGGGTTTAATACCGATAAGTTGGTGATTGCTTTTCAAGATTTATTGTTTTCAAATTATTGAGATAAAATTCTACGATCCTAAAACTTTATCATGACAAAATTAGGACTATATAAAATTATTTGGTGAATTTTAAATGTGTAGTGTCTACACAAGAGATATTCTAAATAATCGATAAATTGGAAAATCATGAATATAATGTCACTAGTTAGACGGTATTTGGAACCGATAAACTAGTGGGAGCTTTAAATTTTATGATATATTGTTTTTTGAATTATTAGAAAATTCATAAAGTCCTAATGTATTAGGGTTTTAAAATTCTTGGTGAATTTTAATTGTGTAGTGTCTACACAAAGAATTTAAAAATCCGACAAATTGGAAAATCGTGAATAAGTGACGCTAGTTAGACGGTATTTTGAACCGATGAACTAGTGGGAGGATTAATTTAAATATTCATGATTTATAGTTTTTCGGATTGTGAAGAAATCCTGAAAATCCTAAAGACTACCAAATTTTCAAAACAATGAGTAGAAGCGGGGAAGGTGACAACCGACCCCACGGCCTCTACTGTTGACACAAGCATGTGAGAGAAGGGTGACGCCTTGAGCCGCTTTGATTACGGCCCCCTACGGATGGCCTTCACCCCTATCAAAATTCAAGGTTTGGTCTCCGAAAGGATAGGATTTTGGGTACTCGTCGAGTCACTGACCGACCCTGCGGCGGCATGCTCGGGGCGTACTTTGAGGTCTGAAACAATAGGTTACACTCACAAGGATATTTTTGGAAATATCTTGGCTGAAAAATGAAGGTAATCAACAATTAAATGGACATGTCTGATTCGTAATTGTTTAATTGTTGAGAGAGATTGTCTCAATTTATTCGTCATTGTGCTGATACCGACCCTGCGGCGGCGGTATGATGTGAGGTTAAATCCTTGGATTGGTAGGATAAACTGCATGCATGACATCACGTATATAATTCCTATAATCATTATTTGTTGTGGTGTATGATTTGATTTATATTTCTGTCATGATTTATTTTTTACAACTGCATATTATCTCATGGTATCTAAACTGCTAAACATGATAAATTGACTGATGATGACTTCGTAAAAGTGGAAAATTAACAAGAACGTTGAACTCAATAATCGAGAATGCAAATTAATTTTTCGGAAGAGGAAGTTCCTCTTGAGCCTAAAAACTTAAGTGACATTGATGTGACTGCTGTCACTCATGCTGAGCGAGAGACAAAACAAAATTAGTTCAAAGATGACGAGATTCATTTGGTATCAATCTCACTAGACATCCCACAGTTTACGAGTAGTGTCCACTCTCATAAACTGCTAGTTCAAGGCCATTTCCTTTAAAGAAAGCCAAGAATGGGAAGGTAAATGTCTACAAGCGCAAGTCATCTAAATTAAATAAGTTAAAGGCTAAACCGAAATATTAATAAAAGAAAGTAAAGGATAAGGGAATTGATTTCGGAACACCAACCTATGAATCCTTAAAGACTTTCTTAACCGAGTAATTTGACTCAGAAGCTAAAGTTCTTTTGTAAGAACAAGGTAGCTGGGCATTCATGATGAAGAGTAGACAACGGTTAGTTATTTCAGCTAAGATAGTGGGAGTGATATAAGGAAATAAATTTCGGATTTTAATCCTTGAATATCAAAGAAATATAATTTCTGTATTCAGAGTTGTTGGAACAAATGGATTCACTTTCACATCGATAATATAGTTGCCTTAAAGAAAGTGAATATGACATTTGTATACAATTCTGAGACTCGGACTTTTGTCTGATAAAGTCAAAACCACTAAGTAATGCTGAAAAGGTATATGTAACACATCAAACTAGTAAGACAAATGGTTTCCGTATTTAGATAAATGATTCTTCAACATCTATTAATTAGTGCATATATCCTAGAGATAAGATCTGAAAACTGGCTAAGGGTGATTCCTATCTCCCAGTCCAAGAACACTATCTCAAAGGAAAAATGACTAAGTAAACTTTCAATTAGGAAAGATTAATAGAGCTAAAGAAGTATCATAGCTTGTTCATATTGACCTTCGGGGTCTTATGAAGGATACAAGCTAGTGGGAACTTTTGAGTAATAGATTTTTTGTCTATTGACTACTCGAAACCCGATTAGTTTGTCTAAATATTTGGAGGAATCTCTGATATTACCAGAAAAACGAGTATTCAATGCTCAGATATAAGCTATGGCATGGTTTTGTCACCGATGCTTGGCCTACCTCCGAGTGAAATGATTTCACTGAAAGGATAAACCATGTATTGTTTTGCATAGTTATTGATATGCTATATTACAATGCTTAACTCAATTAAGATATTGATTGCAAAATAACGGTTCATATTATTATGTAATACCGAGAAGTCTACCTAGAAGATGCCTATGAATTTGTGGATAAGGAGTGAATTACATTTACCCCACTTCCGCAAAAAGAGGCATTTAGCACTAGTGCTTGAAGGTAGGATTGGAAATTTTGTATACACGTTCAGATGGTGAATGTTCATGAAATATTTTAAGGCAATGAGTAAAGGTTGGTTATAAGATTCTTGAGATCGGATCGTGACGGTTACACTGTTACATCCTTTCTAAAAGAATGTTTAAATAAAAACCTTAGACCTTGAAGTACAGTTACTCAAGGAGTTACTATCTGATTTAATCAGACCACATCCAACATTGGTTGTTGGGGATTACGCTGATTAATACTACTGAACTATATCAGAATTTCAATCCACCCAAATGCAGTGGGAGTATGGTTTAATCATTGACCCACTGTGATCATGCAGACTTTACAGTCTACTGGGGGTGATTGATCACCTATGGTCTTTTAGGAAAGACTGTATAGGATTCTGACAAAAGGAGGTTGGTTTAAAGCCATAAACCTGTATATGGAGTTTTGATACTCCAGTTCTGTTAACGATCTTGTAGAACCACCTGAGTATCTCAGGCCCAGTGAGAGTAATTAGATCTACATGATGAGAATGAATGGAAATTTTATCTTTCAAGGAAAAGCCAAGTGGTCTAGGGGTAATTCCCCTAGAAGTAGATAGTTTAAAAGGGGTGATACCCTGAAACGCTCTCACCACTCAGCATTGCCTGACTCCCTGGAAAGCAGAAAGATTAACAGGGGTGATGCCCTGAAACTTTCTTGCCGTACAATGGAGCTTAGATTCATTCGAAACGGAATGGTTTTTTTTGCTTAAAGCCAATGGCAGATTGACTGCCTATGCTTATATCCATTGATGTATTAAAGCAAACCTCCAGGTCATTAAAAGTCACATGTTTTTGAATGTGTGGGCTTGACCAGAATATTGATGAGTCTTTTGTAAACTGAAGAATCAATATTGGTAAAGTAGTAGACGTTAGTGTTAATAAAATATAACACTGCAACAGTTGGGAACAACTTGAGTGTGTTATCTGAGATCAAGAACTGACGCGCCAAAGCTTCTCTGAATCAGAGAAGTGGACTATATTCTTAGAATCGATTCGGTCAAATTCATGAGAACAAGTTGTTGGTCATATCCCATCCGTCTTATTGGTTAAGATAAAAATGCATATTAGTATGCGATATTCAACGAGAGGTTTCCTACCCAACCCCTCACGGAAAAATTCTCTCAATCTTTGGATATAGAGAAAATGGGATAAATTCTTTTATGGATAGAGAAAGTCAGAATATAAAGTCAAATTAAAGTCGAATCATGGATTCAAACGTTGAGTAGTAGTATAGTGCATCCTCAAGTATCTTTAGAGAATGAGGAATCATATGCTTATGTATTCGGGTACAAACCTGAGTATTGATTACACTGATTCTGATTTTTTTCGGATTAAGGATGATCGTGAATCTATTTCAGGCTCAGTGTTTACTCATTGTGATGGAGCTACAGTCTGGAGCAATTCAGCACTGCCAATTTGACTCTGTTAGTCGAATACATAGCAGCTTTCGGAGCATCTAAATAGGCAGTGTGGCTAGAGAAGTTCTTTGTTGGACCGGGAAGTGATTCTAGGTCTCGATGAGCCGATACCATTTTACTGTGAAAACAGTTGAGAGGTATCTCATGCAAAGGATCTTCGCAATCATAAGCGGTCAAAAGCATATTGAAAGTAAGTATCACCTGGTCAGATAGATCGTGCAGAGAGGCGACATTTCGGTCCTAAAGATTGCCTCGAAACCGACAACCTGCTGATCAGTTTAACCAAGTCGCGTGGCATTTAATGTCACTGATAAGCGCTTGACGGGTATGAAAATGGGAGATATGTCTCATCTGCTTTAGAGCAAGTGGGAGAATGTTGTGGATAGATAGAATGAGGGTGAGGTGCTCTAAAAACAATTGTTTCTTGTCTTTACGGGCAAGTGGGAGATTGTTAGATCTAGAGTGCCCGAAAAGCAATTGTTGCTTGTCCTTACGGGCAAGTGGGAGATTGTTGGAAGTAACGCCTCAAAGACAATTTATATAATTATTTTTATAATTAATAAATGACAGATTTATTCTCATCTTATTATTTGCTTCGTGCTTATAAGTAATACACTGCTGAAAACCCCAAGTCGTATCGTATGTAGCCATATAACTTAGTGTGTGTCACACATGAGGATTAAGTTTATGGTGATACACTTGAAATGTTAGTCCATGGTGAAGTTAATCAAAGTATGGGGTCTATTGATTAAACCACCATTAATGCGCTCAGAACACATTGTGGTGTGACCGTCTTATCCGGACCGTCGACATTGGTTGTCTAAGTGGGGCATTTATATATGATGAGAGTCATATAGGACTGGACCGATTTAATCTGCGTTTCTCATATAATTCCGTGATTGAGAAATATTATTAAATCACAAGATGATCATATATGGATTAACCTTAATCCTAAAGTGATTGCATACTCTACTGGTTTCAGGATAGGGTTTGATGTGTTCGTTAAGGATCGCTAAGAGGCGCGGTCCAAATCACTTTCATGTTGGCACTATTCTAGAATGAGTGAGAAGTGTGTGTCTCACAGATATAGAATCCATTCCTTCCTGCGGGAAGTAGAAAGACAATCCCCTTATTTGTTAATTCTAGAAACTGATCGATCCTTGGAGTTCGTATTGGTTATGAACTAATTGATCACTAGTGGGTTAATGGTAAATAATGATAAGTTGTATTGAAGAAGGTTTACGGAAATAATCCCGCTTCATTACGGATAGTCTATGGATGGTTAGTTTATATGTAATGATTATATCAATGGACACTTATCGACTCGACTCGACGTTTTGAGAATAAGTTATATCTATAATCGATAGAGTTCAGTTTCGGATTTATGGTGGCGTAATTCCGGAATTAATAAGTTGAGTAGACATATTCTGTTCGATGAATATTTTATTCATTTTATTGCAGCTACTGGTTAAAGGTCCATGGTCCCTGGGTTGGATCCTGACACACGAGTGTTTTCTCGATTTATGGAACCTCGATAATGAATTAAATAGTTGGTCTATTTAATGAATATGCAATATTATTTATTTGGTAAATAATATGTAAAATAGAAAAGACATTTCTATTAAAAAATTGACTAAAGTGGCGCCTACGTTATGTGATAAATTAGGAAAATAATTTTTTCTAGATTATGTCACATGTGTAATTAATTAATTATCTATTTGTTGGATAATTAATAGAAAAATAAGAGATTGATTTTTTGGGAATTATCTCTTATCTTTTAAATATCTTTTCCTTTTGGGATTAGGTATTTGTGGTGTGAAAATGATAACTCTCTTGACTAGTTATTTTTCTATATAAAGAGAGTTCCTCCTAGCACAATGATTCATCACAATTTGCATCACCTTCGAGGAGGTTCTACGGCGAGGATCGACGTCCACCAGTCGTCGCTTGGAGATACAATCCGGAAGATCACGGCTTCTCCTTTTGGTCGACTATTTCTTCCTTTCCGTTGAGGTAAATATTCAGCCTTCTCATAGTTAGATTAATTGTTTATGCGAATCGAATCGTGATAAAATCGCATGCGATTTTATTCGTAGCTTCCGCTGTGCTAGATCGAGTGTCTCGATCGGTGCTGAGAATCAGATCTGACGATCCAATTATGGATCAGATCCGGATTCAGGTTTCTGTATATCCAGCATTTTCATACCTAAATTAACCTATTGATCAATTTCTTGCTTCTATATATGTAACAGGCAAATCATTAAAAAATTCGTGAATCTATTGTTTTAAGGTTATGAAACACTTTTAAAAAAAAAAAAAATTGTTATGAAACACTACCTTTTACTCCCACCGTTTTTTTTAACCATCGCAGAGAGAAAAAATCACACAAATTAAGAAAATAATTAATATATCTAAAATGTGGTATAAAATGATTAAGTTGTCATTTGATTTTTTTGAATATATGCAATGGTAATAGTGAGCCAGATTGACTTTGATTTTTTTTTTGTTTCAAAAGAAAAAAAGAAATATTTTTTTCATTGGAGATGTAAATATTTTGTTGGTAAAAGAAGAAATAAATAATAAATGTTGCATTGGTATTGTAAAATGTCATATATATATATAAATATAAAATGAATTCTGAAAAGTGACAGTTAAAAAAATACAGGAGTATTATTTTATAATTGACCGTAGATTCTTCTTCTTTGTGCACTTTTCTTTTTCAGAATTGAATCAACTTTCAATTCCATTAAATGTTTTCAATGTTTTCAACCGATGTATTCCACAAACCAGACTTATATTACTGTGTAAATTAAATGTTACTCCCTACATTTTTTTAATAGTCACATTTCATAATTTGCTTTTTTTTTATTTATCTGTCATTTTATATTTCCATTGCATCATTTAATATTTTTTTTCTTCTTTATCAACAAAATATTTACATCTTCAATAAAAAAAAAAAATAGATTTTCAAGTTAAAAACTCTAAAAGTCAATTTGACTCACTATTACCCATGCATATATTCAAAAAATCAAAGGACAACTTAGTCATTTTATATTATATTTCAGACATATTATTTACTTTCTTAATCTGTTTGATTCTTCTCTCTGCGACAGTTAAAAAAAACAAAGGGAGTACCTGACACAAAATAAATCACAATTTACTGCAAACATTAATCATACGGAAATTAATCCCTTGATTATGCCATGTGTTGAAAATACGAATTTAAAATTTTCATTCTTTTTTGTTAATGAAAATTGAGAGTACTTCCATAAATAACATAATTCAGAATAAGTCACGCACTTTCCTGCAACAGTGTTATAGATGTCTTATCACAAGTACACTTTGGTATACATGTGTAGTAACACAGAAATTGGAAAATCAGGTTGTGTCAGACCTTTGACTTGCAAATCAGGTTGTGCCATTTCTGACATTGAAAATCAGGTAAACGTAAGGTTATCTACGTTTAAACGTAAGTAACCCTACGTTTAAACGTAGATAAATTTGAATATTGCAACTTTTCTAATTTATTGGAATAACCTACGTTTAAACGTAGGATCCTTACGTTTAAACGTAGAGAAACTACGTTTAAACGTAGGTTTTTTCAATAAATTAGGAAAGTTGCAATAAATGTATATTTCTGTACGTTTTAACGTAGGTTTGAACGCATTTATCTACGTTTAAACGTAGTTTTTCTACGTTTACAAAGCAATTATCTACGTTTGGAAGTGGTAGATAGCAATTAATGTTGTTGTAAGGTATTTGTTCAATATACACCACATTAACCGAAATTTTTCTCATTCCTTCAGAGTCTTGCATGTTAATATACATTATCTAACCACTTCTTCATCTTTCAAGTCCATTTCTTCATCATTCAAGTGCTCAAATGGGTAAGTTTTTGCTATTTAATTTGTCTTAATTCAAGTGCTCAATGTGATTATGGTATTTATGCTAGTAATGAAATGTACTTAAACTAAATGTGTGTTTTTAGTAGGTTGTTTATGTAATGTTTATACATTTAACTAGTGTGTTTAAGTCTTTTCTTAATTAGTGTTATTGTTTAGGGTTTAATTAATATGGTTTAGTGTAAGTAATGATATGTATTCAACCGAAATGTGTGTTTTAATTAATATGGTTTAGAGTTCTTTACGTTTAAACGTAAGTAATCTACGTTTAACGGTAAGCTCCTGAAGGGTTTTGAATAACTCTCTTTCTCTCTCTTCTATCCCCTTCCACTAGTTCAAATCCCTACGTTTCTCATCAGTTTCTTTACGTTTGACGGCGATTTTGCACCAAATATTCAGATTTGGCACCTCTGCTCTCAAGCATAATGGATCAAAGCAATATAGAAAGTGTAAGTGTTTCCCCTTATGATGCATTTAAAACGTTTTATTGTTACTTACTTACACTAAACCATATTAATACACACAATTAATACCATAATCACATTGAGCACTTGAATACAAAGCAATTACTTACAACACATTATGATCAAAGCAATTAAAACACACATTTCGGTTGAATACATATCATTACTTACACTAAACCATATTAATTAAACCCTAAACAATAACACTAATTAAGAAAAGACTTAAACACACTAGTTAAATGTATAAACATTACATAAACAACCTACTAAAAACACACATTTAGTTTAAGTACATTTCATTACTAGCATAAATACCATAATCACATTGAGCACTTGAATTAAGACAAATTAAATAGCAAAAACTTACCCATTTGAGCACTTGAATGATGAAGAAATGGACTTGAAAGATGAAGAAGTGGTTAGATAATGTATATTAACATGCAAGACTCTGAAGGAATGAGAAAAATTTCGGTTAATGTGGTGTATATTGAACAAATACCTTACAACAACATTAATTGCTATCTACCACTTCCAAACGTAGATAATTGCTTTGTAAACGTAGAAAAACTACGTTTAAACGTAGATAAATGCGTTCAAACCTACGTTAAAACGTACAGAAATATACATTTATTGCAACTTTTCTAATTTATTGAAAAAACCTACGTTTAAACGTAGTTTCTCTACGTTTAAACGTAAGGATCCTACGTTTAAACGTAGGTTATTCCAATAAATTAGAAAAGTTGCAATATTCAAATTTATCTACGTTTAAACGTAGGGTTCCTTACGTTTAAACGTAGATAACCTTACGTTTACCTGATTTTCAATGTCAGAAATGGTACAACCTGATTTGCAAGTCAAAGGTCTGACACAACCTGATTTTCGAATTTCTGGTAGTAACAATAAAATCAACTCGGTGAATGTGCAATATTATTGCCAGTGAAGAGACACGTCTCGTAACATTCTGTGAAGTAACTACATATGAGACAACGGACATCTCCTTTCTTTTGGTAATAAGAGATACAGTAACGTGTAAAATTTCACTAATGGTATACGATGATGTAACCTTACATTTTCGAAGCAACATCAACTTAGTGGCGGACTGACGAGGGTCGGACTAGCTCTTGCCACGTGCCATTCATAGAATGGCGACCGCTAAGTAGTAAATAAAGAGAGAGGATCGATAGCATTAAAGGCCAGGAGCCTCATGCCGAACTACAGAACATACCAAAGCCCCAGAAGAGAGGTCTGACATGTCCCTCCGAATAGACCGCCGCAGGTCGACTCGGTCATAATGGAGAACAAGTAGCACAGCACAGGTCGAGACAGCCTAAGAAGCTCGACGCAGGTCGGCCAGAGCTTTCCTTATCCGATATTTAAACATGTTCCTATATTATACGATCAATATGGAAAGAATCCACACTCATTAAGGATCTGATCCTGTATTTAAATATATACGAGATTATCTCCTACAATTACGGGATTTACATAATATAATCCTTGATTAAAAAGAAACCGAGTCCTTGAAGGACACGGCACAAGCATGCCTAGGACATAAGGCCCTCTATATAAACGATTCCAAGAACTACGAATATACTTGATTCCTGATTCATACACATGATACGTAGGCAACTTGGGGTTAAACATCTCAAGCTCGGTCTTAAAAAAACACACAAATCATTAGATTAATCATGGCCCGGATTTAGTCATAGACGAAACCCATCCTCGTCAATTGGCGCTAGAAGAAGGGCCTTCTATTGACAATTTCATCAAGATCATTATCAAGCGATCATGGCCAAGAACACTGGCAAAAAGAACACCCAGGTTGGTGGCCAAAACGCTGCTGGGGAGAAGGAAACAGATCCCACCACCAGCCAGCTTGAACCACAAGATCCACCGGCCATGAACCCGGCTCAACAAGCACCGGTGGAGGCATTAGCTACTTTAGACGCTTCAACAATTCATGCAATTATGGAGGCACGATCAAGAGGAGAGAGGGAGAAGATCAAACGGATGTTGATTCACCCGGGATGGCCCTTCTTTCTCCTAAGCATGATAAGCAGGATGACCAATCATCTACGTCCAATGCCTGGAAGAAGCAAGTCAACACCCATGCGTAGGACGCAGCTTGAGGAGAGCTTGATGCTATACTGGATAGAAGGACGGATGAATTTTCATTCGAATCACCGGTCTTGGAGCAAATCGAGAACTTTCCATGACCTTCGGGTTTTAAGGTGACTACGCTAGAGCCGTATGATGGGTGTTGGAAATAATATCTGTGTTTTGATGATGATTCATCACGTATTTAGTAAGATCACTTACAACCCATGATGATGAAGTCATAACTAACTGTTATAGTGCATAATGAATGAAGAAACAAGAAATAGCCTAGAGAAAAGTGTATAAGTTATATCTAGAGTCTGAACTTTGTATAGGTTGTTTCAGACAAGCATTGTAATAGATAGGAACTAGGCGAACAGCTGAGTCACAGCAAGCAAACTGAGTATACATATGAAGAACTGAGGGATCAGACTCAGTTATGAAAGAACTTAAGAAGATAAGTTCGCTGAGGGACACAGACTCAGTTGGCTTATCTAGAAGACTGAAGAACTGATGGACACAGACTCGGCCATTGAAGACTGAAGAACTGAGGTGGCAAACTCAGTTAGAAGCTGATTAAGTCGTGACTATAAGTTAGGAATCAGGCAAGTCTGTGGTGACCTGAAACTGAATTATAGATCATGTAAAGTTGAATAATCTTAAGGACAAAGATTATCAGTTACCAGGAAAAGAAGAAACTGAATGGTGTACCCTGACTTAGTCAATTAAAGTCAGATGTCAAGTATACGATGTACTCAGTTTTGAAGAAGAGTAGAAAATTGAGTTAAGGCCTTGTTGAATTTGATATGTCTAAACGACAAAAGGTCGTACATATGAACGTTGGCTAAACGAAAAATGCAACGGCTATAAGATTTATTTGACCGTTAGATTACCCCTATAAATACACAGAAGGAAACAATTGAAAAAAAAAAGATCTTGGACAATTTTTAAAAAGCATATATCTAAAGATCCTGATCCAGAAAATCAGAATTCATATCTAGAAAAAGGGGAAGCCAACAGAATTGCCTTGAAGATTACAGAGAAATATCCAGCAACCCATTAAGGGGTAAGAAGGCATTTTGGAGCTACGATGCCATATCCAGAAGAATCAGACAGCTCACTGAATTAATCTTTTGATTAATTCTAAACCTAACCTTTGTGAAAAAGGGTTGGCTGTGCATAGTTTGAGGAGAGCAACTCCACCTTTCCTCATATGGTTGGAACTTGGTTGCTACAGCTGTTGGTGCAGTCTGCGGACTGTGTTTGTATTAGTGGTGAGCTGGTGAAGGAGTAACTCCAACTCCGAAGGATCAGTGTGCAGAGTGAAGGGAGCAATCTCATCTTTCTTCATTATGTGTAGACAATGAAACTAGGGTGTCGTGAAGGACTATCATTAGACTAGGATTTTGTAACAGTTATCTCAAGATTCTAGTGATACCTCCTACACCACAGGAGAAGGGGAGACGTACGGGATTACACCACCCGGAACTTCCATAAATAAACACTGTGTTGATTTACTTTACGCATTTATATTTGTGCTGTGATCACTTTAATTAGTGCATTATCTTTTCATTACTTCACTCGGCAAACATCAGACACTGAGTCAGCACAGAACTGATACATAGGAGACTTAGATCTTTGTTGACACATCTATTGCACAAAAGGGTTGATCTTATCCGCTGCAAGTTAGTTCAGTTCTAATGTTAGCTGAGCTGAGTTAACTACACAGGGTTAAAGGATAGGAACAAAACTGAACTAAGGTACATTGTACATCAGGTTGCTAGTTCAGTTAGAGTTTAGTAGAAACTCAGTTCCCGGGGTACTTTCAGTTTTGCGAAAGTTTTTGGTGACAAGTTTATTCACCCCCCCCTCTAAACTTGTGTTAGTCTTTCCAAGGGACCAACAATTGGTATCAGAGCAGTTCTTCCTTTTGGAAGTGATCCAAAGACAAACCAGTTGTTGAAAACCCCTTACTGTATCAGTTGTAAAATCTCTTAGTTGAATTTTAATGGATACATCTAGAATTAGAAGTTGGCTTATTCACCCCCTGACTAACTGTTTGCAAAATGTATCTGATTTTCAGGATCAAGTATTAGAGAGGTTCAGTACTACAAATTCACATACAAATCCAGAACCTCAACTCAGTGATGATGTGGATATCAATATCAATGTATATGATGACAAATCCAGAGAAGTTCCATCACTAAGTAATTACTCAGAAGAAGAAGAAAAGAAGTTGTTGCAAGTAACTGATGATATAGAAGATACATTAGAGCAACAAAAGAATCACATTTTAAACTATGAAGCTGTAATAAACAATCAACTCAGTTATCATTCACTGAACTCAGTCAAAGAACCTCCGATCTTGTCAAGATAATGGAAAAACTCACACTGGAGTTGAAACTAAAAGATATAGAACTTGGCAAAGCAAATGACTGGAATGAGTTTCTTGAAATTGAGATGTCAAATCTAGCTGAAAGATTATTATCTAGTAAATTTGACAAAAGCATTGATAATTCTCTACCATTACCCAGTCTTGAGATTTCAAAGAGGATAAACTCTAGACATCAAGATACTGGAAGACCTGGTGGATTACACAAAGAAAATAAAGATGATAAATCTATAAGAACCCTTGTGAAATCAACTAAGGTTGAGCGTAATGGTCTATCTAGAAAGGAGATGAGAAGGTTTAATTCTCTCATCAAAGAAGCTGAAAGTTATAATTCAGGAACTAATCCAGCCGGACCCAAGAAGATATGGGTACCGAAGAAAACTTAAAACTATTTTGCAGGTAAAGTCAGTTTTTATTGTAAAATCCATAGAAAAACTGACTTCCACACAAAAGCTGATGAAGGGAAAAATGGTCAAAGATTGAAAACTTTCAAGCTAATATCTGACGCTTGAGCTGACAAACAAATCACCAGAAGCCACGTGTCAATCGAGAAGAAGAAGTAGATGTGCATCCGTACAAATCTCATTGATTGTGACACGACTCTCACTTAAGCGGTTGAGTTTATTGAAGTCTTGCACAATCAACTTCAAGATATTCAAAGTTCCCCAAGAATTCTCAAATTGAAAATCCATGGAGAAATATAACATTGATGAAGGAATCACCATGAGTCTGGACGACTTCAGTCAAAAAATTTCAAATTCCATCCTATCAATTCAGATTGCGGACAAAATCAAAAAGATTCGAGGACTTGAAAATCTGATTGATACGAAGGTCATTACTCTGTACCCAGAAGATATCAAAGATTTCTCAGAAATGCCATGATCGCCGATGATGGAAAGAATTTCAGGACAGCAGTTCAAGAGAAAAACATTACTGTTAATGAACATCTTCTTTCTCTAATCTTTGGTTTGGACATATTTAGAGGATCTTCATCTCTCACTTTTGGAAATGAAGAAAAAGACAGACTTTGGAAAGTCATATCACTCAACAAAGATAAGAAGAATTTCATTGGATCTATTCATCAACAAAAACAAGAATTCGTATTTTTGACAATTCTTCTGACCAAAAACGTCATTGGTCACACTTGGAATCTCTACACTCTTTCAACAGAGAAACTGAAACTAATCTATGCTATTTGGTTTGAGGAGAAGCTGGATTGGAACAAGTCTGTTCTCAGGCAATTGATCAAACAAATCTCAGATGAAAAAGCAAAAGCTCAAGGAAGGAAGACAGTTCGAGAAAAGTTTATGTTGAAAAAGGGATTTCCTTATTTGATACAAAGGATACTGAACTATTTCTCCATCTCTAGACCTACAGAGTCAGAAATAATAGAGAAATCAGTGGCCAGTGGAGCAAAGAAAAGAAAAGTCCTTATGAAGTCATAAGAGAAACCTTGGTCTCTAGCAAAACTGAAAACCAGGATGATAGAACAGCTAGAAGACAAAGGAGGATGATGCAGAAGCATTTCACAGTGACTCAAAGGAAAACTGGAACTGAAGAGATAATTCTGATTGAAGATGAAACTGAAGAAAGTGAATCCTCAGCTGATATGCATGGAGGATACACTGAGAAGCAGAGAGAAAATCTGGAAGATATTGAATTTTGTGCAACTGAGTATGAAAAAACTATTAAGTCATGACTCTCATTTTCATGGAGTCAGTTCCTCATCTCAAGTTCATGGTGCGTCTACAAGCAAATCAATATTGAAGGACATTCCCTATTGTGCAACTGAAAAGACTCAGCAACGGTTAAAAGAAACTGAGAAGAGACTGGAAGGATTAAAAATGATCATAGAGAGCCTGACGCAAACTCTACAGAAGAAGCTCTACAACTTGCATGAGTCTATCTCAATGGCACATTGCTCAGGCCTATATAGCTACTCCAACATCATCACCTTACACAAATTATTTGAAGAAAGCTTTTGCATATCTTCAAACAAGGGGGAAGATTATGAAACTGGAGGTGCTGATGTAACTGAAGCTGAAGATGCAACTGAAGGTGTTGAAGAAGACCTTGTCAAACTAATGATCAAGGAACAAGACAGACAAGTGGATGCTGATTTACTTGTCATTCAACAAAATGGAGAGGCAGCTGACAAATTGATCGAGGAGCTAATTGCCGAAGAAACTTTTGTAGAAACTAGAACTGAGGAAGATGAAGAAGCCTCAGTTAAAGCTTTGTTAAGCATCAGAAAGAAGATTGCAATTTGTGCTAGATTGCAAAAAGAATTAAAGGAAGCTGAAGATAGAAAAGCAAAAACTGAGGGGGAAAATATCCTGACACCAGAAGAAAATAAACTTGACCTTATATCAAAAGAAGAAGAGAAGATAATGGATGAGGAGATTAAAGAAATTTTGATAAAAATCAAGAACCAGGATAACGAAGAAGCAAATCGGCTGATCAATGAATACCTGGATATCAAACCCAAAGATAATGAATCGAGAGAAGAAGGAAAAGAAAGAAGGCTTCTAGAAACAAAAAGAAGTGTCTTTCTTGGTGAAAAGATGTTATTTTTGGAAAAAGAAAAATTGTAATGAATCCTGTAACTCAGTTTGTTTTAGCACAACCTTGTAATGAACTCAGCTGTTTTAGTTTGTTATTTTAGTTTGTTATGATTTCTTGCATTATTCATTTATTGCTTTTAGGGAGGGTTATGATGCATCATCAAAAAGGGGGAAATTGTTGGAAATAATATATGTGTTTTGATGATGATTCGTCACGTATTTAGTAAGATCACTTACAACCCATGATGATGAAGTCATAACTAACTGTTATAGTGCATAATGAAAGAAGAAACAAGAAAGAGCCTAGAGAAAAGTGTATAAGTTCTATCTGGAGTCTGAACTTTGTATAGGTTGTTTCAGACAAGCATTGTAATAGATAGGAACTAGGCGAACAGCTGAGTCACAGCAAGCAAACTGAGTATACATATGAAGAACTGAGGGATCAGACTCAGTTATGAAAGAACTTAAGAAGATAAGTTCGCTGAGGGACACAGACTCAGTTGGCTTATCTAGAAGACTGAAGAACTGAGGGACACAGACTCAGTCATTGAAGACTGAAGAACTGAGGTGGCAAACTCAGTTAGAAGCTGATTAAGTCGTGACTATAAGTCAGGAATCAGGCAAGTTTGTGGTGACCTGAAACTGAATTATAGATCATGTAAAGTTGAATAATCTTAAGGACAAAGATTATCAGTTACCAAGAAAAGAAGAAACTGAATGGTGTACCCTGACTTAGTCAATTAAAGTTAGATGTCAAGTATACGAGGTACTCAGTTTTGAAGAAGAGTAGAAAACTGAGTTAAGGCCTTGTTGAATTTGATATGTCTAAACGACAAAAGGTCGTACATATGAACATTGTCTAAACGGCAAATGCAATGGCTATAAGATTTATTTGACCGTTACATTACCCCTATAAATACACTGAAGGAAGCAATTGAAAAAAAAAAGATCTTGGACAAGTTTTAAAAAGCATATATCTAAAGATCCGATCCGAAAATCAGAATTTATATCTAGAAAAAAGGGAAGCCGAAAGAATTTCCTTGAAGATTACAGAGAAATATCCAGCAACCCATTAAGGGGGAAGAAGGCATCTTGGTTCTACAACGCCATATCCAGAAGAATCAGACAGCTCACTGAATTAATCTTTTGTTTAATTCTAAACCTAACCTTTGTGAAAAAGGGATGGCTGTGCATAGTCTGAGGAGAGCAACTCCACCTTTCCTCATACGGTTGCAACTTGGTTTCCACTGTTGTTGGTGCAGTCTGCGGACTGTGTTTGTATTAGTGGTGAGCTGGTGAAGGAGTAACTCCACCTCCAAAGGATCAGTGTGCAGAGTGAAGGGAGCAATCTCACCTTTCTTCATTATGTGTAGATAGTGAAACTAGGGTGTCGTGAAGGACTGTCATTAGACTAGGATTTTGTAACAGTTATCTCAAGATTCTAGTGATACCTCCTACACCACAGGAGAAATGGAGACGTACGGGATTACACCACCCGGAACTTCCATAAACAAACACTGTGTTGATTTACTTTACGCATTTATATTTGTGTTGTGATTGCTTTAATTAGTGCCTTATCTTTTCATTACTTCACTCTGCAAACATCAGACACTGAGTCAGCACAGAACTGATACATAGGAGACTTAGATCTTTGTTGACACATCTATTGCACAAAGGGTTGATCTTATCCGCTGCAAGTTAGTTCAGTTCTAGTATTAGCTAAGCTGAGTTAACTAACTCCTACACAGGGTTAAAGGATAGGAACAAAACGGAACTAAGGTACATTGTACATCAGGTTGCTAGTTCAGTTAAAGTTTAGTAGAAACTCAGTTCCCGGGGTACTTTCAGTTTTGGGAAAGTTTTTGGTGACAAGTTTATTCACCCCCCCTCTAAACTTGTGTTAGTCTTTCCAAGGGACCAACAATGGGACTAAGGATCCTAACGACGACATGAATCGGTACCTCACCTACATGAATTTGTATTGCGCTGCTAATGAGATAAAGTGCAAGGCTTTCCCTGCTCTACTCACGGGCAGAGCTCGTGAATGGTTCAGGAAGCTGCCCTTAAGGTCTATCCATGATTTTTCTACACTGGTGAGAAAGTTCATGCATGCTTTCATCAAATCTAGACAAATCCAAAGGAACGTGACCCATATCCTTACAATTAAACATAAAAAAGAAGAGACGGTGCTGCTTATTTGAAGAGGTTTAACGAAGAGTCCAGGTAGGTCCGGAACATAGACAAACACATCTTGACAACTTCCTTCCCGTGCTTCATGGAAGAATGTGTTGAGGCAGCGTATAAGCACTGCCAAGGATTAGAAGCCAATGGACTGAAAAGGGAATCTTAAAGAGGTGAGCCCAAAAAGGGCAAACAAGAAGAAAAAACTGAGAAGAGCGGGAAGCCGGTCTGGGATCGCATGGCAACGCCTCACATATCGGCTAGGCAAGAAGGGAGCTCTGCAGGAAAGAGATTTCATCCCGCTGAACAGATCGCGTGAGCAGGTACTCGCAATCATGGAGAGGAAGGGTTTGGCAAGAGTACCACCCCTTATGCAGGGATCTCGGGAGAAGAGAGATCCGAATAAGTATTGTACATATCATCAAAAGATATTGGGCATGACTTGGAGCACTATAGAGAGCTACAAAGAGTTATAGACGATGTAGTAATGGAAGGATAGCTGGATGAGGTCGTAGATTGATCTCAAAGTTCAGAACCCCGTGGTCGAAAATACTTCAAGTGGAGGAATTACAACCAAGACAGAGACATGTGAGATGAGCCGAAACGAAGAAGAGATCAATCCCCTAATCTCGATGGTCATGTGGATAATCAGCCAATTAACACGATTAACATTTCAGAAGGGCCGACCAGCTCTACCCGAGCTGAGGAGAATGGCAACGGCAGGTCTGTAGCCCCGTATGATTCAAACAAAAGACAGAGTCTCTCATGAGATGTAAATTATAGGCTATGAGATTCACTCCATTTGGTTATAAACAATGAAGGGTTGGATATTGAAGCAGTCATCAATCGTCACATGGTGAAGCGCATCTGCGTGGATACAGGGAGTGCGGTAAATATTCTATATTACTCGGTTTTCCAATCAATGAAGATGAAAGATTTTGAGTTGACACACGTCTCGGCTCCACTGTTTGGCTTTGCTAGACCTTCAGCCCACCCGGTTGGGATGATCAGACTACCCACAACGTTTGGCAGAGAACCAAAGGGCAGGACCAAGGCACCCTCTACATACAATATGATTATAGGAAGACCAGCCTTGATCAATCTCCGAGCTGTGATCTCCCCAGATCATGTTAGTAGGAAATTTCCTACAGGTGAAGCTGCGGTAGAAATCAAAGGTGATGTGGAAGCAGCCAGGAGTTCCTACATGGCCACCGTCAATGGGAAAATAGCGGTATAACAAGTGCTTATAGAGGAAACAATTCCAGATGAAGAAGAGAAATGGTCTTCAGAAGATAAGATTGGGTCGGCCAGTCTTTGGGAAGAACAAGCTGAATTAACAATCAATGTGGGCTCTTGGATCCTAGATACTCACAAACAAGCCCTTGTCAACCTATGGAAAGAATCCAGAGATGTCTTCACCTGGAAGACAAAGGACATGCCAGGTCTGTCTCCCGAGCTGGTCCTAAAAAAATTGAATGGTGATCCGAAATGGAGGCCTATTTGGCAGAAGAAGAGGAACTTCGCTTGGAGCAGATTTCTGCAATTGAAAAGCAAGTAACCTAGTTGCTACATGCATACATTATTAAAGATGTAGTTTATCTAAACTGGCTAGCTAATCCAGTTCTAGTGAAGAAACTAGATGGCAGGTGGCGTATGTGCGTAGACTTTACCGACCTCAACAAAGCTTGCCCAAAGGATTGCTATCCGTTACCAAAGATTGATAGGTTAGTTGACTTGACTGTGGTTTTTGAAGTGTCCGTGTTTCATGACGCATATAAAGGGTACCACCAAATTTCTATGGACCAAGAAGATGCAGAGAAAACCTCTTTTATAACGGAGTGCGGCACTTACTGTTACATAACAATTCCGTTTGGTTAAAAAAATGCTGGTGCTACATATCAGCACGTAGTAAACAAGATATTCAATGAATAGGTCGAAAGATGCACGGGACGAGGAGTGTCAAAAGGAATTTGAGGAGCTGAAGTTCTATTTGGCCGAGCTGCCTACTATAACTTCTCCTTAGGAAGTAGAAGTCTTGTATGTAAAGTTGGCGATCTGTGAGAAGCACTAAGTGCAGTTCTGGTCAGGGACCAGGATAGTGTGCAAAGACCTATCTTCTATGTGAGTAAAGTGTTACATGGACCAGAAATTAGATATTCCAATGCAGAGAAGCTAGCGTTAGCTTTAGTTCATGCCTCTAGAAAGTTGAGGCCTTACTTTCAGGCCCACCTGATAGTTTTGGTGACTGATCAACCACTTTGGCAGATATTGGGAAGACCTGACACTTCAGGCCGATTAGCGAAGTGGGTAGTAGAGCTGGCGGAGTATGACCTGGACTTCCGCCCAAGAGTTTCGATCAAGGCTCAAGCCTTAGCTGATTGTTTAGCAGAGGGAACAGAAATAACCATTGACCAGGACCAGCCGAGCTACAAAATAGAACAGTGGACATTGTACGTCGATGGAGCCTCAAGCAAAGAGGGAGCATGGGGAGGTCTCTTACTCATCAGTCCAAAAAGGGAAGAGTTTCCATATGATTTGCGTTTTAAATTCCAGGCTACAAACAATGATATGGGATACGAAGCCCTGATTAGTGGGCTCAGTTTGGCAGCAAAGCTCGGGGCAAGAAATCTACAATTCTTCAGCGACTCTCAACTTGTGTTAAATCATGTTAAGGGTGAGTATGAGGCAAAGGAAGAACCGATGAAGAAGTACTTAGCTGTGGCATGTGCACTGCTGAAATTTTTTGAAGATGTACAGATCGGGCAGGTATCTCGATCTCAAAACTGAAGAGCTGAGGCACTCTCAAACCTAGCATCCGATTTTCTATCTGATAAGAAAGTATTAGAGTTGTTAACCGAACGAAGCTATGACCTAAAGGTTGTCCAGCCGGTTACACAAAAAGACACTTGGATGGACTCTATAGTTTCCTGTATGAAGAATGGCATCCTCCTAGAAGAAAAGTCTTAAGCTCGGAAGATGACATTTCTGGTGAACATGTATTCACTTTTTAATAAAGTCCTTTATTGAAAGTCTTTTATATCACCTTGGATTAGATGTGCGCCGGAAGATGAGGGAGACTACCTCCTCCATGAAATTCACCTGGGGATATGTGGAAATCATGCCGGAGCTTGGACTCTAGCTAGAAAATGCGGACTGTTTAGATATTATGGCTAACTATGGAACGAGATGCTCAAGATTGTATAGAAGTGTAGATCGTGCCAGGTGCATGACAACATCTCTCATCAAGCTTCCTAGAAATTGGTCCCAATCGCGTCTCCATGGACTTTTGACCAATAGGGGGTCGACTTGACCGGACCACTTCCTCGAGCTCCGGGTAATCCGAAGTTCCTGGTCGTGGAAGTTGATTATTTCACCAAATAGGTGGAAGCTGAAGCTCTAACTACAATCACGGCCAAGGCCATTCAGAAATTTATCTGGAAGAATATAGTCTACAGATATGGCATTACCAAATATTTGATTTCGGACAACGGAACATAGTTTGAAGATAAATATGTCTGAGCTTGGTGCACTGAGCTAGGCATCACTTAGCATTTTACATCTGTTGGTCATCCGCAGGCAAATGGACAAGTTGAGCAGACTAACAAGCAGATCAAAGCATGCTTGAAAAAGAGACTTGAAGAAGTAGGAGAGAATCAGGTGGAACATTTACCCAACATCCTGTGGGCGTATAGGACTATGCTGAACCCAGCAATAGGAGAAACACCTTTATCCTTGGCCTTTTGAAGTGAATCAGTGATTCCAGCAGAGATCGGGCTCCCTTCACCTCGGTCAGAATTGTATATAGAAGCATATCAAGAAACCGAGCTTAGACACTCGAAAGATGATATGGAAGAAGCTCGGGATGTGGCCTTAATAAGAATGGCCAAGTACAAGCAGAAAATATCTCAGTACTATAACTCTAGAGTAAATCATTCTTACTTCAAAAAAGGAGATCTGGTACTGAGGAAGAATGAAGTTAGCCGACAGGGTCCTCAAGGCAAGCTTGACACGAATTGGGAAGGCCCTTACAGAGTTGTCAAGGTGCACGGCAAAGGAGCATACAAACTGGCTGACTCTAATGGCAAGACTATCACAAGAAGTTGGCATGCAGATAACCTACACAAATTCTATGTCTATGACAGGTTCCAGATGTTTATGAGTTATTCCCAATTTTGTAATTTTCTTTCAATAAGATGTAATGTGACATCAATTATTTCAATAAAAGTGATTTTTTTCAATTATTATATGTGTGGTTTACTTAAGTTTGCAGGACAAATTTACCAAGTCTGCAATAACAGACACCGAGCTTAGCTCTGCAGGACAGACTCACAACGTTCGCACAAGACAAACTTCCTAAGTCTACACGGCAGACACATTAACGTTGAGCTCTGCCGATCAGACTCAAGTCTGAGCTTTGTAGGACATACTTAAAAAGTTTGCAAAGGACAAACTTCATAAGTCTGCAGGACAGACACTTTAATGTTGAGCTCTGTAAGTCAGACTAAAGTCTGAGCTCTGAATGACAGACTAAAAAATTTTGCAAATGACAAACTTCATAAGTCTGTAGGACATACAATTTAATGTTGAGCTCTGCAGGTCAGACTCAAGTCTGAGTTCTGCAGAACAGAATAAAAAAGTATGCAAAGGACAAACTTTCTAAGTTTGCAGGACATACACTTTAATGTTGAGTTCTGCAGGTCAGACTCAAGTCTGAGCTCTACAGGATAGACTCAAAAAGTTTGCAAAGGACAAACCTCCTGAGGCTGTAGAACATACACTTTAATGTTTAGCTCTGCAGGACAGACTCAAGTCTGAGCTCTGCAGGACAGACTCAAAAAGTTTGCAAAGGAAAAACTTCTTAAGTATGCAGGATAGACACTTTAACGATCAGCTCCATAGGTCAGGATCAATATATGAGCTATGATAATGCCCTAAATAGTACCATTAATTATACATTTATTCACCCCAAATTATGCTCAAAGAGAGGATAAATAGGCTCGTTATTATATGGAATATATGTTAAATGCTATGTGTATGTTCCTAGGTTCGTAATTCTGCATCTGTGTTATTTTCCCAAAGGTTTGGTACTGTATTGTCGTGTTTTATGTATTTTCAGGATGTATCGAATCCGGAGCATTGGAGGAACGGATCTAGATCAATGGAAGACTACTGGGCCGAGTAAAAGAAGTCCAAGAAGAGATCTGCTGAAGAAAAAGAAGAAAATGGAGCCCGGTTTACCGTGGGCTAGGTTCGGTAAACAGAGAGTATTGAGGGACACAAAATCGAATCTACTGCATTTACTAGGTGGGTTAGGGTTTCTATGAGTCATAAGTCGGCTATTGTATCCCTATAAAGCCGCATGGACTGATTATTACATAAGTTTCTTTTGCATATTCTATCTTTTATTATACAATTTGTTGAAATAAAGTTTTCCTAAGCTTTTGAAGTTTATTTTCTGGGTTCTTTCTCTTCTCTACCATCTCTAGCTTGAGTGGATCGAGCTAGATCCCCATCGTTGAAGGTATGAAGCTTTGAACGTTCCTTTTTTTCTTCAATATGGTAGATCTGTTTGTATTTACGTGTTTTAGTTAATCTGCATGTTTAAAGGCCCAATAATTTACTTAGATTAATCAGCATTGAGCAATGTAGATCCAGAATTAAGAAAATTCGCCCCCGGTAAACCAGCGGTCTATACGAGGCAAAATTTAGGAAACTTAATCTAGAGGTTCAGGGTCAGCTACGTTGATCGACAGAATTAATTAAAACGAGTAATAGGTCTGGCCAATCTAGTATTCAAAATTCGTAAATTAACATGAAGTACTGATAGTGAAGTGTTAGTTTGGACATAGTCTTGATGGACCCTAGGAACGTGCTGATCAGTGTCGACAGCTGTCTAGGCGGATTAGCGGTATGAGTTAGCGCTCGATATCGGCAATTCTAGTTCTTTATGCGTATGGGCTATTACGGACCAATTAAGGAGGGTAGCTGGCGTATAGATTGTCTACTACCATGTCGGAGTAGATAGGGTTATGAGTTGCACCCGTGGCTTAAAACTGAATTAAAATCTCGCTCGATTAATTTAGGGAAATTATGTGGGGAAGTAAACATAAAGATTAACTAATCCAAGTTAGTAGATCGGTGGGAAGAGGGGGAGGAATACCAAGTTTCTTTTATGTACTTTGTTGTTCAAAGACCATATATGTAGCTTCTTAGTTAGGTTAGAATCGTTTATACTTAAGTTGCATTGTCTCTGTGGGATCGACCTTGATTTGCCCTTACTATACTACGATGGACCTAGTATTCTTCCTAGTAATATCGACGTTAGTGACTTACACGTGATCAAAAAATTTGGCGCCGTTGCCAGGGACAATGGCCAATTTCAAGCATAATCGGTATAATTCTAATTAAGAAGTCGTGTTTTTTATTATTTTCTTTTTGAGTCTTGAGTCGTCCTGGAATAAAACCTGCACTGTTTAACTGCCAAAATAAGAAATTCTTGGCCAGGTTTACCGAGGTTCACCCCTGATTTACCGAGGTCCAGAAAATCGAATTCTGACAGCCTTCGTTCTTCTGTAATATTCCCAGTTGATTTTAGTTAGTAAGTCCAAAACAGTTGGGTTCATCCTCAACTGAAGTGGGAGTTGCTAACCTTTTTTTTGTTTTATTTGGTCTCTTTTGCAGGAGTATCAGGACACTTAGGAAATTCAGTCAAGCAAAAGCGATTAAGTCTAGACGAGTCAAACGCAATGCCACGTACCGTGTTGAACATCAAGCCAATCTGTATGTATCCTAGATTTGAAGCCAGGGAGCAATATGAAGCGGACAAAAAGCATGTGGAGAAGGGGACTGAAACGCTTAAATAGGAAGCCGAGGAAAACCTGAAAGAGTACGAGACCTATCGGCCAGGTACGTTTCCTATCGAGCTAATGGATATATCGTCTGACTACGACTCTGATGACCCGGAGGAGGATCCGGACACTATGTTCTTAGAGTTTGAGGATTACCCGGACTCTGATACAGTAGAAATGTTAGGAGACCCTGGAACATTTCAACTCCCGATCTCTATCAATAGTATATCTGTAGGTTTAGGCCTTTGTGGTTCTGGTTCAAGTTGTAGCATTCTCCCTCTATCCCTCTGCCAGAAGATTAAGATTCTGGTTGTCATGGATCAAACCCGGTCCATGACTTTTGTCGATCGAACCCGAGCTATGCCTGCCGGCCAGCTAAAGGATTGTACGATTAAGGCTGGAGGATTCTTAATTTTGATCAATTTCACAGTTTTAGACGTACCTGAGGATCCAAGTGCCCCAGTTCTATTAGGTACACCATTCTTAGCGACCAGCAGAGAAATCATGGACTTCGATAATGAGGAAATCACTCTAAGGCTGAACAATGATGCCGTATCGATGAAATCCTAGAGCCCCTAGATAACAGGCCGGAAAGTTGCAAAATGACTTATGGTTCAGGGAAAGTGGAAATCATGGAGATAGAGAAGGAAGGGCATAGGCAATGATGTAAGTCAACCTGATGATATAATTCCCGATGATTCACCCCTTTTCTAATGCAATTAATGACATTTTGACATCAACTTGAGCAATTTTTATGATGATTGGAACCATTTTTTGTGTACATAGAACCTTCAGAAAAACCATGTTTCTAGTTGTATTATATTAGTTTGTAGCTGATTTTGTTATCAGATTTACACGTGGTATCTCTGTGTCTATTTTGCAGCGCAGATATCACGGTTGGGAGCGGGATTCTGACCTCAAGGTGGCAGTTGATTTTTTATGTTGATTTTGGAGCTATGGCAAGGATTTCAACCCACGAGCATTACCGATACATGTTAGAGGGTTCGATCAAGCCAAGTGGAAGAATAAACTTTGATTATAGTGATCTCAGATACAAATGCCTCGCGCCATGTCGGATTGACCCGCGTCAAGAAGCTGCTGAGCATTTAATGTGAATGTCATTCAGCCAACTACTACTTATTGGACTTGACTCGCACCAAATTGCTTTGACCTGCGCCAATAGTGCATTTTGGTCTTGACGCACGCCAGATCGGGTTGACCTGTGCCAACATTGCAGAGTCAGCAAAGAATTAATCTCTTTTATTCTTCCACTCACAAGATTATGAGAACACACTTCAACTTCTTCAACTTTTCCATCTTGAAGGCAAACCCCCACCCCCTGCTCTTATAGCCGAATTTTAGTGGAAATTAACCATTGATTTTGATTGTAAAGTTAAGGATTCTAGTTTTACTCTTTTAGTTGAATAATTAAACACACTAGTGTTAGTTCATTGAAGCTTTTGGAAGTTGGATGAAGAGCACCAACTCGAATTTGTACTCTTGATTTTGTAATCTTTAATCTTATTTTCATTCAATTGTTCTTATGGTTATGAATATTAATTTGAGATGTTGATATTTGTAGACATGAGTGGCTAGACCTATCTAGCCAATTATGTTGTAGCGTTAGTTTATCCTCTTATGTTGATTGGGAATGATAGTTTGTGTTGTTAGTTTTGATTGTTGTGAATCTTTTTCTACTTGTGTTGTATTGATTGTTAGCATTGGAGTAATTGCCTAGTGTTAGTGTTGGAAATAAAATTTATGTTTTGATGACGATTCATCACTTATTCAGTCATTATTCTTAAACCCCATTGATGAAGTGTCATAACTAGCTATTATAGTGCAAAGCAAAAAGATGTCTAGATATCATTGTATAGGATTTAATAGAGTCTGATATTTGTATAAGTTAAATCAGACAAGCACTGTAATATTTCTAGACTGTGAACTGAGATAACTAGAGACTGAGATAACAAGAAACTGGAATTTAGTCAAACTGACTCAGACTACACCAATATGAAACTGAAGAAGATAAGTTCACTGAGGGACACAAACTCGGTTGGCTTATCTAGAAGATTGAAGAACTGAGGGTTCAAACTCAGTTAATGAAGAACTAAGGGTCACACACTCAGTTATTGAAGACTGAAGAACTGAGGGTTCAAACTCAGTTATGAAGACTATGTCGAGACTATAAAGCTAGAATTCAGGCAAGATTGTGATGACCTGAACAAACTTTATAGATATTTTATGGAGATCTAAGAATCATAAGGACAATGAATTCTTAGAAGATAATTGTTTATGATGTACTCTGATTAAGTTAATTATAATCAGATGAAAGCTGGAGTACTGATTGTTGAAGAAGAGTAAACACTCAGTTAAAGCTCTTACAAACTGAGAACTGATAATGATCTCAGTAAATCAATTTTGAAACTAAGGTTTAACCAAACTGAAGAAAAATCCAACCGTTGCAATTCAAGAATTATGATTAGAGGATAATCTATCCGTTCTGACATAAACGTACGAGCAAGAAAGCAGGACCACTAACGGCTAGAAGGATTTGAACTCAAAGGAACTGGACCATTAGATAAACCCCTACAAATAGACTACCTCTATCAGAAAGAAAAGAGAGGAGAGCAGGAGGCATTAAAAGAATTAATCTAGTCAAGAAAGATCAAATTAAGGGTGAAAAGCCAATTTAAAAGAATTCCTGCTAAATACTTAATTGCAAGATCAAGAAATTTCTTCAAGTGTTCATTAGCATTCAAGGAAGATACAGATCATTCATTTGAAGCAATACAGAGTTGTGCATAACTTATTTATCTAGAAGAAAATCTCAAATCACAATTGAATCATAGTTATTGATTCAAGTCTCAACTTTGATTCTATCAAAGGTTTAGACTGTGAAACACCAAGAAGGTGTGAAGGATAGTTGAGTGCAGTCAGGAAGACTATGGTTGTGATGAGCTGGTGAAGAGGCAATTCAACCCTCCAAGGACCAGTGTTTCAAACAATTGAAGAACAACAATTCTACCTGTTCTACAAGTGTTTAGATAGTGAAGCTAGGGATTAGTCAAGGACTATCAGTTTAGAACTCTTTGTAACCGGTCTATCTCAAAGAAGTTCTAGTGGAATTTTCATCCGCATCACAGGGGAAGAGAGTACTGACTGGATTACATCACCTGGAACCTCTATAATTCTTGTTTATTTACTTTACGCTTCTACATACTTCATTACAGTCATAATTATTCAAATCTTATTTACGGCAATTTCAAGAAACTGACTCAACAATTTATCTGATAACTTATATATCTTAAAGGCTAAATCAATCCGCTGCCAGTTAGCTAAACTAAGAATAAGTCAGTATTGAGTTATACTCAGTTGAGTTAGCTTAACTCCGCACAAGTTTTAACTGAACCTTAATTTGTTTTAAATCCAGTTTTAGTGACAAGTTTATTCACCCCCCCCTCTAAACTTGTGTTAGTCTTTCCAAAGGACAAACAATTGGTATCGGAGTTGTTCTTCCGTTTGGAAGTGATCCAAAGATCTTACAGAACAGTTGTTGAAAACCCCTTTCTGTATCATTTGTAAAAGCATTTTATTAAAACTTAATGGATGCTTCTAGAATTAGAAGTTGGCTTATTCATCCCCTGACTGACTATTTGACTATTCTGAATTTCAGGATCAACTACTTGAAAGATTCAGCACTACGAGCTCACATACTAATCCAGAACCTCATTTTAGTAATGATGTGGATATTGATTTTAATGCGCATGATGATGAATCCAGAGGATTTCCATCACTAAGTGATCTATCATAAGAAGCAGAAAAGGAGTTGCTACGGTTAACTGATTACATAGAAGAAAAAGTGACTGAAAACATTATTAAAGATCCATCCATCGCAAAAGCCAAGGATATTGATAAGATTCTACCCATGAGCTATGGAGGTGAGAGTGATGAGGAAATCATACTGCTAGGAGCAGCACAAGAAAGTACCAATGATAAAGGCAAGCAAGTCTTAAATGATGATGATTCCTCAACAAGAAGCTTACCTATCAAACACCAGGAGGTAATTGCATTTACATCCAGCACTCACACTGCCATGAACAATCATAGAAATGAAGGCCTCAATAAAACCTTGGACATACTCATGAAGGAATTAGAGGTAATTCAAAAGAATTATGAGAATGTCAAGAAGGAGAAAAATTTATTGAAAGCTAAAGTTTCGAGATTGAATGCTGAGATCAATTTAATCAAGGCTAATAGTGGAACCAAGGTAATTCGACCAACTGATGAACTGACAGAAGTAATAAACATCACAGAATCATCAGTTGAGCCAATCTCCAGTGTTCAGTTCAAACCTGGAAAACCATTTGGAGACAAATCTGGTTTAGGGTTTGTTAATCAACATAATTCTAAGTTCAGACCAAGTTCAGTTGCAATGAAATTTGTAACTGCACAACAGTCAAGAACTCATAAAACTGATAAAATTATTAGAACTGACAAAAAATCAGCACAGCCAAATGCACAAACTGACAGAACTGAAAAATCAGTTGGTAAAAAGCACCAAACCAACAAATTTTACAGGAAGACTCAGAAGGCTGAAAAAGGTAAAACTGATCAGAGATCAGTAAGAAAAATCTTCAAGTCTCATCCATCTAAGAATGAAGATCATTCATGGAATAATAAAGTTAGAAGGAAAGGGAGACTGTTTCCCACTGATGAAGACTGGAATAAACCATCACATCAGTTCCACAAACTGAACAAACGAAAAACCAATAGGACAAAACGGCAAGAATTTGTGAAAACTGACTTTACTCAGTCAAAATATCAAGAGAGGTATAAAGTCAAAAATAAAATTATACCATCTAAAACTAATCAGTTAGAACCCAAACAGATATGGGTACCGAAAATCTCTCTTTCTGTTTTGCAGGAAAATATCGCTAACTGAGAACTGAAGAAGTGTGATTCATAAAACTGAGTTGTATTCACAACTGAGTTTTTGAATTCAGTATAAGTACAAGACTGAACGTACAGCTGGAAGATACACCGTATCTATCCTACCTACTACTATCTAGCTACGGATGTCAAGAAAAGACGTGATCTTTTCCAATCTCAACCGTTCATCTTTTCCACTCAACTCATTTTCACAATCTCAAAACATTTATGACAAGATGTTTTGAGTCCCACTCAATTCTTAACTACCCTTGCTACAAATTATAAATAACCCATAATTTTCTTTTATAATTCTTCTCACTCGAATTTTGAATCTATTCTCTAAATCTCTGAATTTTCAAATTGTCAATCAAATCCAGAAAACAATGGCTTCTACTCATGTTGAACCTGGAATGATCATTTCTCTTGATCAGTTTATTGCAAAATATACTGATCAAACTCTAGCCAAAGTTATTGCAACAAAAATACAGAAAATCAAAGGATTGGATGTTGTATTCAACATCAATCTGAAGAGTGTATGTCTAGAAAGCATTGGAGACTTCTATGAATTTGGAAGTACAGCTCTAGAAGAAAAGAGCACACACACTTTTACCACAACTGTCAATGGTAAGCAGATTAAAGTTACCGAAGACCTAATTACAGAGATTTTTGGGTTTGACAAATCTGGAGGAACGGCATCCATCAAATTGACTAAAGAACAGAAAGAAAAGTTATGGAAAGATATAGCAATTGATGCAGGCTCCACAGTTTCAGAGACCGGGAGCACAAGTTTACTCAAACCGGAATTCAATTTTCTCACTAAGATGTTAGCAAATTGCATAATTGGAAATGCATGAAACTTTAGCAATCTCTTTGGAGCAAAATTGGATTTACTTTATGTAATTTGGTTTGGAGAAAACTTCAATTGGCAAAGATATCTATTTGATCAATTAGTGGCACAATCAATTGACACACCCAAAAAGAAGACCGATGTCAAGAAAGGTCGTTTCTATCACAAGAAGACTCTTGCACTGGTGGTCCAAAGAATACTCAATCATTTTGGAATCGTAAAGAGGAAAGAAACACTTATTGCCGATGGGAAGATTGTTATTAAAGAAGAAAAACCTGGAAAAAGAAAAGCTGAAGGTTCTGTAAGTGAACCTAAAAAGAAGAAAAGCAGAAAGTTGAAGAAAATTGTAACCGGAGATGAAGCTTTGGAACAAGTTGAAGAATTAAGGAAAAGAAGGAAACATTTGGAAGATTCAGAGAAAGACAAATCTGATCTTGTTTCACCAACAAAAGTCACTACTTCAGTTGCTGAAGGATCAACACAAACAGTAAGAACTGAAGCTACACTTACCAAATCTTTTCCACCATCTGTAACTGAAGCTTTACCAATTCAAGAGCCAGTTACACATACACAAGAAATTGAAATGACAAAGGAAGCTGAAGTTGTCAACAGAGAACAGAATGTTGAAGCTGAATTACAGAAGGAAGCTGACACTCAGGGGGAACAGACCCTGCGAACTGAGCATGATGATGAAGGATCTGACAGTGAAGAAAGGTTAATCATCAAAGCAACGATGGAAATGCTTTTGTTACTTTCAAAATCAAGATCCACACCTCAAAAATCTACTTCCAGATTAGAATTTGAAGAATCATTCAAAGGATTTTCAACTTCTCACTTTGAAGATAAAGGAGCTGAAGTAGAATCAAGATCGACTAGAGTTATTCACATGGATGAGCTGATTCATGAAGAAGAAGTCACTGAATCCATGATAAAAGAAGTTCCAGTTATTGAATTGGAACTTGATCCTGTTGGAGAACAAGTTACTGGAGAACTTGTTAGTAATAAAAATTTGGAAACTGAGCCGATAATCTCAGGTTCACCCATCGAAAAAGGTACATCAGTTATCCCAATCATTGCTGAGGGAGGAACCAGCAAAACTGACCCAATGCAAACTGAAGACATTGTGAGAACTGGAGATATTCTGGATGTTGACCAAGAGATCTCAAGAGGATCTGATTAATCAATCTAAGCTCTCAACTGATCATGGAGAACTGATGTCAGCTGATTATAAGCGTTTGCAAAATTATCAAATCTGGAAATTCGATTCTATCTCCAATCAAAGGAGTCAGCTTGCAGAAATGGAAGTTACTGAAAAATGGGTATTTGATCTCTACAACATCACAAATCTATCAGAAATGATCAATACCGATGAATTCTTGAATCAAGGATATGCACTGATCAGAAATATTTATTGGAAGGAAGCCACAGCTGGTGGAAGTTCCAAAAAGGGTAATGACAATGATGATGATTCTCAGGAAGATCCCAATTTACAAAAATGGATTCTTGCCTCGTTACAAGAAAAGAAGACTGAAACTGATCAGAACATTGATAATGATTCAGGTAACTCTGAAGAAAGCAGTGGAAGTTCCAGTTCAGAAACTGTATCTGATGCACAACAAAAAGATGAAGGAGGTTATCAATCTCATACTAATAAATCTATGCTAGAAATAGCAAGAACTGTGGCAAACATGGCTGGAGAAGAATCTGATGAAGAATTTAACGTACAAATGTCACCTGGAAGAATTGTTGATCAATCAAATCTTGAAGAAATTAGAAAACAATCTGAAGAAAGGAGAAGATCAGCAGAGTACAAAAAAAACTGAAGCAAGTTGTTCTCTCACCGCTGAAGCAAGCCAAATCAACTGAGGCTGAGACAAGCAAAGCCAATGAACAACAAGCTGGAAGTTCAAAAGACATACCAACTCAGGTTGATCTCATTAAATTTTATCATAATGAGATAATCAGAATTCAGAAGGACGATAACAGTTTGTTTGGAAAAGTTCTAAAGTCTTTAGAGGCTATCAAAAATGAAAGAAACGAACTTGAAAAGAAGATGGATATCGTCACTAGTAACTGTCAAGACACTCTGATTGAGCTTCGAAAGACAACTTTTGAAAATGATGCAAGAAGATATGAAACCCAAGATAGAAGAGAAGGTATTCTCAACAATCTGGTTGACAGAATGATTCTAATGGAAAAAGGCATGAAGGACTCAGTTGTAGCTCAAGCCATTTTGGCATCAGCTCAGCAGAATCTAAACAGTTACATCAAATGTCTGATTGATAAAGAAGATGTCAATAAGGGGAAAATTTTGGACATATTAAAGTCCATGCAACTGAGATGCCACAAGTCCTTGCAAACATTGATGAGAAACTGAATGAACTGAAGAAAGCTAGAGGAGAATTCACTGATGAGGAAATGGAGCTAATTGCTGAATTTTCAGAGCCAACTGATAAAAGAATTGGCTTGGATTCTTGCCTCTACAGTTTATTCAAAAACCTACCAGCCAGATGTAAAACCCGCACTTCGGAAAAAAAAAAAAAAAAAAAAGAATTAAAAAAAAAAAAAAAGAGAATGGAATAGTCTAGAATTGTTTAAGTGGAGGAAAAATCAATTAATTAAGTAAACACATTTGGAACCCTTTCATTTCTTTTCCTTATTCACAACGCACAAGCAGTAGCCGCAGCAGTTGGTCGACTTTTGGTGTCGACTTCTTCACCTCTTTTTTTTCTTTCAATCTAACGGATCATTTTCGTTGCTCGGATCAAGAAACATTTGAGACGGAAAACGATCACCTCGACGAGTAGATTCCAACGAGGTAAACATCTCACCTTTCTCCTCTCCTTTTTAGTTTCGGCCAAAGCACTTGTTTTAGGCCTGGGGTTGCGTTTTCGTGATGCATATTAACTAGGTGATGATCTTATATTTTTAGGTGATACTTTTTGGGTGCAAGAGTTGATCTTTTGGGCTGATTTTTTGAGGTAAGGGATGATATCTCCTAAAAGTAGTTATTTTTATTCAATTCATACTTTTAGCATGTTTTAATTCATGATAGAATTGTTACGAAATCGATTGCATGATTTTACCGGGCTGTTTTCAAGGTTTTGTCAAATAAAGTGTGCTTTGCAAGAATTTAAGAATACATGTTTAGGGGCTGTTTTGAGTAATTTCTTTGTGATGAATTATTTGGCTTCAAGATTGTGTGATTTTAACCTCTTAAATGATTTTAAGACCGATGGTTTTAAAGCTTTAAACGAGTAAGCACGTTACTTTGAAAGTATGATCCAATGAGTTAGATTCAAGCATGTATGTTTGTGAAATTACATGGACAAAAAGACAAATATGTTATGCAAGTCTAAGTTATTATGAATGTACAAGATTTCATGAATGAACAAGCTAAAAAAATATGTAAGGCTAAGCTCATGGTTAGGTACGGTAACTACAACCCCACAGTGTTTGCGCAAACCCCCAACCTTTCATGTATATGTCACGTTTTGGCTCTATGATTCTAGACATGGAGTCAAGGTTGGGCCAGTCATGTCATGTCATGTGCCTAGTCCACGGGCTTTACAAAGGTGGATTCCTGATAGTGGGTTTTCATGATGATTTTCCCTGTGGTCGCAAGACAGGGCGTCGTACTCTGAGCTAACCGAACAACCAAACTACTTAAGTGCCTCTTTCATGTTTTTGGCACCTTTTTGAAAGTTTATAAGTGTTTTACATTCGCTGTTCTAATTATCTTTAGTAAAGATATATCCATGTATGCATGTTTAGAGCGTGATTCGTGTATTGTGATAGCCGGTAAGCAAACACGGATATGCTTTTATGTGTTGTTATTCCTTGCGAGCCTTGTGGTGCTCACCCCTTCTACCACTATTCTTTTTCCAGGTTTGAATAAGGAGGACTAAGGTTAGCAGTGGCTATGGAGCTTAGTTCGTAGTTTAGTTTATTTATGTTTCCTTTGAAGATTTATGAGGCTTGAGGCCGGATTTTTATGTATCTTCCCTTATGTTATAGATTGTGTGTTTGGGTTCAGACTCTGGTTCTTGTGAACTTGGATTGGATTTATGAATTATGAAGTCATAGATTGTCGAGGTTTTGGTACAGTTTTCCTTTCAGGTGGCTGTTTTCCGTGCCGGCGTTATGGCGTCGGTAGTGGCGTTTTGACGCCAGGGCGGTGAACTGGATATTTATTTTCTTTTTCAGTTCTTCTTGTACGAGCTTTATCTTATCTTTTAAGTCTCCGTTGTGTATGTCATTGGTATACGTCACGTGAGGCTGACGTGTCTCGGTTGGTTTAATTGGGGCACATGCCGAGCGACCTACCCGGGTATTTGCTCGGATATTCGGGGTGGGGCGTTACAAATGGAATCAGAGCCGGTTGAAATCCTTGTGTCTTTTAGGCTTTAATCTACTAGGCTTTGATCATGCTAAGTGTTGAATTGTTAAGTGATTGATAGCGTGTTTCTTCTTATAGGATGGATACTCGAAACACTATTCGTTACGGGAGCGATGGATCTTCAAGAACCACTCCTACTCTCCCTACAGCCCCCCTCCTCCTCCACCAGTGGATAAAGGGTTACCCACACCTCCTCCTGTTACGGTTGGTTCAGCGGTGGCAGCTGAGCCAGTGCTGAACACACTTTTGGCTCTACTACAACAGGTTGTCGGCAATCAGCAGGCAGCCCCAGTTGTACATATCCCTCCGGTAGCTGCAGTCGAACCTACCTCGAGGTTCATTAATTGGTAACAAGAGATTCGTAGGGCGAATACCCCTACTTTTGAAGGCTCCGCTGATCCTCTCGAGGCGGAGAAATGGATCCACGAGGTGGAAGACATCTTTGATCCGTTGGGTGTACCAGCAGATAAGTGGGCGAAATTAGCAGTTGCTCAGTTGACAGGTAATGCAAAGGTTTGGTATAACACGGTGAAAGAAGTGCATGGCCCGATTGAGATTTGGCAGATTTCAAGCAAAGGTTTCTCAGGAACTACTTCCCTGAGTCGGTTCGTACTCAGAAGATAAATGAGAGTCTGAGTCTGAAGCAGGGCAGCATGAGTGTAATGGAATTCACTCATAAATTCAATGAGTTATGGAGGTACACCGGACTAAAGGATGACTTTGTTAAGATTACTAGGTACGAGGCGGCCCTGAGGCCAACGGTGAGAGCGGCTTTGGGTGGCACCACCGCCCCAGATTTTGCCTTCGCGGTTGAGAGGGCCTGCAGAGCTGAGGAAAATCAGAAGGGTGTGGCTACTACTAGTGCACCGGTAAGTCAAGGAGTCAAGAGACCATGGTCAGGACCATCTCAGCAGAAGCCAGTTACAACTTTTCCTTCTCAGCAGACCAACCCAGAGTGTAAGACATGTGGGAAACATCACCAGGGTGTTTGTATGAGACTTTCCGGGTTGTGCTTTCAGTGTGGGAAGCCTGGTCACAGAATGAGGGATTGCCCTAGTCTCGAGATTCAGAAAGCACCAGCTACTATGACTTCAGGTAATACTTCCAACGGGTGGGCGGCGAAAGCTACGCTCCGGCGAGGGTCTTCTATTGGTGGCTCGGGAGGCTGAAGATAGTGAAGATGTGGTGACAGGTATTGTTTTTATTAATGGTGTTCAGTCTTCAGTTCTTTTTTATTCAGGTGCATCTCATTCTTTTATTTCTAAGAAGCATGCTAGAAAGATTAAGGGTAGTCGTTTTATTTTGGATATGAAACTAGCTATAACTACCCCATTTGGAAAATCTTCCCAAGTAGAGAATGGAATAAAAGAATGTAAGATTAAGTTGGGTGATAAGGAGATAGTCTGTGACTTAGCTATCTTGGAGTTTAAGGAGTTTGATGTAATTTTGGGGATGGATTGGCTATCCAAGAACTTCGTTCACTTGGATTGCCGTGGTAAGAAGGTAGTGTTCAAGAACCCAGCTGAAGTTGAGTTTGAGTTTCAAGGGAATTTGCCAGGAACTAGTAGGAGTTATAAGAAGACACCTCTAGTTTCCGCTTTGAAGGCAGTTAAGGCTTTGAAGAGTGGTCGTGAAGGTTTCTTGGTGTATGCAGTGGAGGCAGCCAAGGAAACCCCTAAGATGGAAAATTTGGAAGTTGTCAGAGATTTCCGGGATGTCTTTCCAGATGATTTACCTTGTCCTCCTCCGGATAGGGAAATCGAGTTTCGATTGATTTGATTCCGGGGTGTAAGCCAACATCGAAGCAACCTACGAGAATGGCACCGAATTTGAATTGAAGGAGTTGAAAGAACGGTTGCGGGATATGTTAGACAAGAAAATAATTCAACCTAGTAATTCGCCTTGGGGTGCTCCGGTTTTGTTTGTGAAGAAGAAGGATGGGTCGATGAGGATGTGTATCGATTATCGGGAGTTAAACAAGTTGACAATTAAGAACAAGTATCCTCTTCCCGGGATTGATGACTTGTTCGACCAATTGCAAGGGGCTAAGGTTTTCTCTAAGATTGATTTGAGATCGGGTTATCACCGGTTGAAGATCAAGCGATCGGATGTTCCTATTAGTGCTTTTAGCACCGTGTATGGACATTATGAGTTCCTTGTGATGCCGTTTGGGTTAACTAATGCCCCAGCCGCATTCATGGACTTGATGAACAGGGTGTTCAGACCCTTCTTGGATAAGTTTGTGGTGGTTTTCATCGATGACATCCTAATTTATTCTAAGAGTGAAGAAGAGCATAGGGAGCACTTGAGGCTAGTGTTACAGACATTAAGGGAGAAGCAGTTGTATGCCAAGTTCAGCAAGTGTGAGTTTTGGATCAGCAGTGTAGCATTTCTTGGTCATGTGATTTCCGCAGATGGAATTTCAGTGGATCCATCTAAGATTGAGGCAGTGGTGAATTGGCCAAGACCTACTAGTGCTACAGAGATAAGAAGTTTTCTGGGGTTAGCAGGTTATTACCGGAAGTTTGTGGAAGGATTTTCAGTGCTAGCAGTGCCACTTACCCAGTTGACTCAGAAAGGGGTCAAGTATCAGTGGTCAGATAAGTGTGAAGAATACTTCCAGAAGTTGAAGCAGAAGCTAGTATCAGCTCCTATTTTGGTTCTACCCACCCCAGATAAGGAATTTGATATCTACAGCGATGCGTCGGGACAGGGTTTGGGTTGTGTTCTGATGTAGGAAGGTAAGGTAATTGCCTATGCTTCGAGACAGTTGAAGCCACATGAAAAGAATTACCCCACTCATGATTTGGAATTAGCAGCGGTAGTCTTTGCCTTGAAAATTTGGAGGCACTATCTTTATGGTGTTACTTGTAGAGTTTTTACAGATCATCAAAGTTTGAAGTATCTTTTCACCCAGAAGGAGTTGAACATGAAGCAGAGAAGGTGGTTAGAACTTATTAAAGACTATGATTTATCTATCCATTACCATCCCGGTAGAGTAAATCTAGTTGCAGATGCTCTTAGCAGGAAAGTGTCGCCGGAATCAGGTGCAGTGTTGACAGATAAGAATGATTTGATCCAAGAGTTTGACAGGCTCAGATTGGAGGTGATACCGCCATCAGTTGGTGATATGATGGCGCCGTTGATAGCTCGTCCTACTTTAATTGACAGAATTAAAGAAGGTCAACTTGGGGATGAGTTTCTTTTGAAGATGAGGCAAAGGGTTTTGGATGGTAAGAGTGAGGATTTTCAGGTCAGAGATGATGGTTCATTGTGGTTCAAGTCTAGATTGTGTGTTCCGGATGATATAGGTCTGAAGAAGGAGATTTTGCAGGAAGCACATGAAATTGGTTTTTCTATTCATCCTGGTAGTACTAAGATGTATAAGGACTTGAAAACAAGTTTTTGGTGGTCAGGTATGAAGGAACAGGTTGCTGCTTTTGTGTTTGAGTGTGATATTTGCAGACAGGTGAAAGCCGAACACCAGAGGCCGGCTGGTTTAATGCGTCCTCTTGAGATACCTGAGTGGAAGTGGGAACACGTTACCATGGACTTTATTGTTGGTTTGCCTAAAGCTAAGAATGAAGTGGATTTGATTTGGGTGATTGTTGATCGGCTGACCAAATCAGCTCACTTCTTAGCAATTAAGGGGACCGCGTCGTTGGACCAGTTGGCTAAGCTATATGTGAAAGAGATAGTTAGGTTGCATGGTGTGCCAGCTAGTATTGTGTCGGACAGAGACACCAGATTTACTTCCAAGTTTTGGAAAGAACTTCAGGAAAATTTAGGTACAGATTTGAAGTTCAGTATTGCTTTTCATCCACAGACGGATGGTCAGTCTGAGAGGACCATTCAGACTTTGGAGGATATGCTCAGATGTTGTGTTTTGGATGTGGGAAAGAAGTGGGATGACTGTTTAGTGTTGGCAGAGTTTGCCTACAACAACAGTTACCATGCTAGTATTGGTATTCCACCGTTTGAGGCCCTGTATGGTAGACGTTGCAGGTCACCTTTGTATTGGGATGAAGTTGGTGAGAAGCGTCTGACAGGACCTCAGATTATCCAAGATACAGTTGAGAAAGTGGCTTTGATCAGACAGAGAATGAAGGCAGCTCAAGATAGACAGAAGAGTTGGCCGACTTGAAAAGAAGACCTTTGGAGTTTGCAGTTGGTGACAGGGTGTTTCTTAAGGTGTCACCAATGAAGGGTGTGATGAGGTTCAAGCTGAAGGGTAAGCTAAGTCCTAGATACATGGGGCCTTTCGAGATTATTGAACGTATCGGGCCATTGGCTTATCGTTTGAGGTTACCTAAGAATTTGTCCAAGGTGCATAATGTCTTCCATGTCTCTATGTTGAAAAAGAGCATGTCAGACTCAGGACAAGTGGTGGATTTGGAAGCGGCAGCTTTGAAGCCAGACTTGACTTATGAGGAATTGCCGTTTCGGATCGTGGAACGTAAGCAGAATGAGATAAGGAAGCGATTGGTCTCCTTTGTCAAAGTTCAATGGACGAATCATGCCGAGAGTGAGGCGACTTGGGAGACGAATCGAAATGAGGACGAAGTATCCTTTCCTCTTCGAGAACGAAGGTACGTCAAGTTTCGAGGACGAAACTTCCTTTAAGGGGGGAAGAATGTAAAACCCGCACTTCGAAAAAAAAAAAAAAAAAAAAAGAATTAAAAAAAAAAAAAAGAGAATGGAATAGTCTAGAATTGTTTAAGTGGAGGAAAAATCAATTAATTAAGTAAACACATTTGGAACCCTTTCATTTCTTTTCCTTATTCACAACGCACAAGCAAGTAGCCGCGCAGCGGTTGGTCGACTTTTGGTGTCGACTTCTTCACCTCTTTTTTTTCTTTCAATCTAACGGATCATTTTCGTTGCTCAGATCAAGAAACATTTGAGACGGAAAACGATCACCTCGACGAGTAGATTCCAACGAGGTAAACATCTCACCTTTCTCCTCTCCTTTTTAGTTTCGGCCAGCACTTGTTTTAGGCCTGGGGTTGCGTTTTCGTGATGCATATTAACTAGGTGATGATCTTATATTTTTAGGTGATACTTTTTGGGTGCAAGAGTTGATCTTTTGGGCTGATTTTTTGAGGTAAGGGATGATATCTCCTAAAAGTAGTTATTTTTATTCAATTCATACTTTTAGCATGTTTTAATTCATGATAGAATTGTTACGAAATCGATTGCATGATTTTACCGGGCTGTTTTCAAGGTTTTGTCAAATAAAGTGTGCTTTGCAAGAATTTAAGAATACATGTTTAGGGGCTGTTTTGAGTAATTTCTTTGTGATGAATTATTTGGCTTCAAGATTGTGTGATTTTAACCTCTTAAATGATTTTAAGACCGATGGTTTTAAAGCTTTAAACGAGTAAGCACGTTACTTTGAAAGTATGATCCAATGAGTTAGATTCAAGCATGTATGTTTGTGAAATTACATGGACAAAAAGACAAATATGTTATGCAAGTCTAAGTTATTATGAATGTACAAGATTTCATGAATGAACAAGCTAAAAAAATATGTAAGGCTAAGCTCATGGTTAGGTACGGTAACTACAACCCCACAGTGTTTGCGCAAACCCCCAACCTTTCATGTATATGTCACGTTTTGGCTCTATGATTCTAGACATGGAGTCAAGGTTGGGCTTGATCATGTCATGTCATGTGCCTAGTCCACGGGCTTTACAAAGGTGGATTCCGATAGTGGGTTTTCATGATGATTTTCCCCGTGGTCGCAAGACGGGGCGTCGTACTACGAGCTAACCGAACAACCAAACTACTTAAGTGCCTCTTTCATGTTTTTGGCACCTTTTTGAAAGTTTATAAGTGTTTTACATTCGCTTTGTTCTAATTATCTTTAGTAAAGATATATCCATGTATGCATGTTTAGAACTGTGATTCGTGTATTGTGATAGCCGGTAAGCAAACACGGATATGCTTTTATGTGTTGTTATTCCTTGCTGAGCCTTGTGGTGCTCACCCCTTCTACCACTATTCTTTTTCCAGGTTTGAATAAGGAGGACTAAGGTTAGCAGTGGCTATGGAGCTTAGTTCGTAGTTTAGTTTATTTATGTTTCCTTTGAAGATTTATGAGGCTTGAGGCCGGATTTTTATGTATCTTCCCTTATGTTATAGATTGTGTGTTTGGGTTCAGACTCTGGTTCTTGTGAACTTGGATTGGATTTATGAATTATGAAGTCATAGATTGTCGAGGTTTTGGTACAGTTTTCCTTTCAGGTGGCTGTTTTCCGTGCCGGCGTTATGGCGTCGGTAGTGGCGTTTTGACGCCAGGGCGGTGAACTGGATATTTATTTTCTTTTTCAGTTCTTCTTGTACGAGCTTTATCTTATCTTTTAAGTCTCCGTTGTGTATGTCATTGGTATACGTCACGTGAGGCTGACGTGTCTCGGTTGGTTTAATTGGGGCACATGCCGAGCGACCTACCCGGGTATTTGCTCGGATATTCGGGGTGGGGCGTTACACCAGAGAAGGAGAATCAAGAGAAGAATCTCTAGAAACATTCCTACATATGCAGAAGATTCTTATGCATTACTGGAACAAACTTAAGAAATGGGAAAAGAATGGTACTCTAGATAAAGAATCAGATAAGATCGAAAAGTCTGAACCTCAATTTGTTCAAAGTCTACTGAAAACAGCCACCACTGAAAGATTGAGGACATCTGTCTTTGCCTTCGCTATTCTTTTCAAAAGCAAATTCTTCGGCAAGCATAATATATCTGAATCATGGAACATATGGGCAAGCATCCATGGAGTCGAAAGCACAACAACAAATGATGCGATGAGGAATGTTGCTGAAGCTTATGACAATCAATTGAGTTTAACTGTTAAGTAAAAAGAAGCTGCCCTTTTAGCTCTTTTTATCATGTTGTATTTTATTATCTTACTTTGCAACTCTGTGATCAATAAATTTTCAGTTTCTCAGTTCACTGTGTTATTTACTGTATCTTGTTTTATCTTTTTGCATTGCTTTTAAGGAGGGTATTGACATCATCAAAAAGGGGGAAATTGTTGGAAATAAAATTTATGTTTTGATGATGATTCATCACTTATTCAGTCATTATTCTTAAACCCCATTGATGAAGTGTCATAACTAGCTGTAATAGTGCAAAGCAAAAAGATGTCTAGATATCAATGTATATGATTTAATAGAGTCTGATATTTGTATAAGTTAAATCAGACAAGCACTGTAATATTTCTAGTCTGTGAACTGAGATAACTAGAAACTGAGATAACAAGAAACCGGAATTTAGTCAAACTGACTCAGACTACACCAATATGAAATTGAAGAAGATAAGTTCGTTGAGGGACACAAACTCGGTTGGCTTATCTAGAAGATTGAAGAATTGAGGGTTCAAACTCAGTTAATGAAGAACTGAGGGTCACAGACTCAGTTATTGAAGACTGAAGAACTGAGGGTTCAAACTCAGTTATGAAGACTATGTCGAGACTGTAAAGCTAGACTTCAGGCAAGATTGTGATGACCTGAACTAACTTTATAGATCTTGTATGGAGATTTAAGAATCATAAGGACAATGAATTCTCTGAAATTAATTGTTTATGATATACTCTGATTAAGTTAATAATAATCAGATGAAAGCTGGAGTACTGATTGTTAAAGAAGAGTAAACACTCAATTAATGCTTTTACAAACTGAGAACTGATAATGATCTCAATAAATCAATTTTGAAACTAAGGTTTAACCAATCTGAAGAAAAATCCAACCGTTGCAATTCAAGAATTATGATTGGATAATAATCTATCCGTTCTGACATAAACATACGAGCAAGAAAGCAGGACCACTAACGGCTACAAGGATTTGAACTCAAAGGAACTTGACCGTTAGATAAACCCCTATAAATAGACTACCTCTACCAAAAAAGAAAAGAGAGGAGAACATGAGGAATTAAAAGAATTAATCTAGTCAAGAAAGATCAAATTAAGGGTGAAAAGCCAATTTAAAAGAATTCCTGCTAAATACTGAATTGCAAGATCAAGAAATTTCTTCAAGTGTTCATTAGCATTCAAAGAAGATACAGATCATTCATTTGAAGAAATACAGAGCTGTGCATAACTTATTTATCTAGAAGAAAAGCTCAAATCACAATTGAATCATAGTTATTGATTCAAGTCTCAACTTTGATTCTATCAAAGGTTTAGACTGTGACACACCAAGAAGGTGTGAAGGACAGTTGAGTGCAGTCAGGAAGACTGTGGTTTTGATGAGCTGCTGAAGTGCAAATTCAACCCTCTAAGGACCAGTGTTTCAAACAATTGAAGAGCAGCAATTCTACCTGTTCTACAAGTGTTTAGATAGTGAAGCTAGGGATTAGTCAAGGACTATCAGTTTAGAACTTTTTGTAACCGGGCCATCTCAAAGAAGTTCTAGTGGAATTTTCCTCCGCATCACAGGGGAAGAGAGGAGTGACAGGATTACATCACCTGGAACCTCTATAATTCTTGTTTATTTACTTTACGCTTTTACTTACTTCATTACAGTCATAATTATTCAGTTCTTATTTACGGTAATTTCAAGAAACTGACTCAACAATTTATCTGATAACTTATATATCTTAAAGGCTAAATCAATCTGCTGCCAGTTAGCTAAACTAAGAATAAGTCAGTATTGACTTATCCTCAGTTGAGTTAGCTTAACTCCGCACAAGTTTTAACTGAACCTTAATTTGTTTTAAATCCAGTTTTAGAGACAAGTTTATTAACCCCCCCTCTAAACTTGTCTTAGCCTTTCCAAGGGACCAACAATTCCAGTTTTTAGGATCAAGCGCTTACCGTTGTACTAAAACCAATTGGTGTTAGTAAAGGTGCTACTTTATTTCCTTATACCACACCGTCACAGCGCCATGGGTCGAATGCACATAGGCGGGCAGAGTGCTGTATACCCAACAATCTCCCCCCAGCACCTGCTACCCACTCAACTGTGGTTTAACACATAATGCTGTTACCGGGATTCGAACCCATGACCTGCTCTGCTACCAGTTTTTAGGATCAAGCGCTTACCGTTGTACTAAAACCAATTGGTGTTAGTAAAGGTGCTACTTTATTTCCTTATACCACACCGTCACAGCGCCATGGGTCGAATGCACACAGGTGGGCAGAGTGTTGTATACCCAACAGTTAGCATTTACACGTTTGATGGAGACCGAAAGGAGACGTCAGTCGTGAGAAGAGGGTAGGAGAACCGGAAGGTAAAATCGACCCTTCATGGCATTCGATTTCTTATCCGGGGATAGTTGACATTGTCATTGCATTCACGTGCGTAGCATACCGAGTCATTAGGTTTAGGAAACCTAGACCAAGGAAGAGGTAGAGAACAATCTCATACACACGTACGAGGGGAGATTGCTTGCTTAGGAATGCACCGTTTCACACTTTCAAACACCATTGCTAGGTTGGAAAGAAATCATTCCCATGATACTACAAGAGGATGGCTAGGTTACACGTTATCTTGGCTAATTTCTTTTATCGTTTATCATCTTTATTATCACAAGCACTTCATTTATGCATTTATTAACTATCTTGCCAATTTGTGACCTAGACCGAATTAATATAAACTTTTTAGTGTGTGACCTCACAATTGAGCTTTCCCCGTGGATTCGACCTTGACTCACCACACTAGACTACATTCGACCTGGTACACTGCCGGTTGGATTGGACCTCTAGGATTTGGCCATCAAGTTTTCTGGCGCCGTTGCCGGGGAGGCTCTTTTGAGTAACGGTTACTACTTTTACTAGTTTTAAAACATTCGAGAATAGGTCAGACTTTCCTAATCTCATTTCTATTTCATTTCTTTGGTGCTTGCCTCTTGGTAAGTCACCAAGTGTTATTTTATTGTGTTTTTGTTGTTTCTACCTTGTAGTGGATGACCAAGACTCGACGTGGTACGGCACCACTTACTCCTCTCATTCCAGATATCAACATGTATATTCAGGAACGAGTAGCCAAGAACAAGGTTGGTCAAGCTCGTCGTGGTTTGGAGCTTAGTGGAGATTCCTCCCAAGGATCGTCTATCCGAGGTATAGAAATGGACAGAGACATGGCAAATGCACAAGTTGATCAAGGGCATGAAGACGCCCCAAACCAAGAACAAAACCAAAACCTCCATATCCTTAACCCTCCTAATCCCAACAATCCAATTCCACCAAATAACAACCCTCCACCACCACCAAACAATAACCAACAAAACCGCAACCAAAACCGGAATCACAATAACCGGAACAACCCCTCAAACCCAAGGCCAATTTGTGATCAAGCCGTGAGAAGGAATGAGACCAACAATCCAATTCGTCTACCAAACATGGGAGAAAATAATTTTGAGTTCAAAGCTCATCTCTTTGGATTGGTTGGAACAAGAGCACAATTTCATGGGCGTGATGACGAAGATCCCCCCCCCCATCTTTACAACTTTGAGGTGTTGTGTAATACAGCCAAGAGTCAGGGTGCGAATAGAGAGTTGAAAAAAATGTCGATGTTTCCTTTTTTCCTTGGATGGGAAGGCTAAATATTGGTTCATGTCACTTCCTCACCATTCCTTGACAAGTTGGGAGGAAATTCAAAATGCATTCTTAAAACAATACTTCATTCCGGGCCGGAATCTAGAGTTGAAAGTTGATATTTCCAGTTTCAAACACGGTGAACATAAAACTCTTGGAGTTGCATAGGAGCGATTGAAGAGGTTATTGAGGGCTTGCTCCGACCATGGTTATCCGTTAGACATGCAAATTCAATTTTTCTGTCGGAAGCTTAGAAAGGAATCATGAGCCGAGGTTGACCAAGCATGCAATGGTTCGTTGATGATGAGCGCGGCTCAAGATGTGTACGACGCTATTGAGAAGATTGCACAGAACAACAGAATGTGGGAAACTGGGTCAAGCACTAGAAGAGTTTCTTTTTGGGAGAAGCCACCGCTCAAACCGAAGTGTTAGCTCAATTAGCTTCTCTTAGCAAAAAGGTTGATGAGATCAAGAGGAATAAGAGTTTGGAAGGGAATGCGTCCATGGATACGAGTAGTGGGGAAATGAAAAATGAAGATTATGCACCATTGGAGATAACTGAGTCCGGTGATTATTCTAATGAAGAAGTGAGTTACATGCAATAACACTGAGCACTACATAACGCCTATAACAATTTGCAAAGAGATTTTCCTACTCAACGTTGGACTCCTAACCCGAACAAACAGGCATCAACCTTCGTTCCTCAACAAAAGACCTCCTTCAACACCAACACTCTGATACAAAATTTCCAAGGTCATGCCTTATACCAACAACGTCCTACTCAAGCTCATCTACGGAGAAGGAAGAGAGATGGGAAAAGATGATGGAAAATATCATGGGTGTTGTTTCGACTCAAGCTGCAAATATGCAATCGATGATGCCTTCTATAGGCACGGTGACACGGGATGTGGTTAATTTGAGAACATCCATGAGCGGTCATGATATGCGAATGAAAAACATAGAAGCATCTGTGCGGAACATGGAAGAACATTTGAGTAGAGAAGGTGAGAGGAATGCCAGTAGACCACCGGGTGGGCTTCCCAGTCATACTGAAAGAAATCTGGGGGGAGTGAATGCCATCATAACCCAAAGTGGAAGAGTTTGTGGAAACCAAGATTTTTATGAAAATCAAGTGGGAAACGAAGTTAAAAATGATTTGCACAACACTGAAGAAGAGAAGGAGTTGAGCGAAGAAGAGGAGGAAATTGTTGATAAATTTTTGCAAGGTGATGGATATGTTCGTGTGGAAAAAGAAAACGAGGATTGGGTGAAAATCCTGAGGATTTTGAAGAATCCGAGAGCAAACGATTTGAAGACTCTCTTTAGGGAACATGTCTCATTGACTCCCACCAATGCTGATCTGACTCAGGTCAATGATCACTGTAGACATTCATAGAGTTTTGGGAAAAATTTGACATGCGCCAAAGATACCTCGACGTACGTCAATGATGACCCAATAGTCAGATTCTAAGAAAGTCAAAGAGAAGGTGGTACCCACCGATAGTGAATGACGACCACCAGCTGCTCAAACATTGAGAAAATCATCCAATGATTCATCAAGTGGTAAAGGTAAGGAAGGTATGAACTACACTCCTAAAATTATTGATATTGAGTCATTACCTTATCCACCTAGAGAAGAAATCAAGAAGAAAAAGCTAGATAAAAAGTATGCTCGCTTCCTTGACACATTTCGACACTTAAATGTTAACATTCCTGTCATAGAAGCACTCACTAGCATGCCTGTGTATGGTAAGTTTTTATAAGACATTCTCACTAACAAGAAGCGGTTAGAGGAATATGAGAACATTTGTCTCAATGAGGAATGTTCCGCCGTGTTGCAACATAAGCTTCCACCTAACCTTAAAGACCCCGGGAGCTTTACCATCCCGTGTGAAATTGGGAGCTTTTTGTTTAAGAGGGTGCTTTGTGACCTTGGCGCTAGCATTAACCTCATGTCTTATGAGGACTTTATCAAACTTGGCATAGGAAAGTTGAAGAACACTGAGATGACTCTACAATTAGCAGATAGGTCCATAAAACGTCCTAAGGGAGTCATAGAAGATGTGTTAGTGAAGGTCGATAAGTTTTACTTCCCAGTTGACTTTGTGGTTATGGATATGGAAGAAGGGTATTCAACACCTCTTATTCTCAGTCGTCCATTCCTAGCCACGGGAAGGACACTAATCGATGTTCAACGTGGGGAGATAATTTTGAGAGTTAATGAAGATGACGTCACATTCAATATTTTCAAGGCTACGAAGCATCCGTACGATTCATGAGAGTCTTGTTCTTTCGTTGATGCATTGTCCTTTGCTTGTATGGAGAATGCTAACTTGCAGGTCTATGAAGACAAGCTTGAGGAATGTTTGGCCTTGTCCGTCTTTGACAGTGAAAGTGATGATGAGGAAATGAAAAGGGTGATTTCTTATTTGGGTGCCGGCCGTACATTCAACAAGCAGCCATGTCATCGATATTTGGAATTAGAACACGATGGTCCATTATTGAAGCCTTCAATAGAGGAGGACCAAGGAATCTTGAATTGAAAATTTTACCTCCTAACTTGAAATATGCTTTTCTTGAACGTGATAATCTTCTTCCTGTTATTGTTTCTTCGTCACTAACCGATGTGCAGGAAGACTTGCTGTTGAGGATGCTGAGGAAGCACAAGAGAGCATTTGGATGGACTGTGGCAGATATTCAGGGAATTAGTCCTGAGATTTGCATTCACAAGATCATTCTCAATGAAGATGCCAAGCCATGCGCTCAACCACAACGTCGTTTGAATCCCAATATGCAAGAGGTTGTCAAGAAAGAAGTCATCAAGTTATTGGAGATGGGTATTATTTTCCCGGTATCGGATAGCAAATGGGTGAGTCCCACTCAAGTTGTGCCAAAGAAGGGCGGTTTTACCATGAAGGAAAATGATAAGCATGAATGGATTCCGACAAGGGAAGTCACAGGTTACCGAATGTGTATTGATTTTCGGAGACTCAATGACCATACCAAGAAGACCATTATCCACTTCCGTATATTGTCCAGATGTTGGAACGGTTGTGCGGGCATAAGTTCTATTGTTTTCTTGATTGTTATTCGGGCTACCTACAGATATTCATTACGGCAGGAGATAGAGAGAAGACGACTTTCACTTGTCCATACGGAACATTTGCCTATAAACGAATGCCGTTTGGCTTATGCAACGCTCCAGCTACATTTCAGAGATGTATCACGGCTATCTTTTCCAACATGGTAGAGAGATTTTTGGAAATCTTCATGGACGATTTTAGTGTTTTTGGGGATTCTTTTGAGGAATGTCTCTCTCATTTGGAGCATGTGTTACAGCGATGCGAAGACATGAATTTAGTGCTAAATTGGGAGAAATGTCATCTTATGGTATCATAAGGTATTGTGTTAGGCCACAGGATTTATGAGAAAGGTATTGAGGTTGACAAAGCAAAAATTGAAGTGATCGAGAAGTTACCTCCACCGGTTAATCTGAAAACTTTGAGATGATTTCTTGGGCATGCTGGTTTCTATAGGAGATTTATTGTCGATTTTTCCTGCATTGCCAAACCCCTCAGTCATCTCCTTGAGAAAGAGGTACCGTTTGTTTTTGATGAAAATTGCATAAAGGCTTTTGAGACTTTGAAGCAGAAACTAGTTAGCGCACCTATTTTGGTAGCACCGGATTGGAATCTACCTTTTAAGTTAATATGTGATGCGAGCGACTTGGCAATTGGGGCCGTGCTTGGCCAATGTCATGACCGGGTGCTTAAATCCATTTATTATGCTTCTCATACATTGAACTCCGCTCCAGTCAACTATGCAACAACCGAGAAGGAATTACTAGCTATAGTGTTCACCCTCGACAAGTTTAGATCTTATCTCGTTGGTTCCAAGGTCATCGTCTATACTGATCATGCTGCCTTGAAGTATTTATAGAACAAGAAAGATGCTAAACTGAGATTACTTCGATGGATTCTCCTACTCCAAGAATTTGACATTGAGATTAAAGATAAAAAGGGTAGTGAGAACATGTTGGCGGACCATTTAAGCCGGTTGGATTTCATTGAAGAGGAAGGGAAATGAAGAGAGATTCAAGATTACTTCCCGGATGAACAACTCATGCTGGTGGATGCTCCCCCAACAATACAACTTATTCATGCCGGTTCAAAACCGAAGGAGTGCTCACCATTGTTTGCTAATATTGTGAATTAATTTTCATGTGAGTTTGTTCCACCTAATTGGACATGGCAAAAGAAGAAGAAATTCTTTCACGATTTGAAATTCTATTACATGGAAAAACCGAACCTTTTTAGGAGGTGTTCGGATGGCATTATTAGGAAATGCATTCCCGATAATGAAATTGATGACGGTCAAATTATACCTGTAAAAGTCATCAACGTTATCCTTAAATCGAGCTTAATACACTACAACACTTTTGGCTTTTTACGGCACAAAATAAATGCCGGGAAATGGGAAATAAGTGCCGTAAAAAGAAATCCCGGCACATAATATGGCGGTTATTTAAATGTCGTCAATACTGATGTCGGCAATGTTTTGTGGCATTTTCCTGTTTTGCCGGGAAGTTTTTGCGGCGATTTTATGGCACATTGTCAATGTGACGCATGTTTTATTTGTGGCACTTTGCTGACACTTCTCTAATGTGTCGGAATGTTTTACGACGGTTTTTCCGGCACTTGATTAATGTGACGGACATAACTTTGTGGCATTTAAACGACACTTATTTTAATTGCCACATGTAATTTGTGGCAAATTTGCCGACACCTTTCATATAGTTTGACACATGTTTGTGGCACTATACCGGCATTCGTTCTATTTGACGTGGTTTTTTAAATGGTAATTTACCGACACTAATTTTTATTGCCGTGAATCTCACAACATTTGTATAGCACATATAGAAAATGTCGGTTTTGTTTTAATTGCACTTTTGTGACATGTAATATGTTAATGTTTATGTCACGGTTATCAATATACGACTAAAGTACTCATATTCTTACATGACATTCATATATATTAATATTGAACAGAAAATTATTCAAAATATTGAACATGTAGTTTAAGGTTGAAATTGAAGGAAATGAAAACAAAACATTGAAGAACAATTGTTATCCAAACATTCAATCCAACAATAAGTCTAAATTAACTAGAAAAGCGAAAATGATGTTTAAAAGATTAATGCATTCAATACTAAAAAATGCAACTATTTTCCTCCTGAAAAAGAACAAGCATCCAATCTCATTAACTTCCAATCCCAGTAACATGAATATGTCCTGCAGAAGGTAAATTGAATGGTATGAAAAAAATGTAGAATTGATTAGAAAACTATAGTAGTATGTATGATATGCAAGTATATTTTACCTTTTATATGCAACTCTTCCGTCTCTGTTTCCTCTTTGTTGCTCCATCCTGCATCCATTGGGAAGAAAACAAACAATCGCTCATGACAACACATATCAATACACAAGTCTTTTATTGTATCAACAAAACTTTAACCCAATTCTGAATATGGAATAAAGTATATACAAAATTAAAGAGATAAAAAAAAAGAGGTACAACCATGTAGTCAAAACCAAAGCATAATCATATAAGTATGTTCATGAATATTGTAATTGTACGTACCTCTTCACCTGCATAATTGGTTTGAGATCCATTCCGTCCAACTTCAACCTAGATTGATAATAAAATATTGAAACACTTTATAGAAGAGATCTTGAATAAAATGTTTTGAACGCTAATAACATATAATGAAAAAATAACATTAATGCACATACATTCTTGATTCTTTGGGCACCAGAACTCTTGTTGGTAGACAAACTCCTTCATTTGTTTTTGCATAGGAAGATGTCATATTTTCAATCACCTAACAAACAACAACAAAATTCAATAATTATACAAGGATGTGTTGAATACATTAAACGTATCCATATTGTAAAAGTGGATGCTAGTATGTCTTCAAATGATAATATGATGAGAAAATGTATAAGGTACATATTATTAGAAATTTATGAAATAATCAATCACCTAATAGAATATAAAATGAATAAGATGCAAGTCAACACTAATAGCATATGCTGGGAAAAAAGTAAATGCACATACATGCTTGATCACTTTGGTACCAATAGGTATGTCGGGAAGATCTACGGTTGGTATACAATCAACTCCTTCATTTGATTTTCCATGCGATGATGTCCTATTTTCAGCCACCTTTCATACAATGAAAAATGCAATAAATATACTACATATTGAATATATTAAAGATAGCCATATTGCAATAGTAGATGCTGGTTCGATATCCAACCGTAATATAATGATAAAAATAAAATAAATACTAAATAGATAAAGTACATACATCATGATTTGGTAAGTTATCATCTTTTTCACAAATATCTTCATTCGCCATATTTTCTTTTTCCGTAGGATGTGGACTTGTACATTTATGTACCTTTGATATAAAAAACAAGATTGTTAAGAAACATAAAAAGTCGCAATATAGTGCGTAAAAAATCTACAAACAAAAGAAAAGGAGAGAAAAAAGGTGTTAAAAACCATGATTTTTCTCGAAATGAATAAGAAATGGCAAACATGTTGTTTTGTTAGGAAAATCGGGTCATCGCATATTTTACCTGCTCAATGTCTTCACTTAGAACATGCTCTATGTTTTCCAACGGTGTCTACACAGAGAGAATAAAAAACAACAAAAATATGTCATGATAATGATAGTACGTAAAAACTTGACAGGCTTGCCAAAAAATGTCTTGTAAAATAATAGAAAATATTGATTTATTCAGAAAAAGCGGTAAATTGAATCAGAAAGAACTCACCCTTTAATCACAATTCATGACTTATGTCTTAGACATTAAGCCTTTGCACATACTAACATACTCAGGTATGCTAAGTAATTCCTAACTACAATAAAATCTAACAATTAAGTGATCAAGTTGATGCCCAAAAGAGTGTACATAAGTTAAGAAACTAACCTGGTCGTTAGACAAAGAAGGATTGGATGGAAAGTTTCTATATTTTTCCATTAACTCTGGTAATCGTTGCTCCATCATGTGAAGAATTTTTTTTTCTATCTCGGATTTCATTTCATCAAACAATTGAGTAACTTTGTCTTTTAAAGAATCTTCAACGAACTTTGTCCATTCTGCAGACGTTTGACTTGAAGCCCTCGTCACTGGAGTATTAGTAGCTCCTATTCCATATGTGCGCAACATACCAGGCTTTTCAGGACCCAAAAGCGTGTGGTAAATCTCATCCTTTTTACGAACATCATTTCTATCAACCTCAGGTAGTTGTTCTTTCAATTCATTAGCCATATCCTATTATAGGAAGAAAATTCTAGTATTTACATGAAATAATTATAATACATACACATTTGTGAATCAATGATATCAAATTTCAACTTACAAGTATTTTCGATGTAGTCTCATCAAGTGGTTTTGATGTTCCTTTTTTCTTTTTTCCTTCCCTAGATCGTATAAAATCATCAAACTTGGATGGTTCACCACCCAATTCCTTCTTTAACTGCAAAGTAATGTTATCTTCTCGTTCAACTTACAGGACACCAAAAACTAGTAAAAATGATAGTAAAGTAAACAAATAATACATTATCAATAAGATATAAAATGTAGGAAAGAACTACCTCCTGCCGAACATTAGCAAAGCCCGATCGACCTGTTCTATGAGGCATTGTTTGCTTCTTTCTACTACGGCGGTTTACCTTGCTACGATGCTTATTGCAATAGTAAAGTGTGAGTGAGTAATGTCAAGACAATACATGCAAAAGTGAAAAGCATGAAAAATGCTCTAATAAATTGAAAAACTTACTTTAACCTTCTTTGACTTCCAATATCGAACTAATTGTGGCCATTGGTCATCCTCTACTCTATCAGGGATATTTCTAGCTAAGAACGCAGTGTCGTGCTTATAGGGTGTGAAATATGTGCCCTTCACCGTTGCCTTCCAATCTCTCCATAGCTTACCAACCCTCTGCAAACAAATTTTTCGGTATGTGGATGGCAGGTTTGTCTTTCCCTAATGAACAACAATCAATGTCATTTACCAAACACATTAAATGTCTAATTTTCAAAAAAATAATGAAGGGAAAACTAGCAATGCAATTAAACGCCACCGTACATCAATAACTTTACTTCAAAAATTATCATTTAAGTTCCAGTAAAAAAAAGAAAAAGGATAGTAAGATCAGTTTTAGACATTGCCTTGTGGACATTATTTAGCTTAGTGTATTATCGTGGTTCGAAATTGCGCTCTTGGGTACTCTTCTCACTTTATCAAGGATGAATGCTTGGATGTGTTCTTCATATTCTGTCATGTTGCTTCATTTTGTTATGTCAAGATTTTCTTAAACATGCTATAAAGGGAAAGAAAACAAAACTACAGATCCACAAATTAGAAATAAGTTCAAATTGTTGATTATAGTTATGTCAAGGATTTTTTTCAAGCCTGCTTTGTAGAGCAAGAACATAAAATTACAGATCCAGAAAATAGGTTGATAATGAAAACAAACAGGAATCCTATGACTTAGGGGTGGCATTTGGACCGGGCTAGCCCGACCCGGCCCGGACCCGGCCCGGTTTTTACAGGCCCTAACCCGGCCCTGAACCCGCCCAGCCCAGCCCGCCCAGCCCGGAATTTTTTTAGGGCCGTGCCCGGTCCTAGCTTCCCCAACCCGTGACCCGCCTGGCCCGGCCCGCAACCCGGCCCGCAACCCAGCCCGCCCAGCCCGGCCCTGAACCCGTCCAGCCCGCCCAGCCCGCCCGGCCCGCCCACTTTCCCCCCACTTTCCCCCCCTCTTTTTGAATTTTTTGAATTTTGAATTTCCCCCCCACTTTCCCCCCCTCTTTTTTTGAATTTTGAATTTCCCCCCCCCCCCCCCCCCCCCCCCACACTTTCATTCTACACCTATAAATACCCCTCTATATCATTCATTCTCCTCACACCTCTCTCTCTCAAATCTCTATCATTCTCAATATTCTCAATATTAAATTACTACTACAATATTAAATTACTCTATCATATATTCATACTATACTCTTTACTCATTTATAAATTTATAGTTTTATACTCTTTTAGTCTTTTATACTCTCTAGTCTTTACTATCTACAAATATGGATAATATTTTTGGACAAGCTTTCGGTGACGAAATTTTTGGTGATATTCCCGTATTCGACTCACAAGATGTACAAGTTTTTTCGAATTCGAGTTACGGTTCGACGCCACAATTTCAACAATTTGGTATGTATCTATCAATTATTTTTGTTTTAATTTATTTTTGTTTATTTTAAATTCGTTTTAATCACCATATTTAATTTGTTAGGTGGCGGTGCCGGTAGTGGTAGTGGTAGTGGTGGTCCTAGTGGTAGTGCCGAAGCACCCTTGGAGGAAACACCAAGTTCTTCCACAGTTCCCGGCGATAAAAAAGAATCGAAATCATTAATTTGGAAATATTTTGAAATTCATGATCTACCACAAAGGGAAGGTGATGACCCTAATATTAAAAGAACTAAAACTATTTGTTTAGTGTGCAGGAAGAGAGGAGTCACGAAAGAATTGTCGTGGATTCGGGGTCAAGGCAACGGAACGCAAACTCGGCATCTCAAAAAAGAGCATGGTATACAATACATTGCTAATGAGAAGCGGATAATACAAGATGGCGGTCATGGCTCTCAAACCCAACTCGGGGGGTACATGTCTCAAAATCCCGGGGGAGGTATGCCTTTTACTTATGATAGACAAAATATGATTGACCGCATGACTCGTTATATATCAATTGAAGAAAAACCATTTAATCACGCTGAAAGTCGCGCTTTAGAAGAATTTAATAAAATGTCTTTAAATCCACAATATTCAGCCGTTTCACGAAAAGTAATTAAAACAACAATGAAAAAACAATATGAAAAAATGAGGAACGAATTAATAGAAATGTTTTCCAACTATAAGGGCCGTGTTTCCTTAACAAGTGATTGTTGGAAATCTCCCCAATATGAGGATTATATTTGTATTACTGCACATTGGTGCGATCCCTCATATAACTTACAAAAAAGAATTATTGCTTTTGATCTATTTGACGAGTCTCACAAAGGTGCTATTAATATATTTAATAGAATTAAACAAACGTTAATAGATTTTAAATTATATGATAAAATTTTGTCAATTTCATTTGATAATGCATCCGCAAACACAGCGTCAATACCATACATGAAAGAACATTTACCATTGTTACTTGAAGGTTCACTTTTACATGTTCGTTGTTGTGCACACATTTTAAATTTGTGCGTCCAAGATGGTTTGTCAAACATATACGAAGTTTTAGAACCAATAAGAACTATTTTAAAATCGTTTAGATACAGTGGCAATGTTAGCCGAAGATTTAAAAATTATTGTTCTCAAAACGGTTTAAGGCCCCGTAAATTTTCATTAGATTGTAAAACTCGGTGGAATTCCACCTACAACATGCTTATAGAGGTTTTAAAATATAAAGATGCAATTAGTACATGTTTTAATGAAGAAATGATAAACAAGGGTAATCCTACTCGTATTACTCCGGAACTTTGGCAACTTGCTTTGAAAAATGTTGCACTCGTTTTTGAAAAATTTCATAAAGCAACAAAAGTTTTTCATTGATTTATGAACCAAATGTACATTCGGTTATAGTAGAGTGTTGTCAAATAATGTCTCTTGTAAGTGGTTGTACTTGGTTAACAAATGAATTAAATGCGGTCATTCAATCTATAAAGACTAAATGGCTAGCATATTTAAAAACTTTTCCTCACATATATGGTATTGCCGCTATGCTTGATCCCGGACTTAGAAGAGAAAATTTAACGATTTATTAATTGCATATTATTCATTTTTAGAAATAACGATTTTGACGTTGACAAATATGTAACGGAGTGTTATAATATTTTAGTTAAATTATATGATATATATTATGCTGAGAGAAACCCTGACGCTAGTACTAGTGGTCGTCCACCTAAAAGCAGTAGATTTGGTGCCTTAGGAAGTATATTAGGTAAAAGTAAAAGTAAATCAACTTCCATAACATCGAACGCAAGATCCGTAATTGATAATTATTTAAACACTGATGATATAATTGACGAAGATAACTTTAATATTTTACACTATTGGCGTAGTAAAGAGACCCACTGGCCCATTTTAACCGCAATAGCTAGGGATATACTTGTTATTCCTGCTTCTACTGTTGCGTCCGAGTCTGCATTTAGTTCAGGTAGAAGAATCGTCACCGACTACCGGACGAGTTTGACCGCCGAGTCGGTCAAGATATGTGTCCGCAATGTGGATTGGGAAAGAGCCAATAGACGGACACAAGACATGGAGTTCGAAGAAGATAAAAACGACGAAGAAGATCCGTGGTTAGAATACACAACATCCGGATCGGGATCTCCATCAACGAATGATTATTATGAAGACTAAGCCCAACCATCTACCAATCCATCCAATGACCAAGGTAAGTGACACGAACTACGTGGGCTTTGATTCTTTTGAGATACGTAGGCGACCTAATTATTATAATTTACAAAATCATACTTCCTCCATTCCATTGAATTAAATTACCCCAAGGCCCAAAGTTCTAACTCCCAAACATACTTATTAGTTATTACATTCATACCTCCACCTCCACTCCAACATAGTTACATACTTACTAGTTAGTAGTTACTACCCAAAAGAGCCAAAACTCAAATATACTACCCCCGCAAGTCTCCAACATACTTACATACTAGTTAGTTACTACCAAAAAACTCAATCATCATACCTATTACCTCCACATATTTACTACCCAAATGCCAAAACCCAATTCTACCCCCGATATACTTAGCACTTACTACTTACTAGTTACTACCAAAAATCCAATGGAATTGAGGAAGTAATTTTTGATTATTATAATAATCGGGTCCAAGCCCATTTATTTATATTTTTTTGTTGTAATAATGTAATTTTTTTATGTAAACAATAGTTGTAAAGTTGTAATAATGTATTATGTAAATGTAATTTTTATTTACGATTAATAAAAATATGATCTTTTGATAATATTATATGTTTATGTTTATTATCATTTATTATATTATCTTATAATAAAAAAACGTAAATGTTTGATTATATGTATTAAATACATGTATTATATGTTTATATGTATTATTAAAACATGTATTATGTTTATTATCTTTTTATGTAAATGGTTATTATCATTTTTTTTTATTAAAGTTATTAACATTTTTTAAATTTGCATAAATAAAAAAAATAAAAAAAAACCCGGACCCGGCCCGACCCGCCCCAAACCCGCCCAAACCCGCCCAAGGGCCAGGGCCAGGGCCCAATAGGACCAGCCCGCCCCAGCCCGAAACCCGCCCAGCCCGGCCCGCCCAGCCCGTGTATAGGGCCCGGGCCTGATCCCCCCAACACAGCCCGCACCAGCCCGGCCCGCGGGTCAGCCCGACCCGGCCTGGAGCCACCCCTACTATGACTTATGCATGATCATACCACTTATATTGCATTATTAAAAAATTGTACATATTGTATATCAAAGTCGTACAAGTCGTATTTTCATGGAAAAAATAAAATTATAAAATTCAAACCTGAACTTCTTCCCAGATTCTTTCCTTTTCATCATTCGGAACTAATCTCCAATCATGATATGTCAAGGGCAGCCTATTTCCATCCTTAGCTAGGATTCCCAAATAGGTTCCAAATGGTGCGGCATTTTCTCCAATAACTTGATTTTGCTCATCTAGCTCCAGTTCATGGATTTTCCCTTCTATAGCCCAATCCTCAGCGATTCGAGCTTCTCCTCTACCATTCATGTCGGAAGACTCATCATCGAAACCTTATATTAAGAACACGTCAATGAACTAAATGTAAGGAAATGATGTATTCTTAAGAAATTGTTTATGCGATATGACATGAAGACGCTGAGGTCAATACCACCATCATTTTGTAATTCTTCATCAGGAAAATTATCTTCACTTGAATCTTCCGTCTCGCTTGAAAAGGATGCAGATTCAGAATCTGAACCGGTTTCAGAATTTGAATCAGTTTCAGAATCTGAACCGACTTCATAATCTGAGCCACTTTCAGAATCCTGATCTATTGCTTGGAAGAGTTCACCAAGCTTTGGACAGCCGTATTTATTTACAACTATTTTCGGGTCTTCTTTTGACATGTTACTGGTTTGACGCATCTGAGTGGTATTTGTTTTCTTTGAAGCCATAATAACCTGCAAAAGAGAAAGCATGACATTACGTAAATTGTAACACTCTTATTGAAAGCATATAAAAAAATAGAGTGCAGACAAATTAAATGATTGACATAAAGATGATAAAATTTTGCATTCATCCATTGTTTAGTTTTTTTTTTCTTTAAAAAACTAGAACCATTACAAGCAAAATCACGTCATACGCCCAATGGAATAGCATTCTTAATTAGTGATATATTGTCCCTAAGAAAAATAGTGATATCATACTGCATTATGTTATCATATTATGTTTTTTAATTATTTACTTGGCTACAATAAACATTTAGTTAGCTTGCCATTAAAATCATTGATCTTTCGTCATCATCATCATTATCATACATATTCTTTATACTAAATAAATCATAAAACAGCATTGCCATATATTCTTCCGATTGTCTTTAATTTTTTTTCCTTTTCCTCGTCCGCTCTATCTTCTCTGTAAATCTTCCTTGCTTTGAAAAAGCTGCTAAACGTCTGAAGAATTCGAGAATTAAAGGCAAGTTTTGGTCCTCTCGACTGGGTGATTTAACGATTGGTGTCTTTTCTTGAGAAATTTTTTGGTCAGGTGGGGTGTCAAGTTGTGAATAGCGAATTGGGTTTCTAGTGGGATGTAGCTGCTTCGGGCCCTTCTATGCTTATACTAGACATACATCCTAGAATAGGCAAATTCAAAAGAAGCTTCTTTTATGATAACAGATGGGCTGAGAAGGTGGGGTTTCTGGATGCCGTGGAGAAAGGTTGGGCCATTGACACTGAGGGGACACTGATGTACAAGTTTAACATCATATTAAAAACAGTAAGGAAGCAGCTTATTGACTGGAGAAAGAATTTTACCACAAATTCAGCCCAGAAAATCCAAATACTCAAAGAAGAAATCAAGGTGCTAGAAGACAAGCAAGGATATAATGTTCGATGCATTTTCGGTCATTGCTTGGCTTTCTACTATGTGAATCCAAGGATTTCAGGTAGCATTTCAATTATTGATTTTTCGAAGTTTCCGATTGGTTTTTCGGTTTTGAAATCAGGTTTGAATTGTAATGATTCTGGTAGTTTGAACATACAGATAACAAGAATGAAAGCTATAGTAAAACAGTGCCCATGAATCCACCAATCCCTACTCCTAAATCTGCCAATGGGCATCATAGAAGGTTTGGTTTGGGCATTGGGATTGCATGGCCTGCATTCGGTTGTGCTGTTCTTGTAGTCTTTGGTTGGATTACATTCAAGAAGTTGAATGGAATGAAAACAGAGAACTCCCTTACAGCAGAGATTGTTACAAGACCTAGGAAATTTAGCTACAAAGAGCTTATGTTAGCTGCCAGGGTTTCATTCAAGTAGAGTACTTGGACATGGATCTCTTGGCATAGTTTATAAGGCTCTCTTGACAAACACGGGCTTGATTTTTGCTGTTAAAATATAAAATCATAGCCATGTGTAGTACCAAGAATCTCAAAAAGGTAATCCAATTGCAATGGACTCAAAGATACAATATTGCAGTTGGTTTGGCCTCTGCACTCACCTATTTGCATCAAGAGTGTGAACATCAAGTGATTCATACGGATATCAAAGCACGTAACATAATGCTTGATGGGGATTTCGGGTTTGCAAGACTAATGGATTACCAATGACCTCCCAATTAGAATGTTGACGGCTTCAGACGTGTGTGCAGACCTCTCAACTAGACAATATATTCCACTGGCCGAAGGGATTTCAAGTGCTAGGATATGAGCAAGAGCAATACGTCAACCCATCTAAGATTTGCACTGTTGTATAATTATAAGCCATTAACGAGGTCTAGGATAACTTCCAAACTTAGGCTAAGAAAAGGTTGCAACAACGGACCAATGACAAGTCCAGGATTGATAGCAATCAAGTCAATTTTATGTTCCTTCATGAATTTCCAAGCTGAATCCTCCGCTAATGTTTTCGATAGCGCATACTAGTTCTTAAGTTCCTCACAGAATGATGGATCTGTGAACCAACTTTCATCAACAACAACACCGTTTTTTTATGTTCTTGTTGAATGCAACTGCTGTCGTGGAAGATGTTAGTACCACTCGCTTAATCGATGGAACTCTAGTTGCACACGATCTTAGGACATTCAAGGTTCCTTTTACAGAAGGTTCCAATAGGTATGCCTCAGGATTGATTGCTTTGAAAATAGAACGGATAAAACATATGTTTTTAATAATGGGGTGGTGATTCTTGAAGTGGCTTGTGGGAGAAGGCCAACTGAGAGAGAAGGTGATGATGATAAAATGGTGAATTTGGTTGATTGGATTCAATGAAGATAATGAGATAACTCAAGAATTTTATAGTTTTTTTTAACTGTGCATGCGTATATTGATTGTCTGCATTTTAAAAAGAGTGATAACTCATGAATGCAAGTTGAGGATCCAATTGAAACTATGCGTATATTGATTGTCTGCATTTTAAAAAGAGTGATAACTCATGAATGCAAGTTGAGGATCCAATTGAAACTGAAAATAGCACTAGCCAAGAAAACGATGTCACTCCGGATTGTAAAGAAATGGTAACTCATTTTCTTGTTATTTTTTAAGGGTTAATCTTTAAATTTTTTTGGGAGCATGTTGTAATATATTTTTTTCAACAGATCTATTTTCTGGAAACAACAGATCTACAGAGGCTGGAGCACTGCCTTTAAAGGTTTCTAAAGGGATGAAGAGTTATATCGAACCTATCGAAATGCGGTAAGTTGACACATTAATTTCTTTCCAAATTGTCACTCTGTTTATTTAAAGATTTTTTTAAGGTTCCCTGCAAATTAAAGGCAACTTCCATGACCTTAATAAGGGTTTTTTTCCAAGTTCTTGCCCAGCTTAAACTGTGAATTAGATTTCTGTTTCTAGTCAACAACTCTGAAAATCGTATTAGTCTATATTACCAAAGGCCATTAACATGACATCCTGGAAAAACCATGATTTACTACTGCTGATTCATGCTATGAATTACTTGTTCCAACTTTAGATACTCAACCTCATTACATATGTCAAGACTAACCAACTTGGTAATGTAGGTTTTTTTAATCATGCTTTCCAAGTTAAATGAGGTAAATATATACATAGTATAATAAATCAAAATCATTAAAAACTACCAAAACTATCTCACCAAGATTCATAAAATACTGAATATATAAACTCAATGTTGTTGGCATAAAGCCTGAATTGCTGAGGTATCCTATTGGGAAAATAACAGGGTCCTTTTTTACACATAAAAATTAAGTGTTTCATTCAAAAGATCATGTGAGAAAAGCAACCTACTATTACTAAAGCTAAAAGTCATTACCGTGAACACTCTATCGAATCTTAAATTTTATTCATGGATCCTGCTTTAAAATGATAAAAATCTAATGCATTTCCTCCTCATATACAATGAATCAAAGACGAAATCAATTTAAACCACAGTAAGTTACCTTGATGAGATAAAATGAAATTCACCCTTGAGATGTGAGTCCTCACCTTAAGGCGATACAAGTTATCAAGGGATTTCAGAAAGGAGCGCGCTTGACTTCCCTGTTATCTACAACAATTGTGGAATTTTTTATAAAAGAACCGTGTTTTGAAGGGGAGTGTGGAAGATGATAATATATGTGGTGCTTTCAGGAAATTGTGTTTGTCAAAAAAGGATTATTCTTTTTTCCGATCAGATTGTGGTTATCATTTGAAATTTTCATCACTTTTAAGGATTTTAATTAGTAATGGGAACTTGTGTTTTAAGTTTTGGTGGATAAAACAAAACGTGAAATTTTTTATAGGAAGAAGTGGCGCTAAATAAAAAAAGAGGCGCTAAAAAGAAAAAAACACGGAAAATTATGCTGACTGAGGTAGTATCCCACGTTCTTTTGTTTATCTTGTCAACAACGTGTTTTTCTTTAGTTTTCTTTTTTTTTCGTTTAAAACAAAATAATATGAAACTGTTCCACTTATTTTTTTTCCGTTTAGAACAAAAGAATTATCGTATAAAAAATGAACAAAAGAATTATCTGTTATTTTGAAAAGAAGTGTGTGTGTGTGTGTGTGTGTGTATATATATATATATATATATATATATATATATATATATATATATATATATATATATATATATATATTGTACGTGGTTTTTTTTTAAAACAAATACACTTCCAGCTATTTTTGTTTCTTAAAACATCCTTTTTTTTTATTTGTTTAGTTATCTGCATATTTTTTGTCATATTAACTTTGGAAAATTAGGGATAAGGACACAATACGGAATATTTTTAAGTAACGGGACGAACCTACATATTTTTTATAGGGAGAAGGACAACCGCATAATTTTTATAGCGAGAAGGACAAACAGATGAATCCCGAAAATCGGTGAATCTCCCCGGTGAATCCCGAAATCGGTGAATTTCGACAAGTGAATTTTGACGGTGAATCCCGAAAATCGGTGAATTTTGACGATGAATTTTGAAAATTAGTGAATTTCGATAGTGAATTTCGGCAGTGAATTTAAACAGTGAATTTCGAACACAAGTGAATTTCGACAGTGAATAAATAGTTTTGTCCTTTATGCAAAAGTTTCAAAAGACTGTCCTTCTACTCAATTGATGAAATATTTCTGTCCTTCTCCCTCATTCCCCCTATTAACTTATGCTTAAAAGAATGTCATATTAACTTATGCTTAAAAAATAAAGATATCTTCATAATATTGATGTTTTGTCCTTTTTAATATTATTTACACTTTTATTTTTGAGGAAATATTATCACATTTAAACGATTATAACTTGTTATAGGTCACAACAGTTATTCGCGGACATCTGGCCAGAGTTCAGATCTTCAGCTCATGGTCCAATAATTATTTAAACCTCCATTTCGACGATTTTGGTCGGTGCCCACGGCTTCATTATAAATGTGGTTAATGAACAAATGGTTCGATACAGTTCAACTTAAATTTCAGGTCGTTCGTCAAGTAATATTTATTTGTCACACACTTGAAAAGTATAGATTCTTTTATAAGTAATTAATCAAAACAAACTTGAAATAGTTTAGTGTTAATTTGTAATCGAATTGAACTTCAATTAACATCAAGTTGGTATTTGGTCACCGAATTATAGCAAGTACGGATTACAAGAGGTTGAAAGAGGACAATGAGGTAGGGGATTTATTGTAATGTCATATTTGGATTTCAATTATCTAAACATCAACTATACATAAAAGTTTTCTAAACTGCCAGAGTGACGGTCTATGTTGGTTAACCATTGGGACATGAATACACGGCTCTAGAGTCGCTCGATTACTGAACCGATAAACCTCGTCCCCCAGTTGAATCTAAACAACTGAGTCAATTATAAGAAACGATCTTAAAACCCCTTTTCCCACACCCCTTTGCAACATGCATTTATAAAAGTGGTGCGTGAGATCAAGAACTAGGTGTACAAGCTAATTCAAGCATTAAGAACGAGTTTTGAGACACAGATTCATCGATATAACAACAATTAAGCACTACTCATTCCCAATTTCATCAATTAGAGGTGGACTTCTTCAATTTTCACATGATTTAGCTATGTAGATGTTTAGCTACTCATAATAAAGCTGGAAATAACAATCAAAGAGGAAATCAAAGCCATAAAACGGAAAAGAGATGAACTTAATTACCAAAATCGCATAAACTTGTCTTTACATCAAGCTTCATAAACATTTATGTCAATTGGTGAAGAAGAACAAAAATGCAAAAATACAAGAAAGTTAAGCTATAATCTAAGCTAGGAGATGCTTAATCTAAGTGAATTTGGTGTAAAAGTGAATCTATGGATCAAAAAGGGAAGAAGGAAGATCTAGGTATATTCTATGTAAGAGTATGATAGAGAGAATATGTGAGAAAATCTGTGCAAAATGGTATTTATATGCGTAGAAATTAAAATGTGCAGACAAACGGTATAATGCGCGCGCATGCCATACAATGCACACGCATTGGCTTGTATTGGTTGGAGATCAATTGGCTGAACTTCGTGTGATGCGTGTGCTCATTGATCAATGCGCACGCACAAATGGCTCTGTATCAATCCAGGAGCTTTTGCTGCTTGAATGCCCATGCATCTTCTTCAATACGCACGCAGTGGTTGAAATTCCTCCAAACTTGCATTCTGTTACTGGAATGCGCACACATTTCCTCTTTTGCGCACGCATTACTTACTGGATCTCCAAATCTTCACTTTTTCTTCAAACTTTCTGTCTCCAAGCCTCGGTTTCGTTCTTCTAAGCATCATGCCTCACTCAAGGTTTATGAGTCACCTATATCCTGCATCACAACACCTGAACACATAACAAGCATAACTCTGCAAGATAACTAGAGCTCAAATAGGGTTAAAAAAAACACCGTAAAATGACGAGGTTTCCCATCTATGTGACGGTTCACCTCTAAGTGAGCGTGCAACGTGATTTTACCCTATAATCGGTCTATAAGTATTCAGAATGAGCCCAAAGTGTCGTAAACGGGAGTTGAAACATGCACCGAAGCACTGTAAGGTTGCCTCTCATCAACCCCCCAGTTCATTAATAGACGGTTTGATCACGGTTCGATATGATAGGTATAACGTTTAGATAGTTGGTCAACTACTAATTTTTTCACACTTTAAAATTTTATTTTATAAATAATTAATCAAATTGAAAATAAAATAATATCCCAAAAAAGAAAGATGTATAATAAGTATGGATTATAGGGATTAAAAAGGGATAAAGGATAAATGATTTGTTGTTAATATCATATTTGTATTTTGAATAACAATAACTTTACTCAAAATTTGATTGGAGCGCCAGTTTGACGGTTTTTTGGTTGGTGACCAAATGTTCATGACGATTCATCAGTTCGGTCACGGTTTGCTACAGTTCAAACTAGCGGTGTAGTCAATTATTGAACCATGAGTCAAAAATTAGAACCGTGATAAGATACACGTTAGGGTGTACACGGTTAGGTTCGGTTCGCATCGGTTAATGGTCGTAACCGAAACCGAATTGAAATTTTCGGTTAATTGAAAATCCGAACCGAAACCGAACCGTTTGCAAAAGAAAACCGAACCGAAATAATCGGTTCGGTTGGTTAACCGAAAAACCGAAATAAAATCAAAAGTAAATAATTAGAGATAACCGAATTGAGCCTAACCGAAATAACCAGTTGTTTAACCGAAAAACCAAACCAAATTTTATCCAAATTATACGATTACAACAGTTTGACTCACTGGTTTCGGTTCGGTTTCGCTTCGGATGTAGACAGTTCGGTTTCGGTTCGGATGTAAACGGTTCGGTTTCGGTTTGGTTTTTGGATAATTGACAACACTAACCGTAACCGACTCAAAAATTTTGGTTTTTCATTTTGAAAACCGAAAACCGAACCGTAGCACTTATTAACCGAACCAAACCGAACCGAATTACCCCGGTTCGGTTAGATTTTCGGATTATCCGTATCCGTGTACACCCTTAATACATTTAATACACGTGGATTATTGTTCTTATACTCATGATATGGTGTGTATGTTATGTAGGTGTGTGTAACACACACTCAAATCTGCTTAATAAAGGAAAAAAATGCTGATTAATGAGAAATAAAAATTGCTTGAAGTGCATTAATCAAAAAACGTTTATTTAAAAAAAAAAAACTCTTTGGTAAAAAGAAAAGACAAGTTCGGAGATTTTGTTGGAAAGGATAAAACTTCAATTTATTTCCTTCTTTTTCCCCACATTATCATCCATTTTCTTCAGATATATAACCACAAATCTCTTCAGTCAATTATTCGATCAACCCTTATCTCGCCTCCAAAATCATTCGATTTGTTCCTTATCATCTCCTTATTTCGATCAAATCTCGCAACAGTTTTCTGTATATATATTCTCCCACTGCTTTAACCAGTTCAAGCAAATTCGTATTGGCTCTTGGGAACTTCTTACTGCTAAGGAATCGAAGGGTAATCTTAAGGGCAATATTGCAGTGCTATTTTTTCCTCTAAGTAGGCGGCTCTTGTTTCAAAATTCTCGCAAATTTCCACTCCGTGACAGGTAATCTGAAGGCTTATTTTTGTGTGGGCGCAGATATTAACAGTACTTGGATTCTTTTACGCAATATAATTGGTGTAAATAGATTTATATATTTAAACCTGCTTAATGATTGATATGTAATTTTTTGATGAATTTTTTTTCTTTTTTATGCGACATGTTATATTTTCAATCAATTGGGATTGAAAATATAGGTTCTACTAGTCTGTGTATTGCTACTATTTGAGTTATAAGTTGTGCAGTTTGATACAGTTCTGTTTGTTTATGGATTAGCTGTCAGATTAATTAGTGGTTTGCTCTAGTTCTTGTTGTTGTTCTGTGTTTTGTTCCAGACTTCCAGCGGCTTTGCTGGTTATTGTTAATAAGATATTCATGTGGTATTATTTTTGGACATTTGAGGTAAAAATGGACAATTTCACATCCATTGTCTTCATGTACTTTGACATTGCTTTAATAATTGTCTTCTTGTACTTGTTAAAAAGTTGGATAAGTAAAGTTTTGTTTTGCAATTGATTGTTGAAAATGTGATGAATTAGGTTGCGTATTGGGATACAACAAACATAAATTGAAAAATCTACATAATTTCCATTAGCAATCATTCACAGAGTTATTTTGAAGTTGTTAAATCATCTTAATGTTAACATTTTGTGTATAATTCCGTAAGCAAATCATTTTTGTATTGTGTATTATATCTGCATGCTGTTGATATTCTATATTCAGTGACTGATGAGTAGTTATTTTTGTGTGAGATCAGATATTCCTTGCATGCTAAGCGTATATTTAGTGAACTTCATGAGCACGCTTATGTAGTGGAGCTTGATCTTCGAGGTAAAGATTACTCTTTTCAATCCATACATTACACATCCTCTACTTTATGTGGCTCCTAAAATGTTGAACAGCCTTTTTTCTATTTGGTGACTATGTTTCAGATGATGGACATCTAATACAGGATGTTATTCTTGATTTGATTGGGCGTCGGACCGTTACCCAAGTCTTTGTGAATGGAAAGCATGTTGGTGGCTGTTATGGTAAGTGTTTTAACTTGAATTTATTTGTTCTATAGCTTTCTGATTAGACAAGGAATGATGCATGTGACAGCATTCAAGAAATATTAGCCCGTTATGGAGTTCGACTACGCGTTCTTGATTGTTGTCATGTGTGTTTAACTGCGACTTAAATGTGAATTTTGAGTGTTTGTAATATGTTTGTTTCCAAGGATAAGTTTTGTTTCTTTCACATCATTATGGGTAGTGATGGAAATTCGGAGGTGATTTTCCATCAAACACGGTTATCAGTTGTTATTTTATTTATTTTTTTGCAATGATTTTGGGACAATACGATATACAGTTTCAATATTTAGAAAATTGAGCATATTTTATCGATTCATAACTATGGTTAATGATTAAGAAACCACATTAGGCTCACCTTTGTCACACCCCAACAACAATAGACTTTTTCACGGTCACGATTATCACCTTTTGAATCAATCTTTCTTCTGTCAGTTGTCACAATCGATTTGTACCAGTCAAATTCTGAAGTGAGAAATGTTAACATTTTTTTGTAGTACCTTGACATTTTTGTATTTAAGTGGGAATCTAAAATAGTTTCTTAGTTCATGTTAACATTTTTATAGTGAAAGTGCGTCGTCGTAAGTTAAAATGATTCCTTCTAATTTGTGTATTTTTGTTGCAGTAATTTGTGTATTTTTTTAGTTTCATGGACAAGTCGTGGATAACTCTCGCTGACCGTACTTGTGCTCGCTTTAGTAAAGGATTAGAAGATTTTCTAGATTTTGCATTTCTCAGTAAAAGCATTGATGCAAAAATACGATGCCCATGTAGAAAGTGTAAGAACTCTGTATCCCACAAAAGGAATGATGCATATGAACATGTGATCATTAAAGGATTTCTTAGTACTTACATGAATTGGATGTATCATGGTGAAGAACCATGGTATCGTACCAAACAAAAGGATGATTCTGTCACACAAGAATCAACCGATGCCACTGCAATGCATGAGTTGATACATGAAAACTTGGGGATATTTCATTCAGAAAGTATCATGAATGATGTTGTCGGTAGTAGTGCAGACATGGGTCATGTTGGTTCGAAAGTAGACGTTGATAATGTACCATTTGAAAGTGTTGACAAGGATACAGAAAGATTTTTTAAGCTAATCAAGGCTGCAGAGGTAGAGTTAAATCCAGGATGCAAAGACTTCACATTGCTATCATTTGTTTTAGAAGTTTTACATTTAAAGTCCCTCGGTCGGTGGAGCAACAACTCATTCTCATTATTGCTTGAGAAATTAAAAAAAGCATTTCCGTAAAATGACATGTTTCCAAGTACATATCGAGATGCATGGAAGATTGTGAAGGATTTAGGTCTTGACTATAAGAAAATTCATGCGTGCATAAATGATTGTATGTTGTATAGGAATGAAACCGAAAAAGATTTATCATGCAGGAAATGTAAGGAACCACGATACAAGAAAGTTGATGAAGAAAGTGATGAATTGAATGAAAGAGTACACAAGATACCACAAAAAGTTGTTCGATATTTTCCTTTAAAACCCTGACTTCAGAGGCTCTATATGTCATCTAAAACTGCTCATTTGATGAGGTGGCATGACGAGGAATGCACCAAAGATGGGATTATAAGACATCCTGCAGACTCGCTAGTATGGAAAGATTTTGATGAAAAACATCCAGACTTCGCAAGTGATTGTCGCAATGTAAGACTTGGTCTTGCTTCGATGGATTTAATCCTTTTAAAACCATGAATGTCTCCCATAGTACATGGGCTGTTATTCTTATTCCTTACAACCTACCCCCATGGAAATGTATGAAACAATCATCTTTCTTTTTGTCCATACTCATTGATGGCCCCCGTAGTCCAGGAAATGATATTGATGTATATCTACAACTATTAGTTGATGAATTAATAGAGCTTTGGGATCAAGGAGTACAAACATATGATGCTCAAAGCAAGCAAATGTTTTGCTTACGTGCAGCATTGTTATGGACTATTAATGATTTTCCAGCATATGCTAATTTGTCTGGTTGGAGCACAAAAGGTAAGTATGCTTGTCCATGTTGCAACAAAAATACCCGTTCGCATTGGTTGAAGCATGGGAAAAATTTTTGTTACCTTGTCCATCGTTGATTCTTACCAAGTGACCACAAGTATCGAAAAGCACGTCTCACATTTGATGGAACTGTGGAAACAGAATCCAAGCCTGTTAGATTATCTGGAACTGAAATTTTGGAACAGTTGGATGGTATGGCTAATAACTTTGGAAAAGTTTCATTGCAACCAACTGAAAAAAAGCGTAAAAGAGGAAACACACAGAATGTTGTGACGACTTCAAAGCAATGGTACAATTGGAAAAAGGCAAGTGTATTAAATGGAATACCATATTGGAGCGGAAATTTGTTGCCATTCAATATAGACATCATGCATAATGAAAAAAATGTGCTGGAAAACATCTTGTGGACTATATTGAATGTTAAAGGGAAAACAAAAGATAATTTGAACAGCCGATATGACCTTCAAAGAATGAAAATTAGAAAAGGACTTCATCCCCAGGTGCGAGGGGATAAAACATATATTCCTGCATCTTGTTTCACAATGAGTAAACTAGATAAAGATATATTTCTACTTTTGTTGAAAAATGTTAAGGTCCCCGATGGTTATGCATCGAATATATCAAGGTGTGTGAATCTTAAAGATCGTACTATAACGGGGTTGAAAAGCCATGATTGCCACATTCTTATGCAACAATTACTTCCTATTGCAATAAGAAAAGTTTTACCCAAGCACGTCTGTAGAGTATTGATGGATTTGGGTGATATATTCAAACAATTATATGCAAAAGTCCATTATACACCTGAAATTGAAGCTTTACAAGAACATGTTTCACTTACTCTTTGTGAGCTTGAAAAAATATTTCCACCCTCATTTTTTGATATTATGGAGCACTTGGTTATACATTTACCTGAAGAGGCACTCCTCGCTGGGCCCGCTCAATTTCGTTCAATGTACCCGATAGAAAGGTTTTTTTCCTTCATATTTCAACTTAATTTAATTAATGTCGTGTTTGATACATTATCACACATGTTATATTGTTATTTTTCTTTTTATAGGTATCTATGCACTTTGAAAAACTATGTTCGTAGTCGAAGTCGTCCAGAAGGATCAATAGCAGAAGGCTATCTAGCCGAAGAGTGCATGACATTTTGTTCCATGTATCTTGATAATGCTGAATCAAAGCTTACTAGATATAATAGGAATTGTGACTTGCCTAAGGGTTCAAAACTTGAAGTTGGTCGCTCATTGGGAAAATGGAAGATGGTTCATCTAGATGATGTTTCTTGGGTCCAAGCACATAGATATGTGCTTGCAAATACAGAAAGTGTTAATCCTTTTTACAGGTGAACCATTGACATTTTTTTTACTGTACAAACTTAATTTTAATGGAAGATGGTTCATCTAATGTTTCCATTGTTAATCCTTTTTACAGGTGAACATTGACATTTTTTTTACTTGTACAAACTTAATTTTTACATATGAATAACCAATATATTTATCTTTTTTTTGTACAAACTTAATTTTTACATATGAATAAAACCACTATATTTATCTTTTGCAGTGAGCATAAGTGATTGTTACAGAATGAGAGACCCCGTGTATCAAGCTATGAAAGAGAACGAATTCATAATGAATCATTTCATAAATGGTTTAAAGGCCATGTAAGGAAATTGAAATATTTCTTGATACGGTGTAACGTTTAATTATTTTATAGTTTAGTTTTTTTATTAACAAGTGTTTTTTACTCTAGGTTGCTCAACTAGAACAATCTACAACATGGCGAGATATGCATAAAGAGGTAACTTATTTAGCTGCAGGTCCTAGTAAGTGGGTTCGTAGATACTCTGGATATATCATCAATGGATTTCGTTTCCATACGAAGAAAATTGAAAGAAGAAGAAAGACACAAAACAGTGGGGTGTTTGTAGATGCAAGTACTAATAGTTATGCATCTACAAAGGATAAAAATCCAGTATATGCAAATATGATCTTTTATGGAGTTCTAACAGATATCATAGAACTGAGCTATGCAAATGACATGAAGTATGTCCTCTTCAAGTGTGATTGGGTTGATAATAACAATGGTTGTAAGCAGGATGAGTACAACTTCACCCTAGTGAACTTTAAGCATTTATTATACAAGCAAAATAGACACACGGATGAACCATTTATCTTGGCATCTCAAGCCATGCAAGCTTGGTATGTTCCAGATCCGCATGAAATGGATTGGCATGTGGCCATCAAGATGACCCCTCGTGATTATTTCAACGGCACCTTAGATTCATCAACAATTTCAAGTTTTACTAACGACGATCCTACGGCAGAAATACGACATAAAGGTCCAACTTCAAGTGTAGAATTAAATGGTGATGATGTAGATTGGGTCAGAGCTGAGTGTGAAGGGGTCATTGTCGATGAACCACCACTTGTGGTTGACAACACGAGTGAAATTTATTCAAGCGAGAATGATGAGGATTTATTGAATGCCGAAAATGAAGATGAAGAACGTCAAAATGATTTCGACGTGGATGTTGACGAGGATGACCAATTTTCAAGTGAAGATAATTATGATGAATCCAGCGAAGATGACGAGGACCAGTGATATGTTTTCATTTTGGTCAATATTTCTTTGGTTTTTTATTGCTTTATCGTCTTCTTTCGTTTTTATTTCATTATCGTCGTTGTATTAGGTTGAAGTTTTACCATGTAATTAATCTATTGTTTTTAGTTTCGGGAATGCACCCTGACATTTCAGGTTGTTTTTACTATTGAATTCGAGCTCCGTATAGTCTTTTTTTAAGGTGCATTCTAAATACTTGGTACGAAAGCACAAGTTGAAGGGCTGTTAATATATATTTATTTTTTATATTGCTATACATATATTTTTTACGGCTACTAATATATATATGGATGGATTTTATTTGGCTACTAATATATATATGGATTTCCCTCAAGAAAATAATATATATATATATATATATATATATATATATATATATATATATGTGGATTTTATTGAGAAATACATTGGAAAATCATAAAGTTAATCACAAGCCTCCATATAATGTATAGACGAACACTAGTTAATCACAAGCCTCCATATAAGGTTTAGACCAACACTATTTAATGGTTGTGAGTGTTTTTAGTATTTTTTAAAATTTTGAAATAAAAAAGTGTAATGATATGATGTACTGTCTACAAATTACGGAATGTTTAAAGAATAATTCTATGATTTTTTAATTTTCTGGGGTTTAGTTCTGAGTGTTTTAAGTATCTTTTAAAAATTATGAAATGAAAAGTGTAATTACATAAAGTTGAAGGAATAACTCTATCATTTTATAATCCCGGGCTCGACTAATAAATCTTGGGCTCGAAACTCGACTTAAGTTCAATCGAGCTATAAAAAAGCATGATCGAACTTGACGCGTTAAGTACTCGATTTAACTCGATTCGGCTCATTAACTCGATTATCATTTAGAATTTATTTAATTTTCATAAATTATGACAAGATCGAGTTCGACTCAGGTAATAATTAATGCTTTACATGAAATAATATTTAATAATAAATTATATATATATAATTAATCGAATATTTATTAATCTATACTTTGTTACTATAGCTTGAAGCTCGAAACCGGCTCGGTTAACTACTCGAGTTTCATGACTCGAGCTCGAACTCAAAAAAATTGAATCGAGTCAAACTTCTCTACGAGTCGAGTACAAGTAGCTTGGTTAACTTACAACCATAACAGAGACGAAGTCGATTAAATCGCATCCGTTGAACACGTGCTAACAACCCAACAGTGATCCACTTGGTCAACTATAACCCCTAAGATACGTCGATAGACTATAACCCCTAAGATACGTCGATAGACTTTTCTCTTATAAAGGTGCATGCTTGTGCATTTGTGTAAATGAAAATAGGGGTTTTTGACCATCTTCTTATGGTATGTATATATATATATATATATATATATATATATATATATATATATATATATATATGATATTTGAAGATATATATGGTTATGATTTATTTATGCGTGTGTTTTGTATGAATTTATAATGAAATACCATGATAAGATACGTATTAGTTCTTATAACATATTTTTTACTTTTATAGCCCATTTTGAGATAGTGTTATGAAAACGCTTTATATTATTGCAAAATGCAAAAACACCATAGTTAGTGTCGTTTTTTCAATGAATAACAAGTGGAAGTTTGAGAAATGTCGTGCATTTTGTGGCATTATGTTTAAATGCCATGACGTTGTCATAAAATATATGACATATATACTGAGTGTCATAAAAGTGACGTATTCTATACGACATAACAGTAATACGCCACAAAAAATGCCACAATTATGTGGCGTAAACAATGATTGCCAGTTAAATGTCGGAAATTCGTGGCACAAAATAATATGTCGCCAAAACGCCATACTTTTACGACAATTAATAACTTATGCCGGAAAATTTACAGCATTTATGAAACTGCCACAAAGAAAGTGTCGCCAAAGGCTTGTTTTGTTGTAGTGATAATATATATTTTATATTAAATCACATGTTTATAATGTTTATTTAATGTTATGTGATTTATAGAATATAATTTGGTATTTATCTATTTTTATTATTTAAATACGATTTACTGTGTGATAATTATTGATTTTATAGATTACGTTGAATCGGAGGATATCTACCAACGAAGGAAGTAAATCTCAAGATAAATCGGAGCGGAATCGGATTGCATTAAAGATAAGTATCAAAGTAGCATGAAGAGTGGAGTAAGGAACAAGAAAAGCCAGCGAGCCAACAGAGACTGGCCAGCTCACTGGCAACGAAGTGGCAGCTCGGTGGGAGCGATTTCGGGAAAATTATCGGATCGGCTCGGAGTTATCTCGACACGTTTTCTATCTCGTTAGGGTTTAGGATTTACGAATTAGGTCGGCTGGAGTTTATCCTAAGTCGGTTTTCCAGCCTATATATACTTATTTCATTGTATCACTTTGTACAACTTTATATAACACAAATTCTCAGTTTCTCAGAGCAGTTTTAATACAAGTTCAGCAGCAATTATGTGAGTTCTTGTATTTATTTGTTCTTTGTTCTTTGTAATTAAGTCCTCCCAATTATTGTTTATCGTTTGAGGTTGTTCGTTCTTCACTGAACGATGTAGATCTAAGGATACGATATGAGGCAGTGGGGATTCCTTGTCTATAAGGATCCACACGCCCAGATCTGTTGTCCGGTGATCTATAGATGACTTCGGTATGATCGACAATCATGTTTTTAGTAGATTTATATAATTGCTTTATGAATCTCTATTTTATCCGTTATGTATATAGAAATGCTAAGATTTAGGTTTTCGCCACGTCAATCTAGCCACGTCTTTATGGTGTGATTGTCCACCTAGAATTTCTTGTCTTAGTAGATATGGCTACGGCTATGTTGCTCGTCTGTTTTAATTAGCGTATTATTAGGAAATACCAATATAGTACTCATAGGTCGGCTCATGAATTGATCTTCCGGGACTTTCAACGAGCTCTAGATCTGTGTTATATTTGGGAATTGCTAGCACCTAGTTATACGTACGTTGTAGATTAGCATGAGACCGTGCATGTAATTGTTAATGGGACGGAGACTAATGTTAGATGTAATATCGTTGGATGGATCAAGATCCACCCGATTACGCAGCGGAATAGTATAGATCTAGATCCAGTCAACCAAAATACATAAAATAAATAGATCTAACCTACGAGGGGGTTAGATTGCTTACCAGTTTATGGTGAATAAACTCCAAGAACAATCTTCAATCCTAGATCCAAGCTAGATGAGAAGCCACAGTCTTCCAACGTGTGTCTCCAAGCACCACCAGGTGGATGGTGTTTCAAGCCGCCGGACCTCCTCGATATGCTACCTTAGAAAACCTGAAGTTTTCTAAAACTCGAACCCTAGTAATATAGCCGAAATCTCTAAGCTATAATACTCCCAATTATTTCAAAAATAAGTGTGTCAATAAGGCTTGGGAGAACTCTCTTTATATAGGAGAGTAATCCTTGTACTCCAAGGATTTAATAATTAAGAGATAATCATTAGATTAATCCTTATTCCAAATAAAAGATAAATAAAACAATTATCCCAAACAAATTAGGATAAATCATATTATTATCTAATATTCCATGAATTATCATTTAACAAAAAAGATAGATCACACATTAAATAATTATCCAAGAAAACTAATTCCTTAATAATCATTAACATCAAATTTGCGCCACCTTAATTAAATAAAAGGTCCACACGCAATTTTTGACACATTGGACCGAGTCCACGAAAAATTTCTTTTCCATGTATTTAATTATCTAGTCCAACTAAACAATTAATCCACATATCAATTAAATAGTCCAATCCAATTATTTAATTACAATTGAGGTGAAACGACGAGAAAACATATGCTATGTTAGGAGCCACGTCAGGGACCATGGACCCATATTCAGTAGCTACAATAAATTAAATAAAATTATTCGTCAGACCGAACAACTATATTCAATCTATTAATTCCGGAATTACACCACCATAAACCCGAAACTGAACTCTGCCGAGTATAGATAACTTATACTCAACTATGAGTTGATAAGTGACGGACCTTTTCTATGCTATCAATCCTTACCGGCAGTGTACCGGGTCAAATTGTAGTGATAGTATGGTGAGTCAGGTGTCGATCCTCAGGGAAACTTGGTAATTCACCGTGTGATTAAACACCGAGAAACTATTATTATCTCAATCTAAGTCGCAATTTTATCATCCAACCAAACTCTAAACTAACAAAGCATAAAACTAAAACAGATATATATAAGTATATAAATATATATATATATCAATACATATATATAGATATAAATATATATAGGTACCAAAACAATATCTAGGGGAGGGAGATAGATATTATAATTAGAGACTAGCCAAGAATATGTTATTGAATGATTATATCTTTCTAGTGGAAATTAGATGTGCTCGATCATTATTTTAAGTTAAATCAATTATACGAAACGGTGCACTCTAAACTAAACAATTCATCCTCACACGAGCATCTGAAATTGTCATATGTCCAATCATTTGTCCAAGGTCATCCTCAAGCATGGGTCACTCCCGTTTTGTCATACGGCCAATTTTAAGGTATGTCAATTAAACAAACGAATTAAACGTAATAATCTCTTGAGTACATATGTCAATAAGAGTTTGTTTCTCCCGAAACAAATCTACCCCCGGTTTAGGAAATCGGATTCCGTTGTCACGTTTTCACTCGGCCAATTTTACCCTCCGGTCTTTCTATTAACGAGTTCATAACCTAACTACGAGGCGTCAATTCATAATTAGATTATGAATTCTTTCATATCAAGTAGCTAATTCCATACGAATATAGAAAGAGATTCATTATAACCGATTTTTATCCAATTTTTGTATAGTCATCATCCATTTCCCTAAAAAGATAATACTAATCCAATTTCATATCTTGGCTAGATATTAAGTTAGCCTAATTTCATTATAATTAATATATAGATACTAATAACAACGTAAATACATTAGAAAAGTTACCAGATTACAATCGAAGCTTCAGAGTTGTATCCTCCGGAAATAGCAACTCCTTTACATCAATGAGCCTTGATACATCCTCTAAGTATTATAACGATACTTTATACTACGACATTATTCCGGCGAGTGCCGTTTACGACTTTTATTTAACTAAAAACAACAAAACGAAACTATAGATAGATATAGAAGAGAGATATATGCATTGGTACACTTCAAAATGGTTGCACTTGAGCTCTATTTATAGAGTACACCACAAGGCCGGCGCGTGCCGGACACCAACCGGCGCGTGCCGGCTACACAGTATATATTCCCTTGTCAGAGATTTGTGGGCCCAATGTCAGAGATTTTCCTGCAAGATCCGGCCTTCTCCGGCGCGTGCCGGACATACAACATATCTGATGTTCGTAAAAACCGATCTCGAGCTGTAGACCTCAGATTGACATGATTTGATAGTCGTTGGAAAGCTCTCTTGAAGGTCTACAACTTTCATCAAGGACTTTTTCTCTGAAAATGCCTCTAAGTTAGATCAAATGTCCGTTGAAGATGAGTTACGGTAGAAACATTAAGGACAGCTGATCTGTTCAAAGTTGTTAGATTTTGGCATAATCTTTTATCCCACAAAAACTCATGATTTATACTTCAAAGTATGTCATATTTTGGGATCTCGGTAAACATCTGATCCTGCAATAAAATCAACGAAACACCAAACGTAAATCTGACAAAAAAACATCATTTTTATCGTTTTTATAACTTATGCATCTAATTATAACTAACTATGATTTTTATAAGTTTTCGATGCATTTATATGAAATTATACTAAAATATCATAAAATAATAATAAAAAGTCTTATAATATGATCATATATTTTTCATACATCACAACTCCCCACTTAGCTTTTGATCGTCCTCGAGCAAAATAAGCGATAATATAATTCTTCTAGATTAAATTCCTAACTTAGTAACGTATGATGTCAATATTATAATTATATTATTTTCATCTATCTAAGATATTAAGAAGATAAAAAATGTATATAACGTAATAAACTAGTTATAAAATATTTTTTAAATGAAATTTTTCATGAATTACTTTATAAGTATAAATAAAATATTTAGAACAACTTTTTAATCTCCACTGTATGATTTATCGGAATCAATGACTAAGTCAAGTAGTTGGCAAATTGGCTTGTAACGTTCAGGCTCAGGGTAGTTGGCTAATCGAAAAGGATAACTAAGGGAAATCAAAAGAGATAGAAGCAAGTCGTACGTACTTACACCTTCATCTTCTGATCAAAAATTTCTCAATTAGTAACACTCCTGACACTGTTTTCAATTTTTAACTTTAATAACTTCCAAAATAGGGTTTTCTCTTTTTTTTTTTTTTTTTTTTTTTAATAACATAAATAATAAGAACTTAAGAACATAGGCATTGCTTTATCAAGATTGATCGGAGTACTACTCTTTCGATCGATAATCACGAATCCGGTTTCCTTAAACTCGTGATAACTCTTGATAGTTTTGATTCGACTTTTTCTTTTTCATCAGATTTATAGCATATACCTTCATTCCCAGCAATAGGACATTTCGTGATAATACCCTAGCTGGACTACTATCATCAGGCAGCTTTATCTGATATTTTATTTTTGGGTTGTCGATCAAAAACAGAAAAGATACTTATAATACTCTGTTCTTATATTTTTATTTTTATTATTATTATTAATTTTTTTTTTATAGAGAATAACCATATTTGATAACAAACTGCCTTCCGAATAACATTCATTTCAATCTCGGCATATATCAAATTTCGATGTTGTCACCGCTATCCATAAATACATACTAAACTTGCGGGATTTTCAAAGAAATGTAGACCATTATTAAGTTAGGTTAGTAATTTCTAGTTAATAATAATGGCTATTTCGAGTGAGGTCTTGATCACTCTACAAGGCTGAGGTGGGGACAAAAATTGGAAATTATGTTCGGGTAGGCTTATTTGGCTCTGGTTTATCAAAGTTATGCCAAAAATCTCATCATCCCTAATCCGATTCCAATTTCATACTTTGTCTTGAAAAGAAAATTATTCTAAAATTTCATTATAATTATAAGTAACTTTTGTCTAATTTCATAAAAAAATATTTCATAATATTTATCAAGATATATATACTTAAAATATTATTAAAAATCTAAAAATAGACATAATTAATATAAGAATAATATATCAAGATTACTTTACTTAATTAAAAATTTATTCTATCCAAATATATCATTTTTATCAAATAATTATATTATTGCTTATTAAACTAAGTGTGTAAGTATTTGATGTATTGAATTATCCAAATATATCATTTTTATCAAATAATTATATTATTGCTTATTAAACTAAGTGTGTAAGTATTTGATGTATTAAATTCAATTTATTTACTAACCAATCTCTACTCCCCACTTACGATTTGGCATCGTCCCGATGGCTAATGAGTAGTAAAAATTTGGATTAGAAAATAAAATGAATTCTATCATGGTTAGATTATTTTAGGTGTCAAATAGACGAGCGTTTATATAATATAAAAGAAAAACATTTAAAAACATAAATTAAAAACATGCAAATATAACACTACTAAAATACAAATTAAAACTACTAGGAATGTTAAACTAGAAAATCATAAATTAAGTTAAACTAAATTAAACTAATTTATTAAACTAAATTATTTTAATTTATTGTGACTTATACTAACGTACCGTACTACTTTTATGATTTTTATTCCTTCCTGACTACCAACACAGTTATCTAATTTTCACCACTTGACGATCCTCCCGGAATATCGACTGGTAAAAGCCCAACACGAGGAATACGAGCTGGAAAATATTCATCTGTCGCTCTTTCCGGAACCCTTGCCAAACGAACACATAACCTAGAAATCAACCATCCAAATGGTAAAGGATGATAATTCGGTCTTCTCCCGAACGCAAAACTCACAGCTGATTTATGAATCAGCACTCCCCAATCTATAACGACTCCGTAGTAATCGCATATAGAAGCATCAATTCATCATCACTAACTTCCGAGAAATTAACGAGTTGGATAAACACGTGAGTTGATGAATCGCTTCCACGTTCTAAGATGGGGAAGCAAAGCAGTCGTAGAGACATTTTGATCAATATCATAATTGTAGAACAAGAGTGGACAAGCTTCCGAATATTTTGTAATAAAACCGTCAGCGGTATCCAATCTCCATTGATACTCAAAATGACTTGGTGATGTGTGGACTGGTGGAATAAGGAAAATTTGATTTATGTTGGTAGAAGTGAAAGGAACAACAACTCCTCTCACTGTAACAGACTGTGTTAATGACACAGTATGAGCTTCTGAAAGTACTGAATAGAATTCTCTTACCACAGTAACATTAATCCTACCTCTCGGCATACGACAAAAATAGTCCCACCCATCTATATCCATCCTCGTAAATGCCCGGTTGTCAACCTTTCGAAATTTAAACCCCTTTCAATCAACACCGGTGACCGATTGAAATTACTTATATAAGGGTTGTGAACCGAAGCATACATAGGCTCGTAAGGGATTTGATGAAAAAATGGATTTGGAATGACGAGAATTTGGTGTATGTGGAGGAGAATAACTGTTAACGACGAACGATCGGACATTTTAAACTCTTTATAGCGAGAAAATTAAAGATAAAGGAAGGAAATGAGCATTTTAGGAATCTTGCATCATTTCCTTTTATAGGCAAAGCCGGACTGAAATGGAAATATCCTGAGAAGATCCTGCAGCCCACTACACCGGCGCGTGCCGGACACCAACCGGCGCGTGCCGGTCAAATAGTGCTCAGTCAGAGATATTTCAATTTCTAGCTTGATCCAGCTTTTATTTTCTGACAATAGATTCTGCATATTTCTAAAACGTGGGGGAAAAATCTAAAAACATCCGAAAACTACGAAAAAATATAACAACGTAACAATGTGCACTACCCCGAGAGTGTATCAAACGTTTAACATACACAACAAATATAAAAGATTATAAGGCAAACCATAAGTAGATAGTTATACAAAAAAGAAAGAAATCACTCGTCCTCATCATAGTTAAGATCAATGTCACCAGTAAGGTCGTACTGAGATGACGATGATCCAAATGTAGATAGTATCGAAGTAAAATCAGCTCCTTGCGGCTTGCGTCGTATGAATACCATAACCGAACCTGCTTGTGGATCCGATACAGAAGTTCGAAATGATGTCTCAGTCCTCATCGTCGACATAGAAACTGATCCCTGAAGACCAAATGAACCAAATCCTGCTGTCACATCTGCTACAGAAGTCACTCCTCCCATGCCCAAGGATGTCCCTGGTGTACCTGTAAACATACCACCCCGTCCTATGGATGACGGCGTATAGTCCGATAAATAACGAGGTGGTGGAATCGGCGGAATCCAATCGGCATAGTATATGGGTCGCGGACGCGGGGGTGTCTAGCGAAATCTCGGCAAATCTAGGATCAAACTCACTCATAGCATCTCGATATCCTCTCGACCAACTCTAATGTCCTCAGCCCAATGTCTATTCTTCTCACAGGCTAAAGCTATATTAGCATCAGTTCTAGCCTGAGCTTGAACTAAATGCTGAAACATAGCCTCAACTTGGCTCTGCTGTGGCTGATGTGATTGTCTCGGTGGTCTAGGTACTTGAGTGTGAATAGGAGGTGGAGGTGGTGGTTGACGATTAGGATTATTGTAATCTATTACTCCAGTAGGTAAGGCTCTCAGCTTAAGACCAATGGGAGGAATGTAGGGAGACACGGTTCTATCCGAGGGTAAGACGGAACTTCGCAAGCTCACACAAGGCGAAAATGAGACTAGGGAACGGGAGACGTCCCCCTCGATAACGAGTGCTTGCAAACTCACATGCCTTAGAAAAGATCAATTTCCCCGCATTTATAGGAATATCATTAACCATGGCCCAAGCAATAACCACTTCCTCTCGACCAAATGCACAAACATGTGTGGAAGGACATACATTATGGCCTAAGAACTGTTTTATTGCCCTTATGTCCCTAATACAATTCCCATAAGCAAACCTATTTTCTATCCATTCAAAAGATGGGGTCAAAGGCTTGTTGGGCTTCATAAGCTTTGGTTTGTAGAGCCATAGGATGTTCTAAACCCCATACATTCTGATAATCCTCCTCTTCAGGTATTTCAGCTAAACCATAGAATACATTAATCATAGCAGGGCAAAAAGTAACATTAACACTTCTTAGAGGGATATAGGTCATCTCCTCAACCGTATCAGCATCATAAGTAGATAATACTGAATAAAATTCTGATACCATAGAAACGTTAATCTTATCTTTCCTATCCATAGCTACATCCAACCATCCTCTATCCTTGAAAATTTCTTTCACTTCTTTCCCAATCTTCGAAAAATCAATCCCTCGTTCTAACCAAACCTTACTTTTACTAAAGTACTCATCATGTGCCCGCTTAGCTTCGGCACTAGCGGTTTTTTCAAAGGTTAAAGTTTTCTCCCTTTTGGTTAAAGGCCTAGTTTGAACTACCGGTACTACGATGGGTACTTCGATCTTTTTCCTCTTAGGATTGCTTCGAGATGATGAGGCCATCTACGATAGTGGTATGACAATACAACAACACAAACAAACAACACCAACAACAAGAACCAACAATTACTTAGGCTATAAAATCAAAATAAATTCAAAATAATTTCAGAAATTTAACTAAAAATTGAAATATTTGATATATATATATATATATATTACCTTAATATGCTAGAAAGAAAAGCTAGGTCGCCGGAATTAATGGTGGGTCGCCGGAATGAGAGAAAAGAGAGCTTTGAGCTTGCCAAGCTTCAACTTTTTTCCAATGTTGATCTTCTTAGATGTTTTAGATGAAGAGAAGATGATGGATTGTTGAATTTGTGATGAAAAAGTGATGAAATTTGATATATTCTTGGGCGAAAATGGGGAGGAGTCGGGCTGCTCTTCTAAAATTTTGAGGGAATGGGGGAAATGAAGAAAGGGCGCATTTTTTTTAGGTTTAAGTGTGTCCACACCGGCGCGTGCCGGTAGTGTACCGGCGCGTGCCGGTCACACTGTGTCCAATTTTTCACTTTTTGCTTCTTTTATGTGTAATAAACTTAGATTATACCACAAAAATAATTTTTTGATGTTTATAAGATAAGTTTAATACGATTTTTCATAAGAAATTTTAATAAAATATAAAATTACTACTATAAGACTGAAAAATACATATTCTCTTTTTTTTTTTTTTTTTTTTTTTTTTTTTTTTTTTTTCGAATTAACACAACTTTAAAAACAAATAAAAGACTAAAAGCACACACTGAAATTTTTAGGATTTTTAGCTAACTCCCTCAATCTCAGATCCTCAAGATTGTTATCATAACGGTCCCTTAACCTTTCTCCTAGGAATGATGCGTTTGAATTATCTCTTTGTATTCCCTCGGGATTTTCGGATAACCACCTAGTCGTTCCCTTCTTAATAACATTCAAACACTCATCCTGGGATATGGTTGTATTTCTTCCACACTCGTCCATCATGTTCACTTTTTCCACGATTCTACATCTCATTAGAAACCTTGCTCTTCTTTTTATTGCACTCCTTGAATTTCCATTACAAAGTTCTCTTTCTCTGGTTTCGATTAGCAATTCTTTATTTAATTTAGAAACTAAGGCTTCTATCTTAAACGCGACATCCTTATTCAGACCTAATCTTAAAAGTAAAATAAAAACTCTTATTCTATCTATGAAAGGCATCCAGTTCTTTTACGTCTATCCGGTAAAAGACGAAACTACTTTAAAATGCATATTAAAAGGTGAATTAGAAAGATAGTACCTGTAATCGGCCAAGTTTAAAATTCTGCTTTCTTAATTCGTTGGAGGGTCGATAAGTAATAATACTTCTTCTGGTTGAGGTATCCCTTCGGTTTCCACGAACAATTTCACCCCGTGTCCATTGGCTATAAAAGTTGTTTTTCCATCGGTTAGTTCAACGACTCCGGACTTATAGATTTTTGTTACGTCATATGGACTGTCCATCTAGATTTAAGCTTTCCCGGAAACAACTTCAAACGTGAATTATATAAAAGTACTCGATCACCTACATGGAACTCACGACTATAGATTCTCTTATCATGAAAAGCTTTCGTGCGTTCTTGTAGATTCGAGCATTTTCATAAGAATCGAGTCGAAATTCTTCTAGTTACGGTAGCGAAGTAATCTATGATCACCGACGACTTTAGGATCAAAGTTTAGAAATTTAATAGCCCATAAAGCTCGGTGTTCTAATTCAACGGGGAGATGACAAGATTTTCCAAATACTAATTTGTAAGGAGAACGACCAATCGGTGTTTTAAAGGTCGTTACGTATGCCCATAATGCATCATCAAGTCTTTACGCAGTTTTACGATTTGAGTCCACTGTCTTCTCCACGATTCTTTTAATTTCTCTATTAGACACCTCTACCTGTCCACTAGTTTGTGGATGATAGGGTGTTCCAAGTTTATGAGTTACACCATATTTCTCAATTACCTTAGTAAATGGTCGGTTACAAAAATGTGAACCTCTATCACTAATGATAGCCCTCGGAATGCCATATCGTGCGAATATATTCTTTTTAAGGAACCTTAGCACTACTCTGGTATCATTAGTAGGGAGAGCTTCAGCTTCTACCCATTTAGAAACATAATCAACCATTACTAGAATAAATCTTTTTCCAAAAGATATAGGGAAAGGTCCCATGAAATCTATGCCCCATACATCAAATAGCTCACATTCTAATATTGGTTGCATAGGCATTTCATGTTTTTTCGATATATTTCCCCATTTTTGACATGATTCACAAGATTTTGCATATTTATATGCATCTCTATACTGATGTAGGCCAATAGAAACCACATTGTAAAACTTTGAAAGCAGTTTTCCATCCTCCATGATGACCTCCCTCACGATCATGACAAAATGATAATACACTTAAAATTTCACTATCAGGAATACATTTCCTAATTATTCCATCTGAGCATCTTCGGAAAAGATCCGGTTTATCCCAATAATAAAACTTTAAGTCGTAAAAGAACTTCTTTTTCTGTTGCCAAGTCCAATGAGGTGGGATATACTTACAGGTAATGTAGTTAACAATATCCCCAAACCATGGCGAATCTTCCTTTGATGGTATTCTATTTTTTAATAATCGCATGGTTGAGGGAGTATCTATCTTAAACAGTTTCTCATCTGGAAACGAATCCTGAATTTCTTTTCCTTTTCCTTCATCATTATCCATCCTGCTTAGATGATCTGCTACTACATTTTCACTTCCTTTTTTATCCTTAATTTCAATATCGAATTCTGAAGTAACGAGAATCCACCTAAGAAGACGCGGTTTGGCATCTTTCTTACTTAAAAGATACTTCGTAGTGAATGGTCTATGTAGATTATTACCTTAGAACCAACAATATATGATCGAAACTTATCTAAGGCAAATATTACGACCAACGGTTCTTTCTCGGTAGTTGCATAATTAAGTGAGAGCCGCGTTTAATGTGTGAGAAGCATAGTAGATAGCTTTGAGAATTTTTTTATACCGTTGACCTAAAACAGCTCCTACACTAAATCACTTGCATCACACATAATTTCAAACGGCAAATCCCAATCGGTGCTACTAGTACTTGGTGCGGTAGTTAATTTCGCTTTTAGGGTCTTAAAGGCTTCCATACATTTATCATCAAAGTTAAAAGGTACTTCTTTTTCTAGCAAATGACTCGGGGGCTTTGCTATTTTTGAGAAATCGCAATAAACCTTCTATAAAATCCTGCATGTCCAAGAAATCCTCTTAACGTTTTCAAATTAATTGGTGGAGGTAATTTTTCAATTACTTCGACTTTAGCTTTATCAACTTCAATTCTGCTTCGGAGATTCTATGACCTAGTACAATTCCTTCGAGATACCATCAAATGACATTTTTCCCGAGTTTAGAACCAAGTTGGTATCTTCACAGCGTTGTAAAACACGTTCTAAGTGTGCTAAGCATTTATCAAAAGAATCTCCATAAACACTAAAGTCATCCATAAAGATTTCTAAGAATTTCTCGACCATATCAGAAAATATTGCCATCATACATCGCCGAAATGTAGCGGGTGCATTACATAATCCAAACGGCATTCTTTTATAAGCAAAAGTTCCATAGGGACAAGTGAAAGTAGTTTTTTCTCTATCTCCCGCTAAATGAATATCTGTAAATAACCCGAATAACCATCTAAAAAGCGATAATACTTATGTCCACTCAATCTTTCCAACATACGCACGATGAATGGAAGTGGATGATGATCCTTTTTAGTATGATCATTCGGTTTCCGAAAGTCAATACACATTCGATATCCCGTAATTTCCCTTGTCGGAATCCATTCATTTTTATCATTTTCTTTTACCGTGAAACCTCCTTTCTTTGGAACTACTTGAGTTGGACTTACCCATTCACTATCGATATGGGAAAGATTATTCCCATTTCTAATAGCTTAATGACCTCTTTCTTAATGATTGTTTGCAAATTCGGGTTGAGGCGGCGTTGTGGTTGAATACAAGGTTTAGCTCCTTCATTCAAAATAATTTTGTGAACACAAATCTCAGGGCTAATACCTTTGATATCTGCCACTGTCCATCCAAAAGCTTTCTTATGTTGTCTTAACATTCTTAATAATTGATCCTCTTGTTCATTTGTTAAGGTTGATGAAATAATAATTGGTAACAGATTATTATTTTCAAGAAAAGCATATTTCAAATTCGAAGGAAGTGGTTTCAACTCCAGATTCCTTGGTGGATCTTCTACGATGGTTTTAAAACTGGTCCTTCCATTTCCAATTTCAAATTTTGATGCCATGGATGTTTAACAAACCCTCCTTTATCTAAATAAAGGATTACTTCTTTCATTTCAGTATCATTTTCATCTTCTTTATAGATAGAAAATGCCAAACATTCTTCTAATTTATTTTCATAATCTTTAAATTTGGCATCCCACATAGTAGAATATTCATCTATAAAAGAACATGATTCTGGTTCTTTGTATGGATGGTTTATAGCTTTGAAGATATTGAATGAAACTTTATCCTCATTAACTCTCAGTATTAGTTCACCTTTTTGAACATCTATCAAAGTTCTTCCTGTAGCTAGAAATGGTCGACCTAGAATAATTGGCGCTGAATATCCTTCTTCCATTTCCATTATTACAAAGTCTACTGGGAAGTAAAATTTATCAATTTTAACCAACACATCCTCGATTATTCCCTTAGGATGTTTAATTGATCTATCTGCCATCTGAAGGGTCATTTCAGTATTCGTAAGCTCTCCTATTCCTAGTTTCTTATAATCCTCATAAGACATGAGATTGATACTTGCTCCTAGATCACACAATACTTTCTTAAACAGAAATCCTCCAATTTCACATGGGATAGTGAAACTACCAGGATCTTTAAGTTTAGGAGGTAGCCGATCTTTGAAGTATTGCGTAACATTCTTCATTAAGGCATATATTCTCATATTCTTCTAATCGTTTTTTGTTAGATAAGATATCTTTAAGAAACTTTCCATAGGCAGGCATGTTGACTAAAGCTTCTATAACAGGGATATTGACATGAATATGACGAAAAGTGTCAAGGAAACGAGCATATTTCTTATCAGTTTTTATCTTTTTAATTTGATCTTTCGGTGGATAAGGCAAAGATTCTAAATCTATAACCTTTGGTTCTGAAGTCATTTTCTCTTTTCCTTTTTCCTTGAATCTTTGAGAATTACTTGATCGCCAAGTTTCATTATCTTGAGATTTTTCCTTTAAAACATCCCCTGTATCAACTTTATCCTTCTCAGTTACTTTTAAATCTTCCTGTTTTTCTCCCTGATTTTCTCTGACATGTTCCTTAAATAGGGTTCTCAGGTCCTTATCCATAGGATCTTTCAGAATTCTAGGGACTTTTACCCATTTTTCACCTTCAATTTCAGGTTCAACATCATTCTGTTTTAAGAATTCTTCGATAATTTCTTCCTCTTCATCAGTAAATTCAAGTTCGTCCTTTTCCTTTACGATATTATCAAAATCATTTTCTACCTCATTGTTTCCTGCGTTTTTACTCGCTCTAGTATCTTCACAATATTTCCTACTTCTCGTAATCACGGCATTTACCTCTCTCGGGTTTCTTTCGGTATTACTTGGTAATCCTCCCGGAGGTCTACTTGTTGTTACGTTCTCCTTCTCTACTCAAATGATCTTCCATATTCCTTAATGATGCTTCTATAGTTCTCATTCTCGTATCATGTCCACCCATAGACGTTTTCAACATAGTCATATCCTTAGAGACTGAACCTATAGAAGTTATCATAGTTTCCATATTCTGAGCTTGAGTAGATACTACACCCATCATATTTTCCATTAATTTATCCCATTTATCAACTCCTTCAGGTTGGGTTGAACTTTGGGTGACTGGTATAGTTTGAGTAGTATGTTGTGGATAAGATTTAGGTAACGATTGTAGGTTCTGATTTGATGTATTTCCTTGATGAACTTGATTACTATATGGATTCTTATACTGAACTGGATATGGCGGTTGTCCTGGCTTATTAGGGTTTTCAGACCATCTAAAAGTTGGGTGCTCTCTTCTAATAGCATTAAAGGAGTTTGAATACGCGTTGTTCAAATTCCTATCTTTGTTGTAAAAAACTCACCTCTTCCCTTGAGTATCCTTCGGTTCTTCTATCCCTAATGACACATTATCATGACTTGAGTAGTCATTTGGTATGATAGTTTACGGTTTTACGATCCTACTAGCTTTGTAGGTTGTCAAACTTTCTACTCAAATTCTCCAAGTGTGCTAGAACTTCCGTATTCGATGTGCATTCTCCTGCAAATGCTACTTTCCCGGTGCTAGAACCGGTTTCCCACATTCTCGTTATTTTTTGAAATCTTTTCTATAGCATCGTAAACTATTTGGGCTTCACTCATCATTAATGAACCACCACATGCATGATCTACATCGCACGTGAATCTTTCCTTAATTTACGACGAGAAAAGTTGGATTTGCATATCTAAGGAATAACCATGATCGGGACAAGATCTTAACAACTTTTTAAATCTCTCCCACGCATTCCCAAGCGTTTCTTCAGATCCTTGTCTAAAGTTGGCAATTTCGACCTTTAATTCCAAATTTCTACCCGGAGTAAAATACTGCTTTAAGAACTCGGTTTGAATCTCCTCCCAACTAGTCAATGAATGATGTGGGAGTGACATAAACCAATCTCGTGCTCTTCCTTTTAAAGAAAAAGGAAACATAGACATCCTTGTTAATTCACGATGAGCACCTTGACTTTTGGCTGTATTGCACAATTCTTCGAAAAGATAGAGATGGTGATGTGGATCCTCATCATCCTCTCCTAGAAATTGGGCTCTTGCGTCAATTAGACCAAAAAGATGAGATTTTATTTCAAAATTATTTGCTCCTTCATTGGGTAAACGAACTGGATTATTAGTCTGGTTTATTCTTAAGGTCTGGTCACAAATAGGTCTCGGATTTGGTGGGTTATTATTACGATTGTTCTGATTCCGATTTTGATTATTTCTATTCTGGTTATTTGGTATTGGTAGATCCTGATTAAGATTTTGGCCATGCCCTTGAGCATGATCTAGCCCTTGTTCAGGTGTTTCATCACTGTTTTCAGCCATTTTCGTATTTTGATTTGATGATGATTCTCCGTCGATTTCACGACTAGTATGACCTTGTTTTCTTTACTGCTCTTAACTTGCCTTTCGTAAGTATCTATGTCGGGCTTATAAGGAGTAAGTGGGGCCTTACTCTTTACGGTCATCAACTAACAAAAACCGAAAATAGTTGAAATCGATAAAAGTAAAGATTGGTAACTTACTTATTAGGTAAGTACCAACGAAAAAGAAAATAGAAATGGGGTAAGAAGAGTGTTGACTTATCCTCGAGACTTTTGAGTTAATATAAGTAGAAATCATTCGAACACAATGAATTAGCGTCGTCCCCGGCAACGGCGCCAAAATAGGCGACGGACCTTTTCTATGCTATCAATCCTTACCGGCAGTGTACCGGGTCAAATTGTAGTGATAGTATGGTGAGTCAGGTGTCGATCCTCAGGGAAACTTGGTAATTCACCGTGTGATTAAACACCGAGAAACTATTATTATCTCAATCTAAGTCGCAATTTTATCATCCAACCAAACTCTAAACTAACAAAGCATAAAACTAAAACAGATATATATAAGTATATAAATATATATATATATATCAATACATATATATAGATATAAATATATATAGGTACCAAAACAATATCTAGGGGAGGGAGATAGATATTATAATTAGAGACTAGCCAAGAATATGTTATTGAATGATTATATCTTTCTAGTGGAAATTAGATGTGCTCGATCATTATTTTAAGTTAAATCAATTATACGAAACGGTGCACTCCTAAACTAAACAATTCATCCTCACACGAGCATCTGAAATTGTCATATGTCCAATCATTTGTCCAAGGTCATCCTCAAGCATGGGTCACTCCCGTTTTGTCATACGGCCAATTTTAAGGTATGTCAATTAAACAAACGAATTAAACGTAATAATCTCTTGAGTACATATGTCAATAAGAGTTTGTTTCTCCCGAAACAAATCTACCCCCGGTTTAGGAAATCGGATTCCGTTGTCACGTTTTCACTCGGCCAATTTTACCCTCCGGTCTTTCTATTAACGAGTTCATAACCTAACTACGAGGCGTCAATTCATAATTAGATTATGAATTCTTTCATATCAAGTAGCTAATTCCATACGAATATAGAAAGAGATTCATTATAACCGATTTTTATCCAATTTTTGTATAGTCATCATCCATTTCCCTAAAAAGATAATACTAATCCAATTTCATATCTTGGCTAGATATTAAGTTAGCCTAATTTCATTATAATTAATATATAGATACTAATAACAACGTAAATACATTAGAAAAGTTACCAGATTACAATCGAAGCTTCAGAGTTGTATCCTCCGGAAATAGCAACTCCTTTACATCAATGAGCCTTGATACATCCTCTAAGTATTATAACGATACTTTATACTACAGCATTATTCCGGCAGAGTGCCGTTTACAGCTTTTATTTAACTAAAAACAACAAAACGAAACTATAGATAGATATAGAAGAGAGATATATGCATTGGTACACTTCAAAATGGTTGCACTTGAGCTCTATTTATAGAGTACACCACAAGGCCGGCGCGTGCCGGACACCAACCGGCGCGTGCCGGCTACACAGTATATATTCCCTTGTCAGAGATTTGTGGGCCCAATGTCAGAGATTTTCCTGCAAGATCCGGCCTTCTCCGGCGCGTGCCGGACATACAACATATCGATGTTCGTAAAAACCGATCTCGAGCCGTAGACCTCAGATTGACATGATTTGATAGTCGTTGGAAAGCTCTCTTGAAGGTCTACAACTTTCATCAAGGACTTTTTCTCTGAAAATGCCTCTAAGTTAGATCAAATGTCCGTTGAAGATGAGTTACGGTAGAAACATTAAGGACAGTTGATATGTTCAAAGTTGTTAGATTTTGGCATAATCTTTTATCCCACAAAAACTCATGATTTATACTTCAAAGTATGTCATATTTTGGGATCTCGGTAAACATCTGATCCTGCAATAAAATCAACGAAACACCAAACGTAAATCTGACAAAAAAACATCATTTTTATCGTTTTTATAACTTATGCATCTAATTATAACTAACTATGATTTTTATAAGTTTTCGATGCATTTATATGAAATTATACTAAAATATCATAAAATAATAATAAAAAGTCTTATAATATGATCATATATTTTTCATACATCAATAAGCGTCCACTGATATAATCATTACATACGGATAAATCCTCCATAGACTGTTCACTTCGATTCGGGATATCTCCGTAAAACATATTATCCTTATTTACCATTAACCCTCTAGTGATCAATTAGTTCATAACTAATATAATATGAACTAGGCCCATCGATCAATTTCTAGTGTCAACAAATAAGAGAACTGTCTGTCTACTTCCCGAGGGAAAGAATGGATCCATATCTATGATAGCACAGACTACTCACTCATCCCAGAATAGAGCCAACGAGAAGTGTTGGACCATATACTACGAAGTGATCCTTACTAACACATCAAACCCTACCCTAGTCTAAGCAGTTGTCTGTGATCACCTCAGAATTGAGATTAATCCATATATGATCATCTTGTGATTCGATAAGACTTCTCGATTACGGAATTATATCGAGAACTCAAATCAAATCGGTCCAGCCCTATATGATTATCATCATATATAAATGCCCCACTAGGTACCCTATTACCGACAGTCCGGATAAGACTGTCACACCGTAAAGTGTTCTGGGCGCATTAATAGAAAATTAATCATGAGACCCGTACTCAGATTAATAAACGCTACGGACTAAGTTAATTTTAAGTACATCTCACCAACTCAATCCTCTTGTGTATAGCCATACACTGAGTTATGTGATTACATAAACGAGGTACTTAGGGTTTTCAGTAGTGTCTTAATTATAAGCATACATGCATATAATAAGATGAATTATTAATTCTGTCCTAAAACAATTATATAATTGTCTTTCGGGCACTACACCTAACAATCTCCCACTTGCACGAAAGGCAAGTGGATTAATTGTTTTAGAGCACACCCTCTATATCTATATCTACAACATTCTCCCACTTGCTCAAAACAAGTGAGACGTATCCCTCAAATTTGTACCCTCCAAGCGCATCTTAGTAATTCATCCTTCCAAGCATGTCCGGAGTGTGCCGCCGCAGGGTAGATCAGTGACCCAGCGCGTACTTAGAATCTGAATACCATGTGACTCGGTACACTAATCAGGTAGGTTGTCGGCTTGAGTCAATCTTTGGGATCGCAACGTCGCCTTTCCATTTAATCTGGTGGTACGATTTCAATATGCCTTTGATTCAACACTGAGGACTAGATAGACTAAACGATCATCCTTAATCTAACCTAAAGCCAGAATCAGTGTTATCACTTATATTCTAGTTTGCACCTGAATATACTAGCATATCATTCCTCATTCTCCCAAAGAGACTTGAGGATTCACTAAACATCCCATTTAGTATTCATCCGCAGGTTTAGATAATTATTCCTGAGAGGTAGGGTAGACTACATCGTTGAATGTTGCATAAATGCAATAATATCTTAACCAGGTGAATGGATGGGATTGCCAATGATTGATTCTCACAAATTTGAGCGAATCAAATCCTTTAGAATGAATCCCGATGGCATGTCAGACTGTGACTTCAGATAACACACCCATGTTGTTTCCGACTATTTCAGTGTTACCATTCACAAACACTAGTCTACATACTACTTTACTAATATTGATACCCAGTCTACGAAAGACTTATCAACATTCTGGTCAAGTCCACATATTAAAATATATGACTTTGAAATGACCTAGAGGTTTGCTTTAATCCCCAAAGGATATAAGCTATGGTAGGCATCCTGCCAAAGGTTCTTTCTGAATAAATTAAGATACCGCCAGTCTCACAGAAAGGTCTTAGGGAATCACCCCTATTTTCTGCTTTGTAACAAATCCGTTATTTGTTCTTAGCTAAAACCCTTCTGTTAATGAATTCAGATTCCGTTGTTCGGCAAGGAAGTCTCAGGGAATCACCCCTATTTCCCGCTTTCTGATGAAATCAAGCACGACTGAGTGGTAAGAGAGATCACGGTCTGGTTAACTCTCTACCTTTTAAGGAACCACCCCTAAATTACTCAGCTTTACGGTGAAAGTTAAACTTTCCTATTCATTCTACTATTCTTCATGTAGTTCCAATTACTCCCACTGGGCCTGAGATACTCAAGTGGTTCTACAAGAGTTTCAACAGAACTAGAGTATCAAACTCCATTCACAGGGTTATGGATTTTAAACCAACCTCTATGATCAGGATCCTATACAGTCCATAAAGGACTATAGGTCATCAATCTACCCTATAGACCGTAAGGTCCTGCAATGGGTAATGGACAAACCATACTCCCACTACGTTCGGGGTGGATCGATATACTGATCTAGTTTAGTAGTTTTTATTAGTGTTATCACCAACTGCCGGTGTTGGATGTGGACTCAACAAATCAGTTAGTAACATCTTGAGTACAAATACTTCAAGATCCAAGGTTGTTATTTATAGACTCTATCAGACCGAGTTTGACAGTATAAACGTCATTATCTGATTTTACGAGTTTTATAACCAACCTTTACTCAATGCATTAAGATATTTCATGACCTGAACGTGTACGCAAAATTTCCAGTCCTACCTTCAAGCACTCGGTGCTAAATGCCTCTATTTACGGAAGTGGGGTGAACCGAATTCACTCCTTATCCACAAATGCTTAGGCATCTTTTAGGTAGACTTCTCGGTTTTTCATTACAACCGTTATTTTGCAACCAATATCTTAAATGAGTTCAGCAGCGTAGCGTAGCACATCAATAACTATATAAGGCAAATTTATGGTGTATCCCTTAGTGAAAACATTTCACTGGGAGGCAGGCCGAGCATCAGTCCCGAAGACTACGCAATAACCTATTTCTGAGTATGGAATACTCTATCTCTGGTGAAATCAGAGATTTCCTCCAAATATTTTGGATGAACTTACCGGTGTTTCGAGTAGTTATCAGACAAGATGTCACTACTTCAAAAGCTCCCACTAGCTTGTACCTTTCATATGACCCCGAAGGTCGATATGAACAAGCTATGTAACTTCTTTAAATCAATTACCCTTTCCCGATTGAAAGGAAACTTAGTCATTGTTCCTTTGAGATAGTGTTCCTTTGACTGGGAGATAGGAATCACCCTAAGCCAGTCTTCAGATCTTGTCTTTAGGGAATATGCACTAATTAATAGTATATAAAGAAGTGTTTATCTAAATACGGAAACCATTTGCGTTTATATTGTTTAAGATGTGTTACATATACCTATTCAGCATTTCTTAGTGGTTCTGACTTTATCAAACAAAAGTTCAAGTCTTGGATTCATGCTACGAATGTTATATTTATCGTCAATAAGACAAACAAATTATCCTATTGAAAATGAATACGTTCGTTCCAACGAATCCGAAAACAGAAAATGAATATTCTGTGATACTTAGGAATTGAATCCGAGATTTATTTCCTTATATCACTCCCACTAATCTATCTGAAATAACTGCCTGTTGTCTATTTTATTTATCGTTTAATGCAAAGCTACCTAGTTCTTCCAAAGAACTTAGCTTTCGAGGAAATTTCTAAGCATTGGTCAGTGATCCGAAATCACTTTCCTTATCCTCTAAATTTCAATTTATTAATTTTCCGGTTTAGCCTTAAAACTACTTAGTTTAGATGACTAACACGTATAAACATTCTTTCCCATTCTCGACTTTCCTTAAATGGAAACAGTCTTGAACTAGCAGTTCGTTCGAGTAAACACTACTCTTGAACTGTGGGATGTTCAGTGTTACTTGCTTGGACTATCGATTTTTCTAATCGACAAATCATAAGACCAAAGCTCCTACTAGTTTATCGGTTCCAAATACCGTCTAACTAACAACACTTTGTATTTATGATTTTTCAAAGATTAGAACATCACCTAGAACTAAGCTCCCACTAGTTTATCAGTTCCGAATATTGTCTAACTAGCAATGCTGTGTTCATGATGTTTCAAAGATTATAAAATCTCCAGAACTACGCTCCCACTAGTTTATCAGTTCCAAATACTGTCTAACTAGCAACGCTTTATTCTTGTTTTTCCAATGAATGGAGAAACTCCTGTGCAGTCTATTACACATTTCTAATGATTCAGAAAAATAATAAATCATAAGACTAAGGCTCCCACTAGTTTATCGGTTCCAAATACCGTCTAACTAGCAACGCCTTATGTATATGATTTTCCAATTTTTCAATTAGAAATTTGATATGTAATTACACTTTTAAAATTCACTAAATGAATTTTTCTGATAGTCCTAAATCATCTTTTGTAAACTAAGTACGGTCGTCTCTCGTTCAACACGAGTGACACCCGTGACATACCTATACTATGTCACTTAAGTTTTCAAAGGCTCAAGAGAATAAATCTTTTCTGAAAAATTAACTGCATTGTTTGATAATTACAACGTACTTGTTACTTTCTACATTTTTAATGAAGTCCTATTGCTAACAATTTAGTAGTCTAGAGATTAAAGTTGTAAATAAACATGACAGAAAGTTAAATTCAAAAATAAATTTTCCACTACTAGATTTATTTTAGGAATAATAAACTATAAAAAAAAGTTTATCCTACCATTCCAAGGATTCAACCTCGCACAGTCCTGTCCGAGAGGGTCGATATCAGCACTATGACGGTTAAACTGAGACAATCTCTCTCAATGATTAAGCTTCGAGAATCGAACATCTCACGGGAATCAGACATCCCGGACCTTAATTATTGATTACCTTCATTTTCTTGCCTAGATATTTCGAAAATATCCATAAAGAGTGTGACCTACTATATCAGATCTCAGAGTACGTCCCGAGTATGCCTACGAGGGCCAGGTCAGTGACCCGACGAGTACCCGAAATCCTATCCTTTCGGAGACCAAGCCTTGAATTTTGATAGCGGTGAACACCATCCGAAGGGGGCTGAAATCAAAGCGGCATGAGGCATCACCATTCTCTCACGTGCTTCCACCTATAGTAGAGGCCGTGGGGTTGGCTGTCGCCTTCCCCGCTCCCACTCAATAATTTGAAAAAGTGGTGGGTTTACTAATTACGGTTTCGGCCTTGACAATAAGAAACAATAAATCAAAGTACTCCGAATAAGTTCGGTTAAGTAGGCAAGCCTACGCCGTCTTATTCGTTGGAACATATGTGACAGTTCAGGCCAATCCGGCAAGAGAAGCCCCGTTTAGCCCGAAGGCTTATCGGCTATGCTAAGTCTTGTCGAACTGCTGTAACGTACATCACACGTGGAGGGGAGTCGATTGAGCCGAAGCTCGGTTGAACTCGCCCAACCATGGTTAGACCATTTCCGAACCCATGTACTAAGATTCTCCGATTTCTAAATCGTCCCCCAACGCGTAATCTCGTTTCTGTTTAAGGTGGGTTCACTGAGAAGCCATCACCGAAAAGCTCAACGATTTATCCAAGTGGGATTCACCGAGAATCCATCACTTAAATCGTAACGATTGACAAAAACCCGGGTCCTCGGTTTTATAATTAGCTACTTATTATTTAACTACCACATATTAAATTAATAAGCATTCATACTAATTATTCGAGTTATACATGCCTAATTTATTTGAAATAAACTAGCTACATGTATGCATTGGAGTGGAATCATGAAGATGCAAGTCATGGCAATTTTCCGGTTTTAAGCACGTAATCTTGATCAAACACAAAATTATACCGAAAAGTAAACACCGAGATTGACCGTTGGTACCCCCGACTAACTATTTTCTAAGGAAAAGTAAAACTTAATCTATGTCTTCGAGTCTTGATCTTCAAATCTTGAACTCGAACCGCCGGATCACGAACCACGAACACCCGAGAGGAGAAAAGTTTTTTAATTAAATAAACAAATATTATTATAATTATCAAAAACCCTTTTAATTTTTTTTTTGTTATGTGATGCGGCTGAAAAAAAAACAGTTTTGTTTTTTTATTTTTTTTATTTTTTTTTTTTTGATATGTCGGCTGTTTTTTAAATTATTTCCAAAAAATAAAATTTTTTTTTTTTAAAGTTAAAGCTTCTCGGCAAAACTTATCCAAAAAAAAAAAAAAAAAAAATAGGATTTTCTTTTTTTTTTTTCACGCCTGTTATGCAAAATTTTTAATTTTATTTATTTATTTATTTATTAACAGTAGGCCTTGCGGCCAACAAGAAAAAACATTAGGTTAAAAAAAATTAATTGCTGCCGCAAACTTTTAAAAAAAACGTGTCCTGCCTTTTTTTTTTTTTTGTTTTTTTTTTTTTTTGTTTGTTAATATGTCATTCAATGACCTAATGGTCAAATAATAAAAAAATAAAAAATAAAAAAAAAACTTTGCTGCCGCATCAAATTGCCGAGAGCAATAAAAAAAAACTAACAACTGATGCGATCTAAAAATTATTAATTCTGTCCTAAAACAATTATATAATTGTCTTTCGGGCACTACACCTAACAACTGATGCGATCGCCTTGGTAGTACGCCTAACCACAGGAAGGTTGCCTAGGTGAGGAATACGGTTAATATCGGCATCCCTAGTTTTGTAAACGTACGAGTTATATGAGATGGAGGCCTACGAAGCGAAGTCACGTAATGTAACACAGTGATCTAGATGGCCTAACCTGAGCTAGATCTAGTTTAGAGGATGACTCCCGTAGCCAATATAAAAGAAATACAAATCGGATTAATATTTGTCGAGTCTAGCTTAATTATATAGAATCTCTAGATCCAAACGATAACATAATAATTGGGGAGATTAATTATGTTGTCTTTGTTGTGTTATGTCGAGTCGAGTCCTTTATCTTTCTTGTCTTTTGTTGGTCGTAGACCGCCTCTATGTGCTTGACATGAATGATTAATTGTTTGTATATAAATGACCCACAATTGGTTCCATGTGGGATCGACTTTGATTCGCTATAGCTATACTATGATGGACCTAGTCCTCTTGCTAGTGTTGGTTTATGGTGGTCAAGTATTTTATATATCACTTGATCTCGTCATCAGAAATTTCGAGCATACTCTCCTTTTTCCATGGCCAAGACACCGGAGGCCACTATGGAGGGTGGAAGACGGCGTACAAGGTCTTGCAATGTGGATTCTATTGGCCTACACTTTACAAAGATGCACATCGTTTTTCACAATCATGTGTTGCATGCCAAAAGTGGGGAAATGTATCCAAGCGGTATGAAATGCCCCTCCAACATATTTTGGAATGCGAGATATTCGATGTGTGGGGCATCGACTTCATGGGTCCATTCCCTCACTCATTTGGTAACAAATTTATTTTAGTGATGGTTGATTATATTTCTAAATGGGTTGAAGCACATGCCTATCCCACAAACGATTCTAAGGTGGTGCTGAAATTTTTAAAGTAAAACATTTTCACTAGATTCGGCACTCCCCGTGCTATCATTAGTGAAGGCGGCTCAAACTTTTGCAACCGACCATTCACTAAACTTCTTGAGAGCTATGGTGTGAAACACAAAGTCGGCACACCGTATCACCCACAAATGAGTGGGCAGGTTGAAGTGTCAAACCGAGAGGTGAAACGGATCATTGAAAAGACGGTGGACACTAACCGTAAGAATTGGTCGGTGAAGCTTGACGATGCACTTTGGGCTTACCACACTGCTTTTAAGACACCTATTGGCTGTTCATACCGATAAGTTTTTGGCAAGTCTTGTCATTTGCCCGTTGAATTGGAGCACCGAGCCTATTGGGCTATTAAGTTTCTTAACTTTGACCCTGAGTTCGTTGGTGACCATAGGTTGCTCCAACTCACCGAGCTTGACGAGTTTCGCCTTGATGCATATGAGAACCCCCAAATTTACAAGGAACGAACCAAGTCATTTCATGACAGGAAGATCTTTGATCGAAAGTTCCATGTGAATGATAAAGTGCTCTTATATAACTCACGATTGAGACTGTTTCCAGGGAAGCTTAGATCTAGGTGGACATATCCATTCATTGTCACAAAGGTGTATGCGTCCGGTGCAGTTGAACTTACAGATGGCAAAACGGCATTCGTAGCAAATGGTCATCGCATTAAGCATTTCGTTGAAGAAGAGAGCATACCTCAAGGGGAGATGTTGTTCCTCGAAGACACCCCATTGGACTAAAGAGTTGCATAGTCTAGCTATAGACTATAAATTTAGCACACCACATGTACTATTCTCCATTTTACTTCCTAAGAACTATATTTTGGTTGGCTTGTGTGATAAATTGCTATGTGCTTATGTGGGTAAAAGAGGTAGTGTCCCAATTTGTTAATCTGTATAATTCCATTTTCTCTACGTATAATCTCGTCGAGAAAACGACGTAAAACAACAGCGCTCACGGGAGCCAGCCCGTTTCTTGATAATTTGCAGTCACTTTATTGCTATTTTGATAAGTTTGGTGAACTTTAGTACATTTGAAGTTAAGATAATTAGTGGGAATTTCTTAACTCACGCCAGGACAGGTTTGACTCACGCCAGTGGTTACTGTAGACATTCAGAGAGTTTTTGCATTTTTTATGGTGCGAGTCAATTTGCCTCTGACATGAGTCATTGGGTAGTGTTTAGGGCTTGACCTGCATCAATATGTTTTTGGCGTGAGTCAAGATGGCAGTTTTTGAATTAAAAAGGTTCTTCTTCGTTCTCTCCCCTCCATAACTCTCCATTTTCATCAGTTTTTCTACCACCAACTTATAACTCTTTTCATTCCTAAAAACCTATCACACCCTACTCATTTCCATCTCTTTTCTCCGGTTGGTTCGTGAATGTGAAGAAATCCATTTTGGTCTTAAGGCATCGTTTGTACATTTCCGGCCAACTCCATATTTTCCGGCGACCTCCTAGTTTGTCTGCGGTGTTCATCATCCAACAAGGTATACTAGCTTAGTCCTCCTTTTCAATTTAATTTCTTTTGATTAATTTTTATTATTTGAGTTGATTGAAACCGGAGGAAGGGCTGATTGTTGTTTTGTTGTATTGTTCGCTTGTTGTGCCTCGTAGCCATGTCTGAGTCATCTGCTCGTAGTAGTGGTCGTCAGGGTGATCAGAGTAAGAAGAGAAAGACTTCAAACCCTAGTGAAACCGAACCTGATGTCTCTTTTCCCCCAACTAACTTTGGTAGGAAGGCCAGGCAGCTCTTTGTCACGTATTTCAGTCATTGCACGTTACACTTTAATCGAGGAATAAAGTTTAAGTCGGTCAGTCCTGGATTCAGCAGATCATTAAGGATCGTAAGTGGGAGACCCTAGCAGCCAACCGTACTTCTATGGTCAATGGAACTGCTTGTGGCTGAGTTTTATGCTAGTCTAGCCGCTGACCCTGTCGAGGCAGCCATGGGTATAGTCCAAGTTCGTGGCAAGAATGTCCCTTTTTCGGTTAAGGTTATCAGTGACTTTTTTGGTGTTCCTGAGATTCCAGCGGATACCACTTTTTCTAGTGCGTGGAAGTTGAATGAGGAGAGAAATCTTGCTGCTAAGGCTCAGAAGGCTAAGACATATCTCTGTTCGTCCGCTACTTAGGTAAACAAGCGTTTTAAGTATGGCAAAGCGATTAAGGATGTGAGGGTGATGAAACATTTCATTAGTCATAATATCATGCCTTCCCACACAATCAATACCTTAATTTTACTGAATCTTGCCTAGCCCTTGCCATCTTCACTGGAGTGCCTGTGGACGCCAGGTACTATATGTACCAAGAAGCGATGGACTTTGCTCTGAATCACCGTGCGAATAAGAATATGCCTCTACCTTGGCTGATTCATGAGCTTTGTGCCCGAGCTCAAGTCCTAAGTTCATCCAGTGATACCTTGTTTCCCCCTGTTAACCTCATGATTGGTCCCAATATTTCAGAGAATGTTAAGCAGCCCGCTCCCTCTCCTGTCTCGACCAGTGTTCCGTCTTCTGCCGACGCCCCTACCTCCAGCCAGCCTGTTGCTCCGCATCCTTATATTCGTGATTTAGCTATGATGACTAGATTTGAATTCCTTGAGTCTAAGATGGCAGCTATGCATGGAGCATTGGTGGCGTCCGACACCAATTCTAGGTTAGGATTCGAGAGTGTGTTGCGGGGTTTGAATGATTTGTGAGTCGATTCTCATGGGTATGCTTCTTTTGTAGAGACCTGTCATCCAAAGTTTGCCGATCGGGCTGAGGACTTTGATACATTTGAGGAGGATGCTTACCCGATCCCTACTTGGATTCAGCCTTTCCCAGTTCCAGCTAGGCCCCCACCTCCCTCTATGACATCGGGTAGTTCTTCTGCGTTTTCTTCTATAGGTACATGTTCTGCTAGTGCTGGTTTTGCTGCATTTTCCGGTCAGGGTTTGTCAGGTTCGATGATCACATCTGTTGGTGACGGGGCTGGTAGTTCATCATTCCAGTCTATGCTTTCGTCCGCCTTTTCTGATGAGCCTATCCAGATGTTGTCAAATCTTTGTGTGGATGACTACCAGGGTTAGCTTATTCCATCCTTCGACGTTTCCTCCTTCCAGCTCACTTACTCCGTTGGACGCTCACGTGCTTCTTGACGATGAAGATGATGATGAGCTTCCTCCTGCTTCTTCTTTTGTTCCTGCATCTACTTCCGATGTTGCTTAGTGTTTTTGTTCACCAGACTTTGTTTAATTTTGTTGTTTAGCCGCATATGGCCTTGGTACTTTTACACTTGTTATCATTTTGTTGAACTATTTTGTTTGTTTGGTCTTGTTTGAAGTTGCAAGTGTTGTTTTGCTTTTGGGATTGTTGCTTTGTATTCAATGTGCCCCAGTGTACTAGATTTCTATGTGTTGAACTTGCTAGCTCTTGCTTCTTTTTTTATTTTTGTCCCCGAGTATTTTCAAATTATCTGTGCTTAGCCTTGTTTAGTGATGATTGTTGCTGGTTGGGATGGATAATTTAGAGTTGCAGTTCCTCTTTCCAGGTGTTCTGGCGTGAGTCAGTTGCATTTGGCGTGAGTCAGCCAATTTGTCCCTATTGACGCACGCCAACACTTCTTGACGCACGCCATTGACCTTTGTTACACCTTGCACACAAACGACAAGTTTGGCGTGCGTCAATATGCTTTTGGCGCACGTCATCTAACTTGACAACCATCAGTCACGCCTCTACCGTCACAGAACCTTAGATTCATCTTTTCTCCCTTTGACGCACGCCATGTAGTTTTGGCGCGCGTCAGTGCCGCATTTTCTGCCACCAATTATCCATCAAACCTTAAATTTATTCTTATAATTACACCCCTCCCTCTCAAACTCATTCACCTTCTTATTTTCTTCTTTTCAGACCCCATCTCTACCCTATTCTTCTTCTTCTTTTTCACCTCCGTCATGTCTTCCCCTCAGGTTGATCGTCCCGTGCTCTTCTATGATGTGGCTGGTGCTGATGCTGTGCACAACTACATCGAGCTTTTCAGCCATCGCCCTATCCTTTTGGAATGGGGAGTTAACTCCAGGAAGCTTCAAGACTTGACTGAGTATCGCATAGAGTGGGGAGGATGGAATCGTTTGGTCGAATGACCCCGTGGACAGATCAACGAGACTATTGTTCATAAATTCTACGCCATGTTGTCCACTGAGCGTGATGAGCGGTCGACTAATTCAGTCATGGTTCATGGGATTGAGGTGCCCTTTCATTGGATGGATATCAATAATGCTTTTCACCTCTTTTCCACCACCGTTGCACCCCATCAGCACTATGAGGCCAAGTGGAACCTCTCCAACATTGGCAGTTTCATGGCTCATCTCTCCACTGCTACTGCTGCGTTATTTCCGGGACGGGAAGGTCCTCGTGCAGACGACTCGGTTGCTACTCTTTCTCTGAGATGCGGGCATGGAAGCATTTTGTCAACATCCGCATTCTTCCCACGGACAATTTCCAGGTGCTGACTGACAATGAGTTGCTTTTGCTCTATGCCATCAGGCGCGAGGTGTACATTAATTGGGGTAAGTTGATTCACCATGCTTCATGGTCCTATGATCAGCCTACTTGCACCTTACCCTTCATTCCCATTGCGTGGCTGATCTCTCATCTCTGCACTCGTGTTGCCCGAGTTCCCGCCTACTCTCAGGATGAGTTCTTCCCTAGTCCGGTTACGCGTCGTGGCTTTGCTCCGAGGGACATGCCTGGTGCTCCTCCATCTTCTGACGAGTCTGATGTCGAGGCTGATGTCGAGTCTGATTAGTTCGTATGTTTGGTTGTTGGTTGGTTGGGTTGGTCGAGTGTTTTTCTAGTTTTATGTTATGGTGGCTGCTTTGAATCTTTGTTGCAATTCCCCTTGATGTCTCTGAATAATGCTTTTGCAATTTCCGTTTCATTTGAATAATGTAAAATATTTGTCATTGCTTATTTGATTGCTTTTGCCTATTTTAATTATCATGCAACCATACATATATGTTTCTTTCCCCCCTGCATGAAAACCCTCCCTTTGATGATCTTTATGCACTACTGACCTATGCCAGTGTATTTTGGCGTGCACCATTCCTCTTGTATTCAGGAATGGCGTGCGTTAACCCCGTTTTGGCGTGCGTCAGTTTTCACAGAAAAACTCTCTGTATATCAATAGTGCTTTTGGCTTGCACCATTTTGTCTTTGGCATGCGCCAACAGGCCCCTTCAGCCCCAGATTTTGCCCTAGTTTTGCTCATGGTCATTTCCTCCATTTTGCTCATGCTGATTGCCCGTGTCTTCTCATTACTCACTTCGCATTGGGGGCAATGCAAACTCGTAAGTGGGGAGTGTGAGTACAGTTAGTCTAACAACGGGTAATGCCGTTAATTGCTTAAGAAAAACCGTAGCCTTGATCATCTTCGAGAAAATTGGAGCTACTTAAATTATCTTTTGGCATAAATTACGATCATGTAATTGATAGAGTGAGCATTTCAATAAAACGAGTAATTCTGACGGAACATAGGTACATGTTTTTCTCTAATCTTTGTTGGTAGTGTGATCCGTTGTGCATGTATATTCCGATTTTCTTCGTTATCAAACAACTATTCATGAAATGGTGCATGCACACTTTAATTTGCAATTTGAACTTGGGAATGTTATTCATTTGAGACGAATAACAGGTGCTTGGAATTGGAATAGTGGACGATTTTTGGCATTACTTTGACTCAACCATAGGCAAATGGCCTACCTGAACCTGAATTTCCCTTTATGTCCCCATCTTAGCCTTGTAGAGTGGTGAGACCCCACTCGAGCTAGCCATTCGTACTTAGCCTCATTACAATCCAACCCTTAGCCGAAATTTTGGTCTACATTCCTTTGGCCTCCCGCAAGCATAGCAAGGGTCTAATAATTGTGAGAACGGTGGTTGGGAACTAAGAGTTGGATGAGAGTGTTAGCAGGTTGAGAGGACATGTTATGAAGTTCGGTTTGGAAACCATTGGATGAACAAAAAAACAAAAACAATCTCTTTATTTCGTACGTATTCCAAGAGTCGAATAAAAGCTTCTAACAAAATGAAAACTCAAATAAAAAAGAAGCCTACAAGTTGTAAATACATAGTTAAATAATTAGTCATTGAAGGCAATTTTAAAGCGAATTGTAAGAACCTAAGTGACGTAAGGATAGAAGTGGCTAATTTGGAAGATTGGTGTCGTGAAGGAGAAGGTGCTGATTCTTGCTATCTTGCCTCATTCTTTGGATTATCCTTGTATTCCCTTTCGGTTAGCCCACTTCCCTAGCCTGAACGTTACAAGCCGATTTGTCAACTACTGGACCTAGTTCCTCGATTCTGAGTACCTCATTAGTGGAGATTGATCTCATTCCTAAGCTTTGGGTTGCATGTTTTGAGTAAGGCTTGCATGATTTGATGATCGTTAGTTGATAGCAATCTTGAAGAATATTCACTCACACACTCCACTATTTCCTTAGATCGGGGAGAACATGTCCTTGTGGTTTTGATGGGTTGCATCGCCTAATTGGATCCTCAAGCCTTGATGTTGCATGATCGTATTTTTTTGTGAATCTACATAATCTTATCGCTCCAGTTGCTCGAGGATGAGCAAACGCTAAGTGGGGAGTGGTTGATGTAATTCAACCTAATGATATAATTCCCGATGATTCACCCTTTTTCTAATGCAATTAATGACATTTTGACATCAACTTGAGCAATTTTATGATGATTGGAACCATTTTTTTGTGTACATAGAACCTTCAGAAAAACCATGTTTCTAGTTGTATTATATTAGTTAGTAGCCGATTTTGTTATCAGATTTACACGTGGTATCTCTGTGTCAATTTTGCAGCGCAGATATCACGGTTGGGAGCGTGGATTCTGACCTCAAGGTGGCTTTTGATTTTTTATGTTGATTTTGGAGCTATGGCAAGGATTTCAACCCACGAGCATTACCGACACATGTTAGATGGTTCGATCAAGCCAGGTGGAAGAACAAACTTTGATTATAGTGATCTCAGATACAAATGGCTCGCGCCATGTCTCATTGACCCACGTCAAGAAGCTGCTGAGCATTTAATGTGAATCTCATTCAGCCAACTACTAATTATTGGACTTGACTCACGCCAAACTGCTTTGACCTGCGCCAGTAGTGCATTTTGGTCTTGACGCACGCCAGATCGGGTTGACCTGAACCAACATTGCAGAGTCAGCAAAGAATTAATCTCTTTTACTCTTCCACTCACAAGATTATGAGAACACACTTCATCTTCTTCAACTTTTCCATCTTGAAGGCAAACCCCCACCCCTGGCTCTTATAGCCAAATTTTAGTAGAAATTAACCATTAATTTTGATTGTAAATCTACGGATTCTAGTTTAACTCTTTTAGTCGATTGAATTCAACACACTAGTGTTAGTTCATTGAAGCTTTTGGAAGTTGGATGAAGAACACCAACTCGAATTTGTACTCTTGATTTGATAATCCTTAATCTTATTTTCATTCAATTGTTCTTATGGTTATGAATATTAATTTGAGATGCTGATATTTGTAGACATGAGTGGCTAGACCTATCTAGCCAAGATTATGTTGTAGCTTTAGTTTATCCTCTTATGTTGATTGGGAATGATAGTTTGTGTTGTTAGTTTTGATTGATGTGAATCTTTTCCTACTTGTGTTGTATTGATTGTTAGCATTGGAGTAATTGCCTAGTGTTAGCATTTACACGTTTGACGGAGACCGAAAAGAGATGTCGGTCGTGAGAAGAGGGTAGGAGAACCGGAAGGTAAAATCGACCCTTCGTGGCATTCAATTTCTTATCCGTGGATAGTTGACATTGTCATTGCATTCACGTGCGTAGCATACCGAGTCATTTGGTTTAGGATGCTTAGACCAAGGAGGAGGTAGAGAGCAATCTCATACACTCGTACAATGGGAGATTGCTTGCTTAGGAATGCACCATTTCACACTTTCAAACACCATTAGTAGGTTGGAAGGAAATCATTCCCATGATACTACAAGAGGATGGCTAGGTTACACGTTATCTTGGCTAATTTCTTTTATCGTTTATCATATTTATTATCACAAGCACTTTATTTATGCATTTATTAACTATCCTACAACTTTGTGACCTAGATCGAATTAATATAAACTTTTTAGTGTGTGACCTCACAATTGAGCTTTCCCCGTGGATTCGACCTTGACTCACCATACTAGACTACAGTCGACCCGGTACACTGCCGTTTAGATTGGACCTCTAGGATTTGGCCATCAGGCAATGAGAGATTTTAGTGGAAACCTGTGAGCAGGAATTCATGAGATTAATGCTTAGAGAGTGATCAGAACTTTTCTAGATGTCCAATCTAACCGGCAGTGTACCATGTCAATTGTAGTCTAGTAAGTTGTCAAGGTCGTATCCACGAGGATTGTGAGGTTGAACACCGAAAAGCTATTATTATCTTGATCTAAGTCGCAAACTAACAAGAAAGTAATGTTTCTAGAAATCTACTGCTAAAAAGGGTGATAAAATGATAAAAAGCCTAGCCAAGGCAATACATTGATCAAGCAAACCTCTATTAGCATCATGGGGATGATTTCCTACCAACCTTCCAATGATGTTCAAGTGTGTGTTACCGGTGCACTCCTAAGCTAGAAATTTCCCCTCATACGAGTGTATGAAATTGCTCTATGTCTCCTCCTTGGTCTAAGAGTCCTAGACCTAATGATTCAACATGATACGTACTTGAATGCAATGACAATGTCAATACTCCCTGGATAAGAAATAGAATTCCAATTAAGGTCAATTTTATGTTCCGGTTTTCCTATCCTTCTCCCACACCAAGCATCTCCTTTTGGTTTCAACTAAGTGTGTGTGTGCAAGTGCTAGGTGATTAATCCAACACCAACAAGCAATACAATGAAAATAGGAAAAGATAAAAAAACACACATGAAGCTATGAAATATATGAACTAACATCCCCAATCAACTAATAGAGATTAAAAACTATCACAAATACATCATCTTGGCTTGTGTAAACTAGCCACTCATTACTATAAGTACTAACATATTACGATTAGCATTCATAGCAACAAGAACAAGAAAAACAAGATAAAACTAGAACTTTACCTATCACAAGTGATGAATTTGCAAAAGGAAACCTTACTTCATCTTCCACAAGCTTCAATGGAGGTTGGTGTACATAGATTGCTCCCTTGCTCCAATTAATTATATAAAAGACTAAGCTAAGCATTCTAATGGATAACACTTGAAATGAAATGCTAAAATGGTGAATTTTTGTCTAGGAGAGCCCCTAGGGGCGTGGGGTGCCTGCAAGAGTGGGGAGGAGAGTTTTGGCGAAGAAGATGGGGTTGAATAATTGATAAATTCGATCAAAAAAGGGTTTATATGGCTGAAAATCACTTTTCCTGACGATTGGCGTGTGTCACAAAAGGTCTGGCATGCGCCAATATTGGAGTGAAACTCTCTGAATAGCTGCAGTGACGTTCGGCACGTGCCACAATAAGTTGGCGTGCGCCAATTTCACAGCAGCTCAGTAAAATCGCCATAATTTGAGTTGTAGAGCTTCGATTGATGTGATTCAAGTTGCGTTGGAAAGCTAGTTTCTTTATGAATAAAGATTGCCAAGAAAATGCCTTTAATTTGGGTCAATTGTCCATTGAAGATAGACTATGGTGGAAACACACAGGACAAATGATCCGTTTGACTTGTTAGCTTCCGGCACACTCTTCTAGCCCTCAAAAGACGTATTTAGCTCATCACGTGGTGTCACTCAGGGTCTTGGTTAACCTATAATCCTGCAATACAATTCAAAAATACTAAACGTAAACCCGACACGACGCTCCAGCTACTATAACCGGTACAAAACTAATCAAATCACGATATTTTATATAATTATTACTATCTACACATTTGGGTGAAACTAAGAAAATAATGATCCGAATTGATACGAGAACATCAATAAATGCATGAGAAATGGGGATAAAAAATCATGAAATGCATCATCTAGTTGACTTACATCAACAACTCCCCACTTAGATTTTGCTCATCCTCGAGCAAATAAAGCGACAAAACAACTCAAGTCAAGAGATAGGGTCATACAACATCAAGAAGTAAGAGCTCAACTAGATGATGCAACCAATCAAACCTATAACTACATGTTAACCGCAATCTCAGAATGTAGTGGAGTGTGTGTGTGTGTGTGTGAATATTCCTCAAATTTGTTACCAAGCAACCAACTATGAAAGCATGCATGCAAGACTTATTAGGTGCAATCCATATGCTTAAGAATGATACCAATCTCCACTAATCGAGGCATTCGGAGTCAAGAAGATAGGTCGGGTAGGACTTGCAAGCTTGTAACGTTAGGCCCGAGTAGTTGGCTATGCGAAGGGTAAAAAAGATATATCAAAGAGAACAAGAAAGATAGCAAGCCTCTACACCTTCACTTCCAAAAATGTCGAATTGGTATCTCTTCTTCTACTTTTGCAAAAATCATCGAGGTTGCCACTTCAACAATGAACAAAAGAGATAAGAAACACCGCTCCAATCAATACAATTTCCCAAAGCTTGAGTTACTTGACTAGTCGAACTTGTCCTTCAAAATTGCTCTTCTTGACCAACCATTTATTGAACTTTATTTACATCTTACTTGAACTATATTGCTTTTTGGAAACTTTTTTTTTGGATTTTTGATTTTTTTTCTTTTTTGAATTGCCAAAGGACTTCGAACTTCATAGGATACCATCTCAACTTTGTGCCGAAACAATGTCATCCAACTCTTGCCCAACTTCAAATGTCATCACCACACTATACATAGAAATTTGCTAAACTTGCGGGACATCAAGGGAATGTAGACCAAAATTAGGTTAATGGTCGGATATAATAAGGCTAATCACGAATGGCTAGTTTCGAGTGGGATCTCACCATTCTACAAAGGCTGAGATGGGGACAGGTGGAAAATATGTTCGGGAAGGCCATTTGGCTATGGTTGAGTCAATGAAATGCCATGGCCGTCAACCCTAACTCCGACTCCAAACACCTTTCTATTTCACCTCGAAAGGATATCAAGCCTAAGTTCTAATTGCTATGGAAGCATGCTTACATGATTGCACAAAAGTTTGCATGTTAACAAAAGATCGGAATATACATATATACTCAAAGAATTCACACTACAAACAAAAATTCACAATTAAAATGCAGTTACATTTCACCAAGGTTACCCACTTTGTTGAGGTACTCAGTCTATCAATTGTAAAATCCTATCTTTCAACAAAAGGTGGTTTGTTATGCTTTAAAATGCTCAAAAATAATCAAGGCTAATTGTTTCTCAAACATTTAATGACATTACCCGTTGTGGACTAACTACGTTCCCACTCCTCACTTATGAACTTGCATTGTCCTCAATAAGTGAGTAGTAAGAAAGTAGTTAGGGAAACAAAAGGGAATCAAAACTAGTCAAAACAAGTACCACTACAAGAAAATCGGGTTTTAATGACGGGAATTCTCGTCATGAAATGCCCGATTCCGGTCATTAAAGACTTCTAATGACGGGAAATTTCCTTTCATTGCTGCCTCTCTAGTTAAAGGTATTAATGACGGGAACGTGATTCCTGTCATTAATTCAATAACACATTCACTGACGGTATCATCCCGTCATTATATATTATTTTAATAACGGTTTATCCCCTTATTATAAGGTCATTTTCTCCTCATTGAATCACGATTTTACAAGGATATATCCCCTCATTATATGTTCATATTCCCTTCATTAATTAACAAATTAATGACGAAATGTCCCCTAATTATATGTCATTTCCCCCTCATTAAATCATGATTTAATGACCACATATACCATCATGTGCCCTAATTATAGGGTCATTTCATCTTATTATTAGCTTTTTTATAAATAAAATTATCAGAATCATAAATTCCATTAATTATGCCAATTGCATACTATTTTGTAGAATAGTAAATCACGTGGTCCAAAAGTAAATCACATTGACCAAATGAATAAAACAGTACACTGATAATCTCTTATTAAAATACATCATACTCTTCTTAAAAAAAATACATCATACGTACCAAATGTATGAAACAAAACAGTAATATTCTTTGGTTATATGCTCAACTTACATTAATAAGAAAACACAAAGAAAAGTTCACAAATAACTTGAAAGCAAGAACATATTTCTAACTTCAAGTATATAAGTAATCATGTCTAACCTAAATCTGAGCAATGGATTTTTTGAGTCTCAAGAAGCTTAACAATATCTTGCCCATCTGCTTTATCTGAATTTGTATAAGTGGAGTTTATCCACAACTTAATCCGAAGAATCGTTAGCTTCAACCAAGTTTAATTGGAAGGGTTTTGGCAATGGCTCATCTGCAAGGGCTGCCACGTTTATAACCCAAAAAGAAGGTAAGGAAATTTATATGCAAAAACACACACACTTCAAACAAGTCGGAGAAAGTGTAGAAATGACTGTTTGACCACAATCTATGTTATCTAAATATCCTTTTTCTTAGAACTTTGTCATCAAGTGTAAAATATTGATTTGTTCAAGAATAAGATAAGTAGGTAAACCATGGGCTAAAAATATAACACTAAGTAGCAAATGGATTACTTTGCCACAATCATTAAATATTAATCATGTCATTTCAATTCATGCTCATACAATTGCTAATACACAATCACAGAACCACATTTCGTCCCATTTCGTATATTGCATTCATGGAGCATGCATAGGTCTTAGGACATCCTTGGCCAAGTCTGGGCCTGTCTGAACATGTCCTAACAAGTCTGGACGTGTCCTGGACATGTCTTAGACAAACTCAGGACATACAAGAGCAACTGGTCATGGTCAAAACTTCAACAATATAATTTGAACATGATTTAAAAGTAGATGCAAGACCAAGACATAATTCGCAAGACTGACTCAACATAATGCAAGTTGCTTTAGGACTTGGTAGATGCTACCTTAAGTGTCATGAGACAAGGACCTGGACATAAGGACATATATGAACAAATCTTGAAGACTTGAACCAAAACATACAATGATGCATACACGAGGAATCAAACATTGAGCTCAAAGCCTGAGCCTAATGCAGACGTGCACTCAACAAAGCTGGACCAAAGCATCATGACATAGACTTATGCGGACAAGACCCAAACCTGACTGAAGAAAAGTGAAGAATAAGACAGGGCTGAAGCAGAGGTAAAATGTTCAAATAGCATCAAATGAAGCGGTTTTTCCACATAACATACATAACTCATGTAATTAATTAGAAAGACCTCGTTGACAGACTCTGCAGGTATTAGTAATGGTAATTACAATCAGCTATTAGAATTGGAAGAGTAAAATGGAACATATCCATGTGATAAACATACTTCCATGAATTGTATAATTGGTGGATAAATTGTTCTTAAACACAATAAAAAGGATATGGAAAAGGAGGATAAAATTTGCTTACAAGTCAGTGAGCATGGATGTTGATATTTTTAGCCAATGAAGTGCTTTCAATCATTTTGTCTGACTATTTTTATAAGAAGTTAACATGAAACATAAAGGCTATTATACAAAAAAAAAGTTTACTGTGAATTTCCTCTTAAATAAAAAGCTTTCATGTTTGTTAACGCATAGTTGAGGAAACAGAGGTAAGTAACATAAGTGACTGATCAATGTACCTATATGAGAATACCAAGCACCTTTGATCCACGACCATATCCATAACGACATATCCATGAAAATGAAATGGTTCAATAGGTAATACACCTTCTATCCTGCATTATATTTCAAGGTTATAAATGGAAAAGGAGATTGCCGATTACTGCTCAATAAAAAAGATGTTGACAATCTTGAAAAGAATGAAGGCCCCACTTTTATTACGATATATGAATCATCATGAAAGTAATCTATGATATCAAGAAGATTTATGATTAAAGAAATTGATAGGTTGGCTCATTCTTTGAGTTTATATAAAAAAAACCTTATATACCTATCATTCTCAAAAAAACCCTTATAGAGCAGTTTGAGTTATCCGTTCCACTACAACATTCAATGCATACATAGGAAAAAGTTGGATGTATTTTTCTTTTTCTTTGAAGGGAGTTGAATGTATTTTTTGAATATGAAAGCTTGAAACGAACTTATCCCTTAACAGTCTGATTAAATGATTTGTTGCAATCATTTAAACCCTTCATTATTGAACATTCCAGGCATTTTATTTGTTGGTACGATAATTGAACATTAACAAACTAGATACTAACACTTAGTTAAAACATCACATAATAATGAGAATCTTAAATGATGCTTGTGCTCGGTAAGTTTAGAGAAATAAATATTAATTGGTACTTGTAACATCCCTGAAAAGTGTAATAAAAGACTACTTGGTACCTATAACATCCCTGAAGAGCGTAATAAAAGCTTCCTGATAATAGGCCAAGCAAATCTTAATCAATGGTGCTACATTTTCCCTCACTTGAACCTCCCATTCTTATTCCACCACCACTGCAGCCACCCCTTAATGAGGTGTTCAATGTGAATGAGGTGGTAGGGCTGCTGCGAATGCCAATCCGATATCAGTATCATGTCCAAGAATTAGTAGAATAGAGCATGCATTTCACCTCATCATATTAAAAGACACTTGTTCAGCCTACAACTTCGCACACATAAGTCCCAACTTAAAATCATGCTTGCACACCTACAGAAAGATTGCTACAACCCATAAAAATGAAAATTTCCATTTTCTCCTCCAACTTGAGACATGATTCTCACGGTGTAGAGCTATTACACGGTATAAGCACATCAAACATAAGATGACTCATATTACTTTTCCATCCTGATCACCTTATATAGTTAACCATCGGTTAGAGGTAAACAATAATAATAATAATAATAATAATAATAATAATAATAATAATAATAATAATACACAGCTGTTTGACCCACATGCCCCCAAGTACAAAGCTTTGGAAAGTCACACAATAGAAGCTTCACAATAACAATACTTACATTACGTATCCAATCTGTCCATCTTGAGAAAATATTGGAATCATTGCAAAGCCACACATGAGCAGCTCCCCTTCCATACATCATTGGCTGCAAACGCAAAAGAAACGACATTGCATAAGGATGAAATGTTGTAATGAAAGCTACTCCTAAAATCTAACAACAAAGGACTCACATATATGCAAGCTACACATGTAAAAAAAGTTGAAAAAATCATTAATGGAATCCCTCAACCAATAACTTTAGGGATTCCCCTTGTAATTTTAGGTGCTCGACGCATAGTCTAAGCATCAATTGTTCAATAAAATAAAAGGTTACGGTTTTTATTTTATTCCTCTGCCATCTAAGCATACCCCTTCCTGTAAATACATGAGAAAAAATGTCAAAAAAAAAAACCGAGGATGAACTTCCGATTGTTCATTTTTCTCAAATAAAAGAAGAAAAAAGGACCATTTTTTGTGCTGTTCAAGAGTTTTTGAATCGGTAAAAGTTGGTATGCTTGAGTGATAACATTAGCAGGGTATTGACAATTGAATACATTATTAAATTTAAAAAAATTGCAGTCGGATACCTCTTCGTGACCAATTGTTGTTGTTGGCCGTAGATTGGTGGAGAAGTCCTCGTGCGTGGCTATATTGATTGTCGGATGAGCGACGGCTGGCCGAAGACGGGTGTACGGGCATCAGAATTAGATGGCGGCGTATGGATGAAAGGGGGATGACTGCGAGTGCGATTGTGAGTCTTTACCTCCGTGATACAAGAAGAAATGAAGTTGGGGTCGCCAAATCTCTGCTTAATTGCTCTTCCGGCCGGGCAGTGAATGGAGGAACGGAGGAACGGAGAGAGGTACGGCGCTGCTGCAAGTTTAGGTTTTGGGAAATAAGAATAGTGTCTGAACGTGAGTTTGGGGGTGTTTTGTTAATTTTGGCTATTACTTTTGTTTTTGTTTTATAAAACTTTTGGTAGATTTTACTAAAAAATATATGGGATAGTTGTATATTATATGGAATAATGAGAGGAATTCTTTTTTATACAAATAATAACGGTATTTTTGCATATTTAATGACAGGATATGTAAGTTCGTCATCAAATTTATCCACCCCTCATTAGAGTTACCCTTTAGTAACGGGATTCACCTCCCGTCATTTACTTATCGTCATTGAAGCCTACTTTTCTTGTACTGTACCGGGATGCTATAAAAGGGTGGGTGGGCATGAACAAGAAAGACAACCAATGAAATGACAAGCAATCCCGAGTACAAGCAAAGTATCAACCAAAATGCAGACACAAAATGATCATTGGACACACCAGGCCTCACAAAAGAGAAAAAAGATTATACCAAACTTTTTCGGGCTGCCTCTCGGTAGCGTTTTTGTTTAACATCGTTTGCTCGACGGGATTATACGGTAGAAGTGATGGAAATTATACAGATTATCGTGCATGGATACCACTAACAATTACTCACATAAGCATGTAGCAAATAAGAACAAAAGCCAACCAAAAGATAATGCTTAAGAAGTAAAAAAAAAAAAAGACCCATTGTTGCTAAATTTATAGTCTATAGCTAGACTTTGCCTTACTTAGGTATTTAATGCACCGGTGGTGGGTCATCCTCGCACACCGCATCCATCTTTTTTATCAATACCGTTCTCCAACATAGGTTAGACAAATTCCACCAATCCCAACGATTCTTGACAGTTTCCTTTGATTTTTGAGCTTTTGGTTTGCAAGATTTCGCTTTATCGGTCACGTCTTCTTCAACTGCCTGCATTTTAGTACGATCCACAACAAGGGGACATGAAGTGTCCACAAAAGAACAATATTCTAGTGTAGTGCATGGATATTTCAATGAAGTGTATATGTTGAAGACAACGCGCTCATCATTCTCTCCCAAACTAAGCTCTCCCTTACGTACATCGTGTTAGGTGTGATGCCCGAAAGACAATTTTGTAATTGTTTTATTTAATAAATGAAATGATATTATTATTCATATTTATTATTCTCATATTCACCAATGTGACAATAGTAATTACACTACATAAAACCCTAAAGTATATCGTTTATGTAATCACTTAACTCAGTGTATGGTATATACACGGGAGGATTGAGTTAGTGAAGATGTACTTAAAATACAATTAGCCCGTAGTGAAGTTAATTGAGAGTATCGGGTCTCTTCTTTAACGTGCTATTAATGCGCCCAGAACACAATAGGTGTGATTGTCTTATCCGGACTTTCGGTTAAGAGAACCTAGTGGGGCATTTATATATGATAGATATATCATATAGGACCGATTTGATTAGAGTTCACGATATAATTCCGTAATCGAGAAGTCTTATCGAATCAATGGATGATCATATTTATGGATATATCTTAATCTGAGGTGATCACGATCAACCGCTTGAATCGGTATGAAGTTTGACTTGACGGTTAAGGATTACACCGAGTCCGTGGTCCGAATTACCCCATTTTGGCATTGTACTTGGATTGAGTGAGTAGTCCGTGTTATCACGGATACGGAATCCATTCCTTCCATTTATGGAAGTAGATAGACAGCTTCCCTTATTTGTTAATCCTAGAAACCGATCGATCCATGGAGTTCATATTACACCGATTAGCTATCGGTGAGTTGTATGAATTAATTGATCACTAGGGGGTTAATGGTAAATAAGGATAAGAGGTTCTAAAAAGGGTTAACGGTAACTTCCCGATTTAGAATGAACGATGCATGGAGGATTAATCCATATGTAATGATTATATCAATGGACGCTTATTATTATTCTCGTGAGGAGATAAATATAATCTTATAATCGGAGGAGTGCAGTCACGGGATTATGGTGGCATATTCCTGTGATTGATTTATCGAATATAATTATTCTATAATTATTTATTTGATTTATCGGAGCCGCTGATTATTAGTCCATGGTCCCCGACATGCCTCCTAATATAGCATAGCTATTCTCGGACGTCGAATCCTAATAATATTGATTTAGTTCTTGTTGGACTTTATTAAAACGATATGTGAATTAATTGTTTAGTGGACTATTAAATTAGTTGGGCTAAATAATTAAATATGTGGAAAATACATTTTCCATAATCTTGGCCCAATTATTGTGTGATGGAAAAAATCATATTGACTAGGTCAATGATGATGATTTTCGCCCCACATGTTTATTGGTCAACAAGGAATTAGTTTTCTTGTGATTAATAAGACATGTGCGCGCATAAAATATTTATTGGATAAATATTTATGGTAAATAATAAAGATAAATATTATTCTAGATTTGTTCTAGAATATTATGGAATTATCTTTTATTAAAAGGATTTATTTTGTTTGATAAATAAAAATCCTTGAATGCTAAGTTTTACTCTCCTATATAAAGAGAGTTCTCCAAAGCCTTAACACACAATAAAAAATTTGACACCCACCTTTTAGTAAGGTGCAAAGAATTTTCGGCCAAGGGAGAGGAGGAAAAATCTTGGAGGTTTTTCCGGGTAGCATATCGGAAGGGTTCGAGTCGAGAATTCCTTCCACCAGGAATTGCTTGGATCACACGATCGGAAGACTGTGGTGCTCTTCACACCTTCACAAGTTCTTCTTAATTGCGGTTCTTCAACTTGGATTTTGAGATCCAAGAGGTATGCTCTACATCCCCCTTGTAGGATAGATCTAGTTATTTTATTACGTGTATTATGTAGATCTAGATCCATAAAATCGCTTCCGTTGCGGATGATATTACTAACAGTGGTATCAGTCGCCAAGGTGATCTATATTTATACGTATAAAATATTAGATCTAGGAGTGGTAAAACATGTAGATTTTTTGTCCCAATTTTTTTTTAAAGGGGCCGATGCATGCTTAATTAATTTTTATGTTATGAATGTCTTGGTTGAAGAGATGGATTGGGGTTGGTACTGTTTACTCGTTAGATCTATTGTAGCTCCTTTGTTTAGTAACAACTGAGCATAGGAATTGTATTTTATTTATGTCAATTTTCGAAATTTATATGTAAAAGTAGCATCTTTTATTGTATTTTTGAATATCCGGGCTGGAAAAGATGAAGATCTTGCTGAAAAATTGAAGATCAAGACGAAACCCAAGGTATGAACGAGGAGAAACGGATGAATTTTATTAAAAAACTGCTACAGGACTTTCTGCGACGCTGAAAAGCGTCGCTATAAGTCCTGTTTAATAAAAAAGATGCGGCTAGGGTTTATTTTTGTTGCGGCTGCATGGAATTTTTTTGTGACCTAATTTTTTTTTTATATGATCATTCAACTGCCGCATGAAGAAAAAAAAAATTTTATTTTTGGAAAATAATTAAATAGCAGCCGCATATAAATAAAATAAATATAGGGGAATTCTATTTGGACCCCCCTATTTACTACTTGCACCACATTAATGAATATTTTTTCGGGTGAAAAAAACGTCACTCACACTGGTGTTTGTTGTGGCACACCAACGTCAGTGTCACTGACGTTGGTATGCCACTAGGAACACCAGTGAAAAGTCATGGACTGACGTTCTAAGATTTAACACTTTTTTATATAGGGAACGTCAGTGACACTGGTGTTCCTTGTGGAACACCAACGTCACTGTGACTAACGTTGGTGTTCCACAAGGAACACCAGTGTGACTGATGTTCCCTATATAAAAAATCATGTGGTGCAAGTAGTAATTTTTTGTGGTACAAGTAGTAAGTGGGTGCAAGTAGTAAATAGGGGGGTCCAAATAGAACCCCCCTAAATATATGATTAATTATAATAAATTGGATTTATTTAATTAAAAAGACCTTTTCTCCTCTCGGGTGTTCGTGGTTCGTGATCCGGCGGTTCGAGTTCAAGATTCAAAGATCAAGACTCGAAGACAACAAGATTGTAATTTATTTTTCCTAGGATAGATTAGATACGGGGTACCAACAATCCATCTCGGTGTTTAAATTTTCCGTAATTTATTTTTTATGTGTTCGATCATAAAATAGATATAAAATCGGAATTTCCATGACATGCATCATATCATAAATCCACTCCATGCATACATGTAGAATTTTAATTTTGGTAATTAAAATAGGCATGTATACAAACTCGTGTAATTAGTTGAAATTTAATTAATACATGGTAATTAATAAATTTAGTAACTAATTAATGATCCGAGGACGGGTTATGAAATCGTTAGGCCTTTCGGTGTGTGTTCTCGGTGAACCGCCTTAAAGCCCAAACGAGATCACGTTCTTCAATTCGTAGTGTCTACGAGATTGAATGATGGTAAAAGAACAATAAATCTTGGATAAAAACGGTTCGCTTATAGGTTGGGTGGTCAACTGAGCTAGGCTCGACCGACTTAACCCTCCTAGTGTGATGTATGCACGGGGGTCCGGCAAGACTAAGCTACACCGGAGAACGGAGGGGTAATTCCTTCTTATCTCAATGGGGCTCTCTTGACCCGACTTCGTCCGACTGTCACATATGTTCCAACGAATAGGACGGGTAGGCTTGCCTACGTTACCGACACCATTCGGAATCCTTGATTTGATGTACTTTTATGTTAACATCAAAAAGACGTGGTTAGTTAACCCACCATCACTTCCAAATTATTGAGTGGGAGCGGGGAGGCGACGGCCAACCCCACGGCCTCTACTATAGATACAAGTAAGTGAGAGAAGGGTGACGCCTCGCGGCGCTTTGATTTCGTCCCCCTACGGATGGTGTTCACCCCTATCAACATTCATGGCTTGGTCTCCGAAAGGATAGGATTTCTGGGTACTCGTCGGGTCACTGACCTATCCTACGACGGCACACTCGGGGCGTACCTAAGAGATCCGATATAGTAGGTCACACTCATAAAGGATATTTTTGGTAATATCTAGGCTAAAAAAGGAAGGTAGTCAATGAATAAAGGGATGTTCGATTCTCGTAGGATGTTTGATTCTCACAAGTTATTCATTGATGAGAGTGTCTCGATTTAACCGTCATCTCTTTGACCTACCCTACGGCGGCACTGAGATGCGAGGTTAAAACCTTGAATGGTAGAGTAGACTTAATTTAGTTTACAATTCCTAAAATAAATATAGTAGTGTTAAACTTGAATTAATATATGTCATTTTATTTACAGCATTATATCCTTACTAAATTGCTTAAAAAATTAATTGACTAGTATTGACTTCGTTAAAAAGTGGAAAGTAACTAGGACGTTGAACTAGTTAATCGATAATGCAATTAATTTTCGGAAGAGATATTTTTTCTCTTAAGCCTTATTAAAAACCAGAGTGACATACAGGTATGTCACTAGTGTCATTCGTGTCAAACGGAAGACAAACTTAGTTTGATCAAAGGTGATTTTGGACTTTGAAATTCTTCTAGTGAATTTTGAGTGTGTAGTGATTACACGAGTAATTTTCTAATTGGAAAATTGGAAAATCATGAAGTATCGCTAGTTGGACGATATTTGGAATCGATGAACTAGTGGGAGCTTTATGATTTGTTGTTTTTCTAGAACATTAGAAAAGTGTAACTGACTACACACGTAACCGTTCTAATTGAAAAACCGGAAAGTCATGAAATGTCGCTAGTTGGACGATTTTTGGAATCGATGAACTAGTGGGAGTTCTATGATTTGTCGTTTTTCTGGAAACATTGGAACTATGTACGAAAGATTTTCTAATCGAAAAAATCGGAAAATCATAAAGCATTGCTCGTTAGACGGTATTTGGAACCGATAAACTAGTGGGAGCTTTAATGTTATGATTTGTTGTTTTTTCTGGTATATTAGAAAATCCGAGAAGTCCCGACTAGTAACACTCGAAATAGACATCCCACGGTTCAAGATTAGTGTCTACTCAAACGAACCGCTGGTTCAAGACTGTTTCCATTCACGGACAATCAAGAATGGGAGAATATGTCTAAAAGTGTTTGTCACCTAAACTGAGAAAATTTTAAGGCTGAACCGAAAATTAATTAACTGAAAATCATAGGATAAGGACAGTGATTTTGGATCACCAACCTAGCTATGAATCCTTGGAGATTTTCTCGAGCTAAGTTCTTTGGAAGAACAAGGTAGCAGTGCATTTAACGATTAAAAGAGTAAACAACGGGCAGTTAATTTTAGCTAGAATAGTGGGAGTGATATAAGGAAATGAATCTAGGATTCAATCCTTGGATATCGCGGAAAATTTATTTTCAATTTAAGATTTGTTGGAACGAATGGATTTACCTTCTATTCGATAATTTGTTTGTCGTATAGAAAGTGAATATACCATTTGTAGTACGAATCCAAGACTCGGACTTTTGTTTGATAAAGTCAAAACCACTTAGAACTGCTGAAATATGTATATAAAACACATCTTAAGAACTCGTTAAAAGCAATTGGTTTCTATATTTAGATAAACGCTTCTTCATATTCCATAGTAAGTGCATAGTCCCTAAAAGACAAGACCTGAAGACTGGATCAGGGTGATTCCTTTCTCCCAGTCTGGTTAGATTGTCTCAAAGGTTCAATGACTAAGTTTCCTTTCAATCGGGAAAGGATAATGGTTATAAAGAAGTAACATAGCTTGTTCATGACGACCTTCGGGGTCTGATGAAAGATACGAGCTAGTAGGAGCTTCCGAGTAGTGACTTCTTCTCTGATAACTATTCAAACACTCCGGTAAGTTTATCCAAAATATTTTGAGGTTTCTCTGTTTTCAACAAGAGATAGAGTATTCTATACTCGGAATAGGCCATTCATAGTCCTCGAGACGATGCTCAGCCTGCCTCATAGTGAAATGCTTTCACTAAGTGAGAAACCGTTAAATTGCCTTATATAGTTTTTAGATGTGCTACAATACACTGCTTAACTCAATAAAGATATTGGAAGCGAAATAACGGTTTACATTGAAATGTAAGACCGAGAAGTCTACCTAGAATATGCTTTGGAATTTACGGATAAGGTGTGGATTCGGTTCACCCCACTTCCGTAAATATAAGCATTTAGCACACGGTGCTTGAAGGTAAGACCGGTAATTTCGCGCATCCGTTCGGTCAATGACCATTCATGATATATCTTTTTTAAGCTATTGAGTATAAATGTTAGATATAGGATTCTTGAAATCGGGAAGGGACGCTATTATCGTTGCATCCTTTCGATAGAGTCCATGAACAAGAAAACCTTGAACCTTGAAGTACGTTTACTCAAGGTAGTTACTAACGATTAAAATCGGACCACATCCAACATCGGTTGTTGGTGATAACACTAAATACTACTAAACTAGATCGAATTTCGATCCACCCGTAATGTAGTGGGAGTATGGTTTATCCATTACCCATTACGGGTTCTCGCGGACTTTATAGTCCGAGGATCGATTGATGACCTATGGCTCTTTTGTGAGCGAAGATAGGATTCGATAATAGAGGTTGGTTTAATAGCCATAACCCTATGAATGGAGTTCGGTACTCCAATTCTGTTCATGCTCTTGTAGAACCACCTGAGCGTCTCAGGCCCAGTGGGAGTAATTGGATCTACACGGAAAAGAGTAGAATGAGTTCAGGGAAGTGATTTCGTTCAAAAGCAGAAAATAGGGGTGATTCCCTTAGACTTTCTTGCCAAACAAACGGAGTCTGGATTCATTCGGAACAAAAGGGTATTGCCTTATGAACTAATGACAGAATGACTGTCAAGGCTTATGTCCTTTGTGGATAAAAAGCAAACCTCTCGGTCATTGAAAGTCATATATTTCTACAATATGTGGATTTGACCAGAATATTGATAAGTCTTTTGTACACTGGATATCAATTTTAGTACAGTAGTGAATATATACATACATATATTAGTGTTTGTGAAGGATAACACTGCACCGGTTGGAATCAACATGGGTGTGTTATCTGAAGTCAGAATCTGACAATACCACAATTCTCTGCAACAGAGATTTGGACAACATTCTAAAGAATTTGACTCGGTCGAATTCATTAGAATCAGTCAATGGTTTCCCATCCATCTTATTGGTTAAGATGATGCATCTGTGTATGCAACATTCAACGAGGAAGTTCTACCCTATGCCTCAGGAATGACTCTCTAAAATCTTCGGATCAAGAGAAATGGGATAGATTCTCTTTCTAGTAAGAGATGGTCAGGTTATTGAACGTCAACTTTGATCGAATCTTAGATTCGGCGGTTAACAAAGCAAGTTTAGTATGTCCTTTAGTATCTTGAAGAGAACGAGGAATAATATGCGGACATATTCATGTATGAACTTGGATATGTGTGATACACTGATTTTGACTTTAAGTCAGATTGAGGATGATCGTTAAGTCGATCTCGGGCTCAGTGTTTACTAAGTACCACATGATTAGATGGACCGGTAACGTTTCGATTCTACGGATCGTCTCGAGCCGACAACCTGACTATTCATTAAGACCCATGACATTTAGATGTAGGTACTCCCCGAGTCACTGACCTATCCTACGACGGCATACTCGGAGTGTACTTTGGAATCTGAAATGGTTATGATATGCTTAGTGGGTACTAGAATACGGGATGAGTCTCCATTGCTTTAGAGCAAGTGGGAGATGTAGTTTGTTGTATTTTAAATAACATGGTGTGCTCTAAAACAATTAATCACATGCTTTCGTGCAAGTGGGAGATTGTTAGGTGTGATGCCCGAAAGACAATTTTGTAATTGTTTTATTTAATAAATGAAATGATATTATTATTCATATTTATTATTCTCATATTCACCGATGTGACAATAGTAATTACACTACAGAAAACCCTAAAGTATATCGTTTATGTAATCACTTAACTCAGTGTATGGTATATACACGGGAGGATTGAGTTAGTGAAGATGTACTTAAAATACAATTAGCCCGTAGTGAAGTTAATCGAGAGTATCGGGTCTCTCCTTTAACGTGCTATTAATGCGCCCAGAACACAATAGGTGTGATTGACTTATCCGGACTTTCGGTTAAGAGAACCTAGTGGGGCATTTATATATGATAGATATATCATATAGGGGCGGACCGATTTGATTAGAGTTCACGATATAATTCCGTAATCGAGAAGTCTTATCGAATCAATGGATGATCATATTTATGGATATATCTTAATCCCGAGGTGATCACAAAACCGCTTGAATCGGTATGAAGTTTGACTTGACGGTTAAGGATTACACTGAGTCTGTGGTCTGAATTACCCCATCTTGGCATTGTACTGGATTGAGTGAGTAGTCTGTGTTATCACAGATACGGAATCCATTCCTTCCATTTATGGAAGTAGATAGACAGCTTCCCTTATTTGTTAATCCTAGAAACCGATCGATCCATGGAGTTCATATTACACTGATTAGCTACCAGTGAGTTGTATGAATTAATTGATCACTAAGGGGTTAATGGTAAATAAGGATAAGAGGTTCTAAAAAGGGTTAACGGTAACTTCTCGATTTAGAATGAACAGTCTATGGAGGATTAATCCATATGTAATGATTATATCAATGGACGCTTATTATTATTCTCGTGAGGAGATAAATATAATCTTATAATCGGAGGAGTGCAGTCACGGGATTATGTTGGCATATTCCTGTGATTGATTTATCGAATATAATTATTCTATAATTATTTATTTGATTTATCGGAGCCGCTGATTATTAGTCCATGGTCCCCGACGTGCCTCCTAATATAGCATAGCTATTCTCGGACGTCGAATCCTAATAATATTGATTTAGTTCTTGTTGGACTTTATTAAAACGATATGTGAATTAATTGTTTAGTTGACTATTAAATTAGTTGGGCTAAATAATTAAATATGTGGAAAATACATTTTCCATAATCTTGGCCCAATTATTGTGTGATGGAAAAAATCATATTGACTAGGTCAATGATGATGATTTTCGCCCCACATGTTTATTGGTCAACAAGGAATTAGTTTTCTTGTGATTAATAAGACATGTGCATAAAATATTTATTGGATAAATATTTATGGTAAATAATAAAGATAAATATTATTCTAGATTTGTTCTAGAATATTATGGAATTATCTTTTATTAAAAGGATTTATTTTATTTGATAAATAAAAATCCTTGATGGCTAAGTTTTACTCTCCTATATAAAGAGAGTTCTCCCAAGCCTTAACACACAATAAAAAATTCGACACCCACCTTTTAGTAAGGAGCAAGGAATTTTCGGCCAAGGGAGAGGAGGAAAAATCTTGGAGGTTTTTCCGGGTAGCATATCGGAAGGGTTCGAGTCGAGAATTCCTTCCACCGGGAATTGCTTGGATCATACGATCGGAAGACTGTGGTGCTCTTCACACCTTCACAAGTTCTTCTTAATTGCGGTTCTTCAACTTGGATTTTGAGATCCAAGAGGTATGCTCTACATCCCCCTTGTAGGATAGATCTAGTTATTTTATTACGTGTATTATGTAGATCTAGATCCATAAAATCGCTTCCGTTGCGGATGATATTACTAACACATCGATCACAGCTTCTTCCATTGCTAAAAATGGTCTACCGAGGATAAGGGGTGTAGTGTACCCTTCCTCCATATCCATAACAACAAAATCGACGGGGAAGTAAAATTAATCAACCTTCACTTGTACATCATCAATGACTCCCTTTGGACGTTTAATGGATCTATCCGTAAGTTGGAGAGTCATCTCCGTATGCTTGAGCTTGCCTATGCCAAGTTTCATGAAATCATTGTAGGACATGAGGTTTATGCTAGCACCGAGATCACATAGCACCTTCTTAAACAAAAATCCCCCAATCTCACATGGGATCGTAAAACTACCGGGGTCTTTGAGTTTAGGAGGAAGCTTGTGTTGAAGCAGCGAAACACTCCTTACTTAGACACACCGTCTCATACTCTTCCAACCGTTTCTTGTTGGAGAGTATGTCCTTAAGAAACTTACCATACGCCGGCATATTTGTGAGTGTTATGATGAAAGGGATATTAATGGTTAAGTGCCGAAAAGTGTCAAGAAAACGTGCATATTTTTTATTGACCTTCATCTTTTTAATTTCCTCTCGAGGGGGATAGGGTAATGATGTAAGATCAATAATTTTAGGATTAAAATTTATACCTCCCTTACCTTTGTGGTTCGATGAAGTGGCAGATGTCCTTCTCAAGTTTTGGTCTGTTGGTGGGCGCCAATAATCATCGGTGTGTGCCATCTTGCCTGATTCAACTTCAGAAACTTTCTGTGCATAATTGGCCTACGCCAATGTATCATTGGCCAGAGCCATTTTGCTTGCCAAAGTCTCTGAATCACTTTGGTTCACTTTGGCACGCGCCATTTTCTCATTGGTGAGCGCCATAGAGACATGCTCATGGAAAAAAGTCCTCAAGTCACTAGCCCTCGGGTTTTTCAAAATTCTTGGGACTTTCACCCATTCCTCAACCTCTTTCTCAAAACCATCTCCCCTCAAGAAACCATCCATGATGCTCTTCTCTCTTCACTCCACTCTTCCTCTTTCTCATCATTCAAATCTTCTTCGACCTCATTGCTTCCCTCATTATGCCCATATGACCTTCCACTTCGAGTAATAATAGCATTGACTTCTCTTGGGTTTCTCTCGGTGTTTCTTGGTAATCCACCCGGGGGTCTGCTACTATTTCTCTTTCCTTCCTAAATCAAAAGGTCTTCAATACCTCTCATTGATACTTCCATAGTTCCAATTCTTGAATTTTTTTACCCACAATGGATGATTTCAAATTGCCAACATCTTGGGACATCATGCTAATAGAATTCATCAATGTTTTCATATTAGCGGCTTGAGTAGTAACTACACCCATCAAGTTTTCCATCAAATTTTTCCATGGAGAAACCTCTTCCGTTGATTGAGAACTTTGTTGAACGGGGCATGTTGAGTTGGAACTTGTTGGTAAAAAGGAGGCGGTGGTGGTTGTTGGTAAGAGGGATTTTCTTGGTATTCACCTTGTTGTTGCACATTGGTGTTGATGGATGCCTTTTGTTGTTGTTCAAGAGATGGTCCGGGTCCATGATTTGTTGAATTGTTGGACCAATGGAAAGTGGGATGATCTCTCATGATATTGTTGTATGCGTTGGCGTAAGCATTGTTGAGCTTCTGGTGTTGTTGCATAAAGCTCAATTCTTCCTTTGAATATTCACCGGGTTTCACTAATCCCAACGGTACATTATCATTCCTCATGCTTTTATAAGCCTCGTCAATAATATTTCCACTCCCCAAACTCTTGCTAGCTTGAATTTCATCAACTTTCTTACTGATGGATGCCAATTGTGCCAACACTTCCGTTTGAATGGATGATTCTCCCACAAAAGCAACTTTCCTTGTACTTGAGCCGGTTTCCCACATTCGGTTATTCTTCAAAATTATTTCAATAGCATCATAAACATCTTGTGCCACTGATAACGCCCTAAATGGTACAAATAATTATACCCTTATTCACCCCGAATTCTGCTCAAGAGAGGATATATAGGCTCGTTATTATATGGAATATGTGTTAAATGCTATGTGAGGATCGTAATTCTGCATCTATGTTATTTCCCAAAGATTTGGTACTGTTTTGTCTCATTTTGCATGTTTTATAGGATGTACCGAATCTGGAGCATTGGAGAATGGATCTAGACTCTTAGCTGTGTTGCAAAGTTGCTCAAAAGAATAGAGGTGATAGTGTGGATCCTCAAAATCCTCTCATGCGAATTGGCATTTGGTATCAATCAATCCGAAAAGATGCCCTTTCACTTCAAAATTATTCGCCCCTTCATTGGGCAACCTAATAAGATCATTAGGTGCATTCCTTCTCAAAGGTTAATCACAAAAAGGTCTCAAAGGTGGATTGTTTCGGATGCGGTTTTGATTGTGGTTTTGGTTTTGGTTGTTCTGGTTGTTTTGGCCGGGGTATTGGGATTTTGTCGGGGGTTTGGATCTTCTGGTTGAGGGTCAATATGTGCATTCTCAATATTCTCCGCCATCTCTTCTTGAGTCGATGAGTCTTGAGATGATTCTTCACCAAGTGTTTCTCCACTAGATTGGCCAACTTTTTGCTCAGCTCTCAATTGTCTTTCGTACGTGTTAATGTCCGAACGATATGGAGTGAGTGGAGCTTTACCGGTTCGGGAATGAGTCATCAACTACAAAAGTGAAACAACAAGAAAACGATCAAACACACTCGGTAACTTACCAAGTGGTAAGCACCAAAGAAATAAATAGAAATGAGATTAGAAAAAGACTTGACCTTTGCTCGAAAATCTTAAGCTAATATAAGTATTAACTATTACACTCCCCGGCAACAGCGCCAAAAAGCTTGACGTGTCCCTACTGGGTGTTCAGTCTAACCGGCAGTGTACCGGGTCAACTATAGCCTAGTTGTTGAGTCAAGGTCGTATCCCACAATGAGTGTATTGGTTAACCACCGATTAGGTTCATATTTTCGATCCAAGTCGAAATTTTTGCAAAAGATAAATGACACTTAATATAACTAAACTCAAATGAAAAATGGAACTAACCAAGACAATGCTTTGTTCCAATGGACTTTCTTAACTATGACAGAGTTGGCCACCTTCCTTCCTCCCTAAGATGTTCAAGAGTGTGGACCGGTGTGTTCCTCGACTAGCAATCCCCCTTCTTTCGAATGAATGAGATCACTCTATGCCTCCTCCTTGACTTAGGTACCCTAAGTCTAATGATTCGACATGATATGCACTTGAACACAAGCTGAAGCTACCCTCGGATAAGAAACCGAATTCCACTTAAGGTCGGTTTTACCTTCTGATTCTTCTACCCTTTTCCCACACTCAATATACCCTTTTGGTCTCTACCAAGTGTGTGTGTGCAAACTAGGGTTAATTACTTCCTATATTGCTATCAACAATATCAAGTAGAAGAAGGCTCAACACAACAAGAAACTAAAATGCAAAACTACCAACTCATTCATAATTAAAAGAATCCACCTTCACTTCACATTATCTTGGCTAGTATGAAACTAGCCACTCATAGTTATGAGTTCAACATATCAAGGTCAAAATTCATAACAATAAAAACAATTGAATCAAAGTAAAGGTTAAGAATTATACCAATCACAAGCTAACAACTTGAAAGAGGAAAGCTTGCATTTAAACCTTAAAAAAAAAAAAAAAAAAAACCTCTAATGGAGAGAATGTATCCCAAAAAGCTACAACCTTTTCCAACTAGAATTCATCCAAGGAATCAAGTCAAGAATTCTTAATGTTTACACTTGCAATTTAAAAGCTAAAGTTATGATACTTTTGGCTAAAAGAGCCTTGAAAGTGGAAGTGCCTTCAAGTCTAGAGAAAGAGTTATGTTCTTTTCCGCCTCTCTCGAAATGAAGGCAATAAGAAGCTTTAAAACTTGAAATCCGGGCTTTTCGGCGTCAGCCGTCTGTGCACTCGGCGTGCGCCGACTTCTGGCAGGTAGCTGCTCAGACTTCCAACTGTCAAATTCCGGCGCCCACCGTCTGTGTACTCGGCGTGCGCCAACTTTCTAATCTTGGCTTGATTCTTTAACTTCTTCAACATGAAACCTCTCTAAAGCTCGATGGTCTGCTCTAAGCTCATCCAAAACTAATATCTAACCTGGGTATCTGCAAAACACAGTCAAAAAACGATACCCCGCATAATTCCGATAACAAAACTTGGCATAAAAGCCTAAAATATAGGGTTAGATAATTAAAACTTATTTACAACTTTTGATCTATTTCATAACATAATTGCATGAATTTGATTTAAAAGTGCCACTAAAAGCTTAAGAATTGGGATAAAAATACATCATTCGGTTGCCTTACATCACGCGTTTACTAGGTCGGTTAGGGTTATTATGAGTTATAAGATGGCTATTGTATCTATATAAAGCCGCATAGACTGATTATTACATAATTTTTTTTGCATATTCTATCTTTTATTATAAAATTTGATGAATAAAGTTTTCCTAAGCTTTTGAAATTTATTTTCTGGGTTCCTTCTCTTCTTTACCATCTCTAGCTTGAGTGGATCGAGCTTGATCCCCATTGTTGAAGGTATGAAGCTTTGAACGTTCCTTTTTTTCTTCAATATGGTAGATCTATTCGTATTTATGTGTTTTAGTTAATCTGCATGTTTAACAACCCCATAATTTACTTAGATTAATCTGCATTGAGCAATGTAGATCCAGAATTAAGAAAAGTCGCCCCCGGTAAACCTGCGGTCTATTCCGGTTTACCGAGGCAAAATTTAGGAAACTTAATCTGGAGGTTCAGCGTCAACTACGTTGATCGACAGAATTAATTAAAACGAGTAATAGGTCTGGCCAATCTAGTATTCGTAATTCATAAATTAACATGAAGTACTGATAGTGAAGTGTTAGTTTGGACATAGTCTTCATGGACCCTAGGAACGTGCTGATCAGTGTCGACAGCTGTCTAGGTGGGTTAATGGTATAAGTTAGCACTCGATATCGGAAATTCTAGTTCTTTACACGTATGGGCTATTACGGACCAATTAAGGAGGGTAGCTGGCGTATAGATTTTCTACTACCATGGTCGGAGTAGATAGAGTTAGGAGTTGCACCCGTAGCTTAAAACTGAAGTAAAATCTTGCTCGGTTATTTTAGGGAAATTATGTAGGGAAGTAAACATAAAGATTAACTAATCCAAGTTAGTAGTGTTAGGTGTGATGCCCGAAAGACAATTTTGTAATTGTTTTATTTAATAAATGAAATGATATTGTTATTCATATTTATTATTCTCATATTCACCGATGTGACAATAGTATTTACACTACAGAAAACCCTAAAGTATATCGTTTATGTAATCACTTAACTCAGTGTATGGGATATACACGGGAGGATTGAGTTAGTGAAGATATACTTAAAATACAATTAGCCCGTAGTGAAGTTAATCGAGAGTATCGGGTCTCTCCTTTAACGTGCTATTAATGCGCCCAGAACACAATTGGTGTGATTGTCTTATCCGGACTTTCGGTTAAGAGAACCTAGTGGGGCATTTATATATGATAGATATATCATATAGGGCTGGACCGATTTGATTAGAGTTCACGATATAATTCCGTAATCGAAAAGTCTTATCGAATCAATGGATGATCATATTTATGGATATATCTTAATCCTGAGGTGATCACAGTCAACTGCTTGAATTAGTATGAGGTTTGACTTGACGGTTAAGGATTACACTGAGTCTGTGGTCTGAATTACCCCATCTTGGCATTGTACTGGATTGAGTGAGTAGTCTGGGTTATCACAGATACGGAATCCATTCCTTCCATTTATGGAAGTACATAGACAGTTCCCTTATTTGTTAATCCTAGAAACTGATCGATCGCGCGAGTTCATATTACACTTTGATTAGCTACCGGTGAGTTGTATGAATTAATTGATCACTAGGGGGTTAATGGTAAATAAGGATAAGAGGTTCTAAAAAGGGTTAACGGTAACTTCCCGATTTAGAATGAACGATCTATGGAGGATTAATCCATATGTAATGATTATATCAATGGACGCTTATTATCATTCTCGTGAGGAGATAAATATAATCTCATAATCGGAGGAGTGCGATCACGGGATTATGGTGGCATATTCTGTGATTGATTTATCGAATATAATTATTACGTTCGTAAGATAATTATTTATTTGATTTATCGGAGCCGCTGATTATTAGTCCATGGTCCCCGACGTGCCTCCAAATATAGCATAGCTATTCTCGGACGTCGAATCCTAATAATATTAATTTAGTTCTTGTTGGACTTTATTAAAACGATATGTGAATTAATTGTTTAGTAGACTATTAAATTAGTTGGGCTAAATAATTGAATATGTGAAAAATACAATTTTCATAATCTTGGCCCAAGTGTGTGAAATGCGTGGAAGCCTTTATACCTAGGGTATAAGGTGGCGCCATTTTGTGTCATTAATTGTTGGGAGATTTGTTTTCTCAATAAATAATAAGACATGTGCACAAAATATTTATTAGATAAATATTTATGGTAAGAAATAAAGATAAATATTATTCTAGATTTGTTCTAGAATATTATGGGATTATTTTTATTTATTGGATTTATTTTATTTGCAAAATAAAATCCTTGGAGGTTAAGTTTTACTCTCCTATATAAGGAGAGTTCTCCCAAGCCTTACAACACACTTAATTTTCGACTTTCACCTTTTAGAGAGGAGAAAGAAAATTTTCGGCCAAGGGGAAGAAAGGGAAAATCTTGGAGGTTTTTCCGGGTAGCATATCGGAAGGATTCGAGACGAGAGTTTCCTTCCACCGGGAGTTGCTTGGATCACACGTACGGAAGATCGTGGTGCTCTTCACATCTTCTTGCATTCCTTCTTATTGCGGTTCTTCAACTTGAATTTTGAGATTCAAGAGGTATGTTCTACAACCCCCTTGTAGATGTAGATCTAGTTATTTTATTACGTGTAATTTATAGATCTAGATCCTTAAATCGCTTCCGTTGCGGATGGTATTACTAACAATGGTAACGGAGGCCTGGTGATCTATATTTATACGTATAAAATATTAGATCTAGGAGTGGAAAACATGTAGATTTTTTTGTTATGAATGTCTTGGTTGAAGAGATGGATTGGGGTTGGTACAGTTTACCCGTAGATCTATTTTGTAGCTCTTTTGATTAGCATCAATTGAGCATAGGATGTGTATTTTATTTTATGTCATGCGAAAAATTGTAAAAGGTAGTACCTTTTGTATTTATTTTTTTGGTTCCGGATTCGAGACGATGAAGATCATGGTGTTTGAAGATCATCAACAAGGTAAAAATGGGAGGAGGCCGAATTGTTTAATTATTATTTTTTCCCGTCGGCAATATTTTTTGGCGGCAGCAAATCTTTATTTTTTTTCTTGTAACCTAATGTATTAGAACATGGCCGGAAGGTTTGACCAAAAAAAAAAAGGTTTTTTAACTTTGCTGCCGTGACATGGCTCATTAATAAAATTTAAAAAAAAATCAGTTTTTTTTTATACCTTGCCGAGGGCTGTTATTAAAAAAAAAAAATTTATAAAACAATTTGATAATATATATATATTTTTTGAATATATTGGTATATTACGGCCTCCTCTTTCGTCGTTCAAGGTTCGTGTCAAGATCGAAGGTTTGAAAACCGGAAGTTTTCAAGATCAAGATCGAAGATCAAGATTTGAAGACTTAGAATTTATTTACGTTTTCCTTATAAAATAGGTTAGTCGGGGGTACCAACGATCCATCTCGGTGTTTAAATTTTTCGCAATTTATTTTTTATGTGTTTGATCATAAAATAGATATAAAATCGGAATTACCATGACATGCATCATATCATAAATCCACTCCATGCATACATGTAGAATTTTAATTTTGGTAATTAAAATAGGCATGTATACAAACTCGCGTAATTAGTTGAAATTTAATTAATATGTGGTAATTAATTAATATAGTAACTAATTAAAGATCCGAGGACGGGTTATGAAATCGTTAAGCCTTTTCGGTGTGTGTTCTCGGTGAACCGCCTTAAAAGCCCAAACGAGATCACGTTTTCGATTCGTAGTGTCTACGAGATTGAATGATGGTAAAAGAACAATAAATCTTGGATAAAAACGGTTCGCCTATAGGTTGGGTGGTCAACTGAGCTAGGCTCGACCGACTTAACCCTCCTAGTGTGATGTATGCACGGGGGTCCGGCAAGACTAAGCTACACCGGCGAGCGGAGGGGTGATTCCTTCTTATCTCAATGGGGCTCTCTTGACCCGACTTCGTCCGACTGTCACATATGTTCCAACGAATAGGACGGGTAGGCTTGCCTACGTTACCGACACCATTCGGAATCCTTGATTTGATGCGCTTTTATGTTAACATCAAAAAGACGTGGTTAGTTAACCCACCACCACTTCAAAAATATTGAGTGGGAGCGGGGGATGCGACAGCCAACCCCACGGCCTCTACTATAGATACAAGTAAGTGAGAGAAGGGTGACGCCTCGCGGCGCTTTGATTTCGTCCCCCTAAGGATGGTGTTCACCCCTATCAACATTCATGGCTTGGTCTCCAAAAGGATAGGATTTCCGGGTACTCGTCGGGTCACTGACCTATCCTAAGACGGCACACTCGGGGCGTACCTAAGAGATCCGATATAGTAGGTCACACTCATAAAGGATATTCTTGATAATATCTAGGCTAAAAAAGGAAGGTAGTCAATGAATAAAGGGATGTTCGATTCTCGTGGGATGTTCGATTCTCACAAGTTATTCTTTGATGAGATTGTCTCGATTTAACCGTCATCTCTTTGACCTACCCTAAGGCGGCACTGAGATGCGAGGTTAAAACCTTGAAATGGTAGAGTAGACTTACTTATAGTTTACAATTCCTAAAATAAAATAATATAGTAGTGTTAAACTTGAATTAATATATGTCATTTTCTTTACAGCATTATATCCCTTACTAAATTGCTTAAAAATTAATAATTGACTAGTATTGACTTCGTTAAAAAGTGGAAAGTAACTAGGACGTTGAACTAGTTAATCGATAATGCAATTATTTTTTGAAAGAGATATTTTCTCTTAAGCCTTTTAAAAACCAGAGTGACATATAGGTATATCACTAGTGTCATTCGTGTCAAACGGAAGACAAACTTAGTTTGATCAAAGGTGATTTCGGACTTTGAAATTCTTCTAGTGAATTTTGAGTGTGTACACGAGTAATTTTCTAATTGAAAAATTGGAAAATCATGAAGTTTTACTAGTTGGACGATATTTGGAATCGATGAACTAGTGGGAGATTTATGATTGGTTGTTTTTCTAGAACATTAGAAAAGTGTAACTGACTACACACGTTACCGTTCTAATTGAAAAACCGGAAAGTCATGAAATGTCGCTAGTTGGACGATATTTGGAATCGATGAACTAGTGGGAGTTCTATGATTTGTTGTTTTTTCTGGAAACATTGGAACTATGTACGAAAGATTTTCTAATCGAAAAAATCGGAAAATCATAAAAAATAAAGCATTGCTCGTTAGACGGTATTTGGAACCGATAAACTAGTGGGAGCTTTAATGTTATGATTTATTGTTTTTTCTGGTATATTAGAAAATCCGAGAAGTCCCGATGAGTAACACTCGAAATAGACATCCCACGGTTCAAGAGTAGTGTCTACTCAAACGAACCGCTGGTTCAAAACTGTTTCCATTCACGTAAAGTCAAGAATGAGAGAATATGTCTAAAAGTGTTAGTCATCTAAACTGAGAAAACTTTAAGGCTGAACCGAAAATTAATTAACTGAAAATCATAGGATAAGGACAGTGATTTTGGATCACCAACCTATGAATCCTTGGCGATTTTCTCGAGCTAAGTTCTTTGGAAGAACAAGGTAGCAGTGCATTTAACGATTAAAGGAGTAAACAACGGGCAGTTAATTTTAGCTAGAATAGTGGGAGTGATATAAGGAAATGAATCTCGGATTCAATCCTTGGATATCGTGGAAAATTTATTTTCGGCTTAAGATTCGTTGGAACGAATGGATTTACCTTCTATTCGATAATTTGTTTGTCGTATAGAAAGTGAATATACCATTTGTAGTACGAATCCAAGACTCGGACTTTTGTTTGATAAAGTCAAAACCACTTAGAACTGCTGAAATATGTATATAAAACACATCTTAAGAACTATTAAAAGCAATTGGTTTCTATATTTAGATAAACGCTTCTTCATATTCCATAGTTAGTGCATAGTCCCTAAAAGACAAGACCTGAAGACTGGCTCAGGGTGATTCATTTCTCCCAGTCTGGTTATATTGTCTCAAAGGTTCAATGACTAAGTTTCCTTTCAATCGAGAAAGGATAATGGTTATAAAGAAGTAACATAGCTTGTTCATGACGACCTTCGGGGTCTGATGAAAGATACAAGCTAGTAGGAGCTTCCGAGTAGTGACTTCTTGTCTGATAACTATTCAAACACTCCGGAAAGTTTATCCAAAATATTTTGAGGTTTCTCTGTTTTCAACAGAGATAGAGTATTCTACACTCGGAATAGGCCATTCATAGTCCTCGAGACTGATGCTCAGCCTGCCTCATTGTGACATGTTCTCACTAAGTGAGAAACCGTTAAATTGCCTTACATAGTTTTAGATGTGCTACAATACACTGCTTAACTCAATAAAGATATTGGAAGCAAAATAACGGTCTACATTGAAATGCAAGACCGAGAAGTCTACCTAGAATATGCTTTGGAATTTACGGATAAGGTGTGGATTCGGTTCACCCCACTTCCATAAATATAAGCATTTAGCACACGGTGCTTGAAGGTAGATCTGGGAATTTCGCGCACACGTTCGGTCAGTGACCAATCGTTATATATCTTGTAGCATTGAGAAAAGGTTTGTTATAAGATTCTTGAAATCGGGAAGGGACAGTTATACTGTTGCATCCTTTCTGATAGAGTCTATAAACAGCAAAACCTTGAAGTAAGTTTACTCAAGGTAGTTACTAACTGATTAAAATCAGACCACATCCAACATCGGTTGTTGGTGATAACACTAAATACTACTAAACTAGATCAGAATTTCGATCCACCCAGTAAGTATTGGGAGTATGGTTTATCCATTACCCATTACGGGTTCTGCGGACTTTGTAGTCTGAGGATCGATTGATGACCTATGGCTCTTTTGTGAGCAGTTTAGGATTCTGATAATAGAGGTTGGTTTAATAGCCATAACCCTATGAATGGAGTTCGGTACTCCAGTTCTGTTCATACTCTTGTAGAACCACCTGAGCGTCTCAGGCCCAGTGGGAGTAATTGGATCTTCCCGGAAAAGAGTAGAATGAATAGGAAAGTTTATCTTTCAGAGCAAAGCCTGAGTGGTCTAGGGGTAATTCCCTAAGAAGTAGAGAGTTAATCAGACCTTGGTCTCTCTTACCACTTAGTATTGCATGACTTCGTTCAAAAGCAAAAGGAAAATAGGGGTGATTCCCTGAGACTTTCTTGCCAAACAAACGGAGTCTGGATTCATTCGGAACAAAAGGGTATTGCCTTATGAACTTATGACAGGATGACTGTCAAGGCTTATGTCCTTTGTGGGTAAAAAGCAAACCTCTCGGTCATTGGAAGTCATATATTTCTACAATATGTGGATTTGACCAGAATATTGATAAGTCTTTTGTAGACTGGATATCAATTTTAGTACAGTAGTGAATATATACATATATATATATTAGTGTTTGTGAAGGATAACACTGCACCAGTTGGAATCAACATGGGTGTGTTATCTGAAGTCAGAATCTGACAATGCCACAATTCTCTCGCAACGAGAGATTTGGACAACATTCGAAGAGTTTGACTCGGTCGAATTCATTAGAATCGATCCTTTGGTTTCCCATCCATCTTATTGGTTAAGATGATGCATCCGTGTATGCAACATTCAACGAGGAAGTTCTACCCTATGCCTCAGGAATGACTCTCTAAATCTACGGATCAAGAGAAATGGGATAGATTCTCTTTCTAGTAAGAGATGGTCAGGTTATTGAACGTCAACTTTGATCGAATCTTAGATTCGGCGGTTTACAAAGCAAGTTTAGTATGTCCTTTCGTATCTTGAGAGAACGAGGAATAATATGCGGACATATTCATGTGTGAACTTGGATATGTGTGATACACTGATTTTGAATTTAAGTCAGATTGAGGATGATCGTTAAGTCGATCTCGGGCTCAGTGTTTACTCTTGTGTTGAAGCTATTGCCTGGAGGAATCCAGCAACGCCAACTCGACTTTAACTAGTTGGGTGATTAACGGCTTTTGTAGTAGCTAGAGAGGCGATATAGCTTAAGGATTTCCTTTTCATATCTGGGAGTGATTCCAGATTTGGAAGCCGATACCACATCATTGTGCACGCGATGAAGGGGTAGCTTATAAGGATTTTCGAAATCACTAGAGGTCAAAAGCATATTGGGAAAGTACCACAAGATTAGATGGACCGGTAACGTTTCGATTCTACGGATCGTCTCGAGCCGACAACCTGAATAATCATTAAGACCCATGACATTTAGATGTAAGTACTCCCCGAGTCACTGACCTATCCTACGACGGCACACTCGGAGTGTACTTTGTCATCTGGCAATGGTTATGATATGCTTAACGGGTACTAGAATACGGGATAGGTCTCTATTGCTTTAGAGCAAGTGGGAGATGTAGTTTGTTGTAGTTTTAAATAATAGGGTGTGCTCAAAAACAATTAATCACATGCTTTCGTGCAAGTGGGAGATTGTTAGGTGTGATGCCCGAAAGACAATTTTGTAATTGTTTTATTTAATAAATGAAATGATATTGTTATTCATATTTATTATTCTCATATTCACCGATGTGACAATAGTATTTACACTACAAAAACCCTAAAGTATATCGTTTATGTAATCACTTAACTCAGTGTATGGGATATACACGGGAGGATTGAGTTAGTGAAGATGTACTTAAAATACAATTAGCCCGTAGTGAAGTTAATCGAGAGTATCGGGTCTCTCCTTTAACGTGCTATTAATGCGCCCGAACACAATTGGTGTGATTGTCTTATCCGGACTTTCGGTTAAGAGAACCTAGTGGGGCATTTATATATGATAGATATATCATATAGGGGTGGACCGATTTGATTAGAGTTCACGATATAATTCCGTAATCGAGAAGTCTTATCGAATCAATGGATGATCATATTTATGGATATATCTTAATCCTGAGGTGATCACAGTCAACTGCTTGAATTAGTATGAGGTTTGACTTGACGGTTAAGGATTACACTGAGTCTGTGGTCTGAATTACCCCATCTTGGCATTGTACTGGATTGAGTGAGTAGTCTGGGTTATCACAGATACGGAATCCATTCCTTCCATTTATGGAAGTAGATAGACAGTTCCCTTATTTGTTAATCCTAGAAACTGATCGATCGCGCGAGTTCATATTACACTGATTAGCTACCAGTGAGTTGTATGAATTAATTGATCACTAGGGGGTTAATGGTAAATAAGGATAAGAGGTTCTAAAAAGGGTTAACGGTAACTTCCCGATTTAGAATGAACAGTCTATGGAGGATTAATCCATATGTAATGATTATATCAATGGACGCTTATTATCATTCTCGTGAAGAGATAAATATAATCTCATAATCGGAGGAGTGCAGTCACGAAATTATGGTGGCATATTCCTGTGATTGATTTATCGAATATAATTATTTTGTTCGTAAGATAATTATTTATTTGATTTATCGGAGCCGCTGATTATTAGTCCATAGTCCCCGACGTGCCTCCAAATATAGCATAGCTATTCTCGGACGTCGAATCCTAATAATATTAATTTAGTTCTTGTTGGACTTTATTAAAACGATATGTGAATTAATTGTTTAGTGGACTATTAAATTAGTTGGGCTAAATAATTGAATATGTGAAAAAGACAATTTTCATAATCTTGGCCCAAGTGTGTGAAATGCGTGGAAGCCTTTATACCTAGGGTATAAGGTGGCGCCATTTTGTGTCATTAATTGTTGGGAGATTTGTTTTCTCAATAAATAATAAGACATGTGCACAAAATATTTATTAGATAAATATTTATGGTAAGAAATAAAGATAAATATTATTCTAGATTTGTTCTAGAATATTATGGGATTATTTTTATTTATCGGATTTATTTTATTTGCAAAATAAAATCCTTGGAGGTTAAGTTTTACTCTCCTATATAAGGAGAGTTCTCCCAAGCCTTACAACACAATTAATTTTCGACTTTCACCTTTTAGAGAGGAGAAAGAAAATTTTCGGCCAAGGGGAAGAAAGGGAAAATCTTGGAGGTTTTTCCGGGTAGCATATCGGAAGGATTCGAGACGAGAGTTTCCTTCCACCGGGAGTTGCTTGGATCACACGTACGGAAGATCGTGGTGCTCTTCACATCTTCTTGCATTCCTTCTTATTGCGGTTCTTCAACTTGAATTTTGAGATTCAAGAGGTATGTTCTACAACCCCCTTGTAGATGTAGATCTAGTTATTTTATTACGTGTAATTTATAGATCTAGATCCTTAAATCGCTTCCGTTGCGGATGGTATTACTAACAAGTAGATCTGTGGGAAGAGGGGGAGGAATACCAAGTTTCTTTTATGTACTTTGTTGGTCAAAGACCATATATGTAGTTTCTTAGTTAGGTTAGAATCGTTTATACTTAAGTTGCATTGTCTCTGTGGGATCGACCTTGATTCGCCCTTACTATACTACAATGGACCTAGTAATCTTGCTGGTAATATCGATGTTAATGACTTACATGCGATCAAACTCTGCAGGACAAGCTCAGCATTTAGACAAAAGTTGAATTCCCCAAGGGAAAGACATTCATGCAAAGCTATGTGCAACAAATTCAAACGAAAAACAAGCTCAGTATGCCACCCAAAAACCAAAGTTAATGCATGACATACTTGGGGGGCATATCACCCCACCATATTACAAAGTACCAAGTAAGTACAAAGTGCCAGGTAAGTATATTAAATAAGTACAAATACTTAGCGAAAATTGCAACAAAAATTGCATGTATTAATAGTGCAAAATTACAATAAAAAGATTGCAAAATATTTCAAAACGGAAAAAGAAAAGCACAAATACAAGTCTATAAGGCTAAACTAAGCCTCAGTTGAGGGATCTTGTTGCTGCACTGTAGCAAGAGGAGCTGAAAAAGAAGGCTCTGCAAAGGTTGAACGAGGAGCAGATCGGCGTCCATACTTGGTGGATAGATCCACTCCGTTCTTGAACTCCTTCAAACGGTCATCATAGACGGTCCGCATGCCCGCCTTGTAAAGACTCATATTTGGGAGTTCACCCACGGCCAAGTCAGCAAACTGCGTCTTGGCATTGTCTACGGATTTTATCTATGCAAAACAAACAAGTAATAAATTTATAATCCGGTTAACCCCAAGTATAAGGATCGTAGTACTAGTGGTTAATGCCGGGTCGGTCCTATGGGGAACTAGACGATTGTGGTTCCTAGTTTTTGTCTAACTAAACTATGTCACGAAAAACTAAACTAAACAGCGAGTAAAACAAAACCGAACTACACATATATGCTTTGAAAATAAACTAGACAGAGGACGAAAATCCAAAGCTAGGAAGGTTTGGTTGCGAACAAATTAATCTAAAGGTGCAATAGGAAATAAACTAACTAAACAGTTCAAGTTTTAAGGGTTAAATCAAGTTTAAAACGGACAAACGAGTATTGATCCACCTATCCAACAAACACTAATCTCTCATCCCGATTATATTGCAGTTTCTATCAAGTTGTGATTCATCTTATCAAAGGTATGAATCCTACTTTCGTAGATGATTCGCCTATTAATTTCTATCTTTCGATTTACGGAAATTAACGCGTCATAACATAAACAAAGATGTAAACTTTAACATTTTAACCTAGATATTCAACCTATCAACTTTCGTTTGACATAGATCAAAGATCTATTCCTAAATCATGGTGATCTAATGTTTATAAAGACTTTCATCAAATATAAAACATCATACACGCACATCTTTCGATATAAATGCAATTAAGCAACATAAGACATGATAAAGGAAACAACTTGATTAAAAACTTACAATATAACCGGAGAATCAAAATTAATGAAAGTTGGATGGCTTCACAATGCTCGTTTGATTGAAGCCTAGCCTCTTAGCATCTTTGAATAGCTCGAATTGTTGAAGTAAATTGCATAAATTAAACTAATTTTATCTAGGAATTGAAGAACATAAAACTTGGTAAAAACTGAGTAAAAACGCAGCCTATAGCCGCCCCTAGGGTTTAGGGTTCGAAGATTGTCAATTGGTATCTCCATGTGTGAAAAATAGGCAAGTATTTATAGAGATTTGAGGCGGTTTCACTAAGTCGGCAATCCGGACGCTCGTCCGACGAAGTGGACTCTCGTCCAAGTGTTCTGAACTCCAATGTAGACGTTCGTCTGGATAGCGTCCAAACTCTCTGATCTTCTTTTTGCACCTTGGACGCTCGTCTGCTTCTTCTGGACGCTCGTTCAGTAAATTCATGAAGCCTCAGTATTGAATCCTTCCCCTAGACGCCCGTTCGGATTGTCAGACGCCCGTCCACTCCTGGACGGGACTTGGACGCCAGTTTAGCTGGAATGAAACTTGATTAAATCATCTCTATCTCCTTTTTCTCCACTCCATTCGATCATTATCTCTTTCTTAAATCTTTATAGCTCGAATTCTCTCCCTTTTGACCATCATTTGAGCACAATGAACATACCTATAACACATGGAGAACATCGCGGTATCGTAATAGTATTCAAATAATTATAATTTAACCATGAAATCACATAAATATATCATTATTGCGATTAAGTCTTCAAAAATACCGTTTGCTCAATATTTTAATATAAAGACCAATTATTATGCAAATTACACAATATAGAAGAAAAACATCGTAAAATATATCCTTAAAATTCATAGATTTTCACCCTTAACAACTCCCCCACACTTAGCTTTTGCTCGTCCCGAGCAAAACAAAACGAAAAATTAGGCTCGAGAAAGGAAAACAGGCATCTAAACAGATATAACATACATTCAATAACTTAGAGGTTCACCGGTGTGTGTGCGTAGCCATAGAAAACTTCCACTAGAACCAAACTTGAGAAACTCAAAGTAAAACTAGCTAATACCCCCTCGTAGAATAGCAATAAATGACACTCATAAGATGTACCCTACAAACGTGACATATCCCGAAAAAGATGATCGAATGAATCTAGGGCCTTTCCGAAATACTCAGAGGACAATCCCTACAGCATATCTATCAGTTTATATTGGGGATAAGATTAACGAAAACTAAGCCTTATTCATTTCATAACACATCTTAAGTTGATTGAATTCATTCACTTTTTTGAACACACATTAGAAGAAGCTATTGCCCTCATAGCAGAATAGGACATTTCGAGATAATCCCCTACCGTACTCCAATCATAAGGCAGCTTTTTCTAACTGTCGTGAGCTCTTAGTCATCATGGTGGAATAGAACATACGTGGTATACCCTACCTCACTCAAATCATCGACTAGCTTTCGACACACCCTTTTTAATCAACTATTAACTTATCCTTTTAATTGACATTAGCCCCGTGTTACTTATCACATTCAAACTTCTAGATATTCACAGTATAACATACTACGGAACTAAATACAAACTATCATAAGTCTCACGATATATACGTAGCACTAAGCACATGACTTATGAGATAATCAAAAACTACTAATCCAAAACGGGGTATAACTTTATAAAAGTAGCTCATCATTAACTATGGCTCGTGAAAAATAGTGTCGGTGAAGCAACTAACTTATCAAGTACATGAAATATCGCATAGATGACTATAAAAACAACGAATCTTCAAATTAAATTGCCTACTCGGGACAAAACAAAAACAAAAGTGTCGGAAAATTTCGAAAAATTATGCTCATTTTGCATAAAGAACAATCTAACGTATTAAACAAACGTATACGCATAGGTACAAATCGAACTATCCCCTCCCCCACACTTAAAAATGCAACATGTCCTCATGTTGTGCAGAAAGTAAAAGGATAAGAAACTCAGCTGTATGCGCATAGAAAACCGAGATGTTGGTCAGGCCGGAGCATGAAAGAAACAACGCTCGCAAAAGCGTCGGAAAAAAAAAACGTCCAAACCGAACTCAACCGAGAGCCCGACAAAAACTATATCTGCAACACTCGACAAAACAACAGAATCTCGGGGGAAAAATGGGGTATAACGTGGCAGTAGAGATAATAAATCAAAAACGAAATTAAAAGAAAAGGTCATCGATAATTATTCCAATACAAGTCAAAGAAATAGAGTGCAGGGTGCCATACGGCGTACATGATCATCCAAAATAGACGCTTATGATAAACAACAGTAGCATAAAAACTAAGAGTCATGAACAGCGCCGAAAGGTAGCAATAGTCAAAATACAACCAGATCGAATAAAAGTAGACCAAAGAGTGCAACACCAGAAAGAATAACAAGAAACAATCAAGGTGTCCCCGGAGTCGTCTCAGTCGTAGAAGGATCAGCAGCAGAGTAACCAGCAGGAGCATCAACAGGAGGAGGATCTGAAGCAGGTACAGCAGCCGTAGACGTCGTCTGTGAAGGTGCCGGCTGTCTAACCGGGGCGGTAGCAGTCCCAGGAGGATTCTCCTCCGCCTCCTCATCGTCAGGCTCTTTTTCCGCCTCGATCACATCGGCAATAACTTGCTCGATCGCATCGGAAAAGACGAACTCCGTATCACTCTCTTTGAAAATCTGCATATCCCTCGGTTTCTTGCCCTCCACAATGCACTTCAACACGTACATCATGTTCTTTTGCGTCTCCTGGATATCCGTCATCCAATCTCGCAGGCTGTTGGCCATGCTATACCGTGCCCTCTCCGTAGGAGATAAACTAGATAAAGCGGGAACCGGGGGTGGTGCCGAAGAAGAACCAGGCTCACGGGCTGCCTCAGGCTCACCCGTTGACGGAACTTTCTCTCGTTGAATACCTCTAGGGTTCTTAGGCTTGTGATCCTGCCTATATTCCGGCACTCCGGCATCGATGCATATCTGATGAATCAAGTGGGGGACAATCAGGCTCCGCTTGTAATTCTGCTGACTAGCCACCAACTCATCATATATTGCTCGTCCAACATCGACATTCAACTCGAAAACCAAAGCATACATCATTCCAAGATCGCCGATGTGAAAGTGTGTCAAATTATTCTTCGGCAATAAACGACTCTGGATGAAACGGCAATAAACTCTCCAATCTTCAGACCATGCCGTAGTAACAATCTCCTTACGGTCTCCACCCGGTCTGAGCGTCCAAGCAACATCGGGGCAAACTTTCAATCGGAGCTCCTCCAAGGGATCCTGCCCCGAATCTTGCCTCCGCTTGATTTCCTCTTTATAATCGGATCCTTCAAACGCTGCCAAACCATACTTTGCATTAATCACTTGCGGCGTAAAGGAAACTCTCACGCCTCGAACCATCACCACCCCTGTGTCCAAGTCGGTTTCCGAAAAATTAGCATAAAACTCCCTAACCAACGAAGCATTCACCGGGGTAGTCGGTATCTTCATCAATTCCTCCCATTTCCTATCTCGCAACAACTTCACAAAAACGGGATCCACGTTTGTTTCTATCACCGCCCGCTCAACCAACATATTCCGAGCAAAATAGTGTTTGGTATAGACCTCGTATGCTTTAGAATTGACAAACCGACGAGGCATAGGGATAGGCACAGCTGGTCTCACTTTCTTTCGAGGTTTCTCAGTCCTAGGTTCAGCGGCATCGTCCCTATCAACCTCTTCAGCATTTTCACCTCTAGACGGCTCACCACCTCGGGCATTCTTGGTAAACCGTGCCAAGGGCACATCCAAATCAGTTTCAGATCCAGAGGTGGACTCGTCTCTCAAATCAGCTCTAGCTTGTTGTGACGCCCTAGAGGGTTGTTCCCGGATTACTACACCTCTATTCGGATCAACTATGGGAGGGTCTAACTCTTTACGCTTTTTGCCACTCTACCTAGCCACACCCTTACCAAATTGCTTCTGAACTCCCTTCGCCCGCACCATGATTGAAACCTTAAGGACCACAAACACTAAAGCATTCCAAGGCACAACAAAGGGTTCCCGTTTAACATCCAAATCGGGATTTCAAACGAAACGTCCAAACCACCCACATCAACAACACACCATCACCATCCCCACACCACCACAGCAGAAGGAATAAGAAAAGAACCAACAAAAACGAAAGAAAATCAACAATAGTCAAAATTCAAGCAAATGAGCCGACTCGAAAATCGAACTCACAAAAACGTGAATTAAAACGAGAAAAGGTGTTAAAAACTTACGATTGAAGGTGAGTAGATGATGATGATTCTTCGTGGAAACCCAAACAACGCAAATTTGACCCCAAAAATCCGACTTTTCCTTGAAATAGTCGGACTAGATAGGCGACTGATTCTCCAAATATGTGGAATGTTGGGAGATTTGGAAGAGATAATCGAAAAGAAGGTGTGTAGAGCGTTCTAACGCACTTTGAATCGCCCAATTTGGTGTAGAAACGTAGGATTTAGGGAAAAAGGGAGGAGAAAAGTCGGTTTTTCGATGTTGAGTCCTGAAAAATGAGGGTTCAAGGCATGAGGGGGGTATAAATAGACAGGTGTTGGACGCTCGTCCAACTCTGCGGACGGGCGTCTGATCGGCAATGTGATGAACTGGACGGGCGTCCAAAGTTCCAGACGCTCGTCCAAAGGCTTGATTTGAATACAGGATTGGAGGGAATTATCCGGACGGGCGTCCATATTTTTAGACGAACGTCTGGTCAAAAAGATGAATACAGGATTGAAAAGCTTGTTTCCAGACGGGCGTCCAATAGCTTGGACGGGCGTCCAGGAAAACCGAAGGCCGGACGGGCGTCCAGAATCACTAGACGGGCGTCCAGTCAAGCAAAATGCAAAATTGTCCTTTTTATAAAAAGTATCAAATAAATCAACTAAATGCGAAATTTTTATTACTGATAATTTAAAAATCAAAAGTATAATACGGAATTGCACGAACATGAAAGAACTTGAAAATAAAACAAACACAAATAAAACAGTGGGTTGCTTCCCACCAAGCGCTTCCGTTTTACGTCGGGGCTCGACGAAAGCAAAACTAACTAAGACATCACTAATCTGCGTAGATCTCGTCCCAATCCACTAAGCGAATCAGACGTCGAAGCATGTCGATAGCCGGAGGAAAGTCGTACTCATCCTGCAAACACCAATCTTCACCAGCTACCTCAACACCTCTGAAATGCTCAGCCCGCAGCACTAGTGCCAAATCCGTCAGCATAGAATCATTGAGGATCGTGTAAGGACGTCCTATGGCTTCCTGCAACTCCTCGGTCGTGAAATCACCGCCTCCCGAACAAGGTGGAACTATGATAACGTACGTGATGGTCTTAACCTGAGTGCTAATGTCAAAATCTACATGAAGAACTATAGTGCCTCCCGGTCCATCAACTACTGTGATCAGCGGGATCCGACTAATGAGTGGGAACTCCTCAGGGCGAACTCCGTAAAGATCCATATCTAGAAAGCAACTACTGACAGATAGAAACATAAAAGCTTAGTAAAACTAACTCAAACAACATACGAAAGCAAAAAGAACTAAGGAAAACTAAAACAAGATTGGATATCTAGGATGCCCCCTAGTGGCGGTTTATGTCGTTAGCTCGACACCATTTAAGCTCAGCCTGGATCAGGCCATTTTACTTTTCTGCCCGCCATTACCTCGTCTAAGTTCTGATCAGGATTGTGGCTGCAGAAACGACACTTAACGCATGGGATTAAAGCTTTGACAGTTTTCCAGATACGTTGAACCTTTCCCATGGTTGACTTTCTCCTTTGTAGATTTCTCTGATGACGTTTAAGTTGTTGCTCCCTTTCATATTCCTCCATATCCCAACTACCGGCTAGAACTTCGTGTGATAGACCACTACCGTTATCCTCAGAAAACAGATGAGGTGAGATCTCGTCAGAATCATCGACTTCATTAACACCACATCCAAGGATATCGAGAAATTTAACAATCAAAGGCTTGTCTGTAGGTTCACCAATGTAGTGTTTGCACCTCTGACCATTAACTCGAAACGGCTGATCTTTATAACCGAGTAGTTCTAGAACGCCTCCAGGAATGATTTTGAGAATCGTAAAGGGGCCGGACCATCGTGTCCTCAGCTTTCCAGAAAACAAATGTAATCTGGAATTATAAAGAAGAACTTGTTCCCCTACTTGGAATTCTCTTTTCTTAATTTTTGCGTCATGGAGGAGTTTCATCTTATCCTTGCTTATCCTGGCGCTTTCGTAAGCCTGGAGTCGGAACTCGTCTAACTCATGCAGCTGCTGCAGTCGATGTTTTCCACAAGTTTGGGAGTCAAAGTTAAGAAACTTTGTCGCCCAATAAGCCCTATGCTCTAACTCAACTCGGCGATGACATGGCTTGCCGTAAACCATCGATATGGAGATGTACCCATAGGGGTTTTATAGGCGCTTCTATACGCCCATAGTGCATCATCCAATTTCAAACTCCGGTCCTTTCTATGACTGTTCACTTTGTCTTTTCCAGATTTGCTTGATGCTCTGGTTGCTTCGCTCAACCTGACCACTAGTCATCGGATGATATGGTGTGCCGCTTTGTGACGAACACCATACTTTTCAAGGACTTTCTCTAGGGGTCGGTTGCAGAAATGCGTTCCTTCATCACTGATCAAGGCTCGAGGACATCCAAATCTCACAAAGATATTTTTCTTCAGGAATTTCATGACCGTTTTATGGTCATTGTGAGTTGTGGCTTGAGCCTCCACCCATTTCGAAACATAGTCGACGCAGACTAAGAGGTATTTGTTGCCACAAGATGATGGGAAGGGTCCCATAAAATCGATGCCCCATACATCAAAGACTTCGCACTCTAAGATGGGTTTTAAAGGCATGTCAAAACGCCTTGTCAGAGTTCCGGTTCTTTGACACCTATCGCAAGCTTTACGAAGGCTTCGTATCGATCAGGCCAGCTTTAAGATCTTAGCAAGGCTTCGTATCCTTAAAGATCGTAGGCCAATAGAAACCGGAAACTGGAAGATCTTAGCAACCGTTTTCCAAGGACCAAAGTGACCTCCGGTGGGTCCAAAATAATAGTTACAAAACCGCTAAAATGTTACAACAAAGGCTTTTTCCTTACCCGCCGTGGCATTGCTCGATAATCTCTTGTTGCTCGACAATTCCGGCCGATTCGTGAACGCATCTCCTAAGCAAACCATCGTTGCGGATTTTAAAAACCCCAACTCATCTATAAGGTTCATCCCAAACGAAATATTTCATATCGAGAAGAACTTATTCTTCTCTTGATAAGACATTTCGGGGTCAAGATAAGAAATTTAAGGATGAACTAGTAATGTTTGAAAATTAAGAGCCTAAATTAGAAACAATATGACCAAAATATCTATATATTAACGAAGTATTATAAAAACATGGATTGGTAAAAACAACATCATGATTTACTATTATGGAAATGAGAACCAATTTTTATATATAAGATAAAATGATAAATCTATGCAATAAAATAAAATAAAATAAAATGATTCGCTAATAGTACGGATCAAACAAAAATAAATATGCATAAATTAGTGACTTTTTCTTTCTCCAACCAAAACATTCACACCGTTAAAATAATTGTTCATAACACACTAGTCTTTTAACATACAAACGTTTGAATTACATAACATAATATCAAAAAATAAAAAATAAAAAAATCAAACAATACTGTTACCTTTAACCATAAACTTAATATATCGGTATTTTATTGGAAATCAATTAAACAAAACACACATTGGTTACAAAATGACAATTATGTATCTATATGAAACAAAAACTATAGAACAAAAATTAGGGGTTCAACGTATTTGTAGATACAAAACACTTGAAACTTGATGGATTGGCACGTAGGAAAGTAATAATAAGAAAAAAATATAAATAACAAAAGGACATAGTTAATAAAATAAAAATAATGTGGAACTCACAGTGCCAAATCATATACGGTAGTACTCCACTTTTCAATTCTTTTCTTCTAATGTAATGATTTGAGACTCACACCTCACTTCTATTTATAATGCTAAAACTCCTTACTAATGAGGATAAGATGTAATTTAAATTTTGAACTTTTAAATATTTTTGTTACAACAACCTTTATTTTATCAACTAAAATATAGATGTAAGTTGTTTAAGAGTTTAACACCTAAGGAGTCTAAACTAAATGAATTAAGCGATAACCAAAGAAGGATGAATGCAAACTAAATTTTCAGTCACTTGACTTCTCTGATCACGTGTAGAATATATATATATATATATATATATATATATATATATATATATGTATATATATATATATATATATATATGTATTTTGTATAAATATTCATAAAAAAGAAAACTATTTTTTTCTTCTCGTATTTATGCAAATCATAAAAAATAAATATTAATATTAAATACACATTTCCATTTTATGTTATTTATCGCAAGTTCTTATAAAACCGCTAATAGTATAAAGTATGTCTCGAAAACTAACGGCCAAAAATTTGGGGTGTTACAACTCTCCCCCTAAGAAAAGAATTTCGTCCTCGAAATTCATACCTTCGAAGAGACGTGGGTATTGCCGTCTCAACTATTCTTCTCACTCCCATTTTGCTTCCTAAGTTCCCTCATCTACAATCAAGTACCTAATAGATCCTTATCCTAACACCTCAACCAAACCTTGCTCGATACCAACCGTAATAGGCCTATCCCCGACCCCCAGGGTCCACCGGGGTCTAATAAGGGACAAGCCGGCGATCCACCGCCCAAGCACTAAAACTCTAAAAGAAAAACTCGAGGGAACTAATACTTTATTCTAACGTCACCAAAACGAAAGAAAACAACATCATTTAATTTTTATTACATTGAATCAACTCAAAATTCAAAGCAAACTAATACCGAAACTTGACAACTAAGTCATGTCATGTCACCATTGAACTCTTCATCAACTCCCTCTCCCAAAGACACCTCCAAGATTACCCCGCTTACCTCACTACTCGGTGTCCTTCTTCCATACCTAAGAAAGAGATTTCACAAACGTGTGAGCTAAAAATAGCCGGTGAGTTCCGGTGTGTGCCCGTGAATCTTTATATACAAAATAATAGTTACAAAACCGCTAAAATGTTACAACAAAGGCTTTTTCCTTACCTGCACTTAATAGTACTTAGTACATGAAAAGATATGATATTTGCAAAAATATAAACGTCAAGTAATTTTCTTGAATTTAAGTCTATTAATTGCTTGACACCGACTTGGTTTAGTCGATGAGTCATTACCAACCAACTCCAAGATGTTTCTCTACCGCACTTCACAAGCAAGCAAGCTATTGCACGACAATTCCGGCCGATTGTCGGGGAAAGGATTCGGACTATCGCCTAGTGAACCTCCCAAAAGGCTCCAACCAACCCCACTGCCCTCTCGATCTCATCTAGTCGCTAAGAGTTTTGCACTTTGCACGCGCAATGCTATTCAAGCAAGAACAAGAATTGGTTATCATGACGACTTTTTCCATTAATTTTAAAATGACCGGTGTACGTCAAAACCAAACTTTATAAGACCGTCAAGACATTTATTATTCAAATGGAAGTTAGTGTTGCGGATCATATATGTATGTATATATATATATATCCTTCTATATAAGAAACTTATTGCAAAATTTAAACAAGGTACCTATTAAAATTCACCTCCTCTCTGGGAATGAAGATAATTGACGATGGAAGAATACCATGGGACGTCGGAGAGCGGCCATCGATCAACATGATGTTTTCTAGAGGAAAGTAAAGATCTATATCATCATTCGAACGCATCTCCTAAGGATCACCCTTCTTTTCCTCACTTAACATCCTAGAAACATGATCACCCTTTTCCTCACTTAACATCCTAGAAACATGATGGCCACTACGTTCTCACCGCCCTTTTTATCTTTAATTTGAACGTCAAACTCTTGGAGGGTCGGTATCCAACGCGATAAGCGCGGTTTAGCTTCCTTTTTGGTCATGAGATAACGCAAAGCGGCGTGGTCGGTCCACACAATCACTTGAGCACCCAGCAAGTAACTACGAAACTTATCCATAGCAAAGACTACGGCTAATAATTCCTTTTCAGTTGTCGTGTAGTTAACTTGAGAAGGATTTAGTGTGTGACTGGCGTAATAGATAGGTTGGAACTTTCCATTGAGCTTTTGCCCTAAGACTGCACCAACTGCATAGTTTGATGCGTCACACATAAGCTCAAAGGGTAAGTTCCAGTCAGGTGAAATAAGAATTGGAGCGGATATTAACCGATTCTTGAGCTCCTCAAACGCTTGCTTGCAGTTTTCATCGAAATTGAACTCAACGTCTTCCTTGAGCAGAGTAGATAGGGGCTTGGCTACTTTGGAAAAATCTTGGATGAATCTCCTATAGAAACCGACATGTCCGAGGAAACCTCTGACTTCACGTACATTCTTAGGATAACTCATCTTCTCAATGGCTTCTACCTTGGCCCTATCTACTTCTATACCTTTGGCTGACACTTTGTGACCAAGGACTATGCCTTCATCTACCATAAAATGGCATTTTTCCCAATTAAGCACTAAGTCCTTTTCCACACATCTAGACAACACCTAATCAAGATTATCGAGGCAATCATCGAAGGATTGACCAAAGACCGAGAAATCATCCATAAAAATCTCCATGCTCTTTTCAACTAGCCCGTCAAAGATTGCCATCATACACCTTTGAAAGGTGGCTGGGGCATTACAGAGACCAAATGGCATCCGTCTGTAGGCGAATGTCCCATAAGGGCAAGTGAAAGTGGTCTTCTCCTGGTCAACAGGATCAATGGGTATCTGAAAATATCCTGAATAACCATCCAGGAAACAGTAGAATGCGTGCCCCGCTAGACGCTCAAGCATCCGGTCAATGAATGGAAGGGGGAAATGATCTTTCAAAGTGTGACCTCATTGAGCTTTCGATAATCGATACATACTCGTATCCGATGAACGAGCCTCAATGCTATCTCCTCTCCCTTCTCATTCTTCTCAATAGTAATTCCACCTTTCTTGGGAACTACTTGAGTCGGGGAAACCCATTCACTATCGCCTATAGCATAAATGATTCCCATGTCCGAAGTTTGATGATTTCCTTTTTAACAACTTCCCGCATATGAGGGTTGAGCCTCCTCCGGGCTGTCGTACACACTTCGCACCCTCATTCGTCTTGATCTTGTGCATGCGGATGTCAGGCGATATACCTCTTATATCTCCTACTTGCCAACCAAAAGCTTTTTCATTTCTCTTCAAGACGTTGATTAATTTCATCTCCTCTAAGCGGGACAACTTGGCGGAAATAATTAGTGGAAGCTTGTCGCCTTCTCTTAAAAACACATATTTCAAATGCTTGGGCAACGGCTTCAGAACCAAATCAGCAGGGGGGTCCTCTAAACTCGATTTAAGATCTCCACCTTTCAACTCAACATCACCGAGCTTACTTAGTGGTCCCACCGCCTCGCCTTCTCCGTATAACAACTCATCGCCTTCTAGATTTTCTAGACTTACCACACCATGAGTATTCAATTTATCCATTAGTCGCTCATGTTCTTCCTCTACGGCCATGACTTGTTTATCCATAAAATCAGTGAAATCGTCAGTCATATCATCTATGGAAAAGCTGGTTGGGGATCCAGAGGGTACTTGACTAGATTTGGTAACATTGTAACTCACCTCTTTGTCACCAACTCGGATTGTCACTTGCCCACCATCACAATCGATGAGGGCTCTGGCTGTAGACAGGAAAGGTCTTCCAAGAATCAGGGGAACGTTTTCATCTTTCTCTATATCTAAGACGTACCAATCTACTGGAAAGGTAAATCTATCAATCTGAACTAGAACGTCCTTCAGGATCCCTGAAGCTTTCTTAGAAGATCGATCAGCGAATTGTAAGCTCATAGTTGTGGGTTCTAGAAGGCTTTGCAGACCGAGCCGTTTGCACACAGACATGGGCATAAGGCTTATAGAGGCACCTAGATCGCACAAAGAATTAGGGAAGACTAGGCCTCCCATTAACACTGTAAGCATGAACTTTCCAGGGTCACCTCGTTTTGTTGGTAAGTCTTCATAATTTATCAGGGAACAATCCTCACCAATTTGCCTTTCCATGCCTGCTAACTTCTTTTTCGAAGACACAACATCCTTGATGAATTTTGTATACTTAGGCATCTCGACCAAGACCTCGGATAATGGCAGATTTACTTGAGTATTTTTCAAAAGGTTAAGCACTTTTTCATATTTCTTATCTTCACTCAGAGGGATGTTGCTCTTTCTCGGTGGAAAAGGGAGTTTCTTGAGATCACTCTCAGAAAAAATCTTCTTTGAGGATGCACTTACGGCTTTATCCTCCAAGTCTTTCCACCGAACAGTCTTTTCAGAAGTTTTCTTAGTCAGGGGATCAACCTCCCGACTTTCTCTAGTTTCTCGGTCCTCGGGGTCAGCCACTTGAGGATGCGTTTCTTCGCACCTCTCGGGGGTTAGCCACCCGAGTATTTCTTTGCGGCGAAGGGGATTGTTGGTGCTCGGCTTCCCCTCCCCGCCTTATCGGTGGCGGGGAGGGGCTAGTGGTTTCCCCGGAAGCCGGGGGGACCACTAAGCCGTGTACCGCTTCTTAAACTCATGGTACTGGCCTCCTCTTTACCATATTGCATTGATGGCACGAGGTCAGTACACTGGCCGCTGCTTAAGTCAACCTGAGCAACATGACTACCCTTAGGGTTTTCTCGCAAAACCGGGCAAGTGCCCCTTGGGGTCTCGATGCTAACCGCTCGGCCAAATTTGCCCTATCTGTCTCTCAAGATTTTTATTCGTACTCATTAGGAGTTGAATATTCTTGTTTTGCTCCTCTCTAAATGAGTTCCATTCGGCTTTAAGATCAGTTGAACTTGAAGTGCCTTGAGAGTTTGGGAAATTTGAAGGGTATGGCTGGCTAGGCCGACTTTGATAATTAGAATTGGAATTAGAAGGCCAATTCTGATTGAACCTTGGTGTGGAATTGGAAAAATTCGAGTTTTGATTGAATCCAGGGTTTCTGTTGAAGTTTGGAGTCTGATTAAAGCTTGGATTCTGGCCGACGCCCTGATTTTGAGCATTATTCTGGCCAGAGAATTGGTTATTGAACCTCGGATTAGACTGGCCAGAAAAAGCGTTCACTTCTGCATTTTGTCCAATCATGGAACAGAAAAAAGCAGTATGCCCCGGATCATCACACACTTGGCATGTGATTGGGTTATACTGTCCATTATTATGAACAGCGTTGACTTGATGAACAGAAGGGGGTTGAAATTGACACTGGCCAGACATGTGGCCAGTCTGACAACAATTTTCGCAGTACATAACCTGAGAGTTCTGTGGAAACGAAAGAGTCTGATTACTCGGATTAGGAACAGTTTGGGATGTTGTCAGCTGAGAATTAGCCATTTGCTTTTGCAACATGGCAATCGTATTCGCATAGTCACTTCCTCGACCTTGGGAGGAGGAGGAGGTGCTCGAATAGCTTGATAGGATGGGGCATAGTTATATTTGGCAATGTCTTCAAACAATGCCCATCCTTCGTCTGGAGTCTTCTTCAAAAACGCCCCACCTGATGAACTATTGACCATGCCCTTAGTGAGCTCGGTCAATCCGCTAAAGAATGTATGGACTTGCCTTTGCATCGGCAAGCCATGGTGGGGACATTTTCGGAGGAGGGACATGAACCTTTTCCAGCAATCAAAGAAAGACTCATTTTCCTGCTGACGGAAAGTGAAGATTTCGTTCAAACACTGGGCCGTCTTTGATGGAGGGAAATATTGACTCAGAAATTCTTTTTCAAGACCGGCCCAGGTTGTAATGGATTCCGAAGGGAGAGAGTGATACCACTCTAGTGCTTCCCCTCGCAAGGAAAATGGGAAAAGTTTGAGCTTGATTGCGTCCTCACTTACACCTTGGATACGGGTAGTACCGCATATATGTAGAAACGTGTGTAGGTGAGTGTGGGGGTTCTCTGATTGATAGCCATGAAAAATCGACGCATGCTGCATCATCTGAATAAGTCCTGGCTTTAGCTCGAAAGTTGAGCGAGAATGGCCGGCATAACGATAGCCGGGTTGATGGTGACCGTACCGGGCATGGCATAATCGGCCAACGTCCGTCTATCTTCCGCCGCCATTATTACTATTTCTTTGATTTCTTCGCAAGATTTTGCTCAAATTCTTGATCAAGAGCGTTTCCTTCGTCAAAACGAAGTCTCCGCCTATTGGGTCGGACTATGGTCCGATCGGGGTCAGGAGAGTAGATTAGTGGTCCCTTCTGACTACGAGTTTGCATACACCGAGATCCAAGATCAAGTTGTTAAGCAAGAAAGAAAGAAGGAGAGAAAGAGAACTATAAACTATGAAACTAACAACTTAAACTAAAGACTTATAATCTAATCTAAGATCAAAACCTAGAGAAAAGAAAAGAAGAAAAGAAGAAGATGATAGGAGGAAAGAGGAACGGACGGACGTCCAAAATTATGGACGAGCGTCTGACCAGTTTTCAGAACGGACGGGCGTTCAAAATATGAACGCTCGTCCTCTTTTTCAGAATTCCTTTGGACGGGCGTCCAGAAGTATGAACGCTCGTCTGCGGATCGAATTGATACAGATTGAAGAATTCTCGGCGGACGGGCGTCCGGTGAACTAAACGCTCGTCCGACCGAAGCAAGAACCGGACGGGCGTCGGTAAAACGGACGCTCGTCCAACTGCGTAACGATTAGAAAAACGAGAGCGTGATAAACGAGAAAACGAGTATAGACTAGGGCAAAAATTTTATATTAACTACTAACGAAACACAATTAAAACGACAGACAAGTGAACAAAACAACTAAACGATTAACCACAGACAGAAACTGAGAAGATCTAACCTAAAAACAGGAATTGAAAACAAAAAACAAAAACTAGGCAACGTCCGGTTCCCCGGCAACGGCGCCAAAAACTTGTCTACGGATTTTATCTATGCAAAACAAACAAGTAATAAATTTATAATCCGGTTAACCCCAAGTATAAGGATCGTAGTACTAGTGGTTAATGCCGGGTCGATCCTACGGGGAACTAGACGATTGTGGTTCCTAGTTTTTGTCTAACTAAACTATGTCACGAAAAACTAAACTAAACAGCGAGTAAAACAAAACTGAACTACACATATATGCTGAAAATAAACTAGACAGAGGACGAAAATCCAAAGCTAGGAAGGTTTGGTTGCGAACAAATTAATCTAAAGGTGCAATAGGAAATAAACTAACTAAACAGTTCAAGTTTTAAGGGTTAAATCAAGTTTAAAACGGACAAACGAGTATTGATCCACCTATCCAACAAACACTAATCTCTCATCCCGATTATATTGCGCTTTCTATCAAGTTGTGATTCATCTTATCAAAGGTATGAATCCTACTTTCGTAGATGATTCGCCTATTAATTTCTATCTTTCGATTTACGGAAATTAACGCGTCATAACATAAACAAAGATGTAAACTTTAACGTTTTAACCTAGATATTCAACCTATCAACTTTCGTTTGACATAGATCAAAGATCTATTCCTAAATCATGGTGATCTAATGTTTATAAAGACTTTCATCAAATATAAAACATCATACATGCACATCTTTCGATATAAATGCAATTAAGCAACATAAGACATGATAAAGGAAACAACTTGATTAAAAACTTACAATATAACCGGAGAATCAAAATTAATGAAAGTTGGATGGCTTCACAATGCTCGTTTGATTGAAGCCTAGCCTCTTAGCATCCTTGAATAGCTCGAATTGTTGAAGTAAATTGCATAAATTAAACTAATTTTATCTAGGAATTGAAGAACATAAAACTTGGTAAAAACTGAGTAAAAACGCAGCCTATAGCCGCCCCTAGGGTTTAGGGTTCGAAGATTGTCAATTGGTATCTCCATGTGTGAAAAATAGGCAAGTATTTATAGAGATTTGAGGCGGTTTCACTAAGTCGGCAATCCGGACGCTCGTCCGACGAAGTGGACTCTCGTCCAAGTGTTCTGAACTCCAATGTTGACGTTCGTCTGGATAGCGTCCAAACTCTCTGATCTTCTTTTTGCACCTTGGACGCTCGTCTGCTTCTTCTGGACGCTCGTTCAGTAAATTCATGAAGCCTCGCATTGAATCCTTCCCCTAGACGCCCGTTCGGATTGTCGGACGCCCGTCCACTCCCGGACGGGACTTGGACGCCGCTTTAGCTGGAATGAAACTTGATTAAATCATCTCTATCTCCTTTTTCTCCACTCCATTCGATCATTATCTCTTTCTTAAATCTTTATAGCTCGAATTCTCTCCCTTTTGACCATCATTTGAGCACAATGAACATACCTATAACACATGGAGAACATCGCAGACTGTAATAGTATTCAAATAATTATAATTTAACCATGAAATCACATAAATATATCATTATTGCGATTAAGTCTTCAAAAATACCGTTTGCTCAATATTTTAATATAAAGACCAATTATTATGCAAATTACACAATATAGAAGAAAAACATCGTAAAATATATCCTTAAAATTCATAGATTTTCACCCTTAACAGGCATCATCAATCCCATGAGGTCAGATCTATTCGCCCCTCCAGGGGAGCTTGGGAGGAGGGGTGAACAACGGCTTCGTCAGGCAGATCAGCCAAAGCCTCGACTCCTGCAGCAACCAGAGCCCTACCCGTAGATTGGGCTGGAGGATGGTCTACACTCGGTGCCTTGTCAGCATCCTGGCTCTATCGCTATAGCTGTCCTCAGCCTTCCCATCAGCACCATCCATAAGTGAGGCAAAGTGTGCCACAGTACATGGCATAAAGACACAAGATTAAAAAGTAAATACAAGAGTTAAAGATTAAAAGAGTGAAACAGAAAGCATATGAAATCCTATAGGCCCTCCATTCTGCAGTACTAAAGGCTAAATATGGATCAGTCCCACCATCAGCCAGTCGAGCCATGGTAATCAGCTCGGAGGAATACTCCTTCAAACCCATGGTAACACGCAACCGTCGGATGTCCCTTATCAGCTTAGCATTGATACCCGCTGGGCAGATGTCCTTGGGGAGCTCTGTCGTGTTCCACTGGCCCAGCATAGTTCACCCATCATGCCGATGAATTAGAATCGTTCCTTCGATCGCTTATAGAAAGATTTTTCTTTGCTCAGGATTTTGATGTCCTTTCTAGAATCAGACCGACGTGGGAATAATTCCACCCGGAGGAGTGTTGCACTTGTTTACGGTGGTAGAAAATCCTAAACAGTTTTACAGAAAACTTGATTCCGATCATCCTACACCATATGGAAAAACCTACAATAGTCCTAACCCCATTGGGGGCTAACTGAGCACTACCCATCCCATAGTGATGAAGTAAAGCCCAAAAGAACGGACAGAAAGGTAGTATCAAACCACAGTCAAACTGCTCCTTATAAACCGTACAATATCCTTTCGGAGGCTCTGATGCATAACGATTAGTGGAGCCCGGGAGGAGAGAGGCATATCATCCTATATCTACCCCGTACTGCTCACAAATATCCGCTACTCTGCTCAAAGACAGGATAGTATCGGTGCCAAATCTACCGATTATCGCCCTAGTGGCCATATGGGATTTCAAGTATAAGACAAAAGCCGAAGTTCCGGAAGAGGAACGAGGGGGCTGCAATAAGGATACATGAGGAACCAGATGAGATAAAGCTCGGGGAAGGGTTCTAGAAACTACACTACTTACGGTGGCCCGTGATTCGAAGGTAGGGTTGCTAGGCCTAGAACTAGGTCTTTCTACCTCGGGTTTGGAATCGGATCCAAATAGCTCTTCTATGGATGCACTAGTCGGAGTAGACACTCTCGCCCTTATTAACTAACACAGGAAAAATGAGGAGTAAAACTGAGGGGAAGAACTTACTTGTAAAAGACTGAAGTTTGGAGAAGAGAGGATTGCAATCAGCGCCCGGACCTTTGATTTCTGATTTAATAGCCTATGTAATGAGGTAACGGTTGATATGACGGGTTATAACCCTAGACACGATCTCGGGAAAACCGTCCCACTTCAAAGATGTGGGTATGGATGCCTCGATTCCTGAGACAGTTATAACAGCGTCATAATGGCATCCCTTCCATATGACAGAGGAAATCCGTTTAAAAAATCTTACAAGTCCAATCGAACATCGACCGAGCTCCGCCAATGACAAATCTGACCTGGCCACGTGAGCTCGGGAAGATCTGGGGGGCTTGTGACGAGGGTCAGACTAGCCCTTACCACGTGTCATTCATGGAATGACTGAGTAGTAAATGAAGAGAGAGGATCGATAGCATTAAAGGCCAGAAGGCTCATGCCGAACTACAGAATAGATGAAAGCCCCAGGGGGAGGTCTAACGGAGGTCAAGTAGCACAGCACAGGTCGAGATGACCTAAGGAGCTCGACGCAGGTAGGCCAGAGCTTTCCTTATCCGATATTTAAATGTGTTCCTATATTATAGGATCAATATGGAAAGAATCCACACTCATTAAGGCTCTGATCCTGTGTTTGAATATATACGAAATTATCTCTTACAATTACAGGATTTACATAAGATAATCATTGATTAAAAAGAAACCGAATCCTTGGATGACACGGCACAAGCATGCCTAGGGCATAAGGCCTTCTATATAAACTATCCCAAGAACTACGAATAGACTTAACTCCTGATTCACACACAGGATAGGTAGGCAACTTGTGGTTAAACATCTCAAGCTCAGTCTTAAAAAACACACAAACACCACCCTGTTATTACGTTTTATTCTTGTTGAATTTTCATTAGATTAATCACGGCCCGGATTTAGTCATAGACGAAACCTATCCTCGTCACGGGCCCAGATTTTTTTCTGTGGGGACATCGGAACAAATATGATGATCGAGTGGAGACCTTAATAGTGTTTTTCCATTTTTTATTAACAAAATTACATCGTTTTTCAGATCTTAATTGTAACGCCCCGTTCCCGGACATCGAGTCCTTATCCGGAAAAGGATCGTTCGGCACGTATAAAATAAAATAAATTCATTTTGTACGTAAGCCTCTACTACGTCGTATCGAATTAAAGCAAACGGAAGCAAAAAGACTCGGGTAATTTTTTTTCAAATGTCTAAGAATAGAAATAAATAAAGATAGAAAATGTAATACTTATTACATTCAAAAAGGGAACCAACGAATCCAAAAGAAATACGGAAAGTAAACTACAAGTTCCAACAATAATCCAAGTCTATGAAATAATTAAAAACAGAAAATAATCACGGCCTTCAACTCCGGCATCCTCAAACGTCGTCATCAAAGTCCTCCTCGAAATCTTCACCAACATGTTCGTCTTCTCTCCCCCGAACACATAAATAAACATGCATTTGAGGTAAGTACATTGTACAAGTAAGAAGTAGAAGCTACCATTCAATTAAGGTTATAATTATCAGATTTTATTATAAAGATTATCTTAATGAAACCGACTCAATCTAAGGTTCATTCCATGTCCATCAAAACGTCATTACTATACATTTCTAACTTAGCTTATCTTTGTTACATCATTACTCAAGGACACTGTGCATGGCGTTCATCAGCCTGAAGATATACATGCTAACTAACGGTGATTAGCACCGATTAGCTCTGGGGTCTCCCTGGTATGCATATACATCCGATGAATTTCCTCCTCTACCCTTAAGCCGTTTAAGGCCAGTAGCGTTGTTCACCTTTTATGAACGTATCACATCGCCGATATGAAAGAGTGTCTAACCGAGAATAAATGATGTTTTAGCTTTTATCTACACATATGTAATTATTATTGTGAATTAACTAGCCACCTAAGTGTTTTCAGATTATTACTCACCTTATTAGCTCTACTCCCTCACTTAGACAACTAGACACCACATCCTATCAATTACACAGACATTGATGAACTCTAGTTCATCAAAGCACAAGCCCTTTCATGCTCTTCCGACGGATCCGAACTTCAACTCCCTTTAAGAGTACATTCAGTGTTTTAAATGAACGAATCGGAAGTTCATTCGAAGCTTGTGTATGTTTAATTAATGTTATTAGATCAAGACATATCGTTTAGAACTCACCTCACAGCTTAAAATATAAGAAATAATCATTCAAACAGTGTTGGGGGGCGCCAACACCTTTGGCGTGCGCCAAAATGCACCAGAGGGTGCTCTAAACTCTCTGTTTCAGGTTCGGGGTGCGGCAAAGCTTTCGGCGTGCGCCAAAACTGCTCCAGAAAGTCACTGAACTCTCTGGTTCAGGTTTGGGGCGCGCCAAAGTTTTTGGTGGGCGCCAAAAAGGGCAAAAACTGCTACAATGTGATTTTCTGCGCTCTATCGATTTCTACTCAAACCCAAACATGTTCTAAAAGATTTTCCTCATAAAAACACCAGAAAAACATATCCCTTATGATCCAAAACAACCCTTAATCCTAAACATCTTTTAGGCACAATCATTGATACAAAACGCATCAAAAACACAACCCATTCACTCAAAACCATAATCGAATTGTAGGAAGAGATTCTTACCTTTAAGCAAGCTAAAACCAGCCCCAAACTCAAAAAAACAGCAGCAACCGATCCTTTCTCTCACAGATATCTATGTGATCAATCCCAAAAACAATTTAGAATCGATCAACGGTTTCTAAAACGATCAAACTACGATTATATGAACCAAAGACGATCAAGAACGATCAAGAACAGACCCTTAGGGCGAAAATCATACCTTAGCCAAAGCTTCAACTTTCTGGCACTAAAACGACGCTCTCCTTATGACGATTCCGATGCTCCTCTCGAAACTGAAATCCGACAACGAATGACTGAGAAATTGAAGAAAGTCTCTTAGCCTCCTTCTAATGCTTCAGAGCTTTTTCTTCTACAAGTAAACGCCAATTATGATTGTAATTAGGTTATGGAAAGATTAAAAATATTTTTTCCTTAAATATATTTTCCAATTATCCTTTTTTTTTTCTTAATTACCCTTAATTACCAAAATTCAGAATTTTCCTTAAATATATATACATATATTTTGACATACATACATATATTTAAATAAAATGCTTAAACTCCGAACCCAATATTTTGTTTTCACAAAATGACACGTCTGCCCTTTCCCAAAAATTGGAATATTACATTCTCCCCCTTAAAGGAATTTCGTCCTCGAAACTAGATCATACCTGGTAAGTCCATAAAATCTGGAAACTCGATGATCATATCATCCTCGACTTCCCAAGTAGCTTCCTCCAGTGTATGATTGCTCCATTGCACCAAAACCAAAGGAATCAACCGTCTCTTAATCATCTTTTCCTTCCGGTCCAGAATTCTAATCGGTCGATCATCATAACCTAGATTATCTTGAAGAACTTCTGGATCAACGGTGGTCTCAACATCAACCTTGGTTAAACACTTCTTCAACATCGAAACATGAAACACGTTGTGGACTCTCGACATGGATTCTGGTAGTCTAAGCTTATAAGCCAACGGTCCAATTCTTTCCAGAATCTCAAAAGGTCCAACGTACCTCGGGCTTAACTTTCCCTTTTGTCCAAAACGTTTCACTCCCTTCATTGGTGAAGCGCGTAGGTACACTCTTTCACCAACTTCAAACTCAAGAGGTCTTCTTCTAACATCTGCCCAACTCTTCTGCCTATCTTGAGCTGCCTTCAGATTCTTCTTAACCAACTGAACTCTTTCTTTAGCTTGCTCAACCAATTCCGGCCTGGTGATTTGTCTTTCCCCAATTTCATCCCAAAACAGCGGCGTTCTACATCTTCTTCCATAAAAGCTTCAAATGGTGGCATGCCTATACTTGCATGATAACTGTTGTTGTAGGCAAACTCCGCTACCGGTAGGTAATCATCCTATGATCCGCCTACTTCCAAAACACAAGCTCTCAACATATCTTCAAGTGTTTGGATGGTTCTCTCAGATTGTCCATCTGTCTGAGGATGGAAGGCCGTACTCAAATCCAACTTGGTTCCAAAAGCTACTTGTAAACTTTTCCAAAACCGACTGACGAACCTCGGATCACGATCCGAAACTATCAAGATAGGTACTCCGTGTAACTTCACTATACGATCCAAGTATAGTGTGGTCATCTTCTTCAAGGGCATATCAACCTTATACGGTATGAAATGAGCGGATTTGGTCAATCTATCCACAATCACCCAAATCGCATCATGTCCGCCTCTTGTCTTGGGTAAACCGGTGATGAAATCCATCGTGATCTTATCCCACTTCCATTTGGGGATATCTAATGGCTTAAGCATTCCTCCTGGTCTTCTATGCTCTGCCTTCACCTTCTGACAAGTGTCACATTCTGCAATGAACTTGTCTATCTCCAGTTTCATCGAGGGCCACCAAAACTTTTCCTTCAAGTCTCTGTACATTTTAGTAGCTCCTGGATGAACCGCAAAAGCAATCCTATGTACCTCTTCCATAACTCTTTGCCTCAAATCATCAACATTAGGCACACACAAACGATCCTGGTACCAAATGTTTCCATTCTTATCTAACACATATCCCACTGCAGGCTTTTCCCTTGCAACTCGCTTCAAGTCAACCAAAATTGGGTCTTCATCTTGCTTTTCCGGAATATCATCCATCAACTCAGACCTCGCTAACAATGGTGCCATAAACTGCCGTTCTTCAATCTGATCTTCAACACTTGAAATTGCAAAAACTGGTTTCCTACTCAAAGCATCTGCTACTACATTTGCTTTACCCGGATGATACTGAATGTCTAAGTCATAGTCCTTAACAAACTCTAACCATCTCCTTTGTCTCATATTCAGATTCTCTTGGGTAAAGAAATACTTCAAGCTCTTGTGATCGGTGAAGATCCTGACCCTAACTCCATACAAGTAGTGCCTCCAAATCTTTAGGGCAAACACTACCGCTGCCAACTCTAAGTCATGAGTAGGGTAATTCTTCTCATGCACTTTCAACTGTCTCAATGCGTGGGCAATGACTTTTCCCCCTTGCATCAACACACAACCTAAACCTTTTCCCGAAGCATCCGTATATACGTCATAATTATCAAAAATCTCCGGAACTGCCAAAACTGGGGCTATAGTCAACTTCTTCTTCAACGTCTGAAAAGCCTTCTCACACTCACTGGTCCACTCAAACTTTACATTCTTTTGAGTAATCCGGGTAAGTGGTGTAGCTATCTTTGAGAAGTCCTGCACAAACTTCCTATAATAGCCAGCCAAACCGAGAAAACTTCTAACCTCTGAAATTGTAGTCGGTCTGGACCACTTCTCAACTGCTTCAATCTTCACTGGATCAACCTTAATGTCATCTCCAGAAATGAAATGACCCATGAAACTAACTTGATCCAACCAAAAGTCACACTTTGAGAACTTAGCATACAACTGGTTCTTCTTTAGAGTATCCAACACTATCCTTAAGTGTTCCTCGTGTTCCTTATCATCCTTTGAGTATACCAAGATGTCATCTATGAATACTATCACAAACTTATCCAAGTATGGTATGAAAACACGCTGCATTAAATCCATAAATGCAGATGGAGCATTAGTGAGTCCAAAAGGCATGACTAAGAACTCATAATGTCCATACCTCGTACTAAAGGCCGTCTTCGGTATATCTACAACCTTGATCTTCAACTGATGATAACCCGACCTGAGATCAATCTTAGAAAACACTCTCTTGCCTTGCAACTGATTAAACAAATCATCAATTCTTGGCAAAGGGTACTTATTCTTGATGGTAAGATTGTTCAAGGCTCTGTAGTCTATACACATCCTCATGCTACCATCCTTCTTCTTAACAAACAACATTGGGGCTCCCTAAGGCGAAGTACTAGGCTGAATTATATTTCTCTCAAGCATATCCTTAAGTTGAGCTTTCAACTCTTTCAATACAGCCGGTACCATTCTATAGGGTGCCTTAGCAACTGGTGCCGCCCCTGGTATCAACTTGATCTCAAACTCTATATCCCTATCTGGCATGTTTCCCGGTAGCTCTTCTGGAAACACATCAGGGTACTCCCTTACCACAGGGGTTTCCCCTAACTTAGGCTTCACCTGTTCCACATCCACTACGTACAACAAGTAGCCTTCACAACCTTTCTGACAAGCTCTTATAGCCTTAACTGCTGAAATTATAGGGTGACGCTTCTTACTAGGCTTGTAAACATTACTTTGATAAGTCTTATCTGATTTCCCAGGTATCTTAAAGGTCACTCTCTTTTCTCTACAATCCAAGTGAACATAATTCTCGGATAGCCAATCTATTCCAAGAATCACATCAAAATTTGAAAAGTCTAAAACCGTGAAGTCACTCTTACATCGGTAAGGTCCAACTCGAACATCCACTTGAGGCATCAACTTAGCTACCTTAGTTACTTTTCCCAAAGGTGTTGTTATTTCCAAAGTATTTCTTAAAGTTTCCATTGGTAAGTTAAGCTTCTTGGCTACCTTAGTTGACACAAAAGTATTAGACTCTCCCGTATGAAACAATGCCGTAACTGCTAAGTTGTCAAATATTATTGTACCTAGGATGTAAATTCATTTGTTTAAATACAAGTAAAACATGATTTAAATCGTTCTATAAAAGTACTCTAATAAATTAAAATAAACAATAAAGGTACCTGAGATAACATTATCGTCTGGTTCAGCCATCTCAGTATCTACTGCAAAAACTCGAACTAGGCAACTTGGACCGCCTCTCCCATTTCCCTGTTTCTGACCACTTGTAGACCCTTTTGTCAGACAGTTCTTAGCAGAATGTCCCAAATCCCCGCAGAGATAGCAACCATTTGCATGAACTCGGCACTCACCTGAGTGATTTCTATTGCACTTAGGGCACATCGGTGCTCCGGTTGGAGGTTTACTTGCTGTAGGGGCTGTCACTTTCTTAGCATTCTGTTGTGGTGCTCCCCGGTTATTGCCTTGACTGGTTCCAAAATTTCTCTTGTTCCCAATAACAACGGTGGCCTTCTTCCTGAACGTCTCAACCTCCAAGGCTTTATTCAACAACTCAGCCATATTATGGGCTGTGAAACCCAACATACCAGATTGTATTTCCTTCCTTGTAAAGTGCCATCTTCCTCTCTTCCACCTTCATGAGCTCAGGGTAAAATCTTCCCAACATCCTTAAACTTGTTGGTGTACTGAGATACCGTCATGTAATTACCATGCTTAAGCTTTAAAAATTGACTTTCCTTGTCTGCCTGCACTGTTGCTGGGAAATACTCATTGTAAAACATAACTTTGAAGCCTTCCCAATCTGTTACTTTTCCATTACTGCTCTGTATAGCGTCAATCCAAGCTTCAGCGGCACCCAAAAGAAATCCAACTGCTAACTGGGCCATCTCAGTTTCGGGAACATTTATGTTCCTACAAACTTTCTCAAAACTTCTTAACCATTCCTCAGCCTTTGAATGTTCCCCATTCCCAAATAAGACTTGAACTATGTTCTACTGAGCCTGGTATACCAATCAACTGGTGGTGCTTGCTCGAAAACTGGTCAACTGGTGGAACTGGTGGGTACACTGGAGGGTATCCATAAGGTATTTCTTGCTGGAAATGGGGTTGTTGTGGGTAAGGTGGAATCACTTGGGGCTCAGTCTGATAAGGATAGAAACTCTGGTAATGTTGTGGTGTATGCTGAGGTTTGTGGAAACCATAGGGTGGGTAACCAAAGCCTTGCTGAAGGTCAAAACAGGGTGAAGGAGGAATAGTAGGTCGAGGAGTGTGAACAACAGGAGGTGGGTAAAAGGTTTGATGCTGCTGATGGTGGAAAACTGGTGGTGAGGGGTGGCTCATTGGTGGGGGATAAACACTGACCGGTGGAGGGTAGATACTGGTTGCCGGGGGTACGTAGACTGGTGGAATGTCCCCTAACACGGTAACAAGTACCAGTGCTTCTCCATTTTCACCATAGATAAAGTTGTACCTTGGTCCAGGTCTTGGTGTAGGATCATACCGTGGTCGTGGCGACTGACTCTGCTGAGATCGTGGTGTAGGGGTCGTAGTGTGAGGGGGTGGACTGTAGCTCGGGTGAGGTGATGGATTTTGCCTCACGAGACCGCCTCCCACAACTGGCGTCGGACTCTCTCGACGAACTCCTAAAGTCCCTGCACCCGCTCCGGTTCTAGTCGTCACCATCCTGATGATCAAAGAAAACTAGAACGTTACTAAAAGATCTAAAGGAAACTTATCTTAAAAGAAAGGAAGCCTAAAAGACGCTTCTCTCTGATACCAACTGTAACACCCCGTTCCCGGACTCCGAGTCCTTATCCGGAAAAGGAACGTTCGGCACGTATAAAATAAAATAAATTCATTTTATACGTAAGCCTCTACTACGTCATATCAAATTAAAGCAAATGGAAGCAAAAAGACTCGGGTAATTTTTTTTCAAATGTCCAAGAATAGAAATAACTAAAGATAGAAAATGTAATACTTATTACATTCAAAAAGGGAACCAACGAATCCAAAAGAAATACTGAAAGTAAACTTCAAGTTCCAACAATAATCCAAGTCTATGAAATAATTAAAAACAGAAAATAATCAAGGCCTTCAACTCCGGCGTCCTCAAACGTCGTCATCAAAGTCCTCCTCGAAATCTTCACCAACCTGTTCGTCTTCTCTCCCCCAAACACATAAATAAACATGCATTTGAGGTAAGTACATTGTACAAGTAAGAAGTAGAAGCTACCATTCAAATAAGGTAATAATTATCAGATTTTATTATAAAGATTATCTTAATGAAACCGACTCAATCTAAGGTTCATTCCATGTCCATCAACACGTCATGACTATACGTTTCTAACTTAGCTTATCTTTGTTACATCATTACTCAAGGACACTGTGCATGGCGTTCATCAGCCTGAAGATATGCTTGCTAACTAACGGTGGTTAGCACCGATTAGCTCCGGGGTCTCCCCGGTATGCGTATATGTCCGATGAATTTCCTCCACTACCCTTCAGCCCTTTAAGGCCAGTAGCGTTGTTCACCTTTTATGAACGTATCACATCGCCGATATGAAAGAGTGTCTAGCCGACAATAAATGACGTTTTAGCTTTTATCTACACATATGTAATTATTATTGTGAATTAACTAGCCACCTAAGTATTTTCAGATTATTACTCACCTTATCAGCTCTACTCCCTCACTTAGACAACTAGACACCACATCCTATCAATTACACAGACATTGATGAACTCTAGTTCATCAAAGCACAAGCCCTTTCATGCCCTTCCGACGGATCCGAACTTCAACTCCCTTTAAGAGTACATTCGGTGTTTTAACTGAACGAATCGGAAGTTCATTCGAAGCTTGTTTATGTTTAATTAATGTTATTAGATCAAGAAACGTCATTTAGAACTCACCTCGTAGCTTAAAATATAAGAAATAATCATTCAAACAGTGTTGGGGGGCGCCAACACCTTTGGCGTGCGCCAAAATGCACCAGAGGATGCTCTAAACTCTCTGTTTCAGGTTCGGGGCGTGCCAAAGCTTTCGGTGTGCGCCAAAACTGCTCCAGAAAGTCACTGAACTCTCTGGTTCAGGTTTGGGGAGCGCCAAAGTGTTTGGTGGGCGCCAAAAAGGGCAAAAACTGCTACAATGTGATTTTATGCGCTCTATCGATTTCTACTCAAACCCAAACATGTTCTAAATGATTTTCCTCATAAAAACACTAGAAAAACATATCCCTTATGATCCAAAACAACCCTTAATCCTAAACATCTTTTAGGCACAATCATTGATACAAAACGCATAAAAAACACAACCCATTCGCTCTAAACCATCATCGAATTGTAGGAAGAGCTTTTTACCTTTTAAGCAAGCTAAAACCAGCCCCAAACTCAGAAAAACAGCAGCAACCGATCCTTTCTCTCACAGATATCTATGTGATCAATCCCAAAAACAATTTAGAATCGATCAACGATTTCTAAAACGATCAAACTACGATTATATGAACCAAAGACGATCAAGAACGATCAAGAACGATCAAGAACAGCCCCTTAGGGCGAAAATCATACATTATCCAAAGCTTCAACTTTCTGGCACTGAAACGACGCTCTCCTTACGACGATTCCGATGCTCCTCTCGAAACTGAAATCCGACAACGAATGACTGAGAAATTGAAGAAAGTCTCTAAGCCTCCTTCTAATGCTTCAAAGCTTTTTCTTCTACACGTAAACGCCAATTCTAATTGTAATTAGGTTAAGGAAAGATTACAAATATATTTTCCTTAAATATATTTTCCAATTATCCTTTTTTTTTCTTAATTACCCTTAATTACCAAAATTCAGAATTTTCCTTAAATATATATACATATATTTCGACATACATACATATATTTAAATAAAATACTTAAACTCCGAATAAAAGGAACCGAACCCAATATTTCGTTTTCGCAAAATGACACGTCTGCTCTTTCGCTAAAATCGGAATATTACATTAATAAGTGGAAGCACTAGCCCTCACCCACATACACTTGGGTCCGCCCCTGCATCAAATGCAGGTTACGCAAACGTAATTAATTGCTGCGGTAATCTTGTAAAAAGAAGTAACAAGGTCCACTTTATTAAAATGCAGTAACAAATGTATAACGAGATATCGTGTAATATTCCGACTTTCGGGAAAGGGCAGACGTGTCTTTTTGCGAAAACGAAATATTAGGTTCGGTTTCCTTTTATTCGGAGTTAATTATTTTGGATGTTTATATATATATCTCGAGTTATATATATGTATAAACTTAAGGAAAATCAGTTTTGTGGTCAAGGGCAATTAAGGAAAATGGTTAACTCCTTTTTAATGCTAAGACCTAACCTAATTCAGGGATTTTCAGTTTGATTTCAGCCTTCCCCCTTCCCTTGTGCGGCATTGGGAGGAGAGAAAGAGAGAAAAGAGAGTTCTTCACAATTCTAAGAGGTAGAGTTGATCGTTTTCAAAACGGATTCAAGAATTGGACTCGGCGTGAAGAGCACAACTTTTGCGGCATCAGTTTTGTGGGATTGCGAAGGTTTTTCGAGCGGTATTGATCGGTTTTGGGGCTGCAAATAGGTAAGAGAAACAGTCCTATGAATTCTATCATTTGTTATAAGGAATTGATCATGTTTTAAGGCTTCTTGGTGTTAGAAATATGAATCTTTGTTTTGGTTAAAGACTATGGTTGTTACGACGTCTAGATGTGGATCCTTGTGTTGTTTTGTTGGTTATTTGCTGGTTTTGGGTTGAATTACGATCCGGAAATCGCATGATGATGAAGTTAGGGTTTTGGTCGAACCCGGTGTGGACGGGCGTCCGGTTCTCCGGACGGGCGTCCGCTTAGGTCGAATCTCGGACGGGCGTCGGCTTATCCGGACGGGCGTCGAGGTGCAATTTTTACATTCGGATTGAATCGTTTTGTGTGGACGAGCGTCCACTATTTTGGACGGGCGTCCGCAAACCGAACGGGCGTCCGGTCTTTAAACGGGCGTCCGCTTTTGTACTACCTCCTTTCTATTGTTAATCGTTGTTCACCAAATATACATGCTTTACTTACTTGAGATATATATATACGATATGTTAAACATGGTATAACTTAGACAAGCTTGGATTGAGCTTCGATTCGTTCGGTTAAAACACCGAATGTACTCTTAAAGGGAGTTGAAGTTCGGATCCATCGGAAGAGCATGATAGGCTTGTGCTTTGATGAATTAGTATTCATCAATGTCGTGTATGTGCTAGGACTTGTCCGTGTCTAGTGGTCTAAGAAGAGAGTAGTTGTGTGAGGGAGAATACTTGAAAATACTCGGGTTGGCTAGCTAATAACCTAATAAACAACGTATGTGACTAGTAAAAGATTAAACAACATGTCTCTCTTGGCTAGGCACCGTGCTAAATCGCGATGCATGTGCTACCTCTCGAAGGTAGAAGAACTTCGTAGGTCAAAAAGACCCTAAGTACGGAGGGACTCTACTGAGGTGTGCGTGCTATCGGAGTCTACCTTTTCTAGACTTCGTGGGTATTGGTGTGATCCACTAATATGTTGCAAAAGAGTGTCCCCGAGGTAGAAGAACTCGTAGGTCAAAGACCCTAAGTACGAGAGGGACCCCGCCGAGGCGGATGCGCGTAGTGCCCTTGAGTGCGGTTGTAGCATAGATAGGCTAAGTTAGAAACGAGTTAGTCACAACGTGTTGATGAGCATGAAGTGAACCCTAGATGGAGTTGGTCTCATTTAATCAACTAATTAAATAATTATCTTTTCGTTATAACTATGATTGCTTTCATAGCTTCTCTTTCTTTCTAAGTACGTTGTACTTACCTCGAATGCATAGTTTTTCTATGTGTTTGGGGACGAGAAGACGAACAGGTTTTCGAGGAAGAGTTTGACGACGACGTTTGACGCCGCTCGTTGAAGAATCAAGATGTTTCTTTTCTGCTTTTCTTTGGTTGTACTTTCCGTACTTTTGAGGTAGACTACCGGTTTGACGATTTGTCGTATTCTGTCTTTTGGGGATTTTCGTACTTTTCCAAATGTAATAGTTTACATTTCTACCCTTAGATTTCTTTTCTACTCTTTAATTTTGGGAAAAATTTTATATACCCGAGTTTTGCTTCCGTTTTGCCTTTAATTTGATACGACGTAGTAGAGGCTTACGTATAAAATGAATTTATTTTTATTTTATACGTGCCGAACGTTTCTTTTCCGGATAAGGACTCGGTGTCCGGGAACGGGGCGTTACAGTTGGTATCAGAAAAAAAGCGTTCTTTAGACTTCCTTTCCTTAAGATAAGTTCCTTTAGATCTTTAGTAACGTCTGGTTTTCTTGATCTTTCAGCATGGTAACGACAAGGAGAGGCGTTCGTGGAGCTGGGAGCTCAGGGGTTAGTCAAGGGGCAGGGAGCCCAGTGCCCGTAGTAGGGGCGGATTTGTGAGGCAGAATCCTTCGCCTCGTTTGAGTCTTTCGCCACCACCCCATACAGCCACACCTACACCAAGGTCTCAACAGGATGTGTCACCGAGGCCGCATCAGAATCTGCCACCCCGACCACCGCCAAGATATAACTACATTTATGGAGAGCCTGGACAAGCACCTATTCGTGTCACTGTAATAGGCGACATTCCACCGATTAGTGCGCCACCACCGGTGACCAATGTGTATCCACCACCATCTAGTGCTTATCCTCCAGTGTATCCTCGACCGCAAAGCGGGTCTTCTACCCTCCTCCTGTAGGACATGTTCCTCAACCTACAGTACCACCTTCACCACGCTTTGACCACCAGCAAGGCGTCGGTCATCCACCCTTTGGTTTTCAGCAGCCTCAACGGCATCGGTCTTATCGGGGTACTATCCGTATCGAATGAGCCTCAAGTAATCCCACCTTATCCTCAACATCGGCGTATCGCCGCATGTATCTTTTGGTTACCCTCCGGTTCACCCACCGCTTAGACCGACTTTCGAGCAAGCACCGGCGGTGGATTGGTATACAAGATTGAGGAGAAATCGAGTTGAGAACTTCTTTGGTAATGTGGAGCATTCTAAAGCGAGAGGAATGGATAAGAGGATTCGAGAAAGCTTGTAGGAACATACATGTTCCCGAGACGAAAATGGCACAACTAGCGATCGGTTTTATGTTGGGAGCGACGAAGCATGGATTGATGCCGTCCAAAGCACAACGGTAAGGTAACGGATTGGGAAGGGTTCAAGACGATGTTTTATAATGAGTACTTCCCGGTTACGGTTCAAGCGTATAAAGCAAGTCAATTCTGAAGCACAAGCAAGGTAATCACCGACAAAGGGGCCCAATATACCAATAAGTTCAATGAGCTAGGAAGGTTCTATCCGGAATTGATGAAGGTAGAAGAGAGAAAGATGGCCCTCTATAAGGATGGGTTGGCCTACGAGATTCGGTCGGGCATGCTAGGATTCACGGCAAGGAATATGGCGAGTTGATGAATAAAGCCTTGGAAGTCGAGACTTTCGGAAGAGAGCTACGGTGGTTGTTAATAATAAGAGGAATTTTGGGACAAGTCAAGGCGCATAGGGGAGCGCCACGGCAAGCGGCCAAGAAGACTACGGCTCCTACAAAGGCTAAGGCTCCGAACAAGGCACCACTTTGCCCCAAGTGCAACGAAATCATACAGAGAGTGCGGCGAGTAGTAACGGTTGTTACGTTTGTGGTGAGCAAGGACACTTTTCTAGAGCGTGTCCAAACAGAGAGGAAACAAGAGTGGTTCGAGCCAAGGTAGCGGGAGAGGCGGCCCGAGCCGACCGGTTCGAGTTTTTGCAAATGGATGCCAATTTTGTGGAACCGAGAGGATGACGTTATTTCGGTATCATGTTATGGTTTTATTCTTCTATTAAGATATTTTATAGCGTGATTATTCATGTTGTAACTATATTTAAATAAATGAATATGCATACTAGGTACGATAATGTTAGAAAACCTAGTGGTCAAGGCTTTGTTTGATACGGGAGCGTCAAATACTTTTGTGTCAACCAAGGTAGCTAAGAAGTTGAACTTATCTTCAGAACCTTTAAGGAATACTTTGGAAATAACTACGCCGTTAGGGAAGGTAACAAGGGTAACTAGAATGATACCACAAGTGGAGGTTCGAGTCGGACCTTATCGATGTAAGAGCAACTTTACAGTTTTGGACTTTTCGGATTTTGATGTAATCCTCGGAATAGATTGGCTATCCGAGAATTATGTACACTTGGACTGTAAAGAGAAGAAAGTGATTTTTAAAGTAACTGGGAAATCAGACAAGACGTATCAAGGGAATGTGTACAAGCCGAGTAAGAAGAAACATCCGATCATATCAGCGGTTAAGGCAGTAAGGGCTTGTCAGAAGGGTTGTGAAGGCTACTTGTTGTATGCAGTGGACGTGGAACAAGTGAAGCCTAAGTTCGAGGAGACTCCCATAGTGAGGGAATACCCTGAGGTATTTCCGGAAGAGTTACCGGGAAACATGCCGGACGAGAGAGAGATAGAGTTTGAAATTCGGTTGATACCGGGAGCGGCACCGCGCTAAAGCACCTTACGAGAATGGCACCGGCTGAATTAAAGGAGTTGAAAGCTCAACTTAAAGATATGCTTGAAAGGAACATAATTCAGCCCAAGTACCTCGCCTTGGGGAGCCCCCGTTTTGTTTGTGAAGAAGAAAGATGGCGGCATGAGAATGTGTATCGACTACGAGCACCGAACAACCTTACCATCAAGAATAAGTATCCTCTACCAAGGATAGATGATCCGTTTAATCGCCTTGCGGGGTAAGAAGGTGTTTTCCAAGATCGACCCGAGGTCCGGATATCATCAATTGAAGGTTAGGATAGCGTATATACCGAAGACGGCTTTCGGTACGAGATATGGACATTATGAGTTCCTTGTCATGCCTTTTGGACTCACTAATGCTCCATCGGCATTTATGGATTTGATGCGAGCGAGTTTTCATGCCGTACTTGGATAAGTTCGTGATAGTGTTCATAGACGATATCCTAGTTTACTCTAAGGATGAGAAAGAACACGAGGAACACTTAAGGATAGTGTTGGACACACTGAAGAAGAATCAGTTGTACGCAAAGTTTTCCAAGTGTGATTTTTGGTTGGATCGAGTGAGTTTCTTGGGTCATGTAATTTCTGGAGATGGTATTCAAGTTGATCCGGCAAAGATCGAGGCAGTTGAGAATTGGCCTAAACCTACCACGAGTTTCGCAGGTAAGAAGCTTTCTTGGGTTGGTCGGTTACTACGGGAAGTTCGTACAAGATTTTTCGAAGATAGCTACTCCACTCACCAGGCTGACACAGAAGAATGTGAAGTTTGAATGGACTAATGAGTGTGATAAGGCCTTTCATACCTTGAAGAGTAAGTTGACTACGGCACCAGTGTTAGCAGTTCCGGAGATTTTTGATAACTACGATGTCTACACGGATGCTTCGGGACAGGGTTTGGGTTGTGTGTTGATGCAAGGAGGAAAAGTGATAGCTTATGCATCTAGGCAGTTGAAGGTGCATGAGAAAAATTACCCGACACATGATCTGGAGTTGGCAGCGGTGGTATTTGCCTTAAAGACTTGGAGGCATTACTTATATGGGGTTAAAGCAAGGATCTTCACCGACCATAAGAGTTTAAAGTATTTCTTCACACAAGAGAACCCGAATATGAGACGAGAGGAGATGGTTAGAGTTCGTTAAGGACTATGATTTGGACATTCGGTACCATCCGGGTAAAGCGAATGTAGTGGCGGATGCTACGAGCGAGAAACCGGTGTTTGCGGCTTCCGGTGTTGAGGTAATGGCGGAAAGGTTTGATGGGTTGGAAATCGAAGCTTCGATCGGATTGAAGACCGGCGCTTTGTGGCACCGTTGTTAGCAAGGTCGAGTTGATGGATGATATACGGGGAAAGCAAGACGAAGACCCGGTTTTGTTGGACTTGAAGCGTGTTGCTAGAGAGAAGCCTACGGTTGGTTACGTGTTGGATAAGAGTGGAAATCGTGGTATCGGGATCGTCTATGTGTACCCAATGTTGGCAACTTGAGACAAAGAATTATGGAAGAAGCACATAGGATAGCTTTTGCGGTTCATCCGGGTGCTACTAAAATGTACAGAGACTTAAAGGAAAGATTTTGGTGGCCCTCGATGAAAGTGGAAATAGCCAAGTTTGTGGCCGAGTGTGATGTGTGTCAGAAGGTTAAGGCGGAGCATAGAAGACCCGGTGGAATGCTTAAGCCATTGGATATCCCGGAATGGAAGTGGGATAAGATCACAATGGACTTCATCACCGGATTACCTAGGACAAGAGGCGGACACGACGCAATTTGGGTAATTGTGGATAGAGTGACCAAATCTGCCCATTTCTTACCGTACAAGGTTGACATGCCATTAAAGAAGATGACGACACTATATCTGGACAATATAGTAAAGCTACATGGAGTTCCAATCTCGATAGTTTCAGACCGTGATTCGAGATTTGTAAGTCGGTTTTGGAAGAGCTTGCAAGAAGCCTTCGGGACTAAGTTGGACTTGAGCACGGCTTTTCATCCTCGGACGGATGGACGGTCTGAGAGGACCATCCAAACACTCGAGGACATGTTGAGAGCTTGTGTTTTGGAGGTAGGCGGATCATGGGATGATTACCTATCGGTAGCGGAGTTTGCCTACAACAACAGTTTTCACACGAGTATAGGCATGCCGCCGTTTGAAGCGTTGTATGGGAGAAGATGTCGCACGCCACTGTTTTGGGATGAAGTCGGGGAGAGACAGATCACAGGGCCTGAAATGGTAGAACAAGCAAAGGAAAGGGTTCGGTTGGTCAAGAAGAATCGAAGGCGCTCAAGACGGACGAAAAAAGTTGGGCGATGTTAGAAGAAGACCTCTTGAGTTTGAAGTCGGCGATAGAGTTTACCTCCGGGCTTCGCCAATGAAAGGAGTGAAACGCTTTGGACAAAAAGGAAAGCTAAGCCCAAGGTATGTTGGACCTTTTGAGATTCTCGGAAAGAGTTGGGACGTTAGCTTATAAGCTTCGCCAAGCCGAATCAATGTCGAGAGTCCATAATGTGTTTCACGTTTCGATGTTGAAAAAGTGTCGACGAAGAATGATGTGGAAACTACGGTTGACCCGAAATCTTACAAGATAACCTTGCATATGACGAGAGACCAATCAAGATTCTAGACCGGAAAGAAAAGATGATTAAAAGAAGGATGATTCCCTTGGTGTTAGTTCAGTGGAGCAATCATTCACCCGATGAGGCAACTTGGGAAGTAGAAAGCGACATGCTTAGTGAGTTCCAAGAATTTGGGGATTTACCAGGTATGTTCTAGTTTCGAGGACGAAACTCCTTTTAAGGGGGGGAGAATGTAATATTCCGACTTTCGGGAAAGGGCAGACGTGTCTTTTTGCGAAAACGAAATATTAGGTTCGGTTTCCTTTTATTCGGAGTTAATTATTTTGGATGTTTATATATATATCTCGAGTTATATATATGTATAAACTTAAGGAAAATCAGTTTTGTGGTCAAGGGCAATTAAGGAAAATGGTTAACTCCTTTTTAATGCTAAGACCTAACCTAATTCAGGGATTTTCAGTTTGATTTCAGCCTTCCCCCTTCCCTTGTGCGGCATTGGGAGGAGAGAAAGAGAGAAAAGAGAGTTCTTCACAATTCTAAGAGGTAGAGTTGATCGTTTTCAAAACGGATTCAAGAATTGGACTCGGCGTGAAGAGCACAACTTTTGCGGCATCAGTTTTGTGGGATTGCAGCAGTTTTTCAGAGCAGTATTGATCAGTTTTGGGGCTGCAAATAGGTAAGAGAAACAGTCCTATGAATTCTATCATTTGTTATAAGGAATTGATCATGTTTTAAGGCTTCTTGGTGTTAGAAATATGAATCTTTGTTTTGGTTAAAGACTATGGTTGTTACAGTACGTCTAGATGTGGATCCTTGTGTTGTTTTGTTGGTTATTTGCTGGTTTTGGGTTGAATTACGATCTGGAAATCGCATGATGATGAAGTTAGGGTTTTGGTCGAACCCAGGTGGACGGGCGTCCGGTTCTCTGGACGGGCGTCCGCTTAGGTCGAATCTCAGACGGGCGTCTGGCTTATCCGGACGGGCGTCTGAGGTGCAATTTTTACATTCAGGATTGAACTGTTTTGTGTGGACGAGCGTCCACTATTTTGGACGGGCGTCCAGTAAACTGAACGGGCGTCCAGGTCTTTAAACGGGCGTCCAGTTTTGTACTACCTCCTTTCTATTGTTAATCGTTGTTCACCCAAATATACATGCTTTACTTACTTGAGATATATATATACGATATGTTAAACATGGTATAACTTAGACAAGCTTGGATTGAGCTTCGATTCGTTCGGTTAAAACACCGAATGTACTCTTAAAGGGAGTTGAAGTTCGGATCCGTCGGAAGAGCATGATAGGCTTGTGCTTTGATGAATTAGTATTCATCAATGTCTGTGTATGTGCTAGGACTTGTCCGTGTCTAGTGGTCTAAGAAGAGAGTAGTTGTGTGAGGGAGAATACTTGAAAATACTCAGGTTGGCTAGCTAATAACCTAATAAACAACGTATGTGACTAGTAAAAGATTAAACAACATGTCTCTCTTGGCTAGGCACCAGGATAAATCGCGATGCATGTGCTACCTCTGAAGGTAGAAGAACTTCGTAGGTCAAAAAGACCCTAAGTACGGAGGGACTCTACTGAGGTGTGCGTGCTATCGGAGTCTACCTTTTCTAGACTTCGTGGGTATTGGTGTGATCCACTAATATGTTGCAAAAGAGTGTCCCCGAGGTAGAAGAACTCGTAGGTCAAAGACCCTAAGTACGGAGGACCCCGCCGAGGCGGATGCGCGTAGTGCCCTTGAGTGCGGTTGTAGCATAGATAGGCTAAGTTAGAAACAGTTAGTCACAACGTGTTGATGAGCATGAAGTGAACCCTAGATGGAGTTGGTCTCATTTAATCAACTAATTAAATAATTATCTTTTCGTTATAACTATGATTGCTTTCATAGCTTCTCTTTCTTTCTAAGTACGTTGTACTTACCTCGAATGCATACTTTTTCTATGTGTTTGGGGACGAGAAGACGAACAGGTTTTCGAGGAAGAGTTTGACGACGACGTTTGACGCCGCTCGTTGAAGAATCAAGATGTTTCTTTTCTGCTTTTCTTTGGTTGTACTTTCCGTACTTTTGAGGTAGACTACCGGTTTGACGATTTGTCGTATTCTCGTCTTTTGGGGATTTTCGTACTTTTCCAAATGTAATAGTTTACATTTCTACCCTTAGATTTCTTTTCTACTCTTTAATTTTGGGAAAAATTTTATATACCCGAGTTTTGCTTCCGTTTTGCCTTTAATTTGATACGACGTAGTAGAGGCTTACGTATAAAATGAATTTATTTTTATTTTATACGTGCCGAACGTTTCTTTTCCGGATAAGGACTCGGTGTCCGGGAACGGGGCGTTACATATCGTGACAATGACCAAATGCTAAAACAGTTGCTAACACAAATGCAGTGACACTAAAAAAAATTTGCACATTTAAATCCGACACATGCAACCCAATAAATGTTCGTGCAGTAAATTAGATGCAGTAACACAAATCACTCGCTCAATACAACATCAATTCGTTGTCATGGTCATATAGTAAACCATGTTCCTCTACCCATTTCTTCATTGTCTATGCAGTTCGATATGGCTTGGTTCCTCTGAAAATCGCATTTTTTCTTTCAACGAGATTTCTTGCTTCGATGTCGTATTGTTCCTACTTCTTCAATTGACGATAGAGAAATCTAATTCTCCTTGTGTTATAGCAAAAACAGGCGGCAATTGGGTATTTGGGATAAAGTGGACCGTGGGTTGATAATTATTTTTTTTAAATTTTAAATTGATTAACAGTTTTTCTTGATTCATTTCCATTGAAATGTAACACCCCATTCCCGGATACTGAGTTATTATCCTGAAATGGGACACACATCGCGTGACTTTTAAAGAAACCTCTGAAACCCACGTAAGCCTTACGTAATATCATAGTATTAATGGCGGCGCGGAAAAAAAGAAACATACTACCTCCGTCCTATTAAAAGTGTCCACTTTTTGTTGTGCACTGTAACGCCCCCAGACCCCGGGCCTGGTAGCATTATATGAGTCATAAATGGTCCGGTCAACTACTTAGACCGTCGTCCTCGCTTGGTATAAAAAGGCTAACCCGAGTTGACAAGACTTTTATGTCTCACACTTATATGGGAGTGAGCAGGATTTTATTTTACCGATGTGGGATTTTACATTCTCCCCCTCTTATAAGGGACTGGCGTCCTCGCCAGGACGGCCAAGATTTGTCCCAGTGGACTTTTCCCAGTTCGTCCCTACCATAGGATTCTAGAGTTGGCCCTCACTGCCTCTCACGGTGTGGCACTTAGTTCCGTATGGCAGTCGGCTCTGAATACCATTCTGTAACGCCCTTAGACCCCGGGTCTGGTAGCGTTATATGAGTCATAAATGGTCCGGTCAACTATTTAGACCGTCGTCCTCGCTTGGTCTAAAAGGGCTAACCCGAGTTGACAAGACCTTTATGTCTCACAATTATATGGGGGTGAGTAGGACTTTACTTTACCAATGTGGGATTTTACATGCACACAGATTAAGAAAACAATTAATGTATTGTATTTTACGTAGTGATTGACATATATGCTCTTATCACATAATAAATGCTCTTTCAAAATATGAAATGAATATATAAATATTAAATACTATGATATGGGTATGTTTGTAAAAAATGCATTAAACGATATATCGGTTTCTAAATAGACATTTTTTATGGGAAAACATATTTTAAAAAAATGGACAATTTTAATAGGACGTCAGAGGTAGTACAAAGACCTAGGAAACACACCCTCAGGATCATCCATAAAGCACAACCCAAAAGAACACCACTGGTGTTAAACTAAAATCATAACTGGAAAAAAATCATTACCACGAAGGTGAAATCTTAAAAAAAAAAAATGCAACTTGGCAAATCAATTAACTGCCAATTAACCCGTACAACCCCAATTATCCGACCCAAACCAGATTTCGGTAATTCAAAACTCTTTTAAAATATATAATATAAAAATATATATTAATCAAACCGATCTTTATGCACACAACCTCCCGGAAATTGACATATGGTGTAAGGGAAAAACAAATTTACGTACGTCTAGGTTCTCCCCATATTCCACACAAGAATAGTTCCATACACGATTAACTCTGCTTTACTCTAGAGCACTTCCTCAATTCAATAAGTGTTCTTTATGCCCTTAATCTCCGTCAATTAAAATCAAATATTGTTTCGGTTACCATGTTTTCTAGATCTCTCTTCTCTGCACTCTTCCACTGCCAAGAGGATGAAATGATTCCAGCATCTACACAATATCCTTTTGGAATTCCGGTCTTCCCTCATGCTCATCCGCCAAAGATGAGACCAATCACTCGCACTGGTGGGGGTGTTAGCCGGCCATTGTCACATGGGCACAATAACTCGACGTTTGTTAGGGACTTCATGAATTGAAACTTGGGGTTCGTTAGTGAGTTCAGGATTTGAAACACATTGTTTGTTAGTGACTTCATGAATTGAAAATCGAGGTTTGTTATTGAGTTCATAAGTTGAAACTCAGGGTTCGTTGGTGAGTTTATGATTTAAAACCCGGGTTCGTTAGTGACTTCATGATTTAAAACCCGAAGTTAGTTAGTGAATTAAATATTTGAAACCCGGGGTTCATAAGTGAGTTAATGATTTGAAACCCGGGGTTCGTTAGTGACTTGATGATTTAAAACTCGTGGTTCGTTAGTGACTTTATGCTTTAAAACTCGTGGTTTGTTAGTGACTTTATGATTTGAAACATGTGGTTCGTTATTGAGTTCATGGTTTGAATCCCACGATTCGTTAGTGACTTCATGATATGAACTTTGTGATTCGTAAGTGAGTTAATGATTTGAAACTTGGGGTTTACTAGTGAGTTAATGATTTGAAACTCGTTGTTCATTAGTGACTTCATGAATTTGAAACTTGGGGTTTGTTAGTGACATTATGATTTGAAATCAGGTTTCGTTAGTTAATTCATGATTTGAAACTCGTTGTTCGTTCGTGACTTTACAATTTGAAACTTGGGGTTTGTTAGTGAATTCATGATTTTGAAACTCGGGGTTCGTTAGTGACTTCGTGATTTGAATCTCGGGGTTCAGTAGTGAGTTAATGATTTGAAACTCTATGTTCGTTAGTGACTTTATGAATTGAACATCGGGGTTCAGTAGTGCGTTCGTGATTTGAAACTCGTTTTTTGTTAGTGACTTCATGAATTGAACATCGGGGTTTGTTACTTTGTTTTTTAGTAAATGATTTGAAAATCGTTGTTTGTTAGTGACTTCATGATTTGAAGTCCGTGGTTCTTTAGTGAGCTAATTATTAGAAACTTGGGGTTCATTAGGGAGTTAATGATTTGAAACTCGTTGTTCATTAGTGATTTCAAGAATTGAACATCGGGGTTAGTTATTGAGTTCATAAATTGAAACTCGAATTTCGTTAGTGAATATATGATTTGAAACACGGGGTTCGTTAGTGACTTCATTATTTGAAACTCAAAATTAGTTAGTGACTATACTCGGGGTTCATTAGTGACTTAATGATTTGAAACCCGGTGTTCGTTAGTGACTTGATGATTTGAAACCTGTGGTTCCTCAGTGACTTTTTGATTCGAAACTTGTGGTTCGTTATTGAGTTTATGATTTAAAACATGTGGTTCGTTAGTGACTTCATAATTTGAAGTTCGTGGTTCGTTAGTGAGTTAATGATTTGTACCTCGGGGTTCATTAGTGAGTTGATGAGTTCAATCCCGGGATTTTTTATTGAATAAGTGATTTCAAACCTGAGGTTCGTTATCGAGCTGATGAGTTCAAACCCGAGGTTCGTTATTGAGCTAGTGAGTTCAATCTCGGGATTCGTTATTGAGTTGATGATTAGTGATTTCAAAACCGAGGCCCGTGTTGTATATAACTTAAATTATGTTTGATAATTTTAATAAAATTATATGTTTTTAATTAAATTTAATAATAAATTATAACAACTTTTTTTTGACTATAAATTATAACAATTATAACAACTTTTTTTTGAAAAAAAAAATTATAACAACTTAATTTTAAAAAAGGTTAATTTAATGTGACGACAACGTCGGTTCATTAAATCAGCTCATCGTCGCATTTTATCGTAAACCTAATAAAAGACTATATATATATATATATATATATATATATATATATATATATATATATATATATATATATATATATATACTAATAAACCCGTGCATAATGCACGGGTGATAACAAAAGGCAATTAAAATATGTCATGCATAATAAATACAATTAAAATATGTCAAATGAGAAATATGCACTCAAAACCAAACATAATTCATTAGAAAAATAATTTCAATACAACATGACAAAAATTCGCACACAACAATACATGAACATTTTAAATAAAATGAAAATAATGTCTCTTGATACACCATTTCTTACCTCGAATCTGAACCATTAATCCATTAGCTGAAACGACATATCTCTAATTAATTCCCTATAACAATACTATGCTTTGATCAATAAAACTCCAAAAAAAAACTCTCTAATTCCCTGTAACAATGATATATAAGAAGCCTAGAAATATAAAATTTATCTTAAATGCTTACCATATTCACCAAGACGACCGTTGCATTTCTCTATGCTTCATCAATTTGATGTACACTTCTTGAGTTAGGGCGTTTTTTTCTTTTTTTTTCCTTCTTTGTTTTTTCTTTCACACTGAACCCTCATAGAACAACTAAACCATTTGTTTTTAGCACTCAATAATATACCTATATGAAAGTTGTCTCCATTATAAGAACATACCCTCGATCCGGATAACAATTCGTATGAGTTGGCCAGATTGTATGTCGTATCCAATTGCAAACGGACAATCCATTTTACTCCACTAAAGCTTCCTTTACCTTTCTCAACCTATGTTTCAAACAAATCCTCTGCACAATAAGGAAATATAAAAACGCTAATCCTTACTACCTTCACAGAAACCATATCTTTTTTCAGTTTTTTGCACATGAAAACAAAAGTGTTCATTCTAACTAAACAAAATCAAACAAAAAAGTTAATCAATAAGACCAGCAGTAATGAATGGAAATATGGATAAATGAATACAAACAAAATTATGTGGTTATGAACCATGAGCCTCCATATTTCATGTTGCATTGTATTATTCATAGCTATTTTAAAGATTAGTAGTGATAAAATCCAAAAAAAATGTCACAACAAAGCGCCCAAACACTTTTGCATCATGATGGTGTGGGACCTATAGATTCCTATTGTTCCCATAATGATCAATGGTGTAAAAGTGTATTATGATACTTTGTTGTGACCCATTTTTTTTGGGAAGTATCACTAAAAGTGTGTTGTGACAATTTTGTTGTCGAACAAACATTTTCCTTAAAAGACCACTTGCCAAGAAATATCAGGATAAATTGACATGCGAACGATGAATGAACAATTAACAACAGGCTATCGTGTCATACACATATCAATATCAAACAGAGAAGTCATCTAGATCAGAAATGACTATGCTGGTATAGCAAAACTAAAGTAATCATGTCTAACTTCAACAAAATGAATTTGGTCATTCCAATTCCAGTTCTTGGCATCATCATCTTGAGGAATCTCAAAATGGAGCACTAATCTAAATTTTTTAGCCGTTAAAATGATCATGTAATATCCCGACTTTTCGAGAAAGGGCAGACGTGTATTTTTACGAAACATGAAATATTATATTTATTATTTATGGATTTAAGATTTGAAAGAAAAAGGATTTAATGGGAATTTAAGGAAAATTTTGGGATTTACTTGGAGCTAAGGGATTTAATAAGCAATAACTCCTTGGGAGTTATTCTCTACAAATAAAACCTCCCATTAAGGAAGGAAGTTGTCAGCATAGAGGTTTTCAGAATAAGTTCAAACTCTGTTTATTTGAGAGGAGAAAAGAAACAGAAAAGAAAACAAGGGAGACTTCTCCAAAATCCTCATCAAGTGTTGCTTGGATTTCAGAAAGAATAAGAGATTCAGAATCAGCGTCAAGAGGGCGTTCTTTTGATACAGAATCGTTGGAACCTTGAAAAGGTATGAATCTAGACCTAATTATGGTTTTGTCAAGGATTGATCAAGTTTCAAAGCATCATTTGGTTTGAATTCGTAGTTCTAATAGTTTAGAAGCTTTTGATCATCATTTCATCCAAGTTTAATTGTGATCAATTAGGTTTTGGTTGAGGTTTGAGCAAGTGCTGCAGGTTTCCTTCAAGGTTTGGTTGTGGTTTGCTTTGATCAAGTAAGACGCTCTTCCTAATGTTTAATTAAGGTCTTATGATGTTAAGGTTGTGTTTTGGGGTTGATTTGTGGTTAGAAATCATGCTAGTTGTTGTTTTTGTTGTAATATGAGGTGCTATAGTTTGATTAAATCCTATTTTTCTGCTATTTTGATGTGTATATTGGTGATAAACATGTTTGGTTTTGGTTGGGAATCGTTAAGGTGCAGAAAGCTATAGGTTGCGGTGAATTTATGCTGAATGCGTACACATTGAAGGGCAATGCGTACACATTGCTTGAACAGGATGTCTGGTTTGTGATTCTGCTGATGAATGTGTGTGCACTCAGAGACAATGCGTACGTATTGCTCCAGTAGAAACTTTCCATCAGCCCAATACATGCGCATTGTGTTAGCATTCTGCCATCATTGGGCCAGTTTTGTGATATGTTGTGTGTTGAGCCCCGAATCCAGTTTTAATTGTTATTTCTTGATAAAATAACATTAAATGAACATGAACAAGCCATGATTAAGCTTTTGATGCATTTAGTTCCGGCACCGAATGTATTCTTCCTCAGAGTTAAAGTTCGGGACCGTCGGAAGAGTATGATCGGCTTGTGCTTTGATGAATTAGAATTCATCAATTTATGTGTATGTGCTAGGACTTGTCCGTGTCTAATGGTCTAGGTGAGAGATTAGGAGATATGAGGGAGCTTACTTGAAAACATTTAGGTGGTTAGTTAACAACTAATAATCAGCGTACTTGTATAGTTAAAAGATTAAACATCACGCTATTCTTGGTAAGACACTGTCTATATCGCAATGTGTGGGCGGTCAGATAAAGTAATAACTCTGCTGGCCTCTAAATGGCTAAATGGCAGGGGGACTTCTCCGAACGCGTTCACTATCGGAGTCTACTAGAATTGACCTCTGTGGTTATTGGTGTGATCCACCAATATGTTGCACCCAGATACTTCATGGTGAGTAGCACCATGCATAGTGTCCTTGAATGCTGATGTAGCAAAGATAAGTTAAGCTAGTAACAGTTAGTCATGATATGTTGATGAGCATGAAGTGAACCCTAAAATTGAGTCAGTCTCATAAATATAACTTAATAATAATTATTAAACATTTCGTTATAAACTTTAATTATACATTAGCTTCTTCCTATTCACTAAGTACTTTGTACTTACCTCCTTTGCATGTTTGTTTTGTATGCATTGTGGGGTGAGAAGACGAACAGATTGACCATGTGTAGATGACGGCCTTTGGTGACGTCGATGCCTTGATGATGCTTTTAATATTTGTTCCTTGTAAAAGTTGTAATAGACTAGTGATATTTATTTTCAGACTGTTTGTACTTTATTCTAAGACCTTTGTAAGACAAGTTTGTAATCTTTGAGACATTGTATGTTGTACAGTTATTTCGTTGTTGTAAGTTACCTATTCCTATCTTTAGAATGCTTGTAATCTACTCATAGTAGCATTTACGATTTTACCCGAGACTTTTGGGCTTCCGTTTGCTTTATTTTGATACGACGACGTAGGGGCTTGCGTATAATGTTAGATTTATACGCGCCGAAAGTTCTCTTCCAGATAAGGGCTAGGTATCCGGGAGCAGGGCGTTACAGTTGGTATCAGAGAGAAACGTTCCTTGCTTTTTTAGGCTTCCTTTCCTACGATAAGATCTCTTTAGACCACCTAGAACCGTTCTGATCCTTCCTTGATCCTTCAGAATGGTAGGTAATCTCAGAGACACCCGTATTGGTAAGTGAAGGATTGAAGATCTAAGGCTAAGTAAGAAGCGAGTGGTTTGGTTCAAGATGGGGGTCAAGTAGTTGTGGTTCGTCTAGAAGATGTTGATGATCGTGTTGGAATCGGCTGTGGTAAAGGGGTCTTAAAGCTTTGGATACTATGTATTTCGGTATGATTCTTGGTATTAGTCAGCTATCCAAGAATTTTGTCTACTTGGATTGTAAACATAAGAAAGTATCTTCCGGTGATGGATGCACCGAGTAGAAGTTTGGATAGAACAGCTTCAATAGTTCTAGTTGTGGTTGGTCAGTTTGGGTTTGTGTATGAGGGTTTAAACGGTTTGGGATATCTGTGGAGTTTTGGTTCATGGTTAGCAAGATCTGAATCAGTTAGTCGTTGTCAGTGGGGAAACAAGTGAAGCTTCGGTTTTTGTTTCGCTTTGAGAAGAGTGCTAGAGGAAGATCTACAGTCTGAGCATGTTCGAGTTTTGAGGACGAAACTCCTCTTAAGGGGGAGGAATTTAGTATCCGGACTTTTCTATAAAGGGCAGACGTGTCTTTTTATGAAACACGGAATATTATATTTATTATTTATGGATTTAAGATTTTAAAAAAAAAGGAATTAGTGGGAATTAAAGGGAAATTTTGGGATTTACTTGGAGTTAAGGGATTTAATAAGCAATAACTCATTGGGAGTTATTGTGTACAAATAAAACCTCCCATTAAGGAAGAGAGTTGTCGGTAGAGAGGTTTTCAGAAGAAGTTAGAACTCTGTTTATTTGAGACGAGAAAAGAAACAAAAAAGAAAACAAGGGAGACTTATCCAAATCCTCATCAAGTGTTGCTTGGTTTTCAGAAAGAATAAGAGATTCAGAATCAGCATCAAGAGGGCGTTATTTTGATACATAAAAGTTGGAACCTTGAAAAGGTATGAATCTAGCCCTAATTATGGTTTTGTCAAGGATTGATCAAGTTTCAAAGCATCGTTTGGTTTGAATTCATAGTTCTAATAGTTTAGAAGCTTTTGATCATCAATTAATCTGAATTTAATTGTAATCAATTAGGTTTTGGTTGAGGTTTGAGCAAGTGTTGTAGGTTTCCTTCAAGTTATGGCTATGGTTTTATTTGATCAAGTAAAAGGCTCTTCCTAATGTTTAATTAAGGTCTTATAATGTTAAGGTTGTGTTTTGGGGTTGATTTGTGGTTTGAAATCATGCTAGTTCTTGTTGTTGTAATACGATGTGCTATAGTTTGATTAAAGCCTGTTTTTCTTCTGTTTTGATGTGTATATTGGTGATAAACATGTTTGGTTTTGGTTGGGAATCGTTAAGGTGCAGAAAACTGTAGGTTGGGGTGAATTTACGCTGAATGCGTGCACATTGAAGGGCAATGCGTACGCATTGCTTGAACAGGATGTCTGGTTTGTGATTCTGCTGATGAATTCATGCACATTCAGAGACAATGCGTATGCATTGCTCCAGCAGAAACTTTCCGTCTGCCTAATGCGTGCATATTATGCTAGCATTCTGCCAGCATTGGGCCAGTTTTGTGATAGGTTGTGTTTCGAGCCCCGAGTCCAGTTTTAATTGTTATTTCTTAATACAATAACATTAAATGAACATGAACAAGCCATGATTAAGCTTCTGATGCGTTTAGTTCCGGCACCGAAAGTACTCTTCCTCAGAGTTGAAGTTCGGGACCATCGGAAGAATATGATCGGCTTGTGCTTTGATGAATTAGAATTCATCAATGTATGTGTATGTGCTAGGACTTGTCCGTGTCTAATGGTCTAGGTGAGATATTAGGAGATGTGAAGGAGCTTACTTGAAAACATTTAGGTGGGTAGTTAACAACTAATAATCAACGTACTTGTATAGTTAAAAGATTAAACATAATGCTATTCTTGGTAAGGCACTGTCTATATCGCAATGTGTGGGCGGTCAGATAAAGTGAATAACTCTGCTAGCCTCTAAATAGCTAAATGGCAGGGGGACTTCGCCGAACGCGTGCACTATTGGAGTCTACTAGAATAGACCTCCGTGGTTATTGGTGTGATCCACCAATATGTTGCACCCAGATACTTCGTGGTGAGTCGCACCATGCGTAGTGTCATTGAATGTTGATGTAACAAAGATAAGTTAAGCTAGTAACAGTTAGTCACGACATGTTGATGAGCATGAAGTGAACCCTAGAATTGAGTCGGTCTCATAAAGATAACTTAATAATAATTATTAAACCTTTCGTTATAAACTCTAATTATACATTAGCTTCTTCCTCTTCACTAAGTACTTTGTACTTACCTCCTTTGCATGTTTGGTTTGTATGCATTGTAGGGTGAGAAGACGAACAGGTTGACCATGTGTAGATGACGGCCTGTGGTGACGTCGATGCCTTGGTGATGCTTTTAATATTTGTTCCTTGTAAAAGTTGTAATAGACTAGTGGTTTTTATTTTCAGTCTGTTTGTACTTTATTATAAGACCTTTGTAAGACAAGTTTGTAATATTTTGAGACATCGTATGTTGTACATTTATTTCGTTGTTGTAAATTACCTATTCGTATCTTTATAATGCTTGTAATCTACTCATAGTAGCATTTACGATTTTACCCGAGACTTTTGGGCTTCCGTTTGCTTTATTTTGATACGACGACGTAGAGGCTTGCGTATGAGGTTAGATTTATTTAATGTTATACGCGCCAAACGTTCTCTTCCGGATAAGGGCTCGGTATCCGGGAGCGGGGCGTTACAGATCATATTATGAAAATTAAAATGGTAACTGCAACACCACCTACACATGCACATCTATCTATACACTATAAACATTCTCATTTCATGTATACTCAATCTTCCCCAAGAACATTTCAAAACAAAATATGAAGAACCTCACATAAAGAAACGGACAGATTTCCAACACTTGAGGGGGGTGTTGGGACAGATTCCCCACACTCTTAATGTATAAGAAATATAGTAGTGGTAAGTGCCAATTGGTTTTAGTACAACGGTAAGAGCTTGATCTTTAACATGGTATCAAAGCCAGAGGTCATGGGATCGAACCCTGGTTGGAACATTATTAAAAAAAAACTCTTGAATGAAAAAAAAATTGTGCAAGTGTTGGCCCAGGGTTGGAACATTATTTAAAAAAAAATTTGTGCAAGTGTTGAGACATATTGCCACACTTGAGGGGGGTGTTGGGACAGATTGCCCACACTCTTGAATGAAAAATTGTGCAAGTGTTGGACAGATTGCCAACACTTGAGGGCGGTGTTGGGACAGATTGCCCACACTCTTAATGTATACAAAATATAGTAGCATCTTTACTACCACCAATTGGTTTTAGTACAACGGTAAGCGCTTGATCTTAACAGAAATAGTATAAAGCAATAGATTATGAAATGGTGATAAAACAGAAAATAGATGTTAATGTCATAAAATAAATCTAAAAACTTTTACTGCTATCAAACCTCTCCAGGCTACCTCTAAACATAAGGCTCATCATTAAACCTCTCTCGATTCTAGTGGTTCAAAATCGGCAAATACAACTCCTCTATCGGGACTTGCTTAGTCTTTGATATAAAGAAAACAACAAATTTGGAAGGAGGAATCTTTCCAAGTTCGGTAATATTGATTCAAAACAAATACGGTTGGGAGATTCATGTAAGCAATGTGTTATAAAATGTCATCTAAAATAGAATTGAAACACATTTTACTTACTTGAATAGGAAAATCATCTTAATCAACACTCAATAGGTAGGCTCTATATCAAGTTCAATGCCTGACATGGTTGATCTATAAGAGCTCTCAGTTTGGCAGCGTCAAATAATAAAACATTGACAGCGTCAATATCACCATCACCGGAAAGAGTCTACAATCTTTCACCAAATCCTTACAAAAAGACGTTATTTCAAGCCAAATCCTTTTACCACCGATGTACTATGTTTTGTAGTTTCCCTAGCTTGATGATGCAAAACTTGTAACATTCACAACTACTTGTCCATAAAACCTTACCTGAGTTTACACATTCGTTTTCTCAATATAATAGTGAAATCATTAAAACTATTTATAGAAGGAAGACTGTCCCAAATCCAATGCAATAAAAGAAATTTGGAACACTCTGTGAAATGATTTTATAGCATCCACTGTGTTTTCTGAAAATTAATGTAAAGCTCTGGTACTTCCATCGAAGAGGGAGAGAATCTCTCAAACCAAACACATTCATCTCCTTTTGAACTTCATCCCCCAACTATATATGGTGAATGTAACGCCCCCAGACCCCGGACCCGGTAGCGCTAAATGAACCATAAATGGTCCGGTCAACTGCTTAGATCGCCATCCTCGCTTGGTCTAAAAGGACTAACCTGAGTTGACAAGACCTTTATGTCTCACACTTATATGGTGGTGATGTGCTTCCCCCACTTCCAATGTGGGATATCACATTCTCCCCCCTTTTAAGAGACTGGCGTCCTCGCCAGGACGGCTAAGACTGTTCCCGGATCGTCCCTACCATAGGTAACTAGAGGCCATCCGTACAGCGTCTTCTTGTACGGTGCAGCGCATAGCTCCTCGGCCTGTAGTGCTAAATGAGTCATAAATAGTCTGGTCAACTGCTTAGACCACCGTCCTCGCTTGGTCTATAAGGGCTAACCCAAGTCCGTCTTCTTGTACGGTGAAGCACATAGTTCCATCTGATAGTCGGCTCTGAATACCATTCTGTAAAGCCTCCGGATTGGCGTAACTGGTTATTCCTTACCAAATCGGTTATTGGTCAGTGAAAATTGTAGTACAAAATGAGTCATAATTGGTCCGGTTAAGTGCTTAGACCGCCGTCCTCGCTTGGTCTAAAAGGGCTAACCCAAGTTGACAAGACCTTTATGTCTCAAAACTTATATGGTGGTGATGTGTTTACCCTACTTCCAATGTGGGATATCACAATGAACTTCACCCCCCAACTATATGTTGTGAACTTCACCCCTTCCTCAAATCCTGTAAAGAAGAATCCACCAGGACAATGTCAAATACACAAAATTATTATTTAACATCCAAAGCAATCATATTTTTCCATGTAAGGACTTCCCACAAAATCATGAAACTAAAAAAAAATGACAAATCCTGCAAAATCTTGAAATTCAAACCACAGCAGTCATTGGCAATGACAAATGAATCGACTTGAAAAAAAAAAAAAAAAAAGGAAAAAGAAAACATAAGAAACTCAAGCATTATGCGTGGTTGAAAAATGTGCCTACAATGTGATCTATGGCACCAGAGTCCATGATCCATTGTATATATCTTTTCAAACTCAAGGCATATGTTCCTGTAGTAGGTGTGAAATGGTTGTTCACCGTATTAGGTTGCCCAACAACAAACCCTGCATGTCTAAGTGGATCAGAACATAGCAAAGCCATCAGCTTCTCTAGTTGTTTTGCAGTAAGATTAGGAAATCCTTGTCCAGCGACCTAATTTGGGTCTGGTCTTCTTCTGTTGATTGTTCATCTTTTACCAAGTTAGCCTTCTTTTACTTGAATCCAGGTGGGTAGCCTTGCTTCTTGTAGCAAGTTTCTTCAGTGTGTCTATTGGAACCACTTAAACTGCACTGAATCTTCTTGGAATACTTATATCTAGAGCTTTTGGCAGGCATAGATCCTGGTCTGCCGACTACTTGATTTTGGCCCCGTCCATTTTTTTGAAACAGTAGAATCATGGAATTTTGATTCTTGGCTTTATTTGCCATACATAATTTATACCTTTCAAATTTGATGGCCATTGCAAAGGCCTCATGAGTCTCGAGGAATGGCACCATCAACATTTCCTGGGAAACCATAGGCTCAAACTCATCTCTTAAACCTTTTAGAAATTTCATTACATGTTCTGTTTCCATATCATCAACCAGTGTGTTAATTGCACTATAGTAGTACAGTGGATCACAGAAATAGTCTGTCATTGGCCTAATAGTCTTGATTTCTTCCCAATGAACCATTAACTTTGTGAAGTATTGATTAACAGAATTAGTACCATGTTTTAACAAATGCATCTCCTCAAGAAGATCAGAAAGTCTTAGTGCATCAACATTAGAAAATATGTCAGCAAGATTCTTCCAAACTGCATGTGCATTCTTGAACTACATTAAACTTTGTGCAGTAGTGTTTTCAACAAAATTCAAAATCCAAGATCTCACCATAGTGTCACATTGCTCCCATGCATGAAAATCTGCCGAATCTGCTTTTGGCCTCTTTATTGTGTCATGTACAAAGCCGAACTTGTTCTTGGTGATCAACACCATCTTCATAAACATCTTCCATGGGTTGTACTTGTTCTCATTCATCAATGGCTGCACTGGCACCAAGGACGGATTCTCGTTTGGATGAACATAGAATGGACTAGCTTAGCTCTTGTTTCTTTGTTTCCATGGCTGTCACCAGATTATACCAAAAACGGACATAAAATGTTCAAGAACTTGAAACGAACACAAATTTCTCTCAGAAAACTATGAAATACACAAGGAATATGAAGACAACTCTCAAGTGATGTGATCAATGGTGGGCTTCAGAAGAAAGAAAAAACAGAAATCCATGGTGATGAAAGAAGGCGAAATTATTTATGTTATTGGTTAGATCGTCTTTGTTATCCCACATTGGTTAGATTGTCTTTTATTTTTGTTAATATTTTTATTTATTGTTATTTTGTCCCACATTGCTAAATTAGCATTTGGTCTTGAAGTTTGTAGCCTATATAAGGCATCTAGGTTGTTCTTTTACAAACAGTTTGATTTTGAGTGAAAATTTGATTAAGTCTTCTGACTTGTTTAATCACTTGCGAGTGAGGATCTATTTGTTGTAGAATTCCACCCCTTAGAGAACTTATCAGCACATTGAGCAAGCGTTGTGGCGTTCATGTCAACGCTCTTAGATTGGATTATCTAAGATCGTTTTTTCGAGCTCCCCATTGATTCCTTTAGAAGGTCCTAGGGCAAATCTCGTTCTCGATTCGTATCATTTTGTATCGGAGCTTTCGGTTGACTAAAGGTAATCAAATATCCCTTTCCGTTTCTTAATTTGTTTTCGTTTCTTGCGTTCCATATTCAAAAAATAATAATAATAATAATAACCCTTCTTTGCCAGCGTTCATACACGAATCCTGCATCTCCATTCCAAAAAAAAAATATCTATACTTTGCTCTCTCTGTTCATGTTCTATTTCCTGCGTAGCTTTCTTAGATTATATAATAAAAAAATTGAATAAATAAATCCATCAGCTTTGTTATTGTTGATCCTCCTTGTATACATCCCAAAAGCTGCAGGCCCTTTAATTCCGTAGTTAATTACGGATGTGAACAGCAAAAGAAAAATAAAGATTTGACCTAATTTTGTTTTATTTCGCTTTGAATTATTGTTTTAATCTAAAGTTCGACCAAGTTACAAAAGAAATAAAAAAAATTGACCTAATTCTTTTTTTTATTATCCAGAAAGAGTTTGGCCGGCCTACATTTTGATTTTTCAAGTTGGTAGGATCCCGACTTCGCAAAAAAGAGAAATCTTAAATCCTTATAGTCAATCACAAACCTCCTAGGATCCTGACTTTCCCGAAAAGTGTTATCATTCATCCTTAATTATCTTTTCATATCTTGCAACTCTAACTTACTTCTATAACCATTCAACTCCTCTATCATCTTAGTTCTGTTGTAGGATCGTTGGTTTTCGATTGTTACACTTTACTCGATTCTCTAATTCGTTTGAAAAAGGGGTTAATTTACAACTTAGAGAGCGGGTGAGTGTAAACACGAAAGTTGTAAGGTCGCATCTTGCATAATGTCTGAAAGAGATAGTAGTGTGCAAGGTGCTGTTGAAAGAGATTTTTTTCGTACACGTTGTTTAATTGGTGAGAGGTGATGTTCTAGGATTATTGAGCCGGACTGTTGTGCTAACTTAGTTAGTACCTATGTGATCAGTAAGTTATTGATTCCCACTATTCCTCATCCCCACCCTTATGAGTTGCAGAGGATTAGTGATAGGGGTATGATACGAGTTACCCAACAGGTATTGATTGTGTTCAAATTTAGTATATATGAAGATGAGGTGTTATGTGATGTAGTTCCGATGCCCGAAAGCCACATTCTACTTGGGAAACCATGGAAAACTTCTAGGAAGATGACATATAATGACCCCATGGACGGATACACAGTATGCCATAAAGGGAAAAGGTTTAAACTTCTTCCGTTATCCCTCGAAGAGGATCACAAAGATAAGGTTCGGGTCGCTAAAACCTTTGAGGAGCATGTAATGGAAAACAAAGCTCGTTTGAAACTTGAAACCGAAAAAGATCAAGAATTGGTGGAACCGAAAAATGAAGAGATTGTTAACATTCGAGAGGGGGAGTTGAAAAACGATGATGATAAGAATGTAGTGGAGATGAATACTGAGAATGATCCAACATTGGCGGAGATTGTGGAGAAAAAGTGGAGGAGGCAAATGACGCTTCTATATTAATAAATACTTGTTCGAGTTCTTCGTTGTTGTCTATGCAAGTACATGGCGATTACCCAATTGAGGAGAGCTCGTTTCCTACGGTGGTTCTTGATCGTAATCACATTCGTGTCAAACCGGATCATACTTATTCTGATCCATTTTCCGAGAGTATTGGCACTTGTACGAATGGACCTCGCTATCAATATTATTTTGTTCCTTTTCATGCAATTATCCACAGGTTTATCCAATCGAAGTCCCACTATTCTGATGATGCATTTTTGAAGCGTGACTACGCAACAAAGCATGTCATTGATGAGAATTTATTTATTCGACTCCTATTTAATCCCGGTGTTCGATTGGTGATCTTTTGTGTTTGTTCAAGTTCAATTGGTGATGGTGCTTGAGTTTATGACGTCCTATTGATTCGAGGACGAATCCTTTCCAACCGGGAGAGAATGATGCGATCAATGGTGGGCTTCAGAAGGAAGAAAAAACAGAAATCCATGGTGATGGAAAAAGGCGAAATTATTTATGTTATTGGTTAGATAGTCTTTGTTATCCCACATTGGTTAGATTGTCTTTTATTTTTGTTAATATTTTTATTTATTGTTATTTTGTCCCATATTGCTAAATTAGCAATTGGTCTTGAAGTCTGTAGCCTATATAAGGCATCTAGGTTGTTCTTTTACAAACGGTTGAATTTTGAGTGAAATTTTATTAAGGTTGTTGACTTGTTTAATCACTTGCGAGTGAGGATCTCTTCGTTGTAGAGTTCCACCCCTTAGAGAACTTGTCAGCGTCTTGAGCAAGCGTTGTGGCGTTCTTGCCAACGTTCTTAGATTGGATTATCTAGGTTCGTTGTTTCGAGCTTGTCATTGATTCCTTTAGAAGATCTTGGGAAATTCATTCCGGATTCGTATCATCAAGTTTCTCCAGAAATCAGAGTAAAAACACATAAAGCAATTGAATCTCTCAAGTTTCACGCTCTGATATCATGTTGAAGTTGTAAGCACAACGAAAGCTAAAGAGAAAATGTGGAAGTATTATTATTCAGAAAATTATCAAAGAGTTTTTTTTACAATGATACCGATCATTAGGTATTTATGAATCATTAGGGATGTTACAAAGCAATTATAACATATTACACCATAATAACCGTTCTAACTACAAACTATATCAGACTATTCTGATTACCACTCAACACTCTGCTGAGTCTTCAGTAGTGAATAACTCAACTACATGCTGCACTCAGCACTCCTTCAGCCACCATATATTGTAACAACATAAGTATTATCATTCTAGTGTCCAATTCATCTCATATCGAATATATCAAATTCAGCTCACATCGAACATATTAATAAAACCTTTACATCTTCATATAATGTGTAATCTTTGAAACAATTAAACCAACATATACACATATGATCATGACTTGATCAGATCTCAACAAATGAAACCTTGTAGATGAGATAGAACGTGTCTGGTAACAATTTATTGTAGTTGTTATTATTATGATTATTAAACTATTGATTTATTTATTATTTTATCATTTGCTTTAGTGCATTTAAATATACACTACTGAAATCCTCAAGTCATATCATATGTAACAATAATACTTGGTGTGTGACACACACATGATTAAATTTTTGGAGATACTCTTAGATTATGTTAGTCCGTGGTGAGTTTAATCAAAGTATAATGTCTATTTATTAAACCACCATTAATGTGTCCAGAACAACTCGAGTGTGACCGTCTTATCCAGACCATTGATATTGGATATGTAATTGGCCATTTATACATTATGTAATCATATAGGATTATGACCAATTAGATATGCATTTCTCATTTATTTTGTGATGAGAAATCTTAATAAATCACAAGATCATATTTGGATAAATCTGAATCCTGAGGAAATTACAGACTCATGATGTTTCAAGATAGATTTTGATGCGTTCATTCGTTGAGGATTATTAAGTGGCGTAGTCCGAATCAATTTCTCATTGGCACTATTCGATAATAAGTTGCTTGGAATGTATTTTTTTCCAAAGGGTTTGTAATGTATTTCATTGATACATAATCCATTCTACCCTGTGGGGAGTAAAAAAACGATCCTCTTATTTGTTAATCCTAAAAACTGATCAATCCCTGAATTTTATATTGGTTATAAGCTAATTGATCACTAGTGAATTAATGAAAAATAATGATAAGATGTAATGAAAGTTTACGGACCATCAAATACATGCAAGAAGATTCTTTTACCAATTAGCTTTTAGGCTATGATGCACCGACACTCCAATATGGGTGACGTGCGCCGTATCCGACACGCGCCGACACGTGTCCGACACGTGTCGGTTGATTTAAAATAATGTTAAATTAAATTTTAAAAACCGACACGTCAAGGACACGGAGCGACACGGAGGGACACGTCCCGGACACGGGGGGGACACGTTCCGGACACGGCTATTTATATTTTTTTTTAATATTTTTTTTGTATTTTTTGTATTTTTTTATATATATTTTTGTTATACTACGTATCCCCGGCGTGTCGTGTCCTATATTTTTGAAAGTTGCCGTGTCGCCGTGTCCGTGTCGTGTCGTGCGTCGTGTCCGTACAACATAGCTTTTAGGTGTTGTGTTTGTGACAACAATCTTATTATAAGTGTTTTAATTAGTAATAATAACAGATTTAGTCATCCTCGTGTTATTACTTGGTATAGTACGATCCAGATTTATTGCTTGTAGGCTGACATTTGTGATAGCACTGTTTAGAAATTAGAAGAATGCATTTTGCATTTAGAACGTTAGGTTGTTTATGTTATTTTGTATTCCTTCCGTTTTTTTAAGTCATTTTTTAAAATTTAATTTCTTTTAGGGGTTCTATTTAGACCCCCCTATTTACTACTTGCACCCACTTACTACTTGTACCACAAAAAATTACTTCGGGCACCACATGATTTTTTATATAGGGAAGTTTTGTGGAACACCAACGTCGATTCACGGTGACGTTGGTGTTCCACAAGGAACACCACAAAGTTATAAAAAAGTGTTAAATCTTAGAACGTCGTCCATGACTTTTCATCGGGTGTTCCTGGCATACCAACGTTTTTGGTATGCCACTGTAAACACCAAATACGAGTGACGTTTTTTTCACCCGAAAAAATATTCAAATTGGTGCGAAGTAATTAAAAGGGGGGTCCAAATATATTTATCTATTTTACTATTCCAATACAGCATTTATTATATTTTTCACCTTTACCCCTCAATTTAATTATAATATATAAGCAAAGTATTTACATGTCTAATAAAAAGTAACATATTCCAATGCTAAAAACCCCAATGTCATTTTGCAATATTATCCATGCATATACATATTTCCAATATAGTACTCCAATTAAAAGAAATAATCAACATTTATTGTGGTGCATATATTCAAAAAATCAAAGGACAACTTAGTTATATTATACTCTAATTTGGATATATTAATTACTTTCTTAATTTGTGTGAGTCTTTTCTATACGACAGTCCAAAAAAAAATTGGAGAGAGTAACACAGTAAAACACCATTTTAGTATGCGCAACGGTTTCATCAAGTATCAAGTATGCAAAGCTTATTCTAAACCCCAAAACGACCCATCTTGCCATCTTGGTAATTCAGATAGATGGACTGGAGATTTACCATCGATTAACTCAAACCGGTTTTCTTTTGCTCGAGATCATAACCATCACTTAACTCCAACAGACAGACCGGAGGTTTACCATCACTACTCAACTGACAACGACCTTATCTTCATAATGTTAGCTTCTTTTGCAATAAGACTGTTAAAGTACTGTAACATTACCTTGTTTTCAATTAGCTTGTATATCGTCGTGACACCGGAGTATGTTGCTGTACCGATATGGCTCTTGTGCAGCAAGCCACATTACTATTTTTAGACGGTTAGCTCTCTCTCTCTCTCTCTCTCTCTCTCTCTCTATATATATATATATATATATATATATATTTTTTTTTTTTTTTTTAAAATAATCCGTTTAATTAATTCTAACTCTATATATATATATATATATATTTTTATAAATAATCCGTTTAATTAATTCCAACTCTTATTTTCCAAAACACCTCCCCGATATTTTGTTAAAAAAAAGTTATGTTATTAGAGTCGGTACCGTCATTTTGTACTTCATCGCAACATTAAGAACAAAAATTATGCCAAACAGTGCAAAGGTAAATGTAATTACGATTTGTAATGCATCAACAGTATCAACTCTTCATGACTACCTATGAGAAAAGAAAAGAAAAAAATCCAACGTTTTAGGAATTTATAAAAAAATATATATATATATATATATAAAATCCAAAAATATAAAAGAAAAAAAGCATATCCGTTTATGAAATGGAAAGCTACCCCCCACTCATCAACTGATACAGCAGTCAAATTCTCGCCAGCAAGCAAAGCAAGCCTCTCCAAATCCCCCCGTCAAAAGTACAATCAAAGCGCAATCACAAAGTACCACCGCGTCGCCGACATGATTGAAGCTTGCTTCATTACGCAAGAAAATCTCTAACCCTGCTTACCACCAGGTTCTTGTTGTCCACGTCCACGACCACGCGTGCCCCTGCCACGAGGTGATCTTCCACGACCTCTACTTGTTGTTACGGAAGAAGACATGCCTGCTTGTCTAAGTGAAGCCCTTTCTCTTGCACGCTGAAGCAAATTAATTGTTCTTGAGCTCTGATTACGTGGCGACGATGTCTGTTTACCTTCTTCAGTGCCACCAACATTGGAACTTGACTCACCTTGTTTGGAAATAGCAGATTCACTAGTTGTTGATGATTTATCAAGATGAACTATAGGTTCTTCAGGAGTCTCTACTTTCATGTTATCATCTGTTTTACCTTCTTCAGTACCAACATTGGAACTTGACTCACCTTGTTTGGAAATGGCAGATTTACCAGTTGTTGATGATTTATCAAGATGAATTATAGGTTCTTCAGGAGTCTCTTCTTTTATGTTATCATCTGTTTTAACTTGGGTCTGATCCACAGCTGGTTGCTCAAAATTGTCTCTCAGTCCAACGGAACTCTCACCAATCTCATCAGTTATGATGTCCTTGCCGTTTTTTACAACATCTTCCAAAGGCCGGAAAAAAGTTATCTCCCCGAGTTCCATTTCTTCAGTACTCAATGGTACTTCATCAACTCCAGTAAGACTTTCAGTACCAGTGGCATGCTCAGTAGACTGCATATCGCCAGTTTTAGGGCTTTCCATGAAATTGAACGACACGCTACCTCCACCTTCAACCTGTAGTATATCTGGGATCTCCCCCTCTTCAGGTTCAGCTCCGGTTTCTGTTACTGTCTGCTGAAAATCATGTTCTGCCTGATCCATGGGGGTATCGCTAGATGTTATGATATCATTCAACTTACTAAAAGTCTCGTCAGAAACATGACTTTTGTCGTCAAGAATTTCTTCCTTTCTACTCGGTTCAATTGTTAACTCTTCTTGTTTACCAGCAGTCTCGGTAACGTCGTTTCCAGAATCACCACAAGTCTTTTTTGAGCCAGATGCAGTATCAATGACATCCTCTATTTGTTCTTCACTGAGAGGCAATATGTCAGTATCTTCCAAATTGGCAGCAGATTGTTCATGATCGATTTCAGATATTTGTCCTTCCTCAACATCTGCGGGAGTCTCCATATGTTTATACTTCTTCAGCATTGGCCCAGCAGTGTCAGCACTATGTTCCCCAGATACATGCAAGTCTTGTGCCTCTGATTCAGATGAAATAGAGGGACGTTTACGAACAGATGGCTCAGATGACGATGTAAGATTTCCCTGAGTATCTGCATCATTCAATGATGAAGGTTTCGCACTACTTTCAGGTCCTTCCTGTTCTGACAAATCCATATCACCCTGAGAATCTTCGGGGTTTGAAATACGTGGCCTAACCAGTTTCCTTCCTGCTCTACGTGCTTCAAGAGTCGGCTTTGGCATATCAAACTTCATCTCCTTTTCCTCTACTGTACCTTGGTTGACGTTGGCTGAAACGGGTGCTGGTGATAAGGTGCTTAGTAGTGCCACTGCAGATATCCCACGACCTTCAGAATTAGTGATAAGATTTATCAGTAAGAAATTCAAGAGAAAAATCTTCGGTGGTTGAAAAATAAAACAATTACCCGTAGATGAAATATCCATAGGTGCTGATGATGACTCGGCCATAGAAGAGCCTGGCTGAGCAGAAACCGGTTGAGCAACACGTTCAAAATTGTCCACTGCCTGGGAATATACACTAGCAACGTCCTCCAAGACAACCCCAGAAAGGAAGTGACTTTGTGTTGTGACCTAAGAGTAACAATATAAACTTTCAACAAACTAGTTGAGAATAAAAAACACAAGTCACCAGTGAGCTCCTCATTCTAGAAGTAGAAGCATATACTATTTGTAAAGCAGTCTGCAACGCAGCAAATCAGAAAAATACAAAAATAAGCTATTAATGGAGCTGTGAGCATGTAGTTGATTTAACTTCTATTCAATGGATAATGTAGAGAAACAAATTGATATATCCTCAGCTCAACCATTCAACCAACTACTTTTCAATGCATCATTCAGGATAGAAAATGGATTCCAACAATTAATTAATACACCTTATAAACATCACAAGCCTTTATGAAGCTAAAGTCACCACGACAATCTTTCTTAGTCACGTATTCATTGTGCAATACTGCAAAAATTTGGATAACCCTGATCCCTCATGACATTGAAAGTTGTGAAGAGGCTGAAGTATCAAAGCCAGCATTACACGTGAAGTGGGGATCACAGGAACAAAAGAAACATATTTGTTCTAACCATGGGATAAGGGGCCAATGACCGGGCGGCAAGATTGCACTTAAAAGGGAGGTAAATATATTTTCTTCACATACCAAACAAGGTGTACAAAGCATGTATATATAGTGAATATATATGACAATGGGTCATTCAGGTTATTCTTAAAAAATGGGACTACAATAGCATATATTAACACAATATATTCTAACCCCCACAACCTGGAGCACACACCTAACATTCTCAGTTTGTTACACAATGTAGTAAAAATCCCTACAATATGGCTTTTAGTGAATATACCAACTAATTGCACGACAGAACAAAAGGGAGCCTCCCATAACCGCACCTCATGTAAAATGAAGATGAATATCAAAATGCTTAGTCTTCTTTTCAAATACCGGGATACTAGTGATATAGATTACTGTTTGGTTATTGTAGAATTTTAGGAGAGAAGAGAGATTGAAAAGAAGGTATTCTATATCCTTCATTAATTCAAGAAGAGAGAAATACAACTAAATAGAGGAGGGATAAGACTCCCCAACCTACAGCCACCTAAGCATTAACTGCACCTAACGGGCGGATTTAAGTAAGACTAATCTTCCAACTAACAACTAGCTATCATCATAAATGTTAACATAAAAATAACATTTTCTATACTCCCTATTGGCGAGTCAGATTTTATTTTATTTGTTTCTGTTTTGCCTGATTGTTCTATGACAGCTGTAGTAGTTGTAGAATTTAGAGAAAAGAGAGATAGAAAAGGGAGAAAACTGTTGTTTATTTCTTAGAACTCTTATAGGGTAGGATAAGAGAGGGATTACATGAATAGAGAAGCCTTCAACAGACAGGGAAGAAAAAAAAAAAAAAAAACAGCTTTACTACCAATGGCTAGTGTACAGTAAAAACAGTTTTATTACACTTAGCCATGATTAGAATACAACAGATGTAATTCGGACCAAATGACAGGATAATTAACATTAAATAAGACTAATAAACACATCTTTCAACACTCCCCCTCAAGTTTAGTTGTATATGTTGATGCGCTTGGAGTGAAGATGGTTGAACACTTGATTGGAGACAGGCTTAGTCAGAATATCAATAACTTGATCTCTAGTGTTCACATGAATTAGTGTTATGTCTACATTGTCAACATATTTAGTTTTAACCTTTTACAGTAGGTGTAGAATAAGGAATCTCTGTCAGACCCCTTTTTGATTGGTTTTCTGGTTCTGATAAGGTTTTTTTACCAAGGCTTCTAAGGCCTCTTTAAGTCATTGACTTTAGTATCATTATATTCCCAGTATTTTGTGGATTTAGATATAAGTGCAAAGCTTTCTTCAGTAGCACTTTCAAGAATGACAGTCCTCCTACCCTCTTCAGCTCTCACAATTGAGATGGTTTCATTCAGAGAGGGAAGGTCATCTTTTCCCAAAATTTGAATTCTGACAGCATCATAGTCAGGATTTAAGCCAGCAAGAAAGGCATGTATTCTGTCTTTCTCAAAGACTCTTTTTAAAGTGATAGCATCTTCACTGTTTTTAGAACAATACAATGATAGTGATCAAGTTCTTGCCATTAGCTTTGAACAATTCCAGAGTATTCAGCAATACTTTGGGTTATTCTGATGCAGGGAGGCTTCAATAGAGAGCTGCATACGTGGCAACATCTGGACCACACAGTTTCATCCTCAATAGGGAATTGCATACGTGGCATGAAACTGTGTGGTCCAGATGTTGCCACGTATGCAGCTCTCTATTGAAGCCTCCCTGCATCAGAATAACCCCAATACTTTTAGTTTCTTGTTTTGAGGTAGATGTCTTAGTTTTAAACTCATAGATTTGGGCTGCATCATTTACCTTAGAGTAGGTTTCTTTTACAGTTTCCCAAATCTCCCTAGTTGATTCCAGGAACAAACATGAATCACTAATTTCTAGGACCATTGAATTCCACAGCCATGACATGACCATAGAATCTTGTTCACCCCAAGTAGAGAACTTGAGATCATCTTTTAAGGGTCCAGTGCCCATCAAGTGACTCAGTTTTCCTTTCCCTTTTAGGAAAGTTCTACAATATTGAGACCATTCAAACAATTCTTCATGTTTAGTCGATATGCATCTTGAATACGCTGCAAATTTCCTGAGACGATGGAATTATCAAGGGTGATAGAATCAGAACGAAGACTTGAGGCTGTCGAGTTTGACATATTGAAAGAGAAGAAGAGATTTATAAACTGAAGATCAAGCCAACATCTCTAATACCATGTAAAAGTTTGAATTTGAAAATGTCATTCAAATGATTTAATCACTTAAACTTATTACAAAACCTTTAGGAATATTAATAGAAAGAAAACCCAACGGCTATTAGCTCAAGTGGAAGTAACTGTCCACTCCAACACTTATAAATTTACTGTTATGTTGAGGTAACTAACGATAATATTTAAATTATCAGAACAAAGCAAAATAAAGGTCCAATTAAACAAAATTAATCTCAATACAACACTAATACAAGCTTGGATTCTAAAAGCTTCCATGTCTTTTAGTGTTGGAAAAAATGGCTCCTTGATTTCAGGAGTTTGCCTTTGTCGGCTCCAATTTTCCATTCTATTTAAAGGGTATGGAATCTCAGTTGTAATTCATATTCTTCAGTAATAAAAAGTTCTTTGACATCAAAAACTTTTCTACAGAGTAGAAACGGGTATGACCCAAATGTCAACGCCAGTCCATGGAGTGTGCAAAGCAATTAGAGATCACGGTGGTGGAGTGAAATAGTGGAGGCCCTTACTATCACGACCCATACCAATCATTGGCTTCATCTTGAGGTCCGCAAAGTACAGGAAATCGAAAAGACGGTGATGGAACAATTTAAATCCTTAGTATGCTTACTAATGAGGAGTGGCGGTCGATTGTACAGAGTTTAAGAATACAGTTCCACCACAACCATGTATTTGAGCATGAGATCCATTCGCCAACGTAGCGTGTCTAAGGGTAGTTAATTTATGATAATTCATTAAAGAGAGACATACCTGTCATATGCTATGCTGCTATCAATCTACGATCCATGGGCTTTAATGGGATGATAATATACATGCCGGAGGATTGTCTATCTGAACTAGATTGGCTGTGGAGGTTAAAACGTCTTGACACTGGTTGTTGGGCATGCCAGACCCTTGCTTAGTTGGTTCATGTAGAGGACCGAACGTATTGGTTAGCTGATGGGCTACTGTGTTCCGATAGCCAAGAATAAGCCAACACTGCCGTTTGTATGATTGATACGGGCACAGTGATCACACTTGCGATTGGTTTGATTTTCAGTTCGGCTTGCTCTTCCTACTCTGTTGTTGTGTCCACCTCGGTAGTTCTACCCATTGCCTCTTTTGAAAAACGCAGCATTCTTAGAATCCTCAGCAATGGTGTTTGGTGAGAAGTTATTATTCATCAAAGCACATTGCAGCCTTGAAAGCGCCTCTGTTATGGATGGTAGCTGCATTCTCTCCAGAATTTGCGATCGGATATGGTCAAATTCAAGCCTTGATCCCACAAGAAATCTAACAATATCCATGTCAATCCGCTATTTTTCTAATACCGCAATGTCTTATGATAGATGTTACATACTCCTCTTCTCACAGACACTCATTAACCGGACAAAATAATCTTCAAGCCTTTGGTTGCCTTGTTCCAACTTAAAGTACTGTTTACACACATCATAGATGCATGAGATGATAGGTTTTTAGATCCAGACTCCAAAGTGCACGTGTTTGAGTCTTGTCTGCGTGTCTTTGGCTGAATTAAGATATAGGAGAGTTGCACTGAAATTTGGTTGATTGCTATTTAATAGGAACAACATAATTTGTGCATCATTTTGCTTTCAGAAAGAGGCTCGAGGGTCACTTTGGCTTTGTCACTGGTGAGATTATGATCCGTCACTTTTCCAGTTAGAAATATCTCCACTGAATAGGACCATAGGGTGCAATTTTTCTTGTTACGTTTGACAAAAATGAGTGGGAATTTGATGAAGGAAATATACATTATACAGGTAACGGGGGTGTCGGGTTTTGGCTTCCTGATCTGCTAGGTTAGGACATGATTCTGGGCATTTTAAAAATTGAAATAAAAGGAAGAAATGATGAAAAATTAGGATGTTGTAATAACTTTGGTTCCAAATTATATGGAACACGGTCATATTTAGGACTTACGTTCTTTCCGACCCCTCTTCTCATTCATTAAATAGGGGATTGAGTACATAAGATAAGTTCAAGGAGATAAACTTCGAGTAGGACTCTAAGATATAGACGTTATCCTATCTATTCATAGTGCTAAAGTACAAAGCTGTTTAACAGTCCTACAGACTTGACTTTTTCACGCTATCTATCTGATTGCTTCATATTTATACATCTTTTCTAACATTTGGCAAGTGGAAAAACAGAATATCTTTCAACACAAGAGTAGACCCAGATACTTGATGGAAATTGTGCAGCGAGATTTCAAAGCGAGCCAATTGATTAATAGCTATAATTTCATATGTGCACTTTCTCTATAATATAAATGCTTTATTTATACCTGAATAGGTCATTACTCATGAAGGAATCAATCTTTTATGTTCAAAAACAGAATTACTTAAATCATACTGGACTCGGGAAAAGTGTTACTATACCTCTGAGTCACTTTCTTTCCCCAGATTCTGCTTCTCAAATTCATCTTTGAGCATCTTTAGGCCATGTTTATGCTTATCCAACTCTTCCAACAGCTTATGACGTTCCTAAAATAAAAATTAAAAAAAGAGATTCTGCATGTCTTCAAAACATCAAGAGAACATACGTGATAGTGACAATATATGTATTCCATAGAGAACGTAGAAAAATTAAGTGTGGGAGGAGAATATATGTATCTGCATCATATACAAGAAATGATCACCAGAAAGATTATGTTGAGAAAAGATCTTCTCATTAACTTCCAGGATTTGTTGGGATTCTATTATCCTTATTATTATTTATTGTAGCCGTGATATGAGACATTTGTTTCTCTGTTTTATGATTCTGTTAGGATCTCACACGTTTATCTAGTCAGCGTGCCTAGAGTCCTAACTAGTCAAGGCTCCTAAATCTAGATGTATAAATACCTCTTTCCAGTGATAAATAAAATCATCGAAGCCTTAATTAAAAAGGTTTCTTCTTTTTAACATGGTATCAAAGTCATCCCACACAAAAACTCCTTACCGCACATAATTCAGATGAACTATCGGACAGCTTTCACCGGAGAAAGGACCCCCACCTCTGGGGGCACCCTCTCCGATGGCTCATCAACTAGAACAGAGACGCAAAATACAAATCTCCTAACCAGCGATGACAACTCAAAAAATTCTGGCCCAATTTTACTTCCTGCCAGAAAACTGGATGGCAAGAATTATCTTGAATGGGCATAGATTGTCACACTCACCATCGATGGGAGAGAAAAACTGGGCTATTTAACTGGAGATGAGGCCAAACCACCAGAAACCGATCCAAAGTTCAAGACTTGGAAATCTGAGGACTCAATGGTGAGGGCCTGGCTTATAAAATGTATGGAGTTGAACATTGCCAAACCACACATGTTCTTGAAATCAGCCAAGGATATCTGGGATGCAGTAAAAGAAATGTTCTCATATTTGGAGAATTCATCTCAAATATATGAGATCAAAACCAAACTGTGGAGCCTTAAGCAGGGGGGCAGGAATGTCACATCATACTATAATGACATTATGTCCCTCTGGCAAGAGTCAGATCTGTGTCATGAGGATAAATGGGAGTGCACAGCCGACAGTGAGAAATTTCACAAAAGAGAAGAAAATGAAAGGGTATACTCGTTCTTGGCAGGTCTGAATTCTGATCTGGATGAAGTCAGGGGGAGAATTCTTGGGAGGAAACCTCTACCATCTCTTAGAGAAACCTTCTCTGAGGTTAGGAGAGAAGAATCAAGAAGGAAAGTGATGCACGGGTCAGGGCAAACTGAGATGGAAGGATCTGCAATGGTGGCAAGCAGATCAGATTCAACAAAGAGGATGGAAAAGCAGAAACTTAAGTGCGAACATTGCAAGAAGACTGGACACACGAAGGACATATGTTGGGGCATACATGGAAAGCCAACCTGGAGAAGCAAAGGTGCCAACTCTGAGCAAGGAAAGGCTAACCAGGTGTCTTCTGATTTTGGACCACAATCTGTAGGACTCCTACCATTCACTCAGGACCAACTAGAGAAATTGAGTAAGCTTCTTAATTCACAACTCTCCATGACAGCCAAACCAAATTGCTCCCTTGCTGAGTCAGGTAACCATTTCTCCCTTTCTTTGTTAGGAGTCAGTCATAAAACTGAGTGGATAGTTGACTTTGGGGCAACTGACCACATTACTGAATCCTCTAAACTATTTTTAAACTACAACCCTTGTCCAGGAAACCAGAAAATCAGATTGGCAGATGGCTTTTTTTCCACTATTGCTGGAAAAGGATCCATCTATGTATCAAAAGACATAATCCTAAAAAATGTTCTTCATGTCCCTAACCTGGCATGTCATTTATTGTCAGTAGGCAAATTAACTGCTGATCAAAACTGTGAGATTATGTTTTCTAAGGATGGTTGTCTATTTCAGGACAAGGTATTGAGGAAGATGATTGGCAAGTGTAAGCTCACTGGTGGACTTTATGTGCTGGAATCTGGAACTGACCCACAGAAGGAGAGCCTTATGAGAGGAAGCTACCACACAATTGTCCAATCAAACCAGAATAAGATCCTAGTTTTGATTACATGAAAAAATTGTTTCCTGAACATTTTGTCAGCAATAAAGATTTGAAATTCCAGTGTGAATTTTGTATAACATACCAAACAACCATACCCTTCTCAACCCTATGTGCCCTCAAAACCATTCACTATGATTCATAGTGAATGGTTTTGCCCATCTAGGGTAAGCACCTTTAATGGAAAAAGGTGGTTCATCACACTTATAGATGACCACACACGTTTAACTTGGGTATATTTAATGAAAGAAAAATCAGAAGTAGAAATGATTTTCAAAAGATTTTATGAAAAGGTAAAAACTCAGTTCCATACACAAATCCAGATTCTAAGGAGTGATAATGGAACAGAGTACTTCAACCAGTACTTAGATGGATATCTGATTGAAAAAAGGTATAATACACAAAAGTTCATGTGTCAAAACTCCACAATAAAATGGAGTTGCAGAGAGGAAAACCAGACACTTACTGGAGGTGGCTAGAACACTCTTGTTTACGTCAAAATACCCAAAAACATTCTGGGGAGAGAGTGTCCTGACTGCCACATACCTTATCAACAGACTTCCATCTAGGGTATGTGGAAGTCTGTTGATAAGGTATGTGTTCTAACTCCTTAGAGGACATACCTTATCAACAGACTTCCATCTAGGGTTTTGAGTTTTCAACAGACTTCCATCTAGGGTTTTGAGTTTTTAAAGATTGGCAGTAAAGGAGGCAGCACAACTGCTGGAAAGGCAAATAGCTGTTATACATGAATAAAAAAACGGATTACAAAGATATAGGATAACTTAATATCACTAAATAACTAACATCAACTACTACCAAAGAATTAAAGATATGTTTTCTAACACTCCCTCTCAAGCTGGTTTGTGAAGTTAAACAAACCAAGCTTTCCTTTGCAGAAGTTGAATTGGGGTTTACGCATTCCCTTGGTGAACATATCTGCAATTTGTCGAGTAGCAGGAATGTATATCAAGTACAAGTCTTCTCCTTCAAGTTTCTCTCGGATAAAATTTTGGTCAATTTTAATGTGCTTCATTCGGTAATGTTGAGTAGGATTCTTGGATACGTCAATTGCAGCCTTGTTGCACAATGTATTCTGGTAGGTTCTTGAGTAGATAGTTTTAGCATATGTAAGACTCTTTTCAACCACAGGACTTCACTCATTAAGTGTGCAATTGCCTTATATTCAGCCTCGGCACTGCTTTTGACAACCACAATTTGTTTTTTGTGCTTTCCAGGAAATCAGTTTTCCACATAAGAAGACACCACCCATATGTTGATCTTCTGTCAGACAAAGAACTAGCCCACTCAGACTCAACATCAACAAATGCTTCTGCTGTCGATTCCCCCATTTCTTGAAGAAAAGGCCAGTCTCTTGACTTATTGACATATCTTAAGTTACTGAAGGCAGTCCTTAGAAGAACTCTCTTAGGCTTGTACATAGATTGACTTATCAGACTTACCCCGAAATCTAAGTCAGATCTAGTGTCAGGGCTTGTGTGGGATAGGTTGATCAACCTCCCCACTAGTCTTTGGATTTTATCTAGATTTACATCTTCACCTGCATGCCTGTCCTTCCCAATTTTAAGGTCATACTCAATTGGAGTACTCACCGGTTTACTACCCAGCATTCCATAGTCTCTTAACCACTCCATAGTGTATTTTATGTGTGTAATAATGATACCATCTTTGAACTAAGAAACCTATTTAGAGTAATCATCTCAGTTTCATTGTTCCCTGTGATGATAACGTCGTTTATGTATACTATGAAGATGGTCACTCCCCCTGTGCCAGTGTTTATAAAACAGAGTAGTCAACTTGCCCTTAGGTGTAACCAGCCTTTTAGTAGAAACTAATGTTACATTTATTTGATTCAGCCTATTATATTGGGATATCTCATTCCAAGTCTAAGATGGTTGAGGGCTGTGACATTATGTCTGTAACATTGGTTTAATCAATAGATTAGACAGAATTGTGGTTGGGGACACAACATTTATTACTTGTCTGTTGTCTTGTACCGGTAGTCTTTAAGTCCAAACTATTGGACTTCCTTGTACTTTATTTAAACTCTTAAGTTCATCTAATAAATGTAGAAGAGTTCTTTCATTCTCAACCTCTTTCTCTCAAACTCTTCATGGTATTAGAGCCAATCTAGCTCATTTGTGATAACTGATTTCATCATGTCTACTTTATCTGATGTCACCTCACCCGAGTCATATATCAACCAAAATTCTGGAGTGACTGAGCATACATCAGCTCCTTCCACCACCCACAAACTAAATGGCAATAACTATATTATAATACTCATCGGACTGTGACAACTTCCATGTACTCCTACATGTGCTCCTCCACAGCCAGTTACACAGGTATATACCTGTAAAAGGTTTTTCACTCTCGCTCCTACTGCTCATGACACGGATAGTGATTCCTCTGAAGATCCACAGCTGCATGACGAGCCATCAGATGCTTTAGGTATATGAAGGAACGAATCAGTGGATTGAGGAATGAAAGCTCGAAGACAAAGAGAACCGGGCTTTTCCAAAGAATTACTGCAGCTACGCCCATTGCATTATGGAAAGGTAAAAGGTCTTGTGTTACTAACATCCTATAGGCAATTTTGTTACTACTGATAACTTGACTCCCAGCTACTCTGTAATTTTTAGTAGTTGTGTTTATGATCCAAGAAACCTGCAGGAAGCGCTACCAGATGACAGATGGAGGAAGACCAGGGAAGAGGAAATGGATGCTCTTCATGAAAAAGGTACGTGGGAGTTGGTACCACCACCACCAGGTAAACAAATTGTTGGTTATCGATGGGTTTATACTGTTAAATTTAATCCAGATGGGGCAGTTGAGCGTTTTAAGGCCAGGTTGGTTGCCAAGGGCTACACTCAGACGTATCGTATTGATTATGACGAGACATTTTCACCAGCGGCCAAAATGCCATCTATTCGTATCTTAATTTCCATTGTTGTTACTCATAATTGGCCATTATATCAGCCAGATGTAAAGAATGTGTTTTTGCATGGCGATTTGTGTGGGTAAATCTACATGGAGCAATCTCCCGAGTTTGTTCCTCAAGGGGAGAATCGTCCCATAGTGTGTAAGCTTAAGAAAGCTTTGTATGAGATCAAGCAATCTCCTCGAGCTTGGTTTGGGAAGTTCTCAAAGATGGTACAGGAGTTCGGTATGAAAAAGGTGCCAAACGGAGTACTCGGTTTATCATATGAAAACTGAAAAAGGATATGTCTTTCTCATTGTGTATGTTGATGACATCGTGATTACAGGAGATGATGAAGATGGCATTCGTCAACGTTAGTAGTTTCTAGGTAGTAAGTTTCACACTAAGGATCTGGGACAACTTCGTTATTTTCTTGGTGTTGAGGTGGGATCCAAGTGTGGCATTATGTTATGTCAAAGAAAATATGTGCTTGATTTGTTGCATGAGACACATGCTTGGAGGGAGACCGGTGGATACTCCAATGGATCCCAATGTAAAGTTATTAAAGACGGGGAGATATCTTGGAAAATCCAAGGCAATATAGAAGGCTGGTAGGTAAACTCAACTATTTGACCATTACTCGACCAGATATTTCATATGTTGTGGGAGTTGTGAGTCAGTTCATGGAGTGTCCAAGAAAGTCCCATTGGGATGCTGTTATGCAGATTCTAAGATATATAAAACAAAATCCAGGCCTTGGAGTATGTTTAGACCGAATGGTCACTAACAAGTTAAACAGTATACTGATTGAGCAGGATCTTCATCAGATAGAATCATAGAAAGTCTACTACATGGTATTGCACGTTCCTAGGTGGGAACTTGATCAAATGGATAAGTAAAAAGTAGACAGTGGTGTCAAGATCCAGTGCAGAAGCTGGGTATAGAGCTATGGCCAACACATGCAGTGAGTTACGCAGAATAACTACTTTTTGACTGAGATTGAGTTGCCTATTAAAGGTTTGACGCCACTATATTGTGACAATCAAGCAGCAATTTACATTGTGTCGAAACATGTTTTTCATGAGAGAACGAAGCATGTTAAAGTGGATTGTCACTTTATAAGAGAAAAAGTTATGACAAAAGAAATTCGTACTCCGATCGTGCGGTCAGGAGATCAACTAGAAGATGTGTTCACCAAGGCATTGAACGGGAGTCGTTTAAGTTTGTTCGTTCCAAGTTGGGCATGTTGAGGGGGAGTGCTGCAAAAATTAGTATTATTATATTATGTTTTTTCAGTATTGTATTGTGCATGGGCCGTGTGATAGGCCCATAGTAGTATAAGTCGGCTAGGGTTGTTAGGTCGGCCGAAGTATCTTATTCTCCAAGTATTGTGTACTACATATGAAGTATCAATAAAGTGAAAGGTATCAATTCATTCGATCCAAGTTTGTTTACCGTGTTATTACTTTAACAGGTTCGATAATTAGCATTTGTTTGGGTCTATTATGGACTCAATGATCTAATCGACTTAAATGAGGCTGGAGACCAATACATGAATTTGTCTAATTGCATTTACACGAATTGTTTGTACTGCGGGAGGGAATGAGATCTGTAGAATTGCAGAGGTTAACAAAATCCAAAAGAAAAAAATCTGCTTAATTCTAGATTAAGCATACCTGAGCAACATTTTCATACGAGTCACTTATTGTTTTCTTGGTCTTTAGCCGCTTTTCTTTCTCGCTTTTATGCTCCTCTTTCTCCTTCTTTAATTCCTCTTTCAACCTCTCCACAACTTTTTCCAAGGTCTACAAATAATAAAACGAAAATTTCATATATACAAATGGAAGATAAGTGGTGATAGAACAACAAAAGATGGCACGGATCCTCAACTTGTATTCTGGAGTCTTTTTCTTTCTCCTTCTCTTTCATGGCCTGTTCACCCGCAGCATCACCTCCAATCTTTTTGCCTGAAAAAAAAAGTCAAAATTGAGAAGGAAATGGTAGAAAGGTGAAATGATAGATGACCTCACAACGAACTATTATAGGAAAAGAAGGAAGCCACGACTTTCCATTAACTTAAATTATAAGAGCACATGATACTGGCATATGGAATTGTATTTCACGGAAGCAATGAATATAAAATTCCTGCAGCTGTGCAGGTGGTTCTGGATAGGCTAAAGGCTCATCAGTTGGGATTTCCTTGAGTACTAGGGATTTACACAAGGAAACAAATATCCTCAACAGTTTCTCTTAATCTCTTTGTTTACAAGTAGTTCAGTGAATTGGCTATTGCTGAGGCCAGATCTTTGACCACAGTAAAATTTTAATGTACTTGTACTCATGGAGGATTGTATACTTTATGATTACTAATAATAAGGTACCTGGGGAAGAATAAATAGAATAAGAAGAACAAAGTAACTAGACCAACGTATGATAAAAAAAGAGTATAAAAAATTCCTTGAATACCATTTATCCTGCCTCAATTTACAGCATTTTTCTTTACCAACGGTTACTAGGGCATACCTTGTCTTGCATCTTCTAAATGTTTAGAGAGAACATGATTTTCTTTGATCAAGTCTTCCTTCTCTTTTGACAAGTTCTCTAACCTCTTCTGTAGAATGAAATAGTACACAAACAAGTGTTAAAATCAACAGAGATGTTCTCATGATGAGCCAAAAGGTCAAGTTGTTAGGAAACTTCACGAATAGTTTAAGGACCTTGGATTGAGCCGTTATTCTCTTCTGCCTCTCAATATCCGATTTCAAGGAAACCTGCAAGCAAGTGAAAGGAACTCAGGATGAGAAACTGGGGGAGCAGTCTACCCAAGGATGAACCGGAGTACCTCAAGTTGCAAATTTTGATTTAGCCTGGACTCTCTATCACTCAATTCCATCCTGCTCCTGGAAATATCTTGCTCCAAATGTAGTATAACATCCTGTTTCTCGGTGCATAATTTGTTGATTTCTTCAAGTTGAGCTTCCTTTTCTCTAAAATTTACCTAATGGAAGTCATAGACAACTAATGAATCATAACACCACCTCACAATCAACAATGAAAAAAGTCACATCACAATAAAATTTCTCATCTCTCCGGGCAACACAATCCACTCTCCAAGTAATAATGATCACAATTCACATATGCCACATACATTTGGAGTTTGCACACGAGAAAAGGTACACATATTTTGACAAATCGCGAGAACTTCAAATTTAAGAAGACTGTATTTAAATGAGACTTGAATGAAACGTTTGACAGAACCTATAATGTATTTTTCCACAGAAGAAGATTATACTCGACATTTGATACATACCCTTGAGCTAATTCCACAATGGTGACAATGTGTAGAAGTATTAGAATGTGTAATACTATTTTTGGTTGATAATTTGTTGTGTTAAGCTGTTAGTACGGAACAGTTGTACTTAGAACAAATTGAGTCATCTTTGCTATGATTAGTTTGTCTTAGTTAAAGCCCTTTAGTGTCGTGAGCAGCTTACCTCTATCCGCCATCTTTTATTTTCCACCCGTTGGGATGCTGGGGTGTAATTATTTACAACAAAATTGGGAGAAACCTTAATTTCAAACTTTACTGTGGTTAGGAGGTCGCGTGAGTTCTTTTTTGGCAATAAGGACATGTCAATTTGTGCTAAAATGTCATGATTTCTGTATATTAACCACTCCCAATCCACAAAGACAAGTCATAGAGAAATTTGTTGTTGCACATGCAAATTCTCTGTGGGTGTGTTGATTGGGAATGGTTCAACAACTTCTTCAACATAAGAACTACCCATATTTCTGTGCAATTTCTAATTTTTCTTTAGGAGATTGTTGATCCGAACATGGTAGAAATATAGCAAAGCGGAAAGAAGATCTATAAAAGTACTTTTGTCATTTCTTTCGTAGTTTTTCCCTTTCATCAAAGAAATTTTTAGTGTGGGTTTTTAGGAAAGAAACCGGTGCTTATGAACTTTTGGCCAGTTCCCTTAATTATTAAACTCTTCTCACACTTTGTTATAAATGAGAAAAAGTTCTTTTTTTCTCGGTTCCCTTCTTCTCTACATAATGCTTTGAAGGAAAAAGAAATACACATAAAAGCTTCTCTTCTATTGGTAGACAAAAGAATGTCAAAGAAACTTGGAAGCCTGCACTATAAAGCAAGGAAAGAAAAACATGCTCTGGTGCATTTAAAAGCTAAAGTGGCAGATGCTTTTTGCAATAGAATTATCAAACAGATGAGATTGAATTATGTTGTGCATCAGATGATAGCAAACAGAATACTCAAAATGAAAAATCGGATCAAAATTATATAAATAAATAAACCGATTAAGAACCTCTCAAAAGTAGATTTAGCAGTTATCTTCACAAGTCAACAGAAGGACAAGGCCTAATGTTAGCACCTCCCGAACATCAAAACGATTATCAGCTAACCAGACAAAGCGGTAGAAGTTACCTTCATCTGCTCAAGAGTTGCTCGAACACGAGAAAAATCTTCCAGGTCAGAACTCCGGCATCTTTCCAACTTGATAAAAGAAAGAGCACTTAGATGAGAATGTGAACTCTAGAAAGGAATTCCTTAGGTTAGACTAAAAGCCTTATGATGGTATTGATAAAATATTAGAGCTGGAATATCTGTGTAATAGTTCTGTGTGCTTTATTAAGTCTTGTAGTAGCCCTAATTTAGTCCAAATTAATGGCTTATTTAGAGGGTTTTTCCCTTTGTCCCACTGTCCAACTAGCGTTGGAACAGTGTTTCCTGTTCATCCAATACAGAATACTTTCCTCTCATTTCTTACAAGTATCAAAACGAACTACCTCATCAACTCTCTTTTCAAGATCTTCTTTCTCCTTTCTTTCCTTATCAATTTCTTTTTTACATGCTTCAACATCATTTTGCCTTTCCTCACGGCTTCTACGCAGATTCTGCAATTCCACCCTTGCCATATTGAGAGATTCACGGAGTTTCTAACAACAAACACAAAATGTTAGTTACAAATCTAATTGTTTTTCATGAGCAAATCACACAAGCATGAAAGGTAGCATGAAGATTATCCTTACAAACCTGGCATTCCTGAAAGTTGTGCTTGTTTTCTTCTCTAAGCTGCAGGTTACTCTCACGAAGTAAGCTAATTTCTCTGACCTGAAAGAGTTGGGTTACACATCTTTGCGTGCCAAGAACCTCATTAATGAATAAACTAAAACTAACAAATTCAATGTAGTGACAAGCCTTCAAATTCAATAACATAATTCAAATTCAAATAGCTTTAAAATGGAAGACATGGGATAACAACGTGCAACAAAAAGGAGATTGTATCATGAAGGTGTACGGTAATAACCAAGCAGTTTTGAGGATAGCCCAAAATCCTGTCTATTGTGACAAGACCAAGCACGTTGAATTGACCAACAATTTATAAGGGAGAAACCGGATTCTAACATTATATCTATCAGGTACATTCTGACAAAACATCAGATTGCTGACATTTTGCAAAAGGACTTTCCAGCAGAATATTCAGTCACTCATATCCAAGCTTGGGATGATCAACATCTATCAACAAAGTTTGAGGGGGATCGTTGATATACTGCAGACATTATATGGTTATGTTTTGTTGGAAGATGGGGTTATTTTGGTCCTTTCTGCTTATTATTAATATTTTTTCTATTTATTATTGTGAGCCAGTTTATAAGGCCTTTTTTATTTTTTAGTAAGTTAGGGTTTAGCAGAAGAGTAAAGGCTGCGGACAATTTTTACTTAGTAGGTAAGTTTCCTGATTTCTAGGAGAATTAGGGCTTCCTATTATTTTGTATAAATAAGTGGCTGCTGCGTTGATTAATAATGAGAATAACAGTTTTCTGTGTCAACCCTTTTACAACATGGTATCAGAGCTAGGTTCCATAAAACACTAGTTCATTCAAAAAACCTTTTTCGAAGATGAACTACCGAGCAGCGTTCACCGGAGAGCTGACTAGCAGCGGCTCTTCTGTTAACACAGGATCCGGAGCAAATACTGGGGGAGAAGATGGAAGCACAGCGAATTCCTCTTCTAACCTACTGGTATCACAGAAACTGAATGGCAAGAACTACTTGGAGTGTGTACCAGACTCAGCCATATGTCCCTTCAAACCCCTTCACCATGGTCCACACGATGTATGGGGACCATCTAGGGTTACTACCCTAAATGGAAAACGGTGGTTCATCACTCTAATTGATGATCACACCAGACTTACTTGGGTTTATCTAATGAAAGATAAGTCTGAAGTAGAGACTGTTTTCAAACAATTTTATGAAATGGTAAAAACACAGTTTCACACACAAATCAAAATTTTGAGAAGTGACAATGGCACAGAGTATTTTAACCAATACTTAGGTGGGTACCTTATTGAAAAAGGAGTTGTGCATCAAAGTTCCTGTATAAACCCCCCCAACAAAATGGGGTAGCAGAACGCAAGAACAGACACCTCCTTGAAGTGGCTAAATGTCTGTTAATTGCCTCAAAATGTCCAAAAACATTCTGGGGAGAGGCAATACTGACAGCCACACACCTAATCAATAGGGTGCCCTCCAAGGTTATTGGGTATACAACATCCAGAAGTATGTTTCAAACATGTTTTCCAAACAACAGATTGGTGAACGATCTGCCTTTAAAGGTTTTTGGGTGCATTGCATACACACATCTGTATAATCGGGGGAAATTAGACCCTAGATCAAAGAAGTGTTGTTTCATTGGGTATTCACCAACAAAAAAAGGGTACAAATGTTTTGACTATGAAACTAAAAAGTTCGTAGTCACTATGGATGTAACCTTCCTTGAAAACACCATGTTCTTTGATCCTGGTCAATTCCAGGGGGAGTCCTACACTAATAGTGAAAACTTGATCTATGATTTTTTAGGTCTAGATCTTAAAGTTAACAATAATCCTAATTCTGATAATAAGGAAATCTGTGATGATGAGGGCCAAGATAAGACCAGTGACAGTGAGAAAGACAAAGGTCATGTTCCCGGCCTTCCAATTGGTCAAACCCTTTAGTTCCATGAGAAAACCTATGTGAGAAAGTTTCCTAAGAAGGTAATTAAGCAACCTAGTGAATCTGGACCTGAACATGAGTCTGACCATCAGTTGAACCTTGTCCAAGCCGACCAGATTAGGACTGATAACAGTGCAGGGTGTGAAGCCTCTGAACCCGATTCACAAAATTCTAAGACGTCAGAATCCGACTCTCAAAATTCTGATAGCCCTAAACCCGGAAAAACCAAAGTCCATCCAACAAAGCAAGAACGTTTACTCCTTGATGTACCTATAGTTATCAGAAAAACGCCTAGAGCCTGCACTCAACATCCCATTTCAAAATACCTCTCATATGCCAAATTGTCTCCATCCTATAAAGCCTTCACCTCAGCCTTGTCATCTACCACTATACCTAAAGACATACAAGAAGCTCTTGGGTTCCTGAGTGGAGAGAAGCAGTCTTGGAAGAGATGAGGGCACTAAAGAAGAATGGGACTTGGGAGGTGGTAGCCATGCCAAGGGGGAGAAAGACAGTTGGTTGCAAGTGGGTGTTTGTAGTTAAGTATAATTCTGATGGGAGTATTCAGAGACACAAGGCCAGGTTGGTAGCTAGGGGGTTTTCACAAACCTATGGTCTGGATTACTCAGAGACTCTTTCCCTTGTAGCTAAGTTGAATACTATTAGGGTATTGTTGTCAGTGGTTGTTAACCTGGATTGGCCCCTCAGTCAGTTGGATGTAAAAAATGCTTTCCTTAATGGGGAGCTAAAGGAAGAAATTTACAGGGATCCTCCACCTGGGTTGACAAATCAGTTTGGAAGGGGAGTGTGCAGGCTGAAAAGGTCATTGTATGGACTGAAGCAGAGTCCGAGGGCATGGTTTGAGAGGTTTATGAAGTTTGTGAAGAGGTTGGGCTTCACCCAAGGAAGATCTGATCACACTTTGTTCACAAAGAGGTCTGGTGAAGGGAGAGTAACCGTCTTAATAGTGTATGTTGATGACATCATTCTAACTGGAAATGATGTTAAGGAAGCAGCTCACGTGAAGAGACAACTGGCCTTAGAGTTTGAGATCAAGGATCTTGGCCCCTTGAGGCATTTCCTGGGAATGGAGGTTGCTAGATCTTCTAATGGGTTGGTTTTGACACAGAGGAAGTAAACCCTAGACCTGCTAAAAGAAGTAGGCCTAGAAGGGTGTAGGCCTGCAGGCACTCCGATGGAGTGCAACCTAAAGTTAGGGAGTGCACAGGGTGCACCAATAGATTTGGGGATGTATCAGAAGCTGGTGGGGAAGCTCATCTATTTGGTTCATACTAGGCCTGATGTGGCCTATGCTGTGAGTTCTGTAAGTCAATTTATGCATTCACCTAATGAAATGCACTTGGAAGCAGTTAGAAGGATGCTCAGGTATTTGAAATCCACTCCAGGAAGGGGGCTGCATTTTAAGAAAACAGACAAGAGAGATGTGGCAGTCTTCACAGATGCTGATTGGGGTTCTTGTACAAAAGACAGGAGGTCCATAACTGGTTATTGCACCTATGTGTGGGGGAATTTGGTAACTTGGAGTAGCAAAAAGCAGGATGTGGTGTCTAGAAGTAGTGCCGAGGCAGAGTTTAGAGCAATGGCACAAGGAATTTGTGAAGGTATCTGGGTGAAGAAGGTAATGGAAGACAATGGGGCTGATGTAACTCTTCCTGTCAAACTGTATTGTGATAATAAGGCTGCAATCAACATTGCAAATGAGCCTGTGGAACATGACAGGACCAAGCATGTGGAGATTGATAGGCATTTTATCAAGGAGAAGTTGGAGAGTGGTCAGTTTTGCATTCCTTTCCTACCCTCTGTCAAGCAGATTGCAGATGGTCTAACCAAAGCCTTGGGGAAGGCTGATTTTGATAGTTTTGTGAGCAAGTTGGGCTTGATCAACATCTTCACTCCAACTTGAGGGGGAGTGTTGGAAGATGGGGTTATTTTGGTCCTTTCTGCTTATTATTATTATTTCTTCTATTTATTATTGTGAGCCAGTTTATAAGGCCTTTTTTATTTTTTAGTAAGTTAGGGTTTAGCAGCAGAGTAAAGGCTGCGGACTATTTACTTAGTAGGTAAGTTTCCTGATTTCTAGGAGAATTAGGGCTTCCTATTATTTTGTATAAATAAGTGGCTGCTGCGTTGATTAATAATGAGAATAACAGTTTTCTGTGTCAACCCTTTTACAACATGTTTGTACCATTTATTTAAGATTTATGACCTGGCTGTTAGTATTCCTGTTTATTACTTGGTGGTTAGGTGCATATATTAGGCTGTCTTTAATCAAGTAGTTAGGCAGCTTGCCAGATAATCATTCATGATTCTGACAGTTTGTTCAAATTCATTATGCTTCTAGCTGTTGGTTATTCCAAATACAAAACCTCTGTATCCATCTCAATTGTTAATAAGATGAGAATTCATTTAGTGAGTTTACATATACACATTCATTTTAATTCAGGCACCACACGCGTTTTTTAATACTACACAGCACCACAATATTACTTTTACACCACGTGTTAAAAAACTGTTTTGTAGAAACATTACCACATGTTCAAATAAACGTCAGTGAAACTGACATCCTCTCTCTCCCTCTCCCTCTCCCTCTCCCTCTCCCCTCTCTACCATCTATTAGATATACATCAAACAAAACATTACATTCTTAAAATTGCATTTCTTTGGAATGTGTAAATAGGAAACATAACATGAAACATAAGAGAGGGTGGGGAGGAGAAGGCCAAACCTGAAGTTGTAAACTGTTGAACTCTTCCGCACTGAACAAGAATGCCTTATGATTCGCACGCTCGGCATTAAGTGATGCTTGCGCCGCTTCTAGCGACTTTAGAGCAGTTTCCAGCTGAATTAAATATCAAGTCAAAACGTCAGAGGTAATGTAACAAAAAAAAAAAAAAAACATTCTTATTGTTGAGAAAGAATGGTTTATAATCTTATTATGTTATTTTATTATCAAGGGTAGTAATGGTAATTGTTGAATTACCATCTCTCCCAAAAGATTAAACTGATGGGGAGGTAGATAATTAACATCTTAAACACTTCAACACGCCCCCTCATTTGTGGGCCTAACAAGCCTGGGCCAACATGGCACACAAAGGCATATAAAAGGCACACAAAGCCAACAAAGCCAACAAAGCCAACAAAGAGACCCAACACTTGCACGATATAAATAGGAAGACAGTGCTGGCATTAAGGATTGATCCCATGACCTCCCGGTTTGATACCATGTTGACTTACCATCTCTCCCAAAAAATAAAGCTGATGGGGAGGTAGATAATTAACATCTTAAGCATTGCAAATACCCTAAAGTCTATATAGATTCAATAGCAATACCCTAATGTAGACAACCTGTCTGATTTTAACATGTCATTTAGCCGCATTGCATGCACAGTTTGCACACATTAGAAACCTGGCTAGCCTGGAGTGTCCTAACTTGCAGATTCCGAACAAAATGGCATCTTGTTTTTTTACCCAGAAACAGGTGTGTTCAATATCAAAGTCTTCTATAAAGTTGACAAATCAGACGGTACGAAAAGCAAAAACATATGAACAGAACAAGCGTCAGATAAGTAAGATGTAGCCCAAGTAAAACAGATGCTGTACTACCGAAAAAATGACACACAACCAACTACCTGAGATTGCAATCGAAGCTTTTCCTGTTTCATTAAAGACAGTTCGGTTTCTGCCTGTAAACAGAGCATATGACTAAATTGTTAATAGAAACAAAACACCAGCATAATCAACCCCAAAAAAAAAAAAAACCCATCCGTACGATTTCTTTTGAGCGACGTAGATATTTGAGAACATCCTGCAACCCGTCACCATCATCAGAAAGGACAAGAGATGTGCGTCCAGAAACACCAGTAGAATGACGATCCATCTCAGCCAATTTAATGTGTAAAGCCTCCAGCTGGCTGTGCAAGGTCTTATTCTAGATGGCAAATGAAAAACACTCAACGGGAGCAGTAGTAACCAGCTCATATTTAAGCCAATAAAAAAAAAAAGGAAACTGGATTTCTTAACAATGATTAGCAGGACAAAGGCATTAAACATGGACAATAACCTAGCATCCACATTAACACAGACGTTCAGACATAAGCACTGCCTTCTTGTCACTTGATATAAACAGAGAGGTGAGATGAGATATGGATGCTATTATCAGGGTAAAGGAAAGGCCCACCCGAATTCCAACACCAATCACGAAAAGGAAGAGAAAAGTAGCATGCACACCATGCAATAAATGAGTATCTTGGGATCACATGATTTGCATGATGTAAACAAAGACTAATAGAACCGGAGGTGGTCAACTCTAATAGCTGCTTCTCTTCTGAAATATCGAGTCTCACAACCACCTTTTCTATTTAAGTCCTTTTGCCAACAGGATTTGGCCATTTTATTGCCTCAACTGTAGTTCAAAGACATGTTTATTTTTGGGGGGTCTGTCGGCACACCTGTTTTTACTATTGACAAACATTTTTTGATTTTTGATTTTTTTTTTTGATGAAAAAAACGTGGTGGCGGAGTGTCACCGACTTTTGTTGGTGTTTCAATATCAACGTCACTGTCAATGACTTTCGTTTTTGAACACCAACGTCACTGACGTTGGTTTTCAATAGCCCGTTCATAAAAAATGTAGAGATTCATGTCTTTTATTCTATATTTATGTGTTAGTAAATTATTGTAATAATAAGGGTAAGACTGTCATTCTCCTTTATTTAAATTACCTAGGGTTGTGAGAGGCGGCAGCTCTAAGAGTTTGAATGTAGTAGAAGTCTATTTATAGAATGAAGTATTTACAGGAAGTTGTAATAGGGAGGAATCCTCTTTCCCTTAGTATAAATAAATGAGTCTGTAACCTCAATCATTCAATCAATAATAAAATCATTTCTTCCTGATTTCCATATTTTATTTCTCCACATGGTATCAGAGCGGGTCATATGATCAACGCATATCCATGTATCTACGTGCAGCCATGACTGGAAGCCTAGGGGTGGTGGAACAGGAAGCTCAGAGGCAAGGCAGGCTAATCAGGTATCATCTGATCAAGGTACTGGTTCTAGTACACAGCAGCTATTCTCTCAAGAACAACTTGATCAGTTGACCAAACCGATTCAAGCCCAAACCATTCAAAACAAGGTGACTCTTCTTGTTCCTTAGTAGAAAAAGGTACTTGTTCTTCCTTATCATTTCTTGGTGTCAACCGAGTCCTCTTTTTTGGGTCATTGACTCGGAGCAACAGACCATATGACAAGCTATTCCCTCTTTTCTCAACTTATAAATCCCGTGCTTTGAAATCAAAAGGTTAAGATAGCGAGATGGATCTTTGTTTGCTATAGCGGAAAAGGATCCATCACTATCTCTCCTACCTTAACTCTCCAGAATGTCCTACATGTACCATCTTTGTCCTGTAATCTTATGTCTGTCAGCAAACTCACTTCAGATGCTAACTGTAATGTTGTGTTTTTTGTCGATGGGTGTAACTTTCAGGATACTCACAAGGGGATGGAGATTGGCAGTGCTAGGATGATGGGAGGCCTATATCTCTTTGAGGAAAAAGAATCTTGGAATAAGACAAATTCCGGAAATGTTTGTCTTCAGTCTACTTTTATTGATAGGAATAATATCATGTTGTGGCATTATAGACTTGGCCACCCTAGTTTTTTCTATTTAAAGAAACTGTTTCCGCATTTTTTTTCATCAATAAAGATCCATCCTTGTTTAAATGTGAAATATGTGAATTATCTAAACACACTAGATCACCTTTCCCACCTCAACCTTACAAGCCAACAAAACCATTCACTATGATCCATAGTGACATTTGGGGGCCTGCAAGGAAGAATACACCACAAGGGAAAAGATGGTTCATTACTTTCATTGATGACCACACTAGGGTCTCTTGGGTTTATCTATTAAAACACAAATCTGAAGCTAAACAAGTTTTCATAGAATTTTATGAAATGATTTTGACACAGTTTCACTCTAAAATAGAAGTTATCAGAAGTGATAATGGCACAGAATATTTCAATTCTATCCTTGGTCCTTTCTTCCTCAAACATGGCATTGTCCACAAAAGCTCATGTCCTGACACACCCCAACAAAATGGGGTGGCAGAGAGGAAAAACAGACCCATTCTAGAAATTGTTAGGGCTCTTATGATAACCTCTAACAGCCCTAAATATCTATGGGGGGAGGCAGTTCTAACTGCCATATATTTGATCAACAGGCTCCCCTCAAGGATTTTAAAGTACCAAACCCCTGTCAGCCAACTCAAAGCTTTTTACCCCAACACTAGGATAATTCAAGATCTATCCCTCAAAGTTTTTGGGTGCACTGCCTTCACACATATTCATCACCAAGGGAAATTGGATCCTAGAGCTAGAAAATGTGTGTTTGTAGGGTATTCCCCAACACAAAAGGCGTATAAATGTTTTGATCCACAAACACAGAAAGTGTATGTCAACAGTGATGTGTCCTTTTTTGAAGGTCAAATGTTTTTCAAAACTCATGTTCAGGGGGAGAATTTTAAGGAACATGATTTTTCACAACAAGACCTTTCACAGTTTTTGATTAATGAACCTGACAACACTGATAATTACTATCAAGATAGGAAATTAGGGGATCAGACTGCTGATAATCCCACTGAGGTGAATACACCTGATAAGGGGAACAAACCAACTAGTCCTGGTCCCAAGACTAGAATACAAAAATTTCCAGGAAAGACTTATTCCAGGAAAGGGTTACTACTCAAAGAGAAAGCTCCTCATCCAAGCACTGAGCAACCTCCCCCCGTAAGTGCAACTCCTGAAAAGAGCTCAGAGACAGGTAATGCTACAAATTCTTTATCATCTGATTCTGAATCTGACAGGCACATTCACTCAGAGTCACCATCCCAGGTTGTGTCTGAACCACCTGATCACTCAAACCAGTCTGATCTCCCAATTGCTCTTAGAAAACCTACAAGAGAATGTACCAAACATCCCCTCTACCCTCTTAGCAGGTATGTCACCTATAACAAACTCTCCCCACAGTATCAAGCCTTTACTACTAGCCTATCAAATATCCAAATCCATAAAACCATCCATGAAGCTTTGTCCCATCCAGAATGGAAAACTGCTGTGTATGAAGAAATTAGTGCCCTTGAAAAGAATGGCACTTGGGAAGTTGCTAGCCTACCTGCTGGGAAGACCACAGTGGGGTGTAAATGGATTTTCACTGTAAAATACAATTCAGATGGGTCCATACAGAGGTATAAAGCAAGGTTGGTGGCCAAAGGGTACACTCAAACTTATGGGATAGATTATTCAGAAACTTTCTCACCAGTAGCTAAGCTTAATACTGTGAGGATAATGTTGTCTATAGTTGTGAACTTGGATTGGCCATTGGATCAGCTGGATGTAAAAAATGCTTTCCTACATGGAAATCTAAAGGAAGAAGTTTACATGGATATGCCTCCTGGGTTTTCTGGCAAAGACAATGGTAAAGTATGCAAGCTGAAAAAAGCCCTATATGGGCTGAAACAAAGTCCAAGAGCATGGTTTGAGAGATTTATGAAATTCCTAAAGAAAGAAGGATTCAAGCAGGGTCAATCAGATCATACCTTATTCACCAAACGATCAGAAAATGGCAAGATGACAGTGCTGGTAGTCTATGTAGATGACATCATCCTCACAGGGGATGATATGACTGGGATCAGTCTTACTAAGAAGAGCCTGGCCAGGGAGTTTGAGATAAAAGAGCTAGGGAGTTTAAGATACTTCCTAGGAATGGAGGTTGCCAGATCAGACAAAGGATTGGTAGTATGTCAGAGAAAATACATACTAGATCTTCTTGAAGAAACATGGATGGGTGATTGCAAACCAGCCAGCACTCCCATGGAAGCCAACATCAAACTCTAGGAAAAGAAAGACCAAGTCCCTGTGGACAAGGGAAAATATCAGAGGCTTGTAGGGAGATTGATATACTTGGCCCATACAAGACCTGACATATCCTATGCAGTGGGTGTTGTAAGCCAATTCATGCATGCTCCTTGTGAACCATATATGGAAGTTGTGTTCAGAATACTGAGGTACTTAAAAGGAACGGTTGGTGAAGGTCTATGGTTCAGAAAAGACACTAGCAGGACCATTGAAGTGTACACAGATGCTGACTGGACAGGGTCAGCTGAAAGAAGATCCACAACTGGGTATTGTAGCTATGTCTGGGGCAATCTAGTAACTTGGAGAAGCAAAAAACAAGGGGTAGTGTCTAGGAGTACTGCTGAATCTGAATTCAGGGCCATGGCACTTGGGATATGTGAAGAATTATGGATTAAAAGAGTTCTGGAGGACTTATCAATGCCTGTGAAACTACCTATGAAGCTTTAATGTGACAATAAAGCTGCCATTGATATTGCTAATGATCCTGTACAGCATGACAGGACCAAGCATATAGAGATTGACAGGCATTTTATTAGAGAAAAATTGGATGATGGAGTGATATGCATACCATTCCTGCCCTCAGCTCAGCAAGTTGCAGATGGGTTGACAAAAGCTTTGCTAAAGCCTGGATTTGATGGGTTTATAAGCAAGTTAAACATGTTGAATCTCCATGCTTAACTTGAGGGGGAGTGTAGAATATGTCTTTTATTCTATATTTATGTGTTAGTAAATTATTGTAATAATAAGGGTAAGACTTGTCATTCTCCTTTATTTAAATTACCTAGGGTTGTGAGAGGCGGCGGCTCTAAGAGTTTGAATGTAGTAGAAGTCTATTTATAGAATGAAGTATTTACAGGAAGTTGTAATAGGGAGGAATCCTCCTTCCCTTAGTATAAATAAACGAGTCTGTAACCTCAATCATTCAATCAATAATAAAATCATTTCTTCCTGATTTCCATATTTTATTTCTCCACAAAAAATCATCATGGTGCCAGAGTAATTTTTTGCGGTGCCGGGAGTAATTTTTTGCGGTGCCAGAGTAATCTTCCCTCAGGTGCAGCCGATTTCAGCTGGACATGATTCGTTTAGGTTTCCAGTGGTAATTTATCAAATTTGATACAGAAACAGGAATATGTTTCAACGAAAATCCTCCTCGGGTTTTTGTGATTGAAGCAGAAGTCTTCATCACCATCAGGATGTGTGCTCTAAAGTGTCCAAGAGCCGTCTAAGCTGAAAAATAGTTATCTGTGTGGAATTAAGTATCTTTAATACTTGAGCTGTTTTGATGTATTTATGGGCTTCGTGTGTATATTGAACGGATTGTAAATATCCTATCTTGATGAAATTACAACTGATTTACCCAAAAAGAAGAAAACAAGAACAAAAAAAAAACACAAAAATAGCAGCAGACGAGCTGATAAATACAGTGATATTGGACTAGGAAAAAAATATATAAAAAACACTAAAGAGGAGAAAATCGATCAAATACCTGTTCATTCACTTCATTGTACTTCTTATCTGCGTCATTTATCACAACTCTGAGCACTGATTTCTCAGTTTCCAACCTCAACTTCAGCTCATTCTGAAGAAAGAGTGAGGTCATATTAAATAAAGTTTTAGAACAAATGGATGTGACACAATCAACCCATGTGTCAAAGATATACACAAAGCATTCAACAGATTAAGTGCTTTAATGTGTGCATGCGATGAGTAACTTCAACTTAGAAGTAGACATCATATTAGAAGTCATGTGCTTGCTACCGCTTGCTTAAAGAACAAAAAAGGAGGAAGGAGTGAGGGTGGGGGGTCAAAGTATTGTATGCGAAGATTAAACTCCTCCAATCACTTTAACAAAATATACATTAGTTTAATACAAAATTCCTAAACTCCCCTCAAGCGTCGTTGTAGATATTGACACTACAAAGCAAGGAACTTAGATCTTCAAAATATTTTATAGAAGTAACCATCGTAAGGATCTTGTTTGGTTTGGATATAGTAAAATCTCATCAACCTCTTCTCCAAGAAACATCATCTTCATGTCAATTTGAGAATCAAGACTCTAACTCCTTTGAGAATCCTGAAATATTCACTACCAACAATGAAACTTCTATTGCAAAAAGGAAGGGGGGTAAGAAATTGTAGTTCTCACCCCATATACAACTTCCTATCCTATAATCAGCTTTCACCTAAGTTTCATGCATTTATAGGAAATCTGAAGACTGTCAAAATTCCTAAAGATGTGTATGAATGAAGCTATGAAAAGTCCAAAATGGAAAGTGGCACTAAAAGATGAAATGGATGCTCTTAACAAGAATGGTACATGGAACATCACCACTCTTCGTACTAGAAAGATTTCTATGGGATGCAAGTGGATCTTTATTGTCAAATGCAATGCTGACGATTCTCTTAATAGATACAAGGCCAGACTTGTGGCAAAAGTGTTATACTCAATCCTATGGGATTGACTACTATGAAACCTTTGCCAATGTAGCCAAATTAAACACCATAAGAATCCTAATGAGCACAGCAGTAAACATGGACTGACAATTGACTCAACTAGACATCAAGAATGCATTCTTGAATGGTGATCTAGAAGAGGAAGTTTACATTCAAACGCCCCTAGTTTTGAAACACTAGGAAGAAAGGGTGAAGTTTGCAAATTGAAAAAAGACATGTATGGACTCAAACAGTCTACCAGAGCCTGGTTTGAAAGGTTTACTAAGTTCATGACCATTCATGGTTTCCATCAATGTCACTCTGACCACATCCTAGTTGTCTATGTAGATGACATCATCCTAACAGAGAATGATCATATTGAATCATACAGATAAAAGCCTCTCTTGCAGGGGAATTTGAGATTAAAGACTTAAGAGACCTCAAATATTTCCTGGGAATGGAAATTGCAAGAGTAAAGATGGCATTTCCGTCTCTCGAAGGAAATATACTCCAGATCTTTTGAGAGAAACAGGGATGCTGGGATGTAAACCAGTAGACACCCCTGTTGAGCATGGTCTCAAACTAGGCAAAGAAAGTGACAGTCCACTTGTGGATAATGGGAGATACCAAATATTGGTAAGAAAACTCATTTATCCCTCACATACCAGACCTGACATATGTTTTGACATATGTTTTGCTGTAGGTTTGGTCAGTCGGTTCATGCACAATCCCACTGAGAGACATGCATGCTGTGGAGAGGGTTCTCGGATTCCTGAAGAAGAACCCTGGACAAAGACGTTTGTGCAGGAAAAGCAACTCAAGGGAGGTCCAGATTTATACTAATGCTAATTATGTTGGTGCAATAACAGATAGGAGATCTATCTCTGGGTACTACACCTATATATGGGGAAATCTAGTCACTTGGAGGAGCAATAAGTAACATGTGGTGTCAAGAAGTAGTGCAGAAACTGAATTTAGAGCACTGGCACTTGGGATTCTTCAAGGCATATGAGTTCCTTATCTCTACTCCTGTCCAACTCCTATGTGACAGCATATCTGCCATTTGCATTGCTGAAAATCCCACTCAACATGATAATACTAAACATGTTGAGGTGGACATACATTTATAAGAGAAAAAGTTGGCAATGGAGATATCCTTCTCACTCATGTTCCCTCAAGAGATCATCAAGTGATGGATATTCTGACTAAAGTTGTGAGCAATCAAGTTTTTCAACATCTTCATTACAAGCTTGGCTGCATAGATATTTACAGCCAACCTTGAGGGGGAGTGTTGAATTATGTTGATTATCTAGGTATTATCCTAGTCTGAATCCCTGTAATTAGGAGTGGCCCTGTTTATACTGTTCATAGCCATTGCAATTCAGCAACTTGGCTTTTATAGCCGTTCTAAGTGGTTCCTATATAAACACAGAACACTTATCACACACGATAAGGTTCTTGAACAAAAGTATTATCGTTTCTCTCACTCTCTTGCTCAAATCTACAGTAAAGTTTCTACCACATCTACGAAAGTATCTGATTAACACAAAATGCAGAATCATATAAACCAATACAGCTCGTGTTATATTATTTCAGATATCATGAATTAGAAAAATAAGGAAAAACAAGAATTACTCCCTCCGTCACAAAATATAAGTCATCCTATATCTTTAGATTTGTCCTACACTATTAAGTCATTCTACATTACCAATGCAACATTGATTACCATTTTTCTCTATCTTACTCCTAATTTATTATCAATCAAACCACTCTTCGTTCCTTAACAACGATTGCATTAATGATGGGCAATGGGTATTTTAGACATTTCACCTTAAAATTTATGACATTCAACCAATTTCTTAGTCAGTGTGAAAACTTCTAAGATGACTTATATTTTGGGACGGAGGGAGTATGTGCTTTACGGGAACAGATGTCATACATTTTCAATTTTAAGCGAGTCAGACAATTTACGGAGCTGGGAAGCTTCCTCCTGAAGAGTCGACAGTGTTTGTGAAGTTCTCCTCAACTCCTGAATTGTCTCCGATTGCATAATAACCTATCAAAACCAATCGACAAAAGTCAAAATACGAGTATTATGAAGCCCAATTGACAAAAGTCAAAATAGGACTTCATAATACTCAAATATAGAAGCGAACATTGCAAATATATTCTGTAATTGACATGATCTCACTAGCATAAATGGACACTCAATGCATGCTTTATTGTATAATATAGGAAAAGATGTAAAGCCAAAAACTGCACGGTTGTAGTACGTCTGATGGATTGGTTACAGACAGTGAAAGAAACAATTAAATGCCTTGTGTGTCACGTCAGTTGCTCAATAAGAAGTGAAATATGAGAATAAAAATGAATCAGTTGGTAGATGTAGAACTTTAGACGAGAAGATAATTTAAATGAAGTAAAACTCTTACTCATCTCAGTTGAACTGAGGAGTTTTAATTAATAGAGAAAGCATAACAACAAGAACAACAAATAAGGTGGCGAATAAACACTCATCACCTACCTGATTAATGACTATTTAATCAAGCCAATTAAACTAACATCTCTGCCTAACTGTACACATATAAAAGACGGAAACAAAACACCAATAGACACAAATATATTTACATATTTCAACAATAAAAGAAAAATGAAACAGCATTGCTAACTCCATAATTATCAATTTGCCTCTGGCACGCTTTAGAATAAGTTCTAGATTAGTTTGAAGGTTTCAAAAAAGAGCAGGACAACTAGAAAAATATCAAGTCAGCATAGCATAGCTAGTTTGATTCAGAGAATCATCCAAGAATAATATGTGAAACCTTGAATACTAATCCACCGATATTTAAGGGAGTTAAAGGATAAATAGCATTCAGTATGAAAATTTTGACAAGTAAAATGAGAGGCACAAATTTTACTTGTATTCACATCTCGAAATCCATCAATCCTCCTCCTTCCTCCCACTAAGAGGACATGTGTCTTATCTACTGACCGCACCTACTTTCTTTCAGACTTTCACATTTTTATGACAATGGAACCCACCAAAATCTCTGCAAACAAGCTCTGGAATGCATGTTTACTCAACCAAAGCATACCTGTCTTTCATAATTAGCTTGAGTGACATGTGATTTTTGACGTTCATTCTCCAAATCATCCTTAATAGCAGTTAGTTGAGTTTCCATAACAGCAAACTGGGACCTGTCATGATGTAATTATGAATATCATGAAAATTCCAAGACAAACTCACAGAACACAACTTATTTAGGACACACGTCTTTGTTGAACATTCCTCCCGCATGTTTGCAAACTTTAGGGAAAGAGTAGCAAGAGCTTCTTTTTTATTTGCAATTGCAGAAGCTATCTCCTCAGCTTTGAGGGTGCATTTTGCTTCAAGTTCATGAAATTGTGCTCCAAGAGAAAGAAGCTCTGTTTCAAGTAACTTCACAACGTTCTCTGCCTATAGAAAGGAGAACATAAAACAGTAAAAACGCAATCCAATTACCAGCTCATTGGTCATTAAAAAAATTACAATACCTCAGCTTTCAAGTTTTTGTGGGCAACTTCCAGCTGCTTGAGTGCAGCATCATTTGCCTGAGCTATGCACTTATACTGCAACAATAACAAATGAAGATACATCTAAATAAAAGACAAAAAGTTATTATAGAAAGAGAGAAAGGAGGAAAAAACAACTCATTCCAAGTAATCTTGACTCATTCTGTAGAAGAATATAAGTTAAATGAGGAATCTTATTATGCATTTTTATTATCTGCTCCTGTTGGTTAATAAATCTTAACCCAGCTGTCAGTCATTTAAGTCTAAAAGGGTCTCTTGGCATTCTACCGCCCTTTCTTTAATCCTACTAGCCGTTGTAACCTCTCCCTATTTAAACCATTGTAACACATCTGCTATAAATGAGAATGTAATACACTTTTTCCTCTCATCTTAAACTCTTCATGGTATTAGAGCTTTCAGGCTCGTAAATCGGAAAAAATTTCTTCCATCTCTTCAACTTCTTCTCCATCATAAATCACTTCGGCTTCAAATGGAAATGCCACCTCTGGCATTTCAAACACAATTCCTACGCCGTTACTACTCACAAGCTTAATGGCAACAACAACTTACATTGGTCTCGATCCATGAAAATGTTTGTTGCGGGCAAAGGGGAAATGGAGTTTTTAAAAGTGGATTCTCCCACTCCTGACCCAACGGACCCCAAATACAAACAATGGGACATTGAGAACAATTTGGTTATGCCATGGCTCATTACGTCTATGACTCCTTAAAATTGGCGCAATTTCATTTAATATGATTCTATCTCTGAAATCTGGAGTGCAGTACAAGAATTGTACTCAAAATCTGACAATATTGCTGAAATTTATGAAAACAAGGCTCAGATTCAGATTGTTAATCAAGGAGATCTCACTGTGACCCAGTATTACAACACTAACCAGATCATGGCAACAATGGACCTGCAGCACAGACGCAAAGTTGTATAAGAGTATCATTAAAAATGAAAGGGTGTTCAGATTCCTAATTGGTCTGGACCAGTGTATAGATGATGTCAGAGGTACGATTTTGAGTTCAAAACCCTACCCTCTCTCAAGGCAGCATACTCTGAAGTTCGTTATGAAGAAAGTAAGAGAAGGCTAATGGTCAAAGATCCTTCTAATATTTCTGACACCATCCAAAAAGACTGCCCTTTTTTTCAAAAAACACAAGGAAGATCTGCTGGAAAAGGAAAAAAAGGAAAAGCTCTGGTGTGATTTTTGCAAAAGGAGCAGCCATCTTAGAGGAAAATGAAGGAAATAGCATGGCAAACCAAACAATGAGAAGCCTGGCAAACAGCCACCAAAGAACAGAAAGGAGAGCTATGGCAATATTGCATCCACTGATTCCAAGGGTGCTGCTGATCCATCCCCTTGTACAACTGAACAAATGGAGGCTCTAAGAAAACTTCTCTCCCAACAGCCTCAAACTCCTCTGCTCATCAAAGTGATGTTGCATCTATAGTTTTTTCAGGTAATTCCTCCTCCTCTCATAATGCAAACCTATATTTAAAACACTCCTGGATTGTAGATTCAGGAGCATCCACTCATATGACTGGATACCCTAATCTTCTCCATGATTACACAAAACATAACTACCCACACTCTGTTAAAATTGTTGATGGATCGAAGTCTTGTGTACAAGGTTCTAGATCTGTTACCTTAACAAAATATATCATTCTAAGGGATATCCTTTATGTCCCAAACCTGAACTGCAATCTTCTTTCCATTAACAAATTTACCAAAGATTCTAATTGCATAATTGTTTTCTCACCTGATTCTTGTGAGTTTTAGGATTAAATCTCCAATAGGAAGATTGGCAGTGCTAAACTGGCTTCTGGCTTGTTCATTTTCTCCAAGAAACTGAAGGATTTTAATCATTTTGTTGCCTTTAAAAGTTCTCTCAATTCTTATGTTATGGATGATGTAGTGAAATGGCACTATAGAATGGGACATCCTAGTTTTGCTTATATGTACAAGTCATATTCTGAGTTATTTAAGAATAAAAATGTAAGGTGTATTCACTGTGAAGTTTGCCAATTCTCCAAATATACTATCCAATGTTTTTCAATCCCTACCCAATAAAGAGTCTCAACTATTTGCACTTATACACAGTGTGTAGAAATAGAGAAAGAAAAGAGAAGAAGATAGGAAACTCTTTCTTATTGATAAAACTGCTTATCGGGTATGAGAAGTGTAGTCTACACTTTATAGAAAAGCCTCCAACGGCTATAAACTTTATCCAGCTTTCCAACGGCTAATGAACAGTAAAAACAGTTTACTGTTCATTAGCCTTACATAGAAGAAAACAGAGAAAAAAAGGCTAAACCATATGTAATTAGCACTAGATTAACACTAATATAAAACACCTAACACCATCTTTCAACACTCCCCCTCAAGTTTGGTTGTAGATGTTGATGCAGCCAAACTTGAAGTGTAGATGGTTAAAGATTTGAGTTGAAACAGGCTTGGTCAATACATCAGCAACTTGTTCTTGAGTCTTCACATGAACTAGGGTTATATCTCCATTGTCAACCTTTTCCCTTAAGAAATGTCTATCCACTTCAACATGTTTTGTCTTGTCATGGTGAGTAGGATTCTCAGCAATACTTAGGGCAGAAGTATTGTCACATAGGATTTGAATAGGTTTAGAATTTTTGAACCCTAGTTCATTAAGTACCCTTTGCACCCAGATGCCTTCACAAACACCAAGTGCCAAGGCCCTCAATTCTGATTCAACACTACTTCTTGAGACTACATGTTGCTTCTTGCTTCTCCATGTAGTGAGATTGCCCCAAACATAAGTGCAGTATCCTGTAGTTGACCTTCCATTGGTTTGATCAACTGCATAGTCAGCATCAGTGTAGATCTTTACCCCCCTTGATACATCCTTTTTGAAGAGAAGACCTTATCCAGGATTTTTCTTTGGAAACCTTAGTACTCATTCAACTACTTGCATGTGTCTCTCCGTAGGTTGATGCATGAATTGTCTCACCAAACCTACAGCAAAACAGATATCAGGTCTGGTATGTGATAAATATATAAGCCTTCCTACCAGCCTTTGATATCTCCCTTTGTCCACAAGTGGTTTGTCAGACTCATTTCCCAGCTTTAAACATGGCCGGTGTTTCTGCAGGCTTACAACCTAGCATACCAGTTTCTTTTAGGAGATCTAAGCTGTACTTTCTTTGGGATAAAGAGATGCCTTCAGAGTTTCTGGCGATCTCCGTTCCAAGGAAGTACTTTAGATTTCCTAAGTTCTTTATTTCAAACTCAGAAGCCAACATATCTTTGATATTTTTTATTTCATTACCATCATTTCCTGTTAAAATGATGTCATCATTTCCCAGATCTGAACTTTGTAAACAAAGTATGGTCAGAATGGCATTGATTAAACCCATTCTTTTCATAAAGTTGGTAAACCTTCCAAACCAGGCCCTTGGGGATTGCTTGAGCCCATAGAGGGACTTTTGCAATTTACAAACAGTACCCTTCTCCCCAATGGGTTTCAAATCCAGGGGGAAGATGCATATAGACCTCTTTTTGTATTTTTCCATATAGAAAGGCATTATTAACGTCCAGTTGGGTGAGAGACCAATCAAGGTTAACTACAATGCTCATGAGGATTTTGATGGTGTTTAGTTTGGCTACAGGGGCAAAGGTTTCATGATAGTCAATCCCATAGGATTGAGTGAAACCTTTGGCCACTAGCCTAGCCTTGTACCTATTTAGGGATCCAACAGAACATTGTATTTAAGAGTGAATATCCACTTACACCCCACTGGGTGTTTGCCCTTTGGCAAGGGAGTGATATTCCAGGTTTTGTTCTTTATAAGAGCATCCATTTCTTCTTTAAGAGCAGCCCTCCATTCTGAGACTTGCATAGCATCATGAACATTCTTTGGAATGTTAATATTATCCAAACTAGTAGTGAAACCATGGAACTATGGTGATAACTTGTCATAGGACAAGAAGTTATACAAAGGATGAGCAGTGCACTTCCTAATCCCTTTTCTTTGGGTAATAGGCTTGTCATCAGTGTCCTCATAATCATTAGAACCCTCAGAGTCATCAGTTTCTGAGGCTCTTTTGAATCATCAGTTTCATGTGATGACTCGCTCGATTGATCACATCAACATCGAAATTTCGTATGGGATTTGATGTGCAACTTTCCTTTTTCTGGTATACACAATAATGTTAGTTTTATTTGTGGAGCCAGAAAGAGGAGCATTGTCATGTTCCTTGTTTTCTGTTTCAGGAGTAGAAGACTCTTTGTCCTGATTTCTAAGGTTGGGATCATGAGTGTCAACATCTCCAGGAACAACAATGTTCCATGAGTTGTGATACTCATCAAATCCCTCCCCCTGAATCAAGGCATTGTAATAGGGTATACTTTCAGTCTCAGAGAATGTAACATCCATAGTGGAGTACATCTTCTTAGTAGTAGGGCAGTAACACTTGTAGCCATTTTTTAGTAGAGTATCCCACAAAAACACATTTCACAGATCTAGGGTCAAGTTTTCCTCTGTGTTGAGAGTGAATGTGTACAAAGCATGTACTTCCAAACACTTTCATTGGGAGACTTCCAAATGGTTGTGAGGTAGGGTAGTGTTCCTTGAGTACGAACTGTAGTACCCTTGATGGCATCCTATTAATTAAGTAAGTAGTTGTAAGGACAGCCTCAACCCATAGGAATTTGGGAACATGCATGGTGAACATTATGCTCCTGGCCACATCCAAGAGATGTCTGTTTTTTCTTTCTGCCACTCCATTTTGTTGGGGTGTATCAACACAAGTTCTGAGATGTACAATCCCTTTTTCAGTAAAAGAGTTGGTAAGAGATTTTTCAAAGTATTTTGTGCCATTATCAGTTTCAGTATTTGAATCTTGGATTCAAACCGAGTTCTGATCATGGTATAGAAATCTTTGAAGGTTTCTCCCACTTCAGACTTTTCCTTTAGAAGGAAGAGCCAAGTGACTCTATTGTGGTCATCTATGAAGCTTACAAACCATCTCTTTCCAGATATTGTAGCTTTCTTAGATGGACCCCATATGTCACTGTGTATCATGGAGAAAGGTTTAGATGGAGAATAGCCTCTACTAGGAAAGAAAGATCTTGTATGTTTAGCAAGTTGACACACTTCACAATGAAAACCGGAAAGTATTTTTCCATTAAAAAGATCAGGATACAAGTTTTTCATGTAAACAAAATTAGGATGGCCAAGTCTGTAATGTAATAACATAATCTGATTACATGTGGAAACAGAATTGTTATAACTAGCTAGGCCTCTAGGAATTTCATCAAAAAACTTGTCAGTGAAGTGAGTCTTGAAAACAAACAATCATGAGTGAGAATTATCACTACCAATCTCCTTCTTGGAGCTCAAATCCTGAAATTTACACCCATTAGAATGAAATAAAACAGCACATTTTGAGTCCTTTACAAGTTTACTAACCGACAATAGATTCCATTGCAAGTTAGGAACATAAAGAACATTCTTAAGAGTTATTTGTTCACTAATGACAACATCCCATGTACCAGAAATTTGGAGATGTCCCGTCAGCAATCTTTACTGTGTGAGGTGATTCACACTTGGTTATTTTGATAAAGAGTTCAGGATTTCCAGTCATATGACTGGAGGCCCCTGAATCAACAAGCCATATGTTTCTAATCACATGATTATTGGTATAAGCATTAAAGCACACACCTGTATTAGCCATAGTTGCAATCCCTTGAGGAGCAGGAGTCTGAGGAGTTTGAGCAGATAGAAGCCTTTTCAAAGCCTCAATTTGCTCTTTACTGAACTCACTTTCAGACTTATGTTCTCAATGGTAGCAAGTTTGGCAGAATTTTCATAATTCTCAGGTTTCCAATTAAGAGGCTTGCCATGGAGTTTCCAGCAAGTCTCCCTTGTATGGCCAGTCTTTTTTCAATGATCACAGACAGGCCTGTTGTTCTTTTGTTTCTGATTTTGATAGGACTGAGATTGAGAAGTTCGCTTAGTAAAGATAGCACTATTTTCCAGAGATGTAGGAGGAGTAGTACTACTCAGCATGAGTTTCCTCCTACTCTCTTCATGTTTAACCTCAGCAAAAACCCTTTTGATAGAGGGGAGGGGTTTTTTACTTAAGATTCTCCCCCTCACATCAAGGTTGGAGTTAAGTAATGTTCTAAAACTCGCTAGGCGAAGTCGATGCGCTACAGGGGTGGCGCCCAGGCGGTTTTTTTTTTTTTTTTAATAATAATACTTGTCCCATATAAATCTTACATCCTATGATCATAAAACATAAAAATCAAATAAAAATGTGTCAAAAGATCAAAAAAAAACGAGTAGCGAAGAAGAAGAGGGGGGGGGGGAAATGGGATGCGGCTGAAGAAGAAAGGGGACGGGGGTTGTTTTTTTTTTTTTGCTTGCAAGTGTTTTTTATTATGTTTTTTGGTATTTATATATATATATATATATATGTCAAGGGAAAAAAAATTAAAAAATTGCAACCCTAATCGCCTAGGTGGCGCCCAGGTCGCCTAGCACCGCCCAGAAGACACAGTCGCCCAGAAGATGTCGCCTAGGGTGTATTCGAGACGCTTGGGGTGCGCCTAGCGCCTAGGCGGCGCCTAGGCAACCGTGTTTTGCGATTTTTAGAACACTACTTAAGTCCCATTAGGATTAGGAACTTGAAGATCCTTCTTTGATTTTTCAAAGACTTATAAGTCTTTGCATCATCAGCAGACTGCCAAGAAATGTTTTCCAAGCTGTCAAGTTGTTGCCAGGACCTAGATAGCATATTGTAGAACATGGTGACACAGAGATCACCTTGCATCATATCTTGTACCTTAGCTTCAATCTCATAAGCTTCTGAGATGTTTTCTTGTTTTGAATATAACTCAGCATCTCCATTCCATATCTCCTCGCCCTCGGCAGTGTCCATAAGAATGAAGTTTTCAGCAGTATTTGGGGTCGAGGACCCTAGAAGAATAGCCATGACAAGGCTGTTGTCAACCCTCCACTTCTTGTAGTTGGGTTGACCCTTCTCTGGTGCTCTGCTTTCTACAGTAAGGTATTCTTCCTTGTCCTTCCCAGTGATGAGAAGTCTGATGGATCAAGACCACTGGAGATAGTTACACCATTGAGTTTATGAAAATGACATTATAGGGGTTCGGTGATCCAAGAAGGATTTGGTGCTTCTTCCCTTGAGTTAACCTCTGGCCTTCTAGGGTAAAATACATCACTGATAAGAGATGGTTTGTGACCTTTATAGATGGCCATATTAGTGTCACATGGACATTTCTGATGAAAGAAAAATCTGAAGTTGGATTGATTTTTCAAACTTTCTACAAAATGGTTATAAATGAAAAGAATATACTAGCATAAAAATGTTTAAAACTGATAATGGAAAAGAATATTTTTGAGAAACACTTAACTTCCTTCATTCTTGAAAAAGGAATTGTTCATGTTAGCACATGTGTTGACACCCCACAGCAGAATGGGGTGTTTGGAAGAAAAAACCGTCACTTATTAGAGGTTGCCAAATCCTTAATGTTTTCCAAGCATTTACCTAAGTACCTATGGGGAGATGCCATTTTGATTGTCACTTATCTTATTAATCGCATGTCTTCTAAGACTCTTAAATTTAAATCCTCTAAACAAGCCTTGCAAGACTATTATCCACACATTCATAGTCAATCTGGTTTACCCTTGAAAGTGTTTTGAAAGTGTTTGGATGTGTAAGAAATAAAGCAATGAGAGAAAGTATTCTTATATCATTACAATAAAAGATCATTAAATGTTATTACAACAACTACTCCCTTAAATACTTTTAAGAAAGGAATCCAACGGCAAGTTGGATGAAAGAGAGTGCTGGGCACTGTTCCAACGGTAATAAAAGGACAGTGGCCCAGCACTTTAAACAACTAGGAAAAAGACAAACTAACAGCTCTATTGCACCCTAATCAACACCTTAATTAATATAAGATTAAGGATAAATAAAGGGATACAATTAGCTACAGTTACAGCTACAGTAACAAAGGGTAAAAAGGTCATTAGTCATTATTTCCAACACTCCCTCTCAAGCTGGTGAATAGGATATCAATCATTCCCAGCTTGCCAAGAAGATAGTTGAGAGGTTTCTTTGGTAGGCCCTTTGTTAGGAGATCAGCAATCTACTCTTGTGAGTGAATAAAGGCAGTCTTGATCAACCCACTGTCCAGTTTTTCTTTGATAAAATGCATGTCCACTTCCACATGCTTGGTCTTATCATGTTGCACAGGGTTATGTGAAATATCTATGGCAGACTGATTATCACAGTACAAGTTCATAGGAGAAATTCTTTGGATCTAAAGATCATCCAGAATGATTTTGAGCCAAGTAATTCTCATACACCAATAGCCAGGGATCTGAACTCCGCTTCTGCACTGGACCTTGCTACAATAGGTTGTTTTTTACTTCTCCATGCTAAAGGATTCCCAAACAAGAACACACAATGTCCAGAGGTAGATCTTCTATCATCTTGACACCCTGCATAATCCTTGTCTGTGTAGGCAGCCATAGTCTTCTGATCCCCTTTTTAAACAGAATGCCTTTCCCAGGACAACTTTTCAAATAGTAGACAATCCTTTCAGTAGCCTTCTGATGACATATCTTTGGATTATGCATGTATCTACTCACCACATTGACAGCATAGGCTATATCTGGTCTGGTGTGGGATAGATAGATGAGTCTTCCCACCAATCTTTGATAGGATTGCTTGTCCACTTGTTCATCTTCTGGTGCAAGGGTCAGACCATGATTTGAATCAATAGGGGTATCCACTGGTTTGCATCCCAGCTTTCCTAGATCCTTAGGAAGATCCAAGATATACTTTTGTTGGCAGATAAAGATCCCAAGTTCAGAGTATAGGACTTCAATTCCTGGGAAGTATTTCAACTTCCCTAGTTCTTTTATACCAAACTCTTTGCATAAAAAGGACTTTACGAAGGCATTGTCACCCACGTCATCCCCAGTGATGATGATATCATCAACATACACAAGGAGAACTGAGATATTTCCAGATCAATTATGCTTGATGAATAGGGTATGATCCCCTTGACTCTGTTTGTATCCCAGATTCAGTTTTGGCAAATCTACCAAACCAGGCCCTAGAAGATTGCTTTAATCCATAGAGGGTCTTGTTTAGCTTACAGACCTTACCCTTATCAGTTTGAAATCCCGGAGGGACATCCATGAAAATGGTTTCCTCCAAATCACCTTGAAGAAAAGAATTCTTTACATCATATTGATGTAATTTCCAGTCTAAGTTGACTGCCAAAGATAACAAGACTTTCATAGTGTTCATTTTTGCTACAGGGGCAAAGGTTTCAAAGTAGTCCACCCCATGTGTTTGGGTGTACCCCTTTGCAACAAGCCTAGCTTTATGTCTTTCTAATGTCCCATCAGAGTTGTATTTGATGGTGTAAACCCATCTACAACCAACTGTTTTGGCACCTTTAGGAAGAGAGACAAGATCACAGGTCTTGTTCTTTTCCAAGGCCTTCATTTCATCTTTCATAGCATTTGTCCAGTTTTCATCAGTCAATGCCTCATTTAGATTCTTAGGAATAGAATCATTGATCAATCTTATCATAAAATTCCTCTGATTTTGAGGAATCTTATTGTATGATAGGAAACTCCTCAATGGGTGTTGAGTACATGCCATTTTGCCTTTTCTTACAGAAATGGGAATGTTCCCTTCTTCCAATGGAACTGTGGGAACTTCAGAAATATTATCATAAGATTCAGACCACTCATCACTTTCAGTTGATTGAGTTCTAGATAGGCTCTCCTTATCAGAGGGTTGAAACTCCTCATTCACAGTATGCCGTTCAAGGGTATTATCATTTTCAAGAGGACCCACATTCTTCAATTTGATCAAATTTCGTCTTGTATAGATAATAGGATTTTTCTCCCTTACTTTATCTCCCACATCAGCATTTTCTGTGGGATGTGAGTTGTTGCTTTGAGGATTACCAGATTCATGAGTTTCCTCATTAATCTCTGGATCACCCTCATTGGCACACTGGTCAGTCTTCTCCCCCTGACTTGTATGGTCAGGGTTGTCATCAAGGATATACTAATCTCTTTCAAGATCAAAATGTAAGTTCTCCCCCTTAGATGTAGATGTCCCGGGAAAATATGAACTTTTTTCATAGAAAGTCACATCCTTATGATAACTTTCTTAGTAGGGGATGGTAGCATTTATAACCCTTTTGTGTGTTTGAGTAGCCAATAAACACACACCTTAAGGCCCTTGGGTCAAGTTTTCCCCTGTTGGGTATATGGATATGAGCAAAGACTTCACATCCAAAAACTTTGGGAGGAAGTCCCTCAGATTTCAATGAGTCCGTATAAACACCTTTTAGGACTTCAGTAGGGCTTTTTCTTTCCAGAACTCACTAGGGAGCCTGTTGATTAAATGAGCAGAAGTAAGTACTGCTTCTCTCCAAAAGTTCTTAGGTAGATTCATTTGGAATAAAAGAGCTCTTGCAATTTCTAAAAGGTGTCTGTTCTTCCTTTCAGCCACCCCATTCTGTTGGGGTGTATGAACACAAGAAGAATCATGAATGATCCCCTTTTCCTCAAAGAAAGGATTAAGGGATTTGTTAAAGTAATCTTTTACATTATCAGGTCTTAATCTTTTGATCTTAGTATCAAACTAGGTTAGGATCCTGTTGTAAAACACAGGAAACACATGGTTCAAATCAGACTTGTATTTCAACAAGTAGATCTAAGTGGTCCTGGAGCAATCATCTATAAGAGAGACAAACCAATGAGCACCATTAACGTAAGGAGAAGTGGAAGGTCCCCATATATCACTGTGAATTAGATCAAAAGGATTAGAAGCAAAGTGAGACTGAATAGGATAATTAACTCTTTTATGCTTGGCAAAGATACATTCATTACATTTAAAATTCTCAGCATTTGAATCCTTACATAAAGTAGGAAACAAATGTCTTAAAATTTGAAATGAAGGACGTCCTAATCTTCTATGATACATCATGAGTTTATCACTATTATTCTCAGAAAACAGCAGGTTTTTTTAAAGGTTTCTTCATCGTTCTTTTGATTATTCACAAAATAGAGACCATCTTTTATCATAGCTAGTCCAATCTTCCTCATTGTTGCCAACTCCTGGATCACACAGAAATTAGTAGAGAATAAAACATAGCAGTTTGAATCTCTAGTTAGTTTTCTGACAGACACCAGATTAGCAGACAGTTCAGGAACAAATAGGACTCCTTTACGAGTAAAGGAGTCATTTAATTTCACTTTCCCAGTCCCAGCAATTTTAATAGTAGAGCCATTAGCAACAGTAATGCTCATGTTAGTTTTGCATGGGACATAGGACTCAAAAGATGCAAATCATGGGACATGTGATCAGTAGCCACAGAGTCAACCACCCACCCCTCAGTGACCTTTGGATTTAAAAGGTTAAGGGAAGCCATACCTGAAAAACCATAGCAGATGATGGAGTTTTGACTTGAAGCAGTCTGATTTACTCCTTGAGTGCCTTCTTTTTTACTGCTAGAACTTGCAGCATGAGCTAGGGCATGTCTGCTTAGTGTGTCTGCTTTTCTTGCAGTGAGTACAATAGAGGTTATCTCTATCAGAAGTTTTCTGATTTTACCTTTGATTAAAAGGCTTCTTTTCTTGAATTTCCCTAGACTCATTTGTCTTAGGGACTCCAGATTTGTTAGGACCAGCAAGGAGAGCAGAACTCTCAGTATTTATGGGGTCAAGCATGACACCCCTTCTTCCTTCTTCTGCTCTAAGAATAGATATTGTTTCATTTAGAGTAGGAAGATCACCCTTCCCCAAGATTTGAACCCTGACTGGATCAATATCCTGGTTTAAACCAGTAAGAAAGGCAAAAATCCTCTCTTTTTCCATCATTCTCCTTAAAATAGTAGCATCATCACTATTTTTCATCTTAATGCATTGATAGTCATCTAGTTCTTGCCACAAACTTTGGGGAAGTCCAAAGTATTCAATGATAGACTTGTTACCTTGTTTGGTGTTTTGAATCCTTGCCCTTATCTCATAGATTTGAGCAGCATCATTCACCTTAGAGTAGGTTTGATTCACATGATCCCAGATTTCCTTAGCAGACTCTAGGAACATGCAAGTATCAATGATTTTTGGAATCATCGAGCTCGAGAGCCAAGACATTACCATAGAGTCCTCATCCCAGTTAGAGTACCTAGGATCAGTTGTTGAAGGACCGGTCCCCAGAAGATGACTGATTTTACCTCTTCCGTTCAAGAAAGTTCTGACAAATTGGGACGATTTTAGGTAATTCTTCCCATTGAGCTTATAGGCTGCTTGAATATTCTGTAACTCCCTAGAAATAATGGGAGTTTCATAACAATTCACTTCAGCAGAGCTTATAATAGAAGATACAGCCATGAAAGAGGGGGAAGTTTGAATTTTTTCGGAAAAACAGAGTGGAAAGAGAACCTAAGTCTCTGATATAATGTAAGAAATAAAGCAATGAGAGAAAGTATTCTTATATTATTAGAATAAAAGCTCATTAAATGTTATCACAACAACTACTCCCTTAAATACTCTTAAGAAAGGAATCCAACGGCTAGTTGGATAAAAGAGGGTGATGGGCACTGTTCCAACGGTAATAAAAGGACAGTGGCCCAGCACTTTCAACAACTACGAAAAAGACAAACTAATAGCTCTATTGCACCCTAATCAACACCTTAATTAATATAAGCTTAAGGATAAATAAAGGGATACAATTAGCTACAGTAACAAAGGGTAAAAAGGTCATTAGTGATTATTTCCAACAGGATGCATTGCCTTTGTTCACATCTTTGCTCAAAATAGGAGTAAACTTGACCCTAGGGCTGAAAATTCTGTATTCTTAGGCTACTCACCCAATAAAAAAGGATACAAATGTTTTTCTCCACACACCAACAAATTTACAACTATGCTGCTGTTACTTTTTTTGAAGATAAACCATACATCAAGTCCAGCAATGACGACTATGTGTTTAGCTATCAACAGTGGGATCATGTCTCACCCCCTTTGTGTCCTTTGAATTCTATATCTCCTGTCACTAGCTTGCAGGAAATTGAAGCAGCCCCTGCCGCTACACCTCAAAAAACACACCTGGTTCATGTATACCACAAGAAGAGGTTCAAGAATCCCTCCGCATGCATTGACTCCAAGACTAATGACACCCCCAATGAGTCCAAAACTCCCTCAAGGCAAGGTGTCTCAGGTATACTTGATTCTGCCAATGTTGAATTTGACGCTGGTATGACTCCAAACCCTACTCAAGATCCTCTACTAGAATCTGCTAACTCTACTTCACCCTCTCCTCAACCTGTAGATTATTTACACATTGCTCTCAGAAAAAGTACTAGGTCTTGCACTAAACACCCTTTAACATTAAATCTTCTTTCTTCGCTTCGGGGACGGAGGTCCTACGGTAGGTAACAGCAGGCACAAGCAACTTGACAGAAGGGGACCAGCGCTTTGAAACGGATTGTATGTCATGTGTCCAAGCTCTTACGCACCCGTCAGATGACTTATTTGTGTTCAGTTGTATGGCCCGTGATTGTCTAGCGCTACTGCCGTCTTTTGTTTCTTCTTCCTTTGCGTTTGTCTAACGAACTAGTAATGTCCTTACCCACTCGCAAGGGCAGGGAAGTCAAAAGCAGCAAAGACGAGGTATTTGTATGTGTTCCGAAAGGGAAATTTGGAGATGCAAGAGAGAGCTGGTAAAAATGATGATTCTAGCTTCGGCAATGAGCAGGACAACCAACCTGGGGGTTCGGGAATAAGACCAAGAGGGTAACGTGTCAAAGACATACTCTCAACTCAACCAGAATAGACCGTAGCTAAGATTCTGGTATAATTTTATGACATGATAAATTGTCACCTAGTTTCTCTTTATTTACAAAGACTTTGGAGACCGCCTATATTCCAAAAACAGTTTATGATGCTCTCAAAAATCCTGCCTGAAGTAGGCTATTCAGGATGAAATAATGGCATTAGAAAAGAACAACACTTGGATCTTATCTGATCTTTCCCGGCAAACACCCTGTTAGTTGCAAATGGTTGTTTACCATTAAATTTAACCCAGATGGAACTATCAACAAACATAAGGCATGCTTAGTTGCTAGCGGTTTTACACAGATTTATGGCCTAGACTATGAGGAAACATTTACACCTGTTGCTAAATTAAATACCATCAGGATCCTCTTCTCCTTAGCTGTAAACCTTGACTGGCTTTTGCACCAATTTGACATTAAAAATGCGTTTTTAAATGGTGATTTAAAGGAGGAAGTCTTCATGAAGATTCCTCCAAGTTTTAAGTCCCCTCATACCTCACATAAGGTCTCCAGGCTTAAAAAATCTCTATATGGGTTGAAACAATCTCCTAGGGCTTGGTTTGGCAGGTTTTGCTCAAACTATAAAGGACTTTGGATACAAACAATGTAACTCTGATCATACTTTATTTACAAAACAGTCGCGTTCTAAAATCAGTATCCTTATTGTTTGTGGATGATATTATTCTCAAAGGTAACAATGCTACTGAAATTGAGGAATTAAAAAAGGTCATTGCACAAAGGTTTGAGATCAAAGATCTTGGGAATCTGAAGTACTTCCTAGGCATGGAGGTGGATAGATCATCTATCTGTCTCTTAGAGGAAATATACTTTGGATTCACTTCAAGAAACAGGCATGTGAGGCTGCAAACCTGCCACCTCTCCTACGGATGCAGGCCTCAAATTAAGTGACTTCAAAGGTTCTACTCCAGTCAACAAAGGAAAATACCAAAGACTAGATGGAAAAATCATTTACTTGTCCCATACCAGGCCTGACATTTGCTAAGCAGTCAGCCTGGTGAGCCAATTTATGCATGATCCTAGACATGAACATATGTGTGCTGTCTATAGAATCCTTATGTACCTAAAAACAGCCCTGGGCAAGGCCTCATGTTCAAGAAATCCACCCACAGAGACTTACCGGTCTACACTGATGCAGATTGGGCTGGCTCCCCTACTAAGAGAAGATCTACAACAGGATATTGCACCTATTTATGGGGGAATCTCTTTGCTTGGAGAAGCAAGAAACATGCAATTGTCTCCAGAAGTAGTGTTGTAGCTGAACTCCGTGTGTTGGTACTTGGTGTTTTGTGAGGGCATTTGGAGAAAAAGGCTTCTCTCTAATCTGCATATCCCTGCTCCTGCACCTATCAACATTTTTTGTGACAACTTATCTGCCACTAACATGGCTCCAGATTGTATCTACCATCACAAGTCAAAGCATGTGGAAATTGATAGATTCTCCTTCAAAGAAAAGATTGAATGCAAGGAACTCACTCTCATTCATGTTCCTTCTCAACATCAACTTGCGCCTATTGCTTGTAGAAAAAGATAGGAGGAAAGAAGAATTTTATTGTAACATAAGGGCAGGTTACAATATAAAGGAAAACCTCCAACAGCCAGAAAACACTGTTCCAACGGCTATGAACAGTGTTTTCTAGGAAAAAAACATAAAGTAGACAAAAACAGGGAAAAATATCCTAATTACATCATTAGGACACTAAGGAAAAGAGATAAAAAGATATTAAACTATAGTATTAACCTATATTTTAACACCCCTCCTCAAGCTTTGTTGTGGATAGAGTAACAACCTAGCTTGCTTCTCATTCTGGTGAATATAGGTAGAGCAGATCCCTTAGTAAAAATATCAGCCACTTGATCTTGAGAGGGTATGAATTCAATGCTGATCTCTTGACCTTCAACCTTTTCTTTGATAAAGTGTCTGCCAATGTCTATATGTTTGGATATGTCATGATGAATGGGATTCTCAGACATGTTGATAGCAGACACATTATCACAAGATAGAAGAATAGGATGCTCTTTCTTGATGTGTAGGACAACCAGGATCTTTTTGAGCCACAGTCCTTCACAAATACCTAGGGCCAAGGCCCTTAATTCAACCTCTGCACTGCTTATAGAAACCACTGGTTGTTTCTTACTCTTCCAAGTTGTGAGATTTCCCCAAAAAAGGAGCAATAGCCAGTAGTAGATCTTCGATCAATCACAGAACCTGCCCAATCACAGAACCTGCCCAATCAGCATCAGTGAAGACTTGGATCTGTCTATCTTTAGATTTTTGAAGATAAGACCTTGACCAGCAGTCCCTTTTAGATACCTCAGCATCCTATGGACAATATCAAGATGTTCTTGACAAGGATGATGCATAAATTGGTTGACCAGACTCACTGCATAGCATATGTCTGGTCTAGTATGAGCCAAGTAAATCAATTTTCCCACCAGTCTTTGGTATCTGCTTACGTCCACAGGGGCAGATTTACTCTCCTTTTCCAACTTCACCCCAGGGTCAATAGGAGTGGAGGCAGGTTTGCAATCAAGCATCCCTGTTTCAGTAAGTAGATCTAAGATGTACTTTCTTTGGGATATGAAAATCCCCTCCTTAGATCTAGCCACTTCCATTCCAAGGAAGTATTTCATCTGTCCAAGGTTTTTAACCTCAAACTCCTTTGCAAGACAATGCTTTAGGGATTCAATCTCAGGGACATCATCCCCAATTATGATAATGTCATCCACATATACAATGAGGATGACTCTTTTCCCAGTAGGAGACACCTTGGTGAACATAGTGTGGTCAGCTTGACCTTGTATGAACCCAAGGTTCTTAACAACTTTGGTAAAACGACCAAACCAAGCTCTAGGGGACTGTTTCAGTCCATAAAGAGCTTTGTGTAATTTACACACCTTATTTTCTGCTCCTGGATAGTCAATTCCAGTAGGTAATTTTAAGTATACTTCCACTTTTAGGTCACCATTTAGGAAGCCGTTTTTCACATCTAGTTGGTGTAAGGGCCAATCTAGATTCACAGCAATAGATAGGAGCACCCTGATGGTGTTTAATTTTGCCATTGGTGCAAAAGTCTTCTGGTAATCTATGCCATGAGTCTGAGTGTAACCCCTAGCAACCAATCTAGCCTTATGCCTATTAATGGTACCATCAGAGTTGTATTTCAAAGTGAAAATCCATTTGCACCCTACTGTTTTCTTTCCCTTGGGGAGAGAGGTCAGTGTCCAAGTATGATTATTCTTTAAAGTTTGTAGCTCCTCATTAACAGCCTGTTTCCACTCGGGAATCCTTAAGGCTTCATGGATAGAGTGAGGAATATTGTTTTTATCCAAGCTTTGTATAAAAACTTGATAAGTAGAGATATTGTCTATTGCTAGGAGATTATATAAAGGATATTGGGTGCAAGCCCTTGTTCCTTTTCTCAAAGCAATAGGTCTGTCATCATGGTTAACAATGCTAACAGATCTTTCTGGTGATTTTGAGGTAGTAATATCCTCAGATTGACCTTGAGATGTGTCATAAGATTCGGAGGGATCAACATCCTCAGAATGAGGTTGATGTTCTTGATTTTCAAGATTATTTCTGTTTCTTCTAGTATAGACTAGTTGGACAGGAGGTCTTGGGTATAAAGGTTCTGGACTCAAATTTGATGAGTTTTAAGTATTATCAGGGGTAGTGACATCCCCTTCATTTATACATTCTCTGTCCAAAGAGTGCAAGGTACTAGGACTCATATCCCATCCTTGAGAGGAGAAAATAAAATCCTATTGGATTCCTTCTTGATCAAAGAAGGGTTTTTCTTCAAAGAATTTAACATCAATGGTGTTAAAGAACTTTCTGGTTTGAGGGAACATTTGTACCCTCTTTGTCTAGGAGAATAGCCAATAAAGACACTTGAATGCCTTAGGTTCAAGTTTGGTCCTGTGGTGATTGTGGACATACACAATACATCCAAAAACCTTAGAAGGTAGAGTTTGTATCAAGTGTCTGGATGCTATGCTTTCAGACACAGAACATCCACAGGGGTTTTAAACTTCAACACCCTAGATGGCATTCTATTTATGAGATAAGTGGCAGTCAAGACTGCCTCTCCCCAGAAGTGCTTGGGCACCTTCATTGCAAACATGAGGGCCTTAGAAGTATCTAGGAGGAGCCTGTTCTTTCTCTCTGCAACCCCATTTTGTTGGGGAGTGTCAACACAGGAGGTCAGGTGGATGATACCCTGTTCCTTGAAGAAAGTTCCCAGTTGTTTTTCAAGATACTCAGATCCATTATCTGACTTGAGAATTTTGATATCAGTATCAAATTGATTTTTAATCATGAGGAAAAAGTTCATAAAGATAGCTCCTGCTTCAGCCTTTTCCTTCATCAAGAACACCCAACAGAGTCTGGTGTGATCATCAATGAAGGAAATGAACCATCTTGTACCAGTGATATTCTTGGCCTTTGAAGGTCCCCAAATATCACTATGTATAAGATGGAAGGGCTTGGAAGGAGCATAAGACTTGGTATGAAACACAGTCCTACTTTGTTTTGCCATACAACAGACTTCACACTGAAAATCTGAGACATTCTTATTGATAAACAAATGAGGCATGAGCCTTTTTAGATACAAGAAATTGGGGTGACCCAATCTATAGTGCCATAAAACAATAGGGTCACTATTATTACAACTAACAAAACCAGTGACGAGCAGCATTCTGTTCATTCAGAGAGCCAGTGTTAGCAGGCAGCAAGTAAAGGCCAGAAGTGGCACTAGCATTGCCAATCATCTTCCCAGAGTTGGTCTCCTGTGGGACACATTTATTCTCATGAAACATCACAGACAATTTTTGTCTTTTAACCGTTTATTGACTGATAAGAGATTACAGGACAGATTTGGGACATAAAGCACCTGATCAAGGATCAGATCCTTGGAGAAAATGATGGATCCTATCCCTTGAACTTTGGAAGTGGATCCATCAGCAATTTTCACAAATCTTTCCTGTTTATAGGGAAGAAGGGAGTGAAACAACCCCTTATTCCCAGTCATATGTTTAGAGGCACCAGAATCAACAATCCATTGTTGTTGACCATGGTCAGATATAATGTAGGAATGAGAGAGATTACCATAGTGTGCCACAGAAGCAGTGGAAGTGTTTGAAGGTGTGCCAGAGCTAGGAACAGAAAGAAGGAGTCTTTTTAGGACCTCCATCTGTTCATGAGAGAAGGCAGGAGACTCCTTAGGAGTACCCTCACTCATGTGAGCAGATAGGGGACCTTGGGACTCTTTTCCTGTCCCAGTTCTAGGTTTCCAGTTAGCAGGCTTTCCATAAAGCTTCCAGCAAGACTCCTTAGGATGCCCAACTTTCTTGCAGTGATCACAGAAAGGCCTTTCCTTCTTGCCCTTTTGAGGGGGAGCTCCTTTTGAAACAAGAGCAGAGGCAGGAGCATCAGATTGAGTAGAAGACTGATGAGGTTGAGTTCCCAGCATTAGTTTTCTCCTACTTTCCTCATGTTTGACCTCTGAGAAGGCAGACTTGAGGCTAGGAAGAGGAGATTTGCCAAGAATCCTACCCATCACATCGTCTAGACTAGGGTGCAATCCCATTAGGAAGGAAAAGACCATGTCATTCTCAGTATTTCCCTTGTCAATTTTTGCATCAACAGGGCACATCCATTTGTGATCACTGAAAAGATCAAGTTGTTGCCAGATTTTGTTCAACTGGTTGTAGTCCTGAGTGACTTCTTGATCACCCCGCCTCAGATCCTTCAATTGAGATTTTAGATCATAGATGGCTGACGTGTTGTCCTTCTTGGAGTGGAGTTCATGAACAGCAGCCCAGATTTCAGCTGAAGTGTTGTAGAACATGCTTTGCTCCTTGGTCATGGACCCCACAAGCCATGACATAATCACATTGTTTTCAGCTTTCCATTGCCTCGCCGAGGATCGTTTTCGACGAGCTCGGCAATTTCTCCAAGCAAGTATCCTTCCCCGCTCTTTCCAGCAATGAACATGAGCAGGGATCTAGACCACAGATGGTAATTGTTTTCATCGAATTTGTGGTTTGTGAGGAGGTGTGAGTTATCATTGCTACCTCCCTGATTGAGTGTAACTCCAGTTGAACTTGAAGGTGGAGTTATATCAGTGGATTCAGCAGTAGATGCCATTTTTGTGATTTTGAAGAAATCTCAGAAAATGGGATTGAGGAAGAAGAAGATCTTTAGGTACAAGTCTATGATACCATGTAGAAAAAGATAGGAGGAAAGAAGAATTTTATTGATAGTTCCTTATGAAGAACATAAGGGCAGGTTACAATATAAAGGAAAACCTCCAACAGCCAGAAAACACTGTTCCAACGGCTATGAACAGTGCCAACGGCTATGAACAGTGCCAACGGTATGAACAGTGCTTTCTGGGCAAAAAACAGAAAGTAGACAAAAACAGGGAAAAATATCCTAATTACATCATTAGGACACTAAGGAAAAGAGATAAAAGATATTAAACTATAGTATTAACCTATATTTTAACATTGCTCAAACTTTATTTCAGTCTGTTGCTAGCAAGCTTAGCTGTCTCAACATCTACATCCAAGCTTGAGAGGGGAGAGAGGGAGGGGGGGGGGGGGGGGGGGGGGTGTAGTATACGTTATATGATAAACCTTATTATGTATTTTTATTATCTGCTCCAGTTTGGTTAATTAATCTTAACCCAGCTATCAGTCATTTAAGTCTAAAAGGGTCCCTTGGCATTCTGCTGCCCCCTTTCTTTAAATTTTAGTAGTCGTTGTAACCTCTCCCTATTTAAACCATTGTCACACATCTGCTATCAATGAGAATGTAATACACTTTTTCCTCTCATCTCAAACTCTTTACATTCCAAGTCCTTTTCGTTGGAAAGTGCCTCGAGCAGCTGAAGAGCAAAGAGGAGGTTAGTGGTGGAGGTTCCTTTGGCACAAAAATAGCATGCCAAGATTTGCTTTAAAACATGCCTAGCTTCCAAACAGGGGCTGAATACTTTGGACCATTTGCTCCAGTGCGTGAGGCACAATATGGTAGGTATGTGATGTGTTGGACATGGATGAATCCCATTGCCATCTTTTCTTTTCTTGCCCCTCAGTTCAAATGATTTGAAAATAAATGCTTAGGAAGCTGGAGTTCAAGGAGAGAATGGTTTATTTGGAGGCTGCGTTGAATTGGCTCTACTGCACATGATTCTGCAGCAAATTTTAGCTAGATCTACTGAGGTTGGGCTTTTCGGGGTCACTTTCATGGTTTGGATCAAAAGAAATAAGAGAATGTTCAAGCAAAAAGAAATCCCAAATTTTGTGGTCGAAACTGAGGTGCTCAATACCATTAGGATTTATGTTACAAATGGAGAAAAGTAGTTAAAAGCAAGCTCTAATGGAATATAGCATAAAATTTGCCACATTTTCCAATTTTTGATGTATGATAGTTTTGCATAATCTCCGTCCAAATTAATAGTCGTTTTGAAAATATTCACACAGATTAAGAGAGTGGATGCATGAAGTCTAAAATAACGTAAAATGACCTAATTCTAAAGTCTAAAATAACCTGACAATGAATTGCTGATGATAAGTCTAAAATAACCTGATAATGAATTGTTGAAGATAAAGTCTGAAATAACCTCTTACTATCATTAATGCAATGAAGGTAAAGATTGAAAAGTTGATGGATGAATAATGACTTGGGGTAGTATGAGAGAAAAATGTAATATATGTTGTTTTGGTATTCTAAAGTGTTTAATATTAAGGGACAAATTTATTTTGGCTAAAACGACTAATATTTTGAAGGTAGTATTTTGATTTTTGTTACTCCTAGAAGGATTGTAAATATCTCTTGATTGCCACACAAACAAACAAAAGAAAACCAAACAAATTCGCCTTAATTCTCTAATTACCATGTCAAAATAGCCTGGCAACCCAGGATAGGCTACGCTAATGGGGCATCGTAAGAGTGTGTATGCATTCGATACGAAATAAGAGTATATCCTAAGCTGGAAAGAAGTCTCATAAAGTCATTCAAGATATACAATCTACAATGAGGGTTTACGGATGATCCCGGAGAGTGAAGAAGAGAACAAAAAAAGCATGTAATCGAATCCAAACAAAAGCCATAAGAAGATCACACTAAGTACCTGTAGCATGTGCTCCTTGTTGACGTGTGCTTCCTCTCTCAATTTGCCAAGTTCTTCATTAGCAGCATGCAAATCTGAATTTGTCTGAAAAGTTCGGAACCATAAGCAGAACAATAAAGTAAAAGGTACCAGACACAAATCATTCAAGTGTGAAAAATGACATCGCAATGCCTGAAGGAGGAAATTTTTCTATTTACACGAGGAAATAACAGACTTCTAGGCTTTGCATGAAAAAAGCTCATTGAAACATTCATAAGCATATAAAACCTATACATGGAGTAAAAAGTTGTCAAAAAAGGCAGTGAAGGCAAGAATAGACATTGAAGCAACAGGTGTTGCAGTTGCTAGGAAAGAGGAATTACTGTTGGTATGTCAAGGGTATTTATGATAATTGCTTATTATATTTTTCATGCATTTTATTTTTTTATTTTATAGCCGTTGCTAGGCTGTTTTAGGGTCTAACTTGTAATTAGGAGTTAATAGGCCCAGATTTGGTGTGATCAAAGGAATTAATCCAGTTGCCTTTATTAGCATCTGGATTTCAAATTCATTCATACAATCCGCGTTTGAAAGTCTTTTCTTGTAGCTTACTTAGAGGTCCTGTCTCAGAAGATGAAATCATAAATAAGAATTATTTATTCCTACTTTCTCACATAGTATCAGAACCTTCTTTCTAAAAAATAAAATTCGAAAATATCATTTTCGCCATTCTTCTCTGAAATAAGGCCACTAAAAATCATCAGCTTCCTTGACTGTAGTGATCTCCAGAATGGAGGAATCAACTGCCAGTCAGTCCGGGAATGTTGAGAATTATGTCCCCAATTCAAATTATAAGTTGAATGGGGTTAACATTCTCATCTGGTACAGGGAAATCATGATGTTTATCTCCAAAAACCGAAAGTATAATTACCTTACTGGGGCAATCATTCAGCCTAAACCAGAAGATTCGCTATAATGACAATAACATGGCTGATTAGCACTATGCCTGTTAATGAGATATTTGTATTTTATGACAGTGCAGCAGAGATATGGAACGTAGCACATGAGATTTATGAGATCAAAACGCAACTCAAGGACCTAAAGCAAGGAGACACTGACGTAACAGAGTACTTCAACACACTTAGTAAGTACTGGCAGCAGTAGGATCTCTTTGAAAACTATAGTTGGAAATGCCCTGAAGATGAAAAGAACCAGGATATAATAGAGAAGGATACGATCTTTATGTTCCTTATAGAGCTAAACCCTGAGCTTGAATATGCATGAAGGGGAATCCTGGGAAATTCACCACAACCTTCCTTAAAATCTGTGTTTTAAGAGGTAAGACGTGAAGAGAGTAGAAGGAAAGTTATGCTAGAAAGTCATCAACCTTCTGGAAATAATCAGAAAGCCTCAGCCTAGGTTGTAAAAAGTAACCCAAAACAGCAAGGTCAGAAAGGAAAGGCCCTGGTGTGACCAATGCAAGAAGCCAAGTCACACCAAGGACAGCTGCTTAAAGCTGCATAGTAAGCCTACAGACAAGAAACCCAAGAGTGGGAATCCAAATGAAAATCAACAATATCATGATGCCCTCAAAGATGAAAAACCTGATAATGATCTATCCATGTTCGGTAAGGACCAGCTGAAAGCCTTGAAGAAGCTGCTATCAAATCAGATTAGCAAAGAATCACACCAGAATCAGCAGCTTATACTCATAGTTGTATTACCTAACATGCTTATAGTGTGGGATGTCCTCATGGTCAGCATTGGATTGTGGATTCAAATGCATCTGACCAAATGACTAGGAATGGTGTGTTGTTTGACAGCTATACACCATGTGGAAAACCAAAATATGTTGAAATTGCTGGCACAGAACAAGGAGTCTTTTTCAGATTCCCTAGAAAAATTTCTTGAAGTGGAGTGCCGTTGATTGCCGTTGAAGCACTTATCCTTAGACTCCCAACTCTTAGTAGTTTTAGACGTTAGAACAGAGTTCCCTTAGTAGAACTTTGAAGCATTACTCCTCTACGACCTTCCTCTGCCGTAATGATAAAATACAGTCTCATTAAGGGATTTGAACCCTAACAACATCAAACTCAAGATTCAAACCATCAAGGAATGCATATATCCTATCTTTTTCAAGAACCTGTTAAAGAGAGGCAGCATCATCACCAAATTTCATTTGAATGCACCGGTAATGATCCAACTCTAGCCACATCACTTGAAGAATACTAGAATACTCATAAAAGTTCTAGCTCTTTGTTTGGCAGATGAGATCTTTGTCTTGATCTCATTTATCTGGGCGTCATCATTAACTATTGAGTAAATTTTCCTAACAGGGTCACACATATCTTTAGCAGATTCGCGGAACATGCAAGTGCCGCTAATCTCTTGGTTTCATGGAATTCCATACCCACGACATGACCACGGAATCCTCCTCATCCGAAGTTCCAAACTTTGGGTCATCCTCAGATGGACTAGACTTTATAAAGTGACTAAGTTTGCCTTTTTCCTGAAGTGTTCTCACCAACTGTGACCATTTCAAAAAAAAATTCCCATTCAAGCGAAAAACTACTTGAATGTGATGAAACTCTTCGGACCAAGCTTTTCTTTTTCATCGCAAAGGACTCAGAAACTGAACTAGTAGCAGTTGAACCAAACATGAATATAAAAAATGAAGTTTAGATAAGATGAAAGGCTGAAGAAATTTGGATACCTAGTGCTCTGATACCATGTAAAGAAAGAGTAGGAGAGTAAATTGTATTACTCGTGTTAAAAAAAAAAAAAGGAGGTTAGGTTTAAATCCTAATAACGGTTAATAACCTTTCAGCTACTTTACAGTTTACACAGATGTATTAAGACAGCTAAATGACACAGCTAAACAAACTAACAAATATCCCAAAAATACGAACAAGAGCAAATGATAAAAAAAAAATACATGGATATATTTCATTCTAACATCCCATGTGCATCTTGCTAGAACAAAGCATATGGAGATTGACCATTACTTCATAAATGAGAAGCTAGAGAGTATGGAAGTGTGCATTCCGTTCCTGCCATCAGCCAAGTAGACAGCAGATGGATTGACTAAGGCACGAAAGCAGGAATTTCATGATTTTGTGAGCAAGGTAAAGGCATGAGTAACACCTATACTCCAATTTGATGGGAGAATTAGACTGCGTTGCATTTTGAGAATAATTCTTGTATTTCTTCCGCCGCCTTTTTTTGGGTTTACTACAGGCTTTGATGTATATGATCATTAGACTACATAGTGTTGTTGCTAGAAAATTAGCATCTAGTTCATCCCCGGAAGCAAATTTAGGATCATCCTTTGACGGACCAGACCCAGTTAAATGGCTCAACTTTTCCTTTTCCTTTAAGAAATGTTCAAACAAGTTGAGAACACTTTTTGTAGAAATTAAGACAAGTATTGAGGAGAAAAAGAGATTTATTGATGAAAAAATACTTGGTAAAGAAATTACAAGAGAAGGGGCCTTAATATAGGACTGAGACAGTCCCAAAAAGGTCTCCAACGGCCTGTACAATGATTCCAACGATCACTGTACAGTAAAAGCAGCCCCACTTGTTCTGGTATTAACCAATTGAACAAAGGGTTAAAAGACATCATAATTAAATGGCCTAAAACAGGGATTAAAAAAAACATAGAACCACTTGTTCGGTATTAACTTAAAAGACATCATAATTAAATGGCCTAAAACAAACATAGGGTTAAATTAATTAGGACACTAATTTCAACACCCCTCCTCAAGGTTGGTTGTGTATAGAGATGAACAACCAAGCTTGCCATTAATGTGTAGAAATTGAGCAATAGAGGTCCCTTTGGTGAAGATATCGCCCATTTGGTCTTGAGAAGGAACAAAGGAAATCTGAATCTCTTTGTTCTCAACCTTTCCTTGATGAAATGCCCGTCAATATCAACATGTTTAGAATGATGAATGGGGTTTTCAAACATGTTGATAGATGATTTGTTGTCACGAACGGAGAACCTTCCTTAACCACATGCCTTCACGGATCCCAAAAGAAAATTAGAGTTAGACCCCACTAAAGAGCAATACCCGCTAATTAGGACACTATATGTGTAGATATTTCAACACCTTAGTGAATAGTAGACCTTGATCGGGAGTCCCTTTTAGGTCCTCGAGTTGGTTTGTGTATAGATATCTCCCAGATGAACAACCAAGCTTGCCATTAATGTGTAGAAATTGAGCAATAGAGGTCCATAGACAATTAGTATCACTCTTTTGCCATTATTAGTTTTTGGTGAATTCTTTACAAATTTTTAAGTTTACACACCGGATTTCCTCTTCCTGGGATCTCATACCCGGAGGAATCTTCATGTACACTTCCTCTTCAAGTGTTGATTATTTGACTAGAGAGGAAGTCAAGAGGTAATTGTACATTCCACCCTTGAGAGGAAGTCAAATAATCAACAAGCCCTCGGCTATTTGTCAAGAGAATCATCACAAGTAATTTCATGATTTAGATTCAAGGAAAGTTACATCCATCCCCCGTGTTATAGAACTTCCTTGTAGAAGGCCAATAACACTTGTACCCTCCTTATCGGATGTACTTAGATCCTCTGTAATAGGATTAGAGATTCATTGTCTTCATGAGACTCTCGTTTCTCTAAGTAGATCAAGAGGTAATTGTACATTCCACCCTTGAGAGGAAGTCAAATAGTCAATCGTAAGAGAATCATTTGATTCAAGGAAAGTTACATTTGGTTATAGAACTTCCTTGTATAAGGCCAATAACACTTGTACCCTCTTTTATCTAGGGGAGTACCCAATCAGGATGCATTTGATGGCCTTTGGATCAAGTTTGTTTCTGTGGTGGTTGTGAATAAACACAGTACATCCAAAAACCTTGGGACTAAGGTTTTGAGTGAACTGACAGTTAGGATATATATCTTTACACACACCAATAGGTGTTTTGAACTGAAGTACTCTTGAAGGCATTCTGTTAATGAGGTAAGTGGCTGTTAAGACAGCTTCTCCCCATAGAAATTTAGGAACATTCATAGCAAACATAAGAGCTCTAGCAGTGTCAAGTAAGTGCCTGTTTTTCCTCTCAGCAATTCCATTTTGCTGAGGGGTATCAACACAGGAACTTATATGAACAATGCCTTTCTCTCTCATGAATGTCCCAAGGGTTGTTTCAAAGTATTCTGACCCATTGTCAGACTTTAAAACCTTGATTTCAGTTTCAAATTGTGTATGAACCATGTGATAGAAATTTCTAAATATCATACCAGCTTCAGACTTATCTTTCATCAGAAAAACCCATGTAAGCCTAGTGTGATCATCAATGAAAGTGATGAACCACCTAGTACCAGTGATATTTTTAGCCTTTGACGGTCCCCAAATATCACTGTGTACCATGTTAAAAAAGGCTTAGATGGTTGATAACTTTTCTGAGGAAAGTTAGTTCTGGATTGCTTTGCAAGACAACAAATTTCACACACAAAATCAGTAGGCTATTTATTGATAAACAGAGCAGGGAGTAATTTTTTCAAGTACACAAAATTTGGATGTCCAAGTCTATAGTGCCATAGCATTACATTTTCACTATCAATACTAGAACTAAGACAACCAGAAGCATCCTTTTCAGAGTTCTCATCACCACATAATAGATAAAGACCAGAATTGGTCTTAGCACTGCCAATCATCTTCCCAAGTTTGGAGTCCTGAAAGTTACAGGATGTGGAGGAAAAATTTAGCACCATATTGTGTTGTTGTGTTAATCTGTTAACAGAGATCAGATTGCAAGACAGCTTTGGAACAAAGAGTACATCTTTGAGACATATGCCCTTTATGTTGATGGATCCCATACCCTCTACTTTAGAGGTAGAACCATCAGCAATCCTGACATATCTCCCTTGTGTACAAGGGTGAATGGAGGAAAACAATGTTTTGTCCCCAATCATGTGTTCAGAAGCACCAGAATCAATGATCCATTGATCCTGAACATGAGATTTAAAGGTTTGAGAAATGATACTTGTCTGTGCTACAGAAGCTGAGGATACAACAGACTGGTTTCCAGAGCTGGAAGTGGATTGAAAGAGTCTTTTTAAGGCCTCCATCTGTTCCTGAGTGAAAACTTCTTTCTGGACAGAGAGATTTGCTTGAGATTCCCTTCCATTTCTAGCTTTAGGTTTCCCCGCTGGTTTTCCATGAAGTTTCCAGCAGGTATCTTTGATATGCCCTTGCTTCTTGCAATGATCACACCAAGGCCTTTCTTTCTTTCCTTTGGAGGTTTGTAGAGGCTGAGAAACAAGAGCAGAAGAATTTTGCTGAGGGATTTGGGGAACAACAGCAGCTTGAGTGCTGCCCAACATAAGTTTCCGCCTACTTTCTTCATGTTTCACCTCAGCAAAAGCAGCTTTCAAGTTGGGGAGAGGAGATTTGCCAAGGACTCTTCCCCTAACATCATCCAAATCTGGATTGAGCCCCATAAGAAAGGTAAACACTTTGTCTCTTTCAATGAACACTTTGTGGTTCTTATGATCTTCAGAACAGTTCCACTTATGTTCATTGAACAGATCAAGTTGCTGCCATATCCTACTTAAAAGATTGAAGTAGTGAGTGGCAGTAGAATCTGCTTGCTTCACTTCTTTAAGTTGAGATTTGAGCCCATAGACCTCTGAAGTATTGTCCTTTTTAGAGTAGAGGTCATGAGCAGCCTCCCATACCTCTTGAGCAGTGTTGTGGAACATAAAGTTCTCACTTTGCTCACGAGTCATGGATCCAATAAGCCATGACATGATGATGTTGTTGTTTGCCTTCCATTGTCTGAATTTGGGATCATCTTCTTTTGGTTGGGGAGTATCCCCAGTCAGATATCCTTCTTTGCTTCTTCCAGACACATACATTAGCAGAGATCTTGACCACAAATGGTAGTTATTATCATCGAATTTATGGCTAGTGAGGAGATGATTGTTGGTATCATTCCCTCCCTGAATGAGATTTGCTCCCTCAGAGTGTGGAACAACATCAGTGGAGGTTGATTGTTCAACGAAGACATTTTCTGGTTTTTGAAAAAATCTTAGAAAATTTTGAATTTGAGCGATTTTGGATCAAGTCTCTGATATCATGTAGAAATTAAGACAAGTATTGAGGAGAAAAAGAGATTTATTGATGAAAAAATACTTGGTAAAGAAATTACAAGAGAAGGGGCCTTTATATAGGACAGAGACAGTCCCAAAAAGGTCTCCAACGGCTCTGTACAATGATTCCAACGGTCACTGTACAGTAAAAGCAGCCCCACTTGTTCTGGTATTAACCAATTGAACAAAGGGTTAAAAAACATAATTAAATGGCCTAAAACAGGGATTAAAAAAAACATAGAACCACTAAATTAATTAGGACACTAATTTCAACACTTTTAAGTTTTTTTTCTTCCCAATCAAGCGATATGCTGCTTGAAGGTTTTGCAATTTGCCAGATAGAGCTGGATTTTCAAAAGAAATATTTGAGATCGGCCAGGGACATGTGTATTCGGTTGAAACACATGTATACCGGCTCTGAAAACTTGAGTCGTATTTATGAAGTATGCAAACAATACTTCAAATATGAGCAAGGAAGCTTGAACTTGGAGGATTATTACTTTCAGGTTATGAGCGTATGTGAAGAGAGAAACATGTATCAATCGTTGACCAATGATGTGACTTCAATGGAGTGGCAACAGCCTGCTATAGATGCCATACGGTTTTTATCTGGCCTGAAACCAGAATACGTACCAGTGCAGGCCCCAATACTGGGAGGAAGTCAACTCCCTAGCCTCCCAGAAGTTTTCTCACGGTTGCAAAGAGCATCGCTGGATGCAAGAAGTCGTTCAGAGTCTGGATCAGGTGAAACCATTGAAGAAAAGTCAGCACTTTTTGTGAATACATCCAACAGTTGAGGGTGGACAAGGAGGCAAAAGCAACAGTGGGGTGGCCGTGGGAGCCGTGGTGGTCGTGATACCGGACTAAAGTGTGATCTTTGTGGGAGACAGAATCATACCATTGATAATTGTTGGGATATCCATGGAGGACAGAACAATTATTCAAATTATCAGGCTAACACCATGCAGGAAGATGATGAGGAAGTGTTATCCTCTGAGGAGTATAAACGGCTAACTGAGCAGAAAGGAGAAGTTCCTCATATCTACAGAAAGGAGCAGATATCAGGTCTTACATCACCCCTGGTCAGCAGCCCTAAAGGAGGAAAGAAAGAAACCCCAAACGCAAAACTTACTAAACAATGATGATGACGACAAACAAAGGAAAGAACACAAAGGGAAAAGACAAAATAGATCAACGGAATGTCATCGTTTGTCGTGAGATTTCAATCGGGGTTGAGAAGAAAAGGAGGATTTGGAACATCCCAGACAACTTTGGTGGTAGAATGATCAACTTGAAGGCTTAAAACATTACAGGCCTTCAATTATTAAAGAATTGTCTAGTGTGCCAATTTAAGTGATTTCCGGCATTTGCTTTGCTATATTATTCAAATGAAGTCACGGGGAATATTTTGAATGCAGATAAGCGGACAATTGATCATGATATGTTCACTTATGCGTTCATATTGAAGTGATGGGTACTGAGCATCTTCCTAAATATGTAAGAATTAGAAACAAATGCAAATAGTAAACTCCAAAAGCACACAGCAGTTCTTCTTGAGTAGACATTAACGAAAAAGGAAATGGTCAATTAGTCATATACAACAGCTGAAACTTCTACTGCCCCTCGCTGGAGAGGGAAAACACTGATACGTTAAAAGGAAATAAAATTGAGTAGTACCTCAATATTTGAAGATTTCATCTTCACCAACTCAGAGCAACGAACCTAGGTTAAAGAAAGGGTTAGCAGCAAAATCGTAAGCGGAAGACGGCTGCAAATATAAATTAGATACTTTAAGACATAGACCTCAGCAACAGAGGCCTTAGCTTCCGCTGCAGCTACAGCATGCAAAGCGTCAGATAACTCCTTTTGCAATTCTTCTACTTGTTTCAAAGCATTGGCCATGCCACTTCCCCGTTCAAGTGTGAGATTCCGAGCATTTTCACGCTCCTCGTGAAGCTCTTTCTTTGCAGAAGCCCATTCAATCTGCATTTGTACACTAGTCAAGCAGAATTCTAGAATAAAAGTATCACGGATTTCTTTTTTCCAGATAAGAACCGGAGGATTCATCCTACTCTTATATGTACTTTATTTATATTAAGAATACTTTTGTCTCTATGATATTAGAAGGTTTTTTTTTTTTTTTTTTGTCATAATAGCAAAATAGGAATAAAAGCAGCTTCATTGAAATTACTACTCAACCGAGCACAAAGATAAAAAATATGCCCAATTCAAGAACGCCAGACCTCAATTTGTTTCATGCACTCCTCTTGCTTTTTCCTCTCTGCACATCTGGCCTCCTATAATGAGGAGTCGAAGTTTAACAAGCATAACAGCATTGCACAGTTAATTTCAGTGCAAAAGCGCCTACCTCACGAACTTCTAATGTGCTCTGAAGAGTGTCCAAACTGGCCTGGAGAATTGCATGACATAATTTAGCCCAAAATCACAACCTAATTATTCTACCAAAAAAGGATGAAGATTTATTCACAAAACATAAACCTGCACACGGTGATTTCTCTCTGTGAGATTTCGTATTTCATCAGAAAACCTCTTTTCAGAACTTTGCAAAATTTCCTTCTCTTGTTTCAGAAGAGATATCTATACAACGATGGGAGTAATATTCAGACACAATCCAGACCAGAAGGTAGGAGAAACAAAGCAATATAAGACCAGGGGGAAAAACAAAGAAATATAAAATCAGGGGGAAAAAATATAAGCAAACAGATATGTCAACGATTTCCATGTCAGACTCCAAAAAATATGAAAATGACCTCAATATTCAAATTTCGTGAAACCTCCTTAGCAGCATTTAATTCCTCCGAGCTCTCACGCAACTTTCTCTGGTAATCAATTATCAACTGTGAGAACTCAACATTTCTTGCCCGGACATTATTATACTCATCTCTCTGAGCTTGCCACAAAAAGAAAAGATTAAGCATGTCAGCACCATGCACTAAAAATTACGCAATTGGATGGCAGACTAAAAAGGGCATCTCTAAAACTGGAAGGCATTGACCTGATGTTCGAAGTCATTCAAGGATCTGTCAAGTTTTTCCCGGGCTAATTGAACTTCAATGGCTAACTTATCCTTTTCAGAGCGTGTTGTTATGAGCTCGTTCCTGTAATAACAAACTTATTAGTGTAGTGTTTCTAAAAGAAATACAGAAACAAAACCAAAGGAGTAAATAAAAATACAATTCAAACCTACAAAAACAAAATAATAATAATAACGATACTATTTATAGGGAGTTCTATTGGCACAACCATTTTACTTCCAGCACCACATTATTTGATTTTCATTTTCAACATATCACATAATAACTTCCGGCACCACACATGAGGAACGTCGGTGCTTAGTGATGTTCCTATTAACGACACTGCCACTGAAGTTATTCTCGAAAAGTAATGTAAGTAGCAGTGACTACTTTTTGCAAAAAAAAAATTAATCGCAGTTTGCGAAGTAATTAATTGAGTGCCTAAAGTGATCGTGATGCCGCAATAAAAACTCCTTAACAATAATAAAAATAATAAACAAGAAATAAGTGACACAAATGGAACCAATCTGAGACGAGTCAGGGGGTTAACAAAACTAGCTTTACTCACCAAACCCAAGTAATTATAGAATGCGCATTCTAAAAAAACTCACTACCCAAATTATTTTCAAACAGTTATGTAATGGTGAAAAATCAATTCCAAACTCCGATTTAAATTGCGGAGTGACAATGGAACTGCGTATTTCAACCAATATTTTGATGGTTTTTGTGGTGGCAAAGGAATTATCCACCAGAGTTCTTGTATCAAAACTTCACAACAGAATAGAGTCGCCGAACGGAAAAATAAAGATATGCTTGCGGTGGCTAAAGCACTTCTAATCAACTCAAAATGTCAAAGAAGTTCTAGGGAGATTTTTTTTCCACGGATTGTAAAAACAAAGTTTGAGTTGAAAGACAATTGTAAATTGGTTCTCTTTGACAATTGTAATGTTTTAATACAACCTGCAAGTTTGGAGGACTATAACCGGTTGTATTCTACACGGGAATGGTTTTTGGGGAAATTTCCGATGCATAATTCGAAATCGACTTTAGACTACCGTATTAATGAAGAAACGTCATTGGTTCCAGTGTAGTTCGAATTGCCAGGCCTTCCCCTACACTTGTTTAATAGGCATTATATCTGGAGTTGGCAACTGAGATTGGTCATCCCCCACAAATAGATAATGCAACTTAGGACCTTCGTAGACCCTCGATTGCTCATGTTCTGATTGAAGTAGATCTTTTAAAACATCGGAGTCAATGTGTATGGATTGTGGAAGACGTTCATGATGTTTTTGGCAAAGTACTATTGCAGACACATGGCCTAACTATTGTGAATTTTGTATACGAATTGACCACAGTGAGGGTGCATGCTCATAAAATATCCACCAAAACGTGACAGGAAGGAACCTAAAAAAGGTTTAAAAAAAAAGTTTATAGGCCCAAGTCTAAGGTTCCCAACAAACGGCTGAAGTTCTTCCCACACAAACTGAGCTGGGAAAAGAACATGAGACGATAATAACACAAATGGCGGAGATGCTCTCAACAACGTGCTAGTTGATGTGAATGAACCTGTGGGTCCTACTACTGATTAGGCTAAAGATAAAAGTGCTTTGAACATTAATCTAGCATCTTTTCTAAAAGCAGCAAATAGAAGGCGGACCACAAAATCAAAATGGGAATCCTCCCCAGAAAAATGGATTTAATGTTCTTGCGATTGATGGAGGGGACATGGTGACATAAAAACACTTATCAATGGAGAAACCGGCGCATAAAAATATATTGAGCGATAAATCGGAAAATGTTCCATCTCTGAGACTCCTAATATTGATGATTTGATAGATTTTCATTCAACTTTACATATTCTCTTTGATATAGAAGTGGTCTGGGATATTAATGTGCACGATGCTATTGATGAGAAGCCTTTTGGTTGATGAGCCTTTTGGTTGATGAGGGTATTTATACAATCAATTTGCTGTGTAGATGGAAGAAAGGGCACACAAAACAATCCATTCTCCAACTTTTCCTTAATGAAGTGCCTATCTATCTCCACATGCTTGGTCCTGTCATGTTGAACAGGATCATTAGCAATGTCAATAGCTGACTTGTTGTCACAATATAATCTCATAGGGCCAGATATCTCTGCTCCAATGTCCTCCATAACCTGTTTGATCCACAGGCCTTCACACATTCCTAATGCCATGGCCTTGAACTCTGCTTCAGCAGTACTTCTTGCCACAACAGTTTGTTTCTTGCTTCTCCAAGTGACTAGATTCCCCCATACATAGGTGCAATACCTTGCTATGGACCTCCTTTCCTTGGTACAAGTTCCCCAATCTGCATCAGTATACACAGCAACATTTCTATTTTCACTCTTCTTGAAGTATAGCCCTTTTCCTGGTGTGGTTTTGAGATACCTCAACGACCCTCTAGCTGCTTCCATGTGAGTCTCATTAGGTGAGTGCATAAATTGGCTCAAGGTACTGACTGCATAGGATACATCTAGCCTTGTATGTGCCAGGTATATCAGCTTGCCAACCAGTCTTTGATAGCTTCCCATATCTACAGGTTCACCTTTGGCACTCCCCAGCTTCAAATTGCACTCCATTGGTGTGTTTGCTGGTCTAGCACCTTCCAGCCCTTGTTTCTTTCAGTAGGTCTAGGGTGTAGTTCCTTTGAGTTAATACTAACCCCTTAGAAGACCTAGCTACCTCCATTCCCAGAAAGTGTCTCAGTTGTCCCAGATCCTTGATCTCAAATTCTGTTGCAAGTTGTTTCTTCACACCTGCTATTTCCTCCTCATCGTTCCTAGTGAGGATGATATCATCCACATATACAATCAGAGCAGTCAGCCTGCCTTTTCCAGACCTCTTTATGAACAAAGTATGGTCTGATCTTCCTTGTACAAACCCTATCCTTTTCATGAACTTCATAAACCTGTCAAACCATGCTCTTGGGCTTTGCTTGAGTCCATATAAGGACTTGGTGAGTTTGCACACCTTGTTGCCAAATTCTTTACTGAATCCTGGGGGAGGATCCATATATACTTCTTCCTTCAATTCTCCATGAAGGAAGGCATTCTTTACATCCAGTTGCATGAGTGGCCAATCTAGGTTCACTGCCACAGATAACAAAATCCTGATTGTGTTGAGCTTAGCAACAGGAGAGAAAGTCTCTGAGTAGTCGATCCCATGAGTTTGAGAGTATCCCTTGGCCACCAACCTGGCTTTGTGTCTCTCAATGCTGCCATCAGTGTTATATTTCACCACAAACACCCATTTGCACCCCACTGTTTTCCTACCTTCTGGCAAGGATACAGTTTCCCAGGTCCCATTCTTTTTCAGTGCCCTCATTTCTTCAAGAACTGCTTCCCTCCACTCAGGTACCATAAGAGCTTCATTAACATCTTTGGGTATGGTGGTGGATGACACACTGGTAGTGAAGGCTTTGAAGGATGGTGATAGACTGGCATAGGACAAGTACTTGGAGATGGGGTGTTTTGTACAGGCTCTGGTTGGTTTTCTAATGGCTATGGGAACATCAAGGAGCATTTATTCTGCTTTTGTTCTGGGGGAGTCAGGATTTGTTGTAGGAATTTGTGAGGTAGATTCTGTTTCACTGTCTGATGCAACCTCTGTGTGTTCTGATCCTTCCTCAAGATGGTTGTACATATCAGTGACAGGATCAGGAGTTGATAATTGTGTGGACTCATTGTTGGACTTATCCGCCTTTGTAGGATACTTCCTCACATAAGTTTTGTCTTGGAATGGTCTTTCCTTGAGAGGTTCTACGGGATCAGTATTTCTGATCTCATTTTGATGGCAGTTTTCCCCACAATTGTCCATTTGTTCACCAGAATCAGGTTCTAGGTTATGCCCTGCACTCTTAATTTCTAAAAAATCATAGGATTCTTCGAAGATGTAATCTGCAACAGACATACTCTTATCAGACACACTTGTACTCTTATCAAACACACTTGTATTCCTAGTCTCCCCCTGAAATTGAACCTTGTCAAAAAACATTTTTTCTTCAACAAAAGTGACATCCATGGTGACTATAAACTTTCCATTGGCTGTGTCAAGGCACTTGTAACCTTTTTGTGTGGATGAATATCCCAGAAAACAACACTTTTTTGACCTAGGTTCTAATTTCCCTTGGTTATAAGTGTGGACATACACTGTGCATCCAAAAATCTTTAAAGGTAGTTTGCCTACTAGCCTTGTTTCTGGAAAAACATTTTGAAATAGATTGATAGGTGTTAGAAAACTCAAAACCCTAGACGGAAGTCTGTTGATAAGGTATGTGGCAGTCAGGACACTTTCTCCCCGAATGTCTTTGGGCATTTTGAGGTAAACAAGAGTGCTCTGGCCACTTCCAGTAAGTGTCTGTTTTTCCTTTCTGCAACTCCATTTTGTTGTGGAGTTTTGACACATGAGCTTTGGTGTATTATACCCTTTTCAATCAGAAATCCATCTAAGTACTGGTTGAAATACTTTGTTCCATTATCACTCCTTACAATCTGGATTTGTGTATGGAATTGAGTTTTTACCATTCAAAGAATCTTTTAAAAATCATTTCTACTTCTGATTTGTCTTTCATTAGATACACCCAAGTTAAACGTGTGTGGTCATCTATAAGTGTGATGAACCACCTTTTTCCATTAAAGGTGCTTACCCTAGATGGCCCCCACACATCACTATGAATCATAGTGAATGGTTTTGAGGGGACATAGGGTTGAGCAGGGTATGTTTGTCTGGTCTGTTTTGCAAGAATACAAACTTCACACTGAAAATTCAAATCTTTATTGCTGACAAAATGTTCAGGAAACAATTTTTTCATGTAATTAAAACTGGGGTGTCCTAATCTCTTATGCATGACTAGGATCTTATTCTGGTGTGATTGGACAATTGTGTGGTAACCTCTGCTTCTGTGGTTCAGTTCCAGATTCCAGCACATATAGACCACCAGTGATCTTACACTTGCCAATCATCTTCCCCAATACCTTGTCCTGAAATAGACAACCATCCTTAGAAAACATAGCCTCACGTTTTGATCAGCAGTTAGTTTCCCTATTGTCAATAAATTACATGCTAGTTTAGGAACATGTAGGACATTTTTTAGGATTATGTCTTTTGATATATAGATGGATCCCTTTCCGGCAATAGTGGAAAAGGAGCCATCGACCCGATCCCGATTTTATGGTTTCCTGGACACGGGTTATAGTTTAAAAATAGTTCAAAGGATCCAGTCATGTGGTCAGTTGCCCCAAAGTCAACTATCCACTCAGGTTTGTGACTGACTCCTAACAAAGAAAGGGAGAAATGGTTACCTGACTCAGCAAGGGAGCAGTTTGGTTTGGCCGTCATGGAGAGATGTGAATTTAGAAGCTTACTCAATTGCTCTAGCCGATCCAGTGAATGTGAACATCCTTTTCCTTGCCTTTGGCCCCCTTGCCGGATGTATGCCCCAAAATGTCCTTAGTGTGTCCAGTCTTCTTGCAATGTTCATCATATCTTTCCTTTTCCGTCCCTTGCCCAAATCAGGTAATTCAACCCATTCGGCTTGTGATTTTCTGGAATTCCTGACTGAATGACATTTGACCCTCAATTCTGGAGGTCACTTCAATCGAGGATGAAGTGGATTTGTCAGATGACATTTTTCAGAAAGAGGACAGAGAAAATTCGTTTGCGAAAGAAAAAAGATCAGAGATGAGGCTCTGATACCATGTGAGTGAGAACATAGAAAAAATAATTTTATATTTGAATATTAAACTCTAAGGAGGTTTAAATAGGTTACATATTGGCTCCACCAAATGGCTCCGATTCAAATCAGTTTGAATTTAGAGCTATAAAAGGAAATACAGCTAGTACACAAATCTCCTAAAATCAGGCACATTAAGGCCCTGAATAGTACGCTAATCACACCAGAATAAAGGCAATAAATAGTATAAAAAATGACAATAAATACAGATAGAAAGCCTAACAATATAATTTCTAAAAAAACCTTTATACTAGCAACAATATCCTGGCTCCAACTTGAGTGGGAGTGTTGAAAGAATGATTTTTTATGTTATGTTTGTTTATTTTCATTTGACTGTGTTATAAGGCTGCTGACTTTTTTGTTTTAGTAGGGTTTACACGCTTTTTTATAACAGTGTGTGTAGAGTCATAGAATAAGATGGTTCCTAAATTTTACGATTTTAGGGTTTGGCAAGTTGTATAAATAATTCCCTAGTGTGATGAAATGAAATAAAATAAAATAAAAAACATTTCTGAATTTGTTTTCAACAGAGAGTAACATGAATAATAACAAATAAATATCAGAAACACAGACCTGGTGTTCCCAAGTTCCTCCTCAACAACTTTCAGGCGCTCAAGAGCCTTTTCTTGGGCCTTTCTTGAATGTCCCTGTATTATATTTAACACAAATAATTATGATCGACCCCCTGTTGGGTTTGAGGCAAAATGAATATTCTGCAAGAAGATTTGTAAATGATCATACTTGAGAACATTCTTGTAAATCTATGTTATCGTTCCTCCTCTCTTCTGCAAAGAATATCATGAACACCAACAAACAAGAAAATCAAGTTTAAAGTACCACAATAAACAGAAAATACACCAAAAGGGGAAAAGAAAAATGCACAGCATCCGGAGTTGGTTAAATATTGATAGAAATACACATTTAGAAAATAAAGGTGGGAGGAAAAGTGTATAAGCTTCCCCTCAGTCAATCCATTTATGTACCACTCCAAATGGAAAATGAAATAGAAACAAATAATAAAAAAGGGCGAAGGCCGAGAGGCCTCTTAAGATTGAAGCTTATGGGCATTAGCCCGTGTTTATCTAAATGCTCCAAACTGCTCCAATATTTGATCCACAATAACGTGAAAGACAAAATATATGCAGACTTGAACTACGCCACACAATGAGTTAACTGCAGTCTGCAGAGACAAAAAAGCAAAGAAATACGAACCAGTTGCAACTTGATGAGGTTTGGAAAACAAGCGAGATTTCTGCTCTTCTTCATATAATTTTTTGTACATTGTCACCTAAGCAAACAGGTAAAAGGGATTAGAAGGAATGACTTGGTTGTTCAAAAGCACTAGGTACAATAAGCCTGCTCAATTCTGATCCCTTAGAAGCTTACAGAGGTATGAAGTTGTTCAATCATGTGTTTTTGTTCTTCTGCCTGAGCCGAAATTCGATCAACTTTACTAGCTACCTCCTCATTAAGTTTCTGTAGCTCTTTTTCATATTTCTCCTGAGATCAACACACAACCAGAATTTTCCCCAGATTATGCCTAAAAAATAAATAATGTCTTACCCAGTGCCACTCATTTTATAGTTCATTATACCTTCAACTCTGTTTCTAGGTTCTTGGCTTCCTCAGAAAGGTTACGTACAAGGCGTCTAAGTTGAACATTCTGTTCAACTAAGCCAGTGATATCATTGAAGGGCGGCTGCAAATATTTTTTAGAGCATGAGTAAATGATGCTAACAGACACATCAATTGTATATATCAGTTCACAGAATACATATCCCACCCAAAGTACATGGTGTCAGAGATATGGAAAACAAATGGTACAAGAGAGTATACCAGCTTTTCAGGAATAGCTTGTTGACAGTCATGCGCTGCATCCAACGATACAGGACAACCAGCAATTAGTGCATCACCAGTATCAGGGCTAACAAAACCAGCACGCAGCTGTAAATCTCGGCATTCCTTTAAGAGAACAGCAACCTAAAATTGTGACAAAGGACAAGAAAACTTAATACCAGCCAGGGTATTCAATATGGACATTTTTTCTGGGCGATTGATTTATGCATGTAGAATCAAATGGCACATGCCAGGATAGTCATCAAGGAAGGTACGGTAACCAAACAATCTCTTTGGCATGCCCCTGACACCTTGGGGAGCTCTAGATTAAGTATGCACTGCTAGCATTAAGAGCAAATTAATTAATGGATGAAGAAATGGATCGGTTGTAGAGTTGTCAGCTACTTAAAAGTAGTGGAACAGATGACAAGTATTTTTTGTAATAGGCAAGAAAGATAAAAATTCCATCAAATCTGCCATTGGTCCAAAAGGAACAAACACACATGAAGGAAAAGTATTACAATGATATTCTCTCATGCTTTGGTTAGCATTTTGCGATGGACATTTTTTGGTTTTGTAAATAAGCGAATTTTGTAGATAGGGATCAAAAATTACAACTATCCAAGAGTTTCAAGAACTCAGAGAGTTTCAACTATCCCCTCTTCTTCTTCTTCTCACTTTGACTTCGGTATCCCCTCCCCTCCTCCCCTTCACGCCGCCGACCTCCACCGGACCTTCAAGCCGCCTGAACCGCCGGAGGTGAGTCTCTTTTGGTTTTTTTTTTTTTTTTTTTAATTTTATTTATAGTAATCCAAATGAAATGTGTTATCTTCAGGACCCTGATTGTTTGTGGTTTGATTTTCTGTGTTGTTTTTGTCATTTCGAAAGCAATCATTTTTCTTCCAATCATGTTATAATGGCTTATGTGCCATGTGAATTTGAGAGAGAATAGAATAGTTGCCGTTAAATTCTTCAGGTGACTCATAAGTCATAACTCATAAGTGTGATTCTTATCTCTGTTTTAGTGTTTTATCATGCGAAGTTGACGAATCATATGTGCACCTATAAGAACTTTGGATGTGTTTGTAAATTCTTAGGTTCTTTGGCTAGTTTGCATTATGCTTTAACTTTGAAATGTACTGGATATGTTGGACAATGAAGCAATTGATAACACATTTCATTTGGATTAATATTAATCAATGGTAGTAAACAAACAATGAAACAATTTACAATGAGTAGTTTTTTTTTCTTTTTGGATTTTGACATTTTGTTGATTAACTTGATTGGTTCAAGTCTTAATGAAAGTTGTTAAGTTGATTGTATATTTTGGGTTTAATTTGTTTCTAACTTAAACTTAGTTCATTAGTTCATAGCTAAGTAGCTAAATAGCTAAGTAGCAACTAGCAAGTGAAGTAACTAAGTAAGTAGTAACTAGTTTTGTAACTTTGTTTGATTTTTTTGTTTGACACTTAGACTTATTTATTTTTAGATAAACAATGGCTCAAGAACAAGGAGGGAATGCAAATATTGGTTCTTCTAATGCTTCTTCTTCTAGCCGGAATCCATTGAAGAAACAAAGTGATGATATTGGGTGGGAGTTTGCAGCGTTGTATGAACCAAACAATAATGATAAGTGGATATGTTTAAAATGCGGCAATAAATATAGTGGAGGAGCATATCGAATTAAGGAACACATCTCCGGATACCATACCGGAAAAAAGAAGAATGTGAAAGCTTGTCCTAAGGCGTCCGAGGAGGAAAAGAGACGTTGTAAAGAAGCACTTATTTCAAATGTGACTAAGAAGAAAACCGGGAATGAAGAACATGAAAGGGCTAGGCAAGAAGTTGATATTAATAAAGAGTTGGATGAGATCGAAGTCATTGAAAGTGGAGGAAGCAATAAAAGACCGAGGCCTCTTGGACCCATGGATAGATATGCCTCACAAATCAACCCGGAATCCGTCTCGGATGACACTTTTCCTACGAGAACGAGGCAACAAAACATTAATGATGCACTTTTTAAAGAAAGAACTCAAAGTGTGCATCAATATGTGGCTAAGTGGGTGTATGGTAGCGGCATTGCTTTTAATGCTATTGACAATGAGGCTTTTAGACAAATGTGTGAGGCGATTGGACAATTTGGCCCGGGTTACCAACCTCCAACACAATACCAACTTAGAGAGCCACTCTTGAATAAGGAAGTGGAGAAAACAAAAGAGGCTCTCAAGAGTCATGAAGAGGAATGGGAGAGAAATGGTTGTTCAATCATGACCGATGCTTGGAGTGATAGAAAGAGAAGAAGCATCATGAATTTATGTGTGAATTCAAGAATTGGGACGGCTTTCCTTTCTTCAAAAGAGGCTTCCGGTGATGCACATACCGGTGAATACATATTTAATTATGTGAATGATTGTATTCAAAGCATTGGAGAAGAAAAAGTGGTCCAAGTCGTGACCTACAATGCTTCAAACAATATTGCGGCCTCGGATAAGTTGAAGGCAATAAGACCACGTATCTTTTGGACTCCATGTGCCACTCACTCCATCAATTTTATGCTTGAAGGCATTGCTAAGCTCCCTACTTTCAAGACCATAATCAACAAAGCCAAGAGTTTTACCATATTTATCTACTCCCATCACAAGACTTTGCAAATGATGAGAAAGTGTACAAGAAGAGAGATTATACGACCCGGAGTGACTAGATTTGCCACTTCTTTTTTAACATTGCAAAGTTTATTGGAGAAGAAAGAGGCTTTGAGGCAAATGGTGAATTCTAATGAATGGGAAACGACAAAATGGTCTAGGAGCAAGAAAGGAAAAACGGCTTATTCTATCATTGTACAACAAACCTTTTGGAGTGGGGTTGCTCGTACATTGAAAGTATTTGAGCCGTTGGTAAAAGTCCTTAGACTTGTGGATGGCGATGTGAAGCCGGCTATGGGCTTTGTTTATGGTGAACTCAAAAAAGCCAAGAATGAGATAAAAGAAGTTATGAAGAATAGAGTGGAGAGTTATAAGCCTATACTTGATATAGTGGAGAGTAAAGGAAAGGGGCGTGTTGACACTCCACTTCATTTGATGGCTTACTTGTTGAATCCATACTATTACTACAAAGATGCTTCTTCATTGTCCTCCGATGAACTTATCACTATCCATGACGCGGTCTTTGAATGTGTGGAGCGGTTATTTGAGGATGTAGACATGCAAAACAGTGTGACGAACACTCAATTGGTGATTTACAAGAACTAAGAAGGTTCATTTGGTAGACCTATGGCTTTGAAAGGATGTGAACAATATACATTTGATCCGGGTATGATTATGAACTCTCTCTTTAATCTTTTTGAAGTATTATTTTATTATTAAGTATTAACTATTAAGTTATTAACTATTAAGTATTAACTAAATAATAGTTATTAAGTTCAATAATGTGTTTGTTACTTTTTTTTGTCATTTTGAATTTTAGTTGGATGGTGGTCTAACTATGGCAACCATACACCGGAACTCCAAAAGGTTGCAATGAGGATTCTTGCTTTGACATCAAGCTCTTCCGGTTGTGAAAGAAATTGGAGTGTCTTTGAAGGGGTAAAGTCTTCTATAAACTAATAAAAGTATTCTAATAATTTATCTTATGTAGTTATGTGATAGTGTGATATTGATTTTTTAGTGGTTAATTTAATTTTTGTAGATACACACAAAGAAGAGAAATAGACTAGATACCAACCGAATGAACAAGCTAGTCTATGTTCAATTCAATTCAAGATTGTCTCTTAAGAAGAAGAAGAGGAAGGACAAAGTTGATGTGCTTCTAGCATCAAGTGCTGAAAATGCACAATCTTGGATAGTTGATGGAGTAGATGATGATGACATTGATGAGGAGGTCACACCCGGCTCGGGCCTTACATGGGAAATGGTGAGTGAAGCATCCGGAGCAAATGAAGAATTGCAAACAAGAAAGAGTGCACGAAATATGGGAGAAGTAAGAGAGCTTGATGAAGATGATTTTGTGTCCGATGCCACGGAGGATGATACCGATGATCATGAAGATATGGACTTTGAATTGGAGTCGGACAAAGAGCGTGATATTGTTGGAGTTGGAGACTTGGGGAATAATGAGGATGAGATTGAGAATTGAACTTGAGAGTTGAGACTTGAGTGTTGTGTTGAGTTTAGTGTTGAGCATGACATTGATTTCGTACTTTGGGTTTTGGCTACTATGTTTCATTGATCTTTTTACACAATTTACACATTTTTACTTGATTTTTATGTTTTATGATCATAGGATGTAAAATTTAAATAAGATAAGTATTAATTTTTCAAAAAAAAAAAAAAAGCGCCTGGGTGCCCTGGGCCCTAGGCGCCACTGTAGCGCACCGTCTTCGCCTAGCGAGTTTTAGAACATTGGCTGAAAATGCACAATCTTGGATAGTTGATGGAGTAGATGATGATGACATTGATGAGGAGGTCACACCCGGCTCGGGCCTTACATGGGAAATGGTGAGTGAAGCATCCGGAGCAAATGAAGAATTGCAAACAAGAAAGAGTGCACGAAATATGGGAGAAGTAAGAGAGCTTGATGAAGATGATTTTGTGTCCGATGCCACGGAGGATGATACCGATGATCATGAAGATATGGACTTTGAATTGGAGTCGGACAAAGAGCGTGATATTGTTGGAGTTGGAGACTTGGGGAATAATGAGGATGAGATTGAGAATTGAACTTGAGAGTTGAGACTTGAGTGTTGTGTTGAGTTTAGTGTTGAGCATGACATTGATTTCGTACTTTGGGTTTTGGCTACTATGTTTCATTGATCTTTTTACACAATTTACACATTTTTACTTGATTTTTATGTTTTATGATCATAGGATGTAAAATTTAAATAAGATAAGTATTAATTTTTCAAAAAAAAAAAAAAAAAAAAAAAAGCGCCTGCGCGCCGCCTAGGCGCCCTGGGCCCTAGGCGCCACTGTAGCGCACCGTCTTCGCCTAGCGAGTTTTAGAACATTGAATAGACATCAAATCAAACAACTGTGGGAATTCAATACATATCTTAGGATGAATTTCCACAACGATAGTGAAAAGACGAGAGAGAGAGATAGAGAGAGCATCCTCTTGACTATGCCCCCTAGAGCCACAGAAATAGCCCACAAGAGACCCCCATTTAAGATGATTGAATATGCAGTCAAGCTAATGTAGGACCAAAAGCAATAAGTGAAAGAGGGAGGAAAGCCCGTAGAGTGCGGAGAAGAAAAAAGGAAGTCCCAGGAAACCATGTTGAAGGCTTTAATAAGGTCTACCTTGAGCAAACACATGGTCATGCCCCAATTCTTATGATAATCTTTGACAATGTCATGGACTTAGTACTCAAGAAAAAGAGTGATCATTAAACAGAATCAAAGCCTCCTATGATCACATTTTAATCGCTTCTTTTTATGCTCAAGAGAGTTTGGAATGATGTCATCGAAGGCTTTTGTGAATTCAGGCACACTGCTGGGCATAGGATTTTAATGCAGAAATGCAAAACAGTGAAAGGCCAACTTTTAGACATTGATCTTACTTACCAAAAAACTTGTGCCATTATAAACCCTAAAGCTTAACAAACAAAATTAATAAAAATGCATACAGAGCAAAAAAATCGATGACACAAATCTACAATATAAAATAGACCGCCGAACCTGCTTTTGGAGGTCAACAATCTCTTTTTCAGCTAAAGTGTTATCGCGTTCATGCTTCCGGATATCAACCTGAACACAAATGTATAAATTTCAAATGCTACTTAATAATAATTGGCAGGCTGACACATAAAAGCATCCCGTTGACGAGGTATTGTTCAGTCTTAACTTATAGAGTTATAAAAGGTTTTCACAGACTCGAGGCCATGACTTTTTGACACAAAACTACAGCTTTTTAGAAGCGCCAAGGCTCCTCTTCTACATGATAACAATGCTAAAAAAGGTATCAAACCTTTTGTTCCTGAATTTGTCTTAGTAAAGTAGTTTGTTCAGTAATAGCATGTTCCAGTTTTTCGCTAAGTGAATAGTATGCCTCCACCATTCTCTCATGTTCCGCTGCATGGAAATCAAACATGGAAGTAACCACCATTAAGCACCTCAAAGAATGAAACCATTAAGCACCTCAAAGAATGAAAACACATGATATCTGAAATAAAACAGCAATTGCCTCCTTCCATTTTCCACTCTAAGGTACAAGAATCAGACTTTTCATCAGCATGAGGAACATATAAATGTATTGAAATATATGCCAATACTCCATCCATCCCAAAAATAATATCTTTATTCCTTTTTTGGATGTCCAAATAAAATTTGTCATTTGCTATTATTAAATATACATTCCCTCTAATCGCCCTTGGTTCATAAAAGTTATTAAATTGTATCCATAATGCATTAAAAACGTCAACATCCATGCTACAGATAGTAATGTATCTTGTCTCAATTAATGAGATTCAAAGCAATAAAGACTACATTCTAAGACTATGTGCGCAACTGTGGGATTACTTCTGGGGCAAGAGTATGTAAATACGCACACAAACTGTAAATAATATTTAGATTAAGCAATTGTATTTTTTACATAATCAGATAGGGATTGCAGGAGTTGAATAGATCCTAATCCTAACGGATAGAACAGATAATATTCCAGCCGATTAGATTAACAGCAATATGATCTTTCAGCATCCAGGAAACAAATAAAGCAGTATCCTATAATTACAACTAAATCTCACAAGGAAGTTTAACAGTAAAGTAACTAAATCTGAATATTCAAATACTAATCAATATTCTAACACAAACATGTGAGTGTGTGCATGTGCGCTTGTCCACGTTTATGTATATCATCCAAAGGTCAGATTTAGCAGTCAATCAGGCTGAAAGCCAGGTACCTCGTTCTTCCATGATGACGACAGCTTTCTCTTCTATTTCATAGAGCACCTAAAATTTTAAACCATAAAATAATGAAGCCGTATAGTAAATTAGTCAATTGAATTTCACAAGCAAACATAAAAACTATATCTAAAATACACTGATCACCAAGAAACAGAAACTAAAGATATTACTGTAAAACAAAGTCAACAACTATACCAAAATATTGACATTAGAAAAAAAAATGACTAAGCACATATAGCAAGCAATAGTCTGGCACTAAGCAGATCAGCAAACAAAAACATTAACAAACAATAACGCAGGAAAAAGAAGGAAAAATATCAAATTTCCATCCGGCATCTAAAATGTTAATTACAAAATGTAAAAACTCTTTGCATGGAGAAGATCCATGCAAAGATGTAATAGTGTATATGAACGAGATTACAAGATGATACCTTATTTGAGACTCAGCTTTTGAAATATAAGCTAAAACCAGAAGGTATGACATAAAATAAACCGAGTTTCAAGGAACGAAACAATACACGCAAAATCAAACCAGAGTTCCATATATTTCTGAAGCTATGTGATTGAAAAATATAGAACAAAAATAACACATACACAAGAAAATGGAATGAACCAAACTACCCAACCGAAACAAAACCAGGAAAAAAAAATTAGAAAACAAAACAAAACAAATCAAAAAAATAGTAAAGATGAAATAAAAAAGTCCACATATTTGAAACGTCAAAATTAATGAGAATACTAATCAGCAGACAAAGACTGATTATAGAACATACCCGCTCCAAGATAGATTGAGATTGCTTCCTGCCTACACGCTCATGCCGCAAAGCATCAACAGCTTCTTGATACTTGGAATACATTTTTGCCAACTAAACAAACAAATGCCGAGAAAGATTAATGAGTATAAGAGACCGCACACTTATTCATTTTTTTTATTGGGCAAAAGCGGCACTATTACGATGGTAACATTTTGGCCTCTAAACTTTTTGTTATAACAAACTGGCCCTTAAACCATTTTTTACTAACAAATTGGCCCTTGTTCAGTTTGTATTGGCCATTTCGGTGTCAAAAACTCATTCTTTTTCACATTTGATCACACCAATGTGTTTCTCTTATTTCTTGGAGTTCGACGCAACAGACAACATAAGAAATGGACTTCAGAATCATCTCCAGTGATCAACTTTGACCGTTATATGAGATCAACTTTGACCGTGAAAATGCCGATGATTTTGATTCACGTTATTTTATTCTGTTTGTTGCATTGAACTCCTTGAAACAAGAGCTATGTAGGGGTGTGTTGTTGTTTTTTTATAATGTATGGGTCAGTCTAATTTTTCTAATTGATTAAGGGTCAGGCCAATCTGTTACCAAAAAAGTTGATTAGGGGCTAATTTGTTACTGAAGCATTGATTAGAAGCCAATATATTACAAAAAATAATTTAGGGCCAAAATGTTAAGATCATGAAAATTTAGGGGTCTCCAGTGTCCTTTTCCCTTTTTTATTTTTGTTAAGAGATAAGATATTGCAAAAAATGCACAAAAGATGACACCAGCAGTAGCCTTCATATCTCACCTCTAATATCAAAATAAAAATAAATAAATAAATAAAATGCAAACCAATAAGATGATTAAGTATGAAACATAAACGACCTATATCATTGGGACTAGAAACAAGAAGGGTAATAATAGTTATTTAAACCAGTGTTCTAAAAATCGCGAAAATCGGTCGCCTAGGCGCCGCCTGGGCGCTAGGCGCACCCCGAGCGTCCCGACTTGGCTCTAGGCGACATGTTCTAGGCGGCTGGGTCTTCTGGGCGCTTCTAGGCGACCTGGGCGCCGCCTAGGCGACCTGGGCGCCACCAAATCGATTAGTTGCGATTTTTTTTTTTTTTTATTTCTTTGATAATTGACAGATTTCATATATAACCAAAAGACATAATTAAAAAATAAAAATACACTTAACCTAAAAAAAAAAAAAACTCAAAGGCTCAAAGCCAGTCGGCTTTTCCCTTCCTTGTTCTGTTCTTGGCCGCCCCCCCCCCCCCCCCCCCCCCCTTCTTCTTCTTCTCACTTTGACTTCGGTATCCCCTCCCCTCCTCCCCTTCACGCCGCCGACCTCCACCGGACCTTCAAGCCGCCTGAACCGCCGGAGGTGAGTCTCTTTTGGTTTTTTTTTTTTTTTTTTTTAATTTTATTTATAGTAATCCAAATGAAATGTGTTATCTTCGGGACCCCGATTGTTTGTGGTTTGATTTTCTCGTGTTGTTTTTGTCATTTCGAAAGCAATCATTTTTCTTCCAATCATGTTATAATGGCTTATGTGCCATGTGAATTTGAGAGAGAATAGAATAGTTGCCGTTAAATTCTTCAGGTGACTCATAAGTCATAACTCATAAGTGTGATTCTTATCTCTGTTTTAGTGTTTTATCATGCGAAGTTGACGAATCATATGTGCACCTATAAGAACTTTGGATGTGTTTGTAAATTCTTAGGTTCTTTGGCTAGTTTGCATTATGCTTTAACTTTGAAATGTACTTGGATATGTTGGACAATGAAGCAATTGATAACACATTTCATTTGGATTAATATTAATCAATGGTAGTAAACAAACAATGAAACAATTTACAATGAGTAGTTTTTTTTTCTTTTTGGATTTTGACATTTTGTTGATTAACTTGATTGGTTCAAGTCTTAATGAAAGTTGTTAAGTTGATTGTATATTTTGGGTTTAATTTGTTTCTAACTTAAACTTAGTTCATTAGTTCATAGCTAAGTAGCTAAATAGCTAAGTAGCAACTAGCAAGTGAAGTAACTAAGTAAGTAGTAACTAGTTTTGTAACTTTGTTTGATTTTTTTGTTTGACACTTAGACTTATTTATTATTAGATAAACAATGGCTCAAGAACAAGGAGGGAATGCAAATATTGGTTCTTCTAATGCTTCTTCTTCTAGCCGGAATCCATTGAAGAAACAAAGTGATGATATTGGGTGGGAGTTTGCAGCGTTGTATGAACCAAACAATAATGATAAGTGGATATGTTTAAAATGCGGCAATAAATATAGTGGAGGAGCATATCGAATTAAGGAACACATCTCCGGATACCATACCGGAAAAAAGAAGAATGTGAAAGCTTGTCCTAAGGCGTCCGAGGAGGAAAAGAGACGTTGTAAAGAAGCACTTATTTCAAATGTGACTAAGAAGAAAACCGGGAATGAAGAACATGAAAGGGCTAGGCAAGAAGTTGATATTAATAAAGAGTTGGATGAGATCGAAGTCATTGAAAGTGGAGGAAGCAATAAAAGACCGAGGCCTCTTGGACCCATGGATAGATATGCCTCACAAATCAACCCGGAATCCGTCTCGGATGACACTTTTCCTACGAGAACGAGGCAACAAAACATTAATGATGCACTTTTTAAAGAAAGAACTCAAAGTGTGCATCAATATGTGGCTAAGTGGGTGTATGGTAGCGGCATTGCTTTTAATGCTATTGACAATGAGGCTTTTAGACAAATGTGTGAGGCGATTGGACAATTTGGCCCGGGTTACCAACCTCCAACACAATACCAACTTAGAGAGCCACTCTTGAATAAGGAAGTGGAGAAAACAAAAGAGGCTCTCAAGAGTCATGAAGAGGAATGGGAGAGAAATGGTTGTTCAATCATGACCGATGCTTGGAGTGATAGAAAGAGAAGAAGCATCATGAATTTATGTGTGAATTCAAGAATTGGGACGGCTTTCCTTTCTTCAAAAGAGGCTTCCGGTGATGCACATACCGGTGAATACATATTTAATTATGTGAATGATTGTATTCAAAGCATTGGAGAAGAAAAAGTGGTCCAAGTCGTGACCTACAATGCTTCAAACAATATTGCGGCCTCGGATAAGTTGAAGGCAATAAGACCACGTATCTTTTGGACTCCATGTGCCACTCACTCCATCAATCTTATGCTTGAAGGCATTGCTAAGCTCCCTACTTTCAAGACCATAATCAACAAAGCCAAGAGTTTTACCATATTTATCTACTCCCATCACAAGACTTTGCAAATGATGAGAAAGTGTACAAGAAGAGAGATTATACGACCCGGAGTGACTAGATTTGCCACTTCTTTTTTAACATTGCAAAGTTTATTGGAGAAGAAAGAGGCTTTGAGGCAAATGGTGAATTCTAATGAATGGGAAACGACAAAATGGTCTAGGAGCAAGAAAGGAAAAACGGCTTATTCTATCATTGTACAACAAACCTTTTGGAGTGGGGTTGCTCGTACATTGAAAGTATTTGAGCCGTTGGTAAAAGTCCTTAGACTTGTGGATGGCGATGTGAAGCCGGCTATGGGCTTTGTTTATGGTGAACTCAAAAAAGCCAAGAATGAGATAAAAGAAGTTATGAAGAATAGAGTGGAGAGTTATAAGCCTATACTTGATATAGTGGAGAGTAAAGGAAAGGGGCGTGTTGACACTCCACTTCATTTGATGGCTTACTTGTTGAATCCATACTATTACTACAAAGATGCTTCTTCATTGTCCTCCGATGAACTTATCACTATCCATGACGCGGTCTTTGAATGTGTGGAGCGGTTATTTGAGGATGTAGACATGCAAAACAAGTGACGAACACTCAATTGGTGATTTACAAGAACAAAGAAGGTTCATTTGGTAGACCTATGGCTTTGAAAGGATGTGAACAATATACATTTGATCCAGGTATGATTATGAACTCTCTCTTTAATCTTTTTGAAGTATTATTTTATTATTAAGTATTAACTATTAAGTATTAACTAAATAATAGTTATTAAGTTCAATAATGTGTTTGTTACTTTTTTTTGTCATTTTGAATTTTAGTTGGATGGTGGTCTAACTATGGCAACCATACACCGGAACTCCAAAAGGTTGCAATGAGGATTCTTGCTTTGACATCAAGCTCTTCCGGTTGTGAAAGAAATTGGAGTGTCTTTGAAGGGGTAAAGTCTTCTATAAACTAATAAAAGTATTCTAATAATTTATCTTATGTAGTTATGTGATAGTGTGATATTGATTTTTTAGTGGTTAATTTAATTTTTGTAGATACACACAAAGAAGAGAAATAGACTAGATACCAACCGAATGAACAAGCTAGTCTATGTTCAATTCAATTCAAGATTGTCTCTTAAGAAGAAGAAGAGGAAGGACAAAGTTGATGTGCTTCTAGCATCAAGTGCTGAAAATGCACAATCTTGGATAGTTGATGGAGTAGATGATGATGACATTGATGAGGAGGTCACACCCGGCTCGGGCCTTACATGGGAAATGGTGAGTGAAGCATCCGGAGCAAATGAAGAATTGCAAACAAGAAAGAGTGCACGAAATATGGGAGAAGTAAGAGAGCTTGATGAAGATGATTTTGTGTCCGATGCCACGGAGGATGATACCGATGATCATGAAGATATGGACTTTGAATTGGAGTCGGACAAAGAGCGTGATATTGTTGGAGTTGGAGACTTGGGGAATAATGAGGATGAGATTGAGAATTGAACTTGAGAGTTGAGACTTGAGTGTTGTGTTGAGTTTAGTGTTGAGCATGACATTGATTTCGTACTTTGGGTTTTGGCTACTATGTTTCATTGATCTTTTTACACAATTTACACATTTTTACTTGATTTTTATGTTTTATGATCATAGGATGTAAAATTTAAATAAGATAAGTATTAATTTTTCAAAAAAAAAAAAAAAAAAAAAAAAAAAAAGCGCCTGCGCGCCGCCTGGGCCCTAGGCGCCACTGTAGCGCACCGTCTTCGCCTAGCGAGTTTTAGAGCATTGATTTAAACAGCACTTCCGTTTATGGTGGAACCTTAACTGTTCAATCTAGGCTTCCACACTAGTAGTTGTGTTGAAACACCCCAACAAAACAGGGTAGCTGAAAGGAAAAATAGGCATTTGCTTGAGGTTGCTAGGGCCTTAATGTTTTCTATGCATGTTCAAAAATTCTTGGGGGAAGTCTGTTCTCACTGCTGCCTATTTGATAAACAGACTCCCTTCCAGAGTCTTGAATTTTAGAACCCCTAGACATACCCTAGAAGAATCGTGTGACCTCACCCATCTGTCAACTTCTATGCCTTTCAAAAAAATAGGATGTACTGCTTATGTCTACATCCATGCTAATCATAGAAGTAAATTAGACCCCAAAGCCGTTAAATGCATATTTGTTGGCTACTCTCCAAACCAAAAGGGATATAAGAGCTATTATCCCATCGAAAAGAGATTTTATGTGTATATAGATGTTTAGTTCTTTGAGCATCAGTCCTTCTAACAATGATGGTTCTTATTCCCCTACTTATAACAATTGGGATGTTCATGATCTCCGTATTACTAATATTCACTCTGATTCTACTATTGTGCAGCAAAACAAAGAGACTAATATACTAGGCCAGATTGCAAACAGGCCTCCCATTATGAAAGTTTACTCCAGAACAAGGTTTCGTAACACTTCAATTCCTCAAGAACAAGGTACTAACTCTACTGAGACCATCCTTGCTAATCCTGAACTCCCTCGAGACTCAGGTACTCTCTCACCTTCTCCAAAAGTTGATGATAGACCTATAGCCTTAAGAGAAGGTAAAAGGAGCTGCACTGAACACCCCCTGTATAATTTTATTTCTTATGACATAATGTCTCCTCACTTATGTATGTTCATTAAGAATCTTGACATTGAGTTCATCCCTAGGAAAATTTTCATGATGCCCTACAACATAATGACTGGCAGAACGCCATTTTAGATGAAATGAGGGCTTTGAAACAAAATCACACTTGGGATGTAACTAATTTACCTATAGGAAAGAAGCATGTTGGGTGCAAATGGTTGTTCACTATTAAATATAACTATGATGGCTCCATCAACAAGCATAAGGCAAGATTAGTTGCTAGGGGATTTACTCAGTCCTTTGGTATTGACTATAATGAGACTTTTGCACCTGTTGCAAAACTCAACACCATAAGAATCTTATTCTCCCTAGCAGCTAACCTAGACTGGCCCCTATATCAACTTGACATAAAATGGAGACCTAAATGATGAGATTTACATGTGTATTCCCCTTGGTTTTGAAAACTCAACTAATACGGAAAAATTGTGCAAACTCAAGAGATCTTAAGGTCTAAAGCAGTCTCCTAGGGCTTGGTTTAGTAGGTTTGCTAATACTGTCAAGAGATGTGGGTTCTTTCAGTCTGCCTCTGATCATACCAACTTCTGGAAAAATTGTTGTGTTAATTGTGTATGTTGATGATATTATCATCACAAGGGATAATCACATGGAAATGGACAAGGTAAAGAAGTTCTTGGCAACTGAATTAGAAGTGAGGGATTTTGGACATCTAGGGCATGTTTGGTACAGAGAAATGCTAAGAAAAGAAAAGTGTTGGGAATAGAACTGAGAAAATAATAGATGAGAAAAAAAAAACAGGATTCTCACAATGTGTTTGGTTGTGCAGAGAAAAGATGTTGAGAACCTACTTAATTCTCAACTATGTTGTTTGGTTTGGAGAATAGAACCAAGAAAAGAAAAGATGAAAATGAAAAGAAAAAAAAAAAATAAAAAAAAAAAAATAATATATATATATATATATATATATATATATATATATATATATATATATATATATATATATATATATGCCATTGATGAACGCATATGTAAATATTGATTAAATTAGAATTGGCCTGGTCATGAAATAGTAGGAAAATTGGGGGGAAAAAATAATGACTTAATCAAAATAAAATAGTAATAACCAATCGACATCAACAAAAACTAGCAATATTCAATCCACGGAAAAAAAAAAAAAAGTAAACAAATAAATAAACAAATTGAGGAATAGGGAGACTTTTCTTTTCTCATAAAACATTTCTTTGGGTAGAGATGAGAATCAAAAGCAAGGAAAAGAATCATTTTTTGAGAAAAGATAGCAAGTTGAGAAAAGAGTCTTTTTATATTCTATGAGGAAACTAGTCTACATGCACTCAGGGATTGCTCGTGGGCGAAGACCGTGTGGGATATGTGTGTCCCGGAAGACAGCAGAAGCCAATTCTTTGGGGCACCTTCTGAAGAGGAATGGCTGAACCTGAACTTAGGCCAAGGTTCCGATAGGAAGTGGAAGTATGTTTGGGCAGAAACAGTCTACGGGATATGGTTGTGGCGGAACAAGATCACACACGAACATGTGAAGGAACGGCCACCGGCATGTCTTTTTATCTAAAATTGTGGAACGTGTCAAGAACATCCGGCTAGCTTGGTGCATCGAGTAGCATAATTACTATAGGAGCTTTTGTTTTATGTTCCTTTGGATCATACCTCTTGTAAAGTTTTTTGAAATGTTTGCCCTTTGAAGGCTAAGTAAATAAAAAGATCAACTTTAAAAAATAAAAAAATAAAAAATAAAAACATGTCAAAATTGTCTTTTCTCTTCTCACATGATTTCTACGTACCAAACATGCCCCTGAGGGAACGAACTGATACAAAAAACCAGGATCTGGAAAATAATTAGGGTTCTTGGGATGAAGGTTTGAAACTTTGAAGAATCTTCAAGTTTTCTGGGTAGGATGGATGAAGATTTGAAGATTTTGGATGTTCTTGGGAGGGGGGTGGACGAAATTAATGAACAAAAAACAAGGAACTAAATTTATTTTTCTTTGAATAAGAAAATTAAAGAAGGAAAATAAACGGGGATATTTGATACCTTCGTCGCTGAGCTCTGCTACCAACTGATGCGATACGATCCCAGGAGATCGATGAAAGGAATCAATGAGAGCAAGAAACCCTAACCTAACTGAGCAACAGTGTAGGAAGAGGGCCAAGAACAACTCAACGCTTTGCTCAAGAACGCTGATAAGCTCTCGAAAGGGGTGCAATCTCTACGACAAAGAGATCACTCACTTGCAAGTGATTTTTAAGCCAAATCGACTTAAACAAGAGAAACTTCTTCAATATATTGATAATGATTTTCATAATTGATTGTTCTCAAAATTACAAGTCGAATGCCTTTATATAGGCTACAAAATAAAAGGCTAACAAACTCCTAAGCAATGTGTGACAAATTACTTAGTAATTTTCGCCACTTTATTTCCTAGTGTGCCTAACTTGACTATAATAAGCCCAAATGGCCTTTATTTGCTAAAAACAAACACTTAACATAATATACTAATATATAGACACCTTTTTTCATGTGTTTTGCTATCAACTAGGCCCAAAAGCCCTTTATTAAACAAACTAGTAAAAACAAGGCTAAAATAAAATAAAACAAGTCCAACAAGTCCTCGGGACGGAGCACATCATTCCCTCCCGGTTGGAAAGGATTTGTCCTCGAATCAAAAGGATGTCGTACAGTTCAGCGTCTCGCACCAATCTCGAACAACCAACAAAAATCAACAATGATATACCGGGATCAAATAACATGCGAATACACAACTTCAAATGAATTGTACGCTGATATCGTGAACCATGCTTCACCAACGGAACATACGAAAAGTCTCTTGGCTTGATATAGAGGTCGATGAAGCTCAGAGTTACCGCAAGATAGTCATAGCAATGCAATGTAAGATCTTCATCAACACGCAAGGCAAAAGGATCAATAAAAATGTGTGCCGGCTTGCCACCATTAACAACCGGGGATACATCATCCAAAGGCAATATAGGGGCTGCATTGGATGTATCCAACAGCCCAGTGTCCACCTCATTGTATGATCGTCATGTACCTGCAAAGAAGATTCAACAAGGCTAGAACTAGAGTTTAGTAACATAAAATCTTCTTCTTTCTCCACAATAGACGCTTCAGACAATTCCACTTTCGCATCAACAACTTGACGACCACTTGCAGCGCTTTCCAACTCATCACAATTCACAAGGATCATTCAACTCCTCACACTCAACATCACTCGCAACATAACCATCAACGACAGTCTGATCCCTGTGCACTATCTCGTCCACAACAATTGCCTCATCATCGTTAACTACTTCTGCCACACGCTTATTCTCCTCGGCGATTGCATCTGCCACCATCGACTCTTGGACTACCTCCTCTCGAATGTTAACACTCTCGTCGTTGTTTGCTTCATCCAAGGCTTTTTCCCTTTCGGATTCACGTTTCAAACGAGCTTCCTCATGTGCGGCTGTCAATTTGAGTTGATCTTTGTGGGCATCTTCGGGGGATAAGGAACGGAGTGTAAGTCTCTTCCCCTTATGGAGAAATGTGTAGCTATTCTTATACCTATCATACGTAACTCTCCTATCATATTGCCACAGTCTCCCAAGTAGGATATGACAGGCATGCATAGGGACTACATCACATAAAACTTCATAATCGAGCCTCCGAAGATTAAAAGATATTAAGGCCTGTTTGGTAACTCGCATTTCACCAACATCATTGATTCCTTGCAACGTATATGGTTGAGGATGGGGTGTCGTAGGAATAGACAAATTGGGGACAAAACCAACACTTATGACATTGGCACAGCTTCCCGCATCAATTTTCATCAAACAAAGCTTTTCACTAATCAAACACCTCGTATGAAACATATTCTCCCGTTGCAAGTTATCCTCCACCTTCTCAACACTACTCAAGGATTTCTTTAACACAAACATCTCTCCTTTCAATGATTCATACCCACACAGATACCTTAGTTTTCACAAACTTTTTTGACAACAAAATTTCACAGGTGTGAAAATTTTCACACTCTGGGTGTGAAACTCAGGTATTTAAGCACCAAAATACTACGAATCTGGAAAAACTCAAAAGACAAAAGTTGTAGAACGAGAGAGTTTTCTAAAGGATATCAAAATTTTAGATTTTTTGGAGTTATAGAAGTTGATCAAACAATTGTTTTTCGAAACGATGCAATCTGTCAAAAATTTCCGAATGATAGCCGTGACTTACGGTGCCGATTCCGTTAAAACTACAGTGAATTTGGCAAAAATCAAAAGACAAAAGTTGTAGATCTGCAAATTTCCTATAAGTTCACCAATTTTCGTGTAATTTTGATTCGTTTAAACCACTAAAACAAATTCAAACAATGATTTACCGATGCAGTTTTTCCGGACGATTGTTTGGAGTAATCGGCGGTTTAGGCAAGATTTATGTTGAATCTGATTGGGTGTAAAGAGAGAAATTGTAGCACGAGAAAAGTGCAGAATTTTTCGAGTTGTTTTGGTTAGGGAACGAACTGATACAAAAAAACCAGGATCTAGAAAATAATTAGGGTTCTTGGGATGAAGGTTTGAAAGTTTGAAGAATCTTCAAGTTTTCCGGGTAGGATGGATGAAGATTTGAAGATTTTGGATGTTCTTGGGAGGGGGTGGACGAAATTAATGAACAAAAAACACGGAACTAAATTTATTTTTTTTGAATAAGAAAATTAAAGAAGGAAAATAAACGGGGATATTTGATACCTTCGTCGCTGAGCTCTGCTATCAACTGATGCGATACGATCCCAGGAGATCGACGAAAGGAATCAATGAGAGCAAGAAACCCTAACCTAATTGAACAACAGTGTAGGAAGAGGGCCAAGAACAACTCAACGCTTTGCTCAAGAACGCTGATAAGCTCTCGAAAGGGGTGCAATCTTTACAACAAAGAGATCACTCACTCGCAAGTGATTTTTAAGCCAAATCGACTTAAACAAGAGAAACTTCTCTCAATATATTGATAATGATTTTCATAATTGATTGTTCTCAAAATTACAAGTCGAATGCCTTTATATAGGCTACAAAATAAATGATTAACAAACTCCTAAGCAATGTGGGACAAATTACTTAGTAATTTTCGCCACTTTATTTCCTAGTGTGCCTAACTTGACTATAATAAGCCCAAATGGCCTTTATTTGCTAAAAGCAAACACTTAACCTAATATACTAACATATAGTCACCTTTTTTCATGTGTCTTACTATCAACTAGGCCCAAATACCTTTATTAAACAAACTAGTAAAAACAAGGCTAAAATAAAGTAAAACAAGTCCAACAAGTCCTCGGGACGGAGCACATCAAGATCCATTTGCATGTAACAACTCTCCTATCAGCTGGATGTTTAACAAGATTCCAAGTCTGATTCTTCAATAATGACTCCACTTGCATCTCCCATGGCAGCAAGCCGTTGAGAAGACTCAGAACATGTCACTGCTTCCCTGTAAGTAGAAGGTTCAAAACCATCCACTTCTTCTGCAACTTGAAGTGCATATCCAGCCAAATCTTCAAACCCATACATTCTGGTAGGTATCCCAACATTGGATCTTCTAGCTCGCGATGACAAATATACTTTGCCGACCAATATCGCTTGACACTTAGCCGACCCCTGTTCGGCCGATCGGCTTGGATTCAGTTCTAGTTCAGTAACCGAATCGATGAAAACCGACTTTGTTCAGCTGAGTGTTGCATCTCAGCTGACTCCACCTGAAGCTCCACCTTACTGTCAGTTTTCTCAGTTTCAGCACTGGTTTCAGTTTCAGCAATCCTCCCCACTGATGAACCGAGCATAGAATTTTCATCAAAAATTTTATCTCTGCTGAGCATAACTCTGTTTTCTGCTGATGACCAAATTCTACAATCCTTAACTCCATCACCATACCCCACACACTCCTTTTTTGGCTCTTGGTTCCAGTTTCCCTTCACTGACATGATAGTAAATTGTGCTTCCAAATACCCTTAGAACTGAGTAATCAGCAGGCTTTCCTGACCACATTTCAACTGGTGTCTTGAAACTGATCTCTGTGTGAAGACTCCTGTTGATTAAGTAACAAGCTATGCTTACAACTTTTTGCCCAAAATCTTCTTGACAAACTAGCATGAGAGAGCATGCATCTTGCTCTCTCCAGAAGAGTTTGACTCATTCTTTCAACTACACCATTTTGCTGAGGAGTATTCCTGACTGTATAATGTCTGGCAATACCATCATTTATGCACAACTCATCAAACTCATTCCAGCAGAATTCCAGACCATTATTTGTACGAAGCCTCTTGATCTTCTTCCCCAACTGATTTTCAACTAGAGCCTTTGATTGCATGAAGCTCTTGAATGCCTCATTTTTGTGTTTCATCATCACCACCCAAGTCTTTCTTGAATAGTCATCTATGAATGACACAAAATATCTGTGACACCCAATGACTCCACCATTGAAGGCCCCCAACAGTCAGAATGAATGTAATCAAGTGATGACTTTGTGCTGTGTATCCCTTTTGAGAACTTGCCCCTATGAAGCTTCCCAAACACACAATGCTCACAAAAGTCCAGATTCTTGACCTTACATCTCCCAAGAAGATCTTTCTGAGAAAGAATCTGCATCCCCTTTTCACCCATGTGACCCGGTCTCATGTGCCACGGTTTTGTCAGTTGTGACCGATAAACTTCAGCAGATGCTACAGCAGCAGACCCAGACACAACTGATTCTTGCAAAATATACAAGGTTCCCCTTTTGACTCCCCTGAGAACTGAAACTGAGTTTTTGTAGACACTCGGTTTTCCACCTTCACCCTTAAAACTGAATCCCTTGCTGTCTAAAAGACTGAGAGATACCAAGTTCTTGGTCATCTGTGGAACATGTCTAACTTCACTCAACATACAGAATTCATCATCCTCTGTCCTCAACTGAACTGAGTCAATCCCAACTATCTTGCAGACCTTGCTGTTTGCCATTGCTATATGACCACCGTCTATCTGTTGATAACTTGAGAACCACTCTCTGTGTGGACAAATATGATAAGATGTTCCAGAGTCCAGAATCCACACATCAGCATGATGTGTTGATTCTCCAGCTACTAGAACCATGTCCTCCACTGAATCAAACTCGGCTGCAACAACAGCTGTTCCAGAACTGTTTTCCTGCTGCTTCTTTTTCTTTGGACAGTTGGACTTCCAATGTCCTTGCTTCTTACAGTAATTGCAAACATCTGTGGATTTAGGACCTTTATACCATGTCTTCTTGGATTTCTTCTTCTTCCCAGACTGTTGCCCATGCCCTTTTCCACCACTGCTGCTGACTACCAGTCCAACAGCTTGACTGTCTCCCGCAACTGCCTTATGTCTCAGCTCCCTGGCATGTAAATATTACCTTACATCTTCCAAAGCAACTGTATCCTTCCCAACTATGAAAGACTGCACAAAGTTCTCATAAGAAGCTGGTAGTGATACCAACAAAATCAGAGCTGCATCTTCATCCTCAATCTTCACATCAATATTCCTAAGATCAAGTAATATTGTGTTTAACTGATCAAGATGATCTCTCAGCTGAGCCCCCTCATGCATCCTTAGGCTAAACAGCCTCTGCTTTAGCAGCAACTTGTTGGTCAATGACTTAGTCATATACAGTGTTTCAAACTCTGACCATAACTTAGCAGCGGTGTCTTCCTCAACAACTTCCGTGATAACATCATCAGATAAGCACAACATGATGGTGGAATGTGCTTTTCTCCTCCAGACTGCCGTAATCTGCTGCATTGCATCTCCTTTACCGGATAAAGGAGTCCACAACCCTTGTTGTTTCAACAAGGCCCGCATCTTGATTTGCCATAGACTGAAACTGTTCCTCCCTGTAAATTTATCAATCTTTACGTTAATTGCTGACATCTTTCTTACTAAAGAACAGACATTTGATCACAAAGTCCTAGCACCGGTCACCGGTCTTGGTGAAGATCAACTCCGTTCAACCTGCAAATCTCTCTGAATCTTGAACCTGACTCTCTGATACCAGTTTGTTAAAACACAGACGAGAAACTTGCACTTGAAGAAAGATAAATCAGATGCAATCTAACAGAAAAATAAGGCGGAAATTGATAAAACACAGAAACAAAGAGAACACGGTGATTTTAACGTGGTTTCCGGTGTTGTGCCGACTACTCCACGGACAGAAAATTAGATATTTTATTATGCACAGAATTACAAGTTTTTTCACACGTGTGTGAATAACACTTTGAAAGACACACTTTGCATTGATTACAACTTTGGTATTTATAGGCACAAATCTCAAACCCTAACCGCCAAAGATCTTTGTCGGAATTGTCATAAATACCCAGATGTGGACCCCAGCTCCAGCTGTTATCCACCAGACGAAACTCAACTCCAAACTGACTTTCCCAGAAAACTCACTTTTCTTGAAAACTCACTTTTCAGAAAACTCACTTGTAATCAGCAAACTCATATGTAGAATTCAGCAAACTCAGTTTCCACCAAAACTCAGTTTCCACCAAAACTCAGTTTCCACAAAACTCAGTTTTCTCAGCTTTTCCCAAAACTCAGTTTCACTTCACAAAACTCGGTTTCAGCTTTCAGATTAGTTCCTCTAGTTTTAGAGATCAAGTCACAAAACTAACACCTTGGATAAAACCACTTACGATTGAATGATTATTCACATAAGCTACATGAGATGAGGGGATGAAAACGGGGAGTTGAAGATTGATATACAGATGGTTCCCACTCATATGATAAAAGTTCCTAGCAATTAAAGTTCTCAGTCATATGATTAGAATCTCTTGAATCAATGAACCAACAATTCTGGTCATTAGGGATGAGCTTGTCTTACCAAAATGAGCCATGGAGGCAAATTCTTACTAGCTTTGACTAGGCTCAGGCACAAAAGGAGCCTCTTCAAAGTTTCAAACCGGTCCATAGTGAATCCACCCAGGTCCTGCTGAGGTTTGAGAACTTCAGCTTGTCTAGCCATGGCTCTATTTCCCCCCTTTTGCAGAAGGTTTCCATGAGTCATGTTTTTCATGGATTTTCCAACAGTTTTCTCTAGCATGGCTAGTCTTTTGCAGTAGTCACACCATATCTTTTCTTTCTTTCCTTGAGTAAGGTCTCCCCTTTGTGAAGAAGGCAGACCCTCCAGGGTCAAAGTGTTGTAAAGAGCTTTTATCATAATCTTCCTCCTACTGGGAGGGGTTTTGATCCAAAGATTCTCGCCTTGACATCATCAAGCTCAAGATTTAGGCCCATCAAGAACTTGAATACACAATCATTCTTTGTTGCTCCTTGTGCTTCTTGGCATCATTAGGACAGGACGAATGTAGTACATCTACCAGATCCATCCAGTTGTTGCCAGGATCTGGTTAGCAGATTGTAATATTGGGATACATCAAGGTCTCCTTGGACATCCCTTGTAACTCAGCCTTAATAGCATAAGTTTCAGAGGTGTATTAACACCACTAAACACCTATCTAGAATACTTAGGACTAATTACTACGAATCAGAATATAAAATAAACGTTACATCAATTTAATTATAGTAAAAAATTTAATTAATGTTTCCACACATCCTTAATAGTATTGTTGTAACTGAATGTACTTCATCACATATCTTAGTAAAATGACATGCTCACAAATCTTCCATGTCCCATTAAGCACCCTCCACCCCCACCCACAAGGAACACATACAATGCTAATATAATGTTGTTGAACATTTAAAAAAAAAAGTTGCATAATAAAACAAAACATGTGATATCATTATGACTTACACTCCAACCATCACGAAGAAGTGAATATGCTAAAGCAGTCCCAGAAACACCAGCAGGTATACAGGGCGTAAACATGAGGTGCTCCTCACTTGTATCACCAACTTCAACCGGCTTGACCAATCTGGAAATTTTGATGTACATATGGGTGAAATTATGACCACTTATCAAACACTACATCATTTAAGAAGCCCCAAGAGAGGAAAAATGAAAGGGAAGGGGAGGGAGAATCCCATCCACCCACATCAGTCAGATGGAAACAAAAAACAAGAATAAAAAAAACAACACACGAGGGGATAGAAAATAAACCACTTCTTGGGACAAAATTTTTAACCATATGATGCCTAGAGTTAATAAAATAAGAAAAAATTTATCCACACACCCTTCATTTTTCAACCATTGATTTTCACATCATACGTCAATCTTGACCATTGATCAATAGTGACGGTGTGAAGATAACAACATTCATTGTGTTACTGTAAGTTCCCTAAATAAAGCATGGGATATATCAATACATAATGACTTCAAAGTAAAATATAATAGACAAAACAAAATCAGGGTGTGCTACATCTTCATACATACCAAATTCAATCTAAAAAAATGTCATTTTTTACAATCTAGAGAATGTAATGATTACTGGAAGAATTACTTCCATCGTTATAAGTGCAAAATATTGCAAATATGAACAAGAAGTTCCCACAAAATTAAAAAAAAATACAAGAAAAGAAGAACATGTAGTAAAACTACTTGAGTAATTTGCTTACTGATCAGTAGTAAAACTACTTAGAGGCACCAGTCTATGCTCATCCTCTTCACAAATTTTCTGACAATTATCGAATTTCTCCCTAAGAAGTTGAGCTTCCTACACCGTCAAAAGTATATGAGTAAAATTAAAAATTAAAAGTCAAGCAAGAAAAGTAATTAAAGAACACAACATGACCTAAAAAAAATTATACCAACTTAGCATAAGAAAATAACTGGTTATTCTTGTTAATTTATTTCTAGATTGAAGAAAGGATCATACAGTAAGTAAAGAGAATAGTGCAAGCAAATTAGATAATAAAGCTGTAGAACATGAAGTTAATATCTACTTCCTCTGTCAAAGTCCATTCATGAAGTGTATAAATGTTAATACATACTAGCAAAAAAGCATGCTCCCTTCATCCCGTAATTTAAGTCCTTTTAGCTTTTTGTAGTGTCCCATGATACAAGTCCTCACAAATCAATACAATGCATTTTTTCCTATGTCACCCCAATAATCTACCCAAATCAACTCATTAAGATGCTACCTTTTGGTAATTGCTTTGTATAAAACTCATTTAAGGATGAAGGGTATTTTGTCGTAGAATAATACAAATTGGATCATTTATTAGCTTTTCTACTTGTGTCAGAACTAAAAAGACTTATAATTTGGGACGGCGGGAGTACAACGGATAATTTCCATAAGTTTCATGCCAGAAATTGTCTACTTATCCTCCCAATTCTCAAACTACCCAACCCTAGAGGAAATTGCGGATTAGAAAATGGTAGCAGAGTGATTCTATAAAAGCCTTTCAAACTATTGACCATCATAATGAGCATGTTACACAAGTTAAGCCCAAAGGACCAGTAAAAGTAAAAGTAGCTCAAAAAAAGAACCAAGATTATGAAGGGTATGAGTTTGGTGGCAAGAATAACAAACCTTTTCAACTTCCTTTCTTGTTGAGACTTCCTTCTCTAGCCTCTCCTTACTATCATTCTCAACTTGATACAGACGTGTCTGCGCCAAGGAAAAAAAATAAGCCTAATTAAAGAAACACTGTGAATAAAAAACAAAAATACTACCATATCATGAATTAAACAACTGAAAATTGTATAAACAACGCCTAGTCCGAAAAAAATCAACTATCCTAACTCTCACTAAAAGATTTATTAAGATAGGCATGTTTCATATCAATACTATGTTGGAAAAGATAAATAAAAAGGTGGGAGAGGCTTACTTCCAAAGCCTTGATTACACCTTCAAGCTCTCCAGCCTTTTTGGACTGTTCCTCTGAACTTTCCTTATACAATTCCATAAGCTTTGTCAACTAAAACAGACAAAAAAAAAAAAAAAGACCAAGCAAATTTATTTAGATGTGGTTTTACTATTTTAAAATCAAAAAAACCTGAAATGTTGAATATACAAATACAAATGCAATAGAGCCAGGTAGAACACACACACACAACTAAAGGAGCTTGATTTCTGACACCCAATTAGGCCTGATAAATACGTTGATGTCGCATCTCTAATTCAAGCTAGTTCGACGTTCGGCACATTTGAAGGATCCCATACGGGTATACCTCTTTGGTGAATGTCTCAGTTTCAAAAGCACACAAATAACACTACCCTCGTAAAAACTTCACATAATATATTTTTTTGAATTACTATCTCTCCCAAAAAGCTTAAGTTGTTGCAGAGGAGGTAGGCAATTTACATAACTAACTTCAACGTGCCCCCTTAAGAGTGGGCCTATAACAAAGAGTTTGGGCCAACTCTTGGCACGCACAAGTATATAAAGGGCACCAACAAAGAGACCCAACACTTGAGCAATATAAATGAGACGGCAATGTTGGCAAAGAGGTTTGAACCCAATACCTCATGCTTTGATTTTATGTTGAATTTATTATTTCTCTCGAAAGCTTAAGTTGTTGGGGATGAGGTAGGTGATTTATATATTAAATACAACTGAAACATGAAAATTTCCTCAAGCAATTTAAAGATATGATAGAAATACGCACTTAACATCCATAACTAGGATGACAATAAATATGAAATTACCATCTTCATCTTACCGTAGAAATTTCAGCACAAAATTGTTTTTCAGCATCAACAGCAACATCCTTAGATGACATTAACTCCTTCACAACCAGATAAACATAAATAAGCAGCAAGCTAAAATACAACGTACTTTAAAAAAACAGGACACAGACAAGAGAACACACCTGCTCTAAGGAGGAGAACTTTGATTCCAACTCTCTCACTCTATCTTCCTTCAAAGCCAAAGAACTATAACTCTCATTGCATCGTTTTTCAGCCTATATTGGAGAAAGATAGTGAGAGACTACAAAGCAGCAAATGAGAGCAAGAGGGCATTCTGTATTGAACGGACTCACATCTGCAAGCTTGGCTGACATCTCAGCTTCAAGCTCAGTACGTAATTTACGCAGTTCCAAGAGACTCTCAACTTTAACTTTTAACTCATCATTAAGCCATGAGTTGTGCCTCTCTACAATATCTTTCTCCTGAAAAATGAAAAGAATATTCCTTTTTCTTAAGAATAGCCCTGTTTTCCAAGGATCAAATGTCATTGCAAGGAGGGTATTTCAAATCAGTACCCTCGCTGACTAAGTATTCATGCAGAACTCCAGGCCATTCGGAAATAAAATACACATATAAACTACATTCTGGTTTTATATTTCTGTCATGGCAAAAACAGGCTTAACAAGAAAAAATGTGTACAATCTTTTGGGGAATGCTAAAACAGCGTTAGAAAAACAATGTGCAATCACTTCTTTGTCATCAAAATAAATCCTGACAGCACAATCAGTAAAAACTACTACCTCCGTCCCAAAATGTAATTCCGTTTGGATTTTTTCACACAGATTAAGAAAGTTGACTAAATTGGTTACGTGTCATTAATTTTGATGAAAAAGTCTAAAATTCCTTTGACTATTATTAATGCAAATAGTGAAAAGTGGGTGAGTATATAATAAATGAGGGGTAAAATGATAAAAATTTAATAAATGCTTCATTGGTTTTCTAAATGGACTTACATTATGGAACAAATAAAAAAGCTAAACGGGCTTACATTTTAGGACGGAGGTAGTATATCTTAAAATAAACAACAGGAATCAGAGAAATATTAGCTGCTAAGAAAATCAAAACACAGTTGCTTCAATATAATACTAGTCTTTCATCTTACCTGAGAAATACAGGCCTGAGAAGCTTCTAAACGGGAAACCACACACTCCAAGTCGCATATTCTAGCCTCTTTTGATGCCACGTTCTCAGTCAAATTGACCTTTAAAACAGAAAGGCTAATGATATTAAATTAAAAATAAAGACACCTCCCATCAAAAAATAAAAAGTTTAAATAAAGACACCTTTTTTTCATGGCAATGATGCAGACTACTCATATGGATGCAACAACTGTCAAGTGAATGAAACGCACCAAAGAGAGACTCAAAGAAGAGTTTGAAATCAAGGGCCTAGAGAGACAGTACTTCCTGGGCATGGAAGTGGCTAGGTCAGACAAGGGGATGGTTGTTTCCCCAGAGAAAATATGTCCTAGATCTCCTACAAGAAACAGGTTTCTAGCACCCCAATGGAAAGCAACCTAAAGTTGGCAAATAGAAGGGATGAAGAGAAGGAGGTTGACACGGAACACTATCAAAGACCGGTGGGTGGTCAGTCAGTTTATGCATTCCCCACGTGAGTCCCACTACCAGGTTGTGCTTAGAATCCTAAGGTACTTGAAGGGGACTGTTGGTGAGGGGCTGCTATTCAAGAAAAGTCAGAAGAGGAGCATTAAAGTCTTTACAGATGCTGATTGGGCTGGATCTAAGGAGAAGAGGTCCACCACAGGCTATTGCACCTCTGTCTGGGGGAACCTTGTGACATGGAGAAGCAAAAAACAGATAGCGGTGGCAGAAATTAGAGCAATGGCTCATGGTGAAAGAGGGTTCTGGAAGATCAGATATTGAATCCAGAAGTACCTATGAAGTTATTCAGAACCAAGCATGTGGAAGTGGACAGGCACTTCATCAAGGAGAAGCTGGAATCTGGGGTGATATGCATACTATTTATGCCATCTGCCCAGCAAGCAGCTGATGGCCTAACAAAAGCCCTAATGAAGCAGAACTTTGAAGACTTAATGAGCAAGTTGGGCATGATCAACATCTATGCTCAACTTGAGGGGGGAGTATTGAAGATTGAGGGTGTTTTTGTCCTTTAATGTTTTTTATTATTTTCTGTAGGGTTTAGAGACCATGCGGTTATGTTTAATGATTTTATTTGATTCTGTTTGTATCTTTTTATGGAAAGTCTGATTTGATTTGATTCCTAAGATCAAGGAATTTGAATCACTCAAGACTCTAGGTTGTTTCCTATTTAAGTAGGGGGAGACTCATTGTAATAATCATCTTTTTTTCATCAAATAAAATAAACAATAAAAAGGTTCTCCCCTTCTATTTCTAACAATAACTTCTTGACTTTTACTAATAAACAATTCGGGCAACAATTTCTTTAAATACCCTATACTATGGTGGCCAAGTCTTAGATGCCATAACATGACATTATTCCTATCAACATGAATAGACTAAAAACACAAGTTCCTAGGTATCACTTTATTCTTGAAATCTTCATCTTTCTCAAGGATATACAATCCTCCCACTAGCTTAGCACTGCCAATCTCCCTCCCCGTATGAACACCTTAAAATATACAACCAGAAACAGAGAAAGAAACAGTCCACTCAGTTTCATATATCAATTTGTTTACTGACAAAAGGTTGCAGGATAACTTGGGAACATGAAGGACATTTTTAAGGGTGAGATGAGGTGAGATAACAATGGTTCCTTTCCCAGCAATACTGAAAAAGGTTCCATCTGTTACCTTTATCTTTTGATTACCAGCACAAAGGAAATAAGATGAAAAGATTTGTGAACAGTGAGTCATATGGTAAGTAGCCCCAGAGTGTATGACCCAATAATTAGGTTGACTCATACCTAGGAATGAGAAGGAAGAAGGGTTACCTTTTTCAACAAGTGAGCTTGAGGAATCACTTGAGGGCTGACTGGTTTGGGCCTAGATCATTGTGATTATCTGCTCCAATTGTTCCTGAGTGAAGTGCAAAGGTACAGAAGGATTAACACTCTGGTCAGAAGACACCTGGCTAGCCTGATTGGCTTGTTTCCCTTCAGACCCTGAATTCCTTGGCTTCCAATTGGCAGGTTTGCCATGTATGCCCCAACATGTTTCTCTTGTGTGACCTTGCTTCTTGCAGTGATCACACCAGGTATTTTGTCTCCTTGTCTTGTTTTCACCCCTATTCACCACCAATGCTGATGACTCTGCTCCACATACAGCCCCCTTATACATCACCATTTTTCTTGACTCCTCTCACCTAACTTTGAGAAAACCTCTCTGAGGGATGGTAGAGGGTTCTTTCCTAGAATTCTTCCTCTGGCCTCATATAGCTCCTGATTCAGACCAGCAAGAAAAGTGTAAACCCTCTCATTCTCTTCACTCTTTTGGAACTTTACACCATCACCCGGGCAGTCCCAAGATTGATTGTAGGATAGATCTTGCTCCGGCCACAGACCTACTACTTCATTGTAATAAGCAGTAACATCCATGTTCTCCTGCTTGCAAGTCCAGATCTTTGTCTTTAATTCATAGATTTGAGAGGAATTCTCCAAATCTGAGTACATCTCCTTCACAGCACTCCACATCCTTTATTGTGGGCAGGAAAATATGTTGCAATATCTGTTCTTAATATTTCAATTCTAGAGTGAAAGTGGGTTTTAACCATTTTATAAAAGGACTTAAATACATGCCCTACTTCTGATTTCTCTTTTAGAATACAGACTCAAGTTGGTCGGAAAGGAAGACTCCTTTCTATATAAACTTCCTATAATTGCTGACTCCTTTCACACTCTACTTCTTATAAGAAAAGCAGCCGCCACAGTCAACCCTAGACAAATTAAAATAATGGAAAAGACGGACAAAGCTACAGTATCCAGTTGTGGATCTTCTTTAAGCAGACCCTGCCCAATCAGCATCAGTGTAAACTTCAATGATCCTGCTAGTGTCTTTTCTGAACCAAAAACCTTCACCAACAGTCCCCTTTAAGTATTTCAATATTCTGAACACAGCTTCCATATGAGGTTCACAAGGAGCATGCATGAATTGGCTCACAACACCCACTGAATAGGATATGTCAGGTCTTGTATGGGCCAAGTACATCAATCTTCCTACAAGTCTCTGATATTTTCCCTTGTCCACGGGGACTTGATCTTTCTTTTCCCAGAGCTTGATGTTGGCTTCCATGGGAGTCTTTGGCGGGTTTGCGATCACTCATCCCCGTTTCTTCGAGGAGGTCTAGCACATATTTTCTCTGACACATTACCAATCCTTTGTCTGATCTTGCAACCTCCATTCCTAGAAAGTATCTTAGACTTCCAAGGTCTTTTATCGCAAATTCTCTTGCCAAGCTCTTCTTAGTCAGATTGATCCTAGTCATGTCATCCCCAGTGAGGATGATATCATCTACATATACTACCGTAACTATCATCTTGCCTGTTTCTGATCTTTTGGTGAATAGAGTGTGATCTGATTGTCCTTGTCTGAAACCCTCCTTTTTAAGGAATTTCATAAATCTCTCAAACCAAGCTCTTGGACTTTGCTTCAGCCCATATAAAGCCTTTTTCAGCTTGCACACTTTACCATTGTCTCTGCCAGAGAAACCAGGAGGCATATCCATGTACACTTCTTCCTTTAAATTTCCATGTAAGAAAGCATTTTTTACATCCAGCTGTTCCAATGGCCAATCCAAGTTCACAACTATGGACAAAATTATCCTCACAGTATTGAGCTTAGCCACTGGTGAAAAAGTTTCTGAATAATCTATCCCATACGTTTGGGTATACCCCTTGGCCACCAATCTTGTTTTGTACCTCTGTATGGATCCATCTGAGTTGTATTTTACAGTGAAAATCCACACACCCCACCGTGGTCTTCCCAGTAGGTAGGCTAGCAACTTCCCAGGTGCCATTCTTTTCAAGTGCACTGATTTCTTCATACACAGCAGCCTTCCATTCTGGATGGGACAAGGCTTCATGGATGGTTTTAGGAATTTGGACATTAGATAGGCTAGTAGTAAAGGCTTGATATTGTGGGGACAGTTTGTCATAGGTGACATACCTGCTAAGAGGATAGAAGGGGTGCTTGGTACATTCTCTTGGAGGTTTTCTTATGGCAATTGGGGCATCAAGAAGTTGGTCATATTGGTTTGAGTGATCTGGTGATTTTGACATAGTTGGTGAATCTGAGGGACTGTGATTGTCAGATTCAGAATCAGATGATAAAGGGTCTGTTGTATTACTTGTCTCTGAGTTCTTCTCAGGAGTTGCACTCAAGGAGGGTAGTTGCTCAGTGCTTGGAGGAGCTTTCTCTTTGAGTAATAGACCTTTCCTTGAATAAGTGTTCCCTGGAAATTTCTGTATTCTAGTCCTGGGACTAGGATTATCTGATTGATCAGGTGCATTGCCCTCGGTAGGACTATTAGTCTGATCTCCTAATTCCTTATCTAGATGTGGAGAAGTGTTGTCAGGTTCATTAACAAAAAACTGTGAGAAGTCTTGTTGTGTAAGTGAAAAAGACTCATGTTCCTTAAAATTCTCCCCCTGAACAGGAGTTTTGAAAAACATTTGACCTTCAAAAAATGACACATCACTACTGACATACACTTTTTGTGTTTGTGGATCAAAACATTTGTACCCTTTTTGTGTTGGGGAATACCCTACAAACACACACTTTCTACCTCTGGGATCCAATTTCCCTTGATGATGATTATGTGTGAAAGCAGTGCATCCAAAAACTTTAAGAGACACATCTTGGATTATCCTAGTGTTGGGATAGAAGGTTTTTAGCTGACTTATAGGGGTCTGATAATTTAAGATCCTTGAGGGGAGCCTGTTGATCAAGTATATGGCAGTTAGGACTGCCTCCCCCCAGAGATATTTAGGGCTGTTAGAGGTTATCATGAGAGCCCTAACTATCTCTAAAATGTGTCTGTTTTTCCTCTCTGCCACCCCATTTTGTTGGGGTGTCAGGGCAGGAGCTTTGGTGGACAATTCCATGTTTGAGGAAGTAAGACCCAAGGATCGAATTAAAGTATTATGTGCCATTATCACTTCTAAAAACTTCTATCTTAGAGTTGAACTGTGTCAAGATCATTTCATAAAATTCACAGAAAACTTGTTTAGCTTCAGCTTTGGTTTTTAATAGGTAAACCCAAGAAACTCTAGTGTGGTCATCAATGAAAGTGATCAACCATCTTTTCCCTTGTGGTGTACTCCTCCTTGCAGGCCACCAAATGTCACTATGAATCATAGTGAATGGCTTTGTTGGCTTGTAAGGTTGAGGTGGGAAAGATGATCTTGTATGTTTAGATAATTCACAAATTTCACACTTAAATAAAGATGGATCTTGATTGATAAATAAATTTGAAAACAGTTTCTTTAAATAAGAAAAACTAGGGTGGCCAAGCCTAAGATGCCACAACATGATATTATTCCTATCAATATAGGTAGACTGAAGACAGATATTTCTAGAATTCTTCTTATTCCAAGATTCTCCTTCTTCCTCAAAGAGATATAGGCCTCCCATCATCCTAGCACTGCCAATCACCATCCCCTTGTGAATACCCTGAATTTCACAACCATTAACAGAAAACATAACATTACATTTAGTATCTGAGGTGAGTTTACTGACTGACAATAGATTGCATGACAGAGATGGTACATGTAGGACATTATGGAGGGTTAAAGTAGGGGAGATAGTGATGGATCCTTTTCCAGCTATAGCAGAAAAGGAGCCATCTGCTATCTTAACTTTCTGGTTTCCAGCACAGGATTTATATGTTGAGAAAAGATGTGAATAACTTGTCATACGGTCGGTTGCTCCTGAGTCAATGACCCAAAAAGCGGACTGGTGGACTCCAAGAAAAGATAGGGAAGGGTAGTTACCTTTCTCCACTAAGGAGCAGGAAGAATCACCTTTGTTTAGCATGGTTTGGGCTTGAATCAGTTTAGTCAACTGATCCAGTTGTTCTTGGGAGAACAGCTGCTGTGTAGTAGAGCCAGTGCCTTGGTCAGATGAAACCTGATTAGCTTGCCTTGCCTCTAAGTTTCCAGATCAACTGCCCCTAGGTTTCCAGTTTGCCGGTTTGCCATGTATCACCCAGCAATTATCCTTGGTGTGACCTTGTTTTTTGCAATGATCACACCATGGTTTCTGTCTCCTTCCCTTTTGATCATTTCTGTATGCCACCAAGGCAGAACTTTCTGCCCCAACCGGATTTCCAGATGAAGGTCCCCTGTGCATCACTCTCCTTCTGGATTCTTCCCTCCTAACTTCAACAAACACCTCACTGAGTGAAGGCAGGGGAGATTTTCCTAGTATCCTTCCCCGACTTCATCCAATTCCGGATCCGGACACGCGCAAGAAGGTATAAATCCTCTCATTTTCTTCTCTTTTCTGGGCTTTTACTCCATCTCCAGAGCATTCCCAAGAGTTGTCATAGGACAGATCCAATTCCTGCCACAATCCCTGCAATTCTGTGTAATAGAGGGTGACTTCTCTATTGTCTTGCTTGCAGGCCCAGATCTTGGTCTTAAGTTCATAGATTTGGGATGTATTCTCCAGATCATAATACATGTCTTTAACCATCTTCCAGATGTCCTTTGCTGTGGGCAAGAACATATGAGGCTTTGCTACAAAGTTCTCCATGGAGTTGATCAACCATGCTCTTACCATTGAGTCCTCGGATCTCCATGTTGCGGATTTGGGATCTCCTACAGCAGGTTTGACGCACTCTCCAGTCAAATATCCTAATTTTCCTCTACCATCAATGGCCAACCGTATGGTTTGTGACCATTCAAGGTAGTTTTTTCCATTGAGCCTTTGTGTTGTTAGCAAAAAGGAGGATGAGGAGTTGCATCATGGCTGCGCGCAGATACATTTGCGTTGATCATACGACCCGCTCCGATACCATGTTGAAAGAAAGAATATTTTATTCAATGATTTTTATTATTTTTGCTGTTACAAAATCCTTTATTTATACTAAGGAAAGGAAGACTCCTTTCTATATAAACTTCCTATAATTGCTGCCTATTAATTGACTCCTTTCACACTCTACTTCTTATAAGAAAAGCAGCCGCCACAGTCAACCCTAAACAAATTAAAATAATGGAAAAGACAATCCTGTCCTTATTACAATAAATACCAGCACTGAAATATATCATAAAAACAGTGTGAATCTCTACATCATCTATAAAAGTCACAAACCGATGTTTTCCGGTTACGGTTTTGTGCCTTGTAGGCCCCCAAAAATCACTATGTATCGTAGTGAATGGTTATAGGACTAGGAAGGATTCAAAGATTTCACACTGAAAATTACAAATATTTCTATTATGAAACTATCTAGAAAACAATTTCTTTAGATAATTGAAACTAAAGAAACTTATTCAAGTATTACTTCATAAAACACTTCTTTGAGTGAGGGTAGAGGTCTTCTTCCAAGGATCATCCCTAGCTTCATTCAATTTTGATCAATCGTGCTAGAAAGAAGTACGCCCTTTCATTTCAATCATGTATTTTGAACTTTACACCGTCTCTTGAGCACTCCCATGAGTCCTCATGGCATAGCTCCAACTCCAGCCACAATGTAGCTATCTTATTACAGTACATTGTGACAACATGTGTCTCCTTGCTTCGAACCGCAAAACTTTGTTTAAAGTTCATGACTAGAGAATTTTCAGATTTCCATGTCCTATAATTAGGATCAGTTTATCGTTCTTTGATATCTTTGGGCCCATTTTAAGTAGTTTTTTCCTGTGAGTTTTTTAGTAGCCAACAGCAAGGAGGAAGAATTGCAGAAGAGTTTTCATCTCCAATTGGGAGATATCATTGACATTTGATCCATGATGGGGGGTCACCGCTTCAAATGATCGATAAGCAGTACTCCTCTCACCAGTCATTGCGGCTCGACAAATTAGGATTATATATTACTATGCATGACTATGATACCATGAAAATTAGAAAATAGGAATAGAAAGAACAGAGGTTAATGAAATGTTTTATTTCATTGATCTTTGAGTGCGCGGATAGGTCCCTTTTTATACTAGGGAAAATGATACAAGAGGATCTTACGATAATTGTTAGGAATCAATCCCAACAATAGCCTAAGTAAATCAGGCTAAATAAAGGAGAGTAAAGAGAAAAATACCCCTGCATATCATATCAAATTATTGGCATCTAGCACCATTATTCTACTAATTTAAAAAGAGAAAAAATATTTAAAAAAAACAACACACAAACACACACCCCGTTACTAATCTTCCTTGATTAAACAAATACCTAAATAAAGAACTAAGAATACATGAATAATCGTAGATTCTTACACAAACCATACTAAATAAACTATAAGGTTAGTGTAGAGTAGCAACAGGCGCTTGCCAATGCCAAAGCAAAGGGGGTCATCTAGTCGCCTGAACGATGCCTAGGCAACGTGTGAGCATGCCAAGTATTCCACCTCACCCACATTTCTTCTCAAATTAAGAAACTCACAAAAAATCTCACATTTGAACCAATGACCAATAAAAGTTACTTAATGCTAAATAACTAAATAAGTGTACGTCCAATGAATATTAAACAATTATTCCTTTTTTTTACAAAAATATTTAACAATTATTCCAGAAACCACATGAAAGAAGGGAGAGTAAATCATGCCGCTCTCATAACACGAAAAACTTATTATCGTAGTAATATGTGTTTGACTAATCAAACAGTGTTTTCAGTTCATACGTACATGGAATTGAGAGACTTGTATATATGTGGTAAGTGAGTTTAGAAAAGGCCTCTAATTTCTCATCTTTGGATGGAAAAAAAAACTTCAATGTTTTCAGTTATTACGAGACGATAAGTCACTGCTTTTTTATAGCCTTTGACAAATAAGGTGTAAAGAATTGTTCTAGTAAGAATTTATCTTCAAGATATTTTTCATTCTGAAAAATAAGCCCGTGCTTAAATAAAATTAACTACTTGGTACCAGTAACATCACAACCCTCGCACAGATTCCCGTACTTTCAATGCAATACAGCTTTTCCGCGGCTCTCGTAGATCTTGAGTAATAAAATCCAAAAACAAGGTGTGATAGTGATAGTCCTTAAACGTTCCCTTTCTTTTACAATTCTAATGCAATCCGTTGCTATGTGCATTTAGTTTTCCATCCCTAGACACTAAACGAAATCCACACAATTCAACTAAGCATTTTATGTTGGCTCCAACAACTTTACGCCAGAGAGTACAACGAAATTCTATAAGAAACGAGAAGGAAATCACACAAACTGAAACACAAAAATAATATCTCACAATCTTATCGAGATAGCTCTTGATGGTAAGATTCTTTCCAGTGATCTCTAAATCCTTCTGATCCAGCAATTCCATTAACTGCCTCTTAGATTTATGTAGCTCGGATGCCTCCGTACATAAAAGTTGAATCTCACCATCCTTTTCAATCTTTTTCATGAATAACATATCCAATAAAAAGTCAATAATCCAAAAAAAAATGCATAAGAATTTGATTTCGAAAATAGGGTATACAGTCCTTACGGATTGGATATAAATTTGCTGCTTAAGCGCTTGAAGTTGAGCGAGTTCAGAGTCATGTTGATCGACAGAGGCATTTAATTGTGCTACACGGGACTGAAGATCAGAATGCTCCGAAGCAAGTGTAAAGTGTCTCTGTTCCAGCAGGGAGCGGGTTTGTTCAGCAGTGATGGAAGCAGCATCAGCTTCGGCTTTCACAGACTCAAGTTGATTGATTAGTTGTCTGATGAAATCGTCGGCCTTCTTCGTCAAGAGAGATGCGTCATGTGAGCATCTCTCGTATTCTTCATCCGATAGGAAAAGAGGCATTGTTAAATCGTCCTCCCAACCCTGCTGCTTCTGCAACTCGGGGACAAAAATTTGAAAGCGATTTCCCCCTAATCACTTCTTCCTTATTATCGATTTTTCCGATGGGTTTTTGCTAAGTTACACGATACTAGGAATTAGAGGCCAGCCACTGTAATTGAAAATGATAGAACGATAGTTCAGAGTTCACAGTCATACATTATAATCAAAACAATGGTTCATAGTCATACACCATAATCAAAAAAAATAGTTCATTGTCATACACCATAATTAAAACAATAACTCATAATTCATACTTCATAGTCATACACCATAACCAAAAGTCAAAACAACAGTTTATAGTTCATACATCATAATCAAAACAAAATTAATATTCATGATCAAAACCAAAATGCATTGCAACATGATCAAAAAGGTAACAGTGTTGTGTCACTTTGTTGTGATAATTTGTTAGGGAACAAGCACTGTTCATCGCAACAGGGGGCAGATCCAGAGAAATAGTTCAGGGGGTCACAAAATATACTAACCCTACAAAATTGAAACTGTTTCGAGCAAAATATTACAAAAAATAGTTGATGGATTAAATATTACAAAAATAGTTTCAAGCACAAAATGCGATAAATTACAACTGTCTCCTACGAGTATTCATGTTTTGAAATCGTTCAATAACGACTTCAGTGCTAATACAATTTAGCAAATCCTTTTCAATGTCTTAACAGAGTCACAGCTCACAAATTTATTTTGTTCGACTACGATCATACAAGTATCAACAAAACAAATAATGCTGCTCAAATTTAAACTAAATTTAAAATTAAAATTAAACACACTAAACACTTCAAGTTGAAATCGAAAATGAAATTGGAAATGAAATTATTGCCTTGTCTAATGAGGAATGGATTGAGGAGAGGAGCAGACACCGTCACAGCGGCGGTGACCGGACCGGACAGTGCTCTGAAAATTGAGAAAGCAGCAGCCAGCGGGGCTTTTGAAGAAATTGAAATTGATTCTTGATTCTCGAAGAAGAATAGAAGATAGAACAGATAATAGAGATGGTGGTGGTTCCCGGTTCCGTGGTGGAGCCGTAGCCTTTCCGTTCGCCGGGATTGCTGGAGGAAGGAGTGAAGGAGTGAAGGAGTGAAGGAGCGGAGGAGCGGAGGAGGTTCAAGGTCGCTGCTGTAGTTTGCGTCCCTGCTCTCCCGTTTTTCTTCTTTTAGCTTTTCAGAAGTGAGGGGCGATGTTTTATTATAAAAAAACAATTTAATATATATATATATATATATATATATATATATGTGTGTGAGCAGCGCGCGCGGCGTAAGCGATGAACGAATCCCAGGAAAAGATTAATACTCCCGATTTTTGATTTTGGAGTGATGAAATACATCATGACAAAGAAATTGAATACACAATTGACAATTTGAAATAGAAAAATGTTACAGGTATTTGGGCTGAAGAATTGTGAGAGCAAGTGCTGAAAAATGTTACAAGTATTTGGCAGCTTTGTTACATGTATAATGACTTCTCCAGACATTGAAATTGTTGGTGGAGTTGATTGATCAGTTTTGTCGCTTTCTGATAGGTTCATATTTGACTACATGTATGGTGCATTTTAAAGGGTGTTTTCTGTGAAAAGATCTCGCTCGGGTAGTTGTTTTTTGTGTATTTCGGGTTTAATATGATAGAGACATGATTTTGGATGTTTTGAAGCATTTTGGAGTCATTTTGAGTTTTTTGGACAAAAGGGAAGTGAAACGTTCGAATTGGAAAAGAAAACAATGCTAAAAAGCTAAAAGCTAGAACGGCAAGATCCTACCATTAGGCATGCGTGTTTGGCAGAAACGAATCGAGTTGGCTGCAAATTTCTGGCTCATTACAACATCATTAAACACTACTTTTTACATATTTTGACTTTATGGATGGACATCAACAATTGAATTTTTTTCTCTTTTCTGCAATTGAATAAGGTATTCTTGATTATTTCTTGAGCTTTTTATTATGCTGGTAAGTAACTAATCCTCTTTTTCCAGTTAAAGCATTGTGAATCCCTAAATCTAGCAATTGTGAGATCAAATTGATATTTCTCCTCATTTTATTTTTTGTATCATTTTATTCTGTGTTTTAATCGAATTAGAATTAGAAAATCAATCTAATTTCCATTGCTAGGTTTTCAGGTTAATTGTCTAGTTTATCGCCATAATTTACACCAATACGGTTGTTTAGGTGAAATTCAAAGTGGTAAACGATAAATTTCTGCCGGATAGCCTCCCGTAGGAATCAATGTTGTGAGAATTAGGCGTTCTATGGTTAAAATTTGACCGGTTGGCTTAATACCTAGAAATTGGGTTTTTCTGCTAGTTAATGATGTCGGTTCACCAAGTTCTAGCGGTCGTTAGGAGTGTGATTCCGGTTAGGGTATAATTAGTGGCGGTTGTCCTAGTTATCGGTTGTAGGAAAAACTAGCCAATTCGCAGTTGTGGTTAGCTATAACCAATTTATCAAAAATTAAATGAGTCATTTTTGCATCGATGATCGATTGTGTTGATTTAGGGAGGATACATTGGGTTTAGCTGGATTTGTCTCAACTTGATTTTTCTTCATTTATTTGCTCTATTCTGCTTTGTATTTTCACGTCAGTATTTATTTCTGCATGTTCTGTGATTTTATTTTTATTTCTAAAGTTACCATACAAAACTTGTTTTATTACTGTTCTGAAAAAGAAATAATCAAATGTTTCTCGTGGGATCGACTCCGACTTACCCTATACTAGTTATAGAGTGAGAAGGGATATAATTTGTGTGATTTAACGACACACCAAATTTTGGCGCCGTTGCCGGGAAACGGTGAATTTATTTCTTGTTGGAACTTACTGCACTGATTGTTTCAGTTTATGCCTAGGTCCTCAAAACAGGTGAACTGATATTTGATCCAGAAATAGAGAAGACAACCAATAAGCTCACTAGGCTGACAAAAGAAGCCAAAAGGGCAACTTAAGGCTTCAACGCCTTCCCAGGTTTAGCTCAAGTTGTTTCTTTAGCTAATTCATCATCTGAAGAAGAGGTATTTTTGGAAACAGAATCAGAAGAAATGGCAGAAAATCAATGGCAAAATCAGAATAATGTTCAGGCACCTCCTACACCAAGGCCTGAAAGAACACTCCGAGAAATGGCCGCCCCTAATGTAGGCCAGAATTCGTTGTGCATTGTTTTCCCCGAAAATGACCTACCCTTTGATCTGAAGCTTTCAGTGATCCATTCCTTGCCTAAATTTCATGGACAGATATGTGAGGATCCTTATAAACATTTGAGAGATCATCATTTGTCTTGCACCACTCAAAGAATGCAAGGTATAACAGAAGATGAAATGAAGCTACGAACCTTTGCTTTCACACTAGAAGGCAGAGCTAGAGATTGGTTTTACTCATTACCTTCAGGATCCATCACCACATGGGATGCCATGAGATCAAAATTTTTGGAAAGATTTTTTCCGGCACCCCGAGCTGCCAACATAAGGAAAGACATTTGTGGGATTAGACAGGTACCGGGCGAGACACTTTTTGATTACTTGGAGAGATTTAAGCAGTTATGTGCTAGTTGTCCTCAACATCAGATTTATTGATCTAATATTTCGCTGAGGGATTATTGAACCATGAAAGAACCATTATGTTGGATCGAATAATGTGGAAGATACTGCTAGAGGGGGGGTGAATAGCAGTTTTTAAACTTTTTGATACAAAATCAGAGTGTATATGAAATTACTTAACAAGTGTATTAAATTCAATCAACTACTAAATTAACTAGTAAACAAATAGATATGATTAACGAACTCAATACGTTGATCTGAAAGTGTCCAAACAAATTTCACTAGATATGAGTGTTAAAAGAATCAATTTAGTTTTCTCAAAGTAGACAGAATACTAATATAATGCATGCTCAAGAAACAATCAAAATTGACTAAGGGAATATGTAAATGTCGATACTAGAGAAATGCCAACAAAAATGTTTCAGCCTAGTTCAATTTTATATATATAGTAATCACACAAATATATTTTATATTGTCTAGATACAATTTAATCCTATGTGTTTCAACAGATAAATAAAGTGCAGAAAATAAAAGGGTCAACACAGCGATTTAGGAATAGTTACCCCTTAGGCACTAACAGACGTGACTAAGAGATACACTATTCCCACTTGAAAGACGAATCTATGCCTTTCAAGCCTAATCCACTAAAAATACCTTTTTGGAGTACAATTACAGACACTGCCCAGTCAATGACTTCAACCATGCAATGAACTGGACCACCACACGAACCACTATGACTTCAACCACGCACAGTAGTCACTACACAGCACTCCACTAACACAACACTTATCTTGTACAGCGAGTACAACCCCCTCAACTGTCAAGATCACAATTTCTATCACTCTTTCTCACCACACTTACAACACCATACAATTATCAATCCTGAAGTTACAGAACCTAGAACTCCTGAAAATGCACCAATGCCTGATATAAGTGAACCTCCAAATATTGCACAAAGAAGACGTTGGAATAATAGTCATGCCCAGGATCTAATTATTGGTGACCCCAATACAGGCGTAAGAACTCGCAGGTCCATTACTTTTCCTGAAATTAACAATATGCATGCATTGGTCTCACACATCGAACCCAAAGGCATACATGATGCACTTCTTGATAACGATTGGATTAATGCCATGATTGAAGAATTGCATCAGTTTACCCGCAATGATGTTTGGGAACTTGTTCCCTTACCTGCTGGTAAGTATGATGTTGGTACTCGATGGGTCTATAGAAATAAATTAGATGAACACGGTAATGTCACTCGTAACAAAGCTAGACTAGTTGCACAAGGTTTCAGTCAAGAAGAAGGTATTGACTATGACGAAACCTTTGCACCTGTGGCTAGACTTGAAGCGATTCGTCTTTTAATTGCACTTCAAATTCGTCTACAGATATATCTATGTCTTTGAAGCGATTCGTCTTTTAATTGCATTTGCATCTCCTATGCCAGTTTGAAATGTCAGCCATAGGAGAACTTAGTTTCTTCTTAGGCTTACAAATCAAACAGTCTTCACAAGGCACACACATAAGTCAAACAAAATATGTTAATGAAATGTTCAAAAAGTTCAAGTTTGAAAACCTCAAACCGGCAACTACGCCTATGAGTTCTTCTGTCAAACTTGACCTTGATGAACAAGGTAAGTCGTTTGACTCACATCTTTATCGGTCTATGATTGGATCTTTGTTGTATTTAACTGCTTATAGACCTGATATCATGTTTAGTGTTTGTATGTGTGCACGTTATCAAGCTAATCCTAAAGTTTCACACTATAATGCTGTTAAACACATCTTCAGATATCTTAAACACACACCTACACTAGGTCTATGGTATTGTAAGGACCCGGACTTCACACTACACGCTTTTAGTGATGCCGACTATGGCGGTTGTCGTATTGATCGAAAGAGCACTAGTGGCACTTGCCAATTTCTCGGTAACATACTCATTTCTTGGTTCTCTAAGAAGCAACCTAGTGTTGCCCTTAGTACCACTGAAGCCGAGTATGTCTCTTTGAGTAATTGTTGTGCTCAGATTCTTTGGATCAAGCAACAACTAGCTGATTTCGATGTAAATGTGCTATCTGTTCCTATTTACTGTGATAGTTCTAGTTCTATAGATTTGGCACGTAACCCCGTTTTACATTCACGGGCCAAACATATAGATATTAGATATCACTTTATCCGTGATCATGTTCATAATGGTAATATTAATGTCGAGTTTGTTCCTACAACTCAACAGGTAGCTGATATTTTTACTAAACCCTTGCCACAAGCTCTTTTTGAAAATCATCGTAGCTCTTTACATATGTTACCTGTTTGAATTTTGATTACTTTTCAAACTAATGGGGAGAATATATATGTAGGGGGAGCCTAGTCTAAGGGGGAGCTTTTTAATATGTGCTTACTTGCTCTTGTTTATTAGACTTAAGGGAAGTTACAAGGATGTGATCTTTTGAAAATCTAAGTGTTATTTTGAAAATAATCAAAAAGGGGGAGAAATGTTGAGAAACTAGTTTTGAGTAATTGTTGTGTTTTAATTATTTTAAAAATAACTTTATAATATGTGACATTTACATTTATGTTTATTATTTTATTTGTCACACTAATGAGCCATGAAGTCTATAAGACTTACAATAAAATGACAAATTTCATTTCTTTTATTGTTTTCAGGGTTTACAATTAGTTATTGTAATTAGTAAAATTATAATATTTATATTATAATTATAATAATTATAATAATTAATGGCTTTTGGACCAAGTTTTTTTTTATAAACCCAGCCATCCTTTTTCTTTGCTCAACTTGTTAAAGAAAACTTTCGGCCTTCTTTTTGCATCTCAGCCCAATGTCTTAATTAAATCTCTAGCCCAATCTTTTTTATACCCAATATTATATATTACTCTTTTTAAAGAACAAACCTAACCCTACTCCAGAAAAATATTTTCTGCCACCCCCAACCTTCTAAACCTCCTCTCCTCCATTATCGTCTCTTTCACCTACATCCTCCTGAATTTGTAAACGTCTTTATCGGATAATCCAATCATCTATCTCTCACTCGCTAAACCGTTTCGATCTTGACGAGATTCTCTTCTCCATTCAATTCGATCCTCCTTCAAACCTTTCTGTTGAAACCGCATTTCCGATTATCTGCTAATGAAGATGAAGAGGCCGTCATTGAATCCGGTCAAGATCAAAGATTTCGGGATCTCAAGCAATTCGTTAAAATCAGTAGCTCAAGTTCAGGGAAGTTTTTTTTATTCTTTGTTTTCTTTTAATAATTTGTTTTATTAAAAAAAAACGATTGTCTTTTACTAATATATATATATATATATATATATATATATATATATATATGATTTCGAAAATGATAGAAAAATTAAGTGACCTTGACTATTTTCGAAAGATACAGGGAGTGAAAATAATTGTCAAAGTGTTTGCAGTTTATTATATATAGTAACAAAAATTAAAGGGAATATATTCATCGCCTCAGTCCGTTTATATTTAAGTTTAATTGATTTAAGTCTATTGTCCAAAAAAAAAAATTGTTCTCCAATGATGCTATTTTCGAGTATAGATTTGACTTAGTCATTATTTCAGACTAACACAACAGGTGGAAGTCTTCCACTTGTGGCAAGGGAAGTCTACACAACATCGAAACCCTTCCATTTATTGCCACAAGTGGAAGTCTACACAACAGGTAGCTGATATTTAGTGTTATCACCAACAACCGATGTTGGATGTGGTCTGATTTGAATCAGTTAGTAACTACCTTGAGTAAACGTACTTCAAGGTTCAAGGTTTTGCTGTTCATGGACTCTATCAGGAAGGATTCAACAGTATAACTGTCCCTTCCCGATTTCAAGAATCTTATCACAAACCTTTTTCTCAATGCTACAAGATATATAACGATTGGTCACTGACCGAACGTGTTCGCGAAATTCCCAGACCTACCTTCAAGCACCGTGTGCTAAATGCTTATATTTATGGAAGTGGGGTGAACCGAATCCACACCTTATCCATAAATTCCAAAGCATATTCTAGGTAGACTTCTCGGTCTTACATTTCAATGTAAACCGTTATTTCGCTTCCAATATCTTTATTGAGTTAAGCAGTGTATTGTAGTACATCTAAAACTATGTAAAGCAATTTAACGGTTTCTCACTTAGTGAGAACAGTCACTATAAGGCAGGCTGAGCATCAGTCTCGAGGACTATGAATGGCCTATTCTGAGTATAGAATACTCTATCTCTCGTTGAAAACGAGAGAAACCTCAAAATATTTTGGATAAACGACCGAGTGTTTGAATAGTTATCGGACAAGAAGTCACTACTCGAAAGCTCCTACTAGCTTGTATCTTTCATCAGACCCCGAAGGTCGTCATGAACAAGCTATGTTACTTCTTTATAACCATTATCCTTTCCCGATTGAAAGGAAACTTAGTCATTGAACCTTTGAGACAATTTAACCAGACTGGGAGAAAGGAATCACCCTGAGCCAGTCTTCAAGTCTTGTCTTTTAGGGACTATGGACTAACTATGAAGAAGCGTTTATCTAAATATCGAAACCAATTGCTTTTAATAGTTCTTAAGATGTGTTTTACATATTTCAGCAGTTGTAAGTGGTTTTGACTTTATCAAACAAAAGTCCGAGTCTTGGATTCGTACTACAAATGGTATATTCACTTTCTATACGACAAACAAATTATCGAATATAAGGTAAATCCTTACGTTCCAACGAATCTTAAACAGAAATTAATTTTTCCGCAATATCCAAGGATTGAATCCGAGATTCATTTCCTTATATCACTCCCACTATTCTAGCTAAAATTAACTTCCCGTTGTTTACTCATTTAATCGTTAAATGCACTGCTACCTTGTTCTTCCAAAGAACGTGGGTCGAGAAAATCGCCAAGGATTCATAGGTTGGTGATCCAAAATCACTGTCCTAATCCTATGATTTTTAGGTAATTAATTTTTGGTTCAGCCTTAAAGTTTTCTCAGTTTAGATGACTAACACTTTTAGACATATTTTCCCATTCTTGACTTTCCGTGAATGGAAACAGTCTTGAACCAGCGGTTCGTTTGAGTAGACACTACTCTTGAACCGTGGGATGTCTATTTCGAGTGTTACTCGTCGGGACTTCTCGGATTTTTTAATATACCAGAAAAAACAACAAATCATAACATTAAAGCTCCCACTAGTTTATCGGTTCCAAATACCGTCTAACGAGCAATGCTTTATTTTTTTATGATTTTCCGATTTTTTTGATTAGAAAATCTTTCGTACATGGTTCCAATGTTTCCAGAAAAACAACAAATCATAGAACTCCCACTAGTTCATCGATTCCAAATATCGTTCAACTAGCGACATTTCATGACTTTCCGGTTTTTCAATTAGAACGGTTACGTGTGTAGTCAGTTACACTTTTCTAATGTTCTAGAAAAACAACAAATCATAAAGCTCTCACTAGTTCATCGATGCCAAATATCGTCCCACTAGTAACACTTCATGATTTTCTGATTTTTCAATTAGAAAATTACTCGTGTAATTACTACACACTCAAAATTCAAGAGAAGAATTTCAAAGTCCGAAATCACTTTTGATCTAACTAAGTTTGTCTTCCGTTTGACACGGATGACACTATTGACATACCTATATGTCACTCTGGTTTTTAAAAGACTTAAGAGAAAATATCTCTTTGAAAAATAATTGCATTATCGATTAACTAGTTCAACGTCCTAGTTACTTTCCACTTTTTAACGAAGTCAATTATTAATTTTTAAGCAATTTAGTAAGGGATATAATGCTGTAAATAAAATGACATATATTAATTCAAGTTTAACACTACTATATAAGTTTATTTTAGGAATTGTAAACTAAAATCAAGTCTACTCTACCATTCCAAGGTTTTAACCTCGCATCTCAGTGCCGCCTTAGGGTAGGTCAAAGAGATGACGGTTAAATCGAGACAATCTCATCAATGAATATCTTGTGAGAATCGAACATCCCACGAGAATTGAACATCCCTTTATTCATTGACTACCTTCCTTTTTTAGCCTAGATATTATCAAGAATATCTTTTATGAGTGTGACCTACTATATCGGATCTCTTAGGTACGCCCCGAGTGTGCCGTCTTAGGATAGGTCAGTGACCCGACGAGTACCCGAAATCCTATCCTTTCGGAGACCAAGCCATGAATGTTGATAGGGGTGAACACCATCTTTAGGGGGATGAAATCAAAGTGCCGCAAGGCGTCACCATTCTCTCACTTACTTGTATCTATAGTAGAGGCCGTGGGGTTGGCTGTCGCCTCCCCCGCTCCCACTCAATATTTTGGAAGTGGTGGTGGGTTAACTAACCACGTCTTTTTGATGTTAACATAAAAGCAATCAAATCAAGGATTCCGAATGGTGTCGGTAACGTACGCAAGCCTACCCGTCCTATTCGTTGGAACATATGTGACAGTCGGACGAAGTCGGGTCAAGAGAGCCCCATTGAGATAAGAAGGAATCACCCCTCCGCTCGCCGGTGTAGCTTAATCTTGCCGGACCCCCGTGCATACATCACACTAGGAGGGTTAAGTCGGTCGAGCCTAGCTCAGTTGACCACCCAACCTATAAGCGAACCGTTTTTATCCGAGATTTATTGTTCTTTTACCATCATTCAATCTCGTAGCCACTATGAATCGAAAACATGATCTCGTTTGGGCTTTAAGGCGGTTCACCGAGAACACACACCGAAAGGCTTAACGATTTCTTAACCCGTCCTCGGATCTTTAATTAGTTACTAAATTAATTAATTACCACGTATTAATTAAACTAATTACGCGAGTTTGTATACATGCATATTTTAATTACCAAAATTAAAATTCTACATGTATGCATGGAGTGTATTTATGATATGATACATGTCATGGCAATTCCGATTTTATATCTATTTTATGATCAAACACATAAAAAATAAATTGCGAAAAATTTAAACACCGAGATGGATTGTTGGTACCCCCGACTAACCTATTTTCTAAGGAAAAGTAAAATTAAATCTATGTCTTCAAGTCTTGATCTTCGAAACTTGATCTTGATAACTTCCGGATCTCGAACCTTCGATCTTTACACGAACCACGAACGACGAGGAGAGGAGGCCGTAATATACCAATATATTTAAAATATATCTATATTAATAATTGTTTTAAAAAAAAACTTATTTTATTTTATTTTTTTATTTTTTTATTTTTCACGGCAGAAACCCTTTTTTTATTTTTTTAGATTGATATGCCTTACGGCTAATGAGATAGTTATCAAAAAATTTTTTACTGCCGCATGATCAAGAAAAGGAAAAAAAAAAAAAACCCTAGCAACATGCAATTCAAACAAAAAAAATTGCCGCATGTTGTTAATAAAAAATTCAGCCGAGCCATATTATTAAAAAAAAACAATTTCGGCCTCCTCCCGTTTTACCTTCTTGATGATCTTCAATACCATGATTTTCAACACATCATCTTCATCGTCTCGAATCCGGATCAAAAATAAAATACAAAAGGTACTACCTTTTACAATTTTTCGCATGACATAAAAATAAATTACACATCCTATGCTCTTGATACTAATCAAAAGATGTACAAAATAGATCTACGGGTAAACAGTACCAACCCCAATCCATCTTTTCAACCACAACAATCGCAACATCAAAAAATAAATAAATTTTCGGCCCCTAAAAAAAAAAAAAAAATTGGGACAAAAAATCTACATATTTACCACTCTTAGATCTAATATTTTATACATATAAATATAGATCACCTTGGCGACTGATACCACTGTTAGTAATACCATCCGCAACGGAAGCGATTTAAGGATCTAGATCTATAAATTACACGTAATAAAATAACTAGATCTACTCTACAAGGGGGTTGTAGAACATACCTCTTGGATCTCAAAATCCAAGTTGAAGAACCGCAATAGATAGAATAAACAAAGGTGTGAAGAGCACCACGATCTTCCGTACGTGTGATCCAAGCAACTCCCGGTGGAAGGAAATTCTCGTCTCGAATCCTCCCGATATGCTACCCGGAAAAACCTCCAAGATTTCTCCCTTTACTCACCCCTTGGCTGAATTTTTACCTTCTCCTCTCTAAGAGGTGTAGGTCGAAATATTGTGTGTGTGTATTAGGCTTGGGAGAACTCTCTTTATATAGGAGAGTAAAACTTAACCTCCAAGGATTTTATTTTGCAAATAAATAAATCCAATAAATAAAAGATAATCCCATAATATTCTAGAACAAATCTAGAATAATATTTATCTTTATTTCTATCATAAATATTTATCCAATAAATATTTTATGCACATATCTTATTAATTCACAAGAAAACTAATTTCTTGTTGACCAAAACATTGCCTTGGCCGAATTTTGCCTCTTGTGACCTAGTCACAATAATTTTCGGCCACAACACACTTTTTGGGCCAAGATTATGAAAAATGTCTTTTTCACATATTTAATTATTTAGCCCAACTAATTTAATAGTCCACTAAACAATTAATTCACATATCGTTATAATAAAGTCCAACAAGAACTAAATTAATATTATTAGGATTCGACGTCCGAGAATAGCTATGCTATATAGGAGGCACGTCGGGGACCATGGACTAATAATCAGCGGCTCCGATAAATCAAATAAATAATTATCTTACGAACATAATAATTATATTCGATAAATCAATCACAGGAATATGCCACCATAATCCCGTGACTGCACTCCTCCGATTATGAGATTATATTTATCTCTTCACGAGAATAATAACAAGCTTACATTGATATAATCATTACATATGGATTAATCCTCCATAGACTGTTCATTCTAAATCGGAAAGTTACCGTTAACCCTTTTCAGAACCTCTTATCCTTATTTACCATCAACCCCCTAGTGATCAATTAATTCATACAACTCACTGGTAGCTAATCCGTGTAATATGAACTCACGCGATCGATCGCTTTCTAGGATTAACAAATAAGGGAAGCTCGCTTTATCTACTTCCATAAATGGAAGGAATGGATTCCGTATCCGTGATAACACGTACTACTCACTCAATCCAAGACAATGCCAAGATGGGGTAATTCGGATCACAAACTCGGTGTAATCCTTAACCGTCAAGTCAAACCTCATACCGATTCAAGCGGTTGACGTGATCACCTCGGGATTAAGATATATCCATAAATATGATCATCGATTGATTCGATAAGACTTCTCGATTACGGAATTATATCGTGAACTCTAATCAAATCGGTCCAGCCCTATATGATATATCTATCATATAAAAATGCCCCACTAGGTTCTCTTAACCGAAAGTCCGGATAAGACAATCACACCTATTGTGTTCTGGGCGCATTAATAGCACGTTAAAGGAGAGACCCGATACTCTCGATTAACTTCACTACGGGCTAATTGTATTTTAAGTACATTTTCACTAACTCAATCCTCCCGTGTATATCCCATACACTGAGTTAAGTGATTACATAAACGATATACTTTTGGGTTTTCTGTAGTGTAAATACTATTGTCACATCGGGGAATATGAGAATAATAAATATGAATAATAATATCATTTCATTTATTAAATAAAACAATTACAAAATTGTCTTTCGGGCATCACACCTAACAGGTTTAACTAAACTGAAGAAGAATACAACCGTTACAATTCAAGAATTATGATTGGAGGATAATCTATCCGTTCTGACTTAAACGTCCAAGTAAGGGAGCAGGACCACTAAAGGCTACAAGGATTTGAACTCAAAGAAATTTGACCGTTAGATAAACCCCTATAAATAGACCACTTCTATCAGAATAAAAAAGGGAGATGAGGAGGAATTCTAAGAATTTATCTAGTCAAGTAAGATCAAATTAAGGGGGGAAAGCCAATTTAAAAGAATTTCTACTAAATACTTAATTGCAAGATCAAGAAATTTCTTCAAGTGTTCATTAGCATTCAAGGAAGATCAAGATCATTCATTTGAAAAAATACAGAGTTGTGCATAACTTATTTATCTAGAAGAAAAGCTCAAATCACAATTGAATCATAGTTATTGATTCAAGTCTCAACTTTGATTCTATCAAAGGTTTAGACTGTGAAACACCAAGAAGGTGTGAAGGACAGTTGAGTGCAGTCAGGAAGACTGTGGTTGTGATGAGCTGGTGAAGAGGCAATTCAACCCTCCAAGGACCAGTGTTTCAAACAATTGAAGAGCAGCAATTCTACCTGTTCTACAAGTGTTTTGATAGTAAAGCTAGGGATTAGTTAAGGACTATCAGTTTAGAAATTTTTATAACCGGGCCATCTCAAAGAAGTTCTAGTGGAATTTTCCTCCGCATCACAGGGAAGAGAGGACTGACAGGATTACACCACCTGGAACCTCTATAATTCTTGTTTATTTACTTTACGCATTTACTTACTTCATTACAGTCATAATTATCTAGTTCTTATATACAGCAATTTTAAGAAACTGACTCAACAAGTTATCTGATAATTTATAAAGGCTAAATCAATCCGCTGCCAGTTAACCAGACTAAGAATAAGTCAGTATTGACTTATACTCAGTTGAGTTAGCTTAACTCCACACAAGTTTTAACTGAACCTTAATTTGTTTTAAATCCAGTTTTAGGGACAAGTTTATTCACCCCCCCTCTAAACTTATGTTAGCCTTTCCAAGGGACCAACAATTGGTATCAGAGCAGTTCTTCCGTTTGGAAGTGATCCAAAGATATCTTACAAACCAGTTGTTGAAAACCTCTTTCTGTATCATTTGTAAAAGCATTTTATTGAAATTTAATGGATATATCTAGAATTAGAAGTTGGCTGAATAACCCCATGACTAACTATTTGCAGAATGCTGTTTCTGAATTTCAAGATCAAGTATTTGAAAGATTTAGTACTACGAGTTCACATACAAATCCAGAACCTCATTTTAGTAATGATGTGGATTTTGACTTTAACGCGTATGATGATGAATCTAGAGGATTTCCATCCCTAAGTGATCTCTCAGAAGAAGCAGAAAAGGAGTTGCTACGAGTGGCTGATTACATAGAAGGAAAACTGACTGAAATCATCATTGAAGATCCATCCATCACAAAAGCCAAAGATATTGTTGAGATTCTACCCATGAGCTATGGAGGTGAAAGTGATGAGGAAATCATACTGGTAGGAGCAACACATGCAAGTATCAATAATAAAGGGAAGCAAGTTTTAAATGATGATAAATCCTCAACAGAAAATTTACCTATCAAACACCAGGAGGTAATTGCGTTCACATCCAGCACTCACACTGCCATAAACAATCATAGAAATGAAGACTTCAATAAAACCTTGGACATACTCATAAAGGAATTAGAAGTAATTCAAAAGAATTATGATAATGTCAAAAAGGAGAAAAAGTTATTGAAAGCTGAAGTTTTGAGATTGAATGCTGAGATCAATTTAATCAAGGCTAATAATGGAACCAAGGTAATTCGACCAACTGATGAACTGACAGAAGTAATAAACATCACAGAATCATCATTTGATCCAATCCCCAATGTTCAGTTCAAACCTAGAAAACCATTTTGAGACCGATCTGGTTTAGGGTTTGTTAATCAGTATAATTCTAAGTTCAGACCAAGTTCATTTGCAATGAAATTTGTGACTGCACAACAGCCAGGAACTCAGAAAACTGATAAAATTATTAGAATTGACAAAAACTCAGCACAACCAAATGCACAAATAGATAAAACTGAAAAATCAGTTGGTAAAAAGCACCAAACCAACATATTTTACAGGAAGACTCAGAAGGCTGAAAAAGGTAAAATTGATCAGAGATAAGTAAGAAAAATCTTCAAGTCTCATCCATCTAAGAATGAAAATCATTCATGGAATAATAAACTTAGAAGGAAAGGGAGACTGTTTCCCACTAATGAAGACTGGAGTGAACCATCACATCAGTTCCACAAACTAAACAAATGAAAAACCATTAGGACAAAACAGCAAGAATTTGTGAAAACTGACTTTACTCAGTCAAAATATCAAGAGAGGTATAAAGTCAAAAATAAAATTATATCATCTAAAACTAATCAGTTAGGACCCAAACAGATATGGGTATCGAAAATCTCTCATTCTGTTTTGCAGGAGAATATCGCTAACTGAGAACTGAAGAGGTGTGATTCACAAAACTAAGTTGTATTCACAACTGAGTTTTTGAATTCAGTATAAGTATAAGACTGAACGTGTACAACTGGAGATACACCGCATCTATCCTACTTAATACTGTCTAGCTACGGATGTCAAGAAAAGATGTGATCATTTTCAATCTCAACCGTCCATCTTTTTCCCTCAACTCATTTTCACAATCTCAAAACATTTATGACAAGACATTTTGAGTCCCACTCAATTCTTAACTACCTTAGCTACAAATTATAAATAACCCGGAATTTTCTTTTATAATTCTTCACACTCGAATTTTGAATCTATTCTCTAAATCTCTGAGTTTTCAAATTCTCAATCAAATCCAGAAAACAATGACTTCTACTCATATTGAACCTGGAATGATCATTTCTTTTGATCAGTTTATTGCAAAAAATATACTGATCAAACTTTAGCCAAAGTTATTGCAACAAAAATACAGCAAATCAAAGGATTGGATGCTGTATTCAACATCAATCTGAAGAGTGTATGTCTGAAAATCATTGGAGACTTCTATGAATTTGGAAGTACAGCTCTAGAAGGAGAGGGTACACACACTTTTACCACAACTGTCAATGGTAAGAAGATCAAAGTTACTGAAGACGTAATTACAGAGATTTTGGGTTTGACAAATCTGGAGGAACGGCAGCCATAAAATTGACTAAAGAACAGAAGGAAAAATTATGGAAAGATATAGCAATTGATGCAGACTCCACAGTCTCACAGACCGGGAGCACAAGTTTACTCAAACCGGAATTCAATTTTCTCACCAAGATGTTAGCAAATTGCATAATTGGAAATGCAGAAAACTTTAGCAATCTCTCTGGAGCGAAATTGGATTTACTATATGTGATTTGGTTTGGAGAAAATTTCAATTGGCAAAGATATCTGTTTGATCAATTAGTGGCACAATCAATTGACACACCCAAAAAGAAGACCGATGTCAAGAAAGGTGGATTCTATCACAAGAAGAATCTTGCACTGGTGGTCCAAAGAATACTCGATCATTTTGGAATCGCAAAGAGGAAAGAAACATCGATTGCCTATGGGAAAATTGTTATTAAAGAAGAAAAGTCTGGAAAAAGGAAAGCTGAAGGTTCTGTGAGTGAACCTAAAAAGAAGAAAAGCAGAAAGTTGAAGAAAGTTGTAACCGGAGATGAAGCCTTGGGAAAGGTTGAAGATTTAAAGAAAAGAAGTAAAAAGTTAGAAGATTCAGTAAAAGACAAATCTGATCTTGTTTCACCAACACAAGTCACTACTTCAGTTGCTGAAGGATCAGCACAAATAGTGAGAACTGAAGTTACTCTTACCAAATATGATCCAATATCTGTAACTGAAGCTTTACCAATTCAAGAGCTAGTTACACACTCACAAGAAATCGAAATGACAAAGGAAACTGAAGTTGTCAACAGAGAACAGAATGTTGAAGCTGACTTACAGAAGGAAGCTGACACTCAGGGGGAACAGACCCTGAGAGTTGAGCATGACGATGAAGGATCTGACAGGTTAATTGACAAAGCAACGATGGACATGCTTTTGTTACTTTCAAAATCTAGATCCACACCTCAAAAATCTGCTTCTAGACTAGAATTTGAGGAATCAGTCAAAGAATTTTCAGCTTCTCACTCTGAAGATAAAGGAGCTGAAGTAGAATCAAGATCGACTAGAGTTATTCACCTGGATGAGCTGGTCCATGAAGAAGAACTCACTGAATCCATAATGAAAGAAGTTCCGCTACTGAATTGGAACTTGAGCCTGTTGGAGAACAAGTTGCTGAAGAACTTGTTAGTGACAAAAATTTGGAAACTGAGCTGATAATCTCAGTTTCACCCATTGAAAAAGGTACATCAGTCATCCCAGTCGCTGCTGAGGGAGGAACCAGAAAAACTGACCCAATGCAAACTGAAGATATTGTGAGAACTGGAGATATTCTGGATGTTGACCAGGAGATCTCAAGAGGATCTGAAGAGATTGTTAATCAATCTAAGTTCTCAACTGATCATGGAGAACTGATGTCAGCTGATTATGAGCGATTGCGCAATTATCAAATCTGGAAATTCGATTCTATCGCCAATCAAAGGAGTCAGCTTGCAGAAATGGAAGCTACTGAAAAATGGGTATTTGATCTCTACAACATTACCAATCTATCAGAAATGATCAATACCGATGAATTCTTGAATCAAGGATATGCGCTAATCAGAAATAGTTATTGGAAGGAAGCCACAGCTGGTGGAAGTTCCAAAAAGGGTGATGATGATAATGATTCTCAGGAAGATCCCAATTTGCAAAAAAATATTCTTTCCTCTTTACAAGAAAAGAAGACTGAAACTGATCAGAATATTGATGATGATTCTAGTAATTCTGAAGAAAGCAGTGAAAGTTCTACTTCTAGAACTGTATCTGATGAACAAGAAAAAGATGAAGGAGGTTATCAATCTCCTACTGATAAGTCTATGCTAGAAATAGCAAGAACTGTGGCAAACATGGCTGGAGAAGAATCTGATGAAGAATTTAACGTACAAATATCACCTGCAAGAAATGTTGATCAATCAAGTCTAGAAGAAATTAGAAAACAATCTGAAGAAAGGAGAAGATCAGCAGAATACAAAGAAAAACTGAAGCAAGTTGTTCTCTCAGCGCTGAAGCAAGCTAAATCAACTGAGGCTGAGACAAGCAAAGTCAATGAACAACAAGCTGGAAGCTCAAAAGACATGCCAACTCAGGTTGATCTCATAAAATTTTATCATAATGAGATAATCAGAATTCAGAAGGACGATAACAGTTTATTTGGAAAAGTTCTAAAGTCCTTAGAGGCTAGCAAAAATGAACTAAGCGAACTTGAAAAGAAGATGGATATCGTCACTGGTAACTGTCAAGACACTCTGATTGAGCTTCAAAAGACAACCATTGAAAACGATGCAAGAAGAGATGAAACCCAAGATAGATGGGAAGGTATTCTCAATAATCTGGTTGACAGAATGACTCTAATGGAAAATAGCATGAAGGACTCAGTTGTAGCTCAAACCATTTTGGCATCAACTCAGCAGAATCTAAACAATTACAACAAAAGCCTGATTGATAAAGATGATGTCAATAAGGGGGAAAGTTTGGACATCTTAAAAGTCCATGCAACTGAGATGCCACAAGTCCTTGCAAACATTGATGATAAACTGACTGAACTAAAGAAAGCTAGAGGAGAATTCACTGATGAGGAAATGGAGCTGATTGCTAAATACTCAGAGCCAACTGATAAAAGAATTGGCTCGGATTCTCGTCTCTACAGTTTATTCAAAAATCTACCAGTCAGAGAAGTAGAATCAAGACAAGAATCTCTAGAAATATTTCTACATATGAAGAAAATTCTCATGCATTACTGGAACAAACTTAAGAAATGGGAAAAGAATGATACTCTAGATAAAGAATCAGATAAGATTGAAAAGGATGAACCTGAATTTGTTCAGATTCTACTGAAAACAGCCACCACTGAAAGGCTGAGGACATCTGTCTTTACTTTCGCTATTCTTTTCAAAAGCAAATTCTTCGGCAAGCATAATTTATCTGAATCATGGAACATATGGGCAAGCATCCATGGAATCGAAAGCACAACAACAAATGATGCTATGAGGAATGTTGCTGAAGCTTATGACAATCAATTGAGTTTAACTATTAAGTAAAAAGAAGTTGTTGTTTTTAGTTCTTTTTATTATGTTGTATTCTATTACCCACCTCTGTAAGTCAGATTGCAATAAATTCTCAGTTTCTCAATTCATTGTGTTACTCACAGTATCCTGTCTTATCTTTTTGCATTGCTTTTAAGGAGGGTATTGACATCATCAAAAAAGGGAAATTGTTGGAAATAAAATTTATGTTTTGATGATGATTCGTCACTTATTCAGTCGTTGTTCTAGACCTCATTGATGAAGTGTCATAACTAGCTATTATAGTGCAAAGCAAAAAGATGTATAGATATCAATGTATAGGATTTAATAGAGTCTGATATTTGTATAAGCTAAATCAGACAAGCACTGTAATTTTTTTAGGTTGTGAACTGAGATAACTAGAAACTGAGATATCGGGAAACTAGAAATTAGTTAAAATGGAAAGTAGAGCACACCAATTTGAAACTTAAGAAGATAAGTTCGCTGAGGGACACAAACTCGGTTGGCTTATCTAGAAGACTGAAGAACTGAGGGACACATACTCAGTTATTGAAGACTGAAGAACTGAGGGTTCAAACTCAGTTATGAAGACTACGTCGAGACTGTAAAGCTAGACTTCAGGCAAGATTGTGGTGACCTGAACTGACTTTATGGATCTTGTATGAAGACCTAAGAATCATAAAGACAATGAATTCTTTAAAGATAATTGTTTATGGTGTACTCTGATTAGGTCAATTATAATCATATGAAAAACCGGAGTACTAGATTTTTGAATAAGAGTAAAAACTCAGTTAATGCTCTTAAGAACTGAGAACTGATAAAGTTCTCAGTAAATCAGTTTCAGAACTAAGGTTTAACTAAACTGAAGAAGAATACAACCGTTAAAATTCAAGAATTATGATTGAAGGATAATCTATCCGTTCTGACATAAACGTACAAGTAAGAGAGCAGGACCACTAACGGCTACAAGGATTTGAACTCAAAGAAATTTGACCGTTAGATAAACCCCTATAAATAGACCACTTCTATCAGAAAGAAAAAGGGAGAGGAGGAGGAATTCTGAGAATTTATCTAGTCAAGTAAGATCAAATTAAGGGGGAAAAGCCAATTTAAAAGAATTTCTACTAAATACTTAATTGCAAGATCAAGAAATTTCTTCAAGTGTTCATTTGCATTCAAGAAAGATCAAGATCATTCATTTGAAGAAATACAGAGCTGTGCATAACTTATTTATCTAGAAGAAAAGCTCAAATCACAATTGAATCATAGTTATTGATTCAAGTCTCAACTTTGATTCTATCAAAGGTTTAGACTGTGAAACACCAAGAAGGTGTGAAGGACAGTTGAGTGCAGTCAGGAAGACTGTGGTTTTTGTGAGCTGGTGAAGAGGCAATTCAACCCTCCAAGGACCAGTGTTTCAAACAATTGAAGAGCAGCAATTCTACCTGTTCTACAAGTGTTTTGATAGTAAAGCTAGGGATTAGTTAAGGACTATCAGTTTAGAAATTTTGGTAACCGGGCATTCTCAAAGAAGTTCTAGTGGAATTTTCATCCGCATCACAAGGAAGAGAGGACTGACAGAATTTTCCTCCGCATCATAGTTATTCCGAGAGAGCATGATATCCAGATTATAAGATATGATCGTTGATGTATTGACACTCGAGATACGATCATATAGGTATTATTACACCGATAGGATTTTATTTACACGGTAACTGTTTCACATGAAAGGTAGTAGTCATTGCTTTTGACTCTTCCGATGATCGGGGGTCACGGTGTGTTGCTAGACGCTATTCCGTGATCGTTAGGTATGAAGGGCATTTTCGTAATTTTCATTTTATGTCTACTGCCAACATATTCGGAAGCCTATCGGGTCACACACACATAAGACCATCTAGGCGGATTAAAATGCAGTTATAGTGATAACCAAATAAGGAAAGTTTATCTCGACTATAAAGTTTTATAGTGATTAAATTAATATGACGGTATTTATTTATTATGAATAAGTTAAATACAAGATATTAATTAAAGAATATTCCTGATTCCAATTTAATGGCTATGGGGCGCAGGAGATAGCGTATTAGGATATACTTGGATTGTGTAATTTAATTAATGATATTATCATATATATATTGGATATTAATAGATTTATCGTAACATGATAAAGATATTCAAAAATAGATATTAACAATATCTTGGATTTATTTAATATAAGATATTAAATTAAATGAAAGAAATCTAGAATATTTATTTTACTTATTTTACTAGTAAAATGTTTTCTTTCTCATTAATCTACTAGGAAACTTTTCCCAATCAGATTGGGATCATCAATGGGTGCCACTTTCTCCTATAAAAGCAAGGGATTTACTAGCTCTTTTGTACATCACAATTACAAAAGTTCTAATTTACAAAAAAAATTGACAGCTTCTTAGAGAGGGATTTAGAGAGAGAGAGAAAAGACCGGTCTAGCAACCGGATTTTTCTAGTAGCAATCCAAAGAGGATTCCGGTGAGGTGCTCGTGTCGATCTATTAGACCAAGCAAGGTAATTTTCGTCAACTACTTAACGTGTTTGTTGTATTAAACGAAGTCGATTTTGGGATCGGAAATCAAATTTTAAATTCCGATGCGTTAACTAGTTGATTTCCTAACAGTGGTATCAAAGCCAAATTCGAAGTTTAGCAATAAACACTAATTAAATTGCATAGTAATTAATCAATAGATGCAAGATTTAGATTCACGAAACGAGAAACAAAATATTTATATACACACATAGACACACACATTTGTATATATATATACATATATATATATATATATATATATATATATATATATATATATATATATATATATATATATATATATGTATGTATATATATATAACATGTATATATATATATATGTATATATGTATATATGTATATATATATACTAGTCAATAACCCGTGCATTGCACGGGACCATCGAACGTCAATGCATCGTGGAATAAAAAAACATCTATACTCATAAATGTATGTTTTATTGCAATTAGTAAGCGAGAATGAAAGAAAAAGAAAATGATATATCTTGTACATAAGTAATAAAATCGATCCTACACAATACCATCAATCATAAGTTGTCACAATGAAATACTATATAAAACACACGACTACCAAGCCGCAACGACCAAGATTTATCATCCACAACGACCAAGCCACTTAAACTTAAGTACCTGAGGAAAGTAATTAAAGATTTTTGTTACGACGTAAAAAAATATAATGATATCGAAGCAATTACAATATAGACTATTAAATATTTCAAAAGTCGGGTTGTTGGACTTATTTCTTTGTTTTGATGATGAGTGCCAGACTAGCTGTTATAGTGCAAAGGCAAAAAGATGTCTAGATCAAATGTATAGGTTTATTAGAGTTTGATTCATAAATAGGTTTGATCAAACAAGCACTGTAATGGTCTGCTGATTCATATCAGCAGACTGGTCAATATATCAGTAGGGTAGTTAGGTCAGTAGACTTTTCTGGAACCTGCTGAAGACAGAAGGCTAATGGATCAAACTTTGTAATTAAAGTCAAGGATATGGAATCAGAATTTAGGCAAGTCTGTGATGACCTAAACTGATTAAATATACCTTGTGAAGAAGGTCTAAGTTCCATAAGTTGGATGATGTTTGGAACTTGGTTATATTTTAAAATGGTGTAATCTAACTTCACAAATAAAAGTTAGATAAAAGAAGTCAGCTGCATTGTATTTTATACACAGCAAATTGCAGTTCAGCAGACTGATAGGTATCTCAGCAGACTGATGAACCTGCTGATAATATACCTCGGGTAATTCAAGATTACATTGGAAGATTACATGAAAAATGACAGCTAACAACCTCTGACTTATCAAACAAATCAAAGGCTGAGATTAAAAGAACGTTGGGATAATTCAGATTATTATGCTATGGTTATAAGTCGAAGGTTGGACGACTGCACTGTCAAAAAGGAATTCTGACAGTGTCAGTCCTATGAATAGTGACAGAAAGCAAGTCAAATGGGACAAAACAAGGAACGGTCATATTTGAATTTCAAATACAAGTCACATGCCTTTCTACCTATAAATAGAGGACTTTCAACTCAGAAACAAGATGATGAAAATTGATGAACTTTAAGAGAAAAATATAAGAGACTATTCTGAGCTGAAAAACACCCTGCTGAACTTACTGAACTTAAAGCTACTGATCCAGAGAAATTCTTCAAGTGTATTCTGCATTCAAGCTACATCAAGCATACACACTTGAAGACTGCAAGCTGCTGATTATATCATCCTAATCAAGGCTGCCGCAACCGAATCATTTATTTGATTCAATCTTTATTTTATAAAGAACTGCTGAGACAATGAAGCACGCTTGTGTGAAAGATCGTTGTTTGTGGTGGAGCCGGTGAAGAGGCAATCCTACCCTTCAAGGACCGGTGGAAGACTCGGGAGCAGCAATTCTACCTGTTCCCAGTTTTCAGTTTGTGAAGCCATAGTCATTGGTGAAGGACAAGCAACCTTAGGAATCTTTGTAACTGCAACATCAAATATCTCTAGTGAATTACCTCCAACATCACAGGAGAAGAGTGGACTGACAGGATTACACCACCTGGAACCACTATAAAATCTGCCTACTTACTTTCAGCATTTACATTCTGCACTTAGTTTATTTTACACATCAACCTACTGAATCTAGCAACTGAAATCACACACATACAGAAACAGCACTTAACACATGGGGTGAAATCTTTGATGGCTTTCCAAATACGTTTAAACTGCCCCATGGTCGACTTCTTCTTCTGAGTATTCTGATGACGTTTCAGCTTACGCTCCCTCTCAAACTCTTCCATATCCCAACTACCTGCTTGAACTTCTTCAGATCGACCACTACCGCCATCCTCTGAAAACAGGTCGGGTGAAAACTCGTCAAATTCTTCGACTTCTTTAGTACCACACCCGAGGATATCGAGGAAACGAACAATCAAAGGCTTTTCCTTGGGTTCACCAATGCAGTGCTTACACATTTGACCATTTACTCGAAACGGTTGGTCACCATAACCGCGTAGTTCTAGAACGCCTCCAGGAATAATTTGGAGAATCTCAAAGGGACCGGACCATCGTGTCCTCAGCTTACCAGGGAATAGATGTAACCTGGAATTGTATAATAAAACTTGTTCCCCAACTTGGAATTCTCGCTTCTTAATCTTGGCGTCATGGAGGAGTTTCATCTTATCTTTGCTGATCCTGGCGCTTTCGTAAGCCTGGAGTCTGAATTCGTCCAACTCATGCAATCGTTGCGGTCGATGCTTACCACAAGATTGGGAATCAAAGTTCGAAACTTTGTAGCCCAATAAGCTCTATGCTCTAACTCGATTGGCGCGATGACATGGCTTACCATAAACCATTTGATATGGAGATGTACCCATAGGAGTCTTATAGGCGGTTCTGTATGCCCATAGTACATCATCCAATTTCAAACTCCAGTCTTTTCTATGACTGTTGACCGTTTTTTCCAGGATTTTCTTAATGCTTTGGTTGCTCCGTTCAACCTGACCACTCGTCATAGGATGATATGGTGTGCCAGTCTTATGACGAACACCATACTTTTCAAGCACTTTTTCTAAGGGTCGGTTGCAAAAGTGCGTTCCTTCATCACTGATCAAGGCTCGAGGGCATCCAAATCTCACGAAAATATTTTTCTTTAAGAACTTCATGACCGTCTTATGATCATTGTGAGTCGTGGCCTGAGCCTCCACCCATTTGGACACGTAATCTACGCAGACTAAGATGTATTTGTTACCACAAGATGATGGGAATGGTCCCATAAAATCGATGCCCCATACATCAAAAACTTCGCATTCTAAGATGGGTGTCAAAGGCATGTCAAAACGCCTTGTCAGAGTACCGGTTGTTTGGCATCTATCGCATGCTTTACAGAAAGCTTCTGTATCTTTAAAGATCGTGGGCCAATAGAAACCGGATTGGAAGATCTTAGCAACGGTTTTCCAAAGACCAAAGTGACCTCCAGTGGGTCCACTGTGGCACTGCTCAATAATATCGCGCTGCTCAGATTCTGGAACACATCTTCTAAGCGGACCATCTTTACAGATCTTAAACAGATAAGGTTCATCCCAAACGAAAGATTTCAAATCAGAGAAGAACTTTTTCTTCTCCTGATAGGACAATTCTGGATCAAGATATCGGGAATGAAGGTAATTGACAATGGAAGAATACCATGGAACATCTGGAGCGCAGCCATCGATAAGCATAATGTTTTCTAGAGGAAAGTAAAGATCTATATCATCTGGATCACCCTTTTCCTCACTTAACATTCTCGAAACATGATCCGCCACTACGTTTTCACTGCCCTTTTTGTCTTTAATCTGGACATCAAACTCTTGTAGGGTCAGTATCCAACGTAGTAAGCGTGGTTTAGCCTCTTTCTTAGTCATGAGATATCGCAAAGCAGCGTGATCACTCCACACAATCACTTGAGCTCCTAACAAGTAACTACGAAACTTGTCCATAGCAAAGACTACGGCCAATAATTCCTTTTCAGTAGTAGTATAGTTAACCTGAGAAGGATTCAATGTGTGACTGGCGTAATAGACTGGCTAGAATTTCCCTTTGATTCTTTGTCCTAAAACAGCACCAACTGCATAGTTTGATGCGTCGCACATAAGCTCGAAAGGTAGATTCCAGTCAGGCGAAATAAGAATTGGAGCAGAGATTAAACGGTTTTTAAGCTCCTCAAACGCATGCTTGCAGTTTTCATCAAAATCGAACTCAACGTCTTCCTTAAGTAAAGTAGACAGGGGCTTGGCTATCTTGGAGAAGTCTTGAATGAATCTTCTATAGAAACTGACATGTCCAAGAAAGCCTCTCACTTAACGCACATTCTTAGGATAACTCATCTTCTCGATAGCTTCTACTTTGGCCCTGTCTACCTCAATACCTTTGGCGGAGATCTTGTGGCCAAGAACTATTCCCTCATCTACCATGAAATGGCACTTTTCCCAATTGAGTACTAAGTTCTTTTCCACACATCTGGATAACACTTGATCTAGATTGTCAAGACAGTCGTCGAAGGACTGACCAAAGACTGAAAAATCGTCCATAAAGATTTCCATACACTTTTCTACTAGCCCATCAAAGATAGCCAGCATACATCTTTGAAATGTAGCTGAGGCATTGTAGAGACCAAATGGCATTCGCATGTAAGCGAATGTACCATAAGGCCAGGTGAAAGTGGTCTTTTCTTGGTCAGCTGGATCAATGGGTACCTGAAAGTATCCTGAATATCCATCCAGGAAGCAGTAGAATGCGTGCCCCGCCAGACGCTCAAGCATCTGGTCAATGAATGGAAGGGGAAAGTGATCTTTCATGGTTACTTCATTTTTCTGTAATCAATGCAGACTCTGTAACCAGTGACAAGTCTCAACGCTATTTCCTCTCCCTTCTCGTTCTTCTCAATCGTAATCCCACCTTTCTTGGGAACTACCTGAGTCGGGGATACCCATTCACTATCAGCGATGGCATAAATGATTCCCATGTCCAGAAGTTTGATGATTTCTTTCTTAACCACCTCTTGCATATGAGGGTTGAGCCTCCTCTGGGGCTGTCTAACACATTTCGCACCCTCATTAGTCTTGATCTTATGCATACAGATGTCGGGAGATATCCCTCTGATATCTCCTACTTGCCACCCAAAGGCTTTCTCGTTCTTTTTCAAGACGTTGATTAATTTCATTTCCTCCAAACGAGACAACTTGGCAGATATAATCAGAGGAAGCTTGTCACCTTCTCTTAGGAACACATACTTCAGATGTTTAGGCAACGACTTCAACACCAAATCTGCAGGGGGGTCTTCTAAACTTGATTTAAGATCTCCACCTTTCAACTTAACATCACTGAGTTTACTTAGTGGTCCCACCGCCAAAGCTTCTCCTTTCAACAACTCATCCTCAAAATCAGCTTTTAACTGATCTAGATTGACCGCATCATGATTATTCAAATTATCAACCAGTCGCTCATATTCAGTTGCAACAGCCATGACTTGCTTTTCCGTGAAATCATCGAAGTCATCAGACATATCCTCAATGGAAAAGCCGGTTGGAGGACCAGAGGGTACTTGAATGGATCTGGAGACATTATAGCTTACTTCTTGATCACCAACTCGTATCGTCACTCACCCACCATCGCAGATCAATGAGGGCTCTAGGCGTAGACGAAAAAAGGTCTTCCAAGTATCAGGGGGACATTTTCATCCTTTTTAATGTCTAGGACGTACCAGTCAACGGGAAAGGTAAATCTATCAATTTGAACTAGTACGTCTTTTAAGATTCCCGCTGCTTTCTTAGAAGATCTATCAGCGAATTGAAAATTCATGGTAGTGGGTTCTAGAAGATCAATTAAACCCAGCTGTTTGCACACAGACAATGGCATGAGGCTTATAGATGCACCCGTGTCACACAAAGAGTTAGGGAAGACCAGGCCTCCCATTAACACCGTAAGCACGAACTTTCCAGGGTCACCTCTCTTGGTTGGTAAGTCTTCATAATTGATCATTGAACAATCCTCACCAATCACCCTCCCATGTCCGACAACTTCCTTTTTGAAGAAACAACATCCTTGATGAATTTTGTATACTTAGGCATTTCAACCAAGACCTCTGATAATGGAAGATTTACCTGTGTATTTTTCAAGAGATTCAGCACCTTTTCATACTTCTTATCTTCACTCAAAGGGATGTTGCTCTTTCTTGGTGGAAATGGAAGCTTTTTCGAGATCACTCTCGAAAAGACTTTCTTCGAAGATGCACCGACACTTTGTCTTCCAAATCCTTCCACCGAACAAACTTTTTCAATCTTTTTATTAGTCGGGGGATCACCTCCGACTTCCACTTGATTCTTCACTCCTCAGGGGATCAGCCACCTGAGTTTTCTCTGGCAACAGAGGGGGGTGTAGGTGCTCAGCTTCCCCTCATGCCCTATCTCTGGCAGGAGGGGCTAGTGGTTTCCCCTGGTGGGAAGGACCACTAACTTGAGTACCACTTCTTAAATTCATTGTACTGGCCTCCTCTCTACCGTATGGAATTGATGGTACGAGGTCAGTACATTGGCCATTGTTCAAGTCGGCTAGAGCAACGTGACCGCCCTTTGGATTTTTCTCAGTGAAACTGGGCAGTTGCCCTGGGGGTCTTGAAGCTAACTGCTCAGCCAGTTTCCCAATTTGTCTCTCAAGGTTCTTATTTGTACTCATCAGGAGTTGGATACTTTTATTTTGCTCCTCCAATTTAGCTTCAAGATTGTTAGATTGGGAGGGGCCTTGAGAGTTTTGGAAATTTTGAGAATAGGGCTGGCTGGGCCGAGTTTGGACAACAGGATTAGAATTGGCGGGCCAATTTTGATTGAACCTTTGATTAGAATTGGAAAAATTATTATTTTGGTTCTGAGGAAAACCAGGGTTTCGATTTTGATTCTGATTGAAATTAGAATTCGGATTGAAACTTGAAGATTGATCGAACCCTTGGTTTTGGAGATTATTCTAGCCAGAAAATTGATTAAACCTTTGATTGTTTTGGCCATAGAATGCATTTACTTCAGCATTCTGTCCGTTCATAGGACAGAATCTAGATGTGTGCCCCACCTCGTCACAATTCTGACATGTGACGTGATTATACTGTCCATAATCATGAACAGTATTAACTTGATAAGGTGCAGGGGGATTGAATTGACACTGGCCAATCATGTGGCCAGTCTGACATCAGCTCTCACAATACAGAACCTGAGGGTTCTGTGGAAAGGAAGAAGTTTGATTCTTCGGATTGGAAATTTGAGATGTTGCCATCTGCTTCTGCAGCATGGCGATCAAACTTTGCATATTCACTTCCTCAACCTTAGGCGGATGAGGTGCTTGAATGGCTTGATAAGAGGGAGCATAATTATATTTAGCAATGTCCTCGAACAATGCCCACCCCTCTTCGGGTGTTTTCTTCAAAAATGCCCCACCAGAAGAACTATTGACCATGCCCTTCGTGAGCTCGGACAATCCGCTGAAAAAAGTATTGACTTGCCTTTGTTGCGGCAAGCCATGATGGGACACTTTCTGAGAAGAGACTTGAATCTCTTCCAACATTCGAAAAATGATTCATTCTCTTTCTGATAGAACGTGAAAATGTCGTTTAAACACTGGGCTGTCTTTGAAGGTGGGAAATATTGACTTAAAAATTCTTTTTCAAGTTCAGACCAGGTGGTAATAGATTCAGCGGGGAGAGAGGTATACCATTCTTTAGCTTCTCCCGTTAAAGAAAATGGGAACAGTTTCAGTTTTATAGCATCCTCACTTACTCCTTGGATGCGTGTAGTACCGCATATCTCTAAGAATGTATGTAAGTGAGTATGGGGATTCTCTGACTGAAACCCGTGAAAAATGGATGCATGCTGCATCATCTGAATAAGTCCCGGCTTTAGCTCGAAGTTCTATGCAGTTATGGTTGGGATAACAATAGCCGGGTTGACTTTGACTTCGCCAGGCATGGCGTAGTCTGCCAAAGTACGTCTATCTTCAGCAGCAATAATTATGAAGTTTTCTAATTCTTCGGCTAAATGATCCTCTAAATCTTGATCAGCTTCTTCAGAAGGAGCCGCCGAACGGATTTTCCGCCTGTTTGGCCGGACTATGGTCCGCTCTAAGTCAGGGGTATACAGTAATGGTCCCTTTTGACTCCGAGTTTGCATAAACCGGACCAACAACAAGTGAAAGAAAACTAAAAACTAAGAAATTAAAAGCCTAAACTAAAAATTAAAGCCTAATAAAAGAAAAGAAAAGAAAAGAAAAGAAAAGAAGAAAAAGAAACAAAATTATTGAAGAAAAGAGGGACCAGACGGACGTCCAAAGGTTTGGACGGGCGTCCGGATGGAATTTAGACTGGACGGGCGTTTGGCGGTCCAAACGCTCGTCTGCGGGGCAGAAGACTTGGACGGGCGTCCGAAACCTATGGACGATCGTCTAAGTGAGCAAAAACGGTTCAGGATTGAAAATTTTCCAGCAGACGGGCGTCCAAATGTCCAGACGCCCGTTTGGAAGCGGGAAAACAAGAACAGGGCAGAAAAGATAGCAGAAAAGAAGGGGAAGGAAGAAAGACAGAAACAGAAAGAGGAAACATATAGAAAGGAAAAACTAATCACAAGGGAACTACAAAGGAAAGACCTTAAACCCTAAACTAAAACCCTAATTACCTAATTAAAAATCTACCTAAAACATGAACAAAAACGATTAAACACAAAAACAAAAACTAGGCAACCATCCGGCTCCCCGGCAACGGCGCCAAAAACTTGTTTTTGGTTCCGTTGGCGGGAATACTCACCATTATACTACCTTAGAAAAATTAATAATGAATTGGACAACCGCACCGATTCCCCGGCAACGGCGCCAAAAACTTGTCCACGGATTTATCTAATGAAAATAAACAAGTAATAATATTTATAAATCCGGTATACCTCAAGTGCAAGGATCGTAGTAAAGAGGTTAATACCGGGTCGATCTTACGGGGAACTGGCGATTGTTAATCCTAGTTTTTGTCTAACTAACTATGTCACGAAAACTAACCTAAACAGCAAATAAAACTAAACGAGACTGAAAGTAAAGATAACACGAACATAAAACTGGACAGAAGAATGAATCTAAAGCCAGGGAAAATACGGGTTGCGAACAATTTAAACTACAACTAAACCTAAGATGCAATAAGAAGATTTGACTAAACTAAACAATTCAAGTTTTAAGGGATTAAATTCAAATTATAACGAACAAACGAGCGATTGATCCACCTATCCTAACAAGTATCAACTCCTATCTCGATTATATTGTGTTTTCTAACCAAGTTGTGATTTCACCTTGTCTAAAACATGAACCCTAATTTCTTAGATAGTTCACCTATTAATCTATATCTTTCGATTTAAAGATTAACGACTTTACTAATTAAAGGTGTAAACTTTAACGTTTGTAACCTAGAAATCTAACCTATTAACTCTCGTTATATAGATTAAACATCTATTCCTTATCACGATGATCTAATGGTTATATGACATTCATCAACATAAAGCAATCAAACATGCACATCTTTCGATATAATTGCAATGAACAATATAAAACATGATAAAGGAAACAACTTTAGATAAAAACTTACAATATAATCGAAGAAACAGAATCAAAACATGTTGGATAGGCTTCACAATGCTCGTTTGATGAAGGCTTAGCCTCTAAACATCCTCTTGCAACTTGAAATTGTAGAAGAAAAGTACATAAAAACTACTAATTTTAATCTAGAATTTGAATCATAAAACTGGAATAAAAAGTGTAAAAACGCAGTCTAAAGCCGCCCCTAGGTTTAGGGTTTTGAGTAATGAGTATATGGTATCATTCATGTGGAAAAACAGCAAGTATTTATAGGAAACAAAGTCGGTTTGGGCAAAGTCGGCGTATGGACGCCCGTCCGTCTTGTTGGACGCCCGTCCGAGGTGCCTTAGACTTGCTTCAGACGCCCGTTCACTTCAGCTTCCTAACTCTCTGAATCAACTTCCTCCCTTGGACGCCCGTTCACTATTCTAGACGCTCGTCCATGAAAATATCCGTCTATCCTGAATCAAGTCACCTTCATAGATGCTCGTTTGGATGATCAGACGCTCGTCCATCCTGGACGGGACTTGGACGCCAGTTCAGCTGGATCAACAACTTGATTTCTTCATCTTTATTCTTTCCTTCCTTCTCTATCCTTTATCAAATTCCAACTTTATCTCCTCTCTATCATATAATTCGAACTTGATCTTCATTTGATAATTTTTGGGTCGAGAATATGCATCTACATGACATCAAACACATTGCAAAATGTAGTATCTTCCAAATCAATATAAAACCATCAATTTTACACATAAATCATACAATTTTGCAACTAACCCATTAAAAACATCACTTGCTCAATACTTCAATATAAAGCTCGATTTCTATGAAAAACATCCAGATATGGGGGAAATTGACATAAAATATATCATTATAAAACGTATAAAATCACTCTTAACAGTGCTACTAAGATGTACAGAGACTTGAAGGATAAGTTTTGGTGGCCCTCAATGACGTTGGAAATAGCTAAGTTCGTAGCAGAGTGTGACATTTTTCAGAAAGTAAAGAGCAGAACATAGAAGACCGGGAGGAATTCTTAAGCCCTTGGACATCCCGGAATGGAAGTGGGATAAGATTACGATGGACTTCATCACCGGTTTACCAAGGACAAGAGGTGGACAAGATGCAATTTGGGTAATTGTGGATAGATTGACCAAATCTGCCCATTTCTTACCGTATAAGGTTGATATGCCTTTGAAGAAGATGACGACACTATACTTGGATAATATAGTGAAGCTACACGGAGTTCCTATCTCGATAGTTTCGGATCGTGATCCGAGGTTCGTCAGTTGGTTTTGGAAAAGTTTACAAGCAACTTTTGTAACCAAGTTGGATTTTAGTACGGCCTTTCACCCGCAGACAGACGGACAGTCGGAAAGGACCATCCAAACCCTTGAAGACATGCTAAGGGCTTGTGTTCTGGAAGTAGGTGGATCATGGGATTATTATCTACCTGTAGCAGAGTTTGCCTACAACAACAGTTATCATGCAAGCATATGCATGCCGCCATTTGAAGCTTTGTATGGGAGAAGATGTCGAACGCCGCTGTTTTGGGATGAAGTCGGGGAAAGACAGATCATAGGGCCGGAAATGGTTGAACAAGCTAAGGAAAGGGTTCAGTTGGTTAAGAAGAACCTGAAGGCAGCTCAAGACAGGCAGAAAAGTTGGGCAGATGTTAGAAGAAGACCGCTTGAGTTTGAAGTCGGTGATAGAGTTTATCTACGAGCTTCACCGATGAAAGGAGTGAAACGCTTTGGACAAAAGGGAAAGCTAAGTCCAAGGTATGTGGGACCATTTGAAATTCTGGAAAGGATTGGACCGTTGGCTTACAAGCTTAAGTTACCGGAATCGATGTCGAGAGTCCATAGTGTGTTTCACGTTTCGATGTTGAAGAAGTGTCTGACAAAGAATGATGTTGAAACTATGATTGACCCGGAAATCCTTCAAGACAATCTTGCTTATGATGAGAGACCTATCAAGATTTTGGACCGGAAGGAGAAGTTGATTAAAAGGCGATTAGTCCCGTTGGTGTTAGTCCAATGGATCAATCATTCATCCGAGGAGGCAACTTGGGAAGTTGAAGATGATATGATCAGTGAATTTCAAGAGTTCGTGGATCTACCAGGTATGCTCTAGTTTCGAGGACGAAACTCCTTTTAAGGGGGGAGGAATGTAATATTCCGATTTTCGGGAAAGGGCAGACATTTCATTTTGCGAAAACGAAATATTATTATTTCTTTTCTTTTATGGGAGTTAAGTATTTAATTGATTATATATATATATATATTTTCGAAAATATGTATATCATTTAAAGAGAATTTCTGATTTTTGGTAATTAGGGATAAATAAGGAAAAAAGGGATTTATGGGAAATTGGTATTTAAGGAGAATTGACACAGATTAATCCCATAACCTAAACATTAAATCAGAAATTCAGACTCCACACTTTTCTTTCTCTGCGTTTTGAGAAGAGAAAAGGGTTAGAAGAGTTTTCACAACATCTGAAGTGTTGCTTGATAGTTTTCAGATCATAGTAGAGAATTGGAACCGTTGTGAGGAGGACACCGTTTGGATTTCAGCTTTGTTGGTAGGGCTACAGATTTCTGAGGCTGTTTAGATCGGTTTTTGGCTGCAAATAGGTAAGGGGCTCTTCCTACGATTTTAATTATCGTTTATAAGGATTAGATCGTGTTTAAGATGTTTTAATGCTAGGAAGATGTGTCTTTTCGTTGATTAATGATCATAGATGCTATGGTTTGATTAGGTATGCTTTTCTGTGTTTTACTGGGTTTAATTCAATGTCAATTAGGTTAGAAACGGATTAGAAATCGTGTTTGAAGATTTTAGCGTTTTGGGAAAAACCCAGGCAAACGAGCGTTCGCACTTGGCAGACGGGCGTTTGCGATCATAGCAGCTCAAACGGGCGTTTGCACAAGGCAGACGGGCGTTTGAGGTTAGACTTTTGATTCAGGATGCAGCCATTTTTTGATGAACGGGCGTTTGGGGGTTAGCGGACGGGCGTCCGATGTCAAACGGGCGTCCATAGGATGTCAGACGGGCGTTTGTCCTGTCTTACATTGTTTTGACTGTTTTATCGTTTCAGCTTGGTTTCGGGTTTCATAATCATGATTTTATTGTTTTAAACCCTTTATTTGTGATACGTGAACATTTCATAAACATAAACAAGCCTGAAATGAGCTTCTGATTCGTTCAGTTAAAACACCGAATGTACTCTTAAAGGGAGTTGAAGTTCGGATCCGTCGGAAGAGCATGATAGGCTTGTGCTTTGATGAATTAGAATTCATCAATGTCTGTGTAATTGCTAGGCCTTGTCTATGTCTAGTGGTCTAGGAAGAGAGCAGTATTTGTGAGGGAGATTAATTGAAAACACTTAGTTGGTTAGTTAATCATTCTAATCAAACACGTACTTGACTAGTAAAAGATTAAACAACATGCCTCTCTTGGATAGGCACCGGTCTATATCGCGATGTATGTGCTACATCTGAAGGTGGAAGAACCCGTAGGTCAAAAAAACCACAAGTTCAGGTGACTCCACTGAGATGTGCGTACTATCGGAGTCTACCTATTCTAGACTTCGTGGATATTGGTGTGATGCACTAATATGTTGCCAAGAGTGTCCCAAAAGTGGATACGCGTAGTGCCCTTGAGTGCGGTTGTAACATAGATAAGTTAAGTAGAAACGTTTAGTCAATTCATGTTGATGGACATGAAATGAACCCTAGATTGAGTCGGTCATACATAAACAAATAAACTTCTAAATATCTTCTCTTTATGAATTGTAATTGTCGTCGTAGCTTCTCTTTCTTATTAAGTACGTTGTACTTACCTCAAATGCATGTTTTCTATGTGTTTGGGGGTGAGAAGACGAACATGTGGATCATAGTTACGAGGAGGAGTTCGATGATGACGTTTGACGACGCTTCATTGAAGACTTTACATTTATCATTATGTTATTCATTTATTAGACTGTTTTTAGTACTGTTGGTTTAGATTTTTGGTGTTCCGAGACTTGTAGTACCTTTACTTTCCGTTTGAGAATATCGTACGTTCTTTTGGGATTTCGTATTTTCTTTGAATGTAATAAAGTTACATTTCCATCTTTAGACGGTAATTCTATTCTTGGATGTTTGGAATTTTTTTATACCCGAGTCTTTAGCTTCCGTTTGCTTATTTTTGATACGACATAGTAGAGGCTTACGTATAAAGTGAATTTATTTTTATTTTATACGTGCCGAACGTTTCTTTTCCGGATAAGGACTCGGTGTCCGGGAACGGGGCGTTACATCACACATCCAAAAAAGTAAATTAAAAAAAAAGAACAGAATCTCTATAATAAAGACATATTTTTCTAATCTACAGAATGTTTATCCAATAGGAAATGGACATGTTCTATATAATAACCTGTACTAAAAAAACAAAGAAAAATTTACCGAATTTGAATGGATGAGGTATATACAATGTTTTTTTAGATGTAAAATAAAATATTTAATTACAATAAAAAATAAAGTATACGTTTAAATATCTGAAATACATTTTTTAAAGATGTATTTCCTGATATAATATTACATCTCTGGTATTAAAAACACTAAAGCACGGATTATACCTTCAAAATACTACAAATACGGCCTCGTACTATTATTTATTACAACTTGAAGAAATTACCCTTAACTAAGGAAGGATTTATATGGTAGGATTGTGCACGGATTATTTCTTGGGTTTCAATGCCTCGTACTATCCTGTCAGCACTTTAAAAACTGAGTTTTAATTTTTAAGATTAGTGTTTAGTGTTGGATTTCGGTTCTCTGCAAGTCAATTTTAATATTATTTTTAGCGCATTAAAATAAACCTTGTAACAAATACGATACATATATTTTATTTTGTTTTAGGATCAGATATGAGATATTTAAAAAAAATGAATTTCATTCTTACCCAAATAAAATTAAAAAAAAACTTCCATCAACTTTGCACCAATGGGTTTGTCTACAATTAATAAAACGAATTCTTTGTATTGTACCTTTTTCCTCGAAAATGTTGTGTTGTGTTTGATGTGTATACCTGAAAAATAGGAGTAACGGTAAAGTCTGAATAATCAGTGACATAAAAAATCAAATAATTTGGATGATATAACAGATAATAGAGCAAATTCTTTATTGTGTACCTTTTTATTTCAAATGTTGTGTTGTGTTTCAACTGTATACCTGAGAAGATGTGTCTGTATGTGATTGATTTATTGCAAAACTAATGCAAGTATCATCTTAATTATGACAGAGTATTATAACATGAATAATAAAATACATGCAGAGAAAAGTAATAGTTTATACCTGGCTTGGATGAAATGTCTGGTTAATATGTAATATGTGTTTTACGATATTCACTCGATTCTAACAATTAGAAAAGGACAATGTATGAGAAAGTATGTTTGGGTTGGATAAAGAACACCAAAGCGATTGAGTGCTTACCCGTCCACGAATGAGCACCACCGAGTATTTTTCTGTCTCAAGCAAGCTATAGAAATACAAATAAAAATTAAAAATAAAAAAGAAAATCAGGATGAAATAAATAAAAAAACTGAGATTTGTTTGTTTTAAGCTCAAATTGACACATCAAAAGGGATGAAGTATCTACTCTTGTTGTTATAGCCGTAGGGAGACGCATAGCATCAGAATGTCGTTCACATCTTTAGTTATTGTTTAGATTTTTTGTTAGGTGTTTTTTTGTTATTTTTTATAAATGTTATTGTTTAGATTTTTTATTAGGTGTTTAGATTTTTTGTTAGGTAGTTGCTAGAAAATACTGAATTTTATTTAGGGGGAATGAGGGAGAAGGACAAAAATATTTCATCAATTAAGTAGAAGGACAGTCTTTTGAAACTTTTGCATAAAGGACAAAACTATTTATCCACTATCGAAATTCACTTGGTTCGAAATTCACTTGTTTTAAATTCACTTGCCGAAATTCACTGTCGAAATTCACTAATTTTCAAAATTCATTGTCGGGATTCACCGATTTTCGGGATTCACCGTCAAAATTCACTATCGAAATTCACCGATTTCGGGATTCACTAGGGAGATTCACCGATTTTCGGGATTCACCGTTTGTCCTTCTCGCTATAAAAATTATGCAGTTGTCCTTCTCCCTATAAAAAATATGTAGTTGTCCTGTTGCTTAATAATATTTCAGATTGTGTCCTTATCCCTAATTTTCCATTTTATTTATTTATTATCAGGTGATTGTTTTTTGTAATTTTTTTATAAATGTTATTGTTTAGATTTTTTGTTAGCTGTTTAGATTTTTTGTTAGGTAGAAAAACTTACAATATTCGGTTTCTAGAAAAACTAAACACTTCTTATTTACAGCTGGTATTTTTTTTATTTTTTATTTTTAGTCGCAGAGATCTTTTTTTTATGTTGTAAATTTTTAGATTATGAACAGTAATTTGTTAGGTTTTTTATTTAGAGGTGGCTGTTTGTTTTGTTTTGTTTACAGCTGTTTTTTTTTAAAGCATATATCTTTTTTTTATGTTGTAAAATTGTAAATTATGAACATTAATTTGTTAGGTGTTTTATTTAGAGGTGGGTGGTCTTGGTTTATTAATATATATTTTTTTTTATGTTTTGTTGAAAAATAATTAGAAGCCAAGAGTGATGACAGAACATGGGGATAATGGAGAGTGGTTGGAAGTTTAAACTTCATGTAAATGGTAAGTATAATGGAACAAATAAACTTGAAATGAATGTGAATTTGACCAACTAAGAACAATGAAAAAAATATTACCTTACTTCGCCTTTACTGGGTGTAGACGAATATCTGGAATAAAAATATAAAATCAACCAAAAAAGGATTTATTAGGTAATCGAAATTATCGTCTAATAAAATCGAAATTACAACCAAGTTCATGAACAAAAAAGGGAATGTGACAATCGAAAAATATTACCTTACTTTGCCTTTACTGGGTGTAGTGGTATAATGGCTATTTTTTTGTTGTGATGAGATTTTTCTGTTTTTAATTTTTAGAGATATTTTTCGGTTTTTCTTTATTATTATTATTTTGGCTGAAAACAGGAACACAAATATATGGAACATAAGTTTGTAATTTTCGTGGGATAATGGCATAACGCTTCTCAATAATATACAAATACATGGAACGCAAGTTGTGATATTTTCGGTTGTGATGAGATTTTATTTCTTTTGTTTTTTTTTATTTTAAATTTTGTGTTGTAATCTACGTGGGATAGTAGGACAATGGCTATTTTTTTTTTTTTGGTGTGATCAGATTTTTCTGTTTTTAATTTTTAGAGATATTTTTTGGTTTTTCTTTTTTATTTATTTTTGGTTGAAAAACAGGAACACAAATATATGGAACGGAAGTTTGTAATTTTCGTGGGATAATGGTGTGACGCTTCTCAATAATAAACAAATACATGGAACGCGAGTTGTGATATTTTCGGTTGTGATGAGATTTTTTTTAATATAATTTTTATGTTGTAATTTTCGTGGGATAGTGGGATAATGGCTTTTTTTTTATTGTGATGAGATTTTTCTGTTTTTAATTTTTAGAGATATTTTTTTTTTCAGTTTTATTTTTCAGTTTAGACTTTTTAGAGATATTTTGTTTTCGGTTATTTTTACAGCTTTTTCGAGTTTTGGGTGGTGTTCACAGAGTGGGGAGGGGAATTTGTCCTCGTGTAAATGCTGTGATCTTTTCATAGAGATAATGGAAATGCTGTGAACGTCATGTAAACGTCATTGTAGAATTTTGACATGCTATTTAACATAAGAAATGAAAATACAACATGAAACTGAAATATGTTTAACATTAAAGGATATGTTTAACAAATGATCTCGGGAAAAAGAGCGAAATGCAAAGGGAAAAACAAACGACAACACATAAGAGTAAACGACAACATTTATTCATAAAAGTAGACGTTTTTTTTTTCTTCTAGTTTATCTCGCTTATCCTGCCATGCTTTTGTGTCCAGAGCGTGGCAATGTCCGCGAATACCAATCCACAGGTTGCAAGGAGTGGGCATATCACAAGCAAAACAATAACACTGCAATGGAAACACAAATCTTCCAGTAACACAAGATAAGATACTACTACCATACAGTCTTCCTTAAAAGAATATGAAAAGAGAAAGTAAATTGATAGAAAGAATACCAGGTCACAGTGTTCGTGAGGTGACCTGTCAAAAGGGTACGTTAAACACACGTGTCTGGAATGGGGGTAATTTCTGCATGCAACCTACAAAAAAAAATATTTAAGATATGAACAACATTATTTAAAACAATATGTAGTTTAGAATACACAAATATTTAGTCAGTGATTGTAATACAAATAGCAAGATACCTGCCTCTTTTTGGCAACCACACAAATATCAGAACCATCGGAGTTGTCGACAGTAGCAACAGAATAAAACTGAGGGTCAAAATCAATAATGAAACACTCTTCGGTCTCCTCGAGAGCGGACATATGTGCATCATTTGGAGTTATAGAAGACCCTGGTGAGAGAGTTACAGGAGACCCCGGCGGGGGAGAGCATTCATCAGGAGGATTTGTATGGACCGAAACCCTTTTTTTTGTTGAGGTCGGACCATAGTTATTTCTGTTTGTGCAGAATTTGGGGCGATCATATTTATAAAGAGTTTTTTTTTGTGAATGGGTAAAATGGAAACTGGTGGTAGCTTTTGTGAATTTTGAATTCTATATATAGGGGTGAAGAAAGGGGAGGGATAGTGTGTTATTTTGTATGTGGCAGCATGTTGTCAGTAGTGGGATAATGACGTAAAAGAATAACATTTAGTCAATCTACACAACCACATAACAAAAAAAAACTACCCACTATTTATCTCTCATTATCTCTAATATAATTAACAAAAAGAAAATTCACACATATCTCTAATATTTTGTTTTTTTAATTTGTACAGTTTAAAATAATAATATCTGTACAGTTTTTTTTGTAAGGTTCTACTATTTATTTGTACAGTTTTTTTTGTAAGATGTGTTTGTTATTTTAATATTTTGTTATTTAATAAAGGATGCGGCGGCAGTTTTTATTTTATTTTAATATTCGGCTATTTTTTTGTATAGAGATGTGTTTGTTATTTTAATATCTCTCATTATCTGTAATATAATTAACAAAAAGAAAATTCACGCATATCTCTAATATTTTTTTTAATCAGTACAGTTTAAAATAATAATATCTGTACAGTTTTTTTTTGTAAGATTCAGCTATTTATCTGTACAGTATTTTGTAAGATGTGTTTGTTATTTTAATATTTTGTTATTTAATAAAGGATGCGACGGCAGTTTTTTTTAATTTTAATATTCGGCTGTTTTTTTGTTTTATCTGTTAGAGATGTGTTTGTTATTTTAATATGTTGTTTTATTTAATAGAGTCATGGGGGCAGTTTTTTTTAATTAAAGGCTGCGGCAGTTTTGTTTTGTTTGCTTTTTAATATTTTTTTTACCGGGTTTAGGTCGGGTAATTGAAGGGAAACGGGTATATATATATATATATATATATATATATATATATATATATATATATATATATATATATATATATATATTGGATAGGGAGCTCGGCCGACGGCGGCGGCGGCGCCTGGGGTCGCCGGCGGCCGGTGGTGCATGGTGGATCCCGAATTTTGTTTTGTCGTTTTGTGATATTTTATTGTGCATTGATATATCTTTTGTTTAGTTGGTGTCACGTGGCTAACTAATGGTTCAAATAGTTTGGGCTATTGGAACGCCACATGACATTGAATAATATTGGCCTTTCCAAACTTTGTTTGGAATAGACATAGGACCTTTTCAAAATATTTAATTTGAAAAAAGGCTAGGCCCTTTTCATTTTGATTTCGGAAATGGCCAAGGTAGATGCCTTTTAGTTTTGAAAACCAAATATATCCCTTTTGATTAGGAATCAAAAGGAAAGAAACGAATGAGACCTAATTTTAATTTTGATTTAAAATTTGAATTGTTCTAATTAATTAAAATTAAAATTGAAATCGCTAATAATTATTAGTTAATTTTATTTCGATTGAAATCATTTAATTAATTAAATGTTAATTGATTATTTGATTTGATAAAATTAGACTCAAGTAGTTAAATTTTAAATTTATCTTTTTCATAAGATATTATTGTATGGGTTAGATGTTGTACATATAATATGATTGTATGTACTCCGATTGATCATGGACCCGACCAATAGGATAAATACATGTGATTTACGTTATGCTGGTTTTCAAATTGTCCTAGGCCGTTATGAAGAGCGTGACCTACTTTATTTTCTGCATTTATCCCATTTCCGTTAGCCCCCCCATATGTAGCGGGTGTATTAATTTATTAGATAGATTATTATGTAACAAGAATGGAGCATAAGATGAAGGCCAAAGAGAGATAAAGATTCCATTGGTGATGGCGCATTAAAGATCCTATTGGTGGTTATAGCTACCCTTAGATTGTGACCTACGGTTTCGTCAGTTTGTATTCGAATCCGCACCTAGGAAAAGTCCATGATCATACCGGTTATTTTTGTGCGCGGACTGGTGTATGTTTTACTTTATATTGATAACGTAAAAATATGCACATTTAGATGAGTCTGTAATTTAATTAAAAATTAATTAAGTGAATTAAATTAAAATCATCCCATGACAATAATCGAGTTATATTTGTCTCCCGATATTACAATGACGGTGATGAACCCTTGTTCGGATCCAACTGATCGGCCCTCATCGGGAGTTGACCTACCTCTGGTATATCATTATTATCGAGATATGAGATCTCATGAATATTTGGGTTACGACTCGACTAGAATCTTGTGGTGATTGGCCCTCGTCAGGACCGTCTGATTTTAGAGACAGAGGGTTGTCTATCACATAGAGATGTGAATTGTCAAAGAGTTGACTAGTCAACCACTGGAAGCCGCATATGATGCGACTGGTAGAAGTACCTTTCTTTCGAAATTGTCTCGATTGATCGGCCCTCGTCGGGAATCGAGATAACTAGATTGAGTCCCAGCCACTAAAAAATTAATAGAATTCTTGAAAGCCAATTGAGAATAGTTGGCTAGTGGGAGCAAAACCTAATTAAAATTTTAAAGTGCAAATTTTGTGGTTTTGTATACATGAACTTTTACTTACGTTATCTTTACTTAATTGTTGTAGAAATGTCGAACAAATTGAATCTTTGTTTTATCATTGACAACAAACTTGACGAATCAAACTTTCTAGACTAGAAGAAACCTAAAATCGTTTTGAGACATGAAGGCATTGGCTATGTCTTGGAAACACCCTTAACTAAGGATCCTGAAGATGCTACGAATGAGGAGTCAATTAAGAAGCATGTAGAGCACTGTTCTGACAGTGTGGAGGCTACTTGCATCATGCTTGCTTCTATGACACTGGAACTTCAGAAGCAACATGAGTCCATGGATGCTCATACCATTATGGTTCACCTGATGGAACTCTATGCTTCCCAGTCTTGCATTGAGAGGTACGAGGTCTCAAAGGCATTTTTTGGTTGCAAGGTGGCTCCGGGGTACTCCAGTGGGTCACTTGTGCTGAAGATGATTGGTTACATAGAGAGGCTTGAGAAGCTAGGCCATAAGATGGGGCGTGAGTTGAGTATTCACTTGCTGCCCGAGCTGTATGAGTTTGTTTTCTTTCGCTGCCCAGTGGGCTAGTACTATAATTAAATAACTGTTATTTTGTTCCTGCTCTTATGAAGAGCATTATTTCTATTTCTGTATTGGATGTTGAAGGATTTTCTTTTACGTTTAAGAATAAATGTTGTTTTTTTTTCACGTGATGGAATGTTTTATGGTACTGGAAAACTTGACAATGGTCTCTACATATTAGATATGAATGTTGATATACTTAATATAAACAACAAGAAAGCTAAAACAAGTGTGTTGGTCCCTTGAAAATGCTTTGGTTAAGTTTAGAGGGGGGGGGGAGGCGTTGAATAAACTTAACACTCAAAAACTTTTTGGAGTTTTACAAACTCAGCAGGGTCAATAGTCTACTGACCTTCAGCAGTTTGCTGACTATTGAAGCTATTGAATTTGTCGTAGCGGAATATATTGAATTAAGCCTTGTTACTTGTTTTAAATATGATACTAAGTATTGGATACTCAGTAGTGTAAATAGTGTGATTTAGTAGCTAGTTTAGTAGGTTGTGATAAGCGTTCAGATAAAGTAAATTGCAGAAAGTAAATGCAGTAAAGAAAATAGGCAAGTTTTATAGTGGTTCCAGGTGGTGTATTCCTGTCAGTCCACTCTCTCCTGTGATGTTGGAGGAAATTCACTAGAGATTCTTGAGGTAGCTGTTACAAAAATCCTTAAACTATTTGTCCTTGACCAATGACTATGGCTTCACAAACTGAACACTAGAAACATGTAGGATTGCTGCTCCTAAGTATTCCACTGGTCCTTGAAGGGTAGGATTGCCTCTTCACCAGATCCACCACAAAACACAACAGTCCGTGACACTTCAGCAGTGCATCACAGTCTTCAGGTTCTTTTTGAAAAAGAAGGGGTTGAATCAAGAAAGTGATTTAGCTTTCAGCAAGCTTTTGATCAGGATGATAAGATCAACAGCTTGTAGTCTTCAAGTGTGTGTATTGGATATAACGTGATTGCAGAAACACTTGAAGAAAATCCTTGATCAGTAAATTAAAGCTCTGTTAGTAACAGCAGGGTAAGATTGCACTTTGATCAATTTCTTGCTCAAAAACTTGGTTCCTTAGTATGTATTCTTGTTCTTCGTGTTGTTGTTGCAATCTGAGTCAGGAGTCCTCTATTTATAGGTGTGGACTCTATGATTTGAATTTGAGTTTCAAATATAGCCGTTTCAGAATTGTCTGTATCTTAACTAAAATTTTCTTCTGCTGTACCGTACTAACATTGTCAGTGTTCCTTTTTGACAGTCTAGTCTGTCAACCATTGACTTAATTTCATTTGATATGGCTATGAATCCTTAAAACGTTCCTTTCATCTTGTCCATTGATTGACTAGTTAATCCAAGGCTTGTAATTCATCCTTATCCATTTAATCTTCTAGAAAAACTTGGATTAAATCGACTTTTTCATTTAGCAGACACTTGTTGTGTAGGTCTGCTAATGTCCATGTATGTCATCTGACTTTTAGTCTACTGTGTTTTATAAACACATCAGCTGACCGCTTCTCATCTAACTTTTTATTATGAAGTTAGGGTACACCATTTTAAGCATAACCAATTTCCAATCACCATTTTACTTTATATGGAACTTAGACCTTCTACATAAGGTATATGTGATCAGTTTAGGTCACCAGAGACTTCCCTAAATTCTGATCCCATATCCTTGACTTCATATACTAAGTTTGATCCCTTAGCCTTCATTACTGAGTTTGAACCCTCAGCCTTCAACCATCAGTAGGTCCTAGACACTCTACTGGCCTAGATACTCTACTGACCTAGATAGGTCTGCTGATCAAGTCAGCTGACCTCTTTACAATGCTTGTTTGATCAAACTTATACAAAGATCAAACTCTAGTAAACCTGTACATTTAATCTAGACATCTTTTTGCCTTTGCTCTATAACAGCTGGTCTGGCTCTCATCATTAAAACTAAAATATGTCTAAAAATTTCCCCCTTTTTAGTGATGATGACAATACCCTCTTTACAGCAAAGCAAAAAGATAAAAAAAATAGAACAAATTTCATTCACATATCATTGATGTTCAAATTTGTTCAAAATTATTATAACTAGGATCAGCATAAAAATGAAAGACATAAGTATGAGTCTGCTGATCTAGTTCCTGTCCTTGTCTCTTTCTCTCTTTTCTTGATATTCCCTGATTTCCTTCACCATATATAGTATCCATTGATTTTCAAGTATGGTGAAATCAATCCAGGTATGTTGCAACTTCCACCATTTCCAAGCTTCAGGTAGAGTCAACCTTATGCTTTGAAGGTTGAATCCTTGTCCCATATAAAAGTGCTTGAATTCATCCAAGGAGTCCCTTGCTGTCCAATTTCCCAATCTTTGCTGTCCTCTACCTCCTCTTCCACTATGACCTTCTATTGCTGTAGATATTAAGGATTTAATCATTGTCTCCCAGAATTTAAGTGCAAGGAATGAGTTTAGAACCTCCTGAAAGGTCATGTCATGATAAGGTCTCTTTCTTGCATGATACGGCTTCTTGAATTCCTTTAGCAGGTCATCTGTCAGCTGTAATCTGCCAGTGAATGTGCTCTAAATTCATTGATTTCAGCCTCAAATCTCTTGTTGTTGTAGATCCTTGCTGACTTTTTTGCTTCTACTGTCTGACCTTTTTCCCCTTATAGACATCATCAATAAAACGTTCAGTAGGCCCAGAACACTCTCTTGTGTGTTAACCAAATTATTCAGTTGTCCTTCCATTATTTCTGTTCTAGTATCAACTGAAGTGATCCGGCCTTCCATTGTGTGCTCCAGCAGGTTTATTCTCTCAGTAAGCATTGGATCAAGTGCATCAGGGTTAGGTGTCTCAGCCAACTTATCAACTTTCCTATGCAAAGATGAGATCTGCTCAACTATAAATTTGTCTTTCTTTGCAACATCCTGCTTGACATAAGCAATTTCTCTAAGCATATCATTAATGGAAAATTGTACAGAGATGACATTAGATGCAACTGTCTCAGTAGTCCTTCCTCTATTTTCAACCAAATTTACCAAATCTTCAAATCTTTGCTCACTCCTTGTCAGTTGAGTTCTTAGCTGTGTGATATCATCTCTGACTGCTCTTAACTCTTTCAAAATGTGTATTGGTATTGCAGCAGCCATACCAGCCATAACACCTGCAAGGTTCTCAACAGATCCTTCAGCATTGTCATCAGCCCTTGGTACCCTCACCACAATTGCTCTTGTCCTGTCCCATACAAAAGGTTCAGGACCTTCTTTAATCATATTCAAATCAGGTACCTACTCAATGACAGGTGTTTGTTCTTGTTGAGGCTCTTCTTCTTCTTCTTGAGGCAATTGGAATTCTTCATCATTAAAATCATAGTAAAGAAGTTGTTCTTCAGATTGTTCTCCAGCAACTTCTTGTCTATTTTTGCCATCAGTAGATATTTCCTCAGCAGCCTCCAAACAAGACACAGGGGATTCCTCCAATCCCAACAACATATCCAACCTTTGTCCTAATACTATCTGATCCTCAGTACTTTGGACCTCCAATTCTGACCTTTGTTCAGTTGCTGTCTGATCCATGTCTTCAACATTTGGAAAGATATCCATATTTTCCTCTAAAATGCCACCAACCTCGGCAATCTCTCTCAGTAATTAGCAGCTTGAACCAAGCTTTCCTCAGTCTGCTCAGCCATTATAATTTCAATAGCATTCTTCAAAATCGCATCTTCAAGAAGTGTTGCTACTGCACTTTGCTCCTCCAAATCTTCAATAAATACAAAAAACAGTTCTTGTTCTAAATTTTCGTCTACTGACCCTCAGCAGACTTCCATCCTCAGCAGGTTGCTCTGCTGTCTTTTTAGTAGATCCTTATCCAACAGCCTCCGTAGATCTTTCCTTTGCAACACCACTGGACTCCTCAGGGTGCATACGGTAATCATCATCTGAATCTGATGATGATGAATCATCACTATCACCTGGTGTAAATTTCAGATCATTAAACATTATGCTGCTTTTGTTTCTACCATCTTCAAGAATTTCTAGCAGCCTCATTTCTAGGAGTGATGTATCAATTAGTCCTAACAAACTTTCCACCCCAAGACTTGCAAAAGCCCATTCTTTAAATTCACTCAATGGTTCTCTTGCTGGCTTTTGCCTCTTGTAAAAACCAAATTTCCATGCAAAATACTTTGAGATTCTTCTTAAGTAAGGATTTTCCTTTGGTTTCTTGGACTTCTTTTCCTTCCTTTCAAATGGAATGATAGGTTTCTTTGCAGCCGGTTTCTCAACTTGTTGACTGCCAAAAGTCTCAACAAGATGAGTCAGAGTATCTTCAGCAGACACAAAGAGATTAGTAGACTCTTGAGCAGGTACATTTGTGTCTACGATCTCTAGTTATTCCACACTTGCTCCCCCCTGAATTGTATGCTCTTCAGTAGGGTTCTCATCCATCTGTTGTTCCCCTTGAGTTTTTGTAATATCAGCAGGGTCTTCCACAACTTCCGTAGTGTTGGTCCCAGAGAAGGGTGAAACTATAGTCGAGGGGGGGGGGGGGTGAATGACTATAGTGGAGTTTCAAAAACTTTTCTTTTATTTAAAAGCTTTTGGGCAGCGGATAAGTCCCTTCTTACTATGTTGTTTTCAAATCTGTTTAGACAATCACAGATATAAGTTATGATGTAGGCAAATTAAATAAATGCTGTAAAGTAAATTGCAGAAATTAAATTGACACAAGGCTTATAGTGGTTCAGGGTGGTGTAATCCCTTAATCCACTCTTCTCCTGTGATGATCGGAGGAATTCACTATTGTTTTCACAGATACAATAGTATGATTGGCCTTGACTTCCCAAGCTTCACAATCTACAAGACTATCACTCCTTGACTGCAACAGCTTCAGTGATTCAGTCTTCTTTTTTGCTGCTCCTTAAGATCAAAATCCTTCAACAGCTATCACAGATTCAACTCCTTCTCAGATTGCCTCTGATTCAGTTGCTTCAGTTTGATATGAATGTGATTCACACACTTGCTTGATCAATCTCAGTTCTGAGTATGACTTTGTAGCTCTGATATTTGAGTTGATCACTAGATGTATCTTTGTAAGTTCAGAGAGAAGGCTTTTCAAATTGACAGAGTTTCTGCTTTCTTTCTTTTTGAATCGTTGTCTTCTTTTTCTGTCAATGCCTTCTATTTATAGCCTTGAATAACCTTGGTTTTGAAATTCCGTCCGTTGGCTATATTAATGAGGGAATAATCCTTGATTTTATTCTTGATTCCCCCTTAATTGCATTCTCCTTGGTCTCAGTGATCGGATTCTTTCTTCAAACGTATAGCAGAAAATCCGTCCTTGATTGATCCTCTATTGATTGTGCATTTAATGCATGATCTTCTGTATCTTCAACATATATCAAATCTGATCTGGTAAGTGTAACTTCGCCGTTTTCAGAATGGTCGAGTGAGCCTTCTGACTTAGCCGTTAGTTCTTTCTTCGCTGTTTTGTTTTTACTTTGCCGAAAGTTAGTTTACTCAGCCGATTCACTGTTTTCTTCTTTGTTTTAGTTTCCGGAGAATCTTTATACTTCACTGATCCTTGATTTGGGTGAGACCAGTGTACACCATATTTGAATATTGAGTTTCATCACTTGAAACATAACTTAGACTTATCCAAGGTCATCACAGACTTCCTTGGTTATAAGTCAGACCACAATGTCTTCATTGCTTCTCTGCTGGTGCTTGGCTGGCTTCACTTTGCCGAATATCTGTTTTTGCTTTGCCGTCCTACCAACTAGTACAATACTTGTCTGACTCAACTTATACAACATGTCAGACTCTAAGTAAAGACTTATACAGAGAATTCTAACTTATTTCAGGCTTGCTGTAACAGCTAGTATGGCCATCATCAAAACATAATAAAATGTTCCTAACAATTTCCCCCTTTTTGATGATGCCAAAACCCTCATAAGCCTGAACATAAGTAATCAAAATTTTTCGTAATAAACAACAGAATAAAAACTCAACAATTTTATTCATCCATTGTGGTATGGCTGAGCTTGGTTTGTTGTTGGTTTGTTTGAGAAGTGCAAATTCTCTTTTGACTTCATTGTAGAGTTTGGCCATATCAGTTCTCATCCTTTCATCCTGATAGCTTAGCCAATCAGCCCAAGCTTCATCTTGTGAGGAGTGAGGATAAAGTCCTTCATGTACTCTGAAAAATTCTCTTACATGGTCCTGTACATCTGCATCATATTCTGCTTTGCTTTGGTGACCAGTGTAAGTTCTGTGCTCCCCAGTATATTTGGAGCTGCTGCTACCTCTGCTGGTGTTTCCTCTGGTGCTGAGTCTGTGTTGACTGGCTGATCCTCTTTGCTAACTAGATCCAGGCCTTTGCTGTCTGCCGGACCTGTCTCTATCATCATCTCTTCTTTGCATAAGATGAGGAAATCCAACGCAGGGTTCCTTTAGGGCCTTTTCCCTTTCTTCTCTGACCCTTCTTTGCTGTTCTTCTGCTTCATTTCTGATCCTTATTTCTCTGTCTCTTGCTCTCAGTTGTTCTTCAGTGAAATTTGGGGGTCGATTGTTGATCCTTCGGCTTATCCTGATTTTCCCCCTTTTTGGCAGCATCATCCCTTTGCTGGAGTAGGATGCTATTGGTGGCCTCTGCCGTTCCAATTAGAGAATCAAGTTTTGATTCAATAGATGTGAATATGTTGTGATGATCATTCAATTTTTCATTGACACTACGAAATCTAGTGCCAAAGGCTACTGCCATTGATTCGTTTTCTTGGGAAATGTCTTTGAGGCCTCGCAAGACTGTTAGTGATATTGATGTTGAGTTGCTTCATCAGATTTCCTTGTTGTTGAACAACAATATTTTGTGCATCAATGTATTCTGCAATGGCCTGAAACTTGTTTTCAATGGAGGAGCTTTTGTCATTAAATGCTGAAGTCATGGATCTGATATACATAGCTTGCTGTTACAATTCTTCAGCCAGCAGATCTGCCGCTTTCTCAAAAGTTTCATTTGTAATGCCAGTGGTCAGTGATGTATGATTTTTATATGATTAATTATATGTGATTTTATTATGTTTTATTGACGAATTCTATGTAAAATATATGAAATTATGATATAATTGGTATGAAATATTAATCTTTATAGTTTAGTATAGTTAGTGGTAAAAGTTAGTAATTTATAATAAAAAGTTGTAGTTTTTGTACCGGTTTTAGTGACCGGAGTGTTGTGTCTATTTTACACGGGTATTTTGTGTTTATTTCATTGCAGAATCCTAAGATGAACTGAAATCCCGAGTAGAGACACTTTTTGAAGTCAATTCAAGTCGTTGGAAGGAAGTTATAAAGCTTCACTCAATTTAAATGGTCAAGTGGTTAATCGGTTATTAATAATGAAATCCCGAAAACGACACGTATTGGGAATGGCTCGTTAAAAAGACATTTTCTGGGAAAATGTTCTTCATGAAAGTTGAAGATCTTCATATAACCTTTCTAATGCACTTTGAATCATGAAGATAAGAGGTCTACAACTCAAATGGTGGTCAAGTGGCTAATTGATTCGTACTATTGAAAAATCCCGAAAAGGACACGTAATACAAATGGCTCATCGAGAATACGTTTTCGAAGAAGTGGCCTTGATGAAAGTTGTAGAGAATTCAACGAGCTTTTCAACGGATATTTGATCATGTCATTCGATATCGAGAACTCAAGTTACGATTTTTAGAAGTTAATTATGTAATTATATATAATTATATATAATTACAACGCATCTGTGATGATTAGAGTAACATGGGGCTCACATGCTTGTAACTAACTGTAATCATTGCAATGATTACACCGGACCGATCCGGCCAGTTTTCAGGACCGGTCCGGGAAGGGAGTTTCTCTATATATATGGGAGCCTCATCATTTGCAGTGGGGTGTACCAATATATATATACAATATTCTATATATATTCTCTATCCCCTCTTTTCTTTAGTTTGTAAATAGGCCTTAAGCCGGGAATAAATTAGTAGTAGTAGTATCGTGATAATGCTCGGGAAATTATCAGAAGTCCGGTGTTGCTAAAGTTGTTGTTATGTCCGGAAGAATACAACTTCTGAATCAGCATCTGTAATCGGGTAACTTTTCTGAAGTATTTATGTTTATGTTTGTTATTTTCTTCTTTTTAGTTTTTATAATGTTATTAGGCTAGATCTAATAACTAGCCAAAGTTATGTAATCGTATTATTTCGATCTTTTCGTTAAAAGAATGATGTCTAAGTAAAAGTGATTAAAATTGAGTTAAAATGAATCTTTTTCTATTTCACTACGTATCGATAATAAATTCGGAATGACGTAATCAATCATGATGAATACCACATATAACCTGGCGATGTACTGACCAGAGAAGTCAGGATATAAGTAAAAATAGAAAAACCGGAGGGTAAAAATGGCCGTCTGATTAACGGAATCCTATTTCCTACCCGGGGGCAGATTTGTCCTAGAAAAACAAATCTTATTAACTTTGTACTCGAGATCTTAATAATGTTAAAATCAGCAGTTGAATTGAAACTACACCGTTTGTGTTAAATCGATCCGCTTGACAACCGGAGCCTCTTGAATAACATCGGCCGTCTGACGAACGGAATCACCTCTTTTATCCGGGGTAGATTTGTACTCGGTACCTATTTTGACTAACTAAGTTTAGCATGGGGCAGTTGTGGACATTGGACTGATGACATTTGACATATGACAATTTCATACGCTCGTGTGAGGAGGAATTGTTGACTATAGGAGTATACCGTTTCATTTACTCAATTGGACCTAATAAAAAGGAAGATCGAGCACATTCTATTAATTGAAAAGATCGAATAAATTGATTACATATACTTTGGCTAGTCTAGTCTATAAGCTATATATTGGTATCTATATATATATATATATATATATATATATATATATATATATATATATATATATATATATTTTACTATTTATGTACATCTATATATATTTATATATCTATATATATTTTATTAGAATAACTTTTAAATTACGCATTTACTTTATGTTGGTTAGAATAGTAGTAATCGTGTTATAAAATTGCGGTTTAGATCGAGTTAATAGCAACTCTTTGGTGTTTAACCACACTTAAAAGAATTACCACTTTTCCCGAGGATTCGACACCGACTCACCACTTTATCACTACAATTTGACCCGGTACACTGCCGGTTAGGATCCGTCTAACCTAGAAAAGGTCTGTACCTTTCTTGACGCCGTTTCTAAGGCTTGGTTTTGGTGACGTCAGATTTCTGGCGCCGTTGCCGGGGATAACGTCGCTAATTTCTTTTTTTGTGTCTATGGTTACTACTTGTATTAGCTTAAAAATTCTCGAGGATAAATCAACACTCTTCTTATCACATTTCTTTTTTATTTTTCGTTGGTATCTACTTTCTTTTAGTACCAATTTTCTTCTTCTTTAAAACTCGAGCATTTTTCTATTGTCGTTAGTTGATGACCAGAAGCGGTAAAGCCTCACTTACTCCTTATAAGCCTGATATAAACGCTTACGAAAGGCAGTTGCGGATAGAGAGTAAACGTGGTCAAACCACTTAGGACTCCTTGGAAAATCTCCAACGGAATCATCTTCTAATCAAAATAAAGAAATGGCCGAAACTAGTGATGAAACAAACGAACAGAGGCTAGATCATGCTTTAGGGCATGGCCAAAACCCTGTTAATCTTAATAATAATCAGAATAATAATAATAGAATCAATCAAGATCGGAATCAGAATAATCGTAACAATCCACCAAACCCAAGACCTATCTATGATCAAACTGTAAGGAGAAACCAGACTAATAATCCCTTACTTTTACCCAATGAAGGAGCGAATAATTTCGAAATTAAGTCTCATCTTTTTGGTTTAATTGACGCGAGAGCCCAATTTCTAGGAGAAGATGTTGAAGATCCACATCATCATCTCTATCTGTTTGAAGAACTGTGCAATACAACCAAAAGTCAAGGTGCTCATAAGGAATTAACAAGGATGACTATGTTTCCTTTTTCTCTAAAAGGAAGAGCCCGAGATTGGTTTATGTCTCTTCCACATCATTCACTAACTAGTTGGGAGGATATTCAAACTGAATTTCTGAAACAATATTTCACTCCAGGACGGAATTTGGAATTAAAGGTCGAGGTTGCTAATTTTAGACAAGGATCCGAAGAAACGCTTGGGAATGCCCTGGGAAAGGTTTAAAAAATTGTTAAGAGCTTGTCCCGATCTTGGTTATTCTTTAGATATGCAAATTCAACTTTTCTGTCGTAAACTAAGAAAGGATTCACGTGCAGATGTAGATCATGCATGTGGTGGCTCGTTAATGATGAGTGAAGCTCAAATAGTTTACGATGCTATAGAAAAGATTTCCAAAAATAATAGAATGTGGGAAACCGGTTCTAGCACTAGAAAAGTAGCTTTTGCAGGAGAATGTACGTCAAACACGGAAGTTCTAGCACATTTAGAGAATTTGAGTAGGAAGTTTGATGGACTACAATCAAACAAGAATCAAAATTCAGAAAATAGTACGCCAACTGAATACTCAAATCATGATAATGTGTCATTAAGGATAGAAGAACCAACGGGATATTCAAGAGAGGAGGTGAGTTTTCTTCGAAAGATAGAAATTTGAACAATGCATATTCAAACTCGTTTAATGCTATTAGAAGAGACCACCCGACTTTTAGATGGTCTGAAAACCCTAGTAAGCAAGGAAAACCGCCGTATCCAGTTCAGTATAAGAATATGAATAATAATCAAGTTTATCAAGGAAATACATCTAATCAGAATTTACAATCATTACCTAGATCCTATCCTCAACATACCACTCAAAGTATACCAGTAACTCAAAGTTCAACTCAACCTGCAGAAGGGGTTGAAAAATGGGGAAAACTGATGGAAAATATGATGGGTGTAGTATCTACTCAAGCTAAGAATATGGAAACAATGATGACTTCTATAGGTTCAGTCAGTAAGGATATGAGTTCAATGAAAACATCTATGAATGGACATGATACCAGAATGAGAACGATAGAAGCTTCATTAAGGAATATGGAAGATCATTTGAGTAGGGAAGATGAACGTAACAATAGTAGGCCTCCTGGAGGATTACCAAGTAATACTGAAAGAAACCCAAGAGAGGTAAATGTTGTAGTTACGAGAAGTAGGAAACTCTACGGTAGTAATGGAGTAGAAAACTTCGGGAATAATGAAGTAGAAAATGATTTAGATAGAAAAAATGAAGAGACTAACGATGAACTTGAATTTACTGATGAGGAAGAAGAAATTATAGAGAATTTCTTGAAAAGGAATAGAAGTTTGGAACCTGAGAATGAAGGTGAGAAATGGGTAAAAATCCCTAGGATTTTGAAAGATCCCATGGATAAAGATTTAAGGAATCTATTCAAGGAACATGTTAGAGTAGAAGATAAAGAGAACAAGGATGAGAAACAGGAAGAACCGAAAGAGTCTGAAGTAGAGATTGATTCAGGGAACAAATTAAAAGAAAAAACTCAAGATCATGATACTTGGCGATTAAGTAATACTCAAGGGTTTAAGGAGAAAGGAAAAGAGAAAATGACTTCGGAACCAAAGGGTATAGATTTAGAATCTTTACCTTTTCCACCTAAAGATCAAATTAAAAAGATTAAGACTGATCAAAAGTATGCTCGTTTCCTTGATACTTTTCGTCATATTCATGTTAATATCCCTGTTATCGAAGCTCTGATTAATATGCCTGCCTATGGAATGTTTTTGAAAGATATACTATCAAATAAGAAAAAATTAGAGGAATATGAGAATATATGCCTAAATGAAGAATGTTCTGCAGTTTTGCAGCATAATTTACCACCTAAACTGAAAGATCCTGGAAGTTTTACGATTCCATGTGAAATTGGAGGATGTCTGTTTAAGAAGGTCTTATGTGATCTTGGAGCTAGTATAAACCTCATGTCTTATGAGGATTATAGAAAGCTAGGCATAGGAAAGCTTACTAAGACTGAAATGACTCTGCAAATGGCAGATAGATCGATTAAATACCCTAAAGGAATTATTGAGGACGTATTGGTTAAAGTAGACAAGTTTTATTTTCCGGTAGACTTTGTAGTTATGGAAATGGAAGAAGGATTTTCGCGCCACTTATCTTAGGACGTCCATTTCTAGCTACAGGAAGAACTTTAATCGATGTTCAGAAAGGAGAGTTAATTTTGAGAGTCAATGAAGATGAAGTTGCTTTCAATATTTTCAAAGCTATGAACCATCCATACACATCACCAGAATCATGTTCTTTTATAGAAGATATTCATTCTGTCTATGATAATCAGTTACCAACTTTTGAAGACAGATTAGAAGAATGCTTAACTTTGTCTGTCTATAAAGAAAATGAGGAAGACATTGAAATGAAAGAGATAATTCTTTCTCTAGATAAAAGAAGTTTTACTTTTAAACCACCATGGCATAAGTATTTGGAGTTAGAACTAGAAGGACCAGTTCTTAGATCGTCAATAGAAGATCCGCCAAAGAATCTGGAATTGAAACCATTACCTTTAAATCTGAAATATGCTTTTCTTGAAACTAATAACCTTTTACCAGTTATTATTTCATCAACTTTAACTGAGCAACAAGAAGATCAATTAATTAGAATGTTGAGAAAGCATATGAAAGCTTTTGGATGGACAGTTGCCGATATTCGAGGTATTAGCCCTGAGATTTGTGTTCATAAGATAATTCGAAAGAAGATGCTAAACCTTGTATTCAACCGCAACGCCGCCTCAACCCGAATTTACGCTTAATCGTTAAGAAAGAGGTTATTAAGCTATTAGAAATGGGAATAATCTTTCCTATATCGGATAGTGAATGGGTAAGTCCAACTCAAGTTGTACCAAAGAAAGGAGGTTTCACGGTGAAAGAGAATGATAAGAATGAATGGATCCCAACAAGGGAAATTACAGGATATCGAATGTGCATTGATTTTAGAAAACTAAATGATCATACTAAGAAAGATCATCATCCACTTCCATTCATAGTGCAAATGTTGGAACGTTTAAGTGGACATAAGTATTACTGTTTCTTAGATGGTTATTCAGGATATTTACAGATATTCATTGCAGCATGAGATAGGGAAAAAACTTCTTTCACTTGTCCTTATGGAACTTTTGCGTATAAAAGAATGCCGTTCGGTTTATGTAATGCTCCTGCTACGTTTCAAAGATGTATGATGTCTATATTTTCTGATATGGTTGAGAAATTCTTAGAAATTTTTATGGACGACTTTAGTGTTTACGGAGACTCTTTTAAGGGCTGTTTGTTACACTTAGAACGAGTGTTACAACGCTGTGAGGATACCAATTTAGTGCTTAACTGGGAAAAATGTCATTTAATGGTATCAGAAGGAATTGTACTAGGTCATAGAATCTCTGAAGTAGGAATTGAAGTCGATAAAGCTAAAGTCGAGGTAATCAAAAAATTGCCTCCACCAGTTAATCTAAGAACGCTAAGAGGATTTCTTGGACATGCAGGATTTTATAGGAGATTTATTGCAGATTTTTCAAAGATAGCAAAACCTCTAAGTCATTTGCTTGAAAAAGAAGTACCTTTTAATTTTGATAGTAAATGTATGGAAGCATTTAAGACCCTGAAAGCGAAGTTGATTACTGCACCAGTATTGGTAGCACCAGACTGGAATTTACCTTTTGAGATTATGTGTGATGCAAGCGATTTAGCGGTAGGAGCTGTTTTGGGTCAAAGATATAATAGAATTCTCAAAGCTATTTACTATGCATCTCATACGTTAAATGCAGCTCAACTAAACTATGCAACTACAGAAAAAGAACTGTTGGCTGTGATTTTTGCCTTAGATAAGTTTAGATCGTATATTGTTGGCTCTAAGGTAATAGTTTATACAGACCATTCAGCATTGAAATATTTACTGAGTAAGAAAGATGCGAAACCACGTCTTCTTAGATTGATTCTCCTACTTCAAGAATTTGATATTGAGATTAAAGATAAAAAAGGAAGTGAGAATGTAGTAGCAGATCATCTAAGTAGAATGGAAACTGATGAAGAAATAGGAAATGAAATTAAAGATTCATTTCCTGATGAACAACTGTTTAGAATCGATATGCCTTCAACCATGCAGTTATTAAAGAAAAGAAATCATTCTAAGGAAAATTCACCTTGGTTTGGAGATATCGTTAACTACTTAACCTGTGATTACATTCCGTCTCATTGGACTTGGCAGCAGAAAAAGAAGTTCTTTTATGACTTAAAATTTTATTACGGGAGGAACCAGACCTTTTCCGTAAATGTTCGGATGGGATAATCAGAAAATGTGTGCCTGATAATGAAGTTTTAAGTGTTTTATCGTTTTGTCATGATCGTGAGGCAGGAGGTCATCATGGAGGTTGGAAAACTGCTTTTAAAGTTTTGCAATGTGGTTTTTATTGGCCTACACTTTATAAAGATGCTTATACATATGTTAAATCTTGTGAATCATGTCAAAAATGGGGAAATATTTCTAAAAAACATGAAATGCCTATGCAACCTATTTTAGAATGTGAGTTATTTGATGTTTGGGGTATAGATTTCATGGGACCTTTCCCTATATCGTTTGGAAAAAGATTTATTCTTGTAATGGTAGATTATGTCTCGAAATGGGTAGAAGCTGAAGCTCTTCCCACTAATGATACCAAGGTTGTCATACGATTCCTTAAAAAGAACATATTCACTAGATATGGCATTCCGAGGGCAATCATTAGTGATAGAGGGTCACACTTTTGCAATCGACCATTTACAAAGTTAATTGAAAAATATGGTGTAACGCATAAGTTAGGAACACCTTATCATCCACAAACCAGTGGACAGGTAGAGGTGTCGAACAGAGAAATTAAGAGAATTATAGAAAAAACAGTGGACTCAAACCGTAAAAACTGGGCAGTTAGACTAGATGATGCGTTATGGGCGTACAGAACAACTTTTAAAACTCCAATTGGATGTTCTCCCTACAAATTAGTCTTTGGTAAATCTTGTCATCTCCCAGTAGAGTTAGAACACCGAGCCTTCTGGGCTATTAGATTTCTAAATTTCGATCCTAAGGCAGTCGGTGATCATAGACTACTTCGGTTAACGAAATTAGAAGAATTTCGCCTTGATTCTTATGAAAATGCTCGAATCTACAAGGAACGCACGAAATCCTTCCATGATAAAAGAATCTATAGTCGTGAGTTCCATGTAGGTGATCGAGTGTTATTGTACAATTCACGTTTAAAGTTGTTTCCGGAAAGCTTAAATCAAGATGGACGGGACCATTTAAAGTAACACGAGTTTATAAATGCGGAGTTTGTTGAACTAACGATGGGAATACAACTTTTATAGCCAATGGTCACGGGGTGAAGTTATTTCGGAAGGTGAAGAAGTCTCTCTCATAAATGAAGTGATGTTGCTTGATCGACCCTCCGAAAGACTAAAAAGCAGTGCTCTGAAAATCTGAAAGTATCAAATTACCAGGTTTTATCTTTACTTTTATATGTCTAAACTAGTTTCGTCTTTTACCGGATAGACGTAAAAGAACTGAATGTTTTTTTTAGATAGATTAGGAGTTTTTGTTTTGCTTTTGAAGTTTGGCCTTGATAGAGATGTCGCTTTTACTATAGAAGCTTTAGTTTTTGAACAGAACAAGCAATTGTTGAGAGAGAAAAAATTGAAAGAAGTTTGTAATGGTACGTCAAGAAGCTCGATAAAGAGAAGGGCTAAGTTTCTAAGGAAGTGCGAATCTGTGGAAAGATTGAACACGGTGGGCAATGTGGGAAAAATATAACTCAATCTCAGAATGAGTGTTTGAATGTAATTAAGAAGGGAACGATTAGGTGGTTAACCGAAAATCCCGATGGAATTCCAAGACATAATTCAAACGCTACGTTTCTAGGATTTAGTTTGCTTGAACGGTATGTTAGAAATGCGGAGTTTGTAGAAATTGAAGAATTAGAAACCCCGTAAGTTCAAGTCTTTTATTGTTTTTAGTTTTATAATTTTTTTGCATAACTTTGAAAATTTTATAAAATTGGATCTTTATAAAATTAAGGAGTTTTATAAAAGTTTTATAAAAAGTTTTTTTAAGTTTTTAGATATTTTATAAGAATTAATGAAAATTTATTGAATTTCTATAAACTTTTAAATAAGTTTTATAAAGATTTTATAAATTTTGAGAAATTGTTATAAAATTTATAAATTTTATTTTCTACTTTTATTAAGTTTTTATTGAGTTTTATAAGTTTTTATATCAAAAATCCAAAAAAATAAAAAAATTTCGAAAAATCATAAAAATTGCACATGGACCGATCCGGCCCTTGTCCAGGACCGGTCCGGGTTCGAATTAACCTAAAAAAGACGGGATGTTTCTTTCTTCTTCATTTTTCCTCTTTTCTGCAAACAGCCGCCGCACCACCACCTCCACCCCCAAAAATTTTCTTTTTCTCTTCAAAATAACAAATTACACTATACCATTACATACATTCTTCCTCTTTTACTCTCCTCTCTTCAACACAAGTGAAAAATTCGAAAAAGATCGAACACAAGCTCCATTTCATCCCGGTGGCTTCTACGACTTTTCCGGCCACTTTTCACCGTTTTGTTCATTATAAGGTATAATTTGTTTACTCTAGTTATCAATTTCATGATTTTTGCAATTTTTAGAATTATTTTCAACTGTTTTGATTTTTAAGTGTGTTGTGACATTTTATTTGTGTTGTTTTTGTTTGTTTTTGTTTTGTTATTCCAAAATTCGTAGAATGGCCGAATCAAGTTCTAAAATCTCTAAGAAACGAAAGCCTAATATTCCAATAGCAGTACCGGTCGTAGGTCTTAAAGATTTAACACCGGAAGAAGAGTCTGTTAGTTTTGCTGCTACAACTTCGCCTCAAGCTAAGAATGCTTATAAGAATATCTATAGTAAATGTGGAGTTGTGTTGGAGAGAGGCTTAGATTTCGATGACTTAGGAGAGGAAGTTAGGCGTATTTTTACGAGACGCCAATGGTTGGATTTTGCAGCTAAGAGGACAGGAGAGATCAATACTACCTTAGTGGCGAGTTTTATGCAATTCGTCTACTTTGACACCCACCGAGGGGTAGTATGATAGAGTCTATCCCCCTTAGGTCTAGAAATGTTTCTTTTAATCCGGATCTTATCAATGTTGTTTTAGGGGTAGAAGTTTTTCCGGATGAGGAGGATTACGGAGCTTGTTTATAGATTAGATGATCTGCTATGTATGAAGCGGTATCGCCTCTAGAGCTCGGAGGGAGTTTGATGCTACGGCGAGTGGGTGGACAACGAGATTTAATTATGGGAAGTGTTTTAGAGATCTGAGGGCAATCAAAAGATTTTTGAGCCATACTCTCTATCCCACTACCAAACACACCGCCTTTGGTAAAGAAGATTTATGCATTACTTGGGCGATGATTAATGATATTAAGGTGGATGTGGGGAAGATCATGTATAGAAGGGTTTTCGAGTTTATTGTTACTGCCAAGGCAGGGAGTCACATGTACTTTCCTGGCTTTATTTCGGATTTATGTCGTAGATCAGGAGTTCCTTTCCTATCTAACGACAAATTAGCTATGGCAGATGAGTCCCTGATAGGCCCTAGTCTGAGGAGGTCTCTAGAGGGTTCGATAGACTCGATAGTTAGACGTAGTGCACCTCCACCAGTTCCACCAGTTTCAGCATTTTCATCTTTTTCGATCAGCAACAGCAGACTTCTTTCCCAAACACCATTACATACGATATGTTTCAATCTTTAGTGTCAGATGTAGCTAGAGGTCAGGCTAATATGGCCTTATTTGCTGAGCAGAGTAGGCAGTGGAGTGATGATTTACGTAGAGGGATGTTGAGACATGAGCAGATGCATCATGATCGTTCTTTCGATACTACTGCCTATCCGGCCTGTCAATCTAACCCATATACTTTACCAGATTGGATAGCACCTATCCTACCATCTCAGAGCTTTCATCATATGCCAAATCCTTTTGGAAGCCAGTCTAGTGGTCAGGGTGTCTTTTATACAGGTTCTCAGGGTGCTTTGTTACATCTAGCTGGGGAGGATTTTCGGATTTTGCACGGATTACATCGAGTATGAGTTCGTTGGGTCTCGACAGTTCAGTTCGGACCACGACTACGTTTCCACAGCCAGTTACGTCATCGGTTCCGAGTTTGAATGATCCAGTTTATCCTGTTGAGGATGATGATGTTGACATTATTTGATTTCGAACAACTTTATTATTTTTAAAACATTTTCTGTCTGTTTATTTTATTTTCCGCATTTTAACTTTATTAGATGCTAAGTTTGCTAGTTTAATAGTTTTTCGTTTTCGTTTTTATAATCATTTTATGTCGTAGTAGTAGATTTAATCATTTTTAATAGTATTTAAATATTTCATCAAAAATCTAAAAATTATTTGTATCATTCGTATGTCGTTTTTAAAATATAATTCATGTGTCGTTTTATCCGTATCATTTTGATAATATTTATGTATCTATATAGGATTCTAATAGACTTGAGTCTATTATAGATAAACAAGCAAACTTGAATTTTACAACCTTTACACGGTGAAACTATTTTGAAGCCGGACCGGTCCGGCCAATTTTCAGGACCGATCCGGGAGTTAACTTTGCTTAGTCATGCTGAAAGTGTTAGTATGCATGCACGTGTACTCTAATTTTTTGACCATTTAAGGGAGGAGAGTTGAAAGTAAAAAATTGCAAATTCACTTACTACTTTCACATTTCACTCTCTGTTATTTAATCTGTTTAAAATGTCAAACCGGTCATCACCGTCAGTCAATTCTTATGATCCGGAGGACCTAGATGTTCCTGTCCCGGAGTATAGCGCTTCAAATGTTAATTTGTCGGTGAATGCGAGGTTTGCAAATTCTCCAATATTGGTAGAGAAGGGTATTAACTACGAAAAAATTGATCAGTCAGGGAAGGATTTAATTCAGAGTAGAGGTTGGAGAAAATTTGTAAGGAATCCAAGAGGTAGAATAAATGTTTCAGTCGTTAGGGAATTTTATTCCGCTCTCTCTATCAATCAATACTTGTCGATCCGTCACAACTTGTATCCGTTCGTGGTACACTTATTCACTTTTCACCTCATATCATCAATCATATTTACGAAATACCAATTTTCAATCAAATCCATAATCTTCATTTTGAATATCAATGGGCGTTAGGGAACTCCTTTAACGTTGTCAACTATGTCACGGAAGCTTTTCGGTATTTGTTTCCGAGTTCGATCAAAATTACGACTCTACCACTTCGGCTCTACTGCTCATCGAGAGCATGGAAACACTTCATTAACTCACGAGTCTATCCGACTAGTGACTTTGCGTGGGTTAGTGATAATGAAATACTTTTGTTGTTTGCGTTGATAAGCGGAGCTCATGTGGACTGGGGGATTTTGATTTTTAAGACGGCAGTAAACTTTGCAGTGGAACGGTATAATAATGGAAGGCCGATGCCTTTTGCTTGGTTAATTTCAAGGTTATGTATTCATTTGAATGAAGTCCTTGAAATTGCTTCTGACGAGATATATCCGTCTCGTGATTATCGTAGAGGATTGCTACCGGTTGAGAATCCGGGTTGTTCGTCGACTATTTAAGCTAGTTTTTAAGTTAGTTTAATAATGGTTTGTTTTAATAAATGAGTTAAGTAAGTTAGTTAATAAGTTTGTTTTATTTTAAGTTTTTTAGTTTGTAATAGTTTCTTTTGTTTAATATATATGCTTTTGTATTTGTTGTAGTAAACGTTATTCAATATTAACGAACATCTAAAATTTTAATTTAATTTTTGAACCTACTTTTTCATACTCGTTGAACATTGGGACAATGCCACTTCGTAGTGGGGAGTAAGGGTTAGGTTTGAAAAATTTATTAAAATTTTTTCGAAAAATTAGTAAAAATTATTATAGTTATTATCTTTTTCATATAAATTAGTACTTTAATTACTTATTTCTTAGTTTTTAATTTTTCTTGAATGAATTAAGTTAGATAATATATATAATATGAATAAAGAATGGTATAATTTGGAAGGATAAGTTTTTAATTAAGTAAGGTAAATTAGATATATTATAATTATATTTTTTATATTTAATTTAAAGTTTATTAAGATTTTAAGTATATATAACAGAATAATTGATATTAAATATTGTTTTATGAAATTATATAAGTATGCTAGTATTTATAAGTAAAATGTTAGAATAATTTTCTTTTCTTAATGAATTATGAATATGGAATCAGGTTAGGGATGATAATTTTTGAATAAAAAGCCCAAATAAATTTCCAATTTTTGTCCCTACCTCAGCCAAATAGAGTGGTCAGACCCCACTTGTTTTGATCATTCGTTATTAACCTATAACTTTTTGGTCTACATTCCTTTAAAAATCTTTCGAGTTTGTACGTACTTATGAAAGGAGATGATGAAAAAGTGAGGGTTAAGAAAAAAATGATATATGACTGAGATTAGAATAGATTTTAATATAGATGTTCTCACCTCATGACACTTGCAAGATAGTTGATTTTGGCAATGAGTTTAGATATGTTAGAATCCCAAAAAATATATACTAATAATATTCAGAACGAAGCATCATTTTTTTACACAGAATTAATCGAATATTGAGTATCTTCGTTATCTTTGTTCGACAAAATTAAAAATAAAGAATAAATTGGTTGTAGCTACCAATGATTAGGAGTGTAGTAGGGGATTATCTCGAAATGTCCTATATCACTATGAGGTAAAAAGCTCCCGATTTGCCTGATGATAGCAGTCCAGCTAGGGGATTATCTCGAAATGTCCTATTGCTGGGATGAAGGCATAAAAATATATAAAGAAAAAGTCGAATCAATAGATTTCAAGAATGATTACGGGTTTAAGGAAACCGGACTCGTAATTTTAGATCGAAAGAGTAATACTCCGATCAATCTTGAAGAAGCAATGCTTGTAAGTTTGATTTTTCTGCACACACTCACGCTTTAGTTCTTAATATTATTAATATTATAGAGAAAAAGTAGAAAAAGAAGAGAGAAAATCTGAAAAATAGTTGGAATAAAAGGATGTTACTAATCGGAATTGTTTTTGATCAAGAATGTGAAGACGTAGGTACGTACGACTTGCCTCTTTCTCTTTTTGATTTCCTTTTCTATCCTTTCGATTAACCGATATCCTGAACTCTAAATAAGCCATTATCTGATCAAGTCTATGATTCTATTATTTCATAATAGTTATGATTGAAAATAGTTCTGATATTTTGTTTATACTTACAAAGTATTGCCTATGCAAGTTCATCTAAATAATGTTTAGTGTCTAAATTATTTAATTTATATACACTTTTTGTCTTTTTAATATTTTAAATTAGAATGTAAATTATATTTATAATATTGACAATTTATGTTGCTATAATTAAAATTATTTACTGAATATAGTATCTTTTGTTTATATTTTTATATATTACCGCTTATTTTTGCTCGAGGACGATCAAAAGCTAAGTGGGGAGTAGTTGATGTATGATTTTTATATGATTAATTATATGTGATTTTATTATGTTTTATTGACGAATTCTATGTAAAATCTATGAAATTATGGTATAATTGGTATGAAATATTAATCTTTATAGTTTAGTATAGTTAGTAAAAGTTAGTAATTTATAGTAAAAAGTTGTAGTTTTTGTACCGGTTTTAGTGACCGGAGTGTTGAGTCTATTTTACACGGGTATTTTGTGTTTATTTCATTGCAGAATCCTAAGATGAACTGAAATCCCGAGTAGAGACACTTTTTGAAGTCAATTCTAGTTGTTGGAAGGAAGTTATAAAGCGTCACTCAATTTAAATGGTCAAGTGGTTAATCGGTTATTAATAATGAAATCCCGAAAACGACACGTATTGGGAATGGCTCGTTAAAAAGACATTTACTGGGAAAATGTTCTTCATGAAAGTTGAAGATCTTCATATAACATTTCTAATGCACTTTGAATCATGAAGATAAGAGGTCTACAACTCAAATGGTGGTCAAGTGGCTAATTGATTCGTACTATTGAAAAATCCCGAAAAGGACACGTTATACAAATGGCTCATCGAGAATACGTTTTCTGAAGAAGTGGCCTTGATGAAAGTTGTAGAGAATTCAACGAGCTTTTTAACGGATATTTGATCATGTCATTCTGATATCGAGAACTCAAGTTACGATTTTTAGAAGTTAATTATGTAATTATATATAATTATATATAATTACAACGCATCTGCGATGATTAGAGTAACATGGGGCTCACATGCTTGTAACTAACGTAATCATTGCAATGATTACACCGGACCGATCCGGCCAGTTTTCAGGACCGGTCCGGGAAGGGAGTTTCTCTATATATATGGGAGCCTCAGCATTTGCAGTGGGGTGTACCAATATATATATACAATATTCTATATATATTCTCTATCCCCTCTTTTCTTTAGTTTGTAAATAGGCCTTAAGCCGGGAATAAATTAGTAGTAGTAGTATCGTGATAATGCTCGGGAAATTATCAGAAGTCCGGTGTTGCTAAAGTTGTTGTTATGTCCGGAAGAATACAACTTCTGAATCAGCATCTGTAATCGGGTAACTTTTCTGAAGTATTTATGTTTATGTTTGTTATTTTCTTCTTTTTAGTTTTTATAATGTTATTAGGCTAGATCTATAACTAGCCAAAGTTATGTAATCGTATTATTTCGATCTTTTCGTTAAAAGAATGATGTCTAAGTAAAAGTGATTAAAATTGAGTTAAAATGAATCTTTTTCTATTTCACTACGTATCGATAATAAATTCGGAATGACGTAATCAATCATGATGAATACCACATATAACTCAAGCGATGTACGACCGGAGAAGTCGGGATATGAGTAAAAATAGAAAAACCGGAGGGTAAAAATGGCCGTCGATTAACGGAATCCTATTTCCTACCCGGGGGCGATTTGTCCTAGAAAAACAAATCTTATTAACTTTGTACTCGAGATCTTAATAATGTTAAAATCAGCGAGTTTAATTGAAACTACACCGTTTGTGTTAAATCGATCCGCTTGACAACCGGAGCCTCTTGAATAACATCGGCCGTCGACGAACGGAATCACCTCTTTTATCCGGGGTAGATTTGTACTCGGTACTGTTTTGACTAACTAAGTTTAGCATGGGGCGGTTGTGGACATTGGATCGATGACATTTGACATATGACAATTTCATACGCTCGTGTGAGGAGGAATTGTTGACTATAGGAGTATACCGTTTCATTTACTCAATTGGACCTAATAAAAAGGAAGATCGAGCACATTCTATTAATTGAAAAGATCGAATAAATTGATTACATATACTTTGGCTAGTCTAGTCTATAAGCTATATATTGGTATCTATATATATATATATATATATATATATATATATATATATATATATATATATATATATATATATATATATATATATATATACTATTTATGTACATCTATATATATTTATATATCTATATATATTTTATTAGAATAACTTTTAAATTACGCATTTACTTTATGTTGGTTAGAATAGTAGTAATCGTGTTATAAAATTGCGGTTTAGATCGAGTTAATAGCAGACTCTTTGGTGTTTAACCACACTTAAAAGAATTACCACTTTTCCCTGAGGATTCGACACCTGACTCACCACTTTATCACTACAATTTGACCCAGTACACTGCCGGTTAGGATCCGTCTAACCTAGAAAAGGTCTGTCCCTTTCTTGACGCCGTTTCTAAGGCTTGGTTTTGGTGACGTCAGTCAGCTGAGAGAGTTTGTGCCTTACGTCAGCTGGTTCTGGATCTGTTTACTGTCCCTTGTCTTGATGTTGGGTGACATCTGCATGCACATCTAGATCTTCAAGTATTTGGGTAGATGTGTAGGCTGGTGTTGGTTGAGCTGCTGGTTCCCCTATCTCTATGCCGGGGGTTGGTTTGACTGGAGTGGCAGCAGCTGAACCAGTGTCCACAATGTTTGTGCTGTCAGCCGGAACGTTGACAGACAACGGTTGAGTGGCTGTCTTTGCTGGAGTTGTGGACTTGTTGGATGCTTGTGGTTTCAAAAATGTACGGAGAAGAGTGGTATCATCAATTGCATCTGGTGCAGGAATATCCTCTTCTCTGTCTGTACCAAGATCATCATCATGATGATCATTATCATCATTGTCATCATGATCATCACCATCATCCTGATCATGATCATCTCCACCATCTTCTGAGTCGTTACTTTGTCTCCCAGAGAACTGGGGCAGTTTTGCCTTGGCTGCATCAACCAAGTCCCATAGAGGTGACTCATCAAGTACACCTACCAGAGTTGTGATTCCCAGAAAATCAAATAGCCATGCTTCTTCAGCAAGCATGCGATCTGAGTCTTGAAGCTGTTGTTTGGAATCGCCTTCCTTCCACTCAAGATATTCTGTGATTCGATCATCTATATCGTTTGCAGATAATTGTACAACTTCTTCTGGAGATTCCTCATCCTCTCCAGTGTTTTCTTCATTAGGATGCTGTTCATCCTCACTGATATTTTCTTCTTCTTGTTGTTCTGCCTCAGTGTCAGAATCCTCTTCTTCTTCTTCTTCATCAATCAATTTCCCAAAGTCTGTCTTTTCAAGACTTCGCCGAACCTTTTGTTTCTTTCTTTGACTGGTGGTGTTGTGTGTGGAGTTCTTCCTCTTTCCTTCTCCTGCCTTCTTTTGTTGTTTAACATAAGTAAACATGACTTTGGATTCATGCAGTTTGTGGAGTTGTATAGTGGGGACTTTGAGACATTGCAACAGATAGTGCAACTGTATCCCATATGACTTTTTCACCCAGAATTGTCCTTTCATTGTCTTTCCCTCTTTCATCCCCTTTTCGCCTGCTTTTACTTCACCTTGGATTTGCTCTTTGATTCTCAAAAAGAAGTACTTTGCCCAATTAAATTGTAGCTTGTTATAGATGATTCCCATTAGCCACATTCTAATTTCCGTCATGGCATTATTTGCTCCCAACTTTCCCTCAATGGTTTTGCCAATTAGAGCACTAAACTCATTGAACGGTTTCTTCAACGCGGATCGAAGACAATTGACTTTTGTGGATCCTGGGTTTGCCGTTTTGGCAATGGTTTTCCAGAAATCGTCCAAGTCTTGTGGTACCAATGTCACTTTCGCTTGACCTTCATTGGAAAGTTTGAGATGTTTTCGAATTACCTTTTTTGTAATCACCACGTCGTTACCATTGACAGATGCAACAATCCTGTCTTCTTCGAACTTGTCTCCTTCTTCAGCAAGGAGTCCAGGGACGTATTTTGCAGATTTCCAGAAGGAGATGAGGCTTTCATAGCAAACCTCAGTTATGGGTGGATTGAGAAAGGTTGATAATTTTAGGTTTTTCGCACCCTGCTGCCAGTCGTTTGGCATTCTCATCATTTCCACACAGTTTCAGGTAGTGTTCTGCTTGAAAGAATGAGCCAGTGGCAATCGATTTTTCATACCCAGCTTGGGTGTTTGAGGAAGATGATGCCATTTTTGAAGAAGAGAGGAGTTTTGAAAATGAACTTGAGTTTGCAATAGAGAAAAACAAGAGTAGGGTTTGTAATTTGCAAGAGAGCGTAAAGATTTCTGAAAATCTCTAAGTCTTGTTTATATAGTGTGATTTGGGTAGTGTGAACGTGGTTTGAATATGGAAGGATTTTGTGACATAATGGCGTGATTTTGTGTATGTAAATTGCGATATTCGAGTGGAATGGGGGAGTGGTTTGAGGTAAGTAATGATAGAGCCCGGGAATCGAGGAGTTAATAATTCGAAAAATAATATAATTACCTCCATGATCATACGTGTGTAATCTTTCACAGAATAATCCTCCATAATTTCCTTATTCTCCATGTGTAATCAGAATTGATTTTGTTCACACTTTTAATTTATCCAAGTCTTTATTTCGGTGAAGTGCCTTGGCTGGTCACTTAGCCGATCCAATGAGTTCTTCACTGAGCTGCTCCATTTAACTGTTCCTAACAATCAGTTAAGTTATCTTCACTGGATACCAGTGCCTTACCTGCTACATCTCCTGTAATGGCAAAGGTTTTACCAGTTGATGAAGTCACTTAGCCGATTACTCTAGTTAGCCGCTCTTTGATACTTATTCAATTTCAATCATCCCTAACTCAGTTCTCAACATACTAAATCTTTCATAGCTGAGTGGTTTAGTGAAGATGTCAGCCAATTGATCTTCAGTGGGTATGTGTTTTAGGATGACATCCCCCTTTTCAACATGGTCTCTGATGAAATGATGTCTCACATCAATGTGCTTTGTTCTTGAATGCAATACTGGATTTTCAGTAATAGATATTGCACTTGTGTTATCACACATGATTGGAATTGTTTTCTCTTCCACTCCATAGTCTCTTAGCTGTTGTCTTATCCACAGTACTTGTGCACAACAGCTACCTGCTGCTATATATTCTCGTCTTACCGTTGATGTAGATATGGAGTTTTGCTTTTTACCGAACCAAGAGACTAGTCCGGTTCCTAGCATTTGACATGTTCCGAGGTGCTTTTTCTATATATTTTGCATCCAGCATAGTCAGAGTCTGAATATGACATCAATTTAAATCCTCCATCTTTTGGATACCAAATTCCAACAGTTATAGTGTTTTTCAAGTATTTGATTATCCTTTTAGCTGCCAGAAGATGTGATTCTTTTGGTTGAGCTTGAAATCTTGCACACACTCCTACCACAAATGCTATATCAGGTCTGCTTGCAGTTAAGTATAATAAGGAGCCAATGATTCCTCTATACATTTTCTGATCAACGTCTTTTCCTGCTTCATCTTTTCCAAGTATGACTCTGGCACACATTGGTGTGTCTGCTGTGCCACTTGTATCCATCCCATACTTGTGTATCAAGTCTCTTGTGTACTTGGCTTGACTAATGAAAATGCCATTCTTCATTTGCTTTACTTGAAGGCCAAGGAAATAGTTTAATTCTCCCATCATGCTCATCTGAAATTTGCTCTTCATCAGGTTTGCAAATTTCTCACACAAACTTTTCATCCTCTGATCCAAAGATTATATCATCAACATAGATTTGTACCAAAGCAATGTGCTTGCTCCTTCCTCTAGTTTGAATAGAGTCTTGTCAATAGTTCCCTTGTTGAATCCATGCTTGATCAGAAATTGTGATAGTGTTTCATACCAGGCTCTAGGTGCCTGTTTGAGGCCATAGAGGGCCTTCTTGAGTTTGTATACTTTGTCCTCTTTTCCTTTGATTTGAAATCCAGGAGGTTGTTCTACATAAACTTCTTCTTCCAAGAGTCCATTTAGGAATGCACTCTTTACATCCATTTGATAGACTTTGAAGTCTTTGTGTGCGAAATGCTAGAAAGAGTCGATTGCTTCCAATCTTGCTACCGGTGCAAATGTTTCATCATAATCTATTCCTTCGCTTGAGAGTAACCTTTTGCAACTAGCCTTGCTTTGTTTCGACAACAGCTTCCTTGCTCATCCATCTTGTTCCCGAATACCCATTTTGCACCAATGATGTTGGCCATATCCGTCCGTTAACAAGTTCCCGTACTTCATTTCTTTCAAATTCATTTAGTTCTTCTTGCATGGCTGTGATCCAATCTGCATCTTGGATTGCATCATCTATGGTCTTGGGTACCACTTGTGATAGAAAGCAAGTTAGCATGTGCTCCAAATTGTCTTCTCGGTTCTAACTCCCGTGTGAATATTTCCAATGACTTGTTCTTCGGGATGGTCTCTTAGCCAATTTAGATCCGGTTGAAGATGTTCTCCACTTGGTGCTTCCATACCTTCATGCCGAGCATGAACTTCAACTTCAGTGCTTCTTCTTGTTGTATTGATATGGGGTTCCTCTTGATTTTCAAAATGATGATTCAGGATAGTAGCTGGTATGGTTGCATTTGTATAGTTTTCCCTTTGTGCTGCTTTCTTTTCTTGGTCTTGAAGATCTTCACCATTTGTATTTGGTTCATCAAAAACCACATGTATTGATTCTTCAATCACCAATGTTCTTTTATTGAGTACTCTGAATGCTCTGCTGGTGTCTGAGTATCCCATGAAGATTGCTTCATCAGCCTTCTCATCAAAGGTGTGCAGCTGGTTCCTGTTTAAGACAAAACATTTTGATCCAAACATATGAAAATATGAGATATTGGGTTTTCTACCATTCCATATTTCATATGGAGTCTTTCCATGATATTTGTTGATGATTGATCTGTTTTGTGTATGACATGCTGTGTTTGCTGCTTCAGCCCAAAACCTCTTTGGCAAGCATGCTTCAGCAGTCATTGTTCTAACTGCTTCTTTGAGAGTTCTATTTCTCCTTTCTGCTACACCATTTTGTTGTGGAGTTCCTGCTGCAGATAGTTGATGTAGCACTCCATTTTCTTCACAATAGGTCCTGATAATTTCATTTAGAAATTCAGTGCCTCTATCTGATCTGATCTTGATAATCTTTAGCACTTTCTCATTCTGGAGTCTTCTCAGCAAATCTGGCAGCTTCTTGAGTGTTTCTTTCTTCTTGTTCATGAAAATGGTCCAGGTGTACTTTGAGAAGTCATCCACCACTACAAGAGTATATTTCTTACCACTCACACTTATTGGTGTGACCGGTCCAAACAGGTCCATGTGTAACAGATGTAGAACTCTTGTTGTAGATTGATGAGGCTTTGACTTTAATGAACTTTTTATCTATTTTCCTTTCTGACATGCATCACATAGACTTTCTTTCTTGAATGTGATCTACGCAGGCCTTCAACTAACTTGATCCTTGATAGTTTGTTGATGGTCTTGAAATTCGTGTGATTTAATCTTTTGTGCCAAATCCAAATTTGTTGATTGATTATTCTTGACAAGTAGACATGTTTCTCGCCTTGGTCGTTCTCCACCCACCACATACATGTTGTCTTGTCTTCTACCTGCAAGAACTACTGTGTTGGTTTGGCTGTGAATCACTTTGCATCCTTCTTTGTTAAAGTGCACATTGTAGCCTTTGTCACAAAATTGACTGATGCTCATCAGATTGAAGTTAAGTCCCTTGACATATGCCATATTTTGAATCTTTAGATTGTTCTTGAGTATTATGCCTTCCCCCTTAATCTTGCCAGGGTTTTCTTTACCTCCAAATGTGACTTTGGGTCCATCAAAATCTTTGAAGTCAGTGAGCCATTTCTTGTTTCTTGTCATGTGTCTGGAACATCCACTGTCTATGTACCAGACATCCTACAAAACAGATTAATTAAGTTTAGGTACCCAACACTGTTTGGGTCCATACCTGTTAGTAATCATGCCTCCCATACCAAGGGTGTATCCAAAAGGTCTTCTTTTTGGATAATTGAAGTCATCACCTTCATATGTATAAGGCATGGCAGAATAGCTTCTAATATATTTACTGAAGGTATTCTGATACTTTTCTCCACCTGTTGGTGCATTTACATCCTTCTTCACTTTCCAATATGCAGTAGGAAACCTTTCTTGCTTCATGTGTCTAGAACGCATTGGTTTTTCTTAAGCACATGATGCATTTTGTGGAATGGTTTCCTCTTGTATTTTGGAGGTGCAACATTCCAATCATCCTCTCGAAGGGTAAAGTCCGCCTTTACCTTTCGGATGGCCGTTGTTCTTGATTGATCGGAATGAGGATTTAGTTTTCTCGTTTCACTACACCGGGTTTTGACTTCACCGGAACGGGATGATCCGTTGGAACTATGGTTCGTCCCTTTCTAAATTTTGGTCCATTAGTGGTCCTAAATTTAGAATTGTGTTGACCATTATTCCTACTTTCATCCCGATCGTTGTAGCCAAGACCGATCTTGATCCAAACCTTTTTTTGAGGGTTTGTAAGCCGGTGCTTTTAGTGGTGCAAAGGGTTACCTTTACTGGTGAGGAGATTTTCTTAACTGATCTATTAATAACGTATGTATGATCATCCGGTTTTTGTTGATCATTTAAGTAGGTCTCCTTACTAATTAATTCAAATTTTGCTTTATCCAGCTCTTTCTTTAATCTCTTATTCTCTTTTCTTAGATCCTTGCATTCCTTTTCCGAATTTCATGATTCTTTTCAATTTCATCAAATTTAGTCATGAGATTTTGGACTAGGTCTCGCGTATCTAATGGGAGACTAGAAGATTGTGCAAAGGTGCTAGATGTGGATGCATTTGATGAGGAACAGAACTAGATATTACCTCGCCATCTCGATTCTTTAGCCATTAGACATAGGCTTGTTTCCTCGTTGTCCGAGCTATCACTTTTGTCTTCATCTAATTCTTTGGTCATGAGGCATAGACATGCTTTTTCATTTTCTGAGCTGTCTTCTTCATCACTATCATCTGAATCATTATCAGATGATTTTTCATTCTTTTCACCGCTAGATTCTTGCCTTGAGTGCCTTCTTGCTCTTTCTCTTTTCAGATGCTTTGTATTTCTTCTTTTCATCATCTTTGTCATTTTCTTCAGGACAATCAGCCTTGAAGTGACCTTTCTTGTTGCAGCTTGAAGCATCTGTATTCATCATCTTTCTTCTTCATATCTTTGTTTGAGCTTGACCTCTTGTTTGATGATGAATTTCCTTTGAATGGCTTCTTTTTGCTAAACCTGTCAAAACGTTTAACTAATGAAGCTACCTGTTCTTTTAGTTCATGTGTCTCTTTGCTGATGCATTCGGCAAAGTCACTTTACTGGGGTGCAGCTAATGCAGTGATTTTATGTGTCTCTGCCGGGGCACCATCTTCACCGTTCAATTCGAATTCATGAGCTTTTAATTGGGACATCAGTGTCAGAGTGTCAGTGCTTGCAAGATTTGTTGTTCCTCTGATTACTGATGTTATGATCTTCCATTCTTCAGCAAATTCCTCTCAAGATCTTCAAGCATACTTCTTTCGGGGATATATGTGTCCAAGCCGTTGCAATTCATCGATGATGCTTGAGAATCTCGTTGTCCATTTGATCAATGGATTCACCACCTTCATTTTAAAGTTCTCAAATTTCGTTTTGCAACAGATAATTTGTTTTCTTTAATCGCTTCGTATCCTTCATTTATCAATGATAGCTTGTCCCACATCTCCTTTGTCGTTTTGCGCTCTTTGATTCTCATGAACATGTTGCTATCTAGGGTCTTCAAGATCATGTCTTTTGCAACAAAGTCCAGATTTGCTCTTCTCCCGTCATCCTTGGTCCAATCCTTTTTAGGTTTGTCAATATCCTTTCCTTGATCTCGCTCCCGTGCCTACCACCGTAGTGATTGTGATTGGTCCATCATTGATTACATCCAAGATCTCTTCATGAGTTGCCGCAAGATGAGATAGCATTCTTATTTTATATTCATCGAAATTATTAACATTAAAAACGGGTACTTTTGACAAGAAGTTTGAGGAATCCATCAGTGCAGATGAAGATATAAAAGTAAGCGTATAGAAAGCTCAGATTTGAAAACTACTTTGAAAATATATGATCTCCTTGTTACCGTAAATTAGATCCGAACAGTTCGATACTAGAACACCGCTCCGATACCAATTGTTGGTACCGTAGAAGGGTGAAACTATAGTCGAGAGGGGGGGGGGGTGAATGACTATAGTGGAGTTTCAAAAACTTTTCTTTTATTTAAAAGCTTTTGGGCAAATGGATAAGTCCCTTCTTACTATGTTGTTTTCAAATCTGTTTAGACAATCACGTATATAAGTTATGATGTAGGCAAATTAAATAAATGCCGTAAAGTAAATTGCGTAAATTAAATTGACACAAGGCTTATAGTGGTTCGGGGTGGTGTAATCCCTTAATCCACTCTTCTCCCGTGATGATCGGAGGAATTCACTATTGTTTTCACAGATACAATAGTATGATTGTCCTTGGCTTCCCAAGCTTCACAATCTACAAGACTATCACTCCTTGACCGGAACAACTTCGTTGATTCGCCTTTCCTTTTTGTCGCTCCTTAAGATCAAAATCCTTCAACAAACTATCACAGATTCAACTCCTTCTCGCCTTGCCTCTCGATTCAGCTTGCTTCAATTTGATATGAATGTGATTCACACACTTGCTTGATCAATCTCGCCCGAGTATGACTTTGTAGCTCGATATTTGAGTTGATCACTAGATGTATCCTTGTAAGTTCAGAGAGAAGGCTTTTCAAATTGACAGAGTTTCTGCTTTCTTTCTTTTTGAATCGTTGTCTTCTTTTTCTGTCAATGCCTTCTATTTATAGCCTTGAATAACCTTGGTTTTGAAATTCCGTCCGTTGGCTATATTAATGAGGGAATAATCCTTGATTTTATTCTTGATTCCCCCTTAATTGCATTCTCCTTGGTCTCAGTGATCGGATTCTTTCTTCAAACGTATAGCAGAAAATCCTCTATTGATTGATCCTCTATTGATTGTGCATTTAATGCATGATCTTCTGTATCTTCAACATATATCAAATCTGATCTGGTAAGTGTTACTTCGCCGTTTTCAGAACGGTCGAGTGAGCCTTCTGACTTAGCCGTTAGTTCTTTCTTCGCTGTTTTGTTTTTACTTTGCCGAAAGTCAGTTTACTCAGCCGATTCACTGTTTTCTTCTTTGTTTTAGTTTCCGGAGAATCTTTATACTTCACTGATCCTTGATTTGGGTGAGACCAAGTGTACACCATATTTGAATATTGAGTTTCATCACTTGAAACATAACTTAGACTTATCCAAGGTCATCACGTACTTCCTTGGTTATAAGTCGACCATAATGTCTTCATTGCTTCTCTCCCGGTGCTTGGCTGGCTTCACTTTGCCGAATATCTGTTTTTGCTTTGCCGTCCTACCAACTAGTACAATACTTGTCTGACTCAACTTATACAACATGTCAGACTCTAAGTAAAGACTTATACAGAGAATTCTAACTTATTTTAGGCTTGCTATAACAGCTAGTATGGCCATCATCAAAACATAATAACTTCAGTAGATTTGGTAGTATCTGCTGATTGTTTTGTCTTCTTTGGCTTGAGGATCTCAGTGATCTTTCTTGTATCAGCACTCTTTCTCTTTTCTACTGTCTTCTTTGGTGCAACAGGTTGAGTATCAGCCCTAGCTTTTGTTCTTTTTTCCTGCTCACCATCACTTTCCACTTCTTGTATCTCATCACCATCATTTAAGCCTGGGATAGGGGTGTTAATCTCTGGCTTATATCTGGCCTTGTTGATGGTTGATGGAGCAACATCAGCAATATCCAAATGATTCAGTAGAGCTTGAACCATTAACCCCAAAGGTTTTGTCTTCAGGAAGAAACCCGAACCCATATATCCAATGGATTTCTTATCTTTCTGCCTCTTCTTTTTTGTTTCTCTTTCATCTGTCACAATATTCTTCATATATTGAACAAAGAAACCAGCCCAATCAAATTTCATGCTCCTTGAAATGATTATCATCATGTCTATTTTGGGTCCGGATAATGTATCAAGGTTTCCAACAAACCCTAAACTATTCTTAGCAATAAACTTGCTCAGCAGGTTATACTTAAAGGCAATATTCTTGACATTTATATTCAAGGCAATTGGTGCATCTGGATTTGTTCTGAATGATTCAACAAATACTAACCTTGCTAACTCCATAGATTCTGGATTTGTAGGGGCTCCATTCCCTGGACCAAATCCAAAAACCTCTCTCAGCAGGTCTGATGAAACCTCAATCTCTTGAGCATTAACAGTTGTTGTAAATGCTTTTCGGTCATCTCTAACCACCATATTTCTCCAAAATTCACAAACATTGTGATATGATATCTTTTCCAATCTTAGATTTAGAACATTTTCCAGTCCTTCATATGTTCAGATTCTTCTTCCAAGATTGATAGCCAAAGCTGTAGCATTTGTATCAGTGACATAACCTCTCACACTTTGGCTAGTTCCAAGATGAACATCTTTATCCACAATTGTTAAAAGAAAAACTTGAGAAAGACAAAGATGGAAACTCTAAAAATATGTGTTCACACTTGTATATTTTGTAGAGAAAGAGATCTGATTTGCAATATATATATATATATATATATATATATATATATATGCAAATGTAGTGAGTAGGACATTTCAGGACGGTACTGTGCACGTACTATAGCACTATACATGATTTCAGACAGAATTAAATGTAATACTACCACGTGTCCCACTAACTGATCCCATTAGTGTAATAACCGTTATGTACTGTAACAACTGTAATAAAGGATAAGATTAATATCCATTTACTCGGCTGTTGACTTTCATTAAAGTCTGACTTTATCAGCAACCTTTATCTTTAGCAGACAGATAAGCTCTACTGATATGCTTCGGTAGACTTAGCAGGTTCAGCAGCCTGCTGATGCATAAAATGCACAGCTGATCTTCATACAACATAGTTTTGTCCAATTGATAATACAAGATGAAGTTTAATTCCAATGATCTTCCAAGTGAGCTCACCCAACAGGGCAATGACCAATCTCCTTGGCAACTTCATTTGCTCAATTGTCCAAACTATAAAAGCACTTAGGAATTGTTGATACCAATGACTAATCGGCCAAGTGAGCGCACCCGGCAAAGATTAGTCCCCTTGGTGAATTCCAGTACTCTGCTGACCATTAAACACTCAGCCAACCTTGATGATGCCAAGTTCAGTTCTTAACTTTAGCAAACCTTTCACTATCCAAAGGCTTTGTAAAGATGTCAGCAAGTTGATCTTCAGTAGGAATATAGAGAACAACCACATCTGTCTTTTCAACATGATTATAAAATTGTTAGGAACATTTTATTATGTTTTGATGATGGCCATACCAGCTGTTATAGCAAGCCTGAAATAAGTTAGAATTCTCTGTATAAGTCCTTACTTAGAGTCTGACATATTGTATAAGTTGAGTCAGACAAGTATTGTACTAGTTGGTAGGACGGCAAAGCAAAAACAGATATTCGGCGAGTGAAGCCGCCAAGCACCACAGAGAGAAGCAATGCAGATATTAAAGGTCTGACTTGTAACCAAGGAAGTCTGTGATAACCTTGGAAAAGTCTGCGTCATACTACAAGTGATGTACATTAATATGGTGTACACTGATCTCACCCCAATCAAAGATCAGTGAAGTACAAAGATTCTCCTTCAACTGAAGCAAAGAAGAAAACTGTGAACCGGCAAAGTAAACTTACTTTCGGCTGAGTAAACGGTAAAGGAAAAGCTAAAACGGCTAAGATAGAAGGATCACTCGACCGTTCTAAAAACGGCAAAGGAACACTTACCAGATCTGATTTAATAAACGTTGAAGATTCAGAAGATCATGCATTAAATGCACAATCATTAGAGGATCAATCAAGGACGCATTTTCTGCTGTACGATTGAAGAAAGAATCCGATCACTGAAATCAAGGAGAATGCAATTAAGGGGGAGTCAAGAATAAAATCAAGGATTGTTCCCTCATTAATATAGCCAATGGACGAAATTTCAAAATCAAGGTTATTCAAGGCTATAAATATAAGGCATTGACAGACAGAGAAAAGTGTGGAACTGAACATAAAAATCAAGTGAAAACTCTGTCAATTTGAAAAGCCTTCTCTCTGAACTTAAGAAGACGCATCTAGTTATCAACTCAGACATCAGAGCTACAAAGTCATACTCAGCACTAAGATTGATCAACCAAGTGTGTGTGAATCACATTCACATCAAACTGAAGCAACTGAATCAGAAGCAATCTGAGAAGGAGTTGAATCTGTGATAGCTGTTGAAAGATTTTGATCTCAAGAAGCAGCAAAGGAAGACTGAATCACTGAAGCTGTTGCAGTCAAGGAGTGATAGTCTTGTAGATTGTGAAGCTTGGGAAGCCAAGGACAATCATACTATTGTATCTGTGAAAACAATAGTGAATTCCTCCAATCATCACAGGAGAAGAGTGGATTAAGGGATTACACCACCCTGAACCACTATAAGCCTTGTGTCAATTTAATTTCTGCAATTTACTCTACTGTAATTATTTAATTTGCCTACATCATAACTTATTCCTGAGATTGTCTAAATCGATTTGAAAACAACATAGTAAGAAGGGACTTATCCGCTGCCCAAAAGCTTTTAAATAAAAGAAAAGTTTTTGAAACTCCCCTATAGTCATTCACCCCCCTCTCTGACTATAGGTTTACCCTTCTCTGGGACCAACAATTGGTATCGGAGCAGTGTTCCTAGTATCAGAACCTGTTCAGATCTAATTTCTGGTAACAAGGAGATCACATATTTTCAAAGTAGTTTTCAAATCTGAGTCTTCTATACATTTACATTTATATCTTCATTTGCACTGATGGATTCCTCAAACTTCTTGTCAAAAGTACCTGTTTTTAATGTTAATAATTTTGATAAACATAAAATAAGAATGCTATCTCATCTTGCAGCAACTCATGAAGAGATGCTGGATGTAATTAATGATGGACCAATCACAATCACTACTGTGGTAGGCACAGGAGCAGATCAAGGAAAGGAAATTGACAAACCTAAAAAGGATTGGACCAAGGATGACAGGAGAAGAGCAAACCTGGACTTTGTTGCAAAAGACATGATCTTGAAGACCCTAGATAGCAACATGTTCATGAGAATCAAAGACTGCAAAACAGCAAAGGAGATGTGGGACAAGCTATCATTGATAAATGAAGGATCTGAAGCAGTTAAAGAAAACAAATTATCTGTTGCAAAACAGAAGTTTGAAAACTTCAAAATGAAGATTGGTGAATCCATAGATCAAATGGACAACAGATTCTCAAGCATCATCAGTGAAATGCAACAGCTTGGACACACATATCCCCAAAAAGAAGTATGCTTGAAGATCTTGAGAGGACTACCTGAAAGATGGAAGATCATAACATCTGTAATCAGAGGAACAACAAATCTTGCAAGCACTGACACTCTGACACTGATGTCCCAATTAAAAGCTCATGAATTCGAATTGAACGGTGAAGATGGTGCTCCGGTAGAGACACAAAAGCTCACTGCACTGGTTGCACCCCAGCAAAGTAACTTTGCCGATTATATCAGCAAAGAAACACATGAACTTAAAAGAACAGGTAGCTTTATTGGTTAAACGCTTTGACAGGTTTAGCAAAAAGAAGCCCTTCAAAGGAAATTCATCATCAAACAAGAGGTCTAGCTCAAACAGAGACATGAAGAAGAAATATGATGAATACAGATGCTTCAACTGCAACAAGAAAGGTGACTTCAAGGCAGATTGTCCTGAAGAAAATGACAAAGATGATGAAAAGAAGAAATACAAAGCATTTGAAAAGAGAAAAAGCAAGAAGGCACTCAAGGCAGAATCCAGCAGTGAGAAGAATGAAGAATAATCTGATAATGATTCAGATGACAGTGATGAAGAAGACAGCTCAGAAAAGGAGAAAGCATGCATATGCCTCATGATCAAAGAATTGGATGAAGATGATAGTTCAGACACTGAAGAAACAAGCCTATGTCTAATGGCTAAAGAATCAAATGAATCTGAGGTATCATCTAGCTCTTACTCTTCATCTAATACATCCACATCTGACACTGCACAATCTTCTACTCTCCCATTAGATACAGCAGACCTAGTCCAAAATCTCATGACTAAATTTGATGAAATTGAAAAGAATCATGAAATTCTGGAAAAGGAATTCAAGGATCTAATAAAAGAAAATAAGAGATTAAAGAAAGATCTGAATAAAGCAAAAGCTGAACTAACTAGTAAGGAGACCTACTTAAATGATCAACAAAAAGCAGATGATCATACATCTGTTATTGACAGATCAGTTAAGAAAATCTCCTTACCAGTAAAGGTAACCACTGCACCACTAAAGACACCGGCTTACAAACCCTCAAAAAGGTTTGGATCCGATCCGGTCTTGGCTAACAACGATCGATGAAAGTAGGAATAATGGTCAACACAATTCTAAATTCGGACCATTAATGGACCAAAATTTAAAAAGGGACAGATCATAGTTCCAACGGATCATCCCGTTCCGGTGAAGTCAAAACCCAATATAGTGAAACAACGAGACTAAATCCTCATTCCAAATCAATCAAGAACAACAGCCATCTGAAAGGTAAATGCAGACTTTACCCATCAGAGGATGATTGGAATGTTGCACCTCCAAAATACAAGAGGAAACCATTCCACAAAATGCATCATGTGTTTAAGAAAAACCAATCTGTTCCTAGACACATGAAGCAAGAAAGGTTTCCTACTTCATATTGGAAAGTGAAGAATGATGTAAATGCACCAAAAGGTGGAGGAAAGTATCAGAATACCTTCAACAAAAATATTAGAAGCTATTCTGCCATGCCTTATACATATGAAGTTGATGACTTCAATTATCTAAAAAGAAGACCTTTTGGATACACACTTGGTATGGGAGGCATGAGTGCTAACATGTATGGACCCAAACAGTGTTGGGTACCTAAACATAACTAATCTGTTTTGTAGGATGTCTGGTACATAGACAGTGGATGTTCCAGACACATGACATGAAACAAGAAATGGCTCACTGACTTTAAGACTTTTGATGGACCCAAAGTCACATTTGGAGGCAAAGAAAACCCTGGCAAGATTAAGGGGAAGGCATAATACTCAAGAACAATTTGAAGATTCAAAATGTGGCATATGTCAAGGGACTAAATTTCAATCGATGAGCATCGCCGCTTTTGTGACAAAGGCTACAATGTGCACTTCAACAAAGAAGGATGCAAAGTGATTCACACCAAACCAACACGGTAGTTCTTGCAGGGTAGAAGACAAGACAATATGTATGTTGTGGACCTGGAGAATGACCAAGGCGAAACATGTCTGTCGGTAAAAAACAAACAATCCACAAGCCGGATTTGGCACGAAAGATTAAATCATCTGAATTTCAAGACCATCAACAAACTATCAAAGAACAAGTTAGTTGAAGGGTTGCCAGAGATCACATTCAAAAAGGAAAGTCTATGTGATGCTTGTCAGAAAGGAAAACAGATCAAAATTTCATTCAAGTCGAAGCCTTATCAATCTACAACAAGTATTCTACATCTGTTACACATGGATCTGTTTGGACCAGTCACACCAGTAAGTGTGAGTGGTAAGAAATACACCCTTGTAGTGGTGGATGACTTCTCAAAGTACACCTGGACCATCTTCATGAACAAGAAGAAAGAGACACTCAAAAAACTGCCAGATTTGCTGAGAAGACTCCAAAATGAGAAAGAACTAAAGATCATAAAAATCGATCATACAGAGGCACTGAATTTCTAAATGAAATCATCAGAACCTACTGTGAAGAAAATGGAGTTCTACATCAACTATCTCACAGCGAGCACTCCCCAACAAAATGGTGTAGCGAGAGAGAGAGAAACGAACTCTCAAAGAAGCGAGTTAGAACAATGATTGCTGAAGCATGCTTGCCAAAGAGATTTTGGGCTGAAGCAGCAAACACATCATGTCATACACAAAACAGATCAATCATCAACAAACATCATGGAAAGACTCCATATGAAATATGGAATGGTAGAAAACCCAATATCTCATATTTTCATATGTTTGGATCAAAATGTTTTGTCTTAAACAGGAACCAGCTGCATACCTTTGATGAGAAGGCTGATGAAGCAATCTTCATGGGATACTACCAGCAAAGCATTCAGAGTACTCAATAAAAGAACATTGGTGATTGAAGAATCAGTACATGTGATTTTTGATGAACCAAATACAAATGGTGAAGATCTTCAAGACCAAGAAGAGAAAGCAGCACAGAAGGAAATCTATACAAATGCAATCATACCAGCTACTATCCTGAATCATCACTTTGAAAATCAAGAGGAGCCATATATTAATACAACAGAAGAAGTACCTGAAGTTGAAGTTCATGCTCAGCATGAAGGTATGGAAGCACCAAGTGAAGAAAAACTTCAACCAGATGTATATTGGCTAAGAGACCATCCTGAAGAACAAGTGATTGGAGATATTCACACAGGAGTTAGAACCAGAAGACAACTGGAGCACATGCTAACTTGCTTTCTATCACAAGTGGAACCCAAGACCATAGATGATGCAATCCAAAATGCAGATTGGATCACAACGAATGCAAGAAGAACTAAATGAATTTGAAAGAAATAAAGTCTGGGAACTTGTTGACGGACCAGATATGGCCAACATCATTGGTGCAAAATGGGTATTCAGGAACAAGATGGATGAGAAAGGAACTGTTGTCAGAAACAAAGCAAGGCTAGTTGCAAAAGGCTATTCTCAAGCAGAAGGAATAGATTATGATGAAATATTTACACCAGTAGCAAGATTGGAAGCAATCAGGCTCTTTCTAGCTTTTGCTGCATACAAAGACTTCAAAGTCTATCAAATGGATGTCAAAAGTGCATTCCTAAATGGACTTTTGGAAGAAGAAGTTTATGTAGAACAACCTCCAGGATTTCAAATCAAAGGAAAAGAAGACAAAGTATACAAACTCAAGAAGGCCCTCTATGGCCTCAAACAGGCACCAAGAGCCTGGTATGAAACACTATCACAATTTCTGATCAAGAATGGATTCAACAAGGGAACTATTGACAAGACTCTATTCAAACTAGAGGAAGGAGCAAGCACATTGCTGGTACAAATCTATGTTGATGACATAATCTTTGGATCAGAGGATGAAAAGCTTTGTGAGAAATTTGCAAACCTGATGAAAAGCAAATTTCAGATGAGCATGATGGGAGAATTAAACTATTTCCTTGGCCTTCAAGTAAAGCAAATGAAGGATGGCATTTTCATTAGTCAAGCCAAGTACACAAGAGATTTGATACATAAGTATGGGATTGATACAAGTGGCACAGCAGACACACCAATGTGTGCCGAGTCATACTTGGGAAAGATGAAGCGAGAAAGGATGTTGATCGAAAAATGTATAGAGGAATCATTGGATCCTTATTATACTTAATCGCAAGCGGACTGACATATCATTTGCGGTAGGAGTGTGTGCAAGATTTCAAGCTCAACCAAAAGAATCACATCTTCTAGCGACCAAAAGGATAATCAAATACTTGAAAAACACTATAAATGTTGGAATTTGGTATCCAAAAGATGGAGGATTTAAATTGATATCATATTCGGACTCGACTATGCTTTGGATGCAAAATAGATAGAAAAAGCACCTCCGGAACATGTCAAATGCTCGGAACCGTACTAGTCTCTTGATTCAAAGAAAAAGCAAAACTCCATATCTACATCAACAAATTTGAAGCGTAATATATAGCAAACGGTAGGCTTGCTTGCTGCTCAAGTACTTTGGATAAGACAACAGCTAAGGGACTATGGAATGGAAGAGAAAACAATTCCAATAATGTGTGATAACACAAGTGCAATATCTATTACTGAAAATCCAGTATTGCATTCAAGAACAAAGCACATTGATGTGAGACACCATTTTATCAGAGACCATGTTGAAAAGGGAGATGTCATCCTAAAATACATACCCACTGAAGATCAATTGGCTGACATCTTCACTAAACCACTCAGTTATGAAAGATTTAGTATATTGAGAACTGAGTTAAGAATGATTGAGATTGACTAAGTATCAAGGAGCGGCCAACTGGAGTAATCGGCTATGTGACTTCATCAACTGGTACAACCTTTGCCGTTACAGATGTAGCGGGTAAGGCACTGGTATCCAGTGAAGGTAACTTAACTGATTGTTAGGAATAGTTAAATGGAGCAGCTCAGTGAAGAACTCATTTGATCGGCTAAGTGACCAGCCAAGGCACTTCACCGAAATAAAGACTTGGATAAATTAAAAGTGTGAACAAAATCAATTCTGACTACACGTGGAGAATAAGGCAATTATGGAGGATTATTCTGTTAAAGATTACACACGTGAAGATCAATTTATGATCATGGAGGTAATTGTATTATTTTTCGAATTAAAAACTCCTCGATTCCCGGACTCTATCACTACTTACCTCAAACCACTCCCCCATTAAGCTCGAATATCGCAATTCACATACACACAATCACACCATGATGTCACAAAATCCTTCCATATTCAAACCACGTTCACACTACCCAAATCACACTATATAAACCAGACTTAAAGACTTTCAGAAATCTTTACGCTCTCTTGCAAATTCCAAACCCTATTTCTGATTCTCACTGAAAACTTGAAGAACTCCTTTCTAAAACATCTATCTACTATCAATGGCCTCATCTTCCACAATCTCTCCTACCGAAAAATACTATGAAAAATCAATCATCACTGGTTTGTTTTTCAAACCAGAACACTACCTCTCTTATTGTGATAACGATGTCCAAGCACAACGTTTGGTCGATTGCTGTACAAATTTGAGGCTAATGACATTTCTAAACCCCCCAATAACTGGTATCTTCTATGAAAACCTAATAGCATTCTGGAAAAATGCCAAGTTTGTGCCCAGCACAAAGAAGACCGAAGTCGATCGCATCACAAGCTCAATCTTTGGAAAAACCATAGTCATCACGCCTGGTACACTAAATAGATACCTGAACCTTCCCTTAATTGGTCCTGCAAATGTCAAGCTAGTGACGATAGACATCACAAAATTCTGGGCAGAGAGAGCCAAAAGCCCCAAGAAAAACAACAAAACGTACAATCTACCTAGATCAAAACTCAAACTTCCGTTTGCTGAATTTGCACCAGTCATCACCAAAAATATTGAAGGCAGAAAGGGGTCGATGGAAAACCTAACTGAGGTACGGATCAAATTGATGGCCATAATCTATGAACGCATCAAATTTGATTGGGCAACCTTTGTTTTCAATCGATTGAAGGATCAGATTCAAAAGGAAATTGACCTATCATTCACCGCACCAATCAAGGGTCTGCAGAAAAAGGGCGATTTCTGGGAAAGGAAATCATATGGGTTCCCTCTTCAACACTTGTTCAACGCCATGAAGGTACAACCCACAAACCTGCAGTCCCCACACAAGTCCAAGACAATGTTCACCTACATCAAGGCTTCCCTGAAGCCTAAACCCGTTGCTGGGAAAAAGAGGAAACAACCTGAATCCAGCAGATCAGGAGTGGGACGAAGAACCAGATCTCAGAAGGCACAAGAGGATACAACTGTGCCTGACACCAGCAACTTGTATGAGCCTGTGATAATAAGTGATGACACAGCAGCAGAAGCAACAGAAGAAGAGAAGCAGCAAGAGGAAATCACCTACCTTGAAGAAGGTGAGGAAGGATATAGACTCACTACATCTGAAGAAGAAGATATAGATGAAGAAGAAGATGAGTTAGAAGATGAACATTCAGAAGGTAAAAATCTTGAAGCCAATCAAGAAGATTTGGGGATTTCTGACGATGAACTGACTCTTCAAGAAGTGCTTTTCAAAAGCATTGGTACAGTTGACAAACAGCTCAGTGAGCCAGCTGATAAAGCTCACTTAGCCGAACTTGTCAACTCCCCCACAATTGCACAAGGGGGAATCGTGGCAGATGAAGAAGTTCACACTCAACAACAACCTCTAAATGACCCTGTGTCTAATGAGGCAGACCAAGAACAGATGCAAGAAAAAGAAGAAGCACAAAATGAAAAGGGAAAAGAGAAAAAGGAAACGCAAGAAGTTGAAGTGGAAAATGAGGAGAAGCAAGGTCAAGATGCTGAGGGAGAAGATGATGAGGATGAAGGGGATGCCAATGCAGCACCAGAAGAAGTTGATCCTGAAAGAGTCTTCAATCTGGACATTCAACCCCTTATTGTGGACATGGAAAGGCAATACTACAACAGGCAAAACTTAAAGCATGCCTTAAGGAGTGAAGCTACCTCCTTCAACCACAAGATTGAGGCCCTCATCAGTCACATCAAGATCCAGGATGAAGTCATGGAGAGACAAGGAAATCTACTTTGCAACTTACAGCACCTCATTCCTCATCATGTCCAAACCAATCTTGAGTTCCTTGCTGAGACAAATGACAACAATCTCAAGCCATTGGTGGACACTCTCAATACACACACTCAACAAATTCAGCATCTGGAGGAGATAATGGAGCATTCTGGCAGGCAGCTGGACTTTCTAATCAATGTTGGAGAGGCCAACAACAAAATACTGGAGAAAAAGTATGGTCCTCTCCCTGAATCTGAAGCAGCAATTGCAGACCTTGAAGCACGTTTTGATGCTGCCACAAATGGGGAAGGAGACTCAAAGCCTAAGAGCTCCAGTGGAAAGGGAAAGGGCAAAGGCAAAGGCATCAGGATTGAAGAAATGAAGAAGTAAACCTGTTACATGTTGCTTAATTCAATTTGATTTTATCATTTGCCCTTGTTCTTTAAACAAAGAAATGCAATATCTTATTGCCCTATGATGGATGAATAAAACTGTTGAATTTGTGCTCTGTTGATTATTATAAAAATTTTGATTACTTATATTCAGGCTTATGAGGGTTTTGGTATCATCAAAAATGGGGAAATTGTTAGGAACATTTTATTATGTTTTGATGATGGCCATACCAGCTGTTATAGCAAGCCTGAAATAAGTTAGAATTCTCTGTATAAGTCCTTACTTAGAGTCTGACATATTGTATAAGTTGAGTCAGACAAGTATTGTACTAGTTGGTAGGACGGCAAAGCAAAAACAGATATTCGGCAGAGTGAAGCCAGCCAAGCACCAGCAGAGAAGCAATGCAGATATTAAAGGTCTGACTTGTAACCAAGGAAGTTTGTGATGACCTTGGACAAGTCTGAGTCATACTACAAGTGATGTACATTAATATGGTGTACACTGATCTCACCCCAATCAAAGATCAGTGAAGTACAAAGATTCTCCTTCAACCGAAGCAAAGAAGAAAACTGTGAACCGGCAAAGTAAACTTACTTTCGGCTGAGTAAACGGTAAAGGAAAAGCTAAAACGGCTAAGACAGAAGGATCACTCGACCGTTCTAAAAACGGCAAAGGAACACTTACCAGATCTGATTTAATATACGTTGAAGATTCAGAAGATCATGCATTAAATGCACAATCATTAGAGGATCAATCAAGGACGGATTTTCTGCTGTACGATTGAAGAAAGAATCCGATCACTGAAATCAAGGAGAATGCAATTAAGGGGGAATCAAGAATAAAATCAAGGATTGTTCCCTCATTAATATAGCCAACGGACGAAATTTCAAAATCAAGGTTATTCAAGGCTATAAATAGAAGGCATTGACAGACAGAGAAAAGTGTGGAACTGAACATAAAAATCAAGTGAAAACTCTATCAATTTGAAAAGCCTTCTCTCTGAACTTAAAAAGACGCATCTAGTTATCAACTCAGACATCAGAGCTACAAAGTCATACTCATCACTGAGATTGATCAACCAAGTGTGTGTGAATCACATTCACATCAAACTCAACTGAATCAGAAGCAATCTGAGAAGGAGTTGAATCTGTGATAGCTGTTGAAAGATTTTGATCTCAAGAAGCGGCAAAGGAAGACTGAATCACTGAAGCTGTTGCAGTCAAGGAGTGATAGTCTTGTAGATTGTGAAGCTTGGGAAGCCAAGGACAATCATACTATTTTATCTGTGAAAACAATAGTGAATTCCTCCAATCATCACAGGAGAAGAGTGGATTAAGGGATTACACCACCCTGAACCACTATAAGCCTTGTGTCAATTTAATTTCTGCAATTTACTCTACTGCAATTATTTAATTTGCCTACATCATAACTTATTCCTGAGATTGTCTAAATCGATTTGAAAACAACATAGTAAGAAGGGACTTATCCGCTGCCCAAAAGCTTTTAAATAAAAGAAAAGTTTTTGAAACTCCCCTATAGTCATTCACCCCCCTCTGACTATAGGTTTACCCTTCTCTGGGACCAACAAAAATGATGTCTTATATTTATGTGTTTGGTCCTTGAGTGAAAAACATGATTTTTTGTGATTGCAATTGCACTAGTATTATCACATATTATGGGAATTTCTCTTTCTTCATCCCATAATCCCTTATTTGCTGTCTTAACCATAGTACTTGTGCACAACAGCTTCCAGCAACAATGTATTCAGCTTCAGCTAGTGGAAATTTATATAGAATTCTGCTTCTTGCTAAACCAAGAAACAAGTCTATTACCCATCAACTGACAAGTTCATGTGGTGCTTTTTCTATCAATCTTTCACCAAGCATAATCAGAATCTGAGTAGGATAAAACTTTGAAACTTCTATCTTTTGAATACCATATCCCTACTCCCAAAGTTTCTTTTAGATATTTGAGAATCCTTTTTACTACAGCTAAGTGACTTTCCTTAGGTTTAGATTGAAATCTTGCACAAACACCTACTGCAAAGGACATATCAGGTCTGCTGTCTGTCAGGTACAATAGACTTCCTATCATCCTTCTGTATAAAGTGTGATCAACATCTTTGTCTTCATCCAGTCTGATGCTTGTACCCATAGGAGTTGATACTTTGGTGCTATTTTCCATACCATACTTTTTCAGCTGCTCTTTGGTGTATTTTGTTTAATGAATGAAGATTCCATCTTGTAATTGCTTCGTTTGTAATCCTAAGAAATAGTTCATTTCTCCCATCATACTCATCTGGAACTTTCTTTTCATGAGATTAGCAAAATTTTCACATGGGAATTCATTTTCAGAACCAAATATTATGTCATCCACATAAATCTGCACCAACAGGGTGTTGTCTCCTTCATTGATTCTAAAAAGAGTCTTGTCAATGGTTCCTTTGGTAAAACCATTGTTCACCAAGAATTGAGATAAAGTCTCATACCTTGCTCTTGGTGCTTGTTTCAAACCATAAAGTTCTTTGTTGAGTGTATACACTTTATCTTCTTGATCTTTAACTTCAAAGCCAGGAGGTTGCTGAACAAAAACCTCTTCTTCTAGAATGCCATTTAAAAAAGCACTCTGGACATCCATCTGGTAAACCTTGAAGTTTTTTTATGCAGCATATGCCAAAAAGTCTTATAGCTTCCAATCTTGCAACTAGGGCATATGTCTAATCAAATTTTATTCCTTCTGCTTATGAATAGCCTTTTGCCACTAGTCTGGCCTTGTTTCTAACAATGGTACCAGATTCATCTAGTTTGTTTCTGTATACCCATTTAGTACCAATCACATTTGCATGATCATGCCTTTCTAATAGTGTCCAAACTTGGTTTCTTTCAAACTCATTAAGTTCTTCTTGCATAGCAATTATCCAATCAGGATCAAAAATTGTTTCTTCAACATCTTTAGGTTCTATTTGAGACAGAAAATAAGTAAACATTGCTTCTAGTTGTCTTCTTGTCATTACACATTTCTGTACATCACCAATTAATTGTTCAGCAGGGTGGTCCGTCAACCATTTTAAATCTTGATTTGCTTGATTTACAGGAATCTGATCTTCAGTACGGTCTGCTGTTGGTTCAGTAGTGGGATCAACAGATCCTTGAATTGCAGCTGTTGTTGTATCAGTAGTGTTACCAGCAGGTTCTTCATGAGGGGCTTCTTCAATTCCAGAATCAGAGACCTTTAAGTCACTTATCTTCTTTAATACATCAACATATTCTGGATCAGTGATTTCTAGATTCACTGCAGGTTCTGAAACTTCTTCATCCTCCATTCCAGTGAACTTAGGTTCATCAAAAACAACATTTATTGATTCTTCATGTTTCAATGTCCTTTTTTTCCAGTACCCTAAAAGCCTTTCTAACTGAAGAATATCCCAAAAAGATTCCCCCATCTGATTTTGGTTGGAAAGTCTTCAGTTGCTCCTTATGATTTAAGATAAAGCACTTACTCCTAAATGGATGGAAATATGATATATTTGGCTTTCTTCCATTCCATATTTCATAAGGTGTCTTCATAATCTTTTTGTTCATTGAGGTTCTATTCTGTGTGTAGCATGCTGTATTGATTGCTTCAGCCTAATATCTTTCAGGTAACAATGCTTCACAAATCATAGTCCTTCCTGCTTCCTTCAAAGTTCTGTTTCTTCTCTCAGCAACCCCATTTTGTTGAGGTGTTCCAACAGCTGCTAATTGATGCAACACACCATTTTGTTCACAGTATTCTCTTATGACTTTGTTTAGGAACTTAGTACCCTTGTCTGATATAATCTTCACTGCTGTCACACTCTTCTCATTTTGCAGTCTTTTTAAAAGTTCGGGTATCTTTTGAAGTGTTTCACTTTTCTTATTCATGAAAATCACCCAAGTGTATCTTGAATAATCATCCACAACTACCAAAGTGTACTTATTTCCTGTTATGCTTGTTGATATTACTGGTCCAAATAGATCCATATGCATTATCTCCAAAACTCTCTTGGTTGATTGTTTAGTCTTTGACTTGAAACTTGACTTTGTTTGTTTACCTTGTTGACATGCATCACATATTCCATCTTTCTTGTATGTGATTTCAGGTAGACCAATCACCAATTTCTTCTTCACCAACTGATTGATATCTTCAAAGTTTAGATGATTCAACTTCCTGTGCCATAACCAGTTGAGTTCTGACTTTGTATGCACAATAAGACATGTTTCAGGAGCAGCAGTAGTCCAATCTACTACATACATGTTTTGTTGTCTTCTTCCATCCAACACAACTTGTTCTCCCATTTCACTCATGACAATGCAGTAGGCTTTGTCAAAAGTGACTTTGTAACCCATGTCACAGAATTGTCAAGTGATCAGCAGGTTGTAATCCAAGCCTTCAACATATGAAACATTTCTAATTGTCAATCCATTTCTCACTAGTGTTCCATAACCTATAGTGTATCCTGGTGTATCATTATTTCCAAAATTGAATTTAGGTCCATCCTTTGCCATATAATTTGTCAAAAAGTGCTTACTTCTGGTCATATGTCTGGAACATCCACTGTCAAAGTACCAGACACCGTACCAAACAAATTTAATGTGTTTTAGGTACCCAAACCTGTTTGGGTCCATAGTGGTCAGTGGTAAGCACAACCCTTGGAAAATTTCCATAAGGTCTTCTTTGGAAAGTGTTGCACTCTTGTTCATATATGTATGCTACATTTCCATAAAATCTAACATTTGGTTGTGTAGCATACACATATGGTTTCTGGCCTTTTGGTACAAAATGCTGTTTGAAGTGATTTCTATTGTTAGAAGCATTAGCATAACCATAGGGTTGCTGTCTGTTAGGAACAACCCTGTATTGTGATCTCTGCTGAGGTCTCTACTGAGGTCTCTGATGAGGCCTCTGCTGAGTCCTTTGCTGATTCCACTGCTGAGGTCTAGCCTTAGCTTTATGGTTAAACCTATTGTTTCTAGCAGCAGGGGCAGGAATATTCCAATCTTCATCAGTAGGGAACAATCTGCCTTTCTCCCTGAGCTAAGTATCCCTTGAATGATTAACATTCTTAGGTTTAACATTCTTATCCTTGGAATATTTCTGGTTCTTACCCTTTTGTGGTCCATCAGACTTTGCAGCAGGTCTGCTATCAGCAAGTCTAGAAGATCCAGCAGTCCTACCTTTGGATGTACCCTTTTTGTTAGGTGCTGCTATCTCTTTGGACTTCTGTTTTTGCTTTTTTGAAGTATTCTCAGCAGGATTTGCTACTTTGGTAACCTTTTGAGGTGTTGGATCTTGTGCAGGTACAAACTTAGGACCAATTCTGGTACACGGTTCAGCAGCCTTACTTGATCCATCCTTAGAAGATTGTTGAGATTCAAATCCAAGGCTTGTTTTATCACCATAAGGCTTCCTAGATTTGAATGCAGTTGTGGAACTAGATTGTGCTGCAGATTCAGTTGCCACTACTGGTGCAACAGACTTACAGAGATTCTGTTCATAATCCTTTTCCTTACCCTTGAGAATTCTTAACTCAGCAGTCAATTTTTGAATTTTTGCTTGAAGTGCTTCTCTTTCAGCCTTCACAATCTCATAACTAGATTGTATTATCCTCAGTTGATTAAGGAGGGCATCTAGAGGCTCTTCATTGTCAGAAATATTTGGATTGGAACCACCAGTAGACTCACAATGACTTTCAGTAGGAGTGTTCATCGATACAGAATTGTATACCTACTCAGTTTCATCCATATTGTATACCTACTCAGTTTCATCCATATGAGCCATGAAAGCATAATCATCCATGTGTGCTATGAGTGCAGTGTCATCTGATTCATTTCTTTTTTCTGATACCACTTTATTGCCAGATTCATCATCGGCAACCAAAGCTTTCCTACCAAATTTCCTCAGCTGACCCTTATTCTTCCGCAGGTCTGGACAGTCTGGTTTAAAATGTTCAGGCTTCTTGCAGTTAAAGCATAGGTATTCAGGATCTTTCTTTTGTTTCAAATCAGGACAATCAGTTTTGAAGTGTCCTGGTTTCATGCAATTGAAGCACAGATAATCATGATCCTTCTTTGATTCATCTTTTTTTCTCAATTGTTTTCTTGCCAGAATTTCTTGTAGATGCCTTTCCAGATTTCATCATCTGATTCTTTTAGTCCATAGGGCTATTTGCTCTTGCATTTCATCCAGCACATCATCTTGAACATTTGATGATTCTTCTTTATGTGCAGCAGCCAATGCTGCTGTTTTTGTTGCTTCTTTTTCAGCATTTGCGACAAGGACCTTGCTGAATTCATAAATTTTAAGATCAGAGAACAATTTGAAGGTATCTTCCTCATGTAGTCTCCTGAACTCTTCCATAGCAGTAACCTTAATTTCCCAAACTTCTTTTGCAGGTAAAGCTTTGAGAATTCTTGTGTTGATCTCTTCTTTTGTGTAAACAACATTCAGCAGGGTGAGTTTATCCAGAATTGCATTGAACCTAGACTCCATCTGTTCAATGGTCTCATTTTATTTCATTTTGAACTCTTGAAATTTTTGCTTGGCCACACTGATCTTGTTCTTTTTGATTGCATCAGTACCTTCACAGATAAGGTGCAATCTTTCTAATAGTTCTTTGGCAGTTTTGCAATCTTTCACCTTCATGTACATATTGCTATCTAGAGTTCTGTAGATAATATCAATAGTAATATTGTTCAGGTTTGTCCTTTTTCTATCTTTAGCACCCCATTCACTTTTTGTCTGTGGGACTGTCTGATTCTGACCATCCACATTTATGACTTTAATGATCTCCAGTGGTCCATCAATCAGCACATCCATCATCTCATCATGAGTTGCAGCTAGATAAGCCTGCATACGATGCTTATACTCATCAAAACGATCTAGAGAGGACATCAACATTGTCCTAGCATACTGTTGTTATCCATGATGCAAAAACTTGAAAATAGAAACTTTAAAAAAATTTCAAAGATTTTTCACAAGCACAACAAGTAGGATTACTTCAAAACAAAATCTCTTCTCTGATACCAATTTTTGGTCCCTTGAAAAGGCTTTGTTTAAGTTTAGAAGAGGGGGGGGGGGTTGAATAAACTTAACACTTAAAAACTTTTTGGAGTTTTACAAACTCAGCAGGGTCTATAGTCTACTGGCCTTCAGCAGTCTGCTGACTATTGAAGCTATTGGATTTGTCGCAGTGGAATATATTGAATAAAGCCTTGTTACTTGTTGTTTTAAATATGATACTAAGTATTGGATACTCAGTAGTGTAAGTAGTGTGATTCAGTAGCTCGTTCAGCAGGTTGATGTGATAAGCATGCAGATAAAGAAAATTGCAAAAAGTGTAGTAAATAAAGTAGGCTAGTTTTATAGTGGTTCCAAGTGGTGTAAACCTGTCAGTCCACTCTTCTCATGTGATGTTGGAGGAAATTCACTAGAGATTCTTGAGGTAGCTGTTACAAAAATCCCTAAACTGTTGGTCTTTGACCAATGACTATGGCTTCACAAATTGAACATTAGAAATAGGTAGGATTGCTGCTCTTAAGTATTCCACTGGTCCTTGAAGGGTAGGATTGCCTCTTCACCAGCTCCACCACAAAACACAACAGTCCTTGACACTTCAGCAGTGCTTCACTGTCTTCAGGTTCTTCTTGAAAAAAAGGGGTTGAATCAAGAAAGTGATTCAGCTTTCAGCTCAGGATGATAAGATCAGCAGCTTGTAGTCTTCAAGTGTGTGTACATGATGTAACTTTGATCAATTTCTTGCTCAAAAACTTGGTTCCTTCGTATGTATTCTTGTTCTTCGTGTTGTTGTTGCAATCTGAGTCAGGAGTCCTATATTTATTGATGTGGTCTCTGTGATTTGAATTTGAATTTCAAATATAGCCGTTTCAGAATTGTCTGTATCTTGATTGAAATATTCTGCTGTTGTACCGTACTGACACTGTTAGTGTTTCTTTTTGACAGTCTAGTCTGTCAACCCTTAACTTAATTTCATTTGATATGGCTCTGAATCCTTACAACGTTCCTTACATCTTGGCCATTGATTGACTTGTTAATCCAAGGCTTGTAATTCATCCTTATCCATTTAATCTTCCAAAAAAACTTGTATTAAATTGACTTTTGAATTCAGCAGACACCTGTTGTATAGGTCTGCTGATGTCCATGTATGTCAACTGACTTTTAGTTTGCTGTGTTTTATAAACACAGCAGCTGACTGATTCTCATCTAAATTTTTATTATGAAGTTAGACTACACCATTTTAAGCATAACCATGTTCCAATCACCATTTTACTTTATATGGAACTTAGACCTTCTACACAATGTATATGTGATCAGTTTAGGTCATCACACACTTCCCTAAATTCTGATCCTATATCCTTGACTTTAAATACTAAGTTTGATCCCTTAGCCTTCATTACTGAGTTTGAACCCTTAGCCTTCAACCATCAGCATGTCCTAGACATTCTACTGACCTAGATAGGTCTGCTGATCAAGTCAGCTGACCTCTTTACAGTGCTTGTTTGATCAAACATATACAATGATCAAACTCTAGTAAACCTATACATTTAATCTAGATATATTTTTTCCTTTGTTCTATAACAGCTGGTCTGGCACTCATCATTAAAACTAAAATATGTCTAACAAAGTGACTTGAACGAATCCTACTTGTGGCATTGTAGACTTGGCCATATAATAAAAATTGCATTTCCAAACTCCATAAATATGGAATGTTGGATCATTTCGATTATGAATCATTTGACACATGCGGAGCTTGTTTACTTGGCAAGATGACAAAGTGACCATTTAGTGGCAAAGGGATAAAATCCAATGAATTGCTTGAGCTCGTACATACTGATGTATGCGGCCCAATGTCAATTCAAGCCAAATGAGGATACTCTTATTTCATCACCTTCACTGATGACCATTCTCGATATGGTTATGTATACTTATTGAAGTATAAGTCTGAAGCCTTTGAAAAGTTCAAGGAATTCAGAAGTGAAGTGGAGAAACAACTAGGTAAAGAAATCAAGACACTTCGATCCGATCAAGGTGGAGAACACGTAGATGGATAGTTTCATGATTAATTAAAGGAGAATGAGATTCTACCTGAATGGACTCCACCCGGAATGCCTCAGATGAATGGGGTGTCTGAGAGGAGAAATCGCACTTTGTTATACATGGTGCGATTCATGATGAGCTACGCAGTTCTTCCAAAATCGTTTTGGGGGTATGCTCTAGAAACAACATCTTATACACTTAACCGAGTTCTATCAAAGATGGTTGACTCTACCTCATACGAGGTATGGCATAAGAGGAGCCAAGTCTGGCTATCTTTAACCTTGGGGTTGTCCGACTTATATGAAGTGGATGATGCCCGATAAATTAGAGGCCAGATTTGACAAATGTTTATTCGTAGGTTACCCTAGAGAAACTATATGATACCAATTTTACCATCTAGGAGAACAAAAGGTGTTTGTCTCCTACAAGGCAAGGTTGGTGGAAAAAGGTTATAAGCAAAGACAAAGAGTTGACTATGATGAAACCTGTTCGCCAGTAGATATGCTAAAGTCCATAAGAATTCTGCTTGCTATTGCGGTATACCATGATTATGAAATCTTGCAGATGGATGTGAAAAAATCTTTCCTAAACGTGAATTTTCCTGAGGAAGTGTACATGACACAACCCGGGGGTTTCACAAATGATGATGCTAGGATGTTATGCAAGTTGCAATGATCCATTTATGGATTGAAGCAAGCTTCTCAGAGTTGGAATCTTTGCTTTGACGAGACAATCAAACTGTTTGATTTAATCAAGAACGAAGATGAGCCGTGTGTTTACCAGAAGGTTAGTGGGAGTGCCGTAGTTTTCTTAGTGCTTTATGTGGATGACATATTGCTCATAGGGAATGATATTCTTATGTTACAGACAGTTAAGTTTGGTTATCCGGGAACTTCACTATGAAGGACTTGGGAGAAGTAACCTATATTCTGGGAATCAAGATCTATAGACATAGATCTAAGAGGTTGCTTGGTCTGTCACTATCCACCTACATAGACAAGATGCTGAAGAGATTCATCAAGGAGAAATCCAAGAGAGGGTTGCTGCCTATGTCATATGGGGTCTACCTGTCAAAGGAAATGTGTCCTAAGACAGAGGAGGAAAGGGCACATATGAGCCGATCTCTTATGCTTCGGCTATTGGGTCCAACATGTACGCCATGTTGTGCACTAGACCAGATGTCTCGTACCCTCTAAGTATGACTAGCAGGTACCAGGAAAATCTTGGTGATGGTCACTGGATTGCAGTCAAGAATATTCTTAAATATATGAGATGTACTAGGGATATGTTCCTGGTTTTTGGGAACAATGATTTGGTATTACGAGGTTACAGAGATGCCAGTTTTCAAACTGACAATGAGGACTTAAAGTCATAGTCTGGATTTGTTTTCATGCTTAATGGTGGAGCAGTGAGTTGGAAGAGTTCCAAGTAAGAGACTACTGTAGACTCTACAATGGAAGCCTAGTATATAGCAGCCTTGGAGGCGGCAAATGAAGCGGTTCGGAAGAAGAAGTTCATTACTGAACATGGTGTGGTTCCCTCTATCGAAGGTCAAGTCCCACTGTACTGTGATAACAATGGGGCAATTGCTCACTCAAAGGAATAAAGGTCTCATTAGAAGTCCAAACATGTGCTACGGTGCTATCACTTGATTAGAGAGATAGTTTATAGATGAGATGTAAAGATAGAGAAAGTCCACACGGATGATAACATAGCTGATCCGTTAACCAAGGCACTGTCACAGGCGAAGTATGAGAAACACGTTCACATGCATGGGCTTAGGCATATGGGTGATTGGCTTTAGGCCAAGTGAGAGATTGTTGAAATAGTGTCCTAAACCCAATCGGGTTGGATGGGATCTGACCGGGTCGGGTCATTTACAGTATATCTTGTTCATGTAATAACTTTTTTATTTATAATAAAAGCACTTTTGTTATTATCTATTTTGTTTATCTTTATGAACCAATTATGTTGTTGAATATATAGTAACGTCCCTAGTGTCAAACTGTGATAGAGAAATCGTAATAGTGATTGTGGTTGATGAGATCCCTATTCACTTTAATAAGTTTGATACTTAAATGTCTTTAGTCGTCGGTACTATTAAGTGGGACATCAATGGTATGATTAGACTAGCACGTATTGGATGTCTTCTATTGTTGGTCCCTTGAAAAGGCTTTGGTTAAGTTTAGAGGAGGGGTGAATAAACTTAACACTTAAAACTTTTTGGAGTTTTACAAACTCAGCAGGGTCAATAGTCTGCTGACCTTTAGCAGTCTGCTGACTATTGAGACTATTGAATTTGTTGCAGCGGAATATATTAGATTAAGCCTTGTTACTTGTTGTTTTAAAGATGATACTATGTATTAGATACTCAGTAGTGCACGTAGTGTGATTGTAGTATCTAGTTCGGCAGGTTGATAAGCATGCAAATAAAGTAAATTGTAGAATGTAAATGCAGTAAAGTAAAGTAGGCATGTTTTATAGTGGTTCTAGGTGGTGTAATCATGTCAGTCCACTCTTCTCCTGTGATGTTGGAGGAAATTCACTAGAGACTTTAGAGATAGCTATTACAAAAATCCCTAAACTATTTGTCCTTGACCAATGACTATGGCTCTACAAACTGAACATTAGAAACAGGTAGGATTGCTACTTCTAAGTATTCCACTGGTCCTTGAAGGGTACGATTGCCTCTTCACCAACTCCACCACAAAACACAACAGTCCTTGACACTTCAGCAGTGCTTCTCTGTCTTTAGGTTCTTCTTGAAAAAGAAGGGGTTGAATTAAGAAAGTGATTCAGCTTTCAGCAAGCTTTTGATCAGGATGATAAGATCAACATCTTAGGATCTTCAAGTGTGTATACTGGATAGAACTTGATTGCAGAAACACTTGTAGAAATTTCTTGATCAGTAAGTTAAAGCTTAGGTATGCTCAGCTGGGTAAGATTGCACTTTGATCAATTTCTTGCTCAAATACTTAGTTGCTTCATGTGTATTCTTATTTCTTGTGTATTGCAATCTGAATCAGGAGTCCTCTATTTATAGGTGTAGATCCTATTATTTGAATTTGAATTTCAAATACTACCGTTATAGGATTTTCTGAATATTCCTGAAATTCCCTCTGCTGTACCATACTAACACTGTCAGTGTCCTCCTGACAGTCCAGTCTATCAACCAATGAAATAATTCTATTTGTTTTGGCTCTGAAATCCTTACAACGTTCCATTCATCAGAACTGTTGATTGACTGATTAATCCAATACTTGTAATTCATCATTATCCATTTAATCTTCTAGAAAAACTGGGATTTATTCGACTTTTGCATTCAGCAGACACCAATTGTATAGGTCTGCTGATGTCCACATGTTGGTCCCAGAGATGGGTAAAACTATAGTCAGAGGGGGGGGGGGGGGTGAATGACTATAGTTGAGTTTCAAAAACTTTTCTTATTTTGAAAAGCTTTTGGGCAGCGGATAAGTCCCTTCTTACTATGTTGTTTCAAAGCAGTTTAGACAATCACAGATATAAGTTATGATATATGCAATTTAAATGAGTGCGGTAAAGTAAATTGAGAAAGTAAGTTGACACAAGGCTTATAGTGGTTCAGGGTGGTGTAATCCCTTAATCCACTCTTCTTCTGTGATGATTGAAGGAATTCACTATTGTTTTTACAGATACAATAGTAAGATTGTCCTTGACTTCCCAAGCTTCACAATCTACAAGACTATCACTTCTTGACCGCAATGCAACCTTCGGTGATTCGCCTCTTTCACTCGCTCCTTCGCATCAAATCCTTCGAAATAGCCTATCACAAACACAACTCCTTCTCAGATGGCTTCTGATTCAGTTGCTTCAGTTTGTTGTGAATGAGATTCACAAACTTGCTTGATCAATCTTAGTGCTGAATATGAAATTGTAGTTCTAATGTCTAATTGATTGGTTGCTTGATCAATTTCTTTGTCTGTCAATGCCTTCTATTTATAGCCTTGAATATCCTTAATTTGAAATTCCGTCCATTGGCTATATTAATGAGGGAATAATCCTTGATTTTATTCTTGATTCCCCCTTAATTATATTCTCCTTGATTTCAGTGATCGAATTTTTCTTCAAACGTTTGGCAGAAAATCCGTCCTTGATTGATCCTCTATTGATTGTGCATTTAATGCATGATCCTCTGAATCTTCATCATATTTTAAATCTGATTTGGTAAGGTTTACTTCGCCGTTCCCTGAACGGTTGAGTGATCCATCTGACTTTGCCGTTTAGATCTTCCTTCACTATTTTGTCTTCACTCAGCCGAAAGTCAGTTTACTCGGCCGATTCACTGTTTCTTTCATCACTTCAGGTTAAGGAGAATAATTGTACTTCACTAATCCTTGATTGGGCTGAGATCAGTGTACACCATATTTAAACATTAAGTTCCATCACTTGAAACATAACTTAGACTTATCCAAGGTCATCACAGACTTCCTTGGTTATAAGTCAGACCATTAAGTCTTCATTGCTTCTCTGCTGGTGCTTGGTTGGCTTCACTCTGCCGAATGTCTGTTTTACTTTTCCGTCCTACCAACTAGTACAATACTTGTCAGACTTTAACTTATACAACATGTCATACTCTAAGTAAAGACTTATACGGATAATTCTAACTTATTTCAGGCTTGCTATAACAGCTAGTATGACCATCATCAAAACATAATAAAATGTTCCTAACAATTTCCCCCTTTTTGATGATGCCAAAACCCTCATAAGCCTGAACATAAGTAAGCCAAAATTTTCATAATAATTCACAGAATAGAACTCAACAATTTTATTCATCCATTCAAGGGCAGCAAGTTCAAAATTTATTCAAGTGTTACACTACATTTTGCTTAAATCAGCCTAGTACCTTTTGAACTTTGTAGTCTGAACCTCCTCAACGTCTTTCCAATTGATTTCTAGAAATTTCCACTTTCAGTATGCCATAGCAGTGTATTCAGATACTTCTTGAAAAACTCTTATGGAAAAAAGTCTGTTAAAGTCAAGAATGGTTTCATTTGCCCTGGGCTCTCCAAAGTACTTCTCAAGTCTCTCTCTAGCTTCTGCAATGTGTGAGTCAGCAAACTTGAGACTTTTGTACAGACTCCACTGGTCTTGTTTGTTCATTCTCCCCGTAGGATTGAAGAATTTTGCCATATAGTTGAAGTCTTCTTGTTGTTCAATTCGCAAGTCTTCTGGTCCTTTTGCAGAGAGTGGTATGGATGAACTTGGTCTGCTGGTTGTTTGTTTTAGAAGTGAAAATTCTCTTTTGACATCGTTGTAGAGTTTGGCCATTTCAGTTTTCATTCTTTCATCCTGATAGCTTAGCCAATCTGCCCATGCTTCATCTTGCGAAGAGTGAGCGTAATGTCCTTCCTGTACTCTAAAAAATTCTCTTACATGGTCCAGTACATCTGCTTCATATTCTGCTTTGCTTCTGTGAGCAGTGAACGTTCTGTGCTCCCCAGTGTATCTGAGCTGCTGCTGCCTCTGCTGGTGTTTCCTCTTGTGCTAAGTCTATGTTGACTTGCTGATCCCCTTTGCTGACTAGATCCAGGCCTTTGCTGGTTGCCGGATCTATCTCTGTCATCATCTCTTCTTTGCATAGGAAGAGGAAATCCAGTGCAGGGTTCATTTAGGGCCTTTTCTCTTTCTTCTCTAGCCCTCCTTTGCTGTTCTTCTGCTTCATTTCTGATTCTGATTTCTCTATCCCTTACTCTCAGTTGTTCTTCAATGAAGTTTGGGGGTCTAATAGTTGATCCTTCAGGCTTATCTTGATTTTCCCCCTTTTAGCCTCTGATGTCCCAATCAGAGAGTCCAATTTTGACTCAATGGATGTAAATTTGTTGTCATGATCAGTCAGTTTCTCAGTGACACTATGAAATCTAGTGCCAAATGCCAATGCCATTGAATCATTTTCTTGGGAAATGTGTTGCCTGAGACCTGCAAGGTTGTTAGTGATATTGATGTTGAGCTGTCTCATCAGATTTTCTTTTTGTTGAACAACAATATTCTGTGCATCAATGTACTCTGCAATGGCCTGGAACTTTTTCTCAATGGAGGAGCTTTTATCATTAAATGCTGAAGTCATGGATCTGAGATACATGGCTTGCTGCTCCAATACTTCAGCCAGCAGATCTGCTGCTTTTTCAAAAGTTTCATTTGCGCTGCCAGTGGGCAGCTGAGAGAGTTTGTGTCGAATGTCAGCTGGTTCTGGATCTGTTTGCTGTCCTCTTTCTTGATGTTGAGTGACATCTGCACCGATTTCCAAATCTTCAAGTATTTGGGTGGATGTGTATGCTGGTGTAGGTTGGGCTGATGTTCCCCCTTTCTCTGTGCTGGGGATTTCCTTGACTGGAGTGGCAGCAGCTGAGCCAGTGTCCACTATGTTTGTGTTGTCTGCCGGAGTCTCAGCAGACAGTGGTTGAGGTGTTGTCTTAGCTGGTGTTGTTGACTTGGTGGATGCATGTGGCTGTATGAAAGAACTTAGAAGAATGTTATCATCAATTGCATCCGGTGTAGGAGTATCCTCTTCTCCTTGTTTGTCACGATTATCAGCATGATGATCATCATTATCATTGTCATCATGATCATCTCCATCGTCTTGATCAGTATTATCATCATCATCTCCACCATCCTCCGAGTCATCAATGTGTCTGATAGAGATCTGGGGCAGTTTTGCCTTTGTTGCATCAACCATGTCCCAGAGAGGGGATTCATCAAGTACACCAACCAGAGTTGTGATTCCCAGAAAGTTAAAGAGCCATGCCTCCTCAGCAAGCATGTGTTCTGAATCTAGAAGCTGATTTCTGGAATCACTTTCTTTCCATTCAAGATATTCTGCAATTCGATCATCAATATCATTTGCAGACATTTGTGCAGGTTCTTCTAGGAGATTCCTCAACATCTTCAGTGTCTTATGTAACTTCCTCAATTGGAGGTTGTTCATCCTCACTTTCATTTTCTTCTTCTTGTTGTTCTGCCTCAACATCAGAATCATCTTTTTCTTCTTCTTCTTCATCAATTAATTTTCCAAAGGCTGTCTTGTCCAGATTGCGTTGAACCTTTTGCTTCTTTCTTTGACTGGAGGGATGTGTTGTTGTTTTCTTTCTCTTCCCTCCTCCGTCTTGCTTTTGCTGTTTAACATATGTAAACATGGCCTTGGACTCATGCAATTTGTGATTTTGTACAACAGGGACTTTAAGGCATTGCATCAGATAGTGTAACTGAATCCCATATGACTTTTTCACCTAGAATTGTCCTTTCTTCGTCTTTCCTTATGTTGTCCCCTTTTTGGCCGCTTTTACTTCACCTTGGATTTGTTCTTTGATTCTTAAAAAGAAGTATTTTGCCCAATTGAACTCTAGATTGTTGTAGATGATTCCCATTAGCCGTATTCTGATTTCTGTCATAGCATTATTTGCTCCCAACTTTCCTTCAATGCTTTTGCCAATTAGGGCACTGAACTCATTGAATGGTTTCTTTAAAGCGGATCTAAGACAATTGACCTTCTTAGACCCTGGGTTTGCCGTTTTGGCGATTGTCGGCCAGAAATCATCCAAGTTTTGTGGTACCAAGGTCACTTTTGCTTGACCCTTATTTGAAAGTTTAAGATGTTTTCGAATTACCTTTTCTGTAATGACCACTTCTTTGCCATTGACGGAGGTAACAATATTGTCTTCTTCCCACTCGTCACCTTCTTCAGCAAGGAGCCTAGATACATATTTTGCAGATTTCTAGAAGGAGATGAGATTTTCATAGCAAACTTCGGTTATTGGAGGATTGAGAAAGGTTGATAATTTTAGGTTTTTGCATCCTGCTGCCAATCGTTTTGCTTCTTCATCATTTCCGCATAGTTTTAAGTAGTGTTCTTCTTGGAAGAATGATCCAGTGGCAATCGATTTTTCATACCCAGCTTGGGTGTTTGAGGAGGATGAAGCCATTGATAGGTGATTGATGTTTAGAAAAGAACACTTCGAGTTTTCAGAGAGAATCAAAAGTAGGGTTTGTAATTTGCAAAAGAGTGTAAATATTTCTGAAAATCTCTAAGTATCGTTTATATAGGATGATTTGGGTAGTGTGAACGTGGTTTGAATATGAAAGGATTTTATGACATAATGGCATGATTTTGTGTATGTAAATCGTGATATTTGAGTGAAGTGAGGGAGTGGATTGAGGTAAGTAATGATAGAGCCCGGGAATCGAGGCGTTTGTAATTCAAAAGATAATATGGTTACCTCTATGATTATAAGTTGATCTCCACGTGTGTAATCATCCTCAGAATAATCTTCCATAACTCCTTATTCTCCACGTGTATAAAAATTGATTTTGTTCATACTTTAATTTTCCCACGATTTCAATCTTTATTTCGGTGTAGTGCCTTGGCTGGTCACTTAGCCGATGTAGTGACTTTTTCACTGAGCTGCTTTATTTGCCTGTTCCTAACAATCAGTTAAGTCAACTTCGCCGGATACCAGTGCCTTACCTGCTACATCCCCTGTAACGGCAAAGGTTTAAACAGCTGATGAAATTACTTTGCCGATTTCTCCAGTTAGCCGCTCTTTGGTACTTAGTCAATTTCAATCATTCCTAACTCAGTTCTCAACATGCTAAATCTTTCATAACTGAGGGGTTTAGTGAAGATGTCAGCCAATTGTTCTTCAGTGGGTATGTATTTTAGGATGACATCTCCTTTTTCAACATGATCTCTGATAAAATGATGTCTCACATCATTGTGCTTTGTTCTTGAATGCAACACTGGATTTTCAGTAATAGATATTGCACTTGTGTTATCACACATGATTGAAATTGTTTTCTCCTCCACTCCATAATCTCTTAGCTGTTGTCTAATCCAAAGTACTTGTGCACAACAACTGCCTGCTGCTATATATTCTGCTTCAGCTGTTGATGTAGATATGGAGTTTTGCTTTTTACTAAACCATGAAACTAGTCTGCTGCCTAGCATTTGGCAAGTTCCAGAGGTGCTTTTTCTATCTATCTTGCATCCAGCATAGTCAGAGTCTGAAAATGATATCAACTTGAATCCTCCATCTTTTGGATACCAAATTCCAACATTAATAGTGTTTTTCAGGTATTTGATTATTCTTTTGGCTGCTAGAAGATGTGATTCTTTTGGTTGAGCTTGAAATCTTGCACATACTCCTACTGCAAATGCTATATCAGGTCTGCTTGCAGTTAAATATAGTAGGGATCCAATGATTCCTCTATAGATTTTCTGATCAACATCCTTTCCAGTTTCATCTTTTCAAAGAATGACTCTTTCACACATTGGTGTATCTGCTGTGCCACTTGTATCCATACCATACTTGTGTATTAGGTCTTTTGTATACTTGGCTTGACTAATGAAAATACCATCCTTCACTTGCTTTACTTGAAGGCCAAGAAAATAATTTAATTCTCCCATCATGCTCATCTGAAATTTGCTCTTCATCGGGTTTGCAAATTTCTCACATAGCTTTTCATCCTCTGATCCAAAGATGATGTCATCAACATAGATTTGTAATAGCAATGTGCTTGTTCCTTCCTCTAATTTGAATAGAGTATTATCTATAGTTCCCTTGTTGAATCCATTCTTGATCAGAAATTGTGATAGTGTTTCATACCAAGCTCTAGGTGCCTGTTTGAGTCCATAGAGAGCCTTTTTGAGTTTGTATACTTTTTCTTCCTTTACTTTGAGTTGGAAACCAGGAGGTTGTTCCACATATACTTCTTCTTCCAAAAGTCCATTCAGAAATGCACTCTTGACATCCATTTGATAGACTTTGAAGTCTTTGTGTGCATGAAAGGCTAGAAAGAGTCTAATTGCTTCCAGTCTTGCTACTGGTGCAAATGTTTCATCATAATCTATTCCTTCAGCTTGAGAGTAGCCTTTTGCAACTAGCCTTGCTTTGTTTCTGACAACTGTTCCTTGCTCATCCATCTTGTTTCTGAATACCCATTTTGCTCCAATGATGTTGGCCATATCTGGTCTGTCAACAAGTTCCCAGACTTCATTTATTTCAAATTCATTTAGTTCTTCTTGCATTGCTGTGATCCAATCTGCATCTTGAATTGCATCATCTATTGTCTTGGGTTCCACTTATGATAGAAAACATGTTAGAATATGCTCCAGTTGTCTTCTGGTTCTAACTCTTGTGTGAATGTCTCCAATAACTTGTTCTTTAGGATGATCTCTTAGCCAGTTGAGATCAGGTTGAAGTTGTTCTTCACTTGGTGCTTCCACACCTTCATGTTGTGTATGAACTTCAAGTTCTGGTGCTTCTTCTGTTGTATTGATATGTGGCTCATCTTGATTTCCAAAATGATGATTCAGGAGGGAAGTTGGTATAGTTGCATTTGTATATATTTCCCTCTGTGTTGCTTCTTCTTCTTGATCTTGAAGATCTTCACCATTTGTATTTGGTTCATAAAAAATTACATGTATTGATTCTTCAATCACCTATGTTCTTTTGTTGAGTACTCTGAATGCTTTGCTGGTGTCTGAGTATCCCATAAAGATTGCCTCATCAGCCTTTTCATCAAAGGTATGCAGCTGATTCCTGTTCAAAAAAATTTTTTTGATGCAAACATATGCAAATATGAGATATTAGGTTTCTACCATTCCATATTTCATATGGAGTCTTTCCATGGTGATTTTTGATGATTGATCTGTTTTGTGTATGGCATGCTGTATTTGCTGCTTCAGCCCAAAACCTCTTTGGTAAGCATGCTTCTGCAATCATTGTTCTGACTGCTTCTTTAAGAGTTCTGTTTCTTCTTTCTGCTACACCATTTTATTGTGGAGTTCCTGCTGCAGATAATTGATGTAGTACTCCATTTTCTTCACAATAGGTTCTGATAATTTCATTTAGAAATTCAGTGCCTCTATCTGATCTGATCTTGATAATTTTCGAGTTCTTTCTCATTTTGGAGTCTTCTCGGAAATGCGCGACTTTTTGAGTGTCTCTGCCGGAGCACCATCTTCACCGTTCAATTCGAATTCATGAGCTTTTAGTTGGGACATCAGGGCCAGGGTGTCTGTGTTTGCAAGATTTGTAGTTCCTCTGATTACTGATGTTATGATCTTCCATCTTTCAGGCAAGCCTCTCAAGATCTTCAAGCACACTTCTTTCTGAGGGTATATGTGTCCAAGCTGTTGCAGTTCACTTATGATGCTTGAGAAGCTATTATCCATTTGATCAATGGATTCACACGCCTTCATTTTGAAGTTCTCAAATTTTTGTTTTGCAATAGATAATTTGTTTTCTTTAACTGCTTCAGATCCTTCATTTATCAATGCTAGCTTGTCCCACATCTCCTTTGTTGTCTTGCAATCTTTGATTCTCATGAACATGTTGCTATCTAGGGTCTTCAAAATCATATCTTTTGCAACAAAGTCTAGATTTGCTCTTCTCCTGTCATCCTTAGTCCAATCCTTCTTAGGTTTGTCCACCTCTTTTCCTTGATCTGCTCCTGTGGATATCACAGTCATGATCATGATTGGGCCTTCATTGATTACATCCAGCATGTCCTCATGAGTTGCTGCAAGATGGGACAACATTCTTATTTTATTTTCATCAAAATTGTTAACATTAAAAACAGGTACTTTTGACATAAAGTTTGATGAATCCACAAGTACAAATAGAAGATATATATATGTGTATATCTATAAAGCACAGATTTGAAAACTACTTTGAAAATATATGATCTCCTTGTTACCATAAATTAGATCTGAACAGGTTCTGATACTAGGAACACTGCTCCGATACCAATTGTTGGTCCCAGAGAAAGGTAAAACTATAGTCAGAGGGGGGGGGGGGTGAATGACCATAGTGGAGTTTCAAAAACTTTTCTTATTTTTAAAAGCTTTTGGGCAGCGGATAAGTCCATCCTTACTATGTTGTTTCAAAGCAGTTTAGACAATCACAGATATATGAAATTTAAATGAGTGCGGTAAAGTAAATTGCATAAAGTAAGTTGACACAAGTCTTATAGTGGTTCAGGGTGGTGTAATCCCTTAATCCACTCTTCTCCTGTGATGATTGGAGGAATTCACTATTGTTGTAAGATTGTCCTCGACTTCCCAAGCTTCACAATCTACAAGACTATCACTCCTTGACTGCAACAACTTCAATGATTCAGTCTCTTTCACTGCTCCTTGAGATCAAATCCTTCGCAGCTATCATAAACACAACTTCTTCTCAGATGGCTTCGGTTCAGTTGCTTCAGTTTGTTGTGAATGAGATTCACAAACTTGCTTGATCAATCTTAGTGCTGAATATGAAATTGTAGTTCTGATGTCTGAGTTGATCTCTAGATAAATCCTTGTAAGTTCAGAGAGAAGGCTTTTCAAATTGACAGAGTTTCTGCTTGGTTTTTTTCTTTTTCAAATCATTCATTTCTTTGTCTGTCAATGCCTTCTATTTATAGCCTTGAATATCCTTAATTTGAAATTTCATCCGTTGGCTATATTAATGAGGGAATAATCCTTGATTTTATTCTTGATTCCCCCTTAATTATATTCTCCTTGATTTCAGTGATCGGATTTTTCTTCAAACGTTTGGTAGAAAATCCGTCCTTGATTGATCCTCTATTGATTGTGCATTTAATGCATGATCCTGAATCTTCATCATATTTTAAATCTGATTTGGTAAGGTTTACTTCGCTGTTCCCTGAACTGTTGAGTGATCCATCTGAATTTGCCGTTTAGATCTTCCTTCACTGTTTTGTCTTCACTCAGCCGAAAGTCAATTTACTCTGCCGATTCACTGTTTCCTTCATCACTTCAGTTTAAGGAGAATCTTTGTACTTCACTAATCCTTGATTGGGGTGAGATCAGTGTACACCATATTTAAACATTAAGTTCCATCACTTGAAACATAACTTAGACTTATCCAAGGTCATCACAGACTTCCTTGGTTATAAGTCAGACCATTTAGTCTTCATTGCTTCTCTGCTGGTGCTTGGCTGGCTTCACTCTACCGAATGTCTGTTTTACTTTTCCGTCCTACCAACTAGTACAACACTTGTCTGACTTTAACTTATACAACATGTCAAACTCTAAGTAAAGACTTATACAGAGAATTCTAACTTATTTCAGGCTTGCTATAACAGCTAGTATGGCAATCATCAAAACATAATAAAATGTTCCTAACACCACATATGGTCAGCTGACTTTTAGTCTGGTGTGTTTTATAAACACCTCAGCTGACTGCTTCTCATCTAACTTTTTATTATGAAGTTAGAGTACACCATTTTAAGTATAACCAAGTTCCAATCACCATTTTAATTTTAGGGAACTTAGACCTTCTACACAAGGTATATGTGATCAGTTTAGGTCATCACAGACTTCCCTAGATTCTAATCCCTGACTCTTAATACTAAGTTTGATCCCTTATCCTTCATAACTGAGTTTGAACCCTCAGCCTTCATAACTAAGGCTGAACCCTCAGCCTTCAACCATCAGTAGGTCCTAGACACTCTACTGACCTGAATAGGTCCGCTGATCAAGTCAGTTGACCTCTTTATAATGGTTGTTTGATCAAACCTATACAAAGATCAAACTCTAGTAAACCTATACATTTAATCTAGACATATTTTTGCCTTTGCTCTATAACAGCTAGTCTGGCACTCATCATTAAAACTAAAATATGTTCAAGAATTTCCCCCTTTTTAGTGATGATGCCAATACACTCCTTACAAAAAAGCAGAAAGATAAAAACACATAAACTGAACAAATTTCATTCATATATATCATTGAGTTCAAATTTGTTCAAAACTATCTAGAATCAGCATAAAGATTAAAAGTATGAATATGAGTCTGCTGATCTAGTTTCTGTCTCTACCTTGTTCTCTCTTTTGTTAGTATTCCCTGATTTCCTTGACCATGTCCAGCATCCATTCATTTTCAATTGTAGAGAAATCAATCCATGTATGTACCAACTTCTATCTCTTTCAAGCTTCAGGTGGAGTCAACCGTATGCTTTGAAAGTTGAATCATTGTCTTATGTAGAAATGTTTAAATTCTTCCAAAGAGTCCTTCGCTAACAAGTTTCTCAATCTTTGCTCAGCAGTCTGTCCTCTACCTCCAGTTGATCTTCCACTGTGACCTTCTCTTGCTGTAGCTCTTAAAGATTTGATCCTTGCATCCTATAGTTTGTTTGCAACAAAGGCTTCTTGACCTTCTATGAAGGTCATATCTGTTAGATGTAGAGTGCCCGAAAGGCAATTGTTGCTTGTCTATACGGGCAAGTGGGAGATTGTTGGAAGTAGCGCCCGAAAGACAATTTCTGTAATTGTTTTTATAATTAATAAATGACAGATTTATTCTCATCTTATTATTTGCTTTGTGCTTATAAGTAATACACTACTGAAAACCCCAGGTCGTTTCATATGTAGCCATATAACTTAGTGTGTGTCACACATGAGGATTAAGTTTATGGTGATACACTTGAATTGCTAGTCCATGATGAAGTTAATCAAAGTATGGGGTCTATTGATTAAACCACCATTAATGAGCCCAGAACACTTTATGGTATGACCGTCTTATCCGGACCGTCGGCATTGGTTGTTTAAGTGGGGCATTTATACATGATGAGAGTCATATAGGACTAGACCGATTTAATCTGCATTTCTTATATAATTCCATGATTGAGAAATCTTATTAAATCACAAGATGATCATATATGGATTAACCTTAATCCTAAAGTGATTACAGACTCCTACTTGTTTCAGGATATGGTTTGATGTGTTCATTAAGGATTGCTAAGAGGCGCGGTCCGAATCACTTTCACGTTGGCACTATTTTAGGATGAGTGAGTAGTGTGTGTCTCACAGATATGTAATCCATTCCTTCTACAGGAAGTAGAAAGACGATCCCTTTATTTGTTGATCCAAGAAACTGATCGATCCGCAGAGTTTGTATTGGTTATGAACTAATTGATCACTAGTGGATTAATGGTAAATAAGGATAAGATGTAGTGATGATGGTTTACGGAAATAATCCCGCTTCATTACGGATAGTCTATGGAGGGTTAGTCTGTATGTAATGATTATATCAATGTTCACTTATTAAGACAAATGGTTTCCGTATTAAGACAAATGGTTTCCGTATTTAGTCTGTACGTAACACATCATAAACTATTAAGACAAATGGTTTCCGTATTTAGATAAACGATTCTTCAGCATCTATTAATTAGTGCATATATCCTAAAGATAAGATCTGAAGACTGGCTAAGGGTGATTCCTATCTCCTAGTCTAAGAACACTATCTCTAAGGAAAAATGACTAAGTAACATTTCAATTTGGAAAGGGAATGGAGTTGAAGAAGCATCACAACTTGTTCATATTGACCTTCGGGGTCTTATGAAGGATACAACCTGGTGGGAGCTTTTGAGTGGTAGACATTCTGTCTGATGACTACTCGAAACGCCAATTAGTTTATCTAAATGATTGGAGGATTCTCTGATATTACCAGAGAAAAGAGTATTCCATGCTCAGATATAGGACATAGCATAGTATTTGGAACTGATGCTCGGCCTACCTCCGAGTTCAACGATTTCACTGAAAGGATAAACCATGTATTGTCTTATATAGTTATTGATATGCTACATTACACTGCTTAACTCAATTAAGATATTGATTGCAAAATAACGGTTTACATTGTTATGTAATACCGAGAAGTCTACCTAGAAGATGCTTATGAATTTGTGGATAAGGAGTGAAGTAAATTTACTCCACTTCCGCAAATAGAGGAATTTAGCATTTATGCTTGAAGGTAGGACTGGAGATTTTGCATACACATTCAGATGGTGACTGTTCATGAAATATCTTAATGCAATGAGTAAAGGCTGGTTATAATATTCTTAAGATTGGATAGTGACGGTTACACTGTTACATCCTTTCTAAAAGAATGTTTAGATAATAACCTTAGACCTTGAAGTACAGTTACTCAAGGAGTTACTATCTGATTTAATCAGACCACATCCAACATTGGTTGTTGGGGATGACACTGATAAATACTACTAAACCAGATCAGAATATCAAACCACCCAAATGCAGTGGGAGTATGGTTTCATCAATTGACTCGCTGTGATTATGCAGACTTTACAGTCTGCTGAGGGTGATTGATAACCTATGGTCTTTTGGAAAGACTGTATAAGATTCTGATAATAAGAGGTTGGTTTAAAGCCATAAACCCGTAAATGGAGTTTTGGTACTCCAACTATGTTCACACTTTTGTAGAACCACCTGAGTGTGTTAGGCCTAGTGGGAGAAATTGGATCTACATGAAAAGAGTCGAATGAATGAGAAAGTTTAACTTTCAAGGCAAAGCCAAGTGGTCTAGGGGCAATTCCCTGAGAAGTACATAGTTAAGCAGGGGTGATGTCCTAAAACTCTCTCACCTTTCTGCCTTGCTGGTCTCCCTGGAAAGCAGAAAGACTAACATGGGTGATGCCCTAAACTTTCTTTCCGTACAAAGGAGCTTGAATTCTTTCGGAACAGAAGGGTTTTAGCTTAAAGCCAATGGTAGATTGACTGTAGATGCTTATATCCATTGGTGGATTAAAGCAAACCTCTAGGTCATTTAAAGTCATATGTTTTGAAATGTGTGGGCTTGACCAGAATATTGATGAGTCTTTTGTAGACTGGAGAATCCATATTGGTAAAGTAGTAGACATTAGTGTTTATAAAGGATAACACTACAACAGTTGAGAACAACATGAGTGTGTTATCTGAAGTCAAGAACTGATGAGCCAACGCTTCTCTGAATCAGAGAAGTGGACTATATTCTTAGAATCGATTCGGTCGAATTCATGAGAACAAGTTATTGGCCGTATCCCATCTTTCTTATTGGTTAAGATAAAAATGCATATTAGTATGCGATATTCAATGAGAGTTTTCCTACCCAACCCCTCACGGAATAATTCTCTCAATCTTCGGATATAGAGAAAATGGGATAAATCCTCTTTTGGATAGAGAATGTTAGATGATTAAAAGTAAATTGTAATCAAATCATGGATTCGAGTATTGATAGCAGTATAGTGCATCCTCAAGTATCTTTAGAGAATGAGGAATCATATGCTTATGTATTCGGGTACAAACCTGAGTATTGTTGACTACACTGTTTCTGATTTTTGTCGGATTAAGGATGATCGTGAATCGATCTCAGGCTCAGTGTTTACTCATAGTGATAGAGCTATAGTCTGGAGCAATCCAGCACTACCGAATTTGACTCTGTTAGTCGAATACATAGCAGCTTTCAGAGCAGCTAAAGAGGCAGTCTGGCTTGAGAAGTTCTTTGTTGGACCGGGAAGTGATTCCAGGACTCGATGAGCCGATACCATTTTTTCTATGAAAACAGTTGAGAGGTAGCTCATGCAAATGATCTTCGCAATCACAAGAGGTCAAAATCATATTGAGAGAAAGTACCACCTGATCAGACAGACCGTGCAGAGAGGCGACGTTTTGGTCTTAAAAGATCGCCTCGAGCTGACAACCTAGCTGATCAGTTACCATGTCATGTGGCATCTAGTGTCACTGGTAAGCACTTGGCGGGTATGAAATTGGGAGATATGTCTCATCTGCTTTAGAGCACGTGGGAGAATGTTGTGGATAGATAGAATAAGGGTGAGGTGCTCTAAAAACAATTGTTGCTTGTCTTTACGGGCAAGTGGGAGATTGTTAGATGTAGAGTGCCCGAAAGGCAATTGTTGCTTGTCTATACGGGCAAGTGGGAGATTGTTGGAAGTAGCGCCCGAAAGACAATTTCTGTAATTGTTTTTATAATTAATAAATGATAGATTTATTCTCATCTTATTATTTGCTTCGTGCTTATAAGTAATACACTGCTGAAAACCCCAAGTCGTATCATATGTAGCCATATAACTTAGTGTGTGTCACACATGAGGATTAAGTTTATGGTGATACACTTGAATTGTTAGTCTGTAGTGAAGTAATCAAAGTATGGGGTCTATTGATTAAACAACCATTAATGCGCCCAAAACACTGTATGGTGTGACCGTCTTATCCGGACCGTCCACATTGGTTGTCTAAGTGGGGCATTTATATATGATGAGAGTCATATAGGACTGGACCGATTTAATATGCATTTCTCATATAATTCCGTGATTGAGAAATCTTATTAAATTGCAAGATGATCATATATGGATTAACCTTAATCCTAAAGTGATTACAGACTCCTACTAGTTTCATGATAGGGTTTGATGTGTTTGTTAAGGATCGCAAAGAGGCGCGGTCCGAATCACTTTCACGTTGGCACTATTCTGGGATGAGTGAGTAGTGTGTGTCTCATAGATATGGAATCCTTTCCTTCCTACGGGAAGTAGAAAGACGATCCCCTTATTTGTTGATCCTTGAAACTGATCGATCTGCGGAGTTCGTATTGGTTTTAGAACTAATTGATCACTAGTGGTTAATGGTAAATAAGGATAAGATGTAGTGAAGAAGGTTTACAGAAATAATCCCGTTTCATTATGGATAGTCTATGAAGGGTTAGTCTGTATGTAATGATTATGTCAATGGACACTTATTGACTCGACTCGACGTTTTGAGAAAAAGTTATATCTATAATCGATAGAGTTTATCAAAAAATAAGAGATTGATTTTTTTGGATAGTTTATAAAAAAATAAGAGATTGATTTTTTGGGAATTATCTCTTATCTTTTGGCAAAAATATCTTTTCCTTAGGGGAATAGGTAATTGTGGTGTGAAAAGGATAACTCTCTTGACTAGTTATTTTCCTATATAAAGAGAGTTCCTCCTAGAACAATGATAATCACAATTGGCGCCACATTATAATAAAAAAGGAGAGAAAAATTAGTTTCTCGTTCTAGTCATTAAGAGAAGAAAAACCTAGGGTTTTTCTTATGCATATCCGAGGAGGTTCTGAGGCGAGGATCGACGTCCACCAGTCGTCGCTTGGAGATACAATCTGGAAGATGACGACTTCTCCCTTTGGTCGTTTGCCTATTTCTCTTCGGTTGGGGTAAATCTACTAACCTTCTTGTAGATTAATTTATTATGCGAATCATATCTTGGTAAAATCGTAAACGAATTTAATTCATAGCTTCCGTTGTGAATGATCGAGCGTCTCGATCGGTGTTGAGAATCAGATCTGACGATCCAATTATGGATCAGATCCGGATTCAGGTTTCTGTATATCCAGCAATATCATGTTAAGGTTTCCTTCATGAACCAAAGGTAGTCTTGAACTCCTTCAACAGATCATCTGTCAATCGTACTCTACCAGGTGCAGGGGCTCTAAAAGCATTAACATCAGCTTCAAATCTCTTCTTATTGTAAATCCTTGCCACCTCTTTTGCTTCTGCTGTTTGCCCTCCTTCCCCCATATTGACATCATCAATAAAACGGTTCAATAGGCCTATAACACTCTCTTGTGTATTAACCAAATTACTCAGCTGTCCATCCATTATCTTTGTTCTTGTATCAACTGAAGTAATCTGGCCTTCAATTGTTTGCTCCAGCAGATTCATTCTTTCTATGAATTTGGGATCAATTACTACGGATTTTTATGTCTCAGCCAACTTATCATCTTTCTTATGCAAAGATGAAATCTCCTCAATCACCAATTTATCCATCTGTGCAGAATATTGCTTGATCTGAGTGACCTCTCTAAGCATGTCATTACTGGTAAACTATAAAGAGGTGACATTGGATGCAACAGTCTCTGTGGTCCTCCCTCTATTCTCCACCAGATTTACCAAAGCCTCAAATCTTTGCTTACTACTCCTCAATTGATTCCTCAACTGTGTGATATTTTCTCTTACAACTCTCAGTTCTTCCAAGATCTATGCTGGAATTGTAGCAGCAACACTAGCCATATTTCCAGCAAAGTTCTCAGCAATTCTTCAATGTTGTCCTCAGGTCTTGGTACCCTCACCACAATTGCTTTTGTTCTATCCCATACATAGGGCTCAGGACCATCTACATCCAAATCAGTTACTTGATCATTGACATGTTCTTCTTCTTCCTCTTGTTGCAACTGGAATTCCTCATCACTATAATCATAATCAATCAACTGCTCTTCAGATTTTTCACCAGCAGCCTCTTAAACATCTATATCAGCTGGAGCTGCATCCTCAGCAGCCTCCATTCTACTGACAGGGGATTCCTCCAATCCCAACAATATATCCAACCTTTGTCCTAGTACTGTCTGATCCTCAGTATTTTGGACATCAGTTCTGACCTTTGTTCAGTCACTGTCTGAACCTCAACAGACTGAACCTCCATCTATTCAACACTTGGAAAAACATTCATGTTTACCTCTATTGCACTTCCAGTAGCAATAATCATCCTCAAAACATCAGCAGTCTTTGTTAAAGTGTTATCAGTATCAATACACTCTTGATATTGAGCAGATTCCTCTGAAATGACCTCAGTCTGCTCAACCATAACCACTTCAGTAGTGTTCATCAAGAGAGCATTTTCAAGAAGTGTTGCTGCAGCAATCTGTGCTTCCAAATCTTTAGTGAAAGAAGCAAACAATTCTTGCTCTAGATCATCAGTATGCTGACCCTCAGTAGACTTGTCTTCCTCAGCAGGTTGCTCTGTTGCCTTCTTAGTGTATCCTTGTCCAATAGGCTCAGTAGATTTCTCCTTTACAACACCACTGGATTCTCCTGGATATATAAGATGATCATCATCTGAATCAGAAGAAGATGAATCATCACTATCATCCAAAGGTGTAAACTTGGGATCTTTGAACATTATGCTTCCTTTCTTTTTCCCATCCTCTATGATTTCCAGCAACCTCATTTCTAGGAGAGATGTATCAATCAATCCTAACAGATTTTCCGCTCCAAGATTTGCAAAAGCCCATTCTTCAAATCCACTCATGAGGTATGCTTCTGGCTTTTGTTTCTTGTAAAAACCAAATTTCCATACAAAATACTGTGTAATCTTCTTGAAATCATGATTTTATTTAGGCTTCTTGGTTTTCCTTTCATATGGCATGGAAGGCTTCCTTGCAGTAGCTTTCTCAACTTGTTGACCCCCAAAGGTTTCTACAAGATGAGTTAGGGTTTCTTCAGCAGATACAAAGATGTCAGTAGACTTTTCAACAGGTACATTTGTATCTACTATCTCCAGTTGTTCCACACTTGCTTCCCCCTAAATGGCATGCTCCTCAGTAGGGTCTTCAACAACCTTTTCTTCCCTTAGAGCTTTTGCAGTTTCAGCAGGGTCGTTTACATTCTCAGTAGCCTCTATAGTAGGCTCAACAACTTCTTCTTGTTTATCAACCCTTTGCTCCTCTAGAACTCTCAGCTCTTTCCCTTTGCCATGTCCTCTCTTCTTTGCAACTTGCTTCTTCTTTTAGAAGGTCTTTCTGGGGTCCCAGAAAGAGATTCTTCGAATTGCTCTTTGCTAGCAACCTTTCTTTTCTTGGATGCCTCTCAGACCTGTTCTTTAAGTATATCTGTAGCAGTCTTCTTAACAGGCTCAGTAGGCTCAGTAGGCACATCAACAGTGCTACCTTCAGTAGACTTGGCAGTTTCTATTAGTGCTTTGACTTCTTTGGCTTTAGGATCTCAGTTATTTTCCTTGTATCGGCATACTTTCTCTTCTATACTATTTTCATTGGTGTAGCAGCTTGAATATCAGCCCTTGCTTTAGTTCTCTACTCTGGATTGTCATCACTTTCTATATCTTGAGCTTCATCATCATCATCTAAGCTAGGAATAAGCGTGTTAATTTTTGGCTTGTACCTTGCCTTGTTAATGGTGGAGGAAGCAACATTAACGATCCTTAGATGATTCAGCAGGGTCTGAATCATCAAACCCAAAGGTTTTTCCTTGACAAAGAAACCTGAACCTATATATCCAACATGTTTCTTGTCTCTAATCCTCTTCTTTATGGTTTCTTTCTCATTAGTCATTACTTTCTTCATACAATGCCCAAAGAAACCAGCCCAGTCAAACTTCATACTTTTAGAAATGATAATCAGCAGGTCTATTTTAGGTCCTGATAATGTATCATAACTGCCAACTAACCCTAAAAGATTTCTTGCAATGTACTTGCTCAGCAGGTTGTACTCAAAGGCAATATTTTTGACATTGATATTCAAGGCAACTGGTGTATTTGGATTTGTTCTAATTGACTCCACAAATGCTAACCATGATAACTCCATAGATTCTGGATTTGTGGGAGCTTCATTTCCTTCACTAAATCCAAAGACCTCTCTCAGCAGGTCTGATGAAGCCGCAATCTCCTAAGCATTTACAGTTGTTGTAAACTACTCTGTATCTGCTCTAATCACCATGGTTCTCCAAAAATCACAAACATTTTTGTAAGAAATCTTCTCCAATTTGATGTTACATACGTTTTCTAAGACTTCATATCTCCTTATTCTTCTGCCTAGATTAATTGCCATTGCTGTTTCATTTGCATCAGTGATATAGCCTCTAACACTTTGACTAGATCCCAGATACACATTGATAAGATAAAATTGGTAGAATGAAGAAGATGAAAACCAAGAGAAATATTTCACACTTGCATAAGAATTTGCAGAGGATATAATTTGATTCTTGCATATACGGACTGTGTATATATATGCAAAGGTAGTGGTGGGTAGGACACCTCAGGAAGATACTGTGCACGTACTGTAGCACTATGCATGATTTCAGACTGAAATAAGTATGGTAATGCCACGTGTCCCACTATCTGATCCCACTAGTGTAGTAATGGTTGTGTCCTTGTAACATCTGTAATAAAAATAGGATAAATATCCATTTACTCCACTGTTGACTTTCATTAAAGTCTGACTTTATCAGGAACATAACATTCAGCATCTTTTGTCTTCAACATGCTTGATCTTTAGCAGGGTCAGGGTGAATACACTCGGCTGATATACTTCAGTAAATTCAGCAACCTGGTGATGCATAAAATGCACAGCTGATCTTTATACAACATAGTTTTGTCCAATAGATAATACAAGATGAAGTTTAATACCAATGACTGATCTGCCAAGTGAGCTCACCCAGCAGGGCAAAGACCAATCCCCTTGGCAACTTCATTTTCTCAATTGTCCAAACTATATGAGCACTTGGAATTGTTGATACCAATGACTAATCTGCCAAGTGAGCGCACTCAGCAGAGCAAAGACTAGTCCTCTTGGTGAATTCCAATGCTCTGTTGCCCTATCGGCAGGTCAGTCAACCTTGATGATTCCAAGTTCTCTTCTTAACTTAGCAAATCTGTCTTTGTCCAAAGGCTTTGTAAAGATATCAGCAAGTTGATCTTCAGTAGGAATGTAAAGAACCACATCATCTTTCTTTTCCACATGATCTCTTTTGAAATGATGTCTCACATCAATGTGTTTGGTCCTTGAGTGCAAAATAGGATTTTCTGTGATCGCTATTGCACTTGTATTGTCACACGGGAATTTCTCTTTCTTCAATCCCATTTGTAGACAGCATAATGTTAAGATCCTTGTTCTTATCGAACCCCTCTGTTCGGATAAGTTCATTGCTCTTATCCGTCATAAGTTGGGATTTGACTTCTCACACTCTTTTTTGCGAGGTAAAATCTGGTTTTTATGGTCTGGAGTGGACTGTTCTTTCGTTGTGGATGGTGACCAGATGTGTACGGCTGATGTCACGGACCAGAATGGGGACCATTTTTCGATATCGGGAATTTACGACAAGCATAGTCGAATCCCTAGACAAGCTATCTGGCAAACGATTCTCGATAGGGCTGCTAATGTTGACAAGCCCTGGATTCTTGGAGGGGACTTTAACATTATTCGTCAGGCTGATGAACGAAAAGGGGGAGGTCCTCCTAGGCCGAAGGACATGCAAGATTTCAATGACTGTATTCAGGGGGCTAATCGCACTGAAGCTTCTTTTGAGGGTTCCCCTTACACTTGGTTTAATCGCGAAATGTGGCAATGCTTGGACATAGTTTTCTATAATACCAAGTGGCTGGATCATTTTGACACCACGAAAGTCTCTCATCTGACTAGAGTGCATTCGGATCATTGTCCGCTTTTGACGATGTGTGGCTCAAAGAAAACGGGTAAGTCCTCCTTTCGTTTTATTAATGTTTGGACGGAAGATAGTTCGTTTCTGGATTTAGTGAAGGCGTCTTGGGAAGAGCCTGAGCACGGCCAGGGTATGTATCTTTTGGGTAAGAAACTTAAGAAGCTGGCTTACAAATTAACTGAGTGGAACCATTTTTGGCAATATCTTCGAGAATACTAAGAGGGCGTTGGCTGAGGTTAACGACTGCACGGTCATCATGATCAAGAGGGGACGGAAACCTCTAAACTTAAGTTGGAACATGCCACGTTGGATTACGAGAAGTGTATTAATAGAGAGACTCGGTTCCTCAAACAGAAAGCTGCGGTTAAGTGGATTGAAGCTGGGGATGCAAATAGTAAATATTTCCATGCTATATGTAAGCAAAGACGGAACCATAACTCCATTCATCGGATACAGGAGGATGATGGCAATTGGATTGATAATCAGGATGACATCCGTCATACTTCTGTACGGTTTTACGCTCAGCTTTTCTCGGCAGATAGGGAAGGTATGGGTACTCCCCTTATTCACTTTACCCTTCCTCAAATCTCTCTGGATCAGAATCAGACCTTCATGGCTGCCCCTTCTCCTGAAGAGATCCATGCTACGGTTTTATCTATAAGCTCTGATAGTGCTGCTGGTCCGGATGGGTATACGTCACATTTTTTTAAAGCATGCTGGCAGATCATTAAGCATGATATTGTCTCGGCTGTTGGTGATTTTTTCATGGGAGGGCACCTTCCTCGTTATTTCTCTACCTCCACGATCATCCTACTTCCAAAAAAGCCAGGGGCTGATAGATGGAAGGACTTTCGGCCGATCAGTCTCTGCACCGTCTTTTCCAAACTTATCACCAAAATTATCACGCAGCGTCTGAATGCTTATCTTCCCATGCTGATAGCGGATCAACAAACAGGCTTCGTCCCTGGCAGATGCATCACTGATAATATCTTGCTGGCTCAAGAGCTTTGTAAAAATATTAATAAAAAGATCCGGAGCCCCAATATTATGCTCAAATTAGATATGGAGAAGGCGTATGACCGCATGGATTGGGGTTTTATAATGAAGATGCTGAGGATGTTTGGCTTTCAGGAACCTTTTGTTGACCTCGTTTTCAGAACTCTTGCGGATAACTGGTTTTACATCCTGCTTAATGGTACTCCTTCCACGCACTTTCATGCTACTCATGGTGTGAAGCAGGGCGACCCTCTGTCGCCTGCTCTTTTTGTCCTAGCCGCTGAGTATTTAGGAAGGCTCATTAATGATTTTATGGATCAGAATCCTGGCATGCAGTTCCACTCGAAGGTCAAGGGTATTCACTATCTAGCTTTTGCTGATGATACAATCCTTTTCACTCGCTGCAATCGGAAAGGACTGAGAGGCATTAAGGAGATATTCCACCACTATGAGCTTGTCTCGGGGCAACGTATTAATTCCACCAAGAGCACTCTCATCGGGCACAAGCTGCCGGCTACAAAGGCAGGATGGGTGCACAATATCTTAGGCTTTAAGCGCGAGGATATGCCCTTTCATTATCTGGGTGCACCTCTTTTTCGGGGTCGGAATCGCATCTTGTTCTACCAGGATATTATTGATAAGGTGCAGAGGAAGCTTCACCACTGGGGCACCAAACTCCTGTCCTTTGGGGGTAAGCTTATTCTTCTCAGGCATGTTCTAACGTCCGTACCGATTTACATCCTTCAAGTTCTTGTTCCCCCGAAAGAGGTTATTCATCGTATTCATCGCATCTTTAATAAGTTTATGTGGGATAGTGGACCTGATGGGGGCCGAATACATTGGAGATCTTGGGATAAATTGTGTACGCCGACTTCGGAAGGTGGTTTGGGGGTACGCAGCCTTTTTGACGTGAGTGACACTTTTGCGATCAAGTTATGGGTCCGTTTAAGGCAGAAGAACGGAATTTGGGCTAAAGCTATTCATAATGCTTATATTATTGATCAATCCCCTTTGGATGCTCCTGAGCCAACGCTGTCAACACCTATGTTAATGAGAGTTTGGAGGATGCGGGATTTTGCAGAGCATGCTATCACTTGGAGAGTAAATGAGGGTAATATCGATTTCTGGAGGGACAAGTGGACTACGCATGACTTGGGCAACCCTCCTGAAGATCGTTTCTGGAAGATTAATGAATTTTTGGTTAACGTCAAATGGGATCCTCACCTTCTGCATTCTCATCTTCCCTCACACATTGTTGAGGAGATTTTGCTTGTTCCAATTGACCCTGGGACAGCTGACGAGCTCATATGGTCCCTTACCCCTGATGGCAGGTTCACCACTCACTCAGCGTGGGACATGACGTGCACTCACCACCCTGAGAACGTTATCTACAAGATGATTTGGAACAACCTTTTACCTCTCAAAATCTCTTTCTTTGCTTGGAGGCTCCTTCATAACATTTTACCTATGGACCCTAACATTCAGCGCCGTGGTATCCCTCTGGTTACTAAGTGTTTTGTATGCTCTCATGAGGAGGACATCCGTCATCTCTTCATTGAGTGCCCTTTCGCCACTGTAGTTTGGTCCTACTTCATGCATCATTTTGGCCTCAGATTCAAACCTACTTCTGGGATTGTGCCACTTTTTACCTTTTGGAGGAACTCGGCTAGTAGTATCTATAGCCTTCGCCTTATTGTGCCTGTGATTGTCTGTTGGGGAATTTGGGCGACGAGAAACCAGTGTCGGCACGACGATACACAACCTTCTACTCAACGGACCATCATTCTTATTGAACGGGCCGTCAGGCAACTCGCTTTCCGTCGGGTTTTGGACGTATCTATCCTAGGAACTGATAAAGGGACACATTTCTTCAGGCCGTTCAAATTCAAATCCGGTCCTAGACGCCATTTGATCACTCTATGGTGGAAACCGCCCCTTCCTAGGAATGTTAAGTTGAACGTGGATGGGAGTGTTCGGCATGGAATTGCTTATGGAGGAGGTATTCTACGTGATTCTGCAGGAAGGTTCATTATGGCCTTTAATGCTTGCTTTGGCCAGGGTACCGTTGTGGATGCAGAGATCAAAGCTTTATTATTCGGTCTTCAGTTGTGTAATAAGGATCAGCCCGTGGATATTGAATCTGATTCGCTTTATGTTCACCGAATTATTTCTGGGGCGAATGGCAGAGGATGGCCCTTATGTCTCTTCATTACTCAGATACATCACATCCTACGCTCGATGTCGTATACCATTTCCCATTTTACAGAGAGTGTAACGGGGTTGCAGACGGCCTTGCTGCTTTGGAAGGGGAGGATCGGATTTTCCATCAACAGAGGGATGTCCCACCACGTATTTTGCATCTTATTCACGATGATCTACATGGACCACCTCATATCCGACATATCGCTCATACACCGGGAAGCACTCTTCACTTGTGAAGAGTGCAACCAGATCGTGTTGTTCCCTTCATTTACTCTCCCATTTTTGTTACGTTTCTACTTTGTACAGCATTACACATTGTTTACAGATTGGCAGGCTGCAGACAAGGAAGGTGCCCTGGGACTCAAAACGCATACATACAACTCACTCTGCTTACATGGATGCACCCCTCCAGTCTTGGTTGGGGTGCAAACCAGGTGTTCTTGTTCTTTATCTACTCTACTCTTTGGAGTTTGCATTGTATTTTCCACTTATTCTGCGTGCTGGTGATGTGGACAGACTCTTTTGATACACCTCCTTTCAACGGCACTAGATTTCTGGAGTGCATTGAGCTTTGGACGCACCCCTACCACTCTGATAGGGGTGCAACTCAGGTGTTTTTGTTCCTTTCGTGCTTTACAATGGTACTCCCTCTTTTATTGCTATGTGATGTTCTGCCCTACGTGAAGGCTGTAGCCATTGCTCAGGATCGGAACTGGACTTTACACACTCTCAAGCGGATGCAACGACCTATGAACGACGACGAATTTCGGATGTACCATCTGCGATCGAGTCACTTTTCTTTCCTACAAGACTCGAGACACACAGACGCCATTCTTTCACTTTTGATTTCCACTGTTGTACATATTTTTGGAGTTTGGGATTTTTTGGGAATGCATAGAGTGAGTACTCTTCCCTATGTGATGGATTTTCCTACACTGGGTTTGCCACACATAGGGTTTAAGGAGGCCATGCTATGCATTCTATCACGCAAACTTGGGGCGGGCCGGGATATGGCAAACTTTTTGTAGCACTTTATTTCTTCTTTTAATAAAATAAAGTTGTTTTGAAAAAAAAAACAATTCTTCAATAGTGTTCCATATCCTCTTGTATATCTTGGTGTGTCCTTGTTTCCAAAATTGACTTTTGGTTCATCACTTGCCGCATAATTCATCAAATAGTGAACATCCACGATCGAAGTACCGGCACCCTACACAACAAATTTAGTTTGTTTTAGGTACCCAAACCTGTTTAGGTCCATAGTGGTCGGTGGTAAGCACAACCCTTGGCAAATTTCCGTAAGGTCTTCTTTCAAAAGTGTTGCACTTTCTTATATATATATATATATATATATATATATATATATATATATATATATATATATATATATATATATATATATATATATATATGCTATATTTCCATAGAATCCGGTGTTAGGTTGTGTAGCATCTACATATGGTTTCTGGCCTTTTGGTACAAAATGCTGCTTGAAGTAAATCCTATTGTTAGAAGCATTAGCATAACCATAAGATTGCTGTTTATTATGAACAACCCTGTATTGTGGTCTCAGCTAAGGTCTCTACTGAGGTCTATGGTGAGGCCTCTGCTGAGTCCTATGTTCACTACTGGGGTCTAGCCCTAACGTTATGATTAAATCAATTGTTTCTAGCAGCAGGGGCATGAATATTCCAATCTTCATCAGTAAGGAACAATCTGCCTTTCCCCCTGAGATAAGTATCCTTTGAATGATTAACATTCTTGCGTTTGACATTCATATCCTTGGAATATTTTTGGTTTTTACCCTTTTGTGGTCTAGCAGATCTTGCAGCAGATCTGTTAGCAGCAGGTCTAGAGGGTCCAGCACTTTAGATGTACCCTTTTTGTTAGGTGCTGCTGTCCCTTTGGACTTCTGATTTTGCTTCTCTGAAGCATTCTCAGTAGGCTTTGTTGCTTTAGCAACCTTTTGGGGTGTTGGATCTTGTGCAGCCATATACTTAGGACCAATTCTGGCACTAGGTTCAGCAGCCTTACTTGATCCATCCTTAGAAGGTTGTTGAGTGTCAAATCAGGGGCATGTTCTATCACCATAAGGCTTTCCAGATTTGAATACAGTTGTGGAAGTTGATTGTGCAGCAGGTTCAGTTGCCACTGCTGGTGTAGCAGACTTATACTGATTCTATTCATAATCTTTTTCCTTGCCTTTGAGAATTCTTAATTCAGCATTCATTCATTGGATTTCTACTTGAATTGTTTCTCTTTCAGCCTTCAAATCTCATAACTAGATTGTATTATCCTCAGTTGATTAAGAAGGGCATCCAGAGGTTCTTCCATGTCAGAAACTTTTGGATTGGAACCACCAGTAGACTCACATTCACTTTCAGTAGGAGTGTTAATAGATACTGAATTGTATACCTCCTCAGTTTCATCCATATGAGCCAAGAAAGCCTAATCATCTATAGGTGCTATGAGAGAAGTGTCATCTGATTCATTTCATTTTTCTGACTCCACTTCTTAGCCAGACATCATCAGCAACCAATGCTTTTCTACCAGGTCTCCTCTGCCGACCTTTGTTCTTCAGCAGTTCTGGACAGTCAGGTCTAAAATATCCAGGCTTCTTGCAGTTAAAGCATAGGTAGTCAGGATCCTTCTTTTGTTTTAACCGAGGACAATCAGGTTTGACGTGTCCAGGTTTCTTACAATTGAAGCATAGAAAGTCATGATCCTTCATTGATTCATCCTTTTTCTCAGTTGTTTTCTTGCCAGAATTCCTTGAAGATGCTTTTCCAGATTTCATCATTCTTATCCTAAGAGTCAGTAGGGTTATTTGCTCTTGCATTTCATCTAGAACTTCATCTTGAACACTTGATGATTCTTCTTTATGAGTGGCAGCCAGTGTTGTTGTCTTTGTTGCTTCTTTCTCTGCACTTGCAACAAGATCCTTGCTGAATTCATAAGCTTTGAGATCAGAGAACAATTTTAAGGTGTCTTCCTCATGTAGTCTTCTGGACTCCTCCATAGCAGTAACCTTCATTTCCCAGACTTCTTTTGCAGGTAAGGCTTTGAGAATCCTGGTGTTGATCTCTTCTTTTGTATAAACAACATTCGGCAGGGTGAGTTCATCCAGAATTGCATTGAACCTAGATTCCATCTGTTCAATGGTCTCATTTGATTTCATCTTGAACTCTTGAAACTTTTGCTTGGCCACATTGATTTTGTTCTTTTTGATTGCATCAGTGCCTTCACAGATAAGTTGCAATCATTCCTATAGTTCTTTGGCAGTTTTGCAATCTTTCACTTTTATGTACATATTTCTATCTAAGGTTCTATAGATGATATCAATAGCAATATTGTTCATATTTGCCCTTTTTCTATCTACAGCAGCCTGCTCACTCTTTGTCTTTGGAACAGTTTGATTTTGACCATCCACAGTTATGACTTTGGTGATCTCCAGTGGTCCATCAATCAGCACATCCATCATCTCATCATGAGTTGCAATAAGCTTGAATACGATGCTTATACTCATCAAAACAATCTAGAGAACACATCATCATTGTCCTAGCATACTGGTTGTTATCCATGATGCCAAACTTTGAAAAATAGAAACTTGAAAAGTTTTCAAAGATTTTTCACAAGCACAACAAGTAGGATTACTTCAGAACAGAAGCTCTGCTCTGATACCAATTGTTGGTCCCTTGAAAAGGATTTGGTTAAGTTTAGAGGGAGGGGTTGAATAAACTTAACACTTAAAACTTTTTAGAGTTTTACAAACTCATCAGGGTCAATAGTCTGCTGACCTTCAGCAGTCTGCTGACCATTGAGACTATTGAATTTGTTGCAGCAGAATATATTAGATTAAGCCTTGGTACATGTTGTTTTAAAGATGATACTAAGTATTGGATACTCAGTGGTGCAGGTAGTGTGATTGCAGTAGCTAGTTCAGTAGGTTGATGTGATAAGCATGCAAATAAAGTATATTACAGAATGTAAATGCAGTAAAGTAAAGTAGGAAAGTTTTATAGTGGTTCCAGGTGGTGTAATCCTATCAGTCCATTCTTCTCCTGTGATGTTGGAAGAAATTCACTAGAGACTTTTGAGATAGTGGTTAAAAGAATCCCTAAACTGAACACTAGAAACAGGTAGGATTGCTGCTCCTAAGTATTCCACTGGTCCTTAAAGGGTAGGATTGCCTATTCACCAGCTCCACCACAAAACCCAACAGTCTTTGACACTTCAGCAGTGCATCTCTGTCTTCAGGTTCTTCTTGAAAAAGAAGGGGTTGAATTAAGAAAGTGATTCAGCTTTCAGCAAGCTTTTTATCAGGATGATAAGATCAACAACTTAGGATCTTCAAGTGTGTATACTGGATAAAACTTGATTGCATAAACACTTGAAGTAAATTCTTGATCAGTAAGTTAAAGCTCAGGTATGCTCAGCAAGGTAAGATTGCACTTTGATCAATTTATTGCTCAAATACTTAGTTGCTCCGTGTGTATTCTTATATCTTGTGTATCGCAATCTAAATCACGTGTCCTCTATTTATAGGTGTAGATCCTGTGATTTGAATTTGAATTTCAAATACAACCGTTATAGGATTTTCTGAATATTCCTGAAATTCCCTCTGTTGTACCATACTAACACTGTCGGTGTCCATCTAACAGTCCAGTCTGTAAACCAATGAAATAATTCTGTTTGATTTGGCTCTGAAATCCTTACAACGTCCATTTCATCTTAACCATTAATTGACTGATTAATCCAATGCTTGTAATTCATCCTTATACATTTAATCTTCTAAAAAAACTTGGATTAATTCAACTTTTGCATTCAGTAGACACCTTTTGTATAAGTCTCATGATGTCCACATATGGTCAGCTGACTTTTTGTCTGTTGTGTTTTATAAACACCTCAGCTGACTGCTTCTCATCTAACTTTTTATTATGAAGTTAGAGTACACCATTTTAAGTAAAACCAAGTTCCAATCACCATTTTACTTTTATGGAACTTGGACCTTCAACACTAGGTATATGTGATCAGTTTAGGTCATCACAAACTTCCCTAAATTCTGATCCCATATCCTTGACTCTTAATACTAAGTTTGATCCCTTAGACTTCATAACTGAGTTTGAACCCTCAGCCTTCATAACTGAGTTTTAAATTTCAGCCTTTAACCATCAGCAGGTCCTAGACACTCTACTGACCTAGACAGGTTTGCTGATCAAGTTAGTTGACCTCTTTACAGTTCTTGTTTGATCAATCCTACAAAGATCAAACTCTAGTAAACCTATTCATTTAATCTATACATCTTTTTTTCCCTTTGCTCAATAACAACTAGTCTGGCACTCATCATTAAAACTAAAATATGTTCAACATCTATCTTATTGAAGATATGGATAAATCTCGTCTATCGAATTGTAGAGACACTTGGACTGTACGTGGGCGTGTATTAGAGAATGCGTACGTTATACTGGCCTACTAACATTAAGTATCGCAGTATGCGGCAGTTGTGTAATTATCCTGAGACCGGAGTCTTCATGGCATCACGGTGTGGATCGTCATGCTTTGACACTATTGTGGTTTCCCTTAGCCATGGGGCGATCATGTGGTAGTGCTCGGGTGTGATATTGAAGCATGTGTAGGATACATGTTTGTTCGTCCGGAAATCACGTATCCTATGATTTGGAGTAAATATCCGAAATGACCTTCTTATAAGAATGTCTAGCTCTCGTGAATCTTTGCAAAGTGGGAGTAAATGAGTTATTCCTACAGAACATGTTATCCAGATTATAAGATACGATCGTTGATGTACTGACACTCGAGATGCGATCGTATGTGTATTATTACAGCGATAGGATTCTATTTACACGGTAACTGTTTCACATGAAAGGTAGTAGTCATTGCTTTTGACTCTTCCGATGATTGGGGGTCACGGTGTGTTTAGACGCTATTCTGTGATCGTTAGGTATGAAGGTCATTTTTCATAATTTAAACTTTATGTCTACGCCAACATATTCAGAAGCCTATCGGGTCACACACACATAAGAACATCTAGCCGGATTAAAATACGGATATAGTGATAACCAAATAAGGAAAGTTTATCTTGACTATAAAGTGTTATAGTGATTAAATTAATATGATGGTATTTATTTATTATGAATAAATTAAATACAAGATATTAATTATATATTAAAGAATATTCCGGATGCCAATTTAATGGCTATGAGGCGCGGGTGATAGTGTATTAGGATACACTTGGATTGTGCAATTTAATTAATGATATTATCATATATTACTATTGCATATTAATAGATTTATGTAAAATAGATTTATGGTAATATGATAAAGATATTCAATATTAGATATTGACAATATCTTGGATTTATTTAATATAAGATATTAAATTAAATGAGATGAATCTAGAATATTTATTTTCCTTATTTTACTAGTAAACTGTTTTCTTTCTCATTAATCTACTAGGAATATTTTCCTAATCAGATTGGGATCATCAATGGGGCGCCACTTTATCCCATAAAAGCAATGGGTTGGTTAGCTCTTTTGTACATCACAATTAGAAGAGTTCTAATTAACAAAAAAACGAGAGCTTCTTAGAGAGGTATTTAGAGAGAGAGAAAAGGCCGGTCTAGCAACCAGATTTTTCTAGTAGCAATCCCAGAAGGATTCCGGTGAGGTGCTCGTGTGGATATATGTAGAGGCCGGACACGTGGATGGCTCACGCGCACTACTACTCTCCGTTGAAGGTCAAAGCGTCGATCTATGAGATCAAACAAGGTAATAACCGTCAACTACTTAACGTGTTTATTGTATTAAACGAAGTCAATCTTGGGATCGGAAATCAACTTTTAAATTCCGCTGCATTAAACTAGTTGATTTCCTAACATAAACAGGGATCGGGACATCAGGAAGCCCGAGAAGTTCAAAGAGGAGAACTGGACTCCCATCAAAGTCTCATACACACTGATGATGCATGTGGTAAGGGACGAGTTGCCTGACCCTCCTCCCATGAAACCCGATAGACGTCGGGATCAGTCCAAATATTGTGCTTTCCATAAGGACAGGGGCCATGACACGGAGGACTACCTTCTATTGAAAAAAGAGTTCGAGAATTTGTTAGCTCTGGGCCGACATAACCATTATAGAAGAAATGGCGGGGCAGCGAATTGAAATGATCGACAAGAACACCAATATGACAAAGAGATCCGAATAATCACAGAAGGTCCCCCCAACAACAATCAGATTAAGCATAGAATTGGTTCCATCAACAAGCATGTTGAGAAACCCATTGTCCTACGTGGGAACGAATAGCCCCTATTTTACTCACAGCGAGCTCGTGAATGCGACAAATGTGGAGGACTCATGCCTAAGCATTTCGGTGGTAACAAACTGATTTTGCGTTAATAGGGTGATGATCGACACCGGAGCTTACCAAGATATTCTGTACAACAGTTGATTTAAGGAACTAGGATTCGGTGACTCCAGTCCGAGGCCGCATATTGGCACCCTTGAAAGTTTTACGAACCATATAATTCAGGTCAAGGGGGCCATCAATCTGGACGTACATATGGGAGACTATGCATATTTCCGGACTGAAAAGGTGAATTTTTTGGTGGTAGATCTCCAATCCAATGATAATATGATTTTGGTAGCACCAGCGTTGAGACAATTTCAAATGGTTGTCCCCATCCCGCACCAGCGGGCAAAGTTCTATGCAGAGGACAGGATTGGGGTATCGGCCAGTGAGCCCGCAGCGGTCCTCACATTCATCCATAATTCGAGAGCAGAAAGTAAAAGGGGCCACCTTGAGCAGCCAGATACAACAGTGGACACAAGCCTACTAAACATGGTAAGAGAGCTGATCTCTCCCATTGTTGAATGTAAGACCTTACAAGTCAGAGACGAGCCAGAATTCACCGCTGACGGTGAGCTGGTTTAGGTAGTCATCAACGATTCCTACCCCGACCAAAAATTCAACCTCGAGGCTCACCTACCTATGGTAGAGAATGAAGCTTTAATCGCCCAGCTGAAGGTGAACGTGGATTCCTTTGTATGGGTAGTGATGGATATGAGAGGTGTCGAGCCTGAAGTCGCATTGCATCACTTGAATGTTGACCCCACCTTCAAGCCCATACAGCGAAGGCGCGGCAATTTACCCCAGAAAAAGAGAAATCCATAAATGTGGAGGTTGAGAAGCTTCTCCATGCCGGAATAATCAAGGAGTTAGCTTATCCCACCTTGCTGAAAAATGTAGTGATGGTAAAGAAACACAATGGCAAGTGGATAGTGTGCGTCGACTTCACTGACATCAACAAGGCTTGCCCGAAAGATCCTTATCAACTACCTAGGATTGATCGGCTAGTCGACTCCATTCCCGGTTTTGACACGCTTATCTTTTTAGACGCGTACTTGGGGTATCATCAAGTTAAAATGGCTGAATCTGATAAGGAGAAAACGGCCTTCAGAGCTGCTGGGGGTCTGTATTATTACGAGATGATGCCCTTTCGGGCTGAAAAACGTTGGCTCAACTTACCAGAGGATGGTGAATAAGGTCTTTAGCTTGCAGATCGGGAAGAATATTGAGGCATACATAGACGAAATGGTTGTGAAGTCCCAAAGCGGCGGTCACACCACCGATCTAAAGGAAACTTTCGAGAACGTTCGAAGACACTCGATAAAGCTCAACCCTGCCAAATGTACTTTTGGTGTCGGAGCGGGAAAATTCTTGGGGTTTATGGTTAGTCATCACGGGATAGAGGCTAATCCCGAGAAAATTCAAGTACTACTCAACATGTGGGAACCGACCACAATCAAAGAGGTTCAGAGGCTTAATGGCAGAATCATAGGTTATGGTCGGTTTATATCCAAATGAGCTAAGAAATGATTGCCTTTCTTCAAAATCGTCAAAGGAAACAAGACATTTACTTGGGATGAGGAGTGCTCTAAGGCCTTCAAAGCCCTCAAGGAGTATCTAGGGAAGCCACCCCTTCTAGCCAGCCCCGCAGAGGGGGAATTTTTATTTCTACGTCTGGTGGCCTCAGATCGGGCTGTAGCCTCCGTGCTTGTAAAGGAGGCCGGACCCCTCCAAAATCCCGTGTACTATGTAAGCAAGTCTCTCAGTCCGGTGGAGAGTCGTTATTTTAACGTGGAAAAGTTAGCCTACTCGCTTGTTATCGCTGTCTGCAAACTCAGGGGCTACTTTACCTCGCACACAATAATCCTCTTAACCAATAGTCCCATGCGTCAAATATTTCACAAACCCAACCTTTTAGGTCGTTTGCTTTGATGGGCTACTGAAATCATAGAATTTGACATTCAATGTCAACCAGGGAAGGCGATCAAGGCTCAAGCTCTAGCAGATATACGAGCCGAAAAACCCTAACCTAACTGGGCAGCAGTCTAGGAAGAGGGCCAAGAACAACTCAATGCTTTGCTCAAGAACGCTAATAAGCTCTCGAAAGGGGTGCAATCTCTACGACAAAGAGATCACTCGCTCGCAAGCGATGTTCTTGATCAATCACAGACCAAGGAAGAAGAGAAAACTCTCAATTTCATTATAATATATTCATCATTGGTTCCTCATATAAAATTACAAGGAATGACTTTATATAGGCTACAAAATAAATGACTAATCAACTCCTAAGCAATGTGGGATAAATTACAATGTAATTTTCGCCACTTTATTTTGTAACAAATCTAACTCAACCCTAAAAAGCCCAAACGGTTTTTATTTGCTAAAAATAAATATCTGACCCAATATACTAACATATGGGCAACTTTTGACACGGGCCTAAGGCCGTTTTATTCATTAAAACACCGAAAACTAAAATAAACAAAACAAATAAAATGTCTCGGGAAGGATCACATCATTCCCTCCCGGTTGGAAAGGATTCGTCCTCGAATCAATAGGACGTCATAGAACTGAGCAGCATCACAAATCAAACCCGAACAACCCGCAAGCAAAAGCAAAGGTATACCGGGATCAAATATGAAGTGGGCAGATGACATCACAACAATGGTGCGTGGAACGAACGAGTCATTCTTCATCAATGCAACAAAAGAAAAGGCCAACGGCTTGAGATTGATGTCAAGAACACTCAGCGTAGAAGCAATGTAATCATAACAATATGGTGTAGGGGCTTCGTCAACACGCACATCAAAAGGATCCATAACACAATGCACCGGTTTCTCACCACAAACTACCTGCAAAGATAAATCGGGAACCTCGGATGGTGTATCAAGAACCTTTGCATGCTCATCACTACTCTCAACAAGTTCTTCAATGGATGCCTCTTCAACGTCAACTATCTCGTCCACGTGATCCTCAACAATCGGCACATCAATCACCTCCACCACACTATCACCTGCCTCATTTGACATCACCACTTCGCAATCACGAACGATCACTTCGTTCTGCTCCCTAAGTGCAAACTCTTGATGTATACGCCGCTGCTTAAGTTCAAACTCTTGTTGCCTACGTTCACATTCATTTTTCCATTTTTCCTGCCACTCGTTCCACTGACGGTCAGATTCTTGCCTATCCTGTATAAGCTTCTCATGTGTCTCAGCCGCACGTAACATGGCCTCCAAGGTAGGACACACCTGTGCTTTAACCCGATTCGCAATATCTAACCGCAACCCTGCCAAAAAATACGACTTAGTCTTCGCCTCAGTCTCCTGTATATTAGCCTTGGCCAAAAGCATGACCAAATCTTGATAATAAGCTGCGACAGAACGCTCGCCCTGTCGAATAGTTTGCAGTGCTTGATAATATTCATGAAAATAAGATTTAGGCACAAAGCGATCTTTCATCTCCCTCTTCAACTCTATCCACGTAGTAATTTCATCTTCATGGCTACAATGCCGAGCAAAATTCAACTGCCTCAACCATATCATAGCATACCCGGTGAATTCTAGTTGAGATAACTTGAACTTCTTCTCGTAAGAGTAGTTATTACATTCAAAAATCTGTTCCATCTTTGATTCCCACTTAAAGTAAGCATCCGCATCCACCAAACCCGAAAAAGACGGCAACTTCATCTTAACTTGCCTCATATTATTATCGACACCGTTACCACCATTCCTATTGCCACCATTACCACCATTCCCTCTCATCATTTCATTCACCCTGGCTGCCAATTCAGCCATGGCTTGGGGTAGTGCGGCCAAGCCATTCACATTATGTTCGATTCTAGCCATTCTCTGATCTACACGGTCGGTTATCTCTCGTGTCAAGTTGTCTGACATTATCTTAAAACGACCATCCGTCAAAGGGTCTTCATCCCCATGTCTCACCGTCTTGCCTCACAGTCACTCGTGTTTGTCGCTCACCCTCGTTCTCTGAGTAGTAGGAGCACCCTTTGTTGAGCAAATCAGAATATGAGCAACCGAAAAGTGAACCTAAGACCTACTACTAGATGTGACCACTAGGATAAGGATGGAAAATAGTGTTTGGAAGAAGGAAAATGGTTTTAGAAGGGAGTACTAGTACAAGAATAGTTTGACAATGCAAGAGAAACGAGTCGGAAATTTTTTTTTTTTTTTTAAAAAAAAATTTTGGTCGAAAATCAGAAAGTGTCACACCCTGGGTGTGATAGGGGCTGTTTTTTTGACTTTTTTTTATTTATTTATTTATTTACTTTGGCCGACTAAAAGAAAAAATAAATCAAACTTTGCGGCTGATGCAATATTTTTTTTTTTTTTTTTTGGCAAAAGTTTCGGCCTATCCAAACAATAAAAAAAAATTTAATTAGGTCAAATCGTTTTTGGGCTATACGGCAAGAACTTGCAACAGGAATTATGATCTGTAGATGCAAATTTTTTTTGTTGATTGGTACGGAAGAAAGTGGGGTTAGACAATTAACAAGGCAGAATCAAATAACAACTAAGAACGAAGAAATTTGATGAAATACACAGGTTTTTTTTTTTTTTTTTTTTTTTTGTTGTTGTTGTTGTTGTTGAATAGGAACGATGCAAAGAAGAAAACAAAAACTGATTTTTTTTTTGTTGATGAATTCGATGAACAAGAAAAAACAAACTAGGGATATTTGATACCTTCGTCGCTGAGCTCTGATACCAACTGACGCGATACGATCCCAGGAGATCGACGAAAGGATCAATACGAGCCGAAAAACCCTAACCTAACTGGGCAGCAGTCTAGGAAGAGGGCCAAGAACAACTCAACGCTTTGCTCAAGAACGCTGATAAGCTCTCGAAATGGGTGCAATCTCTACGACAAAGAGATCACTCGCTCGCAAGCGATGTTCTTGATCAGTCACAGACCAAGGAAGAAGAGAAAACTCCCAATTTCATTATAATAGATTCATCATTGGTTCCTCATATAAAATTACAATGAATGCCTTTATATAGGCTACAAAATAAATGACTAATACTCCTAAGCAATGTGGGATAAATTACAATGTAATTTTCGCCACTTTATTTTGTAACAAATCTAACTCAACCCTAAAAAACCCAAACGGTTTTTATTTGCTAAAAATAAACATCTGGCCCAATATACTAACATATGGGCAACTTTTGACACGGGCCTAAGGCCGTTTTATTCATTAAAACACCGAAAACTAAAATAAACAAAACAAATAAAATGTCTCGGGACGGATCACATCAAGTTTCACCTCGGAACAACCAACACCACCTATACAGAGTGAGCCTGCACAAGCCCCACAAAGGCCCGATAACTGTTTGCAGCTATACATGGATTGGGCTTCTAATATGTGTTGGTGTGGGCCAGCATTATCTTATCTGAGCCAGGAACAACAGAGGAAATAGAAAAAGCTCTTAGGTTTGAATTCTGGGCTACAAACAATCAAGCCGAATATTATGCTGTAATCGCCGGACTTGACCTCGCAAGAGAAATAAATGTATGAAATATTGATGTTTATTGCGACTCTCACCTCATCATTGAACAAATCTCAGGGGGGGTACGAAACAAGGTGGGGCATTCTAGAAAATACCAATGTTCTAAAAATCGCTAGGCGAAGACGACGCGCTACAGGGGCGCATAGGGCCCAGGGCGCCTAGGCGGCGCCCAGGCGCTTTTAGGGTTTTTAGGGGTTTTTAGGGTTTTAAGGGGGTTTTAGGGTTTTTACGGGGGTTTTAGGGTTTTACGGGGGGTTTTTAGGGTTTTAAGGGGGTTTTAGGGTTTTATGCCTCTTTCTTGTCTAACACTTGGGAAAACTTAGATGTTCGCCCAGATGAAAGTCATGAAACCCTAATTGCCTAGAAGGACCTAAGAGGGCCTAGAAGGGCCTAGGAGCGCCTAGAAGGGCCTAGGAGCGCCTAGGAGCGCCTAGAGGGGCCCAGAAGCGCCCAGAAAATTGCCCAGCACCCTTGTCGCCCAGCAGAACTCGCCCAGAGCCAAGGCGAGACGCCCTGGGTGCGCCTAGGGCCTAGGCGAGCGCCTAGGCGGCCGCCCAGGGCGATTTTTAGAACATTGGAAAATACCGTGTGATTGTCCAACAATGAGCGGGCTGATTATCTCTCCAGGTTGTCCTTGAAGGAAGAAATCGCTGACCCATCAATAATGGTGGAATATCTATCTGCCCTTGCAATAGAAAAATCAGAAGTTATGGACATTGACGCACCAGCACCGGTTCCATGTTGGATAGATGAGATACATGAATACATTGAATCGGGCACTCTGCCTTCGAATCCAGACAAAGCCCGTGCTCTCAGAAGGTGAGCGGCCAGATACATCATAGACAATGGGAAACTCTATAGAAGATCTATCTCTAAGCCACTGCTCAGATGTGTCTGCAAAGAGGAAAGTGAGAAAATTTTGGTAGAGCTACATCAGGGGGTGTGTGGAGGTCATCCCGCAAGCCGCTCTTTTCTAAGAATTCGTGGCCGTAGGTTACTCTTGACCATCAATCATACGGTACTCTAAAAAACTTGTCAGAGAATGTCCCGAGTGCCAAATACATGTGGATATACCAAGGTTTCCCTCTGTCGGGAAAAGTATCATCGTCTCAGGGTGGCCCTTTGATATGTGGGGAATAGATCTAATCGGCCCATTCCCAATGGGAAGGGGGAATTGTAAACTGGTCATCGTGGCCATTGACTACTTCACCAAGTATATTGAGGCCAAACCTATGGCAAACATAGGAGCGAAGAATGTGGTATACTTCTTGCATGACCAGATATGGTTGAGATTTGGAATTCCGCGGGCAGTGGTATCGAACCACAGACCACAATTTAGGGATAAATTTTTCACATTCTGCAAGGTACATAATGTCAAACATTGGCAGTCATCTGTAGCGTACCCACAGGGAAATGTTCAGGACGAAGCCGGCAATAAACAGATCATCAAAATGTTAAAGAAAAGTAATCACGAAAAGGCGGGCGGATGGGTTGATGAGCTGATCACGTGCAAAGCACTTACTAGCAATAGGACTAGGTCTATCGTAGTAGAGTACTGGCGAGCCAAGGTTGATCCCACAGAGACTCGTAAGAATGTCAAATTATCAAGATTGAGCTTGTCACAAGTAACGGTCTACGACCAACTATAATATAGATAGTAGTAAATTTGGTGCCACAAACTAACAATATTACGCTAGCTCACACGGATGGAAACAAGAGTTTCTAATGTATTAGTGTATTTACGAGTAATTAGTCAATCCCAGACACATGCAATAGTCCTAACCCTATCTACTCCGACCATGGTAGTAGACAATCTATACGCAAGCTACCCTCCTTAATTGGTCCGTAATAGCCCATACACATAATGAACTAGAGATGTCAGTATTGAGCGCTAACCCATACCGCAAACCCGCCTAGACAACTATCGACACAGATTAGCACGTTCCTAGGGTCCATCAAAATAAGGTCCAAACTAGCACTTCACTATCAATACTTCATGCTAATTTACGAAGACATGCAAATAGTTGATCAGGCTACTAACAAGTAAATTAAATTTATCGATGAACGTAGCTGGCGCCGATTATCATGAATTAGTAATTTACTAGTGATAACGTCGAAATTATCTCGGGTTGTCAGCGGTGGTGTTGTGATGGATATCTGGCTATAAAAGTGTATAAAAGTGGTGTATGCCGGTGGTGCCCGGTGGCGGCAATGGCTGCCGGCGGTGGTGCTTTCGTAAGAGAAGAGAGAGTGGGGGAATTTGGCTTTGCCATGCTTTTTTATTGATTAAATTGTGTCCCTTGAATGGGTTACATTGGGGCCCTATTTATAGGGAAATTACCGACTAAAGTTCGGTTTATTTACAAGTAAGGACATAGTACAAACATATATTTTAGCTACAGTAGCGGGCTCGTAGCGGAGTCGATAGGTGGCGGTCCTGATGGCCTTGCCGACCGTTGTATCTTTTATATCATTGTCTCGCTGGACTTGAGGTAGCTCTTCCTTTAAATGTTATGATCGAGGTCGCTGGCGGACCCGTAATCTCTTTTTGTCGTCGCATAAGGTTGAGGGCTTGGAAATGATCCGAAGGCTCGCGGCTCTAATTTGGCTTGCGAGCTCGCGGGCTGTAATCACCGGTGGCCTCATCCACTATTTTGGTGGCCGGACGGACCCGGATAAGGATCCGCGGGCCGGATTACGATTTATCCCTATCAATGGCCCCCTACTCCGTGCCTTAAGCATTTTCCCAAAATGTTAGGCGGGGAGTAAAGTCTGCAGCCGTTGCCTTGAAACTGTGATGGCTTGCTATTGTGGCGGATCGTTTGATAGCTTTGTCTAAATGCCGTACTCAGAGTAGGTCTTTTCATTGCTTGCGTGTAGTTGATGAAATTCCACTCTTGTGGCTTGAGAGCTTTAAGTCTTATAGAAGGCTCGCTCGAAGGCGAGTTCCGAATATGACGCCGAACTGAAGGTCGGTCTTATAAAACATTCGCTCGAAGGCAAATTCCAAATATGATGCCGACCTGAAGGTTGGTCTTATAAAATATTCGCTCGAGGGCGAATTCCAAATATGATGCCAACCCGAAGGTCGGTCTTATAAAATATGATGCCGAACTGAGGGTCGGTCTTATAAAATATGATGCCGAGCTGAGGGTCGGTCTTATAAAACATTCGCTCGAGGGCGAATTCCAAATATGATGCCGACCCGAAGGTCGGTCTTATAAAATATGATGCCGAGCTGAGGGTCGGTCTTATAAAATATGATGCCGAGCTGAGGGTCGGTCTTATAAAACATTTGCTCGAGGGCGAATTCCAAATATGATGCCAACCCGAAGGTCGGTCTTATAAAATATGATGCCGAACTGAGGGTCGGTCTTATAAAATATGATGCCGAGCTGAGGGTCGGTCTTATAAAACATGATGCCGAGCTGAGGGTCGGTCTTATAAAACTTTCGCTCGAGGGCGAATTCCAAATATGATGCCAACCCGAAGGTCGGTCTTATAAAATATGATGCCGAGCTGAGGGTCGGTCTTATAAAACATTCGCTCGAGGGCGAATTCCAAATATGATGCCGACCCGAAAGTCGGTCTTATAAAATATGATGCCGAGCTGAGGGTCGGTCTTATAAAACATTCGCTCGAAGGCAAATTCCAAATATGATGCCGACCCGAAGGTTGGTCTTATAAAATATTCGCTCGAGGGCGAATTCCAAATATGATGCCAACCCGAAGGTCGGTCTTATAAAATATGATGCCGAACTGAGGGTCGGTCTTATAAAATATGATGCCGAACTGAGGGTCGGTCTTATAAAATATGATGCCGAGCTGAGGGTCGGTCTTATAAAACATTCGCTCGAGGGCGAATTCCAAATATGATGCCGACCCGAAGGTCGGTCTTATAAAATATGATGCCGTGCTGAGGGTCGGTCTTATAAAATATGATGCCGAGCTGAGGGTCGGTCTTATAAAACATTTGCTCGAGGGTGAATTCCAAAGATGATGCCAACCCGAAGGTCGGTCTTATAAAATATGATGCTGAACTGAGGGTCGGTCTTATAAAATATGATGCCGAGCTGAGGGCCGGTCTTATAAAACATGATGCCGAGCTGAGGGTCGGTCTTATAAAACTTTCGCTCGAGGGTGAATTCCAAATATGATGCCAACCCGAAGGTCGGTCTTATAAAATATGATGCCGAACTGAGGGTCGGTCTTATAAAATATGATGCCGAGCTGAGGGTCGGTCTTATAAAACATTCGCTCGAGGGCGAATTCCAAATATGATGCCGACCCGAAAGTCGGTCTTATAAAATATGATGCCGAGCTGAGGGTCGGTCTTATAAAACATTCGCTCGAAGGCAAATTCCAAATATGATGCCGACCCGAAGGTTGGTCTTATAAAATATTCGCTCGAGGGCGAATTCCAAATATGATGCCAACCCGAAGGTCGGTCTTATAAAATATGATGCCGAACTGAGGGTCGGTCTTATAAAATATGATGCCGAGCTGAGGGTCGGTCTTATAAAACATTCGCTCGAGGGCGAATTCCAAATATGAGTGTATAGCTTTAGGCGATTGAAGTCGTTTTGGGCGAATAGCCTTGACATCGCAAGATTTGGCTTCTTGGGCCTTTGGCCTTGAGCCGATTGCGAAGCTGTAATTGGGCGAGTAGCCTGAGTTTCTGAAGATTTGGCCTCTTGGGCTTTAAGCCTCGGGCCGATTCGAAGTCGTATTTCGGCGGATAGCCTTGACTTCATATGATTTGGCATTTTGGGCTTTTATGCCTAGCCTGTGGCGAAGTCGTACTTGGGCGGATAGCCTTGACTTCATATGATTTGGCATCTTGGGCTTTTATGCCTAGCCGATTCGAAGCTGTAATTGGGCGAGTAGCCTAAGCTTCTGAGGATTTGGCATCTTGGGCTTTTAGCCTAGCCTATTGATGCCGCGCTATTAAGCGGACGGACTTGTTGTTGGTGAAGAGAAATCCCATTTCGGTGACGACTTGACCTATGTAAGAAGGCTCGTCCCGCCATTTTTGGACAGGAGAGTTCCAAAAAATAAGATAGTTCGTCCCGCCACTTTAGGACGGGAGAGTTCCAAAAAATAAGATGTGTGATCACTTGAGCTGTAGAAATAAAAACCCGATGAGAGTTTGTATCTTTTAGAACTCATAACTTGGAGAGCTTGAGAGCTTTTAATTCGGGGAGCTTGAGAGCTTGTTTTGGTGTGCTCGTTTCAGCGGCCCCATTTTATACCTGGTGAATCTGTGGTGAACATAGCGGTCATGACAGAGACCTTTATTCTTCTGATCTTAACTTTAACTCGTGGCCGCTCTTCGGCCTCTGAATCTATATTTTCTTTTCATTTCTTTTCTTTCTTTCTTTCTTTCTTTCTTTCTTTTTTTTTTTTTTTTTTTTTGACTTTTCCAAGTACTTTTGAGTTTGCATCTTTATTCATGCTCGAAAAATTCCGTCTTTTTTGAGTCCTCTATTTGTGTCCGATATACGTATATATATATATATATATAGTCCCCTTGTTTTTGGCGAGGTCGAGAAAATTAAAGCATCGAACTTGCTAGAAATAATTGAGCTAAAAGCCTTACTTGTTTTGGTTGAGGTCGATGATTTAATCGAATAATCCGATGTGTGGCCCCCTTGTTTTAATCAAGGTCGTTGCGGGCTTGGTTGAAATAAATGTTGAATTCAGATCATTCCCGTCTGTTTGAAAATTTCCACCTCCGGCCCTCTTGTTTTAAGCAAGATTGAGGGCGAACTTGGTTGAAAATAAGTTCTGTTGAGCTTGATGGCTGAATCGAAAAATCCCAATATACGGCCCCTTTGTTTCAAGTAAGATCGGAGCTATGACGTAACGAGTTTGCTGGGAACAAATTCTGAACCAAAGTGTAAGCTCGAAAATTTTCCCGCGGCCCCTTTATTTTTGATAAGATTGAGATCTCGAGTAATTTGTCTGAGATAAATGTTGAGGTCGGACTTAGAGCTTGCCGACCGAGGTCGGGCTTAGAGCTGGCCGATGATTCGGACTTAGAGCTTGCCGATGATTCGGACTTAGAGCTTGCCGACCGAGGTCGGGCTTAGAGCTGGCCGATGAGTTCGGACTTAGAGCTTGCCGACCGAGGTCGGACTTAGAGCTGGCCGCTGATTCGGACTTAGAGCTTGCCGACCGAGGTCGGGCTTAGAGCTGGCCGATGATTTCGGACTTAGAGCTTGCCGACCGAGGTCGGACTTAGAGCTGGCCGCTGATTTCAGACTTAGAGCTTGCCGACCGAGGTCGGACTTAGAGCTGGCCGTTGATTTCGGACTTAGAGCTTGCGGACCGAGGTCGGGCTTAGAGCTGGCCGATGATTTCGGACTTAGAGCTTGCCGACCGAGGTCGGGCTTAGAGCTGGCCGATGATTCGGACTTAGAGCTTGCCGAGCTGAAGGTCGGACTTAGAGCTGGCCGCTGATTTCGGACTTAGAGCTTGCCGACCGAGGTCGGACTTAGAGCTGGCCGCTGATTTCGGACTTAGAGCTTGCCGACCGAGGTCGGGCTTAGAGCTGGCCGATGATTTAGGACTTAGAGCTTGCCGACCGAGGTCGGGCTTAGAGCTGGCCGATGATTCGGACTTAGAGCTTGCCGAGCTGAAGGTCGGACTTAGAGCTGGCCGATGATTTCGGACTTAGAGCTTGCCGACCGAGGTCGGACTTAGAGCTGGCCGCTGATTTCGGACTTAGAGCTTGCCGACCGAGGTCGGACTTAGAGCTGGCCGCTGATTCGGACTTAGAGCTTGCCGACCGAGGTCGGGCTTAGAGCTCGCCGATGATTCGGACTTAGAGCTTTCCGAGCTGAAGGTCGGGCTTAGAGCTGGCCGGTGATTCGGACTTAGAGTTTGCCGAGCCGAAGGTCGGGCTTAGAGCTGGCCGATGATTTCGGACTTAGAGCTTGCCAACCGAGGTCAGGCTTAGAGCTGGCCGATGATTCGGACTTAGAGCTTGCCGAGCTGAAGGTCGGACTTAGAGCTGGCCGATGAGTCCATTTATATCTCTGTTTCCTCTATTTTTTGAACACTTTCAATCGAATCATTTTGCTTGAATTTGTTGAGTTTTCACCTCAAGCATGCTACGCATTACTCATCAAGCTTCCTTTTCACCTGCTTTCTTGAGCAAAGTTACTAGCAGCATTTTTTTTTTGTTGTTGTTGTTGTTGTTGTTGTTGTTGGGATTTCTTTCTCTTTTTGATTCTTCTTCGCTTCAAATATCTGTAAGCTGTTTTTGTTGGGAGAGCTTCAGAGCTCGTATATGGAGAGCCCATATCTGGCGAACTCATATTTTTAAACGGCATGGACGGGTCAAAACTCCGACCGCATGGTAAAATACCATAGATGCCACCTAGAAGAACAGATAGAAAAAGGAACCCCTTCAGAGCATAAATTACTTTCGTGTTCACAACCAGACTGAGATTACCTTCCATGCCCGGAGAGCTTGCTGATCGTCATTGGAAATGTAAACAAACAAAAATCTGTTCGTTAATATTTCAGGCCTCCGCGTCACCGGAGTTGACATAGTTTTTTGGCCATCAGGAAGAGAAAAATCCAGTGGACCTTGTGCAATATCAACGTACTTTGGAAAAGAACAAGCCGACACCAAAGTTGCTGGTTCAATATTCAGAATATTGTTCATTTTTTCATCGAAGGAAAACCAATCATAAAATAGGGCAAGCTTTACATTTGCTTCTACATACTATTTCTTGCAACACTTTAGCAGCCAGCCAATCATGGCCCATTCTTGGGATAATTTCGGACTGAATGATATAATTTGACGGATGATGTGCACAACGTATGGAGTGTTGAAAAGTTAAAATTTTCGTTGTGGCTCTTTTGTTCTAGACGAGGTTGACGTCGCATAATATAGCAGGTGTCGAGATTGGCACTCGTAACGACAACATTTGATCATGGGTGTGTAATGTAATTCCAAGCTAAACATGATAAACATGAAATCCAGATTTTAATCAGCCCCGTTCCGCTTCAGTGGGCGGATTGGGTACTTGTACGAATCAAAAGCATGATTGTTAATGTTGATTCAACTAGAAACAATGCTAATGAAGAGTACAAAAGATAGCTCTATCCTTCACTTATAGTGAGGTGAGTTTCCCACAATAAGAAGGCTCGTCCCTCCACTTTTTGGTAGGGAGAGTTCCGAAAATAAGATAGCTCGACCCATCACATCCGGGGGCGAGTTCCCAACAACGAAACATAATTATTCAAGTCGTAAAAACGGGAATAAATTTCAATGAGAGCTCGTACCTTAAGAGGTCGTAATAAGGGAGCTCAGTGATGGATAGCTTATAATGGTGAGCTCATGTTGGGCGAGCTCGTGATATCGGCCTTGCTTTGGCGGCCTCATACAGAACATCCACAATCACATGCTCTTTAAGGCTATACCGAACCCCCTTCAGCTGAAGCATAACTTTTAGAATGATTTTGATTTCAGTCTGCACGTTGACCCTTTCTATTTGATGCATGTACTCTTTCATAGAATTTGACATATCAAAAACTAGAACCTGCTTTTTAAATAAGAGATTGATCCCTTGGCCCAAAGCTTACATCTCTTGCTTACACCTCTCGGCCACAGCAACCATACCAGCGTGATTGCAATCCAAAGCCTTCATCAAATGCAAAATTTCTATTTCGGAGCATTTAGAGAGAGCCCTCCAGCCCAAATCACTGACCTGTAGGCGCTCTAAATGTATTTCAAACAAATGATTCTCCTGTCTATTAGCAACTTCATCCAGAAGCCTGTCCCAATCCCCTGGGCAACGCAGAGGCTTTAAAGTCCTCAAATTTTTGGATGCAAGGATTAAATGGCCAAAGTTTAGGCCATTACGAAGCTCCTTCAAGCATATGGATTTCAGCAATGATGATGCGGCATCGGGACCTATCAGTTTTGAAACGATGCCATCTTTGATCCCACAGAGGCGCTTAACAGAGGATTCCTCGAGAGATGAGCAATAATCTAGCAAGGCGTTTAGGCCTTTAGCTCCGAACAGGCAAAAGCCAAATGAAAGTTTCTTCAAACTCTTGCAATTTTTAGAAATGAACACCGACCCCAGGTGGATGGACCGACGCGGACTGGCCCATTTTTTCAATCTCTAACTGAGCTGGGGCTTGCTTCACCATCTCGATTTCATATCCAGCTCGAGTTTTTGGTTCATCAAGCTTCATGGACTCGTTCTCAGCTCAATGGAGATCGGTCTCCCTTCTAGCCATTTTTCCAAATAGATCTGATATTGAAGAAAAAACCGTACCTTTTTCAACTTGGACATCAGCTTACCAATTTCATTAGCTCAACCCTTTTCTTCTAATAGTTTTCAGCACTTCTTGCAAACAAATCATCGTCTTCTTCGACGAGTTTTTTCATCCGCTTGACGTTTTGGTCTTCAATGGAGTATTTCGTACATGAATTGTCGATCTGAAAGAAAGATCTCATAGATCTAGGTTAAGATCTAGTAGATCTAGATTAATAATTTGTTGAAGACTTGGCCGGAAAGCCAAAAAGGGGCGGTTTTAGGCCGTCGGAAATTCTAGATCTGACCGGAAAAGTGACGAAAAATGTTGAGTTCCCGGTAACGGAGCCAACTGATAACGTCGAAATTATCTCGGGTTTTCAGCGGTGGTGTTGTGATGGATATCTGGCTATAAAAGTGTATAAAAGTGGTGTATGCCGGTGGTGCCCGGTGGCGGCAATGGCTGCCGGCGGTGGTGCTTTCGTAAGAGAAGAGAGAGTGGGGGAATTTGGCTTTGCCATGCTTTTTTATTGATTAAATTGTGTCCCTTGAATGGGTTACATTGGGGCCCTATTTATAGGGAAATTACCGACTAAAGTTCGGTTTATTTACAAGTAAGGACATAGTATAAACATATATTTTAGCTACAGTAGCGGGCTCGTAGCGGAGTCGATAGGTGGCGGTCCTGATGGCCTTGCCGACCGTTGCATCTTTTATATCATTGTCTCGCTAGACTTGAGGTAGCTCTTCCTCTAAATGTTATGATCGAGGTCGCTGGCGGACCCGTAATCTCTTTTTGTCGTCGCATAAGGTTGAGGGCTTGGAACTGATCCGAAGGCTCGCGGCTCTAATTTGGCTTGCGAGCTCGTGGGCTGTAATCACCGGTGGCCTCATCCACTATTTTGGTGGCCGGACGGACCCGGATAACGATCCGCGGGCCGGATTACGATTTATCCCTATCAACTAGGTATTCAGATCTAGCAATATAGACCATCGCAGATCTGAAGAACGGAATAACTATTTTATGATTTCTTCACCAACGAATTAGATCGATAACACATGAGGTAAAATAAACTAACTACTATATAATTAAACTAAATAAGAAATTAACACATGCTAGTCGAATAGAACAATGACAGATCTACATCTTGGAAAAGACACAAAATCATACCCTCAAAGACGAGTGTAGATCTCCCTCGGATCTCTCCCTAGGCGGCGACTCCTTTGTCTTTCCGACCAGAACTCATAAAATAATATAATAAAGAACAAAGAAATTTTATTGCATAATTTGTCTTGAAAATTTGTGTACATTGAATTCTGAGGCGTGGCCTCTTATTTATAGCTACATAAACTGACTTAGAAACACCTAGTTCTACCCCTTGTCAAAGAAAACACGTTTCAGAAGATTCGGGATCCTCGGTAAGTCGGTGGCAGCTCTCGGTAAATCGAGGATATTTTTGTCTTTTTTCTTCTACCGACTTAGCTTAGAAGGTTCTGGAATACCCTAGGCCCAAACCTTTCATTCACTCCACTCAGATTCGTCCATGATGCTCAGCCCAATATTTCGTATCCTGAAAATAATCAACTAATGCACGAAATAATATCAAAGTAAGGAAAATAAACGTTAAGTGCAGATTTCTCGACTCACGAACCCGACATATGATATTCAACTCAAATGGTTTATATTTATTGGTCGAAACAACTATTTTTAGCTCATAATGGATAGAATGTTGATGCCGTAGGATAGACTATTATAAGCGTCATCAACTACCCCCCACTAGCCTTCTGCTCGTCCTCGAGCAGAGTATCAAGGCAGAATGTACCCCCAAAAACAATCTCCATCAACTATCATATATTCAATAAAGATTTCCGGCAGAAACACACATTAAGCCACAATCTATAAGCTCCCCATTAATCACTACTTATCATGCATCAATGTGTCGTGTGATGAATCAGTCGTGATAGTGCGTTCGTGAGGAGAATCAAGTTGTATTAACCCCACAATCTTAACTTACCTGCACGTACACTCGCTCATCTTGCCTTCAGACTTGGTTACACAACATGGTACCTTAATCGGGCCGGGCGGACTCGGGGACTGAGTCTTGCTCTTAAGTCCTCGTTTGTTTCCTTTTATGTGAGGGTCGTGCCCTTTTTACACGAGTTCTCTTCCCTCACTGCCTTTATTTCATATTCTTTCAAAAAAATTCGTTTTTTTTTCTTTTCGGCAACGTTTCTCACCTTTTTTTCTCTTTCTCTCACAAGCCCGTTTTGTCCCGGTTTACCTTTTGTGGCATTCAAGTTGCTTTCCTTGTCTTACAACAATTTGTTAAAGTATATAGACAGACAAATAATGATTCCCGGTTAAAAGTCTTTATCATCTAATCGTAAACACTTCTCACTCAGATTATGTGCTCAGATATTGATTGCAACGATAGAATAACAATTAATAAGTTACTACTTCATGCAACATAACATATGCTTATTCTTCCATACTAAATTGAATATGCTACAACTAACTTCAAATTGAGTTTGGGCTCCATTTCTACTGATTCCTTAGTCGAAAACGTGCAATAAGCAAGCTAAAAACTGTGTTAAAATTTCAAAATTTTTTTCCCTTTATCGATTAACTAGCTAAGACCGCCTACTCCTCACTTATTATAGGCATTTTCCCAATGACAAACAATAAAGAAATGGACAAGTACTTAGCTCCGTAATTGGTCGGCTGAGTCAAAGTGAATCCCAGAGCAGAATCATTATCTCCTAGGTCATTCTCTTCCAAGTTGTTACATGCTTTCCAAAATACTTCCGAAAACTGTGAGTAACATGCGAAGGGCAACAAGAAAATAAGGTGGCGGTAAATGCGCATACTGGAGGGATGCCCAAAAACAGTTTAAGCCACTTTATTCTTTATTGGCCTAAGCAAAACGCGAAAACTTTTACGAGGGTGTCACATGAGAATCGTGAAGGAAAATCCATATATATCTCGAGTCAGAGGACCGAAGATATATGTGATGAAAAAAGCTTGCGATTGTCATTCTAATTTATTGGCTCAAAATAAACAAAAAGAATAAATAAGGGTTTATAGAAATAGTTCTGAGTTAATAGTCGCCAGCTCGACTGTACTAATATGGCTCCTTTATTCATACTTTGGATCCGTCAACGTAAAGACTTCCAACTCAGGGTTATACTTGTGCTCTAGGTAATATTTCGGCCTGTGGCCGTTTACTATGAAAGTCTTCCCAGAGTATTCATCTCTAACTTCACACACACCTGAATTGAAAACTTTTGTGACTACTTGTGGTCCATACCATCTAGACTTCAACTTCCCAGGAAAAAGATGAAGACGCGAATTATATACCAGCACCTTATCACCAACGTTAAATGTGCGGTTCATAATCCTTTTATCGTGTAGATGCATCGTTATTTCCTTATAAATCTTAGCATTATCATACGCTTGAAGTCTAAACTCCCCAATCTATTCACTTCCAACAATCTCTTTTCACCAGCTAAATTCTCATCCATGTTTAGAAATCTCATAGCCCACAGCGCTCGGTGCTCGAGTTCAACCGGTAAATAACACGCTTTTACAAACACTATCATGTACGGTGACATCCCAATTGTGGTCCTATAAGCTGTTCTCTACGCCCAAAGAGCGTCATCTAATTTCAAAGACCAATCCTTCCTCGTGGGATTCATAGTCTTCTCCAAGATCCTCTAAATTTCTCTATTCGCGACCTCCATTTGTCCACTTGTCTGGGGGTGATATGCTGCTGCGATCTTATGTCTAACCCCATATCTCATCATCAATTTCTCAAAGATCCTCTTAATTTCTCTGTAGTCACATAATTCCTCTGGGCACTGTTAAGGGTATGACTGGTGTAATAGATAGGTTTAAAGATTTTATCCTCCCTTTGTCCTAGGGATGCTCCAAGTGCCGTATCGCTTGCATCACACATAAGCTCAAAAGGTTTGTTCCAATCTGGTGCTACCAGAATTGGGGCGGTTATAAGCGTTTGCTTTAATGTGTTGAATGCTTGTTTGCACTCCTCTCCAAATACGAAAGGTACATCCTTTGCAAGTAATTCTGTCAAAGGTCTAGAAACTTTAGAGAAGTCCTTGATAAACCTCCTATAAAATCCTGCGTGGCCAAGAATGGCTCGCAATGTCTTTAAGTTTGTTGGAGGGGGCAACTTCTCTATTACTTCTATTTTTGCCTTGTCAACCTCCATTCCTTTCTTTGAAATCTTATGACCCAACACTATTCCTTCTGTCACCATGAAATGCATTTCTCGTAATGAAGTACAAGGTTGGTCTCTTCACATCACATCGGCACTCTACTCAAGTTGTCCAAGAATTTATCAAAGGTATCTACAAATATAGACAAATCATCCATGAAAATTTCCAGAAAATCCTCAACCATGTCTGCAAATAATGACATCATGCACCTTTGGAAAGCTGCTGGTGTATTACAAAGTCCATAAGGCATGCGATTGTATGCAAAGGTTCCATAGGGATAGGTGAAAGTTGTTTGCTCTTAGTCCTCAGGGGCAATATGGATCTGATAGTAACCAGAATATCTATCTAAGAAACAATAAAAGCATGACCGCTTAATCTCTCTAGAATCTGGTCAATGAATGGTAGGGAAAATGATCTTTACGAGTTGCGTCATTCAGTTTCCTAAAATCAATGCAAACTTGATGTCCAGTAATTAGTCTCACATGGATTAACTCATCAAACTCATTAGGTTGTATAGTGAATCAACCTTTCTTGGGCACCACATAAATCGGGCTTACCCATTCAATGTCTGCAATTGGGAAAATGATTATCATTTCCAACATCTTTATGATCTTTTCATTAACAACATCCTTCAGTTATGGCGTCAGCCTCCTTTGAGGTTGTGCTACCGCTTTCTTCTCAGTGTCTACAGAGATCTTATGCATGCACACCGATGGGCTTATTCCTTTAATATCTGCAATTGTATACTCAAACGCTCCCTTATGCTCTCTCTCAGTACTCTTAAAAGTTTCTCCTCCTCTAAAGATGATAGTAACGATGAAATTATGAGCGGGAGAGTATCATCTTGTAAGTATACGTACTTCAGGTGAGATGGCAAAGGTTTATATGTTAAGTTCCTTGGTGGCTCTTCTAGTGATGAAATTAACAGCTTACTGTTGAAAAAGTGTCCTAAACCCAATCGGGTTGGACCGGATCCAACCGGGTCAGATCATTTCTACTATTTCTTTATGTTTATACATATATTAAATGGCTTTTTTGTTGTCATATATTTGTTCTTTTAAAGAACAAATTATGAATTGTTATATGATAACGTCTTTAGTATTAAACGGTGATAAAGAAACCATGATAGGCGATTATGGTTGATGAGATCTCTAATCACTTTAATAAGTTTGATACTTAAATGTCTCTAGGCTGATGTACTATTAAACAGGGCATTGATAGTACAAACATGCTAGCACGTATTAGATGTCTTCTGTCTTTAACGGCATGGATAGATCTCATCTATCGAAGTGTAGAGACACTCGGACTGTATGTGGACGTGTATTGGAGAATGCATAAGTTAGACTGACCCACTTACATTGTTAAGTGTCACACTATGTGACGGTTGTGTAATTATCCTTAGGACCGGAGTCTACATGGCATCACGGTGTGGATTGTCATGCTTTGACACTATTGAGGTTTTCCTTAGCCACGGGGCAATCATGTGGTAGTGATTGAATGTGATACTGAAGCATGCAGAGTATACATGTTTGGTCGCCTGGAAATCACGTACCCTATTAGTAAGGGTGAATATCCGGAAGGGCCTTCTTATAAGGATTGTCTTACTCACGTGAATCTTTGCAAAGTGGAAGTAAATGAGTTACTTCGATAGCGCATGATATCCAGATTATAAGATACGGTCGTTGATGTTTGACACTCGACGTACGACCGTATGGAAATTAATACAGCGATAGGATTCTATTACACGGTAATTGTTTCACATGAAAGGTAGTAGTCATTGCATTTGACTCTTCCGATGATTGGGGGTCACCCCGTGATCGTTAGGCATAAAGGGCATTTTCGTAAATTGAACTTTGTGTCTATGGCCAACACATTCGGAAGCCTATCGGGTCACACACATATGAACATCAAGTCGGATTAAAATACGGTATAGCGATAACCAAATAAGTAAAGAATTTGTCTCATACTATAAAGGTTATAGTGGTAAATTAAAATGGTGGTATTTATTTATTATGAATAAATATAATACAAGATATTAATTATGTTGGTTAATTAAATGTATATATAATAGATATGTATTTCGAAATATATATATATATATATATATATATATATATATATATATATATATATATATATATATATATATATATATATATATATATATATATATATGATTTACATGTATTTTGTGATTTAATTAATCATAGTATTATATTAATTAAAGAAAATCTCAATTCCCAAATTAGTGGGGAAAGGGACGTCATTTTAAAGTGTTTTGGATACATTTGAATTTTGCAATTTAATTAATAAGATTACCATAATATTCATATTAGATATTAATTGATTTTAAAAAAGTAGATTTATAAAGATATATTCAATATAAGATATTGTCAATATATATCTTAGGAAAAATATTTAATATAAGATATTGAATATTAATGAGTAAATCAATCAAATGTATTTTCCTTATTTTATTAGAAAATGGTTTTCTTTCTCCCCAATCTACTAGGAAGCTAATCCCAATCAGATTGGGAAGGGCTAGGGGCACAGGTCACCCTATTTAAGGGAGGCTTGACTAGCTTTTTTGTACAACTCAATTCCAAGAGCTAATAGTTCTGGTGAAAAATAGAGAGTTTCTTAGAGAGATATTAGAGAGAGAGAAAATGCCGGTCTAGCAACCGGATTTTTCTAGTAGCAATCCATGATGGGATTCCGGCAGGTTGTTCGTGTGGATCACCGGTAGAGGCCAAACGCTTGGGCGGCTCCATGCATCACAACTCTCCTTAGACGGTCAAAACGTCGATCTTTTAGATCAACCAAGGTAATCACCGTCTACTAGCTTATTGTTTATTGCTTAAATGAAGTCGATCCTGGTCAAAGGAAATAAAATTTTGAATTCCGCTGCGTTCCCGCGTAGATTTCCTAACAGTGGTATCAGAGAGAGCTTCGAGCTTAAGCAATAAGCATGTTAATTTGTGTAGTAATTAGTCGATAGATGCAAGATCTAGATTCGCGATAACGAAAAAAAAATATTCGGGTAGGGAGCCGGCCGACTGGCGGCGGCTCCCAACCATGCGGCGGCTGGCGGCACCCTTAAGGTGCTGCCGTCGGCTGGTTGTCTCGTGGCGGTCCCGATTTTTTTTTCGTTTTGCGATATTTATATAGTACATTGATATATCCTTTGTTTAGTCGTGTCATGTGACTAACCAATGGTTCAAATAGTTTGGGCCATTGGGATGCCACATGGCATTAAAATAATAATGGCATTTCCAAACATCATTTAGAATAGGCCTAGGCCATTTCTAAATATTTGATTTGGGAAAAGGCCTAGGCCTAGGTCACTTTCAAAATTTTGATTTTGAAAAGTGGCCAGGCATATCAAGCAAAATATTGGTCTTTCCAAATTTTATTTGGAATAGGCTTAGGCCTTTTCGAAAAATTTGATTTGGGAAAATGCCTAGGCCTAGGCCACTTTCAAAATTTTGATTTTGGAAAGTGGCCAAGCAGTTAACCAAATCTTGTGTGGAAAGATGTCTTTTGGTTTAGGAAACCAAAGGCATTCCTTTTGGTTAAGAACCAAATGGAAAGGAAACAAAAGAGACCTTTTAATTTGATTAGTTCCAAATTAATAAAAAATTAAAATCAATTTAAAATTAAATGTTAATTTTATTTTCGATTTAAATCATTTAATTAATTAAAAGTTAATTGATTATTTGATATGATAAAATAAGACGCATAAGTAGTTAATAATTTGATATTTTTCATAAGATATAATTGTATGGATTAGATGTGTAGATATAATATGATTGTATGGATCCCGATTGATCATTGACTCGACCAATATGATTGATGTGAATGATTTTTTTCTGCTGGTTTTTAAAATTGTCCTAGACCGTTATGAAGAACACCGCCTAGTTTTTTTGCATTATCCCATTCCCGTTAGCCCCCCCCCCCCCCCCCCCCCGTGCAGCTGGTGTATTTATTTTATTAGATAAATTTTATGTAATAAGAATAGAGCGGAAGATGAAGACCAAAGAAAGACGAAAAATAATGATGTCATTGGAGAATGGATCATTAAAGATCCTTTTGGCGGTTGCAGCTACCTTTAGATTGTGACCCGCGGTTTCGTCATTTTGTATCGAAACAGCACCTAGGAAATGTCCATGATCATACCGGTTACTTTACGCATTTTTTTATTTTGTGCTTGTATTTATTTTATATGATACAATATATACATAACTAGGCACGATCTAAATGAATGTGTAGGATGTATGTCTATAGAGATAGATATACATAATATGACCGTAATTTAAATTAATTAAGAGATTAATTCGAAATTAATTATGTGAATTAATTTGAAAAATTACTCCCACAACAAAAATCGAGTTATATTTGTCTCCCAATATTATAATGACGGTGAAGAGCCCTTGTTCGGATCCAACTGATCGGCCCTCCTCGGGAGTTGACCTACCTCGGGTATATCGTCGTCATCGCGATATGATCATTATGAGATCTCATGAATATTTGGGTTACGACTCGACTAAGAATCTTGCGGTGATTGTCCCTCGTCAGGTCCGTCTGATTTTAGAGACAAGGGGTTGACTGTCACATAAGATGTGAATTGTCAAAGAGTTGACTAGTCAACCACCAAGAGTCACATAGAGATGTGATTGGGTAAAGGGTTACCTGCCTTTCGAATTATTCCGGTTGATCGGCCCTCGTCGGGAATCAGGGTAACTAGATGGGATCTTGGCCACTAAAGAATTTTTTAAAGATTCTTGAAAGACAATTAGGAGTAGTTGACTAGTGGGAGCAAAATCATAAACCAAAAGACCATTTTTGATTTTGTGTGTATAAACAAAAACACTCTTTTATCTTTATTTTTATGTTGTAGTTTTAGCAAACTTTATATTTATATTTTAATTCTCGATTAGTAAAACCAAATTGTGACTGTTGCCTTTTGAGAAATGTTCTCAAGTATGGTTAAATAATTTTAATCATTTTAAAATAAGCAATGACGCGAGCAACCCCGTTTTAGTAGTTAGAAACAAGGAGACTACATATTTGGTGGAGCGCTCCAAAACTTTAATTATTAATGAAAAGCGGAAGCTCATGATATGATTAAATCACTTGAAATAAATTTCAACGAATTAATCATATATTGGATACGATCCAATATGATCATCCAGTCATACGATGATAATTAATTCAAACATTGAATAAGAATGACCGCACCGAATTTTGGAAAGGTTGTTTTCAAAATTGTAAGATTTAAGTGTTGACTTAATTCTTTAATCATTGCTTAAAGGTTAATTAAATAGTCAATGTTTTGAATACGATTCAAAAAGGTTAAATAAACTATTTAATAAACATTAGATCTTCTTTATGAAAGGAAATTAAAGGCATAGCTCTTGTGATCTTTCTTAAGTCTTATGAAGACTACAATAAGAAATATTTTACAGGTGCTTAAGGTATTAAAAATGAAAGTTAGGGCATGTGCTTAAAATGAGAGATCTTATCGAAGTCTCTATTCTAGGCAAGTGAGTTGAGATAAATCTATCTAAGTTCAAGTCAACACCTAGATATATGATATCTTACGAGTATGATTAAATTAGAAATATTAAATACGGAATACACTAAGATACATAAAAGTGAAGAAAACGTTGCGACATTTTCGGTTTTTTATTCTGAGTCTAGTAAACTGATAAAAGAACTAAATAAAAGTTATGATGTTTTTGTTCTTAAGAAGAACATGATCTTCCGTAACTTGTTAGGATTTAGTAGACATATTCAATTGTAAAGAATAAATGTTATTCCGATAAAGTTGAAAGGTCACTGAATCTAACATACTAGATTGGTATCACTATATAGTTGATATAGATGAAGAATCTCAACTAAATGTTTGTATGGCTATTATCCTTGATATTTGTGGTTGATCTAGACATAGTCTCTACAGAGGAGAATCGTGTGATCAGATGATGTCTGAACCATGTGATTATGAATCACGTGGGTAATACGTATCATATATAAAGATGACTAAAATACCTTTTTGTGAAAATGTTATAAATTCTAGAAAATTTGTCTAAAGCCTAAACATACCGTTGTTTGTTTGCTTATGACAATTAATGCCACAAATAATTGTTTGTTAATCTCTATGACTATTTTTAGAAATGGTTGAATGTACTCAGTGAAGTGCATAATTCGGAAAGCCCAAAAAGTTTGAGCTAGTACGAATATGAGATTAATGAGCAACTTAGGAATTAATCTTCAATTGGATTGAAGCAATTAATACCTGAAAGGTATTTCAGAAGTCGTCTGAAAATGAATAAGATTCTCCCTTGAAGGATACCACTTTTAGGATACGCAATTAGATTGTGTTCCTAAAATAGAAATAACACTTTATATGATAAAGGTGTGACGCAAGCCATGTGAAGTATCCTTTACCCATTTCGGGATAGTGCCCTTATACTTAACCGAGTTCCAAAAAATAAAGGTTAAATAAATTCCATATTAGATATGGAAGAGGATAATGTCGAATCTATCTTAACCGATGATTTGAAGTTGTCATAGGAAAATTCAGAAAGGCTTGGAGCCTATTACGACATTTGCAACTTTGTGGAATATCTTAGCAAGTATGCTAGATAATGTTTACTTGTCCGCGGAGCAAAAGGTGTTTGTCCCCAAACATGCTATCTTCTAGAGGAAGTGATTCTTCCAAAAGAGACAGTGGGAGTAAATAAGATCTCAAAGAGTTTGAGAACCACAAAGATACATTCAACCATTGGAACATGAGCAGACACCCCTTAGCGATGAGGTGTAGAACACTGCTTAGTGCACACAAAAGTTCTGTAAGTCTGTGGATAACCTCAAGCCTTAAAGGGCTGCTGGTATGTTCATCTTGAAGAATGAATATCGCACGACTTATGAAGGAATGTTTGAAAGGCAAGATTGAGAGGTATGGCCAGGAGCTATAATTTAGATTCCATCAGTGACAACCAGATTGTGAACCTAGTCTGTCTTACCTAGAGGGAATGTCCCTGAAAGTCTGACATGGATAGTAATATGATTGCCATAAGGCTATAGTGACGGCTGAAGGATACGGGGTGTAAACCTTGTAATTATCTTATGCTGCCTGCTGAGCCTAACTCTATTTAGACTATGCTTGTTATAACTTTGTATCATGGCTATGTGATAGTTTTGAAGACGTTGGGCAAACAGCCCGATGTTCATAGACGATAACATGATATGTAAGCCCATGAGATCCATTTATGGACTCAAACAAGTTTCTTTAGACGATTGCTTTGTTTGATAATCAAAGGAGTTTGATTTAGTCAAAAGAAGGGGATATTCCCAATGTGCAAGATAGGCAGTGGAGTGTGTTATGATTTTTGAGCAAGGCATTGGATACCTCTCTCAGGAATCAACCCCCCTATGTCACAGTTAATTAATGTTTTTGGTAGTTCAAGGTCATTACGAAAGCACTTAGATTAGCAGTTCTTATTTTAGAAATAAGAATCTATAGTCATAGATTTAATTACTGATAGTTTATAGTATACCTATATAGATGTGATGCTAAAAAGAGTTTAGCATAGATCGCAACACGAGATACTGCTAGCCGGTGTTCTCAAGGTCTATCTATGTTAGGACGTTAGTCCTAAAGATAAGGTGAAAGATGATGCTTATGGAAGGTTTCCTTTGCTACTGCGGAAGGAACCATCATAAAAGTAATGCCGGATGTTCATAGTCCATGAATAGTCATGAGCAAGTATGAAAGTAAATCTGGTGAATGTCGAGAATATCCTTAAACAAGTTAAGGATGGTGTCCTAGTTCTTTAAAACTTGGAATCAGATAAATATAGTTATACAGACGTGTATCAAGAGTCTTATGAAGGCGAGTGGGAGCTACTATCTGGGTTTGCAGTCACTTTGATTAAGTGATATAGTGAGCTGGAAATGTTCTTGGATATCGGTCACTGTACATTCTACAACTTAGCCAAAGCACAGTAGTGCCCTTGGAGGCGCATCGGAAGCAGTACATGAGTCTATGAGGTTCATTCTTGAACCTTGTACGGTTCTTCCACCTTTTCTATATAGCTGATATAGTAAGTTGATTCATTGCTTGAAGCAAGGACCAGGGTCTTGTCAGATATTCATATGTCTATTGGGGCGGTTCCTTTGACTTGGTCATTCGGAGCATGATATGAATATAGTCTGAGTCACCACGGATATCAATCCGTTCACGGCTAAGGATGGTTGCGAGTATTGCATGAGATTCTTGTGTTTCAACTTGGTCTTGTGTGTGCGAGTGATTGGTTTTAGGCCAAGTGGGAGATTGTTGAAATAGTGTCCTTAACCCAATCGGGTTGGACCAGATCCGACCGGGTCGGATCATTTCTACTATTTTTTTTATTTTATGTTTTTACATATATTAAATGGATTTCATGTTGTCATATATTTGTTCTTTTAAAGAACCAATTATGAATTGTTATATGATAACGTCCTTAGTATTAAACAGTGATAGAGAAACCATGATAGGTGATTATGGTTGATGAGATCTCTAATCACTTTAATAAGTTTGATACTTAAATGTCTCTAGGCTGATGTACTATTAAACAAGGCATTGATAGTACGAACATGCTAGCAAGTATTAGACGTCTTCTGTCTTTATGGGCAGAGATAGATCTCGTCTATCGAAGTGTAGAGACACTTGGACTGTACGTGGACGTGTATTGGAGAATGCATACATTAGACTGACCCACTTACACTGTTAAGTGTCACACTATGTGAAAGTTGTGTAATTATTATTAGGACCGGAGTCTACGTGGCATCACGGTGTGGATTGTCATGCTTTGACACTATTGAGGTATCCCTTAGCCACGGGGCGATCATGTGGTAGTGATTGGGTGTGATACTGAAGTATGCGGAGTATACATGTTTGGTCGTCTAGAAATCGCGTACCCTATCAGTAAGGTTGAATATCCGAAAGGGCCTTCTTATAAGGATTGTCTTACTCTCGTGAATCCTTGCAAAGTGGCAGCCAGAGCTGTTCTCTTTGTTGCTTCTTTCTCTGCACTTGCAACAAGATCCTTGCTGAATTCATAAGCTTTGAGATCAGAGAACAATTTTGAGGTGTCTTCCTCATGTAGTCTTTTGGACTCCTCCATAGCAGTAACCTTCATTTCCTAGACTTCTTTTGCAGGTAAGGCTTTGAGAATCCTGGTGTTGATCTCTTCTTTTGTATAAACAACATTCGGCAGTGTGAGTTCATCCAGAATTGCATTGAACCTAGATTCCATCTGTTCAATGGTCTCATTTGATTTCATCTTGAACTCTTGAAACTTTTGTTTGGCCACACTGATCTTGTTCTTTTTGATTGCATCAGTGCCTTCACAGATAAGTTGCAATCATTCCTATAGTTCTTTGGCAGTTTTGCAATCTTTCACTTTTATGTACATATTTCTATCTAAGGTTCTATAGATGATATCAATAGCAATATTGTTCATATTTTCCCTTTTTCTATCTTCAGCAGCCCGGTCACTCTTTGTCTTTCGAACAGTTTGATTTTGACCATCCACAGTTTTGACTTTGGTGATCTCCAGTGGTCCATCAATCAGCACATCCATCATCTCATCATGAGTTGCAGCTAGATAAGCCTGAATACGATGCTTATACTCATCAAAACAATCTAGAGAACACATCATCATTGTCCTAGCATACTAGTTGTTATCCATGATGCCAAACTTTGAAAAATAGAAACTTGAAAATGTTTTCAAAGATTTTTCACAAGCACAACAAGTAGGATTACTTCAGAACAGAAGCTCTGCTCTGATACCAATTGTTGGTCCCTTGAAAAGGATTTGGTTAAGTTTAGAGGGGGGGGGTGAATAAACTTAACACTTAAAACTTTTAGAGTTTTACAAACTCATTAGGGTCAATAGTCAGTTGACCTTCAGCAGTCTGCTGACCATTGAGACTATTGAATTTGTTGCAGCAGTATATATTAGATTAAGCCTTGGTACTTGTTGTTTTAAAGATGATACTAAGTATTGGATACTCAGTGGTGCAGGTAGTGTGATTGCAGTAGCTAGTTCAACAGGTTGATGTGATAAGCATGCAAATAAAGTATATTACAGAATGTAAATGCAGTAAAGTAAAGTAGGAAAGTTTTATAGTGGTTCCAGGTGGTGTAATCCTATTAGTCCATTCTTCTCCTATGATGTTGGAAGAAATTCACTAGAGACTTTTGAGATAGTGGTTAAAAGAATCCCTAAACTGAACACTAGAAACAGGTAGGATTACTGCTCCTAAGTATTCCACTGGTCCTTAAAGGGTAGGATTGCCTATTCACCAGCTCCACCACAAAACCAAACAGTCTTTGACACTTCAGCAGTGCATCTCTGTCTTCAGGTTCTTCTTGAAAAAGAAGGGGTTGAATCAAGAAAGTGATTCATCTTTCAGCAAGCTTTTTATCAAGATGATAAGATCAACAACTTAGGATCTTCAAGTGTGTATACTGGTATAAAAATTGATTGCACAAACACTTGAAGAAAATTCTTGATCAGTAAGTTAAAGCTCAGGTATGCTCATCAAGGTAAGATTGCACTTTGATCAATTTCTTGCTCAAATACTTAGTTGCTCCGTGTGTATTCTTATATCTTGTGTATCGCAATCTGAATCACGAGTATTCTATTTATAAGTGTAGATCCTGTGATTTGAATTTGAATTTCAAATACAACCGTTATAGGATTTTCTGAATATTCCTGAAATTCCCTCTGCTGTACCATACTAACACTGTTAGTGTCCATCTAACAGTCCAGTCTGTCAACCAATGAAATAATTCTGTTTGATTTGGCTCTGAAATCCTTACAACGTCCCTTTCATCTTAACCATTAATTGACTGATTAATCCAATGCTTGTAATTCATCCTTATACATTTAATCTTCTAAAAAAAACTTGGATTAATTCGACTTTTGCATTCAGTAGACACCTTTTGTATAAGTCTCGTGATATCCACATATGGTCAGCTGACTTTTAGTCTGTTGTGTTTTATAAACACCTCAGTTGACTGCTTCCCATCTAACTTTTTATTATGAAGTTAGAGTACACCATTTTAAGTATAACCAAGTTCCAATCACCATTTTACTTTTATGGAACTTGAACCTTCAACACTAGGTATATGTGATCAGTTTAGGTCATCACAAACTTCCCTAAATTTTGATCCCATATCCTTGACTCTTAATACTAAGTTTGATCCCTTAGACTTCATAACTGAGTTTGAACCCTCAGCCTTCATAACTGAGTTTTAACTTTCAGCCTTTAACCATCAGCAGGTCCTAGACACTCTACTGACCTAGACAGGTCTGCTGATCAAGTTAGTTGACCTCTTTAAAGTGCTTGTTTGATCAATCCTATACAAAGATCAAACTCTAGTAAACCTATTCATTTAATCTAGACATCTTTTTTCCTTTGCTCTATAACAGCTAGTCTGGCACTCATCCTTAAAACTAAAATATGTTCAACATCAATCTTATTGAAGATATGGATAAATCTCGTCTATCGAAGTGTATAGACATTTGGACTGTACGTGGGCATGTATTAGAGAATGCGTATGTTATACTGGCCTACTAACATTAAGTATCGCAGTATGCAGCAGTTGTGTAATTATCCTGAGACCGGAGTCTTCATGGCATCACGGTGTGGATCGTTATGCTTTGACACTATTGTGGTTTCCCTTAGCCATGGGGCAATCATGCGGTAGTGCTCAGGTGTGATATTGAAGCATGTGTAGGATACATGTTTGTTCGTCCGGAAATCACGTATCCTATGATTTGGAGTAAATATCCGAAATGGCCTTCTTATAAGGAATGTCTAGCTCTCGTGAATCTTTGCAAAGTGGGAGTAAATGAGTTATTCCTAGAGAACATGTTATCTAGATTATAAGATACGATCATTGATGTACTGACACTCGAGATGCGATCGTATATGTATTATTACAGCGATAGGATTCTATTTACACGGTAACTGTTTCACATGAAAGGTAGTAGTCATTGCTTTTGACTCTTCCGATGATTGGGGGTCATGGTGTGTTGCTAGACGCTATTCTGTGATCGTTAGGTATGCAGGGCATTTTCGTAATTTACATTGTATGTCTACGGCCAACATATTCAGAAGCTATCGGGTCACACACATATAAGAACATCTAGCCAGATTAAAATACGGATATAGTGATAACCAAATAAGGAAAGTTTATCTTGACTATAAAGTGTTATAGTGATTAAATTAATATGACGGTATTTATTTATTATGAATAAATTAAATACAAGATATTAATTATATATTAAAGAATATTCCGGATGCCAATTTAATGGCTATGGGGTGCAGGTGATAGTGTATTAGGATACACTTGGATTGTGCAATTTAATTAATGATATTATCATATATTACTATTGCATATTAATAGATTTATGTAAAATAGATTTATGGTAATATGATAAAGATATTCAATATTAGATATTGACAATATCATGGATTTATTTAATATAAGATATTAAATTAAATGAGATGAATCTAGAATATTTATTTTCCTTATTTTACTAGTAAACTATTTTCTTTCTCATTAATCTACTAGGAATATTTTCCTAATCAGATTGGGATCATCAATGGGGCGCCACTTTATCCCATAAAAGCAAGGGGTTGGTTAGCTCTTTTGTACATCACAATTAGAAGAGTTCTAATTAACAAAAAAAATGAGAGCTTCTTAGAGAGGTATTTAGAGAGAGAGAAAAGGCCGGTCTAGCAACCAGATTTTTCTAGTAGCAATCCCAGGAGGATTCCGGCGAGGTGCTCGTGTGGATATATATAGAGGCCGGACACGTGGATGGCTCACGCGCACTACTACTCTCCATTGAAGGTCAACGCGTCGATCTATGAGATCAAACAAGGTAATAACCGTCAACTACTTAACGTGTTTATTGTATTAAATGAAGTCAATCTTGGGATCGGAAATCAACTTTTAAATTCCGCTGCGTTAAACTAGTTGATTTCCTAACATAAACAGGGATCGGGACATCAGGAAGCCCGAGAAGTTCAAAGAGGAGAACTGGACTCCCATCAAAGTCTCATACACACTGATGATGCATAAGGTAAGGGACGATTTGCCTAACCCTCCTCCCAAGAAACCCGATAGACATCGGGATCAGTCCAAATATTTTGCTTTCCATAAGGACAGGGGCCATGACACGGAGGACTACCTTCTATTGAAAAGAGAGTTCGAGAAGTTGTTAGCTCTGGGCCGACATAACCATTATAGAAGAGGTGGCGGGGCAGCGAATTGAAATGATCGACAAGAACACCAATATGACAAAGAGATCCGAATAATCACAGAAGGTCCCCCCCCAACAAAAATCAGATTAAGCATAGAATTGGTTCCATCAACAAGCATGTTGAGAAACCCATTGTCCTATGTGGAAACGAATAGCCCCTCTCTTTTACTCGCAGCAAGCTCGTGAATGCGACAAATGTGGTCCATGCCTAAGCATTTCGGTGGTAACAAACTGATTTTGCGTTAATAGGGTGATGATCGACACCGGAGCATGCCGAGATATTCTGTACAACAGTTGCTTTAAGGAACTAGGATTCGGTGACTCCAATCCGAGGCCGCATATTGGCACCCTTGAAGGTTTTACGAACCATAGAATTCAGGTCAAGGGGGCCATCAATCTGGACGTACATATGGGAGACTATGCATATTTCCGGACTGAAAAGGTGAATTTTTTGGTGGTAGATCTCCAATCCAATGATAATATGATTTTGGTAGCACCAGCGTTGAGACAATTTCAAATGGTTGTCCCCATCCCGCACCAGCGGGCAATGTTCTATGCAGAGGACAGGATTGGGGTATCGGTCAGTGAGCCCGCAGCGGTCCTCACATTCATCCATAATTCGAGAGCAGAAAGTAAAAGGGTCCACATTGAGCAGCCAAATACAACAGTGGACACAAGCCTACTAAACATGGTAAGAGAGCTGATCTCTCCCATAGTTGAATGTAAGACCTTACAAGTCAGAGACGAGCCAAAATTCACCGCTGACGGTGAGCTGGTTGAGGTAGTCATCAACGATTCCTACCCCGACCAAAAATTCAAACTCGAGGCTCACCTACCTGTGGTAGAGAATGAAGCTTTAATCGCCCAGCTGAAGGTGAACGTGGATTCCTTCGTATGGGTAGTGATGGATATGAGAGGTGTCGATCCTGAAGTCGTATTGCATCACTTGAATGTTGACCCCACCTTCAAGCCCATACAACAGAAAGCGCGGCAATTTAGTCCAGAAAAAAGAGAAATCCATAAATGTGGAGGTTGAGAAGCTTCTCCATGCCGGAATAATCAAGGAGTTAGCTTATCCCACCTTGCTGGCAAATGTAGTGATGGTAAAGAAACACAATGGCAAGTGGATAGTATGCGTCGACTTCACTGACATCAACAGGGCTTGCCCGAAAGATCCTTATCAACTACCTAAGATTGATCGGCTAGTCGACTCCATTGCCGGTTTTGACACGCTTATCTTTTTAGATGCGTACTTGGGGTATCATCAAGTTAAAATGGCTGAATCTGATAAGAAGAAAATGGCCTTCAGAGCTGCTGGGGGTCTGTATTATTACGAGATGATGCCCTTCAGGCTGAAAAACATTGGCTCAACTTACCAGAGGATGGTGAATAAGGTATTTAGCTTGCAGATCGGGAAGAATATGGAGGCATACATAGACGAAATGGTTATGAAGTCCCTAAGCGGCGGTCACACCACCGATCTAAAGGAAACTTTCAAGAATGTTCGAAGACACTCGATAAAGCTCAACCCGGCCAAATGTACTTTTAGTGTCGGAGCGGGAAAATTCTTGGGGTTTATGGTTAGTCATCACGGGATAGACGCTAATCCCAAGAAAATTCAAGTACTACTCACCATGCAGGAACCGACCACAATCAAAGAGGTTTAGAGGCTTAATGGCATAATCATAGCTTATGGTCGGTTTATATCCAAATCAGCTAAGAAATGTTTGCCTTTCTTCAAATTCGTCAAAGGTAACAAGACATTTACTTGGGATGAGGAGTGCTCTAAGGCCTTCAAAGCCCTCAAGGAGAATCTAGGGAAGCCACCCCTTCTAGCCAGCCCCACAGAGGGGGAAGTTTTATTTCTACGTCTGGTGGCCTCAGATCGGGCTGTAGCCGCCGTGCTTGTAAAGGAGGCCGGACCCCTCCAAAATCCCGTGTACTATGTAAGAAAGGATCTCAGTCCGGTGGAGAGTCGTTATTTTAACGTGGAAAAGTTAGCTTACTCGCTTGTTATCGCTGTCTGCAAACTCAGGGGCTACTTTACCTCGCACACAATAATCGTCTTAACCAATAGTCCCATGCGTCAAATATTTCACAAACCCAACCTTTTAGGTCGTTTGCTTTGATGGGCTACTGAAATCATAGAATTTGACATTTAATGTCAACCAGGGAAGGCGATCAAGGCTCAAGCTCTAGCAGATATTATTGTTGAGACAAGTTTCACCTCGGAACAACCAACACCACCTATACAGAGTGAGCCTGCACAAACCCCACAAAGGCCCTATAACTGTTTGCAGCTATACATGGATGGGGCTTCTAATATGAGATGGTGTGGGGCCGGCATTATCTTATCTGAGCCAGGAACAACAGAGGAAATAGAAAAAGCTCTTAGGTTTGAATTCTGGGCTGCAAACAATCAAGCTGAATATTATGTTGTAATCGCCGGGCTTGACCTCGCAAGAGAAATAAATGTATGAAATATTGATGTTTATTGCGACTCTCACCTCATCATTGAACAAATCTCAGGGAGGGTACGAAACAAGGTGTGGCATTCTAGAAAATACCGTGTGATTATCCAACAATGAGCGGGCTGATTATCTCTCCAGGTTGTCCTTGAAGGAAGAAATTGCTGACCCATCAATAATGGTGGAATATCTATCTGCCCTTGCAGTAGAAAAATCAGAATTTAGGACATTGACGCACCAGCACCGGTTCTATGTTGGATAGATGAGATACATGAATACATTGAATCGGGCACTCTGCCTTCGAATCTAGACAAAGCCCGTGCTCTCAGAAGGTGAGCGGCCAAATACATCATAGACAATCAGAAACTCTATAGAAGATCTATCTCTAAGCCGCTGCTCAGATGTGTCCGCAAAGAGGAAAGTGAGAAAATTTTGGTAGAGCTACATCAGGGGGTGTGTGGAGGTCATCCCGCAAGCCGCTCTTTTCTAAGAATTCGTGGCCGTAGGTTACTCTTGACCATCAATCAAACGGTACTCTAAAAAACTTGTCAGAGAATGTCCCGAGTGCCAAATACATGTGGATATACCAAGGTTTCCCTCTGTCGGGAAAAGTATCATCGTCTCAGAGTGGCCCTTTGATATGTGGGGACTAGATCTAATCGGCCCATTCCCAATAGGAAGGGGAAATTGTAAACTGGTCATCGTGGCCATTGACTACTTCACTAAGAAGATTGAGACCAAACCTATGGCAAAAATAGGAGCGATTCCACGGGCAGTGGTATCGAACCACGGACCACAATTCAGGGATGAATTTTTGACATTCTGCAAGGTACATAAAGTCAAACATTGGCAGTCTTCTGTAGCGTACCCACAGGGAAATGTTCAGGCCGAAGCCGGCAATAAACAGATCATCAAAATGTTAAAGAAAAGTAATCACGAAAAGGCGGGCAGATGGGTTGATGAGCTGATCACGTGCAAAGCACTTACTAGCAATAAGACTAGGTCTATCGTAGTAGAGTACTGGCGAGTCAAGGTTGATCCCACAGAGACTCGTAAGAATGTCAAATTATCAAGATTGAGATTGTCACAAGTAACGGTCTACGACCAACTATAATATAGATAGTAGTAAATTTGGTGCCACAAACTAACAATATTACGCTAGCTCACACGGATGGAAACAAGAGTTTCTAATGTATTAGTGTATTTACGAGTAATTAGTCAATCCCCAGGCTCATGCAATAATCCTAACCCTATCTACTCCGACCATGGTAGTAGACAATCTATACACAAGCTACCCTCCTTAATTGGTCCGTAATAGCCCATACACATAATGAACTAGAGCTGTCAATATTGAGCGCTAACCCATACCGCAAACCCGCCTAGACCACTATCGACATAGATTAGCACGTTCCTAGGGTCCATCAAGATAAGGTCCAAACTAGCACTTCACTATCAATACTTCATGCTAATTTACGAAGACATGCAAATAGTTGATCAGGCTACTAACAAGTAAATTAAATTTATCAATGAACATAGCTGGCGCCGATTATCATGAATTAGTAATTTACTAGGTATTCAGATCTAGCAATATAGACCATCGCAGATCTGAAGAACGGAATCACTATTTTATGATTTCATCACCAACGAATTAGATCGATAACACATGAGGTAAAATAAACTAACTACTATATAATTAAACTAAATAAGAAATTAACACATGCTAGTCGAATAGAACAACGACAGATCTACATCTTGGAAAAGACACAAAATCATACCCTCAAAGACGAGCGTAGATCTCCCTCGGATCTCTCCCTAGGCGGCGACTCCGTCGTCTTTCCGACCAGAACTCATAAAATAATAAAATAAAGAACAAAGCAATTTTATTGCATAATTTGTCTTGAAAATTTGTGTACATTGAATTCTGAGGCGTGGCCTCTTATTTATAGCTACATAAACTGACTTAGAAACACCTAGTTCTACCCCTTGTCAAATAAAATAGGTTTCAGAAGATTCGGGATCCTCGGTAAGTCGGTGGCAGCTCTCGGTAAATAGAGGATATTTTTGTCTTTTTTCTTCTACCGACTTAGCTTAGAAGGTTCTGGAATACCCTAGGCCCAAACCTTTCATTTAGTCCACTCAGATTCATCCATGATGCTCAGCCCAATATTTCGTATCCTGAAAATAATCAAATAATGCACGAAATAATATCAAAGTAAGGAAAATAAACGTTAAGTGCAGATTTCTCGACTCACGAACCCGACATATGATATTCAACTCAAATGGTTTATATTTATAGGTCGAAAAAACTATATTTAGCTCATAATGGATAGAATGTTGATGCCGTATGATAGACTATTATAAGCGTCATCAACTACCCCCCACTAGCCTTCTGCTCGTCCTCGAGCAGAGTATCAAGGCGGAATGTACCCCCAAGAACAATCTCCATCAACTACCATATATTCAATAAAGATTTCCGGCAGAAACACACATTAAGCCACCATCCATAAGCTCCCCATTAATAACTAGTTGGTGATTATATCACCAATGTGATTTAGTGTAATTGGATTTAGTTTGAGGTTTGGTGAGCTTGAAACAATCGATATGAGTTAGGAGATGCGGGGTGCATGCTTATAATTGATGTTTACAAGCTTACGGAAGTGTTAGATCAAGTGTTGAACAAAACCGGATTTTGCTACGCTTGGACGGGCGTCCATACTATGTGGACGGGCGTTCACCTGCTTCTTTTTCAGACGGGCGTCCATCTTCACTGGACGGGCGTCTGATGTTCAGATTTAGATACAGGTTCTAAATCTCTTTTATTGGACGGACGTTCGGATTCTCTGGACGGGCGTCCAGTGTGTAGATTTAGATACAGGTTCTAAACTTGTTTGGACGGACGAGCGTTTGAAGAAACTGGACGCCCGTCCAGTTTACTTTAGACGGGCGTCCAGATTTCAAACGGGCGTCCAGTAAGCAGTTTTTGAAGCAGTTTGGTCGGTTTTGTTGGTATCCTTTCGGGTTTTTCCAGTTGCAACTGATTCTAAAAGGGTGTAACTTGTGTCTTATCATTGCATAAACACAAGAGACATATATATATAACACTTGGGGGAAAAACAAGATCAATTAGAAAAGATCAAGAAGAAGTATTCAACCTTTTGAATATTTTCTGCAAATCTCAAGTTTCAATATACATATTCTACTAAAACTTTTATAGCATCCTTTCATCTTGTTGCCAAAGATAAAAGGGGACGTAGTTTTATCCCGCGATCATATTCGAGAAAATTCCCGGAGGCAAATAAAAGGGAACGAATAATTTTCGCAGGAAAGAGTCTCACCTCGACTCTACGTTTATATATCAAGTTCTCTTTTATTTGTTGTTTGATACCATTGTTCTAATCAATACACAAAATCCCCAACAATCTGCGAAAATTATTGTTGTTTGAACAATGTCGAGTATCAAGGAGATGACTTCTAATTTCAGCAAGTTGGAACAATTCAATGGTGAGGATTTCCGAAGGTGGCAAAAGAAAATGCATTTCCTTTTGACTGCATTGAAGGTTGTGTACGTGTTGAGTACGCCATGCCCTCAGATTGATGATAACAAACACCGGAAGAGTCGAGGAGGAAAAGTAAGTGGGAAAACGATGACTATATATGCCGTGGTCACATCCTTAACGGTATGTCTAATAGTCTTTTTGATACCTATCTTGAAATTGAAACATCTAAAGAGTTGTGGGATACTTTGGAGGCTAAGTATGTAAGTGAAGATGCATCAAGTAAGAAATTTCTTGTTGGTAATTTTATGAAGTATGTTATGGTCGATAATCGTCCGGTTATGGATCAATATCATGAATTACTTGCGTTTGTTTGGTCGAGTTCTCTATGCATAAAATGGCTATGGATGAGTCCATTTGTGTTTCAAGCATCATTGAAAAGTTGCCTCCCTCTTGGAGGGATTTTAAAAATTCCTTGAAACATAAGACGGAAGAACTTTCTTTGATTGAACTTGGTTCTCATCTTAGGATAGAGGAAAGTTTGCGTTTGCAAGAAAGTGGTAAAAATGTTGTAGGTTGCGGTAAGAACATTGCAGGTGGCTCAACTTCAATCAACATGGTTGAAGTTGGGGAAACTTCTAAGAAAAATAATAACAAGAGAAAGTTTGATTCCAACAACAACAAAAACAAGGCAAAGTTCAACAAGAAGCCTAAAGGCACTTGTTGGCATTGCGGTAAAGAAGGCCATTTCAAGGCGGACTGTTTTGCTAGAAAGCAAAACAATGGTAAGGGTAAAGGCCCGGTGAATGGGGCTAAAGACCCGGATCCATCAAAACATCAAGGTACACTTGTTAATGATTGTGGCTTTAATTCTGATATGAATTATGTACCACTGATTTCCGAAGCATGTTATTTGCAGGATGATGATGTTAGTTGGTGGATAGACTCGGGAGCGACAAGACATGTATGCAAGGATAGATCGTGGTTCTCAACATATAAAAAGGTTGAAGACGGATCCATTGTGCATATGGGAAACGAGTCTAAGTCCTTTGTTGTTGGAAGAGGAATTGTTAATTTGCAATTTAGTTCTGGAAAATTTGTAACCTTAAACAATGTTTTACATGTTCCTTTAATCCGGAAAAACTTGGTTTCCGGTAGTATTTTATGTAAAGAGGGCTATAAACAAGTATATGAGTCCTCTCGTTATGTATTAACTAAACATGGCATGTTTGTAGGTTTTGGTTATTTAAACAATGGTATGTTTATGCTTAATATTGTTAGTAATGGTTTGTATGAGAATGATGCTATGAATGTTATGACTGTTAATGTTGATGATTCATACTTATGGCATGCGAGATTAGGTCATGTGCATTTTAGAAGAATGTTGCAAATGTCTAAAAATGACTTAATTCCTGTTTGTGGTACGACTATGAATAAGTGTGATACTTGTAACTTAACTAAAATTGTAAGACAACCTTTCAAAGGTGTTGAAAGGTCGTCTACTATTTTGGAACTTATTCATAGTGATCTTTGTGAATTTAGTTCTACACCATCTTTTGGAAACAAAAAGTATGTTGTTACATTCATTGATGATTGCACTCGTATTTGTTATGTTTACTTGCTTTTTACCAAAGACGAGGCGATGGAAAAGTTTAAGGTGTTTAAAAACGAAGTAGAATTGCAACTTGAAACTAAAATAAAGAAACTTCGTACGGATAGAGGTGGAGAATACTTTGATCCTCCATTCTTTGAATCTTGTGGGATTATACATGAAAGAACTTCACCTTATACACCACAACAAAATGGCATAGCTGAAAGAAAGAATCGAACTCTAAAAGAGATGGTGAATGCTATGCTTTCTTACTCGGGATTGAGTGAGGGTTTTTGGGGAGAAGCTATGTTGACAGCTTTGTTATTTATTGAATAGGATTCCTAATAAAAAGAGTCCTATTACCCCATATGAGCTTTGGTATAAGAAGAAGCCAAACTTGCATTATTTGCGTGTTTGGGGATGTAGGGTAGTCGTAAGACTACCCAATCCCAAGATTAAAACCTTGGGAGAAAGAGGCATTGATTGCATATTTATTGGATATGCATTGCATTCCAAAGCATATAGGTTCTATGTTATAGAACCAAATGATTCGGTTGCGGTTCGTTCCGTAATTGAATCAAGGGATGCTCTCTTTAATGAAAATCGCTTTTCTTCTATTTCAAGGCCTAGAAATATTGTTCCTATTGGGATTAATGAAAGTTGTGGTGGTGTGGAATCACAAGATGAGCCTTTAGTACTTCGAAAAAGCAAAAGGGCAAGAAAAGAAAAATCTTTTGGTCCCGATTTCCAAACTTATTTGGTGGAGGGTACAAGAGATGAAGTAGGATTTCAATATGCTTATTGTTATCATATTGATGATGATCCTAGAACCTATAAAGAGGCTATGGAGTCTCGGGATATTGCCTTTTGGAAGGAAGCCATTAATGATGAGATGGATTCCATTTTAGGCAATGATACGTGGATATTAACGGATCTTCCACGTGGGTGTAAACCATTGGGTTGCAAATGGATCTTCAAAAGAAAAATGAAAATTGATGGATCCGTTGAAAGGTATAAAGCCCGGTTGGTGATACAAGGCTTTAGACAAAAAGAAGGCATTGATTATTTCGATACTTATGCCCCGGTTGCTAGAATCTCCACTATTAGATTGTTGATTGCTTTGGCAGCCATTAACAATCTTGTTATCCATCAAATGGATGTTAAAACAGCCTTCTTGAATGGGGATTTGAAGGAAATTTATATGGGGAATGAGGAAATTTATATGAAACAACCGGAGGGTTTTGTGATACCCGGAAATGAGCATAAAGTATGTAAGCTTGTTAAATCATTGTATGGGCTAAAACAAGCTCCCAAACAATGGCATAATAAGTTTGATGAGGTTGTATTGTCTAATGGTTTTAAGATTAACCAAATGGACAAGTGTTTGTATAGCAAATTTGATGAAACCGGAAATGGTGTAATCATTTGTCTATATGTTGATGACATGTTGATCTTTGGTACAAACCAAGATCAAGTTGACCAATGTAAATCATTTTTGTCATCAAGTTTTTCAATGAAAGACATGGGGGAGGCGGATGTTATCCTTGGAATAAAAATCATAAGGAATGACAAAGGAATTACTTTGACACAATCTCACTATATCGAGAAAATGTTGAAGAAATTCAATTGTGAAAATTCTGTTCCGGCAAGAACTCCCATGGATCCTCATGAGAAATTTGAGTTGAATACATGTAAACCGGAATCTCAACTTGAATATGCTCGAGTTATAGGATGCTTAATGTATGCAATGACTAGCACTCGTCCGGACATTGCATATGCGGTTGGAAAACTTAGTAGATATACTAGTAATCCAAGTAATGTTCATTGGCATGCGGTGACACGTGTGTTAAGGTATCTTAAGTTTGCCAAGGATTTTGGTTTAACTTATGTTGGACATCCTTCGGTAATAGAAGGCTACTCGGATGCTAGTTGGATTTCAAATGAAAATCATTCTTCTACGAGTGGTTGGGTGTTTCTACTTGGAGGTGGTGCCATTTCATGGGCTTCCAAGAAGCAAACATGTAATGCTAATTCAACAATGGAATCGAAATTCATTGCCTTGGCTTCGGTCGGTTTTAGAGGCGGAATGGCTTAAACATTTGATTTATGAGATTCCATTGTGGCCAAAACCGATATCACCAATTTCTATCAATTGTGATAGTGAAAATACCTTGGCTAAATGTTATAGTCAAGTGTACAATGGAAAGTCGCGACATATTGGAGTTAGGCATAGCTCGATTCGTGAGTTGATCACTCACGGGGTGATATCTGTTGCTTTTGTGAGATCTCAAAAGAATTTAGCCGATCATTTGACCAAGGCATTGGCTAAGGACTTGTTCATCAAGTCAGTTGTCGGGATGGGTCTACAACCTATTGAATCTTTGCATTAGGATACCCAATTCCCTCCTAATACGACATTAGGGGCTGAATTCAATGTGGAAGGCCTAGTGACTTAGATTTGGCACATGTGTTTTGTCCCGAAGGTATGTGCTAAACCTGCATGTAAGGTTGATATTAATCTTAATAAGTCTTATGAAAAAGTGTTGTTGCAGGTACACGATTAATAAGACTCACCTATATGAGTATGAAGTTTGGCCGCTTCAAGAAAGTTAGGGTTGGCTTTCTACATGCTCATGAATTGATATGGACACGAGGCCTGTATAAAGAGTGTCAAGCAAGCTATAGAAGTTGTCTTTTGATTCATTTGTGTATTATCTTTGAAGTATTCAAATGCGTAAAGGGGTTCAATGCTTAGTCACACCCCAATACTCGAATATTTTGGAATGTGTAATATACTAGATGATAATTCAATCTGCGTGATATTATCATTGAAAGATGAATTGTTGTGGGTTGACAAGTTTTTATTAAATCAAGGGTTACACTAAATGGGGGAGGATTGTTGGTGATTATATCACCAATGTGATTTAGTGTAATTGGATTTAGTTTGAGGTTTGGTGAGCTTGAAACAATCGATATGAGTTAGGAGATGCGGGGTGCATGCTTATAATTGATGTTTACAAGCTTACGGAAGTGTTAGATCAAGTGTTGAACAAAACCGGATTTTGCTACGCTTGGACGGGCGTCCATACTATGTGGACGGGCGTTCACCTGCTTCTTTTCGGACGGGCGTCCATCTTCACTTTGGACGGGCGTCGATGTTCGATTTAGATACGGGTTCTAAATCTCTTTTATTGGACGGACGTTCGGATTCTCGGACGGGCGTCCGGTGTGTAGATTTAGATACGGGTTCTAAACTTGTTTGGACGGACGAGCGTTTGAAGAAAACCGGACGCCCGTCCGGTTTACTTTAGACGGGCGTCCGGATTTCAAACGGGCGTCCGATGCGCGATTTTTGAAGCAGTTTGGTCGGTTTTGTTGGTATCCTTTCGGGTTTTTCCAGTTGCAACTGATTCTAAAAGGGTGTAACTTGTGTCTTATCATTGCATAAACACAAGAGACATATATATATAACACTTGGGGGAAAAACAAGATCAATTAGAAAAGATCAAGAAGAAGTATTCAACCTTTTGAATATTTTCTGCAAATCTCAAGTTTCAATATACATATTCTACTAAAACTTTTATAGCATCCTTTCATCTTGTTGCCAAAGATAAAAGGGGACGTAGTTTTATCCCGCGATCATATTCGAGAAAATTCCCGGAGGCAAATAAAAGGGAACGAATAATTTTCGCAGGAAAGAGTCTCACCTCGACTCTACGTTTATATATCAAGTTCTCTTTTATTTGTTGTTTGATACCATTGTTCTAATCAATACACAAAATCCTTCCAAGTTGTTACAACCACACACCTGAATTGAAAACTTTTGTGACTACTTGTGGTCACCATCTAGACTTCAATTTCCCAGGAAAAAGACGAAGACGCGAATTATATACCAGCACCTTATCTCCAACTTGAAATGTGCGGTTCATAATCCTTTTATCGTGTAGATGCATCGTTATTTCCTTATAAATCTTAGCATTCTCATACGCTTGAAGTCTAAACTCCCCAATCTATTCACTTCCAACAATCTCTTTTCACTAGCTAAATTCTCATCCATGTTTAGAAATCTCATAGCCCACAGCGCTCGGTGCTCGAGTTCAACCGGTAAATAACATGCTTTTACAAACACTATCATGTACGGTGACATCCCAATTGTGGTCCTATAAGCTGTTCTCTACACCCAAAGAGCGTCATCTAATTTCAAAGACCAATCCTTCCTCGTGGGATTCACAGTCTTCTCCAAGATCCTCTTAATTTCTCTATTCGCGACCTCCATTTGTCCACTTGTCTGGGGGTGATATGCTGCTGCGATCTTATGTTTAACCCCATATCTCATCATCAATTTCTCAATCAACCTATTGCAGAAATGACTCCATCTGTCGTTAATTATAGCTCTGGGCACTCCAAACCTCATCAAAATGTTTTTCTTAAGAAACCTCAGGACAACCCTGGCATCATTAGTGGGTGAGGCCACTACCTCCACCTATTTGGAAACATAATCAACTGCTACCAGGGTGTAACGATTTGTTTCTGAGCCCAACAAAATAAATTCCCCAAACATCGAATAACTCCACTTCTAAGATACTCTGCAGTGGCATCTCATTCCGCTTAGAAACATTACCGGTCATTTGGCAGGAATGACAGGCTCTTGTAAACTCGTAAGCGGATTTATGAATTGTTGGCTAGTAGAACCCACACTGCAGTACCTTTCCTGTTGTCTTGTCCGGCCCATAGTGACCTCCAGCTTCCCTAGAATGACATAGGCTCAAAATACTTGGAATCTCATCGTCATGGTCGCATCTTCTAAGAATGGCATCAGGGCAAAGCTTGTATATGTAGGGATCATCCCAATGATAATGCTTCAGATCCGTAAAGTACTTCTTCTTATCTGCATTTGTGAATTCCGGTGGTAGGTACCTTCCTGCTAAATAATTGACAATGTTAGAAAACCAAGGGTATACCTTGCCCACTCTTGATGTACTTTGTCGGGGCTGAGATTCAACTCGAGCTACCACTGAGATGGGAAAAAGTTGTTAATCAAGGAAAGCTTTCTCTGATCTCAGTCGGTTGCTCTTTTCCAGCAAATTTAATCTCGACAGGTGATCAGCCACTTGGTTCTCAGATCCCTTTTTATCTTTAATCTCAACATCAAACTCTTGTAAGAGTAGAATCCATCTTAACGATCTTGGCTTGGAGTCTTGCTTGGTTAGAAGGTATTTCAGAGTTGCATGGTTAGTGAATACAGTCACTTTCGATCCTATCAGGTATGGTCGAAACTTGTCAAATACGAAGATAACAGTTAACAGTTCCTTCTCTGTAGTCACATAATTCCTCTGGGCACTGTTAAGGGTACGACTGGTCTAATAGATAGGTTTAAAGATTTTATCCTCCCTTTGTCCTAGGGATGCTCCAACTGCCGTATCGCTTGCATCACACATAAGCTCAAAAGGTTTGTTCCAATCTGGTGCTACCAGAATTGGGGAGGTTATAAGCGTTTGCTTTAATGTGTTGAATGCTTGTTTGCACTCCTCTCCAAATACGAAAGGTACATCCTTTGCAAGTAATTCCGTCAAAGGTCTAGAAACTTTAGAGAAGTCCTTGATAAACCTCCTATAAAATCCTGCGTGGCCAAGAATTGCTCGCAACGTCTTTAAGTTTGTTGGAGGGGATAACTTCTCTATTACCTCTATTTTTTCCGTATCAACCTCCATTCCTTTCTTTGAAATCTTATGACCCAACACGATTCCTTCTGTCACCATGAAATGGCATTTCTCCCAATGAAGTATGATGGGAGTCAACTTCAATGCACTTTTGTATGTGATCTAGCCCCCGTTTATCACTTCATTGGCATGTTTTGGGTAGATTTAGACCTGCTTGAGAGTAATATCGAGAGTTATACGCACGGGGAGTTAAACTGTCATATCGATAGGGAACTCCGCATTTTTGATGATATTTCACTCTTTTCCGAGTACTTTTGTCTTGCGGAATTACGCGTGGTGTTTGTTCATCTATGTTATTGCAGGACTTAGATGACTCGAGGACCCAGAAGGCGATGTTTTGGAATGAGAGACATGTTCGTGGCACGAGAGTTGGATGAAAGCGGAAGAAAAGTCAAGTTTGGAGCAAAATCAAGGCAAACGGGCGTTTGCCTTACCCCAAACGGGCGTCTGCAGTAAACCTGCCTCAAACGGGCGTTTGGAAGAGTCAGACGGACATCCACAGAATTACTACTTCATTCAGAAAGTTGGGTTTTCAGCTGGACGGGCGTCCAAATGACCCCCAAACGGGCGTTTGGATAGGTTCAGCCCGATTCAAGAAGCTCATATAACACAGACGGGCGTTCAGAGAAAGGCAAACACCCATCCACTGAAGACAAAACCCTAATATGATCATATACTCCAGGCGGACGGGCGTTTGGCGCCGACAGCAGTATTTCACCATGCCTGTTCTTTAATCTTTATTTTGACCTATATTGGAGGCATTTTCTGGTCAAGTCGTCTTCATTAAAGTTGTACGGAATTGAACGCGCTTTCCAACGCATCTTGAATCGTTCAAATCGGAGCTCTACACAGCAAGTTATCACCGATTTACTGAAGACGAGTTAAATGGGCCAAGTTGGTCGGCCCAACTAGGTCAAAGTCGTGATTTTCTGCCTATTTAAGAGCATCTAAACCTAATGAAACAATATTCTGACTTTTATTGGCCTAGAATGAGTTCGAGGATGGCTTAGGTGCTCAACCCAGCCGCTTCGGCGGTTGTTATGACAGGTTGACATCTAAATAGCCGGATTAGAGCTCTGGACTAGGCTCCGTATTTCAATTTCTTAGTTTAGATTTTTATATATACATAGTAGAATACGATATTCGATCGATAGCTTGGTGGAGTTCGTGCCTGGGATCATTGTATGAATTAAAGGTTGATATCTTTTGCTGATTTGGGATTCAAAAGTCTTGATCTACAGTGTTTTGATCTTCATTATTGTGAGTATCCTGATTTCGATTTGTTTTCTCTCAATATGGTTTTGATTGTGTAGATCATTAGTTTGATGAAATTTACTCTGGATAAAAGTCTTGATTCAGATCCTTGTTTATGCCGTGTAATAGTAAAAGCTTCGATCTTTTGTCTTGTTCATATACTCCTTGTCCTCTGATTTTAACACAAGTTTTGTATTCGATTCAATCTCCTCGTGGGATCGACCTCGGACTCTGAACGCACTACCTACGATCGACCCGGTTCACCACCGGTTAGAAAGTGAGTTTTGCCTAAGGTTTCGAGTCTTATAAATTGTATTTGATCGAACCGGATTGTGAAAATCCTCACTTATCAACTTGGCGCCGTTGCCGGGGAGATTGTTTGTCGATATCAAAAATTGTGTTAGGTCAAGAGAGCGAAAAAAAATGAAAACATTTTGATATTATGTGCTTAGACTAGGTTTGAATGCAATTTCGGTACTCAACCCAATCCCTTTATGGGGTTGTTATATTAGGTTGATATCTTGTAGGTTGTCCTAGAACTTGGGCCTAGGTTTTTATCGATCTTGTTTTATTTAGATTTCGATAGGAGCCATGGGATGCTGAAGTGATATTGTCCTGAACTCGGTTTGAATACGACTTTGGTACTCAACCCAATCCCTTTATGGGGTTGTTATATTAGGTTGATATCTTGTAAGTCCGGCTAGAACTGGGGCTTAGGGCCTTCGGCTACCATGACTTTTTGAGGGATCTAAAATATCGTGTGTGTGTGTGTGAGGGGTTAAAAAAACAAAATAAAATTGGGGCGCCGTATTTTGGTGTGCACAAGAGAAGTGTGTTGTCAAAAAAAAAATTTGTGTTAGGTCAAACAAAAAAAAATTACAATTAATAAAATAATAATAATAATAAAATACCAGGGCTGCCGATAAAATAATTTTAAAAAAAATTTAGAGAGAACTTTTTGGAATAAAGCAAACTTAGGTGTGTCTAAGAGTAATTCACGATGAATACAGTGAGGAAGTATTTGATTGTGATACATGCTTTCACTACTCGACATGGATGTTTTAATATGACCTCTGTGGCCTTTATATGATATGCGTAGATGTTCTGTTCTTTTACCTTTATGGTTATTTTTCCATCTATTGCGGTCCATGTTGAGTGATTGTTTGTGTTTCGAGTCTACTGATGTGGCATGACTTCTTTATTTTATATCCCCAGTGTATCTATTGCATACTTTTGGCATGTGGACCACATCCTATGCATGTGTTTGCGTTGTTTTCTGTCTATTTGACTTTAGGTATACGGGATGCGCTTATAAGAAGATGTCACGAGATTCGTTCACGCCTTTCGGCCGGGTCTAAAGCTAAGTCTTCTTTCTCTTTCATTCACACACTGAGGACAATGTTTCATTCAAAGTGTTGGGTGGTAGACTTAGCTTGGTTTGAGTTGTACGTTTAAATGTGCCAGTGCAGTAATATACTTAGTCTGTGTCCGTTTTCGAGTCAGATTTTAAAATTTTCCAAGGTTTTAACGTCCGTTTGCATGTTTAAACTTCACATTCTCTTGGTAAACGACTTAGCGAAGTAGTAAATGCTTATAGCAAGACGCTAGGTTTATCTTATAAACGGAAGTTCTTTTGCACGTTTAGCTTCAATTTCATGGGCCTTAGGATCTAGTGAACGATTATGGTAGAATTGAGCACAATTCGACTGCCTAGATCCTATTTTGTAACTTCGAGGTGAAATAGAAGGATTGACCTTGGTAGGACACGGGATGAGAGTCATGGTGCTTCTTTGACACAACCAGAGCCAAATAAGCCAAAATCCCAACATTTTACCCTCGTACCCCCTCTGAGCCTTGAATAGGATGGTCTGACCACCGTCCGACATTTAGCCGTTTGGTTACTTAGCCTGTATTATCCCTAACCCTGAGCTTTATTATTGGTCACATTTCTTTTGATCACCCTACGAGTGGACTTAATTGTTACTTTAGACACACTTGCTGAATCAAGTGTAGGGTGGGAGATGGTGCGTGTTTCGAGAGGAGTTGGTTAGTACGAGCTAATATAATGAAGGGGAGGAGCTCGAGGAATCTATTGTGAGGTTTGATAAAATATAAAGTTGAAAGAATGAAAATGAAAGAAAATGAAACAGAAAAAAAAAGAAAAATAAAGTTTGAATAAAGTTTGAAAAAAGTCAAGGGAGGATGTTTTGAGTAAATGAAAGTATGATGTTAAAGTTGGGGTTGTTTATCAATGAGTATAGAAAGATTGGGGTTGTTTATCAATGAGTATAGAAAGATCGAAGGAGTTTGGTGTGGTTTAGTATGTTTTGAAATAGAGAGTAGATGAGATGATTAGGTTCACTCGTATTTTCTTTTCTCCAGTCCCAAAATTTTCCTTTCGATTAACCCCGTCAAGAGCTTAACGTTATAACCCTTCAAGTCCTACTGGACCGTGTTTAGTCTTGGTTGGTCCCGATTAGTGGAGATGTTATTAAAATGAGCCTTAGTGTAGTCGCGATAGCTAAGCGTCTATAATCCGAACCGGTGATTTGATCTATGACTTGGAAGCTAATTTTCACACATACACATTCCGTTTGTCTGATAACGATTGAGTCAAGATGTTTGCATTCACTGTTTTACTTATCTTTTACTTTGGAATGTGAGTTTTTATACGCATTTGTGAAGTTGATCCCTTGGTCTCTTCTAATACGCCTGTTTACTCGAGGACGAGCAAAGGCTAAGTGTGGGGTTGGTGATGGGAGTCAACTTCACGGCACTTTTGTACGTGATCTAGCCCCCGTTTATCACTTTATTGGCATGTTTTGGGTAGATTCAGACCTGTTTGAGAGTAATATCGAGAGTTATACGCACGGGGAGTTAAACTGTCATATCGATAGGGAACTCCGCCTTTTTGACGATATTTCACACTTTTCCGAGTACTTTTGTCTTGCGGAATTACGCGTGGTGTTTGTTCGTCTATGTTATTGCAGGACTTAGGTGACTCGAGGACCCAGAAGGCGATGTTTTGGAATGAGAGACATGTTCGTGGCATGAGAGTTGGATGAAAGTGGAAGAAAAGTCAAGTTTAGAGCAAAATCAAGGCAAACGGGCGTCTGCGGTAAACCTGCCTCAAACGGGCGTTTCGAAGAGTCAGACGGACGTCCACAGAATTACTACTTCATTCAGAAAGTTGGGTTTTCAACTGGACGGGCGTCGAAATGACCCCCAAACGGGCGTTTGGATAGGTTCAGCCCGATTCAAGAAGCTCCTATAACACAGACGTGCGTTCAGAGAAAGGCAAACGCCCATCCACTGAAGAAAAAACCCTAATATGATCATATTCTCCAGGCGGACGGGCGTCTGCCATGAACCAGACGGGCGATTGGCGCCGACAGTAGTATTTCACCATGCATGTTCGTTAATCTTTATTTTTACCTATCTTGGAGGCATTTTCTGGTCAAGTCGTCTTCATGAAGGTTGTAGGGAATTGAACGAGCTTTCCAACGCATCTTGAATCGTTCAAATCGGAGCTCTACACAGAAAGTTATCACCGATTTACTGAAGACGAGTTAAATGGGCCAAGTTGGTCGGCCCAACTAGGTCAAAGTCGCGATTTTCTGCCTATTTAAGAGCATCTAAACCTAATGAAACAATATTCTGACTTTTATTGTCCTAGACTGAGTTCGAGGACGGCTTAGGTGCTCAACCCAGCCGCTTCGGCGGTTGTTATGACAGGTTGACATCTAAATAGCCGGATTAGAGCTCTGGACTAGGCTCCGTATTTCAATTTCTTAGTTTAGATTTTTATATATACAGTGTAGAATACGATATTCGATCGATAGCTTGGTGGAGTTCATGCCTGGGATCATTGTATGAATTAAAGGTTGATATCTTTTGCTGATTTGGGATTCTAAAGTCTTGATCTACAATATTTTGATCTTCATTATTGTGAGTTTCCTGATTTCGATTTGTTTTCTCTCAATATGGTTTTGATTGTGTAGATCATTAGTTTGATGAAATTTACTCTGGATAAAAGTCTTGATTCAGATCCTTGTTTATGCCGTGTAATAGTAAAAGCTTCGATCTTTTGTCTTGTTCATATACTCTTTGTCCTCTGATTTTAACACAAATTTTGTATTCGATTCAATCTCCTCGTGGGATCGACCTCGGACTCTGAACGCACTACCTACGATCGACCCGGTTCACTGCCGGTTAGAAAGTGAGTTTTGCCTAAGGTTTCGAGTCTTATAAATTGTATTCGATCGAACCGGATTGCGAAAATCCTCACTTATCAAAGTACAAGGTTGGTCTCTTCACATCTCATCAGCACTCTACTCAGGTTGTCCAAGAATTTATCAAAGGTATCTCCAAATATAGAGAAATCATCCATGAAAATTTCCAGAAAATCCTCCACCATGTCTGCAAATAATGACATGCACCTTTGGAAAGATGCTGGTGTATTACAAAGTCCATAAGGCATGCGATTGTATGCAAAGGTTCCATAGGGATAGGTGAAAGTTTTTTTCTCTTAGTCCTCAAGGGCAATATGGATCTGATAGTAACCAGAATATCTATCTAAGAAACAATAAAAGCATGACCGCTTAATCTCTCTAGAATCTGGTCAATGAATGGTAGGGAAAATGATCTTTACGAGTTGCGTCATTCAGTTTCCTGAAATCAATGCAAACTCGATGTCCAGTAATTAGTCTCACATGGATTAACTCATCAAACTCAATTAGGTTGTATAGTGAATCATCCTTTCTTGGGCACCACATAAATCGGGCTTACCCATTCAGTGTCTGCAATTGGGAAAATGATTCTCATTTCCAACATCTTTATGATCTTTTCCTTAACAACATCCTTCAGTTGTGGCGTCAGCCTCCTTTGAGGTTGTGCTACCGCTTTCTTCTCAGCGTCTACAGAGATCTTATGCATGCACACCGATGGGCTTATTCCTTTAATATCTGCAATTGTCCACTCAAACGCTCCCTTATGCTCTTTCAGTACTCTTAAAAGTTTCTCCTCCTCTAAAGATGATAGTAACGAAGAAATTATGAGCGGGAGAGTATCATCTTGTAAGTATACGTACTTCAGGTGAGATGGCAAAGGTTTCAATGTTAAGTTCATTGGTGGCTCTTCTAGTGATGAAATTAACAGCTTACTGTTGAAAAAGTGTCCTAAACCCAATCGGGTTGGACCGGATCCAACCGGGTCGGATCATTTCTACTATTTCTTTATGTTTATACATATATTAAATGGCTTTTTTGTTGTCATATATTTGTTCTTTTAAAGAACCAATTATGAATTGTTATATGATAACGTCCTTAGTATTAAACGGTGATAAAGAAACCATGATAGGCGATTATGGTTGATGAGATCTCTAATCACTTTAATAAGTTTGATACTTAAATGTCTCTAGGCTGATGTACTATTAAACAGAGCATTGATAGTACGAACATGCTAGCACGGATTAGATGTCTTCTGTCTTTAAAGGCAGGGATAGATCTCGTCTATCGAAGTGTAGAGACACTCGGACTGTATGTGGACGTGTATTGGAGAATGCATAAGTTAGACTGACCCACTTACGTTGTTAAGTGTCACACTATGTGACGGTTGTGTAATTATCCTTAGGACCGGAGTCTACATGGCATCACGGTGTGGATTGTCATGTGTTGGAAATAAAATTTATGTTTTGATGATAATTCATCTTATTTATTATAATGTTATCTTAACCCCATTGATGAAGTGCTGAAGCCAGCAGTTATAGTGGAAAGCTAAAAGATGTCTAGAACTGAATGTATAAGTTTTATTAGAGTCTAATTTTTGTATAAGTTACATCAGACAAGCACTGTAATTGATAGTGTGTCGTAAAACTGAAAACTGGGAATCAATTAGAAAACTGGAAATCATCAAGACAAACAAACTGACTCAGAATACACCTTCTGAAGAAGGTAAGTTCGCTAAGAGTTACAGACTCGGTTGGCTTATCTAGAAGATGGAAGAACTGAGGGACACAAACTCAGTTATTGAAGAATGAAGAACTGAGGGCTCAAACTCAGTTATGAAGATTAAAAGTCAAGACTGTAAAGTTGAACTTCAGGCAAGATTGTGGTGATCAGAACTGACTTTATGGATCTTTTATGAAGACCTAAGAATCATAAGGACAATGAATTCTTAGATGATAAATGTATCATGGTGTACTCTGATTAAGTCAATTATAATCAGATAAAAACTGGAGTACTGATTTTTGAAGAAGAATAAAATCTCAGTTAATGCTCCAAGTCAGTTAGGAAACTGATAGATGAAAAACGAAAAGGAAACTCCGTTTTATAAGTCCAGCCATCCAACAAACTGAAAGTACAATCGAACGTTGTAAAGAAAGAAATTTCATTGGATGAGTCACTGACACGGCAGGAACGGTCAGAAAATATAACCATTGCAAGATATACGTTGATACAATTCAAATCAAAGTCAGATGAACGTTGGACTTCACACTATAAATAGAAGACTTTGCACAAACAAAAAAAAAGATGAGAAGAGACTAAGAATATATACAAGAATCAACAAGCAATTTGTGCACTCTATTTGAATTGTTATCATCTCTGAACTATAACAAGATCATATCTAGTATTTCTTCAAGTGTTCAAAGCTACAAAGAATTTATCAAGAATTCAACACTCTGAAGAACCACCAACAAGAATCAATTTATTGATTCTCAGCCCAACTGGGAAGGTTTTGTCAAGGACAGTTTAGACTGTGAAGCAAACCGGGAAGGTTTTGTCAAGGACAGTTGTGACAAGCAGTCGGGTAGACTGTGTTTGTGGTGGTAGCTGGTGAAGAGGCAATCCTACCCTCTAAGGACCAGTGGTTCAAGCATTTGGAGAGCAGCAATTCTACCCGTTCTACAATTGTTTAGATAGTGAAGCTAGGGATTAGCCAAGGACTATTGTTTAGGACTTTTTGTAACAGTTCACCTCAAGAAGTTCGAGTGGAATTTTCCTCCGCACCACAGGAGAAGAGAGGACGTACAGGATTACACCACCTGGAACCTCTATAACATCCGCCTTATTTACTTTACGCATTTACTTATTTATTTAGCATTTACTTATAGCATTGTGATACTTGATTGTTATACATCTCACAGTCACAACTGACACTCACCAGAATTCAGTTCACAACACTCAGTTTTCACAACAGAATAACAAGATCAATATAAATGCTAAAATTATATCCGCCGCCGCTTGACTCGGTTTCGGCTTAAGTCGGTTTGACTTAATCTCGGCTTAGTCGGCTCAACTCCACACAAGTTTTATCGAACCCTAATCTGTTTTAAATTCGGTTTTTGGTGACAAGTTTATTCACCCCCTCTAAACTTGTGTCAGCCTTTCCAAGGGACCAACAATTGGTATCGAGCAATGTTTCTTTAACCAGATATCATTTGCTCGTTATCCTCTAGTTGTTCTTATTTGAAAGCTCAGTTTTAAATTAATCTACTGTCAGTCTTCACTCACTCACAATGGATAACAATCAATATGCAAGACAAATGCTTATGTGCAACATGGACAGATTTGATGAATACAAACGTCGTATGCAGGCATTCCTAGCAGCTACTCATGATGAAATGATGGATGTACTCACTGATGGACCAATCCAGATCACCTACATGCAAACTGAAGGTGACAGACAAGTTCGAGTTCCAAAGATCGCAAGCGAAACAATCTCAACAATGTTGCCATGGACTTTATCCTCAGAACCCTTGACATCAACATGTACTTGAAGGTGAAAGAATGCACAACTGCCAAAGAAATGTGGGACAAACTTCAGTTAGTTTGTGAAGGAACAGATTCAATCAAGGAAAATAAAATTTCCGTTGCAAAGCAAAAGTTTGAGAATTTCAAGATGAAATCGGAGAAACCATTGATCAAATGGAGACAAGATTCAAGTGCTATTATGGATGAACTAGATCTACTTAAGATTGAATACTCAAAGAAAGTCATCAACACTAGAATATTGAAGGCATTGCCAATGTCTTTGGAAAATGAAGGTCAACTGCTATGGAAGAATCCAGGAGACTTGATGTAGAAGATTCATTCAAGATCTTTTCGGATCGAAATTTATGAATTCGGTGAAGATTTCACAACCACAACCGCAATAATCAAAGCTCGGAAGAACCAAAGACCACAAAGACTTGCAAAGAAGGCATCAAATGAGATTCAAGAAAACTCATCTAACAATATTCATGAATTGGATGAAATGGAAGAACAAATGGCTCTAATGATGAACATAATTCGAAGAATTAAGAGTGGACATCCAGTCACTCAAAAGTTCATCAAAAGGACTCCTGAGAAAAGAAAAGACGATGAATACCTCTGTTTCAACTGCAAGAAACCAGGACACTATAAAGCTGAATGTCCAGAACTGATCAAGAAGACACCACCAAGGAGAGTTGGTAGAAGAGCACTTCTTGCTTGGAGATGAATCGGATTATGAAGCCGGTACTGAAAGATTATCAGATGACACATCTTTAATGGCACACATGGAAGATCCAAATGAGGTATGTGAATCAAACTCTAAATACTCCTCAGCTCAGATTTCCATGATGAATGCATGTTCTTCGACTGCTGACTCCAATCCAAAAAATCTAGAATTAGAAGAAACTCTTGATGAATTGATGAATCAGCTAGTAACCATACAAGCTGGTTATGAATCAATCAAAGCTGAAAAAGAAAGTCTAATTCTTGAAGTTGAAAGATTGAAGTCTGAACTAAAAATGTTGAAACTGACTAAAACTGATAAAGGAAAGATTCAGCATCGATCGATCTTCATCGACGACGGCAAGAAGAAAGAATCGAATCGTTTGCTCAATCAAGTTCAATTACTGGATTCAAATCAGGAAAGCCATATGGAGACAAAACTGGGTTAGGAATTGATACACAGCAATCTTCGAAGAATGGAACTAGCAAAGCCCTGGGCTGAGTACCAAAACTGGTATTAAGTTTGTAGTTGAGCAAGTTCCACAAACTGAGAAAATTGCTGAACCAATAAAGCCAGTATCACACAGGATAAATCAGTTTTCTAAGAAGACAACTGTATCTACCTACAAAACTAAATCAAATGGTAGACCAGCTATATTCAATGGAAACCGACACGGCAAATCAACTGCCAGATCCACAAAAACCAATGAAGTCAGTAACCAGAAAAATTACAATCAAAACAAATCCAAGAATGTCAATCATTCAAAGATTCACACATTCAAGGGGAAAGGAAGGTTATATCCCTCTGATGATGATTGGAATTTTACTGAATTTGGTATTAAAACTAATAATGACAATCATTCCAGACCGAAAACTTATCACAAGTTTCGGTCAAAACTAAGAGAGGACTAATCTCGGTTCTCGGTATAAGTCACGATACAAAGGTCAATATAGACCTCGGTACGAGAAGGAATGATGGTTATCACTCCGGCTTTAATAACAAAAATCAACATGGAAACAAATTACGATCGAAGATTCGAGAAATCATATAAATAAGACACGGTCAAACATAGATGCTATGGGAGTGTGGCTTACATATATGAAAACAAGTGCAACAATATCCGAAGAATTCCAAAAGGATATATTCCCAGAGTTGTACTGACAACTGACCCTCATGGACCCAAACTGAGTTGGGTACCTAAAAATTTCTAATTTTCACTGCAGGATATATGGTACTTTGACAGTGGTTGCTCTAGACACATGACAATGAGCAAAGACTATCTCAGTAATTTTGTTGAAAAGAATGGACCAAAAGTTAATTTTGGAAGTAAAGATAAACCATGTTACACCAGAGGCTTTGGCACCTTAATCAGAAATGGACTTACAATCAAGAATGTATCCTATGTAGAAGGACTACACTACAATCTACTCAGCACAAGTCAATTTTGTGATATGGGATACAAAGTTACTTTTGATAAAGAATTCTGCGTTGTCATCAGCGAATCAGCTTATCAAGTTGTCCTAGCCGGAAGAAGAAAGGAAAACATGTATGTGGTAGATTGGACAACAGCCGTCGCTGAAACTTGTTTCCTTGTGCATACCAAATCAGAAATCAGTTGGCTGTGGCACAAGGAACTGAGTCATCTCAACTTTGATGACATCAATACACTTGTTAAGAAGCAGCTAGTCATTGGACTACCAGAGATATCATATAAGAAGGACAGCTTATGTGATGCGTGTCAACAGGGAAAACAAACAAAGGCAAGTTTCAAGACTAAGTCTCAGCATTCAACAACCAGACATCTAGAATTGCTACATATGGACTTATTTGGACCTATTACACCAATTAGTATCAGGGGAAAGAAGTATACATTGGTGGTAGTAGATGATTTTTCAAGATATACCTGGGTAATCTTTCTAACCAAGAAAAGTGAAACCAAGCAAAAACTCACAGAACTTCTTAAGAGACTTCAGAATCAGAAAGGAGTTTCAGTTGTGAAGATAAGATCTGATAAAGGAACTGAATTCCTCAACAGTGTGATTATTGAATATTGTGAAGAAAATGGTGTTTTGCACCAACTTGCTGCCACATGAACACCCCAACAAAATGGTGTAGCTGAAAGAAGAAACAGAACTCTCAAAGAAGCTGGAAGGACTATGATTTGTGAAGCTAGACTACCTGAAAGATATTGGGCAGAAGCAGTAAACACAGCTTGTTACACTCAGAACAGAGCTCTCATGAACAAGAGACATGAAAAGACTCCTTATGAAATTTGGAATGGAAGAAAACCAAATGTTTCATACTTTCATGCGTTTGGAAGCAAATGTTTCATACACAATAATGGAAAAATCAACTTCACGTTTTTCAACCCAAAGCTGATGAAGGAATTTTCCTAGGATATTCAAGTGTCAGCAAAGCATTCAGAGTATTGAATAAGAGGACACTCAAGCATGAAGAATCAATACATGTAGTATTTGATGAACCAAATTTTCCTGGTGAAACAACTGAAGACCAACCAGAACCAGTTCCGCAGTCTCAGTTACCAATCACACCAGAACCTGTTTCAGTTGATGTTGGAAGACTACAAATTTCAGAATGTTCAGATCAAGATCAGCCTGAGTTTCCAACTACTCAACAACTTGAATCAGACTCAGTTGAACAAATTCAAGAACCAGTTTTGAAGAATCAGTTGAACAAAATACAAATCAGCTGATACAAACTCACACACATCAATGGATAAGAGATCATCCTGAAGAACAAGTTATTGGTGATACTCAAACTGGAGTTCGAACAAGACATCAACTAGATGCGATGATAGCATGCTTTCTATCTCAATCGGAACCTAAAGAACTTGAAGAAGCCTTGAAAGATCCAGACTGGATATTTGCTATGCAAGAAGAACTAAATGAATTTGAGAGAAATCAAGTATGGGAACTGGTAGATAAACCAGTTCATGTCAATATCATTGGAACCAAATGGGTTTTCAGAAATAAACTTGATGAAGATGGAAATGTCATTAGAAACAAAGCCAGACTAGTAGCCAAAGGATACTCTCAAGAAGAAGGCATAGATTTTGATGAAACTTACGCACCAGTCGCAAGACTAGAAGCAATCAGACTTTTTCTTGCTTATGCGGCTCACAAGAAATTCAAAGTTTATCGATGGATGTTAAAAGTGCGTTTCTAAATGGAATTCTTGAAGAAGAAGTGTATGTTCTACAACCACCTGGATTTGAAATCAAGGATCAAACTGATAAAGTTTTCAGACTAAGGAAAGCTCTTTATGGACTTAAACAAGCACCAAGAGCTTGGTACGAAACTCTGTCTCAATTTTTAGTAGATAACGGATTTATCAAAGGAACAATCGACAAAACATTATTCAGGATGAAGAATGGAGAAGATACTCTACTTGTTCAAATTTATGTTGATGATATCATCTTTGGATCAGAAAATGAACAGCTATGTGAGAAATTTGCAAGTTTGATGAAAAGCAAATTTCAAATGAGTATGATGGGAGAATTAAATTATTTCCTAAGATTGCAAGTTAAACAACTAGCCGATGGAATCTTCATTCATCAAACCAAATATACAAGAGAACTTATCAAAAAGTTTGGTATGGAGAAATCTACAGGAATTTCTACACCAATGGGGACCAACATAAGATTAGATGAAGATAAAGAAGGTAAAGATGTTGATCAAACACTCTACAGAAGGATGATTGGAAGCTTACTCTATCTTACAGCAAGTAGGCCAGACATATCTTTTACTGTCGGTGTTTGTGCAAGATTTCAGTCAAGACCAAAGGAAAGCCATCTCACAGTTGTGAAAAGAACTTTGAAATATCTAAAAGACACGATGGAGTTGGTATTTGGTATTCGAAAGAAGGAGAATTCAAGCTAATTTCTTACTCGGATTCGGACTATCTTTGGATGCAAAGTGGACGAGAAAAAGCACATCGGGCACATGTCGGTTATTAGGAAATAGACTTGTGTCATGGTTTAGCAAGAAGCAAAACTCAATCTCAACTTCAACGACGGAAGCCGAATATATAGCACCGGAAGTTGTTGTGCTCAAGTTTTATGGATCGACAACAATTAAGAGACTATGGGATAGAAGAAGGAACAATTCCCATAATGTGTGATAACACAAGTGCAATTGCAATTACGATAATCCAGCTTTTACATTCAAGAACAAAGCACATTGATGTTCGTCACCACTTTATAAGAGATCATGCAAGAGAAGAAGGATATAACGGTTCTTTATGTACCTACTGAAGATCAGTTGGCAGACATCTTTACTAAGCCACTGGACAAAGAGAGATTTGCAAAATTAAGAACTAAGTTGGGAATAATCAAAGTCAGTTAAGCCAGAGATTCGTCAAGGGGATTAATCTTTGTTATGTTGGGTGCGCTCACTTAACAGATTAGTCATTGACATCAACAATCTCAAACTGACAAATTGGAAGAATTTGACAAAACTGAACAATTTGATAGGAACTGAATTATCTATAAAACTGACCTCAACATCAGTTTTCACTTTATTCAAATTTGGTCAAAGGTTGATAAGATAGAATCAACAGCGGTTATATCGCATTAAATTGCCACAGTTCTTTTTGTCAGGATTTCGTTTGTACACCCCACGATTGTCAGAAAGCAGTACATGTATCGGTTATCAAAACTATCATGGAATTTGAAAAGTTGTACCATTCAACCGCCAGAATATCCTACCTATTTATTCAATCTCTGTTCACACTATTTTTCTTATTAAGAAAAACCGACTCTTTTCAAACCTACCCTTCAAAATCAAATTTCTTTGTGTTCACACTCAAACATGGCCACCACAAATGATTCGAAAGACAGACGATTAATCACAGAGCTGGATGAACTAACACTCTAATTGTATGAAGCTATGTGTCAAAACACTCTATTAGCCAGCTGTATACGAGACAAAATCGAAAAGCAACCAGGATTGAACAACATTCTCGAAGTTCGCTTCAAAGAAAAACGAGATGTGGAAGGTATTTTGCGCTTTTGGCAAAATATGCGATTAATCGTGGGACTCCTTGATTACTACGGTTCGTGGAGATCGCATTGTGTTCAATGAAAGAGTTATGAGATCACTCTTTGGGTTCGCAAATACAACAGCAACTTCAACAGAGTTAGCAACCCTACCATTGGAGAAAGAAGCTTTTCTCGCAATGATTACTTCGTCTACAGAACAAATCGTACCTGGTGTTCATGTCGACAAAATCAAGCCGGAATTTGGACATCTCAGCAGATGGCTCAGCGAACATGTCATTGGAAAATCCAAAGGGATTAATATACTTTCGGAAGAAAATATTTTGCTGATGAACATAATCTGGGACAACATAGAATTTAATTGGGCAGGTTATATAGTCAATCAATTCAAGAAGCAATATTTAGCTGAATTAGAAAGTATGGCAAAAGCCCAAGCTGAAGGACAAGTAACTGATGGCAGATTCCGACTGAAGAAAACTCTTAGTGGAATCCTTCAGTTTTATTTGGAAAGAATTAAGGAAGGGAAGCAAGCAAGGGAAACTGTGACATCAAAGGAAATCACAGAAACAACTTTCTAACATGAAGCAAAACAGTCAACTGTGTCTCAGCAGCAAACTGAACACAGAGGGACCAAGAGAAAATCAGAATCCACAGAAGAAAGATCGGTTGTAAGATGCTTGTACCACGAAATCTCAAGTGAGATAGCACCTACCGAGGGGAACAACAATTGACAACGAAGATACTCAAGAGAATGTCACTTTGCTAACCTTACTTCTCAAACACAACGACGATCGAGTTCAACAATCGGCACCAGTCTTCGAAGCTGACAAAGTCATAAGGCTGATGAAAATGAAACTTCAACCAGAAGATTCTCGTGATGCCAGTTTACAGACTGAAGAAAAATCACTCTTGGATAAATTGGAAGTAAGAGATCTTTACTCTCTGTTTCCTTTTAAGGAATTTCTTGACAATTGTTTCAAAAGGTTTACTGAGTTAGCAAACAGAAGTGAATCAGGCACATCATCTAAAGACAGTTCCCAGAAAAAGGATGATGATGATCATGATAAGTCAAGAAAAAAAGCTGATGATACTACAGTTTTGCAAGAAATCACTCAATCACAACATCCAGTAACGCAAACTGTACCACAGCAAGAAGCATTGTCAGTTGAAAACCAGACAACTGTCAATCAGCAAGCAGGTGATGAAATCAGACAACTGATGGTTATTGATACTCAGGACAAGGATCAAGTGGAAGCTACATATGATCCCTCTGATTTTCTATCTAAGGAGGAATTGGCCAAAGTTCATGAAAACTTGAAAATAGTACTCAGTCAAAGAGATACACAGAATGGTCTTTTATCAAACATCTCTGGATATCTTGATTATAGAACTAGAACTGATGTTTCGGTTCATGCAAGACTAGAGATGATTCACAAATCAAGTTCAAGTTCTGCTTTAGAGATTGTCTTACTCAAACAACAACTTGAAGATTCAACCGCTGTAGATAGAGAAATTCATGCTCAAGCTCATTAGCATATTAATCAGCATATCTACGGGTTAGAAGCTCAACTTAAGGAAGTACTTGCTTCTCAACGACAAATTTCAGAAGATCAAAAAGCAACCCATGCCCTGGTAGATCAGTTGTATGATGCCAAAAAGGGGGAAGCTAAAGAAGAAAAGCTGAAATTACTCAAAGAAATGAAGCGACTTGAAGAAGAACTACAAAGATACATATCAGATCCTAAATTTTTGCAGAAAGAGTTAACTGAAGATCAACTTATTGCAAAATACAATCAACCTGGAGACAGAAGAGTTACTCTTACAAAGGATCTGTGGACACAGTTTATCAAAGACTACAATCCTATTAAAGCCAAATACAAGGACAGAACATTTGAGGAATCCTTGAACTACTTTTTGTCTGATATTTACTCAAAGCAAAAAATTGCACAACATAAGAAGAATCGAAGGATTGAAGATAAACTGAAGATTAAAGACAAGGTTGAACAAATGAAAACCGATCTAACAGAATTTGAAAAGTACTATTTGGAGGACTCAAGCTTACCCAAGCTAATTCAATGGAGAAGATGGAAAGAAAGTAGTCAAGTTGACTACAACAAGACCTTTTCAAAGGAAGACTCCAAACTTGAAGAAGATTTTCGTTTGTATGACAAGGCAAAAAGATATGACTCAGTCATGCAAAAAACTAAGAAGAAGCTCAGTCTTTAATCATAGATATTTGAACAAAATGCATGTATCCAGTTTTTGCTCATTCTATTGAAAACCAGTTTTACATTGTTTCTTATTGTTTTGATCTTTAAGCTTTTCTTTTAGGGAGAGTTTTGGCATCATCAAAAAGGGGGAAATTGTTGGAAATAAAATTTATGTTTTGATGATAATTCATCTAATTTATTATAATGTTATCTTAACCCCATTGATGAAGTGTTGAAGCCAGCTGTTATAATGGAAAGCTAAAAGATGTCTAGAACTGAATGTATAAGTTTTATTAGAGTCTGATTTTTGTATAAGTTACATCAGACAAGCACTGTAATTGATAGTGTGTCGTAAAACTGAAAACTGGGAATCAATTAGAAAACTCGGAAATCATCAAGACAAACAAGCCGACTCGAATACACCTACTTGAAGAAGGTAAGTTCGGCCGAGAGTTACGGACTCGGTTGGCTTATCTAGAAGATGGAAGAACTGAGGGACACAGACTCAGTTATTGAAGAATGAAGAACTGAGGGCTCAAACTCAGTTATGAAGATTAAAAGTCGAGACTGTAAAGTTGAACTTCAGGCAAGATTGTGGTGACCTGAACTGACTTTATGGATCTTGTATGAAGACCTAAGAATCATAAGGACAATGAATTCTTAGATGATAAATGTATCATGGTGTACACGATTAAGTCAATTATAATCAGATAAAAACTGGAGTACTGATTTTTTAAGAAGAATAAAATCTCAGTTAATGCTCCAAGTCAGTTAGGAAACTGATAGATGAAAAACTGACAAGGAAACTCAGTTTTATAAGTCAGCCATCCAACAAACTGAAAGTACAATCGAACGTTGTAAAGAAAGAAATTTCATTGGATGAGTCACTTACACAGCAGGAACGGTCAGAAAATATAACCGTTGCAAGATATACGTTGATACAATTCAAATCAAAGTCAGATGAACGTTGGACTTCACACTATAAATAGAAGACTTTGCACAAACAAACAAAAAAAGATGGGAAGAGACTAAGAATATATACAAGAATCAACAAGCAATTTGTGCACTCTATTTGAATTGTTATCATCTCTGAACTATAACAAGATCATATCTAGTATTTCTTCAAGTGTTCAAAGCTACAAAGAATTTATCAAGAATTCCACACTCTGAAGAACCACAAACAAGAATCAATTTATTGATTCTCGGCCCAACTTTGATTCTATTTCAAAGGTTTAGGCGTGAAGCAAACCGGGAAGGTTTTGTCAAGGACGGTTGTGACAAGCGATCGGGTAGACCGTGTTTGTGGTGGTAGGCGGTGAAGAGGCAATCCTACCCTCTAAGGACCAGTGGTTCAAGCATTTGGAGAGCAGCAATTCTACCTGTTCTACAATTGTTTAGATAGTGAAGCTAGGGATTAGCCAAGGACTATTGTTTAGGACTTTTTGTAACTGTTCACCTCAAGAAGTTCTAGTGGAATTTTCCTCCGCACCACAGGGGAAGAGAGGACGTACGGGATTACACCACCGGAACCTCTATAACATCCGCCTTATTTACTTTACGCATTTACTTATTTATTTAGCATTTACTTACGCATTGTGATACTTGATTGTTATACATCTCACGGTCACAACCGACACTCACCGAAATTCAGTTCACAACACTCAGTTTTCACAACAGAATAACAAGATCAATATAAAGGCTAAAATTATATCCGCTGCCAGTTGACTCAGTTTCAGCTTAAGTCAGTTTGACTTAATCTCAGCTTAGTCCGCTCAACTCCACACAAGTTTTATCTGAACCCTAATCTGTTTTAAATTCAGTTTTTGGTGACAAGTTTATTCACCCCCCTCTAAACTTGTGTCAGCCTTTCCAAGGGACCAACATCATGCTTTGACACTATTGAGGTTTTCCTTAGCCACGGGGCGATCATGCGGTAGTGATTGAGTGTGATACTGAAGCATGCAGAGTATACATGTTTGGTCGTCCGGAAATCACGTACCCTATTAGTAAGGGTGAATATCCGACAGGGCCTTCTTATAAGGATTGTCTTACTCACGTGAATCTTTGCAAAGTGGAAGTAAATGAGTTACTTCGAGAGCGCATGATATCCAGATTATAAGATACGGTCGTTGATGTTTGACACTCGACGTACGACCGTATGGAAATTAATACAGCGATAGGATTCTATTACACGGTAATTGTTTCACATGAAAGGTAGTAGTCATTACATTTGACTCTTCCGATGATTGGGGGTCACCCCGTGATCGTTAGGCATAAATGGCATTTTCGTAAATTGAATATTGTGTCTACGGCCAACACATTCGGAAGCCTATCGGGTCACACACATATGAACATCAAGTCGGATTAAAATACGGTATAGCGATAACCAAATAAGTAAAGAATTTGTCTCATACTATAAAGGTTATAGTGGTAAATTAAAATGGTGGTATTTATTTATTATGATAAATATAATACAAGATATTAATTATGTTGGTTAATTAAATGTATATATAATAGATATGTATTTCGAAATATATATATATATATATATATATATATATATATATATATATATATATATATATATATATATATATGATATACATGTATTTTGTGATTTAATTAATCATAGTATTATATTAATTAAAGAAAATCTCAATTCCCAAATTAGTGGGGAAAGGGACGCCATTTTAAAGTGTTTTGGATACATTTTAATTTTGCAATTTAATTAATAAGATTACCATAATATTCATATTAGATATTAATTGATTTTAAAAAAGTAGATTTATAAAGATATATTCAATATAAGATATTGTCAATATATATCTTAGGAAAAATATTTAATATAAGATATTGAATATTAATGAGTAAATCAATCAAATGTATTTTCCTTATTTTATTAGAAATGGTTTTCTTTCTCCCCAATCTACTAGGAAGCTAATCCCAATCAGATTGGGAAGGGCTAGGGGCACATGTCACCCTATTTAAGGGAGGCTTGACTAGCTTTTTTGTACAACACAATTCCAAGAGCTAATAGTTCTGATGAAAAATAGAGAGTTTCTTAGAGAGATATTAGAGAGAGAGAAAATGCCGATCTAGCAACCGGATTTTTCTAGTAGCAATCCATGATGGGATTCCGGCGGGTTGTTCGTGTGGATCACCGGTAGAGGCCAAACGCTTGGGCGGCTCCGTGCATCACTACTCTCATTAGACGGTCAAAACGTCGATCTTTTAGATCAACCAAGGTAATCGCCGTCTACTAGCTTATTGTTTATTGCTTAAATGAAGTCGATCCTGGTCAAAGGAAATAAAATTTTGAATTCCGCTGCCTTCCCGCGTAGATTTCCTAACAGTGGTATCAGAGAGAGCTTCGAGCTTAAGCAATAAGCATGTTAATTTGCGTAGTAATTAGTCGATAGATGCAAGATCTAGATTCGCGATAACGAAAAAATAATAATATTCGGGTAGGGAGCTCGGCCGACTGGCGGCGGCTCCCAACCATGCGGCGGCCGGCGGCACCCCTAAGGTGCTGCCGTCGGCTGGTTGTCTCGTGGCGGTCCCGATTTTTTTTTTCGTTTTGCGATATTTATATAGTACATTGATATATCCTTTGTTTATTTGTGTATGTGGCTAACCAATGGTTCAAATAGTTTGGGCCATTGGGATGCCACATGGCATTAAAATAATAATGGCCTTTCCAAACTTCGTTTAGAATAGGCCTAGGCCCTTTCTAAATATTTGATTTGGGAAAATGCCTAGGCCTAGGTCACTTTCAAAATTTTGATTTTGAAAAGTGGCCAGGCATATAACCAAAATATTGGTCTTTTCAAATTTTATTTGGAATAGGCTTAGGCCCTTTCGAAAAAATTTATTTGGGAAAAAGCCTAGGCCTAGGCCACTTTCAAAATTTTGATTTTGGAAAGTGGCCAAGCAGTTAACCAAATCTTGTGTGGAAAGATGCCTTTTGGTTTAGGAAACCAAAGGCATTCCTTTTGGTTAAGAACCAAATGGAAAGGAAACAAAAGAGACCTTTTAATTTGAATATTTCCAAATTAATAAAAAATTAAAATCGATTTAAAATTAAATGTTAATTTTATTTTCGATTTAAATCATTTAATTAATTAAAAGTTAATTGATTATTTGATATGATAAAATAAGACTTATAAGTAGTTAATAATTTGATATTTTTCATAAGATATAATTGTATGGATTAGATGTGTAGATATAATATGATTGTATGGACCCCGATTGATCATTGACTCGGCCAATATGATTGATGTGAATGATTTTTTTTCTGTTGGTTTTTAAAATTGTCCTAGACCGTTATGAAGAACGCGGCCTAGTTTTTTTTTTTTGCATTATCCCATTCCCGTTAGCCCCCCCCCCCCCCCGTGCAGCTGGTGTATTTATTTTATTAGATAAATTTTATGTAATAAGAATAGAGCGGAAGATGATGACCAAAGAAAGAAGAAAAATAAAGATGTCACTGGAGAATGGATCATTAAAGATCCTTTTGGCGGTTGCAGCTACCTTTAGATTGTGACCCGCGGTTTCGTCATTTTGTATTCGAAACAGCACCTAGGAAGTGTCCATGATCATATCGGTTACTTTACGCATTTATTTATTTTGTGCTTGTATTTATTTTATATGATACAATATATGCATAACTAGGCACGATCTAAATGAATGTGTAGGATGTATGTCTATAGAGATAGATATACATAATGTGACCATAATTTAAATTAATTAAGAGAATTAATTCGAAATTAATTATGTGAATTAATTTGAAAAATTACACCCACAACAAAAATCGAGTTATATTTGTCTTCCAATATTATAATGACGGTGAAGAGCCTTTGTTCGGATCCAACTGATCGGCCCTCGTCGGGAGTTTACCTACCTCGGGTATTTCGTCTTCATCGCGATATGATAATTATGAGATCTCATGAATATTTGGGTTACGACTCGACTAAGAATCTTGCGGTGATTGTCCCTCGTCAGGTCTGTCTGATTTTAGAGACAAGGGGTTGACTATCACATAAGATGTGAATTGTCAAAGAGTTGACTAGTCAACCACCAAGAGTCACATAGAGATGTGATTGGGTAAAGGGTTACCTGCCTTTCGAATTATTCCGGTTGATCGGCCCTCGTCGGGAATCGGGGTAACTAGATGGGATCTTGGCCACTAAAGAATTTTTTAAAGATTCTCGAAAGTCAATTAGGAGGAGTTGACTAGTGGGAGCAAAATCATAAACCAAAAGACCATTTTTGATTTTGTGTGTATAAACAACAACACTCTTTTATCTTTATTTTTATGTTGTAGTTTTAGCAAACTTTATATTTATATTTTAATTCTCGATTAGTAAAACCAAATTGTGACTGTTGCCTTTTGAGAAATGTTCTCAAGTATGGTTAAATAATTTTAATCATTTTAAAATAAGCAACCCCGTTTTAGTAGTTAGAAACAAGGAGACTACATATTTGATGGAGCGCTCCAAGACATTAATTATTAATGAAAAGTGAAAGCTCATGATATGATTAAATCCTTTGAAATAAATTTCAACGAATTAATCATATATTGGATACGATCCAATATGATCATCCAGTCATACGATGATAATTAATTACAACATTGAATAAGAATGACCGCATCGAATTTTGGAAAGGTTTTTTCAAAATTGTAAGATTTAAGTGTTAACTTAATTCTTTAATCATTGTTTAAAGGTTAGTTAAATAGTCAATGTTTTGAATACGATTCAAAAAGGTTAAATAAACTATTTAATAAACTTTAGATCTTCTTTATGAAAGGAAATTAAAGACATAGCTCTTGTGATCTTTCTTAAGTCTTATGAAGACTACAATAAGAAATATTTTACAGGTGCTTAAGGGATTAAAAATGAAAGTTAGGGCATGTGCTTAAAATGAGAGATCTTATCGAATTCTCTATTCTAGGCAAGTGAGTTGAGATAAATCTATCTAAGTTCAAGTCAACTCTTAGATATATGATATCTTACGAGTATGATTAAATTAGAAATATTAAATACGGAATACACTAAGATACATAAAAGTGAAGAAAACGTTGCGACATTTTCGGTTTTTTATTTAGAGTCTAGTAAACTGATAAAAGAACTAAATAAAAGTTATGATGTTCTGGTTCTTAAGAAGAACATGATCTTCAGTTACTTGTTAGGATTTAGTAGACATATTCAATTGTAAAGAATAAATGTTATTCCGATAAAGTTGAAAGGTCACTGAATCTAACATACTAGATTGATGTCACTATATAGTTGATATAGGTGAAGAATCTCAACTAAATGTTTGTATGGCTATTATCCTTGATATTTGTGGTTGATCTAGACATAGTCTCTACGGAGGAGAATCGTGTGATCAGATGATGTCTGAACCATGTGATTATGAATCACGTGGGTAATACGTATCATATATAAAGATGACTAAAATACCTTTTTGTGAAAAGGTTAGAAATTCTAGAAAAATTTTCTAAAGCCTAAACATACCGATGCTTGTTTGCTTATGACAATTAATGCCACAAATAATTGTTTGTTAATCTTTATGACTATTTTTAGAAATGGTTGAATTCACTCAGTGAAGTGCATAATTCGGAAAGCCCAAAAAGTTTGAGCTAGTACGAATATGAGATTGATGAGCAACTTAGGAATTAATCTTCAATTGGATTGAAGCAATTAATACCTGAAAGGTATTTCAGAAGTCGTCTGAAAATGAATAAGATTCTCCCTTGAAGGATACCACTTTTAGGATACGCAATTAGATAGTGTTCCTAAAATGGAAATAACACTTTATATGATAAAGGTGTGACGCAAGCCATGTGAAGTATCCCTTACCCATTTCGGGATAGTGCCCTTATACTTAACCGAGTTCCAAAAAATAAAGGTTAAATAAATTCCATATTAGATATGGAAGAGGATAATGTCGAATCTATCTTAACCGATGATTTGAAGTTATCATAGGCAAAGTCAGAAAGGCTTGGAGCCTATTACGACATTTGAAACTTTGTGGAATATCTTAGCAAGTACGCTAGATAATGTTTACTTGTCCGCGGAGCAAAAGGTGTTTGTCCCCAAACATGCTATCTTCTAGAGGAAGTGATTCTTCCAAAAGAGACAGTGGGAGTAAATAAGATCTGAAAGAGTTTGAGAACCACAAAGATACATTCAACCATTGGAACATGAGCAGACACCCCATAGCGATGAGGTGTAGAACACTGCTCAGTGCACACAAAATTTCTGTAAGTCTGTGGATAACCTCAAGCCTAAAAGGGCTGCTGGTATGTTCATCTTGAAGAATGAATATCGCACGACTTATGAAGGAATGTTTGAAAGGCAAGATTGAGAGGTATGGCCAGGAGCTATAATTTAGATTCCATCAGTGATAACCAGATTGTGAACCTAGTCTGTCTTACCTAGAGGGAATGTCCCTGAAAGGTTGACATGGATAGTAATATGATTGCCATAAGGCTATAGTGACGGCTGAAGGATACGGGGTGTAAACCTTGTAATTATGTTATGCTGCCTGCTGAGCCTAACTCTATTTAAACTATGCTTGTTATAACTTTGTATCATGGCTATGTGATAGTTTTGAAGACGTTGGGCAAACAGCCCGATGTTCATAAACGATAACATGATATGTAAGCCCATGAGATCCATTTATGGACTCAAACAAGTTTCTTTAGACGATTGCTTTGTTTGATAATCAAAGGAGTTTGATTTAGTCAAAAGAAGGGATATTCCCAATGTGCAAGATAGGTAGTGGAGTGTTTTATGATTTTTGAGCAAGGCATTGGATACCTCTCTCGGGAATCAACCCCCCATGTCACAGTTAATTAATGTTTTTGGTAGTTCAAGGTCTTTACGAAAGCACTTAGATTAGCAGTTCTTATTTTAGAAATAAGAATCTGTAGTCATAGATTTAATTGCTGATAGTTTATAGTATACCTATATTGATGCGATGCTAAAATGAGTTTAGCATAGATCGCAACACGAGATACTGCTAGCCGGTGTTCTCAAGGTCTATCTATGTTAGGACGTTAGTCCTAAAGATAAGGTGAAAGATGATGCTTATGGAAGGTTTCATTTGCTACTGCGGAAGGAACCATCATAAAAGTAATGCCGGATGTTCATAGTCCATGAATAGTCATGAGCAAGTATGAAAGTAAATCTGATGAATGTCGAGAATATCCTTAAACAAGTAAATGATGGTTTCCAAGTTCTTCAAAACTTGGAATCAGATAAATATAGTTATACAGACGTGTATCAAGAGTCTTATGAAGGCGAGTGTGAGCTACTGTCTGGGTTTGCAGTCACTTTGATTAAGTGATATAGTGAGCTGGAAATGTTCTTGGCTATGGGTCACTGTACATTCTACAACTTAGCCAAAGTACAGTAGTGCCCTTGGAGGCGCATCGGGAGCAGTACATGAGTCTATGAGGTTCATTCTTGAACCTTGTACGGTTCTTCCACCTTTTTTATATAGCTGATATAGTATGTTGATTTATTGCTTGAAGCAAGGACCAGGGTCTCGTCAGATATTCATGTGTCTGTTGAGGCGGTTCCTTTGACTTGGTCATTTGGAGCATGATATGAAGATAGTCTGAGTCCCCACGGATATCAATCTGTTCACGACTAAGGATGGTTGCGAGTATTGCATGAGATTCTTGTGTTTCAACTTGGTCTTGTGTGTGCGAGTGATTGGTTTTAGGCCAAGTGGGAGATTGTTGAAATAGTGTCCTAAGCCCAATCGGGTTGGACCGGATCCGACCGGGTCGGATCATTTCTACTATTTTTTTTTATGTTTATACATATATTAAATGGATTTCCTGTTATCATATATTTGTTCTTTTAAAGAACCAATTATGAATTGTTATATGATAACGTCCTTAGTATTAAACAGTGATGGAGAAATCATGATAGGCGATTATGGTTGATGAGATATCTAATCATTTTAATAAGTTTGATACTTAAATGTCTCTAGGCTGATGTACTATTAAACAAGGCATTGATAGTACGAACAGGCTAGCAAGTATTAGATGTCTTCTGTCTTTAAGGGCAGAGATAGATTTCGTCTATCGAAGTGTAGAGACACTTGGACTGTACGTGGACGTGTATTGGAGAATGCGTACATTAGACTGACCCACTTACACTGTTAAGTGTCACACTATGTGACAGTTGTGTAATTATTATTAGGACCGGAGTCTACGTGGCATCACGGTGTGGATTGTCATGCTTTGACACTATTGAGGTATCCCTTAGCCACGGGGCGATCATGCGGTAGTGATTGGGTGTGATACTGAAGCATGCGGAGTATACATGTTTGGTCGTCTGGAAATCGCGTACCCTATCAGTAAGGTTGAATATCCGAAAGGGCCTTCTTATAAGGATTGTCTTACTCTCCTTAATCCTTGCAAAGTGGAAGTAAATCAGTTACTTCGAGAGAGCATGATATCCAGATTATAAGATACGGTCGTTGATGTTTGACACTCGACGTACGACCGTATGGATAATAATAAAGCGATAGGATTCTATTTACACGGTAACTGTTTCACATGAAAGGTAGTAGTTATTGCATTTGACTCTTCCGATGATTGGGGGTCACGGTGTGTTGCTAGACGCTATCCCGTGATCGTTAGGCATAAAGGGCATTTTCGTAAATTGAACTTTGTGTCTATGGCCAACATATTTTGAAGCCTATCGGGTCACACACATATGAACATCAAGTCGGATTAAAATGCGGTTATAGCGATAACCAAATAAGGAAAGAATTTGTCTCATACTATAATGGTTATAGTGGTAAATTAATATGGTGGTATTTATTTATTATGAATAAATATAATACAAGATATTAATTATGTTGGTTAATTAAATGTACATATATTAGATATGTATTTCGAAATATATATATATGTATATATATATATATATATATATATATATATATATATATGTATATATATATATATATATATATATATATATATATATATATATATATATATATATATGATATACATGTATTTTGTGAATTAATTAATCATAGTATTATATTAATTAAAGAAAATCTCAATTCCCAAATTAGAGGGGAAAGGGACGCCATTTTAAAGTGTATTGGATACATTTGAATTGTGCAATTTTTTTTAATAAGATTACCATAATATTAATATTAGATAATAATTGATTTTGAAAAAATAGATTTATGGTAATAAGATAAAGATATATTCAATATAAGATATTGTCAATATATATCTTAGGATATTGAATATTAATGAGATAAATCAATCAAAGATATTTTCCTTAATTTATTAGAAAAGAGTTTTCTTTCTCTCCAATCTATTAGGATGCTAATCCCAATCAGATTGGGAAGTGCTAGGGGTGTAGGTCACCCTATTTAACGGAGGCTTGGCTAGCTCTTTTGTACAACACAATTCCAAGAGCTAATAGGTCTTATGAAAAATAGAAAGCTTCTTAGAGAGAGATTAGAGAGAGAGAGAAAACGCCGGTCTAGCAACCGGATTTTCTAGTAGCAATACATGATGGGATTCTGGCGGGCTATTCGTGTGGATCACCGGTAGAGGCGAAACGCTTGGGCAGATCCGTGCATCACTACTCTCCTTAGACAGTCAAAACGTCGATCCTTTAGATCAACCAAGGTAATCACCGTCTAATAGCTTATTTGTTTATTGCTTAACCGAAGTCGATCCTGGTCAAAGAAAATAAATTTTTGAATTCCGCTGCTTTCCCGCGTAGATTTCCTAACACTTACCAGTCAATTGTAAGTCAAAGAACTTGTGCCACGAAGGTATATGAATTGTTCCTTCTAAATCCACAGAAGATATAGGTTCTACTTCTCGCACTTGACCTTCGCAACACCCAGGCCAGGTTTCCTCATAACTTTCTTCATCCTTTAAGAGCAAAGTCTCTGCTACTTCAGGGTCTAGTGCCACTTGCTGATATAATTCCAAAACAAGCTCGTCTATGGAATCTAGCATGTAGCATGCTTTTCCTTCATCTTTTGCATACTTCATTGAATACATCACATTGAATACTACTCTATCCTCATTCACTCTCAGAATCAGCTCACCCTTATGAACATCTATCAATGTCTTAATCGTTGCTAGGAAAGGTCTTCCTAAGATTAGTGGAACATCATGGTTAGCTTCCATGTCTAGCACTACAAAGTCTACGGGGAATACAAACTTATCAACTTTTACGAAAACATCCTCCACCACTCCACAAGGTTGCTTCATAGACCTATCCGCCAATTGAAGGGTTATAGATGTTTCGTTCAACTCTTTCATGCCTAACTTATGTAAGATGAAGAGTGGCATTAAATTGACACTGGCTCCAAGATCACACAATGCTTTATTTAGGCACACTCATCCAATTGTGCACGGTATGAGGAAGATCCCAGGATCTCTACACTTGGGAGCAGTTTGCATTGCAAAACTGCCGAGCATTCCTCATTAAGACAAATATTCTCGAGGTCTAACAAATTTATTTTGGTAGAGATTGCCTCTTTCAAGAACTTTGCATACTCTAGCATTCTGGCCAGAGCTTCTACCAAAGTATATTCACTTACAACTTCTTAAACATCTCTATGAACTTTTTATAACGAGCATCATCATTGTTTGGTTTATATTTCCTAGGGGGATAGGGTAAAGTAGCAGGATTAATAGTTACAGTTCGTGAAGACTTACCTACTGACTACTGCTGCTCTTCCTGGTCGTCTGCTGAGATTTCAGACTCCTGGTTTACCGGAGTGGTGTCCCGGTTTACCGGTCCCTCTTTTTCTCCAGATTCTGTTGTGTTCCCCATTGGCTTGTCAGTGCTATTTGCTCTAATTTCTCTTCAGCTTCTTCAGGTGATAGTAATGCAAAACATCCGTTGCTCGATGCATCTACCCTCATCTGTGCACTTGGCCGCAATCCATGATAGAAACTATGCATTCGTACGGGCAAAGTGATGTCATGGTGAGGGCATCTCCTCTGTCCTTCTTTAAATATTTCCCAAGCTTCTTCAAAAGTTTCGGGTGGCTTTTGCTTGAAATTCATAATGTCTTGTCTCATCTGTAGTGACTTCGAAAGTTTGTATCGATCCTGGTGCTAGAGACAATAACCATATCTTTGCTTTGTCCTTCAGATTGAATGGAAACAACTTCAGCTTAATGTTATCTTTAGGCACTCCTGCCGGTTTGACTGTGCTGACTATCTCCAAGTAGTATGTGACGTGTACACTAGGATCTTCATTCGGTACTCCATGGAAGGTAGTGTAATTAGTCACCATCTGTATCACATTTGGTTTTGGATGGAAGATCTCAGCCGCATCCTCAGGCTGAACAATTTCTGGCATGAATTGCTCAATCATCCGTATTGCATACCTTTGTAGAGTTCTCCTATCTGATTGTACCACAAATCCAGCTCCGTTTTGTCCGTTTTGTCCATTTTGTCCGTTTTTCGCCATGTTGATTTCTGTATCCTCCAAAGGTGGAATCTCTTCTTCCCTATCGTTGTGATCTCCTTCGTGTGAACCCACATCGTCCGCCAGCCTAACTGTATTCTCTCGAGCTTCCTTTCTCTTTTGTCTAGAAAACGTTTCCATCTCAGGTATGAATCTCTCGAGTCTAGCTGCTGAGCTTCGTGTAGCATACTACAAGACACAAAAAGAAAATAAAAAGTTAGTGACTTGCCTCGGCGGCTGTTACACACTCTTGGCAGACTGAAAAATACAGACTCTGACTACTGACTCGACGCTGAACTGACAGAAGCGACTCTGCCGAATCAGGAACCCTCGGGTTACCGTGGTATACCCCCGGTAAACCGGAAATTTTTTTTCTAGATTTTAACAGACCTGAGTCTGTATGACTCCAGTATAAATAAACTATTAAACAGAATCTATTAAGCAGACTCGAATATATACATACACTCAATCTCAATTAAAAAGTAATCTTCACACGAGTCCCCGGCAACGGCGCCAGAAAATCTTGATCGCATGCAATGCACTTACTAGCAATAGGACTAGGTCCATCGTAGTAGAGTGTTGGCGAGTCAAGGTCGATCCCATAGAGACTCGTAAGAACGTCAAAATATCAAGACTGAGCTTGTCACAATTAACGGTCTACGACCAAGTATAATATAGATAGTAGTAAATTTGGTGCCACAAACTAACAGTATTACACTAGCTCACACGGATGTAAACAAGAATTTATAATGTATTAGTGTAATTATGAGTAATTAGTCATTCCCCTCACACATGAAATAGTCCTCCCTTTGGTGAATTTTAATTCATTGTTCAGCTATGGGTACAACTCCTAACCCTATCTACTCCGACAATGGTAGTAGACAATCTATACGCAAACTACCCTCCTTAATTGGTCCGTAATAGCCTATACGTATAGAGAACTAGAGCTGTCGGTATTGAGCGCTAACCCATACCGCAAACCCGCTTAGACAACTATCAACACTGATTAGCACGTTCCTAGGGTCCATCAAGATAAGGTCCAAACTAGCACTTCACTATCAGTACTTCATGCTAATTTACGATGACATGCAAATTGTTGATCAGGCTACTAACATGTAAATTAAATCTATCGATCAACGTAGTTGGCGACGATTATCATGAATTAGTAATTTACTAGGTATTCAGATCTAGCGATATAGACCGTCGCAGATCTGAAGAACGCAATCACTATTTCATGATTTCTTCATCAATGAATTATATCTATAACACATGGGGTAAAATAAACTAACTACTACATAATTAAACTAAATAAGCAATTACCACATACTAGTCGAATAGAAGAACGACAGATCTACATCTTGGAAAAGACAGAAAATCATACCCTCGAAGATGAGCGTAGATCTCCCTCGGATCTCTCCCTAGGCGGTGGCTCCGTCATCTCTCCGACCAGAACTCATAAAATAAAAAAGATAAAGAACAAAGAACTTTTATTGCATAATTTGTCTTGAAAATTTGTTTAAATTGAATTCTGAGGTGAGGCCTCATATTTATAGCTACATAAACCGACTTAGAAACACCTAGTTCTACCCCTCGTCCAAGAAATGCGTTTCAGAAGATTTGGGATCCTCGGTAAGTCGGCGGTAGCTCTTGGTAACCGAGGGTATTTTTGACTTTTTTTCTTCTGCCGACTTAGCTTGGAAGGTTTTGGAATACCCTAGGCCCAATCATTTCGTTCAGTCCACTCCAGATTCATCCATGATGCTCAGCCCAATATTTCGTATCCTAAAAATAATCAAATAATGCATGAAATAATATCAAAATAAGGAAAATAAACGTTAAGTGCAGATTTCTCGACTCATGAACCCGACATATGATATTCAACTCAAATGGTTCATATTTATAGGTCGAAACTACTATTTTTAGCTCATAATTGATAGAATGTTGATGTCGTAGGATAGAATATTTTATGCGTCATCACGAGCTACCCGCAATTCTCTAGGCCCTTAGCACTGCAATTAAGACTCCCATAGGGGAAACACCGTTCTCTTTAACATATGGGTCAGAGGCAGTGACACCAATCGAAATGGCTCTCCCGAGCATCAGAGTGGCCAAATACAACTTGACCAATAACCTCACCAACAGGAAATTCGAGCTTGGCCTGGATGAAGAAAGGAGAATAGCGGCTTATCTGAGGCTAGTCCACTATAGGCAGATCGAGAAGCGGCATCATGACCGGCGAATCCGAGACAACTCGTTTAAAGTCGGAGATTTCGTTCTACGGAATAGAAAAGCCACGGGTCTATTGCCCAATAAGGGCAAGCTGACAGCAAATTGGGAAGGTCCATATCAGATCGCGAGAGAGGTCAAGAAGGGGACTTACATTCTCAAGGATCAAAACGCTTTTGAGCTTAATAGACCTTGGCATGCAGACAATCTCAAAAGATATTATATGTAATAATTGGTTTGGATCATGGTGCCGCTCCTGTTTATGACATAAGCCCGCTTTCTTTTTTGGGTCATGACCATCCTCTTGTTTACGACTTGAGTGTTTAGTCTTTCTTATCTTGTAAAACCTGAATTTTCATTTTATCTCTTATGAATATTATCTTATTATTACAATTCTCAACAAAAGTTTAAATAACCAAGTTTAAGATTCGCTCAAAACAAGGTCAAAACCCCACGAAATGTACGAGTAAGCGCGAGATTGATAAGCCCAAGTGTTTTCTACAATTCTATATCTAGCGAGTGCAACTCTTGTCCAAAAGAAGGGGGCCGGATACCCCACCCACGGATCGAAGTCGAAAGATGAGACGTTTTTGAGCAAAAAGAATGAAACAGTGGACAAGTCTACACTTGGTAAAAATCAACAAAACATTCATTTAATGGCCAAAGCAGCGGCCACATCCAGCAATTAAAGTAACGAAAGGAATTCTTACAAATGTTAAGCAAAAGAGGGTTTTATAAGTTGTTACAAAACAAGAAAATGAAAGTATAATGTTTTGCAGAGGAGTCGGATATAACTTCTAAGCCCGAAGTTTGATCTAGCAAATTCTTTTACATCTCTATATTTACGGGAGTCGGAGGCTCGATCTCTAAGGCAGGCTTGTCTTCCCGCGAAGCCTCATTGATCATGTCTCTTAATTTCAATGAGGCTCGGAGAGGCGGATTCCATTCTCCAAAGCCGTTGGACCTCTGTTCAAAGTTGAACCCATTCACTTCATCCTCAAAATAGGGGAATTCAGGGTGCAAGGCACGAAGCGCCGGATCATAGAGATCGGTCGTGAGCCAATCTTGAAACACCTATAGGTCAGGTGCCGCCTCTTTCTAAGTTAACTTAATGCAACCGAAGATATGATAGAAGCCGCGATCAAAGGACAAAAGACTCACATTGCTGGTGGCCTTCTTATACTCATTGGAGTTCTTGAAATCAGTGACGACTTGCAGTCTTGCGGCTTCCATCTTTACGGCTTAACCAACCTTAAGCTCATCAAGATATTTCCTCAACGCTGCAGATTTGTCCTGTTCCTCACTCCACATCTGCTTGGCTTTGCTGATCTTATCTTGGAATTCATCAGCCATTCTCCTTGCCTTGGCTTCGTCTTGCTCATGAAGAGTCCCAAGCTATGCCATTCCTAGTTCAGCGGCCGCCTTCTCCTCAGCTGTATGTTTCTCCAACTTAGTAAGGCGACTGTTCACGGTCCCAAGATCCATGACATTATGGTCAAGGCTCACCTCCAGCTTCTTCACTCAGCCAATGGCTTGGGTCTTCTCCTGAGCTTCCTTCCAATACATTTGACCCGCTTGCTTAACCACAATAGCCAGCTGAGATCGAAATGAATCAAGAGTTAGGTGATGCAAAAATAAAAGGAAAAATACAAATCATGTGCCAAAAAACTAACTACACAGAGAGCTTCTCCCGCAATCCCGGGCAGATCATCCATCGACTCTATAATGCCGGATCGGGGGTCCACTTGGTCAGCCATATAAATCCAATCCGTGATACCTCTGACAATTTCCTTTCTCACTTCTTCAGGCCGGGGCAACGGGAGATTCCTGAGCCTAGGAACGGCTGCAATGGCATCAGCTCTATCAGTGGGCCTCCAAAAATCTGGACTGGACCATATAGACTCGCCCTCTCTGCGACGGGGCTGGGCTTCTCCTGTAACAAGCTGTTAGTGGGAGTCGGGGGAATCACGTCTTTACCTCTCTCATCTTGAGCTATGGCCGGAGTTTCATTGGAGTCACTCGCGCCTCAAAGGGCTGGAATCATGGTTTGATCAGAGTCGGGGGCAGAGGACTTCGAGGTCTGACCTTATTTGATCTTAGCTTTCTTTGAAACCGGAAGATCCTTAGTTTTTTTCAGCCTTTTTGGGGCTGTCCAAAAGAATAGCTTCCCGGTCAGCTGTGGTCGGCACTCTTCTTCCTTACAAGATCACCTGCGGCAGCACCATGAGCCCGCTTCTCAATAGCTGACGGGCCAATCACTATCCGTTTCTGATGGGCCTGGGGAGCTGTTGACTGAGCCTGTGATCCCAAACTCGCATCCCCTGCATCAGTTTCTTCATCTATCATTAGCAAAGCGGTCTTCTAGATCGCTTTGAGTTCTTTCTCTCTGGCCGTTGCAGCAGCTCTCTTTTTGGCAATGTCATCAATCCTCTGCTTGGTGGAATTAATCATAGCTGGAAAATTCAAATCCAATCAGTCCGCAAATATGAAAAAAGGAAAAAATAAAATAGCAAAATAGCATGAATAAAAGAGTAAAGATTTCTACTAGGGGGCCTAAGACCGGGATCCCCATGCAGGCTTCTCACAAAGAGGGAAGACATCTCCCTATATGTCAGTCCCCAATCCAAGCTGGATCAAACTCAATGGGGAGGACATTAACTAGGGGAGCTCCTATGTCCGTCCAAACTATTCCGGCGGCTCGGCAACATGTCTCGGTAATTCAAGAAGAAGCCGACAGTTGAATGTTCATTTTTGGATGCCACGTTTTGCGTTATAACCTAAGAGCATATGGATCTCCTTAACAAACTTTGCTTCATTATCATCGGGTTTTCCCATGTTTACATCCTCGGTTCTCTTAGTCGTATTGGCGGCGTAGTGTGGAAAGGGCCAACCCACCGACGATTCGACCCGCATGCATCTCTCATTCCACGAGTTGACTATGTCAGGAAGATCGAAAAGTAAATGATACTTGCCCTTTCGGGGAGAGAAATGTCCATCGGCCCCATGCCTCGAGAAAGAATAAAAACTTAGCAATACCGGCATAATGGGCTCTCTACCCAAGAATTTGCATATCACAATAAATGCCATAACGACTCTCACCGTCCCTGAGGTGAGGTCGCATGGCAATGCATGATACTCCCACGGGAACTCCACAAAAAATGGGTCGAACAGGGGTCGAAGGCCTGCAACAAAGTGATCGTAATGCAACCACAAATAATCCTTGGGATCGCGGCTGCAGATTTGGGTTTTGTTCCGGTCTTCTTTCTTCTCGAACCAAACGAATCTATAATCCGGCGACACGTCATAAGTCGCCAAAGAGGCCGTGTAGTCCTGGATATCCTTGAATTTTTGCCATTGATTCTTGACCTCCTTATCAAAGGCTTTCTGATCCGTGATTTCATGAAGGGCAGCCGCCGAGCGACCTTTCGGGGGAGCTTTCTCTTTTTCTTTCTCTTTGGCCGTGACCATGGGTTTCTTGGCAACAGCTCTGCCGCGATCACTCACCCGACCCTCTAAGCGGGTTGACATAAGTTCGTTGAACCTTAGCCACCTTTGCCTCCAGATCCATACCTACGCGCTACAACATCACTTTCGGTAGCCGATTTTAAAGACATCCTAAAAAGCATAAGGGCGAGTTGGATTAATTATCTCCTAAACTCAAAAGTCGGGCCGAGATAAATGAGCATGTTCGATCTCGACACCTCGCCCCTTTCCCCCTCCCAAAAATAAAAAAAACAGCCTAGAAGCTACATGATGCATACATAAGGAATTTGAGAAGCGATAGAATGAAGAACAAGGCCAAGTTCCAAAAAATAACGCCTAGATTTTGCAGATCAACATGAAAATGACACATGACAATGATGATAACAAGCCTTTAAATGACAATAAATGGAGAAGAATTTTGAGGGTTACCTAAAAATCTGAGGAAAGTAAGGATTTTTGCTTGGAGAAACAGCCGAAAACTTCAAAGCTGCCAGAATCCACTAGAAGTTGGTCAAAAATCTCAATGAAACCACCGTCAAAATCTTACTCCTCACCGGAAAATGCAAAGAACACATCGGAAACCTCTCGCCTTTACCGGAGTTTTTCTGGTAAGAAGGAAACAGTTTTCACAAAAGTGTGCAAGTGAGGGCTGAGGCCTTCTTCTATAGGCAAGAGATAAGGTGGGAAAGTGCCGTCGCATCCGATATTTTGAAATTCAAATGTAATTATGAAGCGCTTGGTTACCGAAGCGTCACCGACCAATCAAAAAACATCGCCCATCACATAAACCGTCACGTCCTTTACGAATTCGAGGTTACGCCTCCCCTAAGCTTCAACAGCCACTTTAGCCGACCTCGACCTCAAGTCAGTCTGCTCCATAGCACAACACCTCACACTGAATCTTATGGATTCGATTGTAAGCCCGACGATATCTAAATCGGCATCAAATTCCTCTCTCGGAGATTATCGAGCCGGTAAATTCTAAAGTCGCCAACAACTCTACTCCCTGTCTCACTCTTCTTCGGAAAAAAAATAGATGAGACGCGGAGTAGGGGCCATTGATATACCAAACCCGTAAACAGTCTTACGGACCCGGAATCCACCCTGAGTAGAGGTCACTTCACAACAAACCGAATGGCACATCCTCAACCCGATTGTTGCAAGCCGATAATAAGCTACTAGCTGTCCCACTTATCCGCACCCGTAAGTGAACTACGGTCTGGGATCAATTCCATGGCTTGACGGCCCGAGGCCCATCTACGCAAGCCTCCTTAAGGATCAATACAACCTAGACTCAATCCATGCACAGTTAGGAGTCAGCTCAATCAACGATCTACAGCCATTTGTGGACCGCATCAAGCATAGCCGGCTTTAAAGTTAATCATCACAGCTGGAACCGGGATGATGTTTATTATGCTTGAGTGTATTTAATTAGGACTTATCAAAAAAAGCATAATCGTGATTAGTCCGTCCTCTATAAATAGGGGCAACGTGTAAATCGTAAGACAGACGTATATTAATACAAACAGGCCAAACTCTGCCAATTTGTCGACTTTGTACCCGCATTCATATCAGTGTGAACCCGTCACCGGAATCTTCATATTTTTTATAAGCACCACCACTCTCACTAGAGAAATCATACCCTAACAACCAGATATCCACATACATCCACCGTTACCGCCACCGTGATATTTCTAACAATATCATCCACTTGTATGATTTCTTAGTCGTTAGATGAGATGTTGATCGTATGGTTGGCTTCACGCCCTTTAATTATCACTTCATTTGTCTATTAGTCACTTGAGGGCACTTAGTAGTCTCTGGTCTGATGTTTTACTTGTCTGCTCTGCTTTGCTCGTCTTCCTCTGATGATTTTGTCTTTAATAGTCTTGCTTGGTAGATGGACAAGAGTTTGGTTTTCAGGTGGTCTGGTCTTTTTGTCTTCAAATCTTTAAGACAAGACTAACTTAGATTCTATGATTACAAACAAAGTCTGACTAATCCTATACAATTCGTATGTTAGACTACTAAGCAGACTTATACTTGGTTTCTAAACCAACTATTTTGGTATCATCAAAACTTCTAATATATGGGGACTTAGCAATAGATAAATCAGAGAGTATCATCTGAAGAGAGATCAAGCAAGGAACTAGTTCAGCAAACTTTACATTATTTCATAATCTGCTGGAAGTAGTTGTAATAATTTTGAACAAGTTTGAACCTCAATGATATATGAATGAAATTTGTTCTATTTTTATTGTCCTTATATTTTTGTTTTGCTGTAAGCAGGGTATTGGCATCATCACTAAAATAGGGGAAATTGTTAGGCATAATCTAGTTTTAATGACGAGTGTCAGATTAGCTGTTATAGGGCAAAGGCAAAAAGATATCTAGAATGAATGTATAGGTTTTGATGCGAAACCGCCCGGAGGAAGGCTTCGGATCGAATGAATACTTAGGATCGTGGATTGAAAGTATTTGGATAGTCCTCAACACAACCACATGTGTGGAAGCACCTTGGAATAATAAGCTCCGCGACACAATCACAACCTGTGTGAAGGCACCTTGGAATAAAACCTTAACACATAGAAAACCTATTTCTAAGCACCTTGGTATATGGATAACCACAAGGATTGCTCAAGTCCTTGATAATCCGAAATTTGAATTCCCTTTCTAGAGAAATTCACACAACACTTTTCCAAGTGAAGAATAAAATATAATTTGATTAATGATTCAAAAGTTGAATTACAAGTTACAATAGTTTGGGTATTTATAGGACAATAATGGATAGAAAAATAAGATGAAAAGTTTTCCTAAAAGTAAGACAAAAAGTGGCGCCCCAAAACACTTAGTTTCTAAGCATCATGAATCAATGTATCTTGAATAAATGCTTGGACTCTTGAAATCTTGGTTCATGCATCTCGATTCAATGTATTTCGCATTTCCAAAACTTGTCTTCTCACCTTCCAAAGCTAGCAAAAGTGGCGCCATTTCATTCTCCAAATTCTGCCAAGTTTTTGTCATTTATTTAAGTAATATTGCATAATAAAATATATAATATAATACCATAATAAAGGCCGTAATGCTGGGCCATTTATTCAGGCAGCCCACACGCATAAATGATGGACTTGGTTACTTCAGAATCTTCATCATTGGTCTTGGACTCTTGCATTATTACTTGGGCTAATTTTTCCAAAGCTTTGAGCCTCTTTTTACGTTGAAGCCGAGTTTCAGGTCCAACCCGAAATGTTAGCGGATCATGTGCAGGTTGTGGATCCGGATTCATATCAGGTTTACTAGAGTTTGATCCTTGTATAGGTTTCATTAAACAAGCACTGCAAAGAGGTCAGCTGACTAGGTTAGTTGACCCATCTAGGTTATATTTCAGTAGAATGTCTAGTACCTGCTGAAGATTGAAGACTGATGACTGAAGACTGAAGACTGAGGGTTCAAACTCAGTATTGAAGATTGAAGGCTAAGGGTTCAAACTTAGTAATGAAGAGTTAAAGCCAAAGATATGGGATCAGAATTTAGGTAAGTCTGTGCTGGTCTAAATTGATCTTGTATACCATGTAATGAATGTCTAAGTTCCCAATAAGGACATGTGATGAATGGGACATAGTTATGTTCAATATGGTGTACTCTAACTTCATTAGAAAAAGTTAAATGAGAAGCAATCAGCTAAGTTTTCATTCAAGAACACAACATACTTTAGTCTTCTGGCCAATGTATACCTCAACAAACTGATAAACATACTGTCATCTGAGTATACTTAAATGAATTTAATCCGATCCAAGGATTATTCAAGAAGATAAAATGGATAAGGATGGATATCAAGCATTGGATTAATCAGTCAATCAATGGTGGAGATTAAAGAACCGTTTCAAGAAATTCAGAGCCAAATCTGATGTAGAAAAACCATTGGATGACAGACTGACTGTCAGAAGGACACTGACATTTATAGAATGTACAGTAGAGGGAATTTCGGGGGAATATTCAGAAAATCCTATAACTGCTAGATTTGAATTTAAAATTCAAACACAAGATTTTCACCTATAAATAGAATACCCCCGGGACTAGAATCAATACTAAACTTACCAGCAATCAAGAGCATTACACCTTGCTGACCCGAGCATAAATAATGATCCAGAATTTCTTCAAGTGTTCCTGCATTCAAGTATCGAGTATACACACTTGAAGAACCTGAGCTGCTGAATTTTCAATCTTGATTAGAAGCTTGTTAAAGCCTAAATCAATTTCTTGATTCAACCCTCTGTTTATCAAAGAAACCTGAAGACAAAGAAGCACTGCTGAGGTGTCAAGGACTGTTGTGTTTTGAGGTGGACCCGGTGAACAGCCAATCCTACCCTTCAAGGACCAGTGGAGTACTTAGGAGCATAGATTCTACCTATTCTTAGTATTCGGTTTGTGAAGACATAGTTATTGGTCAAGGACAAACATTTTAGGGATTTTGTAATTGCAAACCAAATGACTCTAGTGAATTCCTCCAACATCACAGGAGAAGAGTGGCTGACAGGATTACACCACCTGGAACCACTATAAATCTTGTTCTATTTTACTTACTGCATTAACTTTCTGCATTGTTATTTACTGCAATCACAACAACATCTATCTAATACTGCTGGGTATCTAATACTTAGTATCAATATTTATAAAACAAGTTAAAAGGATATAGTATTATTCCGCTGCACCAGATTCAACATACTCATAGTCAGCAGACTATAAGTCAGCTGATCTGTCAAACTCCAAAAAGTTTTATGTGTTAAGTTTATTCACCCCCCTCTAAACTTAACCAAATCTTTTTTAAGGGACCAACAATTAGACTTCTAATAAAGCCTATAAAATTGAGTTCCAACTTATTTCAGGCTAACTATAACAACTGTTATGACCATCATCAAAACTTATAAAAATGTTCCTAATAGTTCTATTCAGTTACGGCTCTGCCCAATAGGGAGATGCCGCAGTTGGTTGCATAGACCTTTGGAATTTAGTGGGAGTAGAATGCTCAGGGTTTCCTACACTGTTTAGGGAGATGGCATTGACTTGGGAGTGGAAGTTGTTGCATGAGTTCATCCGTGCACATCTTTTACTGATTGAGCATGTATCCAAAGTGACCCCTAGATGTGCATAGCTGCTTTCTGGTTGAAGCAATAGGGTGATGTGTCTGCTTATGAATACTCGCATTCGTAAGGTTGCAAATGATATGTGTAGGGAGTTGCTGCCATTGGATCCCATGCTAGATGCTTTTGTGGCAGCAGCTGAGTGCCCGGTGTTGGCCAGTGATGTTCAGGAGCAGCCCGAATGCATTCTCACCGCGAGATCAGTGACTGGATCTTCTGGAGTTGGACGACCTCTCCCTATTGGTCAGAGGGAGTGCACACTTGTTCATAGTGCGGCAAGAGTGCTTGTACCTCACAGCAACAGGTCAACGAGTACTTCAAGTGGAAGTTGGCTTCGATTCATTCGAAGCTGGATGGATTGTATACTCACTTGGGCATCCTGCTGGTTGCCCCTCCACCCCGAGCTCCCCCAGCCAGTAGAGTAGCAATCTCTGATGCAGCTGGGACATGTAACGCCCCGCTCCCGGATACCGAGCCCTTATCCGGAAGAGAACGTTCGGCACGTATAGCATTAAATAAATCTAATATTATACGCAAGCCTCTACGTCGTCGTATCAAATAAAAGCAAACGGAAGCTAAAAGGACTCGGGTAAAAACATAAATGCTACTAAGAATAAATACAACCATACTAAAGATGGATAGTTAAAATTACAACGACGAAAAACCCAAAGACCTAAACAATACGAGGCCTTAAAAGTAGAAGTACAACAAGTCTAAGAAAAGAAATACAACTAGACTAGTACAACCTTTACAAAGAAAATAAACTAGAAGTTTCATCAAGACTTCAATGTCTTCAAAAGTCGTCATCTACACTTGGTCAACATGTTCGTCTTCTCACCCCACAATGCATACAAAAGAAAATGCAAAGGAGGTAAGTACAATGTACTTAGTAAAAGTGAGAAGCTAATGAATAACTAAGTTATACAACGAAAGGTTATTATTATGATTATTAATTATCTTTATGAGACCGACTCAATCTAGGGTTCAATCCATGCCCATCGACATGTAATGACTAAACTTTTCTAGCTTAGCTTATCTTTGTTACATCATTACTCAAGGACACTGTGCATGGCATTCATCAGCCTGAAGATATACTTGCTAACTAACGGTGATTAGCACCAATTAGCTCTGGGGTCTCCACGAGATACGTATACGTCAGATGAATTTCCTCCACTGCCATTCAGCCGTTTATAGGCCAGCAGCATTGTTCACCTTTTATGAACGTGTCACATCGCCGATATGAAAGAGTGCCTAACCGAGAATAAGTGACGTTTTATCTTTTACTACACGTATGTAATTATTACTGTGAATTAACTAGCCATCTAAGTGTTTTCAGGTAAGCTCCCTCACATACACTACTCTCTTTCCTAGACCACTTGACACGGACAAGTCCTAGAAAATACACAGATATTGATGAACTCTAGTTCATCAAATCACAAGCCCTTTCATGCCCTTCTGACGGATCCGAACTTCAACTCCCTTTAAGAGTACATTCGGTGTTTTAACTGAACGAATCAGAAGTTCAATCGAAGCTTGATCATATTTAATTAATGTTATTGAACCATAAAAAATAGAAATTTAAAACTCAACACAAATATACCAAAACATATCACATCTCATTAATTACAACTTAGCATGAATTCTATCACCAAACAACACCAAAACTCAACCTATCATTATAAAACTATAATTACTAATTAGCAAGAGCCTCTTACCTTAATTTCCAGTGAAACCGAAAGCAAAACGTCATGCAACTGCAACATCTGTTGATCCTCAACCCCAAAACCTATTTGATCAACGAGAAACCCTAAAATCATATTTCTTTGCAGAAACCGAAACTGAAAAGTGATCAAAACTGCAGATTACATCGATTAACTGCTGCGAAACTATTTTTAGATTGATCTACGCTCCAAGATGATCGTTTCGACTACTCACGGCTGAAAAACAAAGCTACGGATTGAAAGATACGAATTTCTGAAAAATCGTACTCAACGGTTACCAAAAACTAGGGCTAAATTGAAAACTTACGAAATTGAGAGATGTTATTTTCCAAAGCTGCGTCTCTTCGCGCTGATCGCTTTTCTCTCCTGCGGCATCTTGAACAGATGAACGGATTGGTCACACGGTTGAAGTTTACGTTCTCTTTTTTATTCGCTTTCTCCTGCGTCTGATGCCTCTGTGTGCCGCCGTTCCTCCTCTTTTTTTCTTTTTTTTTCTTCAAAAATCAGCGTGTGAACCAAAATAAGATATTTTGGGATAATTCCTTTTTATAGTTATTAATTAAATCCATTTTAAATAATAACTAAATCCTTTTAATTGAATCATTCTTAATTAAATAAATAGGATAAATAACAATTAGGTCGTCGTGATTAAACCCAATTACTATTTTACCCTTTTATAAAAAGTCGGGATGTTACATTCCTTCCCCTTAAGAGGAGTTTCATCCTCGAAACTCGAATGTAACTAGTTGTACTTGAAATCTGGACTTTGCAAAGCTTTTCGTCTTCTAACTCTTACAGTCTTCTTTTTCTTCCATCTCCCCAACTCTTTTGCTTGTCTTAAGCCAACTTGAGGTTGCGACGATCCACTTCAATATTCACATTACCTTGACGTATAAATTCTGGTCTCGTATTTTGTCGTCGCTCCACTTCATCCTAGAAAACTCGCATTCTTCTATCTCTATCTTCATGAAAGATCGTCAGCAGTACTGTTTCAAATCTTGTACGTCTTGGTCACTCCGAGATGATCTGCAATTGTCATCTCAAGGTTTTCATTCTTCATTGTCCTTCACAATCTTCCGCATTCAGACACCAAAGCTGATTCCGATGCCAATTGTTTACATTTTCATCTAACTCATGACCAATGGTTGGTTGGGCTCCAGCCACTCACTTGTAACCGGAAACAACTGGATCTTCATCTTGTTCCTTCACGAACTCATCAACTGCCTCGAATCTTACAATCATTGGTTCAACACTCATTGCTTGCTCCTGCTGCCCTATACCCGGAAGGCTGAATCTTCCCATCCGAAACCACACTTCTGGCACACTTGACTTCTTTTAATCTCAACTTCCATCAAGGAACCACAAGCTTGCTGAAGAACTACAAGGATCCCAGCTGAAGGACTTCTTAGACTCCCTGTGGGTGGAGAACATGCACTGCCATACTTTCTCTCTGACAGTCTGATCCAATCCTCGTGCCAATTAGGGTTAGATTGGAAAATAAAAGAAGTTGAAAAGTGACAAGTTGAGTACTAGGGTGGTATGTCAACTAGGTAAGCCAAGGAATGATACAATGCACTTGAAATAAGAAAGGTTGCTTGGGTTACAAGAAAAACAAGATGATTTCGTGTTGGAGAAAAGTTGAAGGTGGTTCCAAACTGAAGAATGAGACATTGTGTCATAATACAAGGGATAGCCACAAAAAGGAAAACAAAAGGACACCTTGCAGATGATTTTTTTTGAGAGAGAGAGAGAGAGGAATTCTGCAAGATACGATGGTCTACAAAGACTTCACATGCAACTTGAAAGGATGGTAATAAGCTTTCATATAAGCCTTGAGAAAGTGGAGACATTAAAGGTAACATCACACAACAGAAATCAAGGTAAAGGTGCAAGGTCGAGCACCAGAAGGACTAAAAAGATAGAAATCAAAAGAGAGCAAGAATCTCAACATGAAGGAGCCATGGAGACAAAACGACTACACCAAAAGGTCTCAGAATAAAATAAACACTTGTCAAGAAGTGTCCAAGTTTGCAGTATTCAAAGAGAGGTTATCTCAAGATTTAATAGAAATAGAAATTCCCTCAAGGAATTGTAAGGGAATATCAAAAGTTTGAATAAGTAAGCGGTAAGAAAGATTTTTAAGTGAAGAGGAAATGACACTTAAGAATTGTTGGATAAGGTTTGATTTCCAAGAATTAATTCGAACTTTCAAAGGAAGTTTAAACGATTATTGACGATTCAAATCAAAGATTCAAGGTTGCACTACTCGAGAGGAATAGTACACTACCAAGGAATAAATGCTCAAGGTTTAAATAAAATAGACTTTCAACCGGTGTAACAAAATTGGAATAGAAACGCCAAATAGAGGATGGAAAATCAAAAGGCATATCTGGCGGTTCATGGCTCTAAATGGCCTGAAAGAGAGTTAAAACTGAATGGTACAAGGTACATTAATCTGGATTGAAATTCAATAGAAGTTTTGGAGAGAACTTGTTTCTTGATTTGAAAAGTAGGAAAGTATGAACTAGTTAAAAGGAAAAGGCTTATAGAGATATATTTCAGAGGTAATTCATGACAACATGTGAAAATGATTTGTTGAGTTTAAAGATCTCAAATGAGGGATTACATGAGAAATAAATCACCAGAAAAGGTATAATTATAAAAGGGCACGAAAAGGTCTGAACATCAAACATGGCATGCTGGAGGATAGCATCTTGGTTCTTGTTTACAACTGCAAAAGAAACTATAACGTTAGCATCCTACTAAAAGGTTTAACTCAGAAGAGATCAAACTTCGAGGAACTCCTAAAACATGAAAATCATAACTTACTACCCTCTTAGCCCAAACCCTAAGTCAAAGAGGTGAGAATTTCTTTGAGATTGTTGTGTATAATATTTACTCCAGCCCTGTAATTATCGACTTGTTTAGCCCAAACGAAAAGGAGTTTGAGCATGATCAAAAGAGAAAAGATTTAGATACTGGAGTTTCCCAGGTGATATAAAAATATTGGAATTTTTTTAATGAGAATAATTTGGTCAAAAACAGTTATTCTGACGATTGCACAAGCTGTCAGAATTTCCAGATTCATAAACACCGAGTTGAATTGCGAATCGAGATCAAACGAAAAAGTATCTGAGCTTAATTTCAAAAGGAAAATTGTAGATAAAAGTTGTTTCTGCAACATATCAAAAATTCAGATCAATTGAAGGTGTTTGACCTGTTCAAAACGGAAGAAGAAGTAAAAGTGCTGCTGCAGATTTTCTGGGCAGAGTGTCCGGCATAAACATGAATTTTCTGAACAATCCATAATGATTATCGAGTTGATGTAAAAAGATAAATTGTACATAAGGCAGTAATCTACTTCGCTGAAAATTTTCAGAATTTTTGGAACACGTTAAGTTGTTTAACCTGAAGGGAAAATACGGAAACAAAAACATTCACTCATGTTGGGTAAAGCCAAACACGAGGATGATGAAAAGTAGGTGCCAAAGTAAGAGACCTTTAACACTATTAGTTGAAACGACTGAGGAGTACTTGGAAAGAATAGAATTACACATGGAGTTCGTGTAGAACCATCTCAAGCAAAGCAAAGGTCAAAGAATTTTTGTAAACATAAACCAAGCGATAGCAAAGAGAGAAAACGGAGGCTTTATAGAGTCGAGTCTTTAAACAAAATTTTGTATGTACTAAAACATCTTGTAGGGGATTCATTAAGGGTAATCACTAGGATGCAAAAGTGTGTTGCCCCAAAATAGCTAAACAAGATATAGTTGGAAGGCTATGCAATTGTCAGTTCAAATAGTTCGAAGGATGAGAAACTTATTTTTATTAAATCAAGCATTTGACATGATGAAAACATCTTTAAAAAAAAATAAGGCACATCAAAGAATGTACACACTTGGAAAATAAAACTTCATAATAAGGGAATTTTACCGAGTTTCAGAAGTTTCAAATGGAGGATTTAACTAGAACATGGGTTACAATTAGTATGGATGGGGAAACATTGAAATCGGAATAACCAAGTAGGAAACTAGATGATTATAGAAGATAACCTTATTGATGAAGACATAAGATTGGAAAATCACCACGCAATCGTTTCTTCCCATCGAGGAGCATTATAACGAGAACACCTAGTCTCTACCTACCAAACTTCTTATCCTGGGTAACAACTAGCTTAAGAATCAGATAAATCAAATTATTCTCATCTCCTATAACCTACTACACTATAACCTACAGGGTGAAAGAAAGACATCTATCATTTCTTGACCAGAGGACTTGAATGGTTTGAGAAATTCGGGTGCATACATAAGCCATGAAATAATTGATTTGCACAAAACAAACTGAACTGATTTTGAACATGAGGCAAAGAGAAAATCTGTGAGTATACAAGTTTTACATATGATGCTCACAAATAAAAAAAAATTGGGAAGCCATAGGTCGGTCAAAATAATTCTTTTCATCTACTGCTATAAGCTGTCAAAATTTTTCAGGACTTCATCAACTGTCGTGTGTTGCAGATTGTGCTCAAACAAAAACGAATTTGCACTTGGTTCAAAAACAAAAATTATAGTACAGAATGTTTTCTACAACATATCAAAAATCCAAGTCATTTAGAGGTGTTTAGCTTATTCAAAACAGAATGATAAGTAGGAGTACCGCTGCAGAATTTTCTGAACAGAGTACCCCTCCTTGTTAAACAATTTGTGAACAATCCATATAGAAAACTAAATTGATGTAAAGAGAGAAATTGTGTATAAGACAACTTTCTATGTGGCTGAAAATTTACTGAATTCTTGGAACAAAAAAATGATATAACATGACATGTAGAAACGTGAACAAAATCGTTTACTCATTTTGCATAACACCAAGTTACAAGGAAGTGATTTCAACCAAATGTAGCATTACGAAAGCATTAAAACCTCAAAAAGAAAGAAAAATAGAGAAAGATTCGAAGATTCAAGCGAGGACGGTCTAAGCAGTTGACCAGACATTTATGACTCATTTAGCACTACCAGGCCCAGGGTCTGGGGGCGTTATAGGACATCCCATTCTTCACTACCTCCTCCTTTTTTTGGCCCTGAGGATGATGATGATGGGGAGTATAGTGATATAGACATTAATTGGCTTTGCTTGAGGCCTAGTTTAATTTTATTTTCTTGTTGTTTTTCTCCATTTTTGTAACATCCCGACTTTTCAGAAAAGGGCAAAAGAGTCTTTTAACAAAGATTTAGAATTTTGTTTTATTTAATTAAAGGATTTAAGCCTTTGTTTTAAAAGAATAATAATAATAATAATAATAATAATAATAATAATAATAAGGAAATAAAAGAATTGGTTAATGGGAGGTTTATTTTGGAAAATAAAACTCCCCATTAACTAGTAGAAGTTATCAGATTTGTGAAACAGAAGAAAACTTACGACATTGCTCTGAGAATTTGAGAAGAGAAAACAGAAAATAATTGGATACTTTTGGGCATATCTCCGTGACCGTTAATCCGTTTTGAAATCCGAAAGTACCGTTGGAATCGTGAGAAGAAGAGGATCGTTTTGATACCAGAATTTGGGTTTGATTCTCAGGTATGTTGGACTCGAATTTTCTGCTGTGAATTCATGAAACGGATCATGAATTCATGTTCTCGGATTTTGTTTCGTAGTTCTTTGTTTAGAAGTTTTGATCATCAATTAATTCATGTTAATTGTGATCTTTTAGATCTTGTTTGAGGCCTGTTTAGGTGCTGCAGAGTTTATCTTTGGTTTGTGGCTTCAATCAAGTAAGGGGCTCTTCCTAATGTTTAATTAAGTTTATGATGTTTAAGGTTGAGTGTTTGTGGTGTTTTAAATGCTAGATATCATGTCTACTTGTTGTTAGATGAATATGTGATGTTAAAGTAGAGATTTTCTGTTGTTATGATGTTGAGATTGATGTTAAACATGTTTGGTTTGGGTTAGAAATCGAAAAGGGTGAAGAAAAACGTGTTTAGAGAGTTTTGTGCCTTTTGTGTGCGCACATTGACTAGCTGTGTGCGCACATTTTTAAGGCTGAATGTACAGCTTCTAGAGTGTGCGCACATTCCAGGAATGTGCTGAATGTAAATTTTTGCCCAATGTGCACACATTCCCCTAGAATGTGCGCACATTGCCCCTGTTTTTGATAAATAGGTTGTTTAAGCTATGGTATGAGTCTTTGATGTTGTTGCATGATTTAATAACATTAATTAAACATGAACAAGCCTCGATTAAGCTTCTGATGCGTTTAGTTCCGGCACCGAATGTACTCTTCCATAGAGTTGAAGTTCGGGACCGTCGGAAGGGTATGAATGGCTTGTGCTTTGATGAATTAGAATTCATCAATGTCTGTGTATGTGCTAGGCCTTGTCCGTGTCTAGTGGTCCAGGAATGAGAGTAGTAGAGGTGAGGGAGCTTAGTTGAAAATACTTAGGTGGCTAGTTAACAACTAATAATAAACGTACGTGTGTAGTTAAAAGACTAATCATCGTAACATTCTTGGTAAGGCACCTAGCTATATCGCGATGTGTGGGCGGTTAGATAAAGTGAATAACTCTGCTGGCCTATCAATGGCTAAATGGCAGGGGGACTTCGCCGAATGTGTACACTATCGGGTCTTAACCCGTGGCTATCGGTGTGATCCACTGATAGGTTGCAAACGATACCTCGTGGTGGGTAGCACCATGCGTTGTGCCCTTGAGTGCCGATGTGACAAAGATAAGTTAAGTTAGAAACGTTTAATCACGACATGTTGATGAGCATGAAGTGAACCCTAGAATTGAGTCGGTCTCATAAAGATAATTTAATAATAATTAATGAACCTTTCGTTGTAAGACTTAATTATACATTACATTCTTCCTCTTCCTAAGTACTTTGTACTTACCTCAATTGCATATGTTGTTTTGTGTGCTTTTGGGGTGAGAAGACGAACAGGTCAGCCTTGAGATCGTTGAGGAGTTCGATGATGATTTGATGGCGTTGGTGCTATGATGATGCTTACTTTTACTTTTCTATTAAGGTTGTACTAGAATGTGTTGTAGATTTCTTTAATAATTTGTTGTATCTTCGGTTAAGACTTTTGTAAGTCAAGTTTGTACTTTCTGAACATCGTACGTTGCAACCTTTGGAGAATCGTCGTTATAATCTATACAATTCAGCTATAGTCAGTTGGTATTCTATTCTAGTAGCATTTATAAGTTTTTTTACCCGAGCCTTTTGGGCTTCCGTTGCTTTAATTTTGATACGACGACGTAGAGGCTGGCGTATAATATTGGATTTATTTAATGTTATACGCGCCGAACGTTCTCTTCCGAATAAGGGCTCGGTATCCGGGAGCGGGGCGTTACAATTTTTATTATATTTTTCTTTTTCTTTTCCCGACTTATTTTGCTTAGGTAATGGTATTATTATATACCTGTTTTGTCAGATTAAATTGTTTGGAATAGTTCTTATATTTTCTTACTTCCGCATTAGTAGTTTTATTGATGTTATGATCCCGGTTTTCCACTATCCGTTTTTATTGCAAAACTAAATGCATATTTCGCGTCTTGCCTTATTTGATTAACTTGTGATTTATTCGCATCTGATCCATTTTTCAGATCCATGCTTAACCAAAGCTGATTTCTGTTTTGTTTATTTATCAAACATTAGAGACAATGTTTCGGTTATGTGGGGTGTAGAACGTCACTTATATTTTTGCCTCGTTTTTTCATCAAATATTAGATTCATTTCAATTCTTTTTCGATGCATTTTCACCACTTTTCCTTTGTTACTCTTTGAGTAAGACTTATGAGTTGGAGTTCTTGAACTTTTGAATTTAATTAATCACATCTTTAATTCACATACGAATGAACAAGAGTCATGTCAACTTTTGAAGTAGTAGCGTATTAACCCCATATTCTTCTTGTGAATCGGTCTTTTTAAGCACACATAACTCAATTGCACCAGTGAGTAGTGTAGATGATGCATTATGTTGACTTGAGTTGAACTTAGTTGTCCGAGTTTGTATCTACTTTGGTTCATTTAAGGCAAGTTGAGGACTTCACAAGGGAACAATATTCACGGATTCGGTTATTCATGCAAAATGAGCAATAAAGTGAGGATATTTGGAAAAAAATATATATCTGTGAATGAGATATAAAAGAAAAATCAATTGTCAGAGGGTAGCAAGTTCGGTAGTAGGTTTGATAGATTTGCTTGCTAGGCTCCCACTATTGCAGGTTTTTTATTAAGAATCTACCCGGCCCTTGCTTGAAAATATAAATAAACACGAGCCTTGAGTAGTACTCGGTTTCAGATCCCCCTTTCCCAGTTGACTTATCCTACTATAATGAAAGGTAATTTTCAAAAATGATGAAAAGGAACAAGTTGCCTTGTGACTAGATAACTAGACTATAGGTTGGTATAATGTGATTCTTCCTAATCATTGTTGTTTGAGAGTTATCCACACACTCACCGGTCCATAAATAAAATAGTGTTTAATGCACAACTGATGGATAATGGTTGATGTGCTTCGTGTTTTGACTTTTTGAATAAAGTTGTTTTCATTTAACTTGTTTATTGTTCCGGGGGTTCAATATTTCTTTTTGCTGGGGACGATCAAAAGCTAAGAGGGGGTAGTTGATGACAATCTATTTAGTGCTATATGTCATATCCGGTTTACTCATGAAATATGCTCAATTGATAAGAAACGCTCTAGTTATTGCATGATTTACGTGTCAATTGCATAGTGAGTTGCTCTTGGGTTATGATTCAGCATTTGAATGTTTTACCCTTTGGAATCGGTACTGTTTTGCTTCGTTTTGCGTGATTTGCAGGAAATGATAATTCCGGGAGTAATGATAAAGTGGATAAGAGAAGAAGATTAAGTAGTGGGCTTGATAGAATTGGTCCAGGAAGAGAATCTGCTAAGAGCCTGGAAAATTTGCCTAGCCACAGCGGAAGCCCATCGAGCCACAGTGGGAGAAGGGAGGCAGATCACAGCCCTACGGGAACAAATTAAGTCGGCTAGGGTTAATTAGAGTCTCAAGTCGGCTACAAAGCCTATATAAGGCCTGCAGCAGTCTATTGTATTGATCATTCTTGTATGTATACCTATTAGTTCAAAGATGATACGAAATAATGTTCTAATTGGATTCTATTGTGAGATTCTTTTGGTTCCCTTCTTCCCCCACGTCATCAACTAACTTGAGTTGATCAAGCTAGGCTTCCATTGTTGAATGTATAAAGCTTTGAATGTGCTTTCTTGTCTTTAATATGGTTGTGTATCTCTGTTTCAGCATGTTGTAATTAATCTACATGTTTAACTTCGTTATAATCACCAGTAATATCCAGAATCATAATTTGTAACCTAGAAATAGGATTCACCACACCCACTGTGGCGGCGGTCTTTACTGCTGCGGCGGTGCATCCTTAGAAGCCATAATTATAGAGGTGTGGTGTCAGCTATGTCTGATTGAGAGGTTTAACCTACATTTATTTAGATCTGGCAAGTCTAATTGTTAAAAATAAAATTGTATTTGGTTTTGATGATGATGATTTTTGTTTTTAACCTATTGATGAAGTGTCTAGATTAAATATTATAGAGAAAATCTTAAAGATATATAGAGCTGAATGTATAGGTTTATTAGAGTCTGATTATTGTATAGGTTAAATCAGACAATCATTGAATAGAAATCTTATAGGTTTTAGTGGAGTCTAGGATTTCTACTGGGAATCAAGTTAGTCAGCTGAGGGTTCAAACTCTGCTGACATATCTAGTTATGAAGACTGAAGTCTGAGGTAACAAACTCAGTAATGAGGGCTGAGGGAACAAAATCGGTTGTGAAGACTGAAGGGTGAGGTTTCAGACTCAGTTGGTGAAGATTTAAGCCAAGGCTATAAAGTTAGAATTCATGTAAGTCTATGATGGCATGTAATGACTTTATATACCTTGTATTGAAGGTCTAAGATCCACAAGATAATGTGATAAAAGGATCTTAGTTATCCTGAAAATATGGTTTACTCTGATCTCACAAAATCATGATCATATGAAAGCAAGCTACTCAGCTGAGAAACTGAAGAGATGATGTGTTTGTGCAAAAGTTAGCCGACTGCTGAGAAATCCAAATATCAATAGAGCTGAATCATAAGTCAGAAAATCAAGAATACATTGAAGAATCCTTTTTGAACGTTATAAATAAAACTTGAAGATCAAGGATGTATATCAACCATTAGATCAAGAAGCAAATCAACGGTGGACTTCAAATAGATGTTACGAGAATCGAAGGACCACGTAAAATCAAACATTCTGATTGGTTGACTTTCTGACATGTTTGGAGGACAATGATAGTCTGATAAAGATGGTGGAGCAGTGCATGTCGTGGAATTTTAAGAAGAATCCAAGAAAAGAGTTGGGAATTCAAAAAATCGAACGTTCGACATGACACTATAAATAGTGGAGTTAGCAACAAGGATCAACACACATATGAACACTGAAGTTTTATCTGAGCAATTTTTGCAATCAAGTTTTTGCTAAGTCGTTTTTCATCATCTGTTGAGCTTACATTGAAACATCCGTAAAATCCTCAAGTTCCTAAGTGTTAATGGTCTATATAGTATCCAAGCACTTGAAGATTCTGAAGCTGAATCACTTATTTGATTCAACCTTTCTTTGATTCAATCAAAGGATCAAGACTGTGAAGCATCTGGTGAAGGTGTCAAGGACATTTGTTCCAGTCAGTGCAGAAGGATTTGTGATAAGCCTGTGGAGTAGGTGCAGAGGCAAATCAACCCTTCAAGGACTAGTGAAGCATTTGGAGAAGCGGCAATTTAACTTGTTATCCAAGTGTTTAGATTGTTAAGCTAAGGATTAGTCAAGGACTATCATTTTAGGGCTTTTGTAACAGTATCTCAAAGTGCTATAGCGATTTTCCTCCAACATCAGAGGAAAAGCATGGCTTAAGGGATTACACCACCCTGAACCACTATAAACTTGGTGTTTTTATTTATGCATTTAATTTCTGCAAATTTACTGACTGCAATTTACTTTTCAATATTTATTCTTGCTTAACCGCTGACATTCCAACTCCGATTAATCATTCACCAAGCACTCTGTTGAGTTCACAAAAAATCAGCACATCGTTTTCAAAGAACAAGAAAAAGGCTTAATAATTTAATCCGTTGTATTTAACTCACCTGAAGAAATAGTCAGCAGGCTATTAACTCAGTAGTGTTAATCAAACTTTAAGAAAAGGTTTTTTAGTGACAAGTTTATTCAACCCTCTAAACTTGTCTAAAGCCTTTCGACGGGACCAACACTAGTATTCATAAATTAGCATGAAGGAACTTTGTTGAAGTGCTAGTTCGGACGTAGTTTGATCGATCTTTAGATACTGCCAGTCATTGTCGATGGATTCCTATGGAGGTTCTCGGTCTTGAGCCGGAAATCCCTAAATCATAATGCATGTGATGTTAATACAGCCTAAGGTAGGTTAACTGCAAATAGATGTCTCTTGTCCTTACAATGTGAAGTAAGATGAGTTTAGGGGAATGCACATGTAGCTACGTAATATAAAACTCATGAATATGGTATTCTAGGGAATTACATGTGGTTAAGCATGATAGATTAATTACACCATGTTAGGAGATTGGTAAGGGCGGGGAAATGGTTAACTGTTTTCATGTGTTTTCTTGTCATGTTGGTCAATGACCACTCTATGTGATCTTAATTTTGGTTTAGTACGTTTATTAGAAGAATTTTCCTTGTCTCTATGGATTAGACACCCATGATCATTTTCTATGCTATGATGGACCTAGTCCTCTTCCTAGTATAAGTGACTTACACGTGATCATGTTTCCAATGGAGGAAGCCTTTGAATCCATGGTGAATGGGTCAAGAATCAAAGTTTTACCGAGAAAGATAAAAAGACTTTTCGGTTTTCCTAAAACTTTAGTGTCAGCAAACCTAGAAAAGTTGAATGTTGACAGAATAGCGTTTGTGAAGGAGATAGGCAAAGACAACGATGCTAAGTTAAATTTGTTCACCAATGGGAACAATGTGTACAAAGAGTGCCATAAGCTAAGCCAGTGGCTAGATAAGAATGTGATGGGATACACAAGTGTCTATGACACTCTATCATGACCCAAGATAGATCTGATGGTAGTAATTTATAGAGGAATGGAGTTTAATTGGCCAGGATATGCTGTAATCAAATGAAGAGCATTTATAGCCAGGAGATCAAGAAGAGAGATGATGTTAAATCTAAAAAAGCTGGAAGATTTTGCATCAGTAAGTCGTTTGGTTTCCAGATTCAGCCGTTGGTGAATTCTCTTGAAGTACCGAGTTTTAATGCAAAGACTGTAAACCCCCTGAATATCATACACAACAAAAGTGTTGCTTCAAAAGTGAGTGTGTCTGGAGAACAAGAGGAATCTGAAGTACCCTTGGTCAGAACTAAGAAAAAAAAACAAGCTACCAAAGAAGAGCCAAAGAAGATAGCTGAGACTATGAGGTCAGCTGAACCAATCATATCTGCTGAGCCTTTCCAGTTAGCTGAGGCCAAGAAATTCAAAAAGAGAAATGCTATTTCAGACAAGGAAATTCTTGAGCAAATTAGTTTTTCCAAAGATTGAGAGTCAGTATCAGGCCAAAATGCTCATGCGGTTGAAGAAGAATCATGGGAAGGCAAGGATTTGAGAGTTTTGCAAGAACAAATGGTTCTGGAGGAGCAAGAAAAAAAGTCAAGAAACTAAGCAAAACACGTTTCCAGAGGATAAAACTCAAGACAAAGAGGCTAATAATAAGTCAGTCAAACCTACTATTGTGCCTGAAATTGTACCAGAAGTTGTTCCAGAAAATTGCTCAGAATGTGTCTAATGCTTCTGAAGAAACACATGAAAAGGACTTAGTGGTAATGGATGTGGTTGCCACTAATGACCCAGTGAAGATGGACCTAACATCAGCTGAGCCCACAAATGAGACATTCCATACACCTGAAGGGTCAGTTGCTGATACCTCTGCTCCACTGACAGATCATGAGAGGTTGGTTATGTACATAAACTGGAAATTCAGCAAATACACAGAGCAACTTGACATTGCCGACCAGCTGATAGCCCAAGAAGAATTGGTATTCAATCTACTAAACATTTATTGTCTTATTCACAAGGTAGACTATACACAATTGTTGACAGAAGGGTATGCAGCAGTCATGTTGGAAATATTATTTATGTTTTGATGATGATTCGTCATGAAATTAGACAAATCACTTACAACCCATGATGATGAAGTCGTAACTAACTGTTATAGTGCATAATAAAAGAAGAAGCAAGAAATGGTCTAGAGATAAATGTATAAGTTCTATCTAGAGTCTGAACTTTGTATAGGTTGTTTTAGACAAGCATTGTAATAGAATAGGAACTAGGCGAACGGCTGAGTTATAGCAAGAAAACTGAATATGCACATGAAGAACTGAGGGTTCAAACTCAGTTATGCTAGAACTGAAGAAGATAAGTTCGCTGAGGGACACAGACTCAGTTGGCTTATTTAGAAGGCGAAGAACGAGGGACACGGACTCGATTACGAGCGAAGAAGAACGAGGTGGCAAACTCAGTTGGAAGCTAAATAAGTCGTGACTATAAGTCAGAATTCTGGCAAGTCTGTGGTGACCTGAAACTGAGCTATAGATCATGTAAAACTGAATAATCCTAAGGACAAAGATTATCAGTTGACTGGATAAGAAGAAATTGATTGGTTTACTCTGACTTAGTCAATTGAAGTCAGATATTAAGTATACAAGGTACTCAGTTTTGAAGAAGAGTAGAAAACTGAGTTAAGGCCTTGTTAAATTCAAACTGACTATACAACAAAATATCGTACATGTGAACGTTGGCTAAACGACAAGTGTAACGGCTACAAGAGCTAGTGACCGTTACATCATCCCTATAAATACACAAGAGAATCACTCAAAGAAGATAGAGGAGGATCAGAAAAAGAGCTTTACAAGCATATACTCAAAGATCCAAATCCAGATCCACAAAATCAGATCAGATATATCTAGAAAAGGGGAAGCCAACGGAATTGCCTTGAAGAATTCAAAGAAAGATCCAGTAACCCATTAAGGGGGAAAGAAGGCATCTTGGAGCTACAAAGTCAGATCCAGAAGAATCAGACAGCTCACTGAATTAATCCTTGATTAATTCTAAACCTAACCTTTGTGAAAAAGGGTTGGCTGTGCATAGTTTGAAGAGAGCAATTCTACCTTTCTTCATACGGTTGCAACTTGGTTGCCACAGCTGTTGGTGCAGTCTGAGGACTGTGTGTTGGTATTAGTGGTGAGCTGGTGAAGGAGCAATTCCACCTCCGAGAGATCAGTGTACAGGATGAAGGGAGCAATCTCACCTTTCTTCATTTTGTGTAGACAGTGAAACTAGGGTGTCGTGAAGGACTGTCATAGTGCTAGGATTATGTAACGGTTATCTCATTATTCTAGTGATACCTCCTACACCACAGGAGAAGGGGAGACGTACGGGATTACACCACCCGGAACTTCCATAAACAAATCTTGTGTTGATTTACTTTATGCATTTGTGTTTGTTTTATTTATTGCATTATCACTCAGCAAACACCAAACACTGAGTCAGCAGAGAACTGATACATAGAAGGTCTAGATTTCTATTCACACATCTATTGCACTAAAGGCTAGTTTTATCCGCTGCCAGTTGTCAAGACTAAATATAAGTCAGCATTAACTTATATTCAGTTGAGCTAACTGAACTCCGCACAAGTTAAGGGACAGGAACAAAACTGAACTAAAGATCAGTTTAAGTTTTCGAGAAACTCAGTTCCTGAGGCTTTTCCAGCTCAGGATTAGTTTTTGGTGACAAGTTTATTCACCCCCCCCCCCCTCTAAACTTGTGTTAGCCTTTCCAAGGGACCAACAATTGGTATCGGAGCAGTTCTTTCATCTGGAAGAGATCCAAGAATACCTTTTTAAACCAGTTGTTGAAGACCCCTCACTGTATCAGTTCACCTAGTTTCAATGTCTACATCTAGAGCTAGAAGTTGGCTTATTCACCCCTTGACTAATTGCTTGCAAAATATATCTGATTTTTAGGATCAAATGATCGAAAGGTTCAGTGCGACAAATTTATATACAAATCCAGAACCTCAACTCAGTGATGATGTGGATACAAACTTCAATGTTAATGAATCTAGAGGAGTTCCATCACTGAAAGACCTCTCAAAAGAAGAAGGAAAGGAGTTCTTGCAAGTGGTTGTTGATATAGTAGATTCATCACAGCAACAAAAGAGTGTACATTCGAATCCTAAAACTGCATCGAATCATCAAGGAAAGGTACATTCTTCAAATCAGTTATCATTTGCTGAACTCAGTCTGAGAAACTTTGATCTTGTCAAGTTAACGAGAAACTTACGTTGGAACTAAAATTAAAAGACCAGAGAACTTGACAAAGCAAAAGATTGGAATGAGTTTCTTGAAACTGAGGTGTCAAATCTAGCTGATAGATTAATGTCTAGTAAATTTGACAAAAGCAATGATAATCCCCCACCCCTACCCAGTCTTGAGATTTCAAAAAGTATAAACTTCAGAAATCAAGATACTGGAAGATCTAGTGGATTACACAAAGAAACTAAAAATGTTAAATCTAAAAGAATCCTTGTGAAATAAACTAAGATTGAGCGTAATGGTTTATCCAGAAAAGAGTTGAGAAGGTTTAATTCTCTCAACAAAGAAACTGAAAGTAATATTTCAGTAACTAACTCAACCGGACCCAAAAAGGCATGGGTACCGAAGAAAATTTAAACTGTTTTGCAGGAAAAGTCAGTTCACATTGCAAAATCCTCAGAAAACTGACTTATATACAAAAGCAAGAAGGCAAAGGCTGATGAAGGACAAATTGGTCAAAAGAAGTAAAAACTTTCTAGCTACCATCTGACGTTTGGACTGACATGGAAAATCACTCGAAGCCACGTGTCAATCTGGGAGAAAAAGTAGATGTACATCCCTACATAATCCCATTGATTGTGACACGACTCTTATTTGAAAACGATTGCAAGACAAAATCTTGACGAAATCTTGCTCACCCAAAATCAAGCATTCAAGGATCCCTAACTCAAAAATGAATGGAGCAATACAACATTGACGATGGAATCACCACCAACCTGGATAACTTCAATCAAAGATTCTCAAACTCCACTCTTTCAATCCAAATTGCAAAGAAGATCAAAAAGATTCGAGGATTGGAGAATTTGATTGATACAAAGGTCACTACTTTGTGTCCAGATGGCATCAGAGATTTCTACAGGAATGCCAAAATCATCAACAATGGAAAAAGCTTCAAAACGACTGTTCAAGAGAAAAGCTTTACTGTTGATGAACACTTGCTATCACTTGTTTTCGGCTTAGACATAATGAGAGGATCTTCATCTTTCACATTTGGAAATGAAGAAAAGAGCAAACTTTGGAGTATCACTGCAATCAACAAGAAGGAGAAGAACTTCATTGGATCCATCTATCAACAAAAGAAAGAATTCACAGCCTTAACAATACTTCTTACCAGAAACGTCATTGGTCACGTTCGAAATTTCTATACTCTTTCAACTGATAAAATGAAGATGATTTATGCTATTTGGTTTGGAGAGAAATTGGATTGGAATAAATTTATTCTCAATCAGTTCATAAAGCAAATTTCAGAAGAGAAAGAAAGAATCAAAGAAAAAAAGGACACTGGAGAGAAGTTTCTACTGAAAAAGGGCTACACCTATCTAGTCCAAAGAATACTAGATCGCTACTCTATCTCCAAATCAACTCCAACCGAAGTCAAACAAGAACCTGTGTCCACCAAAGCTGGGAAAAGGAAAATCATTGAGGAACAAAGCGAAATCTCTGACTCCAGTTCAAGCGAGACCATAAGGATGGATGATAGAACTGTAAGAAGACATAAAAGGTTGTGGAACAAACTTCAAGGAATGAAAACCGAACCTGGAACGGTAATTGATATTGATGAAACTGATGTTGAAACTGATGATGTTGAAGAATCAGAAGGAAATGAAGAAAACGAAGGAAGCAAGGCTGAAGAAACTGAAAGAGAGATTGAAGAATCTGAAGAAACTGAAACTGATGAAGAATCTGAAGGAAGTGAATTTCCCACTACCATGTATGGGGAATACACTGAAGGGAAAAGAGAAGCCGTGGAAGATGCAAAATTCTACCAGGCTGAGTATGAAAAGGAACTGACAGTTCCTGATGTTCATTTTTATTATCCTGAGGCCAGCACCTCATCTCAGGCCCCTGAGGCATCTACAAGCAAATTGGCAACCGAAGAATCTCAGCATCAAGAAACTGAAGCTGAAAGAAGGAAAAATGTGGAAGAAATCATTGAGGGCGTAATGCACACCCTACAGCAGAAGCATTTCGATCTACATGATTTCATTGGAAGATCACATTTCTCAGGTCTATTTGAATACTCTAACCTCATCACCCTTCGTAGATTATTTGAAGATTGCTATCGCTTATCTTCAAACAAGGGGGAAGATAATGATAAAGTTAGTGATGAAGTTAAGGATGAAGCTGGTATTGGTGGAAGCGATGCTAAAGCTGAAACAGCTGAAGAAATCTATGCCAAACGGTTGATCAAAGAACAAGATGAACAAACAGACACTGATCTACAGACCATTGATCTTCTGTCTACTCAAAAGAATGAAGGAGCGATTGACATTCTGATCGAAGAATTGGTCAAAGAAGAGATCTTCAAAGAAACAAGGACTGAGGAAGATGAAGAAACCACAGTCAAAGTTGTGTTGAGTATCGAAAGAAACTTGCAATCGTATCGATTGAAGGAAAATCTAAGAGCAGCAAAAGATAGCTGGACAAGAACTAAGGGGGAAGCTGAACCAGAAAGGGAAGCTGAAAAGAAATCTAGTCTTATCTCAGAGGAAGAAGAGAAGGTAATGAGTGAAGAAATCAAAGAGATCTTGGCAAAATCTAAAGCTGGCAACAATGAAGAAGCAAATCATTTGCTAAATGAATATTTAGAGATCAAGCCTAGAGATGGTGAAACTGAAGAAGAAGGAAAAGCAAGAAGATCTCTAGAGACAAAAAGGAGTATCTTTGTTGGTGAAAAATTGTTGGCTTTGGAAAAAGAAAAGATGTAATTTATTCAGTTCATAACTCAGTTGTTTCTTTTTGAATCTTGTAATAAACTTGGTTGTTCTAGTTTTCTATCTTAATTTGTTTTGTTATGATTTCTTGCACTATTCTTTTATTATTGCTTTTAAGGAGGGTTATGATACATCATCAAAAAGGGGGAAATTGTTGGAAATATTATTTATGTTTTGATAATGATTCGTCACGAAATTAGACAAATCACTTACAACCCGCATGATGATGAAGTCGTAACTAACTGTTATAGTGCATAATAAAAGAAGAAGCAAGAAATGGTCTAGAGATAAATGTATAAGTTCTATCTAGAGTCTGAACTTTGTATAGGTTGTTTCAGACAAGCATTGTAATAGAATAGGAACTAGGCGAACAGCTGAGTTATAGCAAGAAAACTGAATATGCACATGAAGAATTAAGGGTTCAAACTCAGTTATGCTAGAACTGAAGAAGATAAGTTCGCTGAGGGACACAGACTCAGTTGGCTTATCTAGAAAGCGAAGAACCGAGGGACACGGACTCGATTACGAAAACGAAAAAGCGAGTGGCAAACTCAGTTGGAAGCTAAATAAGTCGTGACTATAAGTCAGAATTCTGGCAAGTCTGTGGTCCCTGAAACTGAGCTATAGATCATGTAAAACTGAATAATCTTAAGGACAAAGATTATCAGTTGACTGGATAAGAAGAAATTGATTGGTGTACTCTGACTTAGTCAATTGAAATAAGATATTAAGTATACAAGGTACTCAGTTTTGAAGAAGAGTAGAAAACTGAGTTAAGGCCTTGTTAAATTCAAACTGACTATACAACAAAATATCGTACATGTGAACGTTGGCTAAACGACAAGTGTAACGGCTACAAGAGCTAGTGACCGTTACATCATCCCTATAAATACACAAGAGAATCACTCAAAGAAGAGAGAGGAGGATCAGAAAAAGAGCTTTACAAGCATATACTCAAAGATCCAAATCCAGATCCACAAAATCAGATCAGATATATCTAGAAAATGGGAAGCCAACGGAATTACCTTGAAGACTTCAAAGAAAGATCCAGTAACCCATTAAGGGGGAAAGAAGGCATCTTGGAGCTACAAAGTCAGATCCAGAAGAATCAGACAGCTCACTAAATTAATCCTTGATTAATTCTAAACCTAACCTTTGTGAAAAAGGGTTGGTTGTGCATATTTTGAAGAGAGCAATTCTACCTTTCTTCATACGGTTGCAACTTGGTTGCCACAGCTGTTGGTGCAGTCTGAGGACTGTGTGTTGGTATTAGTGGTGAGCTGGTGAAGGAGCAATTCCACCTCCGAGAGATTAGTGTACAGGATGAAGGGAGCAATCTCACCTTTCTTCATTTTGTGTAGACAGTGAAACTAGGGTGTCGTGAATGACTGTCATAGTGCTAGGATTATGTAACGGTTATCTCATTATTCTAGTGATACCTCCTACACCACAGGAGAAGGGGAGACGTACGGGATTACACCACCCGGAACTTCCATAAACAAATCTTGTGTTGATTTACTTTATGCATTTGTGTTTGTTTTATTTATTGCATTATCACTCAGCAAACACCAAACACGAGTCGACACGACAGCGATACATAGAAGGTCTAGATTTCTATTCACACATCTATTGCACTAAAGGCTAGTTTTATCCGCTGCCAGTTGACAAGACTAAATATAAGTCAGCATTAACTTATATTCAGTTGAGCTAACTGAACTCCGCACAAGTTAAGGGACAGGAACAAAACTGAACTAAAGATCAGTTTGAGTTTTCGAGAAACTCAGTTCCTGAGGCTTTTCCAGCTCAGGATTAGTTTTTGGTAACAAGTTTATTTACCCCCCCTCTAAACTTGTGTTAGCCTTTCCAAGGGACCAACTAGTCAAAAAAACAGAATGAAGAAATGTCGCATTGTCATTGCTGAACCTAGAGTTGTCAAACGAACCGAGCGTTTGCAATCAAAGCTCAAACTTGACTCGTTTAATCTCATTCAATCAAAGCCGAGCTCGATCGGTTTCTACTGCTCGTTTACTAAACGAGTGAACGTGAGCCCTGCTCGTGAACACTTGATAGTGCTCGCGGCTTAGGTAATATATATAATATATAGTTTGTGGATGTTTGATTCACTACTAGCGTATGACAAGTGTGTCTTAGTTTTTTTTTTTGTTGATATTTTTATATATATTATACATGTAGTAGTGTAACAATGAAAGTTTGAACCTTTCAGATTGAGTTTGTAGTTAAACGAGTATTTCGGGTAGAATAATGACTATAAACAAATTACTATTAAGTGAGACGAGCCCGAGTTCAAGCCTGTTCGCAAACTTGATGTCGAGCTCGAGCTTGAGCTCGATGATTTTCCATACTTATCGAGCTGAGCTCAAACGGTTTTTAGGCTCATTTTTTTAACAAGCGAGTTTGAGCTGACTCGATTATCAAGTGAGCTCGAGCTTGAATTTCAACTACTCGGCTTGTTAACAACACTAGCTGAGCCAAAGCATTAATCGAATGATAATTATTCATCATCCTCTAATGATGATGATGATCCTATGCAAAAGGCAATTAAAAAGTCTATAGACCCAAAGCAGAATATCAATGTTGGGGAGTCCAATTGCTGCTAAAAGGAATTAATCAACTGAGGGCTTTAAACAGAATGAAGAAGATCAGCCAGCTGAGGAAGAAGATTTTTGAAGATCCGAAATCTATTGATGAAAATCAATTGAGGAAGGGAAGTTTGCTGACTTTGAGAAGATTTCATTTTTTTTTTGGTTAAATGTAAATATATTGAACCAAGGTATGCAAACTACAAGAGCTAACATCCTAGACAAAAGATCTAGTCTAGTATCTACAAAATGTTGAGAGGAGGTTAGATTTGATGATTTCAAGCAGCATAAGATCCCTGAGATTATATGCTACAAGAAACAGCAGCCACTAAACCCCTATCAACACTCAAAACTGCAAAAAAAAGGGTCATATGAGAGCATAACTCACAGAGCCTGTCCCTTGGGGTGTAGAGGAAAAAATTACCTCAAACAGCCACCAACAACTACCAAAAGTTAACACAAAAGATGTACAAAACCCTAACATCAAGGGGTGAAAGTATGCAATGGAAAAGCAGCTTGCATTATGTAGAAGATATGAGTCTTTATACAATGCAAAACATCAAGAATCTTCATTAGAAAGCCTTCAAATCTTCTTTTATTTCTCATATGCCAGATCCAGTAAACCACCACAGATACATATGCAGCCCTAGCCACATTTCCATGAGAGGTTCCTTTGCAATGCCTTTTAATCCATCTCAAAGAACTCAAAATAGTCTCCAATCTCCTATTGATGCCAAGCCAGATTTTGATCTTCCCCCAAATCATACAAGAAATAGGGCACTGAAAGAACAAGTGAGAAGCAGTTTCATTAATCAAACCACATAGAGGACACATTTTATCTTCAGTAAGCAGTTTATCAGCTGTAAGCAAGCTGTTATGCAAAGCAATCCACAGAATGAAGCAATGTTTAGGGGTAGCTCTAGAATTCCAAACAGCCTTAGACCACCAGACTTTGTGTTCCTTCCTCCTGAAAAAGATATAAGCAGCAGCAGGTTTAAGTCTAGAACCAACACACCAGGTTTTCATCATACAAACAGCAGCATCAACAGACCCTACAGCAGCCAGAATAACATCTCTAATTCTGAAAAGTGCCTTAATCAAAGTAGAATCAGAATGCTTAAATTGATAACACCAAAGATCCTGTCCCTTTAAGTACTCCTCACTAATCCACTTGATCCAAAGACAGTCTTTTTTGCACTGAAAGTTCCACAGGATTCTTGAAAGAAGAGCCTGGTTCCAAGCAGTTAGCTGAAAAAGCCCTAGACCACCTTCAAATTTAGGAACACAAATCTTGTCCCAAGCTACCATGGATTGCTTAAAGGTGTCACAAGAACCACTGACAGACCTAAACCTAACCTTGGAAACGGCGCCAGAAAGCTGACGGACATTACCTAGGCTATACAGATCCTAACCGGCAGTGTACCGGGTCAAATTGTAGTGCTAGTCTGGTGAGTCAGGTCGTATTCCTCAGGGAAAACATGGTAATTCTTTTAAGTGGGGTTAAACACCAAGAAGCTATTATTAACTCGATCTAAGTCGCAGTTTTATAACACATATTACTACTATTCTAACCAACATGAAATAAATCCGTAATTTAAAAGTTATTCTAATATAATATATATAGATATATAAATATATATATAGATGTACATAAATAGTAAAATATATATATATATATATAAATATATAGATACCAATATATAGTTTATAAACTAAACTAGCCAAAGTATATGTAATCAATTTATTCGATCTTTTCAATTAATAGAATGTGCTCGATCTTCCTTTTTATTAAGTCCAATTGAGTAAATGAAACGGTGTACTCTTATTGTCAACAATTCCTCCTCACACGAGCGTATGAAATTGTCATATGTCAAATTGTCATCAGTCCAATGTCCACAACTGCCCCAGGCTAAACTTAGTTAGTCAAAACAGGTACCGAGTATAAATCTACCCCGGATAAAAGAGGTTATTCCGTTCGTTAGACGGCCGATGTTATTCAAGAGGCTCCGGTTGTCAAGCGGATCGATTTAACACAAACGGTATAGTTTCAATTAAACTGTGATTTTAACATTATTAAGATCCCGAGTACAAAGTTAATAAGATTTGTTTTTCTAGGACAAATCTGCCCCCAGGTAGGAAATAGGATTCCGTTAATCAGACGGCCATTTTTACCCTCCGGTTTTTCTATTTTTACTCATATCCTGACTTCTCTGGACAGTTCATCGTCAGGTTATATGTGGTATTCATCATAATTGATTACGTCAATCCGAATATGTTATCTTTACGTAGCGAAATAGAAAAAGATTCATTTTAACTCAATTTTAATCACTTTTACTTAGACATCATTCTTTTAACGAAAAGATCGAAATAATACGATTACATAACTTTGGCTAGTTATTAGATCTAGCCTAATAACATTATAAAAACTAAAAAGAATAAAATAACAAACATAAACATAAATACTTCAGAAAAGTTACCCGATTACGAATGCTTTGATTCGAAGTCGTATTCTTCGGACATAACAACAACTTTAGCAACACCGGACTTCGATAATTTCCCGAGCATTATCACGATACTACTCTATTTATTTATAAAAACATATATACATACATAGACATATGTATATACGGGCCCGAAAATAAAATAAAACGAGAAAAGAGATGAAGAACGGAGGTGAAGAAGAGGGGAATGGAAGAAATGGGAGGAGGTGGAGAAGAGAGATCTTGGCCAAGAGTGGCCAAGATGGGGCAAGAAAGATCAATGGAGATGGAGGAGTTTATATAGGAGAAGGGTGTATATGGGGAGGTTTATTTGGGAGAGGTGAGAAGTTTGTTGTGAGGGAGGTTGTATTTGGGGAGGAATTATCTCCATTTAGCATGTGGGATAATCTTGGAGAATATTTGCCATCATGTGGAGGTGGTGAGTCATGTAGTAGCATGTGAAGTTTGTTACAAGAAATCATTACATGCCACATGCAAGTAACATGCAAGGAACCTCCCTAAAATCTCCCGGTTCGTCCCGAAGTTCCAGCTGTTCGGTATAAAAATCATAACTTGAGTTATAGACCTCCGATTGACGTGATTCAAAATGCGTTGGAAAGATCATTTTAGTATCTACAACTTTCATCAATAACTCCTCACAAGAAAACGCCTCTAAGTTGGGTCAAATTTCCATCGAGAACTGGTTACGGTAGAAGCACGTAGAACAATTTGATCCGTTTTGAACTTGTAAGCTTGTGGCATTTTCTTCTTTCCCTCAAAATCCATCTTTTAGGCTTCAAAACATGTCGTTACGTGGAATCTTGGTCAATATATAATCCTGCAATGAACCACCAAAATACCAAACGTAAATCCGACACGACACTCCGGTTACTAAACCGGTACAAAAACTAATAAAAAACTTATAAAAATACGATAATTTATATAATAACTACTACTTATACATTTGAATAAAACTTAGTAATTTTGACTTGATTTGATACAATAATGCTCAAAATGGTATCAATATTGGGGTAAAATGTCGTAATAATGATCATAAATTTATCTCTCATCACAACCCCTACTTAGCTTTTGGTCGTCCTCGAGCAAAACAAGCGATAAAACAAAATGAATGAGAGATAAATTCATGAAGATAGAAGATATAAGGGACAACTAGATAATACAACCATTAGAATTACAACTAGGCGTTAACCTCAATATAAATGTATAACGAGTGTGTGTGACAAGCCTTTTCAATTTCCACTATCCTCTCTTGAATAAATCAAGCAAAACACACAAATATCCATTCGAGACAGCCCCCCTAATGACTTTCCTAGGTATAATCGATATGAGTTCCACACAAAGTTCTTCCGAGTACTTATTAGGATAATCCCTAAAGCATATCATTCAGTTTATACTGGGGATAGTCAGAAGATAACTAAGTTTTCAACCATGCTTAAAATAAAAAAAAAATTCTTTTTTTTGATGAACTTAATTTCACATGTGTAGCATATGCCTTCATTCCCAGCAATAGGACGTTTCGTGATAACACCCTAGCTGGACTTCTATCATCAGGCAGTCGGGAGCTTTTAAACCTCATAGTGATATAGGACGTTTCGTGATAACGCCCTACTGCACTCAAATCATTGGTAGCTACAACCGACATATATATAGTTCATCTCTTTCTCTTTTTTTTTTCTTTTCATAAACTTAACTTATATCCTTTCTATCACATTCAAACCTTCAGATATTCACAGTACACGTTCAAAAGTTAGGTACTAAGTTACTGTTATTATCTAGAATAACCACTAGGATACTGAATGGATACAGTTTAAAATTTTCGTTTCAATATCAAAGGCTTACGTGAAGGAATTCATGTTACACAAATATATTTGGAATTACAATGCACTTACGGTTCACATTGGTTATACAAATCCAAATTGATCATTACATCTTCAAATCCATGAAATATATACCTTATACAGTTTATTTTAATCAACTAAATAATGCTCGAAAAATCAAAAACTAAGGGATTTATTGATACAAAATAAACATTAATTCCATTGCTAGACCAACGACTCCACTCCCCACTTACGAACTTACATTGTCCTCAATGTAAAGTGAGTGTAAATAAGTTGTTGGGAAAGCAATGGTGCACTAAAACAAGTCAAAACAAATACTCGGATGATAAAAAAGGGTGGGTGGGTGGGTTAAAGTTATGACCGTTGCGTGTGCAAATGAAATAAAAGTGTGTGGAGTGTGACAGTGTAATGCAAAAGGGTAGATAAACACACCACATAAACTTTTATTGATTTAAAACACACAATATTCCACAGTAGTTGAACTAATACATGTCACACATTATTTGAAATTTAAAACAGACTAGATCATGATATGTAACGTATGGCAAAGTATTAACTCTGAGTCTTTTATACCCAGATCCTCAAGGGTTTTTTCAAATCGTTCTAACAACCTAAGTCCAAAAAAATGACGCATTGAATTTTTCTCTTTTTTCTCCATCGGGATTTTCGGATAACCACCTAATCATTCCCTTTTTTAATGACATTCAAACATTCATCCTAAGACTTGGTGAAACAAAATGAAAATCAATCCGAAGTATTCGCAAAGTATTATCCAAAGTGTGAGTAATTATTATATTTAACATTTTTACGGGCTGCCTCCCGGTAGCGCTTTTGGTTAACGTCGTTTGCTCGACCAAAATGATAATGATTAACTAATATAATATACTAAACAAAACGGGATACTTCTAACAATTACTCACAAAAGCACGTAACAATTAAGCACATAATCCACTAAAAATAAATGCTTAAGGAGTAAAAAGGAAGGATAGTACCCGTCATTGACTACATTTATAGTCTATAGCCGGACTTTACCGTGCTTCGAGTTTTTAAGGCACCGGTGGTGGGTCATCCTCACGCACCGCATCCTTCTTCAAAACCGGTTTCCAACGAGAGGTTAGACAATTCCCACCAATCCAAACGATTCTTGACCTTTTCCTTTGATTTTCGAGCTTTATGTTTGCGAGCTTTCACATTATTGCTGAAGTCATCTTCTTCAATTACCTGCGTGTTTGTACAATCCACAGCAAAAAAAAACACAAAGTGTACACACAAGAACAAGATTCTAGTGTAATGCATGGATATTTCAATGAATTGTAAGTGTTGAAGACAACGCTCTCATGATTAACTCCCAAACTTCTCCCTTACTAAAATCGTCAAGAAAACATACATACTTTTTATCCAACTTCATCTTTGTAATAGGGATAGAATGTATACCTCCCTTACTCTTGTCATTAGATGAATATGGTAAAGCTTCCTCGAATGACTGTGTTTCATCATTCTGTACCTTTTTCTTCAAAATATGCATTGGATATGGTGTTGCCTTATCTGGTTGAACCGAGGTGAATTTGGGTTGAGGCGGATAAGGTTCGGTTTGAATTGGCCCTTTCAAACTTGGTTCCTTCCAACCTGCTTCCAATTCGATTATTTCTATTTTTATTTTATTTATTAATATTCCCTTGGGCATGATCAAGCCCTCGTTCAGGTGTTTCATCACTAGTTTCAGTCATTCTCGTATTTTGATTTGAAAATGATACTTGGTCAGGATTTCCCGGCGATATGACCGCGTTTACTCTCTACTCTTAACTGCCTTTCGTAAGTGTTTAAATCAGGCCTATAAGGAGTGAGTGGGGCCTTACCACTTCTGGTCATCAACTATCGAAAAATAGAAAAATAACTTGAAATAGATAAAACCTGAATCAGATGGTGTTTCATTACTGATTTCGGCCGTTTTCATAACTCGATTTGACAATTCTTGTGGAATAGAAAATATCGAATAGAAAATAACACGAAATCGATAAAAAAACCACATTTTTTTTCTCTCGGTAATTACCGAGTGTATTTTTTTTTTTAATTGGTATCTTACCAATAGGTAGGTACCAACAAAAATAAACGAACCGCGTTTATTTTCTACTATCGAAAATAGAAAATAACTCGAAATTGGTAGAAGAAGAAAATTGGTAACTAAAAGAAGGTAGATACCAACGGAAAATAAAAAAGAAATGTGATAAAAAGAGTGTTGACTTATCCTCGAGAATTTTGAGCTAATACAAGTAGTAACCCTAGACACAAAGAAAGAAATCAGCGACGTTTTCCCCGGCAACGGCGCCAAAATACTGACAGACCTAAACCTAACCTTGGAAACGGCGCCGAAAAGGCGACGGACATTACCTAGGCTATACGGATCCTAACCGGCGTGTACCGGGTCAAATTGTAGTGCTAGTCGGTGAGTCAGGTCGTATTCCTCAGGGAAAACATGGTAATTCTTTTAAGTGGGGTTAAACACCAAGAAGCTATTATTAACTCGATCTAAGTCGCAGTTTTATAACACAGATTACTACTATTCTAACCAACATGAAATAAATGCGTAATTTAAAAGTTATTCTAATATAATATATATAGATATATAAATATATATAGATGTACATAAATAGTAATATATATATATATATAAAAAAATATATAGATACCAATATATAGTTTATAAACTAAACTAGCCAAAGTATATGTAATCAATTTATTCGATCTTTTCAATTAATAGAATGTGCTCGATCTTCCTTTTTATTAGGTCCAATTGAGTAAATGAAACGGTGTACTCCTATTGTCAACAATTCCTCCTCACACGAGCGTATGAAATTGTCATATGTCAAATTGTCATCAGTCCAATGTCCACAACTGCCCCAGGCTAAACTTAGTTAGTCAAAACAGGCACCGAGTATAAATCTACCCCGGATAAAAGAGGTTATTCCGTTCGTCAGACGGCCGATGTTATTCAAGAGGCTCCGGTTGTCAAGCGGATCGATTTAACACAAACGGTATAGTTTCAATTAAACTGTGATTTTAACATTATTAAGATCCCGAGTACAAAGTTAATAAGATTTGTTTTTCTAGGACAAATCTGCCCCCAGGTAGGAAATAGGATTCCGTTAATCAGACGGCCATTTTTACCCTCCGGTTTTTCTATTTTTACTCATATCCCGACTTCTCCGGTCGGTTCATCGTCGAGTTATATGTGGTATTCATCATGGTTGATTACGTCATTCCGAATATGTTATCTTTACGTAGCGAAATAGAAAAAGATTCATTTTAACTCAATTTTAATCACTTTTACTTAGACATCATTCTTTTAACGAAAAGATCGAAATAATACGATTACATAACTTTGGCTAGTTATTAGATCTAGCCTAATAACATTATAAAAACTAAAAAGAAGAAAATAACAAACATAAACATAAATACTTCGAGAAAAGTTACCCGATTACGAATCTTTGATTCGAAGTCGTATTCTTCTGGACATAACAACAACTTTAGCAACACCGGACTTCTGATTATTTCCCGAGCATTATCACGATACTACTCTATTTATTTATAAAAACATATATACATACATAGACATATGTATATACGGGCCCGAAAATAAAATAAAACGAGAAAAGAGATGAAGAACGGAGGTGAAGAAGAGGGGAATGGAAGAAATGGGAGGAGGTGGAGAAGAGAGATCTTGGCCAAGAGTGGCCAAGATGGGGAAAGAAAGATCAATGGAGATGGAGGAGTTTATATAGGAGAAGGGTGTATATGGGGAGGTTTATTTGGGAGAGGTGAGAAGTTTGTTGTGAGGGAGGTTGTATTTGGGGATGAATTATCTCCATTTAGCATGTGGGATAATCTTGGAGAATATTTGCCATCATGTGGAGGTGGTGAGTCATGTAGTAGCATGTGAAGTTTGTTACAAGAAATCATTACATGCCACATGCAAGTAACATGCAAGGAACATGCAAGGAACCTCCCTAAAATCTCCCGGTTCGTCCCGAAGTTCCAGCTGTTCGGTATAAAAATCATAACTTGAGTTGTAGACCTCCGATTGACGTGATTCAAAATGCGTTGGAAAGATCATTTTAGTATCTACAACTTTCATCAAGAACTCTTCCCCAGAAAACGCCTCTAAGTTGGGTCAAATTTCCATCGAGAACTGGTTACGGTAGAAGCACGTAGAACAATTTGATCCGTTTTGAACTTGTAGGCTTGCGGCATTTTCTTCTTTCCCTCAAAATCCATCTTTTAGGCTTCAAAACATGTCGTTACGTGGAATCTTGGTCAATATATAATCCTGCAATGAACCACCAAAATACCAAACGTAAATCCGACACGACACTCCGGTTACTAAACCGGTACAAAAACTAATAAAAAACTTATAAAAATACGATAATTTATATAATAACTACTACTTATACATTTGAATAAAACTTAGTAATTTTGACTTGATTTGATACAATAATGCTCAAAATGGTATCAATATTGGGGTAAAATGTCGTAATAATGATCATAAATTTATCTCTCATCAACCACCCCACAAAAATCTTCTACTCAGTTGGTCCATTTTCATCTTGACACTGTTAATAATAGGATAAATCCCAAGCCAAAAACAGTGAACCCCCTGGATAACAGACATAATAAGCTGCAATCTGCCAGCAAAAGAGAGAGAAGCAGCTTTCCAATTACAGAAAAAATTCCTCAAGGAAGTAAACAAAGGGTCATAATGACCAACATTCAGTCTGACAGCACACAAAGGAATCCCAAGGTATCTGATAGGGAAAACACCTTCTTTTAAACCAGTGATATCAAACAAGTCAGCCTTATCATCATCAGCTAATCCAGCACAAAACATTTCAGATTTCATCATATTAGCAACCAGACCAGAGCAATCCCCAAAACAAGTTAAGCAATTCATTAGAAGGGTAACAGAGATAGGATCCCCTCTAGAAAAAAGCATTAAATCATCAGCAAAAGCAAGGTGATTGATTTTCAAATTGTGGCAGCCAGAATGATAGTTAAACTCAGAATCCTCCCCCAAAATCCTCAACATTCTGGACATATACTCCATACCAATCACAAACAGAAAGGGAGATAAAGGATCCCCTTGTCTAAGACCTCTCTTTCCAGGAAAAAAACCTTTCAGTTCTCCATTAATAGACTCAGAGTAGGAAGCAGTAGTGACACAAAGCATTATCCACTTTATGAATCTCTCTGGAAAACCAAAACCTTTCAAAACAGCCTCTAAAAAAGACCAGTGTACAGAGTCAAAAGCCTTTTTAATATCCACTTTGATCAAACATCTAGGAGGCCCTCTTTTAACTCCATAATGCCTGATCAATTCCTGGCAAAGGAAAATATTATCTGACATAACTCTGCCATCAACAAACCCCATCGAGCTTCATCAATGAGATCGGGTAGACAAACGAAAAGCCTAGAGGCCGAATCTTGGAAATAACCTTATATGTAACATTGCGGCAAGATATAGGTCTAAAATCACCAACGAAAGAGGCATGAGTGGATTTAGGAATCAAGGCAATGACAAGATGATTAATTTGCTTTAACATAGCATCATTATGAAAGAACTCCAAAACAACATTAGTAAAAGAATCCCCTACAATATTCCAAGACTTTTTGAAGAAACCCGCAGTATCCATCGGGTCCGGGGCTTTGTCATCGAAAAAAGAAAACAAAGCTTTTTTAACATCAACAACGGTAACCTCCTTCAATAAAAGATCCACAATAGAACCGAAACTTTAGGACCGATTGACCACATCCTCATCAATAGTTGTAGCGAGAACCTTCGATACCTAACGAAGTCGGTAAAGAACTCCACAAAAGTGTTACCCACCGATCATAAGAATTGGTAAAAGAGCCATCTGAAAGTTTGACAGAGGAAATATGCCTCCTGACATTGTTCTTCTTTACCAAGGAATGAAAGAACTTGGTACCTCTGTCACTAAGTTTCATATATACACCTTTAGCTTTCTAAGCAAAAAAAAGAAGCTTCAGCAGCTTCCAAACCTTGGCAAATCTTCTTCTGATCCAGTATATTACAAGCCAGAAGATCAGTAGGTCTTAGATTATACTCAGTCTGTAAACTACCATGCACCTTAAGAGCATTATCAGATTTAACAGAAATATGAGCAAAATGCTTTTGATTCAAGACTTTCAAGGGAAATTTGAGCCTTTTTAGTCTTTTACAAAGCTGATACATAGCAGTACCTTCAGAAGCTTCCCCCCAACTATTAACCAGAACATCATTAAAACTGTCATGTTGTAACCACATATTAAAGAACTTAAAGGGCTTCCTTCTGACCATAGAATCAGTAAAAGAAATTCTACAGGGAGAATGATCAGAGTGAAGGCCAGGAGGATCAAAGAAAGCAAGAGAATTCAAATTCCAGTCAAACCACTTTGCATTGATCAAGACTCTATCAATTCTGGAAAAAACACCACCAGAATTCCAAGTGAAAAACTCCCCTGAAGAATTCATATCAGTGAGATTAGCATCCAGACAACAGTCAATACCATCCTGCAACTCATCACATTCCCCCCAGATTTGTCATCAATGGCTAAAACAGCATTGAAATCACCAAGGACCATCCAAGGAAGATCAAAACAGACACTAAGTTCCCTGATTCTATCCCACATGGATCTCCTATCACCAATAGAATGAAGACCATAAACAAAGGTGACTAAGAAAACCTCACCAGAAACAAGAATCTTAACCTTGCAGTGTATCCATTGAACAGCCAACTCCAAGACCTCCACCACCAACATAGCAGGGTCCCAAATAGCCAACATTCTCTTACTATTATGCAGGGAAAAATTATTAACAGCCTTCCACTGTGGAACTTTCTTTACCAGAAAAGTATCTAAACTTTTTTGAGACATCTTAGTCTCAAGGTTTCCAAATAAGGAAATCTGATGCTGTCTGAGAAAAGAGACAATAGCAGATTGTTTAAGAGCCTTATTGAACCCTCTCACATTCCAAAAACCAATCATTTTTGTCTACCCAGAGGTGATCTACCCCTAGAGACATCATCAATAAAAATTTTACCATTGCCAGAAACACCAGTGGTGTTATGCCAATTATTCTTCTTTTTCTTCTTAGATTTTTTTGATCCAGAAGCACCAGAAGCTACCTTATTCAACTGATCATCTTCCTCCATCACATCTGCCCAAGAGCTAGTTTTTCCAGGGGACAAGACATCAAAAGCATTAGTAACAGGGGTGGTACTCTTCTCAGCCTCCTTTCCTTTACTGGTAGAAGCTAGATTCTTGCCTCTGTCAGTAGCTGAAATAGCAACACCAGAAATAGGGACATCCACTGGAATAGGACCCTTATCAGAGTTCACTGATACATTGACCTTCCCATCATCTTCAATAATAATCACCTTCTTCTTCTTTGAGGGATTAGGTTTAGACACCCCAGGTTTGTTAGACCTAGCCACATACAAAGTAGGAGAATCATTCCTAGACTCATCATGACCTTCAGCAGTATGCCCCAGTTTGCTGCATTTAGAACAAAACTTAGGCCTCTCCTCAAATAAGACAGGCTGCATAAGAACCTTTCCATCATGCATTGTAATAGGAATAACAGAGGGTAAATCCATCTTCAAATCAATCTCCACAAGACATCTTGCAAAACTAAGAACTTTCCTAGAGGCAGTGACCTTATCAGTATATTGAGGACTCCCCAGAAAAGAATAGATCTTACTCAAAGCTCTATCCTTCCAAAGCCTAAGTGGAAGATTAGGCAACTGTATCCAAACTGGGACTACAGTACAAGCATCTTTACTGAAATTAAACATAACAGGCATCTTTTTCAACAGTAAGGGCTTTCCAAAAGCATGGTAAAGACCAGCTTGCAATACCTCATTCATATCAGATTATTGCTCAAAAAGGAACACAATCCAACCAGAGTTGTGATAATGATACTTGCATTTCCTTGGCCAAGCATTAACAATCTTTTGAACAGCATCTCTTCCAGGAAATTTAGAAGGAAAGATACCAATCAAACTTAATTTTTCCATAGCATCATCATTTAAGTCTTCCTCCTCCAAAAACACAGTGTCTGGAGTAACACAGTCCACATGATCAGTCAAAAGTACAACCTCATCAGAAGGTTCCCTATTCTTCTTTACCATATGTACCCAAGAAGCAACATCTTCTATAGCTTTCTCTGCATTCTTCCCCAAAAACACCTCAGCAGGAGTGTCTTTTTGAATAGCACCAGAAACATTATCCTTTTCCTTACTTGCAATAGAGCCAGGATCCACCTCAATATGAGTCCCCCGTTCTATTACAACACCGAGTCCTAAAGTGCCGAAACACCTTCGAAACGAGGCTGCGCAACTATAGAAACATGTTCCATAACTACACCTCCGAAACATGCTCTAAAGATGCAGGAACCTGCCCAACAGATGCACTAACACTCTCAACAGTCTTTTCAGACACGCCACCAGTTTTTAAATTATCAATTGAGACATCAGCCTGTTTCTCAACTTCTAACAACTCAGAGAGAGTTGAAATACCTGCCAAATCACTATCAGACAGGACATATTTCTTTTTTGAAATGGAAGCTGCAGGTGTAACTAACCTCCCAGATTTCAACCTCATTCTTCATACACTCTAGGATTACAGCATTTAGAAGAGGGTTCTTTCTTTTCCACAATTTCAACATCAACACCTGAAGATAGAACAGTATCCGTAGTATGAACAGTTTGAACAGGATCAGGAGTTACCAACAATGGAACCTTTTCCACTACCATCTGAGCTGCAATTGGAGCTGTAGGAAGAGCCACAATTGGATTAGTTGTAGCAGCAACATGAGGATCAACGGAGGGCTCAGCTTCATCTGGTTCAGAATCATGAACAGTGCTATCACCACTGGTTTTCTTAACTTTACGAGCCATGGCTCAAATCAGAAGCTGTAAAAACAGAAGAGTGAAAGAAAGGTAGCAAGAAAGAAAATCGAGCAAGTTAAAAGAGCAATGATTGAAGTGCTACTGTGACAAATATTGTGCAACCTGCTGCTCAAATTGAAGTGCTAGTTATTGATGATAATCCACCAGCATTAAATGATGGTTTATTGATTGGTACTACCACACCCCCAATCAATGAACATGTTTTGGAGAAGTCAGCTGGGGACCAGACAACTGAACTTGAAAAGAATCCAAAGAAGTCACCATTGGAGTTGCAAGCCACTAAAGAAGGTGGTATGACGTAGGGCGAATTCCAGTCCACTAGAAAAGCTTTTCTGATTGAATAATCAAACCCACAATCCCATCTCCAGACCCAAGGTTCTCACCTGGAGAACAATATGCAGCGCAGAGTTCAGAAGATGAGTCAGAAGAGGAATTCCCGTGTTACAGATTTTTTAAGTGCCTGAAGTTCAACCAGTTCCACATAATCAAAATCAGAATCAGATTCCAGAAGTAGTGTATCCCGAAGATCCTATGACTGCTATGGTGGTAAGGCAAAGAAGATATGAAGATCCTTATGTTATAGAGCCTATATCAACTGAGATTAAGGAAATCAAATCAGAAATTGCAAAGCTCCAAGCTCAACTTAATGCATAAGAAGATAGATGGACAGTTTGGTGAACTTAATGGAACACAAAGTCAGAGCTACTGAAGCTACATTCAATAGAATGGACACTGTAACAAGAAATATTGTGAATGCAAGCTCTATCAATCTTGATGTATTTGTAAGGATTAAAGATAAATCTTTGAGGAATAAAGTTGAACAGCCTGATAAAGAACTTGTAAAGCACACATAGTAAGTTGAGACCAGACTGAAGCTGATGGAGGTCAGTTGAGTAGCCTTGTGACTGGCCAGGAAAATATTTCTCATATGGTGGCTAAGTTTTGTGATGATGCCACTAAGGGGAAAGTAACATATGATGCGACTCTTGCCTAGGAAAGAACTAAAGGATCAATGGTGAGCTATAAACTTGCCCTAGAAAATCCAATATAGGATCAAGGCCAAGAATACTACAACGCTTCGCTCCAAACGCCGATTTGTTCTTGAAGTTGTATTCTCTACGACGAAGAGAACACTCACACGCATGTGATGACTAAAAGTCAAACTCGACTTTCAAGAAAGTATTACACTCAAAATATGATATTCTTTTTGTTGTTAATACAATGTAGCTAGCATACCTTTATATTGACTACAAAATAATAGACATGTAAACTCCTAAGCAACGAGGGATAAATTACTTAATAAATTTGCCACATTATTTTCTAATGAGCCTAATTTGACTCTAATAAGTCTAAATGAATTTTATTTTCTAAAATAAACACTTAACCCAAAGTAACAAAACATAGGCACTATTTTTATGAGCCTTACTACCATTTAGGCTTATATGACCATTATTAAATAAACTAGTGAAAACAAGGCTGCAAAATGGACTATAATTGCGCCAACACCGATGGGCTTTTGGCCCTTTGTTAAGTATTTCTGTGGTACTTGTTTATGTTGATTAATTTTCAAAAGTAGTTTCTTAATTGATTTAAAGCTTTTGATATAAACTAGTGTGACATCATGTTTTTGATATATATATATATATATATATATATATATATATATATATATATATATATATATGTGTGTGTGTGTGTGTGTGTGTGTGTGTGTGTGTGTGTGTGTGCGCGTGCGCGTGCGATTATTCATGATATCATTGTATTTCATACTAACCTCGCCATGAATTCATAAGACTTATATCATTTGGCATTTTTGGTGTATTTATTTTTTGCAGAATTTATTGAGTATCTATATTAATTATTTAATTATTAAATTGGGTATAAAATAATTTTATGTTAAATTTATTTAATTAAATCAATTAATATATTTATTCAATTAAATAGAGATGCGATCTGCCAAGCCTTGTACTTGGTACATTTCCTTAGTGGTTTACACTAGGGTTTAACCTGGCTACACCAGGCTTCGAACCCCGTTAGGGGCGAATTTAATGGGCGTGTTCGTTACCTTTCGTATTCGCAAAAAAAAAATATTTCTGCCAAGCCTTTTGTTTGATCCGTGTCTTCTGAGCTTAATACTTAATTTATTTTATCCAGCCCGATTTTCTCCTTATTCAGCCTGGCCCAATTATGCTTAATCCATTTACCCGGCCGGATTTTCTTTTAACCTGGTTTCAACCCGCAACCCGACATATATAAACCCTACAACCCACCCAAACCCGATCTCTTCTTCTTTTGTCAGCTGCTCCTATTCTCTGAAAACCTTTTTCGAAAATCCTCATTTGTTTCCTTCATTCAATGACCTATTCCATGTCAAATCCCTTCGTATCTCAGAATAATGCCTTCTTGCTGCTTCTCATTCCTTTTCTAGAATCAATCGAGCGTTCATTGCTTGATTTTGTGTTTATTTGCAAGCTCCTATTCTCTGAAAACCTATTTCAAAAATCCTCAGTTGTTTCCATCATTCAATGTGAAATCCCTTTGTATCTCAGAATAATGCCTTCTTGCTGCTTCTCCTTCCTTTTTTCGGAATCAATCGAGTGTTCATTGCTTGATTTTGTGTTGATTTGCAACACGTTCTCTCTGAAGAAACGTGAAGGCTCAACCTTTCCATTTTTTGGTAAGAACAGTGCTCTCTTGATTACCATTTCGAACAACTACGATTCAAAATTTTTTTATGGAAGGTTCCATGAAAGAAAGCTGCCATTTATGTGCTGATTTGATGTATTCACAGCCAATGATTCATAGCTCTTCAATCGGTTGTTGGCATGATGGTTCTTCTTCTACAGATGGTCAAATCAAAGCTCTAGTCTTTGATTCAATGACAGATTTTCAGGGAAATTGTTTGTCCATCTTTTTTCTAAGTTATTTTCTTTGATTTTATTCTGATTTGACATAGACGCTGCCTGATTTTGCGCTGAAACCATCTATGGTATGTTGGCTATGGTAAAGGCTCTATCTTTATGACGTTTTGATGATGATTCAAGTTTTTAAAGCTCTGTTTTGGGAAAATTTGCAGCCAACGTCTCTTACAAGAATTGTATCACTGAAACACGTTTTCAACTTGAAGTCAGTGTTAATGACTGAACCTATTTACCCTTGTTTCAAAAGCAGTAATCCATTACAAGGAAGTCTATAACGCCCTCAGACCCCGGTCCGAGTAGCGCTAAATGAGTCATAAGTGGTCTGGGCAACTGCTTAGATTGCTGTCCTCACTTGGTCTAAAAGGGCTAACCCAAGTTGACAAGACATTTATGTCTCACACTTATATAGGGGTGAGCATTCTACTATTTTTCCTATGTGGGACATTACATTCTCCCCCCTTATAAGGGACTTGCGTCCTTGCCATGACGGACAAGACATTTCCTGGATCGTCCTTACCAGAGGTAACTAGAGGCCATCCTTACACCGTCTTCTTGTACAGTGTAGCACATAGTTCCGTTTGATAGTCGGCTCTGAATACCATTCTGTAATGCCCCCAGACCCTGGGCCTGGTAGCGCTAAATGAGTCATAAATGGCCCGGTCAACTGCTTAGACTGATGTCCTCGCTTTGTCTAAAAGGGCTAACCCGAGTTGACAAGACCTTTAGGTCTCACACTTATATGGGGGTGAGAATTCTACTATTTTCCTATGTGAGACATTACAAAGTCTCTGCCACGTGCTCTAATTTCATCAATAGTGATATTATTCTAATTTGAGCATGATTTTTGTGCTAATCCTTTGGTATTCCTGTTATGGCAGTCTCTGTTCGATGGTATGGCCATTTCAGTGATGAACCTGTCCTTAATCTCAGTCCTAATTCACAAATGGTTGAAGTGTTGGTTCTCCTCTTATGTGATTCAGAACCTGGTTTGGTGAATCCGTACCCAAAGTGCTACAGTAAAATGGCTAGACCTTCTCTAATGCCCGGTCCTAGGTTAAATGAGTGAGGGTTAGCACCCTAGGAAGTCATGGTCAAGTCAAAAGTGATGGTAGTGACCCAATAATGGCTAAATAATTCAGTTAAACCAAAGTTGGTTGGCATCATAGCCTTCAGTGGCTTAATTCTGAGTTAATCCTTGGTTCAGTGAATGGTAAGTTGTATATTCAGCATTGAATCAAGGTTTGGGTGCCTTACACTATGCTATTAGGACACGAAATCAATCTTTATAACAATGACTGTATGGCTAACCTTATATACCACGGTTCATTGACCATAAAACCAAAAAAATTGGTAGCCATGACCGGATAGTCACTTCTGTTTAAAATGATTGCTTAGTTAAATCAACCTACTGTGAGGTTCATTTACTACTACTACTCCCTAAAGGAGTCTATATAGTTCACAGACCTAACATACAAATCATGGTTAACCAAGGCCGGAGAATCATCTTCGTTTATTGTGCCATGGATCCTCAATGATTTCTCAAATTGTGTTCACACTTAAGCCTTAAGGTTAAGTCATACCTTGAGGGCTATAAATAGCCAGTCACCCTAACCGGATTTCTCACCAGTCTGAAACACAATAAATCCCACATTTTTCTCTTAAAAAAGTTTTGTTGAAAAGTGTGGTCCTTAGTGGTGGTAGACCATTACTGAGTCAAGAATCGGGGGAGATACAATTTCATACTTTCTGTGGCATACTGAAGAGCAGAACATCGTGGTTGTAGTCTCTCCAAATTGGCCAGTAAGTGGTAACCCTTGTCTTATAGTTTTCATAGTTGTGTGTACTAGGAAAGAACTATTTTCGTAATTGCTGTGTTTGTTTGACTGTGTCTTGGTTAGACACACTTTTGATTGGTGGTCTATTTGACATTATCCTTGCAAGAAAGTGACCACAAAGGTCTTTGGTTTGGTGTGCCAAAGGAACCTGTATGGGGATAGGCTTGTGGGTCATTTCTTGGCTATAAGTGGTTGTTGTCAAAGGGACACCAAGTCTAGGTGTGGTCTTTGTGTTGGTCGTGTTTACCACTTTATTGTTACTATCATCTGAATTTCAGTTTCTGACTCAAACCCATTGAGTTTAGTGCTAAAATTCTCTTGTCCATATGTGTTTGGCTTGTTCTGTATTATTAACAATCTGCATCTGTACTGCCTTGAAATTTTTGCTTTGATCATATCATCCACCGAATCTGTATTGCACTTGAAGGTAGTACAGAATTTGTGATTCTGCACTTGCTGAGTCTTTATCTCTGTTTTTACTACACTCTTGTGCTCATAAGTTTGCTGATTCGTACACTTGCTTAAATCTGCCATAAAGAAACCTTGCTTAACATGTCAGTGCACTTAACCCTTCTGTGTTGGTTTGTTGAGCCTTGCTCTTTGTGTTCTGCTGTGTCTCATTGCTGATCCCTATCCTGCTGCAGTGAAAATTTGTTGAGCAACATGCTGTTGAAAGTCTGCTCTAATTTGTACTACTGATCTAAAAGACTTGCTATATCTGTATAGCTTAATCTGTGTAGTAGGTCTTGGCTGTGTGGTTTCAGGTCTGTTGAACATATTGTTTTCAGCATTGAGTTTCAATTTGGATAATCTCATCTCTTGGACTTGATTATCCTCTCCGAAGATCAGCCAAAATTTCAGTATCTGACCTGTTTACTTTTATAGCTTGTTGATATGTACCAGTTTGAAGTGATCTGTATTCAAGACTTCAAGTAGTTTGCATTAGTAGTATGTTTGATAATCTGTACCTCCACATCAAGTTTAGTTTTTCCACCAGCTTTCTGATCTACCTTGTGCAACTTGGGACTTGCATTAATTTGTAATTTTCATCATTTGAACATTTGAGTAATTGCTTTTATATTTAGGACTTGAACAAATTCTTCTACATATCTTTATTCAAGCATCTGTTGTAACCATTTGCCTTTTGATTGAACAAACTTTGTAATATGAAAATCTTTGTGAACTGCATCTGTTTTGTATTGTTTCAGAAATAAAATTAGTTTGACCTTTATCTTTTTTTGTTTAAATGTAAAAAATGTATTAAACCAAGGTACGTAAATGAACAAGACAATTACATCCTAAACAAAAGAAAACTGGGGTTGTATGAGAAAATGTCACAGAGCTTATCCCAAATCAAAGACACAACATCAATTGAATATATAGATTCAACTTCAGTAGAGTGTTTAAAAGAAAACACTCAGCTAACAGAATTATATACTCAGCTAACTTGAGCTACAGGTTCATACACAACCAAAATCAACAATGCAAAAGATCACATTGTTAATACAGGACATGTATATACACCTGGAAGACACCCTAAGGTATACAAAGTTCACTAGAATTGTCTATTCTAATCACAGGGCACATGAAGCCAAAAAATGACTTCAAATAACCACCAACATTGGCTACCACAGAAGCAATGCCCAAACATCATGGGGCCAAAATACCAAATTTCATACATTAAAAACATCAGCATATAATTCATATAACCTTTCCATTTTAAACACTTTGTTCTGCAAAACAGAACCATCATCAAAAGCTGAATCACCATTCAGGACAACACCTACAATAGCAGCACCTATAATACCATCATCTTCTTATCTGATTCTATTGTAAGCGGTTGTAGTTAAGTTTTAGTGACCCTTTCACAAGCGTCACTATTAGGATAAGTCAATTTATATTTTCCTCCTGCAAATATATTTCTAATTTGATCACATCAATCTGTTTTTCACTTTCTTGTTTGATTAACTTGAACTTACATATCAAGTTGAATCATATCTACAGCCTTTTGGGATATGTCTAGTTGATTAATGTTACTGTGTTTAATTTGAACATATATCAAAAGTGTTTGATCACAAATAATTGAATTACCCTTGATCACATAGGTTGATAATATAAGTGAATAATAAATCAAGTAAGCTTCCGTATTTAATTTATTAGTACTTGTGTTATCAACGAAAAAGAGTTTTAAAAATCCGTTAGCACTCTATTCACCCCCCCCCCCCCTCTAGAGTGTTTTATTGCGCCTATATCGATTCGACACCCTGTATTGCTCCAAGCTAGATAAAAGACTCTGAGTGTAATTTCTAGCCCAATAACACACTAGTCTTTATGGTTTTCATGGCCGTATTATTTCAAGCCCAAGTTCCCGGGATGGATCACATCATTCCCTCCCGGTTGGAAATGATTCTTTCTCAAATCAACAGGATGTCGTAAAGTTCATCAACACGCACCAAACTGGAACAGCCTGCAAAATTCATCATTGATATACCGGGATCAAATATAATGCTTAGAGACAACTTCAATTGATTTGCACGCTGATATTGTAATCCATGCTTTACTAAGTAAACATGAGAAGTGTACCTTGGATTGATATAGATGCGGATAAAGCCCTGTGTGACAGCAATATAATTATAGCAATGCAATGTAGGAATATTATCAAAATGCGCAAAAAAATGGGTTGAAAAAAGTGTGTGCCGGTATTCTGCCAATATCAACCAGGGCTAGATCAGCCACGTGCAATATAGGTAGGGGATCAAGCACATCCAATAACTCGGTTTTCTCCTCAAATGTATGATCATCATGTACCTGCAAATAAGATAAAATAGTGCTGGAACAAGGGTCTGCCGCCATAGGATCATCATCCTGCAAAGAAGATTCAACAAAGCTAGAACACCAATTGAGTAACATAGCATCTTCTTTTTCCGCAACCAAGGTCAACTCCTTGAGTTCTTTCTCCATAATAGACTCCTCAGACATCTCTACTTTGTTGGCTATGAATTCGAGCTTTTCCATCTCCACTTTCTCATCATCAAATTTAGGACTCTTTTCACTGTCCAACCCTACCACACTCTTACATTCCTCCTTTTCAACTACGCCTCTCAAATGTTAACAATCTCTTCATTTTTATCTTCAACAAAGTCTTTTTCTTTTGTATATTCAGCCATCCGCTTGGCCTCATCTGCCGAAAAATTATCCCAAAATAGTTCAGCTTCCTTGTCCCATCCATCCCGCCACTCTTGCATCATAACCTTAGTGTCTTGTTTCACCTTTGCAACGACTGCACAATGACCCTCCTCAGGGACCCTATGCATATCCGCTAACATTTTATTATTTCGATCCGTAAGCTCATCTTGACGCATCTTCTCTTCCCTACGAATGCGTCTCTCATAATAATCAAAACAAGGCATATAGCTCAGAATTTCCCGTGTTTACACTTACCCTTAGGCTCAGCTGTAGAAAATTTTCTTCTCAAACAAATCAGACTAATGATCAAACCCTAAGCATGATGCTGTCAGAATTTTGTTAGATTTAAGCAGTGACTTTGTGCTCCAATAATGATCAAACTACTACGAAACTGGAAAAGTCAAACGACGAAAGTTGTAGAGCAGATACTTTCCTATATGACAACAAAATTGCAGGTAATTTGGAATCTTCTAACTCACTAAAATCTAATTCGAACAACGATTTACTGCTGCAGTTTTCCTGGACAGATGTTTGTATTAATTTGCAGTTTTCGGCAAGATTGACTTCTAACTGAGATTTGATGTACAGAGAAAAATGTAGAACGAGATGTGTTTGAGATGTGGTAAAATTTTCAAAATGTTTGTAGGGGGGTTTAAGGTAGAAAACGAATTGTTATAAAAATGTGTGTCAGATCAGAATAAGAAAGGTATAACGCCGGATTAGGGTTAAGGTTCTTGGGTGAAACTTGAGGGTTCTTGGTCAAAAATTTAGGGTTCTTGATGTAATAAGGCAGAATCTTTTGGCTTATTAGATGGAAAATTAGGGTCTTTGATGGAAGTTTTATTCTTGACTCAAGTTTGGCGTTATTGATTTCAAAATTGATGTTGCTCGGTCAAGAAGGTGAGGAATTTTTCTTTCTTGGGTGGGAATTTTGGTTTCTTGATGTCAAGATTATGTTTCTTGTTTGCAAGAATTGGTTCTTTATGGGGGGTCGGGTTTTTTTTTTGGTGTTTTGGGGGGGGGGGAGGTGGGGAGGGTGGTCGGGTTTTTTTGTTGTTGAAGAAATTAGGGTTCTTGGAATGAAGGTTTGAAGAAATGTTTTGGGTAGGATGGATGAAGGTTTGAAGATATATGGCTGTTCTTAGGGGGGATGAGATTAAAGAACAAATTTTTTTTTTTGATAATAATTCGAAATAAAAGAAAAGAAATAAAATTGAGATATTTGATACCTTAGTTGCTGGGCTTCGATACCAACTGAGGTGATTTCTTACCCAAGAAAGAACTGAGGGTTCAATGGTGAGCTAGAAACCTAGTCCTAGAAAAACCAATCTAAGATCAAAGCCAAGAATACTACAACGCTTTGCTTAAAACGGTGATTCGTTCTTGAAGTTGTATTCTCTACGGTGAAGAGAACACTCACATGTTGTGATGATTAAAAGTCAAACTCGACTTTCAAGAAAGTATTTCACTCAAAATATGATAATCTGTTTGTTGTTATTTAGAATGTAGCTAGCATGCCTTTGTATAGGCTACAAAATAAAAGAAAAGTAAACTCCTAAGCAATGGGGGATAAATTACTTATTAATTTTCGCCACTTTATTTCCTAATGGGCCTATATTGACTTCAATAATCCCAAATGATTTTTATTTGCAAAAACTAAACACTTAACCCAAAGTAACATAACATAGGCACCATGTTTTATGGGCCTTACTACCAATTAGGCCCGTAAGACCTTTATTAAATAAATTAGTAAAAACAAGGCTGAAAATGGACTATAATGGCGCCAACATTGATGGGCTTTTGGCCATTTATTGCTCCAACCTAGATAACATACTCTAATTATAATCTCTAGCCCAATAACACACATACTAGTCTTCATGGCCGCATTATTTCAAGCCCAAGTTCCAAGGATGGTTCACATCAACATAGCTGAAACATAAGAGTTGAGGAGAGTGATGAAGCAAAATATCATATTGATGGATTGTAGGTTTACGCTTGGTATTTTGGTGTTGTATTGCAAGATTATAGGTTGACAAAGACCCCAATGGATGACACGTGTTGAGCCTAAACATGTCTTTGAGGGATAAAAGAGTGTGCCGGAAGCTAACAAGTTCAAACGGATCAATTGTCTTTTGCGTTTCTACCGTAGCATATATTCAACGGATATTTGACCCATCTTAGAGGCATTTTCTGGAGAAATCTTCTTCATTAGAGTCGTAGATCAAGAAACTATATTTCCAACGCATTTTGAATCACATCAATCGGATGTCTACAAAATCAAGTTATAGCCATTTTAATGAGATGCTATGAAGGCCCGGCGTGTACCAAGACTACTTCCGGTGCACGCCGGAGAGTTGAAGATTTTCAGAGATGATGCCGGTGTGCACCGAGACTACTTCCGGTGCACACCAGGAGCGTCACAGAAATCAGATTTTTCAGCTTTAATAGTCAGTTTTTGATCTATTTTTATATCTCTTCCATTCCATCTTCTTCTCCAACCCTCTCTTGAACCCTTAGAGACAAAATCCGCCCCAAGGGGCTCATCCTAGCCAAATCTTACCACTATATTAGCATTAATTACTCTTCTAAACATTAAGGATTCTTGTTGTTGCTCTTTTGATTCAAGCTTTCTTGGATGAAAACTCACATTTTTGGTGCAATACTCCATTAAAGCTACTCTTTTGATGTTAAAGCAAGTTCTCTTCTTGAAGTGTCATCACTTTGGGTTGGGTAAATTATTTCTCATTACTTGAATAGTTTATGTTCAAATCTATGAAATCCGTAAGTGACATTGTGGATTTCATAGCAATGTGTGTCTAGTTCTACACTAGCCAAGATTATGTATTTGTGAGTTATTAATCTCTATTAGTTGATTGGGAATGTTAGTTTATGTTTCCTAGCTTCATGTGTTGTTGTTAACTTTTACTATCTTCATTTTATTGCTTGTTGGTGTTGGATTGATCACCTAGAACTAGCACACACACACACACACACACACACAAACACTTAGTTGAGACCGAAATAAGATGCTTGGTGTGGGAGAAGGGATAAGAAAACCGGAAGGTAAAATCGACCTTAATTGGAACTCGATTTCTTATCCGGGGGTTATTGTTCATTCATTGCACTTAATCATGTTGAATCATTAGGTCTTGGGGGTTCTTAGACCAATGATGAGGCATAGAGTAGTTTTGTACACTCGTATGAGGGGGAATTGCTAGCTTAGGAGTGCACCGATAACACATATTTGAATACCATTGGAAGGTTGGTAGGTAGTTCATTCCCTTGATACTAGTAGAGATATTTTTGATCATTGCATTGTCTTGGCTAGGCTTTTTATCATTTTATCACCCTTTGTAGTAGTAGATTCTTAGATACATTTACTTTCTTGTATTGTTGCGACTTAGATCAAGATAACAATAGTTGTTTGGTGTTCAACCTCACAATCCTCGTGGATAGACCACCCCACTAGACTAGACTACAATTGACCCGGTACACTGCCGGTAAGATTAAACACCTAGAAATCAGATATGCTGAAGCTTTTGCTGAGCTGAGGAATTTAGCATCTGCCAGAGTTGCTTTAACTGATGATCTATACAAAAAGTTCAAGAAGGAGTTCATTCCGACAAAGAAGTCATATTATGATATTTTAGAGTTGGAAGGCATCAAGCTTTTTCGAGAAACAAAGGTTTATTTTGAGAGAATCAAACAAAGAAGAGAGTTGGAGAACCTGAAGAAAAAGCAGAAGGGTGAGAAAATTTCACTTCCAATAGCACTGGATTCATATGAGAAATTCAAAATTTTCTACAGTGGATTTGGTTTTGAGGTTGATGGAATTCAACCACCTATTGGAGATGCATGGAATGCTTGGAAGTTTTTGCATCTTCACATTAATTACACTCTGCTGGAAAGGAAATAGGAAGAGACTGCTAATAAAGAACTTGAAGCAAGGAAGAATCTACAGAGTTGATTAGCTGAGAGTATCATATTTTTCATTTTATGCAAATCCAGCTATGTAATAAGCTGAACAATGAATTATAATGAAAGATCTTCAATTTTTTGATCTTTTATCGTCGTTATCTTTTTTCTTAGCTATTGAGGATATTGGGATCATCTAAAAATGGAAAATTGTTACAAATAATTAGGTTTTGATGATGCAAGCAAAAAGATGTCTAGTATGCATGTATATGTTTACTAGAGTCTGATATTGTATAGGTTGATCAGACAAGCATTGTAATAGAAATCTTGTAGGTTTTATCATAAACATCTCAGTGGAGTCTAGGTTTCTAAGAAAGTGCTGAGCTGAAGGTTGAGGGAACAAACTCATTAGTGATGAAGATTGAGGGAACAAACTCAATAGATAAGACTAAAGGCTGAAGGATGAGGTTGTAGACTCAGTAATGAAGACTAAGCCGAGGCCATAATGTTAAACTTCAGGTAAGTTTGTGATCACATAGAAACATAAACTTTGAGGCTCAATAGCTAAATACATGGCAATTGAATCATAAGCCGAGATCATAATGATCATACTGCGAGTAGGAAGTGGATTAATACAATGAATTCAAAAGAATAATACCTCTCTTGTTCGGAAAAATCAAAGATCCTAAGAAAATGTGATGAATGATCGTAATTATGGAAATAATGGTTTACTCTGATTTCACAAAATAAGATCAGATGAAAAGCATGTCAGCTAAGCCGAGCTCAATCAAGACAACCAACTAAGCGAAGAAAAGCAATGAGTCAACTAAGCTAAGCAAGACATATCTCAGCAGAGTGAAATAAAATACAAAGCTGAGATAGTACATGTTACAGTATAGAGGCTGAAGGGAATGTGAAGTGCAATCTACTGACATAGTCAGCTGACACACAAGAACATGCTGACAGTGTAGAAGCCTACTGACAGTGTAGAGACACAGCAGCCTGTTGAGTAAAATGTAGATTTTGTTATAAGTTTGTTGTAACCATTTGTAACTTACTTCTAACTGATCAATGAGGTGTATGAAGCTATAAATACCCCATGATCAGCTGCATTGTAATCCAACTTGTAATTTTCAGTTCATCAATAATAATTCCGCATTTTACTTTTAGTTTATAATTCAGTAAAATTCATCATGGTATTAGAGCAAAAATTTAAGAATTTCTGAATGTTTTCCTGCGTTTTTCTCTGAGTTTATTTTTTTTTTTTTGTTGTTTTTTTGAAGAATCTTGAGAGTGTTCTTCATCTTTTCTGAGATTTCAGTTTCTTGAGCGTAAACTGTCATCTTTTTCCTGAGTTTATTGATCATTTCTTGATCGGTTTTTTTACTGTAATTTCACTTTCATTGTTGATTTGTGATAAATTATGGAGTTCTTGATAGCTATGGCAGCTGAGAAGCAAGAAATAAGTCCCTCCAGTCAGTTTTATGTTCATCCTAATGAGAATCCATCTTTTGTTCTTGTTCAGCCATTGAAGAATGGCAACAACTATAATCCACGGAAAATGTCTATGAAGATGGTGATAATCACCAAGAATAAAATTGGCTTCGTAGACGGCACAATCAAAAGGCCAGAAACAGATTCAGCAGATTTCCATGCATGGAGACAGTGTGATACAATAGTTAGATCATGGATCTTGAATTTTATGGAAAATACCATTGCTCAAAGTTTGATGTACTTCAAGAGTGCACAAGCAGTTTGGAAGAATATTGCAGCTAGATTTTCTAATGTTGATGACTTGAGGATTTCAGATCTTTTTGAAGAGATGCATCTGCTGAAACAAGGTAGTGACTCTGTCAATCAATATTTCACAAAATTGATGGTCCTGTGGGAAGAAATCAAGACCATTAGGTCTGTATCAGTTTGTTCTTGTGATCCTCAATGTCACTGCAATTCAATCAGCACACTAATGGATCATATAGAGGCTGAACATGTTATGAAATTCCTAAAAGGTTTAAGGGATGATTTTGAGCCAATGGTTTCACAAGCAATGCTAATGGTCCCTTTCCCAGAAATCCATGATGCATTTTCAATGACCATTAAATTTGAAAGATAGAAGTTGTATGTAGATTATAGGGCCAAGAATCAAGATTCTATTGTTCTCTTGTCTCAGAAAAGTGGACAGGGTCAAAATCAGATTGTTAGCAGACCTAAATCTGTATCTGCTGCAAATTCCAGATCTAAAAATCCCAAGAAGATGCAATGCAGTTTTTTTGGATTTAATGGTCATACTGAGGAAACTTGTTACAAGAAACATGGCTATTTTCCGGGTTTTAAGTCAAAAAGGGCTAATTTGGTTGAGGAAGAACAGTCAGCCGAAGAAGATGAGGCCCAAAACAGGTCTGCTGGACCAGGCTTTCCAAATCTTAATGCACAACAACTTGACAAGTTGATGGCTCTGATGTGTTCAGATCCTCCTAGACATGCAGGGTTTGCTATTGGCTAGCCTGCTAAGATTGTGACACACTACTCACGTGCTATAGGGATATGTGATCTAAATTTCGTAAGATCTATACAATGGATCTTGGACTCTGGTGCCTCAGATGACATTGTAGGATCATTAGATCTGTTAAGAAATCCCAAACCTTCATCTGATATAAAAATGGGATTACTTAATGGAAATAATGTTTCGGTCACGCATATAGGACAAGTAAGGGTAAACCCTCTGCAAGTCCTACATGATGTGTTTTGCATTCCTGGGTTTAAATATAACTTTATATCTTTACCTGCCTTTATTAATCATACAAAAGGCACAGCTGTTTTTTCTACTAACAAGTGTGTTTTGCAGGACAAGAACAAGAAAGAGATTGGTTCAGCTGAGTTACACAAAGGACTCTATGTCATGAATCAACCAATAAGACTCTCTTTTGTCAATGCTGTCAAAAATCACACTTTGTCTGATAGATTAGATGATGATCTTTTATGGCATTACAGACTAGGACACTTTCCAGATAAGGGACTGCAAGTCATTAGTTCACAGCCTGTTGATGTCAAGTTTTGTGATTGTGACCTCTGCTATGTTTGTCCAATGGCAAAACTGGAGAAAAAATATTTTCCATTAAGTAAAACAGTTGTACAATTTGTTTTTGATCTTATCCATATGGATATTTGGGGTCCTTTAAGACAGCATACTGTGAATGGACAACAATATTTTCTTACTGCTGTAGATGATTTTTCTACATTCACTTGGGTATTTCTTATGAGGCGCAAATCTGAAGCTTCTGACCTTGTTAAATCTTTTGTTAAATTTGTTTCTACACATTTTCACAAAATTATCAAAGTTATTAGATCTAATAATGGAGTTGAGTTCCAGCTCAATGATTATTATGCCCATCAGGCATCATACATCAGACATCTTGTGTCAGCACACCTGAATAGAATGGTATTGTTGAAAAAAAACATCAGTATCTGTAGAATGTTGCTAGGGGACTGAGGTTCCAGAGTAATTTACCAATTGAATATTGGGGTTTATGTCTTTTACATGCTGTAAAATTGATTAATGCTACACCTACACCACTGCTGCAAGAAAGCACTCCACATGAGGTGCTTTATAAAACTAAACCAGACTATTATGTGTTTAAGGTTTTTGGTTGCTTAGTCTTCTCTTGCACACTTCAGCAGTACAAGACAAAATTTGACTCAAGATGTTGGACTTGTGTCTATCTTGGGAATTCAAATATGTCCAAGGGTGCTATTCTTTTAGATATTACCAACAAAGACATCTTTGTTGCTAGAAATACTCAATTCCATGAGGCTTATTTTCCTCTATTTCAATAGGTGTTGGGAAAGGCTAGATATCTTTTTTGACATACCCGTTCCTTTACCTGTAATGGACACTTTTGATGATCTGTTGAATGACTCAGCAAACCAGCCAGACATAAGGTCACTTGCAGCGGAGGCATCCAATGAAGAGAATGCACCAGTCAATCAGGCACCTGAACCCACAGATTTAAGAAGGTTAAGAACAAAGAAATCAAAAACCTTTTATCAAGGGGGTACTCATACTATTTAGCAGACTCCACACCTGCTGAGTGTAATCATGAGTCTGGACAATCTCTCAGCAGACTATGCTAGATTCATTAATGATATTAATGCTATTTAAGAGACTAAGACTTACAATCAAGCCATCAAGCATGATGAATGGAAAGAAGCAATGCAAAAAGAGATTGAAGCTCTACAAAAGACTCATACATGGGAAATAGTTGATCTGCCCCCAGACAAGAAACTCATTGGGTGCAAATGGGTGTACGGAATCAAATACAACCCGATGGTTCAATAGAGAGATATAAAGCTAGACTAGTAGCAAAAGGCTACACTCAAACATATGGGATTGATTATCAAGAAACTTTCTCACCTGTTGTCAAGATCACTATATTTAGAGCCCTACTTGCAGCAGCAACAACAAAAAATTGGCATATACATCAGATGGATGTTAACACTGCCTTTCTACATGGAGATTTGCATGAAGAAGTATACATGCAGTTACCCCCAGGTTGTGCAGCAACTAAACCAAATCAAATTTGCAGACTTACTAAGTCATTGTATGGCCTCAAGCAAGCCATCACACAATGGAATATCAATTTGACTGAATCATTGGAGGCTCAAGGATTCATTAAATCCAAAAATGACCACACTTTATTCACAAAAGGGTTATGATAGTCCTTTATTTCTTTGCTGGTCTATATAGATGACATCATAGCAGCAAGCCCCAATGAGAAGTTAATTCAACAAGTCAAGGATGCCCTACACCAGCAATTCACTACAAAGGATCTTAGAAAATTGAGATATTTCCTAGGCATTGAAGCTGCTAGGACACCTGCAGGAATATAAATTTCTCAAAGAAAATACACCCACAATCTCCTAGAAGAATATGAATTTTTGGGTACAAAACCGGCTAAGACACCTATAGAGTATAAGAAAACTTTATAGCATGGTGATTCACCCCTTTTGGAGGATAATATTTTACAGTATAGAGGCTGAAGGGAATGCTGAGTGCAATCTACGACACAGTTAACTGGCACACAACAGCCTACTGATAGTGTAGAAGCCTGCTGACAGTGTAGAGACCCATCAGCCTGCTGAGTAAAATGTAGATTCTATTATAAGTTTGTTGTAACCATTTGTAATTTACTTCTAACTGATCAATGAGGTGTATCAAGCTATAAATACCCCATTATCAGCTACATTGTAATCGAACTTTTAATTTTTAGTTCATCAATAATAATTCCGCATTTTACTTTCAGTTTATAATTCTATAAACAACATCATGGTATCAAAGCATAAATTTGAGAATTTCTGAATGTTTTCTTGCGTTTTTCTCTGAGTTTTTTTGAAGAATCTTGAGAGTGTTCTTCATCTTTTCTGAGATTTGAGTTTCTTGAGAGTAAACTGTCATATTTTTCCTGGGTTTGTTGATCATTTCTTGATCAGTTTTTTATGTAATTTCACTTTGATTGTTGATTTGTGATCAATTCTGGAGATCTTAATAGCCATGGTGTTAGGTGTAATGCCCGAAAGACAATTTTGTAATAGTTTTATTTAATAAATGAAATTATATTATTATTCATATTTATTATTCTCATATTCACCGATGTGACAATAGTATTTACACTACAGAAAACCCTAAAGTATATCGTTTATGTAATCACTTAACTCAGTGTATGGGATATACACGGGAGGATTGAGTTAGTGAAGATGTACTTAAAATACAATTAGCCCGTAGTGAAGTTAATCGAGAGTATCAGGTCTCTCCTTTAACGTGCTATTAATGCGCCCAGAACACAATAGGTGTGATTGTCTTATCCGGACTTTCGGTTAAGAGAACCTAGTGGGGCATTTATATATGATAGATATATCATAAAGGGCTGGACCGATTTGATTAGAGTTCACGATATAATTCCGTAATCGAGAAGTCATATCGAATCAATCGATGATCATATTTATGGATATATCTTAATCATGAGGTGATCACAGTCAACTGCTTGAATCAGTATGAGGTTTGACTTGACGGTTAAGGATTACACCGAGTCTGTGATCTGAATTATCCCATCTTGGCATTGTACTGGATTGAGTGAGTAGTCTGTGTTATCACAGATACGGAATCCATTCCTTCCATTTATGGAAGTAGATAGACAGTTCCCTTATTTGTTAATCCTATAAACTGATCGATCGTACGAGTTCATATTACACTGATTGGCTACCAGTGAGTTGTATGAATTAATTGATCACTAGGGGGTTAATGGTAAATAAGGATAAGAGGTTCTGAAAAGGGTTAACAGTAGCTTCCCGATTTAGAATGAACAGTCTATGGAGGATTAATCCATATGTAATGATTATATCAATGGACGCTTATTATCATTCTCGTGAGGAGATAAATATAATCTCATAATCGGAGGAGTGCAGTCACGGGATTATGGTGGCATATTCCTGTGATTGATTTATCGAATATAATTATTTTGTTCATAAGATAATTATTTATTTGATTTATCGGAGCCGCTGATTATTAGTCCATGGTCCCCGACGTGCCTCCAATATAGCATAGCTATTCTCGGACGTCGAATCCTAATAATATTAATTTAGTTCTTGTTAGAATTTAATTAAAACGATATGTGAATTAATTGTTTAGTGAACTATTAAATTAGTTGGGCTAAATAATTAAATATGTGAAAAAGACATTTTTCATAATCTTGGCCAAAATTAGTGTTATGGCCGAAAATTCATATTGACTAGGTCAATAAGAGAATTTTCGGCCCCAAGCATGTTTTAGGAAACAAGAAATTAGTTTTCTTGAGAATTAATAAGACATGTGCACAAAATATTTATTGGATAAATATTTATGGTAAGAAATAAAGATAAATATTATTCTAGATTTGTTCTAGAATATTATGGGATTATCTTTTATTTATTGGATTTATTTATTTGCAAAATAAAATCCTTGGAGGACAAGGATTACTCTTCTATATAAAGAGAGTTCTCCCAAGCCTTAGACATAACACACAATTTTCGACTTCACCTCTTAGAGAGGAGAAGAAAATTTTCGGCCAGGGCAGCAAGGGAAAATCTTGGAGATTTTTCCGGGTAGCATATCGGAAGGATTCGAGACGAGGATTTCCTTCCACCGGGAGTTGCTCGGATCACACGTGCAGAAGATCGTGGTGCTCTTCACACCATCCTTTGTTCTTCTTATTGTGGTTCTTCTACTTGGATTTTGAGATCCAAGAGGTATGTTCTACAACCCCCTTGTAGATGTAGATCTAGTTATTTTATTACGTGTAATTTATAGATCTAGATCCTTAAATCGCTTCCGTTGCGGATGGTATTACTAACACATGGAAGCTAAGAAACAAGAAATAAGTCCCTCCAGTCTCTTTTATGTTCATCCTAATGAGAATCCATCTTTAGTTCTTATTCAGCCATTTATGAATGGCCACAAATATAATCCATGGAAATGTCTATAGAGATGGTGTTAATCACCAAGAATAAAATTGGCTTCATATACGGCACAATCAAAAGGCCAGAAGCAGATTCATCAGATTTCCATGCATGGAGACAATGTGATACAATGGTCATATCATGGATCTTGAATTCTGTGGAAAATACCATTGCTCAAAGTTTGATGTACTTCAAGAGTGCACATGCAGTTTGGAAGAATCTTGCAACTAGATTTTATAATGTTGATGCATTAAGGCTTTCAGATCTTCTTGAAGAGATGTATCTGCTAAAACAAAGTAGTGACTCTGTCAATCAATATTTCACAAAATTGATGGTTCTTTGGGAAGAAATCAGGACCATTAGGCTTGTATCAGTTTGTTCTTGTGATCCTCAATGTCACTGCAACGCAATCAGCACACTAATGGATCATATGGAGGTTGAACATGTTATGAAATTCTTAAAAGGTTTAAGGGATGATTTTGAGCCAATGGTTTCACAGGAAATGCTGATGGTACCTTTCCCAGAAATCCATGATGCCTTTGCAATGGCCATTAAATTTGAAAGACAGAAGTTGTATGTAGCTAATAGGTCCAAGAATCAAGATTCTATGGTTCACTTGTCTCAGAAAAGTGAACAGGGGCAAAATCATATTGTCAGCAGATCTAACACTGTATCTGCTGCAAGTTCCTGATCTAAAAATCTCAAGAAGATGCAATGTAGTTTTTGTGGATTTAATGGTCATACTGAGGAAACTTGTTACAAGAAACATGGCTATCCTCCTGGTTTCAAGTCAAAAAGGGCTAATTTGGCAGAGGAAGAACATTCAGCAGAAGAAGATCAGGCCCAAAACAGATCTGCTGGACCGGGGTTTCCAAATCTTACTACACAACAACTTGACAAGTTGATGGCTCTGCTTAGTTCTGATCCTCCTAGACATGTAGGGTTGGGTATTGGCCAGCCTGCTGAGATTGAAACACACTACTCGCCTGCTACATAGATAAGTGATCTAAATTTAGTAAGATCTATACAGTGGATCTTGGACTCTGGTGCCACATATCACATTGTAGGATCATTAGATCTGCTAAGCTTTCCCAAACCTTCATCTGGTATAAAAATGGGAATACCTAATGGAAATAATGTTTCTATCACACATATAGGACAAGTTAGGTTAAACCCTCAGCTTGTTCTACTTGATGTGTTTCGCAATTGTGCTTTTAAATATAACCTTTTTTCTTTACCTGCCTTTATCAATCATACAATAGGTGCAACTAGTTTTTCTGCTAACATGTGTGTTTTGTAGGACAAGAACAAGAAAGTGATTGGTTCAGCTGAGTAACACAAAGGACTCTATGTCATGGATCAACCAATAAGACTCTTTGTTGTCAATGCTGTAGAAAATCACACATTGTCTGATAGATTAGATGATCCTCTTTTATGGCATTACAGACTAGGACACTTGCCAGAAAAGAGACTGCAAGTCATTAGTTCACAGTCTGCCGATGTCAAGTTTTGTGATAATGACCTTTGTTATGTTTGTCCCACAACAAAACTAAAGAAAAAACCTTTTCCATTAAGTACAACTGTTGTCCATTCTGTTTTTGATCTTGTTCATATGGATATTTGGGGTTCTTTATGACAACATATTGTGACTGGAGAACAATATTTTCTTACTGTTGTAGATGATTTTTCTAGATTCACTTGGGTATTTCTTATGAGGCATAAATCTGACGCTTATGACCTTGTTAAATCTTTTATTAAATTTGTTTCTACACAGTTTCACAAAGTTATCAAAGTTATCAGGTCTGATAATAGAGCTGAGTTCCAGCTCACTGATTTTTATGCTCAGCATGGCATCATACATCAGACATCATGTGTCAGCACACCTGAACAGAATAGTACTGTTGAAAGAAAACTGTTGAAATAGTGTCCTAAACCCAATCGGGTTGGACCGGATCCGACTGTGTCGGATCATTTGTACTATTTCTTTATGTTTATGCATATATAAAATGGCTTATTCTGTTGTCATATATATGTTCTTTTAAAGAACCAATTATGAATTGTTATATGATAACGTCCTTAGTATTAAACTGTGATAGAGAAACCATGATAGGCGATTATGGTTGATGAGATCTCTAATCTCTTTAATAAGTTTGATACTTAAATGTCTCTAGGCTGATGTACTATTAAACAGGGCATTGATAGTATAAATAGACTAGCACGTATTGGATGTCCTCTGTCTTTAAGGGCAGGGATAGATCTCGTCTATCGAAGTGTAGAGACACTTGGACCTACGTGGACGTGTATTAGAGAATGCGTACGTTAGGCGACCCACTTACACGGATAAGTGTCACACTATGTGGCGGTTGTGTAATTATCCTTTGGACCGGAGTCTTCATGGCATCACGGTGTGGATTGTCATGCTTTGACACTATTGAGGTTTCCCCAGCCACGGGGCGATCATGCGTAGTGATTGGGTATGATACGAAGCATGCGGAGTATACATGATTGGTCGTCCGGGAATCGCGTATCCTATGATTGGGATCGAATATCCGAAATGGCCTTCTTATAACGAATGTCTTACTCTCGTGAATCTTTGCAAAGTGGGAGTAAATGAGTTACTTCGAGAGAGCTTGATATCCAGATTATAAGATACGGTCGTTGATGTTTTGACACTCGACTAACGACCGTATGGATATTATTACAGCGATAGGATTGTAAGTTACACGGTAACTGTTTCACATGAAAGGTAGTAGTCATTGCATTTGACTCTTCCGATGATTGGGGGTCACGTTGTGTTGCTAGACGCTATCCCGTGATCGTTAGGCATGAAGGGCATTTTCGTAATTTGCGCTTTGTGTCTACGGCCAACATATTCGGAAGCCTATCGGGTCACACATATATGAACATCGTGCCGGATTAAAATGTGGTTATAGATGATAACCAAATAAGGAAAGTTTATCTCGAGGCTATAAGGGTTATAGTGGTAAATTAATATGGTGGTATTTATTTATTATGAATAAATATAATACAAGATATTAATTAAGATGATTAATTAAATATGTATATTGATACATATATTTTCGAAATTAATGATATATGATATATATTGATTTTGCAAATTAATTAATCATAGCATTATATTAATTAAAGAATTTTCCATAAGTCAATTTTGGAAAGTAAATGGCGCCACATTGAGTGTGTATGACACACTTGGATTGTGCAATTTAATTAATAAGTTTACCATAATATTAATATGTGATATTAATTGATTTGAGAAAAATAGATTTATGGTAATAATATATTTTACATTCAATATAAGATATTGGAGAAAAAATAAATTATGGATTCATTTAATATAAGATATTAAATTAAATGAGATAAATCAATCACATTAATTATGTTTCCTTATTTTATTGGAAAGAGATTTTTCTTCTCCTCCTCTCCAAGCAATAGGGGCGCCTCTCTCTAGTATAAATAAGAGGGCTTGCCAAGCTCTTTTGTACACCATTCTTCCAAGAGCAATTGTTCTTGTGAAAAATTGCAAGAACTCATAGTTCTTGTGTAAGAAAGAGGGGGCTTCCTATAGTGAGTTTGTGAGGGAGGAAAAAGTCCGGTCTAGCAACCGGGGTTTTCCGATAGCAATCCATGGTGGGATTCCGGCGGGCTGTTCGTGTGGACTAGCGGTAGAGGCCGAACACTTGGGCGGCTCCATGCTGAACTACTCTCCTTAGACGGTCAAAGCGTCGATCTTTTAGATCAACCAAGGTAACCGCCGTCTTTAGCTTATTCGTTTGTTGCTTAAACGAAGTCGATCTTGGGTCGATAGGAAATAAATTTTTGAATTCCGCTACGTTCCCGCGTAGATTTCCTAACAGTGGTATCGGAGCGAGCTTCGAGCTTAAGCAATAAGCGTGTTTATTTGCGTAGTTAATTTTATCGTTTAAATCACGTAATTAAAAGATGATATATTTTGATTCGTAAAACGATACACAAAAGGAAATTTTTTGTTTTGTGTATTTTATGTTTCAATATAAGTTCATAGTTGTGATTGTACGATAGATGCAAGATTTAAATCACGAAGACGATGAGTCGAGGTTGAGTGATGGATTCTCGGTGAACCCACTCTTCGATAATTCGATGTGCTCGATTTTTCGTCCCGTGATATTGATTGTGCATAGACATCTCGTTGTTTAGTAGTGTCATGGTTTATGAAACCAACGACGTCCCTTTCGATTACGAATCAAAAGGAAAGAAACAAGAGAGAGATTTAATTTTAATTCAATTTTAGAATAGTTCTAATCAATTAAAATTAAAATTAAAATCATTTAAAATTAATCGTTAATTTTATTTCGATTAAAATCATTTAATTAATTAAATGTTAATTAGTTAATTGATTAGATAAAATTATTTAATGGATTAAATGTTAATTGATTAATTAAGACGCATGTAGTTAAATTTAATTTTATCTTTTTCATAAGATATATTGTATGGATTAGATAGTGTAGATATAATATGATTATATGGACCCCGATTGATCATGGACTCGACCGATAGGATAGATGTGAATGATATAATTTTCTGTTGGTTGAAAAGATGTCCTAGGCCGTTATGAAGAACGTGACCTAGTTTATTTTCTGCATTTATCCCATTCCCGTTGGCTCCCCCCGTGTGCGGCGGGTATATTAGATAGAATTGAATGTAACAAGAATGGAGCAGAAGATGGAGACCAAAGAAAGACGAAAATAAAGATCCCATTGGAAAATGGAGCATTAAAGATCCTATTGGCGGTTGCAGCTACCCTTAGATTGTGACCCGCGGTTTCGTCAGTTTGTATTCGAAACCGCACCTAGGAAAAGTCCATGATCATACCGGTTACTTTACGCATTTATTTATTTTGTGCTTGTATTTATTTTATATGATACGATAGATGCATGACTAGGCACGATCTAGATAAATGCGTAGGATGTATGTTTATAGAGATAGACATATTTATGATGAGACCATAATTAAAATTAATTAAGTGAATTAATTTACATAAATACTTCCACCTCAAAAGAATCAAGTTGAAATTGCCTCCCCATATTATAATGACGGTGAAGAGCCCTTGTTCGGATCCAACTCATCAGCCAAAGCAGGGGGTTGACATACCTCGTGTATATCGTTATTATTGAGATATGATCGTATGAGATCTCACGAATATTGGGGTTATGACTTGACTAAGAATTCTCTCGGCCACCAGCCAAAGCGGGGTCGTTTGGATTTTAGAGGCAAGGGTTTGACTACTTCATAAGATGAAAATTGTCAAAGAGTTGACTAGTCAAACAACAAGAATCGTATAAGATACGATTGACAAAGAGTTGTCTACCTATTATGCTATTTTCGGCCCACCAGCCAAAGCGGGGGTCGGGGTAGTTTAGTGGGATCTTGGCCACTAAAGAATTTTGGAAAATTCTTGAAAGTCAATTGGGAGTAGTTGACTAGTGGGAGCAAAATCATAAATCATAAGACCATTTTTGATTTTGCGTGTATAAACAAACAACACTCTTTTATTTTCATTTTTTTTATGTTGTAGTTAGCAAACTTTATATTTATGTTTTATTCTCGATTAGTAAAACCAAACATGACTGTTACCTTTTGAGAATCGTTCTCAAATATGGTTAAGTAGTTTTAATCCTTTTAAAATAAGCAATGACACGAGCAATCCCGTTATAGTAGATAGAGACAAGGAGACTACATAATTGATGTTGTACTCCGAGACTTTAATTATTAAAGGAAAGCGGAAGCTCATGATATTGGATACGATCCAAGATGATCATTCAGTCATACGATGACAATTAATTCAAACGTTAAATAAGAATGACCACATCTAATTTTGGAAAGGTTGTTTTCAAAATTGTAAGATTTAAGTATCGACTTAATTCTATCATTGCTTAAAGGTTAATTGAATAGTTAATGTTTTGAATGCAATTCAAAAGGTTAAATAAACTATTTAATGAATTTAGATTTTCTTTATGAAAGGAAATTGAAGACATGGTTCTTGTGATATTTCTTAAGTCTTATGAAGACTACAATAAGAAACTTTTACAAGTACTTAAAGGATTAAAAGGAAAGTTAGGGCGTGTGCTTAAATAGAGAACTTATCGAAGTTTCTATTATAGGCAAGAGAGTTGAGATAAATCTTTCCAAATTAAAAGTCAACCCTAAGATATATGATACCTTACGAGTGTGATTAAATTAGAAGGATTGGATGACAAATATGGAAGGTGAAACAAACGTTGTGACACTTACCATATTCTGGATCTAGTAAACTGAAAAGGGAACCAAATAAATGTTATTATGTTCCGGTTCTTATGAAGAACATACTTTCAGTTAATAGTTAGGATTTGGTAGACATACTCAATTGTAAAGAATAAATGTTATTCCGATAAAGTTGGAAGGTCACTGAATCTAACATACTAGATTGATGTCACTATATAGATGATATAAGTGATGAGATCTCAACTAAATATTTGTTTGATTATTATCCTTGATTTGTGGTTACTCTAGACATAGTCTCTCTGGAAGGGAAGCGTGTAATTAAACGTCATTCTGATGATGTTAAACCATATGATTATGAATCATGTGGGTTATACGTATCTTACCTAAAGATGACTGAAATACCCTTTTATGAAAAGGTTGTAAGATCTAGAAAAATTGTCTAAAGCCTAAACATACCGATGTTTGTTGCCTTATGACAATTAATGCCACAAATAATTATTTATTAATCTCTATGACTATTTTAGAAATAGTTGAATGTACTTATTGAAGTACGACAATTCGGAAAACCCGAAAAGTTCGAGCTAGTACGAATATGAGATTGATGAGCTACTTAGGAATTAATCTTCAATTGGATTGAAGTAATTAATACCGGAAGGGTGTTTCAGAAGTCGTCTGAAAGGGAATAAGATTCTCCCTTGAAGGATACCATCTTTGGGATACGCATTTAGATTGTGTTCCCAAAATGGAAATAACACTTTATATGATAAAGGTGTGATGCATGCCATGCGAAGTATCCCTTACCCGTTTTGGGATAGTGCCCTTATACTTAACCGAGTTCCGAAGAATAAAGGTTGAATAAAATTCCATATTAGATGTGGAAGAGGATAATGTCAAATCTATCTTAACCGATGATTTGAAGTTGTCATAGGCAAAGTCAGAAAGGCTTGGAGCCTAGTACGACATATGCAACTTTGTGGAATGTCTTAGCTAGCACGCTGGATATTATTTACTCATCCGCGGAGCAAAAGGTGTTTGTCTCCAAACATGCTGTCTTCTAGAGGAAGTGTTTCTTCCAAGAGAAACAGTGGGAGTGAATTAGATCTCAAAAGAGTTTGAGAACCACAAAGATATATTCAACCATTGGAACATGAGCAGACGCCGCATAGCGATGAGGTGTAGAACACTACTCAGTGCACACAAAAGTTCTGTAAGTCTGTGGATAACCTCAAGCCTGAAAAGGCTGCTGGTATGTTCATCTTGAAGATTGAATATCTCACGACTTATGAAAGAATATTTGGCAAGATTGAGAGATATGGCCAGGAGCCATAATATCTGAACTAGATTCCATCAGTGACAACCAGGTTATGAACCTAGTATGTCTTACCTAGAGGGAATGTCCCTATAAGGCTGATCCTAGTTCTATTCAGATGATACTTGTTATAACTTCGTATCATGGCTATATGATAGTGTTGAAGACGCTGGGCAGACAGCTCAATGCTCATAGACTATAACATGATATGTAAGCCCACGAGATCCATTTATGGACTCAAACAAGTTTCTCTAGACGGTTTCTTTGTTTGATAATCAAAGGAGTTTGATTTAGTCAAAAGAAGGGTATGCCCAATGTGCAAGAGGGATAGTGGGAGTGTGTTACGATTTTTGAGGAAGGTATTAAATCTCTCTCAGGAATTACCACCCCATGTCACAGTCAATTAATGTTTGGTAGTTCAGGGTCTTTACGAAAGCACTTGGATTAGCAGTTCTTGGAAATAAGAATCTATAGCGATAGATTTAACTGCTGTTAGATTATAGTTTACCTACATAGATCACGATAGGAGACACTGCTAGCCCGTGTTCTCAAGATCTATCTATCTTAGGACGTTAGTCCCAAAGATGAGGTAAAAGGATGATACTTATGAAAGGTTTCCCTCTCTACGGAAATTGGAACCATCATAAAAGTTATGCTAGAGGTTCACACTCCATGAATAGTCATGAGCAAGTATGAAAGTAATTCTAGCAAACGTCGAGAATATCCTTAAACAAGTTAAGGAAAGTTCTTAGTTTATTGAAACTTGGAATTAGATAAACGTAGATATACAGACGTATATCCTAAGTCTTATGAAGGCGAGTGGGAGCTACGGTCTGGGTTTGCAGTCACTTTATTTAAAGTGATACAGTGAGCTAGAAATGTTCTAGCTTATGGGCCGTTGTAAAATCTACAACTAGGCCAAAACACAGTAGTGCCTTAGAGGCGCAGCGGGAGCAGTACATGGATCTAGAAGGTTCATTGTTGAACCTTGTACGGTTCTTCCACCTTTTCTATATAGCTGATATAGTAAGTGGATTCATTGCTTGAAGCAAGGACCAGGGTCTCGTCAAAGATTCGTGTGTGTGTTGAGGCAGTTCCTTTGACTTGGTCAATTCGAACATGATGTGAAGATAGTCTGAGTCCCCACGGATAGCGATCCGTTTATGGCTAGGGCTGGTTGCGAGTATTGCATGAGATTCTTGTGTTTCAACTTGGTCTTGTGTGTGCTAGTGATTGGTTTTAGGCCAAGTGGGAGATTGTTGAAATAGTGTCCTAAACCCAATCGGGTTGGACCGGATCCGACCGGGTCGGATCATTTGTACTATTTCTTTATGTTTATGCATATATAAAATGGCTTATTCTGTTGTCATATATATGTTCTTTTAAAGAACCAATTATGAATTGTTATATGATAACGTCCTTAGTATTAAACTGTGATAGAGAAACCATGATAGGCGATTATGGTTGATGAGATCTCTAATCACTTTAATAAGTTGATACTTAAATGTCTCTAGGCTGATGTACTATTAAACAGGGCATTGATAGTATAAACAGACTAGCACGTATTGGATGTCCTCTGTCTTTAAGGGCATGGATAGATCTCGTCTATCGAAGTGTAGAGACACTTGGAATGTACGTGGACGTGTATTAGAGAATGCGTATGTTAGACTGACCCACTTACACAGATAAGTGTCACACTATGTGGCGGTTGTGTAATTATCCTTTGGACCGGAGTCTTCATGGCATCACGGTGTGGATTGTCATGCTTTGACACTATTGAGGTTTCCCCTAGCCACGGGGCGATCATGCTTTAGTGATTGGGTATGATACTGAAGCATGCGGAGTATACATGATTGGTCATCCGGGAATCGCGTATCCTATGATTGGGATCGAATATCCGAAATGGCCTTCTTAAAAGGAATGTCTTACTCTCGTGAATCTTTGCAAAGTGGGAGTAAATGAGTTACTTCGAGAGAGCTTGATATCCAGATTATAAGATACGGTCGTTGATGTTTTGACACTCGACTAACGACCGTATGGATATTATTACAGCGATAGGATTGTAAGTTACACGGTAACTGTTTCACATGAAAGGTAGTAGTCATTGCATTTGACTCTTCCGATGATTGGGGGTCACGGTGTGTTGCTAGACGCTATCCCGTGATCGTTAGGCATGAAGGGCATTTTCGTAATTTGCGCTTTGTGTCTACGGCCAACATATTCGGAAGCCTATCGGGTCACACACATATGAACATCGTGCCGGATTAAAATGTGGTTATAGATGATAACCAAATAAGGAAAGTTTATCTCGAGGCTATAAGGGTTATAGTGGTAAATTAATATGGTGGTATTTATTTATTATGAATAAATATAATACAAGATATTAATTATGATGATTAATTAAATATGTATATTGATACATATATTTTCGAAATTAATGATATATGATATATATTGATTTTGCAAATTAATTAATCATAGCATTATATTAATTAAAGAATTTTCCATAAGTCAATTTTGGAAAGTAAATGGCGCCACATTGAGTGTGTATGACACACTTGGATTGTGCAATTTAATTAATAAGTTTACCATAATATTAATATGTGATATTAATTGATTTGAGAAAAATAGATTTATGGTAATAATATATTTTACATTCAATATAAGATATTGGAGAAAAAATAAATTATGGATTCATTTAATATAAGATATTAAATTAAATGAGATAAATCAATCACATTAATTATGTTTCCTTATTTTATTGGAAAGAGATTTTTTCTTCTCCTCCTCTCCAAGCAATAGGGGCGCCTCTCTCTAGTATAAATAAGAGGGCTTGCCAAGCTCTTTTGTACACCATTCTTCCAAGAGCAATTGTTCTTGTGAAAAATTGCAAGAACTCATAGTTCTTGTGTAAGAAAGAGGGGGCTTCCTATAGTGAGTTTGTGAGGGAGGAAAAATTCCGGTCTAGTAACCGGGGTTTTCCGATAGCAATCCATGGTGGGATTCCGGCGGGCTGTTCGTGTGGACTAGCGGTAGAGGCCGAACACTTGGGCGGCTCCGTGCTGAACTACTATCCTTAGACGGTCAAAGCGTCGATCTTTTAGATCAACCAAGGTAACCGCCGTCTTTAGCTTATTCGTTTATTGCTTAAACGAAGTCGATCTTGGGTCGATAGGAAATAAATTTTTGAATTCCGCTGCGTTCCCGCGTAGATTTCCTAACAAAAACATCAACATCTGTTGAATGTTGCTAGGGGACTGCGGTTCCAGAGTAATTTACCAATTGAATACTGTGGTTTCTATCTTTTACATGCTGTAAAATTGATTAACGCTACACCTACACCACTGCTGTAAGAAAGCACTCCACATGAGGTGCTTTATGGCACTGATCGGGGTCAATCAGGTTATAATATACTTGACCACCATAAACCAATACTAGCAAGAGGACTAGGCCCATCGTAGTATAGCTATAGTGAATCAAGGTCGATCCCACAGGGAACCAATTGTGGATCATTTCATATATAAACAATTAATCATTCATGCCAGGGACACAAAGGCGGTCTATGACCAACAAAGGACAAGAAAAGATAAACGACACGACTTAAACACAACACAAATAACGTAATTAACCTCCCCAATTATAGTCTTTATCGTTTGGACCTAGATAATTTATATAATAAACTGAACTTATTAATTGTCAATCCGTTTGTATCTATTTTAGATTGGCTACATCGCCTTTTAAGTGCCTCCATCTCATATAACTCACACGCTTACGACTCTAAGGATGCCGATATTAACCGTACACCTCATCTAGGCAACATTCCTATGGTTAGGCGTACTTCCTAAACGATCGCATCAGTCTCTGTCCTATTAACAATTACCTGCACGGTCTCATGTTAATCTACGATTTACGTATAACTAGGTGAGCTCAATTCCCAAATACAAAACCTACCTAGATCTCGCTGAAAGTCCCGGAAGATCATTCATGAGCCAACCTAGGAGCCCTATATTGGTATTTCATAATCATACGTTAATTAAAACAGACGAGCAACGTAGCCGTAGCCATACCTACTGAGATAATAAATTCTATTAAGTTAACCTAACCATAAAGACATGGCTATCTAACGGATGAACAGGGGGCTCGGTCGACCGAATAGTTTGGGCTCGGTCGACCGAATGGTCTTTTTCCCCCGATTACATCCCCGAACGTATCTCTCGGCGTTTCATCATACACAACGGATTAAACAAGAATTCGTAAAGCATTCATATAAACTAACATAGATACACATTAATTAAACAATGCAGATTCATGGATAGAAACTAAGTAGATGACGTAGGTTATGGGATCCTCATAGACAAGGTGTCGCCACCTTCCCAACGTCATAGCCTAGATCTACATCATCTAGCTATGATTAACTAACTCAAACGATAAAGCATAATTGGGGAATTAATTACTAAAAATAAAAACAATAGAAAATTAAAGGCTGTAAATATTTGCAGCCATAATAAACTGCTGGACAGCTACATTGTAACGTACCAAAGCTATGAATATAATTGGTAAAAAGGTATTGTATGTATGTCTAAGGTGTGTGTTGGTGTGTTTTTACAAATTTCGTAGCTGCTGCTTATATAGAGGTTTTTGCCGACCTAGGAAGGATCTAGAAGATATACACGCGATTTCTGCCGGATAAACTTCAAGTGACCGAGCCGACTCTCTCGGTCGACCGAATGGATAGGCTCGGTCGACCGAGCCCTTTTTTACACGTGTTAAACGCGTCTCTTTGTCTGACTTGTTCCCCACTGCATTCTTTCCGTGCTGATCTGATTCCTCTGATTTATCTCTTGATTAATGCTCCGATTTTCTTCCTTATTATCTCGAGATTTACTGATTGAATGGCATTTATCCTCTCGATTTGTCGTGATCTGCAAAATCAGCATTTATCGCACAATAAATCGGTCTTTTAATAATAAAAACAGCTAAATACCAAATATCATATTAATAATCACTTAACATTAAATAATAAATATAAACGAGTGATTTAATACGAAATATATATTATTTGGCTCGATTTAAGGATAATGTTGATGACATTTACGGGTATAATTTGACCGTCATCAACTACCCCCCACTTAGACTTTGATCGTCCCGAGCAAAGTATCGATAAGTCATTCCCCAAGACAACATTTTCTATGGTCAAATCATACTTACACAAGAAACCCGAGTCAACTCATACTAGTCATGCTCATAAGATGTCCATTATTCACTACTTACTATGAATCGAAGTGATGTGTGCATGTGCATTGGTTTTATATAAATGTGGCAAGATTAGAGTTTATGCTAACTTCGCAATCTCAACCTACCAACCTCAGCATTCATACTTCTTATGCCTCGCAATGGTTAGAGCACTAGAGCAATAAGCAAGAGCGTATCTATAGGGATTTTGGACTTGGAGACCGAGTACTACTCAAAGCCTCTTAAAAAGTTGAATTTCTTCAATTCTTTTCATATTTTTCAAATACTACTAATCTCAAGGAAGAAAACTTTTTAGAGTATCCCCCTATCTTAGATCATGTATAGCATCGAATATTACCACAAGCGCGGGGCTACTTTGGTAATGTTACTACAAGCCCAAATTGTCTAACATTTTGCTAAAACACAGTACGTCTCAAGCTTATTACTCTGCTTTAATGGCTAAAAGATAAGAATGCATCGACGATAGATATTGATATTAACTTCACATAACCAATCATCTATGCAATGTACACATAATTTCTTCGCTTATTATGATTTGCGCGGTATACTCGATTCACGATTGAGTAATTGAATAATAAATAACTACTTGCAAAAACGGGCATGAATATCCTTAAATTTACTTAACATAAGTATAAAATGATCACGTACTCATGAAACTTGGTTTATTTCCTATCAATTCTTAGCTAGGAACTCACAATTCTAAGGGTACGAGATAAATAATATGGTATGTATTCAAATTTTCAACTTTTCAATTTTTCTACCGTTTCATTCAAATTTCAATCATAACATAACATAGCTACGTCTCCTACCCCCCACTTAAACATGGCATTGTCCTCAATGACAAAAATAAATGAGAATTTAAGAAAAAGACTTAGCTCTGGAAACGGCTCTCAAGTAAAGGAACAATATCGGAGTAAATGTCAGCACGTTGTGGAGAAGCAAGTGAAAACCTGTATAAGCAGACAAACTCCACGAAACCGGTAATAACACCATGTCTATGGAAGTTATAAAATAATGTGGCAGTAATGAGGTATAAATACCTAAAAACAGTTTAAGCCACTCTATTTTATACAACCAAAGACAAGAAAAATACTAAATAGAAAGAAAAATAAACAAGCAACTAAATATGGTGGTCTTCATCTACAACCTCCACCGCCTAAATATTCTTAAAACCGGGTGGGGAAGACAAATATCAAAAAGCATTACCCGACGTGGGAAAACACGAGGGTGACTTGATCGAAAAGGTATTCAATCCAGGAAAAGAGAAACTTGGTAAGGTATAACAGATTGAATGCGACCTATAGACTAAAGATAAAATCAAATACTTAGCGCAGAAACTTCTCGCTTGCATTGGATATCAACAACTTAGGGAGATGTAGCTACTCCCCGAAATTACTAATAACCCAATGTATCACGTAAAAGTCATAACCGTCATCAACAAGGTCGGATCGGTGAGATAATGTAGAACAAAACGGATCATCTAGAAATGCCGGAATAGACGGAAAAAAATGTGAAATTTAAAACTTCCGGTAGAAAGAGAAGTTGTACTTTGATCGAACCAAAAACCTTTAAAATCTAGCTAGGGTCAGAGCTACACTTCCCCCAACTAGGATCATGAAAATCAAAATGATAAAAAATTATCATTAAAGCTTAGCTATATTTCAAATTCCGCAACACAAAGGTATTTTGTAAACAAAATGGAGGTTGAGAGTATGATGGGTTTAGAAAAAGATACACATAAGGATGGGAAGAAAAGATAAAGGACGGGTAAGAAATTGTGTTTATGGGTGGGTTGAAAATGGTTAAGGCATTGAGATTGGGTGGGAGAGTGAAACGGATGGAAAGAAAGAGAGGCGATGAAAGAATGGTTAGAAATGTGAACGGTTGGGGCAGATTGGTGAGAGGATCGAAAAGTTTGAAGGTGAAAAAGTGTAAAGGGAAAGATAAGGATAATTGCAGAATGAATTGCACACTACTTTGGATTTTCACTCGGATCGCCATTCTAAAAAGTTTTGGAAGTTGACCAAAATTGTTCTTGTTCGCACCAATCATTCTCTGTTACATTTTCAGTAATTCTCAAGCTCTCTTAATGCTTCCATCTTAAGGTGGATTGCTAAATTTCTTTGTCTTTAGCAATTTCTCGACTCTCCTACGGAACTCTATTTCACGTGGCCTATATTGAGTAAAAAAGTTTTGCACATCCTTAGCCCAATGGCCATCGGAACAAGGCAAAATAAAAAACCTCAACATATTTCACGTTACTCTTATTTGACTCAAAGAAAACAAAACCTATAATCCTAAAAAGAAATCCTAAGGGTTTTAAAGACGTAGTTCTGAGTTTAAAGTCCTCAGCTCGACTTTCCAAAGATTATCCTTGTTAGTTATCATTCTTGGATCGCCAGACTTTGACCCTCTAAGCACTATTAGAGGTGGCTTGTCGCTTTTGCGGATTAATGCCCTTCCCTTGGTTGTGAGACCTAGGAAACGACATTTATCCATACCATTTATACAAAGCTCTTACCTCGGCTCTCGTTTTAGGAATTAGTGAATTCTAAGAAACTCAGTTAAAATTACGGTTTTGGCCTTGACAATAAGAAACAATGAATCAAAGTACTCCGAATAAGGTCGGTTATGTAGGCAAGCATACGCCGTCTTATTCGTTGGAACATATGTGACAGTTTAGGCCAATCCGTCAAGATTAAGCCCCGTTTAGCCCGAAGGCTTATCGGCTATGCTAATCTTGTTGAACTCCTGTAACGTACATCACACGTGGAGGGGAGTCGATTGAGCCGAAGCTCGGTTAAACTCGCCCATCCATGGTTAGACCATTTCCGAACCAATGTACTAAGAGTCTCCGATTTCTAAATTGTCACCCAAAGCGTAATCTCGTTTCTATTTAAGGTGGGTTCACCGAGAAGCCATCACCATAAAACTTAACGAAAGCAGAAGATGGTGTTCTCTCAAAACTCAACGTCTTCTTTAGATTGTGAATGCTTAAACTACACAATTTGTTGCTCCCCGGCCAGTAGAAGCAATCTCATGCATAGGACAAAGAGATTTTAACAGAACTACGAGGAACTCTTTATTCACTTGCTTCCTTCAACTACTACATGTTTCCCTACACCCTCTAGATGAGATAGATTTGGGGCAGAACCTTCCACACTAATAAAATTAATCTTACAAACCACTCCGGGCAAAGATTCTTACTAAGATTCATGTATAGGCTAACTTATGCTCAAAAAAACCAAAAGGTAGTAAAACATAAGCAAAAAAAAGGTAGTACCTTGCCATCAACATTGTACCACGAAGAATTTAAGCCTTTAAGATTTTTTCGGAGCCATCTTTGTGCTTTAATGGTATTGCTTCCATCGCTTTTCCCATCTTAGATTCGTAGCTCCACATGTTTGCTGGGTTATTTTCTCAGCGCCCTTGAAAAATTACTGACTCAGATTATTGCTTCCCTGGTTTCTGCAAACAGAAGAAAAACAAAACAGACCGTAGACTGATTTTAACATGGTTTCCCATGCTGCTGTCAGACCTACGGATTAAGCATACGGGGATAAACAGACACGCGAAATTTCAGAAAATAGAACCAGAACAAAACAAAAATAAATTCTCGGTCGACCGAATGAGGTCTCTCGGTCTACCGAACAAAATTTTTTTCTATATATATATATATTTTTTTTTATTTTTAATTTGTTTTTATTTTAAGAATCTGGAATTTTCAGACAGAGCAGACAAGCAGAGGGACTCAAAACGTAAAAACGACTCTAAAACCAGAAAACTTGACATGAATAAGAAAATTATTTATATATAAAATTGACCGTTGGTTCCCCGGCAACGGCGCCAAAAACTTGATCGGGGTCAATCAGGTTATAATATACTTGACCACCATAAACCAATACTAGCAAGAGGACTAGGCCCATCGTAGTATAGCTATAGTGAATCAAGGTCGATCCCACAGGGAACCAATTGTAGATCATTTCATATATAAACAATTAATCATTCATGCCAAGGACACAAAGGCGGTCTATGACCAACAAAGGACAAGAAAAGATAAACGACATGACTCAGACACAACACAAATAACGTAATTAACCTCCCCAATTATAGTCTTTATCGTTTGGACCTAGATAATTTATATAATAAACTGAACTTATTAACTGTCAATCCGTTTGTATCTATTTTAGATTGGCTACGGGAGTCATCCTCTTTAACTTGACTTAGCACCGGTAGGTCACTAGATCACTATGATATTGTTATGTGACTTCGCCTTTTAAGTGCCTCCATCTCATATAACTCACACGCTTACGACTCTAAGGATGCCGATATTAACCGTACACCTCGTCTAGGCAACATTCCTATGGTTAGGCGTACTTCCTAAACGATCGCATCGCCTCGTCCTATTAACAATTACCCGCACGGTCTCATGTTAATCTACGATTTACGTATAACTAGGTGAGCTCAATTCCCAAATACAAAACCTACCTAGATCTCGCGGAAAGTCCCGGAAGATCATTCATGAGCCAACCTAGGAGCCCTATATTGGTATTTCCTAATCATACGCTAATTAAAACGACGAGCAACGTAGCCGTAGCCATACCTACCGAGATAATAAATTCTATTCGCTAACCTAACCATAAAGACATGGCTATCTAACGGATGAACGGGGGCTCGGTCGACCGAATAGGCGGGCTCGGTCGACCGAATGGTCTTTTTCCCCCGCATTACATCCCCGGACGTATCTCTCAGCGTTTCATCATACACAACGGATTAAACAGTAATTCGTAAAGCATTCATATAAACTAACATAGATACGCATTAATTAAACAATGCAGATTCATGGATAGAAACTAAGTAGATGACGTAGGTTATGGGATCCTCATAGACAATGTGTCGCCACCTTCCCAACGTCATAGCCTAGATCTACATCATCTAGCTATGATTAACTAACTCAAACGATAAAGCATAATTGGGGAATTAATTACTAAAAATAAAAACAACAGAAAATTAAAGGCTTACATATTTGCAGGCATAATAAACTGCTGGACAGCTACATTGTAACGTACCAAAGCTATGAATATAATTGGTAAAAAGGTATTGTATGTATGTCTAAGGTGTGTTTTGGTGTGTTTTTAAAAATTTCGTAGCTGCTGCTTATATAGAGGTTTTTGCCGACCTAGGAAGGATCTAGAAGATTTACACGCGATTTCTGCCGGATAAACTTCAAGTGACCGAGCCGACTCTCTCGGTCGACCGAATGGATAGGCTCGGTCGACCGAGCCCTTTTTTACACGTGTTAAACACGTCTCTTTGTCTGACTTGTTCCCCACTGCATTCTTTCCGTGCTGATCTGATTCCTCTGATTTATCTCTTGATTAATGCTCCGATTTTCTTCCTTATTATCTCGAGATTTACTGATTGAATGGAATTTATCCTCTCGATTTGTCGTGATCTGCAAAATGAGCATTTATCGCACAATAAATCGGTCTTTTAATAATAAAAACAGCTAAATACCAAATATCATATTAATAATCACTAAACATTAAATAATAAATATAAACGAGTGATTTAATACGAAATATATATTATTTGTCTCGATTTAAAGATAATGTTGATGACATTTACGGGTATAATTTGACCGTCATCAGGCACTAAACCAGACTATTTTGTCTTTATGGTTTTTGGTTGTTTTGTTTTTTCTTGCACACTTCATCGGTACAGGACAAAGTTTGACTCAAGATGTAAGACTTATGTCTATCTTGGGAATTCAAACACATCCAAGGGTGCTATTATTTTAGATATTACCAACAAAGACATCTTTGTTCCTAGAAATACTCAATTCCATGAGGCTTATTTTCCTCTATTTCAATAGTGTTGGGAAAGGCTAGATATCTTGCTGACATGCCCATTCCTTTACCAATAATGGAAAGTTTTGATGATCCACTGAATGACTCAGCAGACCAGCCAGACATAGGGCCATTTGCAGCTAAGGCATCTAATGAAGGGCATGCACCACTCAATCAGGAACCTGAACCCATAGATATAAGAAGGTCCACAAGAACAAGGAAATCACCAACCTTTTATCAAGGGAATGCTCATACTGTTCAGCAGACTGCACACCTGCCGAGTGCAGTCATGAGCCTAGACAATCTATCAGCAGACTATGCCAGATTCATTAATGCTGTTGATGCTATTAAAGAGCCTAAGACTTACAATAAAGCCATCAAGCATGTTGAATGGAAAGAAGAAATGGAAAAAGAGATTGAAGCTCTACAAAAGACTTATACATGGGAAATAGTTGATCTGCCCTTTGGCAAGAAACCCATTGGGTGCAAATGGGTGTACAGAATCAAACACAACCCTGATGGTTTAGAAGAGAGATATAAAGTTAGACTAGTAGAAAAAGGTTACACTCAAACATATAGGATTGATTATCAAGAAACTTTCTCACCTATTGTCAAGATCACTACAGTTAGAGCCTTACTTACAGCAACAGCAGCCAATAATTGGCATCTAAATCAGATGGACGTCAACACTGCCATTCTACATAGAGATTTGCATGAAGAAATATACATGCAGTTACCCCAGGTTGTGCAACAACTAAACAAAATCAAGTTTGCAGACTTACTAAGTCATTGTATGGCCTAAAGCAAGCCAACAAACAACGAAATTGTAAGTTGACTGAATCTTTGGAGGCTCAAGCATTCATTCAATCCAAAAATGACCATAGTTTATTCACAAAAGGGCCAGGACAGTCTTTTATTGCTTTGCTGGTCTATATAGTTGACATCATAGCAGCAAGCCCCATTGAGAAGTTAATTCAACAGGTCAAGGATGCCCTACACCAGCTATTCACTATTAAGGATCTTGGAAATTTAAGATATTTCCTAGGCACTGAAGCTTCTCGGACACCTACATGCATATCAATTTCTCAGAGAAAATACACCCTCAATCTCCTAGAAGAATATGAATTTTTGGGAGAAAAACCTGCTAAGACACCTATGGAGTCTAAGCAAACTTTACTGCATGGTGATTCACCCATTTTGGAGGATAATACTGCTTACAGTTCCTTTGTGGGTAAAATTATCCATCTTACCTTCACCAGACTAGATAATGCCTTTGTAGTTCAACAGCTAAGTCAGTTTATAGACACTCTTACTGAAAATCATATGAAGGCAGCTTATAGGCTGCCAAGGTATTTAAAGACTAATCCTGTACAAGGCATCCTATTCCCTGTAGACAACAACCTTGTACTTAAAGGTTTTACAGATAGTGATTGGGCTGGTTGTCCTGAAACAAGAAGATAAATATCAGGTTATATGATGTTTTTAAGAGATGCTCCAATCTCTTGGAAGGCCAAGAAACAAACAACTATAGCTAGAAGCTCATCAGAGGCTGAGTACAAGGCTATGGCAAATGCAGTTTGGGATATCTAGTGGCTGATTTATATACTACAAGATTTGCAGGTTCCAGTTTAGTTGCCTGCTGTGTTATTTTGTGACAATGCCAGTGCAATGCATATTGCTGATAACCATGTCTTTCATGAAAGAATAAAACATATTGAAATTGACTGCCAAGTAGTGAGAGATAAATTCAAATCAGGACTTGTCAAACTTCTCCCAGTCGACACAAAAGAACAAGTGGTTGACATCCTCACCAAGGCCTTGGATGCACATAGTTTCTCCTATCTAGTAGACAAATTGGGAACTTCAAAGATTTTCCAGAGTTCAAGTAGCTGAAGGGAATGCTGAGTGCAAGCTGTTCATGTACCACTCTCAGCTTGAGAGAGGTGTTACAGTATAGAGGCTGAAGGGAATGCTGAGTGCAATCTACTGACACATAGCAGCCCGCTGATACTGTAGAAGCCTGCTGACAGTGTAGAGACATAGCAGCCTACTGAATAAAATGTAGATTCTGTTATAAGTTTGTTGTAACCGTTTGTAACTTACTTTTAACTAAACAATAAGGTGTATGAAGCTATAAATACCCCATGATCAGCTGCATTGTAATCCAACTTGTAATTTTTAATTCATCAACATTAATTCCGCATTTTACTTTCAGTTTATAATTCTATAAATTTCACCATAATACTGCTTACAGATCCTTAGTGAGAAAACTTATCTATCTTACCTTCACAAGAACAGATATTTCCTTTGCAGTTCAGCAGCTGAGTAAATTTCTAGACACTCCTACTAAAAATCATATGAAGGCAGCTTATAGGCTACTGAGGTATTTAAAGAGTAATCATGGACAAGGCATCTTATTCCCAGCAGACAACAACCTTGTACTTCAAGGTTTTATAGACCGTGATTGGGCTGGTTATCCTGAAACAAGAAGATCAGTATCAGGTTATATGATGTGTCTAGGAGATGCTCCAATATCTTGGAAGGCCAAGAAACAAACAAGTATCGATAGAAGCTAATCAGGGCTGAGTACAGGGCTATGGAAAATGAAGTTTGTGAAATCCAGTGGCTGATTTATTTACTACAGGATTTGCAGGTTCCAGTTTAGTTGCCTGCTGTGTTATTTTGTGACAATGGCTATGCAATGCACATTGCTAATAACCCTATCTTTCATGAAAGAACAAAACATATTGAAATTGACTGCCATGTTGTGAGAGATAAAGTCAAATCAGGACTTGTCAAACTTCTCCCAGTCAACACAAAAGAACAAGTAACTGATGTTAAGGGTGAATTTATACGATTTATAATGCTATATTCTATGATAAGAAACAAGTATTTAATGGATTTATTGAGTAAATGATATTTAAAAAGAGTTAATCACAAAATATGTTGATTTATGTGCTTTAATTATGTTTTTACGATTATTTGGACATTATTACATTTTGCGATGTTTTTAATGTGTTAGAGGTGCGTGCTTGATGCTCAAATGATGATCAAAAGGAGATAAGAGTCGAAATATTTGATGATGAAAGAGATAATGAAGGAATTGACAAGAAGAAAAGAGATAAAGATCAAGAAATCGAAATTCAATCATATTGGACTGGGGTCCAGGTCCCGTCCAGTGGACGGGCGTTTGCTGAAACTGAACGAGCGTCCAGGATGACATCTTTGATTCAGAAAGTTTGGACGCTGTGTGGACGAGCGTCTGGTCATGACTCGGCCCGATTCGAAGTTTTATTGAAGAGTGGACGGGCGTTTACCCTTTCTAGACGGGCGTCCGGTAGCCGACTTTGCTGAACCGACTTTAAAATCTATAAATAGGCGGCTGTTTCTCAACCCAAAATATACCATACACTCATTATTCAAAACCCTAAACCTAGGGGCGGCTTGAGGCTGCGTTTTTCTCCTTTTTATTCCAGTTTTTATGCACTTTAGATTTAGATTAAACTAGTTACTTTTTATGCACTGTTTCTGCGAATTTGAGTTGCTGAGGATGTTCAGAAGCTAAAAGCTTCATCAAACGAGTATTGTGAAGCCATCCAACAATTGTTGATTTCATTTTCATCGATTATACTGTGAGTTTTTATTAAAGGTTGTTTCTTATTCATGTTTATTATGTTTTAATTGCTTTTACATCGGAAGATATGCATGTGTTGATTGTTTATTGTTGATGGAAATCTTAATAAACCCTAGATCACCATGAATAAGAATAGTAATTTGAATCTATCATAACGGAAGTTAATAGGTTTAATTGCTAGATAATAAACGTAAAGTTTACACCTTTGGTTAGAAAACGCGTTAATCTTGCATTGGAAGATAATAGATTAATAGATGAACTTTCTAAGGAATTAGGGTTCATGTTTAGATAAGGTGAATCACAACCTAGATAAAAACCACAACATAATCGAGATAGGAAATCAATGCTTGTTGGATAGGTGGATCAATCCTCGTTTGCTCGTTATACACTTGATTTAAATCCTTAAAACTTGAATTTGTTTAGTTAGTTTACTTTTATTTGCATCTTAGATTAGTTAGTTTAAATAGGTTCGCAACCCGTATTCTTCCTAGCTTTGGAGCATATCCTCTGTCTAGTCTTATTTTCTGTTCTGTCTCGTTTTATTCGATGTTTAGATTAGTTTCGTGACATAGTTTAGGTTAAACAAAAACTAGAAATCACAATCGTTTAGTTCCCCGTAAGATCGACCCGGCATTAACCACTATTACTACGATCCTTATACTTGAGGTTAACCGGATTATTACTTGTTTGCTTTGTTAGATAAAATCCGTGACAAGTTTTTGGCGCCATTGCCGGGGAACCGGACGGTTGTCTAGTTTTTGTTTTTCGTTTTTCTGCTTGTTTTTGTTTTTCCTGTTTTTATTTCGTTTTAATTTCCTGTTTTTAGTTGATAAACGTTTAGGTAATTAGTTAATTAAGGTTTTAGTTTAGGGTTTAAGGTTCTCTTGTGATTAGTTTCCCCCCTCTATCTCTTCTCTCTGTTTCTGTTTCTATTCTCTCTATTCTTTCTTTTCTTTTCTGTTATTTTCTGCAAATATCCTGCTTCTGTTCTAATTTTTCCGCTACCAAACGGGCGTTCGGGATATTGGACGCCCGTCCGCTGGAAAATTTCCAATACTGTTCTGTTTTCTTTCACTTAGACGAGCGTCCATAAAATTTGGACGCCCGTTCAAGTTTTCTGAAGACCAGACGAGAGTTTGGGCAACCGAACGCCCGTCCAAATCCAAAAAGTTGAGCGAGACGCCCGTCCAAGACTTTGGACGCCCGTCCGTTTTATCTTTTCCTTACTAATCTTATTTCCCTTCTTTTCTTTTATTTTCTTTTCTTTAGGTTTTTAATTTTTAGTTTAGGCTTTTAATTTCTTAGTTTTTAGGCTTCTTTTCACTTGTTTTTGGTCCGGTTTATGCAAACTCGGAGTCAAAAGGGACCGTTATTCTACACCCCTGACCCCGAGCGAACCGTAGTCCGGCCAAACAGGCGGATTTTCCATTCTGCGGTTCTGGCAGACAGAGCCGAGCAAGATCTTGAAGATCAACTAGCAAAAGAAATCACTGATTTTGTGATAATGGCCGCTAATAATAGACGTACGTTGGCAGACTACGCCATGCCAGGCGAAGTCAAAGTCAACCCGGCTATTGTTATTCCAGCCATTACCGCACAAACCTTTGAGCTAAAGCCAGGACTTATCCGATGATGCAACATGCATCAATTTTTCATGGCTATCAATCAGAGAATCCGCATACCCACTAACATACGTTCTTAGAGATATGCGGTACTACACGCATCCAAGGAGTAAGTGAGGATGCGATCAAGCTTAAACTATTTCCATTTTCTTTGAAAGGAGAGGCTAAAGAGTGGTACACCTCTCTCCCTTCTGAATCTATCACCACCTAGGCAGAACTCGAAAAGGAGTTCTTGAGTCAATATTTTCCACCTTCAAAGACGGCCCAATGTTTAAATGAAATATTCACTTTCTATCAGAAAGAGAATGAATCTTTCTTCGAATGTTGGAAGAGATTCAAGTCTCTTCTTAGAAAGTGCCCCCACCATGGCTTGCCACTGGAAAGGCAAGTCAATACATTCTTCAGTGGATTGACCGAGCACACAAGGGCATGGTCAATAGTTCTTCTGGTGGGGCATTTCTGAAGAAAACACCTGAAGAGGGATGGGCAATGTTTGAGGACATTGCAAAGTACAACTACGCCCCCTCTTATCAAGCGATTCAAGCACCTCCTCCTCCCAAGGTTGAGGAAGTCAATTTGCAAAGTTTGATCGCCATGCTGCAGAGCCAGATGGCAACACCTCAGGTTTCAAATCCGATAAATCAAACTTCTTCTTTTCCACTGAACCCTCAGGTGCTGTACTGTGAAAATTGCTGTCAGACTGGCCATATGAATGGCCAGTGTCAATTTAATTCCCCTGTACCTTATCAAGTTAATGTTGTTCATGATTATGGACAGTACAATCAAGTTACATGTCAGAATTGTGATGAGGTGGGGCACACTTCTAGATTCTGTCCTATGAACGGACAGAATGCTGAAGTGAATGCATTTTATGGCCAGAACAATCAAAGGTTCAATCAGTTTTCTGGCCCGAATAATTTTCAAAACCAAGGGTTTAGTCAACCTTCAAGTTTTAATCCTAATTCGAATTTTAATTCGAATCAGAATTTCAATAGAAACCCTGGTTTTAATCAGAACCAAAATTCAAAATTTTCCAATCCTACTCAAAGGTTCAATCGAATTGGCCCGCCAATTCTAATTCTCGAGCCCCAAGGTCGGCCCGGCCAAATTTCCCTATTCTCCAAATTTCCGTAACTCTCAAGGCCCCTCCCATTCTACCAATCTTGAAACTAAATTGGAGGAGCAAAGTAGATCAATGAAAAATCTTGAGAGACAAATTGGGCAACTGGCTGAACAGTTAGCTTCTAGACCCCCAAGGCGGTGCCCGCCCGCCACCGAGAAGAATCCAAAGGGTGGTCAAGTTGCTCAGCCGACTTAAACAAAGGCCCATGTACCGACCTCGTGCCATCAATTCAATACGGTAAAGAGGAGGCCGGTCAATGAATCTGAGAAGCGGTACTCAAGTTAGTGGTCCTTCCCATCAGGGAAACCACTAGCCCCTCCTGGCCATTGATAAGGCAGGAGGGGAAGCTGAGCACCTACACTCCCCTCAACTGCAAGAGAAAACTCAGGTGGCTGATCCCCTGAGAGGTGAAGAAGTTGGTGATCCTCAAGTGGCTGATCCCTTGAGGACTGAAAAAGCAAGCGAAAGTCAGGAGGCTGATCCCCTGACTACAAAAAAATCTGAAAAAGCTGTTCGATGGAAAGATCTGGAAGATAAAGCTGTAAGTGCATCCTCAAAGAAAGTCTTTTCTGAGAGTGACCTTAAGAAGCTTCCATTTCCACCAAGAAAGAGCAACATTCCCTTGAGTGAGGACAAAAAGTACGAGAAGGTGCTGAACCTTTTGAAAAATACTCAGGTAAATCTTCCACTATCGGATGTCTTGGTCGAGATGCCTAAGTATACAAAATTCATCAAGGATGTTGTGTCTTCGAAAAAGAAGTTAGCAGGCATGGAAAGGCAAATTGGTGAGGATTGCTCCATTATTAATTATGAAGACTTACCAATTAAAAGAGGTGACCCCGGCAAGTTCGTACTTACGATTAATGGGAGGTCTAGTCTTCCCTAATTCTTTGTGTGATCTAGGTGCCTCTATAAGTCTTATGCCAATGTCCGTATGCAAACAAATTTCGGTTTACAAAGCCTTCTAGAACCCACTACTATGAGTCTACAATTCGCCGATAGATCTTCTAAGAAAGCTTCGGGGATCCCGAAAGACGTTTTGGTTCGATTGATAGATTTACCTTTCCAATTGATTGGTATGTTTTAGATATGGAGAAAGATGAAAACGTCCCCCTGATTCTTGGAAGACCTTTCTTATCTACAGCTAGAGCCCTCATTGATTGCGATGGTGGACAAGTGACTATCCGAGTTGGTGATCAAGAGGTGAGTTACAATGTCTTAAAATCCATTCAAGTACCCTCTGGCCCTCCAACCGGCTTTTCCATTGATTATATGACGGACGATTTCACCGATTATATGGATAAGCAAGTCATGGCTATAGAAGCGGAATATGAGCGACTGGTTGATAATCTAAACACTCATGGTGTGGTCAATCTAGATCAATTAGCAGCTGATTTTGAGGAAGAATTGTTGGAAGGAGAAGCTTTGGCAGTGGGACCACGAGTAAACTCGGTGATATTGAGTTGAAAAGTGGAGATCTCAAGTCGAGTTTAGAAGACCCCCCGCAGATTTGGTGTTGAAGCCGTTGCCCAAACATCTTAAGTATGTGTTTTTAAGAGAAGGTGACAAGCTTCCATTGATTATATCTGGCCAAGCTTTCTCGTTTAGAGGAAATGAAACTAATCAGCGTCCTGAAGAAAAATGAAAAAGCCTTTGGTTGGCAGGTAGGAGATATCAGAGGGATATCTCCGGACATCTGTATGCACAAGATCAAGACGAACGAGGGTGCAAAATGTGTACGACAGCCCCAGAGGAGGCTAAACCCTCATATGCAAGAAGTCGTTAAAAAGGAAATCATCAAACTTTTGGACATGGGAATCATTTATGCCATCGCGGATAGTGAATGGGTTTCCCCGACTCAAGTAGTTCCCAAGAAAGGTGGAATTACGATTGAGAAGAATGAGAAGGGAGAGGAAATAGCATTGAGACTTGTCACTGGTTACAGAGTCTGCATCGATTATCGAAAGCTCAATGAGGTAACCATGAAAGATCACTTTCCCCTTCCATTCATTGACCAGATGCTTGAGCGTCTGGCGGGACACGCATTCTACTACTTCCTAGATGGCTATTCAGGATACTTCCAGATACCCATTGATCCAGCTGACCAAGAAAAGACCACTTTTACCTCCCTTATGGTACATTCGCCTACAGGCGAATGCCATTTGGTCTCTGCAATGCCCCAGCCACATTTCAGCGATGTATGCTAGCTATCTTTGACGGGCTTGTAGAAAAGTGTATGGAGATTTTTATGGACGATTTTTCGGTTTTTGGTCAGTCTTTTGTTGATTGCCTTGACAATCTTGATCAAGTGTTATCCAGATGTGTGGAAAAGAACTTAGTACTTAATTGGGAAAAATGCCATTTCATGGTAGATGAGGGAATAGTTCTTGGCCACAAAATATCCGCCAAAGGTATAGAAGTTGACAGGGCAAAAGTGGAAGCTATCGAGAAGATGAGCTATCCCAAGAATGTGCGAGAAGTGAGAGGCTTTCTTGGACATGTCGGTTTTTACAGAAGATTCATCCAAGACTTCTCCAAGATAGCCAAGCCCCTGTCTACTTTACTAAAGGACGACGTTGAGTTCAATTTTGATGAGAGCTGCAAGCAAGCGTTCGAGGAGCTTAAGGATCGTCTAATCTCTGCTCCAATTCTTATATCGCCTGACTGGAACCTACCTTTTGAGCTTATATGCGACGCATCAAACTATGATGTTGGTGCTGTTCTAGGACAAAAGATCAAGGGGAAGTTCCAGCCCATCTATTACGCCACTCACACATTGAACCCCTCTCAAGTTAACTATACTACTACTGAAAAGGAACTATTGGCCGTAGTTTTTGCTATGGACAAGTTCCGTATTTACTTGTTAGGAGCTCAAGTGATTGTGTGGACTGATCACGCTGCTTTGCGGTATCTGATGACTAAGAAAGAAGCTAAACCGCGTCTACTGCGTTGGATATTGACCCTACAAGAGTTTGACGTTCAAATTAAGGACAAAAAGGGTAGTGAAAACGTAGTGGCTGATCACGTTTCTAGAATGTTAAGTGAGGAAAAGGATGCTCCAGATGATATAGATCTCTACTTTCCTCTGGAGAACATCATGTTGATAGACGGTTGTCCTCCTGATGTTCCATGGTATTCTTCCATTGTAAACTACCTTCATGCCCGATATCTCGATCCGTAATTGTCTTATCGAGAAGAAAAAGTTCTTCTCTGATTTGAAATCTTTCGTTTGGGATGAACCTTATCTTTTTAAGATCTGTAAAGATGGTCTGCTTAGAAGATGTGTTCCTGAATCTGAGTAACGGGATATTATTGAGCAATGCCACAGTGGACCCATTGAGGTCACTTTGGTCCGTGGAAAACCGTTGCTAAGATCTTCCAATCCGGTTTCTATTGGCCAACGATCTTTAAGGATACAGAAGCTTTCTGTAAAGCTTGTGATAGGTGACAAAGAACCGGTACTCTGACAAGGCGTTTTGACATGCCTTTGAAACCCATCCTAGAATGTGAGGTCTTTGATGTATGGGGTATCGATTTTATGGGACCGTTTCCATCATCTTGCGGTAACAAATACATCTTAGTCTGCGTAGACTACGTGTCTAAATGGGTGGAGGCTCAAGCCACTCCTCACAACGATCATAAGACGGTCATGAAATTTCTAAAGAAAAATATCTTCGTGAGGTTTGGATGTCCACGTGCCTTGATCAGTGATGAAGGGACACATTTCTGCAACCGACCCCTAGAGAAAGTTCTTGAAAAGTATGGTGTCTGTCATAAGACAGGCACACCATATCATCCGATGACTAGTGGTTAGGTTGAGAGGAGCAACCAAAGCATCAAGAAAATCCTGGAGAAGACAGTAAACAGTCATAGAAAAGACTGGAGTTTGAAATTGGATGATGTACTTAAGGCGTACAGAATTGCCTATAAAACCCCTATGGGTACATCTCCATATCAAATGGTTTATGGAAAGCCATGTCATCTGCCTGTCGAGTTAGAGCATAGAGCTTATTGGGCTACAAAGTTTCTGAACTTTGATTCCCAATCATGTGGAAAACATCGACCGCAAAGAAGCTATACATGAGTTAGACGAATTCGTACTCCAGCCTATGAAAGTGCCAGGATTAGTAAAGATAAGATGAAGCTACTCCACGATGCTAAGATTAAGAAGAGAGAATTTCAAGTCGGCGAACAAGTTCTTCTATACAATTCTAGGTTACATTTGTTTCCTGGGAAGTTGAGGACACGTTGGTCCGGCCCCTTCGAGATTCTCCAAATCATTCCTGGAGGCATTCTAGAACTTCACGGTTATAGCGGTAAACCGTTTCGAGTGAACGGTCAGAGGTGCAAGCACTACATTGGTGAACCTAAAGAAAAGCCTTTAACTGTTCGTTGCCTCGATATCCTCGGGTGTGGTGCTACGCAAGTCGATGAATTTGACGTGTTTTCACCCAACCTATTTTCAGAGGATGACGGTAATGGTCAATCTGAAGAAGTTCTAGCAGGTAGTTGGGATATGGAAGAGTATTGGAGGGAGCGTCAACTTAAACATCATCAGAAGAATCAGACGAGGAAGAAATCAACCATGGGGAAGTTTAAGCGTATTTGGAAAGCTATTAAAGATTTCACCCCATGTGTGAGATGTTGTTTCTGCAGCCACACTACTGATCAGAGCTTACACGAGGTAGTGGCTGGCAGAAAAGTCAAGTGGCCTGATCCAGGCTGAGCTTTAAACGGTGTCGAGCTAATGACATTAACCAAAAGCGCCACTAGGGGGCAACCTAGATATCGTTCTTTTAGTTATACTTGTTTTTATGCTTTGGTAGTTTTAGTATTTACGTTTAGTTTATTAAGTTTTAGCCTTACTAAGTTTTGCTTTTGTTTACATCTGTCAGTTAGTGTGCTCTCTAGATATGGATTTCGGTGTTCAGCCAGAGGAGTTACCTTTCCTTAGGAAGATCCCACTAATCACTGTAGATGACGGACCGGGAGGAACCATCGTTTTGCACGTAGATTTTGACATTAGTACCCGCGTCAAGACTGTCACCTATGTTCTTATCGTTCCCCGTTGTTCGGGAGGTGGGGACTTTACTACTGAGGAGTTACAGGCAGCTCTAGGACGTCCGTACACGATCCTCAATGATCCGATGCTGACAGATTTAGCGCTAGTGCTGCAAGCTGAACATTTTCGAGGTGTTGATGTAGCTGGTGAGGATTGGGGTTTGCAGGATGAATATGACTTCCCTCCGGCGATTGACATGCTCCGCCGTCTTATTCGAGTGATAGATTGGTCGGCCGTTTACGATGACTAGCGTTCTTAAGTTGTTTCGTCGAGCAAACGACGTAAAACAAAAGCGCTTGGTGGGAGGCAACCCACTGTTTTCTATTTGTTTTTATTTATTTTCTAGTAATTTTATGTACTCTGTTTGATTTGAATTTGTACTTTTGAAGTTGTATTTAAGTTTAATAAGAAAGTGCACTTTTGAATTTGAGTTGTATGGAAATTTTATAATTTTTGCACTTTTCCTGTTTGGACGCCCGTCCGTACTCCGGACGCCCGTCCGCCTTGACCAATTTTTGGACGAGCGTCCACTAAGCCTGGACGCCCGTCTGCTTTCTTCCCTCCAATCTCGTATGTGATTTAAACTCTTGGACGAGCGTCTACTAAACCGGACGCCCGTCCGCTCATCCGATTTCCCGGTGGACGCCCGTCCGCCGAGTTGGACGAGCGTCCAACATCTGTCTATATATACTCCCTCCTTCGATGAACACTCACTTTCCAGAATTTCAAACGCGAAAACCGTTCCCTCTCCCTCCTTTTGCCCTAAAATCTTCGATTCTAAACCATTTTGAGCGATTCCAAGTGCTATAGACCGCTCTCGATCCCCTCTCTTTGATTTTCATAACCAAATTTCCCAACACACAATATTTTTGGAGAATCAGGCCCCATTGAAGTCCGACTTTTTAGAGAAAAAATTCGATTTTGGAGCCCATTTTGGTGTTGTTTGGACTGATTTTCACCTCGATCAACATCTACTCACCTTGCTTGGTAAGTTAGTAACACCTTTTCTAGTTTTTATTCACGTTTTTGCGAGTTCGATCTTTGGGTCGGCTCGTTCACTTGAATATCATCATAATTCGTTTTTTCTCTGGTTTTGTGTTTCTTTCTGCTCTGTTTTGATGTTGTGGTGTTGTGATGGGTGATGAACGGGTTGTTTGGTGATGGTTATGATTGTGGTTGTGGTTTGGTTGTTTTGAAATCCCGCTTTGGATGTTAAACGGGTATCTTTTCTGCGAATTGGGATTGTTTGGTGTAGACTAGGCTTGAAAATGGTTCATAAGAAAGCAGTCGTGAAGAGGCATGGTAAGGAAGTGGCCCGGGAGGCGGGGAAAAAGCGTAAAGAGATTGATCCTACCTTAGTTGATCCTAACCGTGGTGTGAGTATTCGGGAGCAACCCCTGAGCCACCCAAACTAGGGCAACCTTAAGAGATGAACCAACCTCGGACTCTGAAACAGATGATGATATTCCCTTGGTAAGGATGCCTAGAGCTCAGAGAGGTGGAGGATCGTCTAGAGCTGAGGAAACTGTAGAAGCTACCCGAGAAGAGGATCCGGTTGTACCTAGGGCTTCCCAACCTAGGAAGAAATCTAAAACCGTCGCTCCCATGCCATTGCCTCGTAGATTCGTGAACCCTAGAGCCCATGAGGTTTATACTAAACATTACTTCTCGAGGAACATGTTGGTTGAGAGGGCTATTTTGGAGGCGAAGGTCGATCCGGGGTTCGTTCAGTTGCTTAAGGATAGGAAATGAGAAGCCTTGATGACAATCCCGACTACCCCGGTGAATAGCTCCCTAGTTAGGGAATTTTATGCAAACTATTCGGAAACCGACTTGGGGACAAAGGTAGTCGTGGTTCGAGGGGTGGAAGTTCCATTTACACCGGAAGTGATTAATCAGAAATACAACTTGGCGGCCTTTGAGGGAAGGGATTATAAGGAGGAGATTGTGCATAGACGAGTTTGGGACAGATCCTTTGGAGGAGTTGAGATTGAGAGTTTGCCCGGATGTGGCCTGGACATTGAGACCGGGAGGAGACCGGAAGGAGTTGGTTACCACGACCTCGGACGGAGGACCGGAAGGTCCAAAGGTCGATTTATTCGTAGTCGGTTGTTGCCTAAGAACAACTTGACACATTTTCATATTGGTGACCTGGGCATGTTGTATGCGTTGACGTTTGGCTTGAATGTGGATGTGGGACAAGCTTTATATGACGAGATCTCTATTAACCAGAAGGTTTACACGCGGAGCTTGATCGTCCCTCACCCGATCCACAGTTTGTGTCTCGATGCCGGTGTGCCTGAGTTTGGGGCCGATCATAAGCCGAAGAACCCTAGGCCTTTACAGCGCGAAAAGAGTAAGTCCTCGGGACATTCTGAGCCGGAGGCACCTCAGGAGCCTGGTTCTTCATCAGCACCGCCTCGACCCTCCTCCCTTCCTACTTTATCTCCCGCTGTCAGGATGCGGTTAAGCATGGAAAATAGTCTCCGGGAATGGCTGGGTGATATTCGGGATACGCAGAACAACATTTTGTCGATTCTTCAATGTATCTGTGAGGGCCGGCAGCCGAGGGACGACAGAACCTTCAATCCGAGCTCCGTTGATTTTCTCTTTGCTGATGAGATTGAGCAGGCCATTGCGGATGTTTTACACGAGTCATCTTCATATGAGGATCAGCCTGACTAGGCAGAGAGGACTACGGCACCACCTTCTGGACCCCCCTCTGATCCTCCAGCTGATGATTCTGCGGCGCCGAGCCATCCTTGATCTTATTTGTCTATTTTTACGTTGGTTGTTTTGTATTGACATTTTTACTTATATGGTTCGTTGTAATTTTGCTACTGCTACTATTTATTTTCGCTGGATCATGTAAGCCATAAGGCGTCCGTACTTTTACTTCTACTTTGTTTCAATTTTTGGTTGTGTTGGATACTTTATCTCTTGTTAATACTTGATTTTGCTATCTCTTTTCATTTTGGTATAATTCCCCGTTTTCCCCGAGATGTTTCCGTGTTTATCAAGTCATGCAGGTATATTTTTTTCGCGATTTTGTCGAGCTACATTGTCTGGTTATGAGTTCTAAGTGTAACTATATAGGCTCCGGCCTGACCGACGTTCGCATAACGATTTAAATCAGCTAAGTCTTTTCCCTTTTCTTTCGTTCTGCACAACATGAGGACATGTTGATCTTTAAGTGTGGGGGAGGGGAATGTTCGATATGTATCTACACATTTGGTTAATTCGATATGTTTCTATGCAAAATGAGCGAAATGAGCTAGAATTTTTGAAATTTCTCGACATTTTTGTTATAGTTTTGTCCCGAGTGAGCAAATGCATAATCTATGTTCGTTATTTTTGTAGTCATCAATGCTATATATCATGTGTTTGATAAGTTAGTTGTTTCACCCGGTCTATTTTTCACGTGCCATAGTAAATGATGAGCTAATTTATAAAGTTATACCCCTTTTGGATTAGTGATTTCTGATTTTCTTATAAGTCATGTGCTTAGTGCTACGTATATATCTTGAGATTTATGATAGTTTGTATTTAGATCCAGAGTATGTCATACTGTGAATATCTAAGGTTTGAATGTGATAATTAACACGTGACTTATTGTCAAATGGAAAAGTTGAATTAAAAGAATTATTGGGTGTGTCGGAAGCTAGTCGATGATTTGAGTGCGATAGGGTATACCACGTATGTCCTATACCACTATGATGACTAAAAGCTCACGACAGTCGGAAGAAGCTGCCTTATGATTAGAGTAAGGTAGGGTATATCTCTAATATCCTATTCTGCTATGACAGGGCAAGAGCTCATTCTGATGTGCGTTTAAATGTGAAAATGGTTAAATCAACTAAATGAATTGTTATGAAATGAATACAAGACTTAGTTATCGTCTATCTTATCCCCAGTAGAAACTGATAGATATGCTGTAGGGATTATCCTCTGAGTATTTCAGAAAGGCCCTAGATATACTCGATCATTCTTTTCGGGGTATTTTACGTTTGTAGGGTGCATCTTATAAGTGCCATTTATTGCTAGTCTACGAGGGGGTATTAGCTAGTTTTGCTTGAATCAATTTCAAGTTTGGACTTAGTGGAAGTTTTCTATGGCTTTGCACACACACTGGTGAACTTCTGATTTATTGGATATGTGTTATATATGTTTAGATGTCTATCTTTTCTCCGAGCCTTTGTTTCGTTTTGTTTTGCTCGGGACGAGCAAAAGCTAAGTGTGGGGAAGTTGTTAAGGGTGAATTTATACGATTTATAATGCTATATTCTATGATAATTTCCCTCGTATTTGTGTTAATTTGCATAAGAAACGAGTATTTAATGGATTTATTGAGTAAATGATATTTAAAAAGAGTTAATCACAAAATATGTTGATTTGTGTGCTTTAATTATGTTTTTACGATTATTTGGACATTATTACATTTTGCGATGTTTTTAATGTGTTAGAGGTGCGTGCTTGATGCTCAAATGATGATCAAAAGGAGATAAGAGTCGAAATATTTGATGATGAAAGAGATAATGAAGGAATTGACAAGAAGAAAAGAGATAAAGATCAAGAAATCGAAATTCAATCATATTGGAATGGCGTCCAGGTCCCGTCCAGTGGACGGGCGTTTGCCGAAACTGAACGAGCGTCCAGGATGACATCTTTGATTCAGAAAGTTTGGACGCTGTGTGGACGAGCGTCTGGTCATGACTCGGCCCGATTCAAAGTTTTATTGAAGAGTGGACGGGCGTTCACCCTTTCCAGACGGGCGTCCGGTAGCCGACTTTGCTGAACCGACTTTAAAATCTATAAATAGGCGGCTGTTTCTCAACCCAAAATATACCATACACTCATTATTCAAAACCCTAAACCTAGGGGCGGTTTAAGGCTGCGTTTTTCTCCTTTTTATTCCTGTTTTTATGCACTTTAGATTTAGATTAAACTAGTTACTTTTTATGCACTGTTTCTGCGAATTTGAGTTGCTGAGGATGTTCAGAAGCTAAAAGCTTCATCAAACGAGTATTGTGAAGCCATCCAACAATTGTTGATTTCGTTTTCATCGATTATACTGTGAGTTTTTATTAAAGGTTGTTTCTTATTCATGTTTATTATGTTTTAATTGCTTTTACATCGGAAGATATTAATGTGTTGATTGTTTATTGTTGATGGAAATCTTAATAAACCCTAGATCACCATGAATAAGAATAGTAATTTGAATCTATCATAACGGAAGTTAATAGGTTTAATTGCTAGATTATAAACGTAAAATTTACACCTTTGGTTAGAAAATGCGTTAATCTTGCATTGGAAGATAATAGATTAATAGATGAACTTTCTAAGGAATTAGGGTTCATGTTTAGATAAGGTGAATCACAACCTAGATAAAAACCACAACATAATCGAGATAGGAAATCAATGCTTGTTGGATAGGTGGATCAATCCTCGTTTGCTCGTTATACACTTGAATTTAAATCCTTAAAACTTGAATTTGTTTAGTTAGTTTACTTTTATTTGCATCTTAGATTAGTTAGTTTAAATAGGTTCGCAACCCGTATTCTTCCTAGCTTTGGAGCATATCCTCTGTCTAGTTTTATTTTCTGTTCTGTCTCGTTTTATTCGCTGTTTAGATTAGTTTCGTGACATAGTTTAGGTTAAACAAAAACTAGAAATCACAATCGTTTAGTTCCCCGTAAGATCGACCCGGCATTAACCACTATTACTACGATCCTTATACTTGAGGTTAACCGGATTATTACTTGTTTGCTTTGTTAGATAAAATCCGTGACAACTGACATCCTCAACAAGGCCTTAGATGCACCTATTTTCTCCTATCTACTAGACAAATTGGGTACTTCAAAGATCTTCCATAGTTCAAGTAGCTGGGGAATGCTGAGTGAAAGCTATTCATGTACAACTCTCAGCTTGATGGGGGTGTTACAGTATAGAGGATGAAGGGAATATTGAGTGCAATCTACTGACACAATTAGTTGACACACAGCAGCCTGCTGACAGTGTAGAAGCCTGCTGGCAGTGTAGAGACACAACAGCCTGTTGAGTAAAATGTAGATTATGTTATAAGTTTGATGTTATCGTTTGTAACTTACTTCTAACTAATCAATGAGGTGTATGAAAAGGTTACTACCTGAGAATCACACAAAACAGAGCAAAATAGTACCAATTCCAAAGGGTAAACATATAAATGAAGAATCACTTTCCCAGGACTAAGCACTAAGTATTTGACATGCATTTCACACAATAATTAGACTATCTCTCATCAATTGATTAGAATTCGGGGGAAATCGGGTATAAGATATAGTATCAAATAGACTCTCATCACTATAAATAGAGGACTTTGCAACCTAAAGACACACCCAAAGAATACTTCAATTCGAGCTATTATGTTTACTCTACTGAGTCCTAATTCTCTCTGGAATCTGCTAAGGCATTACACGACAATTTCCAGAATCTTCAAGTGCAAAGTTTTTCAAGAATCATATAGCATTCAACACATGAAGAACTTGAGTTGCTGATCTAAATCACATTCATCCTTATCGATCTCAAAGCAGAATCACTATTTGATTAAACCACAGCTTTGTTTTCAACAAAGGTTTTTTGGACAGTGAAGCACTGCTGAGTGTCAAGGACTGTTATGGCAGCTGAATCAGTGGAACTGAGAAGGATATGTGTAGGATGGAGTTGTTGAAGAGGCAATACTACCCTTCAAAGAACAGTAAAACAACATCAGTGAAGCAACAATATCACATTTGAAAGACTGACTGTTCAGATTGTGAAGAATCTGTGAAGGACAATCATACAATCTGTTATATCTTGTAAATGTACCTCAAGAACAATAGTGAATTCCTCCAACGTCACATGAGAAGAGTGGACTAAGGGATTACACCACCCTGAACCACTATAAACCTTGTCTTTTTATTTCTGCACTTTACTTTTAGTACTTAGCTTATAATCTTCTTTCTTACCAATACCGCACTGAACACAAGCACTACGAAGTCTAAAACCCTTAGCACATACAAATTTAAAGAACATCATCTAAAAGGCTTTAATTTAATCCATTTCATATAACCTAGGTGAGCTAAGTAGTCATCAGACTAATCTATCAGCTGAGTTATCAACTCTAGAAAAAGTTTTAAGTGTCAAGTTTATTCAACCCCCTTTAAACTTGACCCATGTCTTTCCAAGGGACCAATAGTGTATCATGTTTAGATCATATGTATGCAACCATGACATCGTTAGATGCTTAGATTATAGTATATGTTAAGTCCCCATATGTTAGAAAATTTGATGATACCAAAGTAATTGGTTTAGTAACCAAGTATAAGTTTTCTTTGCAGTCTGACAAATGAAGTTGTGTAGGTTCTGTAAGAATTCTCGTATTTTATTATGTAATAGAATAGTCTATGTCAAAAGATTAGAAGACATGAAGACCAGACTTATTCCAATCGGCTAAGACAAATGAGTAAAGAATACAGATGAGTAAAGCAGATAGATGGGTGAAGCAAGAAGATGAGTAAAATGAACATACGAGTAAAAGACAGTCTACAAAGACCAGAATATCCATAGTGACTAACTGACAAATGATATGATAAATCAAAGGGCGTGAAGCCAACCATACGATCTACTCATGATCAATGGCTACCAAGCAAAACGAATGGAAGACGTAGCATTTAACGAGCCGCCATACTACATTCAATAGGCTGACAAAGCTACAACCTTTCCTTACCAAGTAAACCAACCAACGGTCAAGCACTGACATGATTTTGAATTATTACAAACTCATTTGCCCCAACGGTTGATCTATTCATTGAATGAAGAAATCAAAGAGGCACTATAAATACAAGAAGCAAAGGGAATGAAGAAGACACTGAAGAGACAGAGAAAATACGAGAATAAAGTTATATAAGAATATATACAGACACTATAGTGATCATTATTCTCAATCTTACCACTCTATATCCAAAAAAATCAAGAGATCTTCAAAGGGACACACCAATAAATATTCAGAGATCTACTTGATCAAAAATGCCACAATTCAAATCTGAAAGATACATCTAGCAAGGCTCTAATCTTGTATCATTATTGATACATCACCATCTTTATCAACAACTTGTTACGAAGGAAGTTGAACCTATTGAAGCATCGGGAAAGTGTGAAGGAACAAAGGAAAGAGACGAGCCGCTGAGAAGAGTCCTTTAGACGAGTTGTGTGGAAGTAGACCATTAAGCAGTTGGAGGTTGTCAAGGATTGGTTACTAGAGTGTGAATAATCCGAGGGGTGTCAAGGACACTTGCCCATTGTATAAGCATAGAGTAAAATAGTGATACCTCCTAAGTTATAGGAGAAGTGGTCACGTAGGAGATTCCATCACTCTGTAGATCGATAAAAATTCTCTGACTTTTTACTTTATGCAATTTACTTTAAGTATTTATTTATGCCGCTGCACATTACACTTCACTGGAAACCAGGCCAAGGATTTATCAAAACATCATTCCGCAGCATACACTATGAGAATTAGACCGGCGTAGTAGATTAGACGAGTATCTTCACTAGTCCAATCAACTCACTAGTCTGGCTCCTCAGTAAGAAATTTATAAAAAGAAGAAGAGTTCATTCACCCCCTCCGAACTATTGCAAGCCTTGTATTAGGGACCCATAAGTTGTATCAGAGCGTGTCTCCTAAAAACAGATGCCTACTTAATCTGTGTGTTGGAGTGATCCATTGCTTGTGTTTTCAAACTATATTTTAAAGTCAGACTTTCAGCATGGAATCAAATAGTACCATTGATAGAGTACCTACTTTTCTATTTCAATTTTTTATGAATGGAAAATGTGTATGCAGACGCACTTAGCGTTGCAACCCGTGAGGACATGATCACTATAATAGAAGATGGTTCGATCACCATCATGAAGGTTAATCTAGATACTGCTACAAATATAACTACACCATTCATAAGAAAGCAAAAGCATGAGTGGACGCCTGAGGATAAAAAGATCAACAATCCGGATAATGTTGCTAAGGACACCATAATGAAAACCCTTGATAGAAAAATGTTCTTAAAGACCTAAGGCTACAAAAATGCAAGGAAATCTATGATACACAGATAAACTACTGTGAAGGCACCGAAGCGGTCAAAGTCAACAAGTAATGAGTGGCAGTTCAGAAGTTTAGAACCTTCCAGATGAAGTCTGAAAAACCTGTTGAAAATATGAAAGCAAGATTTCATGAGATTCTGAATGAATTACAACTGTTGAACAAAAAATACACTCAGAAGGAAATCTGTATAAAGATCTTGAAAGCTTTTCCAGAACCATGGGAAATAATGACTATTGTGCTAGCTGCAACAATGGATCTTACCAAACAAGACATAGTGGAATTATTCTCTGATCTAAAATCATATGAGTTCGAGCTACACAAGATGAAGAAAAACATACAAGAGATACCAGCTCTTGTAGCTCCTGAAGCTCTTAAAATCATCACTAAACCAGTCAAGCAAAGTCAAATTGATCAATTGCAAGAGCAAATGGCATTGATGATGAAACATGTCAATGGTCTATCTCATTTCACTAGAAAGTATCAACAAAGAAATCAAACAAGACGTGATGATGGATATAGAAGACGAGATGATGACAGACGAGATGATCATAGACATGATCGAAAAGACAATAGAGATGACAAGAAGAGATCAAATCAGCAGACTAAAAAGAAACCTAAAAAGCTACTTGCTACAATTGTAACAAAACAGGGCACTTCAAAGCTTACTATCCAGAACCATTTGTTAAGAGACAAAGAGATGAGGACAGACGTGATAGATCAGACGACAAGGGTAGAAACAAAAGAGCTTACAAGGCAGATGAGAGTTCGTCACATGAAAGTCTGGAAGAACCCTTATCTGATTCTGATGATAATGCATTCATGGCTATAGAAGTTGACAATGAAGTAATATCAACATTTTCAGACTCAGGATCCTCATCTGGTTCATGTTCAAATGTCACGAATCCAAATCTTGAGATTACAGACATTCAAGGCTTTCTAAGGGATCTGAACAGTGAGTTTGAAAAAATTCAGACCAACTGTGAACTCACAAAGAAAGAAAATGAATATCTCAAATCTGAAAATCTGATATTAAGATCTGAGTTACTTAATCACAGAAAAGACGAACACACAATGGAAGGTGAATCTATACCTAATCTAAATAAAGAATCATATATTTAGATCAAGTCAGTTCCATCCCCCATTCTCGAGTTTAAACCATCCAAAAGACCTGGAGACAAGTCTTGTCTTTTCTATATATATAACACATACGAAGCTTGTCAAATCTAATATAAAGTTCAAGCCTTTAAGTGGTACCTCGTCTTGTCTAATTAAAGAACAGACCTGAAACAAATATCAGACGAGAAAAGTCAGTCACATTTGTCAAATCTATCAATGAAAAACAAAAAAATGAACATCCAGTCAATTATGTATCCAAAAATGTTAATCCTTCAAGGAAACATAATGTCAGGAGGAAAGGTAGACTTTACCCTTCTGATAATGACTGGAACATCAGCTTACCTACTAACTACAAGAAATCATATGTAAGGAGTGACATTCCTAAAAATTGACAAGTCAGACCCCTAGATTTAATCCAACAAACAAAAAGGTTTCTAACAGAACTAGAATTGTGAACAGGAAGAAATCTGAGACCATTTCTGACCCTGCAATTAAGAATACTCACACTCAATCATACAAACCAAAAGGAAGAGAAATGGATATTAATGGTGAAAGAATTGCTAAGAAGCTTTATGCTACACTATTTGATTATCCACAACAGTGGTGTAAACACCTGTCCTGTTTGGTTTCGGGTTGGATTAGGGTTGAATTGAGTCACGAGAGAAAATAAAATAAAATAATGTAAAGTAATGATTATAAAATTGAATGTTATATTGAAATTTGTGTAGATGAAGAAATGATTGGTGAGAGAAATTTTAATGAAATATTATATTGATAAAGTAATGGTTGAATAGTGTAGGTGGTGAATAAAATTAATTGATTAATATTATTTTATTTGTTGATGGTGAAATGATTGGTGAAAGAAATTATAATAAAATAATAAATTCAATAAAATAATAGTAATAAGATAGTGGGTGAATAAAATATTGAGTTGGATCCAAATGGATCCAACCCTGCCTGAAAGCAAAGAGGGGCTAGAGTTCAACCTTTCAGATACAGACTAGGCATTACATCATCTGAAACTGACAACGTTGGACCCAAACAAATTTGGGTACCTAAATCTATCTAATCTGTTTTGTAGGCCGTTTGGTACATACACAATGGATGTTCCAGACACGTGACGGGTGGCAAGCACTGTTTGAAGAATTATCAACACAAGGACGGACCCAAAGTTACATTTGGTGGAAATGAAAGACCAGGACTAGCGAAAGGCATTGGAACCATAATTAAAAATGGCCGGGAAGTTGAAGAGGTAATATATGAAGAAGGACTGAAATATAATATTCTTAGTGCAAGTCAATTCTGCGATAAAGTCTATGAAGTTCTATTCAGCAAAAAGATATGCGGAGTTATTAATGAAGAATCAAGACAGACAGTCATCAGCCAAGTCAAAGACATGTCTACTGGTACACTCCAAACAAGAGTGCCGACTATGGCACAAAAGACCGAGCTATCTCATCTTCAAAACAATCAATCGGTTGGCAAGAAATAATCTTGTAAATGGTCTTCCTGATATAATATACAAGAAGGATAGCAATTATGACTCTTGTCAAATGGGAAAAAAAATCAGAGCATCCCTTCACTCAAAGCCAACACCATCAACAAATAGAAACTTACAACTTTTACACATGGATCTCTTTGGAACATAAATACCAATAAGTGTAAGTGGAAAGAAATACACACTGGTGATAGTTGATGATTTATCAAAATATACCTAGACAGTATTCCACAACAAGAAGAAAGAGACACCAAAAAAACTGCCCGATCTACTAAAAAGAGTTCAAAACGAAAAGAGTTTGACAACCGATTTTTTCAGTCAAGTCATTAGAAGCTAATGTGAAGAAAATGGAGAACAACATCAATCGGTTTCTTCCATAACTGTTGGAAATAAAATTTATGTTTTGATGATAATTCATCATATTTACTCAGAATATTATCTTAACCTCATTGATGAAGTGCTGGAGCTAGCTGTTATAGTGTAAAGCTAAAAGATGTCTAGAATTGAATGTATAGGTTTTACTAGAGTCTGATATTTGTTTAAGTTACATCATACAAGCACTGTAATAGTTAGTGTGTCGTGAAACTGAAAACTGGAAGTCATTTAGAAAACTGGAAATCGTTAAGATAAACAAACTGACTCAGATTACACCAATATGAAACTGAAGAAGATAAGTTCGCTGAGGGACAAAAACTCAGTTGGCTTATCTAGAATATTGAAGAACTGAGGGTTCAAACTCAGTTGATAAAGAATTGAGGATCACAGATTCAGTTATAGAAGATTGAAGAACTGAGGGTTCAAACTCAGTTATGAAGATTACAAGTCGAGACTATAAAGTTAGACTTCAGGCAAGTTTGTGGTGACCTGAACTGACTTTATGGATCTTGTATGGAGACCTAGGAATCATAAGGACAATGAATTCTTAGAAGATAAATGTTATGGTGTACTCTGATTAAGTCAATTATAATCAGATGTAAACTGGAGTACTGATATTTGAAGAAGAGTAAAATCTCAGTTAATGCTCCAAGTCAGTCAAGAAACTGAAAACTGATAAACGTAGTATAAAACTAATCAGTAAACTCAGTTTTATATGTCAGCCATCCAACAAACTGATAGTACAGTCGAACGTTTTAAAGGAAGCAATCTTATTGGATGAAATACTGACACATCAGAACGGTAAGAAAATATAGCCGTTACAAGATAGACGTTGATACAATTCGAATTCATGCAAGATGAACGTTGGACCTCACACTATAAATAGAGGACTTTGCACCAAGAATTAAAAAAATAGAATTAAGAAAAAAATCATTTTTGTGCATTAGTCTTAGTTATTCGAATTGCTATCATCTCTGTGCTATAACAAGATCATATCAAAAATTTCTTCAAGTGTTCAAGCTACACAGAATTTATCCAGATTCAGACACTTTGAAGAACCACAAACAAGAATCAATTTATTGATTCTCAGCCCAACCTTGATTCTACATCAAAGGTTTAGACTGTGAAGCAAACCGGGAAGGTTTTGCCAAGGACAGTTGTTACAATCAGTCGGGTAGACTGTGTTTGTGGTGGTAGCTGGTGAAGAGGCATACGTAACACTTCAAGGACCAGTGTTCAAGAAATTGAAGAGCATCAATTCTACCTGTTCTACAACTATTTAGATAGTGAACCTAGGGATTAGCCAATGACTATTGTTTAGGACTTTTTGTAACAGCTCGCCTCAAGAAGTTCTAGTGGAATTTTCCTCCTACACCACAGGGGAAAAGAGGACTGACATGATTACACCACCTGGAACCTCTATAATATTTGCCTCATTTACTTTACGCATTTATTTATTTACTTAGCATTTATCTACAGCATTCTGAGAATTGATTGTCATACAACTCACAGCTCACAGACTGACATTCACCAGAATTCAGTTTAACACACTCAGCTTTCACATAGAACAACAAGATCAAGAAAAAGGCTAGAATTATATCCGCTGCCGGTTGGCTCAGTTTTTTCTTAAGTTAGTTTGACTTAAACTCAGCTCAGTCAGCTTAACTCCACACAAGTTTCAACTGAACCTTAATTTGTTTTAAATCCAGTTTTAGGGACAAGTTTATTCACCCCTCCCCCCCTCTAAACTTGTGTTAGCCTTTCCAAGGGACCAACAATTGGTATCGGAGCAGTGTTTCCTTAACAAGCCATTGTTAAAAGCTCATTTGCTCTAAATCTCCTCTAGCTGTTCTTATAAGAAAGCTCAGTTTCCAGTTCTTATACAATCAGTTTTCACTCACTCACAATGGATAACAATCAATATGCAAGACAGATGCTTATGTGCAACATTGACAGATTTGATGAATATAAATGTCGTATGTAGGCTTTTCTAGCTGCTACTCATGATGAAATGATGGACGTACTCACTGATGGACCAATTTAGGTCACTCACATGCAAACTGTTGGTGAAAATCAAGTTCGAGTTCTAAAGCCCAAGGTTGAATGGACCAGTGATGATCGCAAACGAAACAATCTCAACAATGTTGCTATGGACTTTATCCTCAGAACTCTTGACAGCAACATGTACTTAAAAGTGAAAGACTTCACAATTGCTAAAGTTTTGTGGGAGAAACTTCAACTAGTTTGTGAAGAAACTGACTCAATCAAGGAAAATAAAATCTCAGTTGCAAAACAAAAGTTTAAAAATTTCAAGATGAAAAGTGGAGAGACCATTGACCAAATGGAGACAAGATTCAGTGCTATCATGGATGAATTAGATCTACTCCAGATTGAATACACAAAGAAAGTAATCAATACAAGAATCCTGAAGGCATTACCAATGTGCTGGAAGACGAAGGTCACTGCCATGGAAGAATCTAGAAAACTTGACATAGAGGACTCCTTCAAAATTTTCTCATATTTGAAAGCTTATGAATTCAGTGAAGATTTTGCAAGCACAGCTGCAATAATCAAAGCTCTGGAAGAACCAAAAACCACAACACTTGCAGCAGCATCAAATTATTCTCAAGAACATCCATAAACAATCTTTAACAGTTGGATGAAATGGAGGAACAAATGGCTCTTATGATGAGCAAAATCAGAAGGATGAAGAATGGTCATCCTGTAACCCAGAAGTTCATCAAGAAGACTCCTGAGAAAAGAAAAGATGATGAGTATCTTTGTTTCAACTGTAAGAAGCCTGGACACTACAAAGCTGAATGTCCAGAACTGACCAAGAAGACTCAGTAAAGAAGAATTGGCAGACGAGCACTCCTTGCTGAAGATGAGTTAGACTATGAAGCTGGTACTGAAAGGCTATCAGATGACACAGCTTTAATGGCACACATGGAAGATCCCAATGAAGTATGTGAATCAAATTCTAAATATAGCTCAGCTCAGATTTCCATGAAAAATGCATGTTCTTTAACAGCCGATTCCAATCCAAGAAACTTAGAATTAGAAGAAACTCTTGACGATTTGATGAGCCAGCTTGTCACCATACAAGCTGGTTATGAATCAATCAAAGCTGAGAAAAAATCTCTAATTCTAGAAGTCAAAAGATTGAATGATGAACTGAACACGTTAAAACTAAGCAGAACTGACAAATGAAAGAATCGCATCGCCTACTACATCGCGCGAAAATCGAATCTTTCGCTCGCCTAGTTCGAAGAATCGGATTCAAATCTGGTAAGCCATATGGAGATAGAACTGGCTTAGGATTTGATACACAGCAAACTTTGAAAAGAGGAACTGGTGTTAAGTTCATAGCTGAACAATGTCCTCAGATTACGAAGCATGTTGAACCAAGGAAACAAGTTCAACGTGAATCAAGTCAACCACGGCGTCAATTTTCAAAAAGATCAGCTGTAAACAACAACAGGTTCAACCAAAAAGGTAAATCAGCTGAACATCTTGAAAATAGAAAAAGTAGACCTTCTGCTGAATCTACTAAAGCTGATCAGGCCAAGAACCAGAGAAACTTCAGTCATAGTAAATCCAAGAATATTAATTATTCAAAGATTCACAAAATCAGGGGGAAAGGCACATTATTTCCAACTGATGATGACTGGAATATCTCTGACTGCAATATTCAAACTGATGAAAACAATCATTTCAGGCAGAAAACTTATTAAAAGTTTCAGCCCAAAGGTCAGCAAAGGACTCATTACAACCCTCAACATAGACCTCAGTACAAAAGAAATGATGGTTATTATTCAAGTTTCAATAATAGAAATCATCATGGAAATAAGTTTCAGTCAAAAGATCTGAAAGATCATATAAATAAGACACAGTCCAAGCATAGATACTATGGGAGTGTGGCTTACATATATGAAGACAAGTGCAACAATATCCGAAAATACCTAAAGGATATATTCCTAGAGTTGTACTGACAACTGACCCCCATGGACCCAAACAGAGTTGGGTACCTAAAAATGTTTAATTTTTATTGCAGGATGTATGGTACTTTGACAGTGGTTGCTCTAGGCACATGACAAAGAGCAAGGACTGTCTCAGTAATTTTATTGCAAAAGATGGACCAAAGGTTAATTTTGGAAGTAAAGACAAACCTGGATACACCAAAGGGTATGGTACCTTAATAAGAAATGGACTCACAATCAAGAATGTATCTTATGTAGAAGGATTACATTACAATCAACTCAAAGACCACCAATCAATTCGTGATATGGGATACAAAGTTACTTTTGATAAAGATTTCGCATTGTCGTCGGCGAAACAAACATTTCAAGTTGTTTTAGCCGGAAGAAGAAAAGAGAATATGTATGTTGTAGATTGGACAACAGCCGTTGCAGAAACCTGTTTGCTTGTGCATACCAAATCTGAAATCAGTTGGTTGTGGCACAAGAAACTGAGTCATCTAAACTCAACACCCTTGTATAGAAACATCTAGTCATTGGACTACCAGAAATCTCATATAATAAAGCTAGCTTATGTGATGCTTGTCAACAAGGAAAGCAAACAAAAGCATGTTTCAAGACCAAATCTCAGCATTCAACAACCAGAGTTCTGGAATTACTACATATGGACTTATTTGGACCTATAACACCAATTAGTATCAGTGGAAAGAAATATACATTGGGGGTAGTAGACGATTTTTCAAGATACACTTGGGTTATCTTTTTAACCAAGAAAAGTGAAACCAAGCAAAGACTTACTGAACTACTAAAGAGACTTCAGAATCAAAAAGGAGTATCAGTTGTGAAGATAAGATTGGATAAAGGAAATGAATTCCTCAACAATGTGATCATTGAACACTGTGAAGAAAATGGTGTTTTACACCAACTCGCTGCTACAGCAACACCTCAACAGAATGGTGTAGCTGAAAGAAAGAACTGAACACTCAAAGAAGCAGGAAGAACGATGATCTGAGAAGCAAAACTACCTGAAAGATATTGGGCAAAAGCAGTTAACACAGCTTGCTATACACAGAACATAGCTCTCATGAATAAAAGGCATGAGAAAACTCCATATGAAATTTGGAATGGAAGGAAACCAAATGTTTCTTACATTCATGCTTTTGGAAGTAAATGTTTCATACACAATAATGGGAAGGATCAACTTCATGTTTTCCAGCCCAAAGCTGATGAAGGAATTTTCCTAGGATATTCAAGTGTCAGCAAATATTTTAGAGTACTAAATAAAAGGACACTCAAGCATGAGGAATCTATACATGTAGTGTTTGATGAACCAAACTTTCCTGGTGAAACAACTGAATACAGAACAGAACCAATTTCTCAGTCTCAGTTACCAGTGTTGCCAGAATCAGTTTTTGTTGACATTGGAAGACTACGGATTTTAGATTCTTCAGATCCAGATCAGTCTCAGTTTCCAACAACTCAACAACCCACTCCTGAACAACATGATTCTGTCTCAGTTGAAGAAATTCAAGAACCGGTCGAACAAAATATAGATCCCTTGATGCAAAAACCTACTTATCAATGGATGAGAGATCACCCTAAAGAACAAGTTATTGGTGACACTCAAGCTGGCGTTCGAACATGACATCAACTAGATGCAATGATTGCATGTTTTCTATCTCAATATGAACCTAAGGAAATAGAAGAAGCTTTGAAAGATCCAGACTGGATACTAGCTATTCAAGAAAAACTGAATGAATTCGAAAGAAATCAAGTATGGGAATTGGTAGAAAGACCAGTTCATGTGAATATCATTGGAACCAAATGGGTTTTCAGAAACAAACTTGATGAAGATGGAATATCATCAGAAACAAGCTAGACTTGTACCTAAAGGATATTCTCAAGCAGAATGCATAGACTTTGATGAAACTTATGCACCAGTTGCAAGATTGGAAGCAATCAGGCTATTTCTGGCCTTTGCAGCTCACAAAAAGTTCAAAGTATACCAGATGGACGTTAAAAGTGCTTTTTTGAATGGAATTCTTGAAGAAGAAGTGTATGTTCAACAACCACCTGGATTCGAGATCAAAGGTCAAGTTGATTAAGTTTTCAGACTAAGGAAAGCTCTTTATGGACTTAAACAAGCACCAAGAGCTTGGTATGAAACTCTATCTCAGTTTCTAGTGGATAATGGATTTATCAAAGGAACTATCGACAAAACATTATTCAGAATGAAAAATGAAGAGAACACTCTACTTGTTCAGATCTATGTTGATGCCATCATTTTTGGATCAGAAAATGAACAGTTATGTGAGAAATTTGCAAGTTTAATGAAGAGAAAATTTCAGATGAGTATGATAGGAGAATTGAATTATTTTCTTGGATTACAAGTTAAACAATTAGATGATGGAATTTTCATTCACCAAACCAAGTATACAAGAGAACTTATCAAAAAGTTTGGTATGGAGAAATCAGCTGGAATTTCTACACCAATAGGGACCAACATCAGGCTAGATGAAGAAAAAGAAGGCAAATATGTTGATCAAACACTTTACAGAAGAATGATTGGAAGCTTACTCTATCTCACAGCAAGTAGGGCAGATATATCTTTTACTGTTGGTGTATGTGCAAGATTTCACTCAAAACCAAAGGAAAGCCATCTCACAGTTGTAAAAAGAACCTTGAAGTATCTGAAAGATACAGATGGAGTTGGAATTTGGTATTCAAAAGAAGGAAAATTCAAGCTGATATCTTACTCAGACTCAGACTATGCAGGATGCAAAGTGGACAGAAAAAGCACCTCAGGCACATGTCAGCTACTAGGAAATAGACTTGTGTCTTGGTTCAGCAAAAAGCAAAACTCTATCTCAACTTCAACAACTGAAGCAGAATATATAGCAGCTAGAAGTTGTTGTGCTCAAGTTTTATGGATTAGACAGCAATTAAGAGATTATAGGATAGAAGAAGGAATGATTCCCATAATGTGTGATAACACAAGTGTAATTGCAATAACTGACAATCCAGTTTTGCACTCAAGGACAAAACACATTAATGTGCGTCATCACTTTATAAGAGATCATGCGGAGAAGAAGGATATTATAGTTCTTTATGTACCTACTGAAGATCAGTTGGCTGATATCTTTACAAAACCATTGGACAGAAAGATTTTCCATACTAAGAACTGAATTAGGGATAATTAAAGTTAGTTAAGTCAGTTAATCCAGAGATTCGTCAAGGGGATTAATCTTTTTTATGTTGGGTGTGCTCACTTAACAGATTAGTCATTGACATCAACAATCTCAAATTGATCAACTAAAACTGAAAGATTTAATGGAACTGAAAAACTGAACCCAGAAACAGTTTTTATTTCAGTCAACTTAAGTCAAAGGTTGATAAGATAAAATCGACAGCGGTTATATCGCATTTAATTAACGCAGTTCTTTTGTCAGAATATATTGCGTATACACCCCATTACTGTCAGAACAGTACATGTCTTGGTTATACAAACCATCAATGAATTTGAAAAGTTGTACTACTCAACCGTCAGTACATCATCCCTATATATCCAACCCTCATTCACACCCTCCTTAATAATACATTTCAAAATTCTTTTAAACTCAATTTTTTTATCTTGAAAAAAAAATCAGATTTTTCATAATCCTTTCATCTCAAAATTCAATTTTTGTTTTCACACCCAACAATGACCACCTCAAAGAAATCACAAGAAGAAAGATTGATCACAGAGTTAGATGTCTATACTTTTGAAATTTATGAAACTATGTGCAACAACACTCTGTTAGCGAGTTATATCTGTGATAAGATCCAGAAACAACCAGGATTAAGAAACATTCTGGAGGTTACTTTCAACAAAAAACGTGATATGCGTTTGGTAAGAGACTCCCTAATCATAATAGTTCATGGAGATCGTATTATTATCAATGAACTAGTCATGAAGTCACTATTTGGTTTCCCAAATTCACCTATGACATCAATAGATTTGACTTCCCTACCATTGAAAATGGACGCCTTTCTTAAGCAAATTACTTTATCTAAAGAACCAGTAGAAGTTGGTATTCATGTTGACAAACTCAAGCCAGAGTTTGGATATCTCAGCAGATGGCTCAGGCAAATATGTTATTGGAAAATCCAAAGGAATCCGTACATTATCCGATGACAATGTTTATCTGATGAACATAATTTGGGAAGAAATAGAATTCAATTAGGCCGGTTATGTCGTCAATCAGATAAAGAAGCAACACTTAGCTGAATTAGAAAGGGCACAAAGTGCTCAAGCTGATGGACAAGCAACTACTGGCAGATTCCGACTAAAGAAAACACTTAGTGGAATCATTCAGTTTTATTTGGGGAAACTCCAGGCGGGGAAGAAAGCAAGACAAACTGCAGCTACAGAGGAAATCGCAGCAGTAAGAACAACTTGCAAACCTGAAGCCAGACAGAAATCTGTGTCTCAGCAGGCAGCTGAACACAAAGGAATCAAGCGGAAAGCTGACTCCGCAAAAGAGAGATCAGTTGTAAAATGTTTGCACCCATGAACTTCAATTAAGAAAGCACCAACTGAGGGGAACAAAAACAACTAACAACTGAAGTTACAAAGGAAAATATCACTGCTGATTATACTTCTCAGTTACAAAACCAATCGGATCAGCCATCAGTCTCAGTGTTTGAAGCTGACAGAATTATCAAGCTAATGAAGATGAAAATCAAACCAGAAGATTCTCGTGATTGTATCTTACAATCTGAAGAAAAGTTACTCTTGAAGGAATTGGAAATTAGAGACATATATACTTTGTTTCCTATGTCAGAGTTTCTTGCAAATTGTTTCAATAGATTCACTGAACTAGCTTAACGAAAAAATCAGCCACATCATCTATTCCCGTAGATATTTCAAAGAAGAAGGATGATGATGAAGATGATAATTCAAGGAAAGAAGCCGGTATGACTACAGTTTTGCAGACAGACACTCAACCTCAACATCTAGCTACGCAAACTGTAACTCGGCAAGAAGATTTGCCAGTTGGAAATCAGACAACTGACAATCAGCAAGCAGCTGATAGAATTAATAATCAACAACTTATGATGATTGAAGATATCGCTCAGTCTAAAGCTCAAACAGAAGCAACATATGATCCTTCAGATATCCTGACAAATGAGGAGTTGGCCAAAGTTCATGAGAACTTGAAGATTGTGCTCAGCCAAAAGGATGCATACAATGGCCTTCTATCAAACATCTCTGGATATCTAGATTATAGAACAAAAACAGATATCTCAGTTCATGCAAGACTAGAAATGATCCATAAGTCAAATTCAAGTTCTGCCTCAGAAATTTTGTCACTTAAACAGAAACTTGAAGATTCAACCGCAGTAGATAGGGAAACACATGCTCAGGCTCACTGGCATATGAATCAACCCATCTACGGGTTAGAGAATCATCTCAAAGAAGTACTTGCCTCTCAGCAGCGTATCTCAGCCGATCAAAAGGCAACCCATGCTTTGGTAGATCAATTGTATGATGCCAAAAAGGGGGAAGCTGAAGAAGAAAAGCTGAAATTACTCAAAGAAAAGAAGCAACTTGAAGACGAATTGGAAAGATATAAATCAAATCCAAAGTTCTTAAAGAAAGAGTTAACTGACGAGCAGCTCATTGAGAAATATAGTCAACCTGAAGATCGGAGAGCTACTCTTACAAAGGATCTGTGGTTAAAATTTTTCAAAGATCATAATCCTATCAAAGTCAAGTACAAGGATAAGACTATTGAAGAATCCTTGAACTACTTCTTATCTGATAAACTCTACAATCAGAAAATGGCGCAATATAAGAAGATCAAGAAGATTGAAGACAAAATGAAGATTAAAGACAAAGCTAAACAAATGAAAGCTGATGTAGCAGAATTTGAAAAATACTACTTGAATGAATCAGCTTTACCAAAGTTAATTTTATGGAGAAAATGGAAAGAAGGAAGTCAAGTAGACTATAACAAGACCTTTTCTAAGGAAGACTCAAAACTAGAACATGATTATCGTCTACATGACAAAGAGATAAGTATCTCAGTTAAACAAAAAGCACAGAAAGGAGCTTAGTCTGTAGTCAAATTTATTTGAACAAAGTGTAACTATTCCAGTTTTAGCGTATTCTAATGAAATCCAGTTTTCCAGTTTTACAGTGTTTTATATTTTTTTTTATCTTTAAGCTTTTATTTTAGGGAGAGTTTTGGCATCATCAAAAAGAGGGAAATTGTTGGAAATAAAATTTATGTTTTGATGATAATTCATCATATTTACTCAGAATATTATCTTAACCTCATTGATGAAGTGTTGGAGCTAGCTGTTATAGTGAAAAGCTAAAAGATGTCTAGAATTGAATGTATAGGTTTTACTAGAGTCTGATATTTGTATAAGTTACATCAGACAAGCACTGTAATAGTTAGTGTGTCGTGAAACTGAAAACTGGAAGTCATTTAGAAAACTTGAAATCGTTAAGATAAACAAACTGACTCAGAATACACCAATATGAAACTGAAGAAGTTGAGGGACACAAACTCAGTTGGCTTATCTATAAGATTGAAGAACTGAGGGTTCAAACTCACTTGATGAAGAACTGAGGGTCACAGACTCAGTTATAGAAGATTGAAGAACTGAGGGTTTCAAACTTAGTTATGAAGATTACAAGTCGAGACTATAAAGTTAGACTTCAGGCAAGTTTGTGGTGACCTAAACTGACGTTATGGATCTTGTATGGAGACCTAGGAATCATAAGGACAATGAATTCTTAGAAGATAAATGTTATGGTGTACTCTGATTAAGTCAATTATAATCATATGTACACTGGAGTACTGATATTTGAAGAAGAGTAAAATCTCAGTTAATGTTCCAAGTCAGTCAAGAAACTGACAACTGATAAACGCAGTATAAAACTAATCGGTAAACTCAGTTTTATATGTCAGCCATCCAACAAACTGATAGTATAGTCGAACGTTTTAAAGGAAGCAATCTTATTGGATGAAATACTGACACATCAGAACGGTCAGAAAATATAGCCGTTACAAGATAGACGTTGATACAATTCGAATTCATGCAAGATGAACGTTGGACCTCACACTATAAATAGAGGACTTTGCACTAAGAATTAAAAAAAATATAGAATTAAGAAAAAAAAATCATTTTTGTGCATTAGTCTTAGTTATTCGAATTGCTATCATCTCTGCGCTATAACAAGATCATATCAAAAATTTCTTCTAGTGTTCAAGCTACACAGAATTTATCCAGATTCAGACACTTTGAAGAACCAGAAACAAGAATCAATTTATTGATTCTTAGCCCAACCTTGATTCTACATCAAAGGTTTAGATGTGAAGCAAACCAGGAAGGTTTTTCCAAGGACTGTTGTTACAAGCAGTCGGGTAGACTGTGTTTGTGGTGGTAGCTGGTGAAGAGGCATATGTAACCCTTCAAGGACCAGTGTTCAAGCAATTGAAGAGCAACAATTCTACCTATTTTACAACTGTTTAGATAGTGAACCTCGGGATTAGCCAGTGACTATTGTTTAGGACTTTTTGTAACAGCTCACCTCAAGAAGTTCTAGTGGAATTTTCCTCCTACACCACAGGGGAAGAGAGGACTGACAGGATTACACCACCCGGAACCTCTATAATATTTGCCTCATTTACTTTACGCATTTATTTATTTACTTAGCATTTATCTACGACATTCGAGAATTGATTGTTATACAACTCACGACTCACGATCGACATTCACCGAATTCGGTTTAACGTACTCGGCTTTCACATAGAACAACAAGATCAAGAAAAAGGCTAGAATTATATCCGCTGCCGGTTGGCTCAGTTTTTGCTTAAGTCAGTTTGACTTAAACTCAGCTCAGTCAGCTTAACTCCACACAAGTTTCAACTGAACCTTAATTTGTTTTAAATCCAGTTTTAGGGACAAGTTTATTCACCCCCCTCTAAACTTGTGTTTTGCCTTTCCAAGGGACCAACAATAACTCCACAACAAAATGAAATAGCAGAAAAAAGAAATAGAACTTTAAAAGAAGCTGCAAGGACAATGATAGCTGAAGCAAACATGTCAAAAAGATATTTGGTAGAAGCAGCCAACACTACATGTTATACTCAGAACTGGTCAATCATCAACAAAGTCGGAGGAAAAACATCCTATGAATTGTGGAATGGGAGAAAACCAAACATCTCCTACTTTCATATATTTGGAAGTAAATGTTTTATTCACAACAATGGAAAGGATCAACTCAAGACATTTGATGCAAAATCTAATGAAGGAATCTTTTTGGGATAATCATACGTGAGTAAAGCCTTCAGAATTCTAAACAAGATAACTTTGACAATAGAAGAATAAGTTCATGTTGTCTTTGATAAACCCAACTTCAATACTGAAATACATATAGAATAAGACGTTTAGACGAAATCGAAACCAATCTATGTGAACATTGAATAAAGACGACTCAACTCAGCAGAAACAGACAATTTTCATCCAACAATTGAGCAAGGCATAACTCCAAAAGAGACTCAAACGACACCAGTTATAAAACCTAATCTCAATTCGCTAAGGGATCATCTAGCAGAGCAAGTACTTAGATATCCAACAATTGGAGTCAGAACCAAAAGCCAACTAGAAGCCATGCTCACATGTTTTCTATCAGAAATGGAACCCAAGACAATTGAAGTTGCATGTAAAAATGCTGATTGGATAATAGAAATGCAAGAGGAATTAAATGAATTTGAGAGAAATCAAGTATGAGAACTAACGAACAGACCAGACCACTCAAATGTCATTGGTACAAAATGGGTTTACAAAAATAAAATGGATGAAAATGGAGTCATTGTGCGAAACAAAGCAAGACTAGTAGAAAAAGGTTACTCAGAAGTAGTAGGAATAGATTTTGATGAGACATATGCACCTTTTTCCAGACTAGAAGCAGTCTGACTATTCTTAGCCTATGCTGCCCATCAAAATTTCAAAGTTTATCAAATGGATGTCAAATCAGCTTTCCTAAATGGACTACTAGAAGAAGAAGTCTACGTCCAACAACCACCAAGATTTGAAATCAAAGGACAAGAAGATAAAGTCTATAAGCTCAACAAATAACTTTATGGCCTATAACAAGCACCTAGAGCATTATATGAGACATTATCTAAATTCCTAATGGAAAATGGATTCAAAAATAGGACAATTGACAAGACTTATTTAGAAATCAGCATGAAGATTGTACACTCTTAGTACAAATTTATGTGGATGACATCATCTTTCGATGTCAGAATACAAAATTATGAGAGAAATTCGCTAGTCTAATGAAAAGAAAATTCCAAAAATGTATGATGGGAGAACTCAATTACTTTCTTGATCTGCAAGTCAAGCAGATGGAGAATGGAATCTTCATCAATCAAAGAAAGTATATCAAAGATCTTATCAAAAAGTATGGGATGGAGACAAGTTCAAAAGCTGCAACTCATATGTCAACAAATCCGCAAAGACATAAATGGAAAAAATGTGGATCAGACTGATTACAGAGGACTGATAGATTCACTATTGTATCTGACAGCAAGCAGACTAGACATTTCATTCGCCGTTGGAGTTTGTGCAAGATTCCAGTCAGATCCTAAAGAGTGTCATTTATTAGCTGCAAAAAGGATGTTGAAATATCTAAAAGACATGGTTGACTTAGGATTATTCTATCCAAAAGAAGGTGATTTCAGACTAGTTGGATACACTGATGCCGACTACAATGGTTGAAAGGTTGATGGAAGAAGTACATTTGGTACTTGTCAGATGATAGGCTACAAACTAGTATCTTGGTTCAGTAAGAAACAAACATCTATTGCAACATCAACATACGAGGCATAATACGTGGTTGTAGGAAGCTGTTGTGCTCAAGTCTTATGGATAAGACACCAACTTAGAGAGTATGAGATTGAAGAAAAAAGACATTCCAATCATATGTGACAACACCAGTGAAATATTAATCTCTGAGAACTGTGTGCAACATTCCAAGACAAAGCACATTAATATCAGACATCACTTTATAAGTGAGCATGTTGAGAAAGGTGATGTGAAATTGATTTATATCAAGACAGAGGACCAGTTGGCAGATATCTTCACCAAATATCTATGTGACAGTAGATTACAGAATTGAGAAGTCTCTTAGGACTTGTGAATCTTTCATAATCCTATTGATCATATGAAATCAACCAGTTGATTTGATCTTTGCCACTTTGGGTGAGCTCACTTGGTAGATCAATTACTGAGTTTAATGATTTCATAAATTGACACATACCCAAGCATTTGTTAGGTCTCCCTATCAGCTTTGATGATCAGGCTAGTCTAAGGATAGCTAGAAGGATAAGAGAATACAGACCAGAAATGACTATCAGCGCACATGGATAAAACGGATGACTTCTGAACAAAGCAGACAAAAAATTGAAAAGTCAAGAATATGGTCAAATAGTCGAGTTGTGTCTAATGGGATAGTATGAAATATCATTTTAAATTTAAAAAAAGAACATGTTTAATAAATAATGTAACAAATCTTATACAAATTTATTTGTCACATTAGTAATTGATATAGAGAGTTAGTGGGACATTTACGAAGAGTCCCAATGCAAGAAGACACGTGGAGGATAACCATTGCAGAAACATCTGATGATTAGAATTCTGATAGCTTTGAAAGACATTTTGCGTCTCTAAAATGCCATAAGTCGTGACTTATGACGTCTCACAATCCCCTAGAAACGAAATCATCATTACCACTCAATAACCGGGGATGGCTCATTGATATACACAATCCCTTGAGCATTTACATCTCCACTGTCCAATATCTATAAAACTCCTCCACCCACTCATTTCAAATACCACTTCACAGCAATTAGCAAACCCTATTTTCTGAAGATCACTCACTAATTTCTCCAGAAATCTTCATACATTCTACTGGAAACTATTCAAAGCTTCATCTTTACTCCGGAAATCTTTAAATGGCATATGTGAAGAAAATACTCAACGACCAATCTAATCATTTGGATGGATACTTAACAGTAACTCAAAACTCTACAATTTCAGGAATAGTGGTGGAATATCTGAGGAGGACCAGTCTAGATTCACTTTTTGAATGTCGAAATCCAATGTATAGTCTTGAGGAAATAGGTGAATTCTGGAGAAATGCCATCCACAATCCTCTAAGAAGCTATATAGTCACCAGAGTACAATGCATGAGCATCACCATCAATAAGGATACCTTCCAGGAAGTTATTAATCTGGAAACAGGCCCCTTAGAAACTTCCTGGAAGGTATCCTTATTGATGGTGATGCGTATGCATTGTCTGGAAATAGGCCCCTTAGAAACTCCTCAAAATGTTCATATCATCGACCGGCCCGCTTTCTTCCAAACAATCGCATGGAGTGCTGAAACTGAGATTACCGTTGGTTGCAACTCAAAGAAGATGAAATTTTTTTTTGACTCAATCTTGATATGAATATCAAGAATCTATATGGAGGAAAATGAAACAAGAACAAACTCATAGGGATAGATTCAGACAGATGTATATCATTTATACACAGGCACAATTCAACTGGAGTGAGTACATCTTCAATAGAATGGTCAAATAGTTAAAGAAGGAAAAAACCTTGGAAGAAAAGAATGGAGGGAGAAAGGCCAACGGCTTATTACATGAGAATATGTCATTTGGATTCATCATCCAATCTTTGTTAACAAGAATAGGATTTGCTATGACAATCCCTATTGTAGTTCCAAATTCCAAGATCACATTTTTACCAGATCAAGAAAGGATATCAAGGACAAATTCCAACAAAAGAAGAATCACAATAGTTAGGGCACCAACACCAAGAACTTCATCTTCTACCATTTCTATCGTTCTAGGACGGGCTTCGGCATCTGGAATAGAAGCATCTTCAAGCAGGCCAACAAAGACGTTGAAGACATTGAATGAATAGAATCCATATGGAGATATTATTGAGATACCTTCTTCATATGAGGATATGAGGCTCTTGGCCCAACTAAGAAATGTGGTAAATTTCACACATGTTGTTGCTCAGTCGTCTATACTAGAGACGACAATAGCAGATGATGACATGCCATTGTCATAAAGAAAGAAGATATTGTTTGCAAAAGCCAAGAAATAGAAGAAATCTTCTTTGTTGATTGTTGGTCCCTTGAAAAGGCTTTGGTTAAGTTTAGAAAAGGGGGGGGGGGGTGTTGAATAAACTTAACACTTAAAACTTTTTGGAGTTGACAAACTGAGCAGGGTCAATAGTCTTATAATTTGGAACTGCAACAGGGATTGTCATAGCAAATCCTATTCTTGTTAACAAAGATTGGATGATGAATCCAAATGACATATTCTCATGTAATAAGCCGTTGGGCTTTCTCCCTCAATTCTTTTCTTCCAAGGTTTTTTCCTTCTTTAACTGTTTGACCATTCTGTTGAAGATGTACTCACTCCAGTTGAATTGTTACTGTGTATAAATGATATACATCTATCCGAATCTATCCCCTATGAGTTTGTTCTTGTTTCATTTTCCTCTATATAGATTCTTGATATTCATATCAAGATTGAGTCAAAAAAAATTGTTCATCTTCTTTGAGTTGCAACCAACGGTAATCTTGATATGAATATCAAGAATCTATATGGAGGAAAATGAAAAAAGAACAAACTCATAGGGGATAGATTCAGACAGATGTATATCATTTGTAATATTCCGATTTTCGGGAAAGGGCAGACGTGTCATTTTGCGAAAACGAAATATTAGGTTCGGTTTCCTTTTATTCGGAGTTAATTATTTTGGATGTTTATATATATATCTCGAGTTATATATATGTATAAACTTAAGGAAAATCAGTTTTGTGGTCAAGGGCAATTAAGGAAAATGGTTAACTCCTTTTTAATGCTAAGACCTAACCTAATTCAGGGATTTTCAGTTTGATTTCAGCCTTCCCCCTTCCCTTGTGCGGCATTGTGAGGAGAGAAAGAGAGAAAAGAGAGTTCTTCACAATTCTAAGAGGTAGAGTTGATCGTTTTCAAAACGGATTCAAGAATTGGACTCGGCGTGAAGAGCACAACTTTTGCGGTATCGAGTTTTGTGGGATTGCGGCGGTTTTCGAGCGGTATTGATCGCTTTTGGGGCTGCAAATAGGTAAGAGAAACATCCTATGAATTCTATCATTTGTTATAAGGAATTGATCATGTTTTAAGGCTTCTTGGTGTTAGAAATATGAATCTTTGTTTTGGTTAAAGACTATGGTTGTTACAAGTACGTCTAGATGTGGATCCTTGTGTTGTTTTGTTGGTTATTTGCTTGGTTTTGGGTTGAATTACGATCCGGAAATCGCATGATGATGAAGTTAGGGTTTTGGTCGAACCCGGGTGGACGGGCGTCCGGTTCTCGGACGGGCGTCCGCTTAGTCGAATCTCGGACGGGCGTCGGCTTATCCGGACGGGCGTCGAGGTGCAATTTTACATTCGGGATTGAATCGTTTTGTGTGGACGAGCGTCCACTATTTTGGACGGGCGTCCGACGGGCGGGCGTCCGGGTCTTTAAACGGGCGTCCGCTTTGTACTACCTCCTTTCTATTGTTAATCGTTGTTCAGCCAAATATACATGCTTTACTTACTTGAGATATATATATACGATATGTTAAACATGGTATAACTTAGACAAGCTTGGATTGAGCTTCGATTCGTTCGCTTAAAACACCGAATGTACTCTTAAAGGGAGTTGAAGTTCGGATCCGTCGGAAGAGCATGATAGGCTTGTGCTTTGATGAATTAGTATTCATCAATGTCCGTGTATGTGCTAGGACTTGTCCGTGTCTAGTGGTCTAAGAAGAGAGTAGTTGTGTGAGGGAGAATACTTGAAAATACTCAGGTTGGCTAGCTAATAACCTAATAAACAACGTATGTGACTAGTAAAAGATTAAACAACATGTCTCTCTTGGCTAGGCACCGGGCTAAATCGCGATGCATGTGCTACCTCTGAAGGTAGAAGAACTTCGTAGGTCAAAAAGACCCTAAGTACGGAGGGACTCTGCTGAGGTGTGCGTGCTATCGGAGTCTACCTTTTCTAGACTTCGTGGGTATTGGTGTGATCCACTAATATGTTGCAAAAGAGTGTCCCCGAGGTAGAAGAACTCTGTAGGTCAAAGACCCTAAGTACAGAGGGACCCTGCTGAGGCGGATGCGCGTAGTGCCCTTGAGTGCGGTTGTAGCATAGATAGGCTAAGTTAGAAACAGTTAGTCACAACGTGTTGATGAGCATGAAGTGAACCCTAGATGGAGTTGGTCTCATTTAATCAACTAATTAAATAATTATCTTTTCGTTATAACTATGATTGCTTTCATAGCTTCTCTTTCTTTCTAAGTACGTTGTACTTACCTCGAATGCATACTTTTTCTATGTGTTTGGGGACGAGAAGACGAACAGGTTTTCGAGGAAGAGTTTGACGACGACGTTTGACGCCGCTCGTTGAAGAATCAAGATGTTTCTTTTCTGCTTCTCTTTGGTTGTACTTTCCGTACTTTTGAGGTAGACTACCGGTTTGACGTTTTGTCGCATTCTGTCTTTTGGGATTTTCGTACTTTTCCAAATGTAATAATTTACATTTCTACCCTTAGATTTCTTTTCTACTCTTTAATTTTGGGAAAAATTTTATATACCCGAGTTTTGCTTCCGTTTTGCCTTTAATTTGATACGACGTAGTAGAGGCTTACGTATAAAATGAATTTATTTTTATTTTATACGTGCCGAACGTTTCTTTTCCGGATAAGGACTCGGTGTCCGGGAACGGGGCGTTACAGTTGGTATCAGAGAAAAAGCGTTCTTTAGACTTCCTTTCCTTAAGATAAGTTTCTTTAGATCTTTAGTAACGTCTGGTTTTCTTGATCTTTCAGCATGGTAACGACAAGGAGAGGCGTTCGTGGAGCTGGGAGCTCAGGGGTTAGTCAAGGGGGAGGGAGCCCAGTGCCCGTAGTAGGGGGCGGATTTGTGAGGCGAATCCTTCGCCTCGTTTGAGTCTTTCGCCACCACCCCATACAGCCACACCTACACTAAGGTCTCAACGGGATGTGTCACCGAGGCCGCATCGAATCCGCCACCCCGACCACCGCCAAGATATAACTACATTTATGGAGAGCCCGGACAAGCACCTATTCGTGTCACCGTAATAGGCGACATTCCACCGATTAGTGCGCCACCACCGGTGACCAATGTGTATCCACCACCATCCGGTGCTTATCCTCCAGTGTATCCTCGGCGAGCGGCGGAGTCTTTTACCCTCCTCCCGTAGGTCATGTTCCTCAACCTACGGTACCACCTTCACCACGCTTTGACCACCAAGCAAGGCGTTGGTCATCCACCCTTTGGTTTTCGGCGGCCTCAACGGATCGGTCTTATCGGGGGTACTATCCGTATCGAATGAGCCTCAAGTAAACCCACATTATCCTCAACATCGGCGGTATCGGCCGCATGTATCTTTTGGTTACCCTCCGGTTCACCCACCGCTTAGACCGACTTTCGAGCAAGCACCGGCGGTGGATTGGTATACAAGATTGAGGAGAAATCGAGTTGAGAACTTCTTTGGTAATGTGGAGCATTCTAAAGCGAGAGGAATGGATAAGAGGATTCGAGAAAGCTTGTAGGAACATACACGTTCTGAGACGAAAATGGCACGGCTAGCGATCGGTTTTATGTTGGGAGCGACGAAGCATGGATTGATGCCATCCAAAGCAGCAACGGTAAGGTAACGGATTGGGAAGGGTTCAAGACGATGTTTTATAATGAGTACTTCCCGGTTACAGTTCAAGCAGATAAAGCCTTGGAAGTCGAGACTTTCAGGAAGAGAGCTACAGTGGTTGTTAATAATAAGAGGAATTTTGGGACAAGTCAAGGCAGTTATAGGGGAGCGCCACAGCAAGCAGCCAAGAAGACTACGGCTCCTACAGCAACTAAGGCTCCGAACAGTGCACCACTTTGCCCCAAGTGCAACAGAAATCATACGGAGAGTGCAGCGAGTAGTAACGGTTGTTACGTTTGTGGTGAGCAAGGACACTTTTCTAGAGCGTGTCCAAACAGAGGAAACAAGAGTGGTTCGAGCCAAGGTAGCGGGAGAGGCGGCCCGAGCCGACCGGTTCGAGTTTTTGCGGCGGATGCCAATTTTGTGGAACCGAGGATGACGTTATTTCGGGTATCATGTTATGGTTTTATTCTTCTATTAAGATATTTTATAGCGTGATTATTCATGTTGTAACTATATTTAAATAAATGAATATGCATACTAGGTACGATAATGTTAGAAAACCTAGTGGTCAAGGCTTTGTTTGATACGGGAGCGTCAAATACTTTTGTGTCAACCAAGGTAGCTAAGAAGTTGAACTTACCTTCGAACCTTTAAGGAATACTTTGGAAATAACTACGCCGTTAGGGAAGGTAACAAGGGTAACTAGAATGATACCACAAGTGGAAGTTCGAGTCGGACCTTATCGATGTAAGAGCAACTTTACGCTTTTGGACTTTTCGGATTTTGATGTAATCCTCGGAATAGATTGGCTATCCGAGAATTATGTACACTTGGACTGTAAAGAGAAGAAAGTAACTTTTAAAGTACCTGGGAAATCAGACAAGACATATCAAGGGAATGTGTACAAGCCGAGTAAGAAGAAACATCCGATCATATCAGCGGTTAAGGCAGTAAGGGCTTGTCAGAAGGGTTGTGAAGGCTACTTGTTGTATGCAGTGGACGTGGAACAAGTGAAGCCTAAGTTCGAGGAGACTCCCATAGTGAGGGAATACCCTGAGGTATTTCCAGAAGAGTTACCGGGAAACATGCCGGACAGAGAGATAGAGTTTGAAATTCAGTTGATACCGGGAGCGGCACCGGTCGCTAAAGCACCTTACGAATGGCACCGGCTGAATTAAAGGAGTTGAAAGCTCAACTTAAAGATATGCTTGAAAGGAACATAATTCAGCCCGGTACCTCGCCTTGGGGAGCCCCCGTTTTGTTTGTGAAGAAGAAAGATGGCGGCATGAGAATGTGTATCGACTACAGAGCACTGAACAACCTTACCATCAAGAATAAGTATCCTCTACCAAGGATAGATGATCCGTTTAATCGGTTGCCGGGTAAGAAGGTGTTTTCCAAGATCGACCCGAGGTCCGGATATCATCAATTGAAGGTTAGGATAGCGTATATACCGAAGACGGCTTTCGGTACGAGATATGGACATTATGAGTTCCTTGTCATGCCTTTTGGACTCACTAATGCTCCATCGGCATTTATGGATTTGATGCGGCGAGTTTTCATGCCGTACTTGGATAAGTTCGTGATAGTGTTCATAGACGATATCCTAGTTTACTCTAAGGATGAGAAAGAACACGAGGAACACTTAAGGATAGTGTTGGACACACTGAAAAAGAATCAGTTGTACGCAAAGTTTTCCAAGTGTGACTTTTGGTTGGATCGAGTGAGTTTCTTGGGTCATGTAATTTCGGAGATGGTATTCAAGTTGATCCGGCAAAGATCGAGGCGGTTGAGAATTGGCCTAAACCTACCACGCTTCGAGGTAAGAAGCTTTCTTGGGTTGGTAGTTACTACGGGAAGTTCGTACAAGATTTTTCGAAGATAGCTACTCCACTCACCAGTGACACGAGAAGAATGTGAAATTTGAATGGACTAATGAGTGTGATAAGGCCTTTCATACCTTGAAGAGTAAGTTGACTACGGCACCGTGTTAGCGAGTTCCGGAGATTTTTGATAACTACGATGTCTACACGGATGCTTCGGGACGGGGTTTGGGTTGTGTGTTGATGCAAGGAGGAAAAGTGATAGCTTATGCATCTAGGCAGTTGAAGATGCATGAGAAAAATTACCCGACACATGATCTGGAGTTGGCAGCGGTGGTATTTGCCTTAAAGACTTGGAGGCATTACTTATATGGGGTTAAAGCAAGGATCTTCACCGACCATAAGAGTTTAAAGTATTTCTTCACACAAGAGAACCCGAATATGAGACGAGAGGAGATGGTTAGAGTTCGTTAAGGACTATGATTTGGACATTCGGTACCATCCGGGAAAAGCGAATGTAGTGGCGGATGCTCGAGCGAGAAACCGTGTTTGCGGCTTCCGGTGTTGAGGTAATGGCGAAAGGTTTGATGGGTTGGAAATCGAAGCTTCGATCGATTGAAGACCGGCGGTTTGTGGCACCGTTGTTAGCAAGGTCGAGTTGATGGATGATATACGGGGAAAGCAAGACGAAGACCCGGTTTTGTTGGACTTGAAGCGTGTTGCTAGAGAGAAGCCTACGGTTGGTTACGTGTTGGATAAGAGTGGAAATCGTGGTATCGGGATCGTCTATGTGTACCCAATGTTGGCAACTTGAGACAAAGAATTATGGAAGAAGCACATAGGATAGCTTTTGCGGTTCATCCGGGTGCTACTAAAATGTACGAGAGACTTAAAGGAAAGATTTTGGTGGCCCTCGATGAAAGTGGAAATAGCCAAGTTTGTGGCCGAGTGTGATGTGTGTCAGAAGGTTAAGGCGGAGCATAGAAGACCCGGTGGAATGCTTAAGTCATTGGATATCCCGGAATGGAAATGGGATAAGATCACAATGGACTTCATCACCGGATTACCTAGGACAAGAGGCGGACACGACGCAATTTGGGTAATTGTGGATAGATTGACCAAATCGCCCATTTCTTACCGTACAAGGTTGACATGCCATTAAAGAAGATGACGACACTATATCCGGACAATATAGTAAAGCTACATGGAGTTCCAATCTCGATAGTTTCAGACCGTGATTCGAGATTCGTAAGTCGATTTTGGAAGAGCTTGCAAGAAGCCTTCGGGACCGAGTTGGACTTGAGCACGGCTTTTCATCCTCGGACGGATGGACGGTCGAGAGGACCATCCAAACACTCGAGGACATGTTGAGAGCTTGTGTTTTGGAGGTAGGCGGATCATGGGATGATTACCTATCGGTAGCGGAGTTTGCCTACAACAACGGTTTTCACACGAGTATAGGCATGCCGCCGTTTGAAGCGTTGTATGGGAGAAGATGTCGCACGCCACTTTGTTTTGGGATGAAGTCGGAGAGAGACGGATCACGGGGCCTGAAATGGTAGAACAAGCAAAGGAAAGGGTTCAGTTGGTCAAGAAGAATCTGAAGGCAGCTCAAGACAGGCAGAAAAGTTGGGCTGATGTTAGAAGAAGACCTCTTGAGTTTGAAGTTGGCGATAGAGTTTACCTCCGAGCTTCACCGATGAAAGGAGTGAAACGCTTTGGACAAAAAGGAAAGCTAAGTCCAAGGTATGTTGGACCTTTTGAGATTTTGGAGAGAGTTGGGACGTTAGCTTATAAGCTTCAGTTGCCAGAATCAATGTCGAGAGTCCATAATGTGTTTCACGTTTCGATGTTGAAGAAGTGTCTGACTAAGAAGGATGTGGAAACTACGGTTGACCCAGAAATCTTACAAGATAACCTTGCATATGACGAGAGACCTATCAAGATCCTAGACCGGAAAGAAAAGATGATTAAGAGACGGATGATCCCTTTGGTGTTACTTCAGTGGAGCAATCATTCACCCGAGGAGGCAACTTGGGAAGTGGAAAGCGACATGCTTAGTGAGTTCCAAGAGTTTGGGGAATTACCGGTATGTTCTAGTTTCGAGGACGAAACTCCTTTTAAGGGGGGAGAATGTAATATTCCGATTTTCGGGAAAGGGCGGACGTGTCATTTTGCGAAAACGAAATATTAGGTTCGGTTTCCTTTTATTCGGAGTTAATTATTTTGGATGTTTATATATATATCTCGAGTTATATATATGTATAAACTTAAGGAAAATCAGTTTTGTGGTCAAGGGCAATTAAGGAAAATGGTTAACTCCTTTTTAATGCTAAGACCTAACCTAATTCGGGGATTTTCGCTTTGATTTCAGCCTTCCCCCTTCCCTTGTGCGGCATTGTGAGGAGAGAAAGAGAGAAAAGAGAGTTCTTCACAATTCTAAGAGGTAGAGTTGATCGTTTTCAAAACGGATTCAAGAATTGGACTCGGCGTGAAGAGCACAACTTTTGCGGTATCGATTTTGTGGGATTGCGGCGGCTTTTCGAGCGGTATTGATCGGTTTTGGGGCTGCAAATAGGTAAGAGAAACAGTCCTATGAATTCTATCATTTGTTATAAGGAATTGATCATGTTTTAAGGCTTCTTGGTGTTAGAAATATGAATCTTTGTTTTGGTTAAAGACTATGGTTGTTACAACGTCTAGATGTGGATCCTTGTGTTGTTTTGTTGGTTATTTGCTGGTTTTGAGTTGAATTACGATCCGGAAATCGCATGATGATGAAGTTAGGGTTTTGGTCGAACCCGGGTGGACGGGCGTCCGGTTCTCTCGGACGGGCGTCCGCTTAGTCGAATCTCGGACGGGCGTCGGCTTATCCGGACGGGCGTCGAGGTGCAATTTTACATTCGGGATTGAACTCGTTTTGTGTGGACGAGCGTCCACTATTTTGGACGGGCGTCCCGAAAAACGAACGGGCGTCCGTGTCTTTAAACGGGCGTCCAGCTTTTGTACTACCTCCTTTCTATTGTTAATCGTTGTTCGACCAAATATACATGCTTTACTTACTTGAGATATATATATACGATATGTTAAACATGGTATAACTTAGACAAGCTTGGATTGAGCTTTGACGTGGCCTTTTCTAGTGCTAATACCAGTCCTTAACCGACAGTGTATCGGGTCAAACTGTAGTGCTAGTATGGTGAGTCAGAGTATCGTATCCTCAGGGAACTTTGTAATTCTTCTAAGTGTGGTTAAACACCAAAGAGTCATTATTAACTCAATCTAAATCTCGCTTTATAGCACGTATAACTAATAACTTAAAATAAAATAAATGCATAAATTAAAATTTATTCTAATATAATATATATAGATATATAAATATATATAGATATGCATAAGTCGCAAAATATATATATAGATATAAATATATAGATGCCAAATATATTATTAGAGAACTAGCCAAAGTTTATATAATTGATTTATACGATCTTTTCAGTGAATGGAATGTGCTCGATCTTTCTTTTTATATTAGGTTTAATTGAGTAAATGAAACGGTGCACTCCTAAGGTTAACAATTCCTCCTTACATTAGCGTGAAATTGTCATATGTCCATTGTCATCGGTCCAAATCCACAAGCCGTTACGGTTTTTCGAACAGTCCCGAGTACGATTCTACCTTTGAATAAAAAGGAGTCATTCCGTTCGTCAAACGGTCAATTTTATTAAAAGGCTCCGGTTGTCAAAGCCGGGCGATTCAACTTTCCGGTTTAAGTTTCAATTAACTGATGAGTTAACATTATTACGATCTTGAGTACAAATTTTAATAAGATTTATCTTTTTAGGACAAATCTGCCCCCGAATAGGAAACTGGATTCCGTTGTCACGTTTTCACTCGGCCAATTTTTACCCTCCGGTTTTTCCATTAACGAGTTCATAACTTAATTACGAGGTGTCAATTCATAATTAGATTATGAATTCTTTCAAGTCAAACTTTATTAATAGAAAAAGATTCAATTAGCTCAATTTTATTCAATTTTACTTAGACAACATTCCTTTACCGAAAAGATCGAAATAAAACGATTACATAACTTTGGCTAGTTATTAGATTTAGCCTACTAACATTATACGAAAAGATAAAAAACAAACATAATAAACATAAATACTTTAGAAATTTTACCCGATTACAACGATTGAATCGAAGATGTATTCTTCCGGATGCTACAACAACTTCAACAACTTCGATCTTCTCGGTAATTTCTTGAGCATTACAACGATACTACTTATTTATGGCTTAAGGCCTATATATATACATACTACTACTACTAAAAAAAAGGTAAAAGAGATATATTTGGTACCCCCTTTATGCTCGCAATGCGCCTATTTATAGGCAAATTTTCCCTTTCCGGATCGATCCGAGAAAGGGCCGGATCGATCCGGGAATAAAAAATCTTATCCCAGGATATTCTCTCGCAGGGCCACATGCTGGTCTAATCATGATGTCTCCTCGGATCGATCCGAGGTAAATCCGGATCGATCCGGATAGATTTTTTTCCAATCTTAATCCGAAACTTGATAAAATCATAACTTGAGCTCGGATCTCCAAATGACATAATTCAAGATGCGTTGGAAAGCTCTTGAGGAGATCTATAACTTCCATGAAGACTTCTTTTTCAGAAAATGCCTTTTTGCTGGGCCATTTGTTCGTTGAAAATATAACTTGATACGGCGTCACGAACCGGTGATCCACTTGAACTTTAAATCTCGTGGCACTTCCTTTATTCCTTCAAAAGATATGATTTTACTCCACAAAATGTCGTCACTCGGGTCTTGGTTTACCTAAGGTCCGTAAAATACCAAAAATACCCACGTGAATCGACACGACACTCCGGTTATTAACCCGGTACAAAATTTATAACTTTTTATCATTTTTACTAGATTTTTATAGTATTTAGATTTATTCATAGCTATTAATATTTTATAAGATTATCTGTTATAATTACTTATATTTTATATAAAAAGAGTCGATAACGTATATAAAACATCGTAATTTTTATCATATAAATGTTACACATCAAGCTTCTGATTCGTTCAGTTAAAACACCGAATGTACTCTTAAAGGGAGTTGAAGTTCGGATCCGTCGGAAGAGCATGATAGGCTTGTGCTTTGATGAATTAGTATTCATCAATGTCTGTGTATATGCTAGGACTTGTCCGTGTCTAGTGGTCTAAGAAGAGAGTAGTTGTGTGAGGGAGAATACTTGAAAATACTCAGGTTGGCTAGCTAATAACCTAATAAACAACGTATGTGACTAGTAAAAGATTAAACAACATGTCTCTCTTGGCTAGGCACCGGGCTAAATCGCGATGCATGTGCTACCTCTCGAAGGTAGAAGAACTTCGTAGGTCAAAAGACCCTAAGTACGGAAGGACTCTGCTGAGGTGTGCGTGCTATCGGAGTCTACCTTTTCTAGACTTCGTGGGTATTGGTGTGATCCACTAATATGTTGCAAAAGAGTGTCCCCGAGGTAGAAGAACTCGTAGGTCAAAGACCCTAAGTACGGAGGGACCCCGCCGAGGCGGATGCGCGTAGTGCCCTTGAGTGCGGTTGTAGCATAGATAGGCTAAGTTAGAAACGAGTTAGTCACAACGTGTTGATGAGCATGAAGTGAACCCTAGATGGAGTTGGTCTCATTTAATCAACTAATTAAATAATTATCTTTTCGTTATAACTATGATTGCTTTCATAGCTTCTCTTTCTTTCTAAGTACGTTGTACTTACCTCGAATGCATACTTTTTCTATGTGTTTGGGGACGAGAAGACGAACGGGTTTTCGAGGAAGAGTTTGACGACGACGTTTGACGCCGCTCGTTGAAGAATCAAGATGTTTCTTTTCTGCTTCTCTTTGGTTGTACTTTCCGTACTTTTGAGGTAGACTACCGGTTTGACGTTTTGTCGCATTCTGTCTTTTGGGATTTTCGTACTTTTCCAAATGTAATAATTTACATTTCTACCCTTAGATTTCTTTTCTACTCTTTAATTTTGGGAAAAATTTTATATACCCGAGTTTTGCTTCCGTTTTGCCTTTAATTTGATACGACGTAGTAGAGGCTTACGTATAAAATGAATTTATTTTTATTTTATACGTGCCGAACGTTTCTTTTCCGGATAAGGACTCGGTGTCCGGGAACGGGGCATTACATCATTTATACACAGGCACAATTCAACTGGAGTGAGTACATCTTCAACAGAATGGTCAAACAGTTAAAGAAGGAAAAAACCTTGGAAGAAAAGAATGGAGGGAGAAAGCCCAACGGCTTATTACATGAGAATATGTCATTTGGATTCATCATCCAATCTTTGTTAACAAGAATAGGATTTGCTATGACAATCCCTGTTGCAGTTCCAAATTCCAAGATCACATTTTTACCAGATCAAGAAAGGATATCAAGGACAAATTCCAACAAAAGAAGAATCACAATAGTTAGGGCACCAACACCAAGAACTTCATCTTCTACCATTTCTATCGTTCTAGGACGGGCTTCGGCATCTGGAATAAAAGCATCTTCAAGCAGGCCAACAAAGACACTGAAGACATTGGTTGAATAAAATCCATATGGAAATATTATTGAGATACCTTCTTCATATGAGGATATGAGGCTCTTGGCCCAACTAAGAAAGGTGGTAAATTTCACACATGTTGTTGCTTAGTCGTCTATACTAGAGACGACAAGAGCAGATGATGACATGCCATTGTCATAAAGAAAGAAGATATTGTTTGCAAAAGCCAACAAATAGAAGAAATCTTCTTTTGTGACTGTTGGTCCCTTGAAAAGGCTTTGGTTAAGTTTAGAAGGGGGGGGGGTGTTGAATAAACTTAACACTTAAAACTTTTACTGAGCAGGGTCAATAGTCTGCTGACTATTGAATTTGTTGCAGCGGAACATATTAAATTAGGCCTTGTTACTTGTTGTTTAAAATATGATACTAAGTATTAGATACTCAAAAGTGAAAGTGGTGTGATTCAGTAGACAGTTTTAGCAGATTGATGTGATAAGCATGCAGATAAAATAAATCACAGAAAGTAAATGCAGTAAAGTAAAGTAGGCAAGTTTAATAGTGGTTCCAGGTGGTGTAATCCTGTCAGTCCACTCTTCTCCTATGATGTTTGAGGAAATTCACTAGAGATTCATTAGGTATCTGTTACAAAAACCCTAAACTGTTTGTCCTTGACCAATGACTATGGTTTCACAAACTAAAACTAGAAACAAGTAGGATTGCTGCTTCAAAGTATTCCACTGGTCCTTGAAAGGTATGATTGCCTCTTCACCAGCTCCACCACAAACAACAGTTCTTGACACTTCTAAAGTGTTTCTCTGTCTTCAGTAAACTTTTTGAAAAAGAAGGGGTTGAATCAAGAAAGTGATTCATCTTTCAGCAAGCTTCTGATCAGAATGATAGGATCAGTAGCTTAAGATCTTCAAGTGTATGATGTAGATGTAACTTGATTGCAGAAACACTTGAAGAAAAACATGATCTGTAAATTGAAGCTCAGGTATTGTCAGCAGGGTAAGATTGCACTTTGATCAATTTCTTGCTCAAAAACATAGTTGCTTCGTATGAATTCTTCATGTTGCAATCAGAAATAGGAGTCCTCTATTTATAGGTGTAAATCCTGTGATTGTAATTTGAATTTGAATTACAACCGTTACAGGATTATCTGAATATTCCTGAAATTCCTCTGATGTACCTGACTAACACTGTCAGTGTCCTTCGACAGTCCAGTCTGTCAACCAATGATTTAATTCCATTTGATATGGCTCTGAAATCCTTACAACATTCCTTTCATCTTGGCCATTGATTAATCCAAGGCTTGTAATTCATCCTTGTCCATTTAATCTTCTAGAAGCCTTGGATTAATTCGAATTTTACATTCAGCAGACACCTGTTGTATTAGTCTTTTGATGTCCACATATGTCAGTTGACTTTTAGTCTACTGGGTTTTATAAGCACATCAGCTGACTACTTCTCATCTAACTTTATTTTATGAAGTTAGAGTACACCATTTTAATCATAACTAAGTTTCAATCATCACTTAACTTTTATGAAACTTAGACCTTCTACACAAGGTATATGTGATCAGTTTAGGTCATCAAAGACTACCCTAAATTTTGATCCCATATCCTTGACTTTAAATACTAAGTTTGAACCCTCATCCTTCATTTTTGAGTTTGAACCCTCAGTCTTCACCCATCAGCAGGTTCCTAGACACTCTACTGTCCTAAACACTCTACTGACCTAGATAGGTCTACTGAACAAGTCATCTGACCTCTTTACAGTGCTTGTTTGATCAAACCTATACAAAGATCAAACTCTAGTAAAACTATACATTTAATCTAGACATCTTTTTGCCTTTGTTCTATAACAGCTAGTTTGGCACTCATCATTAAAACTAAAATATGTCTAACAATTTCCTCTTTTTAGTGATGACGCCAATACCCTCCTTACAACAAAGAAAAAAGATAAAAACACAAAAATAGAACAATTTCCATCCACATCTCATTAAAATCATATTTGTTCAAAGTTGTTACAAACTAGGATCGGCATAAGGATAAAGGCATAAATAAGTGTCCTGATCTAGTTTCTTTCTCTTTCTTGATCTCTCTTCTGAAGGTAATCTCCGATTTCTCTTTGCATATCTGTTGGTCCCTTGGAAAGGCTAACACAAGTTTAGAGGGGGGGGTGAATAAACTTGTCCCTAAAAATTGGATTTAAAACAAATTACGGTTCAGTTAAAACTTGTGTGGAGTTAAGCTAACTCAACTGAGTATAAGTCAATACAGACTTATCCTTAGTTTAGTTAACTGGCAGCGGATTGATTTAGCCTTTATAACAATATGTGTTAACAGATAGCTTGTTGAATTAGTTTCTCAACCTTGTTATAAATAAGAACTAGATAATTATAACTGTAATGAAGTAAGTAAATGCGTAAATTAAATGAACAAGAATTATAGAGGTTCCAGGTGGTGTAATCCTACCAATCCTCTCTTCCCCTGTGATACGGAGGAAAATTCCACTAGAACTTCTTTGAGATGGCCCGGTTACAAAAAGTTCTAAACTGATAGTCCTTGACTAATCCCTAGCTTCACTATCTAAACACTTGTAGAACAGGTAGAATTGCTGCTCTTCAATTGTTTGAAACACTGGTCCTTGGATGGTTGAATTGCATCTTCACCAGCTCATCACAAACACAGTCTTCCTGACTGCACTCAACTGTCCTTCACACATTCTTGGTGTTTCACAGTCTAAACCTTTGATAGAATCAAAGTTGAGACTTGAATCAATAACTATGATTCAAATGTGATTTGAGCTTTTCTTCTGAATATATAAGTTACGCATAGCTCTGTACTTCTTCAAATGAATGATCTGGATCTTTCTGAATGCTAAAGAATACTTGAAGAAATTTCTTGATCTTGCAAATAAGTATTTAGTAGGAATTCATTCAGATTGGCTTTTCCCTTTTGATCATTCTTGACTAGATGAATTCTTAGAATTCCTTCACCTCTCCCCCCTTTTTTTTGATAGAAGTGGTCTATTTATAGGGGTTCATCTAACGGTCAAATTCCATGAGTTCAAATCTTTGTAGCCGTTAGTGGTTCTGCTTTCTTGCTTGTACGTTCATGTCAGAACAGATAGATTATCTTCCAATCATAATCCTTGAATTGTAACGGTTGGATTTTTCTTCAGTTTAGTTAGACCTTAGTTTCAAAACTGATTTACTGAGAAAACTTATCAGTTCCCAGTTTGTAAGAGCTTTAACTGAATGTTTACTCTTCTTCAACAATCAGTACTCCATTTTACATCTAATTATAATTGACTTAATCAGAGTACACCATAAGGAATTATCTTCTAAGAATTCATTGTCTTTATGATTCTTAGGTCTTTATACAAGATCCATAAAGTCAGTTCAGGTTACCACAAAATTGCCTGAAGTCCAACTTTATAGTCTCGACTTGTAATCATCATAACTGATTTTGAGCCCTCAGTTCTTCAATCTTCTGTAACTGAGTCTGTGACCCTCAGTTCTTCAATCTTCTAAACAAGTCAACCGAGTCTGTGACCCTCAGCGAACTTATCTTCTTCAGTTTCATATTGGTGTATCCTGATTCAGTTTGACTGAATACCAGTTTCTCTATATCTCAGTTTTCTGGTTATCTCAGTTCACAGCCTAGCAATATTACAGTGCTTGTCTGATTTAACTTATATAAATATCAGACTCTATTAAATCTTATACATTGATATCTAGACATCTTTTTTCTTTGCACTATAACAGATAGTTATGACACTTCATCAATGGGGTTTAGAATAATGACTAAATAAGTGATGAATAATCATCAAAACATAAATTTTATTTCCAACAATTTCCCCCTTTTTGATGATGTCAATACCCTCCTTAAAAGCAATGCAAAAAAATATAAAACAAGATACAGTAAATAACACAGTGAACTGAGAAACTGAAAATTTATTGATAACAGAGTTACAAAGTAAGGTAATAAAATACATGATAAGACGAGAGCTAAAAGGGCAACTTCTTTTTACTTAATAGTTAAACTTAATTGATTATCATATGCTTCAGCAACATTCCTCATAGCATCATTTGTTGTTATGCTTTCAATTCCATGGATGCTTGCCCATATGTTCCATGATTCCGATAAATTGTGCTTACCGAAGAATTTGCTTTTGAAAAGAATGGCGAAAGTGAAAACATATGTCCTTAGCCTTTCAGTGGTTGCTGTTTTTAGTAGATTCTAAACAAATTCATGTTCAGCCTTTTCAATCTTGTCTGACTCTTTATCAAGAGTACCATTCTTTTCCCATTTCTTGAGTTTGCTCCAGTAATGCACGAGAATCCTTTTCATATGTCGGAATGTTTCTAAAGATTCTTCTCTTGATTTTCCTTCTCTGGCAGGTAGATTTTTGAATAATCTGTAGAGACGAGAATCCAAACCAATTCTTTTATCAGTTGGTTCTGAGTATTTGGCAATTAACTCCATTTCTTCATCAGTAAATTCTCCTCTAGCTTTCTTCAGTTCAGTCAGTTTATCATCAACGTTTGCAGGGACTTGTGGCATATCAGTTGCATGGACTTTTAAAATATCCAAACTTTCCCCCTTATTGACATCATCTTTATTAATCAGACTTTTGATGTAACTGTTCAGATTTTGCTGAGTTGATGCCCAAATGGTTTGAGCTACAACTGAGTCCATCATGCCTTGTTCAATTAGAATTATTCTGTCCAACAGATTATTAAGAATGCCTTCCCATCTGTCTTGAGTTTCATCTCTTCTTGCATCGTTTTCAATGGTTGTCTTTCAAAGCTCGATCAAAGTGTTGTGACAGTTATCAGTGACGACATCCATTTTCTTTTCAAGTTTGCTTCTTTCATCTTTGCTAGCCTCTAAGGACTTTAGAACTTTTCCAAATAAGCTGTTATCATCCTTTTGAATTCTGATAATCTCATTATGATAGAATTTAATGAGGTCAACCTGAGTAGGTACATCTTTTGAGCTTCCTGGTTGTTGTTCATTGGTTTTGCTTATCTCAGCCTCAGTTGATTTAGCTTGCTTTAGTGGTGAGATAGCAACTTTCTTTAGTTTTTCTTTATATTTTTCCGACCTTCTTCTTTCTTCAGATTGTCTTCTAATTTCTTCTAGACTTGACTGATCAATATCTCTTGCAGGTGATATTAGACCGTTAAATTCTTCATCAGATTCTTCTTCAGCCATGTTTGCCACAGTTCTAGCTATTTATAGCGTAGACTTATCAGTAGGAGATTAATAACCTCCTTCTTTTTCTTTATCTTGTTGTGCATCAGATACATTTTCAGAACTGGAACTTCCACTGCTATCTTCAGAATTACTAGAATCATCATCAGTTTTCTAATCAGTTTCAGTTATCTTTTCTTGTAAAGAGGCAAGAACTCCTTTTTACAAATTGGCATCTTCCTGATAATCATCATCATCATCCTTTTTGGAATTTCCAACAGTTGTGGCTTCCATCCAATAACTATTTCTGATCAATGCATATCCTTGATTCAAGAATTCATCAGTATTGATTATTTCTGATAGATTTGTTATGTTATAGAGATCAAATACCCATCTTTCAGTAGTTTCCATTTCTGCTAGCTGACTCCTTTGATTGGCGATAGAATCGAATTTCCATTTTTGATAATTGCGCAATCGCTTGTAATCAGCTGACATCAGTTCTCCATGATCAGTTGAAAGCTTAGATTGAGTAACAATCTCTACAGATTCTCTTGTGATTTCCTGGTCATCTTCCAGAATAACATCTTCAGTTTGCATAGGGTCAGTTTTTCTGGTTCCTTCCTCGGTAGTGACTGGGATGACTGATTTTCCTTTTTTAGTGGCTGAAACTGAGATTATCGGCTCCGTTTCCAAATTATTGTTACTAACAAGTTCTTCGGCAACTTGTTCTTCAACAGGCTCAAGTTCCAATTGAAGGATGCAGGTTCTTAGATCTAACGAGTTAGATCTATGCGCAGCGGATGGATCACGATTTATATGACACAATTCATAATTAAAGGACTTAAGTACTACAAGGGGGTTTAAGATTATGTTACCAATAACGGGAAGAGTCGCCTTGATCTTCCGATGTGTTCTCCAAACGGCGGTTGGTGGACACCCTTCTTGATACACGAGCCTCCTTGATATGCAACACCAAGAAAAACTCAAAGTTTTTCTTCTACTAAAAACCCTAGTCAAGAAAAAACTAATTTTTCTCTCCTTTTAGACATGTGGGGCGAAATTTTTCAATGTTCTAAGGCTTGGGAGAACTCTCTTTATATAGGAGAGTAAACATTGTCCTCCAAGGATTAAATAATTAAGAGATAATTATTACATTAATCCTTTATTCCAAATAAAAGATAAATAAAATGATTATCCCAAACAAATTAGGATAAATCATATTATTATCTAATATTCCACGAATTATCATTTAACAAATAAATGATAAATCACATGTCAAATAATTATCCAAGAAAACTAATTTCTCTCTAATTAATTGACTCACATTGGCGCCACATTAAGGGTTTACTAAGCCCACATAAAATGTCTTTTATGTGTATTATATTATTTAGCCCAGCTAAATAATATCTATGCATATCAATTAATTAGCCCAGCCAATTAATTATCACTGAGGCCCAAGTAACAAGATTACTAGTCCGAATTACAGAAGCCACATCGGGGACCATGGACCTATAACCAGTAGCTCCAATAATTAATTATTTGTCGAACATAATAAGTACATTAATTATTAATTCCGGGATTACGCCACCATAAACCCGAAACTGAACTCTACCGATTATAGATGTATACTTATACTCAACCCATAGAGTGAATAAGCGTCCATTGATATAATCACTACATACGGATTAACCCTCCATAGACTGTCCATTCTGAGTGGGAAGTCTCCGTGAACCCGACTCAGAATATCTTATCCTTATTTACCATTAACCCCGTGATGATCAATTAGCACACATATCTGACTAGTAGCTAATTAGTCAAATGTGAACTCCCGGGATCGATCACTTTCTTAGGGCTAACAAACAAGGGGACTGTCTCTCTACTTCCCGCAGGAAGGAATGGATTCCATGTCTGTGAAAATCAGAACTACTCACTCATCTGGAGATAGTGCCAATGAGAAGTGGCTTGGAACACATATTAAAGTGAACCGTAACTAACACATCAAACACTACCCCGGGACAAGCGATCCCGTGATCACCTCGGGATTAAGGTTGATCCATATATGATCATCTAATGATTTAATAAGATTCCTCGATTACGGAATTATACCGAGAAATTCGATTAAATCGGTCCAAATTTCCCTATATGAATGCCATCATATATAAATGCCCCACGTAGGTATCCTCTACCGACAAACCGGATAAGACTATCACACCCTAAGGTGTTCGGGCGCATTATTGGTGTTTTAATCAAGAGACCCTAAACTCGATTAAGTTCACCACGGACTAACGCTTTAAGTATATCACCACTAACTCAATCCTCACATGCATGCCATGCACTGAGTTAAGCGGTTACATACTGATATACTTAGGGTTTGCAGCAGTGTATTACTTACAAGCACAAAGCAAGTAATAAGGTGAGATAAATTATGTCATCCATTAAAAACAATTACACAAATTGTCTTTCGGGCACTACACCTAACAATCTCCCACTTGCACGAAATGACAAGCAACGATTGTTTTTAGAGCACACCCTTTCTCATCTTATTCACAACACTCTCCCACTTGCTCTAAAAGCAGGTGAGACATATCCATCAATGCCGTACCCTCCAAGCACTCGACTTGGTACACTGATTAGCTTGGTTGTCGACTCGAGACGATCTTTAGGATTGAAACGTTGTCGGTCCTTCCAATCAGGCGGTACTCTCTCTCAATATGCTTTTGACTTCTTGTGACCGAGAAGATCCTTCTAAGCTATCTCTTCACTGTTTTCACAATGAAGTGATATCGGCTTATTAGACCTGGAATTACTCCCAGACCAAAAAGGAAATTCTAAGCACTATAAGTAAACACTGAGCCCGAGATCAACTTAATGATCATCCTTAATCTGACTACAAGTCAGAATCAGCGTAGTCAACCATATTCAAGTTTGCACCTGAATATACAAGCATATGATTCCTCGTTCTCTAACGATACTTGAGGACGTACTAAACCGCTACTTATTGCTTGAATCCAAGATTCAACTGCAATTGACTCGTTTTAAGCTGACTTGCCCTTATCCCAGAGAGACTCTATCCCATTTTCTCTTTATCCGAAGATTTGGAGAATCATTCCTGAGGGGTAGGGTAGGACTACTCTCGATGAATCCTGCAACCGTATATGCATAATCATCTTATTCAATAAGATAGGTGGGATAGCCAATGACTCATTCTCGTGAATTTGACCGAATCAAATTCTTAGAATATAGTCCAATTCTCTCATCCAGAGAATCTTGGCGTGTCAGTTTCCGACTTCAGATAGCACACCCATGTTGTTTCCAACCGTTTTAGTGTTATCATTTATGAACACTAATGCTACTACTTTACCAATATTGATATCCGGTCTACGAAAAAACTTATCAATATTTTGGTCAAGTCCACATATTTTAAAACATGTGACTTTTAAATGACCGAGAGGTTCTCTTAAATCCACAAAGGATATAAGCCATGGCGAGCCTCCTACCAAAGGTTCTTTCGAATGAATTAAGATATCGTTAGTCTCGCAAAAAAGGTCTTAGGGAATCACCCCTATCTTCTCGCTTTGTAACGAATCCGTTATTCATTCTTAGCTAAAGCCCTTCTGTACTGAATGAATTCAGATTCTGTTGTTCGGCAAGAAAGTCTCAGGGAATCACCCCTATTTTCTGCTTTCTAACGAAATCTAGCAAGACTGAGTGGTGAGAGAGTTCAAGGTCTGGTTAGCTCTCTACTTGTCAGGGAATCACCCCTATACCACTCAACTTTGCGCCGAAAGTTTAAACTTTCCTATTCATTCGACTCTTTTCCGTGTAGATCCAATTGCTCCCACCGGGCCCGAGACACTCGGGTGGTTCTACAAGAGGTCGAAACGAACTGGGAGTACCAAAACTCCATTCACGGGGTTAAGGTTTTCAAACCAACCTCTATAATCAGAATCCTATAAGCCCACCAAGAGCCATAGGTTATCAATCACCCCAAGCAGATTATAAAGTCCACAAAATCACAATGGGTCAACGGTTAAACCATACTCCCACTGTGTCTTGGGTGGATTGACATTCTGATCTAGTAGTATTTATCAGTGTAATCACCAACAACTAATGTTGGACGTGGTCTGATTAAATCATATAGTAACTACCTTTGGGTAACCGTACTCCAAGGTTTAGGGCTGTTTCTTATAGATTCTATCAGAAGGCTTGTGACAGTTCAACCGTCACTTTCTGATCTCAAGAATCTTATAATCAACCTTCACTCGTCTCTAAGATATTTCACGAACAGTCACAATCTGAACGTATGCGCAAAATCCCCAGTCCTACCTTCAAGCATTAAATGCTAAATGCCTACATTTACGGATGTGGTGTGAACCGAATTCACTCCTTATCCATAAACTCACTAGCATCTTCTAGGTAGACTTCTCGGTTTACATAATAATGTTAACCGTTATTTTGCAACGAATTATCTCAATCGAGTTTAGCGAGTGTATTGTAGCATATCAATAACTATATAGGGCAAGTCTATGGTTTCTTCCTCGGTGAGAAACATTCCACTAGGGCAGGCGGCCGAGCATCGGTCCCAAGACTATGCGATAGCCTATTTCGAGCATGGAATACTCTATTCTCTCGCTAAAATCGAGAGACACATCCTCGTATTCTTTCGATAAACCAACCGTTGTTTTGAGTAGTTATCGACGAATGTCACCACTCAAAATCTCCCACTAGCTTGTATCTCTCACTAGACCCTGAAGGTCATGGTGAACAAGCTATGTTACCCCTTCAAAACTATTACCCTTTCCCGATTGAAATGAAACTTAGTCATTGTTCCTTTGAGATAGTGTTCCAAGACAGGGAGATAGGAATCACCCTTAGCCAGTCAGCAGGTCTTGTCTCTAGGATATATGCACTAATTAATAGATATTGAAAGGTCGTTTATCTTAATACGGAAACCTTTTACCTTTAATAGTTTTAGATGTGTTACACATACTTATTCAAATTTTTCTAAGTGGTTCGACTTTATCAAACAAAAGTCCGAGTCTCGGATTCGTACTACAAATGTCATATTCACTTTCTATGAGGCAACAATATATCGAGTTGAAAGTGAATCCAATTGTTTCAACGAATCGTAAACGAAAAAAATAAATTTTTCGTGATATTCAAGGATAGAATCCGAAATTCATTTCCTTATATCACTCCCACTATTCTAGCTGAAATTACTGCCCGTTGTTACTTTATTAATGTACAGCTTCATTGTTCTTCCAAAGAACTAAGCCACTGAGTCAAGTTACTTGGTTAAGAAAGTCACTAAGGATTCATTGGTTAGTGATCCGAAATCACTTTCCTTATCCTATACTTTCTTTAATTAATGTTTCGGTTTAGCCTCAAAACCTTAGTTAAGATGATTAACACTTATAGACATTCTTTCCCATTCTTAACTTTCCTTAAAAGGAAATAGTCTTGAACTAGCAGTTCGTTTGAGTAGACACTACTCGTGAACTGTGGGATGTCTAATGAAAGTGTTACCCAGTGGGACTGATTTTCTAATAAATTAGAAAAACATAATATAAAAGCTCCCACTAGTTTATCGGTTCCAAATACCGTCTAACTAGCGACACTTTAATTTATGATTCTCCAATTTTTCTATCAGAAAATTTCTCGTGTAGATACTACACAATTCACTAGAAGAATTTTATCGTCCCAATCATCTTTCAAACTAACTACGGTTGTCTCTCGTTCTGCACGAGTGACAGCAGTGACATGTCTATTTACGTCACTTAAGTTTTGAAGGCTTCAAGAGAAATATCTCTTCCGAAAAATTAATCGCATGTGAGATTAATAAATACAACGTTCTAGTTACTTACCACTTTTTAACGAAGTCATTACTAGTCAATTTTACACTAGCGGTCTAGCAACTTAGAGAGATATATATAACAGTTGTAAATAAAATTGACAGAAAATAAATCCAAATCATACACTACTAAAATTTTAGGAACATAAACTAATTACTTATAGTCTATCCTACCGTTCCAAGGATTTAATCTAATGCCTCAGTGCCGCCTTAGGGTAGGTCAAAGAGGTTTCGATTAATATTGAAGATCAGATTGAGAATCGAACATCTCATTTGTGATCGTCAATCACCTTTCCTTTTTCAGCCAAGGTACTACAAAAAATACCCTTTATGAGTGTGACCTAATGTCTCAGATTTTTAGGTAGACCCCGAGTGTGCCGCCTTAGGGTCGGTCAGTGACCCGACGAGTACCCAAAATCCTATCCTTTCGGAGACCAAGCCTTGAATTTTGATAGCGGTGAAGGCCTTCCTTAGGGAGGCCGGTCCCAGGCCGGCACGAGGCGTCACCATTCTCTCACGTTGCTTGTGTCAACAATAGAGGCCGTGGGGTCGGCTGTCGCCTCTCCCGCTCCCACTCAATATTTTGAAAAAGTGGTGGGTTTACTGATCACGTTTTTGGACTTGATGTTACATTAAGGAACAATAAATCATAGGCCCGAATGTTGTCGGTTATGTGGGCTAGCCCACCCGACCTATTCGTTAGAACATATGTGGCCGTTGGACGGGTCAAGGCTAGGAGAGGTCCGTTGAGCCGTAGTGGCTCTTCGGATGGCTCGGTATTGCCGGACCCCCGTGCAAACGCCACACGTGGAGGGTGAAGTCGATTGAGCCGTAGCTACCGTTGACCACCCAACCGTGGTTAAACCACTTTCGAACCCGTTTGCCCGTGATTATCCAATCCTTAAACATCAAACTTTCACGTAGACACTACGGAACAAAAACGTAATCTCGTCTTAGGTAAGGTGGAATTCACCGAGAATCCAACACCTTAACCACGAGGTTTCGGGATTTTACTCCTTATGCTTTCGCAGTGGGATTCACCGAGAATCCATCACCCAACCTCGACGATTGAAAAAACCCATGTTCCTCGGTTTTTACCCTAATTAGTTTCTAATTAATATCAAACAATTAATTAAAACTAATCGTGTGTTTTATACATGCCTAACTAATTCCTCGAATTAATTTCTACATGTATGCATATGGAGTGGAATTCATGATATGATGCATGTCATGGCAATTTTCCGGTTCTACTCATACAATCTACACATGTATACTAGTGCGGAAAATAAACACCGAGATGGACCGTTGGCACCCCCGTAACTAATCTATTCGAAAATAAATTAAAACCCTAATCTGCAGCTGTTTAGAATCTTCGACGATCGGCATATCAAACAAACTCGAATCGAGACGAAACTTTCCAGATCTGATCTTTACTCTTCGGGCTTCAATATGGACGGTTGGATCGGAGCTTTGACTTGTCAATTTTCTCCAGTGAGCCGCCCAACTTGCTGCTGAAACAGACTCTTACATCAGCGCATCATTCACTTCCCGAGGCCGATCGGGGATCAAGATGAATCCCGATCGTCCTGAAACTTTTATATCACGTCCAAAAACCCATGATTACCGATCTGACCGGTCAGATTTTCGTTTCAACGGTCCAATCCTTTCCAGAAAATCGAGGAAGTCACAGTTAGGGTTTCTGTGAATCCTGCGTTTTTCTGTTACAGCTGCCTCTTCTCATCAACGAACGGACATCCAAACGGACTCTGATCGACGCGAAATTTTGTGAGATTGTTCACCAACTTCCAATATTGATTCTGACCGGAGGGATCATCTTTTTAACGGTTCAAAAAACGGGAAAAACGAAAAAAACTAAACAGATACTGTACAGATCTATTTTCTGGAAATTAAACTTGCAAAAAGAAAAAAAAAACATAATTTCCTATAGTCATATGAACGAATTTTCATCGTTTATATGAGTTTACAATAGATCTAACGGGTAAACAATGCCAATCCCAATCCATCTCTTTAACCATAACAATTTTAATCATAATCAATGCATAATTATAAGTAAAAATTACCTACATGCAATTCCACTCCTTTAAATCGTTTAACTATGACTATATAAATTGTGGAACCAATCTCTGATACCACATGAAGGATGCAGGTTCTTAGATCTAAACGAGTTAGATCTATGCGCAGCGGATGGATCACGATTTATATGACACAATTCATAATTAAAGGACTTAAGTACTACAAGGGGGTTTAAGATTATGTTACCAATAACGGGAAGAGTCGCCTTGATCTTCCGATGTGTTCTCCAAACGGCGGTTGGTGGACACCCTTCTTGATACACGAGCCTCCTTGATATGCAACACCAAGAAAAACTCAAAGTTTTTCTTCTACTAAAAACCCTAGTCAAGAAAAAACTAATTTTTCTCTCCTTTTAGACATGTGGGGCGAAATTTTTCAATGTTCTAAGGCTTGGGAGAACTCTCTTTATATAGGAGAGTAAACACTGTCCTCCAAGGATTAAATAATTAAGAGATAATTATTACATTAATCCTTTATTCCAAATAAAAGATAAATAAAATGATTATCCCAAACAAATTAGGATAAATCATATTATTATCTAATATTCCATGAATTATCATTTAACAAATAAATGATAAATCACATGTCAAATAATTATCCAAGAAAACTAATTTCTCTCTAATTAATTGACTCACATTGGCGCCACATTAAGGGTTTACTAAGCCCACATAAAATGTCTTTTATGTGTATTATATTATTTAGCCCAACTAAATAATATCTATGCATATCAATTAATTAGCCCAGCCAATTAATTATCACTAAGGCCCAAGTAACAAGATTACTAGTCCGAATTACAGAAGCCACATCGGGGACCATGGACCTATAACCAGTAGCTCCAATAATTAATTATTCGTCGAACAGAATAAGTGCATTAATTATTAATTCCGGGATTACGCCACCATAAACCTGAAACTGAACTCTACCGATTATAAATGTATACTTATACTCAACCCATAGAGTGAATAAGCGTCCATTGATATAATCACTACATACGGATTAACCCTCCATAGACTGTCCATTCTGAGTGGGAAGTCTCCGTGAACCCGACTCAGAATATCTTATCCTTATTTATCATTAACCCCCTGATGATCAATTAGCACACATATCTGACTAGTAGCTAATTAGTCAAATGTGAACTCCCGGGATCGATCACTTTCTTAGGGCTAACAAACAAGGGATCTGTCTCTACTTCCCGCGGGAAGGAATGGATTCCATGTCCGTGAAAATCGAACTACTCACTCATCCGGAGATAGTGCCAATGAGAAGTGGCTTGGAACACATATTAAAGTGAACCGTAACTAACACATCAAACACTACCCCGGGACAAGCAAGATCCCGTGATCACCTCGGGATTAAGGTTGATCCATATATGATCATCTAATGATTTAATAAGATTCCTCGATTACGGAATTATACCGAGAAATTCGGATTAAATCGGTCCAAACCCTATATGAATGCCATCATATATAAATGCCCCACGTAGGTACCCTCTACCGACAAACTCCGGATAAGACTATCACACCCTAAGGTGTTATGGGCGCATTATTGGTATTTTAATCAAGAGACCCTAAACTCGATTAAGTTCACCACGGACTAACGCTTTAAGTATATCACCACTAACTCATTCCTCACGTGCATGCCATGCACTGAGTTAAGCGGTTACATACTGATATACTTAGGGTTTGCAGCAGTGTATTACTTACAAGCACAAATCAAGTAATAAGGTGAGATAAATTCTGTCATCCATTAAAAACAATTACACAAATTGTCTTTCGGGCACTACACCTAACACCAATTCAATAACTGGAACTTCTTTTATCATGGACTCCATGGGTTCTTCTTCATGGACCAGCTCATCCAGATGAATAACTCTAGTCGATCTTGATTCTACTTCAGCTCTTTATCTTCAGAATGAGAAGCTGAAAATCCTTTGACTGATTCTTCAAATTCCAATCTGGAAGTAGATTTTTGTGGAGTGGATCTAGATTTCGAAAGTAACAAAAGAATGTCCATGGTTGCTTTGTCAATTAATCTTTCTTCACTGTCAGATTCTTCATCATCATGCTCAGTTCTCAGGGTCTGTCCCCCCTAATTGTCAGCTTTCTTCTGTGATTCAGCTTCAACACTCTGTTCTTTGTTGACAATTTCAGTTTCCTTTGTCATTTCAATTTCTTGAGTGAGTGTAACTGGCTCTTGAATTGGTAAAGCTTCAGTTACAGATACTGGAAAGGATTCGATAGATGTAGCTTCAGTTCTCACTATTTGTTCTGATCCCTCAGCAACTAAAGTAGTGACTTTTGTTGGTGAAACAAGATCAAATTTGTCTTTCTCTGATTCTTCCAATTGTTTCCTTCTTTTCCTTAATTCTTCAACCTGTTCTAAGGCTTCATCTTCAGTTACAACTTTTTTCATCTTTATGCTTTTCTTCTTTTTAGGTTCACTTACAGAGCCTTCAGCTTTTCTTTTTCCAGGTTTTTCTTATTTAACAACAATCTTTCTATCGGCAATCGGTGTTTCTTTTCTCTTTACGATTCCAAAATGATCGAGTATTCTTTGGACCACTAGTACAAGAGTCTTCTTGTGATAGAAACGACCCTTCTTGACATCGGTCTTCTTTTTGGGTGTGTCGATTGATTGTGCCACTAATTGATCAAATAGATATCTTTGCCAATTGAAATTTTTTTCCAAACCAAATCACTTAAAGTAAATCCAATTTTGCTCTAGATAGATTGCTAAAGTTTCTTGCATTTCCAAATATGCAATTTGCTAACATCTTGGTGAGAAAATTGAATTCTCGTTTGAGTAAACTTGTGCTCCCGGTCTGTGAAACTGTGGAGTTTGCATCAATTGCTATATCTTTCCATAGTTTCTCTTTATGTTCCTTGGTCAACTTGATGGCTGCTGTTCCACCAGATTTGTCAAACCCAACTTTGTAATTTGGTCTTCAGTAACTTTGATCTGCTTTCCATTGACAGTTGTAGTAAATGTGTGTGTGCTTTCTCCTTCTATGGCTGTACTTCCAAATTCATAGAAGTCCCCAATACTTTCCAGACATACACTTTTCAGATCGATGTTGAATACATCATCCAATCCTTTGATTTTTTTTGAATTTTTGCTGCAATTACTTTGGCTAAAGTTTGATCAATATACTTAGCAATGAATTGATCAAGTGAGATGGTCATTCCAGGTTCAACAAGAGTAGAAGCCATCGTTTTCTTGATTTGATTGAGAATTTGAAAATTGGGGGTATAGAAAGTAGATTCAAAATTCGAGTGTAAAGAATTGTAAAAGAAAATTCTGGGTTATTTATAATTTGTAGCAAGGGTAGTTAAGAATTGAGTGGGACTCAAAACGTCTTGTCATAAATGTTTTGAGATTTGTGAAAAAGAGGATGAGTGGAAGGTATGGACGGTTTAGATTGAGAAAGATCACGCCTTTTCTTGACATCTGTAGCTAGACAGTAGTAAGTAGGGTAGATGTGGTGTAACTCCAGCTGTATACGTTCAGTATTGTACTTGTATTGAATTCAAAAACTCAGTTGTGAACACACTTCTTCAGTTCCCAGTTAGTGATATTGACCTGCAAGACAGAATGAGAGATTTTCGGTACCCATATTTGTTTGGGTCCTAACTGATTAGTTTTTGATGATATAATTTTATTTTTAACTCTGTACCTCTCTTGATATCTTGACTGACTAAAGTCAGTTTTCACAAACTTTTCCTGTTTTGTCCTAACAATTTTTTGTTTATTTAGTTTGTGAAACTGATGTGATGGTTCATTCGAATCTTCATCAGTGGGAAATAGTCTTCCTTTTATTATGATTCTATTATTCCATGAATGATCTTCATTCTTAGATGGATGAGTCTTGAAGATTTTTCTTACTGATTTTTGATCAGTTTTGCCTTTTTCAACCTTATAAATCTTCCTGTAAAATATGTTGGTTTGGTGTTTTTTACCAACTGATTTTTCGTTTTATCAGTTTGCGCATTTGGTTGTGCTGAGTAATTGTCAGTTCTAATAATTTTATCAGTTTTCTGAGTTCCTGACTGTTGTGCAGTCACAAATTTTAATGCAACTGGACTTGGTTTGAACTTAGAATTATTCTGATTAACAAACCCTAAACCAGATCTGTCTCCAAATGGTTTTCCAGGTTTGAACTGAACACTGGGAATTGAATCAACTGATGATTCTGTGATGTTTATTACTTCTGTCAGTTCATCAGTTGGTCGAATTACCTTGGTTTCATTATTAGCCTTGATTAAATTGATCTTAGCATTCAATCTCGAGACTTCAGCTTTCAATGAGTTTTTCTCCTTTTTGACATTCTCATAATTCTTTTGAATTACCTCTAATTCCTTTATGAGTATGTCCAAGGTTTCATTGAAATCTTCATTTCTCTGATTGTTCTTGGCTGTGTGAGTGCTGGATGTAGATGCAATTACCTCCTGGTGTTTGATAGATAAATTTTCTGTCGAGGAATCGTCATCAGTTAAAACTTGCTTTCTTTTATCATTAGCATTTGTCTGTGCTGCTCCTAGCAATATGATTTCCTCCTCACTTTCACCTCCATAGCTCATGGGTAGAATTTCATCAATATCCTTGGTTTTTGCGATGGATGGATCTTTAGTCAAATTTTTTTCTATATAATCAGCTACTCGTAGCCATTCTTTTTCTGCTTCTTCCAAAAGATCACTTAGAGATGGAAATCCTCTGGATTCATTTCTATACGCGTTAATATTTTCATCATAACTGAAATGAGGTTCCGGATTTGTATGAGAGCTTGTAGTACTGAATCTTTCAAACACTTGATCCTGAAAATCATAAACAACATTCTGCAAATAGTCAGTCAGGGGGTTATTCAGCCAGATTCTAATTCTAGATGTATCCATCAAATAAAATGTTTTTACAAATGATACAGAAAGGGGTTTTCAAAAACTGGTTTGTAAGATATCTTTGGATCACTTCCAAATGGAAGAACTGTTCCGATACCAATTGTTGGTCCCTTGGAAAGGCTAACACAAGTTTAGAGGGGGGGGGGTGAATAAACTTGTCCCTAAAAACTGGATTTAAAACAAATTACGGTTCAGTTAAAACTTGTGTGGAGTTAAGCTAACTCAACTGAGTATAAGTCAATATAGACTTATCCTTAGTTTAGTTAATTGACAGCGTATTGATTTAGCCTTTATAACAATATGTGTTAACAGATAGATTGTTGACTTAGTTTCTCAACCATGTTATAAATAAGAACTAGATAATTATAACTGTAATGAAGTAAGTAAATGCGTAAGTAAATGATCAAGAATTATAGAGGTTCCAGGTGGTGTAATCCTGTCAGTCCTCTCTTCCACTGTGATGCGGAGGAAAATTCCACTAGAAATTCTTTGAGATGGCACGGTTACAAAAAGTTCTAAACTGATAGTCCTTGACTAATCCCTAGCTTCACTATCTAAACACTTATAGAACAGGTAGAATTGCTGCTCTTCAATTGTTTGAAACACTGGTCCTTGGAGGGTTGAATTGCCTATTCACCAGCTTATCACAACCACAGTCTTTCTGACTGCACTCAACTGTCCTTCACACCTTCTTGGTGTTTCACAGTCTAAACCTTTGATTCGTCTAAACCTTTGATAGAATCAAAGTTGAGACTTGAATCAATAACTATGATTCAATTGTGATTTGAGCTTTTCTTCTGAATATATAAGTTTTGCACAGCTCTGTATTTCTTCAAATGAATGATCTAGATCTTTCTTTGAATGCTAAAGAATACTTGAAGAAATTTCTTGATCTTGCAAATAAGTATTTAGTTGGAATTCATTCAGATTGGCTTTTCCCTTTTGATCCTTCTTGACTAGATTAATTCTTAGAATTCTTTCACGTCTCCCCTTTTTTTTTTGATAGAAGTGGTCTATTTATAGGTTTTCATCTAACGGTCAAATTCCTTGAGTTCAAATCTTTGTAGCTGTTAGTGGTTCTGCTTTCTTGCTTGTACGTTCATGTCAGAACGGATAGATTTACTTCCAATCATAATCCTTGAATTGTAACGGTTGGATTTTTCTTCAGTTTACTTAGACCTTAGTTTCTACTGAGAAAACTTATCAGTTCCCAGTTTGTAAGAGCTTTAACTGAATGTTTACTCTTCTTCAACAATCAGTACTCCATTTTACATCTGATTATAATTGACTTAATCAGAGTACACCATAAGGAATTATCTTCTAAGAATTCATTGTCTTTATGATTCTTAGGTCTTTATACAAGATCCATAAAGTCAGTTCAGGTTACCACAAACTTGCATGAAGTCCAACTTTATAGTCTCGACTTGTAATCTTCATAACTGAGTTTGAGCACTCAGTTCTTCAATCTTCTGTAACTGAGTCTGTGACCATCGGTTATTCAATCTTCTGTAACTGAGTCTGTGACCCTCAGTTCTTCAATATTCTAGATAAGTCAACCGAGTATGTGACCCTCAGCAAACTTATCTTCTTCAGTTTCATATTGATGTATCCTGATTCAGTTTGACTGAATACCAGTTTCTCTATATCTTAGTTTTCTGGTTATCTCAGTTCACAGCCTAGCAATATTACAGTGCTTGTCTGATTTAACTTATACAAATATCAGACTCTATTAAACCCTTTACATTGATATCTAGACATCTTTTTGCTTTGCACTATAACAACTAGTTATGACACTTCATCAATGGGGTTTAGAATAATGACTAAATAAGTGATGAATCATCATCAAAACATAAATTTTATTTCCAACAATATCCACTATACACTGGTTTTTAATTCTTGAGAAATCCATCAAGGTATGTACCATTTTCCACCATTTCTAGGCTTCAGCTAGAGTTAACTGGACACCATGCCAGTTAAATCCTTCTCCCATGTAGCATACCTTGAATTCTTCTACACAATCTTTTACTTTTTGTTCAGCATATGTTTGTTGTCTATCTCCAGATGTTCTTCCAGCATGACCTCATTTACCAGTTTGACCTTTTCTAGTCAATTTCAAGGATTTGATCCTTGTCTCCCATAATTTTAATATATGGAAGGAATTTAGTCCTTCCTGAAAAGTCATATCCTGGTAATGTCTCCTTCTTGCACCTTAAGAAGCCTTAAGTTCCTTCAGCAGATCATCTATTAATTGTACTCGGCCAGGTGCAGGTGCTCTGAATTCATTAATTTCAGCCTCAAATCTCTTCCTGTTGTAGATCCTAGCTGCTTTTTTTGATTCTTCTAACTGACCTTCTTCCCCCTTATTGACATCATCAATAAAATGGTTCAGCATGCCTAATACACTTTACTGTGTGTTTACCAGATTATTCAGTTGTCCCTCCATGATTTCAGTTCTTGTGTCAACTACAGTAATCCGGCCTTCCATAGTTTGTTCTAGCGCGCAGGTTGATCCTCTCAGTAAGTTTAGGATCAAGTGCAGAAGGTTTAGGTGTCTCAGTCAATTTGTCAACCTTTTTTTGTAAAGATATAACTTGCTCAGAAAGAAATTTATCTCTCTTTGCTGAGTCTTGCTTGATATGAGCGACTTACTTCTTCATGTCATTGATGGAAAATTGTATAGAGGTAACATTTGATGCAACAGTCTCTGTTGTCCTTCCTCTATTCTCCACTAAATTCACCATATCTTCAAATTTCTGCTCACTTCTTGTCAGTTGAGTTCTTAGCTGTGTGATGTCATCTCTTACAACCCTTAACTCATCCAAAATGTGTGCTGGTACTACACCAGCCATACCACCAGCCATATGTCAAGAAAAATCTCCAGCAGGCTCTTTAACATTATCATCAGACCTTGGCTGTCTCAGAACAATTGCTCTTGTCCTATCCCATACATGGGGTTCAGGACCTTCTACAATCATATTTAAAACAGGTACCTCCTCAATTATAGGTTATTGTGCTTGTTGAGGCTCTTCTACTTCTTCTTCAGGCAATTGAAACTCTTCATCACTAAATTCATAGTCAAGAAGTTTCTCCTCAGATTGTTCATTAGCAGCTTCTTGTCTATCTTTGCCATCATCAGCCCTTTCGTTAGTAGCTTCCAAATCAAACACAGGGGATTCCTCTAATCCCAACAACATATCCACCATTTGTCCTAGTACTGTTTGATCCTCAGTATTTTGGACCTCCAGTTCCGACCTATGTTCAGTTGTTGTCTGTACCTCAACAGACTGAACCTCCACATCTTCTCTAATCTGAGGAAAAACAGCCATATTTTCCTCTAATACACCTTGTACCTCAGTAATATCCTTAAATATTTCAACAGCTTGTGCTAAGGTTTCATCAGTATCCACACTATCCTGATATTGAGTTGATTCTTCAGAGATAACTTCAGCCAACTCAATCATCATACCCTCAGCAGTAGCCTTTAGCACAACATCATCAAGAAGTGTTGCTACTGCAAGTTGTTCCTCCAAATCTTCAGTAAATGTAGCAAACAGCTCTTGATTTAGATTTTCAATTTGCTGGCCCTCAACAGACTTGTCATCCTCAGTAGGTTGCTGTGTAGTCTTCTCAGTAGATCCCTGTCTAGCATCCTTAGTAGTTCTTTCTTTTGCAATACCACTGGACTCTCCGGGATGCATAGGATGATCATCATCTGAATCTGATGATGATGATGATGAATCATTATCTGGTGTAAATTTGGGATACTTAAACATGATACTTCCTTGCTGCTTTTCATTCTCAATAATCTCCAGTAGCCTCATCTCTAACAGTGATGTGTCAACCAGTCCCAATAAACTTTCCACCCCAAGACTTTCAAAAGCCCATTCCTCAAAACCACTCATTGGTTCTCTTGCTGGCATTTGTCTCTTGTAAAAACCAAAATTCCATGCAAAGTATTTTGAAATCTTCGTAAGATTGGGATCTTCTTTTGGTTTCTTAGATTTCTTCTCCTTCCTTTCATAAGGCATGGTTGGTTTTCTTGGAGCAGGTTTATCAACTTGTTGACTCTCAAAAGTTCAAACAATATGACTTAGTGTATCTTTAGCAGATACAAAGAGATCGGTAGACTCTCCAGTAAGGATCTCCGCAGTCTGATCTTCCCTTCTGAGTTGTTGCATTCACATCAGGGTCTTCTTCAATCTCAGTGATTGTCTCAACAGGTTCTTCCACAACCTCAGTGGCCTCCACAGTAGGCTCTACAAAATTTGTTGTCTCTTCCATATATAATTCTTCTTATGCTTCTTGTTGTTCTTGATGAACTCTCAATTCTTTTCCTTTTCCATGCCCCTTCTTCCTTATCACTTGCTTTCTTCTTTTTGAAGGTTGTTCTTGGGACTCAAAAAGAACTTCTTCCAACTTTGCTAGCAAATTTTCTCTTTCTTGATGCCTCTCTTACCTGTTCTTTAACTATATTTGTAGCAGTCTTCTTCTTAACAGGTTTAGTAGGTTTATCAGCGGTCTCAACTTCAGTAGATTAGGCAGTGTCTACTGATTGTTTTGTCTTCTTAGGCTTTAATAACTCTGTTATCTTACTAGTGTCAGCAGCCTTTCTCTTCTCTAATGTTTTCTTTGGTGCAGTAGGTTGCACATCACTTCCAGTTTGTGCTCCTTGTTCTTGCTCACCATCACTCTCCATATCCTGTATCTCTTAATCATCATCTAGGCCTGGGATATGAGTGTTAATCTCTGGCTTAAATCTGGCCTTGTTGATGTTTGAAGGAGCAACATCAGCAATCTTTAAGTGATTCAGTAGAGCCTGAACCAATAACCCCAAGGGTTTTGTCTTGATGAAGAAGCCTGAACCCATATATCCAACATGTTGCTTCTTGCTCACTCTTTTTGCAATGGTTTCTCTTTCATCTGTCATAATCTTCTTCATATATTGCACAAAGAAACTAGCCCAATCACAATTTATACTCCTTGATATGATGATCATCAAGTCTATTTTGGGTCCGGATAAAGTATCAAGACTTCCAATAAATCCCAAAATATTCTTAGCAATAATTTTGCTCCATAGGTTGCATTCATAAGAAATATTATTGACATTGATGTTCTGAGCTACTGGTGCATCTGGATTTGTCCTAATAGATTCAACAAAAGTTAACCTTGCTAGTCCCATAGATTCTGGATTTGTAGGCTCTCCGTTTCCTGGACCAAATCCAAAAACCTCTCTCAGTAGGTCTGAGGTTACTTCAATCTCCTGGCTATTTACAGTTGTTGTAAATGCCTCAGCACCATCTCTAATCACCATATTTCTCCAGAAATCACACACATTTCTAGAAGAAATCTTCTCCAATCATAGATTTAGAACATTTTCCAATCCTTCAAACCGTCTGATTCTTCTTCCAAGATTGATTGCCAATTTAGTAGCATATGTGTCAGTAACGTAGCCTCTAACACTTTGACTGGTTCCAAGATGAACATCTTTATCCACCATTGTTACTAGTGTGATTTTTGAGAGATGAAGTAGAAAACTCTGTAAATCTGTGTTCACACTTGTGTATTTTTTAGATAAAAATCGATATGATATACATATACATTATGTGAGTATATTTTTGTATATATCTGTATATATAAGCTGAGGTAGTGGGTGGGAATGTACTGTGCATGTATTGTACCATAATCCACGATTTAATTTTGAATAAATGTGGTATAGACATGTGTCCCACTAACTGATCCCACTAATGTAAAAACCTTATGTACTGTAATAGCCGTAATAAAGGATAAGATTAATATACAATTACTCCACTGTTGACTTTCATTAAAGTCTAACTTTATCAGCAGTGAATCAACCAGCAGACTTCTTCAGTAGGCTTGACCTTCGATGGGTGGATAGTCCGTCGCTTTTTTTCTTCGCAGCCTCGGCGGGTTCGCAGCCTCGCGATACAAAACATACACAGCTGATCTTTATACAACATAGTTTTGTCCAACTGATAATATAAGATGAAGTTTAATACCAATGACTGATCTGCCAAGTGAGCTCACCCAACAAGGCAAAGACCAATCCCTTTGGCAACTCCACTTGCTCAATTGTCCAAACTATAAGAGTACTTAGGAATTGTTGATACCAATGACTAATCTACCAAGTGAGCGCACCCAGCAGAGCAAATAGTAGTTCCCTTGGTGAATTCTAGAACTCTGCTGACCTATTAGCAGGTCACTCAACCTTGATAATGCCAAGTTCAGTTCACAACTTAGCAAATCTTTCACTATCCAACGGTTTTGTAAAGATGTCAGCAAGTTGATCCCTAGTAGGGATATAGAGAACCACCACATCTTTCTTTTCAACATGATCTCTTATAAAATGATGTCTCAACTCAATGTGTTTGGTCCTTAGTGCAAAACTGGATTTTCTGTGATTGTTATTGCACTTTTGTTATCACACATTATAGGAATTTCTCTTTCATCAATCCCATAATCCCTTAGTTGCTGTCTTAACCATAAAACTTATGCACAATAGCTTCCAGCAGCAATGTACTTAGCTTCAGCAGTGGAAGTTGATATTGAGTTCTGTTTCTTGTTGAACCAGGAAACAAGTCTATTTCCCATCAACTGACAAGTTCCTGTGGTGCTTTTTCTATAAATCTTGCATCCAGCATAATCAAAAACTGTTTAGGATATAACTTTGAAACTTCCATCTTTTGAGTACCATATCCCAACTCCCAAAGTCTCTTTAAGATACTTGAGAATCCTTTTTACCGCAGATAAGTGACTTTCCTTAGGTTTAGATTGAAATCTTGCACAAACACCTACTGCAAAGGATATATCAGGTCTGCTGGCTGTGAGGTAGAGCAGACCTCCTATCATCCTTCTATATAAAGTATGATCAACATCTTTGCCTTCTTTATCTTTATCCAACATGATTCTTGTACACATAAGAGTTGATACTTTGATGCTATTTTCCATACCAAACTTCTTCAGCAGCTCCTTGGTATATTTTGTTTGATGAATGAAAATTCCATCTTGAAAATGTTTCACTTGTAATCCCAAGAAATAGTTCATTTCTCTCATCCTACTCATTTGGAACTTGCTTTTCATGAGATTAGAAAACTTTTCACATAATATTTCATTTCCAGAACCAAATATTATGTCATCTACATAAATCTGCACTAGCAGGGTGCTGTCTCCTTCATTGATTCTGAAAAGAGTCTTGTCAATGGCACCTTTGGTAAAACCATTGCTCACAAAGAATTGAGATAAAGTCTCATACAATGCTCTTGGTGCTTGTTTCAAACCATAAAGTGCTTTATTGAGTCTATACACTTTATCTTCTTGATCTTTAACTTCAAAACCATGAGCTTGCTGAACATAAACCCCTTCTTCCAAAATGCCATTTAGAAATGGGCTATTGTCATCCATCTGGTAAACCATGAAGTTTTTATAAGCAGCATATGCCATAAATAATCTTATAGCTTGCAATCTTGTAACTGGGGCATATGTCTCATCAAAATCTATCCCTTCAGCTTGAGAATAGCCTTTGCCACTAGTCTGGCCTTGTTTATAACAATGGAACTAGATTCATCTAGTTTATTTCTGTATACCCATTTGGTGCCAATTACATTTGCATGATCAGGACTCTCCACTAGTGTCCAAACTTGATTTCTTTCAAACTCATTAAGTTCTTCTTGCATATCAATAATCCTATCATGATCTAAAATTACTTCTTCAACAACTTTTGGCTCAATTTGAGATAGAAAACATGTAAACATTGCTTCTAGTTGTCTTCTTGTCCCTACACCTTGCTGTACATCACCAATTACTTGTTCAGTAGGGTGATCCTTCAACCATTGTAAATCTTGATTTGTTTGATTTACAGGAATGTGATCTTCAGTAGGGTCTGATGTTGGTTCAGTAGGAGGATCAGCAGATCCTTGAGCCGTGTCTGTTATTGTATCAGTAATGTAACCAGCAGGTTCTTCAGCAGGGGCTTCTTCAATTCCATAGTCAGAAACCTTTAAGTCACTTATCTTCTTCAATACATCAACATATTCTGGATCAGTGACTTCAAGATTTACAGCAGGTTCTGAAACTTCAACATCTTCCATTCTAGTGAACTTAGGTTCATCAAACACAACATGTATTGATTCTTCATGTTTTAGTGTCCTTTTGTTCAGTGCCATTAATGCCTTACTGACTGAAGAGTATCCCAACAAGATTCCTTCATCTGATTTTGGTTGGAAAGTCTTCAGTTGTTCCTTATGATTTAAGGTAAAATGTTTGCTTCCAAATGGATGGAAATATGAGATATTTGGCTTTCTTCCATTCCATATTTGGTAAGATGTCTTCATCTGCTTTTTGTTCACTGAGGTTCTGTTCTGTGTATAGCATGCTGTATTAATTGCTTCAGCCCAATACCTTTCAGGTAGCAATGCTTCACAGATCATAGTCCTCCCTGCTTCCTTCAAAGTCCTGTTTCTTCTCTCGGCAACCCCATTCTGCTGAGGTGTTCCAACAGCTGCTAATTGATACAACACACCATTTTGTTCACAGTGTTCCCTTATGACTTTGTTTAGGAACTCCGTACCCTTGTCTGATCTGATTTTCACTACTGTTACACTCTTCTTATTTTGTAGTCTCTTCAAAAGTTCAGGCATCTTTTGAAGTGTTTCACTTTTCTTATTCATGAAAATCACCCAACTGTATCTTGAATATTCATCCACAACTACCATAGCATACTTCTTCCCTGTTATGCTTGTTGGTATTACTGGTCCAAAATGATCTATGTGCATCAGCTCCAAAACTCTCTTGGTTGATTGTTTAGTCTTTGACTTGAAACCTGATTTTGTTTGTTTACCTTGCTGACAGGCTTCACATATTCCATCTTTCTTATATGTGATTTCAGGTAAACCAATTAACAACTTTTTATTCACCAATTGATTGATATCTTCAAAATTTAGATGAATTTTTTTTTTGTAAAACCCAGATTTTATTAAAGTAACTGAAGTTTTACAATGTCATCTCCTGACACCCCATCAAAAAATAGCATCATCAACACATGTTCGTCACCTCCTCAAAACCTTAGTCTGTCAAACCCAAGGTGGGAAAATCCGGATACTAAGGAAAGAGTCTGACCCCCCATGTGTTGGAATAAAAACCACTAGGATAGCAAAATAAGAGCCAATAAGCTAAGCAACCTAGAGGAGAACCTAGTGTAACTCCAAGCTAGTAAGTCCTTATTACAAAACCAGAGTAAATACAAATATGCATCCACAGTAGTAATGGGATCTGGAAGAAGAGCATGTTGTAAGACCCAGGCTATCATCCAGATCAGTCTAATATTGCTCCAAGTACTTGCACCCTAGAGAGTGGGAATGGGGGAGCTCCAAATTCTAGCAATCTGCAAAGGAATAGAAGACCACAGCACCACAAAGAAATGCAAAAAAATCGAAAGAGAGCAGTTTAGAGGATACAACCTGTTTGCACCCTCCATATTGATGAAGGGTGCTTCCAGGTGTATGCAACAGTGGCTGAACCTCTCAGTATATGCAACAAAAAGCCATCTCCTGATCCTGGTAATGATGAAGAGGAAGGTGTACAGGATCCAAACAAATGAGAAGAAAAACCAGAGGGCAAAAGTATCAGTTAAAGATAGATGCAACCTATTTGCACCCGTCAACATAGTGAAGGGTGCTTCCCAGTAGGATATGCAGCAAATTATCATTTCTTGTGTCTAATAATGGGAAGTTAGAGTAAATCCCTTTGGATAAGAATACCCAAGTTAGCATGAATTTGAGCTCTATCTCTGCTGTAGGAAAGTTGTGTAGTACTAGCTTGCTTGGCAAGATAATCTGCTGGCCCATTTGCCTCTCTATAAATGTGCTCAATTGTAAAATGATGATCATTTATGAGTTTTTGAATTTGAAGGACATCCAAGCTGTACTTCCAGGGAGCCTGTCTTTTGCCAAGTACCATATCAACTAGAATCTGAGAATCAGATTCCAAGTGAACATGCTGAAGGTTGAGATCAACGCAGTGAAAAATCCCCTCAAGGAGAGCCTGAAGTTCAGCCTGCATATTAGTCACAATTCCATAAGCTTTAGAGGCAACAGTAACCACACTGCCCTGGGAGTCTCTTATAATGTAACCACCTCCAACAGCCCTAGGATTTCCAAGAGAAGAGCCATCTGAATTCAATTTATAACCATGATCAACAGGAGGATGCCAAGTGACTGGAATATAAGAATATTGAGGTCTAGGAATAAAATGAGGTATCAAGACAAGATGCACAAGGGTATCATCTTCAGCATCTTTCCTATAAAGAGATAAGGTATTACAAAGAAGCTGGAGATGATGATTGATTGCTGCAATGATAGCCTTGACAGTAGTCTTCTTGTCATCAAAGAAGGCTTTATTCTTGGCCTTTCATATTTCCCAACAGATAAAAATAGGCAAAACATGAAGAATAACCTTGATTGCACCTTTAGTATGGGGGTTATGCCAACTTTGAATAGCTTCTTTTAGGCTGTGCACATTATAGCCCCAGTGAAAATGATATTGATAATGCTGCCAGACCTGTTGAGCTTGGGCATAGGCCCAAAAAACATGCTCTATAGATTCTTCAGAGTGATAAAACATACATTGAAATGGCCCATTCACACCAAATTTATGCAGCTGCTCAGCAAAAGGAAGTAGACTTTGGAGGAGCCTCCACATAAAAATGGAGCATTTGAGTGGCAGGGGAGGTTTCCATATCTCTTTGAGTTCATATAAAGTAGGCTTTCTCTTTCTGAGTAGAGCATAGGCAGATTTAACAGTAAATTGGCCATTAGCTTCAGGTTCCCAAATCCATCTGTTAAGAGGTTGCCCTTTGTATCTCATATGATCATCAACAATATCCTGAACATCCATTAAGATTTTCCAGCTATAAAGTCTATATATGGGGAAAGAACCAGCCATAACAGTCTTAGCCCACAGCCCCTGCCTTGTTCTGATCTTCCACCAAAGCTTGCAAGCAAAAGCTTGTTGCAGACTTCTAAGATTCCTCACTCCAAGACCACCTTCAAGGACAGGGTAGCAATCATCTGCCCATTTCCTTCAGATATGCCTTTTGTTAGCTGTAGTGTCAAACTAGAGAAAGTGTGAAAGCAAATGTTCTATTTTTTTTTTAAAAACGCAACAGGAAGCTTTAAAGCTGCTAAAATATGTATGGGGATAGCAGAAAACATATGCTTTATTAAAATAAGCCTGCCACCAATCAAAAGGAACTTGGCATACCAACCTTGTAATTTATGATCAGTTTTTTGAATAAGAGGTTGGAAATAGGCAACTTTAGGCCTTCCCACATAAATAGGGCAGCCTAAGTAAACAAAAGAGAAAGAGCCCTGACTCATGCCAGTGATATTAGCAACCATATGGACAGTTTGGGGAGGAGCATGTTTGCTGATAAAGAAGGAGCTCTTTTGGGCATTGATTTTCTGGCCAGAAGCAAGTTCATATTGATTAAGGAAAAGAAAGAGATTTTTAATGGATTTTTTGGTGGCTCTGGCAAAAACAATAAGGTCATCAGCATACATGCAATGAGTAATCATAGGGAAGCCTCTGGGAATAGCATAACAATCAAAGGCAGAATGGAAGATATGTTTCAAACCCCTAGTGAGAGCCTCAGAGACTAAAATAAAAGGGTAAGGGGATAAAGGATCTCCTTGTTTGATACCTCTAGAAACTTGGAAAAAACCAGCAGGGTGCCCATTAACCAAGATAGAAAACCAACTAAGTTTCTGGTTATTCATAACCAGGGTGACAAAAAGAGTGGAGAAACCATGCAAAAGAGCTTCAAGAAAAGGCCAGGCAACCCTATCAAAGGTTTTTGCCACATCAAATTGAAAAAGGATATTATGACCTCTAGCTTTTCTATGGACAAATTGAACAAGTTCTTGCACAAAAAGAACATTATCTGAGATGTCTTTGCCTTGAATAAAAGCAGATTGCTCATCAGAAATCAGAATATTAAGAAATTGCTGAAGTCTAGCACAAAGGACTTTAGTAAAACCTTATTAATGAAAGTGCTTAAAGAAATCGGTCTGTAATCAGCAAAAGAGACAGGAACCTCCTTCTTGGGGATAAGAGTGATAATAGTGGAACCAATACTTTGAGGTATGTAACCACCAGCCATAAATTCAGCAGTAGCAGCATAAACGTCCTGAGCAATAGTATCCCAACAAGCCCTGTAGAAAGCTCCAGAAAACCCATCTATTCCTGGTGCACTATTTGGATCAAGATCAAAAACAGCTTGCTTGACTTCCTCCATGGCAACAGGTTGAATTAGCTGTGATTAATCTCATTTGTGATAAGCTGAGGAATAAAGGAAAGAATGTCATCAAGAGCACTTTGGTTAATGCCACTGTCATCACTGAAAAGAGAACTATAAAATTGGACAGCAGCTGCCTCAATATCATGCTGGGTTTCACACCAGTTGCCTTTACTATCTTTGATTTTGTGGATTTCCAATCTCCTGATCTTATCTTTGGCAGTAGCATGAAAAAAGGCAGTATTATTATCACCTTCCTTAAACCATTTAAATCTGGATTTTTGTCTCCAAAATTCCTCCTGCTGTGCAAGGCTAAGATTATAAAGAGCTTGAGCCCTAGTAAGTGCAACTCTATTGTCAGCAGTGGGGTTAGTATCATAAACAAACTCCAGAGCTTGAACAGTGGCTTCATGTTCCTTAACTTTACAGTGAATATCCCCAAAAGTATGCTTATTCCAGATTTTAAGTTCAGCTTTCAACCTCTTGAGCTTGAACATAAAGTGAGCCATTCCAGGAGGGATACCAGTGGCCGGCTTATTCCAATTATCTCTGACCATACTTGGAAAAGCTTCATGAAGTAGCCACATTCTCTGAAATTTGAAGGATGTGGGCTTAGTAATAGTAGATCTCCCACAATAAACTAGAGGAGCATGATCAGAACCAGACCTGTTGAGAACATTAACAGCACCAGCATTATCATCATCAAGCCACTTGGTGTTGAACAAAATTCGATCAAGTTTTTCTTTAACATAGGAAGACCTTCGCCTACCAGCCCAAGTGAAATGAGCCCCACTAGTAGGGATCTCATGGAGTCCACAGTTAGAAATGAAAGCATTAAAGTCTTCCATGGAACCAACATGAGGTTGGGAAGATCCATCATATTCCTCAAGAAGCCGTATGGCATTAAAATCACCACCTATCATCCAAGGGAGATCCAGACTGACATGACTTTCCAGAGTATTCCACATATCAGTTATTAAAAGTCTACTGCATTTACCATAAATACAGGAAATAAGGTAAGGCTTAGGAGTAAGAAACTTGAGAGTAACCACTTGATTAGAGCTGCAAATAATCTCAACAGTAGTATCACTATTCCAGAAAATCCACAACTTATCTTCAGGAGCAGCAAAACTATTGGTGAAGCCAAGGCTGAGCCTCTTAGCATTTATTTGATTATTGGAGAGCATAGGCTCGGAGATAGAGAGGAGAGAAATTTTGTGAATTTTTATTAATTTTTTGAGAGGTCTGAAGGATTTTTTTCCCCCATGCCTCTTATGTTCCAAAAAAAGACAATTCATCATGGTGGGGGGTGGTGCTTTAAAACTGATGATCTAGTGCTTACAGTAGGCTTGAGGGAGGAGTAGTTTTTCCGACCACGTTTTTTTCCTGATTATCTGAAACCCATCATCCCCTTCTTGTTCAGGTGCTTTACCTTTATCCAAAGCAGCTTTTACTTCAAATCTCTGTGTTATCTCTTCATGTGCAGCTCTAAGATTTGCAAATTGTGCTTGTCTAGTTAAAAGATTATATTCTAGCCTGGCACGATCCGATGCATAACCTGTGCTAGGGTGCTCCTCTTCCTGCTCTAAGATGATAATTTCAGTAGTAGAAAGAAGGTTGTCATCCATAGATACCTCATGTCATAAGGGGTTGAGATGTTGTGTATATTGAACTACTGGGACATTTGGCGTGTGTTGTGTATACCCAGGTTGATTAACTTCATCTGGCTGATGCTGTGTCTACTGTACTGGATGTTGATGTTCTAGTAAGTGGAGATGTAAGGCTTCATCCCCAGTCTGTTGTACACCTTGTGTAGCAACTGTTGCAGTTTGAGCTTCACCTTGCTGACTCATTTGTGCCTGCGTTTGAGATTGAGCAATAGGATATACTAGCTGAGGTTGCATCACAGATTGTTTTTGTCTCCAGATTTGTGCTGGGGGCCCAGGATTACGATCCCTAGGAATCTGATGTTGGGCCCTGCGTAATGAACTCTCTGTTTTGTGTGGATTGTTGACCAGGCATTGATCCTCTTCATGTCCAATATGACAGCAATAAGTACAGTATTGCGGCAGTTCTGTTTCCAGTTCCAAAATTTGCCAGAAACCAGACCTCTCTCCTTGCTGTATCCAAATTCGTTTTGGGAAAGGCTTCAATAAATCTATTTCCACTTGCACTCTTGCCATAGAAGTTCGTTTTAGGGTAGCAGTAGAATCAACCCTTAAAATATTTCCAAAACTAGCTATAACCGCCCTTAAAATATCAACATCCATTAAATGGACAGGCATCTTAGGCATTAGGATCCAAGCAGGAACTATCGACGATTCAATGTCCACCTGAAAATCCGGCGTCCACTTCAGGATACGCATTGGCTTACTGGTTACAAACCACTGAATATGGGAATACAAGCGAATAAAGTCCTTCTCCCCTGAAAAATTGATCAGAATGTGCTTAGGATCCAAAACTCCAACTGTGTAGTGTGATAGCAAAATACTTAACCGCTAACCTTAACCGACAGAGTATCGGGTCAACGGTAGTATAGTGGTTTCAAGGTCGAATCCACATGGAATAATAGTGAAGTACCAAAGTCGACGTCTAAACTTGGTTCAAGTCAATATTAGGTGAAAAGTATTATAGCTAATGCATAAAATAAAGATTATTCTAACGGATTTATCTAGGTGATTAAAAGGCATAGCCGAACTACGATCCAACAGGTTACTTTTACCCCACAGGAAAGACTTGACAAGGAGTGTGTCTTAACCGACCTACCTATCCAGTTCAGTTTATATGACATCCACGGGTGTCAACTCCTTATTCTTGCATTAAGGTCGAACAACTCTCGCTTAACCCCTATACTAGGCTTATTAACCCTCCCTTTAGAAAGCTAACTCGCCTAACATGGTTGACCGTAATAATGAGCCGCTCGGGAACTCGATAAGAACCTCACATAGGCATAGTCCTAACGTCTAGCTAGGTTGTCAATCTAACAATCAAGGCTATGTCTAGTGATTCTAATACCCGTATCCCACACCTCGCCGCAAAATACATATATAAGCTCGATGTGTGTGTAACGATGAACAAGGTTGTCAATCTCATTCAAAGCTATTAAAACAATCAAAACAAGTTTTAGAACATGAATTCATCATACAAACATTTAATTAAGCGCTACACAACTCCCATCTCATCCCCCTTTGGGATTTTCACCTGTTTTCACATAATTCGGCTACACAACTACTTTAGCTACTCATAATCATACTAACAACGAAGTAATTAAAGGAAATTATACTAAGAACAATAATAAACGAAAGCATAATCATCATAAAAATCAAACCTTGAATATTGAGTAAAGGTACTGCGCTAAAAGTCGAATCTTTGGTGTTGAAACATAAATTTAATCTAATAAAAAGTATGTAGAATCAATAGAATTAATCTATGGAATATAGGGATCAAAGGGTGTTTAAACTACTCAAAAACCGCCCTAAAATCGCCCCTAAGATGCCCAAAGTCGTCCAGGATCGAATAGATATGATATGGGACCGAAAAAGAGGGTTTTTATAGGTTTTTGCCGCATCCCGACCGCGAACGGGCGTCTTAGACAAGGCAAACGCCCGTCTGCCAGAAAAGCCAACACGATGTATGTAAATTTGCTCCATAAACGCTCGTTTGGATCATGTCTTCAGTAAATCAGCAATAACTTCTTGTGTAGAGCTCCGATTTGAACGATTCAAGATGAGTTGGAAATCTCGTTCAATTACCTACAACTCTCATTAAGACAACTCTTCCTGAAAGTGTCTCCAAGTGTGACCAAAATGCCCCTGAAGTGACTGGTTCAGATTTCGTCAATGATTCTTCACTCTTTTCTCCTCCTTGGCCCCAAATCTCGTTCTTTCTCAAGACTCTCTTCCTTATTCTCGAGCTTATACATCAATCTAAGCCTGAAAACAAAGAAACGAACACCAAGGCATAATATGCATTGACAGAAACGTAACGAAATCCACATAAAACACGAGTTTTTAGGACGAAAACGCCTTTAGTCTCGAGACATTCATATAAGTGAATATCGTTCATATCCTACCCATAATAGCCCAAAATAACCATGAATAACTCGTACAAGCAGGTAATCTCATATAAGAAATACACTACAATTTGACTCCCATCAACTACCCCCCACTTAGGTTTTGCTCGTCCTCGAGCAAACAAAGCGACTCTAAAATGTAACATAGAGTCAACATTGTTGTCATACACGGGATCATCATATGCAAAGGGTAAGTGAAAACAACCAGGAAAATGCAATTGAGTCTAATCCTCCCTTATTACAAAAAAGGAATGTGAGTGTGTGCATAGCTTCTCATTCTTTCATCACAGTTAACCGCTTCAGATTATAGATGCATGACTATTATTGTTACACCATAGGCTTATACTTCATAAACATCTCCACTAATCGAGGTCAAATCAAGGCTAACTACGGTCAAGCAAGACTTGCACGGTTGTAATGATAGGTTGGGGACGAGGCTAAACGAAAGGATAAAAGGAATATCAAAAGAGAAAAACAAGTGAGCTTAATCAAAACTTCTTGAAATTGCCTCATAACTCACCTCCTTAGCTTGGCTCAAGCAAGCATTCTCCTTCTTTACTCTCAAATTCCAACATACTTTAATGAAAACTCATCCACCAACGCCACTTTGGAAGAATTAATACATAGCCATCATCAAACATTCTTTGACTCAACTTTTTCCAAACACTTCGTTCCATTTTGTTTTTTGACTGATTTTGATTTTTTTCTTTTTTTTTTTTCATAAACCAAACACCAACACTTTTTCTATCCCTTCTCATTCGTAGTACAAAAGATTTACCAACACCATACTTTGATACACATCTTCACCACCCCACACTTGTGCTAGCAAGTGTGCCCAAAATAAGATTAAAACTCACTCGTAGGGTGCCAAAGAAATGTAGACCACAAATAAAGGCTAAGGGTCAGTAATTATAGGCTAATCAACAAATGGCTACGTTCGGGTGGGGGTCTAACCACCCTACAAAGGCTCAGAGGGGTTTCTGTGGAAATTATGTACATGGTTGGCTATTTGGCTCTAGTTGGGTCAAATAAATGACAGGACCGTCATCCCTTAATCTACCAAGATAGTCCTTTCTATTTCGCCTCGAAGTTAATCATATAAGTTCTAGGTAACAGAATAGACTATGACAACTATAAGCATCACTAATTACCATAACTCATGATATTGAAGCTATTAAGTGCGTGTGTAGTCCATTTTTATAACATGATCACGACTTAACTCGCATGCATTTACTCAGTTGTAAAACACTTAAACTAAGGATATCATGATTCAACATATAACAAAACATCAATCATGAATTTTTTTTTAAAATATAGCCCAAATTCACACGATATAGCAAAAACTAAGACAACAAATCATTCAAGTACATGAAAACATGGCATTAAAATTTATCAACAAAAACAGTGACGCTAAGTCTCCTACCCCCCACTTAAACGAAGCACTGTCCTCAGTGTGTGAGTGAGAAAGGGAAAAAAAAACTTAGCTGAACTGTCGGCAAAGCTCATCCAATGCAATGCAACAACCGCAAATGTATCTCCCAGGGTGCCTGTGCTACAAAGTAAACACAAAGAATTCTCTACAACGAAAGGCCGAAACATTAAGTGTAGGTAACAAAAACATGGAGATGTATATATAAAGAAAATATCGGCTATAGCATGCATGTCAAAAACAAGAATCGGGTGTAAAATATCCTCTCAGGGTCCCAATAAGATCTAAACAAATAAAGCAAAAAGGTGAGTTGCCTCCCACAAGCGCCTGTGTTTTACTTCGTTGGCTCGACCAGATGACGCTTTAAGCAGACTCAAATCACTTAAAACTCAAAAAAACTCAAATAGATACTCATCACATAAGCATCAAAACTTGTCAACCAAAATCTAAACTCAAGAAGACCAATAGCTTAAGAAAAGTGAACAATGCAAGAACCATCGAAATTGAATTGACTAGAAATGTACCTCTTTTTGTCCTCGATGCTACCTCCTCCCAGCCAGAGAATCTTCTTTTATCGGCCAGTCAATCCATCTTCTTCTGAAAATCACCACTCCATAGTCGTTTCCCTTTTTTCGCAATTCCATAAAGTTCATCCACCGGGGGTACACAAACTGGACCGCATAAAATTCATCCACACAGAGTGGACGAGAGTAGTAATCCGGGACCGACATATCAAATATTCCCAACTCCCGATGGCTCTACCAAAGATGGCCTATCAATCTCATCAGGTTTCCTCATACACTCCTTATGGAAATCTCCAATTAGGAGTGATAGAGAAATGGGCGATCCCATATCAATCTCTCGCTCCTCTAACTCTGTCTCATCAAAGAGTGCGCTCAAATCTATCACACACCCCTTCATGTCATTATTTTGTGGTTCATCGGGAGGTTGTGTAATAGACATAAGGTGCACCTCTACCCCAAGTCCTGCAGCTCCTCTTCATCCCAAAGCGTTTCATTACCAAAGACTTTTTGTTCACTCATAACAATGGTCGGCTCCCCTGCGCACTCCACCAAAGTATCAACTTTCATCTCTTCAATCGGGAGTGATGGAGAAATGGGTGATCCCAACTCAAGCTCTTGCTTCTCTGGGTCCGATAGCTCATCATGGTAACCCGAATCATCAACCTCACTCTCCACCTGAACCTCTTCACTATCGGCTTTCTCTGCCTCTTTTTCCATCGCGAGGTCTCTCTTAAGAGCAGCTAACTCTCTTCTCATAGCTTCCAACTCAGTTTGCCTTCTTGCTCTCTCTCTCTTGCCTTATTCACCTTATATGCACAAGCTTCTTTTTCATGCTCTATCTTTCGGTCAGACACCTCATTATAGCAAATTGGATCCTCAATCTCACTCTCCGCCTGAACTCCTTCAATGAGCACCTCATCATCCTTAACCACCTCTATTGCACATGCATGTTCTTCCTGCTCGAACCCCATTATTTCAATCAACTGCACCGCCCTCTCTTGAAGATTTCTTATGGTGGAGTCAGTACTTTTCTTGAACTCTTTCATGTCCCGCAGTTGCTCTTCCATGCTCTTGTTCATTTTCTCTAGTAGCTCAATTTGACTGTCGGTGAAGCTCTCTTGTGGCATGGGAGCAAATTGACCATACTAACTATAATTCATCGGAGGTGGGTAGTAGGCTTTTTGCCAAGATGGATTCTGATCAAACGGCTGATTCTATGCAAAGTTGTCAACAAGCTGAGTGTGAGAACCATAATCATGATAAGCATAAGGTCTCTGATAACCCTCATAATGTTGTGGTTCATTACTTGAATAACCAAAGTTCTGATTCAGGTATGCACTAGGGCTCTGATAGGCCCAAGAATCCTGGTTACTCTGTTGTTGATACTGAGGCTGATGCATATACTGTTGTTGATTATATTGTTCAGGTGCCTGTAGTTGGTAGGATAATTGTTGTTCAGATGAGTAGTATTGATTGGAAAATCCATCCATTAAAGCTCAAACTGCAAGATCTCAGGAAACAACACAAACACAATCAAAGTATCTCGACTCCACCACCACAACAATAGGTGGTGTGACGCTTCAATATACGAACTCCATCAAGAAAAGAAAAGAAAAAAAATAAAAAATAAAAATAAAACGACCTAAGCCCAAGATTTTTGTCAACTTGCAAGATATTCACTATGTAATCGATTCAATCTCCTCGTGGGAGTCTAAGAGGAATTCGCGATGAATATAGTGAGGAGTATTTGATTGTGATACATGCTTTCACTACTCGACATGGATGTTTTAATGTGACCCTCTGTGGCCTTTATATGATATGCGTAGATGTTCTGTTCTTTTACCTTTATGGTTATTTTTCCATCTATTGTGGTCTATGTTGAGTGATTTTTTGTGTTTCGAGTTTACTGATGTGGCATGGCTTCTTTATTTTATATCCCAGTGTATCTGTTGCATACTTTTGGCACGTGGTCCACGTCCCATGCATGTGTTTGCATTGTTTTATGTCTATTTGACTTTAGGTATATGGGATGCGCTTATAAGAAGATGTCACGAGATTCGTTCACGCCTTTTTGCCGGGCTTAAAGCTAAGTCTTCTTTTATTTCATTCACACACTGAGGACAGTATTTCATTCAATGTGTGGGGTGGTAGACTTCGTTTGGTTTGAGTTGTATGTTTAAATATGCCAGTTCAGTAATATACTTAGTCTGTGTCCGTTTTCGAGTCAGATTTTAAAATCTGCCAAGGTTTTAACGTCCGTTTGCATGTTTAAACTTCACATTCTCTTGGTAAACGACTTAGCGAAGTAGTAAATGCTTATAGCAAGATGCTAGGTTTATCTTATAAACGGATGTTCTTTTGCACGTGTAGCTTCAATTTCATGGGCCTTAGGATCTAGTGAACGATTATGGTAGACTTGAGCGCAATTCGACTGCTTAGATCCCATTTTGTAACTTCAAGGCGAAATAGAAGGATTGACCTTGGTAGGACACGGGATGACAGTCCTGGCGCTTCTTTGACACAACCAGAGCCAAATAAGCCAAAATCCCAACATTTTACCCTCGTAAACCCTCTAAGCCTTGATGGGACGGTCTGACCACCGTCCGAAATGAGCCGTTTGGTTACTTAGCCTGTGTTATCCTAACCCTGAGCTTTATTATTGGTCACGTTTGTTTGATTACCCTACGAGTGGACTTAGTTGTTGCTTTAGACACACTTGTTGAAGCAAGTGTGGGGTGGGAGATGGTGCATGTTTCGAGAAGAGGTGGTTAGTACGAGCTAGTATTCTGAAGGAGAGGAGCTCGAGTTATCTATTGATTAGGCCGTTGGTTCGAAAAAGAAAGAAAGTCTGAAGAAAAAAGAAAAAAAAAGGAAAAAATGAAAAGAAAAGAAAAGAAAAGTGAATTGAAAAAATTGAAAAAAATTTGAATAAAGTGTGAATAAAGAAAATCGAAGGCATTTTGGTGTTAGTTGATTTGTTTTGAGAAGAAAGACGTAAGATGATTAGGTTCACTCGTATTTTCTTTTCTCCAGTCCCAAATTTCCTTTCGATAAACCCTGTCCCGAGCTTAACGTTATAACCCTTCAAGTCCTACTGGACCGTGTTTAGCCTTGGTTGGTCCCGATTAGTGGAGATGTTATTAAAATGAGCTCTAGTGTAGTCGCGATAGCTAAGCGTCTATAATCCGAACCGGTGATTTGGTCTATGACTTGGAAGCTACTTTTCACACATACACATTCCGTTTGTCTGATAACGATTTAGTCAAGATGTTTGCATTCACTGTTTTACTTATCTTTTACATTGGAATGTGAGTGTTTTTATACGCGTTTGTGAATTTGATCCCTTGGTCTCTTTTAATGCGCCTAATTTACTCGAGGACGAGCAAAGGCTAAGTGTGGGGTGGTTGATGGGAGTCAACTTCACTGCACTTTTGTATGTGATCTAGCCCCCATTTATCACTTTATTGGCATGTTTTGGGTAGATATAGACCGTTTCGAGAGTAATATCAAGAATTATATGCACGGGGAGTTAAACTATCATATTGATAGTAAACTCCGCCTTTTTGATGATATTTCACTTTTTTCCGAGTACTTTTGTCTTGCGGAATTACGCGTGGTGTTTGTTCGTCTATGTTATTGCAGGACTTAGGTGACTCGAGGACCCGGAAGGCGATGTTTTAGAATGAGAGATATGTTTGTGGTACGAGAATTGAATGAAAGTGGAAGAAAAGCCAAGTTTGGAGTGAAGACAAGCCAGACGGGCGTTTGCTATACTCCAGACGGGCGTCTGCCGTGAAGCTATATCAGACGGGCGTCTGCACATTCCAGACGGGCATCCACAGTATTGGCACTTCATTCAGAAAGTTGGGTTTTCAGCTGGACGGGCGTCCAAATGACCCCCAAACGGGCGTTTGGGTAGGTTCAGCTCGATTCAAGAAAGCTCGTATAAGACAAACGAGCATTCAAGGCAGGCCAGAAGCTCATTCGAATCTCAAGAACCCTAATCAAGAATCAGATTTCAAGGCAGACAGTCGTTTGACATGACTCAGACGGGCGTTTGGCACCGACAGCAGTATTTCTCCATGCCTGTTCGTTAATATTTATTCTGACCTATCTTGGAGGCATTTTCTAATGAAAGTTGTAGGTAATTGAACGAGCTTTCCAATGCATCTTGAATCGTTCAAATCGGAGCTCTACACAGAAAGTTATCACCGATTTACTGAAGACGAGTTGAATGTGCCAAGTTGGTCGGCCCAACAAGGTCAAGGTCGCGATTTTGCCTCTATATAAGTGCGGCTAAACCTAAGAAAACATTATTCTGACTTTTATTGGCGTAGAATGAGTTCGAGGCGGCTTTGGTGCTCAACCCAGCCGCTTCGGCGGTTGTTATGACATGTTGACATCTAAATAGCCGGATTAGAGCTCTGGACTAGGCCCCGTATTTCAATTTCTTAGTTTAGATATTTAAAATAGAGTAGAATACAATATTCGATCGATAGCTTGGTGGAGTTCGTGCCTGGGTTTATTGTATATCTTTTGCTAATTTAGAATTCAAAAGTCGTGATCTGCAATCTTTAGATCTTCATTATTGTGAGTTTTCTGATTTCGATTTGTTTTCTCTCAATATGGTTTTGATTGTGTAGATTATTAGTTTGAAGAAATTTACTCTGGATAAAAGTCTTGATTCAGATCCTTGTGTATGTCGTGAAATAATAAAAGCTTCGATCTTTTGTCTTGTTCATATACTCTTTTCTCTCAATATCTTTTGTCGTTGTGGTATAGTGGTGAGTATTCCTGCCTGTCACGCAGGTGACCCGTGTTCAATCCCCGGAAACGGCACCAAAATTCTTGATAGCAAAATACTTAACCGCTAACCTTAACCGACAGAGTATCGGGTCAACGGTAGTATAGTGGTTTCAAGGTCGAATGCACAGGGAATAATAGTGAAGTACCAAAGTCGACGTCTAAACTTGGTTCAAGTCAATATTAGGTGAAAAGTATTATAGCTAATGCAGAAAATAAAGATTATTCAAACGGATTTATCTAGGTGATTAAAAGGCATAGCCGAACTACGATCCAATAGGTTACTTTTACCCCACAGGAAAGACTTGACAAGGAGTGTGTCTTAACCGACATACCTATCCAATTCATTTTATATGACATCCACGGGTGTCAACTCCTTATTCTTGCGTTTAGGTCTGAACAACTCTCGCTTAACCCCCTATACTAGGCTTATTAACCCTCCCTTTAGAAAGCTAACTCGCCTAACATGGTTGACCAGAATAATGAGCCTCTCGGGAACATGATAAGAACCTCACATAGGCATAGTCGTAACGTCTAGCTAGGTTGTCAATCTAACAATCAAGGCTATATCTAGTGATTCTACTACCCATATCCCACACCTCGCCGCAAAATACATATATAAGCTTGTTGGACTTATTTCTTAGTTTTGATGATGAGTGCCATACTAGCTGTTATAGTGCAAAGGCAAAAAGATGTCTAGATAAAATGTATAGGTTTATTAGAGTTTGATTCATAAATAAGTTTGATCAAACAAGCACTGTAAAAGGTTGCTTGATCGTTTATCGACAGACCGGTCTAGGTCGAGGGTAGATAGGTCGGTGGGCGGTCCGGAACCCGCCGAAGACGTAGGCGAAGGCTGAGGGTTCAAACTCAGTTAATGAAGGCTAAGGGATCAAACTTAGTAATTAAAGTCAAGGATATGGAATCAGATTTTAGGCAAGTCTGTGATGACCTAAACTAATTACATATGCCTTGTGTAGAAGGTCTAAGTTCCACAAGTTGGATGATGTTTGGAACTTGGTTATATTTAAAATGATGTAATCTAACTTCACAAATAAAAGTTAGATAAAAGTAATCAGCTGCATTATATTTTACAGACAAAATAATGATGTTCGACGGAGACGATTGGTATTACGACGGACGATTAACCTGGCGATATATACCTCGATTAACTCAAGATTATTGGAAGATTACATGGATAAGAACAGCCAACTACCTCGACTTATCAAGCAAATCAAAGGCCGAGATTAAAAAGACGTTGGGATGATCCTTATTTTTATCCATTGGATACAAGTCAAAGGGGTGGACGGCACCTTTGTCAAAAAGTAGTCCCGACGTGTGTCGATCCTATGAATAGTGACGAGAATGCGGTGCGGATGGGACAAATACAAGGAACGGTCACATTTGAATTTCAAATTCAAGTCACATGCATTCCTACCTATAAATAGAGGACTTTCAACTCGAAACAAGATGATGAATTTTAGGGATAAACTTGAAGTAACAATACGAGCCGAAAAACACCTGCTTGAACCTACGAGCTTAAGACTGCTCGATCTAGTTATCTTCTTCAAGTGCATTCGTGTTCAAGCCGCATCAAGCATACACACTTGAAGACGCAAGCCGCCGATTACATCATCCTAATCAAGCCGCTTTCAACCGAATCATTTATTTGATTCATTCTTTATTTTATAAAGAACCCGCCGAAGACAAGTGAAGCATCTCGTTAGGTGTGAAAGACTCGTTGGTTTGTGGTGGAGCCGGTGAAGAGGCAATCCTACCCTTCAAGGACCAAGTGGAAGACTCGGAGCAAAGAATCCTACCCGTTCCCGCCAGTTTTCGGTTTGTGAAGCCATAGTTATTGGTGAAGGACAAGCAACCTAGGATTCTTTGTAACGAGATAACTCAAAGATCACTAGTGAATTTCCTCCAACATCACGGGAGAAGAGTGGACGACGGGATTACATCACCCGGAACCACTATAAAATCTCTCTACTTACTTACTTGCATTTACTTTCGCACTTAGTCATTATCCATATCAACTTTCTTGAATCTAGCAACCGAAATCACACACATACACTACGAGTATCTAATACTTAGTAACATATTTAACAACAAGTAACAAGGCTTAATTTTGATATTATTCCGCCGCACAAATTCAGCAAATCGAACTGTCGGTAGACTACGTTTATCGACAGCTGCGAGGTCTCGAGACTCGAAGTATCGACGGTGCCGTTGAAGTTGCGAAATTTGTTAACTCCAAAGTTTTAAGAGTTAAGTTTATTCACCCCCCTCTAAACTTAACTAAAGCCTTTTCAAGGGACCAACAATTGCTCGGAGCGTGTGCTTAGCTTCGTTCCGAAGGAATGTTGATGTGTTCTCTTGACACGATGAGTATAAACGTCGAATGCGAGCATATCTTGCTCGCTACTCATGATGAGATGATGGATGTACTAACCGAAGGACCACCGGAGATTACAAAGGCGAACGAATGGGTGACAACCGAGTACATTCCTAAACCAAAGAGAGAATGGAATGCGAGAAGACGAGAAAAAGAGCAAACCTCAACAACATTGCTATTGATATCATCTACGAACCTTGGATAGCAATATGTACATGAAGGTCAAAGATTGCAAGACTGCAAAGGAACTTTGGGATAAGATTCACTTAATCGTGAAGGCACCGATGCAATAAAGAAGAACAAAATCGGTGTGGCGAAAAAGGTTTCAAAAGTTCAAGATGCTACCTAATGAAACCATTGAGCAAATGGAATCAAGATTCAATGCTATATCGGATGAACTTACCTGCCGAGTGTAAGTTATTCAAAAGAGGAAGTAAACACCAAAATCTTGGAAGCTTTACCTGCAAGAGATGTTTGGAAAATGAAGGTGACCGCAATTGAAGAAATGAGAAAGTTGCATGAAGAAGATACCTTCAAATTGTTCTCGATCTTAAGGCCTATGAATTTAGCAAGAAGCCGGTGCACGAAATCGAAAAGGAAGAGCCAAAGACCACTTTGCATTGGTCTGCTTCACATCATGAAGAAACATCGGGAGGACGGGATGATATGCTAGATGAAATGCAAGAGCAAATTGCCCTACGAGCAAGAAAATCGAATGATGAAGGCCGGAAAGGCCCCTACAAGAAATTTCACAAAGAGGCCTACCGAAAGAAGGAAAGAAGAACCAAAGAAAGATAATGACTATCTATGCTTTCATTGCAAGAAACCGGGACACTTCGGACTGATTGTCCCGAGTTGAAACAAGGCAAGGAACCCGATTATCTTTGCTTCAACCGTAAGAAGCCCGGACATTTTAGACTCGATTGTCCGGACCTACGAAGACCAAGAGTCAACAAAGAAGACATGGCAAGAAGGCTATGGTTGCTTGAAGATGAATCGGGATATGAAGTGGAATCTCGAAAAAGTAAATGAATCGGATGACACAAAGATCGGTTGCTTGATATGGAGGATTATGCTTTGATGGCCAATATGGATGAAACCGAGGAGGTATACAACACCGTATCTATAAACACTCCCGCCGGAAGTGATTGTGAATCAACTTGTGGTTCAAATCCTAGAAATTCGACAACAATGAGACTTTGGATGCCATCCTTAATCAACGAGGATAATACAATCTGGTTATGAGGTTGTGAAGGCCGAAAAGGAGGCTCTTGAGTTAGAAGTTGGAAGATTGAAAGCCGAATTAAGGGTTTTCAAAGGTAAGGAAAAAGAAGTTGGACGAGAATCGGCATAAGTCTGTCGAACATCCAAGCGCCTCGAATCTGCTTTGAACCATCTTGTTCCAATACCGCATACAAATCAGGAAAGGCTTATGGAGATAGAACTGGGCTTGGATTTGGAACTCAGCAATCTAACAAGAGTGGATCCAGTAAGGTTACTGAACCTAGTACCAGAATTGGTCCTAAGTTTGTGCCCGCACTAGATCCATCTCCCGATGAAAAGGCCGAAGCGCAAGAAAAACCCAATGAGAATGCCTCAAGGAAGCAAAATCGAAGTCTCGAAGTCAACGGCTCCTAGTAAAATGAATAAATCTAAAAATAGGATCGCCGTGCCTTCTAAGCTCTGCGATAGCGGACACTGCTACTAAGTCTGCTTGGACCACAGAAGGGAAAGAAACAGAAATATTCCAAGGATAAGAATCCTAAATCCAAAAATGTTGATCATTCAAGGGATACTTATCTCAGGGGGAAAGGTAGATTGTTCCCTGCTAATAATGATTGGAATATTCCTGCATCTAATGCTAGAAACAGTAAGTATAACCATACTACTAGGGTAAAACCTAGGCAATGGAATCAGCAGAGGACTTACACAAGACCTCGGCGAGACTCCATATTACGAGGTCGTTCCTAACAAACAGCACACCTATGGTTATGCAAATGGTTCTAACAACAAGAATCATTTCAAACGGCATTATGTACCAAAAGGCCGTAAAACATATGTGGTTCCTACACAACCTACTTGTTAGAACCTATGGATGTGTGGAATACATGTATGAACCAAAGTATGAACCAAAGTATGACACATTTAGGAGAAGACCTTATGGAAACATACCAAGGGTCATGCTTGCCATCGACCACTATGGACCCAAACAGGTTTGGGTACCTAAAATGCATTAACTTTGTTTTGTAGGGTGTCCGGTACTTTGACAAAGGATGTTCCGGACACATGACAAAGAATAAGCACTTGTCTAACAAACTTTGTGGCAAAAGATGGTCCAAGGGTGAATTTTGGCAAAAAAATACACCTGGATATACAAGAGGATATGGCACACTTATCGAAATGGACTTACAATCAAGAATGTGGCATATGTGGAGGACCGGACTACAACTTGCCGAGCACTTTGGACAATTCGTGATATGGGATACAAGGTCACTTTTGACAAAAACAATTGTATTGTCATTAGTGAGAGAGGTGATCAAGTTGTACTTGCTGGTAGAAGGCAACAAAACATGTATGTTGTGGATTGGTCTACTTGCAGTTCCGAAACACACTGATTGTGCATACCAAATCCGAACTCAATTGGTTATGGCACAAGAAGTTAAATCACTTGAATTTTGATGATATTAATCGGTTGGTGAAAAAGAAGTTAGTGATTGGTTTACACGAGATCACATTCAAGAAGGATGCTATATGTGATGCATGTCGGCAAGGTAAACGAGATAAAGTCAAGTTTCAAGTCAAAGACTAAACAATCAACTAACAGAGTGTTGGAGCTTATGCATATGGATCTTTTTGGACCAATAACTCCAACAAGTGTAACAGAAAGAAATACACCTTAGTAGTTGTGGATGATTTTTCTAGATACACCAGGGTGATATTTATGAACAAGAAAAGTGAGACACTCCAAAGCATGCCTAATCTTTTGAAGAGATTACAAAATGAGAAAAGTTTAACGATCATAAAGATAAGATCGATCGAGTACTTGAATTTCTCAACAAAGTTATAAGAGAATATTGTGAACGAAATGGTGTACTACATCAACTTGTCGTCGTTTGGTACACCTCGGCAAAAAATGGGGTTCTTTGAAAGAAGAAACGAACATTAAAGGAAGCGGGAAGAACAATGATTTGTGAAGCATTGCTACCCGAAAGATATTGGGTCAAGCAAGAAATACAAGATGCTATACACAAAACAACATCGGTAAACAAGAAGCCGCCGAAGACACCCTATGAGGTCCGGAATGGAAGGATACCCAACATATCCTATTTCCATCCATTTGGAAGTAAATGTTTTATTCTAAATCACAAAGTTCATTTGAAAACATTCCAACCTAAATCGATGAAGGCATATTCTTGGGATATTCTTCGGTCGCGAGCATTCGAGTGCCGAACAAGAGGTCACTAAAACATGAAGAAACAATCCATGTTGTGTTTGATGAACCTAAGTTTACTTGGAATGGAAGATGAAGATCATGAACCTCGCTAAGAATCAACAAGTCACTGATCCAGATTGTGTTGAAGTTTTGGAAAGATTCAATGACTTAAAAGTTTCTGATACTGCCCCTGCTGAACACCCTGCTGATAGTGTTACTGATGCAACAACTGGAAGCAATTCAAGGATCTGCTGACCCCCCTGTAGAAGAAGCTACAGCAGACCCTACTGAAGATGATGTTCCTGAAAATCAAAATAACCAAAATCCACAATGGTTAAGGAATCACCCTGCTGAACAAGTTATTGGCAATGTACAGCAAGGTGTGAGGACTAGAAGACAACTGGAAGCTATGTTTATTTGTTTTCTATCTCAAATGGAACCTAAAGTTGTTGAAGAAGCAATTTCAGATCCAGATTGGATAATTGCTATGCAAGAAGAATTAAATGAATTTGAAAGAAATCAAGTTTGGACACTAGTTGAAAGGCCAAGTCATGCAAATATCATTGGTACTAAGTGGGTATACAGAAATAAACTTGATGAATCAGGTACCATTGTGAGAAATAAGGTCAGACTAGTTGCAAAAGGCTATTCTCAAGCAGAAGGAATAGATTTTGATGAAACTTATGCACCTGTTGCAAGATTGGAAGCTATCAGATTATTCCTAGCACATGCTGCTTATAAGAACTTCAAAGTATATCAAATGGATGTCAAGAGTGCATTTTTGAATGGGATCCTAGAGGAGGAAGTGTATGTTCAGCAACCTCCTGGATTTGAAGTTAAAGATCAAGAAGATAAAGTGTATAGACTCAACAAAGCACTTTATGGATTGAAACAAGCACCAAGAGCATGGTATGAAACTCTATCTCAATTCTTGGTAGACAATGGTTTCACAAAAGGCACCATTGACAAGACTCTTTTCAGAATCAGTGAAGGGGACAAGACCTGCGCCGGTACAAATTTATGTGGATGACATAATATTTGGCTCTGAGAATGATTTACTTTGTGAAAAGTTTGCAAATCTAATGAAGAGCAAATTCCAAATGAGTATGATGGGAGAGATGAATTACTTTTTGGGATTGCAAGTTAAACAAGTGAATGATGGAATCTTCATTCATCAAACCAAGTATACCAAGGAGTTGCTGAAGAAGTTTGGTATGGAAAATAGCACTAAGAATTCAACTCCTATGAGTACAAACATCAGATTGGATGAAGATAAAGAAGGCAAAGATGTTGATCAGACATTATACAGAAGGATGATAGGCGATCTCTTGTACCTCAATCGCCACGGACTGATATATCCTTTGCCGTAGGTGTTTGTGCAAGATTTCAATCTAAACCTAAAGAAAGTCATTTAGGTGCGAGTTAAGAGAATTCTCAAGTATCTTAAAGAGACTTTGGGAGTAGGGATATGGTATTCCAAGGAAGGAAGCTTCAAAGTAATATCCTACTCGGATTCTCGGTCATTATCTTGGATGCAAGATTGATAGAAAAAGCACCTCGGGAACCCGTCGGTTAATGGGAAATAGATCGGTCTCCCGGTTTAGCAAGAAACGAAATTCTATTTCAACTTCCACCGCCGAAGCCGAATACATTGCTGCTGGAAGTTGCTGTGCACAAGTACTATGGCTAAGACAACAATTAAGGGATTATGGAATTGAAGAAAGGGAAATTCCAATCATGTGTGACAACACAAGTGCAATTGCAATAACAGAAAATCTTGTTTTGCACTCAAGAACCAAGCACATTGATGTGAGACATCATTTTATAAGAGATCATGTTGAAAAGAAAGATGTGGTGGTTCTATACATCCCTACTGAAGATCAACTTGCTGATATTTTCACTAAACCTCTTGACAGTGAAAGATTTGCTAAATTAAGGACTGAACTTGGAATCATAAAGATTGACTGATATTCAGCAGTGTACTGGAATTCATCAAGGGGATTAGTCTTTGCTATGTTGGGTGAGCTCACTTAGCAGATTAGTCATTGATATCAACAATTCCATGTACTTATATTTGGACAATTGAGCAAATGAGGTTGCCAAGGGGATTGGTCTTTGTCATTTTGGGTGAGCTCACTTGACAGATCAGTCATTGGTATTAAACCTCATCTTGTATTATCAATTGAACAAAACAAGAAGAAAACAAGGATCGACAGAGTACTTTTATCGCCAGACTGCCGAAGCCTACTTATCGCGGATTGCCGAGGGCACCCCGCCGAGGTTTATCCCGCTTGGAGGGAACTTTACTCGGTCAAAGTTATTTAAGTCAAAAAGCGGTTTGGCGGGATATTTATTCTATCTTTTATTACCACAAATCAAACCATCCAACGGTTACAAACGTTATGGAGGAGTAATGGGCCACGTGTCAAGACAACATTTAATCGATTTAATCGTGGTTACCTCAATGTACGTGCTTTGTGACAAACTTCAACTACCCACCGTCTATAAAATCGGTATCGTTATACGAAATTTCTCCACTTGCAATTTCTCGCTTTATCTCTCGCAAAATCTACATCGTGTGAACACGAGATTTGAGAGCAATTTTTCTTCATCTTTTTCTTATTTCAATGGCGGAAAGGATTGAGGTTCAAATCGAATCAAGCCAAAGTGTAAGAGGCTATGTTGTTGATGCAAACGAACGGAGCCGGCCATTAATATAGGTCGAAGAATAAGAAGGTTTGCGGGCACGGAGAACAAACTCAACATCGGATTAGAAACGATATCATACACCAATGTTATTGATTTACGGAAGAATATTGTTATAGAAGAAGGAAGCGAAGCATTCAAAACCACTTGTGAATGGTGAGGAGCTTGTAATCTCCTCCAATCTGCCGAGAGAAGTGTTTGGTTTTGAAGAAGTTGTTGATGGTTCGGTCAATCCCGAAGCTATGGGATTGGACAAGATGGCTTTTGTAGATCGATCAAGACAAATGCAACTATCAAATCGGTACCAGGCATCAATTGCAAAAACATTGGTAATGAATACGATCCGTGAGCAAGCTCATTGCAAAGAACATACTTGGGCTAGTTGGCAGTATGGATACTCTATCAGGACCCAAGATAGAGCTGATGATTATCATTTGTAGAAGCATGAAATTTGATTGGGGTGGTTATTTCATTCATTATATGAAGAAAGTAGCCAAGGAGGACAAATTAAAGAAAAGGAAATCAAAGGCCTTACCCCTAGGTTTGATGGTTCAAACTCTGCTTTGAATCATCTGGAGGTTCCTGATCTTGAACCAATTGACATAAATCAGTCCAGATACAAGAAGGAGATTGATCATGCGATTCCTGGACTAGATGATGATGAAGAGGTTGCTGGAGAGCCTGCTGGTGATAATGATGATGGAGATGACGGTGATGCTGGTGGTGAGCAGGTTCAGCAAACTAAGAAGATATCCATCAAACCTGCTGCACCAAAGAAAACTGCTGGAAAGAGAAAGAGTGGTGATGTTAGGAAGATTACAGAAATCTTGAAATCAAAGAGAACAAGAAAGGAAACAAAGACACGATGCGTCGAGTCCGCCGAGGGTCAAGTGGAAGTTACCGACCCCGCCGTAGCCAAAGAAGAAGCTGTTGTTGAAATTCGACAAAACAACGAAAGAAGATAGTAGAAAGAGAAAATCTACTTGGACATGATGATGATGATGATGAACCCCTATCCAAGAGGATGAAGGAGGTTGCCAAAAAGAAGAAGTATGGCAAAGGAAAAGAATTGAGAATCTTGGAAAAACAAAAAGTCCAAGAAGAGGTGTCGAGTAGAAGAAGAAGAGGTCAAATTGAGGCCGAGCCCTTAACTATTATTCCACCGAGTTGTAATCGGTGATTCCTCACCTAATGAGGTTATTAAGTCTACGGAAGTGAACGGGTTGTTGTTGAGCAATCTGTTGAAGAATCACGACGATCTGCTATACCGAGCCTCGCCGTTGTAGAAGATGTTATTGGTGAATCTACGAAGCCGCACGGTTGTTGTTGAGCAATCTGTTTGAAGAACCACAAAGCAATCTACGAACTCCGCTTGTGGTAGTTGAAGAGGTGATTGAAGACTTGATTGAAGACCACGTAAGTTTGGCAATAGTTCGGGGGAAGAGCAATCTGTCGCTAACCTGGCCGATGAGCATGTCGGTCGGGGGAATCAAGTGTGATACGGATGGAAGTAGTAGGTACAACTACACAATCACGGCAACTCCGCCGACTTTCAAACATCTATAGAAGAGACCATGAGTCTGCTTGTTGGAACCTTTGTAGGTCAACAAGCCACTGAAGCTGCTCCCAGGAGATCTTTCATGCCCTTTGAAAGGCATGTGAAAGAGAGGAAGAAAACTGAAGAATCTGTGGATCCCAAACTTCAGCCAAATTGCTGATTATTTTCAATGGAAGTTTGGTTTCTACAAGAAACAAAAGCCAGCTGCTGAACCTATGACTGATTTTGAGGAATGGGCTTTTAACAATTTGGGAGTGGAGAACTTGCTGGATCTGGTTGATACCACTCTGCTGCAATCCAGACTGATGGATTTATTTGATGAGCAACAGAAGGAGGAAGGTATTAAGTTCAGAGATCCAAGAGATGGAGATGATGATTCTTCCTCATCATCTGACTCAAGGGGAGATTTCCCCTCAGGACCAGGAGAACCCAGTGGGACTGCATTGATAAATGATCCACCTGCACAACATCCACTGGTACTTGTAAGTCCGTCGAGGGCCGCGACGAAGAAATGGATGAGGATCTACAGGATCTCACCATGGATGATCTAGAAGCATTGATCAATGAGGGAATTACATTGAGTGATGGTAGGCTAGTTGATGAATCTGCTACATTTCATGTTGTAGAGCCTATTTGGGACAACTTTGAAGATGAACGATTGTTGATTTGGATCGGGAAAAAGCCGGTGACTTTAGTGAACCAAGTGCTAGTTCGAGGAATCCATTGAATATCAAGATGGATTTGACATTGAAGGCACTCTTACTAAAATCGCCATCATCCCGCATAAGATTGGTCATGCGAAGGTTTTCAAGTGGATAATACCAATATCTTTAATCCACGGGAAATTGAAGAGGAGGTACGGAGTTCTTTGGGGTACAAACGGACTCGGACAAAGGTTGGAACAGGGAGGTACGGGTTCTTTGAGTCTCAAACAAGCACTGGACACGGTTGGAACAAACTTTGGGTTTGGAGGAAACCCCCGCCGTTGCCGAGGCTGCTTTGTAGTGGAGCCTTCGGAGCCAAGACCACCGTAGGGAAGGATAATCGCGAGGCCGCCGGTGTCAATCAAGAAGAACAAATTTCTTGGATTATGACTACGGTGATGAAGAATTTCAAATTTTTGGACAAGAAGAAGTTGTTTGAGGAACTGCACAAGATCCGGTCATGGAAGACATTCTTGGTGCAATGGTTGAGGAAGGACCTCCCCCGCCGGGAGAGATTTGAGTAAAGCAATGGTCATCGGTAGACAACGGTACAATATAGAGTTGAGGAGCCTCTTCGATGGACCTACCGATAGTAGAATGACTAGTGGAGTGCCAATTGAAGTTGTCAATGAGTTAAGAACTGTAAGAAATGACATGCAACAGCTTAAGAACTCAATTGGACAGGCAAGAACAAAGATTTGAAGAACTGATGAAGATGGTAAATGATAACAGACAATCTACTGATACAGTTGCTTCAAACTTTGCATCTACTCAAAATGCCCTGTCCGGCTGTTCAACTGCTGCTGAATCGGATGCACAAATTCCATTTTTTATAGGTCCAAAAATTCTTTCACAAAATAATCCATCCTTATGGAACAACACCAGACCAGACTAGAAGACGGAGGCAAACCGGCTGCAATCTTTTTCTGTCCGTGAAGATCCCACCAGAGCGCCTTCTACTTCAAAAACAGGAGATACTTTTTCTCGAAATATGGACAAATGGAAGTTTAACTCCGAAAGAAGCACTTCATGAAGCCTCGCGGAATTTAATTGAGTAGCACTTTCTCATTAGCTACCTACAGGAAGGATGTAGATCGATCGCCCTAGATAAAAAAGTACATAGAGGTCTCTACAAGTCTATATATTATTTGATTCCGTTCTCCCCGTAAGATCAATATCACAACCTATGAGGTATGAAAGTTTTTATTTCTCTTGTTTCTCTTGACAGTCCTTTAACGTAAATTTCAAGACAGCCAATCAGAAATGTCACTTAATCCCCCGCTCTTAGGGGATGTCCTCAACGACGAGGAACATGTACTCGGGTGTATGCGCCTATTTTAACTTTTTTAATTTCCGGAGTTTTAGCCCCAACTAGGAAAGGGCCGAGAAACTGGAACAATCACAAATACTTTTTGGATTATGGTCAAATAATTCCCTATTCGAACCCGGAGGTTTACAACACAAGAAACTCGTTAATTTGATCAAAAAAATTCTTGTTGTGATTTTGACTAAATATTTATGGATGACTTGACATCTTGAATCAAGTAATCCGGTATATTTTCCACGTTCATAGGAGTTCGTCTAAAAAAACTAGTAAAACAAAAAAATATAAAAAAGAGTTAAAAAAATAAAATAGTATCAAAAATTTAAAGACTAAAGAAATACAGTTTGGACTAGCTTAACAGGTTTAGGACCGGATTCTCCCGCAGTTACGTCACGAAGCACGTCAAGATAGGGCTTGCATCCTAGAGCTTTTACTTGCCGAAAGGTCTTGCGAAGCGCGGTTGCGCGTCAATGGGCCTAGGAGAACCGAGTGCGGTACGTGCCGGGAGTCGACAAGATTTGTTTCGGGCTTGCCTTGAGCGGATACGGCCAAAGGGAAAAGGAATGCTTGTCAAACTCAAGGGCAAGGCTACTTACGATGATGTTTACGTCGGTCCCGTAATAGCTCTCCAAGCTAACAAACCACCGAGAACGTTTCCATGACGAAGGCGACCTCAAACCTCAAAAGGGAAGTACGGATGGTTTCGGCCTCAAAGTCCGGCTACCGGCGAGGCTGCATATGTTCAAATTGCGGTTCCTCGGGCTTTCGTCATACCCGCACGGATACAACCAGCCCGCACGAATACCGGTCGCAAGAAAGAAGGTCACCGTAATCCCTCCCGTGGCCTATGTCTAATCCCTTGCCAAGGTGGTACAATCCGATGTGAATTCGCTTCAACAACGGCATATGTCTCTGCGTCAGTGTCGGCTTACATACCCTGACCTCCATAAAGGGCCTTTCTCTGTCACCGAATCTAGCAACATCAGCGGAGGTACTTCTATATAATAATATAGGATCGGCTTGCTCTAGCTTCCTTGTTATGCGTCCTATTCTCTTAGTCTACTATGCATGGCATGCCTGCTCGTAGCGCCCAGATCTTTCGAGTATGGTAAATTAATAGCAGATTTCCCCCGCTTTGTACCACTTTGAGGACTCTTGCCACCAATTTATAAATAAATGATCTTCTTTGAATGATTTGATACTAGATGTCAGGGGTATCAAAGTTGGAAATAAAGCCAAAGACAAGTCTCTAAAAGACCAACTTCTTTCTATACATGAGAAACTTGCCAAGCTTGCCGAAGCTCCTAAACCCGCTTGAGCCCGCTGCTTGCAACAACCTCGCTATGCCCGATCCCAAACTCACCGAAAGGATCAACGACCGGAGGAGACATTGCAATCTAGGATCACTACCATTGATACTAGAACCGGAACCATGGAAGGCCAATTGCATAGAGTGATTGTATCACGGAGGGTATTCATGGCCTCATCTCTCGTTTTGTTGATGATGTCACTAAGGGGGAAGAGGGCAAATCGAGTACAAAGAAAGGAGGCTGCAAGACTCTTTGCAAAGGAGACCTGCACCTGGCAGAGTTCAACTCACTGATGATCTCCTGTCACAATACAAGAAAGAATTTTATAACAGAAGGAGACCTTACCATGATATGGGATTTCATGAAGGCCTTAACTCTTTCTTGAGTTTGAAATTTTGGGAGGCAAGAGTCGAGCCTTGAGGGCAAATTACGAGAGGAGGCGAGAGGTGGAAGAAGTGGCGAGGGTGATAGGGTGTTGCCTATTACAAAAGCAAAAGACTCACTTAATGAATTCAAGGATCTTTATATGAGATTTGGATTCGAGTGAATGATATCAATCTTGTCCTCGCTGAAGCATGGAATTGGTGGAAACAAGTCAACTCTTATATTGATTTCACACTTATTGAAAATGAATGGATGAGGGACATGATAGAAGAAATTAGAGCCTATCAAGAGCAAGTGAGAAGGCTAGACAAGAAAGAGAGAAGAGACAATTGATCGCTACTTATCATTATTTTATCTTTGCCGATGCTAGACCGTAATACCGTGAACAAATATTTATAATGAGAAATGACTGAATTTGTTCCTTTTTTTTTTTTTATTTTTTTGTTTTGTTGATTAGGTGAGGGTAGTGGCATCATCACCAAAAAGGGGAAATTGTTGGACTTATTTCTTAGTTTTGATGATGAGTGCCATACTAGCTGTTATAGTGCAAAGGCAAAAAGATGTCTAGATAAAATGTATAGGTTTATTAGAGTTTGATTCATAAATAAGTTATGGGATTGGACAAGATGGCTTTTGTAGATCAGATCAAGACAAATGCAACTATCAAATCAGTACCAGGCATCAATTGCAAAAACATTGGTAATGAATACAGTCTGCTGAGCAAGCTCATTGCAAAGAACATACTTGGGCTAGTTGGCAGTATGGATACTCTATCAGGACCCAAGATAGAGCTGATGATTATCATTTGTAGAAGCATGAAATTTGATTGGGGTGGTTATTTCATTCATTATATGAAGAAAGTAGCCAAGGAGGACAAATTAAAGAAAAGGAAATCAAAGGCCTTACCCCTAGGTTTGATGGTTCAAACTCTGCTGAATCATCTGGAGGTTCCTGATCTTGAACCAATTGACATAAATCAGTCCAGATACAAGAAGGAGATTGATCATGCGATTCCTGGACTAGATGATGATGAAGAGGTTGCTGGAGAGCCTGCTGGTGATAATGATGATGGAGATGACGGTGATGCTGGTGGTGAGCAGGTTCAGCAAACTAAGAAGATATCCATCAAACCTGCTGCACCAAAGAAAACTGCTGGAAAGAGAAAGAGTGGTGATGTTAGGAAGATTACAAAAATCTTGAAATCAAAGAGAACAAGAAAGGAAACAAAGACAGATCGCATGAGTCCGCCGAGGGTCAAGTGGAAGTTACCGACCCCGCCGTAGTCGCAAGAAGAACTCTGTTGTTGAAATTCGACAAAACAACGAGAAGAAGATAGTAGAAAGAGAAAATCTACTGGACATGATGATGATGATGATGAACCCCTATCCAAGAGGATGAAGGAGGTTGCCAAAAAGAAGAAGTATGGCAAAGGAAAAGAATTGAGAATCTTGGAAAAACAAAAAGTCCAAGAAGAGGTGTCAGTAGAAGAAGAAGAGGCTGTTGAGGCTGAGCCCTTAACTATTATTCCACCAGTTGTAATCAGTGATTCCTCACCTGATGAGGTTATTAAGTCTACTGGAAGTGAACAGGTTGTTGTTGAGCAATCTGTTGAAGAATCACAGCAGCCTGCTGTACCAGAGCCTGCTGTAGAAGATGTTATTGGTGAATCTCCTGAAGCTGCACAGGTTGTTGTTGAGCAATCTGCTGAAGAACCACAGCAATCTACTGAACCTGCTGGTGGTAGTTGAAGAGGTGATTGAAGACTTGATGAAGACCCTGCAAGTTTGGCAATAGTTCAGGGGGAAGAGCAGTCTGCTGCTAACCCTGCTGATGAGCATGTCGGTCGGGGGGAATCAAGTGTGATACGGATGGAAGTAGTAGGTACAACTACACAATCACGAACCCGCCGACTTTCAAACATCCGTAGAAGAGACCATGAGTCCGCTTGTTGGAACCTTTGGAGGTCAACAAGCCACTGAAGCTGCTCCCAGGAGATCTTTCATGCCCTTTGAAAGGCATGTGAAAGAGAGGAAGAAAACTGAAGAATCTGTGGATCCCAAACTTCAGCAAATTGCTGATTATTTTCAATGGAAGTTTGGTTTCTACAAGAAACAAAAGCCAGCTGCTGAACCTATGACTGATTTTGAGGAATGGGCTTTTAACAATTTGGGAGTGGAGAACTTGCTGGATCTGGTTGATACCACTCTGCTGCAATCCAGACTGATGGATTTATTTGATGAGCAACAGAAGGAGGAAGGTATTAAGTTCAGAGATCCAAGAGATGGAGATGATGATTCTTCCTCATCATTTGACTCAAGGGGAGATTTCCCCTCAGGACCAGGAGAACCCAGTGGGACTGCATTGATAAATGATCCACACCGCACAACACCCACCGGTACGGTAAGTCCGCGAGGGCCGCGGAGATCGAAGAAATGGATGAGGATCTACAGGATCTCACCATGGATGATCTAGAAGCATTGATCAATGAGGGAATTACATTCAGTGATGGTAGGCTAGTTGATGAATCTGCTACATTTCATGTTGTAGAGCCTGCTGGACAACCTGAAGATGAACAGATTGTTGATTTGGATCGGAAAAAGCCGTGACTTTAGTGAACCAAGTGCTAGTTCGAGGAATCCATTGAATATCAAGATGGATTTGACATTGAAGGCACTCTTACTAAAATCGCCATCATCCCGCATAAGATTGGTCATGCGAAGGTTTTCAAGTGGATAATACCAATATCTTTAATCCACAGAAATTGAAGAGGAGGTACAGTTGCTGTCGGGTACAAACAAGACTCCTGGACAAAGGTTGGAACAGGGAGGTACAAAGGTTGCTTTGAGTCTCAAACAAAGACTGGACACAAGTTGGAACAAACTTTGGGTTTGGAGGAAACCCCCGCCGTTGCCGAGGCCGCCGTAGTGGAGCCTTCTCGGAGCCAAGACCACCGTAGGGAAGGATAATCGCGAGGCCGCCGGTGTCAATCAAGAAGAACAAATTACTTGGATTATGACTACGGTGATGAAGAATTTCAAATTTTTGGACAAGAAGAAGTTGCCGAGGAACCCGCACAAGATCCAACATGGAAGACATTCTTGGTGCAATGGTTGAGGAAGGACCTCCCCCGCCGGGAGAGATTTGAGTAAAGCAATGGTCATCGCAGACAACGGCACAATATAGAGTTGAGGAGCCTATCGATGGACCTACCGATAGTAGAATGACTAGTGGAGTGCCAATTGAAGTTGTCAATGAGTTAAGAACTCGTAAGAAATGACATGCAACGCTTAAGAACTCAATTAGACAGCAAGAACAAAGATTTGAAGAACTCGATGAAGATGGTAAATGATAACGGACAATCTACCGATACGCTTGTTGCTTCAAACTTTGCATCTACTCAAAATGCCCCGTCCGTCGTTCAACCGCTTTGAATCGGATGCACAAATTCCATTTTTTGTAGGTCCAAAAATTCTTTCACAAAATAATCCATCCTTATGGAACAACACCAGACCAGACTAGAAGACGGAGGCAAACCGGCTGCAATCTTTTTCTGTCCGTGAAGATCCCACCAGAGCGCCTTCTACTTCAAAAACAGGAGATACTTTTTCTCGAAATATGGACAAATGGAAGTTTAACTCCGAAAGAAGCACTTCATGAAGCCTCGCGGAATTTAATTGAGTAGCACTTTCTCATTAGCTACCTACAGGAAGGATGTAGATCGATCGCCCTAGATAAAAAAGTACATAGAGGTCTCTACAAGTCTATATATTATTTGATTCCGTTCTCCCTGTAAGATCAATATCACAACCTATGAGGTATGAAAGTTTTTATTTCTCTTGTTTCTCTTGACAGTCCTTTAACGTAAATTTCAAGACAGCCAATCAGAAATGTCACTAAATCCCCCGCTCTTAGGGGATGTCCTCAACGACGAGGAACATGTACTCGGGTGTATGCGCCTATTTTAACTTTTTTAATTTCCGGAGTTTTAGCCCCAACTAGGAAAGGGCCAGAGAAACTGGAACAATCACAAATACTTTTTGGATTATGGTCAAATAATTCCCTATTCGAACCCAGGTTTACAACACAAGAAACTCGTTAATTTGATCAAAAAAATTCTTGTTGTGATTTTGACTAAATATTTATGGATGACTTGACATCTTGAATCAAGTAATCCGGTATATTTTCCACGTTCATAGGAGTTCGTCTAAAAAAACTAGTAAAACAAAAAAATATAAAAAAGAGTTAAAAAAATAAAATAGTATCAAAAATTTAAAGACTAAAGAAATACAGTTTGGACTAGCTTAACAGGTTTAGGACCGGATTCTCCCGCAGATTACGTCACGAAGCACGTCAAGATAGGGCTTGCATCCTAGAGCTTTTACTGCCGAAAGGTCTTGCGAAGCGCGGTTGCGGCGTCAATGGGCCTAGGAGAACGAGTGCGGTACATGCCGGGAGTCGACAAGATTTGTTTCGGGCTTGCCTTGAGCGGATACGGCCAAAGGGAAAAGGAATGCTTGTCAAACTCAAGGGCAAGGCTACTTACCGATGATGTTTACGTCGGTCCCGTAATAGCTCTCCAAGCTAACAAACCACCGAGAACGTTTCCATGACGAAGGCGACCTCAAACCTCAAAAGGGAAGTACGGATGGTTTCGGCCTCAAAGTCCGGCTACCGGCGGCCGCATATGTTCAAATTGCGGTTCCTCAGGCTTTCGTCATACCCGCACGAGATACAACCAGCCCCGCACGGTAATACCGGTCGCAAGTAAAGAAGGTCACCGTAATCCCTCCCAGGCCTATGTCTAATCCCTTGCCAAGGTGGTACAATCCGATGTGAATTCTCGCTTCAACAACAAGATATGTCTCTCGCGTCGTGTCGGCTTACATACCCCGACCTCCATAAAGGGCCTTTCTCTCGTCACCGAATCTAGCAACATCGGCGGAGGTACTTCTATATAATAATATAGGATCGGCTTGCTCTAGCTTCCTTGTTATGCGTCCTATTCTCTTAGTCTACTATGCATGGCATGCCTCGCTCGTAGCGCCCGGATCTTTCGAGTATGGTAAATTAATAGCGATTTCCCCCGCTTTGTACCACTTTGAGGACTCTTGCCACCAATTTATAAATAAATGATCTTCTTTGAATGATTTGATACTAGATGTCAGGGGTATCAAAGTTGGAAATAAAGCCAAAGACAAGTCTCTAAAAGACCAACTTCTTTCTATACATGAGAAACTTGACAAGCTTGCTGAAGCTCCTAAACCTGCTGAGCCTGCTGCTGCACAACAACCTGCTATGCCTGATCCCAAACTCACTGAAAGGATCAACAGACTGGAGGAGACATTGCAATCTAGGATCACTACCATTGATACTAGAACTGGAACCATGGAAGGCCAATTGCATAGAGTGATTGTATCACAGGAGGGTATTCATGGCCTCATCTCTCGTTTTGTTGATGATGTCACTAAGGGGGAAGAGGGCAAATCAGCTGCAGCAAAGGAGGCTGCAAGACTCTTTGCAAAGGAGACCTGCACCTGGCAGAGTTCAACTCACTGATGATCTCCTGTCACAATACAAGAAAGAATTTTATAATAGAAGGAGACCTTACCATGATATGGGATTTCATGAAGGCCTTAACTCTTTCTTGAGTTTGAAATTTTGGGAGGCAAGAGTCAGAGCCTTGAGGGCAAATTACAGAGGAGGCAGAGGTGGAAGAAGTGGCAGAGGTGATAGGGTGTTGCCTATTACAAAAGCAAAAGACTCACTTAATGAATTCAAGGATCTTTATATGAGATTTGGATTCGTAGTGAATGATATCAATCTTGTCCCGCTGAAGCATGGAATTGGTGGAAACAAGTCAACTCTTATATTGATTTCACACTTATTGAAAATGAATGGATGAGGGACATGATAGAAGAAATTAGAGCCTATCAAGAGCAAGCCGAGAAGGCTAGACAAGAAAGAGAGAAGAGACAATAGATCGCTACTTATCATTATTTTATCTTTGCCGATGCTAGATCGTAATACCGTGAACAAATATTTATAATGAGAAATGACCGAATTTGTTCTCGTTTTTGTTTTTATCTTTTTGCTTTGCCGATTAGGTGAGGGTAGTGGCATCATCACCAAAAAGGGGGAAATTGTTGGACTTATTTCTTAGTTTTGATGATGAGTGCCATACTAGTCGTTATAGTGCAAAGGCAAAAAGATGTCTAGATAAAATGTATAGGTTTATTAGAGTTTGATTCATAAATAAGTTTGATCAAACAAGCACTGTAAAAGGTTGCCGATCGTTTATCGCCAGATCGGTCTAGGTCGCAGGGTAGATAGGTCGGTGGGCGTCTAGAACCCGCCGAAGACCGAAGACCGAAGACGAAGGCTGAGGGTTCAAACTCAGTTAATGAAGGCTAAGGGATCAAACTTAGTAATTAAAGTCAAGGATATGGAATCAGATTTTAGGCAAGTCTGTGATGACCTAAACTGATTACATATGCCTTGTGTAGAAGGTCTAAGTTCCACAAGTTGGATGATGTTTGGAACTTGGTTATATTTAAAATGATGTAATCTAACTTCACAAATAAAAGTTAGATAAAAGTAATCAGCTGCATTATATTTTACAGACAAAATAATGATGTTCAGCAGACTGATTGGTATTACAACGGATCGATGAACCCGCTCGATATATACCTCGATTAACTCAAGATTATTGGAAGATTACATGGATAAGAACACCAACTACCTCGACTTATCAAGCAAATCAAAGGCTGAGATTAAAAAGACGTTGGGATGATCCTTATTTTTATCCATTGGATACAAGTCAAAGGGGTGGACAGACTGCACTGTCAAAAAGTAGTCCTGACAGTGTCAGTCCTATGAATAGTGACAGAATGCAGTGCAGATGGGACAAATACAAGGAACGGTCACATTTGAATTTCAAATTCAAGTCACATGCATTCCTACCTATAAATAGAGGACTTTCAACTCAGAAACAAGATGATGAATTTTAGGGATAAACTTGAAGTAACAATACTGAGCTGAAAAACACCCTGCTGAACCTACTGAGCTTAAGACTGCTGATCTAGTTATCTTCTTCAAGTGCATTCTGTGTTCAAGCTGCATCAAGCATACACACTTGAAGACTGCAAGCTGTTGATTACATCATCCTAATCAAGCTGCTGCAACTGAATCATTTATTTGATTCATTCTTTATTTTATAAAGAACCCGTCGAAGACAAACGAAAGCATCCGTTAGGTGTGAAAGACTCGTTGGTTTGTGGTGGAGCCGGTGAAGAGGCAATCCTACCCTTCAAGGACCAGTGGAAGACTCAGGAGCAACAATCCTACCTGTTCCCGCTTTCGGTTTGTGAAGCCATAGTTATTGGTGAAGGACAAGCAACCTAGGATTCTTTGTAACGTATAACTCAAAGATCACTAGTGAATTTCCTCCAACATCATAGGAGAAGAGTGGACCGACATGATTACATCACCCGGAACCACTATAAAATCTCTCTACTTACTTACCGCATTTACTTTCGCACTTAGTCATTATCCATATCAACTGCTTGAATCTAGCAACCGAAATCACACACATACACTACCGAGTATCTAATACTTAGTAACATATTTAACAACAAGTAACAAGGCTTAATTTTGATATTATTCCGCCGCACAAATTCAGCAAGGCGAACCGTCGGTAGACTACGTTTATCGACGGCTACGAGGTCTCGACGGACTATCGAAGTATCGCGGCCGCCGAAGTTGCAGAATTTGTTAACTCCAAAGTTTTAAGAGTTAAGTTTATTCACCCCCCCTCTAAACTTAACTAAAGCCTTTTCAAGGGACCAACAAAGCTCGATGTGTGTGTAACAGTGAACAAGGTTGTCAATTTCATTCAAAGCTATTAAAACAATCAAAACAAGTTTTTGAACATGAATTCATCATAGAAACATTTAATTAAGCGCTACACAACTCCCATCTCATCCCCCTTTTGGATTTTCACCCGTTTTCACATAATTCGGCTACACAACTACTTTAGCTACTCATAATCATACTAACAACGAAGTAATTAAAGGAAATTATACTAAGAACAATAATAAACGAAAGCATAATCATCATAAAAATCAAACCTTGAATATTGAGTAAAGGTATGCGCTAAAAGTCGAATCTTTGGTGTTGAAATAGAAATTTAATCTAATAAAAAGTATGTAGAATCAATGGAATTAATCTATGGAATATGGGGATCAAAGGGTGTTTAAACTACTCAAAAACCGCCCTAAAATCGTCCCTAAGATGCCCAAAGTCGTCCAGGATCGAATAGATATGATATGGGACCGAAAAAGAGGGTTTTTATAGGTTTTTGCTGCATCCCAACCGTGAACGGGCGTCTGAGACAAGGCAAACGCCCGTCGGCCAGAAAAGCCAACACGTTGTATGTAAATTTGCTCCGTAAACGCTCGTTTGGATCCTGTCTTCTGTAAATCAGCAATAACTTCTTGTGTAGATCTCCGATTTGAATGATTCAAGATGATTTGGAAAGAACGTTCAATTACCTACAACTTTCATGAAGACAAATCTTCCTGAAAGTGTCTCCAAGTGTGACCAAAATACCCCTGAAGTGACTGGTTCAGATTTCATCAATGACTCTTCACTCTTTTCTCCTCCTTGGCCCCAAATCTCGTTCTTTATCAAGACTCTCTTCCTTATTCTCAAGCTTATACATCAATCTAAGCCTGAAAACAAAGACACGAACACCAAGGCATAATATACATTGACAGAAACGTAACGAAATCCACATAAAACACGAGTTTTTAGGACAAAAACACCTTTAGTCTCGAAACATGCATATAAGTGAATATCATTCATATCCAACCCATAATAGCCCAAAATAACCATGAATAACTCATAAAAGGAGGTAATCTCATATAAGAAATACACTACAATTTGACTCCCATCATAGTGTTCAGAAAAAATTTGCACTTCCAGAAAGTGTTTAATTGCATCTAATGGAGGTTTACCTTGGGAGAATTTTCCAACTAAAGCAAATTTGAAAGGAATAGATAGCTGGTCAATAAGCTCCTGAGAAAATTTAATCGCGATTTCCCCTTTATAAGTAGCAATATCTGGTTTAAGCTCCGGTTTCGCAACTTGACGACGAACGGCTGAAGCATATGAACTTCGCACTTCTTCTTTCTGAGCCATGACATAAATTAAGCAGACAAAAAAGAAAATAAAAGAAATTGGAAAAAAAGCGAGGCAAGAAGAAATGGAAAAAGAAGAACGAGCAAGCAAATCGGAAGGTTTAGTGACTTTGTATGCACAATAAGACATGTTTCAGGAATAGCTGTACTCTAATCTACTACATACAAGTTTTGTTGTCTTCTTCCAGCAAGCACAACTTGTTCTCCCATTTCACTCATGACAATGCAGTAGGCTTTGTCAAAAGTGACTTTGTAAACCATGCCACAGAATTGTCCAGTGCTCAGCAGGTTGTAGTCCAAGCCTACAACATATGCAACATTCTTGATTGTCAATCCTTTCCTCACCAGTGTACCATATCCTCTTGTATATCCTGGTGTGTCCTTGTTTTCAATGTTTACTTCTGGTCAATCTCTTGCCACATAATTTTTCAAACATTGCTTGCTTTTTGTCATATGTCTGGAACATCCACTGTCAAAGTACCAGACACCCTACAAAATAGATTTAATTTGTCTTAGGTACCCAAACCTGTTTGGGTCCATAATGGTCAGTGGTAAGCACAACCATTGGCAAATTTCCATAAGGTCTTCTTTGAAAAGTGTTGCACTTTTGTTCATATATGTATGCTACATTTCCATAGAATCTAACATTTGGTTGTGTAGCCTTCACATATGGTTTCTGGCCTTTTGGTACAAAATGTTGTTTGGAGTGATTCCTATTGTCAGAACCATTGGCATAACCATAAGGTTGCTGTCTGTTAGGAACATCCCTGTATTGTGATCTCTGCTAAGGTCTATGCCGAGTCTTCTGTTGATTCCACTGCTGAGGTGTAGCTCTAGCATTATGGTTATATCTATTGTTTCTAGCATCAGGGGCAGGAATATTCCAATCTTCATCAGTATGGAGCAATCTGCATTTCCCCCTGAGATAAGTATCCCTTGAATGATTAACATTCTTGGGTTTCACATTCTTATCCTTGGAATATTTCTGGTTCTTACCCATTTGTGGTCCAACAGACTTTGTAGCAGGTCTGCTATCAGTAGGTCTAGAGGGTCCAACAGTCCTACCTTTGGATGCACCCTTTTTGTTAGGAGATGCTGTCCCTTTGGACTTATGATTTTGCTTCTTTAAAGTAATCTCAGCAGGCTTCACTGCCTCAGGAACCTTTTGAGGTTTTGGATCTTGTGCAGCTAAAAACTTAGGACCAATTCTAGCACTAGGTTCAGCAGCCTTACTTGATCCACCCTTAGAAGATTGTTGAGTTTCAAATCCAAGGCATGTTCTATCACCATAAAGCTTGCTTAACTTGAATGCCGCAGTGGAACTAGATTGTGCAGCAGACTCAGTTGCCACTACTGGTGCGGTAGACTTACACTGATTCTATTCATAATCATTTTCCTTACCTTTGAATATTCTTAATTCAACACTCAATCTTTGAATTTCTGCTTGAAGTGCTTCTCTTTCAGCCTTCACAATCTCATAACCAGATTGTATTATCCTCAGTTGATTAAGGAGGGCATCCAGAGGTTCTTCACTGTCAAATGATTATTAGCATGTCAATCTTCAGTCCAAAGAGAGTATTAAGACTTCCACTAAATCCAAGAATGTTCTTGGCAATTTTCTTGCTCAGTAGATTGTACTCCAATCTGATATGCTTCATATTGATACTCAGTGTTGATGGTATGGACTTGTGTTGGTCCCTTGAAAAGGCTTTGGTTAAGTTTAGAGGGGGGGTGAATAAACTTAACACTTAAAACTTTTGGAGTTAACAAATTTCGCAACTTCGGCGGTCCTCCGCGATACTTCGCAGTGGTCCGTCGATACCTCGCAGCCTACCGATAAACGGTAGTCTACCGACGGTTGAGTTTGCTGAATTTGTGCGGTGGAATTATATCAAAATTAAGCCTTAATACTTGTTGTTAAATATGATACTAAGTATTAGATACTCGGTAGTGCAAGTGTGTGATTTCGGTTGCTAGATTCGGTAGGTTGATGTGTAAAATAAACTAAGTGCGAATGTAAATGCGAAAGTAAGTAGGCGAGATTTTATAGTGGTTCCGGGTGGTGTAATCTTGTCGTCCACTCTTCTCCCGTGATGTTGGAGGAAATTCACTAGAGATCTTTGATGTAGCTTTTACAAAGATTCCTAAGGTTGCTTGTCCTTCACCAATAACTATGGCTTCACAACCGAAAACTCGGGAACAGTAGGATAGGCGCTCCCGAGTCTTCCACCGGTCCTTGAAGGGTAGGATTGCCTCTTCACCAGCTCCACCACAAACAACGAGTCTTTCACACAACTGTGCTTCATTGTCTTCAGCAGGTTCTTTATAAAATAAAGAATGAATCAAATAAATGATTCAGGTGCAGCAGCTTGATTAAGATGATGTAATTAGTAGCTTGCAGGCTTCAAGTGTGTATACTTGATGTAGCTTGAATGCAGAATACACTAGAAGAATTTCTCTGGATCAGTAGCTTAAAGTTCAGTAAGTTCAGCAGGGTGTTTTTCAGCTCAATAATGTCTCTTCAAAATCTATTAGTTTTCATCAACTTGTTTCTGAGTTGAAAGTCCTCTATTTATAGGCAAGAATGCATGTGACTTGTATTTGAAATTCAAATGTAACCGGTCCTTGTTTTTGTCCCATCTGATTTGCATTCTGTCACTATTCATAGGACTGACACTGTCAGAATTCCTTTTTGACAGTGCAGTCTGTCCACCCTTTGACTTATAACTATTGGATAAAGATCTGAATCATCCCAACGTTATTTTAATCTCAGCCTTTGATTTCTTTGATAAGTCAGAGGTAGTTGGATGTCCTTATCAATGTAATCTTCCAATATAATCTTGAATTAACCGAGGTATATTATCAGCAGGTTCATCAGTCTGCTGAACTGCAATTTGCTGTGTATAAAATACAATGCAGCTGACTTCTTTTATCTAACTTTCATTTGTGAAGTTAGATTACACCTTTTTAATTATAACCAAGTTCCAAACATCATTCAACTTGTGGAACTTAGACCTTCTACACAAGGTATATGTAATCAGTTTAGGTCATCACGGACTTGCCTAAATTCGATTCCATATCCTTGACTTAAATTACTAAGTTTGATCCCTTAGCCTTCGTTACCGAGTTTGAACCCTCGCCTTCGCCTTCAACGGGTTCCGGACTAGTCTACCGACATGTCTACCCTATCGATATGAATCGGTCTGCTGATATAAATCAGCAGCCTTTTACAGTGCTTGTTTGATCAAACCTATTCATAAATCAAACTCTAATAAACCTATACATTTGATCTAGACATCTTTTTGCCTTTGCACTATAACAGCTAGTCTGGCATTCATCATCAAAACATAGAAATAGGTCCAACAATTTCCCCCTTTTTGGTGATGATGCCACTACCCTCACCTAACAGCAAAGCATAAAGATAAAAACAAAAACAGAACAAATATAGTCATCTTTCATTATAAACATTTGTTCAAAGGTATTACAATCTAGAATCAGCAAAAACATAATGCAGTTAAAGTGTGCTGATCTACCGTCTTCTTTCTCTTTCTTGTCTGGCCTTCTCCACTTGTTCTTGATAGGCCCTAATTTCTGCTTTCATATCCCTCATCCACTCATTTTCAATCAGTGTAAAATCAATGTAGGGATTGACATCTTTCCACCATTTCCATGCTTCAGGCAGGAGAAGATTAATTTGATTCACTCTAAATCCAAACTTCATGTAAAGTTCTTTGAATTCATCAAGTGAGTCCTTTGCTTTTGTGATAGGCAAGTTCCTATCACCTCTGCCACCTATTCCACCTCTTCCACCTCTGTAAGTTGCCCTTAAGGCTTTGACTCTTGCTTCCCAAAATTTCAATCCCAAGAAAGAGTTTAGACCTTCATGATATCCATTGTCATGATAAGGTTTCCTCCTGTTATAGTATTCTTTCTTGTATTGTCTGAGGAGATCATCAGTAAGTTGAACTCTGCCAGGTGCAGGCTGTCTGTTCGGTAAAAACGAGTTTTAAATTTATAAACCGAAACACCCCAAGTATAAGGATCGTAGTATAGGATGTTAACGGGTCGTCCTAAGGGAGTGGAATGTTTATCGGATTCAAATATAAATCTATATCAATTATGTCACGATTATAAACTAAACTAAGGCTGAAACTAACTAAAACCTAACCCTAAGAATTAAAACTAAAACAAGAATAAAAACAAGCGAAAATACGAAAACGAAAAGACGGACGAGCGTTCACTAAAGTGAACGAGCGTCCGGAAACTAAACCTAATGGACGGGCGTCTTGCTATTGCGGACGAGCGTCTAACTACGAACTGAAACAGAAAAGTGCAGAAAACAGCAGGAACTTAGGGTTTATTAAACTAGAACTTAAACTAAAGAATAAACTAACGATTCGATTCAAACAATTAAAGGAAAACACAGCGAGGCAACGAATCCACCCATCAACCAACAACCCCAACTAGATGGTGATTAAAAAGACATAGTTTTTAGTAGTGATTTATCACGAATTCAATCAAATATCTTTAATCAAATTCCTAAGGTTTCGTTTGTCTTTTCAAACAAACTAAACATGCAATCAAAACAGGATCACGAGATTGTTTCCAAACTCTTACTCAACTAATCATGCATAATCTCTTATAACACAATTAGATGCATTACTTTGAACGAAAGAGAACTTAAATAAACATACTTTCATAAATTTATTCAAGCATAAATTAAACATAGATCGTTTCATCAAATCTTAATTCAATAAAACTTAAACAATACAAAACATATCCAAAGTAATGAAAAACTATGAAATAAACTCACTAAACTTAAGCATCGAACTCTCTAGTTGGTTTTGCTGTTGATGAGCTTCCTCCGTCGACTCACTGCAAGGCTTTTAGCCAACAATCATGTTGAAGATGATTGTTGGGTTGGAGAAGTTCATCTCTATGGAATTAGGGTTCTGGCCGCAGCTTTTTGGTGTAAAATTGCGATCTCAATGATTTGGTATGAATTAGGGTTAAGAGGCTGCTGCTTTATATAGAGTTTTAAGTCGGTTATGACTAAGTCGGCAACGGACGCTCGTCTGAATATCCGGACGCCCGTCCAGAATGCCTGGAGGCTGAGTAAACGCTCGTTCATCCTCCGTCCGAACTCTCTGAATGTAAAATACGATTATGGACGCTGCATGGACGCCAGTTCACTTCTGGACGCTCGTTCAAGATCAGTAGACGCCCGTTTGAACTGCTGAGGATCGGATCTCTTCATCTTTATCCAATTTCTTCAAGCCAATTCCAACTCTATCTCTTATAATTCGACTTGAGCTTCATTTATCCTCATTATATGCACGAAAATCAACACCTACATGATAAATAAACAATGCAAAAATGTAATAAAATCCAAATAATAATAATTCCATTAAATTAACACTTAAAATCATCAATTTTGCATACAACCCTCTTAAAATCATCTTTACTCAATATTTACACTTAAACCCTTAATTCTCATGTAAATTACGCAAATGTGGGGAAAATAATAATGAAATAAACCTTTAATAATCATATAAATATGGCCTTAACAACACCCCCACACTTAGCTTTTTGTACGTCCTCGGACAAAACAATCAAAACTGTAGCTCAACTTTATAAATAATCCACATAGATCTCTAACTCACGTAACAAAGGATACAACAACTATAGCAAACAATACCATCACAGAGATAGACTCGGTGTAAGTGTGACAAGCCATTCTCAATCTTAACAAGCCTTTCAAAGAAATATCCTTTCAAAAATTCCAATGACTATCCTAGGTATAGACAGTAATAGCTCCACTCAAAGCCTTCCCACGCACTTAGTAGGATAATCCCCACAGCATATCATGCGGTTCTACTGGGTATAAGATCCATGATAACAAAGACTTCACTTTATTTTTATTCATCATTTTTCAAAATTTTCAAATTTGACGCATATCAGAATGAGCTTTTACCCGTCATAGTAGAATAGGATGTTTCGTGATAACACCCTACCTTACTCAAATCATAAGGTAGCTATAAACTGACTATCGTGAGCTATTGGTCATCATAGTGGTATAGGACATACGTGGTATACCCTACCTCACTCCAATCATCGACCAGCTTCCGACAAACGTATTTATTAACAATTACTTACTCACTTTATTCATTCACTATTCCAAGTCATAAGTTACATCTCACTTATCACATTCAAACTTTATGATATTCACAAGACACGGTCTAACTTAGGTGTAACTATACCGACCTTCCTAAGATAAATCACTAAAACAATGAAAGGATATAGTTCAAAAGTCATGCTTCAAAATCAAAGGCTTCCGTGAGTGAAAAACGAAACTATCTCCATAAAAGTAAAACATGCTATAATTATCTCACTAAGTCACATACTATCATCATTAGAAAACTACAACTAGCAAGCATTCAGTTTCAATCATATGCTCGAGATTAACAAAAATTTTAAATTTAGTGGAAAATTTAACATTCACTTTTTACTCATATTTCAAAGGATATAGCATAAAAACATACCCAATTTACCCCCCCACACTTAAATCACATTATGTCCTCAGAATGTGCATAATATAAAATAAAAATAAAAAAACTTAGCTGGTTTCAACAGTGGTTGTCGGATGAAAGTTGGCAGAGGTCAGGCCGGAGCATGAATATACCGCAACAACTCGAATAGACAACACTGGACATAAAAGCTTGTGAACCTGCTCAAAAGTATCTGCCACACTCGACATACCATATAATCTCGGGGTACACGGGGTATATGAGCAACACAAAACACTTACAATGAATGTAGGAGGAATAACCATCAACACATAATCAACTAAAGCATTATTTCTAAAACAATAAAACAAAACCACCTAAGAAAAGGAAACGAACAAAGAAAACTAGGTTGCCTCCTAGGAGCGCTCTTTTAATGTCAATAGCTTGACACAAAGTTCAAGCATCAACCCGGATCGGGCCACTTTGGTTTAACTGCCGCCACCTCAGTATCGGAATTAGAATTACTAGGGCGGAAGTGATTTTCACCACAACAACAAGTCAAGTGTGCAATAAGGTCATTAAACTTTTCTCTCCAAACCACACTGACTCTCTTCTTCTTGTTCTTGCGGATGATAGGCATAGGTGTGCTAACCTGCTCAGGGGTCTCAGGAGAAGGTGCCTCACAGGTAGAGGTAGGAATGTCATCATCTGACTCAAAGAAATAAGATGGAATCTCTTCACAAATCAGGACATCTGTACTCTCATCTCTTCTTTGGAAATAAAGAGTCTCAGGCTTTTCCTTTGGTTGCCCAAAATATTTCTTAAGTCGATGGCCATTCACTTTAAAAGCTTGATTACCATACCCGTTCAAAGTAATTACTCCACTTGGATTAACCTCGAGAATCTCAAATGGACCAGACCATCTAGACTTTAGCTTACCAGGAAACAAATGAAGTCTGGTATTATAGAGTAAAGCCATTTCACCAACTTTGAATCCTCGGTCCTTGATCTTAGCGTCATGGAGCATCTTCGTTCTTTCCTTGCTAAGCTTAGCATTCTCGTACGCACGGAGTCTGAATTCGTCGAGCTCGTTCAATTGTAACAACCGTTTCTCCCCACAGAGCTGGCTATCGAAATTTAAGAATTTAATTGCCCAGAAAGCTCTGTGCTCAAGTTCGACAGGTAAATGACAAGCTTTGCCATAGAACATTTGGAAGGGTGACGTGCCCATCGGGGTCTTGAATGCAGTACGATAAGCCCACAATGCGTCATCCAGCTTAAGACTCCAATTAGATCTATTATTGTTCACGGTCTTCTCCAAAATTCTTTTCAGGCTCCGGTTGCTTACCTCGACTTGGCCACTAGTTTGAGGATGATATGGTGTACCAATCTTATGTTTGACACCATACTTCTCAAGGATCTTGTCAAGCGGCGCATTGCAAAAGTGAGTACCTTCATCACTAATGAGTGCTCTCGGACAGCCAAATCTAGTAAAGATATTCTTTTGCAAGAATTTCTTCACGACTTTATGATCATTAGTTTGAGTAGCTATGGCCTCGACCCACTTTGAAACATAATCCACACATACGAGGATATACTTATTACCACATGAGGATGGAAAGGGTCCCATAAAATCTATGCCCCATACATCGAAAACTTCGCATTCAAGAATGGGCTTAAGTGGCATTTCCATCCGACTACTCTGCCGTCCAGTTCTCTGGCACCTATCACAACCTTTACAAAAGGCTTCTGCATCTTTAAACAGAGTCGGCCAGTAGAATCCAGCTTGAAGGATCTTTGCAACCGTCTTTGGTGTTCCATAGTGACCTCCGGTAGGACCGCTATGGCATTGTTCTAGGATATCCCACTGATCATGCTCAGGAACACACCGTCGAAGAAACCCGTCTTTACAGACTCTGAACAAATAAGGATCTTCCCATACGAGATATTTAAGATCATAAAAGAACTTTTTCTTCTCCTGATACGTCATATCCTCTAAATGACCACTCGCTAAATAGTTGACGTAGTCAGCATACCACGGCCTAACCGTTTCAAGCTTCATCAATTGCTCAGTCGGAAAATCAATGCCTATATCATTGTGATTTTCTGCACCCTCATTTACTAAGCGAGATAAATGATCAGCCACAATATTCTCACTACCTTTCTTATCCTTAATCACAAGGTCAAACTCTTGTAAAATCAGAATCCATCGAAGTAACCTTGGTTTTGCATCTGCTTTATCCATAAGGTAGCGTAAAGCTGCATGGTCGGTCCAAACAACAACTTGAGACCCTAGAAGATAACTTCTAAACTTGTCAATGGCAAAAACAACAGCTAAGAATTCCTTCTCAGTTGTGGTATAATTGCATTGAGCCGGGTTCAAGGTGCGGCTCGCATAATAAATGGGCCTGAACCTTTTATCAACTCTTTGACCTAAGATTGCGCCTACGGCGTAATTAGAGGCATCGCACATCAACTCGAAAGGCTTGGTCCAGTCAGGTGCAACTAAAATAGGGGCACTCGATAAGCTTGTCTTTCAGACAATTGAAAGCTTCTTTGCACTTTGCATCGAACAAGAAATCTACATCTTCTTTCAAGAGATTTGATAAAGGCTTGGCAATCGTAGAAAAGTCTCTAATGAAACGCCGGTAGAAGCCAACATGTCCTAGAAAACCTCGTACCTCTTTCATTGTTTTAGGGTACGTCATCTTTTCAATGGCTTCAACCTTAGCCTTATCAACTTGAATGCCAGCATTGGACACCTTGTGTCCCAAAACTATTCCTTCATCAACTAGAAAATGGCATTTTTCCCAGTTAAGCACCAGATTTTTCTCAACACACCGTTGGAGTACCATATCTAGATTCCTTAAGATTTCATCAAAGCTATCGCCGTAGGCGAGAAGTCATCCATGAAGACCTCCATGCACTTTGCTCCACAAGTCCATCAAAAATGGCCAACATACACCGTTGAAAAGTCGCGGGTGCATTGCATAGACCGAATGGCATTCTACGAAAAGCAAAAGTACCAGATGGACACGTAAACGTGGTCTTCTCTTGGTCATTGGGGTCGATGGCTATCTGGAAGTAACCAGAGTATCCATCGAGAAAACAATAATACTTGTGACCACTCAGTCTTTCAATTAGTTGGTCAATGAAGGGTAAGGGGAAGTGATCTTTTGCGGTGACTTCATTCGCCCTACGGTAGTCGATACAGACTCTGTAGCCAGTCACGAGACGTAGGGCAACTTCCTCCCCTTTTTCATTCTTTTCAACCGTAATACCGCCCTTCTTTGGCACAACTTGAGTAGGGCTGACCCACTCGCTATCGGCGATTGCGTAGATGATTCCCATGTCGAGCCACTTTATAACCTCCTTCTTGACAACCTCTTGCATATGCGGATTCAGCCTTCGCTGAGGTTGTCTTACCTTTTTAGCTCCTTCCTCCGTTCGGATTTTATGCATGCATATGTCTGGGATGATCCCTCGGATATCACCCACTTGCCAACCGAACGCGAGGATGTTTTTCTTAAGCACTTCTATCAGCTGTGCTTCTTGCTCTTGGTCGAGTTTCGAAGAAATGATCAAAGGCAATTTATCTCCATCCTTAAGAAAGATATACTTAAGGTGTTTTGGAAGCGGTTTAAGCTCTAAATCAGTAGGTGGTTGCTCAATACTAGACTTTAATGGGCCACCTTTTTCTTTGTGAGCTTGGAGTGGTTGACAGTAGAACACCTCATCTTCCCGAGGCTCAACCCCAGAAAGGTACTGGATCAAATCATCCATCGGAATCCTCCGATCAACACTTGCTTCCTTTTTCTGGTGATCGATCATTTTTCTTAACTCTTCATCTTTAAGCTCTTCTGCCAGCTCCTCCCAATCATCTACTTCCCAATGAGTAGCTTCTCTCCAAAACTCTACCTCGTCCCAACTACCCATCGTGAGCTTCTTCTTCACCGGGGATGAAGTCTTCCTTACTCGCTTCTTTGAAATCATCGTTTGTTGCTTGGGCATCTCCATGCTTCTAACTCAATAACAGGCCCGTATGAGCGAGTGAAGATGACTCGTCAATGCCTACGGCTTGAAATGAATTAGAAGGTGGTCCGCGATCGGCCGGATCCTCAATGTCCAAGACTTCAAAAACACCTATCTCTCGTCAACTCCTCTCGCTTCTTCAAAGTAGGCATCTTTTTCGTCCTCATAGATAGCTTCGACAAACGATATTTCATCAATTACGGCTCTTTCGGGATGTGTCCCTCGTGCGAAGGTGACGGATGTGTCACCGACTCTAAGAGTAATCGTCCTTTGCGAAGTCGATGAGAGCATTGGAAGTGTCCAAAAAGGTTCGGCCTAGAATTAGAGGCATTTCCTTATCAGGTGGATAATCTAGGATAACCCAGTCGGTAGGGAAGACCAAATGTTCAACTTGAAGGAGAACATTAGCTACACAACCGGCTGCAGTCCGGCTAGATTTATCTACCATCTAAAGAGAAATCGGGCGTTCCCGCATCCTTTTATCTAACCCGAGCTTTTTGCATACGTTTAATGGCATCACATTAATAGAGGCCCCTGAGTCGCATAAGACGTTTTCGAACAAATGGCCTTCGATCTCACAGGAGATTGAAGGTCTGCCAGGGTCACCTCGCTTAACAGCAATTTTCTGTGAAACCATCGCGCAATCCTCGCGTAGCACTTCTTCACCATCCCCCGAAGCTTTCTCTTACTCCCACCAGAATTCTTTAAGATACTTAGAGCATTTAGGCATTTCAGACAATACCTCAGCTAAGGGCATACTCACTTTAGTGTCCCTAAGTATCCTCCTCACTCCAGCATACTGCTTGTCATTAATGAGGGCTTTCTCCTTCCTTTTTGGTGGATAAGGAAGGGCTTTAGCATTCCCAGTAGCTTGATTCTTGATCGCCTCATCCTCCTTATCCTTCCATCTTACGAACTTTTCTTTCTTTTTCTTAGTCAGGGGTACCGCCCCTTGACTTTCCTTTCTTTCCTCGTCATCAGAATTATTTTCATCCTCCGAAGAATTGTCACTAAGCTCCTCATCGTTGCTTTCTTCGGCATGTGATTTCTGATTTCCCCCTCCTGAACTTATGGCGTCAGGAGGGGCTACTCGTTTCCCGACATCTTGCCGGGTCCAGCCTTCTTACCACTTCTCAGAGTTACTTCGTTCAACTCCTCTTCTTGCCCATACTCCCACTGAGGTGTAATGGCAGTGCAAACATTCACATCAGCTTTTGGGTTTCTCTCGGTATAACTCGGGAGTTTACCGTGAGGTCTGCTTGCTTGTTGGTCTGCCATTTGACCAACTTGTCTCTCAATTGCTTTAACACTAGTAGACAGAGTCTTCACCATGTCTACCAGCTCATCGAATTTGTGTTGAGGGACACATGAGGTGGTATGATTATTGTTACGAGTTTGATTCCAGCCACCTTGAGGCCTTTGGGAGTTACGAACCGGCCCTTGATAGTTCGAGTTGAAAGAATTTGAATTTGAAGGGCCGGTGGTAACTTGGCTTGATTGAAGTTTTGTCTTTGAAATCTGAATAGTTCGGTTCGGTTGAAGTTTCGGAAGGGTTGGTTTTGATTATCCATTAAGTTTACTTCTTCCGTCATCTCCGTTCCTACTGCATTCCCGGATCGAAGGTGCGTCGAAGATTGGCCACCGCTTGCTTATCAATTCCATCCGAGCAACCAACGGTTGTGTATCGGGATTGCTTGCGGTACCTTCTTTCTTAACAATATTGGTCTTCTTAGGAGTCGACCACATATTGTTCTTGGCGATGGTCTCGGCCACTCGTAGGCGATCTCATCACCTCCCCCTAAGAAGGATCCATGAGTTTGTGGAGTCAAGATAGTCTCTATTAGGTTGAGAGACACCTCTATAAAACAGTTCCAGCAACTCATGTCTGTCATATCCGTGATTGGGGCATTTCCTCATCAAGGGATTCAATCTCTCCCAAGCTTTGCCAACAGTCTCATCCTCCATCTGCTCAAACGTAGCTATTTCCCGTTTCATCTCCATAATCTTGCCCGGTGAAACCCACTTAAGAGCGAAGGCTCTTTTGACATCATTCCATGTATGGAGAGAATGATGTGCCAACGATTTAAACCACCGACTTGCTTCACCTTTCAAAGCAAAAGGAAATAGCTTTAACTTTACGATATCAGAATCAACACCAGGATAATGGCCTGCTTCACAGATTTGTACGAATGTGGACAAGAAGTCGTGCGGGTCTTCTTGAGCGATGCCATGGAAAGAGCTATTTTGGACTAGTGCAACTACTCCAATTTTAAGGTCGAAATTTACTCCCCCATATCGGGTGGACGAATAGGTCTATGTCCCTCGAGAAAATCTTGATTAAGATATGGAGTGTAGGGGTCCCGGTTCAACCGATTAAGCTTTGGTTTTGGCGGAATTGTTGAAGTTGTTGATTTATGCCGACTTGCCGATTCTCGCCATTCTGCCGCGAGCTTGCATTTGTTGAAGGAGTAAATTTAACTGAGCTTGGGGGTCAGGATTTGGAATTGGTGGATCTTGATCCGCCATTTTGTCCAAATCAGGGAGAAGCCTTCTTCTAAGGATAGATCGTTCAGGCTCAGGATCAAAGATCAGAAGTCCCTTCTTACTTCTCGTTTGCATAAACCAGAAGAAAGGAAAAGGAAGAAATCAACCCTTTTGGGGTTGATTAGAACAGGTTTAGAAAAGATTAGATGGTTTAGAGGGAGAAAAGAGAAGAAAAGAGAAGAAAGAAAAGAAGTGATGATTGAACAGATTGAACTGGCGTCCAGTGTTAGTGGACGTTCGTTCAGAACTGAACGCTCGTTCAGGTGAATGAACGTTCGTTCAGAGGACAGAATTGAGGTGGACGGGCGTTCAAGTTGTTGAACGCTCGTTCAAAAGGTTTTTATTATTATTATTATTATTATATATATATATATATATATTTTTTATTATTTTTTTATTAATATCTTATTTTCGAATTTAGAAAAGGATCTAGAAACAGAAACAAGAAAAGAAACCTACCTACGAAAAATTTAAAACAGAAAAGGCACTAGGACGGTAAAAAAAACGTGTTGAAATCTTCTAGGGCGAAAATGGAGGGGAAAACAGTGGATTTTGACCTCGAAAACGCACTGAACGGCCTACAGCGGTTCACCACGTCGGCGGCGTCGGAACGAGCTTTCCGAATTGGGGTCCTGCGTTCCAAACGGACACTCGAGCCGAAAGTTATGGTCAAAATACTACCGCGTGCCCTAACGACCCCTTTTTGACACAGAAAATTGTCCTAAATAGAATCCGACAACCGTTACCGACTCCCCGGCAACGGCGCCAAAAACTTGTTCGGTAAAAACGAGTTTTAAATTTATAAACCGAAACACCCCAAGTATAAGGATCGTAGTATAGGATGTTAACGGGTCGTCCTAAGGGAGTGGAATGTTTATCGGATTCAAATATAAATCTATATCAATTATGTCACGATTATAAACTAAACTAAGGCTGAAACTAACTAAAACCTAACCCTAAGAATTAAAACTAAAACAAGAATAAAAACAAGCAGAAAATACGAAAACAGAAAGACGGACGAGCGTTCACTAAAGTGAACGAGCGTCTGGAAACTAAACCTAATGGACGGGCGTCTGCTATTGCGGACGAGCGTCTAACTACGAACTGAAACAGAAAAGTGCAGAAAACAGCAGGAACTTAGGGTTTATTAAACTAGAACTTAAACTAAAGAATAAACTAACGATTCGATTCAAACAATTAATGGAAAACACAGCGAGGCAACGAATCCACCCATCAACCAACAACCCCAACTAGATGGTGATTAAAAAGACATAGTTTTTAGTAGTGATTTATCACGAATTCAATAAAATATCTTTAATCAAATTCCTAAGGTTTCGTTTGTCTTTTCAAACAAACTAAACATGCAATCAAAACAGGATCACGAGATTGTTTCCAAACTCTTACTCAACTAATCATGCATAATCTCTTATAACACAATTAGATGCATTACTTTGAACGAAAGAGAACTTAAATAAACATACTTTCATAAATTTATTCAAGCATAAATTAAACATAGATCGTTTCATCAAATCTTAATTCAATAAAACTTAAACAATACAAAATAGATCCAAAGTAATGAAAAACTATGAAATAAACTCACTAAACTTAAGCATCGAACTCTCTAGTTGGTTTTGCTGTTGATGAGCTTCCTCCGTCGACTCACTGCAAGGCTTTTAGCCAACAATCATGTTGAAGATGATTGTTGGGTTGGAGAAGTTCATCTCTATGGAATTAGGGTTCTGGCCGCAGCTTTTTGGTGTAAAATTGCGATCTCAATGATTTGGTATGAATTAGGGTTAAGAGGCTGCTGCTTTATATAGAGTTTTAAGTCGGTTATGACTAAGTCGGCAACGGACGCTCGTCTGAATATCCGGACGCCCGTCCAGAATGCCTGGACGCTGAGTAAATGCTCGTTCATCCTCCGTCTGAACTCTCTGAATGTAAAATACGATTCTGGACGCTGCATGGACGCCGCTCACTTCATTACGCGCTCGTTCAAGATCAGTAGACGCCCGTTTGAACTGCTGAGGATCGGATCTCTTCATCTTTATCCAATTTCTTCAAGCCAATTCCAACTCTATCTCTTATAATTCGACTTGAGCTTCATTTATCCTCATTATATGCACGAAAATCAACACCTACATGATAAATAAACAATGCAAAAATGTAATAAAATCCAAATAATAATAATTCCATTAAATTAACACTTAAAATCATCAATTTTGCATACAACCCTCTTAAAATCATCTTTACTCAATATTTACACTTAAACCCTTAATTCTCATGTAAATTACGCAAATGTGGGGAAAATAATAATGAAATAAACCTTTAATAATCATATAAATATGGCCTTAACACTGTCTGTAAGCATTAGTCTCATCCTCCCATCTTTTCTTTGCAAAGAGTCTTGCAGCCTCTTGTGCTTCTGCTGTTTGGCCCTCTTCCCCCTTAGTGACATCATCAACAAACCGGGACATGAGGCCATGAACACTCTCCTGTGAGATAACCAGATTATTCAGTTGCCCTTCCATAATTTCAGTTCTTGTGTCAACTGCAGTAATCCCGGATTGCAAAGTTTCTTCCGGTAGATTGATCCTCTCGGTAACTTTAGGATCCAATCCAGCAGGTTGAGATGTTCCAGCAGCCTCAGCAGGCTTAGGTGTTTCAGCAAGCTTGTCAAGTTTCTGATGAATGGATATAAGTTGGTCTTTCAGAAACTTCTCTTTTGCAGTATTTCCAACCTTGATTCCCCTCACATCTAGTATCAGATCATTCACAGCATTTTGGGTAGATGTGAAGTTTGAAGCAACTGTACCGGTAGATTGTCTGTTTTCATTCACCATTTTCATCAGTTCTTCAAATCTTTCTTCCTGTCTATCCAGTTGAGTTCTTAACTGTTGCATATCATGCCTCACAGTCCTTAACTCATTCAAAACTTCTACTGGTATCTCACCAGTCATTCTTCCACCAGTAGCCGTATCAACAGGCTCCTCAACATTGTATTGTGGCCTCTGATTGCTCACAACCAATGCCCAACTCTTATCCAATCCAGTAGGATTAGGTCCTTGATATTCTTCCAAGATAGGATCAAGAGCCGGTTCTTCAAAGATAGGAACAAATGCCTGTGGGGGATCAACATCAACATTTTCTTCTTCAGGCATTTGGAACTCCTCATCACTAAAGTCATAGTCCAACAGCTGCTCATCCATATTAACAGCAGTCTGCTGACCATCTTTCCCTTCAGTGGTCTTGTCTCCAGTAGGCTCCACTACAGCAGCCTCTTCAGCAACAGGGGTATCCTCCATACCCAGAATAGGTTCCAACCTTTGTTCAGGTGCTGTTTGAGACACAGCAGCTTGTACCTCCTGTTCCAACCTGTGTCTAGGTGCTGTTTGTAACTCGGCAACCTGTACCTCCTCTTCAGCTCTTTGTGGATGAAATATAGCCTCATTATCCACTTGAAATCCTTCAGCATGACCAATCTTGTGCAGGATGATGGCAGTTTTAGTAAGAATGCCCTCAAAGTCAAATCCATCTTGATATTCAATAGATTCTTCTGAGCTGGCACTAGGTTCACTATAATCAATAACCTTCTCTCCATCCAAATCCTCACTCTGTTTAGCTTCAGTATGTGCAGTAGGATCAACAACATGGAATGTAACAGATTCATCAGCTAGCCTACCAGCACTTAGATTAACTCCTTCATTGATCAATGCCTCCAGATCATCCATGGTGAGATCCTGTAGATCCTCATCAATCTCTCCAGTCTGCTGGCCCTCAGCAGACTTAGCAGTCTCAGTGGGTTCAGCTTCCATGCCATCAATGGCTCCTTGACCAGCAGCTTCAATTGTTGTTTCTTTAGCCACTCCACTGGTCTCCCCAGGAAACATGGGGGAATCATCATCAGAATCTGATGAATCACTGTCTGGTGTGTACTTTGGATCTCTGAACATGATTCCTCCACTTTTCTTTCCTTCATCCAAAAGATCCATCAGCCTGGATTGCAGCATGCTAGTGTCTAACAAATCCAACAGGCTGTCCACACCAAGTTGCTCAAACGCCCATTCTTCAAATCCACTCATCGGATCAGCATCTGGTTTCTGTTTCTTGTAGAATCCAAACTTCCACTGAAAATAGTTTTGCACCTTTTTGAAGTTAGGATCTACTTTGTCCTTTTTGGATGCCTTCTCATATGGCATAGATGGCTTTCTAGTGGCAGGTTCAGCAGCTTGCTGACCTCCAAAAGCTCCCACAAGTAAATTCATTGTTTCTTCAACAGATGCTTCAAAGTCAGTAGGTTGCTGAGGTGGTATATTTGTGCCTACTACTTCCATCTGTACAACACTTGGTTCCCCCTGACTTACATGCTTATCAGCAGGGTTAGCAGCAGACTGCTCTTCCCCCTGAGTTCTTGCAACAATTGCAGGGTCTTCAACCAATTCTTCAATTACCACGGCGGTTCGGGTTCGGTGGTTTGCTTTGTGGGTCTTCGGTAGATACTACGGCGGGCTCGGGGTCGGTAGGCGCTGTATATCTCCAACAGATTGCTCAACAACAACCTGTGCAGCTTCAGTAGACTTAACAACCTCTTCAGGTGAGGAGTCAGTAATTTCCACAGGTTTGATGATAGTCAAGGGCTCAGCCTCAATAGCCTCTTCTTCCTCTTCTACTGATGCTTCTTCTTGGACTCTTTGTGCTTCCAAGTCTTTCAATTCTTTCCCCTTTCCATGTTTCTTTTTGTGGATAATTTCTTTTCTTCTCTTGGAAAGAGGTTCATCATCTTCAGTTCTAGTAGACTTCCTCTTTCTACTAGCTTCCTTCTGTTGTTCCCTCAGAATCTCAACAACAGTTCTTCTTGCAGCAACAGCAGGGTCAGTACCTTCAGATTCAGCTGGACCCTCAGCAGACTCAACAGTCTGTGCTGTTTGCTTCTTTGTCTTCTTAGGCTTTAAGATCTCAGTGATCTTCCTTGTATCTACAGCCTTTCTTTTCTCACTAGTCTTCTTTGGTGCAGCAGATTTAGCAGATTTCTTCTTAGTTTGCTGGACCTGCTCACCACCAGCATCACCATCATCTCCATTACTGTAATCATCATCAGCAGGGTCAACAACATCTTCATCATCATCTAGACCAGGAATAGCATAATCAATTTCCTTCTTGTATCTAGACTGATTAATCTTCTCAGGTTCAAGATCAGGAACCTCCAAGTGATTCAGCAGGGTCTGAACCATTAATCCTAAGGGCAAGGCCTGGGATTTCCTTTTTCCCTCTTTTTCTTCCTTGGCTACCTTCTTCATGTAATGAATGAAGTAACCAGCCCAATCAAATCTCATGCTCCTGCAGATAATCATCATCAACACTATCTTGGGTCCTGATAGAGTGTCCATACTGCCAACCAGTCCAAGTATGTTCTTTGCAATGAGCTTGCTCAGCAGACTGTACTCATTTCCAATATGTCTGCAATTGATGCCTGGAGTGGATTTGGTGGCTGTATTTGTCTTGATTTGATCAACAAAAGCCATCTTGGATAGTCCCATTGCTTCAGGATTTACTGGACCATCCACTACTTCCTCAAATCCAAACACTTCCCTCAGTAGACTAGGGGAAATTTCTATTTCCTCAGCATTCACAATTGTCTTGAATGCTTCAGTCCCTTCTTCCACAACCATGTTCTTCCAGAAATCAATAACATTTGTGTATGATATTGTTTCCAATCTGATATTGAGTTTGTTTTCCAAGCCTGCAAACCTCCTTATTCTTCGACCAATGTTGATGGCCAATTCTGTTTTGTTTGCATCAACAACAAAGCCTCTAACACTTTGGCTTGATTCAATCTGGACATCAATCTTTTCCGCCATTGTTATGAGAAAAATGAGATGAAAAAGATGGATTATAAATCTGTGTTCACACAGTGTAAATACAGAGATATAGCAGATTTTGTAAGTAGAGAAAATCTGCTGAGTGTAGGTCTGTATATATGGACAGACGGTAGTTGTAACTGTCAGTGCACGTACATTGATGTTAACCACGATTAATATGAGTAAATGTTGTCTTGACACGTGGCCCATAACTCCTCCATAACATTTGTAACCGTTGGATCATGGTAACTATGGTAATAAAGGGTAGGATAAATATCCCGCCAAACTGCTTTTTGACTTTAGTAAAGTTTGACTGTGTAACGTTCCATTCAGCAGGGTTGTCCTCAGCAGGGTTGGCTCAGCAGTCTGCTGATAAAGGTGCTTCAGCACGCCTGCTGACAAAGTGACTCTGCTAATCCTTGATTTCTTCTTGTTTTGTTCAATTGATAATACAAGATGAAGTTTAATACCAATGACTGATCTATCAAGTGAGCTCACCCAACATGACAAAGACCAATCCCCTTGGCAACCTCATTTGCTCAATTGTCCAAACATAAGTAGATGGAATTGTTGATACCAATGACTAATCTGCTAAGTGAGCTCACCCAACATAGCAAAGACTAATCCCCTTGGTGAATTCCAGTACATTGCTGATTGTCAGTCAACTTTTATAATTCCAAGTTCAGTCCTTAATTTGGCAAATCTTTCACTATCAAGTGGTTTAGTGAAATATCAGCAAGTTGATTTTCGGTAGGGATATATAGAACCACCACATCTTTCTTTTCAACATGATCTCTTATAAAATGATGTCTCACATCAATGTGCTTGGTTCTTGAGTGCAAAACAGATTTTCTACGTGATTGCAATTGCACTTGTGTTGTCACATATGATTGGAATTTCCTTTTCTTCAATTCCATAATCCCTTAATTGTTGTCTTAGCCATAGTACTTGTGCACAACAACTTCCAGCAGCTATATATTCAGCTTCAGCAGTGGAAGTTGATATTGAATTCTGTTTCTTGCTGAACCAGGAGACCAGTCTACTTCCCATTAACTAACAAGTTCCTGTAGTACTTTTTCTATCAATTTTGCATCCAGCATAATCAGAATCTGAGTAGGATATAACTTTGAAGCTTCCATCCTTGGAATACCATATCCCTACTCCCAAAGTCTCCTTTAGGTACTTGAGAACTCTCTTGACTGCACCTAAATGACTTTCTTTAGGTTTAGATTGAAATCTTGCACAAACACCTACAGCAAAGGATATATCGAGTCTGTGGGCGATAGGTACATCGGTACGCCTATCATCCTTCTGTATAAAGTCTGATCAACATCTTTGCCTTCTTTATCTTCATCCAATCTGATGTTTGTACTCATTGGAGTTGATATCTTAGTGCTGTTTTCCATACCAAACTTCTTCAGCAACTCCTTGGTATACTTGGTTTGATGAATGAAGATTCCATCTTTCATCTGTTTAACTTGCAATCCCAAAAAGTAGTTCATCTCTCCCATCATACTCATTTAGAATTTACTTTTCATTAGATTTGCAAACTTTTCACAAAGTAAATCATTTTCAGAACCAAATATTATGTCATCCACATAAATATGTACCAGCAGGGTGCTGTTCCCTTCACTGATTCTGAAAAGTGTCTTGTCAATGGTGCCTTTTGTAAAACCATTGTCCACCAAGAATTGAGATAGAGTCTCATACAATTCTCTTGGTGCTTGTTTCAATCCATAAAGTGCTTTGTTGAGTCTATACACTTTATCTTCTTGATCTTTAACTTCAAATCCAGGAGGTTGCTGAACATACACTTCATCCTCTAGAATGCCATTCAGAAATGCACTTTTGACATCCATTTGATATACTTTGAAGTTCTTATATGCAAAGGCATGTGCCAAGAATAATCGATAGCTTCAAATCTTGCAACGGTGCATAAGTTTCATCAAAATCTATTCCTTCGCTTGAGAATAGCCTTTAGCAACTAGTCCGGCCTTATTCCTCACAATGGTACCAGATTCATCAAGTTTATTTCTGTATACCCACTTAGTACCAATGATATTTGCATGACTTGACCTTTCAACTAGTGTCCAAACTTGATTTCTTTCAAATTCATTCAATTCTTCTTGCATAGCTATTATCCAATCTGGATCTGAAATAGCTTCTTCAACAACTTTAGGTTCCATTTGAGATAGAAAACAAGTGAACACAGCTTCCAGTTGTCTTCTAGTCCTTACACCTTGCTGTACATTCCCAATAACTTGTTCAGCAGGGTGATTCCTTAACCATTGTGGATTCTGGTTAGTTTGGTTATCAGGAACCTCATCTTCAGTGGGGTCTGCTGTGGCTTCTTCAACAACGGGGGTTCAGCAGATCCTTGAATAGCTTCAGTTGTTGCATCAGTAATGTCACCAATGGGGTGTTCGGCGAGGGCGATATCGAAACTTTTAAGTCATTGAATCTTTCCAAAACTTCAACACAATCTGGATCAGTGACTTGTTGATTCTCAGCAGCTTCACAATCTTCATCTTCCATGCCAGTGAACTTAGGTTCATCAAACACAAGTGGATTGTTTCTTCATGTTTCAGTGACCTCTTGTTCAGTACCCTGAATGCCTTGCTGACAGAAGAATATCCCAAGAAAATCCCTTCATCTGACTTTGGTTGGAATGTTTTCAGATGAACCTTGTGATTTAGGATAAAACACTTGCTTCCAAATGGATGGAAATAGGATATGTTTGGTTTCCTTCCATTCCAAATCTCATAAGGTGTCTTCAGCAGCTTCTTGTTCAATGATGTTCTGTTTTGTGTATAGCATGCTGTATTAACTGCTTCATCCCAATATCTTTCATGTAGCAATGCTTCACATATCATTGTCCTTCCTGCTTCCTTTAAAGTCCTGTTTCTTCTCTCAGCAACCCCATTTTGATGAGGTGTACCAGCAGCAGCAAATTGATGCAGTACACCATTCTGTTCACAGTATTCTCTTATCACTTTGTTGAGAAATTCAGTACCCTGATCTGATCTTATTTTTATTACTGTTAACCTTTCTCATTTTGTAATCTCTTTAAAAGATTAGGCAAGCTTTTGAGTGTTTCACTTTTCTTGTTCATAAATATCACCCAAGTGTACCTTGAATAATCATCCACAACCACTAAGGTGTATTTCTTTCCAGTTACACTTGTTCGAGTTATTGGTCCAAAAAGATCCATATGCATAAGCTCCAACACTCTATTAGTTGATTGTTTAGTTTTTGACTTGAAGCTTGACTTTATCTGTTTACCCCGCTGACATGCATCACATATAGAATCCTTCTTGAATGTGATCTCAGGTAAACCAATCACCAGCTTCTTCTTCACCAACTGTTTGATATCATCAAAGTTTAAGTGATTCAACTTCTTGTGCCATAACCAATTGAGTTCAGACTTGGTATGCACAATCAGGCAGGTTTCTGGAAGTGCAGTAGACCAATCCACAACATACATGTTTTGTTGTCTTCTACCAGCAAGTACAACTTCATCACCTCTTTCACTAATGACAATACAGTTGTTTTTGTCAAAAGTGACCTTGTATCCCATGTCACAAAATTGTCCAGTGCTCAGCAAGTTGTAGTCCAGTCCTTCCACATATGCAACATTCTTGATTGTAAGTCCATTTTTCACAAGTGTGCCATATCCCCTTGTGTATCCAGGTGTATTCTTGTTGCCAAAATTCACCCTTGGACCATCTTTTGCCACAAAGTTTGATAAATAGTGCTTATTCTTTGTCATATGTCTGGAACATCCACTGTCAAAGTACCAGACACCCTACAAAACAAAGTTAATACATTTTAGGTACCCAAACCTGTTTGGGTCCATAGTGGTCAGTGGTAAGCATGAATTTTGGTAAGTTTCCTTAAGGTCTTCTCCTAAAAGTGTCATACTTTGGTTCATACATGTATTCCACACATCCATAAGTTCTTACAGTAGGTTGTGTAGGATTCACATATGTTTTCTGGCCTTTTGGTTTATAATGCTGTTTGAAGTGATTCTTGGTGTTAGAAGCATTAGTATAACCATTTGCTTGCTGTCTGTTAGGAACGTACCCGTAATCTGAGTCCGCCGAGGTCCCTGCTGAGGCCTTTTATAAGTCCTCTGCTGAGTCCTTTGCTGATTCCATTGCTTAGGTTTTACCCTAGCAGCATGGTTATACTCATTGTTTCTATCAGCAGGTGCAGGAATATTCCAATCATCATCAGTAGGGAACAGTCTACCTTTCCCCCTGAGATAAGTATCCCTTGAATGATTAACATTTTTAGATTTGGGTTTCTTATCTTTGGAATATTTCTGACCTTTACCTTTTTGTGGTCCAGCAGACTTGGTAGCAGGTCTAGAAGCTCCAGCAGTCCTATCTTTAGATTTGTTCTTTTTGTTAGGAGATGTTGACCTCTTTGACTTTTGATTTTGCTTCCTTGAAGTATTCTCAGTAGGTTTTACTGCCTCAGCAACCTTACTTGGAGTTGGATCTTGTGCTGGTACAAACTTAGGACCAATTCTGTTGCTAGGTTCAGTAACCTTACCGGATCCACTCTTTTTGGATTGTTGAGTTCCAAATCCAAGCCATGTTTTATCACCATAAGGATTTCCAGATTTGTATGCAGTAGTGTAGCAAGATGGTTCAGCAGATTCAAGGGCTGCTGGATGATCAGCAGGCTTACACTGATTCTGTCCAACATATTTTTCCTTACCTTTGAGAATTCTTAATTCAGCTTTCAATTTTCCAACTTCTAATTCAAGAGCTTCTTTTTCAGCCTTCACGATCTCATAATCAGATTGTATTATCCTCAGTTGATTAAGGATGGCATCCAAAGTCTCATTATTGTCAGAATTTCTAGGATTTGAACCACAAGTTGATTCACAATCACTTCCAGCAGGAGTAGAGATGGATACAGTATTGTATACCTCCTCAGTTTCATCCATATTGGCCATCAAAGCATAATCTTCCATGTCAGCAACCAGTGCTGTGTCATCTGATTCATTTCCTTTTTCAGATTCCACTTCATATCCTGATTCATCTTCAGCAACCATAGCCTTCTTGCCATGTCTTCTTTGTTGACTCTTGGTCTTCAGTAGGTCTGGACAATCAGGTCTAAAGTGTCCAGGCTTCTTGCAGTTGAAGCAAAGATAATCAGGTTCCTTACTTTGTTTTAACTCAAGACATTCAGGTTTGAAGTGTCCTGGTTTCTTGCAATGAAAGCACAGATAGTCATTGTCTTTCTTTGATTCTTATTTCTTTCTTTCAGTAGGCCTTTTTGTGAAGTTCCTTGCAGGGGCCTTTCCTGTCTTCATCATCCTGATTTTCTTGCTTAGGAGGGCAATCTTTTCCTGCATCTCATCCAGCAGATCATCTTGTCCTCCAGATGTTTCTTCTTGATGTGAAGCAGCCAATGCAGTGGTTTTTGGCTCTTCTTTTTCAGTTTCAGGTACAAGCTTTTTGCTAAATTCATAAGCCTTGAGGTCTGAAAACAACTTGAAGGTGTCTTCTTCATGCAACTTTCACATTTCTTCTATTGCAGTCACCTTCATTTTCCAAACATCTTTTGCAGGTAGAGCCTCCAAGATTTTGGTGTTTATTTCTTCTTTTGAATAACTTACACTCAGCAGGGTAAGTTCATCCAGGATTGCATTAAATCTTGATTCCATTTGCTCAATGGTTTCATTTGGCAGCATCTTGAACTTTTGAAACCTCTTTCTGGCCACACTGATTTTATTCTTCTTTATTGCATCAGTGCCTTCACAGATCAAATGTATCTTGTCCTAAAGTTCCTTTGCAGTTTTGCAATCTTTAACCTTCATGTACATATTGCTATCCAAGGTTCTATAAATGATGTCAATAGCAATATTGTTGAGGTTTTCTCTTTTTCTGTCTTCTGCATTCCATTCTCTCTTTGGTTTAGGAATGTACTCAGTTGTATCACCCACTGTTATTGCTTCAGTAATCTCCAGTGGTCCATCAGTTAGTACATCCATCATCTCATCATGAGTTGCAGCAAGGTAAGCCTGCATTCGACGTTTATACTCATCAAATCTATCTAGAGAACACATCAGCATAGTTCTAGCATACCGTGTGTTATCCATGATGCAAGTCTTTGAAAATCAGTAACTTGAAAGAAAGTTTCAAAGAATTTTCACAAGCACAACAAGTAGGATTTCTTCAGAACAGAAGCACTGCTCCGATACCAATTGTTGGTCCCGTGAAATTGCTTTGGTTAAGTTTAGAGGGGGGGGGGGTGAATAAACTTAACACTTAAAACTTTTGGAGTTAACAAATTCTGCAACTTCGGCGGTCCGCGATACTTCGATAGTCGATGATACCTCGCAGCTCGCCGATAAACGGTAGTCTACGACGCTTGATTTTGCTGAATTTGTGCAGCGGAATTATATCAAAATTAAGCCTTAATACTTGTTGTTAAATATGATACTAAGTATTAGATACTCGAAGTGCAAGTGTGTGATTTCGGTTGCTAGAATCGGTAGGTTGATGTGTAAAATAAACTAAGTGCGTAATGTAAATGCGAAAGTATGTAGGCGAGATTTTATAGTGGTTCCGGGTGGTGTAATCCCGTCGTCCACTCTTCTCCCGTGATGTTGGAGGAAATTCACTAGAGATCTTTGATGTAGCTTTTACAAAGATTCCTAAGGTTGCTTGTCCTTCACCAATAACTATGGCTTCACAAACCGAAAACTCGGGAACGGTAGGATAGCCGCTCCTCGAGTCTTCCACTCGGTCCTTGAAGGGTAGGATTGCCTCTTCACCAGCTCCACCACAAACAACAGTCTTTCACACACTGTGCTTCACTGTCTTCAGCAGGTTCTTTATAAAATAAAGATTGAATCAAATAAATGATTCAAGTGCAGCAGCTTGATTAGGATGATGTAATCAGCAGCTTGCAGGCTTCAAGTGTGTATACTTGATGTAGCTTGAATGCAGAATACACTTGAAGAATTTCTCTGGATCAGTAGCTTAAAGTTCAGTAAGTTCAGCAGGGTGTTTTTCAGCTCGGTAATGTCTCTTCAAAATCTATTAGTTTTCATCATCTTGTTTTTGAGTTGAAAGTCCTCTATTTATAGGCAAGAATGCATATGACTTGTATTTGAAATTCAAATGTAACCGTTCCTTGTTTTTGTCCCATCTGATTTGCATTCTGTCACTATTCATAGGACTCGATATCTTCGAATTCCTTTTTGACAAGCAAGGTCACCGTCCACCCTTTGACTTATAACCATTGGATAAAGATCTGAATCATCCAAACGTTCTTTTAATCTCAGCCTTTGATTTCTTTGATAAGTCAGAGGTAGTTGGATGTCCTTATCCATGTAATCTTCCAATATAATCTTGAATTAACCGAGGTATATTATCAGCAGGTTCATCAGTCTGCTAAGATACCTATCAGTCTGCTGAACTGCAATTTGCTGTGTATAAAATACAATGCAGCTGACTTCTTTTATCTAACTTTCATTTGTGAAGTTAGATTACACCTTTTTAATTATAACCAAGTTCCAAACATCATTCAACTTGTGGAACTTAGACCTTCTACACAAGGTATATGTAATCAGTTTAGGTCATCACAGACTTGCCTAAATTCTGATTCCATATCCTTGACTTAAATTACTAAGTTTGATCCCTTAGCCTTCTGTAACTGAGTTTGAACCCTCAGCCTTCAGTCTTCAGTAGGTTCCAGACTAGTCTACTGACCTATCTACCCTACTGATATGAATCAGTCTGCTGATATAAATCAGCAGCCCTTTACAGTGCTTGTTTGATCAAACCTATTCATAAATCAAACTCTAATAAACCTATACATTTGATCTAGACATCTTTTTTCCTTTGCACTATAACAGCTAGTCTGGCACTCATCATCAAAACATAGAAATAAGTCCAACAACTTGTTTGTCTTGATTGAATCAACAAAGTCCAATCTTGCTAGCTGCATAGATTCAGGATTTTTAGGAGCACCATTTCCAGATCCAAATCCGAATACCCCCTCCGTCAGTAGATTTGAGGTAATTTCAATCTGCCGAGCATTTATAGTGGTAGTAAATGCCTATGTATCATTCTTTATCACTATGTTCTTCCAGAAATTAACAACATTGGTGTATGAGATGCTGTCTAATCTCAGATTTAGAACATCATCTAGTCCTTCATATCTCCTTATCCTTCTACTAGTGTTGATGGCTAATTCTGTCTTGTTAGCATCAGTAACAAAGCCTCTAACACTTTGGCTTGTTCCAATATGAAAATCTCCTTTATCCGCCATTGAAGAAATTTGAAAAAGAAGAAGAAAGCTTGCAAATCTGTGTTCACACTGTGTGTTCTCAGAGAAAATCGATCTGAAACTTGTAAGTATCTTCTCTGTGTATGTTTGTATATATAAGGAAAGGTAGTGGGTAGTAACTGTCAAGAAAGTATTGTACACGTACTGTAGCATTTAACCATTATTAAGGTTGGAATAAATGTGATGTTGCCAAGTGTCCCACTAACTTATCCCATAAAGAGTAGTAACCGTTGGACATTGTAACCGCAGTTATAAAGGATAAGAATAATATCCAATTACTGTTGACTTTCATTTAAGTTTGACTGTGTTGTAACGTATGCTCCAGCAGACTTGATCTTCAGCAGAGTTGGCTCAGCAGTCTGCTTACAAAGATGGCTCAGCAGCCTCCTGACAAATTTTTTGCTGACCTTTAAACACACTAGTTTTGTCCAATTGATAATACAAGATCAAGTTTAACACCAATGACTGATCTGTCAAGTGAGCTCACCCAACAGGACAAAGACCAATCCCCTTGGCAACATCATTTGCTCAATTGTCCAAACTTATTTAAGTACATGGAATTGTTTATACCAATGACTAGTCTGCCAAGTGAGCTCACCCAATAGGGCAAAAACTAATCCCCTTGGTGAATTCCAGTACTCTGCTGATCATTAATATATCAGTCAACTTTTATAATGCCATGTTCAGTTCTTAACTTAGAAAATCTTTCACTATCCACTGGTTTTGTAAATATATCAGCAAGTTGATCTTCAGTAGGGATGTAAAGAACCACCACATCTTTCTTCTCAACAAGATCTCTTATAAAATGATGTCTCACATCAATGTGCTTGGTTCTTGAGTGCAAAACAGGATTTTCAGTGATTGCAATTGCACTTGTGTTGTCACACATTATCAGAATTTCTCTTTCTTCAATTCCATAATCCATTAATTGTTGTCTTAACCATAGTATTTGTGCACAGCAGCTTCCAGAAACAATATATTCAAATTTCAAAGAGTGGAAGTTGATATTGAATTCTGTTTCTTGCTGAACCAGGAAACAAGTCTATTTCCCATTAACTGACAGGTTCTTGTGGTGCTTTTTCTATCAATCTTGCATCCAGCATAATCAGAATCTGAGTAGGATATAACTTTGAAACTTCCATCTTTTGAATACCCTATCCCTACTCCCAAGGTCTCTTTTAGATACTTGAGAATCCTTTTGACTGCAGGTAAGTGACATTCCTTTGGTTTAGATTGAAATCTTGCACAAACACCTACATCAAAGGATATATCGGTCTACTGGCAGTGAGGTACAGCAGACTGCCTATCATCCTTCTGTATAGAGTCTGATCAACATCGTTGCCTTCTTTATCTTCATCCAATCTGATGTTAGTACTCATAGGAGTTGATACCTTGGTGCTATTTTCCATACCAAACTTCTTCAGCAACTCCTTGGTATATTTAGTTGAATGAAGTTTCCATCTTTCATTTGTTTGACTTGTAATCCCAAGATGTAGTTCATCTCTCCCATCATACTCATTTGGAACTTGCTTTTCATGAGATTAGCAAACTTTTCACATAGAAATCCATTTTCAGAACCAAATATTATGTCATCAACATAAATCTGTACCAGCAGGGTGTTGTCCCCTTCATTGATTCTGAAAAGAGTCTTGTCAATGGTACCTTTGGTAAAACCATTGTCCACCAAGAATTGAGATAATGTTTCATACCTGCTCTTGGTGCTTGTTTCAATCCATAAAGTGCTTTGTTGAGTCTGCACACTTTATCTTCTTGAACTTTAACTTCAAAACCAGGAGGTTGCTGAACATAAACCTCTTCCTCCAGAATGCCATTCAAGAATGCACTTTTGACATCCATCTGGTATACTTTGAAGTTTTTAAATACAGTACATGCCAAGAATAATCTTATAGCTTCCAATCTTACAACTGGGGCATATGTCTCATCAAAGTATATTCCTTCAACTTGAGAATAGCCCTTTGCCACTAGTCTGGCTTTGTTCCTTACAATGGTACCAGATTCATTCAATTTATTTCTTTATATCCATTTAGTTCCAATTATATTTGCATGACTAGGCCTTTCCACTAGTGCAAAACTTGGTTTCTTTCAAACTCATTCAATTCTTCCTGCATAGCAATTATCCAATCTGGATCATATATTGCTTCTTCAACAACTTTAGGCTCCATTTGGGATAGAAAACAAGTAAACATTGCTTCCAATTGTCTTCTAGTCCTTACACCTTGCTGTATATTGCCAATTACTTGTTCAGCATGGTGGTCCTTCAACCATTGTAAATCTTGATTTGTTTGATTTACAGGAGCTTCATCTTCAGTAGGCTCAATTGTTACTTCAGTAGGGGGTTCAGCAGATCCTTGAATTGCATCTGTTGTTGCATCAGAAGATTTCACCAGCATGTTCTTCAATAGGGGCAGAGTCAAAAACTTTTAAGTCATTTATCTTTTCCAAAACATCAACAAATTCTGGATCAGTAACTTGGAGATTTTCAGCATGTTCATAAACTTCATCTTCCATTCCAGTGAACTTTGGTTCATCAAATACAACATGTATTGATTCTTCATGTTTCAATGTTCTTTTGTTCAGTACCCTGAATGCCTTGCTGACTGAAGAATATCCCAAGAAGATTCCTTCATCTGATTTTGGTTGAAATGTCTTCAATTGCTCCTTATGATTTAAAATAAAACACTTGCTTCCAAATGGATGGAAATATGATATATTTGGTTTTCTTCCATTCCATATCTCATAAGGTGTCTTCAATAGCTTCTTGTTAACTAAGGTCCTATTTTGTGTATAGCATGCTGTATTGATTGCTTCAGCCCAATATCTTTCATGTTGTAATGCTTCACAAATCATAGTCCTCCTCGCTTCTTTCAAGGTCATGTTTCTTCTCTCAGCAACCCCATTTTGCTGAGGTGTACCAACAGCTGCTAATTGATGCAGCACACCATTTTGCACACAATATTCTCTTATGACTTTATTGAGAAACTCAGTACCCTTGTCTGATCTGATCTTCACTACTATCAAACTTTTCTCATTTTGCAATCTTTTTAAAAGTTCAGTCATCTTTTGAAGTGTTTCACTTTTCTTGTTCATGAATACTGCCCAAGTGTATCTTGAATAATCATCCACAACTACCAGAGTGTACTTATTTCATGTTACACTTGTTGGTGTTACGGGTCCAAATAAATCCATGTGCATCAGCTCCAAAACTAATTTTGTTGATTGTTTAGTCTTTGACTTGAAACATGACTTTGTTTGTTTACCTTGCTGACATGCATCACATATAGCATCCTTTTTGAATGTGATTTCAGGCAAACCAATCACCAACTTCTTTTTCACCAATTGATTGATTTCATCAAAATTGAGATGATTCAACTTTTTATGCCACAACCAATTTAGTTCTGATTTGGTATGCACAATCAGGCATGTCTCTGGAACAGCAATAGACCAATCCACAACATACATGTTTTGTTGTCTTCTTCCAGCCAACACAACTTGTTCACCTCTTTCACTGATGACAATACAATTGCCTTTGTCAAAAGTGACCTTGTAGCCCATGTCACAAAATTGTCCAGTACTCAGTAGGTTGTAGTCCAGTCCTTCCACAAATGCAACATTCATGATAGTTAATCCATTCCTCACCAGTGTTCCATACCCTCTGGTGTAACCTGGTGTGTTCATGTTGCCAAAATTCACTCTTGGACCATCCTTTGCCACATAATTTGACAAACAGTGCTTATTCTTTGTCATATGCCTAGAACATCCACTGTCAAAGTACCAGACACCCTACAAAACAATGTTAATGTGTTTTAGGTACCCAAAACTGTTTGGGTCCATAGTGTTAAGTGGAAAGCATGACCCTTGCCAGATTTCCATAAGGTCTCCTTTGAAAAGCATTACATTTTTGTTCATATGTGTACCCTACATTTCCATAAAATCTAACAGTTGGTTGTGTAGGATTCATATATGCTTTCTGGCCTTTTGGTACATAATGCAGTTTGAAGTGATTTCTATTGTTAGAAGCACTAGCATAACAATAAGTTTGTTGTCTCTTAAGAACATCCCTGTAGTATGGAGTCTGTTCAGGGCCCTGCTGAGGTCTTGAGTAAGTCCTCTACAGAGTCCTCTGTTGATTCCATTGCTAAGATTTCACCCAAGAATTATGGTTATGTCTATTGTTTCCAGCAGTAGGGAACAATCTACCTTTCCCCCTGAAATAAGTATCCAAATGATTGACATTTTTAGGTTTAGGATTCTTATCCTTAGAATATTTCTGATTTTTGCGTTTTTGTGGTCTAGCAGACTTGGCAGCAGTTATGCTATCAATAGGTCTAGAAGGTCCAGTAGTCCTGCTCTTAGATTTACCCTTTTTGTTAGGTACAATTGACCTTTTAGGCTTCTGATTTAGCTTCCTTGAAGTCTTCTCAATTGCCTGTACTGCCTCAACAATCCTTTTGGGAGTTGGATCTTGTCCAGGCACAAACTTAGGACCAATTCTGGTACTAGGTTCAGTAACCTTACTGGATCCACTCTTAGTGGATTGTTGAGTTCCAAATCACAGGCCTGTTCTATCACCATAAGGCTTTCCAGATTTCAATGCATTGGTGGAACTAGATTGTTTAGTAGATTCAACATCTATTGAATGTACAGCAGACTTATGTTGATTCTGTTCATAATCTTTTTCCTTTCCTTTGAGAGTTCTTAATTCAGCTTTTAACCTTTGAATTTATACTTGAAAAGCTTCTTTTTCAGCCTTCACAATCTCATAACCAGATTATATTTTCCTCCGTTGATTAAGGATGGCATCCAAAGTTTCTTCATTGTCAGAATTTTTAGGATTTGAACCACAAGTAGATTCACAATCACTTTCAGCAGGAGTATTTATAGATACAGAGTTGTATACCTCCTCAGTCTCATCCATATTTGCCATCAATGCATAATCATCCATATCAGCAACAAGTGCAGTATCATCAGATTCATTTCCTTTTTCTGATTCAACTTCATATCCTGATTCATCATCAGCAACCATTGCTTTCTTGCCAGATCTTCTTTGCTGATTCTTGTTCTTCGGTAGGTTTGGACAATCAGGTCTGAAATGTCCAAGTTTCTTGCAGTTGAAGCACAGATAATCAGGTTCCTTTTTCTGTTTCAAATCAGGACAATCAGGGTTTGAAGTGCCCTGGTTTCTTGCAATGAAAACACAAATAATCATTATCTTTCTTGGATTCTTCCTTTTTCTTTTCACTTGATTTCTTTATGAAGTTCCTTGGAGAACCCCTTCCTGTTTTCATCATTCTGATCTTCTTGCTCAGTAGGGAAATTTGCTCTTGCATCTCATCCAGCAGATCATCTTGACCACCTGATGATTCTTTTTTTTGTGCAGCAGCCAATGCATTATTCTTTGGTTCTTTCTTTTCAGTCTCAGAAACAAGTTTCTTACTGAATTCACATGCCTTGACATCTGAAAACAATTTGAAGGTGTCTTCTTCATGTAGATTCCTGGATTATTCTATGGCAGTAGCCTTCTTCTCCCAAACCTCCTTTGCAGGTAGGGCTTCTAAGATTCTTGTATTGATCTCTTCTTTTGTATATATTACATTCAGCGGGGTGAGTTCATCCATGATAGCATTGAATCTTGACTCCATTTGTTCAATGGTTTTATTTGATTTCATTTTGAAATCTTGGAACTTTCTTTTGGCTACACTGACTTTGTTTTTCTTTATAGAATCAGTGCCTTCACAGATAAATTGTAGTTTTTCCCAAAATTCCTTTGCAGTTTTGCAATCCTTCATTTTCATGTACATATTGCTATCCAAGGTTCTGTAAATGATATTAATAGCAATATTGTTGAGGTTTGCCCTTTTTCTATCTTCAGCACCCCACTCTCTTTTTGGTTTTGGAACATACTGAGTTTCACTGCCCACAGTTATGGCCTTAGTGATCTCCAGTGGTCCATCAGTCAGCACATCCATCATCTCATCATATGTTACAGCTAGATAAGCCTGCATACGACATTTATACTCATCAAAATGATCTAAGGCACAATCAACATAGTCCTAGCATACTGGTTGTTATCCATGATGCAAAGCTTTGAAAATCAGAAACTTGAAAAAGTTTTCAATGTATTTTCACAAGCACAACAAGTAGGATTACTTGAACAGAAGCACTGCTCTGATACCAATTTTTGGTCCCTTGAAAAGGCTTTGGTTAAGTTTAGAAGGGGTGAATAAACTTAACACTTAAAACTTTTGGAGTTAACAAACTCAGCAATGTCGCAGCCCGCCGATCGCTTTCGCAGTCCGCTCGACCTCCCGCAGTAGTACGTTGACTGTTGATATAACTGAATTTGTTGCAGCATAATATATTTAGTTTAAGACTTATTACTTGTTGTTAAAAGAATGATACTAAGTATTAGATACTCAGCAGTTTATGTGTGTGATTCAGTTGCTAGTTTCTGTAGGTTGATGTGATCAGTATACTAAATGCAGAAAGTAAGTAGGCAAATTTTATAGTGGTTCCAGGTGGTGTAATCCTGTCATTCCACTCTTCTCCTGTGATGTTGGAGGAAATTCACTAGAGATCTTTGAGGTTGCAGTTACAAAAATCCCTAAGCTATTTGTCATTCACCAATAACTATGGCTTCACAAACTGAACACTTGAAACATGTAGTGTTGGTCCCTTGAAAAGGCTTTGGTTAAGTTTAGAGGGGGGGGGGGGGGGGGGGTAAATAAACTTAACGCTTAAAACTTTTGGAGTTAACAAACTCAGCAACTTCGAAAGCGGCTCATGGCGATACTTCGCAGTCTGTCGACCTTCATTAGTTTGCTGACTATTGAACTTACTGAATTTATGCAGCGGAAATATATCAAAAATTAAGCCTTATTACTTGTTGTTAAATATGATACCAAGTATTAGATACTCATTAGTGTCTGTGTGTGAATTCAGTTGCGAGATTCAGTAGGTTGATGTATTATATAAACTAAGTGCAGAATGTAAGTGCAGAAAGTAAGTAGGCAGATTTTATAGTGGTTCCAGGTGGTGTAATCCTGTCAGTCCACTCTTCTCCCGTGATGTTGGAGGTAATTCACTAGAGATCTTTGATGTAGTTGTTACAAAGATTCCTATGTTGCTTGTCCTTCACCAATAACTATGGCTTCACAAACTGAACACTTGGAACAGGTAGGATTGCTGCTCCAAAGTCTTCCACTGGTCCTTGAAGGGTAGGATTGCCTCTTCACCAGCTCCACCACAAACAATAGTCTTTCACACCCCAAAGATGCTTCACTGTCTTCAGCATATTCTTATAAAAGAAAGATTGAATCAAGTAAATGATTCAGTTGCAGCAGCTTGATCAGGATGATATGATCAGCAGCTTGCAGTCTTCAAGTGTGTAAACTTGATGCATCTTGAATGCAGATTACACTTGAAGATTTTCGCTGGATCAGTAGCCTTAAGCTCAGTAGGTTTAGCAGGGTGTTTTTCTTGATCAGTAACTTGAAGATCAGGATTCTCTATATTTTTCTCTTAATGTTCATCAACTTTTTCTGAGTTAGAAGTCCTCTATTTATAGGTAGGAATGCTTGTGACTTATATTTGAAATTCAAATATAGCCGTTCCATGTTTTGTCCCATTTGACTTGCTTTCTGTCACTCTTCACAGTCCTGACACAGTCAGACTGATTTTTGACAGAATGCAGTCTGTCCACCCTTTGACTTGTATCCATTGGATAAAGTCCTGAATCATCCCAACATCCTTTTAATCTCAACCATTGATTTGTTTGATAAATCAGAGGTTGTTAGCTGTCCTTATCCTTGTTTTCTTCCAATGTAATCTTGAATAAATCGAGGTATATGTATCAGCAGGTTCATGAGTCTGCTGAGATACATATCAGTAGTCTGAACCATAATTGCTGTGTTTAAAACACAATGCAGCTTACTTCTTTTATCTAACTTTTATTTATGAAGTTAGACTACACCTTTTTGCATATTACTAAGTTCCAATCACCATCCAACTTGTGGATCTTAGACCTTGTACATAAGGTATATGTAATCAGTTTAGGTCATCACAAACTTCCCTAAATTCTGATTCCATATCCTTGACTTTAATTACTAAGTTTGATCCCTTAGCCTTCATTAACTGAGTTTGAGCCCTCAGCCTTCAGTCATCAGCAAGTTCCTGACTAGTCTACTGACCTAGCTACCCTACTGATCTAGACCAGTCTGCTGATATAAGTCAGCTGACCATTACAGTGCTTGTTTGATCAAACCTATACAAAGATCAAAATCTAATAAACCTATACATTTGATCTAGACATCTTTTTGCCTTTGCATTATAACAGCTAGTCTGGCACTCATCACTAAAACTTAAAAATAAGTCCAACAATTTCCCCTTTATTGGTGATGATGCCAATACCCTCTCCTAACAACAAAGCAAAAAGATTAAAAATAAAAACAGAACAAACTTGGTCATTTCTCGTTATAATCATTTGTTCAAAGTTATTACAGTCTAGAATCAGCAAATGATAAAACATATAAAGTGTGTTGATCTACTATCTTCTTTCTCTTTCTTCTCTAGCTTTCTCCACTTGTTCTTGGTAAGCTCTTATCTCTCTGATCTTATCTCTCATCCATTCATTTTCAATCAGAGAGAAGTCAACATGAGGATTCACTTGTTTCCACCAATGCCATGCTTCAGGTGGAGTTAGATTTATCTGATGTACTCTAACTCCTAAACACATGTATACTTCCTTGAATTCATTGAGTGACTCCTTTGCATTTGTGGTAGGAAAACTCCTTTCACCTCTACCACCTCTTCCACCTCTCTTTGAAGCCCTCATGGATTTAACTCTTGCTTCCCAAAATTTTAGTCCAAGAAAGGAATTGAGTCCCTCATGGAAGCCTTTATCATGATAAGGTCTTCTTTTGATGTTGTAGACTCTCTTGTATTCCTTGAGAAGATCATCAGTGAGTAGAAGTCGGCCAGGTGCAGGGTCCCTAAATGCATTAGTATCATCTTCGCATATTTCTTGGCAAAAATTCTAGCAGCCTCTTTTGCTACTGCTGTTTGGCTCTCTTCCCCCTTATTGACATCATCAACAAAACGGGACAGCAGGCCATGCACACTCTCCTGAGTCAACACTAGATTGTTCATCTGACCTTCAATAATCTCAGTTCTAGTGTCAATTGTAGTGATCTTCCTTGCAGTGTTTGCTCCAGTAGGGTGATCCTCTCAGTAAATTTAGGATCTAGTACAGTAGGTTGAGATTCAACAGCAGGTGCAGCAGGTCTTTGTGCCTCAGCAAGGTTATCCAGCTTCTGATGAATAGAGGAAAGTTGATCTTTCAAAAATTTCTCCTTCAGTGTATTGCCCTATTTAATTCCCCTCACATCTTGTGTTAGATCAGCAATGGCATACTGAGTAGATGTGTAGCTTGAAGCAACTGTCTCAGTAGACTTTCTATTGTTATCCACCATGTTCGTCAGTTCTTCAAATCTTTGTTCATGTCTATCAAGTTGACTTCTTAATTGTGTTATGTCACTCCTGACAGCCCTCAACTCATCCAAGACATATGCTGGTACCGCACCAGTCATTCCTCCAGTAGCTCCATCAGCAGGCTCTTCTACATTGTATTATTGCCTCTGACTGCTGATCACCAAGGCATAGCTCATATCCCTTCCAACAGGGTGAGGTCCTTGGTATTCCTCTAAGATATGATCAATAGGAGGTTCTTCAAACACTGGTACAAATGCCTGTTGTGGTTCATCAACCACATGTTCTTCCTCAGGCATTTGAAACTCCTCATCACTGTAGTCATAGTCCAACAGTTGCTCATCCTTATCAACATCAGTAGACTGTTGACCATCTTTTCCTACGGTAGTCTTGTCTCCTTCGGTAGGCTCCACTACAGCAGCCTCTTCAACAACAACAACAGGGGTCTCCTCCAGACCCAAATTTGGTTCCAACCTTTGTGCAGGTGCTGTTTGTACCTCAGCAGCCTGTACCTCCTGTTCCAACCTGTGTCCAGGTGCTTTGTTTGATCCTCAACAAACTGTACCTCCAATTCTTTCCTTGGTTCTGGTGCAATTTGTGCCACAATGACTTGATCAGGGAATATATCCATATTTTCCTTTTGAAATTCCCCAATGTCATCAATCCTTCTCAGAAAATTTGCAGTTTTGGTTAGGGTGTTCTCAGTGTCAACCAGTCTTGATATTGAATGGAATCCTCAGAACTGACATTGGGTTCACTGTGGTCAGTAACCCTCTCATCATCCAAATCCACATTCTGCTGATCCTCAGGTTGTTCAGTAGGTTCAACAACAAATGAAGTATCTATCTCTCCAACCATCCTGTTTGCACCAATGTCTATGCCCTCATTGATTTTTGCCTCCAGTTCATCCATGGTGAGATTTTCCAGATTCTCATCCATTTGTCCAGTTTGCTGTCTTTCAGTAGACTGACCAGCATCAGTGGACTACTCCACTCTTGGTTCATTAATCATTGCAGTCCCACTGGTTTCTCCTGGACCTGATGGATGATCACCTTCAGAATCAGAAGATGATGAGTCATCACTATCACCTCTTGGATCCCTGAACTTGATACCCTCCTCCTTATGTTGTTCATCAAATAAATCCATCAATCTTGATTGCTGTAAGGTGGTATCAACCACATCCAGCAAACTTTCCACTCCTAATTTCTCAAAAGCCCATTCTTCAAAATCTGTCATTGGTTCTGCAGCTGGCTTTTGTCTCTTATAGAAACCAAACTTCCATTGGAAGTAATCAGCAACCAGTAGGAGTTTAGGGTCAACAAACTCTTCTTTCCTTTTCTTCTCATGCCTCTCAAATGGCATGGTTGGCTTCCTGGGAGCTTTTTCAGTACCTTGCTGACCTCCAAAGGTCTCAACAAGTAAGTTCAAAGTTTCTTCCACATATGCTTCTAGGTCAGTAGGTTGCTCAGGTTGTACATTTGTTCCTACTACCTCTATATGTACCACACTTGGTTCCCCCTGACTTATATGCTCATCAGCAGGGTTAGCAGCAGACAGCTCTTCCCCCTAAACTATTGCAGGACTTGCAGGGTTTTCTATCAACTTTTCAACTTCCACAGCAGGTGTAGACTCAGTTGTTTGTTGTGGTTCTTCTACAGGTTGCTCAACAACAACTTGTGCAGTTTCAATAGGCTCAGCAGCCTTTGCAGGTGAGGATTCAACAGTTTCTACAGCAGGCTCAGGGTTAGTAGTCTGCTGTGACTCTCCAGCAGGTTTCTCAGAAACAACCTCTACATCCTCAGAAGGCTTGATAATAGTTAAGGGCTCAGCCTCAATAGCCTATCCTTCTTCTTCTTCTTCTTCTTCTTCTTGTTCTCTTTGAGCTTCCAAAACTCTTAATTGCTTCCCTTTGCCATGTTTCTTCTTTTTGGCAATTTCTTTCATTCTCTTGGAAAGATCTTCCTTTTCAATTTCAGCAGCTTTCCTCTTCCTTGTGATTTTATTTAAATCAATAACTTCAATAGACTGCTTCTTAGTCTTCTTAGGCTTTAACATCTCTGTTATTTTTCTTGTATCAGCAGCCTTTCTTTTCTCAGTAATCTTCTTTGGTGCAGCAGCCTTGAGAGTTTTCTTAACCCTTTGCTTGACCTGCTCACCACCAGCATCACCATCATCTCCACCATCATCACTATCAGCAATCTCATACACACCTTTTTCATCATCATCCAGACCAGGGATAGGATAGTCAATTTCTTTCTTGTATCTGGATTTATTTATCTTTTCAGGTGCAACATTAGCAATTTCCAAATGATTCAGCAGGGCCTGAACCATTAATCCTAAGGGTAAGGCCTTGGATTTCCTTGTCCCATCTTTTTCTTCTTTTGCAACCTTTTTCATGTAGTGGATGAAGTATCCAGCCCAATCAAACTTCATACTTCTGCAAATAATCATCAACAGTTCTATTTTGGGTCCTGATAGTGTATCCATGCTTCCAATGAGCCCTAAGATATTCTTTGCAATAATCTTGCTCAGCAGGTTGTACTCATAACCAATGTGTTTCACATTAATACCTAAACTTGATTTGATGGCATCATTGGTTTTGATTTTGTCAACAAAATCCATCTTTGACAATCCCATTTCCTCAGGATTTGTTGGAGCATCTATTACTTCTGCAAAACCAAAAAATTCCCTCAGCAGGTTTGAGGAAACTTCAATCTCCTGGGCATTTACTGTTTTGGTGAATGCCTCTCTTCCTTCTCTTATCACAATATTCCTCCAGAAGCTAACAACATTAGTGTATGATATTGTTTCCAATCTTATATTGAGTACATTTTCCAGACCTTCATATCTTCTTATTCTTCGACCAATATTGATGGCTAACTCTGTCTTGTTAGCATCAACAACAAAGCCTCTCACACTTTGACTTGTTTTGATTTGAACATCATCCTAATATGCCATGATAAATGAAAAAGATGAAGAAGAGAGTGTTTGAATCTGTGTTCACACAGTGTATATGCAGAGAGAATCGATCTGAGATTTTGTAAGTAGCCTTTGTGTATAGGTCTGTATATATATAGACAGATGTGGTTGAGAACTGTCAGAGCACGTACTGTGCATTAACCATGATTAAAAATGAATGAATGCTATTTTGACACGTGGCCCATTACTTCTCCATAACGTTTGTAACCGTTAGATCGTGTTAACTATGGTTATAAATGATAGAATAAATATCCCACCATTTACTTTTTGACTTTTATAAGTTTGACTGAGTAACGTTTCATTCAGTAGCCTTGTCATTAGCAGGGTTGGCTCAGCAGCCTGCTGACAAATATGCCTCAGTAGCCTGCTGACAATGTAACTCTGCTGATCTTTGATTCCTTCTTGTTTTGTTCAATTGATAATACAAGATGAAGTTTAATACCAATGACTGGTCTGTCAAGTGAGCTCACCCAACATGACGAAGACCAATCCCCTTGGCAACTTCATTTGCTCAATTGTCCAAAAATAAGTACATGGAATTGTTGATACCAATGACTAATCTGCTAAGTGAGCTCACCCAACATAGCAAAGACTAATCCCCTTGGTGAATTCCAGTACATTGCTGATTTTCAGTCAACTTTAATAATTCCAAGTTCAGTCCTTAATTTAGCAAATTTTTCACTATGCAATGGTTTAGTGAAGATATCAGCAAGTTGATCTTTAGTAGGGACATAAAAAACCACCACATCTTTCTTTTCAACATGATCTCTTATAAATGATGTCTCACATCAATATGCTTGGTTCTTGGGTGCAAAACAGGATTTTCTGTGATTGCAATTGCACTTGTGTTGTCACACATTATAGGAATTTCTCTTTCTTCAATTCCATAATCCTTTAATTGTTGTCTTAACCAAAGTATTTGTGCACAACAACTTCCAGCATCAATGTATTCAGCTTCAGTAGTAGAAGTTGATATTGAATTTTGTTTCTTGCTAACCAGGAAACCAGTCTATTTCCCATTAATTGACAGGTTCCTATGGTGCTTTTTCTATCAATTTTGCATCCAGCATAGTCAGAATCTGAGTAGGATATAACTTTGAAGCTTCAATCTTTTGAATACCATATCCCTACTCCCAATGTCTCTTTTAGATACTTGAGAACTCTTTTGACTGCACCTAAATGACTTTCTTTAGGTTTTGATTGAAATCTTGCACAAACACCTACAGCAAAGGATATATCGTCTGCTGGCAGTGAGGTATAGCAGACTGCCTATCATCCTTCTGTATAAGGTCTGATCAACATCTTTGCATTCCTTATCTTCATTCAATCTGATGTTTGTACTCATAAGAGTTGATACCTTGGTGCTGTTTTCCATACCAAATTTCTTCAGCAGCTCTTTGGTATACTTCATTTGATGGATGAAGATTCCATCTTTCATCTGTTTGACTTGCAATCCCAAAAAGTAGTTCATTTCTCCCATCATACTCATTTGGAATTTACTTTTCATCAGATTTGCAAACTTCTCACACAGCAATTCATTTTCAGAACCAAATATTATGTCATCAACATAAATTTGTACCAGCAGGGTGTTGTTCCCTTCATTGATTCTGAAAAGAGTCTTATCAATGGTGCCTTTTGTAAAACCATTGTACACCAAGAATTGAGATAAAGTCTCATACCATGCTCTTGGTGCTTGTTTCAAACCATAAAGTGCTTTGTTGAGTCTATACACTTTATTTTCTTGATCTTTAACTTCAAAACCAGGAGGTTGCTGAACATACACTTCCTCCTCTAGAATGCCATTTAAGAATTCACTCTTAACATCCATTTGATATACTTTGAAGTTTTTATAAGCAGCATGTGCCAGGAATAATCTGATAGCTTCCAATCTTGCAACAGGGGCATATGTCTCATCAAAATCTATTCCTTCTTCTTGAGAATATCCTTTTGCCACTAGTCTGGCCTTATTCCTTACAATGGTACCAGATTCATCCAATTTGTTTTTGTATACCGATTTTGTACCAATTATATTTGCATGACTAGGCCTTTCCACTAGTGTCCAGACTTGATTTCTTTCAAATTCATTCAATTCTTCTTGCATAGCAATTATCCAATCTGGATCTGAAATTGCTTTTTCAACAACTTTAGGTTCCACTTGAGATAGAAAACAGGTAAACATTGCTTCTAATTGTCTTCTAGTCCTCACACATTGCTGTGTATTGCCAATGACTTGTTCAGCAGGGTGATCCCTTAACCATTGTGGATTTTGGTTAGATTGATTCTCAGGAACCTCATCTTTAGTAGGGTCTATTGTTTCTTGAACATGGGGTTCAGCAGATCCTTGAACTGCTTCAGTTGTTGCATCAGTAGTATTACCAGCAGTGTGTTCAACAGGGGCAGAATCAGAAACCTTTAAGTCATTAAACCTTTCCAAAACTTCAACACAATCTGGATCAGTGGCTTGTAGATTCTCAGCAGGTTCACAAGCTTCACCTTCCATGCCAGTGAACTTAGGTTCATCAAACACAACATGGATTGTCTCCTTATGTTTCAGTGACCTCTTGTTCAGTACCCTGAATGCTTTGCCGACAGAAGAGTATCCCAAGAAAATTCCTTCATCTGATTTTGGTTGGAATGTCTTCAAATGTTCCTTATGATTCAAGATAAAACACTTTCTTCCAAATGGATGGAAATGGGATATATTAGGTGTTCTTCCATTCCAAATCTCATAAGGTGTTTTCAGCAGCTTCTTGTTCACTGAGGTTCTGTTTTGTGTATAGCATGTTGTATTAACTGCTTCAGCCCAATATCTTTCAGGTAGAAATGCTTCACAAATCATAGTTCTTCCTGCTTCCTTTAGAGTTCTATTTCTTCTTTCAGCAACCCCATTTTGCTGAGGTGTACCAGCAGAAACAAGTTGATGTAGTACACCATTCTGTTCACAATATTCTCTTATAACTTTATTGAGAAATTCAGTACCCTTGTATGATCTGATCTATACTACTGTCAAACTTTTCTCATTCTGTAATCTCTTCAAAAGTTCAGGCATCTTTTGAAGTGTTTCACTCTTCTTGTTCATAAATATTACCCAAGTGTACCTTGAATAATCATCCACAACTACCAAAGTGTATTTGTTTCCTGTTACACTTGTTGGTGTTACTGGTCCAAAAAGATCCATATGCATCAGCTCCAAGACTCTTTTAGTTGATTGCTTAGTTTTTGATTTGAAGCTTGATTTTGTCGTTTACCTTGCTGACAGGCATCACATATAGCATCCTTTTTGAATGTGATCTCAGGTAAACCAATAACCAGTTTCTTCTTCACCAATTGATTGATATCATCAAAGTATAAATGATTCATCTTCTTATGCCATAACCAATTAAATTCTGACTTAGTATGCACAATCAGGCATGTCTCTGGAATAGCAGTAGACCAATCCACAACGTACATGTTTTGTTGTATTTTTCCTGCTAACACAACTTGATCACCTCTTTCACAAATGACAATACAATTGCATTTGTCAAAAGTGACTTTGTATCCCATGTCACAAAATTGTCCAGTGCCCAGCAAGTTGTAGTCCAGTCCATCCATATATGCTACATTCCTGATTGTTAATCCATTCCTCACAAGTGTGCCATATCCTCTTGTGTATCCAGGTGTGTTCTTGTTTCCAAAATTCACTCTAGGACCATCATTTGCCACAAAATTTGACAAACAGTGCTTATTCTTTGTCATATGTCTGGAACATCCACTGTCAAAATACCAGACACCCTACAAAACAAAGTTAATACATTTTAGGTACCAAACCTGTTTGGGCCCATAATGGCCAGTGGTAAGCATTACCCTTGGCAAATTTCCATAAGGTCTTCTTTGAAAAGTGTCATACTTTGGTTCATACATGTATTCCACACATCCATAAGTTCTAACAGTTGGTTGTGTAGGATTCACATATGTTTTTTGGCCTTTTGGTTTGTAATTCTGTTTAAAGTGATTTCTGTTGTTAGAAGCATTAGTATAACCATTGGTTTGCTGTCTGTTAGGAACAACCCTGTAATATGGAGTCTGCTGAGGTCCCTGCTAAGGCCTTTTATAAGTCCTCTGCTGATCCCTCTGCTGATTCCATTGCTTAGGTTTTACCCTAGCAGCATGGTTATACTTGCTGTTTCTAGCAGTAGGTGCAGGAATATTCCAATCATCATCAGTAGGGAACAATCTACCTTTCCCCCTGAGATAAGTATCTCTAGAATGATTAACATTTTTGGGTTTAGGATACTTATCCTTGGAATATTTCTGGTTTTTCCCTTTTTTTTGGTCCAGCAGACTTTGTAGCAGGTCTACTATCAGTAGGTCTAGAAGGCACATCAGTTCTATTTTGAGATTTATTCTTTTTAATAGGAGCTGTTGACTTCTTTGACTTCTGATTTTGCTTCCTTGAAGCATTCTTAGTAGGCTTTACTGCCTCAGCAACCCTTTTGGGAGTTGGATCTTGTGCAAGCACAAACTTAGGACCAATCCTGGTACTAGGTTCTGTGACCTTACTGGATCCACTCTTATTGGATTGTTGAGTTCCAATCCAAGCCCTGTTCTATCACCATAAGGCTTTCTGGATTTGAATGCAGTGGAGGAACAAGATGGTTCGAAAGGACTCGGCGGCCTCTTACCGAATGTACATCAGGCTTATGCTGATTCTGTCTAACTTCTTTTTCCTTTCCTTTGAGAATTCTTAATTCAGCATTTAATCTTTCAACTTCTACTTGAAGAGCTTCTTTTTCAGCCTTCACAATCTCATAATCAGATTGTATTATCCTCAGTTGATTAAGGATGGCATCCAAAGTTTCTTCATTGTCAGAATTTTTTGGATTTGAACCACAGGTAGATTCACAATCACTTCTAGCAGGAGTATTGATAGATACATAATTGTATACCTCCTCTGTCTCATCCATATTTGTCATCAAGGCATAATCATCCATATCAGCAACAAGAGTTGTGTCATCAGATTCATTTCCTTTTTCTAACTCTACTTCATACCCAGATTCATCTTCAGCAACCATAGCCTTCTTGCCATGTCTTCTTTGTTGACTCTTGGTCTTCAGTAGGTCTGGACAATCAGGTCTGAAATGTCCAGGCTTTTTGCAGTTGAAGCAAAGATAATCATGTTCCATACTTTGTTTTAATTCATGACAGTCAGATTTGAAGTGTCCTGGTTTCTTGCATTGAAATCACATTTAATCATTGTCTTTTCTGGAATCATCCTTCTTCTTTTCACTAAATTTCTTAGTGAAATTCCTTGGAGAACCCTTTCCGGATTTCATCATCCTGATTTTCTTGCTCAGTAGGGCAATCTGCTCTTGCATCTCATTCAGCAGATCATCTTGAGCTCCTGATGTTTTTTCTTGATGTTTGGCAGCCAATCCAGTTGTCTTTGGTTCTTTCTTTTCAATGGTAGGAACCAATCTCTTGCTGAATTCATAAACTTTAAGATCTGAGAATAATTTGAAGGTATCCTCTTCATGTAACTTCCTCATTTCTTCTATGGCAGTGACTTTCATCTCCCAAACTTCTTTGTCAGGTAATGCTTCCAAGATTTTTGAGTTGATTTCTTCTTTTGAATAACTTACACTCAGTAGGGTAAGTTCATCCAGGATTGCATTGAATCTTGATTCCATTTGTTCAATGGTTTCATTTGGTAGCATTTTGAACTTTTGAAACCTCTTTTTAGCCACACTGATTTTGTTCTTCTTGATAACATCAGTGCCTTCACAGATTAACTGTAACTTGTCCCAAAGTTCCTTTGCAGTTTTGCGATCTTTCACCTTCATATACATATTGCTATCCAGAGTTCTGTATATGATATCAATAGCAATATTGTTAACATTTGCTCTCTTTCTATCTTCAGCATTCCATTCCCTTTTTTGGTTTTGGAATGTACTGTGTCTCATCTCCCACTGTTACTGCTTTGGTAATCTCCAGTGGTCCATCTATCAGCACATCCATCATTTCATCATGTGTTGCAGCATGATAAGCCTGCATATGACGTTTATACTCAACAAATATATCTACAGAACACATCAGCATAGTTCTAGCATACTGGTTATTATCCATGATGCAAAGCTTTGAAAATCAGTAACTCGAAAAAAATTTCAAAGTATTTTCACAAGCACAACAAGTAGGATTACTTCAGAACAGAAGCACTGCTCCGACCTTGAAAAGGCTTTGGTTAAGTTTAGAGGGGGGGTGAATAAACTTAACACTTAAAAGTTTTGGAGTTAACAAACTCAGCAACTTCAGCAGCCTGCTGATACTTCAGTAGTCTGCTGACCTTCAGTAGTCTGCTGACTATTGAGCTTACTGAATTTGTGCAGTGGAAATATATCAAAAATTAAGCCTTATTACTTGTTGTTAAATATGATACCAAGTATTAGATACTCAGTAGTGTCTGTGTGTGAATTCAGTTGCTAGATTCAGTAGGTTGATGTATTATATAAACTAAGTGCAGAATGAAAGTGCAGAAAGTAAGTAGGCAGATTTTATAGTGGTTCCAGGTGGTGTAATCCTGTCAGTCCACTCTTCTCCTGTGATGTTGGAGGTAATTCACTAGAGATCTTTGATGTAGCTATTACAAAGATTCCTATGTTGCTTGTCCTTCACCAATAACTATGGCTTCACAAACTAAACACTTGGAACGGGTAGGATTGCTGCTCCAAAGTCTTCCACTGGTCCTTGAAGGGTAGGATTGCCTCTTCACCAGCTCCACCACAAACAACAGCCTTTCACACCCCAAAGATGCTTCACTGTCGTCAGTAGATTCTTATAAAAGAAAGATTGAATGAAGTAAATGATTGAGTTCCAGCAGCTTGATCAGGATGATATGATCAGCAGCTTGCAGTCTTCAAGTGTGTAAACCTATGAAGCACGGACACGGACACGGGAACGGCGCACGACACGACACGGACACGGCGACACGGTTACTTTCGAAATTTGAGGGCACGACACGCCGTCGACACGTTTTAATATATATATATATATATATATATATATATATATATATATATATATATATATATATATATATATATATATATATATATATATATATATTAAAAAAAAACATAGACGTAGGTTGGTGCGGATTGCATTCCTTGCGTGTTCCTTACGTGTCCCCAACGTGTCCCGCCGTGTCCCCGCCGTGTCCCTTGCGTGTCCCCAACGTGTCGGGCCGTGTCCCTTGCGTGTCCCCAACGTGTCGGCCCGTGTCCCGCCGTGTCCCCAGCGTGTCCCCAGCGTGTCGGGCCGTGTCGGAATTCAAATTTTGAATTTAACATTATTTTAATCGAGCGACACGTTTCCGACACGTGTCGGGAGCGTGTCGGGCGCGTGTCGGGCTGAAAATGTATCGGACACAGCGCACGGCGACCTAATTGAAGTGTCGGTGCTTCATAGGTGTAAACTTGATACAGCTTGAATGCAGATTACACTTGCAGATTTTCTCTGGTTCAGTAGCCTTAAGCTCAGTAGGTTCAGCAGGGTGTTTTTCTTGATTAGTAACTTGAAGCACAGGATTCTCTGTATTTTTCTCTTAATGTTCATCAACTTTTTCTGAGTTAGAAGTCCTCTATTTAAGGTAGGAATGCTTGTGACTTATATTTGAAATTCAAATATAGCCGTTCCATGTTTTGTCCCATTTGACTTGCTTTCTGTCACCGTTCATAGTATCGACACGGTCGATCGCTTTTGACGTAATGCGGTCCGTCCACCCATTGACTTGTATCCATTGGATAAAGTCCTGAATCATCCCAACGTCCTTTTAATCTCAACCATTGATTTGTTTGATAAATCAAAGGTTGTTAGCTGTCCTTATCCTTGTTTTCTTCCAATGTAATCTTGAATAAATCGATGTATATGTATCTGCAGGTTCATGAGTCTGCTGAGATACATATCAGTAGGCTGAACCATAATTGTTGTGATTAAAACACAGTGCAACTTACTTCTTTTATCTAACTTTTATTTATGAAGTTAGATTACACCTTTTTGCATATAACTAAGTTCCAATCACCATCCAACTTGTGGAACTTAGACCTTGTACATAAGGTATATGTAATCAGTTTAGGTCATCACAGACTTCTCTAAATTCTGATTCCATATCCTTGACTTTAATTACTAAGTTTGATCCCTTAGCCTTCATTAACTGAGTTTGAGCCATCAGCCTTCAGTCATCATCAGGTTCCTGACTAGTCTACTGACCTAGCTACCCTACTGATCTAGACCAGTCTGATGATATAAGTCAGCTGACCATTACAGTGCTTATTTGATCAAACCTATACAAAGATCAAAATCTAATAAACCTATACATTTGATCTAGACATCTTTTTGCCTTTGCACTATAACAGGTAGTCTGGCACTCATCATTAAAACTTAAAAATAAGTCCAACAGGTAGGATTGCTGCTCCAAAGTATTCCACTAGTCCTTGAAGGGTAGGATTTCCTTTTCACCAGCTCCACCACAAACAACAGTTCTTGACACCTGAGTGCTTCTCTGTCCTCAGCAGGTTTCTTGTAATAGAAAGTTTGAATCAAGTAAATGATTCAACTGCCAGCAGCTTGATCATGATGAAATGATCAGCAGCTTGATGTCTCCAAGTGTATATACTTGATGTAACTTGATAGTAGGTTATACTTGAAGATATTTGTTGATCAGTCAGTTAAAGCTTTGTGTATGTCAGCAGGGTGATTTTCTTGATAAAAAACTTGATAGCTTAGAGTAGATTATTTGTTTTTCATCACTTGTATCTGAATCATGAGTCTTCTATTTATAGGTGAGAATCATGTGACTTATGTTTGAATTTCAAACATAGCCGTTTCAGATTTGTCTCCATCTTGACTTGCTTTCTGTCTCTGTTCATAGTACGACACTGTCAGTTTGCTTTTTGCCAGTTTTCAGTCTGTCCACCCTTTGACTTGTGTCCATTGGTTAATCCTCTGAATCTTTCCAACGTTCTTTTTACCTTGGCCATTGATTTGTTGACAATATCAAGGCGTATAATCCATCCTTATCCTTTTAATCTTCCAATGTAACCCTTGATTAATACAATAATTATACTCAGCAAATATCTAAAGTATAATAGCCTGCTGATGTACATAGTCTTCAGCAGGTTTAAGTCTGTTGTGTTTTAATAACACATCAGCTGACTTCTTATCATCTAAATTTTTATTGTGAAGCTAGAGTACACCATTTTGAACATAGCTAAGTTCCAATCACCACTTAACATATGGAACTTAGACCTTGTACACAAGGTATATGTAATCAGTTTAGGTCATCTTAGACTTCCCTAAATTCTGATTCCATATCCTTGACTTTAAATACTAAGTTTGATCCCTTAGCCTTCAATAACTGAGTTCATACCCTCAGCCTTCAGTCTTCAGCAGGTTCCTAGACACTCTACTGACCTAGTTACCCTACTGATCTAGACAGGTCTCCTGATAAAGTCAGCTGACCTAATTACAATGCTTGTTTGATCAAACCTATACAAAGATAAAACTCTAATAAACCTATACATTTGATCTAGACATCTTTTTGCCTTTGCTCTATAACAGCTAGTCTAGCACTCATCATTAAAACTTAAAATATGTCAACAAAGCTTTTGTCAACTACCAGCGCAATTTTGCAAGAACTAAGGGAAAGATCTCCAATCTACAACCCTTATATTTTAGACTCCCCTTATGATGTTGATAACGATGATGGAAATGGAGAAGATGTTGGAGGAAATTAAGAAGGAGTTGGAGGAGAAGATTTGAATGCTGAAAAAATGGACCCTATTGAAAATACTCAGGTCTTGGAAGGAAATGATGAAGGGGAAGACGTGAATAAATCAAGGAAGCAACAGACTCAGGGGGAAGAGGAGTTTGTACCAAAAATGGATGATGATTGTCAAAGACCAAGTCTATTGAACATTGTACAAGATATTCAATATGATGTGGATTGCATCCACACCCACTTGCAATTCAGATAAGATTTAGATGCAAGAGCTTTCGGTTCTATAACCAATCAATTGAGAGACAATCACAGAGAAGGAAAAAGTTTGAGAAATGAAGTTTCCACTTTGGCAAGCAACACAAGAACTTCCCTAGAATACTTGGTAGATGAATGCATTGTCAAGGAGCCCCAGCGCATACTGGAAGGGTTTCAGTTCAGCAAGATTGCCTCAGGGAGCAGGCATGACTTCACACATCATAATATTGGTTGATAAAAAGGCCAAATGAGGGCACATGTTGATCATAGCGCATCAAGGACTGATGTGAGAATCCACAATCTTCATGAAGTCGTTGCTTCACTATCTGTTGCCTTCAATGAGTTCGTTTCTAGTCAGGCCGAGTTCAAAAAGATCCTCATCGATGCCCTATTGGATAATGCCAAAAAAGGAGAAAAAGTGGATATAGGTAAATATGGAGATGGAGATGGAGATGGAGATGGAGATGGAGCTGGAGGATCTGGGAAGGGAAAATTTTGAAAGACATATGCAAAGGGGAAATGCTTTGAAAGAAGCTTCTATGAAAGTTTCTGTGAAGTTTTTGCTATGAAGGGGCGAAAGTTAATTTTTTTTTGGGAATCCTATTTTATCAAGTCCTTTTAAGAAGTATAGATGGGCAGGAGTCTGGTGGAAGATCGAAGATAACCATACTAGTGGTTTTTTTTTCAATTCTATCTGTATCTATCATAGCTTTTGTTTTTTTGTAAAAGTGACTTGTTATTATATATAAAACTATCATTTTCTCCTCAAGTCAAAACATCATTGACTTTTTATTTGCACTTACTTGAATTTCTTACTTATTTTATCTTTGGCATCGGCGTCATCAATAAGGGTGAATTTTTAAGGTCCCCGTATATTAAAAGTTTTGATTATACCAAAGTAGTTGGTTTAGTACCAAGTATAAGTTTGCTTAGTAGTCTGACAAATGAAGTTGTATTGGTTCAGTCAGACTTCACGTATTTTTTAGTACCAAGTATAAGTTTTCTTAGTAGTCTGACAAATGAAGTTGTATAGGTTCAGTCAGACTTCACGTATTTTATTAGGAAATAAAATAATCTAAGTTAGAAGATTAGAAGACATGAAGGACAGACTCCTTCCTATCGGCTAAGACAGACGAGTCAAGAAGATAGACGAGTAAAGCAGACAGACAAGTGAAGCAAGCAGATGAGTAAAGCGAACGGATGAGTAAAAGACAGTCTGAAAAGACATATAATATCTAACGTGACTAAGTGGCAAATGATATGATAAATCAAATGGCATGTAGCCATCCATACGATCTACTTATGGTCAACGGCTACAAAAAAAAACAAATGGAAGACATAGCATTTAATGCATGCCACAATACTACATTCAACAGGCTGACAAAGCTACAACCTTTCAGTACCAAGTAAACCAACCAATGGTCAAGTACTGATAAGATTTTGAATTAATACAACCTGACATTCAATGAGAACCACTCATTTGCCCTAACGGTTGATCTATTCATTGAATGAAGAAATGAAAGAGGCAAAATAAATACAAGAAGCAAAGGGAATGAAGAGGACACTGAAGAGACAGAGAAAGTACAAGAATATATACAAACACTACAATGATCATCATTCTCAAGCTTACCACTCTATATCTGGAAACTCAAGAGATCTTCAAAGGGACTCACCAAGAAATATTCAGAGATCTACTTGATCAAAAGAGCCGCAATTCAAATCTCAAAGATACATCTAGCAAGGCTCTAATCTTGTATCATTATTATACAACATCATCTTTATCCACAACTTGTTATCAAGGAAGTTGATCCTGTTGAAGCATCAAGAAGGTGTGAAGGAACAGAGGAAAGAGATGAGTAATTGAAGAAGATTTCTTCAGACGAGCTACATGGAAATAGACCATTGAGGCAGTTGGAGGCTAACAAGGATTGGCTACTAAAGTGTGAAGCATCTGAGGGGTGCCAAGGACACTTGCCTATTGTATTAGCGTAGAGTACAATAATGATACCTCCTAAGTCACATGAGAAGCGGTCAAGTAGGAGATTACGATCGATAAACATTCTCTTACTCTTTACTTTATGCAATTTACTTTAAGTATTTATTTATTCACATTACACTTCACTGGTAACCAGGCCAAGGCTATATCAAAACATCATTCCGCTGCATACACTCTGAGAATCATGCCAGCTCAGTGGATCAGACGAGTATCATCATTAGTTTGATCAACTCACTAGTCTGGATCCTCAATAAGAAATTTATAAAAAGAAGAAGAGTTCGTTCACCCCCTCTGAACTATTCCAAGCCTTGTTTTATAATTGATGTTTGATGTTTTCATAATTTAAATATCAATATAACATAGCAATAAAGCCTTTTATCCCATTGCCCCGTTAGACTTCTTTAACCCGATATATCATCTATTTAGTATGTGTATAACTTATATGATATTATAGCACTAGAATCATAAATTATAGTTTTCTTTTTCCGTAAAACTAAACCACTTTTTTATTACGATGGAAATAACAGTTTACAAGCCTTTTCCTGACCCTCCTCAAAATAAGCGGCACCGATACATGGCTCACCTCCTCAAACCCTAGACCAACAAACCAGTGTAAGAAAATCCAGATACTTGGGAGAGAGTATGGCACCCCATGTATCGAGAAATACATAAAAATTATGGTGCTTCATAAAATTATCACTTATATGATAGTACATCACTATAATATACTTAAATTAATGTATTATTAATGCTTATACCATTTAAATACTTATAAAACATAGCAACTAACCCTTCATCCATTTACCCTATAATCAAATTTAACCCCTATAACCCTTCTTCACAGCGTATACGATGTTAGATAATTTTTTAAATTGATTATAATATTCATCCCATAGCCCCTCTTTACGATATATATGATGTTAGATAATTTGAAGCTAATTAGGGTATTGACCATCAATTTTAAGGATGGCAATGGCATGGGTGGGTACCGGTTTGGCAGTATCCATACCCTACCCATCATTAATTTTTCGTACCTATACCCTATCCACTACCCGTGTAGTTAGATATTTTCAAATCCATACCCTACCCATGTGGATATCTACGGGTTTATGGATCCATGAATATTTGATTTCACTCACAAAAATGGAATGGACTCTATTGGCGTCATAAAAAAGCTTCTTACGCCAATTTTTGATTAATTTTTTTACTATATAAACTACAAAATTAATTTCCGCATACTTACATTGGAGCTTATTTTGTTCAGTCTATTTTTTATTATTAAAGTTGATTCAGAAGCCATAGTAGTCACTGGAATAGAAAATATATGTCTAGCGACTACTTGTAAAAACAAGTACTTGATCTTGATTATTTTCTACAATTCAAGAAAACAAAAGTTAAGAAAATTTAGAAAACATCATCAGTTAAATTGTGGTTTAACTTAGACTAAATTAGCGTCGAGATATATTTTATCGATTGTTCCAGATTCATGGAATGGAATAGACAACTAACAAAAGTGGTGAACTTCTCCAACCATCAACATCATTATCTTTATGTGATATTGAACTATTAAAGTTTTTATTCACCTTCACTTGATTTTTTCATTGATGAGTTCAATCATCATCTAATGATCAAAAGAGAATTGTTTGCTTCTCTCTATAATTTTGAGGTGGAATGGGGAAATTTCATTTATATATATGTATGTATATATAAATATATTATTATAATGTTTAAGATAATATATCATATTGTGGTAGAAAATAGATATGCATACCCCATCCTACTCACGGCGGGTTTTGAAAAATCAAAACCATACCCCACCCTACCCTTAAAAATACCTTACCCTAAGGGTAGGGTAGGGTGGATATCCACCGGGTTGAATCAAAATTTACATCCCTAATCAATTTGATGCTAAATATGTTTATTATAGTGTTTGATGATGACTATAAGCGTTTGAATAACAATATGATGTTTGTTTAGGTTAATTATATATAGTGTAAAATGATGATTATTATTGTTTAACATCAATATGAAGTTTATATGAGGTGCTTGATGGATGTAAATGATTGTGTTGTGGAATATGGAGTGCTCTGAAATCAATCCATATTGCCTTTATGGGAAAGTGGGAGATTCTTAGACATGGTGCCCGAAAAGCAATATTGTATTGTTTTTAATTAAATAAAACGACATTTGTTATTAATCCTTTGATTTGTATATTTGTAAATATTTAAATTTACATCACAGAAAATCCCAAAGGGATTATAATGTGACCGTAATACTTAGTGCATAAGTGTTATGCACATTAGGATTGAGTTTATGGTGATACTCTTTAAATGTTAAGTCCATGGTGAAATTAATTGAAGTTCAGGATCTTTCAATTAAAACACCCTAGTGCCCCAGAACATTTCATGTGTGACCGCCTGATCCGGGCCGTTGATGTGGACATCTTAGTGGCATCACTTATATATGATTAGATCATGTAGGCCTTGGACCGATTTAATATGACAATCTCATGATAATTCCGAAATGAGATAGTCTAATTAAATCACAAGATGACAATTTATCGATTAATCTTAATCTTAATCTGATTATAGACTCATGCCTATTTCAGGGTGGTGTTTGATGTGGCGTTAAAGTTAGCTCACTGAAGCTTTCCCAAACACGTCCATGTCGTATCATTCAGGGATAGGTATCCGGGAATGTAAATCACAAAGATGGAGTCCATTCCTTCTTGTGGGAAGTAGAAAGAAGGTTCCCTCATTTTTTGATTCTGGAACTGATCGATCAGCCGAATTTATGATCTTGGATTATAAATATCGATCACTAATAAATTATGGTAGTCGAGGATAAGATGTTATAAAGGGGTTAAACGGAAAATGCCTGGCTTCATCTACGAATCGTCTATGGAGGATTATCTATAGGTAATGGTTATATCAGTGGACACTCGGCATCTATTTATTTATATATATATATAGTACAATAAGTAATTCTATGATCGAAAGAGTGCAATCCTGAATTTATGGTTGCATACTATCGGGATTAATAAAGAGGATGACATGATTGAAGAGTTTGATTAGTTATTCGATTTATTGGAGCTATTGATTATATGTCCATGGTCCCCAGATTGGTTAATGTTCTACGAGTTGAAATTAGTTCTATTTTAATTGTCTGATTAGATGGAAAATAATTTTCTATTTAATAGAATATGCTTTGATTATTTATTTGATAAATAAAATATTAAAATAGAAATAGTTTTCTATATTATACTAATTGTGTGAGTGTTAAGAATATTTTATTGTGTTTTGATGATGGCCATACTAGCTGTTTTAGAAAGCCTGAAATAAGTTAGAAATCTCGGTATAAGTCTTTACTTAGAGTATGACATGTTGTATAAGTTTAGTTAGACATGTATTGTACTAGTTGGTAGGATGGCTAAGTAAAACAGAAATTCAGCAGAGTAAAGGCAGCCTAGCACCAGCAAAGAAGCATGAAGACATATGGACTGACTTATAACCAGGGAAGTCTGTGATGACCTTGGATAAGTCTAAGTTACATTAAAAGTGATTAAATTCGTTGTTTAAATATGGTGTACACTGATCTCACACAAATCAAGGATCAGTGAAGTACAAGTACTCTTGGAAAATCAAAGAAAGAAAGAAAGTAGTGAACCGGTGAAGTAAACACTCTATCGGCTGAGTAAGGAATACAAGTGAAGAAAGAGCACATCAGCTAAGTGAGCAGATCTACTCAACTGATTACACAACAGTCAAGTGAAGGAACATCTGAGTAAGATATAACATCTACACTTATTCAGGACGTGTGAATAATTGGTAGATCAAGCATTAAATGCAGAATCAATCAAGGACGGATTTTATGATGGACGTTTGAAGAAAATCCGGATCACTGAAATCAAGGAGAATTAAATTAGGAGAAATCAAGAATTAAATCAAGGATTATTCTCCATATTAATAGCCAACGGACAGACTTTTAAATCAAGGATTATGAAGGCTATAAATAGAAGGCATTGACAGGCAGAAAAAACAAAAATTTGAGTATACAAGAACAAGCAGAAACCTGTCAATTTCTTAAGCCTTCTATCTGAATTTAAAAGAACACATATAGTGATCAAATCAGAACTCAGAGCTAGAATTCCACATCAAGCACTGAGATTGATCAACAAATCTATGAATCAAATTCACACCAGTTGCGGCAATTGAATCAAAGAATTCTGAGAAGGAGTTGCACCCTTTTGTGATAGCTGCTGAAGGATTTGTTCTCAAGGAGCAGTGTGTTGAAGTCTGAGTCACTGAAGCTTTTGAAGCCAATGAGTGATAGTCTTGTAGATTGTGAAGCTTGTGTAGCCAAGGACAATCTTACTATCGTATTGGTGAAAAATAGTAGTGAATTCCTCCAATCATCACATGAGAAGAATGGATTAAGGGATTACACCACCTTGAACCACTATAAACCTTTGTGTTCATTTACTTGTTGTACTTTACTTTACAACATTTACTTACGGCATATTATTCATACTCTGTGTGTGCATAATCTACTTTGAACCAACTTTTAAGAAGGGACTTATCCGCTGCCCAAAATCTTTTAATTACTAGAAAAGTTTTTGAAACTCCAGTATAGCCCCCCTCTGACTATACTTTTACCCTTCTCTAGGACCAACAATTGGTATCGGAGCAGTGTTCCTAGTATCAGAACCTGTTCAGATCTAATTTCTGGTAACAAAAATATGTGCCTTTCTACATATATATCTTTCATCTGTGATTATGGATTCTTCAAATTCCTTGTCTGAAGTATCTGTATTCAATGTTAATAATTTTGATGAATATAAAATAAGTGTGTGGTCTCACCTTGAAGCCACTCTTGAAGAAATGCTGGATGTCATCAATGATGGACCAATTCAAATAGAAATACTCAAAAAAGATTAGACCAAAGATGACAGAAAGAGAGCAAATCTTGACTATTTTGAAAAAGATATCATCTTGAAGACTCTGGACAGTAATATGTTCATGAGAGTCAAAGATTGCAAAACAGCAAAGGAGATGTGGGATAAACTGGCACTCATCAATGAAGGATCTGAAGCAATCAAGGAAAACAAATTATCTGTTGCAAAACAGAAATTTGAGAACTTCAAAATGAAGAATGGTGAATCCGTTGATCAGATGGATAACAGATTTTCAAGAATCATCAGTGAACTGCACCAACTTCGTGACAAATATCCTCAGAAAGAATTTTGCTTGAAGATCTTGAGAAGTCTACCAGAAAGATGGAGAATCATCACATCAGTACTCAAAGGAACAATAGACCTTGCAAAGACTGTCACCTTGACATTGATGTCTGAATTAAAAGCTCATGAATTTGAACTGAGTAATAAAGACAGTGCACCAGCAGAGGCACACAAGTCCAGTGCACTGGTGGCACCCCAGCAAAGCAAAACAGCCGACACAAGCAGCAAAGAGACAAATGAGCTAAAAGAACAAATTGCTTTACTAATTAAACGCTTTGACAGGTTTAGTAAGAAGAAACAATTCAAGGGAAGTTCATCATCAAACAAGAAGTAAAGCTCAAGCAAAGACATAAAGAAAAAAATGATGAATACAGATGTTTCAATTGCAAGAAGAAATGGCACTTCAAAGCAGACTGTCCTGAAGAAAAAGACAAAGATGAGGAAAAGAAGAAATACAAAATAACAGATAAGAGAAAGAGCAAGAATGCACTTAAAGCTGAATCCAGCAGTGAAAATGATGAAGATTCCTCTGACAATGATTCAGCTGATGAAGAAGACACCAACTCAGACAATGAAAATGCATGTTTATGTCTTATGGCTAAGGAAATTGATGAAACAGAAGGTAATATCTAGTTCATACTCATCAAATGCATCCACATCTAGCCATTTTTCCTGAGATATGTGTTGTCGTAGACCTAAGAAGTTGTGAGTAAAATTGATGTTCATCTGTTTGATCAAGTCGGTCTGTCTTTGCACAACAATATTTTGTGCATCAATATACTCAGCAACAGCCTGGAATATTCTCTCAATGAAGTGACTTTCTTCTTTGTATGCTGAAGTCATAGATTTGAGATACATGGCTTGTTGTTCCAGCTCCTCAGCCAGCCGATCTCCTGCCTTTTCAAAGGGCTCACTTGTTATGCTAGTGTTCAGTTGTGTAAATGTGTGACGGATTACAGCTGGTTCTGGTAATGTTTTTTTTATCCTCTTTCTTGATGTTGGGTAACATCTACACCAACTTCTACTTCTTCAAGGACTTAAGTAGAAGTGAATTGTTGTGCAGCACTGTCTCCTATTCCCTCTTGCTCTGTGCTGGGAATTGCCTTGACTGGTGTTGCAATAGCTGAGCCAATATCCAATACTATTGTAGGGTCAGCCAGAATGTCAACAGATTGTGGCTGAGGTGTTGTCTGAGCTGATGAGGTTGGCTTTGCTGATGCATGTGTCTGTAAAAGGGAGCTTAAGAGAAAGATGTCATCAATTGCATCAGCTGTTTGTTCATCCTCTTTGCCTTGCCCATCAGTAGTGTCCTTTGGATCATTTCCACTACCATTTGGATCAGCACCATCATCATCATTGTGATCATCATCATCATTGTGAACATCACCATCATCATGGTTATCACTTTCATCAACCGATTCATCACTCTCTTTGTTAGAGGGTGGATGTATCTTTGCTTTAGCTACATCAACCATGTCCCAGAGTGGTGACTCATCAAGTACACCAACCAGGGTTGTGATTCCAAGAAAATTAAAAAGCCAAGCCTCCTCAGCAAGCATGCTTTCTGAGTCTTGAAGCTGAGTTTTGGAATCACCTTCCATCTATTCAAGGTATGCTACAATGCGATCATCAATATCATTTGCAGACAGCTGTGCCGGTTCTTCTGGTGTTTCTTCATCGTCTCCGGTGTCTCCTGCAACCTCCTCATTTCGAGGTTGTTCATCCTCACTTCCACTTTCTTCCTCTGGTTGTTCTGCCTCTACTTCAGAATCCTCTTCTTCTTCTTCATCAATTAACTTTCCAAAATCTTTCTTGTCCAAGTTTCTTTGAACATTTTTCTTCTTTCTTTGGCCAGAAGGATGTGTTGTGGTTTGCTTTATCTTCCCTCCTCCTGCTTGCTTTTGCTGTTTGACATAGGTAAACATGATTTTGGATTCATGCAACTTATGGAGTTGTACAATAAGTACTTTCAAACATTGCAAAAGATAGTGTAGTTGAATCCCATAGGATTTCTTCACCCAGAAGATCCCCTTTTTCTGCCTTCCTTCTGCTAATCCCTTTTTAGCAGCGGTTGCCTCTCCCTAGATTTGTTCTTTGATTCTCAAGAAGAAATAAGTTGCCCAATTAAACTCCAGACTGTGATAGATGATTCCCATAAGATGCATTCTGACCTCTTTCATGGCATTGTTTGCCCCTAACTTTCCTTCAATTGTTTTTCCAACTAAGGCACTGAATTCATTGAAGGATTTCTTCAAGGCAGATCTAGGACAGTTGAATTTCTTACGGCCTGGGTTTGCCGTTGTAGCGATTGTATCCCAGAATTCATCCAAGTTTTGTGGAACAAGAGCCACTTTTACCTGACCTTTATTTGAAAGTTTGAGGTGTTTGTGAATTACCTTTGCTGTAATAACTACTTCTGTGCCGTTGACAGATGCAATGATTTTGTCTTCCTCCCATTTGTCACATTCTTCTGCAAGTAGCCCAAAGATATATTTTTCAGTCTTCGAGAAAGAGATTAGACTTTCATAGCAAATATCGGTGATTGAAGGATTTAGAAAAGTCGATAATCTTAGATTTTTGCATCCAATTGCCAGTTTTTGTACGTCTTCATCTTTTCCACATAGCCTTAAGTAGTGTTCATCGTGAAAGAACGACCCAGTGGCAATTGATTTTTCATACTATTTTCCAGTTTGAGAGGTTGAAGAGGATGAAGCCATTGTTTGAGTTTTGAGAGAAAACTTTGATTTTGCAGTGAGAAAATAGGGTTTATGATTTGCAAGAGAGTGTAAAGAATTCTGAAAAATCTCTAAGTGTGATTTATATAGGATAATTTGTGTAGTGTGAACATGGTTGAATATAGAAGGATTTTGTGACGTAATGGTATGATTTTATGTATATAAATCATGGTATTTGAGTATAGTGGGGGAGTGGATTTAGGTAAGTAATGATAGATCCCGGGAATCGAGGCGTTTGTAATTCAAAAATAATATGGTTACCTCCACGATTGTAAATTGATCTCAAGGTGTGTAATCTTTCACAGCATAATCCTCCATAACTTCTTGATTTTCCACGTGTATAAGGTTGATTTGATTCACACTTTAGTCTGCTGGTGACTCCAATTCATATTTCGGTGGAGTGACTTGACTGGACACTAAGCCGGTGTAATGACTTCTTCACTGAGCTGCTGTATATAACTGTTCCTAAAAATTAGTGAAGTTAACTTCGCTGAGTACCAGTGCCTTACTTGCTACATCTCCTGTAAAGGCAAAGGTTTAATCAGCTGGTGAAGTTACTTAGCTGATTACTCCAGTTAGCTGCTCCTTAGTGCTTAGTCAATTTATATCATTCCCAACTCAGTTCTCAGCTTGCTAAATCTTTCATGACTGAGCGGTTTTGTGAATATGTCAGCCAGTTGATCTTCGGTAGGTATGTATCTTAGTATGACATCTCATTTCTCAACATGATCTCTAATAAAATGATGTCTTACATCAATGTGCTTTGTTCTTGAGTGTAATACTGGATTTTCAGTAATAGATATTGCACTCGTGTTATCACACATAATTGGAATTGTTTTCTCCTCCATTCCATAATCCCTTAGCTGTTGTCTGATCCATGATACTTGTGCACAAAAACTGCCCACTACTATGTATTCAGCTTTAGCTGTTGATGTGGATTTGGAGTTTTGCTTTTTGCTAAACCATGATACTAGTCTGCTGCATAGCATCTGACATGTTCCAGATGTGCTTTTTCTATCTATCTTGCATCCGGCATTATCTGAGTCTGAATAGGATATATGTTTGAATCCTCCATCTTTTGGATACCAAATTCCAACATTGATGGTGTTCTTCAGATATTTGATTATTCTTTTAGCTGCTAGAAGATGTGATTCCTTTGGTTGGGCTTGAAATCTTGCACACACTCAACTGCAAAAGCTATATCAGTCCTGCTTGCAGTTAGATAGAGTATGGATCCATTGATTCCCTTATACAGTTTCTGATCATTATCTTTTCCAAGAGTGACTCTTGCACACATTGGTGTATCTGATGTGCCACTTATGTCCATACAATACTTGTGAATTAGGTCTTTAGTGTATTTGGCTTGATTGATGAAAATGCCATCTTTTATTTCTTTTACTTGTAGCCTAAGGAAGTAATTTAATTCTTCCATCATGCTCATCTGAAATTTGCACTTCATTAGGTTTGCAAAATTTTCACATAGCTTTTCATCCTATGATCCAAAGATAATGTCATCAACATAGATTTGTACTAGCAATGTACTTGTTCCTTCCTCTAGCTTGAAAAGAGTCTTATCTATAGTTCCCTTGTTGAATCCATTCTTGATCAGGAATTGTGATAGTGTCTCATACCAAGATCTGGGTGCCTGTTTGAGTCCATTAAGTACCTTTTTGAGCTTGTACACCTTATCTTCTTTCCCTTTGAGTTGAAAACCAGGAGGTTGTTCTACATATACTTCTTCTTCCAAAAGTCCATTCAGAAATGCACTCTTGACATCCATTTGGTAAACTTTGAAGTCTTTGTGGGTTGCAAAAGCTAGAAAGAGTCTGATTGCTTCCAATCTTGCTACTGGGGCAAAGGTTTCATCATAATCTATTCCTTCTGCTTGAGAGTAGCCTTTTGCAACTAGCCTTTCTTTGTTTCTAACAACTGTTCCTTGTTCATCCATTTGTTTCTGAATACCCATTTTGTTCCAATGATGTTGGCTATGTCTAGTCTTTCAACAAGTTCCCAGACCTAATTTCTTTCAAACTTATTTAGCTCTTCTTGCATAGCTATAATCCAATCAGCATCTTGGATTGCATCATCTATTGTTTTGGGCTCTATTTGAGATAGAAAACATGTTAGCATATGTTCCAGTTGTCTTCTGGTTCTGACTCCTGTGTGAATGTCTCCAATGACTTGATCTTCATGATGATCTCTTAGCCAGTTGAGATATGGTTGAAGTTATTCTTGACTTGGTGCTTCTACAACTTCAACTTGTGTATCAGCTTCATACTCTTGTGTTGGTACCTCTTCTATTGTATTGACTGGTAGTTCATCTTGATTTCCAAGATTGTGATTTAGAATGGTAGCTGGTACTGTTGTATTCATGTAGACTTGTCTTGGTCCTGCTTCTTCAAGTTCTTGAAGGCTTTCACCATTTGTTTTTGACTAATGAAAGACTACATGAATTGATTCTTCAATCACCAGGGTCATTTTGTTGAGTACTCTGAAAGCTTTGCTGGTGTCTGAGTATCCCATAAAGATTGCTTCATCAGCTTTTTCATCAAAAGTATGCAACTGATTCATGTTCAACACAAAACATTTAGATCCAAACATATGCAAATATGAGATATTAGGTTTTCTTCCATTCCATATTTCATATGAAGTTTTTCCATGATGTTTGTTGATGATTGATCTGTTTAGAGTATATCATGCAGTATTTTCTGCTTCAGCACATAATCTCTTTGGCAAACATGCTTCTGCAATCATTGTTCTTACTGCTTCTTTGAGAGTTCCGTTTCTTCTTTCTGCTACACCATTTTGCTGTGGAGTCCTTGTTGTTAATAGTTGTTGCAGTACTCCATTTTCTTCATAGTAGGTTCTGATAATTTCATTTAGAAACACTGTGCTTCTATCTGATCTGATCTTGATGATCTTCAGTTCCTTCTCATTTTGAATCCTTCTTAGCAAATCTGGCAGCTTCTTGAGTGTCTCTATCTTCTTGTTCATGAATATAGTCCAGGTGTATTTGGAGAAGTCATCCACCACTACTAGAGTGTATTTCTTTCCACTTATACTGACAGGTGTGACTGGTCCAAAAAGATCCATATATAGCAGATATAGAATTCTTGTTGATGATTGATAGGGCTTTGACTTGAAGGAGCTTTTGATTTGTTTTCCTTTCTGACATGCGTCACAGAGACTTTCTTCTTGAATGTGATCTCTGGCAGGCCTTCAACTAACTTGTTCTTTCATAATGTGTTGATGGTCTTGTATTTTAGGTGATTTAATCTTCTATTCCAAATCCAGCTAGTTGATTGTTTACTTTTGACAAGCAAACATGTTTTTGATTTAGCCATTCTCCAATCCACCACATACTTGTTGTCTTCTCTTCTTCCTGCAAGAACCACTGTGTTGGTTTGGTTGTGAATCACCTTGCATCCTTCCTTGTTGAAGTGCACATTGTAGCCTTTGTCACAAAATTGACTAATACTCAATAGGTTGAAGCTTAGTCCTTTAACATGGGCCACATTTTGAATCGTCAAATTTTTTTTGAGCATTTTGCCTTCCCCCTTAATTTTACCAGGGTTTCTTTGCCTCCAAAGGTGACTTTGGGTCCATCAAAAGCTTTAAAGTTAGTGAGCCATCCCTTGTTTCCTGTCATGTGTCTGGAACATCCACTGTCTATGTACCAGACATCCTACAAAACAAATTAATTATGTTTAGGTACCCAAAACTATTTAGGTCCATACATGTTAGTAGTCATTCCTCCTACTCCAGGTGTATATCAAATGATCTTCTTCTTGGATAATTAAAGTCATCAACTTCATTTGTATACGGCATGGAAGAATATCTTCTAATATTTATGCTGAAGGTATTATGATACTTTTCTCTACTTTTTGGTGCATTTGCATCATTTTTCACTCTCCAATATGCAGTAGGAAACCTATGTTGCTTCATGTGTCTAGGAATAACCCTTGGTTGGTTTTTCTTAAACGCATAATGCATGGCATGAAATGGTTTCTTCCTGTATTTTGGGGGTGCAACATTCCAATCATCTTCTGAAGGGTAAATTCTTCCTTTATCTTTCAGAAAACCTTTGCTTTTGGTTGACTGGATTGATGGTTTGGTCTGCTGTTTCACTACACTGGGTTTTGACTTCACCGGTGCAGGAAGAGTGGTTGAAACTATGGTCTGTCCTTTTCTGAACTTTGGTCCATTGTTGGTTATAGATTCAGAATTGTGTTGTCCATTGTTTCTATTCTCATCCTGACTGTTGTAGCCAAGACCAGATCTGGATCCAAACCTTTTTGAGGGTTTGTAAACTGGTGCATTCAGTGGTGTAGTGGTGATCTTGACTGGTAGAGAAATTTTCTCATATGATCTTTCAACATTGGATGAGTGATCATCTACTACTTGTTGATCAGTTGAGTGAATCTCCTTACTAGTTTTTTCAGCTTTTACTTTGTCCAGTTCTTTCTTTAATCTTTTATTCTCCTTTCTTAGATTCTCACACTCCTGTTCCAGAATTTCATGATTCAACTCAATTTTTTCAAATTTACTCAGGAAATTTTGAATTAGTTTTGCAGAATCTAGTGGAAGAATAGAAGATTGTGCAGTGTCAGTGTGGATGCACTTGATGATGAGTATGGACTACAAGTTACCTCAGTTTCATTAGATTCTTTAGCCATAAGGCATAGGTAAGCCTTTTCATTTTCTGAGCTGTCAGCTTCATCATCATCTTCAGATGATTCTTCATCCTTTTCACTGCTAAATTCCGCTTTGAGTGCTTCCTTGCTTTTTCTCTTTTCAGTTGTCTTGTACTTCTTCTTGTCCTCGTCTTTGTCTTTTTCTTCAGGACATTCAGCCTTGAAATGACCTTTCTTCTTGCAGTTGAAACATCCGTATTCATCATCCTTTTCTTCATGTCTTTGCTTGTGCTAGACTTCTTGTATGATGATGAACCTCCTTTGAATTGCTTCTTTTTGCTAAACCTGTCAAAACGTTTTACTAGTATAGCTACCTATTCCTTCAGCTCTTGTGTCTGTTTGCTATTTGCATCAGTTGTTTGACTTTGCTGGGGTGCAACCAGTGCACTGGCCTTATATGCCTCTGCTGGTGCACTGTCTTCGCCGTTCAATTCAAATTCATGAGCCTTTAGTTGAGACATTAGAGTTAAGGTATCAGTGATTGTAAGATTTGTTGTCCCTCTGATTACTGATGTGATGATCTTCCATCTTTCAGGTAGGCCTCTCAAGATCTTCAGGCACACTTCTTTCTGTGGATATGTGTGTCCAAGTTGTTGTAGTTCACTGATGATGCTTGAGAATCTGTTGTCCATTTGATCAATGGTTTCACCGGCCTTCATTTTGAAGTTCTCAAATTTCTATTTTACAACAGACAATTTGTTTTCTTTGACTGCTTCTGATCCTTCATTGATCAATGCCAATTTGTCCCACATCTCATTTGCTGTTTTGAAATCATTGATCCTCATAAACATGTTGCTGTCCAGAGTCTTCAAAATCATGTCTTTTGCAACAAAATCGAGATTTTCTCTTCTCATGTTGTCCTTGGTCCAATCTTTCTTGAGTTTGCCTATAACTTTTCCTTGATCTGCTCCTGTGGCTACCACAGTTGTAATTTCAATTGGGCCATCATTAATTACATCCAACATCTCCTCATGAGTTGCTGCAAGATGAGAAAACATTCCTATTTTATATTCATCAAAATTATTAACATTGAATACAGGTACCTTTGACATAAAATTTCAGGAAATCCATAAATACAAATTAGAGAAATATGTATATATATATATAAAAGCACTGATTTGAAAACTAATTTGAAAATGTGTGATCTCCTTGTTACCAGAAAATAGATCGAACGAGGTTCGATACTAAGACCACTCTAATACCTATTGTTGGTCACAGAGAAGGGTAAAAGTATAGTCAGAGGGGGGGGGGGTTGAATGACTATAGTGGAGTTTCAAAAAGTTTTCTTGTATTTAAAAGCTTTTGGGCAGCGGATAAGTCCCTTATTAAAATGTTGTTTCAAAGTAGATAATGTTATCATAGATATAAGATATAATATAACAAATTAAATAAATGCAGTAAGGTGAATTGCTGAAAGTAAATTGACACAAAGGTTTATAGTGGTTCCGGGTGGTGTAATCCCTTAATCCACTATTCTCCTGTGATGATTGGAGCAATACACTATTGTTTTCACATATAGAATGGCCTGATTGTCCTTGACTACACAAGTTTCACAATCTTCAAGACTATCACTCCCTGGCTTCAACAGCTTCAGTGACTCATTCTCTATCACCGGTCATTGAGAACAAATCTTTCAGCAGCTATCACAAACATAACTCCTTCTCAGATGGCTATGACTCAGTTGCTTGATTGAGGTGAATTGGATTCACAAAACTAGTTGATCAAACTCGATGCTTGATGTTGGAATTGTAGTTCTCAGTTTTGAGTTGATCACTAGATGATTCATTTTCAGCACAGATCGAAGGCTTTTCACTTTGACAGCGTTTTTGCTCAGATTCAATCGTTCTTCTTGTATATCTTTTCTGTCTGTCAATGCCTTCTATTTATTGCCTTGATAATTCTTGATTTGAATTTCCGTCCATTGGCTATATTAATGAGGGGAATAATCCTTGATTTTATTCTTGATTCCCCCTTATTATATTCTCCTTAATTTTAGTGATCAGATTTTTCTTCAAACGTTTATCAGAAAATCCGTCCTTGATTGATTATATGTTGATTGTGCATTTAATGCTTGATCCTATGTATCTTCTTTATTTTCAAAATCTGATCAAGTAAGGTTTACTTGGCCGTTCTCTGGACAGTTAAGTGACTATCTGACTTTGCCATTTAGATCTTCCTTCACTGCTTTGTCTTCACTTAGCTGATAGTCAACTCACTTTGCCGATTCACTGTTTCCTTCATTCTTTAGGTTCAGGAGAATCTTTGTACTTCACTGATCCTTGATTTGTGTGAGATCAGTGTACACCATATTTAAACATTAAGCTTCATCACTTGAAACATAACTTAGACTTATCCAAGGTCATCACAGACTTCCTTGGTTATAAGTCAGACCATAGTATCTTCATGCTTCTCTGCTGGTACTTGGCATGCTTCACTCTGCCGAAAATCTATTCTTACTTAGCCGTCCTACCAACTAGTACAATACTTGTCTGACTCAACTTATACAACATGTCAGACTCTAAGTAAAGACTTATACTGAGAATTCAAACTTATTTCAGGCTTGCTATAATAGATAGTATGGCCATCATCAAAACATAATAAAATGTTCCTAACATTTATAGATACATTGGCCGACTTATGACTCAAATAAACCCTAACCGGCCTAGTAGATGCGGTAGATTCAGTTTCATGTTCCCCAAGACCCTCGGTTTATCGGGCCTAGCCCACGGTAAACTGGGCCATACTTTCTTCTTTTCTTTCAACTGATTTCTTCCTAATTTTACTCCACTCGGCTCTATATTGTTTCCTTGATCCAGATCCGTGCTTAAGTGCTCCCGATTTGCTACATCCTGAAAAATACATAAGACAAGGTAAAACAGTACCCAATCTTCGGGATAATAACATAGATGCAAAATTATGAACTTAGAAACATGCACTCAATGTTTAACATATATTCCTTCACAAAATGGGCCAATCTACATTCTCTAGAGCAAAATTTATAGAGGTTAATTTTATGGTGCATTTAGATCGGTATCAACTACCCCCCACTTAGCTTTTGATCATCCCGAGCAAAAAAAGTGAAAAGAACAGTGCCTTACATTGCTAGGATGAAGGATCATGCCACTCATATCCATAAGTTACACATTAGACAAGATTCATGCCATGAACCAATGTGTGTGTGCAGTGACTCTCAATCATCAGTTATGCATACAGAATCACATTATTTCAACCAGCATTTTGGTCAAATCACATATTATGCCTCACTCCATAAGCTCCCCATTAATCATCACCTATTAATGCATCAATGTGTTGTGTGATAAATCTTTCGTGATATTGCACTCAAAAAGAGATTGAAGTTATGGAAACTCTGCAATCATTATTTACCAATGTGAACACTCGCTCCTCCTGCTTTCAGAATCAAGAAAACAACATGGAACCTTACTTGGGCATGACAGACTTGGGGACCGAGTATCACTCTTAGGTCCTCGTTTGTTTTTATTGCAAATTTTCATGACTTTTTTTTTCGTTTTTCTTTTTTCTCTTTCTTTCTTTTTTTCTTTTTTTGGCATACATATATTTATCTAAAAATAGCCATGCGTTTTACACTCCATTGGCTCTCACTCTTTTTCCGCTCTCACTCACAAGTCTGTTTGTCCCGGTGTACCTTGCTTGGCACTCAAGTTTCTACCCTTCTCTTACAACAAGGGGTTAAAGACTATCGACAAATATCAATTCCCGGTCTAGGATAACTCTCCGTCTAATCTAAATACTTCTCACTCAGATTGTGTGCTCAAAGATTGAATGCTAATGGCAAAATAACAATTAATAAGTCACTACTGCAATCAGTCATAACACATGGTCATTCTTCCATACTAAATCGTATAATTTTTCATCTACGTTACATACTAATGAATTGAGTCATATGTGATTAAAAAGTGTTGTTTATAATAGCATGTATGAAAAATGTGTAACTACTTCAAAAGTGGACATGATTCTCACCTAACTTTGTAAAATAAAGATATTATTAATTAGCTCAAGTTTCTTGCTTAGAATAATTCAAAAAGTCTATGTGGTGAAAAACGCATCTTAGAGAATCAAGATAATCTAACAAGTTGGAATATAGTGTTTAAAAGCTAAGTAACGTCCTTTACCTCCCACTTAATCAAAACATTGTCCTCAATGAGAAGATGAAAATAAAAAATGAAAAAGGAACTTAGCTTCGGTTAAGCATGGAGCCAAGTAAGAAATTGAATCTTCTAAATTGCAATGGGATGATGTATGTAGGCCTCGAAAAAAAATCTGCACTAAGTATCTCAAACAATCCAAGAAGAATTGAGTGATAACAAACAGTATAACAACATTGCGGCAGTAAGAGAGAAATGAAATAACTCCAAACAAATTAAGCCGACAAAATCATTATATTAGTATCATAAAATCTGCTACAGTACTAGATAGGAAATAAATAAAAATAAAAGAAATGGAAAATAACACCAAGAAAAATAAATAAAACTAGTCCTCGTCAAAATACTCTTCCCAGTCATCTCTACGCTCAAAACCGGAAGGTGGTCCAGAACTTGAGGCAGCAGCAGCAGAGGAAGACGCTCTGTGACGTAGGACAGTCCAAGGTGGTGAGGTCGATGGAGGAACACCTAAAAAGTCTATAATACGATCCATTTTGTGATGCAGATTCACAATCTCTCGTGTGTTCTCATCTATCATGGCTCTCTAGGAACGAGGTCCTCCTAGTACCGGAGTACGCTCTCTCTTAGCCCTTGAATCGACCTGTTTGGGTACTCTCAAAACCGACCGTGAACTAATCTTCGGTTCAGGCTCTTCCCAATCGTCACTGACTAGAACTGGAACCTCGTCCTCCGTAGCGAACATGTCTATCATAGGGCCATAAGGCAAGTTCTCTCACTTGGAATCCTTGGTAATCTCATGAATGCAGCTGTGCATCAAGAAGACGATATTGACTGGAGATCCCTGCTCCAGATAGAACATCAAATCCGCCCTCTTCGGTGTGAAAGATGCCGTTTGCTTGGTTGGAAGAAGGCGGGAACATACAAATCTATTTACCATCTTCCTATCCCAGGATAAGTCATTCTCTAGAAAGATGGCATGGGTTCCCATAGGATTGCACTTCCATTCCACACTGAAGTAGTCAGCAATCATCTGCATACTCTCTAAGTCATTCACATTTGTGGAGGATGTATAGTCATTTGGGCCCACTGGTGGATTGCGTACCCCGTAGTACTCGTTGATCCTTTGATCGTAAAGTCTACTTGTACTCCCCGGATCATGGCAAATGTAGCTCAAGGGGTTATGTGCCACATACGCATAAAATTCACGCACCACTATAGCATTAAACCAGCTTGGTGCCTCCGTCATATCTAAAATATCTTGAACTTTCATGGCTCTTGGCAAGATCGAGCCACAGTCCTCCAAGTCTACGCCGCGCTCACGTGTAACAGACCGTCTGTTCCAATGACCTCGGAACGACTCATAAATCTCAAGTGAATCAAATTTCTCAACCCTATCGATTAAGGGGTTGGCATCGCCATATACAACTTGTTGACTGCTTGTCGACGAGCTGCTCTGCTACACTTGGGGGCCATCCTGATGATAACAGAGACTGACGATGATGCTGAAACATAAAAAAGGACACTCGGTAAATCGGCACGTACTCCCGATTTGCCAGAGCTAATTTTTTTTGGTTTTTACTGGAATTGTGCTACTAATGAAGGAAGTGATGGATATACAGAAACCCATCCGATCCATAATTGGATCATCAGATCTGATTCACAGCATCGATCGAGACACTCGATCTAGCACAGCAGAAGCTACGAATAAATTCGCATTCGATTATACTACGATATGATCTACATAACTAATTAATCTAACTATGAGAAGGTTGAAGATTTATCTTGTTCAAGAGGAATAATAAAACGACAGATAGAGAAGCCGCAGTCTTCCGGATTATATCTCCTAGCGACGACTGGTGGGCGTCGATCCTCGCCTCAGAACCTCCTCGAATATGCACTCCCTTAATGACTAGAACATGAAACTAATTTTCTCCTCTTTATTTGTGAATGTGGCGCAAATTGTAAGTTGTAATTGTGTTAGGAGGAACTCTCTTTATATAGGAAAATAACTAGTCAAGAGAGTTATCATTTTCACACCACAATTACCTATTCTCATAAGGAAAAGATATTTGCCAAATGATAAGAGATAATTCCCAAAAAAATCAATCTCTTAGATAATTAATTAATTACACATGTGACATAATCTAGGAAAATTTCTTCTCCTAACTTATCCATTATGTGAGGCGCCACTTTTGTCAATATTTTAATAGAAAATGTCTTTTCTATTTTACATATTATTTACCAAATAAATAATATTGCATATTCATTAAATATACCAACTATTTAATTTATTCTCGAGGTTCCATAAAACGAGAAAACACTCGCATGTTAGGAGCCAACTCGGGGACCATTGACCTATAACCGGTAGCTACAATAAATTGAATAAAATATTCATCGAACAGAATATTTCTACTCAACTCATTAATTCCGGAATTACGTCACCATAAATCTGAAACTGAACTCTAACGATTATAGAGATAACTTATTCTCAAAACGTCGAGTCGAGTCGATAAGAGTCCATTGATATAATCATTTCATATAAACTAACACTCCATAGACTATCCGGAATGAAGCGGGAATATTTCCGTAAACCTTCTTCAATACATCTTATCCTTATTTACTATTAACCCACTAGTGATCAATTAGTTCATAACCAATACGACGGATCGATCAGTTTCTAAGATTAACAAATAAAGGGATTGTCTTTCTACTTCCCGCATGAAGGAATGGATTCCATATCTGTGAGACACACACTACTCACTCATCCCAAAATAGTGCCAACGTGAAAGTGATTCAGACCGCACCTCTTAACGATCCTTAACGAACACATCAAACCCTATCCTGAAATATGTAGGAGTCTGTAATCACTTCAGGATTAAGGTTAATCCATAAATGAACATCTTGTGATTCAATAAGATTTCACAATCATGGAATTATATGAGAAACTCATATTAAATCGGTCCAGTCCTATATGACTCTCATCATATATAAATGCCCCACTTTGACAACCAATGTCAACGGTCCGGATAAGACGGTCACATCATAAAGTGTTCTGGGTGCATTATTGGTGGTATAATCAATAGACCCCATACTTAGATTAAGTTCACCACGGACTAATAGTTCAAGTGTACCACCATAAACTTAATCCTCATGTGTGACACACACTAAGTTATATGGCTACATATGATACGACTTGGGGTTTTCAGCAGTGTATTAAATATAAGCACAAAGCAAACAATAAGATGAAATAAAATCTGTCATTTATTAAATAAAAACAATTACATAAAATGTCTTTCGGGTACTACACCTAACAGGAAGATGATGAACTATAGCAACTACACTGTTGCAGCAGTGCCACTCAGCAACAGAGGATGGAAGAAGGGTGTTTTGGTGTTTAAATGGAGGAAAAATGGTTGATTTTGGTGGTGATAGTGGTGGTGATGTTGGCCTAGACTTGTAGATTAAGAAGAAATAGAGAAATTGGTGGAGAAGAGGAAGAAGATGATTGATTAAGATGGTTAATAAGGGTGATAGAATGGTGCTTATATAGGAGAAAATGATAGAAGGTGGAAGGATTTGGTGGGATAGTGGGTAGAGGAGTAATGAGGGTGAGGGAATTGATGGGTTTGATTGATGGGATTGAGGTGGAGTTATGGTGGAGTGTGCGAAAGGATGAATTGATGGAAAATAGGGAAAATAGGGCGGTTTTGCTGACTAGTGGACTGACCGATGCAACATGTGTCCCTCACGTGTCATCGAAAGGTCTGCTTTTTAATCTGATATGCAAAAACTGAAAACCCTAGCTCGGTAACCCGGGAGTTACTCCCGTTTTACGGAGGCTGATTTTCTCTAGATTTTTCTTAGCTCCGGATCTGCACACATTACCTTAGCTCACTGCTCAATCCTGACCTCAAAATCACTACTTTCTACTCCTTTTGTTGTTACTTCCAACTCAATCCTAACCTATTTCACTAGAATCCATAATGAGTAAAAAAAACCTTCCCAACAACCATCGGTTTCAAGCCTAAGGGTGCGGTAGGATGAAAAAATGCTCGTCATTTCATCTGGCTACTTTTATTGACTCTTATCCTAACTAAGGGTTCAAGATAAATAGTTCTGAGTTTATAGTCGTCGGTTCGACTTTCTTCAGATCCTCGCTCACTCAAGGGTGGGGCTTTAACTCGCCAAAACTTTACTCCAGAGGTTTTTACCTTCGTAGAACTTTTTTGAGCTCTTTTCCTGGCATGCTTTTCTCTTTTTTCTTGTGCACTAGGTATACCCTTGCTTCGAGATTTAACCTTTACGTTCAAGGATTATATATTTTCTACTTTAAGCTAATTTTGACTATGCTTAGCAGAAGCACTGACTTTCATAAACGTCTGGTCGCGGCCTTTTTCTTCATGCTCTCTCAGCAGCATTCTCATGGATTCCTGCTCACAGGTTTCTACTATTAACCTCTCGGTTTCTATGCCTATCCTCTTCTATCTCTCAGATTTTCACTTCCCCAGAACCATACGTCATCATGCAACATTCCAGCCTATTATCTGGGGGCTCTAGGATCTTTATAGATAGGGCATCGTTATTGGTCCTTAGAGTTATCACCCTATTATCGAAGTCCATGATTGCCCGCCTGGTCGCTAAGAAAGGTCTACCTAATAGAACTGGGGCACTAGGATCCTCTGGTACGTCTATAACCATAAAATCTATTGGGAACGTGAATCCTCCTACCTTAATTGTGCAATTCCTCAGTAGACCCGTAGGCATATCTCTAGTTCGATTGACAAATGTCATGGACTGAGTTTGGTCCATGATAACCAGAATCTTAATCCTTTGACTGAGAGAGAAAAGAAGAATATTGCAATTCGAGCCGGAGTCGCGGAGACCTAAACCTACTGATACACCGTTGATAGAAATCGGGAGTCAGAACGTCCCAGGGTCTCCTAACTTTACTACGATATCTTAGTCTGGGTAATCCTCAGGCTTGGAAAACATATTGTCCAGATCCTCTTCAGGATCATCGGAATCATAATCAGACGATGATATATCAATTAGCTCAAGTGGAAACTCACCTGGACAATACGTATTGCACTCCGTTAAGCTCTCTTCATGCTCTTGCTTAAGTGCTTGTTTTTTCCTTTTCCACATGCTTCTTGTATGCTTCGTATTGCTCTTTGACTGATGATCCTGGATACAGGGAAATAGGTTTGATATTTAACACTTTGATTGGCATTTTGTTTGACTTGTCTGTCTTGTCAACTCCTGTTTGACCGAATCTCTGAAGTGTCCTGATCTTCCTGCAAAAGAGATAAAAGAAAACAAAGAAAAGTTTAGCAACTCCCGTTTTAGTTGGGGGTGGACCCAACTCTTGCGGACCTACTAACTAAAATCAACATAGATATACATAGAATCACAAGGGCTATCAGAATTTGATTTTCTGGACCTCGGTAAATCGGGGGTATACCTCGATAAACCGGGCCTATAATTTCTTATTTTGGCAGTTAAACAGTGCAGGTTTAATTCAAGACGACTCAAGACTCAAAAATAAAATAAATTTAAAAGAAAACGAATACTTCTTAATTAGTGTTAAAAATTGTTTATTCCTAAATTTGGCCATTGTCCCCAGAAATGGCGCCAAAAACTTGATCTCGTCGCTGGCCTTACGTCGATTTTACTAGCAAGAGTACTACGTCAATCGTAGTATAGCAAGGGCAAATCAAGGTTGATCCCACAGAGACAATGCAACTCAAGCATAAACAATTCTAATCTAATCAAGAAGACATAAGTGGTCATTGACCAACAATGAACATAAAAGAAACATGGTATTCCTTCCCCATCCCTTCTATCTACTAATTTGGTCTAGTTAATCCATATGTTTACTTCCCCATATAATTTCCTTAAACTAATCGAGCTTTTAATTCAGTTTTAGCTACGGGTACAACTCCTAACCCTATCTACTCCGACAATGGAAGTAGATAATCTATACGTCAGCTACCTTCCTTAATTGGTCCGTAATAGCCCATATGCATAAAGAACTAGAATTGCCAGTATTGAGCGTTAACCCATACCGCTAACCCGTCTAGGCAGCTATCGACAATGACTAGCACGTTCCTAGGGTTCATCAAGACAATGTCCTAATTAACACTTCACTAACAGTCCTTCATGTTAATTTACGAATTACGAATACTAGATTGGCCAGACCTATTACTCGTTTTAATTATTCCTGTCGATCAACATAGCTGACGCTGAATCTCTAGATTAAGGTGACCTGAAATTGCCTTGGTAAATCGGTATAGACCTCATATTTACCGGGGCCGGTGGTTCTTAATCGGGAATCTACATTGCTCATTTCAGATTAATTCAAGTAAATTATGGGGTTGTTAAACATGAAGATCAACTAAAACCCGTAAATACAAGTAGATCTACCATATTAAAGACATAAAGGAACGTTCAAAGCTTCATACCTTCAACAATGGAGATCTAGATTGATCCACTCAAGCTAGAGATGGCAAGGAAGGGAAGGAAACCAGAAAATAAACTCCAAAAGCTTAAAAGAACTTTATTGCATCAAAATTGTATAATGAAATAATAATAATTTTGTAACATAATGGATAACCTCCTCATACAATCAGTTTTTGCGGCCTTATCACACATTGGCCGACTTATGACTCAAATTAACCCTAACCGACCTAGTAGATACAGCAGATTTAGTTTCATGTTCCCTAAGACCCTCGGCTTATCGGGCCTAGCCGATGGTAAACCGGGCCTGACTTTCTTCTTTTCTTTCAGCAGATTTCTTCCGGGACTTACTCCACTCAGCCCAATATTATTTCCTTCATCCAGATCCATCCTTAAGTGCTCCAGATTTGCTACATCCTGAAAAATAAGACAATGCAAAATAGTTCCAAATCTTCGGGATAATAACATAGATGCAAAATTATGAACTTAGGAACATGTACTCAGTGTTTAACATATATTCCTTCACAATAATGGGCCTATCTACATTGTCTAAAGCAAAATTCGGGGTAAATAAAGGTTATTTTAATGGTGCATTTACAGCGTTATCAGAATAAGAATGTGAGAATTTGAGAGAGGAAAATAAAATATTAAAGAAAGAACTGGATGGATTGAAAGTTGAATCAATTAGTAAGGAAGTACACTCAACTGATCAACAAGCAGCAGATGATCACTCATCTGAAGTAGATAGACAAGCTGAGAAAACACCCCTACCAATTAAGAGCACCACTGCACCACTTAATGCACCAGCTTACAAACCCCTAAAAAGGTTTGGATCCAGATCTGGTCTTGGCTAAAACAGTCAAGATGAGAAAGGAAATGATGGACAACACAATTCTGAATCAAGGACAAAAACTGGACTCAAATTCAGAAAAGGACAGACCATAGTTTCAATTACTCATCCTGCACCAGTGAAGTCAAAACCCAGTGTAGTGAAACAACATAGTAAATCATCTTACCAGCTTAGTAAAGGCAAAAGCTTACTGAAAGGTAAGGGTAGACTTTACCCTTTAGAAGATGATTGGAATGTTGCACCCCCAAAAAACAAGAAGAAACCATTTCATGCTATGCAACATGTGTTTACGAAAAGCCATCCCAGGCATATTCCTGGACACAAGTAGCAATATGAAAATAAGTTTCCTCCTGCATATTAGAGAGTGAAAAAGGATGCAAACTCACCTAAAGGTAAAGAATTGTATCAGAATAATTCTATCAAGAAGTATTCTGCCATGCCTTATACTTATGAGGTTGATGACTTCAACCATCCAAGAAGAAGATCCTTTGGGTACCTAAACTTGGTTAATTTGTTTTGTAGGATGTCTAGTACATAGACAGTGGATGTTCCAGACGCATGACAGGGAACAAAGGATGGTTGACTGACTTTAAAGAATTTGATGGACCCAAAGTTACATTTGGAGGCAAAGAAAACCCCGGCAAAATTAAAGGGGAAGGAAAAATGTTCAAAAACAACTTGAAGATTCACAATATGGCTTATGTTAATGGATTGAGTTCAATCTTCTGAGTATCAGTCAATTTTGTGACAAAGGCTACTATGTGCATTTCAACAAAGAAGGATGCATAGTGATTCTCAATCAAACCATCACAGTTGTACTTGCAAGAAAAAGAGAAGACAACATGTATGTGGTGGATTGGAAGACAGCAAAAGCAAAAACATGTCTTCTTGTCACGAATAAGCAATCAACCAACGGGATTTGGCATAGAGGACTGAACCATCTCAACTTCAAGACCATCAACAAATTATCAAAGAACAAGCTAGTTGAAGGCCTTCCAGACAACACATTCAAGAAAGAAAGTCATTGTGATGCATGTCAGAAAGGGTAACAGATTAAAAGCTCTTTCAAGTCAAAACCCCATCAGTCAACAACAAGGATCTTACATCTTTTGCATATGGATCTTTTTGGACCAGTCACACCAGTAAGTGTACGTTGAAAGAAGTACACTCTAGTGATGGTGGATGACTTTTCCAAGTTCACATGGACTATATTCATGAACAAGAAAATAGAGACACTGAAGAAGCTACCAGATTTTCTGAGAAGAATGAAAAATTAAAAAGAATTAAAGATCATCAAGATAAGATCAGACGAAGGCACATAAATCCTAAATTAAGTAATCAGAACTTATTGTGAAGAAAATGATGTACTACATCAACTATCAGCACATGGACTCCCCAACAAAATGGTTTAGCAGAAAGAAGAAACAGAACACTCAAAGAAAATTAGAACCATGATAGAAGAAGCAAGCTTACCAAAAAGATTTTGGGCTGAAGCAGCAAATACAGCATGCTATACTCAAAATAGATCTATCATCACAAACACCATAGAAAAACACCATATGAAATTTGGAATGGAAGAAAACCTAACGTTTCACATTTTCATATGTTTGGATCTAAATGTTTTGTTTTGAACACGAATCAACTACATACTTTTGATGAAAAAGCTAATGAAGCAATCTTCATGGGGTACTTAGAAACAAGCAAAGCATTCAGAGTACTCAACAAAAGAACCTTGGTGATTGAAGAATCAATTCATGTAGTTTTTGATGAACCAAACACAAATGGTGAAAGCTTACCCAACTTTTAAGAAGAAGCTGCAATTTTGGAGAACACCTTTGGTAATCAAGATGATGTACCAGTCAATACAACACAAGAGGCACCAACACAAGATCATGAAGTTTATGCATAAGCTGGAGCTGTGGAAGAACCAGATCAAGAGCAACGTCAGCCTGATTTGAATTGGCTGAGAGACATCCTGAAAAACAAGTCATTGGAGATGTTCATACAGGAGTTAGAACCGGAAGACAACTAGAAAGCATGTTAACTTGTTTTCTGTCACAGATGGAACCCAAAACAATAGATGATGCAATTCAAGATGCTGATTGGATTACAACCATGCAAGAAGAGCTCAATGAATTTGAGAGAAATGAGGTATGGGACCTTGTGGAAAGACCAGACATGGCAAACATCATTGGAACAAAATGGGTATTTAAAAAAAAAAGGATGAACAAGGAACTGTTGTCAGAAACAAAGCAAGACTAGTTGCAAAGGGATACTCTTAAGCTAAAGGCATAGACTATGGTGAAACCTTTGCACCAGTAGCAAGATTGGAAGCAATTAGACTCTTTCTAGCTTTTGCAGCACACAAGGATTTCAAAGTATATCAAATGGATGTCAAGAGTGCATTTTTGAATGGACTTCTAGAAGAAGAAGTATATGTGGAACAACCCCCTAGTTTCCAACTCAAAGGGAAAGAAGACAAAGTATACAAGCTCAAAAAGGCACTATATGGACTCAAACATGCACCTAGAGCCTGGTATGAAATACTATCACAATTCTTAATCAATATTGGATTTAGGAAAGGAACCATTGACAAGACTCTCTTCAAGCTAGAAGAAGGTACAAGCAGCTTACTTGTTTAGATCTATGTTGATGACATTATCTTTGGATCAGAATATGAAAAGCTATGTGAAAAATTTGCAAATCTGATGAAGAGCAATGATGGGAGAACTCAATTATTTTCTTGGTCTACAAGTGAAGCAAATGAAAAAAGGCATATTTATCAATCAAGCCAAGTATACAAAAGTCTTGATACATAAATATGGTATGGATACAAGTGGCACATCAGATACACCAATGTGTGCAAGAGTTATTCTTGGAAAGGATGAAAATGGAGAAGATCTTGATCAAAATTTATATGAGGAATTATTGGATCTCTACTCTATTTAACTACAAACAGACCTGATATTGCTTTTGCAGTAGGAGTTTGTGCAAGATTTACAACTCAACCTAAGGAATCTCTCTTACTAGTAGCTAAGAGAATCATCAAATATTTGAAGCAAACAATCAATGTAGGAATTTGGTATCCAAAAGATGGAGGATTCAAATTGATATCCTATTCAGATTTAGACTATGCTGGATGTAAGATAGATAGAAAAAGCACTTCAGGAACTTGTCAGATGCTAGGCAGCAGACTAGTATCATGGTTTAGAAAAAATCAAAACTCCATATCTACTTTAACAGCTGAAGCAGAATATATAGCAGTAGTTGTTGTTGTGCACAAGTATTATGGATCAGACAATAGCTAAGAGACTATAAAAGTTTAGTTTCTTGCAAGCCAAGAGACTATATGTTAGACATATTTTAGTTTTAATGATGAGTGCCAGACTAGTTGTTATAGAGCAAAGGCAAAAAGATGTCAAGATTGAATGTATAGGTTTTACTAGAGTTTGATCTTTGTATAGGTTTGATCAAACAAGCACTGTAAAGAGGTCAGCTGACTTGTCAGCAGACCTATCTAGGTCAGTAGAGTGTCTAGGACAGTAGAGTCTAGGAACCTGCTAATAGATGAAGGCTAAGGGATCAAACTTAGTAATTAAAGTCAAGGATATGGGATTAGAATTTAGGGAAATCTGTGATGACCTAAACTGATGACATGTACCTTGTGTAGAAGGTCTAAGTTCCATTAAATTTAAGTGGTGATTGGAAATTGGTTTTGTTTAAAATGGTGTACTCTAACTTCATAATCAAAAGTTAGATGAGATGCAGTCAGCTGAAGTGTCTATTAAAACACAGCAAACTAAAAGTCAGCTGACATACAAGGACATCAGCAGACCTACACAACAGATGTCTTCTGAATGTTTTAATTCGAATTAATCCAAGTTTTTCTGGAATATTAAATGGATAATGGTGATTTACAAGCCTTTGATTAATCAATCAATCAATGGTCAAGATGAAAGGGACATTGTAAGGAATTCAGAGCCATATCAAATGGTAATAAACCATTGGTTGACAGTCTGGACAGTCAGAAAGACAATGACAGTGTTAGAAGGTAAAACAAAGGTATTTTCAAGAATATTCAGTAAAATCATGCAACGGTTATCATTCAAATTCAAATTCAAATCACTGGATCTACACCTATAAATAAAGGACTCCTGGTTCAGATTGCAAGACCAAGAATTTACAATAAGCAATCAAGTTTTGAGCAAGAAATTTATCAAGAGCAATCTGACCCGGCTGAGCTAAATTGAACAATCAATTTATTGATCGAGGTTTTCTTCAAGTGTTTTCCTGTAAATCAAGACTTATCTAGTGTACACACTTGAAGAACTCAGACTGCTGATTCATTCATCCTGATCATAAGTCTATTGAAAGCAGAATCACTTTCTTGATTCAAACCTTCTTTTTCAAGAAGTTCACTGAAGACAGAGAAGCACTTTTAGGTGCCAAGAACTGTTGTTTGTGTGGTGGAGCTGGTGAAGAGGCAATCCTACCCTTCATGGACCAGTGGAAGACATAGGAGCAGCAATCCTACCTGTTTCTAGTTTTCAGTTTGTGAAGCCATAGTCGTTGGTCAAGGACAAACAGTTTAGGGATTTTTGTAATAGCTACAACATGAGTCTCTAGTGAATTTCCTCCAACATCACAGGGGATGAGTGGACTGACAGGATTGGAAATTAAATTTATGTTTTGACGATGATTTCAGTTAGTTTAATTATTATATTTAACCTTATTGATGAAGTGTCATAACTAGCTGTTATAGTGCAAAACAAAAAGATGTCTAGAAATCAATGTATAGGATTTAAAAGAGTATGATATTTGTATAAGTTAAATTAGACAAGAACTGTAATAACTGTAGGTGTTGCGGTTTTTACACAACAGTGATAAAAAATAACTAAAAACCGATGTCAGCCCCAAGTGCAAAGGCTCGCAGCTATAGTGGTGAAACCGGGTCGTATCCACAGGGACTTGTACGAAAATAGTTCTTGCCTTCGATTTCTTTCTAAGATTTATGATTACGATCTTGGATTAAAAACGAAATAAAGGTTTCAAAAGCGAAAAGAAATAAACCTACTACTTGATAAATCTTTTTTGTAACAATTTTAATTAAACAACTAGAACTCACCGTTGTTCCACCACCCCACAAAAATTAACAAGAAAATCACACATTCATTTGCTAGCCTTGGATTAATATCTACTAAATAGGCGTTTCCTCTCTCGATTTAACACCGTTAATTAGTCCACCTCTCGGTTTGACTAAAGCACTATGAATCAAAGATATGGATATAAAAAATCCTAATATAACAATATTCTCCCTCAACTCTCATTTGTCAGGATAAATATTATCACTCTCCTTCACGGTAATCTATGAATTTATCAACTGTCGTTTATTTAAATTCAATCAGCATGCAACACATGTATGGTTCATACACATTGCAAATAAACAATCAAAACATGAATGGAGAACAAGAAAGCTTACTAGAACGAATAAATGCAAAATCCTTGTTTATTCCGGTGATGGTGGCTTCACATGGTGGTTCTAGCCTTGGGCCCTTAGCCACTCATCTTCTTCATAATAAAACCCTTATTGCTAAATATGAAATTGAAAGACAAATAAAAGAAAGACTATGAATCTAATTTATTGCTATTCTATTGCTAATGTTTTTCTGTATTTTTTTCTATGTCCTCGTTTCTGCTCGAATGGTGCTGCTTATATAGGAGTTTTGCCGACAAAAGGAAGGATCTAGAAAAAGAACGCGTCAATTCAGCCTTGGTAGACCGAACGTCTTGGCTCGGTCGACCGAATAGCACGGCTCGGTCGACCGAGCGTACCACTTGTATGCGTTCACACTGTGCGTCGTATACCGTGTTCCCCACTTCACTCTTTCGACCAGATTTGATTTATCCTCTCTTCAATGCTCCGATTTTCTTCTTTATTTTGAAACCACTTGATTGAATGAGATAAATCTCTCAATAAATAACACCCCCCTGCATTTCTTTATTTTCTGCACAAAATTGTTGTTACACCAAGTCATCGAACGATAATAATAATAAAATGTGTAACAAAATAACATTTAACCTCAATATTTCCTCATAATTAAATTATAACCTCTCAATAACCATTATAGGAATTTAACGGTTAAAAACACGCTTTTCTCATTTATTTCCCTTAAAAATAAGGTAAATTGTTTAGGGATTAAGCCCGAAAATATAGTAAAATATACCCTAAACAACTCCCCCACACTTAGCTTTTTGCTTGTCCCGAGCAAAACAAACAACGATAAACTATCAAAATCCACATAATTTGACACGAAATGTAGTCATGCTCGTGTCAAGCTAGTATCTAGCAAATCGAACTCACTTGGTGATTGTGCGTGCTGAACCTGCTAAATTTCCACCGATCCTCTCTTGATGTAAATCAAGCACTAACAGTCATCCGGTTAAATAAACGAAAGTTTCGTTCTGTCTACAGCACTTACCCTACAAAACTACTTATCAAGAACAAAGTAATAAACTCACATTTAAACTCCTTTACTTGGTGCCAAGAAAATACCTTTCAGGTCTCTACTGGGTTTAGATCAACTTGACTTAGAGTTCCAAAAGGCCTATATTTTTTTCTTCCATCGTCGCGTCTCAAAAGTATAACACTCTCCCCTACTTTAGAGGCAGTCACCCTGAGATCATTCAAACCTATACTGTCCAAGGTAAACCACACTCCCCAATTGGGGCAGTATCCAAGTGGACTCGAGGTGATAGTCGCAAACAACTTTCGCAATTTAATTTTTAAAATTTTTTTAAACTTTTTCTTCTTTTTTTGAAACTCCCGGTCAGGTATCATTTCCAACACATTCAAGACTTTTAAGGTTCTCAAGAACACTAAGGTACTTAGATTCTAACTGTGAGTAGAGTACGAGTTCCCAACTTTCATCAGCACTAAGTAAGTGGTTATCTGCAGCAAGAATTGATTATCCTTTAACTAACCGGAGACTATTTTATTCTTTGGTTCCGCATCTAACATGTTCGTGTACTGAGGTTCGAGTGAGTATCTGATCTACCAAACCTATTCTTAGAACATGATACGAATACTGATAACAATTAAAGGTGCCAAATTATAAAACTATCATGTTCTTGAAGTTACTCGGGACTCACAATTTTTTCAAAAAAAAAATTCATCAAATTTTTCAAGGGAGCAAAACTAGATAGCACAAAAACAAACCTCTAAACCCTCCCCCGCACTTAAGTTACATGATGTCCTCAGCATGTGCAAAATAAGAAAAACTTAGCTGGTTGTAATTCGAAGGAGGCAATTCTGGAAGTGGTCCGGAGCCAGATTCAGAATTGCCTGATGAAATCAGTAGACTGTGGACCATCCACCGGTAAACTGATTTATCTAAAAATCACAATCAATATCGCAAATATCCTGCACACCATAGGAAAACAAGACGTACCTCGGGGATAGGGGCACAAAAGATGATAGACAAGGCAATATCATGGAACAAAGCAGAAGCAATGCAAAAATTGATAATAACCGAATCTATGTGAAATGTGGTGCACAAATGTAATATCGAGAGATACTGGAGTACATGCGGAAATAAAAAGAAACAAACAGGGGTCATGATGTGGGCAATCGTCCAAGTACAGATCCATAGTCAGAAACTGCTAGGTGGGAAACATTAGCAACCAACAAGAGAAACAAAGCAAAAATAAACTACAAACAAAAAGAAAAAGATATCTAGGTTACCGTCCTAGTAGGGCTTAATTATAGTCGGGAGCTCGACTAACCAATATAAACTCAACCGGGGTCAGGCCAGTGAAGCCTCATCCCGGAATTATTCTCGATCTTCTCGGGGTCAACAGGCTGGAATCCACAGGAACAAAGTCTCGCCAACGTCTTGGCCATATCATCAAACTTCTGTATCCACTTCGTACCTATGATTCTTCTCTTCTTCTTTTTAGGTTTCTGTTTCACAAGCCGAGGTGCAACATCAGGGAGCACAACATCATCAAAGAACTCACAGAGATGTAAATCATCGGGTGCTGAAGGATCGGAGCTGGTTTGACTAGGGACGCCGTTCAGATAGAAAACCACCGGTCGTTCCTTTTGTTGACCAATATAGTGTTTTAACCGATGACCATTTACTCTAAACAACCCGCCCTGCTTATCCTTCAAATCGACTACTCCACTAGGGAATACCTGAAAGATTTCAAAGGGGCCAGACCAACGGCTGCGTAGCTTACCAGGAAACAGATGTAACCTGGTATTATAAAGTAAAACCCACTCGCCCGCTTTGAATTCCCTAATCTTGATTTTCTTGTCGTGAAGCAGTTTAGTCCTTTCTTTACTGATTCTCGAGCTCTCGTAGGCCTGGAGTCTGAACTCATCAAGCTCCTGCAACTGCAATAATCGCTTTTCTCTGCATAACTGGCTATCGAAATTCAAGAATTTAATAGCCCAGAACGCTACGTGCTCAAGCTCGATTGGCGGGTGGCGAGCCTTGCCATAAACCATCTAAAACGGAGACGTGCCAATAGGAGTCTTGAAAGCTGTCCTATAGGCCCAGAGCACATCATCCAGTTTCTGACTCCAATCCGTCCTATTAGAATTCACCGTCTTCTCAAGAATGTTCTTCAGGCTTCGGTTACTCACTTCAACTTGTCCACTCGTCTGAGGGTGATAGGGGGTAGCAGTTTTGTGTTTTACCCCATATCGTTCTAAGATCTTTTCTAGTGGAGTATTGCAGAAGTGAGTTCCCTCATCACTGATGAGGGCTCGTGGACAGCCAAACCGTGTGAAAATATTTTTCTTCAGGAAGTTCTTGACCACCTTGTGGTCGTTCCACAGACCAGAATGTACTTGTTCCCATACGAGGATGGAAACTGTCCCATGAAATCAATACCCCATACGTCGAAAACCTCGCATTCTTGGATGGGGTGGAGGGGCATGTCCATTCGTCGAGAAAGTTTACCGGTGCGTTGGCGCTGGTCACACCCTTTTACAAAGTTCTCTATATCCTTAAAAATTGTTGGCCAGTAGAAACCGGACTGAAAAATCTTCACAGCAGTCTTCCCAGCTCCATAATGACCTCCCACAGGTCCACCATGGCATTGCTCCATAATGTCCCTCTGCTCGAACTCAGAGACACACCTACGGAGCAATCCATCCTTGCAACGCTTGAAGAGAATGGGATCATCCCACACATAATAGTTCAAATCCGAAAAGAATTTCTTCTTTTGCTGATATGTCAGGTCAGGGTCCAGATATCTGCCGCTCAAGAAGTTTGCAAAAGATGCAAACCAAGGAGAACCTTTTCCAGCACGCGCAGGAGCAACCTCGCACACATCAATGGTCATGAGTTGCTCAGTTGGAAAATCAATTCCAATCTCATCCGACTCCACCTGAGGATCGTCGGTCAGCCGAGACATGTGGTCAGCTACCACATTCTCGCTACCCTTCTTGTCCCGGATATGAACATCAAACTCTTGTAAAATCAAGATCCATCTCAACAAACGAGGCTTGGCATCGGCCTTGTTCAACAGATACTTCAATGCAGAATGGTCTGTCCAGACCGTGACCTCCGACCCAAGCAAGTAGCTTCTAAATTTATCCATGGCAAAAACTACTGCCAACAACTCCTTCTCAGTTGTTGCATAATTTACTTGCGCTGGGTTTAAAGTGTGACTAGCGTAGTAGATGAGTCGGAACCTTCCGTCCACTCTCTGACCTAGCACCGCGCCGACTGCATAATTAGAAGCATCACACATAAGCTCGAAGGGAGCTTTCCAGTCGGGTGCCATAAGAATTGGCGAGGTAACCAACTTGTCTTTTAATTCTGTAAACGCTCTTTCACACTCATGGGTGAAAATAAACTTCACATCTTCTCTTAAGAGAGATGACAAAGGCTTGGCTATTTTAGAAAAGTCTTTGATGAATCGCCTATAGAAGCCGACATGACCCAAGAATCCTCTTACTTCTCTTGCATTTTTGGGGTATGTCATTTTTTCAATAGCTTCTACCTTCGCTTTGTCGACCTCAATACCTTCTTTGGACACCTTGTGTCCCAGAACAATTCCCTCTTCCACCATCAGGTGGCACTTCTCCCAATTTAAGACTAAGTCTTTCTCTATGCACCGGGACAAAACTTTATCAAGATTGTGTAAACAGTGGTCGAAACTGTCCCCGAACACAGAGAAGTCATCCATAAAAATCTCCATCACCTTCTCCACTAAACCATCAAAGATAGCCAGCATACATTTTTGAAATGTTGCCGGTGCGTTGCAGAGACCAAATGGCATTCTTCGGTAAGCGAAAGTGCCGGAGGGACAGGTGAAGGTAGTCTTTTCTTGATCAGTGGGGTCGATAGCTATCTGAAAGTATCCTGAATAGCCATCCAGAAAACAATAAAATTGCTTGCCACTAAGCCTCTCAAGGAGCTGGTCAATGAATGGCAAGGGGAAGTGGTCTTTTAGAGTTACCTCATTTAGTCTTCTGTAGTCGATGCAAACTCTGTACCCAGTGACTTTCCGTAGGGCAATCTCTTCCCCCTTTTCATTCTTCTCGATAGTAATTCCTCCTTTTTTTGGCACCACCTGAGTGGGGCTCACCCATTCTCTATCGGCTATTGGGTAGATGATACCCATGTCAAGCAATTTGATGATTTCCTTCTTAACGACCTCCTGCATGTGAGGGTTCAGCCTTCTCTGAGGCTATCGCACCTTCTTCGATCCCTCAACAGTCCTGATCTTGTGCATACAGATATCAGGGCTTATCCCCATGATATCTCCCACTTGCCAACCAAAGGCGAGGATATTATCTTGCAGCACTTTGATAAGCTTTTCTTCCTTCTTTGGTTCTAACTTAGATGAAATGATCAAAGGGAGCTTATCACCGTCCCTCAGAAAAATGTATTTCAAGTGTTGAGGCAAGGGTTTCAACACTAAATCTGACGGTGGCTCCTCCACACTTGGTCATAATTTATCGCCCTTAAGCTCCAGATCTCCAAGCTTATCATAAGGGCTCTGAAGCATCATGGCCTCCCAGCAGACAGGGGTTTCATCCCCTTTTGCAAATCTGGCCATGTCACCATGCCTCTTCCTCATTTTCTTTCTTACCGTCTCCTGGTAATCAGAACTTTCCTTTTCCTCCTTCTCAATCTCTTCTAAAAATTTCTTCCACTCCTCATCAGTCCAAGTTGTAGATTGTTTATTGAATTCTTCCTCATCCCAACTACCCATGAACACTTGTTCATCATACTTATCAGTGAAATAGTCCTCAATAGCTAAACAAGTGTCACTGGATGCGTGCTTCACTGCATTGCCCACATTGAACTTTACACTCTCATCCTCCAAATGTAGGGTTATCTCGCCACTGTAGGAATCTAGTAAGGCATGGGCAGTTGCAAGAAAAGGTCTTCCAAGGATCAAGGGGGTTTTCTCATCATTGGTCATGTCCATGATTACCCAATCAGCTGGGTATATGAAGTTCTCAACCTTGACCAACACATCTTCTACAATTCCCCTTGCATACTTCACACTTCTATCTGCAAGTTGATGAGAAATAGGTCTAAGAGTAATAGATTGATCCAATCCAAGAGATTGGAAGATTGAAGTAGACATCGGATTGACTGATGCTCCCGAATCGCATAAAACATTGTGGAAATCCCTGTTCCCGATAGTACACGAAATCGTGAATTTACCAGGGTCAGGACACTTCACAGGAAGTTTAGTCTGGCCGATTGCGGAGTATTCTTCATTCAACACTATGTGCTCGAGCTCTTGAAGCTTCTTCTTCAAACTCACTGCGTCCTTTATAAACTTTTTATACTTTGGCATCCCTACCAAAAGATCAACTAATGGAATGTTTGCCTCAGTATTCTTGAGCAAATCGATAACCTTCTTATACTCCTTATCGACTGTTAATGACAGCTTGTTCTTGCTAGGTGGGTAAAGGAGATCAGCAAAGTCCTCCTCGGTGAAGTTCTTCTTTGTCTCTTATGATTGATTGCTTTGTCTTCCCTATCTTTCCACCTCACATGCTTTCCAGAACTCAACTTAGAATCCGACTTCTTTTCAGCGGTATTCTCAACTCTCACATTTCTTTCAGAATTTCCTTTTTCACTTGGCTCAACAGACGTCCTAGCATCCTTCTGAGGAGAAAAAAGATCTTCCCCTCCCCCTCTCTCGCTCGCGGGGAGGGGCTATTCGTTTCCCTGGTTGGCCTGACCACCAACCGCTTTCCCACTCCTCAGATTTACGACATTCAACTCATCTTGACCATAGTTCCATGGTGCAGCCAGATCGGTGCAAGTATTCTGGTCATTCTGGATCACGTTAACCCCTCGGGGGTTCTTCTCAGTAAAACACGGCAGCTGACCTTGAGGTCGATTTGCTTGCTGCCCCGAAATCTGTCCCATTTGCACCTCTAAATTCGTCACTATACTGGTCAAAGTACTCAATGCATTTGCCAACTGAGTGTTGGCCGTGACTTGCTCACTCAACTTTTGTTCTAAGATCTGAAATGATTGATTCTGATTTTAATTTTGATTGACCGGTGGATTATTGTTACATGCCGGTCGAGAGTTGGATTGAAAATTGCTCAGATTAGGCCTAGGGGCCTGAAACTGATGGGGATTTGCTACCCTAGAAGGGTCACTCCAGTAATTGAACCCTTGAGTGTTCTGATTCTGACCCAAAGGTCGATAATTTTGAGAACTGAATGCATTCACCTCCTCTGAATGCAGCAATAGATGACATTGATGGAATGTCTGCCCAATAGTATCCAAATTTTTGCAAACAACATTGTTTTGCACAGCTTTGACCTGAGAGATCGGGTCAAGCTGGCACTGATTACTGCGATGGCCTTGGCCATGGCAGTTGTCACATACAAGACTTTGAACATTCATTGCCGCCACTTGCTTCTGTAGTGCGGCTAACTGAGCCTTTAGAAGTGTGGTCTCATCTACCTCATACTTCCCTAGAGTCGAGCTTCTGACTGGATGCACCCTTATAGGTAGGGGCATAATTATACTTTGCAATATCTTCAAACAACGTCCATCCCTCTTCAGGTGTCTTTCTCGAAATGCACCTCCAGGCGAAACTATTCACCATTCCCTTAGTCAATTCGGTCAAACCACTATAGAAAGTGTTGACCAATCTTTGTTGATCCACCCATGGTGGGGGCACTTTCTCAAGAGAGACTTAAATCGTTTCCATGCATTGCAAAACGATTCCCTCTCGCCTTGCACAAAAGTGAATATCGATTCGAGAAGATGAGCCGTCTTTGCAGGTGGAAAGTACTGGCTCAGAAATTCTTTCTCCAACTCCTCCCACGAAGTAATGGAGTCGACTGGTAAAGATTTATACCATTCTTTCGCTTCTCCCTTCAGTGAGAAGGGAAAAAGTTTCATCCTCAGGGCGTCCTCAGTGACCCCTTTGATTAAAGTAGTCCCGCACGATTCTAGAAATGAGTGAATGTGATCGTGTGGGTCCTCAGTGGAGAAGCCATGGAATGTGGAACCTCTCACCAAGTTGATTAAAGAAGTTTTGAGTTCGAAATTATCAGCCGTGATTTCAGGAATCACGACTGCAGGATTTACTTTCACAGTAGACGGCATGGCATAGTCTGCCAATGTCCTTTGATCTGCCATTTCCTCAACTTGGGCTTCTTCCTCAACGTATTCTTCAGGATCGTTTGCCTCGTCCGTCGATCCGGCGAGTCGAGCCAAACGTCTATTCGGTCGAACGATGGTTCGCTCTAGCTCCGGGTTATATAAAAGTGGTCCCCCGTGAGTTCGAGTTTGCATAAACCACGTTCGAACCAAATGATCGGGTCAAAATATATTTTTTTTATTTTTAAATTAAGTATAATCCTTTAATTATTCTCAACAACTAAATACTAAACTAAAACAGACTCGAAACAGGCTCGAAAAACGCAAATAAAACAGAACAGAATACTGTAAGACTATCACAGAACAGAAACAGAGAAAAGAAAAAAATAAAATAACTCTCGGTCGACCGAACTGAATTTTTTTTTATTTTTTCTTTTTTATTTTTTTATTTTTTTATTTTTTGGAAGATTAGTACACACCGGAATTATCGACCGCCCAGAAATTACAGAGACTGAAAACGAAAACTTTCCATGCCAAGTCCCCGGCAACGGCGCCAAAAACTTGTCACGGATTTTTGCAATGAAAAATAACAAGTAATAAAATAATCCAGTTTACCCCAAGTGCAGGGATCGTAGTATAGCGATTACAACCGGAGTCGAATCACAGGGAATAGAGATTGGTCTAGTTCTTAATTTTTCTAAAGGTTGTCACGAGAAATAACTAAAAAAACGAAAACAATAAACTGGACAGAGGATTTAGAATCCAAAGCCAGGAAAGATATCTACGAGCCAAACTAATGAAAATAACTCTATTCTAAAAAGATAATAAAATTACTAAGATGATAACAAATAAATTGAAAACGAACAAGCAATGATCCACCGATCTCACAACCCTCAACTTCCTCTCTAGATTGTTTAGTGAAGATTTAATAAAGATGTGGTTCACCTATCAAAGGTATGAATTCCTACTCTCGTAGATAATTCGCCTATTAATCTTTCATCTCTCGATCTTAAAGATTAACGCTTCCATATCAAAGGTGTAAGATTTCTCAATCTAGCAACCTAGAAATTTGACCTAGCAACTCTCGTTATTTTTAGGTTAAAAATCTAATCTTTACTATGGTGATCTAAGCCTAACAACGATTCTCATCAAACGTTAAACATCAAACATGCAAACATCTCTCGATTTAATTGCATAAAAACAAATTAAACATAATAAAGAAACAAACTTTAAATTAAAACTCACAAAACCAACTTAAGAGTTGAAATCAAGTGCTGCACGATCGGTTTCTCATACTTGTTCAGGACTTGCTCAGCTCATCTCCAGGATCGAACAAACAAAATATTAAAAAAAAAATAATAATAAATATGGCTCGGTCAACCGAGCAGGAGCACTCGGTCGACCGAGTGGTCGGCTTCTCGATTTTTGTGCTGTGTTCGTCTCCAGGTAAGTTCTGTGTTGTTCTGTCGAATGCCTGCTCCTTTTATACTTGTTCTAGCCGACTTAGGGTAATTATTAGAAAAGCTTAAACCCTAATAAATAAAAATAAAGATAATTCCAAGTCTATCCTTTCTGATCTTCCTGGACGCACGTCTGGTAGGGTGGACGCTCGTTCACTTTAAGTAAATTTCTTCGAGTCGAGCCGAGCTGGACAAGACGCCCGTCACATGCATTTAATCTTCAGTTAAACATCGTTTTAACTCCTTCCATGCCATATAAATGTACCTACAAGGTGATAGAAACATGCAAAATGTAGAACCATATATATTGATGGAAAAATCATCGATAAAAACACGTAATAAGCTCGAGTTTGCATTTAAACCAATTTCATATGCATTCTCTCAATAAATCCTTTAAACACTTACTTTTCTATAAAAAAAACACTAAGGAAATTGCTACGAAATAATATCATATAAACCGTAAAAATCACCGTCAACAACTCCCCCACACTTAACTTTTGCTCGTCCCGAGCAAAACAAAACAAGAAAACCAAGGCTTACTTATGCATTGAACCACATAAAATCCCATATATCAAATCACAACCGGTCGACTAGCATCAAAAACATACATCCCATGCAATAAATGATTACTCGAATGTGTAGTGTGTGCAAAGCCTTCTTCAACTTCCACCGATTCCACACTTGACAATTAAATTCAAGCTAACCAACCAATACCCATTAAAGACAGATAATGAATCACCCTGACTATACATACGCCCTACAAAACTACTCACGTCATGACTAGAGTAATACATGTGTTTTCGAAATCTTTTCAGTTGTACACAGAGGATATTCCCTACAACATATACCTTGGCCTATACTGGGGATAAGGTAGGCGATAACTAAGTCTTTCACTTATTTATACCAAATTCCTTATGTAAGTTGATTTAATTTGTCTTTCATATTTAAACACACATCAGAATGAGCTCTTGCCCGTCATAGCGAATAGGATATTCGAGGTATACCCTACCTTACTCAAATCAAAAGGCAGCTTCTTCTGACTGTCGTGAGCTTTTGGTCATCATGGTGGTATAGGACATTCGAGATATGACCTACCACACTCAAATCATCGACCAGCTTCCGACACACCCAATTAATTCATCTATTTTTCTTAAAACAACTTTTCCGAAGCACAGTAGTTGCGTTTCACTTATCACATTCAGGCCTCGGTATATTCACGATACTTCCTACTGCAATTCCAACTACGTACATATTACAATTTCCATGACATTAGCACTAAGCGAACGGTCTGATAACCAGAATCAAACATCATCGGTTTAAATGGGTACAGTTTCCTAAGTTCAGCTCGTCATCGAAGAGGCTTACGTGAAAATAATTCGAGTAAAGGCTTATTTATCAAAGGTCTATGCTAAAATACTAGTCAACCAACACAAGTATGGGAATATAACAAGTAAGTAAGCCAAAATAAAATCATGCTCGGGACAATTTTTAAAAAAAAACTCAAAATTTGTTGATTTTTTTAAGAATGGTGGTAAGCATAATAAATTAAGCACATTGTAGGTACAACCAATCCCTCCCCCACACTTAAATGACAACATGTCCTCATGTTGTGCAGAATTAAAGAAAAGATAAACTACTTAGCTGATTGTAGTTCGAAGGTGCAAGTCTGGAAGTGGTCATGAGTCAGATCTAGAAATGCTTGAAGAAATCAGTAGACTGTGGACCATCCACCGGAAAACTGATATCGTCTAAACGCTCACAATTGCTATCGCAAATATCCCGCACACATGAAAAACAAGACAAGATCTCGGGGATAGGGGAATATAACATATTGCGCGAGAAAAATTTGATATAAGCACGGGATATAATTGCTCGGATGGAAAAATCACCACACAGGGAAAACACAGGGCATCTAAGCGTCAAATATAACCACAGAGGTTTACAAAACAAATATGGTCCAACATGTGCATACAGAAATACCAAACTCCAACTGAAAGTGCAAATGCGCGTTAAGGCTTACAAGATTCATCGGAAAGTAATAGCAACGGAAAACCGACAGTAGCTTCAACTAAAGTCCAGATGAATCAAAAAAAAATGACAGTAGCTTCCGCTCATGCAAGTTACCTGGCCACAGAAACCGGCTCCAAAAACCTAGACGACACAAGACAAAACTAGCCCCCTTTATTCAACAAAAAAAACAAAATAATCCAAAATAATAATAAAAACTTTTCTTAATATTGGGTTGCCTCCCAACAAGCGCCTCTCTTTAGTGTCTTTGGCTAGACACACTTAGCTCACTATCCATTATCAAACGTATACGTCCTTCTCGCATGGTTCTTCAACGAATATTCAGCATACGAGCCATCCAACTCACCTTCATAGGAAATTAATGGAACCATGGCTCGAAGGACCTTTATGAAGTATCTTCCCAATAAAAGAAGAACGGGATTAGGGGGTTCCATCTCCCAGTTCATGACATAGTGATCAAGTGGGAAGATCACTTCCTTCACGCTCACTCGCTCGTCCACAATCACCTCAACACTTATTGGCTTCAACGGCTCCTCAAATGCGACTTCCTCCGGGTGACTTATCTCTAATTTAGGCACATCGTCCTCTATGTTATCCAACACCGGGTGTATTTCTTCACCTTCTCGGTGATTAACATCTTCAACCATCTCTGATGTTGGATCCATCATAGGACAACCGTCTTCATCATCACACCATGCATGAGGGAAATAAGTTTCTAACCTTTGTAACTTAAGCCGATCCATATCAGGTTCCAACTCATCAATCATCTCTTGTTGCCAATTGCCTTCATCTTGATCGAACTCAGTCTGGGCCATTTGCTCGATCTGTCTCTCAATATTAGCAAGCATACCAAGAAGAAGTTGGAAATTATCGTTTTGCTCCTTCTGAAAGGATTGGAGCTCCTCCAATTTAGCTTCAAGATCAATAGATTGAGAGGTGCACTGATAGGAATTCTGAAAGTGTTGTGGAAAAGATGGGCTAGGCCAACTTTGGAACATAGGATTGGGACTATTCTGATTGAACCACTGACCTTGATTGGAAGAATTAATATTTGGGTTCTGACTGAAGTTCGGGTTTTGATTGAAATTCCAAGTTTGATTGAAACCCTGATTTTGAAAATCGCCGTGGCCAGAGAACCGATCGTTAAATCCTTGATATTGCTGACCACTGAAAGCATGAACTTCAGCGTTCTGTCCATCCATAGGACAGAAACGAGCAGTATGTCCCACATTGTCACATATCTGGCATGTGACTAGACTGAAATTTCCCTGATTATGGACAGTATTAACTTGATACACAGGACGGGAAAGAAACTGACACTCGCCAACAGCATGGTGTTGGAGAGATTTTGCATCATTAAAACAAAAGAAAATTTATAAACCTATACTACCATGCAAAACTACCTCCTAACCGGCCGAATACCGGGTAGTTGCTAGTAAAGTGAGATAAGTACGGGTATCGATCCTCAGGGAAAAGGGATGTTGAATCTAATCTAATTAATTCTCTCAATTGTTACTAACGAAAACAAATAAACGAAGAACTAACAAATAAACTCATAGAACAAGTAAACTAAATCTAAACTAGAACAAATAATAAAAACCTAAACTAAGGATACATGGGATCAAACATCATACAAACCAAGTGATTTCAATCCTAGTTCATCTCATGATTTTAATTCAAATTGTGGTTTCACCTTTACACGAGACACAAATTCCTAATTCCTTAGTGAATTTAATCTCAAGCTATGGATTCCTAATTCCTTAGTGAGTCCAATTTATCAATCTCTCATCTTCCGAATGTTGAGATCGATTTACCAAACAAAACTCGGTGTAGATGCAGGTTAACTCTCGTATTTTAGAATCTAACAACCTAGATAATTAATCAATTAATTTGTCACATAATTAATGATTAAAAATCCTATCTTTCTATGGTGATCTAACGTTACTCAACTTCCGTATGTTGTAACTATCAATAGAGAACTAATTTTCCAATCTATTCTCATGGCATCATAAGCACAAAGAAAGATACAAAATAAATCAACAATCATGAAGAAAAACTGGAATTGAATTAATCACAAAGAACTCACATAGTTTTGAACAGTGGATCATCACCATGAACGGAAAAGAAAAGAAACATCTAAGCTACTCCTAATCTAACCTCGGTTCACCCGAGCACAAGGCTCGGGTGACCGGCCTTGAGACCCTCAACTTGCGGCTGCTGCTCTCAAGAAAAGTGTATGTCGAATAATGTGTTTGTGTAGTATCAGAATAATAATGAATTAGGGTTTAATGCATGCACATATTTATAAGGAAGCTAAGGCGGCTGGAATAACTAAAAAAATAACTAAGGCGGCGCTGCTTTTGTTTAAGTCGGTATTGCTGGAAGTCGGCCATGGACGCTAGCCTGAAAGCCTGGACGCTCGTTCGCTTGCATTGGACTCAAACTTCTAAAATTCGTATCTTGAGTTGTAGACCTCCAAAAATTATGATCCGCATGTCAAAAAAAATCTCTCGGAAAACTCTACAACTTTCATGAAGGACTCTTCTTCAGAAAACGCATTTTTGATTAGCCCGTCGTATTATGAGTCGTTTTCGGGATTTTCCACTCGAATTCATCTCTTTAAAATCATCCTTTCCATCAACAATGTGTATCTACAATGTAGGAAAAACATACCAAAGCGTAACATAATCCTAAAATAATATAAAATCATGATTTAAACACATAAATCGCTACGTTTTGCAATTTAACCTATTAGAAACACCATTTACTCAATTAATCGATTACAAGCTCGATTTCTATGAAAATCCTAAGAATATGGGGAATATTGACATAAAATATATCCTTATAAAACGTATAAAATCACCCTTAACAACTCCCCCACACTTATCTTTTGCTCGTCCCTAGCAAAACAAAACAAAGTCAAGCTCGAGACAAATAAACATCCATACAAATATGAAGTATATTCAATAACTTAGAAGTTCACCCGTGTAGTGTGTGCATAGCCATAATAAACTTCCACTAAGTTCCACAATTTGAAAGTTATTCAAACCAAAACTAGCCCGGTTTCCCATCTAAGTTAGAAATATTCAAAAATTATAACAGGCACTTTACAAAACATACATATCCCAAAAAGAAATAGTAGAGAATATCTATGACATTTCTGACAGACTCAGAGGATAATCCCTACAACATATCCTTCAGTTTATACTGGGTATAAGATTAACGATAACTAAGTCCTTACTTATTCATAATAATATATTTCAATATTTTCACTTTTTTTCACACTTTTCTAACACACATCAAAATAAGCTTTTGCCCTCATAGCAGAATAGGACATTTCAAGATAATCTCCTACCTTACTCCAATCATAAGGCAGCTATAAACTGACTGTCGTGAGCTTTTAGTCATCATAGTGGTATAGGACATACGTGGTACACCCTACCTCACCCAAATCATAAACCAGCTTCCGACCCACACAATTACAATTATGTTTACTTAGAGATTTACGGTTTGGCGGTGGAAAAGATTATTTTCTAGTAGCACGGACCACCGAGCATAACACCTCAAGTAAACAATTTATTACTATTGCAAAGACTTAATCACGTTTCACTTATCACATTCAAACTTACGAGATATTCACGGTATGTCATACTTTAATCCTAGAATACAAACTACTAAACTTTTCAAGAATTGTACATAAGCAAAGAAACATGCTATAATCATCAAAAATCTCCAACTAAAATGGGGTAGGCTTTCAACATTTAGCTCATCATTTACTATGGCATGTGAAAAAGAGTGTCGGGTGAAACAACTAAAATTACTAAATATACGAATATAGCAAAAATGATATAAACTCAAGCAAAGATATGCCTTTGTCTACTCGGGATATAACAAAAAATTTGAAAATTAAGCACTTTTCATAGAAATACTAAAAATATGAGCAAACGAAAGTAGACACATAAATCATCTATCCCTTCCCCCACACTTAGATTGCAACTTGTCCTCAAGTTATACGAAATAATAAATTAGAGAACTTAGCCGATTGGATGCGGCAATTCGGAGGAACCAACAAGAACCAGGATTGCTTGCATAGCTCAGTAGACTGTGGAGCATCACAGGACAACTGAATACATCTTTAAAGTGCACAATAGCTATAGAAAGTATCATGCAGACTTGATTAGTGCAAAAAGAGTCTTCGGGGAAAAAGAAAAGATTACATATATAAAGCACAAGAAGAAAAGGATCATAGAGATTTTTCAACTTAAGCTCAACTAAAGATTGAATACTATACATGAAATACTACAAAGTCGTAGGCTAGGTGCAACTATATGAAAATTTACTACAATGCAGCCTATATGATATGCAATCCTAAAAATAAAATAAATAAAAAAATAAATTCTGACAGGCTCAGGCTGAGCAAGTTGACCCCTGACAACTCTACAGTGACTACGGCCTATGCAGAAACTAAAATAAAAATAAGGTAGTATTACGGAAACCGACAGTTAACTACACTCAAGAAAAATAAAAGAAAAATAGAAAAACAATGCAACTAGATGACATGCAACTAAATGATATGCATCTAAATGATATGCAAAAATAAAAGAAAATAAAAGAAAGAAAACTAGCCCACTCATTTGCAACATGACATGTATATAATAAACGTCTACCGGATAATGACGAGGTTACGATAAACGACGATCTTGTTCATTACATGCGGTGTAGACGCGCTTTAAGACTCGTCAAAGGTGATAGCATTATGGAAAACCAACGAGTTAGCTATACTAAACGAGATATAACTCATAAGGTTTCCATCGTAGCAACGGAAAACCGACGCATTTACTACCCAAATGAGTTATAAAAATAACAAGAAAGCACATAAGTCTCAAAGCTCACAAGATTCATCACAGCGGTATGTAGCATACGGAAACCGACATTAGCTACTAATTAACACGAAGACCAGTTATAGCATACGAGAACCGACAGTAACTATAACTTGCATAGATGAATCATGTATAATATCCATTAGATTCAATTATTTAACATGGATCCGTAGATGGAATGATGTAAACATGCAAGTTCAGAACATCTACGTGAAAATAAGTAGCCACAGAAGCTCAAATTAAAGTATCCATATCAAATAAAGCATTAAAAATCAAATTGAGAAGAAATCTGGAACCTGGACTGGCGTTCACTAATTCAAACGGACGTTTAAAACTTATGCAGGCCGGACGGGCGTTTGGATATATGGACGCACGTCTGGTTCTTGAAAACAGAACAGAGCTGATACGTTTTGGAACGGACGAGCGTCCAACAAACCAGACGCTCGTTTACCTACATGTTAGGGACTGGACGGGCGTTCACTTACCTGAACGCTCGTCCAACAATCGAATAGAAAACGCAGGAAACACAGCAAACCCTAATTTCTTAAAAGATCATACATCAAATTTCACGCCACATCAAATTAAAGCACAGAGGGTTAGACTAGATACAAACAAACATATAGTTCACGTTTCACAAATCGAGTAAAAAACTTTTTGCACATTCTTAACCCAACGGTTATCGAAACACGGCAAAAATAAAAACTCTCGATTTATTTCACGCTACTTTTATTGAAAACGAAAAACGAAACGTAACAAAATCGAGAACTAGCTTAACTAGATTCAACATGACACCTAGTCCCCGGCAACGGCGCCACTTTTGTTGGGAGGATTTTGCATCATTAAAACAAAAGAAAATTTATAAACCTATACTACCATGCAAAACTACCTCCAAACCGGCCGAATACCGGGTAGTTGCTAGTAAAGTGAGATAAGTACGGGTATCGATCCTCAGGGAAAAGGGATGTTGAATCTAATCTAATTAATTCTCTCAATTGTTACTAACGAAAACAAATAAACGAAGAACTAACAAATAAACTCATAGAACAAGTAAACTAAATCTAAACTAGAACAAATAATAAAAACCTAAACTAAGGATACATGGGATCAAACATCATACCAACCAAGTGATTTCAATCCTAGTTCATCTCATGATTTTAATTCAAATTGTGGTTTCACCTTTACACGAGACACAAATTCCTAATTCCTTAGTGAATTTAATCTCAAGCTATGGATTCCTAATTCCTTAGTGAGTCCAATTTATCAATCTCTCATCTTCCGAATGTTGAGATCGATTTACCAAACAAAACTCGGTGTAGATTCAGGTTAACTCTCGTATTTTAGAATCTAACAACCTAGATAATTAATCAATTAATTTGTCACATAATTAATGATTAAAAATCCTATCTTTCTATGGTGATCTAACGTTACTCAACTTCCGTATGTTGTAACTATCAATAGAGAACTAATTTTCCAATCTATTCTCATGGCATCATAAGCACAAAGAAAGATACAAAATAAATCAACAATCATGAAGAAAAACTGGAATTGAATTAATCAAAAAGAACTCACATAGTTTTGAACAGTGGATCATCACCATGAACGGAAAAGAAAAGAAACATCTAAGCTACTCCTAATCTAACCTCGGTTCACCCGAGCACAAGGCTCGGGTGACCGGCCTTGAGACCCTCAACTTGCGGCTGCTGCTCTCAAGAAAAGTGTATGTCGAATAATGTGTTTGTGTAGTATCAGAATAATAATGAATTAGGGTTTAATGCATGCACATATTTATAAGGAAGCTAAGGCGGCTGGAATAACTAAAAAATAACTAAGGCGGCGCTGCTTTTGTTTAAGTCGGTATTGCTGGAAGTCGGCCATGGACGCTAGTCTGAAAGCCTGGACGCTCGTTCGCTTGCATTGGACTCAAACTTCTAAAATTCGTATCTTGAGTTGTAGACATCCAAAAATTATGATCCGAATGTCAAAAAAAAGCTCTCGGAAAACTCTACAACTTTCATGAAGGACTCTTCTTCAGAAAACGCCTTTTTGATTAGCCCGTCGTATTACGAGTCGTTTTCGGGATTTTCCACTCGAATTCATCTCTTTAAAATCATCCTTTCCATCAATAATGTGTATCTACAATGTAGGAAAAACATACCAAAGCGTAACATAATCCTAAAATAATATAAAATCATGATTTAAACACATAAATCGCTACGTTTTGCAATTTAACCTATTAGAAACACCATTTACTCAATTAATCGATTACAAGCTCGATTTCTATGAAAATCCTAAGAATATGGGGAATATTGACATAAAATATATCCTTATAAAACGTATAAAATCACCCTTAACACATGGCCAGGTCGACAACACCTTCCACATAACAGAACTTGTGAGTTCTGTGGAAAATAGTGGTTTTGACCCATAAGATTACGCGACATTGTAAGGGCTGCCACCGCTTGTTGCGGTATGGCGATCTGATCTTGCATAATCCTAGTTGATGACAATATTTTTTTTTTTTAGAAAAGATAAAGAAACTGAAAAAGAATCGGAAACAGAAACAAAAACCTACCTACGAAAAATTTAAAACAGAAAACAAGAAAACAATAAAAGGGGGAAAAAAATGTGTTGAAAGCTTCTGAGCCCAAAATGGAAGGGAAAACAGCAGATTTTGACCTCGAAAACGGTGTCGAACGGCCTCCGGCGTCGTCGGCGTCGGAACGAGCTTTCCGAATTGGGGTCCTTCGCGCCAAACGGACACTCGAGCCGAAAGTTACGGCCAAAATACTACCATGTGACCTAACGATCCCTTTTATCCCAACTTGTAACAGAAAATCGAAAATTAATAAACTAGACAACCGTACCGATTCCCCGGCAACGACGCCAAAAACTTGTTGCGGTTTTTACACAACAGTGATAAAAATCAACTAAAAACCGATGTCAGCCCCAAAGTGCAAAGGCTCGTAGCTATAGTGGTGAAACCGGGTCGTATCCACAGGGACTTGTACGAAAATAGTTCTTGCCTTCGATTTCTTTCTAAGATTTATGATTACGATCTTGGATTAAAAACGAAATAAAGGTTTCAAAAGCGAAAAGAAAGAAAACTACTACTTGATAAATCTTTTTTGTAACAATTTTAATTAAACAACTAGAACTCACCGTTGTTCCACCACCCCACCGAAATTAACAAGAAAATCACACATTCATTTGCAAGCCTTGGATTAATATCTACTAAATAGGCGTTTCCTCTCTCGATTTAACACCGTTAATTAGTCCACCTCTCGGTTTGACTAAAGCACTACGAATCAAAGATATGGATATAAAAAATCCTAATCTAACAATATTCTCCCTCAACTCTCGTTTGTCAGGATAAATATTATCACACTCCTTCACGATAACCTATGAATTTATCAACTGTCGTTTATTTAAATTCAATCAGCATGCAACACATGTATGGTTCATACACATTGCAAATAAACAATCAAAACATGAAGGAAGAACAAGAAAGCTTACTAGAACGAATAAATGCAAAATCCTTGTTTATTCCGGTGATGGTGGTTTCACATGGTGGTTCTAGCCTTGGGCCCTTAGCCACTCATCTTCTTCATAATAAAACCCTTATTGCTAAATATGAAATTGAAAGACAAATAAAAGAAAGACTATGAATCTAATTTATTGTTATTCTATTGCTAATGTTTTTCTGTATTTTTTTCTGTGTCCTCGTTTCTGCTCGAATGGTGCTGCTTATATAGGAGTTTTGCCGACAAAAGGAAGGATCTAGAAAAAGAACGCGTCAATTCAGCCTCGGTAGACCGAACGTCTTGGCTCGGTCGACCGAATAGCACGGCTCGGTCGACCGAGCGTACCACTTGTATGCGTTCACACTGTGCGTCGTATACCGTGTTCCCCACTTCACTCTTTCGACCAGATTTGATTTATCCTCTCTTCAATGCTCCGATTTTCTTCTTTATTTTGAAACCACTTGATTGAATGAGATAAATCTCTCAATAAATAACACCCCCCTGCATTTCTTTATTTTCTGCAAAAATTGTTGTTACACCAAGTCATCGAACGATAATAATAATAAAATGTGTAACAAAATAACATTTAACCTCAATATTTCCTCATAATTAAATTATAACCTCTCAATAACCATTATAGGAATTTAACGGTTAAAAACACGCTTTTCTCATTTATTTCCCTTAAAAATAAGGTAAATTGTTTGGGGATTAAGCCCGAAAATATAGTAAAATATACCCTAAACACTAGGTTCAGAACTGAGAAAACGAGAAATTGACTTATTGAACTTTTTTATCTTTACCCGACAAAAATGACAATAACATAAATTTCTTTTGTTTAGAGTTCATAACTGAAGATTAATCAGTTTTAGAAACTGACTAAGAGCACACCCACTGAAGAACAGAAGAATGTAAGTTCGCTGAGGGACATAGACTCGGTTGACTTATCTAGAACTAAAGAACTGAGGGTTCAGACTCAGTTATTGAAGATTGAAGAACTGAGGGTTCAAACTCAGTTTTGAAGACCTAAGCCAAGACTGTAAAGTTTGAATTCGGGAAAGTTGGTGATGGCCTGAACTGACTTTATGGATCTTGAAAAAAGAACTAAGAATCATAAGAACAATGATATATTAGCTAATTTGTGAGTTATAGTGTACTCTGATTAAGTCAATTATAATCTGATGAAAATGGAGTACTGAGTTCTTGAAGAAGAGTAAAAACTCAGTTAAAGCTCTCAAAGCTGAAAACTGACTAAGTTTAGTTTTCATGCTGAGGTCAAGAAAATATGAAGGAAGATCTGACCATTTTAAAGTAGACAATTTTATTGGCTGAACAGAATTGTCAGAAAGGACACTGACATTCATCAAAATAAGAAGGACCACCAACGGATACAAGAATTCAAATACAAACGTTCAAATTTAGCTAACCGTTGAAGAAACCCCTATAAATAGACTACTTCTACTACAAGAAGAAGGGCGGAATTCTAAGATCTGATATAGTCAAGAAATATTATACCAAGGGGAAAGTAAACCAAAAGAATTCATGCTAAGAACTTAATTGCAAGAACAATAAATCTTCATAAGCATTCAAAGAAAGATCAAGTAATCTTTTGAAGAATATAGAGCCGTACAGAATTTACATATCTAGAGGAAGAAGCTCGAACACAATTGAATCATAGTTATTGATTCAAGTCTCAACTTTGATTCTATCAAAGGTTTGGACCGTGAAACACCAAGAAGGTGTGAAGGACAGTTGAGTGTAGTCAGAAAGACTGTGTTTGTGTTGAGCTGGTGAAGAGGCAATTCAACCCTCCAAGGACCTGTGTAGCAAGCTTAGTTCAAACTGCAATTCTACCTGTTGAGGATTGAAGCTAGAAGATTGTGAAGCTAGGGATTAGTGAAGGACAATCAAATGTTTAGAATTTTCTTTGTGTCTTGTAACTGTAAACCTCAAGAACATAGTGAATTTGGCGTCCTACATCACAGGGGAAGAGAGGACGGACAAGATTACACCACCAGGAACCTCTATAAATCTTCTTTCATTTACTTACTTACTTTAGGCATTTACTTACTGCATCTAAGTATACATTACATCTAATCACACTCAGAAAACACAAGAAACTGAGTCAGCACTACATTGCATTATATTTAGACAATCTGATAAACTCAAGTTTTGTATAAAGGCTTAACTTAATCCGCTGCCGGTTAACTCAGTTCAGTATAAGTCAGCACTGATTATACTCAGCTAGGTTAACTTAACTCCACACAAGTTTAAGCTGAACTCAATCTGCTCAAGAATCAGTTTTTAGTTAGGTTTTTTGGGACAAGTTTATTCACCCTCCCTCTAAACTTGTGTAAGCCTTTCCAAGGGACCAACAATTGGTATCGGAGCAAATCTTCTACTTTGAAGAGATCTCCGACTGAGTTCTATCAGTTTGAAATAACTGGGCATCAGTTATTCTGATACCAACGATTGGTATCGGAGCAGAGCTTCCGTTCCGAAGAGATCCATAGCTGAATCTCAATATCAGTTTGTTTGATCTCGAAGTAACTGGGCATCAATTATTTTCGACTGAGTTCCTTCAGTAATGCATCATGAAATCACTTAATCATTTTAGAAATATTCTTAGTTGTTCATTTTTTAGATATGATGAATACAGAAGTAAATTTCAGGCTCTGATGGCTTATACTCAAGAAAAGTTGATTGAAACATTCATTGAAGATCCACTTAATACAAGAAATGAAGATAATGATGAAATTTTACCCATAATCTTTGGAGGAAATAATCATGGTGAAAGTGATGAAGAAATCATACTTTTTGGAACTGACCTAATAAGAAACAATGCTGGATTAAATAAAGGAAAGCAGATAATAGAAGATGAAGAAGCTAGAACTAAAAATTTATCTATCGAACATCATGAGGTAAACGCTTCTACATCCAATTCTCACACTGCCATGAACAATCATCGAAATAAATTTTTCAACAGCTACTTGGACATACTCATAAAAGAATTAGAGGAAATTCAAAAGAATTATGAGAATGTCAAAAAGGAAAAAGATTTGTTGAAAGCTGAAGTTCTAAGATTGAATACTGAGATCAATTTTATCAAGGCTAACAATGGAATCAAGGAGAATTGCACAATTGATGAACTAAAAAATGTAATAAACATAACAGAATCATCAGTTGACCCAATTCCAAATATTCAGTTCAAACCAGGTAAACCATTTTGAGACAGAACCGGTTTATGGTTTGACAGTCAGCAAAAATCTAAGTTCAGACCTAGTACAGTTGCACCTAAGTTTGTAGCTGCACAAAAGTCAAGAACTCAGAAAACTGACAAAATTGTTAGAACTGACAATTACTCAGCACAGCCTCGAACAAAACTAACAAAACTGTAAAATCAGATAGTGGCAACCCAAAACCTGACAGATTCTATAGAAAAATTCCGAAGGCTGAAAAAGGCAAAACTGATCAGAGATTAGTTAAAAGAGCATTCAAGTCTCATCCATCAAGGAATGAAAATCATTCATGGAATACCAGATTCAGGAGGGAAAGGAATCCCTTTTCCCACTGATGAAGACTGGAATAGACCAATCATCACTCAGCTTCACAAAATCCTCAAGAAAAGGACGTTCGAATCCAAAATCAGATTTTTGTGAAAACTGAATGTACTTAGCCAAAACATCAAGATATGTATAAGTATAAAACTGCTAAGTCATCTAAGACTTACAGAAATACAAAAACTAATCAAAAAGGACCCAAACAGATATGGGTACCAAAAATTTCTAAATTTGTTTTATAGAAGAAAAACTAAACGGACGACTGACTCAAAGATTGGATAAGATCAAAGTTGAATCCCTACAACTGGAGATACACCGTATCTACTGCATTTACTGAGGCAAGCTACGGATGACAGAAAAGTTGTGACCTACATTCATCCCAACCGTCCATCTTTTCCACTCACCATCCTTTTCGCGATCTCAACGCCAGATGGAACTTATGACAAGACAACCCACTCAAAACTTTCCAACTACCCTTTCTACCACTTATAAATACCTTCTTATTTTCTTTTCCTAAATTCTTTACACTCAGTTTTCGCTAATCCTCATTCAAATTTCCAAATTTCTCCAAATTCTATTCAACCTTCAGAAATCAGTCTTCTACCCAAGTTGAACCTGGAATGATCATCTCACTTGATCAATATATCTCAAGATATACAGATCAAACATTAGCCAAGCAGATAGCAGAGAAAATCCGGAAAATCAAAGGTCTGGAGCAGGTATTCAACATCAATTTGAAGAGTGTGTGCCTGGATAGCATTGGTGACTTTTATGAGTTTGGGAGAACAGACATAGAAGAAAAATACGTTCACACTTACATCACTTGAGTCAATGAAAAGGAGATTAAGGTTATAGAGAACTTAATTGCAGACATATTTGGTTTTGAGAAAACTGAACACACTTCTATTCTCAAAATATCTAAAGAACAGAGAGAGAAACTTTGGAAAGATATTGCAATCTCTGGAGAATCAAATGTATCTTTGTCTGGATCAACAGGGCTACTCAAGCCAGAATTCAACTTCTTGACCAAGATGCTAGCTAATTGTGTAATTGGAAACGCGGGCAACTTTAGTAATCTCTCCGGCACAAAGTTAGATCTGCTTTATGTAATTTGGTTCGGGGAAGATTTCAATTGGCATAGCTATATTTTTTATCAACTGGTAGCACAATCTTCTGATGTTCCCAAGAAGAAAAATGCAGAGAAGAAAGGAAGATTCTATCTCAAGAAGACTCTTGCTCTCCTAGCTCAAAGAATTATCGATCATTTTGGTATCGAAAGGAGAAAAGAAACTGCAATTGTTCATGGCAAGATTGCAGCCAAAGAAGAAAAACCTAAGAAGAAGAGAAAAAGGTCTTCCAAGGAAATGACCACTAAGGAACATCTGGAGGATTTTGAGAGACTAAGAAAGGAAAAGAAAATTGGAAGAAGTCATAACCGGTCAAGTTACTGAGAGAGCGGTAGAGGCTTCACCAGCAAAATCAGCCACCTCAGTTGCTGAAGGTCGAGAAAAAAAATCCAGACCTGAGGAAACCCCCACCAAACAAATCGTTGGTGAAGTAAAACCTGTTGCTGAGGAAGTACCCGTTCAAGAATCAGCAAAGGAATTTCAAGAAGATGTCCCTTCACTACTTGAAACTGATACTCAGGGGGGAAAAACCGTGAGAGCTGAAGTTGATGAAGAAGAAACTGATAGTGATGAGGAACTGGTTGGACCTGGTGTAATCGCAATGCTTAATCTGATATCTTTATCAAGATCAACACCACAAAAATTAGCATCCAGAATCGAATATGAAGAATCTATCAAAGAACTGGAAGCTTCTCAATGACAAGAAAAAGAAGCTGTTGAAGTTGAATCAAGACCAGCACAAAAGTCATCACTCTGGATGAGCTTGTTAATGAAGGAGAAGTTGAAAAGACAACTGATGATGTTAAGAAAGAAAAAGAATCAATTACTGAACTGGGAACTGAACCAGTCACAGAACCCGTTAGGTCTCAGGAAACTGAATCAAGAACGGATTATGTACAAGTTGCTTTACCTACAGCTGAAGCTGAACCTATCACTGTATCAGGATCTCTACCATAAGAAGTTGTAGCCAAAGAAAAACTGGAAACTGAACAAGCTTCCTCAGTTCCAGAAGTTGTTGTTACTGAATCATCAATCATCCCAATTGTTGCTGAGGAGGAATCCAGCAAAACTGAAGCAGAAAGATCTGTAGTTGACAATGTGTTAGGACAAGTTGAGACTCTAGCTGAATCAAGTGTGGAGATTCCTAGAGAAACTAAAGAAGTCTTAAACCAACTTGACATTGGAAAACTATTCGAAGCTGACTGCGAAAGACTTGATGATTATCAGTACTAGAAGTTCAGCTCCATTCCAAATCAAAGAGGTCAACTTGCTGAAATGAAAAGAACTGAACAATTGGTTTTTGATCTTTTTGATATCACTCATCTATCCCAACTGTTTAGATCTGAATAATTTCTGAGTACTGGATACTCACTCATAAGAAACAGATATTGGGAGAGATATGCCAAAAAAGGAGATTCAAGGACAAAAAAAGATGATGATGAGATGATTCTCAGGTAGATCCTGATTTACAGATAGGGATTCTCGCCTCACTACAAGAAAAGGAAGAAGCAAAGGATGTTAATTTATAAGAGTCATCTGAAGGAAGTTCAGATGAAAGTGAAGAAACTGAAACTGATTCAGATTGTCAATTTAAAAAATCAAGAGAAGGAAAGATATCAGTCTCCGAGTGATAAAAATGTTCTGGAAATAGCATTAGTTGAAGCTAACCAAGCTAAAGCTGTTGTTGTTAAATCACCTGCAAGGGAGGCTATTCCAGAAGAAGAAAGAGAGAAGACTGAGAACTTTAAAGATAAGCTGAAACAGGTTGCCTCCTAAGAATTAGAAACATCTGAGAATGTTGTGAGAAAATCTGAAGAAAAAAAACTGAAACTAAAGGAAAAACTGAAGAAAAAAAACTGAAGAAAAAAAACTGAAGAGATCGAAACACTTGAAGCTGATAAAGGAAAAACTGAAGAAAAAAAACTGAAACTAAAGATGAAGTACCTACACAATCTGATACTATCCGATTCTACTTCATTGAGCTTGTGAAGATTCAGAAAGGCGACTTAAGTGTATTCGGGAAAGTATTGAAGTCAATGGAAGAAAGCAGAGCTGAAAGGAACAACATGGAAAAGAAACTAATCAATGTCAAGGATGATTGTCATGATACTCTAATCGCCGTTAGAAAAACAACCATTGAATCTGAGGCAAGAAAAACTAAGACTCAAGGAAAATGGGAAGGCATTCTCAACAATGTGGTTGATAGATTTATTTTACTGGAGAATGCATGAAGGACTAGGTTGTAGCTCAAACCATATTGGCATCAAACCAGCAGCACCTGAACTCTTACATCAGGATCTTAATCAACAAAGATGATGTCAATAAGGGGGAAAGTTTGGACATGCTAAAATTCAATGCAGTTGATATGCCTCAAGTTCTTGGATGTATTGATGAGAAAATGACTGAACTGAAGAAAACTAGAGGTGAGTTCACTGATGAAGAGATGGAACTGATTGCAAGGTTCTCAGAGCCAACTAACAAAAGACTCGCTCTAGACTCTCAAATGTATAATGTTTTCAAAGGTCTACCTACTCAAGAAGGAGTATCAAGGGAACAAGCCTTAGAGACATTTCTGAACATGCAAAAGATCCTCTTGCACTATTGGAACAAACACAGTAAATGGGAAAGAGATGGTACTCTAGATAAGGTCTCAGATCAAATTGGAAAGATTGAATCTGAACTTGTTATGAACTTACTAAAGACAGCCACCAATGAGAGATTGAGAAAAGTTGTTTTGTTTTTGCTGTATTATTCAAAAGAAAATTTTTCGGCAAGCACAACATGACAGATTCATGGAACGTATGGGCAAAAATCCATGGAACCAAGAGCACAGCAACCAACATTGCTATGAGAGAAGCTGCTGAAATTTTTGTCAATAAGACAAGTGAAGCTGATCAAAGAATGGGAAAAGATGTTGGAACTTAATTTCTTTTCATGTATTTGTATTTTAATGCTTTGTAACTCAATTATCAATAAAATCTCATTTTCTCAGTTCTTCGTGTTCTTTACTTTGTTTTGTCCTTATCTTTTTGCATTGCTTTTAAGGAGGGTATTAACATCATCAAAAACAGGGAAATTGTTGGAAATAAAATTTATGTTTTGATGATGATTCATCAGTTAGTTTAATTATTATATTTAACCCCATTGATGAAGTGTCATAACTAGCTGTTATAGTGCAAAGCAAAAAGATGTCTAGAAATCAATGTATAGGATTTAATAGAGTCTGATATTTGTATAAGTTAAATCAGACAAGAACTGCAATAACGCTAGTTTCAGAACAGAGAAAACGAGAAACTGACTTATTGAACTGAGTTCACAACTGAAGATTAATCAGTTTTAGAAACTGACTAAGAGCACACCCACTGAAGAAGGTAAGTTCGCTGAGGGACATAGACTCGGTTGACTTATCTAGAATTGAATAACTTATGGTTCAGACTCAGTTATTGAAGATTGAAGAACGGAGGGTTCAAACTCAGGTTTGAAGACCTAAGCTAAGATTGTAAAGTTAGAATTCAGGAAAGTCTGTGATGGCCAGAACCGACTTTATGGATCTTGATAGAAGGACTAAGTATTATAAGGACAACGATATATTAGCTAATTTGTGAGTTATGGTGTACTCTGATTAAGTCAATTATAATCAGATGAAAAGGGAGTATTGAGTTCTTGAAGAAGAGTAAAAACTCAGTTAAAGCTCTCAAAGCTGAAAACTGACTAAGTTAAGTTTTCATGCTGAGGTCAAGAAAAGCTAAAGAAATATCTGACCGTTTCAAAGCAGACAATTTTATTGGCTAAACAGAATTGTCAGAAAGGACACTGACATTCATTATAATAAGCAGGACCACCAACGGATACAAGAATTCAAATACAAACGTTCAAATTCAGCCAACCATTGAAGAAATCCCTATAAATAGACTACTTCTACTATAAGAAGAAGGGCGGAATTCTAAGATCTGATCTAGTCAAGAAAGGTTATACCAAGGGGAAAGTAAACCAAAAGAATTCATGCTAAGCACTTAATTGCAAGATCAAGAAATCTTCATAAGCATTTAAAGAAAGATCAAGTAATCTTTTGAAGAATACAGAGCCGTACATAATTTACATATCTAGAAGAAGAAGCTCGAAACACAATTGAATCATAGTTATTGATTCAAGTCTCAACTTTGATTCTATCAAAGGTTTATACTGTGAAACACCAAGAAGGTGTGAAGGACATTTGAGTGCAGTCAGGAAGACTGTGTTTGTGTTGAGCTGGTGAAGAGGCAATTCAACCCTCCAAGGACCAATGTAGCAAGCTTAGTTCAAACAGCAATTCTACCTGTTAAGGGTTGAAGCTAGAAGATTGTGAAGCTAGGGACTAGTGAAGGACAATCAAGTGTTTAGAATTTTCTTTGTGGCTTGTAACTGTAAACCTCAAGAACATAGTGAATTTGGCCTCCTACATCACAGGGGAAGAGAGGATTGATAGGATTACACCACCTGGAACCTGTATAATTCTTGTTTCATTTACTTACTTACTTTGCGCATTTACTTACTGCATCTAAGTATACATTACATCTAATCACACTTAGCAAACACAAGAAACTAATTCAGCACTACATTGCATTATATTTAGACAATCTGATAAACTCAAGTTTTGTATAAAGGCTTAACTTAATCCGCTGCTGGTTAACTCTGTTCAGCATAAGTCAGCACTAACCTATACTCAGCTAGGTTAACTTAACTCCACACAAGTTTAAACTGAACTCAATCTGCTCAAGATTCAATTTTAAGTTAGGTTTTTTGGGACAATTTTATTCACCCCACCCTATAAACTTGTGAAAGCCTTTCCAAAGGACCAACACCACCACCTGGAACCACTATAAATCTTGCCTACTTTATTTTACTGCACTTACTTTCTGCAATTACTTTATATGCATGCTTATCACATCAAACCTACTGAACTAGCTACTGAATCACACCACTTGCACTAATGAGTATCTAATACTTGGTATCATATTTAAACAACAAGTAACAAGGCTTAATTTATTATATTCCGCTGCAACAAACTCTAGAACCTCAATAGTCAGCAGACTACTGACCTTGCTGAGTTTGTGATAACTCTAAATGGTACCAATAATTATACCCTTATTCACCCCGAATTCTGCTCAAGAGAGGATAGATAGGCTCGTTATTATGTGGAATATATGTTAAATGCTATGTGAGTGTTTCCAAGATTTTAATTCAGCATCTATGATATTTTCCCGAATATTTGGTACTGTTTTGTCTCGTTTTGCATGTTTTATAGGATGTACCGAATCTGGAGCATTGGAGAATGGATCTGGACCGAAAGAAGTATATTGGGCCAAGTGATTAAATTCCAAGAAGGAGCCTGGTGAAGAAAAAGGAGAAAAATCGGCCCAATGAGGGCTAGGGTAAACCGAGGACTTGTTGGACATGAAACTGATTCTGCCACATTATCTAGGTCGGTTAAGGTTTTAGAGAGTCTTAAGTCGGTCATTGTATCTATATAAGGCCGCGTTTACAGATTATTGTATACAATTGTCATAATTCATCATCAATTCTTCAATTACATTATATATTTTGATGAAATAAAGTTATTTGAGATTTGGAAGAGTTGCTTCTGGTTTCCTCCCTTCTTCCATCATCTCTAGCTTGAGTAGATCGAGCTAGATCACCATTTTTGATGGTATGAAGCTTTGAACGTTCCTTTTTGTCTTCAATATGATAGATGTGTTCGTATTTATGTGTTTTAGTTAATCTGCATGTTTAAAGACCTCATAATTTACTTAGAATAATCGTAATTGAGCAATGTAGATCCAAGGATAGGAAAATCTGCCCCTGGTAACCCAGCGGTCTATACCGGTTTACCAAGGCATCATTTAGAAAATCTAAAATTGGGATTCACTACAACTACGTTGATCGATAGGTTTAATTAATAGTAGGTTAGATCTGGCCAATCTACTTATTGTAATTGTAAACTGGCATGAAATACGAATAGTGAAGTGCTAAGTTTGGACATTGTCTAGAATGGACCCTAGGAACGTGCTGATCAATGTCAACAGCTATCTAGGCGGGTTAGCGGTATGAGTTAGCGCTCGATATCGGCAATTCAAGTTGTTTATGCATGCGTATAGGCTATTACGGACCAATTAATGAGGGTAGCTTGCGTATAGATTGTCTACTACTATTGTCGGAGTAGATAGGAGTGAGAATTGCACCCGTAGCTGATAATGATAATTAAAGAGAATGCTCCCGATTAATCTAAGGAAATTATGTGGGGAAGTAAACATAACGATTAACTAATCCAAGTTAGTAGATAGGTGAGAAGAGGGAGAGGAGTACCAAGTTTGTTTTCTTTTATGTTATTGTTGGTTAATGACCGCCTCTATGTTGCTTCTTAATTAGGTTAGAATTGTTTATACTTATAGTTGCATTGTCTCTGTGGGATCAACATTGACTCGCATTTACTATACTATGATGTACCTAGTATTCTTGCTAGTAATATCGACGTTAGTGACTAAGACGCGATCAAAATTTTTGGCGCCGTTGCCGGGGACAATGGCCAATTTTAAATATGAACATTTTTGTTGGAAATAAAATTTATGTTTTGATGATGATTCATCATATTTAATAATTTAATATCTTAACCCCATTGATGAAGTGCTGAAGCTAGCTGTTATAGTGAAATGCTAAAATATGTCTAGAATTGAAAATATACGTTTTACTAGTGTCTGATATCTGTATAGGTTACATCAAACAAGCATTGTAATAGATAGATGTGTCGTAGAACTGAAAACTAGAAATCATTTAGAAAACTGGAACTTATCGTTAAACTGAAGAGATACACCATTTCAGAACTGAAGAAGGTAAGTTCACTGAGGGACAGACTTAGTTGGCTTATCTAGAAGACAGAAGAACCGAGGGACACAGACTCAGTTATTGAAGATTGAAGAACTGAGGGACACAGACTTAGTTATTGAAGACTAAAGAACTGAGGGCTCAGACTCAGTTATGAAAGCCGAGACTGTAAAGTTAGAATTCAGGCAAGTCCGTGGTGACCTGAACTGACTTTATGGATCTTGTATGAAGACCTAAAAGTCGTAAGGACAATGAACTTGTAGAAGATATATTCTTACGTTGTACTCTGATTAAGTTATTATAATCAGATGTAATATTAGAGTACTTATTTTTTAAGAAGAGTAAAATCTCAGTTAATCCTCTAAGTCAGTTAAGAAACTAAGAACTGACAAACTTAGCATAAAACTGATCAGGATACTCATTTTTATAAGTCAGTCATCCAACAAACTGATAGTACAATCGAACGTTGTAAAGGAAGCAATTCTATTGGATGAAACACTGACAAGTCAGAACGGTCGCAAAATATAGCCGTTACAAGACAGACGTTGATACAATTTGAATTCAAGCAAGATGAACATTGGTTCTCACACTATAAATAGAGGACTTTGCACCAAGGATTATTAACCAAGAATTAACAAGATTACAAGCATTTTCATGCACAAATCTCGTTCATTCAAATTGCCATCATTATCTGCGTTTCTACATCGATCATATTTAGTTTTCTTCAAGTGTTCAAGCTACACAGAATTTACTCAGAATCATACACTTTGAAGAACCACAAACAAGAATCAATTCATTGATTCTTAGCCGAACTTTGATTCTCAATCCAAGGTTAAGACTGTGAAGCAACCCGGTGAAGGATTTGCCAAGGACAGTTGTATCAGTAGTCGGGTAGACTGTGTTTGTGGTGGTAGCTGGTGAAGAGGCATATGTAACCCTTCAAGGACAAGTGTTCAAGCAATTGGAGACCAGCCATCCCACCTATTCTACAAGTGTTTAGATAGTGAAACTAGGATTTGTGAAGGACTACTGTTTAGGACTTTTTTGTAACAGCTCACCTCAAGAAGTTCTAGTGGAATTTTCCTCCTACACCACAGGGGAAGAGATGACTGAAAGGATTACACCACCTGGAACCTCTATAATTCTTGCTCTACTTACTTTACGCATTTATATTTTGTTATTAACTATTACAGCATTTATAATTGTTTATCCCAAATACTGTAATTGATTGTTATCAGCATACACAGTTCACAAACTGACATTCACCATAATTCAGTTCAGTATACTTAGCTTTTTCACATAGAATAACAAGATCCAGATAAAGGCTAAAACTTATCCGCTACCGGTTGACTCTGTTTTGTTATAAGTCAGTTTGACTTAAAACTCAGCTTAGTCAGCTTAACTCCACACAATTTAAAACTGAACCTTAATTGAATTAATCCAGTTTTAGGTGACAAGTTTATTCACCCCCTCCAAACTTGTGTTAGCCTTTCTAAGGGACCAACAATTGGTATCGGAGCAGTGTTCTTTGACAAGCTATTGTTGAAAACTCACTTGCTCTAATTATCTCCTCTAGTTGTTCTCCGGAAAAATCTCAGTCTTTCAACTTCTAATCTTTGCATTATCTAGATTCCACTCATTTTCACAATGGATAACAAAGAGTATGCCAGTGTTGATGTGCAACATCGACAGATTTGATGAATATAAACGTCGTTTACAGGCCTTTTTAGCAGCTTCTCATGATGAGATGATAGACGTACTCACTGATGGACCTATTTGTTGAAAGTAGCGCCCGGAATAAAATTTATGTAATTGTTTTTAGAATTAATAAATGAAAGATTTATTCTCATCTTACTACTTGCTTCGTGCTTGTAAGTAATACACTACTGAAAACCCTAAGTCGTATCATATATAGCCATATAACTTAGTGTGTGTGTGTCACACATGAGGATTAAGTTTATGGTGATACACTTGAAATGTTAGTCTGTGGTGAAGTTAATCAAAGTATGGGGTCTATTGATTAAACCACCATTACTGCGCACATAACACTTTATGGTGTGACCGTCTTATCCGGACCGTCGACATTGGTTGTCTATGTGAGGCATTTATATATGACGAGAGTCATATAGGGCTGGACCGATTTAATCTGAGTTTCTCATATAATTCCGTGATTGAGAAATCTTATTAAATCACAAGATGATCATATATGGATTAACCTTAATCCTTAAGTGATTACAGACTCCTACTTGTTTTAGGATAGGGTTTGATGTGTTCGTTAAGGATCGCTAAGAGGCACGGTCCGAATCACTTTCACGTTGGCACTATTCTGTAATGAGTGAGAAGTGTGTGTCTCACAGATATGGAACCATTCTTTCCTGCGGGAAGTAGAAAGACAATCCCCTTATTTGTTGATCTTAGAAACTGATCGATCCCGGGAGTTCGTATTGGTTATGAACTAATCGTTCACTGGTGGGTTAATGGTAAATAAGGATAAGATGTAGTGAAGAATATTTAAGGAAATTATCCTACTTCATTACGGATAGTCTATGGAGGGTTAGTTTATATGTAATTATTATATCAATGGACACTTATTGACTCGACTCTACATTTTGAGAATAAGTTATATCTATAATCGATAGAGTTCAGCTTCGGATTTATGGTGGCGTAATTCCGGAATTAATGAATTGAGTAGAAATATTCTGATCGATAAATGTTTTATTTAATTTATTGTAGCTACTCGTTATAGGTCCATGGACCCCGGGTTGGCTCCTAACACGCGAGTGTTTTCTCGTTTATGGAACCTCGAGAATAAATTAAGTAGTTGGACTATTTAATGAATATGCAATATTATTTATTTGATAAATAATATGTAAAATAGAAAAGACATTTTCTATTAAAAAATTGACAAAGGTAGCGCCTATTTTGTGGATAATTAGGAGAAAAAAATTTCCTAGATTATCTCACATGTGTAATTAATTAATTATCTATTTCTTGGATAGTTACTGGAAAAATTAAGAGATTGATTTTTTGGGAATTATCTCTTATTTTGTAGCAAAAATATCTTTTCCCTATGGGAATAGGTTTTTGTGGTGTGAAAAGGATAACTCTCATGGCTAGTTATTTTCCTATATAAAGAGAGTTCCTCCTAACACAATACACAATCAATATTGGCGCCACATCCACATAAAAAGGAAGAAAATTAGTTTCTTGCCTTAGTCATTAAAAGAAGAAAAACCTAGGGTTTTCTTGTGCATATGCTGCGATGATCGACGTACGTCCACCAGTCGTCGCTTGGAGACACAATCCAGAAGATCACGGCTTCTTCCTCTATGTCGATTTACTATTCCTCTTAAAAGGTAAATCTTCAACCTTCTCGTAGGGTTAATTAGTTATGTCTCATATCGTAAATCGCATAAGCTTCCACTGTGCTAAGATCGAGTGTCTCGATCGGTGCTATTACTCCTAGCATATGCATACATGTAGAGAATTAATCGAGATATTAATTAGGCATGTATGAGACGTAATTAATTTAGATTAATTTAGGTAATTAATTAAATTAATTAAAATGAATGGAATTTTATCGGGATATAAAATTCACATGATAAACTTAATTTGGGTTAATAAACCCTACGGGGTTTAGGTTATGTAGTGTCTACATAAATTTTGAATTTTGATAATCAAAAATTGGAAAATCCGGAAAAGTTGGACACCAACTGAGGAAAAGGTTCAAAAATTGGTTCGGGCGGTCCAAGTGCGACGTTAGCATCGGCGGTCCGGCAAGGTCAAGCTATCTGGCGAGCTGAGGCTCAATGGGGCAACCTTAGCCCGATTCATCCAACAGTCATGCATGAACCAACGAAGAGGACGAGTCGGCTTAGCCGATCCCGACACCATTCGGTAAACTCGGTTAAGGCACAGCCAGGGTTTAAAACCGATAAGTTGGTAGTTGCTTTTCTTGATTTATTGTTTTTCGACTTATTCGAAAAATTCAACAATCCCAGAACCTTTTAAGATAATAAAATTCCTTGTGAATTTTATTTATGTAGTGTCTACGTAAAAGGATTTTAATGATCGAGAACATTGGAAAATCGTGAAAAGATAGGACACTAACTAGACGGTATTTGGAACCGGTAAGTTGATGATTGCTTTTCGTGATTTATTGTTTTCGGATTATTGAAAGAAAATTCCAAGATCCAAATTAAATTTTTATCATGACATCATTAGGACTATACAATTCATTGGTGAATTTTTGTTGTGTAGTGTCTACACAAGAGATTTTCTAAATAATCGATAAATTGGAAAATCATGAATATAGTATCACCAGTTAGACGGTATTTGGAACCGATAAACTAGTGGGAGCTTTAAATTTCGTGATTTCTTGTTTTTCAAATTATTGAGAATAATATCATAAACTCCTAATAGATTAGGATTATATAATTCTTGGTAAATTTTAATTATGTAGTGTCTACACAAAGAATTTAAAAATCAGAGAAATTGGAAAGTCTTGAATAGGTGACACTAGTTAGACGGTATTTGAAACCGATGAACTAGTGGGAGGATTAATTTAAATATTCATGATATATTGTTTTTCGGATTGTAAATAAATTCTGAAAATCCTAAAAGACTACCTAATTTTCAAAATAACGAGTGGGAGCGGGGAAGGTGACAACCGACCCCTCGGCCTCTACTGTTGACACAAGCACCGTGAGATAATGGTGACGCCTCGTACCGCTTTGATTTCGGCCCCCTTCGGATGGCCTGCACCGCTATCAAAATTCAAGGCTTGGTTTCTGAAAGGATAGGATTTTGAGTACTCGTCGGGTCACTGACCTACCCTTCGGCGGCATACTCGGGGTCTACTTAAAAATCTGAAACAGTAGGTCACAATCTAAAGGGTATTTTTTGGAAATATCTTGGCTGAAAAAGGAAGGTAATCAACAATTAAATCGGGATGTTTGATTCTCAGTTAATTGTTGAGAGAGATTGTCTCAATTTAATCGTCACCTCTTTGACCTACCCGTCGGCGGCACTGAGGTGTGAGATTAAATCCTTGGAATGGTAGGATAAACTGCATGCATGACATCACGTTTATATTTCCTAAAATTTCTTATTTTTTGTGGTGTATGATTTGATTTATATTTCTGTCGTAACTTATTTCTACAACTACATATTATCTTGTGGTATCTAAACTGCTAAACATATTGAAATTGACTGATGATGACTTCGTAAAAGTGGAAAAGTAACAAAAACGTTGAACTCATAAATCAAGAATGCAAATTAATCTTTTCGGAAGAGGATATTCCTCTTGAGTCTACAAAGTTAAGTGACATTGATAAGTATATTACTGCTGTCACTTGTGTTGAACGAGAGACAAACCAAAATTAGTTCAAAGATGACGAGAATGATTTGGTATCAATCTCACCAGACATCTCACAGTTTACGAGTAGTGTCTACTCTTATAAATTGCTATTTCAAGGCCATTTCCTTTAAAGAAAGCCATGAATGGGAAGGTAAATGTCTACAAGTCATCTAAACTAAATAAGTGAAAGGCTAAACCGAATATTCATCAAAGAAAGTAAAGGATAAGGAAAGTGATTTCGTATCACTAACCTGTGAATCCTTAGAGACTTTCTTAACTGAGCAATTTGACTCAAAAGCTAAAAGATATTTTGTTAGAACAACGTAGCTGGGCATTCATGATGAAGAGTAAACAACGGGCAGTTATTTCAGCTAAAATAGTGGGAGTGATATAAGGAAACAAATTTCGGATTTTAATCCTTGAATATCGCAAAAAATTAATTTCTGTTTTCAGATTCATTGGAACGAATGGATTCACTTTCAAATCAAAAATATAGTTGCCTAAAAGAAAGTGAATATGACATTTGTATATGATTCTGAGACTCAGACTTTTGTCTGATAAAGTCAGAACCACTAAGTAATGCGGAAAAGGTATATGTAACACATCATAAACTATTAAGACGAATGGTTTCCGTATTTAGATAAACGATTCCTCAGCTTCTATTAATTAGTGCATTTATCCTAAAGATAAGATCTGAAGACTGGCTAAGGGTGATTCCTATCTCCCGGTCTAAGAACATTATCTCAAAGGAAAAATGACTAAGTAACCTTTCAATTTGGAAAGGGTAATAGAGCTAAAAAAGCAACACAACTTGTTCATATTGACCTTCAGGGTCTTATGAAGGATACAAGCTAGTGGGAGCTTTTGAGTGGTAGACATTTTGTCTGACGACTACTCGAAACACCGATTAGTTCTTCTAAATATTTAGAGGAATCTCTGATATTACCAGAGAAACGAGTATTCAATGCTCAGATATAAGCTATAGCATAGTTTTGTCACTGATGCTAGGCCTACCTCCGAGGGAAATGATTTCACTGAAAGGATAAACCATAGATTGACTTGTATAGTTATTGATATGCCACAATACACTACTTAACTCAATTCGGATATTAGTAGCAATAACGGTTTACATTGTTATGTAATACCGAGAAGTCTACCTAGAAGATGCCTCTGAATATATGGATAAAGAGAGAACTATGTTTACTCAACTTCCGTAAATAGAGGCGTTTAGCACTTGGTGCTTGAAGGTAGGACTGGAGATTTTGCATACACGTTCAGATGGTGACTATTCATGAAATATCTTAATGCAATGAGTAAAGGCTTGTTATAATATTCTTAAGATTGGATAGTGACGGTTACACTGTTACAACCTTTCTAAAAGAATGTTTACATAACGACCTTAGACCTTGAAGTACGGTTACTCAAGGAGTTACTATCTGATTTAATCAGACCACTTCCAACATTGGTTGTTGGGGATTACACTGATAAATACTACTAAACCAGATCAGAATGTCAATCCACCCGAATGCAGTGGGAGTATGGTTTATCCATTGACTCGTTGTGATTGAGCAGACTTTACAGTCTGCTAGGGGTGATTTATAACCTATGGTCTTCTCTGGAGGGCTGTATAGGATTCTGATAAAAGGAGGTTGGTTTAAAGCCATAAACCTGAAAATAGGGTTTTGGTACTCCAGTTTTGTTCACAATCTTGTAGAACCACCTGAGTGTCTCAGGCCCAGTGAGAGTAATTGGATCTACGTTCTGAAGAGACGAATGAATGAGAAAGTTTATCTTTCTAAGCAAAGCCACGTGGTCTAGGGTTAATTCCCTGAGAAGTAGATAGTTCAAAAGAGGTGATGCCTTGAAACTTTCTTACCACTCAGCCTTGCTTGACTCCCTGGAAAGCAGAAAGATTAGTAGGGGTGATGCCCTAAAACTTTCTTGCCCAACAACGGAGCTAGATTCATTTGGAACAAAAGGGTTTTAGCTTAAATCCAATGGCAGATTGACTGCCTATGCTTATATCCATTGATGGATGAAAGCAAACCTCTAGGTCATTAAAAGTCACATGTTCTGAAATGTGTGGCTTGACAAGAATATTGATGAGTCTTTTGTAGACCAGAGAATCAATATTGGTAAATTAATAGACGTTAGTGTTAATAAAAGATAACACTGCAACAGTTGGAAACATGGGTGTGTTATCTGAAGTCAAGAACTGACGAGCCAAAGCTTCTCTGAATCAAAGAAGTGGACTATATTCTTAGAATTTGATTCGGTCGAATTCATGAGAACAAGTTGTTGGCTATATCCCATCCATCTTATTGGTTAAAGATGATAATGCATTTTCGAATGCAGAATTCAACGAGTGGTTTCCTACCCAACCCCTCACGGAATAACTCTCTTAGTCTTCGGATATAGAAAAAATAGGATAGATTCTCTTTTGGATAGAGAAAGTCAGGTTATTAAAAGTCAATAAAAGTCGAGTCTTGGATTCGGACGTAGAAAGCAGTAAAGTCAATCCTCAATTATCTTGAGAGAATGAGGGATCATATGCTTGTGCATTCGGGTGCGAACGTGAGTGTCGTTGACTACACTGATTCTGATTTTTTGTCAGATTAAGGATGATCGTTAATCGATCTCAGACTTAGTGTTTACTCATTGTGATGGAGCTACAGTGTGGAGCAATCCAGCACTGCCAATTTGACTCTGTGTTGGTCCCTTGGAAAGGCTAACACAAGTTTAGAGGGGGGGTGAATAAACTTGTCACCAAAAACTAATCATGAGCTGGAAAAGCCCCAGGAACTGAGTTTCTCTGAAACTCAAACTGATCTTCAGTTCAGTTTTGTTCATGTCCCTTAACTTGTGCGGAGTTCAGTTAGCTCAACTGAATATAAGTCAATGCTGACTTATATTTAGTCTTGTTAACTGGAAGCGGATAAAACTAGCCTTTAGTGGAATAGATGTGTCAGTTAAGTTCTAAGACTCTCTATGTATTAGTTCTGTGCTAACCTAGTGTCTAGTGTTTGCAGAGTGATAATGCAATAAATAAAACAAACACAAATGCATAAAGTAAATCAACCCAAGATTTGTTTATGGAAGTTCCGGGTGGTGTAATCCCGTACGTCTCCCCTTCTCCTGTGGCGTAGGAGGTATCACTAGAATAATGAGATAACCGTTACAAAATCCTAGCACTATGACAGTCCTTCACGACACCCTAGTTTCACTGTCTACACAAAATGAAGAAAGGTGAGATTGCTCCCTTCATCCTGCACACTGATCTTTCGGAGGTGGAATTGCTCCTTCACCAGCTCACCACTAATACCAACACACAGTCCTCAGATTGCACCAATAGTTGTGGCAACTAAGTTGCAACTGTATGAAGAAAGGTAGAATTGCTCCCTTCAAACTATGCACAGCCAACCCTTTTTCACAAAGGTTAGGTTTAGAATTAATCAAGGATTAATTCATTGAGCTGTCTGATTCTTCTGGATCTGACTTTGTAGCTCCAAGATGCCTTCTTTTCCCCCTCAATGGGTTACGGGATCTTTCTTTGAAGTCTTCAAGGCAATTCCGTTGGCTTCCCCTTTTTCTAGATATATCTGATCTAAGTTTGTGGATCTGGATTTGGATCTTTGAATATATGCTTGTAAAGCTCTTTTTCTGATCCTCCTCTCTGTCTCTTTTTTAAGTGATTCTCTTTTGTATTTATAGGGGTGATGTAACGGTCACTAGCTCTTGTAGCCGTTACACTTGTCGTTTAGCCAACGTTCACATGTACGATCTTTTGTCGTATAGTCAGTTTAAATTTAACAAGGCCTTAACTCAGTTTTCTACTCTTCTTCAAAACAGAGTACCTTGTATACATAATATCTGACTTCAATTGACTAAGTCAGAGTACACCAATCAGTTTCTTCTTATCCCGTTAACTGATAATCTTTGTCCTTAAGATTATTCAGTTTTACATGATCTATAACTCGGTTTCGTGTCACCACGGACTTGCTCGAATCCGACTTATAGTCACGACTTAATCAGCTTCTAACTGAGTTTGCCACCTCAGTTCTTCAGTTTTATGTAACTGAGTCTGTGTCCCTTAGTTCTTCAGTCTTCTAGATAAGCCAACTGAGTCTGTGTCCCTCAGCGAACTTATCTTCTTCAGTTCTAGCATAACTGAGTTTGAACCCTCAGTTCTTCATGTGCATATTCAGTTTTCTTGCTATGACTCAGTTTTCTTGTTGTGACTCAGCTGTTCGCCTAGTTCTTATTCTATTACAATGGTTGTCTGAAACAACCTATACAAGGTTCAGACTCTAGATAGAACTTATACATTTATCTCTAGACCATTTCTTGCTTCTTCTTTCATTATGCACTATAACAGTTAGTTACGACTTCATTATCATGGGTTGTAAGTGATTTGTCTAATTTCATGACGAATCATCATCAAAACATAAATAATATTTCCAACAATTTCCCCCTTTTTGATGATGTATCATAACCCTCCCTAAAAGAAATAATAAAAGAATAGTGCAAGAAATCATAACGAAACAAATTAAGATAGCAAACTAGAACAGCCAAGTTTATTACAAGATTCAAAATGAAACAAACTGAGTTATAACCGAATAAAATTACAACTTCTCTTTTTCAAGAGCCAATATCTTTTCACCAAGAAAGATGCTCCTTTTTGTTTCCATAAGCCTTCTTTGTTTCCCTTCTTCAACAGATTCGCCATATCTAGGCTTGATCTCCAGATATTCACTGATCAAGCGATTAGCCTCTTCATTGTCTTTGTTCTTGAGCTTGATCAGAATTTCCTTGATTTCCTCTTCCATCAGTTTTTCTTCTTCATCCGAAATGATATTAAGTTTTTCTTTTTCAGTTTTTCTTTCTGGTTCCTTTTCATCTTCCCTTTCTGGTTCAGTTTCCCTCTTAGTTCTTGTCCCTATGTCTTTTGCTGCTTGTAGACCCTCTTGCAATCTGATACAGGTTACAAGTTTCTTCCTGATGCTCAGCACAAATTGAACTGCGTTATCTTCATCTTCTTCAGTTCTGGTTTTAGTGAAGGTCTCTCTTTTAATCAATTCCTCAAACAGAGTGTCAATTGCTTCTTCATTCCTTCGAGTAGATAGCAGATCAATGGTCTATAGATCAGAGTCTATTTGTTCATCTTGTTCTTTAATCAATTGTACAGCATAGGCCTTTTCAGTATTGACAGTATCACCTTCAACTTCATCTCCAGCTTTTTTTTCCCCCTTGTTTGAAGATAAGCGATAGCAATCTTCAAATGATCTACGGAGGGTGATGAGGTTAGAGTATTCGAATAGACCTGAGAGATGTGATCTTCCAATGAAATCATGTAATTCAAAGAGATGCTTCTGTAGAGTTTGCTTCACACTTTCAATGGTCTCTTCCCATCCTTTCGCTTTTTCTTCGCCATGCTTTCGGGAGGTTGAGATTCTTCGCCTTGCCAATCTGCTTGTGGATGCCTCATGAACTTGCGATGAGGAGCCGCTTTGAGTATCATGAACTGTCGGTTCCATTTCATACTCGCTTCACAAAATTCTCGCGTCTTCCACAGCTTCTCTCTCGTTTTTCGGTGTATTCCCCATACAACTCGCCTGAAGATTCTCTATCTTCGCTTTCATCATCGCTCCTTTAATTTCTTCATTTTCTTCATCTTTATTCTGTTCACTTTCTTCAGTTTCTTCACGTTCACTTTCTTCAGATTCATCAGACTCGCTTCCTTCGCTTTCTTCAGTTTCATCCTCAATTTCAATTACGTCCTCAGTTTCAGTTTTCTTTGCTTGAAACTTGTTCCATATCCTTTTCTGTCTTCTCAGAGTTCTGTCATCCAAACTCACAGTCTCACTTGAACTAGAATCTGAGATTTCACTTTATTCTTCTTCAACAAAGATTTTTCTTTTCTTTGTCCCAGTGGACACTGATTTGTGTTCCACTTCTATTTGTGTAGATTTTGAAATGGAGAAATGATCTAGTATCCTTTGCACTAGATATGTAAATCCCTTTTTCAGTAGAAAAATTTCTCCAGTAACTTCCTTCCTTTCTTTGATTCTCTCCTTTTCGTTTGAGATTTGCTTTATCAACTGATTGAGAATAAACTCGTTCCAATCCAATCTCTCTCCAAACCAAATGGCGTAGATCAGCTTTAGTTTATCAGTCGAAAGAGTGTAGAAATTCCTAGCATGACCAATGACATTTTTGGTCAGAAGGATCGTCAAAAATGCAAATTCTCGTTTCTGCTGATAGATAGATCCACTAAGATTCTTCTCATTCTTGTTGATTGCAGTGACGTCCCAAAGTTTGTTCTTTTCTCTATTTCCAAAGGTGAAAGATGTAGATCCTCTAATTACGTCTAGACCAAACACCAGGGAAAGCAATTGTTCATCAACGGTGAAGCTCTTATCTTGAACAGTTGTCCTGAAGCTTTTTCCCTCGTTGGTGATTACTGCATTCTTGTAGAAGTCTCTGATGGTTTCTGGGCATAAAGTATCCACCTTTGTGTTGTTAAGGGCTAAATTATAGTGATTTTTATATATATTTTCTATATCAATTTCCCCTACATTCGTATGATTTTCATAGATTTTGAGCTATATATGTAAATATTGAGTGAATGGTGTTTTTAATAGTAAAATATGAAAACGTATCGATTTATATGCTTTATTTGATGATTTTATGTTGTTTTGGAATCGTGTTACGTTTTGGTATGTTTTTCGATGTGTGTAGATACATATCTTTAACTTGGAAAGGATTTGGAAGAGTCTAAAGTCGAATTTGAAGTGTTGATGAAGAGATAGAGATGTTACAAGAGGATAAAGATGGAGGAAAGAAAGGATAATTGTCAAGAAGTCCGTTCTGCATCAAGATGGACGAGCGTTCATCTGAGGCCGACGAGCGTCTGAGAAGCGTTTATATCGAACGGGCGTCTGATAAAGCGAACGTGCGTCCAGGGAGCTAATTCACATACAGAGAGTTCAGACGTTGGCTGAACTGGCGTCCAGTATCCGTCCAAGCATTCTGGACGGGCGTCCAGTTGGTTAGACGGGCGTCCACCGCCGTTTTTGCTGAAACCGACTTAGGTTACTGTAGCAGCCTGTTAAGGGTGATTTTACACGATTTATAAGGCTATATTCTATGTTAATTTCCCCCATATTTGTATTAATTTGCATAAGAAACGTGTGTCTAATTGAAATATTGAGTAAATGATATTTTAGATGAGTTAATCGCAAAATAGGTTAATTTATGTGTTTTAAATTGTGATTTTATGTTTATTTGGATGATATTACACTTTGCGATGTTTTTATGTGTTGTAGATGCATAATTGAGGCTCAAAAGATGATCAAAAGTTGATTTAGTTCGAGCTAATTGATGATAAAAGAGATAATGAAGAAGTGGGATAGAGATAGAAGAGATAAAGATCAATAAATCGAAATTCAATCATATCAAACTGGCGTCCAGGTCCCGTCCAGTGGACGGGCGTCTGATGAAAATGAACGAGCGTCCATGGATGGAAAATTGATTCAGGATGTTTGGACGCTGAAGTGGACGCTGGGTGAACGAGCGTCTGGTCATGACTCGGCCCGATTTGAAGTTCTATTGAAGAGTGGACGGGCGTTCACCTATCCAGACGGGCGTCCGTCGGCCGACTTAGTGAAACCGACTTCAATATCTATATATAGCGGCTGTTTTCTCCACCTATGAGATACCATACACTCATTATTCAAAACCCTAAACCTAGGGGCGGCTTTAGGCTGCGTTTTTCTTCCTTTTATTCCAGTTTTTATGCACTTTAGATCTAGATTAAACTAGTTACTTTTTATGTACTATTTCTACAAATTCGAGTTGCTGAGGATGTTCAGAGGCTAAAAGCTTCATCAAACGAGTATTGTGAAGCCGTCCAACGATTGTTGATTTCGTTTTCCTCGGTTGTACTGTGAGTTTTTATTTAAAGGTTGTTTCTTATTCATGTTTATCACGTTTAATTGCTTTTACATCGGAAGATATGCATGTGTGATTGTTTATTGTTGATGGAAATCTTAATAAACCCTAGATCATCATGAATAAGAATAGTAATTCGAATATATCATAACGGATGTTACTAGGTTTAATTGCTAGATTATAAACATAAAGTTTACACCTTTGGTTAGAAAACGCGTTAATCTTGCATTGGAAGATAATAGATTAATAGATGAACTTTCTAAGGAATTAGGGTTCATGTTTAGATAAGGTGAATCACAACCTAGATAAAAACCACAATATAATCGAGATAGGAAATCAATGCTTGTTGGATAGGTGGATCAATCCTCGTTTGTTCGTTATAAACTTGATTTAAATCCTTAAAAATTGAATTTGTTTAGTTAGTTTACTTTTATTTGCATCTTAGACTAGTTTAGTTAGTTTAAACTGATTCGCAGCCCGTATCCTTCCTAGCTTTGGATTATATCTTCTGTCTAGTTTTATTTTCTGTTTTGTTTGGTTTTTATTCACTGTTTAGATTAGTTTCGTGACATAGGTTAGTTAGTTAAACAAAAACTAGGGTTAGCAATCGCCAGTTCCCCGTAAGATCGACCCGGCATTAACCACTATTACTACGATCCTTATACTTGAGGTTAACCGGATTATTACTTGTTTATTTTGTGTTAATAAAATCCGTGACAAGTTTTTGGCGCCGTTGCAGGGGAACCGGACGGTTGTCAAGTTTTTGTTTTTCGTTTTTTCTGTTTGTTTCTATTTTTCCTGTTTTTATCTCGTTTTAAATTCCTGTTTTTAGTTGATAATTGTTTTAGGTAATTTTTAAGTAGATAATTAGGGTTTAGTTAGGGTTTAAGACCTTCCCTTAGTAGTTTCCTTTGAGATTAGATCGTCTTTCTTTCTGTTTTTCTGTCTTTCTATCTTACCTTCTTTTCTTTTCTGCAAATTACTGCTTCTGTTCTAGTTTTCCCGCTACCAAACGAGCGTCTGGGATCTTGGACGCCCGTCCGCTGGAAAATTATCAATTCTGTTCTGTTTGTATTCACTTAGACGAGCGTCCATAAGATTTGGACGCCCGTTCAAGTATTCTGCCTTTCAGACGAGCGTTTGGACCACTAAACGCCCGTCCAGTCCAAATTCCACCCGGACGGCCGTCCAAACCCTTGGACGTCCGTCCGGTCCCTTTTTCTTCAATAATTTTGTTTCTTTTTCTTCTTTCCCTCTCTTTTCTTTAGGCTTTTAATTTTTAGTTAGGTTTTTAATTTCTTAGTTTTTAGGCTTCTTTCCACTTGTTTTTTGTCCGGTTTATGCAAACTCGGAGTCAAAAGGGACCGTTATTATACACCCCTGACCCCGAGCGAACCGTAGTCCAGCCAAACAGGCGGATTTTCCGTTCGCGGTTCTGGCAGACAGAACCGAGCAAGATCTTGAAGATCAATTAGCAAAGGAAATCACTGATTTTGTGATAATGGCCGCTAATAATAGACGTACGTTGGTAGACTACGCCATGCCAGGTGAAGTCAAAGTCAACCCGGCTATTGTTATCCCAGCCATTACTGCACAAACCTTTGAGCTAAAGCCAGGACTTATCCAGATGATGCAGCATGCATCAATCTTTCATGGCTATCAATCAGAGAATCCGCATACCCACTTACATACGTTCTTAAACTACACGCATCCAAGGAGTAAGTGAGGATGCGATCAAGCTTAAACTGTTTCCTTTTTCTCTGAAAGGAGAGGCTAAAGAGTGGTACACCTCTCTCCATTCTGAATCTATCACCACCTGGGCAGAACTCGAAAAGGAGTTCTTGAGTCAATATTTTCCACCTTCAAAGACGGCCCAGTGCTTAAACGAAATATTCACTTTCTATCAGAAAGAGAATGAATCTTTCTTCAAATGTTGGAAGAGATTCAAGTCTCTTCTTAGAAAGTGTCCCCACCATGGCTTGCCACTGGAAAGGCAAGTCAATACATTCTTCAGTGGATTGACCGAGCTCACCAAAGGCATGGTCAACAGTTCATCTGGGTGGGGCGTTTCTGAAGAAAACGCCTGATGAGGGATGGGCATTGTTTGAGGACATTGCAAGGTACAACTACGCCCCCTCTTATCAAGCAATTCAAGCACCTCCTCCTCCCAAGGTTGAGGAAGTCAATTTGCAAAGTTTGATCGACATGCTACAGAAGCAGATGGTACCACCTCAAGTTTCAAATCCGATAAATCAAACTTCTTCTTTTCCACAGAACCCTCAGGTTCCGTACTGCGAAAACTGTTGTCAGACTGGCCATATGAATGGCCAGTGTCAATTTAATCCCCCTGCACCTTATCAAGTTAATGATGTTCATGATTATGGACAATACAATCAAGTCACATGTCAGAATTGTGACGAGGTGGGGCACACTTCTAAATTCTGTCCTATGAACGGACAGAATGCGGAAGTGAATGCATTCTATGGCCAGAGCAATCAAAGGTTCAATCAGTTTCCTGGCCAGAATAATTTTCAAAACCAAGGGTTTAGTCCATCATCAAGTTTTAATCCTAATTCAAATTTTAGTTCGAATCAGAATTTCAATAGAAACCCTGGGTTTAATCAGAACCAAAACTCGAATTTTTCCAATCCTACGCAAAAATTCAATCAGAATTGGCCTTCCAATTCAAACTCTCAATTTCAAAGTCGGCCCAGCCAGCCCTATTCTTCAAATTTCCAAAACTCTCAAAGCTCCTCCCAATCTAACAATCTTGAAGCTAAGTTGGAGGAGCAAAGTAGATCAATGAAGAATCTTGAGAGACAAATTGGGCAACGGCGGCCGAACGGTTAGCTTCTAGACCCCGGGCGGTACCGCCCGCCACCACCGAGAAGAATCCAAAGGGTGGTCAAGTTGCTCGGGCGACTTGAACAAAGGCCCATGTACTGACCTCGTGCCATCAATTCAATACGGTAAAGAAGAGGCCAGTGCAATGAACCTCAGAAGTGGTACTCAAGTTAGTGGTCCTTCCCATCCGGAAACCACTAGCCCCTCCTGCCATTGATAAGGCAGGAGGGGAAGCTGAGCACCTACACTCCCCTCAACTGCAAGGAAAGACTCAGGTGGCTGATCCCCTGAGAGGTGAAGAATATGAAAACCCTCAAGTGGCTGATCCCTTGAGACCTGAAAAAGCAAACGAAAGTCAGGAGGCTGATCCCCTGACTACAAAAAGATCTGAAAAAGCTGTTCGATGGAAGGATCTGGAAGATAAAGCTGTAAGTGCATCCTCAAGGAAAGTCTTCTCGAGAGTGACCTTAAGAAGCTTCCATTTCCACCGAGAAAGAGAAACATTCCCTTGATTGAGGACAAAAAGTACGAGAAGGTGCTGAACCTTTTGAAAAACACTCAGGTAAATCTTCCACTATCAGATGTCTTGGTTGAGATGCCTAAGTATACAAAATTCATCAAGGATGTTGTATCTTCGAAAAAGAAGTTAGCAGGCATGGAAAGGCAAATTGGTGAGGATTGCTCCATGATTAATTATGAAGACTTACCAATTAAAAGAGATGACCCTGGCAAATTCGTACTTACAGTATTAATGGGAGGTCTAGTCTTCCCTAATTCTTTGTGTGATCTAGGTGCCTCTATAAGCCTTATGCCAATGTCTGTATGCAAACAGCTCGGTTTACAAGGCATTCTAGAACCCACTACTATGAGTTTACAATTCGCGGATAGATCTTCTAAGAAAACTTCAGGGATCCTGAAAGACGTTTTGGTTCAGATTGATAGATTTACCTTTCCAGTTGATTGGTATGTTTTAGATATGGAGAAAGATGAAAACGTCCCCCTAATTCTTGGAAGACCTTTCTTATCTACAGCTAGAGCCCTCATCGATTGCGATGGTGGGCAGGTGACTATCCGAGTTGGTGATCAAGAGGTGAGCTACAATGTCTTAAAATCCATTCAAGTACCCTCTGGCCCTCCAACCGGCTTTTCCATTGATTATATGACGGATGATTTCACCCACTATATGGATAAGCAAGTTATGGCTGTAGAAGCGGAGTATGAGCGATTGGTTGAAAATCTAAATACTCATGGTGTGGTAAATCTAGATCAATTAGCAGCTGATTTTGAGGAAGAATTGTTGGAAGGAGAAGCTTTGGCGGTGGGACCACGAGTAAACTCGGTGATATTGAGTTGAAAAGTGGAGATCTCAAGTCGAGTTTAGAAGACCCCCCGCGATTTGGTGTTGAAGCCGTTGCCTAAACATCTTAAGTATGTGTTTTTAAGAGAAGGTGACAAGCTTCCATTGATCATATCTGCCAAGCTGTCTCGTTTAGAGGAAATGAAATTAATCAACGTCTTGAAGAAAAATGAAAATGCCTTTGGATGGCAAGTAGGAGATATCAGAGGGATATCTCCGGACATCTGTATGCATAAGATCAAGACAAATGAGGGTGCCAAATGTGTACGACAGCCCCAAAGGAGGCTAAACCCTCATATGCAAGAAGTCGTAAAAAAGGAAATCATCAAACTTTTGGACATAGGAATCATTTATGTCATCGCGGATAGTGAATGGGTTTCCCCGACTCAAGTAGTTCCCAAGAAAGGTGGAATTACGATTGAGAAGAATGAGAAGGGAGAGGAAATTGCATTGAGACTTGTCACTGGTTACCGAGTCGCATCGATTATCGCAAGCTCAATGAGGTAACCATGAAAGATCATTTCCCCCTTCCATTCATTGACCAGATGCTTGAGCGTCTGGCGGGACACGCATTTTACTGTTTCTTAGATGGATATTCAGGATACTTCCAGATACCCATTGATCCAACTGACCAAGAAAAGACCACTTTTACCTGCCCTTATGGTACATTTGCTTACGGTGCATGCCATTTGGTCTCTGCAATGCCCTGCTACATTTCGGCGATGTATGTCGGCTATCTTTGACGGGCTTGTAGAGAAGTGTATGGAGATTTTTATGGACGATTTTTCGGTTTTTGGTCGATCTTTTGATGATTGCCTTGACAATCTTGATCAAGTGTTATCCGGATGTGTGGAAAAGAACTTAGTACTCAATTGGGAAAAATGCCATTTCATGGTTGATGAAGGAATAGTTCTTGGCCACAAAATCTCCGCCACGGGTATAGAAGTTGACAGGGCAAAAGTGGAAGCTATTGAGAAAATGAGCTATCCTAAGAATGTGCGTGAAGTTAGAGGTTTTCTTGGACATGTCGGTTTCTACAGAAGATTCATTCAAGATTTCTCCAAGATAGCCAAGCCCCTGTCTACTTTACTGAAGGAAGACGTTGAATTCAATTTTGATGAAAACTGCAAGCAAGCGTTTGAGGAGCTCAAGGACCGTTTAATATCTGCTCCAATTCTTATATCGCCTGACTGGAACCTACTGATACGAATCTCTGATACCAACTGATAAGAATTCAACTATGAAGATGATGAATAGGATCGGATTGAAATAAAGTTGTTTTATAAAAAGGAAAGTAAATGAAAACAAGAAAAGATAGGAGCTACCTTGAAAGCCTAGAAATCCTGTTTCTAGGGATCTTGGTATTGTCCTTGGAAGCTTAGAAATCTCGTTTCTAAGGACCTTGGATCGATGGATGCCACAACAACTTGCTCAAGTTTGTTGATAAATCCGGTAAATTTAGTGTTCTATCCAGAAACACACACCAAAAGTAAAAATACTTTGGAAAGAAAAACTTAATAGTTTTATAGATAAAAGTTGAATGTTATAAGTTACAAGTAGTAGGCTATTTATAGGCTTCAAGGATACATTATAAGAAGCTAGATACATAAGAAAAACACTTCAAATTCAGATACATGGATGCTAATTTTCGGCCATATGCAAGACTAGCTAGATTCATTGAATCTAGATTCAATGTATCTTTATGTATCTTGAATGCACCAAATGCAATGTATCTTCTTCAGCAGCCTTCTGTATTCGATCTATATCAAGAGCTTCCATTGTCCAATAAATGCAAACCATATATGCATTTTATAGTCCTAAAAAAGATCTACAACTTTCATCAAGGACTTAATTTCATACGGATAAGTTATAAGGGTCAAAATTGCGAAATACAGAAGCTGCGTTTCAGTTTCCAGAATTTCTGAATCTTCTAAGTTCAATGTATCTTGATAATTCCATGCCTTGAATTCATTCCCAAAATGGTGCCCATAATGTCTTGAATATCAGCCTTTAAATTACTAAATAAGACATAAAAATATATAATAATAATACTCAAAATACTGTATCTTGATTCATATCATTCCCTCCCGGTTGTGAAGGATTCGTCCTCGAATCTACCTGGATCAAATATTAATCTTGGCCCAACATACTTGATCAAACCCACATAGTGAAAGCCAACTGGAAATTGGAAAGTGGTGAATAGTGCAAGAATCACTCTTTCAGACCATTGGGCAAGTCCAGAAATTAGATCAGTATCAATAAAATATAAAGGGATAGAATGCACATAAAATGGATCCACATAAATATGTGTCGCTTGGATTTCCTTTAATTTCCTAATCATCCCGGCGGATTTTGAAGTTGGTGCACCTTCTACTTGAAGCGCAAGAGTATTCTCAAAATGTGAATCAACCAAGTCATCGTCTGTGTCGAGTATCTCAATCACAAAATCAGAAAACACATGCAAAGATAAATGATCATGTATAATAGGGGAATCATAGAAATCCGGTGGAACAAAAACCCCGTTGATTGTTTCCTCCACAATTGGCTCCTCGGAAGTCTCCGAATTTTTTTTTTCAATGACCTCTTCTAAGAAAACTCCAGTGGGTTCCGGATAATAGATGATTTCACAAGCAACTTCTTTTTCAACTTCGTCAGAAATGGTGGTCTCTTCAAGAACTGGAGTAACTCTGGGCACCTCAACAATAGGCCCAGATTGTTGTTCATGTGCGGCCACTAGAACATGACCGAATTGTTCCCACAGTTTCTTTTGCTCTACAAAACTATTTTGCAAGTTTTTTACTCCATCTTGAATGTCACGCAAGAGTAACGCAATTTCCCTTTGTCTTTCATATTCTAATTCTTGTTGTTGCCTCAATTTTGCTTGGCGAATTCTTCTCTCGTATACTCTCCTTTTTCTCAATGTCTCATGGATTTGATATTCTTGTTCTTCTTGTATGTGCCTCAACATCCTCCACTCTTTTTTTTTTTGGCTTTAGCCGAATGTTTTTTTTTAGGAGCTTGAAAACAAGATTACTTCAATCTATTTCTCTGATACCAACTGATACGAATCTCTGATACCCACTGATAAGAATTCAACTATGAAGATGATGAATAGGATCGGATTGAAATAAAGTTGTTTTATAAAAAGGAAAGTAAATGAAAACAAGAAAAGATAGGAGCTACCTTGAAAGCCTAGAAATCCTGTTTCTAGGGATCTTGGTATTGTCCTTGGAAGCTTAGAAATCTCGTTTCTAAGGACCTTGGATCGATGGATGCCACAACAACTTGCTCAAGTTTGTTGATAAATCCGGTAAATTTAGTGTTCTATCCAGAAACACACACCAAAAGTAAAAATACTTTGGAAAGAAAAACTTAATAGTTTTATAGATAAAAGTTGAATGTTATAAGTTACAAGTAGTGGCTATTTATAGGCTTCAAGGATACATTATAAGAAGCTAGATACATAAGAAAAACACTTCAAATTCAGATCATGGATGCTAATTTTCGGCCATATGCAAGACTAGCTAGATTCATTGAATCTAGATTCAATGTATCTTTATGTATCTTGAATGCACCAAATGCAATGTATCTTCTTCAGCAGCCTTCTGTATTCGATCTATATCCAGAGCTTCCATTGTCCAATAAATGCAAACCATATATGCATTTTATAGTCCTAAAAAAGATCTACAACTTTCATCAAGGACTTAATTTCATACGGATAAGTTATAAGGGTCAAAATTGCGAAATACAGAAGCTGCGTTTCAGTTTCCAGAATTTCTGAATCTTCTAAGTTCAATGTATCTTGATAATTCCATGCCTTGAATTCATTCCCAAAATGGTGCCCATAATGTCTTGAATATCAGCCTTTAAATTACTAAATAAGACATAAAAATATATAATAATAATACTCAAAATACTGTATCTTGATTCATATCACCTACCTTTCGAGCTTATGTGCGACGCATCAAACTATGCAGTTGGTGCTGTTCTAGGACAAAAGATCAAAGGGAAGTTCCAGCCCATCTATTACGCCAGCCACACATTGAACCCCTCTCAAGTTAACTATACCACTACTGAAAAGGAGCTTTTGGCCGTAGTTTTTGCTATGGACAAGTTCCGTAGTTACTTGTTAGGAGCTCAAGTGATTGTGTGGACTGATCACGCTGCTTTGCGGTATCTGATGACTAAGAAAGAAGCCAAACCGTGCCTACTACGTTGGATATTGACCCTACAAGAGTTTGACGTTCAAATAAAGGACAAAAAGGGCAGTGAAAACGTAGTGGCTGATCACATTTTAAGGATGTTAAGTGAGGAAAAGGATGCTCCAGATGATATAGACCTTTACTTTCCTCGAGAGAACATCATGCTGATAGACGGATGTCCTCCTGATGTTCCATGGTATTCTTCCATAGTAAATTACCTTCATGCCCGTTATCTCGATCCAGAAATGTCTTATCAGGAGAAGAAAAAGTTCTTCTCTGATTTGAAATATTTCGTTTGGGATGAACCTTATCTTTTTAGGATCTGTAAAGATGGTTTGCTTAGGAGATGTGTTCCGGAATCTGAGCAACGAGATATCATTGAGCAATGCCACAGTGGACCCACGGGAGGTCACTTTGGTCCGTGGAAAACCGTTGCTAAGATCTTCCAATCCGGTTTCTATTGGCCTACGATCTTTAAGGACACCGAAGCTTTCTGTAAAGCTTGTGATAGGTGCCAAAGAACCGGTACTCTGACAAGGCGTTTTGACATGCCCTTGAAACCCATCCTAGAATGCGAGGTCTTTGATGTATGGAGTATCGATTTTATGGGACCATTCCCATCATCTTGCGGTAACAAATACATCTTAGTCTGCGTAGACTACGTGTCTAAATGGGTGGAGGCTCAGGCCACTCCTCACAATGATCACAAAACGGTCATGAAATTCCTAAAGAATAACATCTTTGTGAGGTTTGGATGTCCACGCGCCTTGATCAGTGATGAGGGGACGTATTTCTGCAACCGACCCCTGGAGAAAGTCCTTGAAAAGTATGGTGTCCGTCATAAGACAGGCACACCATATCATCCGATGACTAGTGGTCAGGTTGAAAGGAGCAACCAAAGCATCAAGAAAATCCTGGAGAAGACGGTGAATAGTCATAGAAAAGACTGGAGTTTGAAATTAGATGATGTACTTTGGGCATACAGAACTGCTTATAAAACTCCTATGGGTACATCTCCATATCAAATGGTCTATGGAAAGCCATGTCATCTGCCTGTCGAGTTAGAGCATAGAGCCTATTGGGCTACAAAGTTTTTGAACTTTGATTCCCAATATTGTGGACAACATCGACTGCAGCAGTTACATGAGTTAGACGAATTCAGACTCCAGGCCTATGATAGTGCCAGGATTAGTAAAGATAAGATGAAGCTACTCCACGATGCTAAGATTAAGAAGAGAGAATTTCAAGTCGGAGAACAAGTCCTTCTATACAATTCTAGGTTACATTTGTTTCCTGGGAAGTTGAGGACACGTTGGTCCGGCCCCTTCTAGATTCTCCAAATCATTCCTGGAGGCGTTCTAGAACTTCGTGGTTATAGTGGTGACCCGTTTCGAGTGAATGGCCAAAAGTGCAAGCACTATATTGGTGAACCTAAAGAGAAACCTTTGAATGTTCGTTGCCTCGATATCCTCGGGTGTGGTGCTACGGAAGTCGAAGGATTCGACGAGTTTTCACCCAACCTATTTTCAGAAGATGGCGGTAGTGATCATTCTGAAGAAGTTCTAGCCGGTAGTTGGGATATGGAAGAATTGGAGAGGGAGCGTCAGTTGAAGCGTCATCAGAGAGCTCAAAGAATGAAGAAGTCCACCATGGGGAAGTTCAAGCATATTTGGAAAGCTATTAAGGATTTCACCCCATGCGTGAGATGTTGTTTCTGCAGCCACACTACTGTTCAGAGCTTACACGAGGTAGTGGCTGGCAGAAAAGTCAAATGGCCTGATCCAGGCTGAGTTTTAAACGGTGTCGAGCTAACGACATTAACCAAAAGTGCTACTAGGAGGCATCCTAGATATCCCTTATTATATTAGTTAAATTCTGTTTATGCTGTTAGTGTTATATTTATTTAAGTTTTAGTTTAATTAAGTTTTAGTTGACTAAGTTTTTCTGTTTACATCTGTCAGTTAGTTTGCTTTTTAGATATGGATTACGGAGTTCTTCCTGAGGAGTTTCCCATCCTTAGTCGGATCCCATTGATTACAGCAGCTGATGGAGCAGGAGGCACTATAGTCTTGCACGTAGATTTTGAGCTTAGTACCCATACGAAGACCATCACCTATGTTCTCATTGTTCCCCGCTGTTCGGGAGGTAGTGACTTCACGACTGAGGAGCTACAGGAAGCTATAGGACGTCCATATACGATCCTAAATGACCCTATGCTGACAGATCTAGCGCTGGTACTACGGGATTCACATTTTAGAGGTTTAGAGGTAGTTGGAGATGACTGGGGCGTACAAGACGACTATTATTTCCCTCCTGCTATTGATATGCTTCGTCGTCTCATCCGTTTGGTGGATTGGGACGAGATTTATGCAGACTAGCGTTAGTTAGGTTTGTTTCGTCGAGCAAACGACGTAAAACAAAAGCGCTTGGTGGGAGGCAACCCACTGTTCTCTATTTGTTTTTATTTATTCTCTAGAAATTTTATGTACTTCGTTTGATTTTTGTTTGTAGTTTTGAAGTTTTATTTAAGCTTAATAAGAGATGAAATTTTGAATTTGAGTTATATGGGAATTTTATGATTTTTGTGCATTTTTTCTGCTTGGACGCCCGTCCAGAACTCTGGACGCCCGTCCGCCATGACCAATTTTTGGACGAGCGTCCACTAAGTCTGTACACCCGTCTGATTTATTCCCTCCAATCCTGTATGTGATTTAAACTTTTGGACGAGCGTCTGATAAACTGGACGCCCGTCCAGTTCATCTGTTTTCCAAGTGGACGCCCGTCCGCTGAGTTGGACGAGCGTCCAACCTCTGTCTATATATACTCCCTCCTTCGATGAACACTCAATTTTCAGACTTTTCAAATGCCAAAAACGGTTTCTCTTCCTCCTTTTGCCCTAAATTCTTCCATTCTAAACCATTTTGAGCGATTCCAAGTGCTATAGGCCGCATTTGATACCCTCTCTTTGATTATCATAACCAAATTCCTCAACAAACCATATTTTTGGAGAATCAGACCCCTTTGAAGTCCGACTTTTTAGGAAAAAATTTCGATTTTTGGAGGCCATTTGGACTTGTTTGGACTAATCTTCATCTCGATCGGCATCTACCCTCTTACTCGGTAAGTTAGTAACAACTTTTCTCGTTTTTCTTCACGTTTTTCTGAGTTCGATCTTTGAGTCGGCTCGTTCACTTGAATGTCATCTTATTTGTTTTCTTTCTTTCGTTTTTTATTCTTGATTCTTGTTGGTTGATGCTGTTGATGGTGAATGGGTTGTTTGGTGTTGATTATGGTTGTGGTTGTGGTTTGGTTGCCTTGAAATCCCGCTTTGGATGTTAAACGGGTATCTTTTGTGGTGAATTGGGATTGTTTTGTGTAGTCTAGGCTTGAAAATGGTTCATAAGAAAGCAGTCGTGAAGAGACACGGTAAGGAAGTGGCCCGGGAGGCGGGAAAGAAACGCAAGGAGTTTGATCCCACCTTAGTTGATCCTAACCGGGGTGTGAGTATCCGAGAACAACCCCATAGAGCCACCCAAACTAGGACTACTTTAAGGGATGAACCGACCTCGGAATCTGAAACGGATGATGATATTCCCTTGCTGAGGATGCCTAGAGCTCAAAAAGGAGGAGCATCATCTAGGGTTGAGGAGGTTGTAGAGGCTACACGGGAAGACGAACCGGTTGAACCTAGGGCTGCTCCACCTAGAAAAAAATCCAAAACCGTACCCCCTATGCCTTTGCCTCGTAGATTCGTGAACCCTAGAGCTCACGATGCGTATAAACAGCACTATTTCTCGAGGACGATGTTGATAGAAAGGGTCACTTTGGAGGCGAAGGTTGATCCCGGGTTTGTCAAGCTGTTAAGGGATCGGAGATGGGACGCTTTGATGACGATTCCAACTACCCCGGTCAATAGTTCCTTGGTTCGGGAGTTTTATGCCAATTGTTCAGAAACCGACTTGGAAACAAAGGTAGTTGTAGTTCGAGGAGTCCACGTTCCGTTTACGCCGGAGGTGATCAATGCAAAGTATGGGTTGGCGGCTTTTGAGGGTCGGGATTACAAGGAAGAGATTTTACATAGGCAGAGTTTGGGACAGGATCCTTTGGAGGAGTTGAGGTTGCAAGTTTGCCCGGATGTGGCGTGGACGTTAAGGCCGGGAGGCGACCGGAAGGAGTTGGTTACCACGACCTGGACGGAGGATTGGAAAGTCCAGTGTCGGTTTATTCAGAGTCGGTTGTTGCCTAAGAACAACCTGACACACTTTCATATTGGTGACCTAGGCATGTTATATGCATTGACGTTTGGCTTGAATGTGGATGTGGGACAAGCCTTGTATGACGAGATATCAATTAATCAGAAGGTTTACACAAGGAGCTTGATCGTCCCTCATCTTATCCACAGTTGTGTATCGATGCCGGTGTGCCTGAGTATGGAGCAGATCACAAGCCGAAGAATCCGAGGCCTATACAGAGAGAGCAGAGTAAGCCTTCGGGTCAATCTGAGTCGGCGGCACCGCAGGAGCCTGGTTCTTCGGCACCGCCTCGTGCATCCTCCCGTCCTACTTTATCTCCCGCAGTTAGGATGCGGTTGAGCATGGCCAATAGTTTCCGGGAATGGCTAGGTGATATCCGGGATACGCAGAACAACATTTTGTCGATTCTTCAATGTATCTGTGAGGGACGGCAGCCGAGGGACGAAAGAACCTTCAATCCGAGCTCCGTTGATTATCTCTTTGCTGACGATATTGAGCAGGTCATTGCGGATGTTTTACGCGACTCTGAGTCATCTTCAGATGAGGAGCAGCCTGACTCGGCAGCTAGGCCTACGGCACCACCTTCTGGACCCTCCTCTGATCCTCCAGCTGATGATTCTGCGACGCCGAGCCAACCTTGATCTTATTTGTCTATTTTTACGTTGGTTGTTTTGTATTGACATTTTACTTATATGATTCGTTGTCATTTTGATATTGCTACTATTTATTTTCGATGGATCATGTAAGCCATAAGGCACCCGTACTTTCATTTCTGCTGTGTTTATACTTTTTGGATGTATTGGATGCTTTAACTTTTGATTTCTCCTCATTTTTGTTATCTCTTTTCATTTTAGTATGATCCCCCGTTTTCCCCGAGATGTTTCCGTGTCTTTTCAAGTCGTGCAGGTATCTTTTTAGCGGTTTTGTCACGCTACATTGTCTGGTTCCGAGTTCTAAGTGTCACTATGTAGGCTCCGGCCTGACCGACGTTTCGAGTAACGCTTGAAATCAGCTAAGTCTTTTCTCTTTTCTTTCATTCTGCGCAACATGAGGACATGTTGATTTTTAAGTGTGGGGGAGGGGAATGTTTCGATATGTATCTACACATTTTCTTAATTCGTAATGTTTCTATGTTTCTATGCAAAATGAGCTAAAATTTGCTAAAATTTGCGTAATTTTTTGACACCTTTGTTTTTGGTTTTGTCCCGAGTAGGCAATTCGATTCAATGTTCGTTATTTTTACAGTCATTTAAGCTGTATATCATATGTTTGATAAGGTAGTTGTTCACATGAGATCGATTTTTCACGAGCCATAGTAAATGATGAGCTACTTATAAAGTTATACCCCTTTTGGACGAGTGATTTTTGATTATCTTATAAGTCATGTACTTAGTGCTACGTATATATCTTGAGATTTATGATAGTTTGTATTTAGATCCGGAGTATTTTATACTGTGAATATCTAAGGTTTGAATGTGATAAGTAACACGTAACTTATTGTCAAATGAAAAAGTTGAAAAAAATACGAAGTAAATCGGGTGTGTCGGAAGCTAGTCGATGATTTGAGTGCGATAGGGTATACCACGTATGTCCTATACCACTATGATGACTAAAAGCTCACGACGGTCGAAGAAGCGCCTTATGATTTGAGTAAGGTAGGGTATATCTCGAATATCCTATTCTGCTATGACAGGGCAAGAGCTCATTCTGATGTGTGTTTACAAGTGAAATAGTTAAATCAACGAATGAATTGTTATGAAATGAATATAAGACTGAGTTATCGTCTATCTTATCCCCAGTAGAAACTGATAGATATGTTGTAGGGATTATCCTCTGAGTATTTCAGAAAGGCCCTAGATATATTCGATCATCCTTTTCGGGATATATCACGTTTGTAGGGTGCATCTTATGAGTGTCATTTATTGCTAGTCTACGAGGGGGTATTAGCTAGTTTTGCTTTGAGTTTCTCAAGTTTGGATTTAGTGGAAGTTTTCTATGGCTTTGCACACACACAGTGGTGGACTTCTGATTTATTGGATCTATGCTATATTGTCTGAGATGTCTGTTCTTTTTCCGAGCCTTGATTTTTTTTTGTTTTGCTCGGGACGAGCAAAAGATAAGTGTGGGGGAGTTGTTAAGGGTGATTTTACACGATTTATAAGGCTATATTCTATGTTAATTTCCCCCATATTTGTATTAATTTGCATAAGAAACGTGTGTCTAATGGAAATATTGAGTAAATGATATTTTAGATGAGTTAATCGCAAAATAGGTTAATTTATGTGTTTTAAATTGTGATTTTATGTTTATTTGGATGATATTACACTTTGCGATGTTTTTATGTGTTGTAGATGCATGATTGAGGCTCAAAAGTTGATTTAGTTCGAGCTAATTGATGATAAAAGAGATAATGAAGAAGTGGGATAGAGATAGAAGAGATAAAGATCAATAAATCGAAATTCAGTCATATCAAACTGGCATCCAGGTCCCGTCCAGTGGACGGGCGTCTGATGAAAATGAACGAGCGTCCATGGATGGAAAATTGATTCAGGATGTTTGGACGCAGAAGTGGACGCTGGGTGAACGAGCGTCTGGTCATGACTCGGCCCGATTTGAAGTTCTATTAAAGAGTGGACGGGCGTTCACCTATCCAGACGGGCATCCGTCGGCCGACTTAGTGAAACCGACTTCAATATCTATATATAGCGGCTGTTTTCTCCACCTATGAGATACCATACACTCATTATTCAAAACCCTAAACCTAGGGGCGGCTTTAGGCTGCGTTTTTCTTCCTTTTATTCCAGTTTTTATGCACTTCAGATCTAGATTAAACTAGTTACTTTTTATGTACTATTTCTGCAAATTCGAGTTGCTGAGGATGTTCAGAGGCTAAAAGCTTCATCAAACGAGTATTGTGAAGCCGTCCAATGATTGTTGATTTCGTTTTCCTCGGTTGTACTGTGAGTTTTTATTTAAAGGTTTTTCTTATTCATGTTTATCACGTTTAATTGCTTTTACATCGGAAGATATGCATGTGTGATTGTTTATTGTTGATGGAAATCTTAATAAACCCTAGATCATCATGAATAAGAATAGTAATTCGAATCTATCATAACGGAAGTTAATAGGTTTAATTGCTAGATTATAAACATAAAGTTTACACCTTTGGTTAGAAAACGCGTTAATCTTGCATTGGAAGATAATAGATTAATAGATGAACTTTCTAAGGAATTAGGGTTCATGTTTAGATAAGGTGAATCACAACCTAGATAAAAACCACAATATAATCGAGATAGGAAATCAATGCTTGTTGGATAGGTGGATCAATCCTCGTTTGTTCGTTATAAACTTGATTTAAATCCTTAAAATTTGAATTTGTTTAGTTAGTTTACTTTTATTTGCATCTTAGACTAGTTTAGTTAGTTTAAATTGATTCGCAGCCCGTATCCTTCCTAGCTTTGGATTATATCTTCTGTCTAGTTTTATTTTCTGTTTTGTTTGGTTTTTATTCACTGTTTAGATTAGTTTCGTGACATAGGTTAGTTAGTTAAACAAAAACTAGGGTTAGCAATCGCCAGTTCCCCGTAAGATCGACCCGGCATTAACCACTATTACTACGATCCTTATACTTGAGGTTAACCGGATTATTACTTGTTTATTTTGTGTTAATAAAATCCGTGACAAGTTTTTGGCGCCGTTGCCGGGGAACCGGACGGTTGTCTAGTTTTTAGAGGGGGGGGGGAATAAACTTGTCACCCCCCCTCTAGTTTCGGATCTCTAGATTTGCTCCGATACCAATTGTTGGTCCCTTGGAAAGGCTAACAATAGTTTAGAGGGGGGGGTGAATAAACTTGTCACCAAAAACTAATCCTGAGCTGGAAAAGCCCCAGGAACTGAGTTTCTCTGAAACTCAAACTGATCTTCAGTTCAGTTTTTTCCCTGTCCCTTAACTTGTGCGGATTTCAGTTAGCTCAACTGAATATAAGTCAATGCTGACTTATATTTAGTCTTGTTAACTGGCAGCAGATAAAACTAGCCTTTAGTGCAATAGATGTGTCATTTAAGTTCTAAGACTCTCTATGTATCAGTTCTGTGCTGACCCAGTGTCTAGTGTTTGCAGAGTGATAATGCAATAAATAAAACAAACACAAATGCATAAAGTAAATCAACACAAGATTTGTTTATGGAAGTTCCGGGTGGTGTAATCCCGTACGTCTCCCCTTCTCCTATGGCGTAGGAGGTATCACTAGAATAATGAGATAACCGTTACAAAATCCTAGCACTATGACAGTCCTTCACGACACCCTAGTTTCACCGTCTACACAAAATGAAGAAAGGTGAGATTGCTCCCTTCATCCTGCACACTGATCTTTCGGAGGTGGAATTCCTCCTTCACCAGCTCACCACTAATACCAACACACAGTCCTCAGACTGCACCAACAGCTGTGGCAACTAAGTTGCAACTGGTATGAAGAAAGGTAGAATTGCTCCCTTCAAACTATGCACACCAACCCTTTTTCACAAAGGTTAGGTTTAGAATTAATCAAGGATTAATTCAGTGAGCTGTCTGATTCTTCTGGATCTGACTTTGTAGCTCCAAGATGCCTTCTTTCCCCCTCAATGGGTTACTGGATCTTTCTTTGAAGTCTTCAAGGCAATTCCATTGGCTTCCCCTTTTTGTAGATATATCTGATCTGATTTTGTGGATCTGGATTTGGATCATTGAATATATGCTTGTAAAGCTCTTTTTCTGATCCTCCTCTCTGTCACTTTTTTAAGTGATTCTCTTGTGTATTTATAGGGGTGATGTAACGGTCACTAGCTCTTGTAGCGGTTACACTTGTCGTTTAGCCAACGTTCACATGTATGATCTTTTGTCGTATAGTCAGTTTAAATTTAACAAGGCCTTAACTCAGTTATCTACTCCTCTTCAAAACTGAGTACCTTGTATACTTAATATCTGACTTCAATTGACTAAGTCAGAGTACACCAATCAGTTTCTTCTTATCCATGTAACCGATAATCTTTGTCCTTAAGATTATTCGGTTTTACATGATCTATAACTCGCTCGGTCACCACGTACTTGCACCGAATCCCGACTTATAGTCACGACTTAATCGCTTCTAACCGAGTTTTCCACCTCGCTTCTTCGGTTTATGTAACGAGTCTGTGTCCCTCGCTCTTCGGTCTTCTAGATAAGCCAACTGAGTCTGTGTCCCTCAGTGAACTTATCTTCTTCAGTTCTAGCATAACTGAGTTTGAACCCTCGCTTCTTCATGTGCATATTCAGTTTTCTTGCTATAACTCAGTTTTCTTGTTGTGACTCAGCTGTTCGCCTAGTTCCTATTCTATTACAATGCTTGTCTAAAACAACCTATACAAGGTTCAGACTCTAGATATAACTTATACATTTATCTCTAGACCATTTCTTGCTTCTTCTTTCATTATGCACTATAACAGTTAGTTACGACTTCATCATCTTGGGTTGTAAGTGATTTATCTAATTTCGTGATGAATCATCATCAAAACATAAATAATATTTCCAACACTCTGTTAGTCGAATACATAGCAGCTTCCGGAGCAGCTAAAGAGGAAGTGTGGCTTGAGAAGTTCTTTGTTGGATCGGGAAGTGATTCCAGGTCTCGATGAGCCGATACCATTTTACTGTAGAAATAGTTGAAAGGTAGCTCATGCAAATGATCTTCACAGTCACAAGAGGTCAAAAGCATATTGAAAGTAAGTACCAATTGGTCAGACAGATCGTGCAGAGAGGCGACGTTTCGGTCCTAAAGATCGCCTCGATCCGACAACCTAGCTGATCAGTTTACCAAGTCGTGTGGCTTCTAGTGTCACTGATAGGCTCTTGGCGGGTATGAAATTGGGAGATTTGTCTCATCTTCTTTAGAGCAAGTGGGAGAATGTTGTAGATAGAAAGAATAAGGGTGTGGTGCTCTAAAAACAATCATTGCTTGTCTTTACGGGAAAGTGGGAGATTGTTAGATATAGTGTGCCCGAAAAACAATTGTTGCTTGTCCTTACGGGCAAGTGGGAGATTTTTGGAAGTAGCGCCCGAAAGAAAATTTATGTAATTGTTTTTAGAATTAATAAATGATAGATATATTCTCATCTTATTACTTGCTTCGTGCTTGTAAGTAATACAAAACCTGAAAACCCTAAGTCGTATCATATGTAGCCATATAACTTAGTGTGTGTCACACATGAGGATTAAGTTTATGGTGATACACTTGAAATGTTAGTCCATGGTGAAGTTAATCAAAGTATGGGGTCTATTGGTTAAACCACCATTAATGCGCACAGAACACTTTATGGTGTGACCGTCTTATCCGGACCGTCGACATTGGTTGTCTAAGTGGGGCATTTATATATGATGAGAGTCATATAGGACTGGACCGATTTAATCTTAGTATCTCATATAATTCCGTGATTGAGAAATCTTATTAAATCACAAGATGATCATATATGGATTAACCTTAATCCTGAAGTGATTACAGACTCCTACTTGTTGTAGGATAGGGTTTCATGTGTTCGTTAAGGATCGCTAAGAGGCGCGGTCCGAATCACTTTCACGTTGTCACTATTCTGGAATGAGTGAGAAGTGTGTGTCTCACAAATATGGAATCCATTCTTTCCTGCGGGAAGTAGAAAGACAATCCCCTTATTTGTTGATCCTAGAAACTGATTGATCTTGGGAGTTCGTATTGGTTATGAACTAATCGATCACTAGTCGGTTAATGGCAAATAAGGATAAGATGTAGTGAAGAAAGTGTATGGAAATAATCCTACTTCATTATAGATAGTCTATGGAGGGTTAGTTTATATGGAATAATTATATCTATGGACACTTATCGACTCGACTCGACGTTTTGAGAATAAGTTATATCTATAATCGATAGAGTTCAGTTTCGGATTTATGGTGGCGTAATTCCGGAATTAATGAATTGAGTAGAAATATTATGTTCGATGAATATATTATTTAATTTATTATAGCTACTGGTTATAGGTCTATGGTCCCCGAGTTGACTCCTAACACGCGCGTGTTTTCTCGTTTTATGGAACCTCGAGAATAAATTAAATAGTTGGTCTATTTAATGAATATGCAATATTATTTATTTGGTAAATAATATGTAAAATAGAAAAGACATTTTCTATTAAAAATTTGACAAAGTTGGCGCCTATTTTGTGGATAATTAGGAGAAGAAATTTTCCTAGATTATCTCACATGTGTAATTAATTAATTATCTATTTGCTGGATAATTAATGGAAAAATTAAGAGATTGATTTTTTTTGGAATTATCTCTTATTTTGAAGAAAAAAATATCTTTTCCTTATGGGCATAGGTTTTTGTGGTGTGAAAAGGATAAATCTCTTGGCTAGTTATTTCCTATATAAAGAGAGTTCCTCCTAACACAATACACAATCAATATTGGCGCCACATCCACATAAAAAGGAAGAAAAATTAGTTTCCTGCCTTAGTCATTAAAAGAAGAAAAACCTATGGTTTTTCTTGTGCATATTCGAGGAGGTTCTGCGGCGAGGATCGACGTCCATCAGTCGTCGCTTCGGGATACAATCCGGAAGATCACGGCTTCTCCCTCTATGTCGATTTACTATTCCTCTTAAAAGGTAAATCTTCAACCTTCTCGTAGGGTTAATTAGTTATGTCTCATATCATAAATCGCATAAGCTTCCGATGTGCTAAGATTGTGTGTCTCGATCGGTGCTATTACTCCTAGCAGTATTCAGATTACGCACATGCAAACTGTCAACGGTGAACAAGTTAGAGTTCCCAAGCCTAAAGCTAATTGGACCAGTGATGATCAGAAGAGAAACAACTTGAACAATGTCACCATGGACATCATACTCAAAACTCTTGACTGCAACATGTATCTAAAGGTCAAAGATTGCACTATTGCAAAAGACATGTGGGAGAAACTCCAACGGGTTTGCGAAGGAACTGACTCCATCAAAGAAAACAAGATCTCAGTTGCAAAACAGAAGTTTGAAAATTTCAAGATGAAGTCAGGCGAAAGCATGGATCAGATGGAAACAAGATTCAGTGCTATCATGGATAAACTAGCTCTACTCAAGATCGAGTACACAAGGAAAGAAATCAACACAAAAATCTTGAAGGCTTTACCCATGTGCTGGAAGATGAAGGTTACAGCAATGGAAGAATCAATGAGATTTGATATAGAAGATTCTTTCAAAATCTTCCAAGATCTTGAAGCTTATGAATTCAGTGATGATTTCACCATGACAATACCCCTAATGAAAGCCATGGAGGATCCCAAAACAACAGCTCTTGCAGCAGCTTCCTTAAATGAATATCAAGAAACCTCATCTAGAAATCTTCAGCAATTGGATGAGATGGAGGAACAAATGGCCCTAATGATGAACAAAATTCGAATAATGAATAGTGGACATCCAGTCACTCAGAAGTTCATTAAAAAGGCTCCTGAGAAAAGAAAGGATGATGAGTATCTTCGCTTTAGCTGTAAAAAGCCTGGACACTACAAAGCTGAATGTCCAGAACTAACTGGTAAGAAGACTCAGCAATGAAGACCAGGCAGAGAGCACTTTTGGCTGGAGATGAGTCAGATTATGAAGCTGGCATTGAAAGATTATCAGATGACATAGCTTTAATGGCTCATATGGAGAATCCAAATGAGGTATGTGATCTAACTCCAAGTACACCTCAGCTCAGATTTCCATACAAAATGCATGTTCTTCGACTGCTGACTCCAATCCTAAAAATTTGGAATTAGAAGAAACTCTTGATGAGTTGATGAATCAGCTTGTAACCATCCAAGCTGGTTATGAATCAATTAAAGCTGAGAAAGAAGCTCTAATTCTTGAAGTTGAAAGATTGACGTCTGAACTAAACATGATGAAACTGACTAGAACTAGGAAAGGAAAGAATCAGTATCAGCCTACTGCATCAGCAGCATCAACTGAATCTTTTGAACAATCAAGTTCAGCTATTGGATTCAAATCCGGAAAGCCTTATGAAGATAGAACTGGCTTAGGATTTGATACACATCAATCTTCTAAGGAAGGAACTAGCAAAGCTGCTGAACCTAGTATCAAAACCGGTATTAAGTTTTAGCTGAGCAACTTCCACAAACTAAGAAAAGTGATGAACCAGTATAGTCAGTCTCACATAAGAAAACTCAGTTTCCTCAGAAGACAGCCGCACGTACCAACAAAAGCAAGATAAATGGTAGATCAGTTGTACCTCAAGGAAAAATAAATGGCAGGACAGTTGCCCGATCTACCAAAACTGATCAAGTCAAGAACCAGAAAAATTATAATCAAAGTAAATCTAGGAATGTCAACCATTCAAAGATTCACACATCAAGGGGGAAAGGCAGACTATACCCCACTGATGATGATTGGAATTTTACTGAACCTACTATTAAAATTGATAGGAACAATCATTCTAGACATAAAACTTATCACAAGTTTCAGTCCAAGACTCATCAGAGAACTTTTTACAGTCCTCGGCAAAAGTCTCAGTACAAGGGTCAATCCAGACCTCAGTACAAAAATAATGAGGGTTATTATTCAGCTTCAAATAATATAAGACATTTTGGAAATCAGTTTGGACCAGAAGACCTGAGAAATCATATAAATGAGACACAATCCATGAAAAGATTTTATGGAAATGTGGCTTATATACATGAAAACAAGTGCAACAATTTCAAGATAAGACCCTTTGGAAATATGCCCAGAGTTGTACTAACAACTGACCATTATGGACCCAAATAGAATTGGGTACCTAAAGCTTTTTAATTTATTTTGCAGGATATTTGGTACTTTGACAGTGGATGCCCTAGGCACATGACAAAGAGCAAGGACAGTCTTACCAATTTTATCGCCAAAGATGGAACCAGAGTCAATTTTGGAAGTAGAGACAAACCTGGACACACCAAAGGTTATGGTACTTTGATCAGAAATGGACTCACAATCAAGAATGTATCTTATGTAGAAGGATTGCACTACAATCTGCTCAGCACTAGTCCATTCTGTGACATGGGATACAGAGTCACGTTTGATAAAGATTTCTGCATTGTCGTCAGCGTAACAGCATTTCAAGTAGTTCTTGCTAGAAGAAGAAAAGAGAATATTTATGTTGTAGACTGGACTACAGCAGTTGCAGAAACTTGTTTGCTTGTGCATACCAAATCAGAAATCAGCTGGTTATGGCACAAGAAACTGAGTCATCTCAATTTTGACGACATCAACACTCTTGTTAAGAAACAGTTAGTTATTGGATTATCTGAGATTTCTTACAAAAAGGATAGCTTATGCGACGCATGTCAAAAAAGAGAAACAAGTGAAAACCAGTTTCAAGACAAAATCTCAGCACTCAACAACAAGAATCCTAGAACTACTTCACATGGACTTATTTGGACCTATCATACCAATTAGTATCAGTGGAAAGAAGTATACATTGGTGGTGGTAGATGATTATTCAAGATACACATGGGTTATTTTCTTGACAAAGAAAAGTGAAACCAAGCAACGGCTTACAGAACTTCTCAAGAAACTTCAAAATCAGAAAAGAGTGTATCAGTTGTGAAGATAAGAAAAGGAAAGGAATTGAATTCCTCAACAAAATTATTATTGAATATTGTGAAGAAAATGGTGTTTTACATCAACTTGCAGCAACAACAACACCTCAACAGAACGGAGTAGCTGAAAGGATGAATAGAACACTCAAAGAAGCACGAAGGACCATGATTAGTGAAGCAAAATTGCCTGAAATATACTGGGCAGAAGCAGTTAACACAGCTTGCTACACACAGAACATAGCACTTATGAATAAAAGGCATGAGAAGACACCTTATGAAATTTGAAATGGTAGAAAGCCAAATGTTTCATACTATCATGCATTTGGAAGTAAGTGTTTCATACACAACAATGGAAAAGATCAGCATCACGTTTTTCAACCTAAAGCTGATGAAGGAATATTTCTTGGAAACTCAAGTGTCAGCAAAGCATTCAGAGTACTGAACAAGAGGACACTCAAGCCTGAAGAATCAATACATGTGGTATTTGATGAACCAAACTTTCCTGGTGAAGAAACTGAAATCAGACTAGAATCAGTTTCTCAGCCTCAGTTACGAGTTTTACCAGAATAAATTTTTGTTGACATTGGAAGGTTAAGGATTTCAGAATCATCCGATCAAGATCAGCCTCAGTTTCCAACTATTGAACAACCTACAGCTGAACAAAATGATTCTGACCCAGTTCAAGTTAATCAAAATGAATAAAATCAAGAACAAACTCCTAAATAATCAGTTCAATAGAATTTAGATTCTTTGATGCAACCTGTAGTATATCAATGGATGAGAGATCACCCAGAAGAACAAGTGATTGGTGATTCTCAAGTTGGTGTTCGAATTAGACATCAACTAGACGCAATGATTGCATGTTTCCTATCTCAAACTGAACCTAAAGAGATAGAAGAAGCACTGAAAGATCCAGATTGGTTATTAGCTATGCAAGAAGAACTGAATGAGTTCGGAAGAAATCAAGTATGGGAACTTGTAGAAAAACCAGATCATGTAAACATCATTGGCACCAAATGGGTTTACAGAAACAAACTTGATGAAGATGGGAATATCGTCAGAAACAAAGCTAGACTTGTAGCTAAAGGATATTCACAAGATGAAGGCATAGATTTTGATGAAACATATGCACCAGTGGCAAGACTAGAAGCAATCAGACTTTTTCTCGCCTTTGCAGCTCATAAAAAGTTCAAGGTATATCAAATGGATGTTAAAAGCGCCTTTTTGAATGAAATACTTGAAGAAGAGGTCTACGTTCAACAACCTCCTGGATTTGAGATCAAGGATCAAGCTGATAAAGTCTTCAAACTGAGAAAAGCTCTATATGGACTGAAGCAAGCACCAAGAGCTTCGTATGAAACACTATCTCAGTTTCTAGTGGACAATGGATTTATCAAAGGAACTATAGACAAGACTTTATTCAAAATGAAAGTTGAAGAAAGTACTTTACTTGTTCAGATCTATGTTGATGACATTATCTTTGGATCTGAGAATGATCAGCTTTGAGAGAAATTTGCAAGCCTAATGAAGAGCAAATTTCAGATGAGCATGATGTGAGAGTTAAATTACTTTCTTGGATTACAAGTAAAACAAAGAGATGATGGAATTTTCATTCACAAAACTAAGTACACAAGGGAATTGATCAAGAAGTTTGGAATGGAAAAATCAGCTGGCATTTCAACACCTATTGGCACCAACATCAAATTAGATGAAGACAAAGAAGGAAATGATGTTGATCAAACTCGTTACAGAAGAATGATTGGAAGCTTACTCTATCTTACAGCAAGCAGACGAGATATATCCTTTACTGTTGGTGTATGTGCCAGATTTCAAACTAATCCAAAGGAAAGTCATCTTACTGTCATCAAAAGGACTTTGAAATACCTAAAGGATACTTAAGGAGTAAGTATTTGGTATTCAAGAGAAGGAGAATTCAAGCTGATAACCTATTCAGATTCAGACTATGCAAGATGCAAAGTGGATGGGAAAAGCACCTCTGGCACATGTCAATTGCTAGGGAATCGACTTGTGTCTTGGTTCAGCAAGAAACAGAATTCAATCTCAACTTCAACAGCTGAAGCTGAGTATATAGTAGCTGGAAGCTGTTGTGCTCAAGTTTTATGGATTAGACAGCAACTAAGAGATTATGGGATAGAAGAAGGAATGATTCCCATAATATGTGATAACACAAGTTCAATTGCTATAACTGACAATCCAGTTTTGCCCTCAAGGACGAAACACATTGATGTGAGACATCACTTCATAAGAGATCATGCTGAAAAGAAGGATATTACAGTTCTCTATGTCCCTACTGAAGATCATTTGGCTGACATTTTTACCAAACCTCTAGACAATGAGAGATTTGCCAAACTAAGAACTGAGTTGGGTATAATCAAAGTCAGCTAAGTCACTTTAAGCCAGAGACTCGTCAAGGGGATTGATCCTTGTTATGCTGGGTGTCCTCACTTAACAGATCAGTCATTTACATCAACAATCTCAAACTGATTAACTGAAACTGAAGAATTGACGGAACTGAAGTTATTCAAAAACTGACATCAAGCATCAGTTTTTCTAGTCAAGAAGTCAAATGGTCGAACCGACAGTGGTTACATCGCATTTAATTCCCGCCGTTTGTCAGAACCTGTTCCTTGTATACCCCCACTAACTGTCAGAACAGTACATGCATCGATTACACAAAACCGTCAGGAATTTGAAAGTGTTGTACTAAATCCTCACAAAATCGTGTACCCACTCACAAAACCATCAGTACCCACTTACAAATCCCCTATATATCCACCCTCTTTTCATATCCTTTCACACACAAGAAAAATTCAAACTTTTTCTCACACCCAAAATTTCATCTTTTTCAAATTCAGAAAATCGTAATGGCAGCCTCCACAAAATCACAAGAAGAAAGGCTGATTACTGAATTAGATACTCTATCTTTTGAAGAGTATGAAGCTTTATGCAATAATACTCTGTTGGCAAGCCTGATTTGTGAGAAGATAACATGTCAACCTGGACTAAGAGACATTCTGGAAGTCATATTCAAGAAGAACGTGATGTAGAAGGGATTTTACAGTTTTGGGAAAATATGAGAATAGTAAGACAATCCCTAATCACCAAGGTTCTAGGCGAAAGAATCGTCGTCAATGAACAAGTCATCAGGATGCTATTCGACTTCAAGGAACCTCTAGTAAAGACAATAGATTTGAGTTGTTTACCACTCAAAAGAAATGCTTTTCTTTAGCAAATGACTTTGACAAAGGAAACAGTAGCTATTGGCTCACATGTCAACACCCTCAAACCGGAATTTGGACTCCTCAGCAAATGGCTCTACAGACATATTATTGGTAGATACAAAGGAATCGCCTCTTTATCTGAAGACAACATTCATCTCATGAACATCATCTGGGATGAACATGAGTTCAATTAGGCAGGTTATGTGCTGAATCAAATAAAATAGCAACACTTAGCTGAATTGGAAAATGTTCGTAAAGCTCAAGCCGAAGGAAGAGAAAATGTTGGGAGACTTCGACTGAAGAAGACACTCAGTGGAGTTATTCAACATTACCTGGAAAGACTTAAGGAAGGGAATGCAGCAGAACAAACTGGTACTGCATCTGTAAAAAGAATGGATACATCCACAGGCAATATAGCTATAGTCCATTCTAGGAAAGAAAAGACTCACCAACCATAAGCCAAGAAGAAAACTGTGTCTCAGCAGATAGCTGAACACAAAGGAGTCAAACGAAAAGCTGACTCAGAGAAGTCTAAGTTAGTTCGAAAATGTCTGTTCCCAGGAACTTCAAGTCAATTAGCACCAACTGAGGGGGAACAACAACTGACAGCTGAAATCACAAGAATGGACAGTATAGCAACTGAAATTGTTTCTCAGTTACAACAGCAGATCCCAGAGAAACAAGTTTCTGTTATGCATGATGAAAAGCAGCAACCAGCTCAATAACCAGCTCAGCTATCAGCTCAGTTCTTTGAAGCTGAAAGAATCATCAGGCTGATGAAGATGAAACTCAAGACAGAAGATTGTCGTGAAGCTACTCTACTTAGTGTAGAAAAGTTATTGTTGGAGAAACTTGAAGTTAAAGATTTATACACTCTATTTCCTATGGAAGAATTTCTCAATAACTGCTTCAAAAGGTTTACTGAGTTAGCTCAACGAAAAACATTAGCCACGTCATCAGCTCTGGTTATTCTAAAGAAGAAAGAGGATGACAAAGATGATGAGTCAAAGAAACAAGCTCAAGCTCAATCTACGCAAACAGAAGTTCAAACTCGGGCTCAAGCTACGCAAACTGTTAATCAGCAAGATGATTTTCCAGTTGGGAACCAAACAACTAACAATCAGGAAGCAGATGGGAAGGTTGATAATCAGCAATTAATGGTTATTGAGAATGAGACTCATCCTGAAATCCAACAAGACGAAGAATTTGATCCATCTGAGATTATAACAAAAGAAGAATTGAGAAAAGTACATGAAAATCTGAAGATTATGCCCAACCAAAAGGACGAATACAATGGTCTTTTGACTAATATCTCTGGGTACTTGGATTATTGGAAGATGACTGACGTCTCAGTTCACACTTAGTTAGCTATTATTCAAAAATCATCTTCTAGATCAGCTTCAGAAATTCTCACACTTAAAGAGAAACTTGAAAACTCAACAATGGAAGACAGAGAAACACATGCTCAAGCTGAATGGCATTTAAACAACAGAATCTATGGTTTAGAAACTCAACTGAAAGAAGTTCTAACTTCTCAAAAGACTATCTCAGCAGACCAAATAGCAACCAATCAGTTGGTAACTCAGTTCTATGATGCCAAAAAGGGGGAAGCTGAAGAAGAAAAGCTGAGACTACTTGATGAAAAGATGAAGCTAGAAGAAGAACTGAAGAAATACAAGTCAGCAGCAGATCCTTTTGATCGGAAGATAAAAGAATTATCTGAAGAGCAGCTAATTGAAAAATACTGTCAACCTGGAGAAAGGAGAGCTACTCTTACAAAGAATCTATGGATGAAGTTTGTTAATGATCATAACAACATCAAGCTCAAGTACAAATACAAAACTTATGAAGAATTTCTTGTCTACTTCTTATCGGATCAGTATCACCTTTAGAGGATGGCACACTATAAGAAGATCAAGAATATTGAAGAGAAGTTGCAGATCAGAGACAAAACTGATCAAATTAAAGCTGATGTGGCTAAATTACTACAAGGGTGAATTAGCTTTACCAAATTTAGTTGTGTGGAGAAAATGGAAAGCTTTCTAGTCAAGTAGACTACAACAACAAAATTTCCAAGGAAGACAATAATCTAGAAAATGCTTTTCGTCTTCATGATTTAGAGAAGAAATTTGACCTAGTTATAAAAAGAGCACATAAATCAGTTTAGCTCGTATTTCAGTTTTCACAACTGTGTAACTATTACAGCTTTTGCAAATTCTAATGAAATCCAGTTTCTAGTTTTACCTTGTTTTGAATTGTATTTATCTTTAAACTTTTCTTTTAAGGAGGGTTTTGGCATCATCAAAAAGGGGGAAATTGTTGGAAAAAATTTATGTTTTGATGATGATTCATCATATTTAATCATTTATTATCTTAACCCCATTGATGAAGTGTTGAAGCTAGCTGTTATAGTGAAAGGCTAAAAGATGTCTAGAACTGAATGTATAGGTTTTACTAGAATCTGATAATTGTATAGGTTACATCAGTCAAGCACTTTAATAGATAGATGTGTCATAGAACTATAAACTGGAAATCATTTAGAAAACTGGGACTTATCATTAAACTCAAGAGATACACCATTTCAGAACTGAAGAAGGTAAGTTCGCTGAGGGACAGACTCAGTTGGCTTATCTAGAAGACAGAAGAACTGAGAGACACAGACTCATTTATTGATGATTGAAGAACTGAGGGACACAGACTCAGTTATTGAAGATTGAAGAACTGAGGGCTCAGACTCAGTTATGAAAGCCGAGACTGTAAAGTTAGAATTCAAGAAATTCTGTGGTGACCTTAACTGACTTTATGGATCTTGTATTAAGACCTAAAAGTCATAAGGACAATGAACTTTTAGAAGATATATTCTTACGGTGTACTCTGATTAAGTTAATTATAATCAGATGTAATATTAGAGTACTGATATTTTAAGAAGAGTAAAATCTCAGTTAATGCTCTAAGTCAGTTAAGAAACTGACAACTGACAAACTCAGCATAAAATTGATCAAATACTCAGTTTTCTAAGTCAGTCATCCAACAAACTGATAGTACAGTCGAACGTTGTAAAGGAAGCAAGTCTATTAAATGAAATACTGACAAGTCAGAACGGTCGCAAAATATAGCCGTTACAAGATAGACGTTGATACAATTTTAATTCAAGCAAGATGAACGTTGGTTCTTACACTATAAATAGAGGACTTTGCACCAAGGATTATTAACCAAGAATTAACAAGATTACAAGCATTTTCGTGCACAAGTCTCGTTCATTCAAATTGCCATCATTATCTGCGTTCTACATCAATCATATCTAGTTTTCTTCAAGTGTTCAAGCTACACAGAATTTACTCATAATCATACACTTTGAAGAACCACAAACAAGAATCAATTCATGATTCTTAGCCCAACTTTGATTCTCAATCAAAGGTTAAGACTGTGAATCAATCCGGTGAAGGATTTGCCAAGGACAGTTGTATCAGCAGTCGGGTAGACTGTGTTTGTGGTGGTAGCTGGTGAAGAGGCATACGTAACCCTTCAAGGACCAGTGTTCAAGAAATTGTAGAGCAGCCATCCCACCTATTCTACAAGTGTTTAGATAGTGAAACTAGGATTAGTGAAGGACTATTGTTTAGGACTTTTTTTGTAACAGCTCACCTCAAGTAGTTCTAGTGGAATTTTCCTTCTACACCACAAAGGAAGAGAGGACTGACATGATTACACCACTTAGAACCTCTATAATTATTGCTCTACTTACTTTACGCATTTACATTTTGTTATTAACTATTACCGCATTTATATTTGTTTATCCAGCATACTGTAATTGATTGTTATCAGCATACACAGTTCACAAACTGACATTCACCAGAATACAGTTCAGCATACTCAGCTTTTTCACATAGAATAACAAGATCCAGATAAAAGCTAAAACTTATCCGCTGCCAGTTGACTCGGTTTTGTTATAAGTCAGTTTAACTTAAAACTCAGCATAGTCAGCTTAACTCCACTCAAGTTAAAACTAAACCTTAATTGAATTAATCCAATTTTATGTGACAAGTTTATTCACCCCCCCCCCCCCCCCTAAAGTTGTGTTAGCCTTTTTAAGGGACCAACAATTTTAATTCTAATTAAGTAGTCGTTGTTATTTTATTTTGAGTCTTGAGTCGTTCTGTATCAACCTTGCACTTGTTAAACTGCAAGAAAAAGAAATTTCAGGGCCGGTTTACCGTGGCTAACCCCCAGGTTACCGAGGCCTGAAAAATCGATTTATGTACAGCCTTTGTTATTCTGTGTTATTCCTCGTTGATTTTAGTTAGTAGGTCCGCAACAGTTTGGATCACACCCAACTGAAGCGGAAGTTGCTAACCTTTTCCTTGTTTTACTTTTTCTTTCCGCAAGATGATCAGAACACTTCAGAGATTCAATAAAATCAGAGTTGCAAAAGAGCAAACAAGTCTAGCAATATGCTTAGGACAATATTGAACATCACACCAATTTCCATGTACCCTGGATCTGAAGCAAGAGATCTTTATGAAGCTATAAAGAAACAGTTGGAAAAAGAGAAAGAAGCAATCAAGCAAGAGCCTAAAGAGAACTTAAAGGAGTATAGCATGTATCGTCCACGTGAGTTCCCTTGCGAGTTAATTGACATATCGTCTTCGGATTATGATTCTGATGATCCTGAAGAGGATCCTGACACGATGTTATCTGAGCCTAAGGATTACCCAAACTCAGACACCATGGTGAAGTTAGGAGACCCTGGCATGTTATGACTCCCGATAGCTGTTAATGGTATATCAGTAGGATTAGGTCTCTACGACTCTTGCTCGAGTTGAAACATTCTACCTTTTTCCCTCTGCCAGAAGATTAAGCTTCCGATCGTTATGAATCAAACCAGAACCATGACTTTTGTCGATAGAACTAGAGATATGCCTGCCGGTCTACTTAGGAAGTGCACGATTAAGGCATGAGGGTTCAGTTATCCAATTGATTTTATGGTGATAGACGTACCAGAGGAACCTAGTGCCCTAATTCTGTTACGAAGGCCTTTCTTAGCGACAAGCAGGGCTGTCATGCATTTTGATAATGGGGAGATTACTTTGAGGTTGAATAATGATGTTGTATCTTTTAAGATCTTAGAACCCCTAGAGAATAAGCCGGAAAGTTGTAAGATGACGTATGCTTCAAGGAAGGTGGAAATTATGGTGATAGAGGGGCATATGCATAGAGAGGTTGTAGTAGAAACCGTTGAGCAGGAATTCATGAGACTAATGCTGAGAGAAAGAGAAGAGAAGGACCACAACAAGATACTCACAGAAGCTAGTCCTTCTGTGTTGCGTAGTGAACGAGTTGAGCTAAAAATGGAAAATGTGGAGTCCTTGGATCTAAAGTCTAAATCTTGACGCAGAGGCAGACCTAGTACGCAAGCAAAAGAGAGAGGCGTGCTAGGAAGAGAGCTCAAAATTTTTCTATAAATGTACAAACCTCTGCAGCTAAAGCTTGTCAAGTTAAAGGTCCAACCCTTGAATGACCGGATGTCCGAAGAAAGTCGATCTGGAGACTATAATCTCAGAACTATTTCTTCTAACTCTTAGGTAGATTATGAATGAATAAAAGTAGCCAGATGAAGGGACGATCTTTTTTCATCCTACGGCACCCTTAGGCTTGAAACCGAATGGTTGTGGAAAGGTTTTTTATAGTCGTTGCGGATTCTAGTGAAGTATGTTAGGTTTTGAGTCGGAAATAACAATGGAAAGAGTTAGAGGCTAGTCAATTTGAGAATATAATTGAGCAGGGAGGTTGAATGAAGTGTGCAAGAAAGAGACAGAGAAATCTAGGGAAAAAGTACCCTCGGTAAACCCTAGGTTACCCCCGGGTTACAGAGGTTGGTTTTTCAGATTTCTGAACATCAGTTTATAAAGCTGGATTTTTAGAGACACGTGGAGGACACACGTTGCACCAGGCATTACTAGTCAGCAGAAATCGTCCCATTTCCCTCCTTTCAAATTTTTCATCCTTTCCCACACTCCACCATAACTCCACCACAATCCCATCAATCACCTCCTCAAATCCCTCGATCACCCTAATTACTTCTCTCCCACCAAATCCTTCCACCTTCACTCATTTCTTCTATTTAAACCATCCATTCACCACCATTATCATCATTCCATCTACCATCATCTCCTCAAATCACCAATCTTCTTCCATTTCTTTTCATTCTTTAAAATAGTCGGCCACCATCACCACCACTATCACCACCAAACCTCCACCAAAATCAAACCTTTTCTTCCATTTTTACCAACCAAAATACCCATTTTCTCCACCTCTGTTGCTGTCTAGTGCTACTGTGCTAGTGAGGTGCTGCAGTTCTTCATATTTTATCATCAGAAGCACATCCCAGAAAGAAATCCAAAAAAAATCAGGCAGGTAAATCGGACATACTTGTCGGTTTACCGAGGTATTTTTTTTCTAGAAAAAGCTTCAGCATCAGGTCATATTATCATCCAGTATGGGTCCCAAGCGTAGCCGATCTTCTCTTCATCCCAGTGGTTATCAGAGCATTTATGGAGATGCTAACCCCTTGATAGATGGGGTTGATCAATTCCATTCTTTGGAGATCTACAAGTCATTCCGAGGGCATTGGAACGCAAGGCCAGTTGCTCAAGAACGAGGGGTAGAATTGGACGACTGCGGCTCGATCTTGCCCCGAGCTTTACAAGACCAAGATATTTTGGATATGGTGGATTCACTGACTCGGTTCAACACCACGGTGGTAAGGGAATTCTACGCGCACAACCCCGGAGTTACATTCGCTATGGTCCAAGGGGTTAAGATTGATTTTTTGATTGAGCGGATCAATGCTCATTTTGGGGTTCGAAATCCACCGATGGGCCCGGATGAGTACACATCCTCGAGCAATATTAAAGACATAGAGAGGATGAACATGATAGCTAAGTTTTTTGGGGTGCAATGGAAGCACAATCCTGCTAGAGCTCCCATCATCTTCCTAGAGAATGAGTTATCTTGGGACGGGAAGTTGGTCAATAGATTTGTTTGTGCCCACCTTCTGCCGACCAAGCACACGGTCTCTGTCATCACTAAGTGGGCGAAGTTGATGTTTTAACTGGAGCAGGGATCTTCGGTCAACATCGGTCTACTGATCCATAGCCGTATTCACGAGCATGCCGCCACATCTGAGCGCGAGTTGTTGCCTTATGGGCCGATGATTGACATGTTTGCCTTAGAGAACGATGTGAAAATCCTTGTCAGTGATGATTGGGAAGACCCTGAGCCGATGATCAGTTCGTAGTTGGTTCAACGAGTTCCAAGACGGGTTGGAAGAGCTGAGAGGCAGCGTACTCCGGTCATCGGAGCACCCCGGACTTATAGAGCTATGCTAGAGGAGCACTCACGAGAGATTGTGAGTCTCCACCGCAAGATGGAAAGAATTATAGATTACTTTGGCATACCTTCCTCGACCCCGCCACCTAGGACTGCCCCACATCACCGAGCCTCATCTTCGGCCGCTGCTGCCTCAAGTTCTGGTCCACATCCCGGTTTTGAGCCTAGAGATGACTGGGAGGGTTATTCTGATGAGGACTAGTTTTTATTTCTTTTTATTGTTGTTTTCCATTTTCTTTTTTTTTTAATTTTTCTTTTCCTATCTGAGTTATGTAGCAGAATTTAATAATATGAAGATTTCATCGGCTTAATTTGTTTTAGAGTTAATTATTTTCTCTGTTACTGCCGTTCTTTTATTATACGGTTTCTTGTCACCGATGTTCTTCTTGGTTTGTTTGAGATACTTAGCGCAGATTCTTCAAGACTTACTTACATGAGCCTGATGATTTGCACGATGATCCGTTTCTTCTTTGGTTCCACCCTTAACCGAAGCTAAGTTCCTTTTCGTTTTTCATTTTTTCATCTTACACATTGGGGACAATGTTTCGATTAAGTGGGGGGTAGAGGAACGTCACTTAGCGTCTTTGCATTATATTCCATGAATTGCATGATTATCTTGATTCTCTTTGATGCACGATTCACCACTTAGATTTTGATTCATTTCGACAGAATTTCGAAAAAATTATGATATCTTTGATCTTTTCGAGTTAATTGACTTCATATTTGTTTTACTTTGTACGAGGAAGAGTGAATGCCCACTTCTGAGGTAGTGGCGTAATAAGCACATATTCTGTTATGAGCCACCATTTTAAGCACGTATAACTCACTTCCCTTGGTGTGTAGTCGATAGCATATTGCTTTGACTAGAGTTGACCCTGGCTTCATCACGAATCATGTTCCACCAACACTTACAAGGCAAAGGAATTTTGGATTCAGTAGTTTATCATGAGTGGGGCCGTGAGGATATTTAAATCAATGAGAGTTCACCCGCCAAGAAAGAGAAGTGCATTGAAATATATACATCTATATTCTCTTTGGCAAAATTTTAGTCGATGGATCTTAAGACGCACGACTTTTGCATTGACCGATAAACGAGAGTAATATATGCTCGGTTCTCGATCCGCCTTGCCATCTCAATTAATTAATAAATAATAGGTTTGAGACGGGTTAGTTCGACTACGGGTTGACGTAATGTGAGATTGCCTGCATTACTAAGCGTTGTGAAAATTATTGCACACACACATTGGCTCATGACATGAATAGTGTTTAATGTGTTACTGATGGATATGAGTGGCATGATCTTGATCGTGACTCAGTGAGGCATGGTTGTTTTTAATTAACTTGTATACTGATCAGAGTGTTGTTTTTCTTTTGGCCTTTTTGCTCGGGACGATCAAAAGCTAAGTGGGGGGTATTGATAACGCTCTAAATAGTACCAATAATTATACTCTTATTCACCCCGAATTCTTCTCAAGTGAGGATATATACGCTCATTATTATGTGGAGTATATGTTAAATGCTATGTGAGTGTTTCCAGGATCGTAATTCAACATCTATGATATTTTCCTGAAGATTTGGTACAGTTTTGTCTCGTTTTGCATGTTTTATAGGATGTACCGAATCTGGAGTATTGGAGAATGGATCTGGACTGAAAGAAGTATATTGGGCCAAGTGATTAAATTCCAAGAAGGAGCGAGCTGAAGAAAAAGGAGAAAAGTCGGCCCGGTTTACCGAGGGCTAGGGCCGGTAAACCAGGGACTTGTTGGACACGAAACTGATTCTGCCGCATTATCTAGGTCAGTTAGGGTTTTAAAGAGACTTAAGTCAGTCATTGTATCTATATAAGGCCGCGTTTACATATTATTGTATACAATTGTCATAGTTCATTATCAATTCTTCAATTACATTATATATTTTGATGAAATAAAGTTATTTGAGCTTTGGAAGAGTTGCTTCTGGTTTCCTCCCTTCTTCTATCATCTCTAGCTTGAGTAGATCGAGCTAGATCACCATTTTTGAAGGTATGAAGCTTTGAATGTTCCTTTTTGTCTTCAATATGGTAGATCTGTTCATATTTATATGTTTTAATTAATCTGCATGTTTAAGACCCTATAATTTACTTAGAATAATCATAATTGAGCAATGTAGATCCGGAGATTGGAAAAGCTACCCCCGGTAACCCAGCGGTCTATACCGGTTTACCGAGGCATAATTTAGAAAACCTAAAACTGGGATTCACTACAGCTACATTGATCGACATGTTTAATTAACGGTAGGTTATATCTGGCCAATCTGCTTATTGTAATCGTAAACTGGCATGAAATATGAATAGTGAAGTGCTAAGTTTGGACATAGTCTAGAATGGACCCTTGGAACATGCTGATCAATGTCGACAGCTGTCTAGGCAGGTTAGCGGTATGAGTTAGCGCTCGATATCGGCAATTCTAGTTTGTTATGCGTATGGGCTATTGCGGACCAATTAAGGAGGGTAGCTTGCGTATAGATTGTCTACTACCATTTTCGGAGTAGATAGGAGTAGGAATTGCACCCTTAGCTGATAGTGATAATTAAAACGAAAGCTCGCAATTAATCTAAGGAAATTATGTGGGGAAGTAAACATAACGATTAACTAATCCAAGTTAGTAGATCGGTGAGAAGAGGGAGAGGAGTACCAAGTTTGTTTTCTTTTATGTTATTGTTGGTTAATGATCGCCTCTATGTTGCTTCTTAATTAGGTTAGAATCGTTTATACTTATAGTTGCATTGTCTCTGTGGGATCGACCTTGACTCGCATTTACTATACTACGATGTACCTAGTATTATTGCTAGTAATATCGATGTTAGTGACTTACACGCTATCAGTTTGTCAACTACAAAAAGTTTTAAGTGTTAAGTTTATTCACCCCCCCCCCCCTCTAAACTTAACCAAAGCCTTTTCAATGGACCAACAGTTGGTATCGGAGTAGAGCTTCTGTTCTGAAGTAATCCTTCTTGTTGTTTTCGTGAAATATCTTTGAAAACTTTTTAAGTTTCTATTTTTCAAATTTTTGCATCATGGATAACAATCAATATGCTTGGACAATGTTGATGTGTTCTGTTGATCGTTTTGATGAGTATAAGCGTCGTATACAGGCTTATCTAGCTGCAACACATGATGAAATGATGGATGTGCTGACAGATGGACCACTTGAGATCACCAAAGTCATAACTGTCTATGGCCAAAATCAGACAGTCTCAAAGCCAAAGAATGATGGGGTGCTAAAGATAGAAAGAGGGAAAATCTGAACAATGTTGCTATTGATTATCTACAAACTTTAGATAGAAATATGTATATGGAGGTGAAAGATTGCAAGACTGCCAAAGAATTATGGTAGAAACTATAGCTTATTGTGAAGGCACTGATGCAATCAAGAAGAACAAGATCAGTATGGCCAAGCAAAGTTCCAAGAGTTCAAAATGAAATCAAATGAGGCAATTGAACAGATGGAATCAAGGTTCAATGCAATTTTGGATGAACTCACCCTGCTGAATGTTTTTTATACAAGAGAAGGGATCATGTAATATCCCGACTTTTCGAAAAAGGGCAGACGTGTCTTTTTCCGAAAAATGGAATATTATGATTTACGGATTTAAGTATTTTATGTGTATATATATATTTTGGATAAATATACATATATTGGGGAAAATCTGATTATTTAATAATAAGGGCAATTAAGGAAAATGAGGGATTAGACTAATTATTGGGATTTCCCATTTAAGGAAAAATAAAAAATCCCACTATTTTCCCTAACCTTTTGAATCAGAATTTCCTCCTCCTAATCTCTCTTTTCTGCAAGTGACACTTATAAAAAGGCTGAGAGAGTTTCTTTCAGATTCTAAGATGGATCTCAACCGTTTTTAGATTCTAGTAGAGCGTTGGAATCGTCGTCAAAGGAGCGTCGTTTCAATACTCAAAGTTCAAAGCTTTGTTAAGGTTTTCTGTGAAGGAAGGATCGTGTTGCTACGGTTTTTTTGAGACTTGGAATTGGATTAGCTTGCTAAAAGGTAAGAGGATCTTCCTACAAATTAATTACAGTTTCGTAGGGTAATGTTAGGATTGAGATGATTATTATGCTAAAATTGTTACCTTCATGTTGCCTAAGGATCTGGGGTTGTTATCATAGATAAAAGTTGTGTTTTTATGCCTTTTTCTAAGCATTATGATGTTGGAGAAGTTTGAGAACGTTTAGGGATCAATTAGGGACCAAAAACTTAGTTTTTGGGGAGTTGCCGCGCTTGGTGCGGGCGCATTAATCCCAGTGCGGACGCACTGGAGGCCCAAAATGTGAAATTTTACATACAAAGAGTTGGTGTTGGCACACTGAAGCCCAGTGCGGACGCACTGGAGGCCCAAAATGTGAAATTTTACGTACAAAGAGTTGGTGTTGGCACACTGAATCCCAGTGCTGGTGCACCAGCCCCAGTGCTGGCGTACTTTGGACGAGCAGAATTCCATTTTTTACGTACAGAGGCTTTGTGCGTGCACAATAAACGCGGTGTGGGCACACTAGACCTCCTTTTTTTTTATTAAAAAGATGATTTTTAGCTATGATATGAATCCTAAATGTTAAGCATTGATCTAATAACATTAATTAAACCTAAACAAGCCTCGATTGAGTTTCTGATGTGTTTGGTTCCAGCACTGGACGTACTCTTAAAGGGAGTTGAAGTCCGGGACCGTCGGAAAGGCATGAAAGGTTTTGTGCTTTGAGGAATTAGTATTCATCAATGTCTGTAGGCCTTGTCCGTGTCTAGAGGTCTAGGAAAGAGATTTGAGTTTGTGAGGGATCTTACTTGAAAACAACTAGGTGGTTTGTTAACAACTAATGATGATTACATACCTGGCTAGTAAAAGACTAAGCATCAGGTCATTCTTGGATTGGAACAAGTTTATATCGCAGTGTGTAGGCTTTCGGATAAAACAAAAACTTGTTGGTCTTTTTAGAGGCATAGAGGGTACTCGTGGATGGATAACTTTGCTGGCCATTAGAGAGCACCAGGAGTAGAGTGACACAACCGATCGTGTATACTATCGGGACTAGCCTGTGGCTATTGGTGTGATCCACTTATAGGTTGCACCAAGATACTTCATGGTGAGTAGCATAATGCGTAGTGCCCTTGAATGTTGATGTAACAAAGATAAGCTAAGTTAGAAACAGTTAGTCATGACATGTTGATGGACATGAAGTGAACCCTAGATTGAGTGGTCTCATAAAGATAACAATTTAACCAAAAACATGTTTAAGAGCCTTAGTTAATTTGTAGCTTCTACCTCTTATTGAGTACTTTGCACTTACATCAATTGCATTGTCTTTTCTATGTGTTTGGGGGAGAGAAGATGAACAGGTAGATCTGGAGTTCGAAGAAGACCTTGATGACAACGTTTGAGGATGCCGGAGTTGAAGCATTTATTTTTTTTTCTTTCTATTCATTAGTCATGTTGTTTCTTTGGGAAACGTTGTAACTTCTTTTAGTTTCGTTTGGAGGTTTTTGTATGTTTTAGATTTCGTTTGGTTTTCCAATGTAATAAATGTTACATTTCCACCCTTTAGTTATTCTTTTTATTCTTTGTTGTGTGGAGAATTTTACCCGAGTCTTTTGCTTCCGTTTGTTTTATTTGATACAACGTAGTGGAGGCTTACGTGTAATATTAGATTTATTTAATATTATGGGTGCCGAATGTTCCTTTTCCGGATAAGGACTCGGTGTCCGGGAACGGGGCGTTACAGTTGGTATCAGAAAGAAGTGTCTTCTAGGATTTCGGACCTCTAAGATAAGATTTCCTTAGATCTTGTTGAACCTTTCTGATCTCTCTTGATCTTGGTGGTAAATCTTCGTAAGATTAAGAATCCTTAAACCGTGGTTAAGTTGCTCTAGGACCAAGTGAAGAGTCTCCTTAAGTGAAGGTTTGCTTGAGTTCTAAACACACATCTCTTACGTGTTTCCCTCGAGTTCGTTCCTCTAGGATCCTTAATAGAATCCTTCTCTTCTTTTAGAACTTTCAGACTTCCCTCACATGTTCTATTTCTTGGAGGATTTAATTTATTTTTTTGGTTACGTTTGGTCCTAATCACTTCTTTTTCTAAAATCATTTCTGAAATACCAAAAATTCTCTAAATTTTCAGCCACTTAGAAAGTTGTCTTATCTACAACTTCTCTCTTTACATCAACTCAGTTTCCTAATTGGATTGTTCATAAATTTCATGACAAGGATGAGCACTCTTATTTTGATATGTTGTAGAAAACATCCTATACTAAAATTTTTGTTTTGGAACCAAGTGCAAATTATTTTTGGTTTGAGCACAATCTGCAACACAAGTCAGTTTGTGAAGTCCTCAAAATTTTTGACAGCTTATAGCAGTAGATGAAAAGAATTATTTTGAGGCTTCCCAAAAATTTTGATTTTAGAGCATCATATGTAAAACTTATATACTTACAGATTTTATCTTTGCCTCTTGTTCAAAATCAGTTCGGTCTGTTTTCTGCAAATCAATTAGTTCATGGCTTATGTATGCACCTGAATTTCTCAAACCATTTAAGACATTTGGTCAAGAAAGAATTGATGCCTTTCTTTCACCCTAGAAGTTTGGTAGGTAGAGAATAGGTTGTTGTTCTAGTGCTCAACAAGAAGTGAGTGGTTTGGTTTAGGACAGTAGTGAGTCAGTTGGAACTTGTTGATCCGTTTCAGAATCAGGTACCCCACCTCTTTAGTAAGAACAACCTCAAGGATCTCTTGGTTGTTACAACACCTTTGGATAGAGTAATCAAGGATGCTAGGGTGTTACTACAAGTTGCTGGTTGTGTTGGAATCTACCGTGGAAAGAGTAAAGTACAGTTTTGAATTCTACAGACCGTAAGGTGAATCTTGGCATAGGTCGGCTATCCAAGAATTTTGTCTACTTGGATTATTGACACAAGAAAGTATCTTCCGATGATGGTTGCACCGAGTAGAAGAGTGGCTAGTGCAGTTTCAGAAACTCGAGTTGTGGTTGGTCAGTTGGGTTGAGTGCACGAGGTTTGAGCATTTTAGGAACCAGTAGCGTGTTGGCTCAGTGGTTAGCAAGATCAGAATCTGTTGTTGTTGGTAGTGGGAAACAAGTGAAGCTTCGGTTTGGTTTGTGTTGAAGAGTGAGTGCTAAGGAATGTCAACAGTTTGAGCATGCTCGAGTTTCGGGACGAAACTCCTTTTAAGGGGGAAGGAATGTAATATCACGACTTTTCAAAAAAGGGCAGACGTGTCTTTTTCCGAAAAATGGAATATTATGATTTACGGATTTATGTATTTTATGTGTATATATATATATTTTGTATATATATATATATATATATATATATATATATATATATATATATATATATATATATATGGGGGAAATCTGATTATTTAATAATAAGGGCAATTAAGGAAAATATGGGATTAGGTTAATTATTGGGATTTTCCTATTTAAGGAAAAATAAACCCCACTAGTTTCCCTAATCTTTTGAAATCAGAATTTCCTCCTCATAAACTCTCTTTTCTGCACGTGAGACTTATAAAAAGGATGAGAGATTTTCTTTCAACTTCTACGACGGATCTCAACCATTTTTAGATTCGAGTAGAGCGTTGGAATCGTAGTCAAAGGAGCGTTGATTCAATACTCAAAGTTCAGAGCTTTGTTAAGGTTTTCTGTGAAGGAAGGATCGTGTTGCTACGGTTTTTTTAGACTTGGAATTGGATTAGATTGCTAAAAGGTAAGATGATCTTCCTACAAATTAATTACGTTTTCGTAGGGTTTATGTTAAGATTGAGACGATTATTATGCTAAAATTGTAACCTTCATGTTGCCTAAGGATCTAGGGTTGTTAACATAGATAAAATTAGTGTTTTTATGCCTTTTTCTGAGCATTGTGATGTTGGATAAGTTTGAGAACGTTTAGGGATCGATTAGGGACCAAAAACTGAGTTTTTTTGGGAGTTTCCGCGCTTGGTGCGAGCGCACCAATCCCAGTGCAGACACAATGGAGGCCCAGAATGTGAAATTTTACGTACAGAGAATTGGTACTGGTGCACCAGATCTGGTGCAGGCGCACTAAAGCCCAGTGCTGGCACACTTTGGACGAGTAGAATTCCAGTTTTTACATACAGAGGCTTAGTGCGTGCACAATGAACCCGGTGTGAGCTCACTGGACCACCTTTTTTTTATTAAAAAAATGATTTTTAGCTGTGATATGAATCCTAAATGTTAATCCTTGATCTAATAACATTAATTAAACGTAAATGTTGGTCCCAGAGAAGGGTAAAACTATAGTCAGCGGGGGGGTGAATGACTATAGTGGAGTTTCAAAAACTTTTCTTGTATTTAAAAGTTTTTGGGCAGCGGATAAGTCCCTTCTTACTATGTTGTTTCAAAGTAGTTTGGACAACCACATATATAGATTATAATTTAGGCAATTTAAATGAATGCAGTAAAGTAGATTGCAGAAAGTAAATTGACACAAGGCTTATAGTGGTTGAGGGTGGTGTAATCCCTTAATCCACTCTTCTCCTATGATGATTGGAGGAATTCACTATTGTTTTCACAGATACAATAGTATGTTGTCCTTGACTTCCCAAGCTTCACAATCTACAAGACTATCACTCCTTGAATGCAACAGCTTCAGTGATTCAGTCTCTTTCACTGCTCCTTAAGATCTAATCCTTCAACAGCTATCACAAGCACAACTCCTTCTCAGATGACTTCTGATTCAGTTGCTTCAGCTTATTGTGAATGAGATTCTCAAAATTGATTGATCAATCTCAGTAATGAATATGAAATTGTAGTTCTAATGTCTGAGTTGATCTGTAGATAAATCCTTGTATGTTCAGAGAGAAGGCTTTTCAAAGTGACAGAGTTTCTGCTTTGTTTTCTTTTTCTTATCGTTGTTTTTAACTGTCTGTCAATGCCTTCTATTTATAGCCTTGAGTATCCTTGATTTGAAATTCCGTCCGTTGGCTATATTTATGAGAGGAATAATCCTTGATTTTATTCTTGATTCCCCCTTAATTATATTCTTCTTGATTTCAGTGATCGGATTTTTCCTTCAAATGTATAGCAGAAAATCAGTCCTTGATTGATCCTCTATTGATTGTGCATTAAATGCATCATCCTCTGAATCTTCATCATATTTCAATTCTATTCTGATAAGGATTACTTCACCGTTCTTAGAACGGTCGAGTGATCCATCTGACTTTGCCGTTTAGATCTTCCTTCACTGTTTTTGCCTTCAGTTTGCCGAAAGTCAGTTTACTCTGCCGATTCATTGTTTCCTTCATTACTTCAGTTTAAGGAGAATCTTTGTACTTCACTGATCATTGATTTGGGTGAGATCAGTGTACACCATATTTGAACATTGAATTTCATCACTTGAAACATAGTTAGACTTATCTAAGGTCATCACAGACTTCCTTGGTTATAAGTCATACCATTAAGTCTTCACTGCTTTTCTGCTGGTGCTTTGCTGGCTTCACTCTGCCGAATGTCTTTTTTACTTTGCTGTCCTACCAACTAGTACAATACTTTTCTGACTTAACTTATACAATATGTCAGACTCTAAGTAAGGACTTATACAGAGAATTCTAACTTATTTCAGGCTTGCTATAACAGCTAGTATGGCCATCATCAAAACATAATAAGAATGTTCCTAACAATTTCCCTCTTTTTGATGATGCCAAAACCCTCATAAGCCTGAACATAATTAAGCCAAATTTTCATAATAATCAACAGAACAAAAATTCAACAATTTTATTCATTCATTCAAGGGCAATAAGATATTGCATCTTTTTATTTCAAGACAAAGGCAAATAGAAATAATTCAAATTGAGTGTAAGGTCTACTTCTTCACATCTTCAAACCTGATGCCTTTGCCTTTTCTGCCCTTGCCCTTTTCTGTTGGGCTTGCCTTCTTTTCACTGGAGCTTTCAGGCTTTGAGCTTCCTTCCCCCTTTTTGGCAGCACCAAAGAGTGCTTCAAGATTTGCCGTTGCTGCGTCAGACTCAGGGAGAGGACCATACCTTCTTTCCAGTATCTTGTTGTTTGCCTCACCAACTTTGATTAGAAGGTCGAGTTGTTTGCCAAAATGCTCCATTATCTCATCTAGATGCTGAATTTGATGAGTGTGAGCATTGAGAGTGTCCACCAAGGGCTTAAGATTGTTGTCAATCGTTTCAGCATGAAACTCAAGATTGGTTTGGACATGGTGAGGAATGAGTTGCTGTAAGTTGCACAACAGGTTTCCTTGTCTTTCCATGACCTCATCATGGATCTTGATATGATTGATGAGGGCCTTAATCTTGTGGTTGAAGGAGGTTGCTTCACTGTATAAGGCATACTTCAGGTTTTGCCTGCTGTGATACTGCATTTCCATGTCCACAATGAGGGGTTGAATGTCCAGATTGAAGAGTCTTTCTGGATCAATTTATTTTGGTGCCACATTGACATCCTCACCATCTCCTTCTTCTTCTTTCTCACTTTCCACTTCAACTTCTTCCTCTTTCTCTTCTCCCTTTTCATCTTCTGCCTCTGCTCCTCTTTCTTCCACTTTTTCTTGTTCTTCTTCAGGGTCATTTAGAGGTTGCTGTTGAGTGTTGGCTGCTTCATCTACTACTATTTCCTCTTGTGCAATAGTGGGGGAGTTGACAAGTTCGGCTGAGTGAGCTTTATCAGCTGGCTCACTTAGCTATTCGTCAACTTTGCCAATGCTTTTGAAAAGCACTTCTTGAAGTGTCAGTTCATCATCAGAAATCTCCATGTTTTCTTTATTTGCTTCAAGATGACCACTTTCTGAGTGTTCATCCTCTGACTCAGCTTCTTCCTCAACTATCTCCTCTTCTTCAGATGAGGTGATTCTATATCCTTCCTCACCTTCCTCAAGGTAGGTGATTTCCTCTTCTTGCTTTTCTTCTTCTGTTGCTGTGTCATCACTGATTGTCACAGGTTCATCCAAGTTGCTGGTGCCAGTCATAGTGGTGTTCTCTTGTGCTTTCTGGGATCTGGTTCTTCATCCCACACCTGATCTGCTGCTTTCAGGTTGTTTTATTTTGCTCTCAGCAATGGGTTTGGGTTTCATGGATGCCTTGATGTAGGTAAACATTGTCTTAGACTTATGTGGGACCTGCAGATTTGTGGGTTTCACTTTCAATGTGTCAAACAGGTGTTGAAGAGAGAACCCATATGATTTCTTCTCCCAAAAATCACCTTTCTTCTACAAACCCTTGCTTGGTGCTGTAATTGATGGGTCAATTTCCTTTTGAATCTGATGCTTCAATCTATTGAATACAAATGTTGCCCAGTCGAATTTGGTACCTTCGTAGATAATAGCCATCAATTTGATCCGCAACTCAGTTAAGTTTTCCATTGACCCTTTTCTGCCTTCGATATTCTTGGTGATGACCGGTGCAAATTCAGCAAACGGAAGTTTTAGCGTTGATCTAGGGAGATTGTATGTTTTGCTGTTTTTCTTGGGGTTTTGGCTATCTCAGCCTAGAATTTTGTGATGTCACTCTTCACAAACTTTACATTCGCTGGACCTATCATTGGTAGTTGTAGGAACCTATTGAGAAGACCAGGCGTTATGACGACCTCTTTCCCAAATATTGAACTTTTTATGCAATCGACCTCAGTTTTCTTTGTGTTGGGCACAAACTTGGCTTTTTTCCAAAATGCGATCAGATTTTCATAGCAGATTCCAGTGATTGGGGGGTTTAGGAAGGTCATTAACCCCAGATTTGAACAGCAATCAACCAAGCGTTGAGCTTTTGCATCATTGTCATAGAAAGAGAGATAGTGTTCGGGTTTGAAAAATGAGCCAGTGATGATGGATTTCTCGTAGAATTTTTCAGTGGGAGAGATTGTGGAAGATGAAGTCATTGATAATTGATTGATGTTTAGAGAAGAATACTTTGAGTTTTCAGAGAGAATCAAAAGTAGGGCTTGTAATTTTGCAAAAGAGTGTAAAGATTTCTGAAAATTTCTAAGTGTAGTTTATATAGGATGATTTGGGTAGTGTGAATGTGGTTTGAATGTGGAAGGATTTTATGACATAATAGTGTGTTTTTGTGTATGTAAATCGCGATATTCGGGTGAAGTGGGGGAATGGATTGAGGTAAGTAATGATAGAGTCTGGAAATCGAGGCGTTTGTAATTCGAAAAAAATAGTATAATTACCTCCATAATTATAAATTGATCTCCACGTGTGTAATCATTTTTAGGATAATCTTCCATAACTCCATTATTCTCCACGTGTATAAAAGTTGATTATGTTCACACTTTAATTTACCCATGATTCCGATCTTTATTTCGGTGAAGTGCCTTGGCTGGCTATTTTGCCGGTGTAGTGACTTTTTCACTGAGCCGCTTTATTTGACTGTTCCTAACAATCAGTTAAGTCACTTTGTTGGATACCAGTGCCTTACTTGCTACATCTCCTGTAATGGCAAAGGTTTGAACAGCTGAAGAAGTTACTTAGCCGATTACTCCAGTTAGCCGCTCTTTTGTACTTAGTCGATTTCAATCATTCCTAACTCAGTTCTTAGCATGCTGAATCTTTCATGACTAAGTGGTTTAGTGAAGATGTCAGCCAATTGATCTTCAGTGGGTATGTATTTTAGACTAACATCTCCTTTTTCGACATGATCTCTGATAAAGTGATGTCTCACATCAATGTGTTTTGTTCTTGAATGCAACGCTGGATTTTCAGTGATAGATATTGCACTTGTGTTGTCACACATGATTGGAATTATTTTCTCCTCCACTCCATAGTCCCTTAGCTGTTGTCTAATCCAAAGTACTTGTGCACAACAACTGCCTGCTGCTATATATTCTGCTTCTGTTGTTGATGTAGATATGGAGTTTTGCTTTTTTCTAAACCATGAAACTAGTCTGCTGCCTAGCATTTGACAAGTTCCAGATGTGCTTTTTCTATCTATTTTGCATCCAGCATAGTCAGAGTCTTAATATTATATCAACTTGAATCCTCCATCTTTTGGATACCAAATTCCTACATTGATAGTCTTTTTCAAGTATTTGATTATTCTTTTGGCTGCTAGAAGATGTGATTCTTTTGGTTGAGCTTGAAATCTTACACACACTCCTACTGAAAATGCTATATCAGGTCTGCTTGCACTTAACTATAGTAGGGATCCAATGATTCCTCTATACATTTTCTAATCAACATCATTTCCAGTTTAATCTTTTCCAAGAATGACTCTTGCACACATTGGTGTATCTGCTGTACCACTTGTATCCATACCATACTTGTGTATTCAGTCTTTTGTATATTAGGTTTGACTGATGAAAATTCCATCCTTCATTTGCTTTACTTGAAGGCCAAGAAAATAATTCAGTTCTCCTATCATGCTCATCTGAAATTTGCTCTTCATCAGATTTGCAAATTTCTCACATAGCTTTTCATCCTCTGATCCAAAGATGATGTCATCAACATAGATTTGTACTAGCAATGTACTTGTTCCTTCCTCTAGTTTGAATAGAGACTTATCTATAGTTCCCTTGTTGAATCCATTCTTGATCAGAAATTGTGATAGTGTTTCATACCAGGCTCTGGGTGCCTGTTTGAGTCCATAAAGAGCTTTCTTTAGTTTGTATACTTTGTCTTCCTTTCCTTTGAGTTGGAAACCAGGGGGTTTTTCCACATATACTTCTTCTTCCAAAAGTCCATTCAGAAATGCACTCTTGACATCCATTTGATAGACTTTGAAATCTTTGTGTGCAGCAAAAGCTAGAAAAAGTCTGATTGCCTCCAATCTTGCTACTGGTGCAAATTTTCATCATAATCTATTCCTTCTGCTCGAGAATAGCCTTTTAGAACTAGCCTTGCTTTGTTTCTGACAACAATTCCTTGCTCATCCATCTTGTTTCTGAATACCCATTTTGTTCCAATGATGTTGGCCATATCTGGTCTATCAACAAGTTCCCAGACTTCATTTCTTTCAAATTCATTTAGTTCTTCTTACATGGCTGTGATCCAATCTGCATCTTGAATTGCATCATCTATTGTCTTGGGTTTCACTTGTGATAGAAAACATGTTAACATAGGCTCTAGTTGTCTTCTGGTTCTTACTCCTATGTGAATATCTCCAATAACTTGTTCTTCAAGATGATCACTTAGCCAACTAAGGTCTGGTTGAAGTTGTTCTTCACTTGGTGCTTCTGTAATTTCATGTTGTGCATGAGCTTCAAGTTCTGGTGCCTCTTCTGTTGTATTGACTTGTGGCTCATCTTGATTTCAAAAATTGTGATGCAGAATAGTTGCTGGAACTGCTGTATTCATATACACTTGTCTTTGTGCTGCTTCTTCTTCTTGTTCTTGAAGACTTTCACCATTTGTATTTGGTTCATCAAGGACTACATGTATAGATTCTTCAATCACCAATGTTCTTTTGTTGAGTACTCTGAATGCTTTGCTGGTGTCTGAGTATCCCATAAAGATTGCTTCATCAGCCTTTTCATCAAAGGCATGCAGCTGATTCCTGTTCAAAACAAAACATTTTGATCCAAAGATATGTAAATATGAGATATTAGGTTTTCTACCATTCCATATTTCATATGGAGTCTTTCCATGATATTTGTTGATAATTGATCTGTTTTGTGTATGGCATGCTGTGTTTGCTGCTTCAGCCCAAAATCTCTTTGGCAAGCATGCTTCTACAATCATTGTTCTGACTGCTTCTTTGAGAGTTCTGTTTCTTCTTTCTGCTACACCATTTTGTTGTGTGGTTCCTGCTACAGATAATTGATGTAGTACTCCATTTTCTTCACAATAGGTTCTGATAATTTCATTAAGAAATTCAGTGCCTCTATCTGATCTGATCTTGATGATTTTCAGTTCTTTCTCATTTTGGAGTCTTCTTAACAAATGTAGCAGCTTTTTGAGTGTCTCTTTCTTCTTGTTCATGAAGATGGTCTAGGTGTATTTTGAGTAGTCATCCACCACTACCAGGGTGTATTTCTTACCACTTACACTTACTGGTGTGACTGGTCCAAACAGGTCCATATGCAACATATGTAGAATTCTTGTTGTTGATTGATAGGGTTTTGACTTGAAAGAACTTTTGATTTGTTTCCTTTCGACATGCATCACATAGACTTTCTTTCTTGAATGTGATCTCGGCAGGCCTTCAACTAACTTGTTCTTTGTAATTTGTTGATGGTCTTGAAATTCGGTGATTTAGTCTTCTATGCCATAACCAAATAGTTGATTGTTTGTTTTTGACAAACAAACATGTTTCGCCTTAGGCGTTTTCCAATCCACCACATACATGTTATCTTTTCTTCTTCCTGCAAATACCACTGTGTTGGTTTGGCTGTGAATGACTTTGCATCCTTCCTTGCTGAAGTGCACATTATAGCCTCTGTCATAAAATTGACTAATGCTTATCAGATTGAAATTAAGTCCCTTGACCTATGCCACATTTTGAATCTTCAGATTGTTTTTGAGAATTGTGCCTTCCCCCTTAATCTTGCCAGTGTTTTCTTTACCTCCAAATGTGACTTTGAGTGCATCAAAAGCTTTGAAGTCAGTGAGCCATATCTTGTTTCATGTCATGTGTCTGGAACATCCACTGTCTATGTACCAGACATCCTACAAAAGAATTTAATTAAGTTTAGGTACCCAACACTGTTTGGGTCCATACGTGTTAGCAGTCATGCCTCCTACTCCAAGTGTATATCCAAATGATCTTCTTTTTGGATAGTTAAAGTCATCAATTTCATAAATATAAGGCATGGCAGAACAGCTTCTAGTATTTCTACTGAAGTTATTCTGATACTTTTCTCTACTTTTTGGTGCATTTGCATCCTTCTTCACTCTCCAATATGCAGTGGGAAACCTGAATTGCTTCATGTGTCTAGGAGTATACCTAGTTTGATTTTTCTCAAGCACATGATGCATACTATGGAATGGTTTCTTCTTGTATTTTGGAGGTGCAACATTCCAATCATCTTCTGAAGGATAAAGTCTTCCTTTACCTTTCAGAAAGTCCTTGCTTTTGATTGACTTGATTGATGATTTAGTCTGCTGTTTTACTGCACTGTGTTTTGACTTCACCGGTACAGGATGAGTGGTTGAGACCATGGTCTGTCCCTTTCTGAATTTTGGTTCAATGTTGATCCTGGATTCAGAATTGTGTTGACCATTGTTTCTACTCTCATCCTGACTGTTGTAGCCCAGACCAGATCTAGATCCAAACCTTTTTGAGGGTTTGTAAACTGGTTCATTTGTTATCTTAACTGGTAGGGGGATTTTCTCAGTTGATCTATCAACAACAGATGTATGAACCTCTGCTGTTTGTTGATCATTTGAGTAGATCTCCATACTAGTTAGTTCAGCTTTTGCTTTATCCAGTTCTTTCTTTAATCTTTTATTTTCCTTTCTTAGATCCTAGCATTCTTTTTCTGGAATTTCATGATTCATTTCAATTTCATCAAATTTAGTCATGAGATTTTGGACTAGGTCTGTTGGATCTAAATGGAGAATAGAAGATTGTGCAGTGTTAGATGTGGATGCATTTGATGAAGAGTAAGAGCTAGATGTTACCTCAGCTTCATCTGATTCTTTGGCCATTAGACATAGGCTTGTTTTCTCAATGTCTGAGCTATCACCTTCATCTTCATCTAATTCTTTGGTCATGAGGCATAGACATGCTTTTTCATTGTCGGGGCTGTCTTCTTCATCACTGTTATCTGAGTTATTATCAGATGATTCTTCATTCTTTTCACTGCTAGATTCAGCCTTGAGTGCTTTCTTGCCTTTCCTCTTTTCAGATGCTTTGTATTTCTTCTTTTCATTATCTTTATCATTTTTTTAGGACAATCAGCCTTGAAGTGACCTTTCTTGTTGTAGTTGAAGCATATGTATTCATCATCTTTCTTCTTCATGTCTCTGTTTGAGCTTGACCTCTTGTTTGATGATGAGTTTCCTTTGAATGGCTTCTTTTTGCTAAACATGTCAAAACGTTTAACTAATAAAGCTACATGTTCTTTAAGTTCATGCGTCTCTTTACTGATACAATCGGAAAAGTTACTTTGCTGGGGTGCAATCAGTGCAGTGGTTTTTTGTGTCTCTACTGGAGCACCATCTTCACCGTTCAGTTAGAATTCATGAGCTTTAAGTTGGGACATCAGTGTTAGAGTGTCAGTGCTTGCAAGGTTTGTGGTTCCTCTGATTACTGATGTTATGATCTTCCATCTTTCAGGTAAGCCTCTCAAGATCTTTAAGCATACTTCTTTCTGGGGATATATGTGCCCAAGCTGTTGCAGTTCACTGATGATGCTAGAGAATCTGTTGTCCATTTGATCAATGGATTCCCCAGTCTTCATTTTGAAATTTTCAAATTTCTGTTTTGTAACAGATAATTTGTTTTCTTTAACTGCTTCAGATCCTTCATTTATCAATGCTAGCTTGTCCCACATCTCCTTTGCTATTTTGCAATCTTTGATTCTCATGAACATGTTGCCATCTAGAGTCTTCAAAATCATATCTGTTGCAACAAAGTCTAGATTTGCTCTTCTCCTCTCATCCTTGGTCCAATCTTTCTTGGGTTTGTCTATTTCCTTTCCTTGATCTGCTCCTGTGGATACCACAGTCATGATCATGATTGGTCCATCATTGATTACGTCCAGCATCTCCTCATGAGTTGCTGCAAGATGAGATAGCATTCTTATTTTATATTCATCAAAATTATTAACATTGAAAACATGTACTTTTGACATAAAGTTTGAGGAATCCATAAGTACAAATAATAAATTTAAATGTGAATGAGTAGAAAACTCAGATTTGAAAACTACTTTGAAAATATGTGATCTCCTTGTCACCAGAAATTAGATCTGAATAGGTTCTGATACTAGGAACATTTCTCTGCTACCAATTGTTGGTCCCAGAGAAGGGTAAAACTATAGTCAGAGGGGGGGTGAATGACTATAGTGGAGTTTCAAAAAAAATTCTTGTATTTAAAAGTTTTTGGGCAGCGGATAAGTCCCTTCTTACTATGTTGTTTCAAAGTAGTTTGGACAATCACATATATAGATTACAATTTAGGCAATTTAAATGAATGCAGTAAAGTAGATTGCAGAAAGTAAATTGACACAAGGCTTATAGTGGTTGAGGGTGGTGTAATCCCTTAATCCACTCTTCTCTTGTGATGATTGCAGGAATTCACTATTGTTTTCACAGATACAATAGTATGATTGTCCTTGAATTCCTAAGCTTCACAATCTACAAGACTATCACTCCTTGACTGCAATAGCTTCAGTGATTCAAACTCTTTCACTGCTCCTTGAGATCAAATCCTTCAGCAGCTATCACAAGCACAACTCCTTCTCAAATGACTTCTGATTCAGTTGCTTTAGTTTATTGTGAATGAGATTCACAAACTTGATTGATCAATCTCAGTGCAGAATATGAAATTGTAGTTTCTATGTCTGAGTTGATCTGTAGATAAATCCTTGTATGTTCAGAGAGAAGGCTTTTCAAAGTGACAGAGTTTCTGCTTAGTTTTCTTTTTCTTATCGTTGTTTTTATCTGTCTGTCAATCCCTTCTATTTATAGCCTTGAGTATCCTTGATTTGAAATTCCGTCCGTTGGCTATTTTTATGAGGGGAATAATCCATGATTTTATTCTTGATTCCCCCTTAATTATATTCTCCTTGATTTCAGTGATCGGATTTTTCCTTCAAATGTGTAGCAGAAAATCCGTCCTTGATTGATCCTCTATTGATTGTGCATTAAATGCATGATCCTCTGAATCTTCATCATATTTCAATTCTGTTCTGATAAGGATTACTTCGCCGTTCTTTGAACGGTCGAGTGATCCATATGACTTTGCCGTTTAGATCTTCCTTCACTGTTTTTGCCTTCACTTTGCCGAAAGTCAGTTTACTCTGCCGATTCACTGTTTCCTTCATCACTTCAGTTTAAGGAGAATCTTTGTACTTCATTGATCATTGATTTGGGTGAGATCAGTGTACACCATATTTGAACATTGAATTTCATCACTTGAAACATACTTAGACTTATCCAAGGTCATCACAGACTTCCTTGGTTATAAGTCATACCATTAAGTCTTCACTGCTTTTCTGCTGGTGCTTGGCTGGCTTCACTCTGCCGAATGTCTGTTTTACTTTGCCGTCCTACCAACTAGTACAATACTTGTCTGACTTAACTTATACAATATGTCAGAATCTAAGTAAGGACTTATACAAAGAATTCTAGCTTATTTCAGGCTTGCTATAATAGCTAGTATGGCCATCATCAAAACATAATAAGAATGTTCCTAACAGTAAACAAGGCTTGATTGAGTTTCTGATGCGTTTGATTCTGGCACCGAACATACTCTTAAAGGGAGTTGAAGTCCGGGACCGTCGGAAAGGCATGAAAGGGCTTGTGCTTTGAGGAATTAGTATTCATCAATGTTTGTGTAATTTCTAGGCCATGTCCGTGTCTAGAGGTCTAGGAAAGAGAGTTGAGTTTGTGAGGGAGATTACTTGAAAACAACTAGGTGGCTAGTTAACAACTAATGATGATTACATACCTGACTAGTAAAGGACTAAACATCAGGTCATTCTTGGATTGGCACAAGTTTATATCGCAATGTGTAGGCTTTCGGATAAAATGAGTAAACTTGGTGGTCTTTCTAGAGGCATAGAGGGTACTCGTGGATGGATAACTTTGATGGCCATTAGAGGGCACCATGAGTAGAGGGACATCACCAATCGCGTATACTATCAGGACTAGCCCATGGCTATTGGTGTGATCCACTTATAGGTTGCACCAAGATACTTCGTGGTGAGTTGCATCATACGTAGTGCCCTTGAATGTTGATGTAACAAAGATAAGCTAAGTTAGAAACAGTTAGTCATGACATGTTGATGGACATGAAGTGAACCCTAGATTCAGTCGGTCTCATAAAGATAACAATTTAACCTAAAACATGTTTAAGGGCCTTAGTTAATTTGTAGCTTCTACCTCTTATTGAGTACTTTGAACTTACCTCAATTGCATTGTTTTTTCTATGTGTTTGGTGGAGAAAAGATGAACAGGTAGATCTGGAGTTCGAGGAAGACCTTGATGACAACGTTTGAGGACGCCGGAGTTGAAGCATTTTTTTATTTTGTTTTCTTTCTATTCATTAGTCATGTTGTTTCTTTGGGAAACGTTGTAACTTCTTTTAGTTATGTTTGGAGGTTTTTGTACGTTTTGGATTTCGTTTGGTTTTTCAATATAATAATCTTAAATTTCCACCCTTTAGTTATTCTTTCTATTCTTGGTTTTGTGGAGAATTTTACCCAAGTCTTTTGCTTCCGTTTGCTTTATTTGATACGACGTAGTAGAGGCTTACGTGTAATATTAGATTTATTTAACGTTATGCATGCCGAACATTCCTTTTCCAGATAAGGACTCGGTGTCCGGGAACGGGGCGTTACAGATCAACACCAGGATTTTCAAGGCACTACCTGCAAAAGAAGTCTGGGAGATGAAGGTTACTGCAATGGAGGAGTCTAGAAGTTTACATGAGGAAGACACCTTCAAATTGTTCTCTAATCTTAAGGCTTATATTCAGCAAGGATCTAGTTCCTAGTCCTGAAAAGGAAGCAACAAAAACAACTGCACTGGCTGCTGCACAAGTTGAAGAATCATCAAATGTTCAAGATGATGTTTTGCATGAAATGCAAGAGCAAATTTCCCTACTGACAAAAAGAATTAGAATGATGAAATCTGGAAAGGCTTCTCCAATGAATTCTAGCAAGAAATCTACTGAGAAGAAAGAAGAATTCAAAAAGGATCATGACTTTTTGTGCTTTCATGGAAAGAAACCAGGACACTTCAAACTTGACTGTCTTGAATTGAAACAAAAGAAGGATCCTGACTACCTAAGCTTTAACTTCAAGAAACCTGGACATACCTGACTATTCAGACGTGCTGAAGAACAAGGGTCAGCAGAGAAGATCGGGCAAGAAAGCATTGGTTGCTGATGAGAATCAGGCTATGAAGTGGAATCAGAAAAAGGAAATGAATCAGATGACACTGCACCGATAGCACATATGGATGATTATGTTTTGATGGCCAATATGGATGAAACTGAGGAGTTATACAATTTTGTATCAATGAATACCCCTGCTGATAGTGATTGTGAGTCAACTAGTGGATCTAATGCAAAAGTTTCTGACACTGAAGAGCCTCTAGATGCCCTCATTAATCAACTGAGGATAATACCATATGGTTATGAGATTGTGAAGGCTGAAAGAGAAGCACTTCTATAAGAAATTCAAAGATTAAATACTCAATTATGAAATCTCAAAGGTAAGGAAAATGATTATGAACAGAATCAACATAAGTCTGATGCACCTGTAGTAGCTGCTAAATCTGCTGCACAATCCAGTTCTACCACTGCATTCAAATCTGGAAAGCCTTATGGTGATAAAACAAGGCTTGGATTTGAAACTCAACAATCTTCCAAGGGTGGATCTAGTAAGGGTGTTGAACCTAGTACCAGAATTGGTCCTAAGGTTGTACCTGCACAAGAACAAACTCCTCAAAAGGTTGCTGAGGTAGTGAAACCTGCTGTGAATGCTTCAAAGAAGTAAAATCAGAAGTCCAAAGGGACAGCAGCTCTTAACAAAAATCTTGCATCAAAAGGTAGGAATGTTGGACCCTCTAGACCTGCGATAGCAGACCTGCTGATAGCAGACCTGCTGCAAAGTGTGCTGGACCACAAAATGGGAAAAACCAAAAATATTAAAAGGATAAGAATTCCAAACCCAAGAATGTTAATCATTCAAGGGATACTTATCTCATGGGGAAAGGCAGATTGTTCCCTACTGATGAAGATTGGAATATTCCTATCCTTGCTGCTAGAAGCAATAGAAATAACCATAATGCTAGACCTAGACCTCAGCAATGGAATCAGTAGAGGACTCAACAGAGGACTTATCAATGACCTCAGCAGAGACCTCAGCAGACTCCACAATACAAGGCTGTTCCTAGAAGACAACAACCTTATAGTTATGTTAGTTCTTCTAACAATAAAAATCACTTCAAACAGCAAATTGTACCAAAAGGCCAGAAACCATATGTGAATGCTACACAACCAAATGTTAGATTTTATGGAAATGTAGCATACATATATAAACAAAAGTGCAACACTTTCCAAAGAAGACCTTATGGAAATTTGCCAAGGGTTGTGCTTACAACTGACCATTATGGACCCAAACAGGTTTGGGTACCTAAAACACATTAAATTTGTTTTGAAGGGTTTCTGGTACTTTGACAGTGGATGTTCCAGACATATGACAAGAAGGAAGCACTATTTGACAAATTATGTGGCAAAGGATGGACCTAAAGTTAATTTTGGAAACAAAAGCACACCAGGATATACTAGAGGGTATGGAACACTAGTGAAGAATGGCTTGACAATAAAAAAATGTTGCATATGTTGAAGGCTTGGACTACAACCTGCTGAGCACTGGACAATTCTGTGACATGGGTTACAAGGTCACTTTTGACAAAACATACTGTATTGTCATGAGTGAAATGGGAAAGCAAGTTTTATTGGCTGGGAGAAGACAACTGAACATGTATGTAGTGGATTGGTCTACTGTAGTTCCAGAAACATGTCTTATTGTGCATACAAAGTCATAATTAAATTGGTTATGGCATAAGAAGTTGAATCATCTCAAATTTGAAGATATCAATCAGTTGGTGAAGAAGAAGTTGGTGGTTGGTTTGCCTGAGATCACTTACAAGAAGGATGGAGTTTGTTATGCATGTCAGCAAGGTAAACAAACAAAGTCAAGTTTCAAGTTAAAGACTAAACAATCAACCGAGAGAGTGTTAGAATTGATGCATATGGATGTATTTGGTCTAGTTATTCCAACAAGTATAACAGGGAAGAAATACACTCTAGTAGTTGTGGATGATTACTCAAGGAACATTTGGGTAATTTTCATGAACAAGAAAAGTGAAACACTTCAAAAGATGTCTGAACTGTTGAAGAGATTGCAAAATGAGAAAAGTGTTACAGTAGTGAAAATCAGATCAGATAAGGGTACTGAGTTCCTTAACAAAGTCATAAGAGAATACTGCGAACAAAATGGTGTGCTGCATCAATTAGCAGCTGTTGGAACACCTCAGCAAAATGGGGTTGTTGAGAGAAGAAACAGGACTTTGAAGGAAGCAGGGAGGACTATGATATGTGAAGCAAAGTTACCTAAAAGGTATTGGGCTGAAGCAATCAATACAACATGCTACACACAGAATAGAACCTTAGTAAACAAGAAACTAATGAAGACACCTTATGAAATTTGGAATGGAAGAAAGCCAAATATATCATATTTCCAACCATTTGGAAGTAAGTGCTTTATTTTGAATCATAAGGAGCAGCTGAAGACTTTCCAACCAAAATAAGATGAAGGAATCTTTTTGGGATACTCTTCAGTCAGCAAAGCATTTGGGGTGATGAACAAAAGGACATTGAAACATGAAGAATCTATACATGTTGTTTTTTATGAACCTAAGTTCACTGGAATGGAAGATAATGAGGTTTCAGAACCTGTTGTGAATCAGGAAGTTACTGATCCAGAATATGTTGATGTATTGAACAAGATAAGTGACTTGAAAGTTTCTGATTCAAGAATTGAAGAAGCCCCTGCTGAACAACCTAATGGTAACACTACTGATACAACAACAGATGCAGCTCAAGGATCTGAAGATCCCCTACTAATCCTGAAGTAGACCCTACTGAAGATCAAGTTCCTGTAAATCAAACAAATCAAGATTTACAATGGTTAAAAGATCACCCTGCTGAACAAGTGATTGGTGATGTGCAGCAAGGTGTAAGGACAAGAAGACAACTAGAAGCAATGTTTACATGCTTTTTGTCTCAAATTGAACCTAAGGTTGTTGAAGAAGCAATTTTTGATCTAGATTGGATAATTGCTATGCAAGAAGAACTTAATGAGTTTGAAAGGAATCGGGTATGGACACTAGTAGAAAGGCCTATTCATGCAAATATAATTGGCACAAAATGGGTATACAGAAATAAACTGGATGAATCTGGAACCATTGTTAGAAACAAGGCCAGACTAGTGGCAAAAGGCTATTCTCAAGCAGAAGGAATAGATTTTGATGAAACATATGCTCCAGTTGTAAGATTGGAAGCTATAAGGTTGTTTTTGGCATATGCTGAACATAAAAACTTCAAAGTATACCAGATGGATGTCAAAAGTGCATTTTTAAATGGCATTCTGGTAGAAGAGGTTTATGTTCAACAACCTCCTTGTTTTAAACTTAAGGATCAAGAAGATAAAGTGTATAGACTCAAAAAATCACTTTACGGTTTGAAACAAACACCAAGAGCATGGTATGAGACCTTATCACAATTCTTGGTGAACAATGGTTTTACCAAAGGTACCATTGACAAGACTCTTTTCAGAATCAATGAGGGTGACAGCACCCTGCTGATACAGATTTATGTGGATGACATAATCTTTTGTTCTGAAAATGAACTGCTTTGTGAAATATTTGCTAATCTCATGAAAAGCAAGTTTCAGATGAGTATGATGGGATATGAACTACTTTTTGGGATTACAAGTTAAGAAATTGCATGATGGGATCTTCATTCATCAAACTAAATATACCAAGGATCTGGTGAAGAAGTTTGGCATGGAAAAAAAAACACCAAAGTATCAACTCCTATGGGTACAAGCATCAGATTGGATGAAGACAGAGAAGGCAAAGATTTTGATCATAATTTATATAGAAGGATGATAGGAAGTTTGATGTACCTTACAGCCAGCAGACCTGATATATCCTTTGCAGTTGGTTTATGTGCAAGATTTCAATCTAAACCTAAGGAAAGTCACTTAGCTACAGTAAAAAGGGTTCTCAAGTATCTCAAAGAGACTTTGGGAGTTGGAATATGTTATCCAAAAGATGGAATTTTCAAAGTTATATCACATTCAAATTCTGATTATGCTGGATGTAAGATTGATAAAAAAAAGTACAACAAGAACATGTCAGTTGATGGGCAGTAGACTTGTTTCCTGGTTCAGCAAGAAGTAGAATTCCATATCAACTTCCACTGCTGAAGCTGAATACATTGTTGCTGGAAGCTGCTGTGCACTAGTTTTAGGGTGAAGATAGCAACTAAGGGATTATGGGATTGAAGAAAGAGAAATTCCCATAATGTGTGACAATACAAGTGTAATAGCAATCACAGAAAATACAATTTTGCACTCAAGAACCAAACACGTTGATGTGAGACATCATTTTATTAAAGATCATGTTGAGAAGAAAGATGTTGTGGTTCTTTACATCCCTACTGAAAATCAACTTGCTGACATCTTTACAAAACCTTTGGACAGTGAAAGATTTGCTATGTTAAGAACTGAACTCGGCATTATCAAGGTTGACTGACCTACTGATAGGTCAGCAGAGTACTGGAATTCACCAAGGGGACTAGCCTTTGCCCAGTTGGGTGAGCTCACTTGGCAGATTAGTCATTGGTATCAACAATTCCTAATTACTCTTTTGGTTTGGACAATTGAGAAAATGAAGTTGCCAAAAGGATTGGTCTTTGTCCTGATGGGTGAGCTCACTTGATAGATCAGTCATTGGTATTAAACTTCATCTTGTATTATCAGTTGGACAAAACTATGTTGTTAAAGATTAGCTATATTTATGTATGTCAGCAGGCTGCTGAACCTGTTGCGTCTACTGAAGATTTGCAACTGAAGAAGTCTGATGTATGGAAGTTTGTTGATAAAGTCAGACTTTAATGAAAGTCAACAGCCGGATAAATGGATATTAATCTTATCCTTTATTACATCTGTTACAGTACATAACGATTTCTTACGTTAGTTAGATCAATTAGTGGGACACGTGGCAGTACCACATTTAATTCAGACTGAAGATCGTGTAATAACGGTATTGTACGTGCACAGTACCTGACTGACGGTTTTTCACCCATTACTTTCTGCTGTATATACAGATATACACTCAGTATATACTCAAACATTCTCATGTCAATCTTAACTGATGAATATATGAGTGTGAACACAGATTTGAAGAGTTTTCTTCTTCATCTTTCTCAAGTTGTTACAATGGAGGACAAAGAAATTCATTTTGGTACAAGTCATAGTGTGAGAGGTTATGTGGTTGATGCTAAGAAAACTGAGATAGCAATCCATCTTGGAAGAAGAATCAGACGGTATGAAGGCCTGGAAACCATCTTAAATCTGAGATTGGAGAGGATATCTTACACCAATGTTAACAACTTCTGGAGAAACATAGGGGTAATAAATGATAGAGAGGCATTTACTACGACAGTAAATGGGCAAGAGATTGAAATCACTTCAGATTTACTAAGGGAGGCTTTTGGATTTGGACCAGGGAATGATGCTCCCACAAATCCAGAATCAATGGAGTTACCAAGGTTGGATTTTTTTAGATCAATAAAGACTGACAAATCTGCTGCAACGCTTTTAAACATCAATGTCAAGCATATTTACTTGGAGTATAACTTGCTGAGTAAACTCATTGCCAAGAATATTCTGGGATTTGTTGGTAGTCTGATGAATATACAGAAACCCGAATCCGGATCCGATCCATAATTGGAACGTCAGATCTGATTCACAGCACCGATCGAGACACTCGATCTTGCACAACGGAAGCTACGAATAAATTCGCATATGATTTTTCCATGATTTAATTCACATAATAAATTAATCTACAAGAAGGTTAGTAGATTTACCCCAACCGGAGAGTAATAGGCAATCGACCAAAAAGAGAAGCCATGATCTTCCGGAATATATTTCCAAGCGGCGACTGGTGGACGTCGATCCTCGTAGTAGAACCTTCTCAAATATGCCTTCAAGAAAAATCCTAGATTTTTCTCCTCTTAATGGCTATAACAGGAAACTAATTTTTCTCTTCCTTTTTAATGAATGTGGCACCAATAATGTGTGTTATTGTGTTGGGAGGAACTCTCTTTTTATAGGAAAATAACTAGTAAAGAGAGAGTTATCATTTTCACACCACAATTACCTATTCCCATAAGGAAAAGATATTTTCCAAAAGATAAGAGATAATTCTCAAAAAATCAATCTCTTATTTTTTTCCATCAATGATCTAACAAATAGATAATTAATTAATTACACATGTGACATAACTAGGAAAATATCTTTTCCTAATTTATCACTAAATATGGCGCCATTTTGCCATTATTTTTAATAGAAAATGTCTTTTCTATTTTGCATATTATTTACCAAATAAATAATATTCGCATATTCATTAATTAGACCAACTATTTAATTTATTCTTGAGGTTCCATAAAATGAGAAAACACTCGCGTGTTAGGAGCCAACCCGGGGACCAAGGACCTATAACCAGTAGCTACAATAAAATGAATAAAATATTCATCGAACATAATATTCCTACTCAACTTATTAATTCCGGAATTACGCCACCAGAAATCCGAAACTGAACTCTATCGATTATAGATATAACTTATTCTCAAAACATCGAGTCGATAAGTGTCCATTGATATAATCATCACATACAGACTAACCCTCCATAGACTATCCGTAATGAAGCGGGATTATTTCCGTAAACCTTCTTCAATACGTCTTATCCTTATTTACCATTAACCCACTAGTGATCAATTAGTTCATAACCAATACGAACTCTGCGGATCGATTAGTTTCTAGGATTAACAAATAAGGGGATTGTCTTTCAACTTCCCGCGGGAAGGAATGGATTTTATATCTGTGAGACACACACTTCTCACTCATTCCAGAATAGTGCCAACGTGAAAGTGATTCGGACCGCGCCTCTTAGCGAACCTTAACGAACACATAAAACTCTATCCTAAAACCAGTAGGAGTATGCAATTACTTCAGGATTAAGGGTAATCCATATATGATCATCTTGTGATTTAATGAGATTTCACAATCACGAAATTATATGAGAAAAGCATATTAAATCAGTCCAGTCCAATATGACTCTCATCATATATAAATGCCCCACCGTGGGTTTTCTTAAAGCACCACACCCTTAGTGCTATTCCGTACCCGCCCGCTTAACCGACGGTGTATCGGGTCAAGCGCTAGTGCTAGTATGGTGAGTCGGTGTCGAATCCTCGGGGAAACGTATGGTAATTCGAGTGTGGCTAAACACCAAGAAGCTATTATTAACTCAATCTAAGTCGCAATTTTCTTTTTTTCTATTTAGTAACCTTAAAACGGTAAATAAATGCATAAAACTAGAACGAGATATATATAGATACATAAATATATATATAAATATATAGAAATACATATATATATATATATATATATAAATATATATAGGTACCAATACAATATATAAGATATAAATACTAGTAATATTATAAAAGACTAGCCAAGAATATGTCAACGAATCGGTATCTCTTTTTAGTAGAAATAGATGTGCTCGATCTTTCCTTTTTTTAAGGTGAATCAATTATATATGAATCGGTGTATTCTAAGCTAGACAACTCCTCCTCACACGAGCGTATGAAATTGTCATATGTCAAATTGTCATCGAGTTTAATCTCCACAAGCGCCCATGCTAATCTTAGTTAGTACGAGCAGTGCCGAGTACAAATCTACCCCGGATAAAAGAGGTTATTCCGTTTGTCGGACGGCCGATGTTATTCAAGAGGCTCCGGTTGTCGGGCGGATCGATTTAACACAAACGGTGTAGTTTTAATCAAGCTGTGATTTTAACATTATTATGATCTCGAACACAAATTTAATAAGATTCATCTTTCCCAAGATAAATGCGCCCCCGGGTAGGAAATAGGATTCCGTTGTCACGTTTTCACTCGGCCATTTTTACCCTCCGGTTTTTCTATCCTTTATCTCATATCCTAACTTCTCGGTCGGTTCATCGTTAGGTTATATGTTGCGATTCATCTTGGTTAATTACGTCAATCCGAATATTATCAATACGTTGCAAGATAGAAAAAGATTCATTATAATCGATTTTAATTCAATTTTAACATAGTCATCATCTATTTCCCTAAAAAGATAAACTAATTCAATTTCATATCTTGGCTAGATATAGAGTTAGCCTAATATCATTATAACTAATATATAGATACTAATAACAACAAACAAACATAAATACATTAAAAAGTTACCGATTACAATTGTAGTGTCGAGTCGTATTCTCCGGAAATAGCAACTCCTTTAGCAACAACGAGCCTTGATAAACCTTCTAAGTATTAAAACGATACTTATACTACGGTATTATTTCGACGAGTGTCGTTTACGGTATTTACGAGAACTACACACTAGATTAAGATAATATATATATATATATAAGTGATATATATATATTTGGTACAACTTCCTCAAGCGCAAATGAGGAGTATTTATAGAGTGGATGTCAAGGCCGGCGCGGGCCGGTGTAGTCCCGGCGCGGGCCGGTGCTACGGTGGAGATTCTCTCCGACGGTCCCCGTGTCTTTGGTGGCGAGAGAGATTCCGGCTCGGGCCGGATTTTTTCGGTTCGGGCCGGATCTTGAAAAATATCTTTCTTCCGTTTCGTCTTGTTTCGGTTTTAATTCTTCGGTTTTCTATCACACGTACCACTGAAACGAGTCAAAAACACGAGCCACGGTAATTTTGATCATAAAAACTATAAGTTTTACTAAAATATTAACGATAATATCTATTTATAATGATTTCGATTTTTATGTGTTTTTAGATATATTTTTATAGAATTTATACGATATTATCGTAAATACGATATAAAAAGTCATATAATATGATTATATTTTTATCATACATCAACTACTCCCCACTTAGCTTTTGATCGTCCTCGAGCAAAATAAGCGATAATATATAAACTTGTTATAATGCAAACAATATAGCTCTTAGATTAAATTTCTAACTCGGTAACGTATCTTGTCAACATTATAATCATATTAATTTTATCTATCTAAGATTATTAAAAAAATAAAAAGTGTGTATAACTTAATAAATCAGTTATAAATATTATCTAAATGAAATTCTACATGAATTACTTAATAACTATAAAATAAAATACTTAGAATAACTTTGTAATCGCCACTATATGAAATTTCGGAATCAAGGACTAAGTCAAGTAGTTGGCAAAATGGCTTATAACGTTCAGGCTCAGGGTGTTTGGCTAATCGAAAGGATAACAAAGGGAAATCAAAAGAAAATAGAGGCAAGTCGTACGTGCTTACACCTTCAACTTTTGATCAAAAAAATACCTTGATTAGTAACATCCTGACACTTTTTTTTTTTTTTTTTTTTTTTTTTTAACAACAAACATATCCGAACTTATTACCAGAGTCGACTATCTTTCAAGTGTCATGAGGTGAGTACGGATACATCAGCAATTAATTATTCCAACTTTTTCTTTTAAGAGAATAACACTTTTTGTTAATAGATTGCCTTCCGAATAATATTTATTCCAATCTCAGCATATACCATTATTGAATTTCGATGTCGTCACCGCTATCCATAAGCACATACTAAACTTGCGGGATTTCAAAGAAATGTAGACCAATTCAAGTTAAGGGTTGGTTATATCTAGTTAATCATAATGGCTAATTTCGAGTGAGGTCTTAATCACTCTGCAAGGCTGAGGTGGGGATAAAAATTGGGAATTACATTCGGGTAGGCTTATTTGGCCATAGTTAGTCAAAGTAATGCCAAAAATCTCATCATTCCTAATCTGATTCCAAATTCATACTTGTCTTGAAAACAAAATCATTCTAAAATTTTATTATAATTATAAGTAACTTTTGTCTAATTTCAAAAAAAATAATATTTCATACTATTTATCTAGGTATACATACTTAAAATCTTGATAAAAATCTAACATAGATATAAATAATATAGAAATAATATATCGAGATTACTTTACTTAATTAAAAATTTATTCTATCCAAATATATCATTTTTATTATAATGATTATATATTATTTCGTTTATTTCCTTAAGATTGATTAAACTAAGTGCATCAGTAATTGATATATTAAATTTATTTTATTTACTAACCAATCTCTACTCCCCACTTACGAATTGGCATCGTCTCGATGTGTAATGAGTAGTAAAAAGTTGGTTTAGGAAATAAAATAAATTTTATAACGGGTGAATATTGTTACGTGTCATATAGATTAGCGTTTATATAATATAGCATATTAAAAAAAACATTAACACAAACAAATATATTACAATATTAAAAAGTACAAGTTAACTACTAAATACTACTATAAACTAAAAAACTAAAACTAAGTTAATCTAAGTTATTATTAAACTAATTTATTCTAAGTTAATTTATTCTACCATTATTATTATCTTTGATATTCCTTCCTTACAACCAACATAACTATCTAATTTTCTCCACTTGAAGATCCTCCCGGAATATCGGCGGTAGTAGCCACACTGAGGAAGTCGAGTTTGGAAAGTACTCATCTGTCGCTCTTTCCGGTACCACAGCCAAACGAACACTTATTCGGAAATCGGCCATGCAAACGGCATAGGTGACGGAACGATCTGCTTCCAAATGCAAAACTAACGGTTTGCTTTACGAATCAATATTCCCCAATCTATAACGGCCCCGCTCGTTATAGCATACAACGATAACAATTCATCATCAACGAGTTCCGAGAAATCATCGGTTGGATAAACCCGTGAATTGATGAAACGTTTCCGGGTTCTCAAATGGGGAAGTAAAGCGGCGGTGGAGACATCTCTATCCCTATCATAATGTTGGAATAAAACTTGATAAGATTCCGAACATTTGTTAATAAATCCTTCGGCGGTGTCAAGTCTCCACGATACTCATAATGACTAGAGAGTGATGTTTGAATTTGGTGGTATATGAAAAATTTGATTGATTACGGTAGAAGTAAAAGGAACAACGGTACCTCTAAATGGTAACGGATTTGTAACGACTACGGTACTAGCCTCTGCAAGTACCGAGTAAAACTCTCTTACTATTGTAACATTAATTCTTCCTCGGGCATACGACAAAAATAATCCCACCCATACGCATCCATTCTTATGAATGCCCAATTATCCACTTTTCGAAAATTTAGACCTCTTTCAACCAGCACCGGTGATTGGTTGAAATTACTCAAGAAAGGGTGTGGATTTGCTTCATTCATATAATTGTAAGGAATGGGGTGGAAAAACGGATAATGCGAATTAGGGAGTACGGAGTTTGGGGTATGCGGAGGAGAATAACGTTAGCGAAGAACGATCGGACATTTTATACGGATTATATAAGAAAACGAGAGGCTTAAGAGGTGAATTGGCAAGCTGAGGAGTGAGCCCTCAGTTTCCTTATATAGAAGTGCCAGAAATAGGTAAGAAACAACCTGAATGAGGTCGGTAGAACACCAGACCGGCGCGGGCCGGTGTAGTCCCGGCGCGGGCCGGTGCTACAGTGCTCGGTCACTGATTTTTGCATTTCAGGATGTTCTATCAGGTTTACTCAGTGTGAATGTATGTAATTTTATCTAAAACGGGGGTGGAAAATTCTAATAATACGAAACAACGAAAAAAACGTAAAACTGCGCGATGTACTAACCACGAGTACATCAAATTGTACGAAATAAAAATCAAACCAAAGTATATCGTCGTACATTGTAAAATAGGAAAAGTTTACTTAACTACTCATCTCCATCATAATCCTCATCTTCGTCGTAAGATGAGTCAAAATGAGCCGAAAAAGATCCAAACATACTAGAAGTAAAATCAGCCCCGAGAGGCGAGTCGTACTAAAATCATAGTTAAACTGTTGTGGATCCAACGACGTAGAAGCTTGAAATGTAGCACGAGTTTGCCTCGTCGTCATTGTCACCGAACCTTCTAATCCAAACGAGCCGAGACCTGCTTTGTCACATACGCTGCGAAGTTACTCCTCCCGTACCCATGGATGCATCAAATGAACACCGTAAACATACTACCTGTCCTACAGATGACGGCATATAGTCCTGGAATAAAACTGGTGGTGGGACAGGTGGAATCCAATCTGGCATAGTATACGGGTCAGGCTGACTCTGAGGATAACGTGTAGAAATCTCTGCAAATCTGGGTTCTATTGCACTTGATGAAAGCTGCGTGACCTCTTTGGCCAATCCTAAGATCTTGACCCACTTTCTATTTTGTTCACAAGCTAAGGCTATATTAGCATCGGTTCTAGCTTTGAGCTTGAATCATATCTTGAAACATAGCCTCTACTTGGCTATTACGGCCACTGAAGTGGGCTGCGGGCGAGGTGATTGCCTAGGAACTTGAGATGTATGAATAGGAGATGGGTTGTGGTGGTTGTTGACGTTGCTTTGGCGGTTGGGATCATTGTAGTTGATTCTACCGGCGGGCAAGGCGGTTAGTCTCGACCAATAAGTGGAGCAAAAGGTGACATAATCCTATCGAGGGTAGTGCGGTACTTCATGAAGATCACACAAGGCGAAATAAGATTAGGGAACGGCGGACGTCCTCCTCGAGTTCTATTTTTTACGAAATCACATGCCTTGGTAAAAATTAACTTCCCTAGATTTATTGGAATGTCATGCACCATAGCCCAGGCCAAAACAACATCCTCACGACCATAAGCACATAGATGAGCCGAAGGATTAACATTATACCTATATAAATTGCTTGATAGCCACGATGTCCCTTATACACTTGTCCATAAGGAAACCTATTATCCTTCCAAACTTTTGTGGAATCAAAGGCGACTGAGCTTCAAATGATTTAGCTAGTAGTCTACCGAGCGGTCTAAATTCCAAACGATCGATAATCATCATCCTCGAAGTATCTCGGGTAACCCGTAAAAGAATTTATCATGACGGGATTGAAGGAAACATTAACCGTCCTAAGAGGGATATTTTCTAGTTCATCAAGAGTAGCCATATCATAAGTAGATAAAACGAGAATAAAATTCGGCTACCATTGTGACATTTATGTTACTAGTGCGTTCCATCGCAATTTCCATCCATTCCATATCTTGGAAGATTTTCTTCACTTCTTCTCCCAAACGGTCAAAATCAATACCACGTTAGAGAGTGACCCCGCACTTGAAAAAATCCATCATAGGCATTTTTAGCTTCAATACTAGCGGTTTTTTCAAAAGAAACGGCTTCTTCAAGTTCGATTAAGGGTCGCGGTTCATGAACCGGTACTCTTACGGGGGTTATCGGTTTTCTTTTCTTAGAGCTTCTCTAGATGATGAGGCCATCTACGATATTTGGTATGACAAAATAACAACAAAAACAACAACAAACAACAAACACAAACAAGTACTTAGACCAAATTATAGGAAAAATTAAAATTAAAATTGAAAGCTTGATAAAAAATTGAAATGATTGATATATATATATATATATAGTTACCGTAGAGAGCTAGAAAGAGTAGATAGTTGCCGGAATAAATGGTGGTGCCACCGAAATTGTGTTGAAAAAGAGAGGAGCTTTGCTTGAAAAATCTATCCTTTTATGGAATGTTGATGAATTTGTGGAGTGGAATGGAAGAGAAGATGATTAATTAAGTAATTTGGGATAGAAAATTTGGTGAAAAGTGATGAAATTTTTGAAAAGGGGAAAAGGGGTGGGGGTCGGCCTCCTTGGTGAAAAAATGAGGAAGATGAAGATGAAAGTGTGATAATTTTTAGGTTATAAAGCTAATGAATCGAATCGAACTCCTATCGACTCGATTTGTTAGTAATTACTCGATTCTCCTTTTTTTTTTTTTCTTTTCTTCTCTTTCTTTTTTTTTTTTGTGTAATAATTTAGATTGTATCATAAAAATATTTTTATAAAATCATAAAATTATTTAATGATAAAATAAATTATTACGATTTTTATAAAAGCTTTTTAAAGAAAATATTTTTGGTATGATAAATTTTAATTTTATCATATAAACCATATATGATATAATCCTAAATTTATCATAAAATTTTTATGAAATTTTTTGAAAATAAACATAAGAGAAAGAAAAATTTAATCTAATTCTACTCCTATCATCTTTAAATCTTCAAGATTTCTATAGTAACGGTCCATCAACTTTGATTCTAGAAATGATGCATTTGAATTCTCTCTTTGTTGTCCATCGGGATTTTCGGATAACCACTAGTCGTTCCCATCTTAATTACATTCAAACATTCATCCTGGGATTTGGTTGTCTTGTCCCCACATTTTCCATTATGTTCACTTTTGCCACAAATTCTACATCTCTTTAGAAATCTTGCCCTTCTTTTTATAGCACTTCTTGAATTTCCATTACAAAGATCTCTTTCTACGATTTCGCGTATCGGTTCCTTGTTCGGGTTAGAAACTAAGGCTTATTCTAAAGGCAACATCCTTATCTAAACCTAATTTTAAAAGTAAAATAAAAACTTCTATTCTATCTATAAAAGGCATTCCGGTTCTTTTACGTCATCCGGTAAAAGACGAAATTACTTAAATTGCATATTAAAAAGTGAATTTAGAAAGATAGTACCCGTAATCGGTGAGTTTAGAATTCTGCTTCCTTAATCCGGCGGAGGGTCGTTAAGCACTAATATTTCTTCGGTTTGAGGTATCCCTTCAGTTTCCACGAATAATTTTACCCTGTGACCATTGGCTATAAAAGTTGTTTTTCCATCAGTTAGTTCAACAGCTCCAGACTTATAGACTTTAGTTACGTCGTAGGGACCTGTCCATCTAGATTTAAGTTTTCCTGGAAACAACTTTAAACGTGAATTGTACAAAAGTACTCGATCACCTACATGGAACTCACGATTATAGATTTTCTTATCATGGAAAGCTTTCGTGCGTTCCTTGTAGATTCGAGCATTTTCATAAGAATCGAGTCGAAACTCCTCCGGTTACGTTAGCGAAGTAATCTATGATCACCAACGACTTTAGGATCAAAATTTAGGAATTTAATAGCCCGTAAAGCTCGGTGTTCTAATTCAACGGGGAGATGACAAGATTTACCAAAAACTAATTTATACGGAGAACAACCAATTGGTGTTTTAAAAGGCTTTGTTCTATATGCCCATAATGCATCGTCTAGTCTTTACGCCGGTTTCTACGATTTGAGTCCACTTTGTTTTCTCCACGATTCTTTTAATTTCTCTATTAGACACCTCTACTTGTCCACTAGTTTGCGGATGATAGGGTGTTCTAGCTTATGAGTTACACCATATTTCTCGATTATCTTAGTAAATGGTCGGTTGCAAAAATGTGAACCTCTATCACTAATGATAGCCCTCGGAGTGCCATATCTTGTAAATATATTCTTTTTAAGGAACCTTAGCACAACCTTGGTATCGCTAGTGGGAAGAGCTTCAGCTTCTACCCATTTCGAGACATAATCGACCATTACAAGAATAAATCTTTTTCCAAACGATATAGGGAAAGGTCCCATGAAATCTATACCCATACATCAAATAATTCACATTCTAAAATCGGTTGCATAGGCATTTCATGTTTTTTCGATACATTTCCCCATTTTTGACATGATTTACAAGATTTTACATATTTATACGCATCTTTATATAGTGTAGGCCAATAAAAACCACATTGTAAAACTTTGAAAGCGAGTTTTCCATCCTCCATGATGACCTCTGCCTCACGATCATGACAAAACGATAAAACACTTAAAATCTCACTATCGGGAATACATTTTCTAATTATTCCATCCGAGCATCTTCGGAAAAGATGCGGTTTCTCCCAATAGTAAAACTTCAAGTCGTAAAAGAATTTCTTTTTCTGCTGCCAAGTCCAATGAGACGGGATGTACTTACAGGTTAGATAGTTAACAATATTCCCAAACCATGGTGAATTTTCTTTTAACGGTATCTTATCTTTTAATAATTGCATGGTTAAGGGAGTATCTATTCTAAAAAGTTGTTCATCAGGAAATGAATCTCGTATTTCATTTCCTCTTCCTTCATCATTTTCCATTCTACTTAGATGATCTGCTACTACATTTTCACTTCCTTTTTTATCCTTGATTTCTATATCAAATTCTTGAAGTAACAGAATCCATCTAAGAAGACGTGGTTTAGCATCTTTCTTACTTAACAGATACTTCAAGGCTTGAATGGTACGTATAAATAATAACCTTAGACCCAACAATATATGATCTAAACTTTTCTAAGGCAAAAATTACGACCAACGAGTTCTTTCTCTGTAGTTGCATAATTAAGTTGAGCTTTGCATTTAGAGTGTGAGATGCATAGTAGATAGCTTTGAGTATTTTGTTATATCTTTGACCTAAGACGACTCCTACTGACTAAATCACTTGCATCACACATTATCTCAAAAGGCAAATCCCGATCTGGTGCTACCGATGCGGGTGCGATAGTCAACTTTGCTTTTAGGGTCGAAATGCTTCCATACATTTATTATCAAAGTTAAATGGTACCTCTTTTTCAAGCAAATGACTTAGAGGCTTTGCTATCTTCGAAAAATCGCAATAAATCTCCTATAAAATCCTGCATGTCCGAGAAATCCTCTCAAAGTTCTTAGATTGGTTGGTGGAGGTAACTTTTCAATTACTTCGACTTTAGCTTTATCTACTTCGATACCCGTTTCGGAGATTCTATGACCCGAACAATTCCTTCGATACCATTAAGTGACATTTTTCCCGAGTTTAATACTAAATTGGTATCTTCACGAGCGTTGTAACACTCGTTCTAAGTGTGATAAACATTCATCGAAAGAATCTCCATAAACACTAAAGTCATCCATAAAGATTTCTAAGAATTCCTCGACCATGTCGAGAAAATATTGCCATCATACATCGGCGAAATGTAGGCGGTGCATTACATAAACCAAATGGCATTCGTTTATAAGCAAAAGTTCCATACGGACAAGTGAAAGTAGTTTTTTCTCTATCTCTGCTTTGCAATGAATATACGTAAATATCTGAATAACCATCTAAGAAACGATAATATTTATGTCCACTTAATCGTTCCAACATTTGTACGATGAATGGAAGTGGATGATGATCCTTCTTAGTATGTTCATTCAGTTTTCTAAAATCAATACACATTCGATATCCTGTAATTTCCCTTGTCGGAATCCATTCATTTTTATCATTTTCTTTTATCGTGAGACCTCGCTTTCTTTGGTACTACTTGAGTTGGACTCACCCATTCACTATCGATATGGGAAATATTATCCCCATTTCTAATAGCTTAATGACCTCTTTCTTAACAATTGATTGTAAATTTGGGTTAAGGCGGCGTTGCGGCTGAATACAAGTTTTAGCTCCCTCATTTAGGATGATCTTATGAACGCATATCTCAGGGCTAATTCCTTGAATATACGCCTTTGTCCATCCAAATGCTTTCTTATGATTTCTTAACATTCTAAGTAATTGATCTTCACGTTCATTAGTCAAGGTTGATGAAATAATAATTGGTAGTAGATTATTATTTTCAAGAAAAGCATACTTAAGATTTGTAGGAAGTGGTTTCAATTCCAGATTCCTTGGTGGATCTTCTACTGAAGGTTTTAGAGCTGGTCCTTCTAGTTCTAATTCCAAATACTTATGCCACGGATGTTTAGAAAACGACCCTTTATCAAGATAAAGGATCACTTCTTTCATTTCGGTGTCATTTTCATCTTCTTTATAGATAGATAATGTTAAACATTCCTCTAGCTTATCTTCGTAATCTTGCAATTGATCATCACGAGAATGTAGATATCTTATCTATAAACGAACATGATTACGGTGATTTGTATGGATGATTCATAGCTTTGAAAATATTGAAGGAAACTTTATCTTCATTAACTCGTAGTATCGGTTCTCCTTTTTGGACATCGATTAATGTTCTTCCCGTAGCTAGAAATGGACGACCTAGAATAATTGGCGGCGAATATCCTTCTTCCATTTCCATTATTACAAAATCTCTTGGAAAGTAAAATTTGTCTACTTTAACCAACACGTCCTCGATGATTCCCTTAGGATGTTTAATCGATCTATACGCCATACGAAGGGTCATTTCGGTATTTGTAATCTCTCCTATGCCTAGTTTCTTATAATCATCATAAGACATGAGATTAATACTTGCTCTAGATCACATAGTACCTTCTTAAACGAAACCCTCCAATCTCACATGGAATGGTAAAACTACCTGGATCTTTCGGTTTAGGGGGTAACTTATGTTGGAGTATTGCGAGCATTCTTCTTTAAGGTATATATTCTCATATTCTTCTAACCGTTTTTTGTTTGATAGGATATCTTTAAGAAACTTTCCATAGGTAGGCATGTTGATTAGGGCTTCGATAACAGGGATATTGACATGAATATGACGAAAAGTATCAAGGAAACGAGCATACTTCTTATCAGTTTTTATCTTTCTAATTTGATCCTTAGGTGGGTAAGGTAAAGATTCTAAATCTATAACCTTAGGTTCTGAAGTTATACCCTCTGTTCCTTTTTCCTTAAATCCTTGAGCATTACTTGTCTGCCATGTTTCATTCTCATCCAATTTTTTCTTTGAAACATCTTCTGTATCGATTTTCCCTTTTTCGGTTATTGGCATATCTTCCTTCTTTTCTTCAGTATTGTTTTCTCTAACATGTTCCTTAAATAAGGTTCTTAGGTCTTTATCTGTTGGATCTATTAGAATCCTAGGGATTTTGACCCATTCCTTATTTTTACTTTCAGGTTCAACTTTGCTATTTTGTTTCAAGAAATCTTCAATAATTTCTTCTTCTTCATCGATAAATTCAAGTTCAAGCGAGGTTTCCATATTCGTCTCAATTTTTCCATTTAAATCATTCTCTACTTCATTATCTCCTGATTTTTACGTTCCGGTATCTCCACAAAGTTTTCTACTTCTCGTAATAACGACATTTACTTCTCTCGGGTTTCTTTCGGTATTACTTGGTAATCCTCCTGGAGGTCTAGTGTTTTTACGTTCTCCTTCTCTACTCAAATGGTCTTCCATATTCCTTATTGATGCTTCTATAGTTCTCATTACGGTATCATGTCCACTCATGGATGTTTTTAACGTACTCATATCCTTAGTATTTGTCCACTATAGAAGTTATCATAGTTTCTACATTTTTAGCTTGAGTAGAAACTACACCCATCATATTTTCCATTAATTTCTCCCATTTATCAACTCCTTCGGGTTGAGTTGAACTTTGAGTGGCTTGGTATACTTTGAGTAGTATGTTGTGGATACGATCTAGGTAATGATTGTAGGTTCGATTCGCGGTATCTCCTTGATAAACTTGATTACTATATGAATTCTTATATTGAGCTGGATACGGTGGTTGTCCTTGCTTACTAGGGTTTTCGGACCAACGATAAGTAGGGTGATCTCTTAATAGCACTAAACGAGTTTGAATACGCGTTGTTCAAATTCTTATCTTTGTTGTAAAAAACTTACCTCCTCCCTTGAATATCTGTTGGTTCTTCAACTCCTAATGACACATTATCTGATTTGAGTATTCGGTGGGTATACTATTTTCTGAACTTAGATTTTTGTTTGATTGTAGACCATCAAACTTCCTACTTAAATTCTCCAAGTGTGCTAGAACTTCCGTATTCGATGTACATTCTCCTGCAAATGCTACTTTTCGTGTGCTAGAACCGGTTTCCCACATTACATTTATTTTTGGAAATCTTTTCTATGGCATCGTAAACTAATTGGGCTTCACTCATCATTAAAGAACCACCACATGCATGATCAACGTACGCACGTGAGTCTTTCCTTAGTTTACGACGAGAAAAGTTGTATTTGCATATCTAAGGAATAACCATGATCGGGACAAGCTCTTAATAGTTTCTTAAATCTCTCCCAAGCATTCCCAAGCGTTTCTTCGGATCCTTGTCTAAAGTTAGCAATTTCGACCTTTAACTCCAAATTTCTACCGGGGGTAAAATATTGCTTTAAGAACTCGGTTTGAATCTCCTCCCAACTTGTCAACGAATGATGTGGGAGTGACATAAACCAATCTCGTGCTCTTCGCTTTTAAAGAAAAAGGAAACATAGACATCCTTGTTAATTCACGATGAGCACACTTGACTTTTGGGTATTACACGATTCTTCGAAAAGATAGAGATGATGATGTGGATCCTCATCATCTTCTCCTAGAAATTGGGCTCTTGTGTCAATTAAACCAAAAAGATGAGATTTTATTTCGAAATTATTCGCTCCTTCATTTGGTAAAAGAATTGGATTATTAGTCGATTTCTTCTCACGGTTTGATCACGGATAGGTCTCGGGTTTGGTAGGTTAGGATTATTATGATGATTACGGTTCCGGTTTTGATTATTAGGATTTTGATTATTTGGTATTGGTGGATTCGATTAATGTTTTGTCCATGTCCTTGGGCATGTACAATACCTTGTTCGAGTGTTTCATCAACGATTTCGGCCATTCTCGTTTCTCGATTTGATGATGATACGTCGGGATTTCCGACTAGTATGACCACGTTTTCTCTCTACTCTTAAGCGCCTTTCGTAAGTATTTATGTCGGGCTTATAAGGAGTGAGTGGGGCCTTACCGCTTACGGTCATCAACTATCGAAAACGAGAAAATAACTTGATAAAGACGAAGTAAAAAGATTGGCAACTTACCTACAAGGTAAGTACCAACGAAAAAATAAAAAGAAATGTGATAAGAAGAGTGTTGACTTATCCTCGAGAATTTTGAGCTAATATAAGTAGAAACCATTCGAACACAATGAATTAGCGTCGTGTCCCCGGCAACGGCGCCGGAAAGGCGACGTGGGTTTTCCTAGTGCTATTCCGATCCTTAACCGACGGTGTATCGGGTCAAGCGTAGTGCTAGTATGGTGAGTCGGGTGTCGAATCCTCGGGGAAACGTATGGTAATTCGAGTGTGGCTAAACACCAAGAAGCTATTATTAACTCAATCTAAGTCGCAATTTTCTTTTTTTCTATTTAGTAACCTTAAAACGAGTAAATAAATGCATAAAACTAGAACGATATATATATAGATACATAAATATATATATAAATATATAGAAATACATATATATATATATATATATATATATATAATATATATAGGTACCAATACAATATATAAGATATAAATACTAGTAATATTATAAAAGACTAGCCAAGAATATGTCAACTTTGAATCGGTATCTCTTTTTAGTAGAAATAGATGTGCTCGATCTTTCCTTTTTTTTAAGGTGAATCAATTATATATGAATCGGTGTATTCCTAAGCTAGACAACTCCTCCTCACACGAGCGTATGAAATTGTCATATGTCAAATTGTCATCGGTTTAATCTCCACAAGCTTGCCCCATGCTAATCTTAGTTAGTACGAGCAGTGCCGAGTACAAATCTACCCCGGATAAAAGAGGTTATTCCGTTTGTCGGACGGCCGATGTTATTCAAGAGGCTCCGGTTGTCGGGCGGATCGATTTAACACAAACGGTGTAGTTTTAATCAAGCTGTGATTTTAACATTATTATGATCTCGAACACAAATTTAATAAGATTCATCTTTCCCAAGATAAATGCGCCCCCGGGTAGGAAATAGGATTCCGTTGTCACGTTTTCACTCGGCCATTTTTACCCTCCGGTTTTTCTATCCTTTATCTCATATCCTAACTTCTCGGTCGGTTCATCGTTAGGTTATATGTTGCGATTCATCTTGGTTAATTACGTCAATCCGAATATTATCAATACGTTGCAAGATAGAAAAAGATTCATTATAATCGATTTTAATTCAATTTTAACATAGTCATCATCTATTTCCCTAAAAAGATAAACTAATTCAATTTCATATCTTGGCTAGATATAGAGTTAGCCTAATATCATTATAACTAATATATAGATACTAATAACAACAAACAAACATAAATACATTAAAAAGTTACCGGATTACAATTGTAGTGTCGAGTCGTATTCTCCGGAAATAGCAACTCCTTTAGCAACAACGAGCCTTGATAAACCTTCTAAGTATTAAAACGATACTTATACTACGGTATTATTTCGACGAGTGTCGTTTACGGTATTTACGAGAACTACACACTAGATTAAGATAATATATATATATATATATAGTGATATATATATATTGGTACAACTTCCTCAAGCTGCAAATGAGGAGTATTTATAGAGTGGATGTCAAGGCCGGCGCGGGCCGGTGTAGTCCCGGCGCGGGCCGGTGCTACGGTGGAGATTCTCTCCCCGACGGTCCCCGTGTCTTTGGTGGCGAGAGAGATTCCGGCTCGGGCCGGATTTTTTCGGTTCGGGCCGGATCTTGAAAAATATCTTTCTTCCGTTTCGTACTGTTTCGGTTTTAATTCTTCAGTTTTCTATCACACGTACCCTGAAACAGTCAAAAACACGAGCCACAGTAATTTTGATCATAAAAACTATAAGTTTTACTAAAATATTAACGATAATATCTATTTATAATGATTTCGATTTTTATGTGTTTTTAGATATATTTTTATAGAATTTATACGATATTATCGTAAATACGATATAAAAAGTCATATAATATGATTATATTTTTATCATACATCAAGGATTCACTATACTGCTATCAATACTCGAATCCAAGATTTGATTACAATTGACTTTTAATAACCTGACTTTCTCTATCCAAAGAGAACTTATCCCATTATCTCTATATCCGAATATTTGAGAGAATTATTCCATGAGGGGTTGGGTAGGAAACCTCTCATTGAATCAAGCATTCGAAAATGCATCATCATCTTAACAATAAGATGGATGGGATACGGCCAACAACTTGTTCTCATGAATTCGACCAAATCAATTTCTAAGAATATAGTCCACTTCTCTAATTCAGAGAACCTTTGGCTTGTCAGTTTCTGACTTCAGACAACACACCCATGTTGTTTCCAACTGTTGCAGTGTTATCTTTTATTTACACTAACGTTTACTACTTTAAGCAATATTGATTCTCTGGTCTACAAAAGACTCATCAATATTCTAGTCAAGCCCACACATTTAAAACATGTGACTTTTAATGACCCTTTAAAGGTTTGCTTTAATCCACATATGTATATAAGCATAGGAAGTCAATCTGCCATTGGCTTTAAGCAAAAACCCTTCTGTTCCGAATGAGATCAGACTCCGTTGTTTGGCAAGAAAATATTCAGGGCATCACCCCTATTGAACTTTCTTCTTTTCAAGAAGTCAAGCAAGGCCGAGTGGCGAGAGAGTTTCAAGGCATCACCCTTGGTTAACTCTCTACTTCTCAAGGAATTACCCCTATACCACTTAGTTTTGCCTTGAAAAATAAAATTTTCATTCATTCTTATCACGTAGATCCAATTACTCCCACTAGGCCTGAGACACTCAGGTGGTTCTACAAGATTGTTAACAGAACTGGAGTACCAAAACTCTATTTACAGGTTTATGGCTTTAAACCAACCTCCTATTGTCAGAATCCTATACAGTCCTTCCAGAAGGATCATAGGTGATCGATCACCCCAAGCAGGCTGTAAAGACTGCATAATCACAATGGGTCAATGGTTAGACTGTTGGTCCCAAGGAAGGGTAAAACTATAGTCAGAGGGGGGGTGAATGACTATAGTGGAGTTTCAAAAACTTTTCTTGTGTTTAAAAGCTTTTGGGCAGTGGATAAGTCCCTTCTTACTATGTTGTTTCAAAGTAATTTAAACAGTCACAGATATAGATTATAATCTAGGTAATTTAAATGATTGTAGTGAAGTAATTTGCAGAAAGTAAATTGACACAAGGCTTATAGTGGTTCAGGGTGGTGTAATACCTTAATCCACTCTTCTCCTGTGATGATTGGAGGAATTCACTATTTTTTTCACAGATACAATAGTATGATTGTCCTTGGCTTCCCAAGCTTCACAATCTACAAGACTATCACTCCTTGACTGCAACAGCTTCAGTGATTCAGTCTGTTTCACTGCTCCTTGAGATCAAATCCTTCAGCAGCTATCACAAGCACAACTCCTTCTCAGATGACTTCTGATTCAGTTGCTTCAGTTTATTGTGAATGAGATTCACAAACTTGATTGATCAATCTCAGTGCTGGATATGAAATTGTAGTTCTGGTGTCTGAGTTGATCTCTAGATAAAACCTTGTAAGTTCAGAGAGAAGGCTTTTCAATTTGACAGAGTTTCTGCTTGATTTTCTTTTTCTTATTGTCATCTTTATCTGTCTATCAATCCCTTCTATTTATAGTCTTGAGTATCCCTTAATTTGAAATTCCGTCCTCTGGCTATATTTATGAGGGGAATAATCTTTGATTTTATTCTTGATTCCCCCTTAATTATATTCTCCTTGATTTCAGTGATCGGATTTTTCATTCAAATGTATAGCAAAAAATCCGTCCTTGAGTGATCCTCTATTGATTGTGCATTAAACCCATGATCCTCTGAATCTTCATCATTTTTCAATTCTGTTCTGATAAGGATTACTTCGCCGTTCTTTGAACGGTTGAGTGATCCATCTGACTTTACCGTTTAGATCTTCCTTCACCGTTATTGCCTTCACTTTGCCGAAAGTCGGTTTACTCTACCGATTCACGGTTTCCTTCATCACTTCTGTTTTAAAGAGAATCTTTGTACTTCACTGATCATTGATTTGGGTGAGATCAGTGTACACCATATTTGAACATTGAATTTCATCACTTGCAATATACTTAGACTTATCCAAGGTCATCACAGACTTCCTTGGTTATAAGTCATACCATTAAGTCTTCACTGCTTCTCTGCTGGTGCTTGGCTGGCCTCACTCTGCCGAATGTCTGATTTACTTTGCCGTCCTACCAACTAGTACAATACTTGTCTGACTTAACTTATACAATGTGTCAGACTCTAAGTAAAGACTTATACAGAGAATTTCTAACTTATTTCAGGCTTGCTATAACAGCGAGTATGGCCATCATCAAAACATAATAAAATGTTCCTAACAATTTCCCCCTTTTTGATGATGCCAAAACCCTCATAAGCCTGAACATAAGTAAGCCAATTTTTCATGATAAATGACAGAGAAGAATTCAACAATTTTATTCATCCATTCAAGGGTAATAAGTTCAAAAATTTATTCAGGTGTTACAAACTACATTTTGCTTAATTCAGCCTTGTACCTTTTAAACTTTGTAGTCTGAACCTCTTCCATGTCTTTCCAATCAATTTCTGGAAACTTCCACTTCCAGTATGCCAAAGCAGTGTATTCTGATACTCCCTTGAATACTTTCTTGGCAAAGAGTCTATTGAAATCTGGCATGGTCTCATTTGCCCTAGGTTCTCCAAAGTGCTTCTCAAGTCTCTCCATGGCTTCAGCAATGTGTGAGTCAACAAACTTGAGACTTTTGTAAAGACTCCACTGCTCCTGTTTTTCCATTCTTCCTATAGGGTTGAAGAATTTTGCCATATAGTTGAAGTCTTCTTGTTGTTCAGTTGGCAAGTCTTCTAGTCCTTTTGCTGAGAGTGGTATGGCTGAACTTGGTTTGCTGTTGGATTGTTTTAGAAGTGCAAACTCTCTTTTGACATCATTGTAGAGTTTGGCCATATCAGTTCTCATTATTTCATCCTGATATCTTAGCCAATCAGCCCATGCTTCATCTTGTGAGAGATGAGGATAAAGTCCTTCTTGTACTCTGAAAAATTATCTTACATGGTCTAGTACATCTGCTTCGTATTCTGCTTTGCTTTTGTGACCAGTGTACGTTCTGTGCCCACCAGTGTATCTGGAGCTGCTGCTGCCTCTGCTGGTGTTTCCTCTAGTTCTAAGTCTGTGTTGACTTCATGATCCTCTTGTTTGACTAGATCCTTGCCTTTGTTGTTTGCCGTATCTGTCTCTATCATCATCTCTTCTTTGCGTAGGAAAAGGAAATCCAATGCAGGGTTCATTTAGGGCTCTTTCTCTTTCTTCTCTAACCCTCCTTTGCTGTTCTTCTGCTTCATTTCTGATTCTTATTTCTCTGTCCCTTGCTCTCAGTTGTTCTTCAGTGAAGTTTGGTGGTCTAATAGTTTATCCTTCAGGCTTATCCTGATATTCCCCCCTTTTTTGCAGCATCATCCCTCTGCTGGAGTAAGATGCTATTTGTTGCCTCTGCCGTTCCAATCAGAGAGTCCAACTTTGATTCGATGGATGTGAATCTGTTATCATGACTAGTCATTTTCTCAGTGACACTGCGTAATCTTGTTCCAAATGCCACTGCCAAGGATTCATTTTCTTGAGAAATGTGTTGCCTGAGACCTGTAAGATTGTTTGTGATGTTTATGTTGAGTTTTCTCATCATGTCTCCTTGACGTTGAACGACAATTTTCTGTGCCTCGATGTATTCAGCAATGGCCTCAAAATTTTGCTCAATGGAGTAGCTCTTGTCATTGAATGCCGAGGTCATGGATCTAAGCTGCATGGCTTGCTGCTCCAGTTCTTCTGTCAGTAGATCTGCTGCTTTTTCAAAGGTTTCATTTGATATACCAGTGGCAAGCTGAGAGAGTTTGTGGCAGATTTCAACTGGTTCTGGGTCTGTTTGCTGTCCTATGTCTTGTTGATGAGTCACATCGACATTGATATCCAAGTCTTCAAGAATTTGTGTAGATGTGTATGCTGGTGTGGCTTGAGCTATTGTTCCCCTTGCTCTGCTCTGGGGATTGTCTTGACTGGAGTGGCAGCAGCTGAGCCAGTGTCCACTATGTTTATGCTGTCAGCTGGAGTTGCGGCAGATAGTGGCTGAGTGGTTGTCTTTGCTGGTGTTGTTGACTTGTGGGAAGCATATGGCTGTAGAAAGGTGTGTAGAAGAATGTCATCATCAATTGCATCCGGTGTAGGAGTAACCTCTTCTCCTTGTTTGACATGATGATCAGCATGATGGTCATCATTGTCATTGTCATCCTGATCATCTCTATCATCTTGATCAGTATCATCACCATCATTTCTACCATCTTCGGAATCATCATTGTGGTTGTTAGAGATCTGGGCCAGTTTTGCCTTTGCTGCATCTACCAAGTCCCAGAGAGGAGATTCATCGAGTACACCAATCAGAGTGGTGATTCCCAGAAAATGAAAGAGCCATGCTTCATCAGCAAGCATGCGTTCCGAATCTTGAATCTGATTTCTGGAATCGCCTTCTTTCCATTCAAGATATTCTGCAATTCGATCATCAATATCGTTTGCAGACAATTGTGCAGGTTCTTCTAGAGATTCCTCATCATTTCCAGTGTCTCCTGTGACTTCCTCATTTAGAGGTTGTTCATCTTCACTTTCATTATCTTCACCATGTTGTTCTGCCTCAACATCAGAGTCCTCGTCAACTTCTTCTTCATCGATTAATTTTCCAAAGGCTGTTTCGTCCAAATTGCGTTGAACCTTTTGTTTCTTTCTCTGACCGGAGGGATGAGTTGTTGTTTTCTTTCTCTTCCCTCCTCCGGCTTGTTTTTGTTGTTTAACATAGGTAAACATAACCTTGGACTCATGCAGTTTGTGTAGTTTTACAACAGGGACTTTGAGACATTGCATCAGATAGTGTAACTGAATCCCATATGACTTTTTCACCCAGAATTGTCCCTTCTTCATCTTTCCTTCTGCTGTTCCCTTTTTGGCTGCTTTAACTTCACCTTGGATTTGTTCTTTGAGTCTTAAAAAGAAGTACTTTGCCCAATTGAACTCCGGATTGTTGTAGATGATTCCCATTAACCGCATTCTGATTTCTATCATGGCATTATTTGCTCCCAACTTTCCTTCAATGGTTTTGCCAATTAGGGCACTGAATTCACTGAATGGCTTCTTTAAAACAGATCTAAGACAATTGACTTTCTTAGAGCCTGGGTTTGCCTGTTTGGCGATGATTACCCAGAAATCATCCAGGTTTTGTGGTACCAAAGTTACTTTTGCTTGACCCTTATTTGAAAGTTTAAGATGTTTTCGGATTACCTGTTCTGTAATCACTATGTCTTTGCCATTGACAGATGCACCAATCTTATCTTCTTCCCATTCGTCACCTTCTTCTGCAAGAAGCCCAGAGACATATTTTGCAGATTTCCAGAAAGAAATTAGACTTTCATAGCAGACTTCGGTTATTGGGGGATTGAGAAAGGTTGATAGTTTTAGGTTTTTGCATCCAGCTGCCAGTCGTTTTGCTTCTTCATCATCTCCACAAAGCTTTAAGTAGTTTTCTTCTTGAAAGAATGATCCAGTGGCAATCGATTTTTCATACCCAGATTCGGTGGTTGAGGAGGATGAAGCCATTGTTGGAAGTGAAAAGTATTTTTTTTAGAGGGAAATGCAAATTTGCAGAGAAATGTATGGTATGCAAGGAAGTGTAAAAATTTCTGAAAATTTCTAAGTGTAGTTTATATAGGGTGATTTGGGTAGTGTGAACGTGGTTTGAATATGGAAGGATTTTATGACATAATGGCATGATTTTGTGTATGTAAATCGCGATATTCGAGTGAAGTGAGGGAGTGGATAGTGGTAAGTAATGATAGAGCCCGGGAATCGAGGTGTTTGTAATTCGAAAAGAATAATATAATTGCCCCCATAATTATAAATTGATCTCCACGTGTGTAATCATCCACTGAATAATCTTCCATAACTCCCTTGTTCTCCACGTGTCTAAAAGTTGATTATGTTCACACTTTAATTTACCCATGATTCCAATCTTTATTTCGGTGAAGTCTCTTGGCTGGCCACTTAGCCGGTGTAGTGATTCTTTCACTGAGCCGCTTTATTTGACTGTTCCTAACAATCAGTGAAGTTAACTTCGCCGAGTACCAGTGCCTTACCTGCTACATCTCCTGTAATGGCAAAGGTTTAAACAGCTGATGAAGTTACTTAGCCGATTACTCCAGTTAGCCGCTCTTTGGTGTTTAGTCAATTTCAATCATTCCTAACTCAGTTCTCAACATGCTAAACCTTTCATGACTGAGTGGTTTAGTGAAGATGTCAGCCAATTGATCTTCAGTGGGTATGTATTTTAGAATAACATCTCCTTTTTCAACATGATCTCTGATGAAGTGATGTCTCACATCAATGTGTTTTGTTCTTGGGTGCAACACTGGATTTTCAGTGATACATATTGCAGTTGTGTTGTCACACATGATTGGAATTGTTTTCTCCTCCACTCCATAGTCCCTTAGCTGTTGTATGATCCAAAGTACTTGTGCACAACAACTGCCTGCTGCTATATATTATGCTTCTACTGTTGAAATAGAGATACAGAGTTTTGCTTTTTGCTAAACCATGAAACTAGTCTGCTGCCTAGCATTTGACATGTTCCAGATGTGCTTTTTCTATCTATTTTGCATCCAGCATAGTCAGAGTCTGAATATGATATCAACTTGAATCCTCCATCTTTTGGATACCAAATTCCTACATTGATAGTGTTTTTCAAGTATTTGATTATTCTTTTGGCTGCTAGAAGATGTGATTCTTTTGGTTGAGCTTGAAATCTTGCACACACTTCAACTGCAAATGCTATATCAGGTCTGCTTGCTGTTACGTATAGTAGGGATCCAATGATTCATCTATACATTTTCTGATCAACATCCTTTCCAGTTTCATCTTTTCCAAGAATGACTCTTGCACACATTGGTGTATCAGCTGTGCCACTTGTATCCATACCATACTTGTGTATTAAGTCTTTTGTACACTTGGCTTGATTAATGAAAATGCCATCCTTCATTTTCTTTACTTGAAGGCCAAGGAAATAGTTTAATTCTCCCATCATGCTCATTTGAAATTTGCTCTTCATCAGATTTGCAAATTTTTCACATAACTTTTCATCCTCTGATCCAAAGATGATGTCATCAACATAGATTTGTACTAGCAATGTACTAGTTCCTTCCTCTAGTTTGAATAGAGTCTTATCTATAGTTCCCTTGTTGAAACCATTCTTGATCAGAAACTGTGATAGTGTTTCATACCAGGCTCTAGGTGCCTGTTTGAGTCCATAAAGAGCTTTCTTTAGTTTGTATACTTTGTCTTCCTTTCCTTTGAGGTTGAAACCAGGGGATTGTTCCACATATACTTCTTCTTCCAAAAGTCCATTCAGAAATGCACTCTTGACATCCATTTGATAGACTTTGAAATCTTTGTACGCGGCAAAAGCTAGAAAAAGTCTGATTGCCTCCAATCTTGCTACAGGTGCAAATGTTTCATCATAATCTATTCCTTATGTTTGAGAATAGCCTTTTGCAACTAGCCTTGCTTTGTTTCTGACAACAATTCATTGCTCATCCATCTTGTTTCTGAATACCCATTTTGTTCCAATGATGTTGGCCATATCTGGTCTGTCAACAAGTTCCCAGACTTCATTTCTTTCAAATTCATTTAGTTCTTCTTGCATGGCTGTGATCCAATCTGCATCTTGAATTGCATCATCTATTGTCTTGCGTTCTACTTGTGATAGAAAACATGTTAACATATGCTCCAGTTGTCTTCTGGTTCTTACTCCTGTGTGAATATCTCCAATAACTTGTTCTTCAGGATGATCTCTTAGCCAATTTAGGTCTGGATGAAGTTGTTCTTCACTTGATGCTTCTGTAATTTCATGTTGTGCATGTGCTTCAAGTTCTGATGCTTCTTCTGTTGTATTGACTTGTGGTTCCTCTTGATTTCCAAAATTGTGATGCAGAATAGTTGCTGGTACTGTTGTGTTCATATACACTTGTTTTTGTGCGGCTTCTTCTTCTTGTTCTTGAAGACTTTCACCATTTCTATTTGGTTCATCAAAGACTACATGTATTGATTCTTCAATCAACAATGTTCTTTTGTTGAGTACTCTGAATGCCTTGCTGGTGTCTGAGTATCCCATAAAGATTGCTTCATCCGCCTTTTCATCAAAGGCATGCAGCTGATTCCTGTTCAAAACAAAACATTTTGATGCAAACATATGTAAGTATGAGATATTAGGTTTTCTACCATTCCATATTTCATATGGAGTTTTTCCATGATGTTTGTTGATGATTGATCTATTTTGTGCATGGCATGCTGTGTTTCCTGCTTCAGCCCAAAATCTCTTTGCTAAGCATGCTTCTGCAATCATTGTTCTGACTGCTTCTTTGAGAGTTCTGTTTCTTCTTTCTGCTACACCATTTTGTTGTGGGGTTCCTGCTGCAGATAATTGATGCAATACTCCATTTTCTTCACAATAGGTTCTGATAATTTCATTAAGTAATTCAGTGCCTCTATCTGATCTGATCTTGATGATTTTCAGTTCTTTCCCATTTTGAAGTATTCTTAACAAATCCGCCACTTTTTTGAGTGTCTCTTTCTTCTTGTTCATGAAGATGGTCCAAGTGTATTTTGAGTAGTCATCCACTACTACCGGGGTGTATTTCTTACCACTTACACATACTTTTGGTGTGATTTGGTCCAAACAGTCCATATGCAACGAATGTAGAATTCGGTTGTTGATTGATAGGGTTTTGACTTGAAAGAACTTTTGATTTGTTTCCTTTCGACATGCATCACAAAGACTTTCTTTCTTGAATGTGATCTCGGCGGGACTTCAACTAACTTGTTCTTTGATAATTTGTTGATGGTCTTGAAATTTAGATGATTTAGTCTTATATGCCATAACCAGCTAGTTGACTGTTTGTTTTTGACAAACAAACATGTTTCTGCCTTGGCTGTTTTCCAATCCACCACATACATGTTATCTTTTCTTCTACCTGCAAGTACTACTGTGTTGGTTTGGCTGTGAATGACTTTGCATCCTTCCTTGCTGAAGTGCACATTGTCGCCTTTGTCACAAAATTGACTAATGCTCATCAGATTGAAATTAAGTCCCTTGACATATGCCACATTTTGGATCTTCAGATTGTTCTTGAGCATTGTGCCTTCCCCCTTTAATCTTGCCAGGGTTTTCTTTGCCTCCAAATGTGACTTTGGGTCCATAAAAAGCCTTGAAATCAGTGAGTCATCTCTTGTTTCATGTCATGTGTCTAGAACATCCACTGTCTATGTACCAGACATCCTACAAAACAAATTAATTAAGTTTAGGTACCCAACACTGTTTGGGTCCATGCCTGTTAGCAGTCATGCCTCCTATTCCAAGTGTATATCCAAATGATCTTCTTTTTGGATAGTTAAAGTCATCAACTTCATATATATAAGGCATGGCAGAATAGCTTCTAGTATTTCTACTGAAGTTATAGTGATACTTTTCTCTACTTTTTGGTGCATTTGCATCCTTCTTCACTCTCCAATATGCAGTGGGAAACCTGACTTGCTTCATGTGTTTAGGAGTATACCTAGTTTGATTTTTCTTAAGCACATGATGCATATTATGGAATGGTTTCTTCTTGTATTTTGGAGGTGCAACATTCCAATCATCCTCTGAAGGATAAAGTCTTCCTTTACCTTTTAGAAAGTCCTTGCTTTTGATTGACTTGATTGATGATTTAGTCTGTTGTTTTACTGCACTGGGTTTTGGCTTCAGCGGTACAGGATGAGTGGTTGAGACCATGGTCTGTCCCTTTCTGAATTTTGATTCAATGTTGATCCTGGATTCAGAATTGTGTTGACCATTGTTTCTGCTCTCATCCTGACTGTTGTAGCCAAGACCAGATCTGGATCCAAACCTTTTTGAGGGTTTGTAAACTTGTTCATTTGTTATCTTAACTGGTAGGGGGATTTTCTCAACTGATCTGTCAACAACAGATGTATGAACCTCTGTTGTTTGTTGATCATTTGAGTAGATCTCCTAACTAGTTAGTTCAGCTCTTGCTTTATCCAGTTCTTTCTTTAATCTTTTATTTTCCTTTCTTAGATCCTTGCATTCCTTTTCCAGAATTTCATGATTCATTTCAATTTCATCAAATTTAGTCATGAGATTTTGGACTAGGTCTGTTGGATCTAAAGGGAGAATAGAAGATTGGGCAGTGATAGATGCGGATGCATTTGATGAAGAGTAAGAGCTAGATGTTACCTCAGTTTCATCTGATTCTTTGGCCATTAGACATAGGCTTGTATTCTCAATGTCTGAGCTATCACCTTCATCTACATCTAGTTCTTTGGTCATGAGGCATAGACATGCTTTTTCATTGTCTGAGTTGTCTTCTTCATCACTGTTATCTGAGTTATTATCAGATGATTCTTCATTCTTTTCACTGCTAGATTCAGCCTTGAGTGCTTTCTTGCCTTTCCTCTTTTCAGATGCTTTGTATTTCCTCTTTTCATCATCTTTATCATTTTCTTCAGGACAATCAGCCTTGAAGTGACCTTTCTTGTTGCAGTTGAAACATCTGTATTCATCATCTTTCTTTTTCATGTCTTTGTTTGAGCTTGTCCTCTTGTTTGATAATGAATTTCCTTTGAATGGATTCTTTTTGCTAAGCCTGTCAAAATGTTAAACTAATAAAGCTACATGTTCTTTAAGTTCATGTGTCTCTTTGCTGATACAATCGGCAAAGTTACCTTGCTGGGGTGCAATCAGTGCAGTGGCTTTTTATGTCTCTGCCGGAGCACCATCTTCACCATTCAATTCGAATTCATGAGCTTTAAGTTGGGACATCAGTGTCAGAGTGTCAGTGCTTGCAAGGTTTGTGGTTCCTCGATTCCTGATGTTATGATCTTCCATCTTTCAGGTAAGCCTCTCAAGATCTTTAAGCATACTTCTTTCGGGGATACGTGTGTCCAAGTCATTGCGATTCATCGATGATGCTTTGGAGAATCTTTGTCCATTTGATCAATAGATTCACCGGTCTTCATTTTGAAATTTTGAAATTTCTGTTTTGCAACAGATAATTTGTTTTCTTTAACTGCTTCAGATCCTTCATTTATCAATGCTAGCTTGTCCCACATCTCCTTTGTTGTTTTGCAATCTTTGATTCTCATGAACATGTTGCTATCTAGAGTCTTCAAAATCATATCTTTTGCATCAAAGTCTAGATTTCCTCTTCTCTTGTCATCCTTGGTCCAATCTTTCTTAGGTTTGTCTATCTCTTTTCCTTGATCTGCTCCTGTGGATACCACAATCATGATCATGATTGGTCCATCATTGATTACGTCCAGCATCTCTTCATGAGTTGCTGCAAAATGAGACAGCATTCTTATTTTATATTCATCAAAATTATTAACATTGAAAACAGGTACTTTTGACATAAAGTTTGAGGAATCCATAAGCATAAGTAATAGGTTTATATGTGAATGAATAGAAAGCTCAGATTTGAAAGCTGCTTTGAAAATATGTGATCTCCTTGTTACATGAAATTAGATCTGAACCGGTTCTGATACTAGGAACACTGCTTCGATACCAATTGTTGGTCCCAGAGAAGAGTAAAACTATAGTTAGAAGGGGGGTGAATGACTATAGTGGAGTTTCAAAAACTTTTATTGTGTTTAAAAGCTTTTGGGCAGCGGATAAGTCCCTTCTTACTATGTTGTTTCAAAGTAATTTAAACAGTCACAGATATAGATTATAATCTAGGTAATTTAAATGAATGCGGTGAAGTAAATTGCGAAAGTAAATTGACACAAGGCTTATAGTGGTTCAGGGTGGTGTAATCCCTTAATCCACTCTTCTCCTGTGATGATTGGAGGAATTCACTATTTTTTTCACGGATACAATAGTATGATTGTCCTTGGCTTCCCAAGCTTCACAATCTACAAGACTATCACTCCTTGATCGCAACGACTTCGGTGATTCGATCTCGTTTCACTGCTCCTTGAGATCAAATCCTTCAGCAGCTATCACAAGCACAACTCCTTCTCAGATGACTTCTAATTCAGTTGCTTCAGTTTATTGTGAATGAGATTCACAAACTTGATTGATCAATCTCAGTGCTGGATATGAAATTGTAGTTCTGGTGTCTGAGTTGATCTCTAGATAAAACCTTGTAAGTTCAGAAAGAAGGCTTTTCAATTTGACAGCGTTTCTGCTTGATTTTCTTTTTCTTATGTCGTCTTTATCTGTCTGTCAATGCCTTCTATTTATAGCCTTGAGTATCCCTTAATTTGAAATTCCGTCCGTTGGCTACATTTATGAGGGGAATAATCTTTGATTTTATTCTTGTTTCCCCCTTAATTATATTCTCCTTGATTTCAGTGATCGGATTTTTCCTTCAAATGTATAGCAGAAAATCCGTCCTTGAGTGATCCTCTATTGATTGTGCATTAAACCCATGATCCACTGAATCTTCATCATTTTTCAATTCTGTTCTGATAAGGATTACTTCGCCGTTCTTTGAACGGTCGAGTGATCCATCTGACTTTGCCGTTTAGATCTTCCTTCACCGTTATTGCCTTCACTTTGCCGAAAGTAAGTTTACTCTGCCGATTCACTGTTTCCTTCATCACTTCTGTTTTAAAGAGAATCTTTGTACTTCACCGATCATTGATTTGGGTGAGATCAGTGTATACCATATTTGAACATTGAATTTCATCACTTGAAATATACTTAGACTTATCCAAGGTCATCACAGACTTCCTTGGTTATAAGTCATACCATTAAGTCTTCACTGGCTTCTCCGCGGGGCTTGGCTGGCCCTCACTCGCCGAATGTCTGCTTTACTTTGCCGTCCTACCAACTAGTACAATACTTGTCTGACTTAACTTATACAATGTGTCAGACTCTAAGTAAAGACTTATACAGAGAATTTCTAACTTATTTCAGGCTTGCTATAACAGCTAGTATGGACATCATCAAAACATAATAAAATGTTCCTAACATAGACCATACTCCCACTGCATTTTGGTGGATTGATATTATAATCTAGTTTGGTAGTATTAATCAGTGTAATCCCCAACAACCAATGTTGGATGTGGTCTGATTAAATCATATAGTAACTCCATGAGTATCTTTACTTCAATGTCCAAGGTTGTTATTTAAACATTCTTTCGGAAAGGGTGCGACAGTACAACCATCATTATCCGATCTTCAGAATCTTATAACCAACCTTCACTCATTGCATTAAGATATTTCATGAACAGTCACCATCTGAACGTGTATGCAAAATCTCTAGTCCTACCTTCAAGCACCAAGTGCTAAACGCCTCTATTTAAGGAAGTGGAGTAAACGTAGTTCACTCTCTATGCATAAATTCATAAGCATCTTCTAGGTAGACTTCTCGGTATTACATAATAATATAAACCATTATTTTGCAACTAATATCTTAATTGAGTTGAGCAGTGTAATGTAGCATATCAATAACTATACAAGACAATACATGGTTTATCCTTTCAGTGAAATCGTTTCACTCGGAGGTAAGCCGAGCATCAGTTCCAAATACTATGCTATAGCATATATCTGAGCATGGAAAACGCATTTCTCTGGTAATATTAGAGATTCCTCCAAAAATTTAGATAAACTAATCGGCATTTCGAGTGCCTATCAGAAAAATTCTCCACTACTCAAAGCTCCCACTAGCTCGTATCTTCATAAGACCCCAAAGGTCAATATGAACAAGCTGTGATGCTTCTTTAGCTCTATTCCCTTTTCCTAATTGAAAGGTTACTTAGTCATCTTTCCTTTGAGATACTATTCTTAGACTGGGAGATAGGAATAACCCATATCCAGTCTTCAGATCTTATCTTTAGAATATATGCACTAATTAATAGATGCTGAAGAATCGTTTATCTAAATATGAAAACCATTTGTCTTAATAGTTCATGATGTGTTACATATACCTTTTCGGCATTACTAAGTGGTTCTGACTTTATCGAACAAAAGTCCGAGTCTCAGAATCGTATACAAATGTCATATTCACTTTCTTTAAGGCAACTATATTATCGATGTGAAAGTGAATCCATTTGTTCCAATGAATCTGAAAATAGAAATTAGATTTCTGCGATATTCAAGGATTAAAATCCGAAATTTCTTTCCTTATATCACTCCCACTATCTCAGCTAAAATAACTTCCCGTTGTCTACTATTTAATCATCAATGCCTTGCTACCTTGTTCATAAAAAAGACTTTAACTTCCGAGTCAAATTACCCGGATAAGAAAGTCTTTAAGGTTTCATAGGTTACTGATCCAAAATCACTTTCCATATCCTATACTTTCTTTTATTAACATTTCGGTTTAGTCTTTAACTTATTTAGTTTAGATGACTTACCCTAGTAGACATTTACCCTACCATTCTCGGCTTTCTTTAAAGGAAATGGCCGTGAACTAGCAGTTCATTTGAGTAGACACTACTCGTGAACCGTGGGATGTCTAAGTGAGATTGATTCCGAATCATTCTCGCCATCTTTGAACAAATTTTGTTTTGTCTCTCGCTTATCACGAGTGACAGCAGTGACATACTTATCAATGTCACTTAAGTTTGTAGACTCAAGAGGAACATCCTCTTCCAAAAAATTAATTTGCATTCTCGATTTATGAGTTTAACGTTCTTGTTACTTTTCCACTTTTACGAAGTCGTTATTAGTTAGTATAATATGTTTAGCTGTTTAAATACCTTGAGATGATATGTAGTTGAGAAAATAAATTATGACAGAAATATAAATCAAATCATACACCACAATAAATAATTATTTTAGGAATTATAAACGTGATGTCATGCATGCAGTTTATCCTACCATTCCAAGGATTTAACCTCACATCGTGTTGCTGCCGCAGGGTCGGTATCAACACAATGATAGTTAAATTGAGACAATCTCTCTCAACAATCAAACCATTAAGAGTCAAACATCTTCATTCAATTGTTGATTACCTTCCTTTTTCAGCCAAGATATTTCCAAAAATATCCTTTTGAGTGTGACCTACTATTTCAGATCTCAAAATACGCCCCGAGTATGCTGCCGCAGGGTCGGTCCGTGACTCGAGGAGTACCCAAAATCCTATCCTTTCGGAGACCAAGCCTTGAATTTTGATAGGGGTTAAGGCTATCCGTAGGGGGCGTAATCAAAGCGGCTTGAGGCATCACCCTTCTCTCACGTGCTTGTGTCAACAGTAGAGACCGAGGGGTTGGTTGTCACCTTCCCCGCTCCTACTCGTTATTTTGAAAATTAGGTAGTCTCATTAGGATTTTAGAATTTTTTAACAATCCAAAAACAATAGATCATGAATATTTAATTTATTCCTCCCACTAGTTTATCAGTTCCAAATACCGTCTAACTAGTGTCACTATATTCACGATTTTCCAATTTTATGGATTTATAAATTCTTTGTGTAGTTGCTACACAATTAAAATTCTCCAAGAATTTTATAATCCTAATATATGACTTATGAATTTCCTACCAAATCGAAAAACAATCAATCATAAATTTAATGCTCCTACTAGTTTATCGGTTTCAAATACCGTCTAACTAGCGACACTATATTCATGATTTTCCAATTTTCTCGATAGAAAATCCTTGTGTAGACACTACACAAAAAAATTCACTAAAGAATTTTAAAGTCCAAATCTTGTCATGATAAAAATTTAGGATCTCAGAATTTTTTAAATAATCTTAAACATTAAATCATGAAAAGCAATCACCAACTTATCGGTTCCAAATACAATCTAGTTAGTGTCCTATCTTTTCACTATTTTCCAATTACTTGATCAAAAAAATCCTTTTACGTAGACACTGCATAATTAAAATTCTCAAAGAATTTTAGATCCAAAATCAAATTTACCCAATAAATTTTATTTTTATCATGTGAATTTTATATCCCAATAAAATTTCGTTTCCTATAATTAATTTAAGTTATTTTTAATCTAAATTAATTATCGTGTTCATACATGTCTAATTAATGTCAATATTAATTTTCTACATGTATGCATATGCTAGGAGTGGAATTCATCAATATGATGCATGCTATAGTTATATCACATAAATAATTATACAAAAAAAGCGAAAATAAACCACTGAGATCGACCGTTGGTAACCCCGTATCTAATCTATAAATTAAATAATTAAACCCTACGTTTATAAAATTTCTAATCTTTAATGAACCGACGCCGCTGCTTGGAATATAAATTTCTGGTCCAGATCTTCAATAAAAGCCCTTCTAGCTGAGTTGGGTGAATCTCCTTTTTTTCTTCATCACCACCCGAGTTCGATTCCCCTTTGTGTTTTTTTTTCTTCGGTCGTAATTAAATTTTTTTTTCGTCGTATATATATATATATATATATATATATATATATATATATATATATATATATATATATATATATATATATTTATCGTTTAAATTTTTTTTTCGAACACAAAAAAAAGGATTTCCGAACAGGAAAGAAAAAGAAGAAAAAAATACAAAAAAAAATCAAAATTTTATACGGCCAAGGGGATTCAAACTCGAGTCTGCGCACAATTGAACCTATGACTTGATCACTGTGCTGCGGCTTTTATTCTTCAAAGTCTTCGTCCGAATTAATTAAAAAGGCCTTTGGCCGAAATAAAAAAAATTTCAGAAAATTAAAATTGCAAAAATAAATTACATGATATCATATACCCAAAAACACGGGTTTATAATAGATCTAACGGTAAACAGATACAAACCCCAATCATTCTCTTCAACCAAAACATTCAATCACATAAATTAAAATAAAAGATGCAATTTTATTCTATTCCACTCCATATTAATTAATTATGCAATAAGATCGCAAAATCGCTTTAACCTGGCTCTGCTACCACATGCTGGATATACAGAAACCTGAATCTGGATCCGATTGTCACGGATTTTATCAACAGAAATAAACAAGTAATAAATTAAATCCGATATACATCAAGTGCAAGGATCGTAGTAAAGAGGTTGATACCGGGTCGATCTTACGGGGAACTGGCAATTGCTAACCCTAGTTTTTGTTTAACTAACTAACCTATGTCCCGAACACTAATCTAAACAGCGGATAAAACTAAACGAAACTGAAAACAAACTTAACTAAAACGTAAAACTGGACAGAAGATACGATCTAAAGCCAGGAAAGATACGGGTTGCGAACCAATTTAAACTAAACTAATTATGAAATAAAAATAACTAAACTAGGCAATTCAAGTTCACGGGATTAAATTCAAGTTTTAACGAACAAACGAGCGATTGATCCACCTATCCTAACAAGTATCAATTCCGATCTCGATTATATTGCGTTTTCTAACCAAGATGTGGTTTCACCTTGTCTAAAACATGAACCCTAATTTCTTAGGTAATTCACCTATTAATCTATATCTTTCGATCTAAGATTAACGATTTTACTAATCAACGGTGTAAACTTTAACCTAGCAATTTAACCTATTAACTCTCGTTATAATAGATTAAACAACTATTCCTTATCATGATGATCTAGGGTTTATAGAGAATTTCATCAACATAAAACAATCATAACATGCAAGTCTTTCGATACAATTGCAATCAAACAATATAAACAATGATAAATGAAACAACTTAAGATAAAACTCACAATATAATCGCAGAAACGGAATCAAAACGTGTTGGATGGCTTCACAATGCTCGTTTGATAAGGCTTTAGCCTCTCAACATCACTTGATCAACTCGAAAAGCTTGAGAAAAGTACATAAATTTTAAGGTGTTTATCTAGAAATTAAAAGCATAAAAACTGGATGGAAACTAAGGTAAAACGCAACTGAGCCGCCCCTAGGTTTAGGGTTTGAATCATGTGTATTGATGTGAAGAAAACACGCGGCTATATATAGAATTTTAAGGCGGTGTTTTATGTCGGCCGACCGGACGCCCGTTCTTTGGGTTGAACGCCCGTCCGGCCTTCGGTGTAAACTTCGAATCGGGCCGAGTCATGATCAGACGCCCGTCCTGCTAGCGTCCACTCCAGCGTCCAAACTCTCTGAATCAACTTTCCTCAAACGGACGCTTGTTCACTTCAGCAGACGCCCGTCCAGACGGACGGGGCTTGGACGTTCGTTCAATATGATCGAATTTTGATTTCTTGATCTTTATCTCTTTTATCTCTATCCCATTCCCTCATTATCTCTTTTATCATCAATTAGCTCGAACTTGATCACTTTTTGATCATATTTTGAGCCTCAATCATGTATCTACAACACATAAAAACATCGCAAAATGTAATATCATCCAAATAAACATAAAATCACAATTAAAACACATAAATTAACCTATTTTGCGATTAACTCATTTAAAATACCATTTGCTCAATATTTCCATTAAACACTCGTTTCTTATGCAAATTATACAAATATGAGGGAAATTATCATAAAATATGTCCTTATAAAACGTATAAAATCACCCTTAACACCGATCCATAATTGGATCGTCAGATCTGATTCACAGCACCGATCTTGCATAGCGGAAGCTACGAATAAATTCGCATGCAATTTTTCCACGATTTAATTCACATAATAAATTAATCTACAAGAAGGTTAATAGATTTACCCCAACCGGAGAGTAATAGGCAATCGACCAAAAGGAGAAGCCGTGATCTTCCGGAATGTATCTCCAAGCGACGACTGATACACGTCGATCCTCGTAGTAGAACCTCCTCGAATATGCCTTCAAGAAAAATCCTAGATTTTTCTCCTCCTAATGGCTAAAACAAGAAACTAATTTTTCTCTTCTTTTTTAATGAACGTGGCGCCAATAATGTGTGTTATTGTGTTGGTAGGAACTCTCTTTTTATAGGAAAATAACTTGTAAAGAGAGAGTTATCATTTTCACACCACAATTACCTATTCCCATAAGGGAAAGATATTTGCTAAAAGATAAGAGATAATTCCCAAAAAATCAATCTCTTATTTTTTCCGTCAATTATCCAACAAATAGATAATTAATTAATTACACATATGACATAATCTAGGAAAATTTCTTTTCCTAATTTATCACTAAATATGGCGCCATTTTGCCATTATTTTTAATAGTATGTCTTTTCTATTTTGTAAATTATTTACCAATTAAAAAATATTCGCATATTCATTAAATAGACCAACTATTTAATTTATTCTTGAGGTTCCATAAAACAAGAAAACACTCACGTGTTAGGAGCCAACCCGGGGACCATGGACCCATAACCAGTAGCTACAATAAAATGAATAAAATATTCATCGAACAGAATTTTCCTACTCAACTTATTAATTCCGGAATTATGCCATCATAAATCCGAAACTAAACTCTATCGATTATAGATATAACTTACTCTCAAAACGTCGAGTCGATAAGTGTCCATTGATATAATCATTACATACAGACTAACCCTCCAAAGACTATCCGTAATGAAGCGGGATTATTTCCGTAAACCTTCTTCAATACATTTTATCCTTATTTACCATTAACCCACTAGTGATCGATTAGTTCATAACCAATACGAACTCCCGGGATCGATCAGTTTCTAGGATCAACAAATAAGGGGATTGTCTTTCTACTTCCCGTAGGAAAGAATGGATTCCATATTTGTGAGAAACACACTTCTCACTCATTCCAGAATAGTGCCAACGTGAAAGTGATTCGGACCGCGCCTCTTAGCGATCCTTAACGAACACATGAAACCCTATCTTACAACAAGTAGGAGTCTGTAATCACTTAAGGATTAAGGTTAATCCATATATGATCATCTTGTGATTTAATAAGATTTCTCAATCACGGAATTATATGAGAAACTCAGATTAAATCGGTCCAGTCCTATATGACTCTCATCATATATAAATGCCCCACTTAGACAACCAATGTCGAAGGTCCGGATAAGACGGTCACACTATAAAGTGTTCTGGGCGCATTAATGGTGGTTTAATCAATAGACCCCATACTTTGATTAATTTCACCACGGACTAATAGTTCAAGTGTATCACTATAAACTTAATCCTCATGTGTGACACACACTAAGTTATATGGCTACATATGATACGACTTGGGGTTTTCAGTAGTGTATTAAATATAAGCACAAAGCAAATGATTAGATGAGAATAAATCTATCATTTATTAATTATAAAAATAATTACATAAATTGTCTTTCGGGCGCTACTTTCAACATAGTCTTGATACACTTTCTGGACCAGAGATAGATATGTTGATCATCATATCCAGAAGCAGGAAGTTTGATTATGCTAGATTATTTGTGCAATACATGAAGAAAGTTATTTCAGATGATAGAGATGGCACAAGGAAATCAAAGACAAAATCTTTGGGTTTAATGGTTCAGGCCCTGCTGAATCATCTGGAGATTCCTGAGGTTGCACATGTACTTATCAACAAGTCAAGCAAGCTAGAAATTCATTACAGCATTCTTGGACTAGATGATGATGAGGAGGATCAGGAAAGTACTGAAAATGATGGTGGTGATGACAACAATGATGGTGATGATCATGATGATGGTGGTGAGTAGGAACAGAGGACTAAGGCAAAACAAGATGTGCAACCTGTCGCACCAAAGAAATTAGTAGAGAAAAGAAAGGCTACTGATACAAGGAAGATTACTGAGTTGTTAAAGCCAAAAAGGACAAGGCAGCAGACAGTTGACACTACTGAGTCTACTGAGGTTTTAGTTGATGTTGATGCTGCTGAGCCTACTGAAGTTGTAAAGAAAAATACTGTTGATGTTCTTAAAGAACAAATCAAAGAGGACTCAAGGAAAAGAAAGGCTACTACCAAAGAGCAGTTAGAAAAGGAACTTTTTGATATTGAGCAACAACCTGCTAAGATGAGGAAACAGATTGCAAAGAAGAGAGTCCATGGAAAGGGAAAGGAACTAAGGGTTCTGGAGGCCCAAAAAAAAGTAGAAAAAGATGGTAGTGTTAAAACAACTGAGTTTGTTGAGCCTAATGGTGAGGGTACTTAAGTTTCTGGTAAACAACAAGCTAATGAACCACAACAGACTGCTGAATCTGAACCTGTTGTGGAAGTTAATGTACCTATTAAAGACCCTGCTGAGACAGAAATAACTCAGGGGGAAGGAAAAACTGTTGAAGACCCTGATGTAGTGCATGAGACTCAGGGGGAACCAAGTGTTGAACAGATGGAGGTAGTAGGTACAAACTTGCAACCTCAAGAATCTACTGACCTTTCTGTGTCTGCTGAGGATACATTGAGCCATCTTGTTGAGACTTTTGGAAGTCAACAAGATAAGCAACCTGATCCAAGGAAGCCAATAATTCCATTTGAAAGAAAAGAAAAGAAATCCAAAAAGACTAAGAAATATCCAAATTTTAGACTACTTGAGAAATACTTTTCTTGGAAATTTGGATTTTACAAAAAGACAGAAACCTGCAAGAGAACCTATGACTGGCTTTGAAGAATGGGCATTTGACAAGTTGAGAGTGGAGAACTTACTTTGTTTAATTGATACATCTGAGTGTTAGGTGTGATGTCCGAAAGACAATTTTGTAATTGTTTTATTTAATAAATGAAATGATGTTATTATTCATATTTATTATTCTCATATTCACCTATGTGACAATAGTATTTACACTACAGAAAACCCTAAAGTATATCGTTTATGTAATCACTTAACTCAGTGTATGGTATATACACAGGAGGATTGAGTTAGTGAAGATGTACTTAAAATACAATTAGCCCGTAGTGAAGTTAATCGAGAGTATCGGGTCTCTCCTTTAACGTGCTATTAATGCGCCCGAACACAATAGGTGTGATTGTCTTATCCGGACTTTCGGTTAAGAGAACCTAATGGGGCATTTATATATGATAGATATATCATATAGGGCTGGACCGATTTGATTAGAGTTCACGATATAATTCCGTAATCGAGAAGTCTTATCGAATCAATGGATGATCATATTTATGGAAATATCTTAATCCTGAGGTGATCACAGTCAACTGCTTGAATCAGTATGAAGTTTGACTTGACGTACGGTTAAGGATTACACTGAGTCTGTGGTCTGAATTACCCCATCTTGGCATTGTACTGGATTGAGTGAGTAGTCTGTGTTATCACAGATACGGAATCCATTCCTTCCATTTATGGAAGTAGATAGACATTCCCTTATTTGTTGATCCTAGAAACTCGATCGATCGTACGAGTTCATATTACACGATTAGCTACCGGTGAGTTGTATGAATTAATTGATCACTAGGGGGTTAATGGTAAATAAGGATAAGAGGTTCTAAAAAGGGTTAACGGTAACTTCCCGATTTAGAATGAACAGTCTATGGAGGATTAATCCATATGTAATGATTAAATCAATGGACGCTTATTATTATTCTCGTGAGGAGATAAATATAATCTTTTAATCGGAGGAGTGCAGTCACGGGATTATGGTGGCATATTCCTGTGATTGATTTATCGAATATAATTATTCTATAATTATTTATTTGATTTATCGGAGCCGCTGATTATTAGTCCATGGTCCCCGACGTGCCTCCTAATATAGCATAGCTATTCTCGGACGTCGAATCCTAATAATATTAATTTAGTTCTTGTTGGACTTTATTAAAACGATATGTGAATTAATTGTTTAGTGGACTATTAAATTAGTTGGGCTAAATAATTAAATATATGAAAAAGACATTTTTCACAAACTTGGCCCAAAATGGTGTTGGCCGAAATTAAACCCTAAGGGATTTGATATTGGCGCCTCATGTACTTAATTATTGACTAAGAAATTATTTTCTTGTGATTAATAAGACATGTGCATAAAATATTTATTGGATAAATATTTATGGTAAATAATAAAGATAAATATTATTCTAGATTTGTTCTAGAATATTATGGAATTATCTTTTATTAAAGGATTTATTTTGTTTGATAAATAAAAATCCTTGGAGGCTAAGTTTTACTGTCCTATAAAAAGAGAGTTCTCCCAAGCCTTAACACACAATAAAAATTCGACACCCACCTTTTAGTAAGGAGCAAAGAATTTTCGGCCAAGGGAGAGGAAGAAAAATCTTGGATTTTTTTTCGGGTAGCATATCGGAAGGGTTCGAGTCGAGAATTCCTTCCACCGGGAATTGCTTGGATCACACGATCGGAAGACTGTGGTGCTCTTCACACCTTCACATTCATCCTTTTGCGGTTCTTCAACTTGGATTTTGAGATCCAAGAGGTATGCTCTACATCCCCCTTGTAGAATAGATCTAGTTATTTTATTACGTGTATTATGTAGATCTAGATCCATAAAATCGCTTCCGTTGCAGATGATATTACTATCAGTGGTATCAGTCGCCATGGTGATCTATATTTATACGTATAAAATATTAGATCTAGGAGTGGTAAAACATGTAGATGCATGCTTAATTAATTTTTATGTTATGAATGTCTTGGTTGAAGAGATGGATTGGGGTTGGTACTGTTTACTCGTTAGATCTATTGTAGCTCCTTTGTTTAGTAACAATTGAGCATAGGAATTGTATTTTATTTATGTCAATTTTCGAAATTTATATGTAAAAGTAGCATCTTTTATTGTAATTTTGAATATCCGGGCTGGAAAAGATGAAGATCTTGCTGGAAAATTGAAGATCAAGGTGAAACCCAAGGTATGAACGAGGAGAAACGGATAAAATTTTATTAAAAACTGCTACAGGACTTTCTGCGACGCTGAAAAGCGTCGCTATAAGTCCTGTTTATAAAAAATTGCATGCGGCTAGGGTTCTTCATGCATGCGGCTGTATGTTTTTTTTTGGCAAACCTTTTTTTTTTTTTTTCCTACAAAACTACCGACTGAAAAAAAAAAAATTATTTGGAAAATAAAAATTTTTTTTTTTGTAACAGCCGCATGATACAAATAAAATAAAATTTTGGATTAATTATGATAATTGGATTTATTTAATTAAAAAGACCTTTTCTCCTCTCGGGTGTTCGTGGTTCGTGATCCGGCGGTTCGAGTTCAAGATTCGAAAATCAAGACTCGAAGACAACAAGATTGTAATTTATTTTTCCTAGGATAGATTAGATACGGGGGTACCAACAATCCATCTCGGTGTTTAAATTTTCCGCAATTTATTTTTTATGTGTTCGATCATAAAATATATATAAAATCGGAATTGCCATGACTTGCATCATATCATAAATCCACTCCATGCATACATGTAGAATTTTAATTTTGGTAATTAAAATAGGCATGTATACAAACTCGTGTAATTAGTTGAAATTTAATTAATACGTGGTAATTAATAAATTTAGTAACTAATTAATGATCCAATGATGGGTTATGAAATCGTTAGGTCTTTCGGTGTGTGTTCTCGGTGAACCGCCTTAAAGCCCAAACGAGATCACGTTCTTCAATTCGTAGTGTCTACGAGATTGAATGATGGTAAAAGAACAATAAATCTTGGATAAAAACGGTTCGCTTATAGGTTGGGTGGTCAACTGAGCTAGGCTCGACCGACTTAACCCTCCTAGTGTGATGTATGCACGGGGGTCCGGCAAGACTAAGCTACACCGGAGAACGGAGGGGTGATTCCTTGTTATCTCAATGAGGCCGTCTTGACCCGATTTCGTCCGACTGTCACATATGTTCCAACGAATAGGACGGGTAGGCTTGCCTACGTTACCGACACCATTCGGAATCCTTGATTTGATGAGCTTTTATGATAACATCAAAAAGACGTGGTTAGTTAACCCACAACCACTTCCAAATTATTGAGTGGGAGTGGGGAGGCGACGACCAACCCCACGGCCTCTACTATAGATACAAGTAAGTGAGAGAAGGGTGACGCCTTGAGGCGCTTTGATTTCGTCCCCAAGGATGGTGTTCACCCCTATCAACATTCATGGCTTGGTCTCCGAAAGGATAGGATTTACGGGTACTCGTCGGGTCACCGACCTATCCTAAGACGGCACACTCGGGGCGTACCTAAGAGATCCGATATAGTAGGTCACACTCATAAAGGATATTTTTTATAATATCTAGGCTAAAAAAGGAAGGTAATCAATGAATAAAGGGATGTTCGATTCTCGTGGGATGTCCGATTCTCACAAGTTATTCATTGATGAGATTGTCTCGATTTAACCGTCATCTCTTTGACCTACCCTAAGGCGGCACTGAGATGCGAGGTTAAAACCTTGGAATGGTAGAGTAGACTTATTTTTTAGTTTACAATTCCTAAAATTTAATATAGTAGTGTTAAATTTGAATTAATACATGTCATTTTATTTTCAAAGAAAATGTACGCTCAAATTTACGCTTTACTATCGAAAAATTAACGGGAAACAACTTTAAGAAATGGAAGAGTAACTTAAACGTGGTACTCACGTATGAGAATGTGCAACATGTACTTACTTCTGAATGCCCTACGCTGGCGATCCAAAAACCTGGCAAAGCTGAGATCGAACAGCGTAATCGCTGGATCGAAGCAGATAACCGGGCTCGTGGGATCATCCTGGCGGTAGTGTCGGAGGTTATTAGGACCCAGATTCAAGAGTTTTAGTCTGCAGGAGAAATCATGTGGAAACTTACTACGATGTTTGGATCACCTAGCAACCAAGCAAGACACGATGCCATCAGGTTGGCCGTTAACACGAAATTGAAGAAAGGTCAACCAGTGAATGGTCATGTTCTGAATATGATCAGTTACTTCAATGACGCCGGTATTCATGGATCAAAGTTCGATGAAGCAACTCAAGTATCGATGATTTTGGAATCATTGACTCCTGAGTTTATCCCGTTCAAAACTCAGTATATGATGGGCAAATATGAGTTGACCATGACACGATGCTGAATGAACTGACTATCTACGAGGGCCTGCTATCGAAAGATAAGGTCCAAGTAGGGGATAAGAAAGCTGAAGCCAATATGGCCGAAGCCAGGTCATCAAACAAGCCTAAGGCCAAACCAAAGAAGAAGGGTAATGTTGCACCCGTGCCCAAGCCAATGAAGAAAAAGACTGCCAAGAAAGTTGACGAGGCCAAGCCAAAGGGCAAATGCTTTTACTGTAAGGAGGTAGGACATTGACGACGCCATTGTCCCGAATATCTTCGTGATGTGAAAGATGGCAAAGTCAAGGCTGTCGCTGGGAAAGATAAGAAAGGTAATTTGGAATTACTATTCTTGGAATCTTTTAACGTAGCTAAAGATGTGTCCACTTGGATACTTGATACTGGAGCTACTAACCATGTATGTTCTTCATTGCAGATTCTTAGTTCGTATGAGGAGCTGGAAGAGGGTTCTCAAGTGATGCGAGTAGGCACTGGGGCGCTCATTTCGGCTAAAGCAGTGGGAGCTGTGGATTTGCATTTTAATAATAGAATTTTACATTTAGAAAATGTTTATTTTATTCCGAATTTCAGGAGAAATTTGATTTCTTATTCTGCCTTAGTTGAACAATCATTTTCTGTTTCAAGTTTGAATGGTGAATTTGTTATTTCAAAGAATGGCTTTGAATTGCGTTCAACTATAAATGAAAACAGTTTATATTTTGTAAGACCACATAAAGCTCCCCTACTTAATACCGAAATGTTTAAAACTTTTCATCAAAGATCTCGCTAAAAGGCGAAAAGTTTCTCAAGTAAAAGAAGATAAAACATACTTGTGGCATCTAAGGCTTGGCCATATTTCCTTGGAAAGACTCAAAAGACTTGAAAAGGTTAATGCCTTAGGTGAGTCATCTGTTGACACACTGCATGTCTACGAGTGTTGCCTGGAGGGAAAAATGACTAAGCGTCCCTTCTCATCAAAGGGTAATAGAGCCACAGGAACTCTAGAGTTAGTGCATTCAGACCTTTGTGGTCCGATGAACGTACAAGCTAGAGGCGGATACGAGTACTTTGTGACTTTCATTGATGATTACTCGAGATTCGGTTATGTTTATCTGTCGCATAGAAAGTCCGAGGCTTTTGGAAAGTTCAAGGAGTTCCAAGCAGAAGCCGAAAGGCAACTAGGCAAGTCATTGAAATGCCTTCGCTCGGATCGCGGAGGTGAGTATTTAGATACTGAGTTCATTGACTACTTGGCTGAAAAAGGAATTTGTTTCCAACGTTCAGCGCCTAGGACACCTCAGCAAAACGGAGTTGCTGAGAGGAGAAACATGACATTCATTAACATGGTTAGATCAATGATGAGCTACGCCTCACTACCTATATCCTTTTGGGGTTATGCTTTAGAAGCAGCGGTCTACATTTTGAATGCACTACCGTCAAAGTCTGTCGAAAAGACACCCATTGAGATGTGGTCAGGACAACGCGAAAGCCTTCGTCACTTCCGCATATGGTGTTGTCCTGCACATGTGTTGATGGACAAGACTACCAAGCTACAATCACGTACGAAAGTATGTTTGTTTGTAGGCTATGCAAAAGGTACACGTGGTGGTCTATTTTACGATCCGGAAGATAACAAAGTGCTAGTCTCGACTAACGCTACGTTCTTGGAGGAAAGTTATATGAAAGACCACAGACCTCGAAGTACAATTGTACTAGAGGAATTACTCTCCGATGACATCGGGCCTATTGTGGCCGCCGATGTTCCCGTAAACAACACTAATAATACAACAAGTCACTTCCGACATTCTGTTCCACCCGGACGTACCGCGAGAGTGGTTCGGCCACCGGCTCGGTACGGCATGGATTTAGAGGCAAACGTAGTCGCTTCGATGGGGTGGAAGATGATCCTCCGACCTATAAGAAGGCCTTACTTGGATCACGATAAGGATAAATGGATTGACGCAATGAATCAAGAGATGGAGTCTATGTACTCTAACTCGGTCTGGAAACTTGTAGAACTTCCTCAGGGTGAAAGGCCCATAGGATGTAAATGGCTCTACAAGCAAAAGAGAGGAGTAGATGGGAAGGTTGAAACCTTCAAAGCACGGCTGGTAGCCAAAGGTTACACACAGCGATAGGGTATAGACTACGAGGAAACCTTCTCACCTGTGGCCATGATGAAAACCATTCGCATCCTCCTTTCGATTGCTGCATGTCTGGATTATGAAATCTGGCAAATGGATGTTAAGACAGCGTTTCTAAACGGCTTTCTTGACGAGGAAATCTATATGCAGCAACCAGAGGGATTCATTGAAGAAGGTCGAGAGCACATGGTGTGCAAGTTGCTCAGATCCATTTATGGGTTGAAGCAAGCATCTCGTTCCTGGTATCATAGATTCGATCACACGATCAAGTCTTATGATTTCGAACAACACTTTGCTGAATCTTGTGTGTACAAGAAGGTTATCAAAGATAGTGTTGTATTTCTAGTGTTGTACGTTGATGACATACTCCTAATTGGCAACGATAAGGGGAAGATGTCCGACATGAAAAGTTGGTTGACCACGCAATTCCAAATGAAAGATTTGGGAGAAGCGAGTTATGTTCTAGGGATCCAAATTATAAGGGATCGTAAGAACAGGATGTTAGCTCTGTCCCAAGCAACTTATATAGATAAGGTGCTTGGCACGCTTCGGTATGGAGAACGCAAAGAAGGGTTTTCTACCAACCCGTCACGGCGTTTACCTCTCTAAGTCTCGGGGGCCTCAAACCCCCGAAGAGGGCCGAAGCTATGGGAAGAGTGCCATATGCCTCGGCTGTTGGTAGTCTTATGTATGCTATGAGGTGTACGAGACCTGACATTTGTTACGGCGTTGGATTAGTTAGCCGTTTTCGGTCAAATCCGGGGCAACCGCACCGGACGACGAAAAGAATCTCATCAAATATTTGAAGAGAACCGAAATTATATGCTCGTCTATTCGAGTGGGAGTTTGGAGCTAGCGGGGTACACCGATTCTGACTTTCAGTCAGACAGAGATGATTCTAAATCTACCTCTGGTTCAGTGTTTACGCTTGGTGGCGGTGCAGTAGAATGGAGAAGCCAAAAGCAATCCAGCACAGCCGATTCAACAATGGAAGCTGAATTCATAGCGGCCTCGGAGGCAGCTAAAGAAGCAGTTTGGTTAAGAAAGTTCATCAGCGGATTAGGCGTTGTCCCGAATGCTAAGGATCCTATTACTCTCTATTGTGATAACAATGGGGCCATTGCCAACTCTAGAGAACCTCGAAAGCACAGTAAGTCAAAGCATATAGAGAGAAAATACTGGGTGATCAACGATTTTGTCGATAGAGGGGACATTTCCGTCAAGAAAATCGCCTCCGCCGATAATCCTGCTAATCCATTCACCAAGACGCTGTCGATTGAAGCTTTTAATCGACACTTGGAGGCTATAGGTATTAGAGACATGTCTCATTTTCTTTAGAGCAAGTGGGAGTGATAGTTTGCTGTATTTTAAATAATAGGGTGTGCTCTAAAACAATTAATCACATGCTTTCGTGCAAGTGGGAGATTGTTAGGTGTGATGCCCGAAAGACAATTTTGTAATTGTTTTATATAATAAATGAAATGATGTTATTATTCATATTTATTATTCTCATATTCACCGATGTGACAATAGTATTTACACTACAGAAAACCCTAAAGTATATCATTTATGTAATCACTTAACTCAGTGTATGGTATATACACAGGAGGATTGAGTTAGTGAAGATGTACTTAAAATACAATTAGCCCGTAGTGAAGTTAATCGAGAGTATCGGGTCTCTCCTTTAACGTGCTATTAATGCGCCCGAACACAATAGGTGTGATTGTCTTATCCGGACTTTCGGTTAAGAGAACCTAATGGGGCATTTATATATGATAGATATATCATATAGGGCCGGACCGATTTGATTAGAGTTCACGATATAATTCCGTAATTGAGAAGTCTTATCGAATCAATGGATGATCATATTTATGGATATATCTTAATCCCGAGGTGATCACGATCAACCGCTTGAATCGGTATGAAGTTTGACTTGACGGTTAAGGATTACACCGAGTCCGTGGTCCGAATTACCCCATCTTGGCATTGTACTTGGATTGAGTGAGTAGTCCGTGTTATCACGGATACGGAATCCATTCCTTCCATTTATGGAAGTAGATAGACGAGTTCCCTTATTTGTTGATCCTAGAAACCGATTGATCGTACGAGTTCATATTACACGATTAGCTACCGGTGAGTTGTATGAATTAATTGATCACTAGGGGTTAATGGTAAATAAGGATAAGAGGTTCTAAAAAGAGTTAACGGTAACTTCCCGATTTAGAATGAACGATCTATGGAGGATTAATCCATATGTAATGATTATATCAATGGACGCTTATTATTATTATTCTCGTGAGGAGATAAATATAATCTTTTAATCGGAGGAGTGCGATCACGGGATTATGGTGGCATATTCCCGTGATTGATTTATCGAATATAATTATTCTATAATTATTTATTTGATTTATCGGAGCCGCTGATTATTAGTCCATGGTCCCCGACGTGCCTCCTAATATAGCATAGCTATTCTCGGACGTCGAATCCTAATAATATTAATTTAGTTCTTGTTGGACTTTATTAAAACGATATGTGAATTAATTGTTTAGTGGACTATTAAATTAGTTGGGCTAAATAATTAAATATGTGAAAAAGATATTTTTCACAAACTTGGCCAAAAATGGTGTTGGCCGAAATTAAACCCTAAGGGATTTGATATTGGCGCCTCATGTACTTAATTATTGACTAAGAAATTATTTTGTTGTGATTAATAAGACATGTGCATAAAATATTTATTGGATAAATATTTATGGTAAATAATAAAGATAAATATTATTCTAGATTTGTTCTAGAATATTATGGAATTATCTTTTATTAAAGGATTTATTTTGTTTGATAAATAAAAATCCTTGGAGGCTAAGTTTTACTCTCCTATATAAAGAGAGTTCTCCCAAGCCTTAACACACAATAAAAATTCGACACCCACCTTTTAGTAAGGAGCAAAGAATTTTCGGCCAAGGGAGAGGAAGAAAAATCTTGGATTTTTTTCGGGTAGCATATCGGAAGGGTTCGAGTCGAGAATTCCTTCCACCGGGAATTGCTTGGATCACACGATCGGAAGACTGTGGTGCTCTTCACACCTTCACATTCATCCTTTTGCGGTTCTTCAACTTGGATTTTGAGATCTAAGAGGTATGCTCTACATCCCCCTTGTAGAATAGATCTAGTTATTTTATTACGTGTATTATGTAGATCTAGATCCATAAAATCGCTTCCGTTGCGGATGATATTACTAACACTGAGTTAGGAGTAAGGCCGTTGGATATTATTGAAGAAGAAAGGAAGCATTATGTTCAGAGATCCCAAGTTTACACCTGACAGTGATGATTCATCATCTTTATCTGATTCAGATGATGATCATCTCATGCATCTAGGAGAATCCAATGGAGTGGCTAAGGAAAGATCTACTAAGGATGCAGGACAGGGATCTACTGAATTAACAGCAGAACAGTCTGCTGGTGGTGACAAGTCTGCTGAGGGTCAGTAGACTGACAACTTAGATCAAGAAATTGATGTTGCTTTTAATGAAGATCTAAAAGCTCAAATCAATGCAGCAACAACTCTTGAAGATACTAGATTGGTCAATATGTCTAATACAGTAATGATTGAACAAGCTGAAGTCAACTCTAAAGGTTCAAATCTATATCAGGACAGTATTGACACTGAACAAACCTTAGCATAGGCTGCTGAAGTGCTAAGAGAGATAGCTGAAGTTCATGGTTTCTTAGAGGAAAATATGGCTATTTTTCCTCAGATCATAGTTCAAGAAGTGGAGGTTCAGTCTGCTGAGTTACAGACAGCAACAGAACACAAGTTGGAATAGGAGGTCCTAATCACTGAGGATCAAACGGTGTTGGGACAAAGGTTGGACTTATTGATGTGATTGGAGGAATCCCATGTGCTTAGTTTGGAGGCTACTACAGAAAGGGATGCTGATGGAAGTGTAGGATGTAATATCGTCGGATGGATCATAGATCCATCCGATTACGCAGCGGAAAGTACAAGATCTAGATCTAGTCAACCAAAATACATAAATACAATAGATCTAAACCTACGAGGGGGTTAGATTGCTTACCAGTTTATGGTGAATAAACTCCAAGAACAATCTTCAATCCAAGATCCAAGCTAGATGAGAAGCCACAGTCTTCCAACGTGTGTCTCCAAGCAACACCAGGTGGAGGGTGTTTCAAGCCGCCGGACCTCCTCGATATGCTACCGGAATAATCCCGAGGATTATCCCAACTCAAAACCCTAGTATTATAGCCAAAAATTCTAGGCTATAATACTCCCAATAATTCGGAAAAAATGTCATGTGATTTGGCTTAGGAACAATCTCTTTATATAGGAGAGAAATCCTAGTCTCCAAGGCATTATTTATTTAATACAAAATCAATTAAAATAATCCTTTTCCTAAAAAGATAAATCCAGAATGTACCTAAATTAATAAGGATATATAAAAGATTTTCTTTTCCTTAAATTATTTAACAAATAAATAATTTAATCACATGTCTTATTATTTATCAAGAAAACTAATTTCCCAACAAATAACATTGATAAAATGCGGCCACCCTAATTAAATATTAGGTCACACGCATTTCACACTAAATTGGGCCGAGTCCACGAAAAAATTTCTTTTTCCATGTATTTAATTATCTAGTCCAACTAAACAATTAATCCACATATCAATTAAATAGTCCAATCCAACTATTTAATTATAATTGAGATGAAGCGACGAGAAAACGTATATGCTATATTAGGAGCCACGTCCGGACCATGGACCCATATTCAGTAGCTACAATAAATTAAATAATATTATCCGTCAGACCGAACAATAATATTAAATATATTAATTCCAGGATTACACCACCATAAACCCGAAACTGAACTCTTCCGAATATAGATAACTTACACTCAACTATGAGTCGAAAGTGTCCACTGATGTAACCATTACATACGGATAAATCCTCCATAGATTGTTCGTTACGATTCGGGATATTTTCGTGAACACTACTCGAAACATCTTATCCTTATTTACCATTAACCCCTTAGTGATCAATTAGTTCATAACTAATATAATATGTACTGGCGCCATCGATCAGTTTCTAGGATTAACAAATAAGGGAACTGTCTGTCTACTTCCTGAGGGAATGAATCGATTCCATATCTCTGATAGCACAGACTACTCACTCATCCCAGAATAGAGCCAACGAGAAGTGTTGGACCACATACTGCGAAGTGATCCTTACTAACACATCAAACTCTACCCTAGTCGAAGCAGTTGTCTGTGATCACCTAAGGATTGAAATTAATCCATATATGATCATCTTGTGATTCGGTAAGACTTCTCGATCACGGAATTATATCGAGAACTCAAATCAAATCGGTCCAGCCCTATATGATTATCATCATTTATAAATGCCCCACTAGGTACCCTATTACCGACAGTCCTGATAAGACTGTCACACCTAAAGTGTTCTGGGTGCATTATTAGCAAATTAATCTTGAGACTCGTACTCATATTAATAAACGCTACGGACTAAGTTAATTTTAAGTACATCTCACTAACTCAATCCTCTTGTGTATAGCCATAAACTGAGTTATGTGATTACATAAACGAGGTACTTAGGGTTTTCAGTAGTGTCTTAATTATAAGCATACATGCATATAATAAGATGAATTATTAATTATGTCCTAAAACAATTAGGTAATTGTCTTTCGGGCACTACACCTAACAGGAAGCTGCTGAAGAACCTGATGAAGAACAGCTTGTTGATTTTGATTTTAGTGATGAAGAGTTTCAGTTGTCAGAAGAAGAAGTACAGGAAGAGCCCCAACAAGCACAAGACCCTACACTTGAGGAGATACCTATTTTGGAGGTAGTACAAGAACCTCAACCTTTACAAAAACCTGCACATGAGGTGCCAGTTGAAAATGTTGTTGAAGAAGGACCTGAACCCGATGAATATGATAGGACAAGAGCAATTGTTGTGAGGTAACCTAGGGCTGAAGATAATGTTGAACAGCCTGCTGGAGGTTTTCCTGGAGGTATGGCTGGAATGAATGCAATTCCAATGCATATCTTGGTTGAGTTGAGAGCTGTAAGGGATGATATAACTCAACTAAGGACTCAACTAAACAGAAGTGAGAGGAGATTTGAAAACTTAGTGAATTTTGTGGAAAACGGAGGGAGAAATTTTGAGACAACAGCATCAAACATCACTCATCTTCAATTTTCAACTAATGACCTGCTGAGAGAAGTTTTGTGTGTTACGAATGATGTTATAAATAGAGATAAGATTGTAGTAGAACAGATTGATTCATTCCATAAGAAAGTTGACAAGCTTCCAGAGGCACCTAAGCCTACTGAGGCACCTCACCCTGCTGTCATTGACCCTAAACTGACTAAAATGATCAATCTGCTGGAACAGACAATAGAAGGCCGAATTACTATAGTTGATACAAGGATTGAGATAATGGAAGGGCAACTGAGTAACTTGATAAATACACAGGAGAGTTATTTTGGTCTAGTGAATCACTTTATTTATGATGTCAATAAGGGGGAAGAAGGACTTACAGTAGAAGCAAAAGAAGCACACAGAATCTTTAACAAGAAGAGATGGGAAGCAGATATTAATGAATTTAGGAAGCCTGCACCTGGCAGGGTACAGCTTAATGATGATCTGCTGAAAGAGTTTAAAATTGTTTATAGAGCAAGAAGGAAACCCTATCAGAACATGACCTTTATGGAAGGACTGGATTTCTTCTTTGGACACAAATTAAGGGAGGCAAGGATCAAATCAATGAAAATGACTAGAAAAACTCCAACACCTGGTAGAGGAGGTCATGCTGGAAGATCTGGTGGTAGAATACATACATCTGCTGTGGAAAAAGAAAAGCTGTGTGTGGATGAATTCAAGACATGTTATTTGGGAGGAGGTTTTAATTGGCAAGGTGTCCGGTTAAACTTACCTGAAGCCTAGAAGTGGTGGAAGATAGTGCATACTGTTAGGTGTGATGCCCGAAAGACAATTTTGTAATTGTTTTATTTAATAAATGAAATGATATTATTATTCATATTTATTATTCTCATATTCACCGATGTGACAATAGTATTTACACTACAGAAAACCCTAAAGTATAACGTTTATGTAATCACTTAACTCAGTGTATGGGATATACACGGGAGGATTGAGTTAGTGAAGATGTACTTAAAATACAATTAGCCTATAGTGAAGTTAATCGAGAGTATCGGGTCTCTCCTTTAACGTGCTATTAATGCGCCCAGAACACAATAGGTGTGATTGTCTTATCCGGACTTTCGGTTAAGATAACCTAGTGGTGCATTTATATATGATAGATATATCATATAGGGCTGGACCAATTTGATTAGAGTTCACGATATAATTCCATAATCGAGAATTCTTATCGAATCAATCGATGATTATATTTATGGATATATCTTAATCCTGAGGTGATCACAGTCAACTGCTTGAATCAGTATGAGGTTTGACTTGACGGTTAAGGATTACACTGAGTCTGTGATCTGAATTACCCCATCTTGGGATTGTACTGGATTGAGTGAGTAGTTTGTGTTATCACAGATACGGAATCCATTCCTTCCATTTATGGAAGTAGATAGCAGCTTCCCTTATTTGTTGATCCTAAAAACGATCGATCGTACGAGTTCATATTACACTGATTAGCTACCAGTGAGTTGTATGAATTAATTGATCGCTAGGGGGTTAATGGTAAATAAGGATAAGAGGTTCTGAAAAGGGTTAACGGTAACTTCCCGATTTAGAATTAACAGTTTATGGAGGATTAATCTATATGTAATAATTATATCAATGGACGCTTATTATCATTCTCGTGAGGAGATAAATATAATCTCATAATCGGAGGAGTGCAGTCACGGGATTATGGTGGCATATTCCTGTGATTGATTTATCGAATATAATTATTCTTTTCGTAAGATAATTATTTATTTGATTTATCGGAGCCGCTGATTATTAGTCCATGGTCCCCGACGTGCCTCCAATATAGCATAAATATTCTCGGACGTCGAATCCTAATAATATTAATTTAGTTCTTATTAGAATTTAATTAAAACGATATGTGAATTAATTGTTTAGTGAACTATTAAATTAGTTGGGCTAAATAATTAAATATGTGAAAAAAGACATTTTTCATAATCTTGGCCCAATTTGTGTATCATAGTCGAAAATCATTGTGACTAGGTCACAAGATGAATTTCGGCCACAAGGCTTATTTTAGGAAACAAGAAATTGTTTTCTTGGAATTAATAAGACATGTGCACAAAATATTTATTGGATAAATATTTATGGAAAGAAATAAAGATAAATATTATTCTAGATTTGTTCTAGAATATTATGGGATTATCTTTTATTTATTAGATTTATTTATTTGCAAAATAAAAATCCTTGGAGGTCAAGGATTACTCTCCTATATAAAGAGAGTTCTCCCAAGCCTAATACACGAGATAATTTTCGACTTCTACCTCTTAGAGAGGAGAAGGAAATTTCTACCAAGGGGTTGAGGGAAGATCTTGGAGATTTTTCCGGGTAGCATATCGGAAGGATTCGAGACGAGAATTTCCTTCCACCGGGAGTTGCTTGGATCACACGTACGGAAGATCGTGGTGCTCTTCACACCTTCGCTTGTTCTTTCTATTGCTGTTCTTCAACTTGGATTTTGAGATCCAAAAGGTATGTTCTACAACCCCCTTGTAGAGTAGATCTAGTTATTTTATTACGTGTAATTTATAGATCTAGATCCTTAAATCGCTTCCGTTGCGGATGGTATTACTAACACATACTTGGATTGATTTCACTTTAATTGAAAATCAGTGGATGGTGGAAATGCAAAAAGAGATAAGAGAATATCAACAGAAAAGAGAGCAAGAAGAAGAAGAAAGAGCAAGAAGAAGATAGACACTAGATCAGCATACTTACTTACTTTATTATCACTTTGTTGATCTTAGTTGTAATAAATTTTGAACATAAATGATAAATCAATGAAATTTATTCTGTTTTTGTGTTTTATCTTTTTGCTTTGCTGTAAGGAGGGTATTGGCATCATCACTAAAAATAGGATATTGTTAGACATATTTTAGTTTTAATAATGATTGCTAGACTAGCTGTTATAGAGCAAAGGCAAAAAGATGTCTAGATTGAATGTATATGTTTTACTCGAGTTTGATCTTTGTATAGGTTTGATCAAACAAGCACTGTAAAGAGGTCAGCTGACTTGTCAGCAGACCTATCTAGGTCAATAGAGTGTCTAGGATAGTAGAGTCTAGAAACCTGCTGATAGTTGAAGGCTATGGGATCAAACTTAGTAATTAAAGTCAAGGATATGGGATCAGAATTTAGGGAAGTCTCTGATGACCTAAACTGATCACATGTACCTTGTGTTGAAGGTCTAAGTTCCATTAAAGTTAAGTGGTGATTAGAACTTGGTTATGTTTAAAATGGTGTATTCTAACTTCATAATCAAAAGCTAGATGAGAAGCAGTCAGCTGAAGTGTCTATTAAAAAACATCAGAATAAAAGTCAGCTGACATACAAGGACATCAGCAGACCTACACAACAGATGTCTGCTGAATGTTTTAATTCGAATTAATCCAAGTTTTTCTGTAAGACAAATGGGTAAGGATGATTTACAAGCCTTGTATTAATCAATCAATCAATGGTCAAGATGAAAGGGACATTGTAAGGAATTCTAGGCCATATCAAATGGTAATAAACAATTGGTTGACAGTCTGGACTGTCAGAAGGTACATCAGAGGTATTTTCAGGAATATTCAGTAAAATCCTGCAACGGTTATCATTTAAATTCAAATTCAAATCATAGGATCTACACCTATAAATAGAGGACTCCTGATTTATATTGCAAGACCAAGAATTTACAATAAGCAATCAAGTTTTGAGCAAGAATTTTAGCAAGAGCAATCTGACCCTGCTGAGCTAAATTGAACAATCAATTTACTGATCAAGTTTTCCTTCAAGTGTTTTCCTACAAATCAAGACTTATCTAGTGCACACACTTGAAGAACTCAGACTGCTAATTCATTCATCATGATCAGAAGTCTACTGAAAGCAGAATCACTTTCTTGATTCAACCCTTATTTTTCAAGAAGTTCACTGAAGACAGAGAAGCACTTTTGGGTGTCAAGAACTCTTGTTTGTGTGGTGGAGCTGGTAAAGAGGCAATCCTACCCTTCAAGGACCAGTGGAAGACTTAGGAGCAGCAATCTTACATGTTTCTAGTTTTCAGTTTGTGAAGCCATAGTCATTGGTCAAGGACAAACAGTTTAGGGATTTTTGTAACAGCTACAACAAGAGTCTCTAGTGAATTTCCTCCAACATCACAGGAGAAGAGTGGGCTGACAGGATTACACCACCTAGAACCACTATAAATCTTGCCTACTTTATTTTACTGCACTTACTTTCTGCAATTACTTTATATGCATGCTTATCACATCAAACGTACTGAACTAGCTACTGAATCACACCACTTGCACTACTGAGTATCTAATACTTGGTATCATATTTAAACAACAAGAAACAAGGCTTAATTTATTATATTCCACTACAACAAACTCTAGAACCTCAATAGTCAGCAGACTACTGACCTTGCTGAGTTTGTCAACCCTAAAAAGTTTTAAGTGTTAAGTTTATTCACCCCCCCCCCCCCCGAAGGATGTAGGAGCTCAGATCTAAACAAATTAGATCTATGCACAGCGGATGGATCATGATTTATATATTACAATACATAAATAAAGGATTTAACAACTACAAGGGGTTAAGAAAATCATACCAATAGAAAGAAGAGAAGCCAAGATCTTAGGATGAGAAGCCTTGATCTTCCAATGTGTTCTCCAAACAGTGGTTGGTGGACACCCTTCTTGATATGAGAACCTCCTTGATATGCAACACCAAGAAAAACTTGTTGTTATTCTTCTTCTAAAAACCCAAGACCAGAAAAACATTTTTCTCTCTCTTTATTTGGTGGTGAGGTCGAAATTTGCCATGCCATTTACACTTGGAATAACTCTCCTTTTATAGGAGAGTAAATCCTTGGTCTCCAAGTTTTAATTAATTAAATAAAATAAAATGATATTTTCCTTAATGACTAATTGTGACATGTATTGACCAATAGGAAATCAAATAACAAGTCATCCAACCAATCATATAACAAGAATATCTTTTATTTTCCATAACACAAGAAAATTAATTCTTGTGCTAAAAAGACCATAAATGGCGCCACATCTAGGGTTAGAAGCCCACATAAAATGTCTTTTATGTGTATTATAATATTTAAATTTCCAACTAAATAATATCCATGCATATCAATTAATTGGCCCAACCAATTAATTATTTCTGAGGCCCAAATAAACAAGAATATTAGCCCGAGTTATAGAAGCGACATTGTGGACCATGGACCTATAACCAGTAGCTCCAATAATTAAATATTCTTCGAATAGAATAAGTACATTAATCATTAATTCCGGGATTACGCCACCATAAACCCGAAACTGAACTCTACCGATTATAGATGTATATTTATACTCAACCTATAGAGTAAACACTACAAGAAATCTGCGTTTTTATGGCGTGCATTGCGTGCCATAATTTAGGTTTTATGGCGCGCATGTGTAAGCCATAAAATCCCACGTCGTAAAACTTAAAAAAAACACGACATGCAAACTCGCGTTGTAAATCTTCTTTTGTACGCCATTAGTTGGCCGGTGAAATAACCGTACTGAATTATGGCGTGCATTTGCACGCCTTAATAGGAACATCAGTTTATGGCATGCGGTTTACGCCATAAAATGCTTCCCGCCAAATGAATCATGACGTGCTTTTGCACGCCTTAAAGTATTTTGCTTCCCGCCAAATGAATCATGGCATGCATTTGCAGGCCATAAAAAGATTCTAATGAATGCCATTAAATCCCTCTTGCTAACTTTATTTCTTATTTATGGCATGCAATGCATGCCATAAACTCATTCCCACCAATAGAAATACAATGTCACATCATGCTTTGCATGCCTTATAAAATATGTGTTATATAAAATGATTATTATTATCCTAAATTAGTTGTAATCAAAACACCAACTTCACAATAATATAATTTTAAATGCACATCATAAATCAATAACAACATCCATTATAACAATTCAAATCGACCACAAATACTACCTAAAAACAGCAAATTTAGTACAATAGGTGAAACATTTAACTTCTTTACAATCTATTGCATATAGCTGACCTGACCTTGTCGTGTTGCAAAAATTTAAAAGACTTGAGAAGCTCCGAAAGATCAATTTAAAAGACTTGAGAAGCTCCGAAAGATCTTTCTGAAACTTGAACATGTTCTGAGGCTGCAAAGATCTTTCTAAAAGACTTGAGAAGCTCCGAAAACCTGTAAGTTAGTGGTCTTAATGCTCTCTGTTATGCACTTATCCAAACTAGTTGTTTTGTCACGGTACTAAGAAATTGAGAGTATTTTGCTATGACAAATTTGGGAAAAAAACAACCATATGTTAGAACTCTGTTCACTTGTATATTGAATGTTAAGAACAGAAGGGAAAAAAAAACATTAGTTTTGGAATCAAGATGAACTTTAAGAACTAGAATTTTATTCAATTAACTTTCAGCTCAACATTTACAATCAAGTATCTTTCTTATTTATACAGAAACAAGCAGTTGTTCTTCATCTACAACTAAAACCCTCACTATAACATTTTTTTTGAATAAGACTAACTAACCTCAGGTACAAGTCTCGATGAATACCAAGAGCTGTCTTACCAATAAAACACTCTTTATAATGAGTCATTAATGATAATGGATTTCACCAAATACACAGCAAATTACATAAGTCTAGGTCATGAATATACACCCTATTCTATGATTGTTAACAACAAATTTGGTATAGTAGTGACACCAAATATACAGCAAATCAGTTTCAAGAACTTTGATACAAAAAAGAGATTTATAACACAACTACATAAGTCTAGGTCATGAATTTACCTCAAAGAAGTTTGATTCAACTTGAGGTCCAAGCCGCTATGCTTCATTTTGCTTTGGTTAAAGTGCTGAATTCTTCGGTCGGTCGAGACAATGCAATGTCCTCAATGACTTCTCGTACCCATACCTTCCAGCAAAGATGATTATAGCTGTGCTTTGTAGTTGAACTTCAAGTTCTGTCTGATCTGAAATATAGATGTGCAAAGAGATGTTCATGTTGGTAAATTCCTAAAGTCAAGAAAATGTTCAAAGTTACTATTCAACAAGGCATACTACTTTCAAAATTAATTGGGTAAATTCCTAATAAATGAGGTTGAATCGTTTCTTCTGAAAACAGTTTTTCTGAACACAGATAAGTGCTATGTTCCTGAGTTGCTGCTATGCATCAGAGCTTTTACTATTCATAACAAGACAGAGTGATTCAACAGAACCAAGGATAACTATTTATCCCCCACAATGGGCCTCCTACACCAAGAAAATTGAAGAGAAACAACACAAATGTCTACTTTAGGTACCTGCTTAACAATTTGCTTTCTTACATGCTTATGATAATCAGGATTTCAAAACAAAGAAACAAAGTATCAACAAAAAAACTGTCTCTAAAACCATTTCCTGAAAGGGAAAAGCTTAAATGGTTCATGATCATTGGAAACTAATCCACATCATTATAAGCAAAATAGAAGAAACATGAATGAATATTTTAGGCTTTTTCTTGTGGCCATCTTTATTCAAATGAAATACGTTAGAATACTCTTTATCTTCATGTTTAATTTAGATATGACATATGTTCATCCTATGCTTAACTTAATGAGACATTGATTCTCTACCTTGTGAAGTAGTTCTAGTTTTCTTCTAACTTGATGATGAACAATGTTATGTTGCTTCCTTGACATAAGAACTTGTTAGATGTTTACAAGGCTGTTTTATCATGTTTAAACATGTGGATTGAGAATGACACTTAAACATGTTGTAGATGCTAAAGATCTAACACCTCTACTCAAAAAACAACTGTTGATGCTGCTGTTGTACCTTTTCCTTACTCTTGTTGACATTGATCCTATGTTCAACATGAGCATCTCTTTCTTTGCAAGGTTTGTGACTTCACCTTGTGTCCTTACACCGATACGCTTATCTAGCAGGAAATATTCCACCTGCACATCAAGAAATTTTCTGGATCAAACAACTTTAGAAATTTCTATAAAAGAAATCCGAATGCTCCTCGGCGAATTTCGCAGCAGCAGCTGCATAATCTCTTGTAGCAAGATTACCTGCTGAACTCATTTCTGGAAGCAGTAGAAGACCTCGACCACACAGGAAACCCTATAAAAGAACATGAATAAGCAACAAGAACTTACAAAGATTTAAACATCACATGCTGAAAGAGAATACAAACCTTTAATTTCAATCCATCAACAATTCTGAGGCCTGAAATTACATGAGCATTAAAAATGTCTGTGCAATCCAATATCCGGAAAATTCCCCTGCAAAGAAATTGTTTAAAGATTTTTTTACCTTGCATTAGATAGCAACTGGCCAAAAGAACAAAGAGAGAATGTTTATGGTCTCACCCTTCATATTGCATTGTCACGGTATTGCCAATGTCAGTAATCTTTCGATCCTCAAAAATTAAGAAATTATCTTTGTCTGCAATCTTTGGCATTATAAAACAAGTAATATTGGCATTTTGAAATAAAAAATGAAGGAAATAAAATACTAGTGTAATAAGCAGATATAACGAAAAGTAAAAAAGATTGAGCTCAAATCACTATCGAAGCATAACGAGAATTTACTGCTTGAAGTTTGGAACCGAAATCAGGGGTGAAGTCAGGCAAGATATCAACATGGGTTTTCAATATACAAATTTCAGGTCCATCCTGCAAAACGTTAAAATAAAAAACAATCAGAACTCGTGTCATTTCGTATTAGTCCTTTTGTTTATAACTGAACTTTTAAAAGCTGTCGTTCAAATAAAACGAAGACAAGAAACGTAATATAGACACTATTATGGTTAAAACCAGGAGGGAAAAAACAACGAAAACATTGAAGATAAGAAGCATAAACATGGAATTGACAGAATCATTGAGGAATACCGCACATGTATAACGAGAAATGTTAGGCACTCTATTGTGATTATTCTTCTCATATGATTGAAAGGTTACTAGTATTTGACAAAAGAGATGCAAGCTTATGTTACCATACGAGCTTCAAGCAAAGAAACTTTAACTAGGCACATAGACCTTTTTTACCTTCTCTGAAATGTCTAGAAACTCAGCATCAAAGCACAAGTTAGTCTCTTTTTTAACCATTAACTCAAATAACTTCTTCTCGGTAACGTTCTTCGCCAATTTTGCTCTCTCCCCATACGGAACCTGAAGCTGGACCTTAATATCTTTCACAGCGGAAGGGACTGCAACCTTCTGATTCTCTTCCAAGAACTGCCATACCATCTTCTCCGTCTCTTTTGAAATTCTTCCATTTTCATTCAAGATCCTGACCATTTCGGTCAACTTCACCATTGCATGTAAGGTGACTCCATTTTCTGCTAAATTCTCCCTTCCTCGATCCCTTCAAACATTAGGATAAATGTAGGTTTATTAGCACCGCAACAAAGAAAATAAAAAACAATAAGAATGCAAAATAGATGAGAAAACTAAAAAGTGCGGTCAGTAAGAGAATGACAAACGAAGAACTGACCTTCTCCGGTGGCGAGTTGGTGTACCTAAACATAAAATCCGTTCAATTGACAGCGGTTGCAGATTAGATGAAAATTTAAGATCATTAAACAGCGAAATTCTATCCGTGTTTGAAGACATTCTTCACAGAGGACCAAAATTTGGGAATTATCGCTGTTTCGCTTCATTTTTCATTTCGATCTGCTCTGCTTCCTTTTAATTTTTATTGTTAACAACATAAAATTGAAAGAGAACACAGAAGGAGAAGTAAGAGATATAGTCGGAAATATAGCGACGCGAGAGGAAAAAGTTTAATAAATTTCTAAACATACCTCTCCGGACTCCTGAGTCCCGACACGAAGAGCTTTCACCATTTCTATTTCTCTTCGCCTCTTCTTTTTCCTCAAAATTTCTCTTTCTCTGCCGGTGTTTTGGACAGAATGAAATCCGGCAGCCTCACTTTCTGCATCGATTCCTCACTTAATCAGCTTCAAGCACCCATTGAGTCGAGGGCCTGAGTGCAGTAATCTAAGTCGACAGAGGAGTTGATACGTTAAATGAACCTAGAGCACCATGAGATTCAGAAAATCGAAGCCAGAGCACGATGAGATTGAGAAGACGAGAAAAATTACGATTCAGTAGGAGTGAGGAAGTTGTCGCCGTGGAGATTAGGTTTTTTAGGATTTTGGATTTTTTATTTTTAGGTGGGAACGGATGAAATTTCAGCAGAATAGGCCGTGAAAATTTAGCGGGAATTGAAAATTTTATGGCGTGCAATAAATGCGTGTCCTTAAATTAACTAAATACATGGTGTGAATTTTTTCTACGCCCTTAAATTATAACATTCTAATAAAATTACGGCGCGCAAGCTAATGTATGCCGTAATTTGATAAAAATATGGCGTGCAAAAATGAACGCCATAAATTGCGCGCTCTAAAATTGCTGTTTTCTTGTAGTGAAATAAGCGTCCACTGATATAATCATTACATAAGGACTAACCCTCCATAGACTGTCCATTCTGAGTGGGAAGTCTCCGCGAACCCGACTCAGAATATCTTATCCCTATTTACCATTAACCCCCAGTGATCAATTAGTTAACATATCTGACTAGTAGCTAATTAGTCTAAATATGAACTCGGCCGATCGATCACTTTCTTAGGGCTAACAAATAAGGGGTCTCTCTACTTCCCGCGGGAAGGAATGGATTCCATGACTGTGAAAATCAGAACTACTCACTCATCGGGAGATAGTGCCAATGAGAAGTGACTTGGAACACATATTTAAGTGAACCGTAACTAACACATCAAACACTACCCCGAGACAAGCGGCACCCTGTGATCACCTCAGGATTAAGGTTGATCCATATATGATCATCTAATGATTTAATAAGATTCCTCGATTACGGAATTATAAACGAGAACTTTATATTAAATCGGTCCAGTCCTATATGAATGCCATCATATATAAATGCCCCACGTAGGTACCTACTACCGACAACCGGATAAGACTATCACACCCTAAGGTGTTCGGGCGCATTATTGGTGTTTTAATCAAGAGACCACTAAACTCGATTAAGTTCACCACGGACTAACAGTTTAAGTATATCACCACTAACTCAATCCTTACGTGCATGGCATACACTGAGTTAAGCGGTTACATACTGATATTCTTAGGGTTTGCCGCAGTGTATTACTTACAAGCACAAAGCCAGTAATAAGGTGAGATAAATTCTGTTATCAAAACAATTACACAAATTGTCTTTCGGGCATTACACCTAACAATCTCCCACTTGCACGAAATGACAAACAACGATTATTTTTAGAGCACACCCTTTCTCATCTTATTCACAACACTCTTCCACTTGCTCTAAAAACAGATGAGACATATCCCTCAATGCCGTACCTTCCAAGCACTCGACTTGGTACACTGATTAGTGAGGTTGTCGACTCGAGATGATCTTTAGGATTGAAACGTTGCCGGTCCTTCCAATCAGGCGGTACTCTCTCTCAATATGCTTTTGACTTCTTATGACGGAAAAGATCCTTCTAAGCTATCTCTTCACTGTTTTCACGATGAAGTGATATCGGCTTATCAGACCTGGAATTACTCCCAGACCAAATAGGAAATTCTAAGCACTACTGAGCCCGAGATCAACTTAATGATCATCCTTAATCTAACTACAAGTCAGAATCAGTGTAGTCAACCATATTCAAGTTTGCACCTGAATATACAAGCATATGATTCCTCGTTCTCTAAAGATACTTGAGGACGTACTAAACCGCTACTTATTGCTCAAATCCAAGATTCGATTGCAATTGACTCGTGTTAAGCTGACTTGCCCTTATCCCAGAGAGACTCTATCCCATTTTCTCTTTATCCAAAGATTTGGAGAATCATTCCTGAGAGGTAGGGTAAGACTACTCTCGATGAATGTTGCATACGTATATGCAAGATCATCTTAACCAATAAGACGGATGGGATAGTCAATGACTCACTCTTGTGAATTTGACCGAATCAAATTCTTAGAAAATAGTCCAATCCTCTCATCCAGAGAATCTTGGCATGTCAGTTTCTGACTTCAGATAACACACTCATGATGTTTCCAACAGTTTCAGTGTTACTTTTCATGAACACTAATACTACTATTTTACCAATACTGATACCAGTGTACAAAAGACTTATCAATATTCTGGTCAAGTCCACATATTTTAAAACATGCGACTTTTAATGACCGAGAGATTCTCTTATATCCATAAAAGGACATAAGTCCCGGCAGTCAACCTGCCATTTGTTCTAACCAAGACCCTTATGTTCCGAAAGAATCCAGACTCCTTTTTACGGCAAGAAAGTCTCAGGGAATCACCCCTATTTTCCGCTTTCTAACGAAATCTAGCAAGACTGAGTGGTGAGAGAGTTCAAGGTCTGGTTAACTCTCTATGTTTTAGGGAATCACCCCTAGACCACTCAGCTTTGTGCTGAAAGTGAAACTTTCCTATTCATTCGACTCTTTTCGGCGTAGATCCAATTACTCCCACTGGGCCTGAGACACTCAGGTGGTTCTACAAGAGGCTGAACAGAACTGGAGTACCAAAACTCCATTCACAGGGTTAAGGCTTTCAAACCAACCTCTATGATCAGAATCTTATACAGCCCACCAAGGGCCATAGGTTATCAATCACCCCAACAGATTGTAAAGTCCATAAAACCACAATGGGTCAACGGTTAAACCATACTCCCACTGCGTTTTAGGTGGATTGACATTCTGATCTAGTAGTATTTATCAGTCTAGTCACCAACATCCGATGTTGGACGTGGCCTGACTAAATCAGATAGTAACTTCCTAGAGTAACCGTACTCCAAGGTCTAAGGTTGTTATCTATGTATTCTTTCAGAAAGGGTGTGACAGTCCAACCGTCACTTTCTGATCTCAAGAATCTTATAACCAACCTTCACTTGTCACATTAAGATATTTCACGAATAGTTATATTCTGTGCGTGTGTGCAAAATCTCCAGTCCTACCTTCAAACACTAAGTGCTAAATGCCTACATTTACGGAAGTGGTGTGAACCGAATTCACTCTTTATCCATAAATTCATGAGCATCTTCTAGGTAGACTTCTCAGTTTACATAATAATGTTAACCGTTATTTTGCAAAAATATCTTAATCGAGTTAAGCAGTGTATTGTAGCACATCAATAACTATATAGGGCAAGTCTTTGGTTTCTTCCACAGTGAGAAACATTCCACTAGGAGGCAGGCCAAGCATCAGTCCCAAGACTATGTCATAGCCAATTTCTGAGAATGGAATACTCTATTCTCTGCTAAAATCAGAGACTCCTCCTCGTATTCTTTAGATAAACTAAATCGTGTTTCGAGTAGTTATCAGACAAAATGTCACCACTCAAAAAACTCCTATTATCTTGTATCTCTCACTAGACCCCGAAGGTCAATATGAACAAGCTACATTATTTCTTCAAATCTATTACCCTTTCCCAATTGAAAGGAAGCTTAGTCATTATTCCTTTAAGACAGTGTTCCGAGACTGGGAGATAGGAATCACCCTTAGCCAGTCATTAGGTCTTATCTCTAGGATATATGCACTAATTAATAAATTTTGAAGAATCGTTTATCTTAATACGGAAACCGTTTGTCTATAATAGTTTTAGACGTGTTATATATATTTTTTTAGCATTTCTTAGTGGTTTTGACTTTATCAAACAAAAGTCCGAGTCTCGGATTCGTACAAATGTCATATTAACTTTCTATTTGGCAATAGTAGTATCGAGATGAAAGTGAATCCATTTGTTTCAACGAATCTGTAAACATAAAAAATAAATTTTTCTGTGATATTCAAGGATAGAATCCGAAATTCATTTCCTTATACCACTCCCACTATTTTAGCTGAAATTACTGCCCGTTGTTACTCTATTAACCGTTAATGCAAAGCTTCCTTGTTCTTCCAAAGAACTTAGCTCCCGAGTCGAGTTACTCGGTTAAGAAAGTCGCTAAGGATTCATTGGTTAGTGATCCGAAATCACTTTCCTTATCCTATATACTTTCTTTAATTAATACTTCGGTTTAGCCTCAAACTTAGTTTAGATGATTAACACTTGTGGACATTCTTTCCCATTCTTGACTATCCTTAAAAGGAAATAGTCTTGAACTAGCAGTTCGTTTGAGTAGACACTACTCGTGAACTGTGGGATGTCATATGAAAGCGTTATCCAGTGGGACTAATTTTCTAATAAATAAAAAAACATAAGATAAAAGCTCCTACTAGTTTATCGGTTCCAAATACCGTCTAACTAGTGACACTTTAATATATGATTCTCCAATTTTTCTATTAGAAAATTTCTCGTGTAGTCACTACACTATTAAAAATTCACTAAAAGAATTTTACCGTCCCAATCATCTTTCAAACTAACTATGGTTGTCTCTCGTTCAACACGAGTGACAGTAGTGACATACTTATTTACGTCACTTAAGTCTTGAAGGCTCAAGAGAAATATATGTTCCGAAAGATTAATCGCATGTAAGATTAATGAGTACAATGTTCTAGTTACTTACCAATTTTTAACGAAGTCGTTACTAGTCAATTTAATACATACACTAGCAGTCTAGTACCCTAGAGAGATATATAAATAGTTGTGAATAAAATTGACAGAAAATAAATCCAAATCATACACTACTAATAAATTTTAGGAACTATAAACTAAGTACTTATAGTCTATCCTACCGTTCCAAGGACTTAATCTCTTGCCTCAGTGCCGCCTTAGGGTAGGTCAAAGAGCTTTCGATTAATATTGAAGATCAAATTGAGAATCAAACATCTCATTTGTGATCGTCAATCACCTTTCCTTTTTCAGCCAAGGTATTACCAAAATACCCTTTATGAGTGTGACCTACTGTTTCTGATTTTTAGGTAGACCCCGAGTGTGCCATGTTAAGGGTGAATTTATACGATTTATAACGTTATAGTCTATGGTATTTTCCCCCGTATTTGTATGAATTTGCATAAGAAACGATTGTTTAATGGAAATATTGAGCAAATGATATTTTAAATGAGTTAATCGCAAAATAGGTTGATTTTGGTGCTTTAATTGTGATTTTATGATTATTTGAGCATTATTACATTTTGCGATGTTTTTATGTGTTATAGATACATGTTTGAGGCTCAAAAGAAGATCAAAAGTTGATTAAGTTCGAGCTAATTGATGATAAAAGAGATAAAGATCAAAAAAATCAGAATTCGATTATATCAAACTGGCGTCCAGGTTCCGTCCAGTGGACGGGCGTCTGATGAAGTGAACGAGCGTCCAGGGATGGGAAGTTGATTCAGGAAGTTTGGACGCAGGAGTGGACGCTGGATGAACGAGCGTCTGATCATGACTCGGCCCGATTCAAAGTTTATTTGAAGAGTGGACGGGCGTTCAAGGATCTAGACGGGCGTCCGGTAGCCGACTTTGCTGAACCGACTTAGAACTCTATATATAAGCGGTTGTTTCTCAACCCTAAAGATACCATATACTCATTATTCAAAACCCTAAACCTAGGGGCGGCTTTAGGCTGCGTTTTTCTCCTTTTTATTCCAGTTTTTATGCACTTTAGATTTAGGTTAAATTAGTTACCTTTTTATGCACTGTTTCTGCAAATTTGAGTTGCTGAGGATGTTCAGAAGCTAAAAGCTTCATCAAACGAGTATTGTGAAGCCATCCAACAATTGTTGATTTCGTTTTCATCGATTATACTGTGAGTTTTTATTAAAGGTTGTTTCCTTATTCATGTTTAATATGTTTCATTGCTTTTACATCGGAAGATATGCATGTGTTGATTGTTTATTGTTGATGGAAATCTTAATAAACCTTAGATCACCATGAATAAGAATAGTAATTTGAATCTATCATAACGGAAGTTAATAGGTTTAATTGCTAGATTATAAACGTAAAGTTTGCACCTTTGGTTAGAAAACGCGTTAATCTTGCATTGGAAGATAATAGATTAATAGATGAACTTTCTATGGAATTAGGGTTCATATTTAGATAAGGTGAATCACAACCTAGATAAAAACCAAAATATAATCGAGATAGGAAATCAATGCTTGTTGGATAGGTGGATCAATCCTCGTTTGTTCGTTATACACTTGATTTAAATCCTTAAAACTTGAATTTGTTTAGTTAGTTTACTTTTATTTGCATCTTAGATTAGTTTAGTTAAAGGTTCGCAACCCATATTCTTCCTAGCTTTGGACTATATCCTCTGTCTAGTCTTATTTTCTGTTTTGTTTTGTTTCATTCGCTGTTTAGATTAGCTTCGTGACATAGTTTAGGTTAGACAAAAATTAGAATCACAATTGTTCAGTTCCCCGTAAGATCGACCCGGCATTAACCACTATTACTACGATCCTTATACTTGAGGTTAACCGGATTATTACTTGTATGTTTTGTGTTAATAAAATCCGTGGACAATTTTTTGGCGCCGTTGCCGGGGAGCCGAACGGTTGTCTAGTTTTTGTTTTTCGTTTTTCTGTTTGTTTTTGTTTTTCCTGTTTTTATTTCGTTTTAAATTCCTGTTTTTAGTTGATGAACGTTTAGGTAATTAGTTAATTAGGGTTTTAGCTTAGGGTTTAAGGTTCTCTTGTGATTAGTTCTCTGCTCTTCTCTTCTGTCTTTCTGTCTTACCTTCCCTTCTTTTCTGCAATTTTTCTGATTCTGTTCTGATTTTCCCGCTACCAAACGGGCATCTGGGAAATTGGACGCCCGTCCGCTGGAAAATTATCAATTCTGTTCTGTTTTTATTCACTTAGACGAGCGTCCATAAAATTTGGACGCCCGTTCAAGTATTCTTCCTTTCAGACGAGCGTTTGGACCACTAAACGCCCGTCCAGTCCAAATTCCACCCGGACGCCCGTCCAAACCCTTGGATGTCCGTCTGGTCCCTTTTTCTTCAATAATTTTGTTTCCTTTTCTTCTTTCCTTTTCTTTTCTTTAGGTTTTTAATTTTTAGTTTAGGCTTTTAATTTCTTAGTTTTTAGGCTTCGTTTCACTTGTTTTTGGTCCGGTTTATGCAAACTCGGAGTCAAAAGGGACCGTTATTATACACCCCTGACCCCGAGCGAACCGTAGTCCGGCCAAACAGGCGGATTTTCCGTTCTGCGGTTCTGGCAGACAGAGCCGAGCAAGATCTTGAAGTGTTGGACTTATTTCTTAGTTTTGATGATGAGTGCCATACTAGCTGTTATAGTGCAAAGGCAAAAAGATGTCTAGATAAAATGTATAGGTTTATTAGAGTTTGATTCATAAATAGGTTTAATCAAACAAGCATCGTAAAGGATGCCGATTGATATCGCGACCGGTCTAGGTCGATAGGGTAGATAGGTCGAGGGCGGTCCGGAACCCGCCGAAGACCGAAGACGAAGGCTAAGGGATCAAACTTAGTAATTAAAGTCAAGGATATGGAATCGGATTTTAGGCAAGTCCGTGATGACCTAAACCGATTACATATGCCTTGTGTAGAAGGTCTAAGTTCCACAAGTTGGATGATGTTTGGAACTTGGTTATATTTAAAATGATGTAATCTAACTTCACAAATAAAAGTTAGATAAAAGTAATCACCGCATTATATTTTACGGACAAAATAATGATGTTCGACGATCGATTGGTATTACGACGGATCGATGAACCCGCCGATATATACCTCGATTAACTCAAGATTATTGGAAGATTACATGGATAAGAACGACCAACTACCTCGACTTATCAAGAAAATCAAAGGCCGAGATTAAAAAGACGTTGGGATGATCCTTATTTTTATCCATTGGATACAAGTCAAAGGGGTGGACGATCGCACCGTGTCAAAAAGTAATCCCGACGGTGTCGATCCCCATGAATAGTGACGAATGCGGTGCGGATGGGACAAATACAAGGAACGGTCACATTTGAATTTTAAATTCAAGTCACATGCACTCTTACCTATAAATAGAGGACTTTCAACTCAGAAACAAGGGGATGAATTTTGGGAAAAATTTTAAGTAACAATACTGAGCTGAAAAACACCCTGCTGAACTTACTGAGCTTAAGGCTGCTGATCTAGTTATCTTCTTCAAGTGCATTCTATGTTCAAGCTGCATCAAGCATACACACTTGAAGACTGCAAGCTGCTGATTACATCATCCTAATCAAGCTGCTGCAACTGAATCATTTATTTGATTCATTCTTTATCTTATAAAGAATCTGTTGAAGACAGTGAAGCATCTGTTGGGTGTGAAAGACTGTTGGTTTGTGGTGGAGCTGGTGAAGAGGCAATCCTACCTTTCAAGGACCAGTGGAAGACTCAGGAGCAGCAATCCTACCGTTCCCGCATTTCGGTTGTGAAGCCATAGTTATTGGTGAAGGACAAGCAACCTAGGATTCTTTGTAACGAGATAACTCAAAGATCACTAGTGAATTTCCTCCAACATCACGGGAGAAGAGTGGACCGACATGATTACATCACCTGGAACCACTATAAAATCTCTCTCGCTTACTTACGCATTTACTTTCGCACTTAGTCATTATTCATATCAACTGCTTGAATCTAGCAAATGAAATCACACACATACACTACCGAGTATCTAATACTTAGTAACATATTTAACAACAAGTAACAAGGCTTAATTTTGATATTATTCCGCCGCACAAATTTAGCAAATCGAACCGTCGGTAGACTACGTCTATCTATCGCGGCTACGAGGTCTCGACAGACTCGAAGTATCGGCGAGTGCTTTGAAGTTGCGAGAATTTGTTAACTCCAAAGTTTTAAGTGTTAAGTTTATTCACCCCCTCTAAACTTAACTAAAGCCTTTTCAAGGGACCAACAATTGGTATCGGAGCGATTAGCTTCGTTCGAAGGAATCCTACTTGTTGTACTTGTGAAAATTCTTTAAAACTTTCTTTCAAATTACGATTTTCAAGACTTGCATCATGGACAACACACAGTATGCTAGAACTATGTTGATGTGTTCTCTTGACAGATTTGATGAGTATAAACGTCGAATGCAGGCATATCTTGCTGCTACTCATGATGAGATGATGGATGTACTAACTGAAGGACCACTGGAGATTACAAAGGCAGTAACAGTGGGTGACAGAACTGAGTACATTCCTAAACCAAAGAGAGAATGGAATGCAGAAGACAAAAAAAGAGCAAACCTCAACAACATTGCTATTGATATCATCTACAGAACCTTGGATAGCAATATGTACATGAAGGTCAAAGATTGCAAGACTGCAAAGGAACTTTGGGATAAGATTCACTTAATCTGTGAAGGCACTGATGCAATAAAGAAGAACAAAATCAGTGTGGCCAAAAAAGGTTTCAAAAGTTCAAGATGCTACCTAATGAAACCATTGAGCAAATGGAATCAAGATTCAATGCTATACTGGATGAACTTACCCTACTGAGTGTAAGTTATTCAAAAGAGGAAGTAAACACCAAAATCTTGGAAGCTTTACCGAAGGTGACGTAAGTTATTCAAGAGATGTTTGGAAAATGAAGGTGACGCAATTGAAGAAATGAGAAAGTTGCATGAAGAAGATACCTTCAAATTGTTCTCGATCTTAAGGCCTATGAATTTAGCAAGAAGCCGGTGCTCGAAATCGAAAAGGAAGAGCCAAAGACCACTTTGCATTGGTCGCTTCACATCATGAAGAAACATCGGAGGACAGGATGATATGCTAGATGAAATGCAAGAGCAAATTGCCCTACGAGCAAGAAAATCGAATGATGAAGACCGGAAAGGCCCCTACAAGAAATTTCACAAAGAGGCCTACCGAAAGAAGGAAAGAAGAACCAAAGAAAGATAATGACTATCTATGCTTTCATTGCAAGAAACCAGGACACTTCGGACTGATTGTCCCGAGTTGAAACAAGGCAAGGAACCCGATTATCTTTGCTTCAACCGTAAGAAGCCCGGACATTTTAGACACGATTGTCCGGACCTACGAAGACCAAGAGTCAACAAAGAAGACATGGCAAGAAGGCTATGGTTGCGAAGATGAATCGGGATATGAAGTGGAATCGAAAAAGGAAATGAATCGGATGACACAAGACTGCGGTTGCCGATATGGAGGATTATGCTTTGATGGCCAATATGGATGAAACGAGGAGGTATACAACACCGTATCTATAAACACTCCCGCCGGAAGTGATTGTGAATCAACCCGTGGTTCAAATCCTAGAAATTCGACAACAATGAGACTTTGGATGCCATCCTTAATCAACGAGGATAATACAATCTGGTTATGAGGTTGTGAAGGCCGAAAAAAGAGGCTCTTGAGTTAGAAGTTGGAAGATTGAAAGCCGAATTAAGGGTTTTCAATGGTAAGGAAAAAGAAGTTGGACGAGAATCGCATAAGTCCGTCGAACATCCAAAGCGACCTCGAATCTGCCGAACCATCTTGTTCCAATACCGCATACAAATCGGGAAAGGCTTATGGAGATAGAACTGGGCTTGGATTTGGAACTCGGCAATCTAACAAGAGTGGATCCAAGAAGGTTACCGAACCTAGAACCGCATTTGGTCCTAAGTTTGTGCCCGCACTAGATCCATCTCCCAGTAAGGCTGCTGAAGCAGTAAAACCCAATGAGAATGCCTCAAGGAAGCAAAATCAGAAGTCTCAGAAGTCAACAGCTCCTAGTAAAATGAATAAATCTAAAAATAGGACGATGTGCCTTCTAAGCTCGCCGATAGCGGACACTGCTACTAAGTCTATTTGGACCACGAAGGGAAAGAAACGAAATATTCCAAGGATAAGAATCCTAAATCCAAAAATGTTGATCATTCAAGGGATACTTATCTCGGGGGAAAGGTAGACTGTTCCCTGCCGATAATGATTGGAATATTCCCGTATCTAATGCTAGAAACAAGATAAGTATAACCATACTACTAGGGTAAGACCTAGACAATGGAATCGAGAGGACTTACACAAGACCTCGGCGGACTCCATATTACAGGGTCGTTCCTAACGACAAGACACCTATGGTTATGCAAATGTTTCTAACAACAAGAATCATTTCAAACAAAGATTATGTACCAAAAGGCCGTAAAACATATGTGGTTCCTACACAACCTACTTTGTTAGAACCTATGGATGTGTGGAATACATGTATGAACCAAAGTATGAACCAAAGTATGACACATTTAGGAGAAGACCTTATGGAAACATACCAAGGGTCATGCTTGCCACCCTCGACCACTATGGACCCAAACAGGGTTTGGGTACCTAAAATGCACTAACTTTGTTTTGTAGGGTGTCCGGTACTTTGACAAGTGGATGTTCCGGACACATGACAAAGAATAAGCACCGTCTAACAAACTTTGTGGCAAAAGATGGTCCAAGGGTGAATTTTGGCAACAAAAATACACCTGGATATACAAGAGGATATGGCACACTTATCGAAAATGGACTTACAATCAAGAATGTGGCATATGTGGAGGGACCGGACTACAACTTGCCGAGCACTTTGGACAATTCGTGATATGGGATACAAGGTCACTTTTGACAAAAACAATTGTATTGTCATTAGTGAGAGAGGTGATCAAGTTGTACTTGCTTTGGTAGAAGGCAACAGAACATGTATGTTGTGGATTGGTCTACTCAGTTCCGAAAACTCGCTGATTGTGCATACCAAATCGAACTCAATTGGTTATGGCACAAGAAGTTAAATCACTTGAATTTTGATGATATTAATCGGTTGGTGAAAAAGAAGTTAGTGATTGGTTTACCCGAGATCACATTCAAGAAGGATGCTATATGTGATGCATGTCAGCAAGGTAAACGGATAAAGTCAAGTTTCAAGTCAAAGACTAAACAATCAACTAACAGAGTGTTGGAGCTTATGCATATGGATCTTTTTGGACCAATAACTCCAACAAGTGTAACAGAAAGAAATACACCTTAGTAGTTGTGGATGATTTTTCTAGATACACCTGGGTGATATTTATGAACAAGAAAAGTGAGACACTCCAAAGCATGCCTAATCTTTTGAAGAGATTACAAAATGAGAAAAGTTTAACGATCATAAAGATAAGATCGATCGTGTACTTGAATTTCTCAACAAAGTTATAAGAGAATATTGTGAACGTAATGGTGTACTACATCAACTTGCTGTCGTTTGGTACACCTCAAAAATGGGGTTCTTTGAAAGAAGAAACAGGACATTAAAGGAAGCAGGAAGAACAATGATTTGTGAAGCATTGCTACCTGAAAGATATTGGGCTGAAGCAGTAAATACAGCATGCTATACACAAAACAGAACTTCAGTAAACAAGAAGCTGCTGAAGACACCCTATGAGGTCTGGAATGGAAGGATACCCAACATATCCTATTTCCATCCATTTGGAAGTAAATGTTTTATTCTAAATCACAAAGTTCATTTGAAAACATTCCAACCTAAATCAGATGAAGGCATATTCTTGGGATATTCTTCAGTCAGCAGAGCATTCAGGGTACTGAACAAGAGGTCACTAAAACATGAAGAAACAATCCATGTTGTGTTTGATGAACCTAAGTTTACTGGAATGGAAGATGAAGATCATGAACCTGCTAGGAATCAACAAGTCACTGATCCAGATTGTGTTGAAGTTTTGGAAAGATTCAATGACTTAAAAGTTTCGATACGCCCTCGCCGAACACCCCGTACAATGTTACCGATGCAACAACCGAAGCAGCTTCAAGGTTCTCGACCCCCCTGTAGAAGAAACTACGAAGAGACCCTACCGAAGATGATGTTCCCGAAAATCAAAATAACCAAAATCCTCAATGGTTAAGGAATCACCCCGCCGAACAAGTTATTGGCAATATACGGCAAGGTGTGAGGACTAGAAGACAACCGGAAGCTATGTTTACCTGTTTTCTATCTCAAATGGAACCTAAAGTTGTTGAAGAAGCAATTTCGGATCCAGTTGGATAATTGCTATGCAAGAAGAATTAAATGAATTTGAAAGAAATCAAGTTTGGACACTAGTTGAAAGGCCAAGTCATGCAAATATCATTGGTACTAAGTGGGTATACGAAATAAACTTGATGAATCGTGCACCATTGTGAGAAATAAGGCCGGACTAGTTGCAAAAGGCTATTCTCAAGGAGAAGAATAGATTTTGATGAAACTTATGCACCCGTTGCAAGATTGGAAGCTATCGATTATTCCTAGCACATGCCGCATATAAGAACTTCAAAGTATATCAAATGGATGTCAAGAGTGCATTTTTGAATGGGATCCTAGAGGAGGAAGTGTATGTTCAGCAACCTCCTGGATTTGAAGTTAAAGATCAAGAAGATAAAGTGTATAGACTCAACAAAGCACTTTATGGATTGAAACAAGCACCAAGAGCATGGTATGAGACTCTATCTCAATTCTTGGTAGACAATGGTTTCACAAAAGGCACCATTGACAAGACTCTTTTCGAATCGGTGAAGGGGACAAAGACACCTGCTTGGTACAAATTTATGTGGATGATATAATATTTGGTTCTGAGAATGATTTACTTTGTGAAAAATTTGCAAATCTAATGAAGAGCAAATTCCAAATGAGTATGATGGGAGAAATGAATTACTTTTTGGGATTGCAAGTCAAACAAGTGAATGATGGAATCTTCATTCATCAAACCAAGTATATCAAGGAGTTGTTTGAAGAAGTTTGGTATGGAAAATAGCACTAAGAATTCAACCCCTATGAGTACAAACATCGATTAGATGAAGATAAAGAAGGCAAAGATGTTGATCGGACCTTATACGAAGGATGATAGGCGATCTGTCATACCTCACCGCCACCGACCGATATATCCTTTGCCGTAGGTGTTTGTGCAAGATTTCAATCTAAACCTAAAGAAAGTCATTTAGGTGCGGTTAAGAGAATTCTCAAGTATCTTAAAGAGACTTTGGGAGTAGGGATATGGTATTCCAAGGAAGGAAGCTTCAAAGTAATATCCTACTCGGATTCGATTATCTTGGATGCAAGATTGATAGAAAAAGCACCTCGGGAACCCGTCGGTTAATGGGAAATAGACCGGTCTCCTGGTTTAGCAAGAAACGAATTCTATTTCAACTTCCACTGCCGAAGCCGAATACATTGTTCTTTGGAAGTCTCTTGTGCACAAGTACTATGGCTAAGACAACAATTAAGGGATTATGGAATTGAAGAAAGGGAAATTCCAATCATGTGTGACAACACAAGTGCAATTGCAATCACGAAAAATCTGTTTTGCACTCAAGAACCAAGCACATTGATGTGAGACATCATTTTATAAGAGATCATGTTGAAAAGAAAGATGTGGTGGTTCTATACATTCCTACGAAGATCAACTTGCCGATATTTTCACTAAACCTCTTGACGAGTGAAAGATTTGCTAAACTAAGGACCGAACTTGGAATCATAAAGATTGACTCGATATTCGAGTGTACTTTGGAATTCACCAAGGGGATTAGTCTTTGCTATGTTGGGTGAGCTCACTTAGCAGATTAGTCATTGGTATCAACAATTCCATGTACTTATGTTTGGACAATTGAGCAAATGAGGTTGCCAAGGGGATTGGTCTTTGTCATTTTGGGTGAGCTCACTTGACGGATCGAGTCATTGGTATTAAACCTCATCTTGTATTATCAATTGAACAAAACAAGAAGAAAACAAGGTTCGCAGAGTACTTTTGTCGCCAGGTGCCGAAGTCTACTTATCGGCACCGCCGAGCCAACCTCGCCGAGGATTACCCCGCCGGAGGGAACGTTACTCGGTCAAAATAATTAAAGTCAAAAAGCATATTGGCGGGATATTTATTTTATCCATTATTACCACAAATAAACCATCCAACGGTTACAAACGTTATGGAGGAGTAATGGGCCACGTGTCAAGACAAAGCATTTAATCAAATTTAATCGTGGTTACCTCAATGTACGTCTTTGTGACGCCTTCAACTACCCACTGTCTATAAAATCGATCGTTATACGACGCTTTCTCCACTTGCAATTTCTCGCTTTATCTCTCGCAAAATCTACATCGTGTGAACACGAGATTTGAGAGCAATCTTTCTTCATCTTTTTCTTATTTCAATGGCGGAAAGGATTGAGGTTCAAATCGAATCAAGCCAAAGTGTAAGAGGCTATGTTGTTGATGCAAACGAACGGAACTGGCCATTAATATAGGTCGAAGAATAAGAAGGGTTGCGGGCCCGGAGAACAAACTCAACATCGATTAGAAACAATATCATACACCAATGTTATTGATTTCGGAAGAATATTGTTATAGAAGAAGGAATCGAAGCATTCAAAACCATCGTGAATGGTGAGGAGCTTGTAATCTCCTCCAATCTGCCGAGAGAAGTGTTTGGTTTTGAAGAAGTTGTTGATGGTTCATCAATCCTGAAGCTATGGGATTGGACAAGATGGCTTTTGTAGATCGATCAAGACAAATGCAACTATCAAATCGCACCAGGCATCAATTGCAAAAACATTGGTAATGAATACGATCTGTGAGCAAGCTCATTGCAAAGTACATACTTGGGCTAGTTGGCGGTATGGATACTCTATCGGGACCCAAGATAGAGCGATGATTATCATTTGCGAAGCATGAAATTTGATTGGGGTGGTTATTTCATTCATTATATGAAGAAAGTAGCCAAGGAGGACAAATTAAAGAAAAGAAAATCAAAGGCCTTACCCCTAGGTTTGATGGTTCGCACCCCGCCGAATCATCCGGAGGTTCTTGATCTTGAACCGCTTGACATAAATCGGTCCGTATACAAGAAGGAGATTGATCATGCGATTCCCGGACTAGATGATGATGAAGAGGTTGCTTTGAGAGCATGCTTGGTGATAATGATGATGGAGATGACGGTGATGCTTGGTGGTGAGCGAGTGTTCAAAAACTAAGAAGATATCCATCAAACCCGCCGCATCAAAGAAAACTGCCGGAAAGAGAAAGAGTGCCGATGTTAGGAAGATTACGTAAATCTTGAAATCAAAGAGAACAAGAAAGGAAACAAAGACAGATCGCTCGAGTCCGCGAGGGTCAAGTGGAGGTTACCGACCCCGCTTTGTAGCCGCAAGAAGAACTCGTTGTTGAAATTCGACAAAACAACGAAAGAAGATAGTAGAAAGATAAAATCTACTGGACATGATGATGATGATGATGATGAACCCCTATCCAAGAGGATGAAGGAGGTTGCCAAAAAGAAGAAGTATGGCAAAGGAAAAGAATTGAGAATCTTGGAAAAACAGAAAGTCCAAGAAGAGGTGTCAGTAGAAGAAGAAGAGGCTGTTGAGGTTGAGCCCTTAACTATTATTCCACCAGTTGTAATCGGTGATTCCTCACCGATGAGGTTATTAAGTCTCATCGGGAAGTGAACGGGTTGTTGTTGAGCAATCTGTTGAAGAATCACGACGCCTCTGTTGTACCGCAGCCTCGCGTAGAAGATGTTATTGATGAATCTACTGAAGCTGCACAGGTTTTGTTGAGCAATCTGCTGAAGAACCACAGCAAACTACTGAACCTGCTGTGGTAGTTGAAGAGGTGATTGAAGACTTGATTGAAGACCCTGCAAGTTTGGCAATAGTTCAGGGGGAAGAGCAGTCTGTTGCTAACCCTACTGATGAGCATGTGAGTTAGGGGGAATCAAGTGTGATACAGATGGAAGTAGTAGGTACAACTACACAATCACAGCAACCTGCTGATTTTCAAACATCTGTAGAAGAGACCATGAGTCTGCTTGTTGGGACCTTTGGAGGTCAACAAGCCACCGAAGTCGCTCCCGGGAGATCTTTCATGCCCTTTGAAAGGCATGTGAAAGAGAGGAAGAAAACTGAAGAATCTGTGGATCCCAAACTTCAGCAAATTGATGATTATTTTCAATGGAAGTTTGGTTTCTACAAGAAACAAAAGCCAGCTGCTGAATCTATGACTGATTTTGAGGAATGGGCTTTTAATAATTTGGGAGTGGAGAACTTGCTGGATCTGGTTGATACCACTCTGCTGCAATCCAGACTGATGGATCTATTTGATGAGCAACAGAAGGAGGAGGGTATTAAGTTCAGAGATCCAAGAAATGGAGATGATGATTCTTCCTCATCATCTGACTCAAGGGGAGATTTCCCCTCAGGACCAGGAGAACCCGGTGGGACCGCATTGATAAATGATCCACCCGCACAACAACCCCACCGGTACGGTAAGTCCGCCGAGGGCCGCGATCGAAGAAATGGATGAGGATCTACAAGATCTCACCATGGATGATCTAGAAGCATTGATCAATGAGGGAATTACATTGAGTGATGGTAGGCTAGTTGATGAATCTGCTACATTTCATGTTGTAGAGCCCGCCGGACAACCCGAAGATGAACAGATTGTTGATTTGGATCAAGAAAAAGCCGTTGACTTTAGTGAACCAAGTGCTAGTTCGAGGAATCCATTGAATATCAAGATGGATTTGACATTGAAGGCACTCTTACTAAAATCGCCATCATCCCGCACAAGATTGGTCATGCGAAGGTTTTCAAGTGGATAATACCAATATCTTTAATCCACAGAAATTGAAGAGGAGGTACAAAGTTCTTCGGGTACAAACAAAGACTGGACAAAGGTTGGAACAGGAGGTACAAAGTTGCTTTGAGTCTCAAACAAAGACTCGGACACAGTTGGAACAAACTTTGGGTTTGGAGGAAACCCCGTTGTTGCCGAGGCCGCCGTAGTGGAGCCTTCTGGAGCCAAGACCACTGTAGGGAAGGATAATCAGCAGGCTGCTAGTGTTAATCAAGAAGAACAACTGCTGGATTATGACTACAGTGATGAAGAATTTCAAATTTTTGGACAAGAAGAAGTTGCTGAGGAACCTGCACAAGATCCGGTCATGGAAGACATTCTTGGTGCAATGGTTGAGGAAGGACCTCCCCCCGCCGGGAGAGATTTGAGTAAAGCAATGGTCATCGCAGACAACGGTGCACAATATAGAGTTGAGGAGCCTATCGATGGACCTACCGATAGTAGAATGACTAGTGGAGTGCCAATTGAAGTTGTCAATGAGTTAAGAACTGTAAGAAATGACATGCAACAGCTTAAGAACTCAATTGGATAGGCAAGAACAGAGATTTGAAGAACTCGATGAAGATGGTAAATGATAACGGACAATCTATCGATACGCTTGCTTCAAACTTTGCATCTACTCAAAATGCTATGAATGATTTGATACTAGATGTCGTGGGTATCAAAGTTGGAAATAAAGCCAAAGACAAGTCTCTAAAAGACCAACTTCTTTCTATACATGAGAAACTTGACAAGCTTGTCGAAGCTCCTAAACTCCGCCGAGCTCCGTTGCGCACAACAACTCGCTATGCCTCGATCCCAAACTCACCGAAAGGATCAACGGACCGGAGGAGACATTGCAATCTAGGATCACTACCATTGATACTAGAACTGGAACCATGGAAGGCCAATTGCATAGAGTGATTGTATCACGGGAGGGTATTCATGGCCTCATCTCCCGTTTTGTTGATGATGTCATTAAGGGGGAAGAGGGCAAATCGACCGCAAAGAAAGGAGGCCGCAAGACTCTTTGCACGTAAAAGATGGATTGATGATACAAATGCCTTTAGGAGACCCGCACCTCGCGTAGTTCAACTCACCGATGATCTTCGGTCACAATACAAGAAAGAATTTTATAACGTAAGGAGACCTTACCATGATATGGGATTTCATGAAGGCCTTAACTCTTTCTTGAGTTTGAAATTTTGGGAGGCAAGAGTCGAGCCTTAAGGTCAAATTACGAGAGGAGGCGAGGTGGAAGAAGTGGCGAGAGGTGATAGGGTGTTGCCTATCACAAAAGCAAAAGACTCACTTAATGAATTCAAGGATCTTTATATGAGATTTGGATTCGAGTGAATGATATCAATCTTGTCCCGCTGAAGCATGGAATTGGTGGAAACAAGTCAACTCTTATATTGATTTCACACTTATTGAAAATGAATGGATGAGGGACATGATAGAAGAAATTAGAGCCTATCAAGAGCAAGCCGAGAAGGCCGGACAAGAAAGAGAGAAGAGACAATAGATCGCCTACTTATCATTATTTTATCTTTGCCGATGCTAGATCGTAATACCGTGAACAATTATTTATAATGAGAATTGACCGAATTTGTTCGTTTTTGTTTTTATCTTTTTGCTTTGCCGATTAGGTGAGGGTAGTGGCATCATCACCAAAAAGGGGGAAATTGTTGGACTTATTTCTTAGTTTTGATGATGAGTGCCATACTAGCCGTTATAGTGCAAAGGCAAAAAGATGTCTAGATAAAATGTATAGGTTTATTCGAGTTTGATTCATAAATAGGTTTAATCAAACAAGCATCGTAAAGGGTCGCCGATTGATATCGCGAGACCGGTCTAGGTCGCAGGGGTAGATAGGTCGCAGGCCGGTCCGGAACCCGCCGAAGACCGAAGACCGAAGGCTAAGGGATCAAACTTAGTAATTAAAGTCAAGGATATGGAATCGATTTTAGGCAAGTCTGTGATGACCTAAACGATTACATATGCCTTGTGTAGAAGGTCTAAGTTCCACAAGTTGGATGATGTTTGGAACTTGGTTATATTTAAAATGATGTAATCTAACTTCACAAATAAAAGTTAGATAAAAGTAATCACCGCATTATATTTTACGTACAAAATAATGATGTTCGATAGACGATTGGTATTACAAAGAGATCGATGAACCCGCCGATATATACCTCGATTAACTCAAGATTATTGGAAGATTACATGGATAAGAACGACCAACTACCTCGACTTATCAAGCAAATCAAAGGCCGAGATTAAAAAGACGTTGGGATGATCCTTATTTTTATCCATTGGATACAAGTCAAAGGGGTGGACAGATCGCACCGTCAAAAAGTAATCTGACGATGTGTCGGCCCATGAATAGTGACGAATGCGGTGCGGATGGGACAAATACAAGGAACGGTCACATTTGAATTTTAAATTCAAGTCACATGCACTCTTACCTATAAATAGAGGACTTTCAACTCAGAAACAAGGGGATGAATTTTGGGAAAAATTTTAAGTAACAATACTGAGCTGAAAAACACCCTGCTGAACTTACTGAGCTTAAGGCTGCTGATTTAGTTATCTTCTTCAAGTGCATTCTATGTTCAAGCTGCATCAAGCATACACACTTGAAGACTGCAAGCTGCTGATTACATCATCCTAATCAAGCCGCCGCAACCGAATCATTTATTTGATTCATTCTTTATCTTATAAAGAATCTCGCCGAAGACAAGAAGCATCCGTTGGGTGTGAAAGACTCGTTGGTTTGTGGTGGAGCCGGTGAAGAGGCAATCCTACCCTTCAAGGACCAAGTGGAAGACTCGGGAGCAAAGCAATCCTACCGTTCCCGCTTTTCGGTTTGTGAAGCCATAGTTATTGGTGAAGGACAAGCAACCTAGGATTCTTTGTAACGTATAACTCAAAGATCACTAGTGAATTTCCTCCAACATCACAGAGAAGAGTGGACCGACAGGATTACATCACCCGGAACCACTATAAAATCTCTCTCGCTTACTTACGCATTTACTTTCGCACTTAGTCATTATTCATATCAACCCGCTCGAATCTAGCAACCGAAATCACACACATACACTACCGAGTATCTAATACTTAGTAACATATTTAACAACAAGTAACAAGGCTTAATTTTGATATTATTCCGCCGCACAAGTTTAGCAAATCGAACCGTCGGAGACTACCGTCTATCGCCAGTTATCGAGGTCTCGCGGACTCGAAGTATCGCGTGCCGCTCGAAGTTGCAGAATTTGTTAACTCCAAAGTTTTAAGTGTTAAGTTTATTCACCCCCCCTCTAAACTTAACTAAAGCCTTTTCAAGGGACCAACATGAAGATCAACTAGCCAAGGAAATCACTGATTTTGTGATAATGGCCGCTAATAATAGACGTACGTTGGCAGACTACGCCGGGCCGGCGAAGTCAAAGTCAACCCGGCTATTGTTATCCCACCATTCTTGCACAAACCTTTGAGCTAAAGCCAGGACTTATCCGATGATGATGCGATGCATCAATCTTTCATGGCTATCAATCAGAGAATCCGCATACCCACTTACATACATTCTTAGAGATATGCGGTACTACATGCATCCAAGGAGTAAATGAGGATGCGATCAAGCTTAAACTATTTCCTTTTTCTTTGAAAGGAGAGGCTAAAGAGTGGTACACATCTCTCCCCTCCGAATCTATCACCACCTGGGCCGAACTCGAGAGAGAGTTCTTGAGTCAATATTTTCCACCTTCAAAGACGGCCCAGTGTTTAAATGAAATATTCACTTTCTATCAGAAAGAGAATGAATCCTTCTTCGAATGTTGGAAGAGATTCAAGTCTCTTCTTAGAAAGAGTCCCCACCATGGCTTGCCACTGGAAAGGCAAGTCAACACCTTCTTTAGTGGATTGACCGAGCTCACCAAAGGCATGGTCAATAGTTCTTCTCGGTGGGGCATTTCGAAGAAAACACCTGAAGAGGGATGGGCATTGTTTGAGGACATTGCAAAGTATAACTATGCCCCCTCTTATCAAGCAATCCAAGCACCTCCTCCTCCCAAGGTTGAGGAAGTCAATTTGCAAAGTTTGATCGCCATGCCGCGGCGATGGCAACACCTCAAGTTTCAAATCCGATAAATCAAACTTCTTCTTTCCACGAACCCTCGGGTTCTCGTACCGTGAAAATCTAGCGGACCGGCCATATGAATGGCCAGTGTCAATTTAATCCCCCTGCACCTTATCAAGTGAATGTTGTTCATGATTATGGACAGTACAATCAAGTCACATGTCAGAATTGTGACGAGGTGGGGCACACTTCTAGATTCTGTCCTATGAACGGGCAGAATGCTGAAGTGAATGCATTCTACGGCCGAACAATCAAAGGTTCAATCGCTTTTCGGCGAATAATTTTCAAAACCAAGGGTTTAGTCAACCTTCAAGTTTTAATCCTAATTCGAATTTTAATTCGAATCAAAATTTCAATAGAAACCCCGGTTTTAATCGAACCAAAATTCAAAATTTTCCAATCCTACTCGAAGGTTCAATCGAATTGGCCTCGCCAATTCTAATTCTCGATCCAAAGTCGGCCCAAATGCCCGGCCACCCCTATTCTCCAAATTTCCAAAACTCTCAAGGCCCCTCCCAATCTACCAATCTTGAAGCTAAATTGGAGGAGCAAAGTAGATCAATGAAGAATCTTGAGAGACAAATTGGGCAACTGGCTGAACAGTTTAGCTTCTAGACCCCCGGGGCATCGGCCCGTTTTACCGAGAAGAATCCAAAGGGTGGTCAAGTTGCTCAGGCTGACTTGAACAAAGGACCATGTACTGACCTCGTGCCATCAATTCAATACGGTAAAGAGGAGGCCAGTGCAATGAATCTGAGAAGCGGTACTCAAGTTAGTGGTCCCTCCCATCAGGGAAACCACTAGCCCCTCCTGCCATTGATAAGGCAGGAGGGGAAGCTGAGCACCGACACCCCCCTCAACTGCAAGAGAAAACTCAGGTGGCTGATCCCCTGAGAGGTGAAGAAGTTGGTGATCCTCAAGTGGCTGATCCCTTGAGAACTGAAAAAGCAAGCGAAAGTCAGGAGGCTGATCCCCTGACTACAAAAAAATCTGAAAAAGCTGTTCGATGGAAAGATCTGGAAGACAAAGCTGTAAGTGCATCCTCAAAGAAAGTCTTTTCTGAGAGTGACCTTAAGAAGCTTCCATTTCCACCGAGAAAGAGCAACATTCCCTTGAGTGAGGACAAAAAGTACGAAAAGGTGCTGAACCTTTTGAAAAATACTCAGGTAAATCTTCCATTATCAGAAGTCTTGGTCGAGATGCCTAAGTATACAAAATTCATCAAGGATGTTGTGTCTTCGAAAAAGAAGTTAGCAGGGCATGGAAAGGCAAATTGGTGAGGATTGCTCCATGATTAATTATGAAGACTTACCAATTAAAAGAGGTGACCCTGGCAAGTTTGTACTTACAGTATTAATGGGAGGTCTAGTCTTCCCTAATTCTTTGTGTGATCTAGGTGCCTCTATAAGTCTTATGCCAATGTCTGTATGCAAATAGCTCGGTTTACAAAGCCTTCTAGAACCCACTACTATGAGTCTACAATTCGCTGATAGATCTTCTAAAAAAGCTTCAGGGATCCTGAAAGACGTTTTGGTTCAGATTGATAGATTTACCTTTCCAGTTGATTGGTATGTTTTAGATATGGAGAAAGATGAAAACGTCCCCCTGATTCTTGGAAGACCTTTCTTATCTACAGCTAGAGCCCTCATCGATTGCGATGGTGGGCAAGTGACTATCCGAGTTGGTGATCAAGAGGTGAGTTACAATGTCTTAAGGTCCATTCAAGTACCCTCTGGCCCTCCAACCGGCTTTTCCATTGATTATATGACGGATGATTTCACCAATTATATGGATAAGCAAGTCATGGCTGTAGAAGCTGAATATGAGCGATTGGTTGATAATCTAAATACCCGTGGTGTGGTCAATCTAGATCAATTAGCAGCTGATTTTGAGGAAGAATTTTTGGAAGGAGAAGCTTTGGCAGTGGGACCACAGAGTAAACTCGGTGATATTGAGTTGAAAAGTGGAGATCTCAAGTCGAGTTTAGAAGACCCCCCTGCATTTGGTGTTGAAGCCGTTGCCTAAACATCTTAAGTATGTGTTTTTAAGAGAAGGTGACAAGCTTCCATTAATTATATCTGCCAAGCTTTCTCGTTTAGAGGAAATGAAACTAATCAACGTCTTGAAGAAAAATGAAAAAGCCTTTGGTTGGCAGGTAGGAGATATCAGAGGGATATCTCCGGACATCTGTATGCACATGATCAAGACGAATGAGGGTGCAAAATGTGTTAGACAGCCCCAGAGGAGGCTCAACCCTCATATGCAAGAAGTCGTTAAAAAGGAAATCATCAAACTTCTGGACATGGGAATCATTTATGCCATCGCGGATAGTGAATGGGTTTCCCCGACTCAAGTTGTTCCCAAGAAAGGGGGAATTACGATTGAGAAGAATGAGAAGGGAGAGGAAATAGCATTGAGACTTGTCACTGGTTACAGAGTCTGCATCGATTATAGAAAGCTCAATGAGGTAACCATGAAAGATCACTTTCCCCTTCCATTCATTGATCAGATGCTTGAGCGTCTGGCGGGACACGCATTCTACTGTTTCCTAGATGGATATTCAGGATATTTCCAGATACCCATTGATCCAGCTGACTAAGAAAAGACCACCTTCACCTGCCCATATGGTACATTCGCTTACAGGCGAATGCCATTTGGTCTCTGCAATGCCCCAACTACATTTCAGCGATGTATGCTAGCTATCTTTGACGGGCTTGTAGAAAAGTGTATGGAGATTTTTATGGACGATTTTTCGGTTTTTGGTCAGTCTTTTGATGATTGCCTTGACAATCTTGATCAAGTGTTATCCAGATGTGTAGAAAAGAACTTAGTGCTCAATTGGGAGAAATGCCATTTCATGGTAGATGAAGGAATAGTTCTTGGCCACAAAATCTCCGCCAAAGGAATAGAAGTTGACAGGGCAAAAGTAGAAGCTATCGAAAAGATGAGCTATCCTAAGAATGTGCGTGAAGTGAGAGGCTTTCTTGGACATGTCGGTTTCTACAGAAGATTCATTCAAGACTTCTCCAAGATAGCCAAGCCCCTATCCACTTTACTAAAGGAAGACGTTGAGTTCAATTTTGATGAGAGCTGCAAGCAAGCGTTTGAGGAGCTTAAGGATCGTTTAATATCTGCTCCAATTCTTATATCGCCCGACTGGAACCTACCTTTTGAGCTTATGTGCGACGCATCAAACTATGCTTTGGTGCTTTGTTCTAGGACAAAAGATCAAGGGGAAGTTCCACCTATCTATTACGCCGGTCACACATTGAACCCCTCTCAAGTTAACTATACCACTACCGAAAAGGAACTTTTGGCCGTAGTCTTTGCTATGGACAAGTTTCGTAGTTACTTGTTAGGAGCTCAAGTGATTGTGTGGACCGATCACACCGCTTTTTGCGGTATCGATGACTAAGAAAGAGGCCAAACCGCGCCTACTACGTTGGATACCGACCCTACAAGAGTTTGACGTTCAAATAAAGGACAAAAGGGCGGTGAAAACGTAGTGGCCGATCACGTTTCAAGGATGCTAAGTGAGGAAAAGGATGATCCGGATGATATAGATCTTTACTTTCCTTTAGAGAACATTATGTTGATAGACGGTTGTCCTCCTGATGTTCCATGGTATTCTTCCATTGTAAATTACCTTCATGCCCGATATCTCGATCCAGAATTGTCCTATCAGGAGAAGAAAAAGTTCTTCTCTGATTTGAAATCTTTCGTTTGGGATGAACCTTATCTGTTTAAGATCTGTAAAGATGGTCTGCTTAGAAGATGTGTTCCAGAATCTGAGCAGCGCGATATTATTGAGCAGTGCCACAGTGGACCCACTGGAGGTCACTTTGGTCCTTGGAAAACCGTTGCTAAGATCTTCCAATCCGGTTTCCATTGGCCCACGATCTTTAAAGATACAGAAGCTTTCTGTAAAGCTTGTGATAGATGCCAAAGAACCGGTACTCTGACAAGGCGTTTTGACATGCCTTTGAAACCCATCCTAGAATGCGAGGTCTTTGATGTATGGGGTATCGATTTTATGGGACCATTCCCATCATCTTGCGGTAACAAATACATCTTAGTCTGCGTGGATTACGTGTCAAAATGGGTGGAGGCTCAAGCCACTCCTCACAATGATCATAAGACTGTCATGAAATTCTTAAAGAAGAATATCTTCATGAGGTTTGGATGTCCACGTGCTTTGATCAGTGATGAAGGGACGCATTTCTGCAACCGACCCCTAGAGAAAGTTCTTGAAAAGTATGGTGTCCGGCACAAAATTGGCACACCATATCATCTGATGACTAGTGGTCAGGTTGAAAGGAGCAACCAAAGTATCAAGCAAATCCTGGAAAAGACTGTTAACAGTCATAGGAAAGACTGGAGTTTGAAGTTGGAGGACGTACTATGGGCATATAGAACTGCCTATAAGACTCCCATGGGTACATCTCCATATCAAATGGTTTACGGTAAGCCATGTCATCTGCCAGTCGAGGTAGAGCATAGAGCTTATTGGGCTACAAAGTTTCTGAACTTTGATTCCCAATCTTGTGGTAAGCACCGACTGCAACAGTTGCATGAGTTGGACGAATTCAGACTCCAGGCCTACGAAAGTGCCAGGATTAGTAAAGATAATATGAAGCTACTCCACGATGCTAAGATTAAGAAAAGAGAATTCCACGTCGGCGAACAAGTGCTTCTATATAATTCTAGGTTACATTTGTTTCCTGGAAAGTTGAGGACACGTTGGTCCGGTCCATTCGAGATTCTCCAAATCATTCCTGGAGGCGTTCTAGAACTTCGTGGTTATAGCGGTAAACCGTTTCGAGTAAATGGTCAAAGGTGCAAGCACTATATTGGTGAACCTAAAGAGAACCCTTTGATTGTTCGTTTCCTCGATATCCTCGGGTGTGGTGCTACACAAGTCGATGAGTTTGACGAGTTTTCACCCGACCTGTTTTCAGAGGATGACGGTATTGGTAGATCTGAAGAAGTTCTAGCAGGTAGTTGGGATATGGAAGAGTTTGAGAGGGAGCGTCAGTTGAAACGTCATCAGAAGATTCAGAAGAAGAAGTCAACCATGGGGAAGTTTCAGCGTGTTTGGAAAGCTATTAAAGGTTTTACCCCATGTGTTAGGTGCTGTTTCTACAGCCGAACTACTGACCAAAGTCTAGACGAGGTAGTGGCTGGCAGAAAAGTCAAATGGCCTGATCCAGGCTGAGCTTAAACGGTGTCGAGCTAACGACATTAAACACAAGCGCCACTAGGAGGCATCCTAGATATCGTTAGTTTTAGTCGTTTTTGTTTTGTGCTTTTGTAGTTTAGTATTTCAGTTTATCTTACTAAGTTTTGTTTTTATATCTGTCAGTTAGTTGTGCCTTCTAGATATGGATTTCGGAGTTCTACCAGAGGAGTTGCCTTTCCTTCAGGAGGATCCCACTTATCACTGTAGATGACGGACCGGGAGGGACTATAGTGTTGCACGTAGACTTTGACATTAGTACCCGCGTCAAGACTGTCACCTATGTTCTCATTGTTCCCCGCTGTTCGGGAGGTGGAGACTTCGCTACTGAGGAGTTGCAGGAGGCTCTAGGACGTCCGTACACGATCCTCAATGATCCGATGCTGACAGATTTAGCGCTAGTGCTGCAAGCTGAACATTTTCGAGGTGTTGATGTAGCTGGTGAGGATTGGGGTTCGCAGGATGAGTATGACTTCGCTCCGGCGATTGACATGCTCCGCCGTCTTATTCGAGTGATAGATTGGTCGGCCGTTTACGATGACTAGCGTTCTTAAGTTGTTTCGTCGAGCGAACGACGTAAAACAAAAGCGCTTGGTGGGAGGCAACCCACTGTTTCCTTTAAGTACTTCGTTGATTTTTATTTGTATTTTTGAAGTTTTATTTAAGTTTAATAAGAAAGTGCAATTTTGAATTTGATTTGTATGGAAATTTTATAATTTTTGCACTTATACTGCTTGGACGCCCGTCCAGAACTCTGGACGCCCGTCCGCCTTGACCAATTTTTGGACGAGCGTCCACTAAGCCTGGACGCCCGTCTGCTTTATTCCCTCCAATCCTGTATGTGATTTAAACTCTTGGACGAGCGTCAAATAAACTGGACGCCCGTCCAGTTCATCTGATTTCCCAGTGGACGCCCGTCCACTGAGTTGGACGAGCGTCCAACCTCTGTCTATATATACCCCCTCCGACAGTGAACCTTCAATTTTCTGAATTTTCAAACGCAAAAACCGACTTTTCCCCTCCTTTTGCCCTAAAATCTTCAATTCTAAACCATTTAGGGTGATTCCAAGTGCTATAGACCGCTCTTGACACCCTCTCTTCGATTTCCATAGCCAAATTCCCCAACACGCCATATTTTAGGAGAATCAGCACCCTCCTCAGTCCGACTTTTTGGAGAAAAATTCGATTTTGAAGGCCATATTTGTGTTGTTTGGACTCGTTTTCATCTCGATCAGCATCTAATCACCCTACTTGGTAAGTTAGTAACAACTTTTCTAGATTTTATTCACGTTTTTGCGAGTTCGATCTTCGGGTCGGCTCGTTCACTTGAATATTACCTTAATTCGTTTTTTTGTTTTTTTTTTTTTTTTTTTTTTTTTCTGGTTTTGAGTTTCTGTCTGCTCTGTTATGGTGATATGGTGTTGTGATGGGTGATGAATGGGTTGTTTGATGATGATTATGGTTGTGGTTGTGGTTTGGTTGTTTTGAAATCCCGCTTTGGATGTTAAACGGGTATCTTGTTGCGAATTGGGTTTGTTTGGTTTAGTCTAGGCTTGACCAATGGTTCATAAGAAGGCAGTGGTGAAGCGGCATGGTAACGAAGTGGCCCGGGAGGCCGGGAAGAAGCGTAAAGAGTTTGATCCAACCTTAGTTGATCCGAACCGGGGTGTTAGTATTCGAGAGCAACCCCCTAGAGCCCCCAAACTAGGGCTACCTTAAGAGATGAGCCAACCTCGGATTCTGAGACGGATGAGGATGTGCCATTGGCACGGATGCATAGAGTTCCCCGAGGTGGAGGATCTTCTAGGGCTGAGGACACTGTAAATGCTACCCGGGAAGGGGAACCGGTTGTACCTAGGGCTGCCCAAACTAGAAAGAAAGCTAAAACCGTAGCTCCTATGCCGTTGCCTCGTAGATTCGTGAACCCTAGAGCCCATGATGTTTATACTAAACATTATTTCTCGAGGACAATGTTGATTGAGAGGGCGACATTGGAGGCAAAAGTCGATCCGGATTTCGTTAAGTTGCTTAAGGATCGGAAATGGGATGCCTTGATGACAATCCCACCTACCCCGGTAAATGGCTCCCTAGTTCGGGAATTTATGCTAATTGCTTGGAAACCGACTTGGGGACGAAGGTAGTTGTGGTTCGAGGGGTGGAAGTTCCATTTACACCAGAGGTGATTAATCAGAAATACAACTTAGCGGCTTTTGAGGGTCGGGATTACAAGGAGGAGATTGTTCATAGACAGAGTTTGGGGCAGGATCCTTTGGAGGAGTTGAGGTTGCGAGTTTGCCCGGATGTGGCCTGGACATTGAGACCGGGAGGAGACCGGAAGGAGTTGGTTACCACGACCTGGACGGAGGACTGGAAGGTCCAGTGTCGATTTATTCAGAGTCGGTTGTTGCCTAAGAACAACTTGACACATTTTCATATTGGTGACCTCGGCATGCTGTATGCGTTGACATTTGGCCTGAATGTGGATGTGGGACAAGCATTGTATGACGAGATATCTATTAACCAGAAGGTTTACACGCGGAGCTTGATCGTCCCTCACCTGATCCACAGTTTGTGTATCGATGCCGGTGTGCCTGAGTTTGGAGCCGATCATAAGCCGAAGAACCCGAGGCCTTTACAAAGGGAAAATGGTAAGTCTTCGGGACAGTCTGAGACGGAGGCACCTCAGGAGCCTGGTTCATCTTCGGCACCGCCTCGTGCATCCTCCATTCCTACTTTATCTCCCGCAGTCAGGATGCGGTTCAGCATGGCAAATAGTTTCCGGGAATGGATAGGCGATATTCGGGATACGCAGAACAACATTTTGTCGATTCTTCAATGTATCTGTGAGGGCCGGCAGCCGAGGGACGACAGAACCTTCAATCCGAGCTCCATTGATTATATCTTTGCTGATGAGATTGAGCAGGCCATCGCGGATGTTCTACACGAGTCTGAGTCTTCGGATGAGGAGCAACCTGACTCGGCAGAGAGGACTACGGCACCACCTTCTGGACCCTCCTCTGATCCTCCGGCTGATGATTCTGCGGCACCGAGCCAACCTTGATCTTATTTGTTTGATTCTAGATTTTGTGGTTTTGTATTATTGACATTTTTACTTATATGATTCGTGTAATTTTGATGTTGATACTGTTACTTTTTCCGATGGATCATGTAAGCCATAAGGCACCCGTACTTTCATTTCTATTTTGTTTATACTTTTGGATGTATTGGATGCTTTATCTTTTCATTTATCTTCATTTTTGATATCTCTTTTCATTCTGGTATAATCCCCCATTTTCCCCGAGATGTTTCCGTGTTTGTCAAGTCGTGCAGGTATCTTTTTAGCGGTTTTGTCGAGCTACATTGTCTGGTTACGAGTTCTAAGTGTCACTATATAGGCTCCGGCCTGACCGACATTCGAGTAACGCTTGACATCAGCTAAGTCTTTTATCTTTTCTTTAATTCTGCACAACATGAGGACATGTTGATCTTTAAGTGTGGGGGAGGGGAATGAATGACGTGTATCTACACATTTGCTTATATCAATGTGTTTCTATGCAAAATGAGCTAGAATTTCAAAATTTTCCGACATTTTTGTTTTTGTTTTGTCCCGAGTGAGCAAATATATATTCTTTGTTCGTTATTTTTATAGTCATCCAAACTATATATCATATGTTTAGTAAGTTAGTTGTTTCACCTGATCTATTTTTTCACGAGCCATAGTAAATAATGAGCTAATTTATAAAGTTATACCCCTTTTGGACGAGTGATTTCTGATTTTCTTATAAGTCATGTGCTTAGTACTACGTATATATCTTGAGATTTATGATAGTTTGTATTTAGATCCGAAGTATGTCATACTGTGAATATCTAAGTTTTGAATGTGATAAGTGACACGTAACTTAATGTCAAATGAAAAAGTTGAGTTTAAATGAAGTAATTGGGTGTGTCGGAAGCTGGTCGATGATTTGAGTGCGATAGGGTATACCACGTATGTCCTATACCACTATGATGACTAAAAGCTCACGACAGTCAGAAAAAGCTGCCTTATGATTTGAGTAAGGTAGGGTATATCTCGAATATCCTATTCTGCTATGACAGGGCAAGGGCTCATTCTGATGTGTGTTTAAATGTGAAAATGGTTAAATCAACTTGCAATAAGAAGTGTTATGAAATGGATATAAGACTGAGTTATCGTCTATCTTATCCCCAGTAGAAACTGACAGATATGCTGTAGGGATTATCCTCTGAGTATTTCAGAAAGGCCCTAGATATATTCGATCATTCTTTTCGGGATATTTTACGTTTGTGGGGTACATCTTATGAGTGTTATTTATTGCTAGTCTACGAGGGGGTATTAGCTAGTTTTGCTTTGAGTTTCTCAAGTTTGGATTTAGTGGAAGTTTTCTATGGCTTTGCACACACACAGTGGTGAACTTCTGATTTATTGGATCTATGCTATATTGTCTGAGATGTCTGTTCTTTTTCCGAGCCTTGATTTTCGTTTTGTTTTGCTCGGGACGAGCAAAAGCTAAGTGTGGGGGAGTTGTTAAGGGTGAATTTATACGATTTATAACGTTATATTCTATGGTATTTTCCCCCGTATTTGTATGAATTTGCATAAGAAACGATTGTTTAATGGAAATATTGAGCAAATGATATTTTAAATGAGTTAATCGCAAAATAGGTTGATTTTGGTGCTTTAATTGTGATTTTATGATTATTTGAGCATTATTGCATTTTGCGATGTTTTTATGTGTTATAGATACATGTTTGAGGCTCAAAAGTTGATTAAGTTCGAGCTAATTGATGATAAAAGAGATAAAGATCAAAAAAATCAGAATTCGATTATATCTGATGACGTAGATCAAGTGAAATTAAAATACTTGACCACCAAAACCAATACTAGCAAGAGGACTAGGTCCATCGTAGTATAGCTATAGCGAATCAAGGTCGATCCCACAGGGAACCAAATTGTGGATCATTTATATACAAACAACTAATCATTCATGTCAAGGACACAAAGCGGTCTACGACCAACGAAGGACAAGAAAAGTAAAGGACACGACTCGACACAACACAAAACGTAATTAACCTCCCCAATTATTAAGTTATCGTTTGGATCTAGAGATTCTATATAATTAAGCTAGACTCGACAACTATTAATCCGATCCGTATTTCTTTTATATTGGCTACGGGAGTCATCCCTTAAACTAGATCTAGCTCCGGTTAGGCCATCTAGATCACTATGCTACATCACGTGACTTCGCTTTTTCGGCCTCCATCTCATATGACTCGCACGCTTACAAAACTAGGGATGCCGATATTAACCGTATTCCTCACCTAGGCAACATTCCTTTTTTCAGGCGTACTTCCTAGACGATCGCATCAGTCTCCGTCCCATTAACACTAACTTTTAGGTATCATGTTAATCTACGATGTACGTATAACTAGGTGTCGACAATTCCCAAATATAGAACGTATCTAGATCTCGGCCGAAAGTCCCGGAAGATCAATTCATGAGCCGACCTAGGAGCCCTATATTGGTATTTCCTAATAATACGCTAATTAAAACAGACGAGCGACGTAGCCGTAGCCATACCTACTAAGATAAGAAATTCTATGTGGACAATCACACCATAAAGACGTGGCTAGATTGACGCGGCGAAAAACTAAATCTTAGCGTTTCTACATACGTAACGGATAAAATAGAGACTCATAAAGCAATTATATAGATCTACTAAAAACACGGTTGTCGATCATACCAAAGTCATCTATAGGTCACCGGATAACAGATCTGGGCGTGTGGATCCTTATAGACAAGGAATCCCCACTGCCTCATATCGTATCCTTAGATCTACATCGTTTGGTGAAGAACGAACAACCTCAAAGGATAAACAATAATTGGGGCCGTAATTACAAAGAACGAAGAACAAATAAATACAAGAACTTACATTATTACAAATCTTGCATAAAAACTGCTCTAAGAAAAACTGGAAATTTTATTATGAATTGTGTGTATGTATTGAGGTGTGGTGTTTATGGCGTGTATAACATGCCTTTATTTATAGGGGTTCAAGCTAACTAAGAGATATACTTCAAAATGTCAAAACAAATAAGAGATAACTCCCGGCCGATCTCCAAAAGATGAAGTGCGCCCCCCCCCCCCCCCCGCTTCATGCATATCCTCAAAGTTGGCGCCATCTTGGAGCCTTTTGTCATGCTTATCCGATCTTTTCGTGCTAATCCGATATTTATCTTGAATTTCCTTTGATTTATCTTGAGATTTAATTCTTCCATTTGTATTTATCCTCCATAATTATCCAAATCTGCAAAATAGATATTTATCCCAAAATAAATCATATTTAAATAAAACGGATAAATATAATAAAAACGGATAAGTGCCGATTTATAAATAAAAACGAGATAAATACCAATAAAAAATGGATAAATACCAAATTATATTTTATAAATCACGAAACATTAAATAATCCATATAAACATGTGATTTAATATAAAATACATATTATTAATCTCGATTTAAGGTCAACGTTGATGACTTTTACGGGTATAATTTGACCGTCATCAACTACCCCCACTTAGACTTTGCTCGTCCCGAACAAAGTATCAATAAGTCATTCCCCAAGACAACATTTCCCGTGGTCAAATCATACTTACACAAGAAACTCGAGTCAACTCATACCATTCATGCTCATAAGATATCCATTATTCACTACTCGCTATGAATCGAAGTGATGTGTGCAGGTGCATTTAGTTTTATATAATCGAAGCAAGATTAGAGTTTATGCTAACTTCGTAATCTCAACCTACCAACATCAGCATTCCCACTTCTTAAGCCTCGCAATGGGTAAAGACATGGTGCAATAAGCAAGAGCGTCATCTAGAAGGTTTTTGGACTTGGAGACCGAGAATTCACTCAAAGCCTCTTAAAAATTTGAATTTATTCGTATTTTCATAACTTCAAACCTTAACACTTCTCAAGAAAGAAACTTGCTTTAAAAGTAAATTATTGCAAGAATCCCCCTCTCACGGATGAGTCAATAGCATTGAATATTACCACAAGTGCGAGGCTACTTTGGTAATGTTACTACAAGCCCAGTGTTTAACGCTTCGTTAAAACACAGATTATTCTCAAGCTTATTACTCCGCTTTGATGGCCAGAAGATAGGAATACATCGAATAGATAAATATCGACACTAAGTCTACATAACCAATCATCTACGCAATGTACACATAATTCTTCGCTTATTATAATTCGTGTGATAAACTCGATTCAAAGATTGAGTAATCGAATAATAAATAACTACTTGCAACAATCGGCATGAATATCCTTAAATTTACATTCACATAAGTATAAAATGATCACGTAATTATGCAACTTGGTTCCTTTTCTATCAATTCTTAGCTAGGAACTCACAATTCTAAGGGTACGAGATAAATAATATGGTATTTATTCAATTTTTTCACCGTTTCATTCAATTTTCAATTATAGCATATCATAGCTAAGTCTCCTACCCCCCACTTAAACTTGGCATTGTCCCCAATGACAAATTAAAATGAGAATTTAAGAAAAAGACTTAGCTCTGGAAACGGCTCTCAAGTAGATGCAGATTATCGGAGCATGTCGTGGAGAAGCAAGTGAAAACCTGTTTAAGCAAGCCAAACGGAAACTCCACGAAACCGTTAATAACATGCAATGGAAGTTATAAAATAATGTGGCAGTAATTAGATATAAAATATCCAAAAACAAATTAAGCCACTTTATTCCATACAACCAATGACAAGGAAAACCAAAGAGTTAAAACTACTTGTTCAGACGCAAAAAGAAAAATACTAAATAGAAAGAAATATAAACAAGGCAACTAAAGATGGTAATCTTCATCTATAATCTCCACCGCTTAAATACTCTTAAAACTGGGTGGAGAAGACAAAGATCAAAAAGCGTTACCCCATGTGTGAAAAACACGAGGTTGATTTGGATTAACCATGCAATGAATCCGAGTGTAAAAGAGACACTTGGTAAGGTATAACAGATTCAATGTGACCTATTGGTAGAAGATAGGATCAGAAACTCGGCGCAGACTCTTCACGCTTGGATTGGATATCAACAACCTAGGGAGATGTAGCTCCTCCTCGAAATTACTAATAACCCAATGTATCACGTAAAAGTCATAACCGTCATCAACAAGGGCGGATCGGTGTGATTGCTTAGAACAAAACTTATCATCTCGAAATGCCGGAATAGGCGTAAAAGTGTGAAATTTAAAACTTCCGGTAGAAAGATAAGTTGCATTTTGATCGAACCAAAAACTTTTAAAATGCGGCTAGGGTCGAGCTACACGTACCCCAGCTAGGATCATGAAAACCAAAATGATTAGAGATAATCATTAAAACTTAGCAATATTTCTAATTCCGCAACACAAAGGTATTTTGTAAACAAAATGGAGGTTTAGAGTGTGTTGGGTTTAGAAAAAGATATGCATAGGGATGGTGAGAAAAGACAAAGGGTGGGAGAGTGAAATAGATGGAAAGAAAGAGAGGGGATGAAAGAATGGTTAGAAATGTGAACTGTGGGGCGATTGGTGAGAGAATAGAAAGGTTGAAGGGTGAAAAATGTACAAAGGAAAGGATAAGGGTAGTTGCAGAACGAATTGCACACAACTTTGGATTTTCACTAAGATCGCCATTCTAAAAAGTTTTGGGAATTGACCAACACTTGTTCTTGTTCGCACCAATCATTCTCTGTTACATTTTCAGTAATTCTCAAGCTCTCTTAATGCTTCCATCTTAAGGTTGATTGCTAAATTTCCTTTTCTTTAGCAATTTCTCGACTCTCCTAAGAAACTCTATTTCACGTGGCCTATATTGAGTAAAAAAGTTTTGCACATCCTTAGCCCAATGGCCATCGGAACACGGCAAAATAAAAAACCTCAACATATGTCACGTTACTTTTATTTGACTCAAACAAAACCTAACCTAAAAAAAACTAAAAGGAAATCCTAAGGGTTTTAAAGAAGTAGTTCTGGGTTTAAAGTCCTCAGCTCGACTTTCCAAAAAGCATCCTTGTCAGTCATCCTTCTTGGATCGCCAGATATTGACCCCTTGAGCACTATATGAGGTGGGCTTGTCGTTTTTGCGGATTAATACCCTTCCCTTGGTTGTGAGACCTAGGAAACGACATCTATCCATACCATTTATACAAAGCTCTTACCTCGGCTCTCGTTTTAGGAATGAGTGAATTCTAAGGAGATTTAGTCCTAAGGACCCATTTTAATCACATCCTCTATAATGCTGCTTCATTATGCTCTCTCAAAACTCAACGTCTTCTTTAGATTGCGAATTCTTAAAACTACACAAATTGTTGCTCCCATGACCACTAAAAGCAATCTCATGCATAGGACAAGGAGATTTTGACAGAACTACGAGGAACTCTTTATTCACTGCTTCCTTCAACTGCTACATGTTTCCTTACACTCTCTAGATGAGACAGATTTGGGGCAGAACCTCGACACTAATAAAATTAATCTTACAAACCAACTCCGGGCTAAGATTCATACTCAGGTTCATGTATAGGCTAACTTATGCTCAAAAGACCAAAAGATAGTAATTCATAAGCAAAAAGGGTGATACCTTGCCTTCAACATTGTACCACGAATAATTCGAACCTTAAAATTTTTTCGGAGCCATCATGGTGCTTTAAAGGTGTTGCCTCCATCACTTTTCCCATCGTAGATTCGTAGCTCCACATGTTGCTGGGTTATTTCCTCGGCGCCCGCGAAAAATTACTGACTCGGATTATTACTTCCCTGGTTTCGCAAACGAAGAAAAACAAAACGGACCGTAGACTGACTTTAACATGGTTTCCCATGCGCTATCGGACCTACGGATTAAACATACGGAGATAAACGGACACACGAAATTTACACAAAGCGGATAACCGTAGGGACTCAAAACGTAAAAACGGACTCTAAAACAAAAAACTTAACATGAATAAAAAATTAGTTATATATAAAATTGACCGTTGGTTCCCCGGCAACGGCGCCAAAAACTTGATGACGTAGATCAAGTGAAATTAAAATACTTGACCACCAAAACCAATACTAGCAAGAGGACTAGGTCCATCGTAGTATAGCTATAGCGAATCAAGGTCGATCCCACGGGGAACCAAATTGTGGATCATTTATATACAAACAACTAATCATTCATGTCAAGGACACAAAGCGGTCTACGACCAACGAAGGACAAGAAAAGTAAAGGACACGACTCGACACAACACAAAACGTAATTAACCTCCCCAATTATTAAGTTATCGTTTGGATCTAGAGATTCTATATAATTAAGCTAGACTCGACAACTATTAATCCGATCCGTATTTCTTTTATATTGGCTACGGGAGTCATCCCCTAAACTAGATCTAGCTCCGGTTAGGCCATCTAGATCACTATGCTACATCACGTGACTTCGCTTTTTCGGCCTCCATCTCATATGACTCGCACGCTTACAAAACTAGGGATGCCGATATTAACCGTATTCCTCACCTAGGCAACATTCCTTTTTTTCGGGCGTACTTCCTAGACGATCGCATCAGTCTCCGTCCCATTAACACTAACTTTTAGGTATCATGTTAATCTACGATGTACGTATAACTAGGTGTCGACAATTCCCAAATATAGAACAGATCTAGATCTCGCTGAAAGTCCCGGAAGATCAATTCATGAGCCGACCTAGGAGCCCTATATTGGTATTTCCTAATAATACGCTAATTAAAACAGACGAGCGACGTAGCCGTAGCCATACCTACTAAGATAAGAAATTCTATGTGGACAATCACACCATAAAGACGTGGCTAGATTGACGCGGCGAAAAACTAAATCTTAGCGTTTCTACATACGTAACGGATAAAATAGAGACTCATAAAGCAATTATATAGATCTACTAAAAACACGGTTGTCGATCATACCAAAGTCATCTATAGGTCACCGGATAACAGATCTGGGCGTGTGGATCCTTATAGACAAGGAATCCCCACTGCCTCATATCGTATCCTTAGATCTACATCGTTTGGTGAAGAACGAACAACCTCAAAGGATAAACAATAATTGGGGCCGTAATTACAAAGAACGAAGAACAAATAAATACAAGAACTTACATTATTACAGATCTTGCATAAAACTGCTCTAAGAAAAACTGGAAATTTTATTATGAATTGTGTGTATGTATTGAGGTGTGGTGTTTATGGCGTGTATAACATGCCTTTATTTATAGGGGTTCAAGCTAACTAAGAGATATACTTCAAAATGTCAAAACAAATAAGAGATAACTCCCGGCCGATCTCCAAAAGATGAAGTGCGCCCCCCTTCATGCATATCCTCAAAGTTGGCGCCATCTTGGAGCCTTTTGTCATGCTTATCCGATCTTTTCGTGCTAATCCGATATTTATCTTGAATTTCCTTTGATTTATCTTGAGATTTAATTCTTCCATTTGTATTTATCCTCCATAATTATCCAAATCTGCAAAATAGATATTTATCCCAAAATAAATCATATTTAAATAAAACGGATAAATATAATAAAAACGGATAAGTGCCAATTTATAAATAAAAACAGATAAATACCAATAAAAAATGGATAAATACCAAATTATATTTTATAAATCACGAAACATTAAATAATCCATATAAACATGTGATTTAATATAAAATACATATTATTAATCTCGATTTAAGGTCAACGTTGATGACTTTTACGGGTATAATTTGACCGTCATCAATATCAAACTGGCGTCCAGGTTCCGTCCAGTGGACGGGCGTCTGATGAAGTGAACGAGCGTCCAGGGATGGGAAGTTGATTCAGGAAGTTTGGACGTAGGAGTGGACGCTGGATGAACGAGCGTCTGATCATGACTCGGCCTGATTCGAAGTTTATTTGAAGAGTGGACGGGCGTTCAAGGATCCAGACGGGCGTCCGGTAGCCGACTTTGCTGAACCGACTTAGAACTCTATATATAGGCGGCTGTTTCTCAACCCTAAAGATACCATATACTCATTATTCAAAACCCTAAACCTAGGGGCGGCTTTAGGCTGCGTTTTTCTCCTTTTTATTCCGGCTTTTATGCACTTTAGATTTAGGTTAAATTAGTTACCTTTTTATGCACTGTTTCTGCAAATTTGAGTTGCTGAGGATGTTCAGAAGCTAAAAGCTTCATCAAACGAGTATTGTGAAGCCATCCAACAATTGTTGATTTCGTTTTCATCGATTATACTGTGAGTTTTTATTTAAGGTTGTTTCCTTATTCATGTTTAATATGTTTAATTTCTTTTACATCGGAAGATATGCATGTGTTGATTGTTTATTGTTGATGGAAATCTTAATAAACCTTAGATCACCATGAATAAGAATAGTAATTTGAATCTATCATAACGGAAGTTAGTAGGTTTAATTGCTAGATTATAAACGTAAAGTTTGCACCTTTGGTTAGAAAACGCGTTAATCTTGCATTGGAATATAATAGATTAATAGATGAACTTTCTAAGGAATTAAGGTTCATATTTAGATAAGGTGAATCACAACCTAGATAAAAACCACAATATAATCGAGATAGGAAATCAATGCTTGTTGGATAGGTGGATCAATCCTCGTTTGTTCGTTATACACTTGATTTAAATCCTTAAAACTTTAATTTGTTTAGTTAGTTTACTTTTATTTGCATCTTAGATTAGTTTAGTTAAAGGTTCGCAACCCATATTCTTCCTAGCTTTGGACTATATCCTCTGTCTAGTCTTATTTTCTGTTTTGTTTTGTTTCATTCGCTGTTTAGATTAGCTTCGTGACATAGTTTAGGTTAGACAAAAATTAGAATCACAATTGTTCAGTTCCCCGTAAGATCGACCCGGCATTAACCACTATTACTACGATCCTTATACTTGAGGTTAACCGGATTATTACTTGTTTGTTTTGTGTTAATAAAATCCGTGGACATGCCGCCTTAGGGTCGGTCAGTGACCCGGCGAGTACCCAAAATCCTATCCTTTCGGAGACCAAGCCTTGAATTTTGATAGCGGTGAAAGCCTTCCTTAGGGGGCCGAAATCAAAGCCGGCACGAGGCGTCACCATTCTCTCACGGTGCTTGAGTCAACAAGTAGAGGCCGTGGGGTCGGCGGTCGCCTCTCCCGCTCCCACTCAATATTTTGAAAAAGTGGTGGGTTTACGATCACGTTTTTGGACTTGATGTTACATTAAGGAACAATAAATCATAGGCCCGAATGGTATCGGTTATGTGGGCTAGCCCACCCGACCTATTCGTTGGAACATATGTGGCCGTCGGACGGGTCAACACTAGGGGAGCTCCGTTGAGCCGTAGTGGCTCGTCGGATGGCTCAGCCTTGCCGGACCCCTATGCAAACGACACACGTGAAGGGTGAAGTCGATCGAGCCGTAGCTACTGTTGACCACCCAACCATGGTTAAACCATTTTCGAACCAAGCTTGCCAGTGATTATCCAATCCTTAAACATCAAACTTTCACGTAGACACTACGGAGCAAAAAACGTAATCTCGTCTAGGTAAGGTGGAATTCACCGAGAATCCAACACCTTAACCACGAGGTTTCGGGATTTTTCTCCCTAAGCTTTCGCAGAGTGGGATTCACCGAGAATCCCTCACTCAACCTCGACGATTGACAAAACCCTTGATCCTCGGTTTTTTTTTTACCCTAATTAGTTTCTAATTAATGTCAAACAATTAATTAAAACTAATTGCGTGTGTTGTATACATGCCTAACTAATTCCTCAAATTAATTTCTACATGTATGCATATGGAGTGGAATTCATGATATGATGCATTTCGTGGCAATTTTCCGGTTCTACACATACAATCTAAACATGTATTCTAGTGCGGAAAATAAACACCGTGATTGACCGTTGGCACCCCCGTATCTAACCTATTAGAAAATAAATTAACCAAACCCTAACTAGGGTTTACTACTTTCTAACATAATTTGCAGCTGTTCAAATTCTTCGATGATCGAGAAAGCAAACAAACTCGGATCGCGACGAAACTTTCCAGATCTGTTCTTCACTCCTTGGGCTTCAATATGGACGGTTGGATCGGAGTTTTGACTTGTCAATTTTCTCCAGTAAGCCGCCTAACTTGCTGCTGAATCTGTCTCTTACAGCAGCGCATCAGTGACTTCCTGAGGCCGATCGGGAATCGAGATGAAACCTGATCGACCTGAAATTTTTATGACATGTCTAAAGCTCAACTTTTATTAAACTGATCGGTCGGATTTGCGTTTCAACGGTCCAAACTCTTCCAGAAATTCGAGAAAGTCACAGCTAGGGTTTCTGTGAATCCTGCGTTTTTATGTTATAGCAGCCACTTTATTGCAACTAACGGATATTGAGACGGACTCCGAATGACCCCAAATTTTGATGGATTTTTCTTCAACTATTAATCTTGATTCAGACCGGAGGGATAGTCGTTTCAACGGCTCGATCAACGGGAAAAATGAAAAAACTAAACAGCTACTAAACAGCTACTAAACAGATCTACTTTTTGGAAATTAAAATTGCAATAACAAATAAATTACATAATTTCCTATACTAATATGAACGAATTTTCATCGTTTATATGAGTTTACAATAGATCTAACGGGTAAACAGTGCCAACCCCCAATCCATCTCTTCACCCACAACAACTAATCATTATCAATGCGTAAAACAATAAATAAAATTTATTTACATGCAATTACACTCCTTTAAATCGTTCAATTATGATTATGAATATATAAATCGTGGAACCATGCTCTGATACCACATGAAGGATGTAAGAGCTCAGATCTAAACGAATTAGATCTATGCGCAGCGGATGGATCACGATTTATATATTACAATATATAAATAAAGGATTTAACAACTACAAGGGGTTAAGAAAATCATACCAATAGAAAGAAGAGAAGCCAAGATCTTAAGATGAGAAGCCTTGATCTTCCAATGTGTTCTCCAAACGGTGGTTGGTGGACACCCTTCTTGATATGAGAACCTCCTTGATATGCAACACCAAGAAAAACTTGTAGTTTTTCTTCTTCTAAAAACCCAAGACCAGAAAAATAATTTTTTCCCTCTTTATTTGGTGGTGAGGTCGAAATTTGCCATGCCATTAACACTTGGAATAACTCTCCTTTTATAAGAGAGTAAATCATTGGTCTCCAAGTTTTAATTAATTAAATAAATAATTAATTAAATAAAATAAAAGGATATTTTCCTTAATGACTAATTGTGACATGTATTGACCAATAGGAAATCAAATAACAAGTCATCCAACCAATCATATAACAAGAATATCTTTTATTTTCCATAACACAAGAAAATTAATTCTTGTGCTAAAAAAAACCATAAATGGCGCCACATCTGGGGTTAGAAACCCAAAAAAAATGTCTTTTATGTGTATTATAATATTTAGCCAAACTAAATAATATCAATGCATATCAATTAATTGGTCCAACCAATTAATTATTTATGAGGCCCAAATAAACAAGAATATTAGCCCGAATTATAGAAGCGACATTGGGGACCATGGACCTATAACCAGTAGCTCCAATAATTAAATATTCATCGAACAGAATAAATACATTAATTATTAATTCCAGGATTACGCCACCATAAACCCGAAACTGAACTCTACCGATTATAGATGTATACTTATACTCAACCCATAGAGTAAATAAGCGTCCACTAATATAATTATTACATACGGACAAACCCTCCATAGACTGTCCATTCTGAGTGGGAAGTCTCCGTGAACCCGACTCAAAATATCTTATCCCTATTTACCATTAACCCCCCCAAATGATCAATTAGTTAACATATACCAGTAGCTAATTAGTCTAAATATGAACTCGGCCGATCGATCACTTTCTTAGGGCTAACAAGTAAGGGGACTGTCTCTCTACTTCCCGCAGGAAGGAATGGATTCCATGTCTGTGAAAATCAGAACTACTCACTCATCAGGAGATAGTGCCAATGAGAAGTGACTTGGAACACATATTTAAGTGAACCGTAACTAACACATCAAACACTACCCCGAGACAAGCGGCACCACTGTGATCACCTCGGGATTAAGGTTGATCCATATATGATCATCTAATGATTTAATAAGATTCCTCGATTACGGAATTATACCGAGAAATTCGATTAAATCGGTCCATCTATATGAATGCCATCATATATAAATGCCCCACGTAGGTACCTCTACCGACAAACCGGATAAGACTATCACACCCTAAGGTGTTCGGGCGCATTATTGGTGTTTTAATCAAGAGACCCTAAACTCGATTAAGTTCACCACCGACTAACAGGTTTAAGTATATCACCACTAACTCAATCCTCACGTGCATGCCATACACTGAGTTAAGCGGTTACATATTGATATACTTAGGGTTTGCAGCAGTGTATTACTTACAAGCACAAAGTAAGTAATAAGGTGAGATAAATTATGTTATCAAAAACAATTACAGAAATTGTCTTTCGGGCATTACACCTAACCCCCTTCCCCCCTCTAAACTTAACCAAAGCCTTTTTAATGGACCAACACTATAAAACTAAAAGAGCACCAGATCAGAAAAGGAGAAGAAGATAGACGCTAGCCAATCTCCGACCAACCACCAAAACCACCGGAAAACTCCACGGTTTGGAAAGATCAACAGCAAGGGAGTTTGCCGGAGAAGGGAAGGACTAGAAAACAAAAGAAGAGAAAGACTAACGAAGAAAGCTAAAGGGATTGGACGCCGGCAGCCTAGCGCCGCCGGCGTCGGAAGAACAAGGGAGGGCTGGACGATGTCGATATGGTGTTTATTTGTGTTGATTGTGTTATTGACCATCAACTTCATTTTAACGTGAGATTAACATCAAATTCAAATACAACAAGAGAATGGAAATTTGTATAGTGGGAAAATTCAATTCATTCTTATAGTATCAATTAGAGTTCGATTTTTCATCTCCGCCATCCAATACAACAAAGGGGGAATCAGGAAAAAGGGCGATAATATTTTCTAAATAAGTGAATAAGACACTTTTTTTTAATAAATGACAAAATTATCACAAAAGAGGAGGGGGGGGGGGGGGGGGGGGACGCCTTTTGTAAAAAAATTAAAAAATTTACAACACACTTTCTCTTTCATCCATTTTTAAAACATTTATATCTCTCAATTTACAACTCCAAACTTGAGAAAAATTTCACCAAATTTTTATTTTTTTCATGCTCTTTATACATTCATCATATTCCGACGTAATTTCCGAAAATCTACTGTCGAAATTCACTGGCGATATTCAGTGAGTGAATTTCGACAGTGAATCTCACGAAAAACGATGTAATGATATCGAACCAAGTCTCCAAACGAAGAGTGTGAAAATATAAAAAATTAGTGACATTTTTATCACGTTTGAAAATCTAAAGCAAAAGATATGAGTGTTTGAAAAAAAACAAGAAAAGAGAAAGGAAAATAAAACGAAGAAGCAACGTCAACCGGCGTGTTTTTTTCCCCCTTTAAGATGTAAATATTGTAGTGGTTGTGGTTCTCCCGATAAAAATTATTTTACGTAATTTTACTTAAAGATATTTCAAAAAATTACATATTTCCTAATTATCTATAAGACAAAACCCCTTTCCCTTTCAACAAAAATAAAAGGTTTAATACAACAAAAAGGGACCCAACATTAATATATGTAGCTTTAAATTACATTGTTAAAAATTAAAAGAAACTCAAATACAGCAGAAACAAACCCAACTTTATGAATTTATATAGCATTTATATTACATTATTTATTTCAAATCAAAAAAGGTCAACGAAGATCAGGTGGGTTTACTACACCGCTTACCCAACACCTCTTGGTTATACTCATCAAAATGATGCAGTATTAATCATTTGTTGCTATTTTTCTTTTCCGTAAAACTCTTCATTCCTCCCTTTCATTTCATCCCCCCTATATCTTTTCTTCATTCCTTTCATTTCTGTCTCTTTCTATGGACGAGACGGAAATAAAAGGAACATGGAAGAGACGGAAATGAAAAGAACATGGAAAAGATAGAGGGGAATGAAATAAAAGAGAGAAATGGAGAGTTTTCCATGAATAAGAAAAAATAATTAGACGTGTTTTGATAGGTGTATGGAAGATGTGTTGGGTAAGTAGTGTAGTAAACCCCAATCGATGACGACAAACCGAGGATTGATAATTTCTTGGAGCATCAATAATACGTTATTCATTAAAAAAAAAAAAAAAAGGGATAAGGCTCCTAAATGACACAATATGAAAGATGTCAGACAAAAAAAATTATAAGAAAAGATTTTTGTCAGAAATGATATTTCACTATTGAAAGTGAAAGTGAAATTGAATTTGAAAGTGAATTACGTTGATTTTCAACACAAAACCAACGTAATTCACTTTCAAATTCACTATCATTTTCACTTTCACTAGTGAAATGTTTTTTTTTATAAAAAAATATTTTCTAATAGTCATAAAATCTTGACATCTTTCTAAAATTGTCGTAATTGACAATTAACTATAAAAAAAAATCCTAAATATAACAAAAACAAACCCAAACGAAGGTAGAGAACTACTCTTCCAAAAGATGGCTTGGCATACAAAACCTTTGGTTGGTAGAAGCCGTGAAGCAACCGCAACCGTCGTTGCACTCAGGTATGGTGTCCCTACAAAGAGAATTGCACTCCTCCACAGGTTCAAATTCTGATTCAAGTTCAGTTTCGTCGGTAAAGGTTTCCGTTTCATCAGTATCGAATTCTGGAAATAAACTTGGTCCTCCTTTACCATATGTAAACTTAAAAGAAGATGAAGAAATTATTTCACTTCTAAAAGATTTTCTTGGTACCGCGGCATTTTCAGCTGAATCTTTTTCAGCCATAACTCCACCTGCCAAAATGGGCTATCCTTTTAGTACATACTATATTGAATATAATCATGAGTAAAAGGATAAATTATGATAAATAAAGAGTGAACTAACTGTACACAATGACCAAGAACAACATGAAATAAAGAGTCGTTCCCATGTTATTACAATTTGTGAAATTCTTCTGTGTTATTTGGGGAAGGGTTCAATTTATAACATATTGTGAGTTTTTGTGTGTGGGTATCTTCTGTAGTTGTTTTGCATGTTGGGGCATATGAAATTCATCACATCACATCTGTTAAAAAAACCAACTGTGATACAGACACATTAATGGAAATTTTCCCATTGCCGTCCTATATTTTTAAATTAAACAAAGAGCCGCCCCGGGGAGATCCACTATGCCGTCCTATATTCTTACCGTTGATGAATGTATAGAATTAAGGGACAATTATCCAAAAAAACATATATTGGATTTAATTAGATAAAAATTACATCTAAAACAAACACTTATACACAAATTGGATAGATAGACCAAAATACGCTTAATGAATAGAGTAATAAATAAAATAAAATAAAAAGGAAGAACAAGCGACTGATTGAAAGTTTTCATTGGACTTTTGTTATAATTTTTTTTTTTATGTATTTCCTGTGTAATATTCCGATTTTCGGGAAAGGGCAGGCGTGTCATTTTGCGAAAACGGAATATTGGGTTCGGTTCCTTTTATTCGGAGTTAATAATTTGGATAATTATATACATAATTTCGAGATATATAAATGTATATATTTAAGGAAGGAAATCTGATTTAATAAGGGTGATTAAGGAAAATCATTGAAATTAGATAATTATGGGATTTTTCCTATTTAAGGGAAAATCAATCTAATCAGCCCCTTAAAGTTTTAATCAGATTTTCCACCTCCAAATTCACTCTCTGCGTGTGTGAGCAAGGGAATAGGGCTGGAGGAATTTTTATCAGTTGTTAATTCAGTCCTTGGCGGTTTTCAGATCAGAGTCGAGCACCGGAATCGTTGTGAAGAGAGCAACGTTGTGACATCAAAAAGTTGAAGCCTTGATAAGGTATGATTAAACCCTAGCTTTTTTCTTCTTCGAGTTTGATGGATTCAAAATCATCAATTCATAGTTTTTGTCGTTTAGAAGCGTGTGATTGAATCTAATCTAAGTTTGTATTTATCACACATGTTTTCTGCAGAAAAGGGACGGTTTTAGCTGCTTTTTTCTGAGTTTGGACTTGGATTTAGCTGTTTAAAAGGTAAGAGGCCCTTCCTACAATTCTAATTATCGTTATTGAGGTTTAATCAAGATTTAAGATGATTAGATGCAAGAAATGTGTGCTTTTTCGTTGATCAAAGGATCATAGATGTTTTAAATATGTTTTCTACGTGTTGCTATGCTGAAAACGAGGTTAATTAGGTTAGAAATGATTCAGAAATCGAGTTGTGAAGATTTTAGCGTTTTGAGGAAAACCCAGGCAGACGGGCGTCTGCATTAGGCGGACGGGCGTCTGCATTAGGTAGACGGGCGTTTGCGACTGCAGTAGCTCAAACGGGCGTTTGCACAAGGCAGACGGGCGTTTGAGGTCAGACTTTTGATTCAGGATGTAGCTGTTTTTGACGGACGGGCGTCTGAGGTTAGTGGACGGGCGTTTGGTTACGGACGGGCGTCCATAGGGTTTCAAACGGGCGTCTGGCCTGTTTTACCTTGTTTTCATTATTCTAGCATTTTAGCTTGGTTTTTGGCTTCATAATCGTGTTTTTCACTGTTTTAAACCCTTCATCCTGATATGTTAACATTAATTAAATATGAGCAAGCCCCGATTGTGTTTCTGATTCGTTCAGTTAAAACACCGAATGTACTCTTAAAGGGAGTTGAAGTTCGGATCCGTCGGAAAGGCATGAAAGGGCTTGTGCTTTGATGAACTAGGGTTCATCAATGTCTGTGTAATTGATAGGATGTGATGTCTAGTTGTCTAAGTGAGGGAGTAGAGTTGATAAGGTGAGTATTATTCTGAAAACACTTAGGTGACTAGTTAATTCACATTAATAATTACTTAAGTGTAGTAAAAGCTAAAACGTCATCTATTCTTGGTTAGGCACTGATTCAAATCGGCGATGTGATACGTTCATAAAAGGTGGACAACGCTACTGGCTCAAAAGGCTGAAGGGTAGTGGAGGAAATCCATCGAACGTATATGCATACCGGGGAGATCCCGGGACTACCGGTGCTAATCACCGTAGTTGGCAAGTATATCTCGTGGTGGAATTTTCACCATGCTTTGTGTCCTTGAGTAATGATGTAACAAAGATAAGCTAAGCTAGGAACGTATAGTCATGACGTGTCGATGGGCATAGAATGAACCCTAAATTGAGTCGGTCTCACTAAGATAACATCTTTACTAATAACCTTAATTGAATTGTAGCTTCTATTTCGTACTTTGTACAAATGTACTTACCTCAAATGCATGTTTATTTATGTGTTTGGGGGAAAGAAGACGAACAGGTAAATGAGGAGTTCGAGGAGGACTTTGATGACGACGTTTGAGGACTCCGGACTTGAAGACCTTGTTTATTCATTTATTTACATTTATGTCATAGACTTGGATTATTATCGGATTCTGTAGTTACTTCTAGTACTTTGGGATTCGTACATTTTGGATTCGTTGGTTTCGTTGGTTTCGTTTCGGATGTAATAATATTACATTTCCTCTTTAGTTCTTTATTTCTATTCTTGGTTATTTGAAAAAAAATACCCGAGTCTTTTAGCTTCCGTTTTCTTTTATTTGATACGACGTAGTAGAGGCTTACGTGTAATATTATTTATTTAATATTATGCGTGCCGAACGTTTTGATTTCCGGATAAGGACTCGGTGTCCGGGAACGGGGTGTTAAAGTTGGTATCAGAGAAAAGCGTCTTTTAGGTTTGGACGACAAGGTATTAAATGCGGAACTCAAGACAGATTTTATGATTAACGTTGGGAGGTAAATCAAGATCACGCATATCAAGAAGAATGAAATCAAGACAAAATCAAGGATTACTCCAAGACATTAATTATCCAATAGACGAAATTTCAAATTCAAGAAATCAAGACTATAAATAGAAGGCACTATTAGAAGGTCAAAACAACGGACTTCTTGAAATCCTTAAGTACCCACACTCTACAAGAACAAGCTTTCTATTCTTGATCTTAAAAGTCTGATCTAGCAACCAAGTTCAGAATTCCTAAGTATTTTCAAAAGATTTATCAAGTCTGAACCTTGGCATATTTGTGAATTCTTAAATTAACACCGCTCATCGCATCTGGAGATAGTCAAATTAGTTAAGGGACATTTGTTGTCTCCAAGGACGGAAGCAACTAAATTAGAGAAATCTGAGAAGGAGTTGTGAGTTTGTGAGCTGAATGAGCACTCTTTAGGAGCAGTGTGGGAGTTCAATCACTGAAGCATCTGTTGCCAAGGAGTGATAGCTCATAGATTGTGAAACTTGTGTAGTGAAGGACAATCATCTCTATTGTATTGGTGAAAAACAATAGTGAATTCCTTCCATCATCACAAAAGAATAGTGGAATAGGGGATTAGGGGATTACACCACCCCGAACCACTATGCATTTTTTGTTCTTTACTTTCAGCATTTACTTTCTTTTCTATATTTATTTTTGTGTGTGATTTCATATATTTGAAGAAACTCATACTTTTGAAGGGTTATTCCGCTGCATAAACTTTTTAGAAGAAAAAGTTTTTAACTCCTGATCAGAGTCATTCACCCCCCCTCCTCCCCTCGTCTGACACTTGATCCACCCTTCTCTGGGACCAAGATTATATGTCACGACCCATATTACATTAGCCCTACTTTAAAAGTAACATTTTTATGTAATTTAATTGATTAATTAACCACTAAAATTGGAAGAATCGGTTTTTATCTTAAACCTTAAAGTAAAAATAAAATGTTTTTTAAGAATTTCAACTCCTTTACTAAAATAAAATAAAAGGATAATTTAACTTGGAATTAATTCACCATTTAAGAGCATCTTTATAACACATTTCCTCCATTTCATCTTCAATTCCATTTATCTTATTTTCTAGCAAATTCATATTCCAACACCCTCCAAATACATAATTCTAGCAATTAGGCTATAAGGTCTTATGAAGAACATTTCTTAGCAAGTTTCTTGCCATGCTAGGAGGGAAGAATCATGAGATTTCTTGGAGCTAAAGGATCGTGATGAGTCAATGAATCCAAAAGTGTTAAGAAAATTATTATCAATTGCTATTTTAAATATGTGTTCTTTGAATACTTTATTTTATGCAAATTTTCATACATAATAGTTAGAAAATAAATATCACCATTTTGTATACACTGGGCCATATGATATAAAATAAAAATATAATAATGCTAGAAATTTTAGACCACTTTTGTAATTGTTTTTCTTAATAAGATTGTTCACATGCTTATAATTTTCCTACCATATTTTGTATAGCTCATCTACACTCAATGATTGGAAAAATGGAAAAAGGAATATTGCAGCCGGAAGGTGAGCTATTTACCTTTAGAAACATTTTTAAGATTCACGACAACTCAATCCACAAGAGAAGGGATGGGCTGCTGATACATTTGGAGAAAGGAGCTTCATACATTTGCGAGGAACTTTATCACTTATTTCTTCCAATGTAATCATTTGTAATTTTTATTCGGGAACAAATTTTATGAAAACGTATGGTGCTTTATAATAAAGTATCTACACTATCCCTTTCAGACATGTCACATTCAGACAAACATTCAGAAAGCAAATCGAGCAGCAAATCAAATACAGACTCTTCAAAACAAGATAATTCTAGATAATTCAAGAAAATAAGAGTTTAAATTCAAATGGAATCTAGGTGATTGACAGGAGAGATACGGGCGGTTAAGGAGAGATAAGGATGCATCACCTTTGAAATACAAACAGCAGAACCTGGAGCTTGTCTACATCCAAAAGATAATGGCCGGCCTGATTCAAAACATAGAGATAATCTTAGATTATATGTGTTTACCTTTAAATTCATTTGAAAGTTTATCTTTAATTTGATTGCAATATCATATTAGGGTTCCTGTGGTATAAATAAGGAAGCCCTCTTTCGATGTAAATCAATGAGAAAGAAACGAATGCAGTTCTGAATAAAAACTTTACCTTTCAATTCCAAATGTCTCTTCTTTCCAGTATTTCCTCCAGTTTCTGAAATTCTACATGGTAGCAGAGCCATTGGTGGCTTAACACCATGAAAACCCTGTCAATTAATGTAGCAAATTTCACCAGTCTAAAACTAAATTCAAAAAATTATCCACTATGGAGAGAACAAGTTCTTGCACTCGCAGAAAGTCAGGACTTAGCAGATCATCTAACCAATGCTAAGTCTGCACCATCAGAATATTCAAGCACATCAGCAACAGATGCAACTAGTGGAACCACAACTCAAACAAAAAATCCAGAATATACAGCATGGAAAAAGTCAGACATGATGCTAAGAGGCTGGCTCATAGGATCTCTGTCAGAAGAATCTCTAGGTCAAGTCATTGGATTAGACACTGCATATGATGTCTGGCAGGCACTAAAAGACTCATATGCACAAGATTCACAAGAAAGGGAGTTTAACTTAAGACAGCAAATCACTTATTTAAGAAAGACAGATGACAAGAACATTTCTGAACATGTCAGAGCCTTTAAAGGCCTCTGTGATAGTCTTGCAGCCATAGGCAAACCAATAACAGATCCAGAAAAAGTATACTGTCTACTTACAAGTCTGGGACCTGAATATGAAACATTTACTACCACAATGCTAAAACCTCCAAGGCCTACATACTTCGAATTGGTGTCTCAACTACAAAGTTTGGACCAAAGGAGAACATGGTTTTCTATGAGCAAGGATTCAGAAAGCCTCACTCAAATGGCCTTCTATGGACAAAGAACATCACAACGGGTAAATCACTCCAACAATAACCCTAGATTTAATTCTACAGGAAGAGGATTTCAAGCACAGCAGAACACATCCAGAACTACACCAAATACTAGTCAAGGATCAAATGGAGGACAAGTGTTTAGAAGAATGTCCAAAGCAGAAAGAGAGCAGTATAGAGATCAAACCTGCCAGTGCTGTGGTGCCCAAGGCCATGTAGCAAAAATCTGTTGGTGGAATTCCAAAAAAACACAGAATGAAGGACTCCCACAGGCACTGGCTGCACTCACCTTGGACAACACAATTGCAGAAACAGAGTGGATCATGGACACAGGTGCATCTACTCATATGACAGGTAACAAGCATATTCTACATAATTTATCCCATTACTTGGGATCTGAATATGTACTCATTGGAGATGGCACTAGATTACCTATTCAAGGTATAGGGGAATTGCACCTATGTACACACACATCACCTATATCTGTTATAAATGTTTTATATGTGCCAGACCTCCAAAAGAATCTACTTTCGCAAGGCAACTTTCTCATCAACACTCGCTGTGAGTGTATCTTTACTAATACTGGTTTTGTGTTGAAGGACAAGCTAACAAATCAGGTACTGCTGAAAGGAGCACTTAGGCAGGAGTTATATGTGGTGTCTGGTGCACCTCAGGTGTACTTTGCTCACTGGTTTAAGTCAGGAACATCAGAACTTTGGCATCAACGGTTAGGACACATCCAATTCTCCACTTTTCAAGTCCTCAAGAATAAAGGTCTCATTGAAGTTCTAGGAAATAAAAAAACAGAGCATCTATGTGAAAGTTGCCAACTTGGGAAACTTTCAAAGCTCCCTTTTACTCATTCCAGTCTTTCTAGTTCTTGTTTATTTGATTTGATACATTGTGACTTATGGGGCCCGGCCCCTATTCAATCCATTGGGAAATTTAGATATTATGTTACTTTTGTGGATGATTTTTCCAAATATATGTGGTTAATTCCTCTTAAACAAAAATCAGAATTTACCAATGTGTTTCATAACTTTGAAAGTTACATTCGAGACAGTTTAATACTCATATAAAAAGATTTCATTCTGATGGAGGTGGTGAATTTATAAACACCACACTTGCTCAACATTTTTTGAAAACAGGAATCACACACCTAATTTCTTGCCCTCACACACCACAACAGACTGGAATAGTAGAAAGAAGACACAGGACAATTAGAGAACTAGGGCTTACCATGTTGTTTCATAGCAGTAGATCCCCCGTTTTTACGTGGGTGGAAGCCTTCTCCACTGCTGTCTACCTCATCAATAGGCTACCCACCACATCTCTCAATATGCAGTCACCTTATTTTATGGTTCATAAGACACATCCTGATTACACCAGTCTAAGAGTTTTTGGGAGTAGATGCTAACCTTATGTCTGGGATACAAAAAAACACAAGTTTGATCCTAAAACAGTTCCTTGTGTCTTTGTTGGGTATAGCACTCAATATAAAGGCTATAAGTGTTTCCACCCTTCCACTAGGAAGTTTTTCATGACCAGGCATATGGCCTTTGATGAGAAACTCCTACCCTACAAAACCAAACCCTCTATCAATCCTCATCATGTTCAAAGTATCTTTGATTCCTGGTCTGAATCCATGGAGACCATGGATCAATCAAATTCTTACACAACACCAACCCCTATAGAAGATGCATCTTTATTATCAGTTCCTACTACTTCATCCCATGATCAAGATCTTCAATCATCCAATGATACCTCGCTCCAAGTCCCCAAACTCCTACAACTTCGAACCTTCTACCCCTCTTTCACAGTCCTCCACAACCATTCCTCAATCACCAGACATTGACCAAAACTCTCACTCACCTCATGATATCCCTGCTCATACCCAAACCTCTCCAACTGATGCATCAGACTCAGACAGTCCTGATTCTCCACCCCCAGCACCAGAACATGTCACTTCCCCTCAAATCATCACCAGAGGACATCATGGTATCTTTAAGCCCAATCCTAAGTATGCCCTAACCACCACCCTGCATCCCATTCCCAAAGAACCAAAGTCTGTTAAATCTGCCCTTCAACATACAAAGTTGGAGGGCGCCATGAAAGAACTCAATGCTCTATCTCACAACCAAACATGGCACTTAGTACCTAGGACACCCTCTATGCATGTGATTGGCTCCAAGTGGGTATTCAAAGCCAAACTCACACCAGAAGGTACCTTGGATAGACTCAAAGCTAGGCTTGTTGCCAAAGGCTATAGCCAGATTGATGGAGTAGATTATCTAGAAACCTACTCACCTGTTGTCAAACCAAGCACAATTAGGCTGGTCCTCACTATAGCACTTAATAAATCTTGGTCTGTTAGACAACTAGATGTCAAAAATGCCTTTCTTCATGGGTTTATCAAAGAAGACATCTATATGACACAACCACCAGGTATAGAAAATCCACAATTTCCTAATCATGTGTGCAAACTAGATAGAGCCCTTTATGGCCTCAAACAGCCCCTAGGGCATGGTTTAATAGATTCAGCACCTTTCTGCTCAATTATGGTTTTCATTGCAGCCTTTCAGATCCTTCTTTATTCTACTATCACTCTAATCATGGGACACTAGTCCTGCTATTGTATGTGGATGATATTTTGCTTACAGGATCAGATACCTACCGCACTCATTCATTGGACTACTCAGCAAGGAATTTTCCATGAAGGATTTGGGGCCTATACACCACTTCCTTGGAGTACAGGTGCATCATACAGGCACAGGATACCATCTCAGTCAAACACACTATGCCTCCACCATCTTGGACAAAGCACACATGATTGATTGCAAGCCTATGAGGACTCCACTAGCTACCAAACAAACAGACACTATAGATTCTGAACCCTTACTGGACCCTACATATTACAGGAGTCTTGTTGGAGCCCTTCAATACCTCACTTTTACAAGGCCAGACATCTCTTTCAGTGTCAACTTTGTGTCTCAATTCATGCAGCAACCTACTCAGCACCATCTCTCTCTGGTCCACAGAATCATCCGATATGTCAAAGGCACCATTGACTTGGGCATGAACCTTCATAAAGGTCCCATCCACAATTTGTTAGCCTTCTCACATACAGATGCTGATTGGCCTACCCTCATAGATTTTTCAGATGCTAATCAGGGATGTCAAACCACTAGAAGATCCACTACAAAGCTATTGCACATTTCTTGGCTCCAGTTTGATCTCTTGGTGTGCTAAGAAGCAATCTACGCGTCTCTAAATCTAAATCTAGCTCGAAGCAGAATACCGAGCTATGGCACACACAACAACTGAACTTACATGGCTTACATATCTATTGGGGGAACTACATATCCAACTCACAAAGAACTCCGCTCTACTATCGATATAATCCGAGTGCATTACACATGACAATCAACCCTGTTTTCCATGCTAGAAGTAAACACATAGAACTAGATTATCACTATGTTCGGGAACAAAGTGGCCGACGTCTCTTGGTGACTAAACATGTTCCGGCCTTCGCACAATTGGCGTACATATTTACTAAAGCTCTGCCTAAGGTTCCATTTCAGTTCCTGAGACACAAACTTGGCCTTCAACCCCGGCCAAGTTTGAGGGGGGGGGGTAATATAGTATCTACACTATCCCTTTCAGACATGTCACATTCAGACAAACATTCAGAAAGCAAATCGAGCAGCAAATCAAATACAGACTCTTCAAAACAATATAATTCTAGATAATTCAAGAAAATAAGAGTTTAAATTCAAATGGAATCTAGGTGATTGACAGGTGAGATAAGGGCGGTTAAGGAGAGATAAGGATGCATCACCTTTGAAATACAAACAGCAGAACCTGGAGCTTGTCTACATCCAAAAGATAATGGCCGGCCTGATTCAAAACATAGAGATAATCTTAGATTATATGTGTTTATCTTTAAATTCATTTGAAAGTTTATCTTTAATTTGATTGCAATATCATATTAGGGTTCCTGTGGTATAAATAAGGAAGCCCTCTTTCGATGTAAATCAATGAGAAAGAAACGAATGCAGTTCTGAATAAAAACTTTACCTTTCAATTCCAAATGTCTCTTCTTTCCAGTATTTCCTCCAGTTTATGAAATTCTACACTTTATTCTTTCCTATGAGTTGGATTTTTCTACATTGGATTTACCACTCATTGATTTTAAAGAGGCAGCACTACGTTTCGTCTACGTCTTTTGGTGTAAGAAGAGGGTACGACCCTTTTACCGTCCATGTAAGAAAAGGTTTGTTTATTAAAAAAGCACTTTCATATTGTGTCTATTAAAAGCATCTTGTTTGCATAACCTTTTTCTTTTTCCCCACAACAACCATTTGTGGTAATATAGCAAGATAAATGATGACACTTGAAGACGAGGTGCGAGGAGATGCTTTTATGTATGCATTCTAGTTTTTCTTCAATTTTAAAATTATTGCCTTCTAGTTAAAAGAATAAAGATGTATACATTGGAAGAATTTCGGGATAGTTTTCAGCACATTAGATAGTCATATTAGTTTTATTTTTTTTTATTAAAATTTTTTTTTTTGTCATATTACTGAAGTTTTACTTTAGTTACCGTCTTTTATTGGATTTCTAGAAAGAGGTAGATTTGGTCTCATCACCGTAGCCTGGTGTTGGTCATCATGACGGTGAATCATTTGTTTTTATTTGATTTATTTTGAGTTTAAGTTGATTTTGATGCTTTAATGCGTGTATAATGACTGTGGTTAAGATTCATGTGTCCGGATTAGTTTCAATAGAGACATGTACTGAACAGCTGGTAAAAAAAGGCTTGGTTTTTCGGTAATATCAGTACAACATCTATGTCTATCCGTACTAAGAGTGAAATTAATGTTCAACCATCATTGACAAATTTTATAAGGGTGAGCTTATAAAATTTTCGCAAATGTTCAACTAAGAGTCGGTGTGTTCGGTTTTATACCAATAGTAAGTCAGTTTGCTTTGAAAATAGTATAAGTCAGTTTGCTTTGAAAATAGTAACCCAAACCAAATCAAAACACTTTAAACCAATGGTTTGGATCGATTTGGTTTCAGATTGGTTTGTAAAAAAAATATTATGGGAAAAGTATGTAGAAATATGTGCATATAATCAGAATTGATCAATATAAAATTTTAAAGGTGAGCTAGAAAAATATATACAATTGATCCAAATAAAATTTAGGGGGATTGATTGAACCAACCAAAACTACACAAAAATAAACCGAATTATGTTGTTCGGCTTTGAATCAAACTAAAACTCAATTGCATGTAACTAATTCAAACTAAACCAATTGGTTCGGCTTTGAATAAATCCAAAACTCAATTGCATGTAACTAATCCAAACTAAACCAATTAACCTGAACATACATATATCAAAGTAGGTATTATCTAAATATAAAGTAAGGTATACAAGCTTATAAATTAAGCTAAATATGGATTCATATGCATATACAAACATATACATTTAAGTATGTTTTACAACATGTATACACACACTCATATATATATATATATATATATATATATATATATATATATATATATATATATATATGAACTCTTTGGAGTTAGCTAGCAACCTAAACGATTAAAGAAAGTGTCAATTTTGCCTTCTAGTAAAACATTATGAATTCCAAGAAAATCTATATATATATATATATATATATATATATATATATATATATATAAAATCAGTAGTTGATGTTCATGGGATGAACTCTTTGGAGTTAGCTAGCAACCTAAACGATTAAAGAAAGTGTCAATTTTGCCTTCTGGTAAAACATTAAACATCAACTACTGATTATTCTATATTTGTTTGATTGGACTGTTTTTTCTTAACTTTTAGCTAAATGTTTTCTCAAGGTACAAAGAAAAAGGAATATAACTAATTTTTGGCAGGTCCTAATTATCATCCAATGCAACAATCGCAAAATTAAAAAAGGTACCATCACAAAAAAAATTATGTAATTTTATCAATCCCAAATTAGATTTTTTTATCCCAAGGACCAAAACAGTACATTAAACTAACTGTTACAAAGATTTATAGCCAAGTTATTAATTACAGAGAAACGTATCAAAGTTCTGGGAGAAAGACAAGGCATCAAGATTATGAGTAGTGACGGACCTACATTGTAATATCCATGAAATTAATCAAGGGTAAAAGGGTAATTGGAAATTATTTATTTTTAAATAAACCTATTACCTATTTTACATTAATTAAATTAATTGGAAAATAAGGTATTAATGGGATTTATCCTATTTAAAACTCATACCTTAACCCCCATCATTATGCGATTATCAGTTTCCAAAACTCTTTGTCGACTAAATTTATCAGAAAGCAGAGAAGAAGAAAAGAGAAAAGACTAGACATAATCTTTATCCTACGGGTTGACTCGTTTCTCCGTTTGTCAGATAATTCATACCACGACGATCACCGCGACGAGGCAAACGTTTTGGTATAAGAATCACCATAAACGAAAAGGTAAATCAAAAATCTCTCTTTTTGGAATCTAGTGTTCTTGATTATTTCTAAACAATTAGGCTTGAATAGATGCTTTAGATTAATCGTAGGTTGTGGTTTTATTGTAGGAATCGACGAAATCACAATAGTTGTTTCAAAATTAAAGTTTGGCTTTTTGATTCAAAGTTTCTACAAATTAAAAGGTAAAGGGGTGTTCAACCGTATTTATTGGTGTTTTTTTGTCGGTACTCTTGTTATTGTTGATGCGAGTTGTTTTTATAATGTATATAACGTATACATGTGTCCTCCCTTTCTATTGGTATGTCAAAAATATATATATATATATATATATATATATATATATATATATATATATATATATATATATATATATCCAAAGTGGATGTTCGGAATTGATCCCTCCGGCATGCGTCGGCTAGCAAACCCAATACTGGTGATTAGAAAGTTTTAGCTGTGTTATTATTGTATTTCCCCAGTTGTTTGCTTGCTGTAGTTTTAATTATTTGTTTATTTATTTATTTGGTCTAGCACTGAAGTCAAATAAATTCCCTGTGTATGCTTTCGCTTGACAGGTGAATCGGCAAAGGAAAAAAGAAAAAAAAGAAAAAAAAAAGGAACCTATATATATATTTATATATATATATAAGGAAGAAGAAAAGATTATTTCAGTGTTCTTTTGATCCTAGAAAGGAAAACAAAAATGCTTATTTAATTGTTGTGTACTTGGTGATAAGTATTGTGATAAACTTTAAATGTCAATCGACATAGTTTTGGGTATGGTTTCTGGTGTATTTGGCACAGCACCGTGTGGAGACCCTCTGCGGGGAGAAACACGGGATCACCGGAAGACAACTCTTAGCTATGTGGGGTGTTGTGCTTAGTAGCCATCACTTTCTGTGCAATGTGATAGGTAGTATAGTGTAGTATGGTCTAGGACTAGAAGTCATTAGGGAAGCCTTTATGTGTAATGAACTTAGGTGGTTAGCTTAACTACGAGTAAATACATATTTGAGAGTCTAAAAGATAAAACACCTTGGTCTTTGGTAAGGCACGTTTCTGTTTCGCAGCTTGGGACTACTACCCCTCCACAAAGGTAGCCGCTGCGTGGACTGGGTAGTCTCCCACATGGGTAGCAGCCGTGCCATATGAGGAGCTGAGGATATGTCGTGGTGCATTCTCACCATGCAAAGTGTACTTAGACCTTGTGTGTAACAAACCCTTTGTTTGGTTGAGTTTTACTAGTGAGACTAGTAGAGAAGAGCGAGTCTTTATACATACATGGTAGTAATGATAACTTTGTGTTAGGACTTGTTTTAAATTCGGTGCTTCTACCCTTTACTGAGTGCTTATATACTCACCCCTGTATTTTTATGTATGTTTCCCACCCCGAGAAGGTGATGCAGGTTGCTATGATGGTGATGACGTTTATTACGAGGAGTATTGCCTATGTTGAGGCTTGGAATATTTATTTATCCTTTTATTTTTTGTCCTTTAAGTTCACGGTTGTAATAAATAAGCTAGTCGCTCGTACTTTCTTTTAAGTTAAATGTTGTTGGGAACATCATTTACTTTTCATTAGTTGGTACGACATTGTTTGTCGTTTAAGATTTTTCCCCGTGTCGTTTCGTTTCCGCTTTAACTCTGATGTAATTACGTAAGGCTTACGTATATAATTGATTTAAATATTAAATTATATACGTGCCGGGCGTTCAATTCAGGATAAGGACACGGTGTCTGGAACGGGGCGTCACAGTTGGTATCTGAGCGAAAGTTCCTTAGACTCGTAAAGTTGAAAGATAAGTTCTTTGAGTTTCTTAGAGCCTTAGCTAACCAATCTTTGGTTACAGGATGGTGACCACTCGATCAAACCCTAATCTGGATGGATCAGGCAGTTCTCAAGAACCTCAGGGGTCGAGAGGAATCATTTCTGGGCCGATTTTGCAGAGTCAGGGGGAACAACATGGTCCAGTGGGTGTAGGAGTTCAGACTACACTTGCAGTGGGGACTTTTCAGATGGCTCAACCGACAGTGTCAGTTACTCCTCTAGCTACAGGTGGCTTTTCCGTGGTATCCGATCTTCCCACCTCTTCGGTAAGTCAGCCACAAATCTCTCAGGTTGAGATGTCCTTGCCTCAGTCCACAGGAACCCTATCACCACCACCACCCTTTGTACCTTCACCACATGTTTCTGGCTATCCACCTCAGCAGTTTTCTTACCCTCCACCATGGTCTGTTTACCAACCACCACCGATCTCTATGCATCCAATCTACCCTCCTCAGCAGCCCTTGTATCCACCTCATACTCTTTATGAGGCAGTACCTGAGCAGTATCCTGTGTACCCACCAGTTACTCAACCACAAAGACCTCACTACCAGCAGCCTGAACCAGTGAGACCAAACCCGCCTTACTACGGTTATCAGCTATACCAACAAGCTCATGTTGATCAGTACCCTCGAGCACCCGCAGGTTACCCTCAAGTCACAGCAGCCTATCCTCCGGCATACCCTCCAGCTTACCAAGCCCCACCTAATGTAGGTTACCGTCAGGCTTTACCGACATACGTGCCACAGGGTGAAGAAGTCATGGATGATGCAAGACTTTTTAATGAGGTTCGAAAGAACAAGGCACTTCTTTTCTATGGCAATAAGAGCCTAGTTGAATCAGAAAGATGGTTGCGCGATGCAGAAGCACTGTTCAAAGAAATGAGGATACCAGAAGCTAAGTGGGCCAACTTGGGTAAAGCTCTTTTGATGGGAGCTGCTAGAGACTGGGTCAATACGATTGAGAGATCTCTTGGCGAGATACACTATTGGCAGCTGTTCCAGGAGGAATTTTTACAAGAGTACTTCCCTATAGCGAGTCAGTCGGAGAAGATGGACCAATTCTTGGACTTGAAGCAACTTGAGATGAGTGTTATGCAGTATCAGCAGAAGTTTTATGAGCTTGGAAAGTATGTACCGGAAGTCATGAATAGTGAGAAGCTGAAGGTGTCAAGGTTTATTAAAGGGTTGAAACGGGAGCTACGGATTGGTTTGGGAGGCTACAAGCCAGACACTATGAGAGAGTTGTTGAATAGAGTAATGGAGTTTGAAAGGGTCTTGTCTCAAAATTCTGTGATCGTTGGAGAGAAGAGATCTTTCGAAAATAGTCAAGGTAATGGGGGTGCACCGCCACCGCATGCAAAGAGGACAGCAGCACCGCCTACCGCACCAGCACCGTCGTTACCTCAATGCCCGAAATGCAACAAGTATCACTCAGGAGAGTGTAGACACGGTTTTGTGGGATGTTATCAGTGTGGGAGCTCATCCCACTTTGTGAGGGAATGCCCTCAAAAGAGGAGTGCACCAGCGTCATCTTCTAGGCCTCCTTCAGGGAAAATAAGGCCAAGTGGTCCTACACGTGTTTTTGCTATAGATGCATCGGCTCATGAATCTGAAGAAGCTGTGGTCACAGGTACTTTTTAGTTTTGAGTTTCTATTTTGCGTAATTGCTCAATAGATCCTTGTAACTTTTTGGTGTAAACTTGGTGATTACTTGAAAAGGGATTTTTTGCATAATTGTTAGGTACAATTTTTGTAAATGGTCTAGTTGTTTATGCCTTGTTTGATACTAGTGCCTCAAATACATTTGTATCTGCTAGGGTAGCAACACAATTAGGATGGTCCTATGGAAAACTAAGGAAGCCTTTGTCCATTACCACACCTTTGGGAGAAACAACTAAGGTTAATCAGACAGTTCAAGGATGTAAGATCCAAGTTGGGAAGTTGAAAAGGATATGACTTCAGAGTTCCCAGTGTTTTGAGAACTTCCACGTATGTCAAGTTTCGAGGATGAAACTTTTTGTAAGGGGGGAAGAATGTAATATCCATGAAATTAATCAAGGGTAAAAGGGTAATTGGAAATTATTTATTTTTAAATAAACCTATTACCTATTTTACATTAATTAAATTAATTGGAAAATAAGGTATTAATGGGATTTATCCTATTTAAAACTCCTACCTTAACCCCCCTCATTATGCGATTATCAGTTTCCAAAACTCTTTGTTGACTAAATTTATCAGAAAGCAGAGAAGAAGAAAAGAGAAAAGACTAGACATAATCTTTATCCTACGGGTTGACTCGTTTCTCCGTTTGTCAGATAATTCATACCACGACGATCACCGCGACGAGGCTAACGTTTTGGTATAAGAATCACCATAAACGAAAAGGTAAATCAAAAATACATCTTTTTGGAATCTAGTGTTCTTGATTATTTCTAAACAATTAGGCTTGAATAGATGCTTTAGATTAATCGTAGGTTGTGGTTTTATTGTAGGAATCGAAGAAATCACAATAGTTGTTTCAAAATTAAAGTTTGGCTTTTTGATTCAAAGTTTCTACAAATTAAAAGGTAAAGGGGTGTTCAACCGTATTTATTGGTGTTTTTTTGTCGGTACTCTTGTTATTGTTGATGCGAGTTGTTTTTATAATGTATATAACGTATACATGTGTCCTCCTTTCTATTGGTATGTCAAATATATATATATATATATATATATATATATATATATATATATATATATATATCCAAAGGTGGATGTTCGGAATTGATCCCTCCGGCATGCGTCGGCTAGTAAACCCAATACTTGGTGATTAGAAAGTTTTAGCCGTGTTATTATTGTATTTCCCCGCTTGTTTGCTTGCTTTGTAGTTTTAATTATTTGTTTATTTATTTATTTGGTCTAGCACTGAAGTCAAATAAATTCCCTGTGTATGCTTTCGCTTGACAGGTGAATCGGAAAAGGAAAAAAGAAAAAAAAGGAAAAAAAAAGGAACCTATATATATATTTATATATATATAAGGAAGAAGAAAAGATTATTTTAGTGTTCTTTTGATCCTAGAAAGGAAAACAAAAATGCTTATTTAATTGTTGTGTACTTGGTGATAAGTATTGTGATAAGCTTTAAATGTCAATCGACATAGTTTTGGGTATGGTTTCTGGTGTATTTGGCACAGCACCGTGTGGAGACCCTCTGCGGGGAGAAACACGGGATCACCGGAAGACAACTCTTAGCTATGTGGGGTGTTGTGCTTAGTAGCCATCACTTTCTCGTGCAATGTGATAGTAGTATAGTGTAGTATGGTCTAGGACTAGAAGTCATTAGTGAAGCCTTTATGTGTAATGAACTTAGGTGGTTAGCTTAACTACGAGTAAATACATATTTGAGAGTCTAAAAGATAAAACACCTTGGTCTTTGGTAAGGCACGTTTCTGTTTCGCAGCTTGGGACTACTACCCCTCCACAAAGGTAGCCGCTGCGTGGCCTGGGTAGTCTCCCACATGGGTAGCAGCCGTGCCATATGAGGAGCTGAGGATATGTCGTGATGCATTCTCACCATGCAAAGTGTCCTTAGACCTTGTGTGTAACAAACCCTTTGTTTGGTTGAGTTTTACTAGTGAGACTAGTAGAGAAGAGCGAGTCTTTATACATACATGGTAGTAATAATAACTTTGTGTTAGGACTTGTTTTAAATTCGGTGCTTCTACCCTTTACTGAGTGCTTATATACTCACCCCTTTATTTTTATGTATGTTTCCCACCCCGAGAAGGTGATGCAGGTTGCTATGATGGTGATGACGTTTATTACGAGGAGTAGTGCCTATGTTGAGGCTTGGAATATTTATTTATCCTTTTATTTTTTGTCCTTTAAGTTCACGGTTGTAATAAATAAGCTAGTCACTTGTACTTTCTTTTAAGTTAAATGTTGTTGGGAACATCATTTACTTTTCATTAGTTGGTACGACATTGTTTGTCGCTTAAGATTTTTCCCCGTGTCATTCCGTTTCCGCTTTAACTCTGATGTAATTACGTAAGGCTTACGTATATAATTGATTTAAATATTAAATTATATACGTGCCGGGCGTTCAATTCCGGATAAGGACACGGTGTCTGGAACGGGGCGTCACATACATACAGCTCGGGGGGACAACTGTCCTCCTTAACCAGAAAAAAAAATCTATTAATATATGTAGTATGCATATTGTCTGACCCCCTTCATTTTTTTATTTGTCTCTTTAAAAAATTTATTGCCCCACTTACCTGAGATTCTGCGTCCGCCACTAATTATGTGTAATCTAGTTTTCTTTTCTTCCAACTTGCCTAATAGAGCCGTAATCAAAAGAGTTCTAATATCTTCTACACGAGTTCTAATAGAGCACAACACTTATTTAGGGATACGTTATTGATGAAGCAACATAGTTTTCTATCCCCAAGAGTTCCACGTATCAAAAGGCTATATCTAAATGCCCCGGCTTCAGCAGCATATGCCGAGGTACAAAGACTCTTACGAAGACATAAAGGAGTAATGGCACTAGGCTTGGGTTAAAATCAAGTAAGCTTGAGTAGAACTTAAGACTAGATCCATAAGAGCATTAGAGTTGGATAATGGGAAGTCTGGATGTTAAGGTTATGGGAGTTGAAGTACTAGAAGATACCAGACGGTTAGTAATGGGTAAGTAAAGATATTAGATACATAGGTTTGAAGAGACGCAGGGGTTGGCAAGTTTCGAAGACGAAACTTCTTCGAAGGGGAGAAGGATGTAATACCCCTAATTTTGGAGTAAGTTTAAAAGAGTAAAAAGGGTTTTTTTTTTAACTCGGAATTTTATTAGAAATAAACTGAAGTTTTACATGGCCAACCCCTGGCCTCACCCCCCATATGAAAATGCGTCATCAGTATATGTTTATCACCTCCTTAAAACCTTATCCGGAAAACCCGTGTGGGAAAAGCCAGGTGCTAAGGAAAGAGTCTGATCTCCCATGTATTGGAAGAAAAACTAAGGAATATCTATACAATTTGAACCAAAAACAGAAACAGCAGCCAGTAAAACTAAAGCATAAGGACTAGGATCACTAGGAAAATTTTCTGCGACATATGGTGATATATCCTTAGCACAAGCTCTTGTACAACAACATCTTCTACATGTGTGCAGCCAAGCAATGATCCGTCTTCTTCTGGTGTGGCTTAGGATCCATAAAAAAGATCTGCAAGAGGATCCAAAGAGCTGCAGCATCCAATTATCAAGAACATACAACCATAATAACAAGATAGTTAAAGACAACATGTTTGTACCCCTCATCACACTGAAGGGTGCATCCAAGGTGATAACATTGTGCCTAGAAGGCCCAAATTTCTCATAAATCTGAAAGTTTCTCCCAATCCTGCATTGAATAGTGGCTCCAAGAAGTAGCAGCATGGTAAAAATAAAGGACCAGAAGGAGATAAGAGATTAAATATTTTGAAACAACTTTTCTGCACCCTTCATATCAACGAAGGGTTCTTCCAAGATAGTCCAGCTGCATGTAATCATTTGATCTTGGGCCGAATAGTTGGTATTTGTATAATGTCCTTGTTGATAAGTAAGCCCAGCTCTCCCTCAAGTTGGGGGCCTACAAAACACAAGAATTTTGGGTGGAGTTGGCCTTCTTTGCAAGGTAATCTGCTGGAGAATTTGCTACCCTATAAATGTGTTGGGGCTAGAAGTTATGGACAGAAAGTAAGTGTTGGATGAAATCAACATCCTGTTGATATTTCCATGGTATTTGGTGATTTGCATTAATCATATGCACTAGAGTTTGAGAGTTAGTCTCTATCATCACATCATGCAACTGGTTTTATATACATTGGTTGATGCCAGAAATCATTACAAGAATGATTCGTAACAATGAAACCTCCCCCAGCAATCCCTGGGTTACCAAAAGAGGACCCATTTGTATTAAGTTTGTAGCCATTTGTATGAGGGAAATGCCACTGAACAGGTATGCGAAGAACTGGAGGTCTAGGTGCAAACTGTTTGAGTATGCCTACCTGAATCAGAATGTCATCTTGCTCATTATTTCTTGCCACGTGCATAACACCACAAATCAAATGAAGAGTATCCAGAACAGCAAGAATGATGGTCTTGTTATCAACCTTGGTATCTTAAAAATAAGTTTGTTTCTAGACTTCCTGTTTTCCCAACAAACCTTAGCAGGTATAAGAGGAAAGACCTTACCCAAAGCTCCTTGAAAATTAGGGTAAAACCATCTTTCAATGTAAAATAGTCTGAAAATGACCCTATATTTGCTGAACTTTCTCACAATGCCAAAACACATGTTCAGCTGTCTCTTCCTCATGACAGAAAACATATTTAAAAGGTCCATTGATCCCAAACTTTGTTAGTTGGGGGAGCAAAAGGGAGAAGATCGTTGTGCAGTCTCCACATAAGGAAGAAAATCTTTGTAGGGATATAAGGTTTCCAGATTTCCTTGAGCTCACGAAGAGTTTGTTTCTTTCTTCTAAGAATTTCGTAAGCAAAATTAATGGTGAATTTACCACTGTTTATAGGCACCCAAACCCATTTCTTATGACCCTGGTATATCATGTTATCATTAGCAACCTCTTGAACCACAGTTAAGAGCTTCCAGACGTATAGTTTGTATATGGTGTAGCTACAAGTCATCACTGTATTACCCCACAACCCTTGTCCAGTTTTTTACTTCCACCAAATCTTGCAAGAAAAGGCTTGCTGTAATGTTTGCAGGTTTCTAACACCAAGCCCATTTTCAAAATCAGGGAAAAAACATTTTCCCATCTTCTCCAGATGTGTCTTTTATATTTCTCAGTACTCAGCCACATAAAGTGTGAGAGAATCCGTTAAATACTTTTACAAACAGAAGCTGGAAATCTCAAGGCAACAAGGATGTGTATGGGGATTGCAAACAGAACACGTTTTATTAAAATGAGCCTACCACCAGGTGATAGAAATTTTTCATACCATCCTAGAAGCTTGTGTTCCAGTTTATGAAGAAGAGATTTGACCATATCAATAGTGGAGGCTGGTATATGTGTAGAGAGGAAAAATGAGCTTTTATTGGCATTTATCTGTTGGCCAGAGGCCAATTCATACTGATGTAGAAATATGAAGACATGTGTGAGGGATTTTATTGTAGCTCTAGCAAATACAATCAAGTCATCAGCATACATACAGTGTGTGATAGGAATAAAACCTCTATGGGTAGCATAATGCTTAACATGTGTCTGGAAAATGTGTTTATTCCTCTAGTTAAAGCTTCAGAAACAAGGATAAAAAGATTACGGAGAAGGGGTCTTCTTGTTTAATTCCCCTAGTGTTTTGAAAAAGGCCACCATTTATAAGAATGGAAAACCAATTGAAGGTCAAATTATACACGATAAGCTTAACAAAGGAGTCAGGAAAACCAAATTTCAGGAAAATTGCTTTCAAAAAAGGCCATGAAACTCTAGCAAAAGCTTTGGTGACATCAAATTTGAAGATTATATTGTGGCCCTTAGCTTTTTATGAATAGATTGGACAATATCTTGTACAAAAAGAACATTCCCTGCTATGTCTTTCCGTTTTAAAAAACCAGATTGTTCAGTAGACATAAGAAAAGGGAGAGTAGATTGTAATCTTGAGTGTTTGTCCCAGAGAAGGGTAAAACTATAGTCAGAGGGGGGGGGGGGGGGGGCTGAATGACTATAGTGGAGTTTCAAAAACTTTTCTTATGTATAAAAGCTTTTGGGCAGTGGATAAGTCCATTCTTTAAATGTTGGTTCAAAGTAGATTATGCAATCACATATATAATATGCAATGAAATAAAGTGCTGTAAGTAAATTGCTGAAAGTAAATAGACACAAAGGTTTATAGCGGTTCAGGGTGGTGTAATCCATTAATCAACTCTTCTCCAGTGATGATTGGAGGAATTCACTATTGTTTTCACAGATGCAATAGTTAGATTGTCCTTGGCTACACAAGCTTCACAATCTTCCAGACTATCACTCCCTGGCTACAAAAACTTCAGCGACTCAGTTTCTATCACTGCTCCTTGAAAACAAATATTTCTGCAGCTATCACAAAGATTTCAACTCCTTCTCAGATTCCTCTGATTCAATTGCTTCAGTTGATGTGAATTGGATTCACAGACTTGTGATCAATCTCAGTGCTTGATGTTGAAATTGAGCTCTATTTTCTGAGCTGATCTCTAGATATTTCTTTTAAGTACATATAGAAGGCTTTTCAAATTGACAGAGTTTTATCTTGTTTCTTATCAGATTCAATCGTTGTTTTTCCTGTATGTCAATGCTTTCTATTTATAGCCTTGATAATCCTTGATTTGAATTTCCGTCCATTGGCTATTTAATGTGGAGAATAAGCCTTGATTTGATTCTTGATTCCCCCTTAATTATATTCTCCTTGATTTCAGTGATCAGATTTCTTTCTCAGACGTCTATCAGAAAATTCGTCCTTGATTGATCCTCAATTGATTGTGCATTTAATACTTGATCTTCATCATTTGAAATCTGAGCAGGTAAAGTTTACTTGGATGTTCCTTGAACGGTTAAGTAATCCTTCTGACTTGGCTATTTTGTTCTTTCTTCACAGCATTGTTATCACTCAGCCGATAGTCAGTTCACTCTGCCGGTTTACTGCATTCTTATTTTCTTTGATCTTTTAGGTACTTCTTGTACCTCACTGATCCTTGATTTGGTTGAGATCAATGTACACCATATTTGACGATGTATTTCATCATTCGAATTATAACTTAGACTTATCCAAGGTCATCACAGACTTCCTTGGTTATAAGTCACACCATAATGTCTTCATGCTTCTATGCTGGTACTTGGCTGGCTTCACTCGGCCGGATTTCTGTTTTACTTTGCCATCCTACCATTTAGTACAATACTTGTCTGACTCAACTTATACAACATGTCAGATACTAAGTAAAGACTTATACAGAGATTTATAACTTATTTCAGGCTTGCTATAACAGCTAGTATGGCCATCATCAAAACATAATAAAATGTTCCTAACAATTTCCCCCTTTTTGATGATGTCAAAACCCTCATAAGCCTAAACATAAAAACCACAATAAAACTCAATAATTTTATTCATCCATGGAGGGCTAAAAAGATAATTAAGCTCAAGCCAGATTTAGAATGCCATTTCTACATTTTACTTATGTCTGCTTTATATCTCTTGAATTTGTAGTTTGAACCTCCTCCATGTATTTCCATTTTATCTCTAGGAACTTCCATTTCCAGTATGCCATAGTAGTGTACTCAGAGACCCCGATGAATACTCTCTTGTTGATGAGTCTGTGAAAGTCAGGCATAGTCTCATTTGCCTTGGGTTCTCCGAAGTATTTCTCAAGTCTATCCCTTGCTTCAGCAATGTGTGAATCAGCAAACTCGAGATTCTTGAACAGACCCCATTGTTCCTGACAGTTCATTCTCCTTATAGGACTGAAGAATTTTGCCATGTTGTCAAAATCTTCCTGTTGTTCTCTGGATAAATCTTCTGGTACTGTTGCAGAAATGGTTATGGCTTGACTTGGTCTGTTGGTTGAGCCAGATCCAGTATTTTGTTTGAGAGATGCATACTCTTTAATGTTATTGTAAACCTTGGCATATCAGTTCTCATCCTCTCATCTTGATAGCTTAGCCAGTCTGCCTATGCTTCATCTTGCGTTTGATTTGGATATAGACCGTCTTGGATTCTAAAGAACTCTCTTACATTGTCTAGTACTTCAGCATCATATTCTTCCCTGTTTTGTGGGTAGTAAATGTTCTTTTTTCACCAGTATATCTGGCGCTAGTGCTACCTCTGCTGGTGTTACCTCTGCTGGTGTTGAATCTGTGTTTGCTTGCTGATCCTCTTTGCTGACTAGATCCAGGTCTTTGCTATCTTCCTGATCTATCTCTATCATCATATCTTCTCTGGATGGGATGAGGAAACCCTAAGCAAGGTTTATTTGAGGCTTTTTCCCTTTTCTCTCTAGCCTTCTTTAGATGTTATTCAGCTTCATTTTGGATTCTCAGTTCTCTGTCCCTTGCTCTTGGTTGTTCCTCGGTAAAATTTGGGGGTCTAATTGTTGATCCTTCAGGCTTTTTGTTTATTTCCCCCTTTTTGGCAGCATCATCTCTTTGTTGTAATAAGATGCTATTGGTGGCTTCAGCTGTACCAATCAGAGTATCCAGTTTGGATTCAATAGATGTGAATCTTTTGTCATGATGAGTCAGCTTCTCGGTTACACTTCGAAATCTGGTGCTAAAGGCCAATGCCATCGACTCATTTTCCTGAGAGACGTGTTGTCTAAGACCTGCAAGATTGTTGGTGATATTTATGTTTAACTGTCTCATCAGGTCACCCTGTCTTTGCACAACAATGTTTTGTGCATCAATGTACTTAGCAATGGCCTAAAATCTTTTCTTTATGGCGTGGCACTCATCTTTAAATGTCATTTTCATAGATCTAAGATACATTTCTTGTGTTCCAGTTCCTCAGCCAACAGATCTGCTGCCCTTTCAAATGCCTTATTTGATATGCCAGTAGTCAGTTGAGCAAATTTGTGGCGGATATCAGCTGATTCTAGTTCAGTTTGTTGTCCTCTGTCTTGGTGTTGCACAGTTGGAGGTACCTCAACTGATTCTTGGTGTTGTGTTGTCGGTTGAGTAACATCTACAGTAGCTTCTACTTCTTCAAGTACTTAGGTAGATTTTATTTCTAGAGTAACATGCTCTCGTGTTCCCTCTTGCTCAGTGCCGGCAATTGTCTTGACTGGAGTGGCAGCAGGTGACCCAGTGTCTAACACTGTTGTTGGTTCAGCTGCATTGTCAACTGAAAGTTGTGGAGCATGTGGATGCATTTGAGGAGTATGAACTAGATACTTCCACTGTTTCTTCAATTTCCTTAGCCATTGGACATAAACATGCTTTGTCATTGTCTGAGCTGGTGCCTTTACCGTCATCTGAGTCAATATCAGATGATTCTTCATCACTCCCACTGCTGGTTTTAGCTTTTAGTGCTTTCTTGCTCTTCCTTTTGTCTGATGATTTGTATTTCTTCTTTTCTTCATCTTTGTCTTTTTCTTCTGGACAATCATCTTTGAAGTGTCCTGTTGGACTTATTTTGAGTTTTAGTGATGAGTGACAGACTAGCTGTTATAGAGCAAAGGCAAAAATATGTCTAGATAGAATGTGTAGGTTTATTAGAGTTTGATCCTTGTATAGGTTGATCAAACAAGCACTGTAAATGGTCAGAAGAATTACATTAGCAGACTTGTCTACATCAGTAGGGTACTGTTAAGGCCATATTTATATGATTATTAAAGGTTTATTTCATTATTATTTTCCCCACATTTGCGTAATTTACATAAGAATTAAGGGTTTAAGTGTAATTATTAGGTAAACGTCATTTTAAGATGATTGTATGCAAAATTGATGATTTTAAGTGTTGATTTAATGGAATTATTATTATTTGGATTTTATTACATTTTTGCATTGTTTATTTATCATGTAGGTGTTGATTTTCGTGCATATAATGAGGATAAATGAAGCTCAAGTCGAATTATAAGAGATAGAGTTGGAATTGGCTTGAAGAAGAATGGATAACTATGAAGAAATCCGATCCTCGACATATTGGACGGGCGTCTATCGATCCGGACGAGCGTCCGAAGTGAACTCGGCGTCCATGCGGCGTCCAGAATCGTATTTTACATTCAGAGAGTTTGGACGGAATCTGAACGAGCGTCTTGATAGCGTCTAAGGCATCTTGAACGGGCGTCCATGAGACCAGACGGGCGTTCAAGGCCGACTTAACCCTAACCGACTTAGAGCTCTATAAATACAGCAGCAGCCCCAACCCTAAGAACATACTTTTTTACGCAACATTGAGATCGCAATTTTACACCAAAAAGCTGCGGCCAGAACCCTAATTTCACAGAGATGCAAATCTCCCAACCAACAATCATCTTCAACATGATTGTTGGCTAGAAACCTTGCAGTGAGTCGATGGAGGAAGCCTATCAACAACACAAACCAACTAGAGAGTTCGATGCTTTATGTTAGTGAGTTTAATTTATAGTTTTTCATCACTTTGGATGCTGTTTTGTATTGATCATGTTTTGTTGGAATTAACGATTTGATGAAACGATTTATCTATATCTATATGCTTGGATCTATGTATGAAAATATATTGGTTTAAGTTTTATTTCGTTCAAGTGATGCAATTAATTGTGTTTTAAGAGATTATGCATGATTAGTTGAGTAAGAGCTTGGAAACGATCTCGTGATTTCGTGTTGATTGCATGTTTAGTTTGTTTGAAAAGATAAACGAAACCCTAGAATTTGATTGAAGATATTTAATTGAATTCGTGAATAGATCACTACTAAAAACTACGTCTTTTTAATCACCATCTAGTTGGGATTGTTGGTTGATAGGTGGAATCTAGTCGCCTTGCTGTGTTTTCCTTTAATTGTTTTAATTAAATCGTTTAGATTAAGTTTAGTTTAAGTTCTAGTTATATAAACCCTAGCTTCCTGCTGTTTTCCTGCACTTTTCTGCTTCAGTTCATAATCAGACGCTCGTCCGCAATAGCAGACGCTCGTCCATTAGATTTCGTTTTCAGACGCTCGTTCACTTTAGTGAACGCTCGTCCGCCTTTTCTGTTTTCTTATTTTTCACTTGTTTTATTTCTCGTTTTTATTTCTTGTTTTAGTTTTAATTCTTAGGTTTAGGTTTTAGTTAGTTTCAGCTTTAGTTTAGATAGATAATTGTGACATAATTGCTATAGATTTATATTTGAATCCGATAAACATTCCACTCCCTTAGGACGACCCGTTAACACCCTATACTACGATCCTTATACTTGGGGTGTTTCGGTTATAAATTGTAAAACTCGTTTTTACCGAACAAGTTTTTGGCGCCGTTGCCGGGGACTCGGTAACGGTTGTCGGATTCTATTTAGGATAATTTTCGAGTCAAAAGGGTCGTTTTTAGCACGCAGTAGTATTTTGGCCGTAACTTTCGGCTCGAGTGTCCGTTTGGAACGCAGGACCCCAATTCGGAAAGCTCGTTCCGACGCCGACGACGTGGTGAACGGCCATAGGCCGTTCAGTGCGTTTTCGAGGTCAAAATCCACTGTTTTCCCCTCCATTTTGGCCCTAGAAGATTTCAACACGTTTTTTTTCCCGTCTTAGTGTTTTTCTAGTTTTTTTTAGGTTTTCGCAGCTGAACGAGCGTTCGATAACTTGAACGCCCGTCCACCTCAATTCTGTCTTCTGAACGAACGTTCATTCATCTGAACGAGCGTTCAGTTCTGAACGAACGTCCATTCATATTGGACGCCAGTTCAGTCTGTTCAATCCTCACTGTTTTTTTTTCTTTCTTCTCTATCCTCTCTTCTCCTCTCTTTTCTTTTCTCCCTCTAAACCATCAAACCTTTTCTAAACCTGTTCTAATCAACCTAAGGTTGATTTCTTCCTTTTCCTTTCTTCTGGTTTATGCAAACGAGAAGTAAGAAGGGACTTCTGATCTTTGATCCTGAGCCTGAACGATCTATCCTTAGAAGAAGGCTTCTCCCTGATTTGGACAAAATGGCGGATCAAGATCCACCAATTCCAAATCCTGACCCCCAAGCTCAGTTAAATTTACTCCTTCAACAGATGCAAGCTCTGCAGCAACAACAGAATCAGCAAGCTGGCATAACTCAACAACTTCAACAATTTAGACAAAACCAGCTTAATCAACTGAACCAGGACCCCTACACTCCATATCTAAACCAAGATTTTCTCGAGGGACATAGACCTATTCGTCCTCCCGACATGGGAGGAGTGAACTTTGATCTAAAGAACGGAGTTGTTGCACTGGTTCAGAATAGCTCTTTCCATGGTACTGCTCAGGAAGATCCACACGACTTCTTGTCCACATTCGTACAAATCGTGAAGCGGGCCATTATCCGGGTGTTGATTCGAGATCGTAAAGTTGAAGCTATTTCCTTTTGCTTTAAAAGGTGAAGCAAGCAGATGGTTTAAGTCGTTAGCACATCATTCCCTCCATACATGGAATGATGTCAAAAGAGCCTTTGCTCTTAAGTGGGTTTCACCTGGCAAGATTATGGAGATGAAACGGGAAATAGCTACGTTTGAGCAGTTGGAGGATGAAACTGTTGGCAAAGCTTGGGAAAGATTGAATCTTTTGATGAGAAAGTGCCCCAATCACGGATATGATAGACATGAGTTGTTGGAACTATTTTACAGAGGAGTCTCTCAACCTAATAGAGACTATCTTGACTCCACACGACTCATGGATCCTTCTTAGGGGAGGTGATGAGGCCCACTTCTGAGTAGCCGAGACAATTGCCAAGAACAACATGTGGTCGACTCCTAAGAAGACCAATATTGTTAAGAAAGAAGGTACTTCAAGCAATCCCGATACACAAATTTGTTGGTTGCTCGGATGGAATCGATAAGCAAGCGGTGGCCAATCTTCGGATGCGGCCTTCGAGGTGAATTATCTTGGAACACGGCGGGGACCGAGATGACGGAGGAGGTAAACTTAATGGATAATCAAAACCAACCCTTCCGAAACTTCAACCGAACCCGAACTATTCGGGATTTCAAAGACAAAACTTCAATCAAGCCAAGTTACCACCCGGCCCTTCAAATTCGAATTCTTTCAACTCGAACTATCAAAAGCCGATTCGAACTCCCAAAGGCCTCAAGGTGGCTGGAATCAAACTCGAACAACAATCATACCACCTCATGTGTCCCTCAACACAAATTCGATGAGTGGTAGACATGGTGAAGACTCGTCTACTAGTGTTAAAGCAATTGAGAGACAAGTTGGTCAAATGGCGGACCGGCAAGCAAGCGGAGACCCCACGGTAAACTTCCGAGTTATACCGAGAGAAATCCGAAAGGCGATGTGAATGTTTGCACGCCATTACACCTCGGTGGGAGTATGGGCAAGAAGAGGAGTTGAACGAAGTAACTTTGAGAAGTGGTAAGAAGGTTTGGACCCGGCAAGGTGTCGGGAAACGAGTAGCCCCTCCCGACGCTATGAGTTCGGGAGGGGGAAATCGAAACCACATGCCGAAGAAAGCAACGATGAGGAGCTTAGTGACAATTCTTCGGAGGATGAAAATAATTCGATGACGAGGAAAGAAAGGAGAGTCAGGGAGGCTGTACCCCTGACTAAGAAAAAGGAAGAAAAGTTTGTGAGATGGAAGGATAAGGAGGATGAGGCGATAAAGAATCAGGCCACGAGGAATGATAAAGCCCTTCCTTACCCACCAAAAAGGAAAGAGAAAGCCCTCGCCAAAGACAAGCAGTATGATGGGGTGAGGAGGATACTTAGGGACACTAAAGTGAGTATGCCCTTAGCCGAGGTATTGTCTGAAATGCCTAAATGTACTAAGTATCTTAAAGAATTCTGTGGGAGCAAGAGAAAGCTTCAGGGGATGGCTGAAGAAGTGCTTCGCGAGGATTGCGCGATGGTTTCACAGAAAATTGCTGTTAAGCGAGGTGACCACGCGGACCTTCAATCTCCCGTGAGATCGAAGGTCATTTATTCGAAAACGTCTTATGCGACTCAGGGGCCTCTATTAATGTGATGCCATTAAACGTATGCAAAAAGCTCGGGTTAGATAAAAGGATGCGGGAACGTCCGATTTCTCTTCGGATGGTAGATAAATCTAGCCGGACCGCAGCCGGTTGTGTAGCTAATGTGCTCCTTCAAGTTGAACATTTAGTCTTCCCTACCGACTGGGTTATTCTAGACTATCCACCTGATAAGGAGATGCCTCTAATTCTAGGCCGAACCTTTTTAGACACTTCTAACGCTCTCATCGACTTCTGCAAAGGACAGATTACTCTTAGAGTTGGTGACACATCTGTCACCTTCACACGAGGGACACATCCTGAAAGAGCCGTAATTGATGAAATATCGTTTGTCGAAGCTATCTATGAGGACGAAAAAGATGCCTACTTTGAAGAAGCAGAGGAGTTGACAGAGATAGGTGTTTTTGAAGTCTTGGACATTGAGGATCCGGCTGACTGCGGACCACCTTCTAATTCATTTCAAGCCGTAGGCATTGACGAGTCATCTTCACTCGCTCATACTGGGCCTATTATTGAGTTAGAAGCATGGAGATGCCCAGCAACAAACGATGATTTCAAAGAGCTGAGTCAGGAAGACTTCATCCCCGGTGAAGAAGAAGCTCGATGGGTAGTTGGGACGAGGTAGAGTTTTGGAGAGAAGCTACTCATTGGGAAGTAGATGATTGGGAAGAGGCGCGAGAAGAGCTTAAAGATGAAGAGTTAAGAAAAATGATCGATCACAAGAAAAAGGAAACAAGTGTTGACCGGAGGATTCCGATGGACGATTTGATCCGGTACCTTTCTTTCCGGGGTTGAGCCTCGGGAAGATGAGGTGTTCTACGTCAACCACTTCAAGCTCATAAAGAGAAAGGTGGCCCGTTAAAGTCTAGTATTGAGCAACCACCTACTGATTTAGAGCTTAAACCGCTTCCAAAACACCTTAAGTATATCTTTCTTAAGGATGGAGATAAATTGCCTTTGATCATTTCTTCGAAACTCGACCAAGAGCAAGAAGCACGGTGATAGAAGTGCTTAAGAAAAACATCCTCGCGTTCGGTTGGCAAGTGGGTGATATCCGAGGGATCGCCCCGGACATATGCATGCATAAAATCCGAACGGAGGAGGGAGCTAAAAAGGTTAGACAACCTCAGCGAAGGCTGAATCCGCATATGCAAGAGGTTGTCAAGAAAGAAGTGATAAAGTGGCTTGACATGGGCATCATCTATGCAATCGCCGATAGCGAGTGGGTCAGCCCTACTCAAGTTGTGCCAAAGAAGGGTGGAATCACAGTCGAAAAGAATGAAAAAGGGGAGGAAGTTGCCTTACGTCTCGTGACGCTACGAGTCGTATAGACTATCGTAGGGCGAATGAAGTCACTTTGCAAAAGATCACTTCCCCTTACCCTTCATTGACCAACTAATTGAAAGACGAGTGGTCACAAGTATTATTGTTTTCTCGATGGATACTCGGTTACTTCCGGATAGCCATCGACCCCAATGACCAAGAGAAGACCACGTTTACGTGTCCATCTGGTACTTTTGCTTTTCGTAGAATGCCATTCGGTCTATGCAATGCACCCGCGACTTTTCAACGGTGTATGTTGGCCATTTTCGATGGACTTGTTGAGAAATGCATGGAGGTCTTCATGGATGACTTCTCAGTCTACGGCGATAGTTTTGATGAAATTTTAGAAAACCTAGATATGGTACTCCAACGTTGCGTTGAGAAGAATCTGGTGCTTAACTGGGAGAAATGCCATTTTCTAGTAGACGAAGGAATCGTTTTGGGACATAAGGTGTCCAATGCTGGTATTCAAGTTGATAAGGCTAAGGTCGAAGCCATTGAACGGATGACGTACCCAAAAACGATGAAAGAGGTACGAGGTTTTCTAGGACATGTTGGCTTCTACGGGCGTTTCATTAGAGACTTTTCTACGATTGCCAAGCCTTTATCAAATCTCTTGAAGGAAGATGTCGATTTCTTGTTCGATGCAAAGTGCAAAGAAGCTTTCAATTGTTTGAAAGATAAGCTTATCGGTGCCCCTATTTTAGTTGCACCCGGACCAAGCCTTTCGAGTTGATGTGCGATGCCTCTAATTACGCCGTAGGCGCAGTTTTGGGTCAAAGAGTTGATAAAAGGTTCAGGCCCATCTATTATGCGAGTCGTACCTTGAACCCGGCTCAATGCAATTATACTACGGCCGAGAAGGAATTCTTAGCCGTCGTCTTTGCCATTGACAAGTTTAGAAGTTATCTTCTCGGGTCTCAAGTGATTGTATGGACCGATCATGCAGCCTTGCGCTACCTTATGGACAAAGCAGATGCAAAACCAAGGTTACTTAGATGGATTTTAATTTTACAAGAGTTTGACCTTGTGATTAAAGATAAGAAAGGTAGTGAGAATATTGTGGCTGATCATTTATCTCGCTTAGTAAATGAGGGTGCAGAAAATCACAATGATATAGGCATTGATTTTCCGGCCAGCAATTGATGAAGCTTGAAACGGTTAGGCCGTGGTATGCGACTACGTCAACTATTTAGCGAGTGGTCATTTAGAAGACATGACGTACCGGGAGAAGAAAAAGTTCTTTTCGATCTTAAATATCTCGTATGGGAAGATCCTTATTTGTTCGAGTACGTAAAGACGGGTTGCTTCGACGGTGTGTTCCCGAGCATGATCGGTGGGATATCCTAGAACAATGCCATAGCGGTCCTACCGGAGGTCACTATGGAACACCAAAGACGGTTGCAAAGATCCTTCAAGCTGGATTCTACGGCCGACCATTGTTTAAGGATGCGAAGCCTTTTGTAAAGGTTGTGATAGGTGCCGGAACCGGACGGCGAGTAGTAGGATGGAAATGCCACTTAAGCCCATTCTTGAATGTGAAGTTTTCGACGTATGGGGCATAGATTTTATGGGACCCTTTCCATCCTCATGTGGTAATAAATATATCCTCGTCACGTGTCGACTATGTTTCCAAGTGGGTTGAAGCCATAGCCACTCAAACTAATGATCATAAAGTCGTGAAGAAATTCTTGCAAAAGAATATCTTTACTAGATTCGGCTGTCCGAGAGCACTCATTAGTGATGAAGGTACTCACTTTTGTAATGCGCCGCTTGACAAGATCCTTGAGAAGTATGGTGTCAAACACAAAGTTGGTACACCATATCATCCTCAGACCAGTGGCCAAGTCGAGGTAAGCAACCGAGCTTGAAAAGAATTTTAGAGAAGACCGTGAACAATAATAGATCTAATTGGAGTCTTAAGCCGGGATGACGCTTTGTGGGCTTATCGTCGCATTCAAGACACCGATGGGCACGTCACCCTTCCAAATGGTTTATGGCAAAGCTTGTCATTTACCCGTCGAACTTGAACACGAGCTTTCGGGCAATTAAATTCTTAAATTTTGATAGCCGGCTACGTGGGGAGAAAAAGGTTGTTACAGTTGAACGAGCTCGACGAATTCAGACTCCGTGCATACGAGAATGCTAAGCTCAGCAAGGAGAGAACTAAGATACTCCATGACGCTAAGATCAAGGACCGAGAATTCAAAGTTGGTGAAATGGCTTTACTCTATAATACCAGACTTCATTTGTTTCCTGGTAAACTCAAGTCTAGATGGTCTGGTCCCTTTGAGATTCTCGAGGTTAATCCAAGTGGAGTAATTACTTTGAACGGGTATGGTAATCAAGCTTTTAAAGTGAATGGTCATAGACTTAAGAAATATTTTGGGCAACCAAAGGAAAAGCTTTGAGACTCTTTATTTCCAAAGAAGAGATGAGAGTACGGATGTCTGATTTGTGAAGAGATTCCATCTTATTTCTTTGAGTCGATGATGACATTCCTACCTCTACTGTGAGGCACCTTCTCCCGAGACCCCGAGCGAGTTAGCACACCTATGCCTATCATCCGCAAGAACAAGAAGAAGAGAGTCGGTGTAGTTTGGAGAGAAAAGTTTAATGATCTTATAGCACACTTGACTTGTTGTTGTGGTGAAAATCATTTCCGCCCCAATACTCCCGATTCCGATACGAGGTGGCGGTACGTTAAACCAAAGTGGCCCGATCCGGGTTGATCTTTTGGAATCTGTGTCAAGCTATTGACATTAAAAGAGCGCTCTGTGGAGGCGACCTAGTTTTCTTTATTCGTTTCCTTTTCTTAGGTTGTTTTGTTTTATTGTTTTAGAAATAATACTTTAGTTGATTTTGTGTTGATGGTTATTCCTCCTACGTTCATTGTGAGTGTTTTGTGTTATGTGTTGCTCATATACCCCGTGTACCCCGAGATTATATGGTATGTCGAGTGTGGCAGATACTTTTGAGCAGGTTCACAAGCTTTTATGTCCAGTGTTGTCTATTCGAGTTGTTGCGGTATACTCATGCTCCGGCCTGACCTCTGCCAACTTTCATCCGACAACCACTGTTGAAACCAGCTAAGTTTTCTTTTTCTTTTATTTTGCACATTCTGAGGACATAATGTGATTTAAGTGTGGGGGGGTAAATTGGGTATGTTTTTATGCTATATCCTTTGAAATATGAGTGAATGTTGAATTTCTGCGAAATTTAAAATTTTTTGTGAGTCTCGAGCATATAATTGGAACTAGATGCTTACTAGTTGTAGTTTTCTAACGATGATAGTATGTGACTTAGTGAGATAATTATAGCATGTTTTACTTTTATGGAGATAGTTTCGTTTTTCACTCACGAAAGCCTTTGATTTTTAAGCATGACTTTTGAACTATATCCTTTCATTATTTTTAATGATTTATCTTAGGAAGGTCAGTATAGTTACACCTTAGTTAGACCGTGTACTGTGAATATCATAAAGTTTGAATGTGATAAGTGAGATGTAACTTATGACTTTGAAAAGTGAATAAATAAAGTGAGTGAGCAATTATTAATAAATACGTTTGTCGGAAGGCGGGTTTATGATTGGAGTGAGGTAGGGCATTATCTCGAAATGTCCTATACCACTATGATGACCGAAGCTCACGACAGTTAGAAGAAGCTACCTTATGATTTGAGTAAGGTAGGGTGTTATCACGAAACATCCTATTCTACTATGATGGGTAAAAGCTTATTCTGATATGCGTTAAATTTGAAAATTTTGGAAATGATGAGTAAAAATAAAGTGAAGTCTTTGTTATCATGGATCTTATACCCGGTAGAACCGCATGATATGTCAGTAGGGATTATCCTGCGAGTGTGTGGGAAGGCTTTGAGTGGAGCTATTACTGTTTGTACCTAGGATAGTCATTGGAATTTTTGAGAGGATATTTCCTTGAAAGGCTTGCTAGATTGAGAATGGCTTGTCACACTTACACCGAATCTATCTCTGTGTTGGTATCATTTGCTATAGTTGTTGTATCTTTTGTTACGTGAGTTAGAGACCTATGTGGATTATTTATAAAGCTGAGCTATAGTTTTGATTGTTTTGTCCGAGGACGTACAAAAAGTTAAGTGTGGGGGTGTTGTTAAGGCCATATTTATATGATTATTAAAGGTTTATTTCATTATTATTTTCCCCACATTTGCGTAATTTACATAAGAATTAAGGGTTTAAGTGTAATTATTAGGTAAACGTCATTTTAAGATGATTGTATGCAAAATTGATGATTTTAAGTGTTGATTTAATGGAATTATTATTATTTGGATTTTATTACATTTTTGCATTGTTTATTTATCATGTAGGTGTTGATTTTCGTGCATATAATGAGGATAAATGAAGCTCAAGTCGAATTATAAGAGATAGAGTTGGAATTGGCTTGAAGAAGAATGGATAACTATGAAGAAATCCGATCCTCAGCATATTGGACGGGCGTCTACTGATCCAGACGAGCGTCCAGAAGTGAACTGGCGTCCATGCAGCGTCCAGAATCGTATTTTACATTCAGAGAGTTTGGACGGAATCTGAACGAGCGTCTTGATAGCGTCTAAGGCATCTTGAACGGGCGTCCATGAGACCAGACGGGCGTTCAAGGCCGACTTAACCCTAACCGACTTAGAGCTCTATAAATACAGCAGCAGCCCCAACCCTAAGAACATACTTTTTTACGCAACATTGAGATCGCAATTTTACACCAAAAAGGCGCGGCCGAACCCTAATTTCACGAGAGATGCAAATCTCCCAACCAACAATCATCTTCAACATGATTGTTGGCTAGAAACCTTGCAGTGAGTCGATGGAGGAAGCCTATCAACAACACAAACCAACTAGAGAGTTCGATGCTTTATGTTAGTGAGTTTAATTTATAGTTTTTCATCACTTTGGATGCTGTTTTGTATTGATCATGTTTTGTTGGAATTAACGATTTGATGAAACGATTTATCTATATCTATATGCTTGGATCTATGTATGAAAATATATTGGTTTAAGTTTTATTTCGTTCAAGTGATGCAATTAATTGTGTTTTAAGAGATTATGCATGATTAGTTGAGTAAGAGCTTGGAAACGATCTCGTGATTTCGTGTTGATTGCATGTTTAGTTTGTTTGAAAAGATAAACGAAACCCTAGAATTTGATTGAAGATATTTAATTGAATTCGTGAATAGATCACTACTAAAAACTATGTCTTTTTAATCACCATCTAGTTGGGATTGTTGGTTGATAGGTGGAATCTAGTCGCCTTGCTGTGTTTTCCTTTAATTGTTTTAATTAAATCGTTTAGATTAAGTTTAGTTTAAGTTCTAGTTATATAAACCCTAGCTTCCTGCTGTTTTCCTGCACTTTTCTGCGTCAGTTCATAATCAGACGCTCGTCCGCAATAGCAGACGCTCGTCCATTAGATTTCGTTTTCAGACGCTCGTTCACTTTAGTGAACGCTCGTCCGCCTTTCTGTTTTCTTATTTTTCAACTTGTTTTATTTCTGTTTTTATTTCTTGTTTTAGTTTTAATTCTTAGGTTTAGGTTTTAGTTAGTTTCAGCTTTAGTTTAGATAGATAATTGTGACATAATTGCTATAGATTTATATTTGAATCCGATAAACATTCCACTCCCTTAGGACGACCCGTTAACACCCTATACTACGATCCTTATACTTGGGGTGTTTCGGTTATAAATTGTAAAACTCGTTTTTACCGAACAGGTACCTAGGTCAGTAGACTAGTTAGGAACCTACTGAAGACTGAAGGCTGAGGGCTCAAACTCAGTTATTGAAGGCTAAGGGATCAAACTTAGTAATTAAAGTCAAGGATATGGAATCAAAATTTAGGGAAGTCTGTGATGACCTAAACTGATTACATATACCTTGTGTACAAGGTCTAAGTTCCACAAGTTAAGTGGTGATTGGAACTTTTTTTTTGATTAAAGGTAAAAATATTATAACCAAGTTATGTAAAATACTAGAAATTACATCCTAATCAGAATTAGAACTAAACTAACATCTACACAGTGTTGAAAAGAGGTTAGATTTGTTGATTTCAAGCTGCATAAGACCCCTGAGGTTATATGCAACAAGAAACAACAACCACTAAACACATAACAACACCCAAAAACTGTCAAAAGGGGTCATGTGAGAGCATAACTCACAGAGCCTATCCCAAGGTGTGTAGAGAAACAAAATAATCTCATACATCCACCAACAAAACCTACTAGAAATCACAAAAGATATACAAAACCCTAACATCATGGGGAGAAGATATACAAAGGAAAAGCAGCCTGCATTATATAAAAGATTTGAGTTTTAATACAATGCAGTACATCTGTGATCTTCATGTTAATACCATCAAAAACCTTCTTGTTTCTCATATGCCAAAGCCAATACACCACAACATAAACAGAAGCAGATCTAGCTACATTCCCATGGGAAGTACCCCTACACTTCCTACTAATCCATCTTACTGCACCAGTAACAGTTTCCAGACTTCTGTTGATGCCTAACCACAGCATGACCTTGCCCCAAACCATACAAGATATGGGACAGTAGAAGAAAAGATGAGAGGCTGACTCATTGACCAAACCACACAGTGACGAGGCCTTATCATCAAAGTGCAGTTTATCAGTGGTCAGAAGACAGTTCTTCATAGCCATCCATAGAAGAAAACAGTGTTTAGGAGTTGCCCTGGGATTCCAAACTGTTTTGTACCACCAGACCTTTTCCCCATGATGCCTGAAAAAATTATAAGCCCTAGAAGCCATCAACTTTGATCCAAAGGACCAAGATTGCAATAAAGCAACATCAGCTACAACATAACCAGCCTGTACAAGTATCATGTCCTTGATCTTAAAATTAGCCTTGATAAGAGCAGAAGCACCCTGCTTACACTGATACACCCACAAATCCACATTCTTCAAGTACATTTCACTGATCCATTTCTCCCAAAGACTATCCTTTTACAATGAAAGTTCTATAGAATCCTACAAAGAAGTGCTAGATTCCATGCTTCTAACTGAAAGATCCCCAATCCACCCTCAGATTTAGGCAGACGGACCTCTTTCCAACCAACAAGAGACTTCCTTAGAGAATCACAAGAACCACCCCACAGAAACCTTCAGCACATTTGTTCTAATTTCAACTTCACACTACTAATTATAGGGTAAATCCCTAGCCAGAAACATTCAACTCCCTGAATTACAGATAGGATCAGCTGTAGCCTACCTGCATAGACAAAGAGGACCCTTTCCAATTGCCAAAGCAATTCCTCAAAGAAGTAAATAAGGGATCATAATGCACAACATTTAATCTGACAGCACAAAGAGGATACCAAGGTACCTGATAGGCATTGTACCTTCTTTCAAACCAGTGATTGTCAAAAGCACATCTTTGTTATAATCATCCAAACCAGCACAAAACATCTCAGATTTTTGCATTTTAGCCACCAAACCTGAGCACTGGCCAAAAACAGTAAGGCATTGCATCAAGAGATTGACAGAAATTGGATCACCCCTAGAAAATAACATCAAATCATCTGCAAAAGCCAAATGATTAATTTTCAGGTTTTGACAACCATTATGAAAGTGGAAATCAGAATCCTCTCCCAAGATCCTCAACATTCTAGAGAAGTATTCCATACCAATAAAAAACAGAAAAGGGGATAGGGGATCACCCTGCCTCAAACCCCTTTTTCCAGGAAAAAATCCCTTTATTTCACCATTAATAGAAATAGAAAAGGAAGTAGTGGTAACACACAGCATAATCCATTTCACAAATCTAGCAGGAAAACCAAACCCCTTCAAAACAGACTCAAGAAAGGACCAGTGCAGTGAATCAAAAGCTTTTTTGATATCCACTTTTATCATACATCTAGGAGGTCCCCTGGTAACACCATATTTCCTTATCAGCTCCTGATAGAGGAATATATTATCAGACATAGCCCTACCATCCACAAAACCAGTCTGTGATTCATCAATAAGATCAGGAAGACAAGCAGACAATCTGGTAGCTAAGATCTTAGAAATAACCTTATAAGTAACATTACAATAGGAGATAGGCCTGTAGTCTCCAACAGAAGCAGCATGAGTTGTTTTAGGAATCAAGGCAATAATAGCATGATTAACCTGTTTCAGAATTGCATCATTGTTAAAGAATTCCAGAATGTCCCAATGTCCCAAGACTTCTTAAAAAACCAAGCAGAAAAACCATCAGGACCAGGAGCTTTATTGTCAGAAAAGGAAAACAGAGCCTCCTTCACATCCAAAGCAGTAACATCCTTCACCAGATAGTCCATCTGATCCCTAGTGATAGAGGGCCTAGCATTGACCACATCCAAATCAATAGAAGTAGCAGTGCCTTCAGAACCTAGAAGATCAGTATAAAATCCAACAAAAGCATCTCCAATCTGATCATAAGAAGTAGTAAAGGATCCATCAAGGAGCAAAATGGAAGAAATATGATTTCTGACATTGTTCCTTTTGACCAAAGAATGGAAAAACTTGGAACCCCAGTCACTAAACTTCATGTAGTGTCCTTTGGCCTTTTGAGATAAAAAGCTAGCCTCAGCAGTTTCATAACCTGGACAAACTCTTTTCTGCTCAACAATTTGACCAGCTAAAGTATCAGTAGGGCCTAAATTGTACAAGGACTGCAATTCCCCTAATACCTTTTGAGTATTATCAGACTTGACAGAAATATGAGAAAAATGCAGCTTATTAAGCTCTTTCAAAGGCAATTTAAGCCTTCTAAGTTTTTTACAAAGCTGATACATAGCAGTACTATAAACATCCTGGCCCCAAATATCAGTCAGAACATCCATATAACTATTATGTTGAATCCACATGTTGAAGAACTTGAAAGGCTTTATTCTAATCACATAATCAGTAGTCAGAGAGATCCTACAAGGAGAATGATCAGAATGTAACCTGCGGGATCAAAGAAGGCCAGGGCATTAACATTCCAGTCATACCAAGAAGCATTCACTATAAATCATCAATCCTAGAAAGAACACCGAGCGAAGACCGAGTAAAGAATTCACCAGAAGAATTCAAATCAGAAAGATTAGCATCAAGACAACATTCAACACCATCCTTCATTTCATAATCAGTGGGAATATTCCCATTCACTCTATCATCAACAGACAACACGGCATTAAAGTCACCTAACACCATCCAAGGAAGAGAGGAACAGACACTAAGCTCTCTGATTCTGTCCCACAAGCACCTCCTGTGAACAATAGTGTGCAGGCCATAAACAAAGGAAACCAAGAAAGACTCACTAGTCACCAAAAGCTTCACATTACAGTGAATCCATTGAGCATCAAGCTCCAGAATATCAACCAAAATAAAGGAAGGGTCCCAAATAACTAGCATCCTTTTATTTTCATGCTGATTAAAATTGTTAATAGAATGCCAAGTAGGAATATTGTTAGAAAAAAAATTGCTTAAACTATTTTGAGACAGCTTGGTCTCAAGGATTCCAAATAAGGAAATCTTATGTTGCCTAAGGTATTTGACAACAGTAGATTGTTTAGAAGCCTTATTGAACCCTCTAACATTCCAGAAACCTATCATTTTTGTCTACCAATAGGTGATCTACCCCTAGAGACATCAATACTAGATTTTTGTCCACTTCCACAAACACCTCCAGTGTTATTCCTATTGTTCTTCTTTTTTTCTTTTTGGATTTCTTTGAGCCAAAAGCAACATAGTCATCCTTGTCCATTCTGTCTTCATTCTCAACTTCATCATACCAAAGAGCATTTTCCCTAGGTGAAAGAACCTCAAAAGTATTATTGACAGGAGTAGCAGCCTTATCTACCCTTATCTTATTCCCAGTGGAACCAGATACCACCTTAACCTTGTCAATAATCTTATCCTTATTCAAGAGGACTGCATCCTGAACAGCAGTGTCCTTATCAATTATCACTGTAGTATCCTTGTCATTAGTATCCTTGTCAATTATCACTGTCACTTTCTTCTTCTTGGCATTAGCAGCCTTGGTAGCTCCTGCAAGTTTAGACCTAGCAACATATACAACAGGGATATCCAGTTTTGAATCATCACATCCTGCAACATTATGCCCTAATTTTTTACACTTAGTACAGAACTTAGGCATGTCTTCATACAAAACAGGCTGTTTGAAAATCCTTCCATTATGCATTGTAATAGGAATCTCATAGGGGAGTTTCATACTAAGATCCACATCCACAAGGCACCTGGCAAAACTTAACACTTTTCTTGATGCTGTGAGCTTATCAGTATACTGAGGACAACCCACATAAGAACACATCGTGCTCAAAGCCCTTTCCTTCCAGAGTCTAAAAGGAAGATTAGGCAGCTGAATCCAAACTGGAACAATAGAACAAGCCTCCTTACTAAAGTTAAATAAAACAGGAATTTTCTTCAATATCATAGGCTTGCCAAAAGCATAAAAGGGGCCTGCCTGCAACACATCACAGAGATCAGCCTCTTGCTCAAACAAGAACACTATCCACCCTGAATTGTGATAGTGGAACCTACATTTCTTAGGCCAAGAATTGACTATCTTCTGAACAGCCTCCCTTCCAGGAAACTTGCCTGGAAATAAACCAATAAGACTTAACTTTTCCAAACTATAATCATTCAAATCCTCTTCATCTAGTAGCACAGTGTCATCAGTAATGCAGTGATCAAACAGAGTAACCACTTCATCAGATTGTTCTCTATTTTTCTTCACCAATTCTGACCAAGAGGCAACATCATCCACAGCTTTACCAAAGCATTTTTCCCTAAGTAATCAGCAGATTGAGCATTAGCAGTAACAGTATCTGTTTCATCCACCTCACTTCCAGCAGGATCACCAGAAGTACCATTCTTTGTGGTAGACACAGGATCCACCCCTAAATGAGTCCCCTGCTCCCCCACTAAACCATGTCCTAAAGTATCATCAGCACAATCAGTAACCAGTCCTACATCTTTTGAACCAAGTTCAGCAGGTGCAGAGACTGGTCCAACAGGTGTAACAACACTCTCATTCAACTTATCCAAAGATAAACCATCCTCAAGACATCCACTATGAGCATCTTTCATCACAGATTGTACATTATCTAATTGCTTTTCAACTTCAAGTAATTCTAAAAGTGATGTGGGAATTACCATATCAGTGTCACCAATTGTGACCTTCTTCTTAGCATTGTTAATTGCCGATGTAACTAACTTTCCAGATTTTAACCTCATTGCATCAACAGAGGGATCTATCAGCAGATCCTTTCCCAGAGCGTTACCATCTTCAATATGAGCTGGAGGAAGAGCTACAATGGCAGCAAAAGCAGCTCCATCCAGTAAACCAGCTACAGATTGAAGTTCATCTGCATTCGAAGTCTGAACAGTGCCATCTTCAACTTTATTCTCAAATTTGTGAGTCATGGATCAAAAGAGATGCTGTTAGTTCAAGGAGAAGCTAAGCAAGTAAGAAGGAAGAACAATGAGCAAGAAACATGAGCAAAAACACAGCAAAAGTGCAGATTTGGCATGCTCTTTCATCGGGTGGAGAAGGAGCAAGCTGAGAGAAACATCTCTTTAGAAATCAGAACACAACAACAACAAGAATCTTACATATATTGCATGTGGTGATTGGAACTTAGTTATATGCAAAATGGTGTACTCTAACTTATAAATAAAATTAATATAAAAGAAGTCAGCTGCATTGTTTCATAAACAGCAAAATATGGATCAGCTAACTGATATGTATTTCAGCAGACTTATGGTCACAGGAACCTGCTGATACATATACTTCGAATTATTCAAAGGCTACATTGGAAAACAACAAAGAAAAGGATAGCTAACAACCTCTGATTTTATCAAACAAATCAATGGTTAAGATTAAAGGGACGTTGGGATGAATCAGACCTTTATCCAATGGTTACAAGTCAAAGGGTGGACAGACTATATACTGTCAAAAAGGAATCTGACAGTGTCAGTCCTAGGAATAGTCAGAAAAAGCAAGTCAAGATGGGACAAATTTGAAATGGTCATGTTTGAATTTCAAACATAAGTCACAAGGATTCCTACCTATAAATAGAGGACTCCTAACTCAGATACAAAAGAGGATGATTGATGAAAAATAACAGATAATTCTGAGTCGCAAATTCTTATCAAGAAAACACCCTGCTGACCCTACTGAGCATAAAGCTACTGATCCAGAAAAGTTCTTCAAGTGTAATCTGCATCCAAGCTACGTCAAGTTCACACACTTGAAGACATCTAGTTGCTGATGATATCATCCTGATCAAGCTGCTGAAAGCTGAATCACTTACTTCATTCAAACTTTCTTTTACAAGGAATCTACTGAAGACAATGAAGCATCTTTTGGGTGTCAAGGACTGTTGTTTGTGATGGAGCTGGTGAAGAGGCAATCCTACCCTTCAAGGACCAGTGGAACACTTTGGAGCAGCAATCCTACCTATTCCAAGTGTTCAGTTTGTGAAGCCATAGTTATTGGTGAAGGACAAGAAACTTAGGGATTTTTGTAACTGCTGCCTCAAGAATCACTAGTGAATTACATCCAACATCACAGGAGAAGATTGGACTGACAGGATTACACCACCTGGAACCACTATAAAATCTGGCTACTTACTTTCTGCACTTATATTCTGTATTTAGTTTATCTAGCACATCAATCTACTGAATCTAGCAACTGAATCACACACATACACTACTAATTATCTAATACTTGGTATCATATTTAACAACAAGTAATAAGGATTAATTTTTGATATATTCCGCTGCACAAATTCAGTAAACTCATCAGTTAGCAGACTACGAGTATCAGCAGACTACTTACCAGTCAGCAGACTGCTGAAGTTGCTGAGTTTGTTAACTCCAAAAGTTTTAAGTGTTAAGTTTATTCACCCCCCCCTTAAACTTGACCAAAACCTTTTCAAGGGACCAACAATTGGTATCGGAGCAGTGCTTCTGTTATGAAGTAATCCTACTTGTTGTGCTTGTGAAAATACTTTGAAAACTTTTTCAAGTTTCTGATTTTCAAAGCTTTGCATAATGGATAACAACCAGTATGCTAGAACAATGTTGATGTGTTCTTTAGATCGTTTTGATGAGTATAAACGTCGTATGCAAGGCTTATTTAGCTGCAACACATGATGAGATGATGGATGTACTGACAGATGGACCACTGGAGATTACCAAGCCAGTAACAGTGGGAGATGAGACACGGTACATTCCAAAACCAAAAAGGGAATGGACCGCTGAAGATAGAAAGAGAGCAAACCTCAACAATATTGCTATTGATATCATATACAGAACCTTGGATAGCAATATGTACATGAAAGTGAAAGATTGCAAGACTGCAAAAGAACTTTGGGATAAGTTTCAATTAATCTGTGAAGGCACTGATGCTATCAAGAAGAATAAGATTAGAGTGGCAAAGAAAAGGTTTCAGGAATTGAAAATGAAACCAAATGAAACCATTGAACAAATGGAGTCAAGATTCAATGCAATCATGGATGAACTCACCCTACTGAGTGTGAAGTACTCACAGGAAGAAATCAACTCAAAAATCTTGGAAGCATTACCTGCAAAAGAAGTTTGGGAGATGAAGGTGACTGCCATAGAAGAAAAGAGGAGTTTGCATGAAGAAGACACCTTCAAATTGCTTTCAGATCTTAAGGCCTATGAATTCAGAAAAAAGCTTGTGTCTGAGAATGAAAAAGAAGAACCAAAGACCACTGCATTGGCCGCTTCACATCAAGAAGAGACATCAGGAGCTCAAGATGATATACTGGATGAGATGCAAGAGCAGATTGCCCTACTGAGCAAGAAAATCAGAATGATGAAGACATGAAAGGGTTCTCCAAGGAATTTAGAAATTCAGTGAAAAGAAAAAGGAAGAATCCAAGAAAGATAATGATTACTTGTGCTATCATTGCAAGAAACCATGACACTTCAAACCTGACTGTCCTGAACTAAAATAGAAAAAGGAACCTGATTATCTTTGCTTTAATTGCAAGAAGCCTGGACATTTTAGACCTAATTGTCCAGACCTACTAAGACCAAGAGCCAACAAGAAGATCTGGCAAGAAAGCTATGGTTGCTGAAGATGAATCAGGATATGAAGTAGAATCAGAAAAAGGAAATGAATCTGATGATACTGCACTTGTTGCTAACATGGATGATTATGATTTAATGGAAAATATGGATGAAACAGAGGGGGTATACAATTATGTATCTATTAACACTCCTATTGGAAGTGACTGTGAATCAACTTGTGGTTCAAATCCTAAAAATTCTGACAATGAAGAAACTTTGGATGCCATCCTTAATCAACTGAGGATAATACAATCTGGTTATGAGATTGTGAAGGCTGGAAAAGAAGCTCTTCAATCAGAAGTTGAAAGATTAAATGTTGAATTAAGAATTCTCAAAGGAAAGGAAAAAGAAGTTAGACCGAATCAGCATAAGCCTGCTGTACATTCAGTAGCTGCTGAATCTGCTGAACCATCTTGTTCATCCACTGCATTCAAATCTGGAAAGCCTTATGGTGATAGAACGGGGCTTGGATTTGGAACTCAACAATCCAATAGGAGTGGATCTAGTAAGGTCACTGAACCTAGTACCAGAATTGGTCCTAAGTTTGTGCCTGCACAAGATCCTACTCTCAAAAGGGTTGCTAAGGCAGTGAAGCCTAATGAGAAGACCTCAAAGATGCAAAATCAGAAGTCAAAGAAGTCAACAGCTCCTAATAAAAAGAATAAATCTAAAAATAGGACTGTTGTGCCTTCTAGACCTGCTGATAGCAGACCTGCTACCATGTCTGCTGGACCACAAAAAGGTAAAAACCATAATTATTCCAAGGATAAGAATCCTAAACTTAAAAATTATAATCATTTTAGGGATACTTATCTCAGGGGGAAAGGTAGACTGTTCCCTACTGATAATGATTGGAATATTCCTGCACCTACTGCTAGAAACAACAGGTATAACTATGCTACTAGAGTAAAATCTAAGCAATGGAATCAGCAGAGGACACAGCAAAGGACTTATATAAGACCTCAGCAGGGACCTCAGCAGACTCCATATTACAGGGCTGTTCCTAACAGACAGCAAACTAATGGTTATACTAGTGCTTCTAACAAAAGAAATCACTTAAAACAACATTATATTCCAAAAGGCCAGAAAGCATATGTGAATCCTACACAACCAATTGTGAGACCTTATGGATGTGTAGAATACATGTATGAACCAAAGTATGACACCTTTCAGAGAAGACCTTATGGAAATATGCCAAGGGTCATGCTTGCCACTGACCACTATGGACCCAAACATTTTTGGGTACCTAAAATGCATTAACTTTGTTTTGTAGGGTGTCTGGTACTTTGACAGTGGATGTTCCAGACATATGACAAAGAATAAGCACTGTTTGTCAAATTTTGTGGAAAATGATGGTCCAAGAGTGAAATTTGGAAACAAGAACACACCTGGATACACAAGAGGATATGGCACACTTGTGAGAAATGGATTAACAATCAGGAATGTACTACAACTTGCTGAGCACTGGACAGTTTTGTGACGTGGGTTACAAGGTCACTTTTGACAAAAACACATGTATTGTCATTAGTGAAAAAGGTGATCAAGTTGTATTGGCTGGAAGAAGGATACAAAACATGTATGTTGTGGATTGGTCTACTGTTGTTCCAGAAACTTGCCTGATTGTACATACCAAATCAGAACCTAATTGGCTATGGCATAAGAAGTTGAATCATCTAAATTTTGATGATATCAATCAGTTGGTAAAGAAGAAACTGGTAATTGGTTTACCTGAGATCACATTCAAAAAGGATGCAATATGTGATGCTTGTCAGCAACAGACAAAATCAAGCTTCAAGTCAAAAACTAAGCAATCAACAAAAAGAGTTTTGGAGCTGATGCACATGGATCTATTTGGATCTGTAACACCAACAAGTGTAACAGGAAAGAAGTACACCTTAGTGGTTGTGGATGATTATTCAAGATACACTTGGGTAGTATTCATGAACAACGAAAGTGAAACACTTCAAAAGATGCATGAACTTTTGAAGAGATTACAAAATGAGAAAAGTTTGACAATAGTGAAGATCATATCAGACAAGGGTACTGAATTTCTCAACAAAGTTATAAGAGAATATTGTGAACAGAATGGTGTACTACATCAACTTGCTGCTGGTGGAACACCTCAGCAAAATGGGGTTGCTGAAAGAAGAAACAGGACATTAAAAGAAGCAGGAAGGACTATGATTTGTGAAGCATTATTACCTGAAAGACACCATATGAAATTTGGAATGGAAGAAAACCTAACATATCCTATCTCCATCCATTTGGAAGCAAATTTTTTATCTTGAATCATAAGGAGCAATTGAAGACATTCCAACCAAAATTAGATGAAGGAATTTTCTTGGGATATTCTTCTGTCAGCAAGGCATTTAGGGTACTAATAAAAGGACACTCAAACATGAAGAAACAATACATGTTGTATTTGATGAACCTAAGTTCACTGGAATGAAAGATGAAGCCTCAGAACCTGCTGAGAATCAACAATTCACTGATCCAGAATGTGTTGAAGTTTTGGAAAGATTTAATGACTTAAAGGTTTCTAATTCTGCCCCTGCTGAACACCCTGCTGCTAACATTACTGATGCAACAACTGAAGTAGTTCAAGGATCTGCTGAACCCCCTGTTGAAGAAACAACAGCAAACCCAACTGAAGATGATGTTCCTGAGAATCAATCTAACCAGGATCCACAATGGTTAAGGGATCACCCTGCTGAACAAGTCATTGGCAGTATACAGCAAGGTGTGAGGACTAGAAGACAATTAGAAGAAATGTTTACTTGCTTTCTATCTCAAATGGAACCTAAAGTTGTTGAAGAAGCAATTTCAGATCCAGATTGGATAATTGCTATGCAAGAAGAATTGAATGAATTTGAAAGAAATCAAGTTTGGACACTAGTGGAAATGCCTAATCATGCAAACATAATTGGTACAAAATGGGTGTACAGAAACAAATTGGATGAATCTGGTACCATTGTGAGAAATAAGGCCAGACTAGTAGCAAAAGGATATTCTCAAGCATAAGGAATAGATTTTGATGAAACATATGCCCCTGTTGCAAGATTGGAAGCTATAAGATTATTCTTGGCATATGCTGCATATACAAACTTCAAAGTATATCAGATGGATGTCATGAGTGCATTTTTGAATAGAATTCTGGAAGAGGAGGTCTATGTTCAGTAACCTCCTGGATTTGAAGTTAAAAATCAAGAAGATAAAGTGTACAAACTCAATAAAGCACTTTATGGTTTGAAACAGGCCCCAAGAGCATGGTATGAGACTCTATCTCAATTCTTGGTAGACAATGGCTTTACCAAAGGTACCATTGACAAGACTCTTTTCAGAATCAATGAAGGAAACGGCACCCTACTGGTACAGATTTATGTGGATGACATAATATTTGGTTCTGAAAATGAATTGCTATGTGAAAAGTTTGCAAATCTAATGAAAAGCAAATTCCAAATGAGTATGATGGGAGAAATGAACTAATTTTTGGGATTTCAAGTCAAACAGATGAAAGATGGAATCTTCATTCATCAAACCAAATACCAAAGAGCTACTGGAATAATTTGGTATGGAAAACAGCACAAAAGTATCAACTCCTATGAGTACAAACATTAGATTGGATGAAGAGAAAGATGGCAAAGATGTTGATCAAACCTTATATAGAAGGATGATAGGTAGTCTGCTGTACCTTACTACCAGCAGACCTGATATATCCTTTGATGTAGGTGTTTATGCAAGATTTCAATCAAAACCTAAAGAAAATCATTTAGCTGTAGTCAAAAGGATTCTCAAGTATCTAAAAGAGACTTTGGGAGTAGGGATATGGTATTCAAAAGATGGAAGCTTCAAAGTTATATCCTACTCAGATTCTGATTATGCTGGATGCAAAATTGATAGAAAAATCACCACAGGAACCTGTCAGTTAATGGGAAATAGACTGGTTTCCTGGTTTAGCAAGAAACAGAATTCTATATCAACTTCCCCTGCTGAAGCTGAATATATTGCTGCTGGAAGCTGCTGTGCACAAATACTGTGGTTAAGACAACAATTAAGGGATTATGGAATTGAAGAAAGAGAAATTCCTATAATGTGTGACAACACAAGTGCAATTGCAATCACAGAAAATCCTGTTTTGCACTCAAGAACCAAGCACATTGATGTGAGACATCACTTTATAAGAGATCATGTTGAAAAGAAAGATGTGGGGGTTCTGTATATCCCTACTGAAGATCAACTTGCTGATATTTTCACTAAACCACTGGATAGTGAAAGATTTGCTAAACTAAGGACTGAACTTGGAATTATAAAAGTTGACTGATATATCTTTGATCAGCAATGTACTGGAATTCACCAAGGGGATTAGTCTTTGCTATGTTGGGTGAGCTCACTTAGCGCATTAGTCATTGGTATCGGCAATTCCATGTACTTATGTTTGGACAATTGAGCAAATGAAGTTGCCAAGGGGATTGGTCTTTGTCCTGTTGGGTGAGTTCACTTGACAGATCAGTCATTGGTATTAAACTTCATCTTGTATTATCAGTTGGACAAAACAAGAAGAATGGAAGATCAGCAAGGTTACTCTATCAGCAGACTACTGAGGCATATTTGTCAGCAGACTGCTGAGGCATATTTTTCAGCAGGCTGTTGAGCCAAGTCTACTGATGACAAGGCTGCTGAAGGAAATGTTACACAGTCAAACTTACAAAAGTCAAAAAGCAAATGGCAGGATATTTATTCTATCTTTGTAACCTTAGTTACACGATATGACGGTTACAAAATGTTATGGAAAAGTAATGGGCCACGTGTCAAGACAACATTCACTCAGATTTAATCGTGGTTAATACCACGGTACGTGCTCTGACAGTTAAAACTACCCCTGTCTATATATACAGACATATACACAGAGTTCACATTCACAACTCTCAATCTACGATTTCTCTGAAATTACTTTGTGTGAACATAGATTTGTACACTTTCTTCTTCATCTTTCTCAAATTTATCATGGCAAACAAGGATGATGTTCATATTGGCACCAATCAAAGTGTAAGAGGCTATGTGACTGACTATCACTCTGCTGAACTAGCCATTAACATAGGACGAAGAATAAGACGGTTTGCTGGTTTGGAAAACATTATCAACAAAAGGATGGAAAGAATTTCATATGTTAACGTGTTGGAGTTATGGAAGAACATTGTTATACATGAAGGTAGAGAAGCCTTCGCTACAACAGTTAATGGAAGAGAAATTGAAATTTCCTCAGACCTACTGAGAGAATTATTCCATTTTGGACCTGGAAATAATGCCCCAACCAATCCAGAAGCAATGAATCTGCCAAGGATGAAGTTTGTGGATGCCATAAAGACAAATGAAAAGATATCTTCATCTCTAGGGATTAATGTGAAGCACATTGGTTATGTGTACAACCTGCTGAGCAAATTAATTGCCAAAACTATTTTGGGATTCATTGGGAGTGTAAATACATTGTCTGGACCTAAGATAGATATGCTAATCATCATCTACAGAAGTATGAAGTTTGATTGGGCTGGATTCTTTATACACTACATGAAGAAGGTGTTTACTGAAGACAAAGATGGTGTGAGGAAGTCCAAAGTCAAGCCCCTAGGTCTACTGATTCAGACCATGTTGAATCATTTTCAGATACCTGATATTTCATCTGAAAAGATTAACAAATCAAGGTATAAGACAGAAGTTGCTACACCCATTCCTGGCTTAGATGATGATGAAGATGTGGATGATGAAGTCACAACTGATGATGGAGGAGATGATAATGCTGGTGGTGAGCAGGTCAAGCAAACCGTTGAGGAAGTTACTAAGTCTGCTGCACCTAAGAAGGTTACTGAGAAGAGAAAGGCTGCTGATACAAGAAAGATAATAGAAATGTTAAAGCCTAGGAAGACAATGAAGAAAACAGCAGAGATTGCTGAGTCTGCTGAGGGTCCAGCTGAAATTGAGGTTACTGACCCTGCTGCAGTTGCAAAGAAGAAGTCTGTTGCTGAATTTTTGAAGGAGCAACAGAAATAATTCAGTAGAAAGAGGAAGGCTACTAAGACTGAATCAGAGGAACTTTCCAAAAGAATGAAAGAAATTGCCAAGAAAAAGAAACATGGCAAAGGAAAACAGTTGAGGATTTTGGAGACTCAAAGGGAAGAAAAAGCAGTAGGAGGGGCTATTGAGGCTGAGCCCTTAACAATTATCAAGCCTACTGAGAAAGAACGGGTTGTTGTTGAGCAACCTACTGGAGAATCACGCAGGCTGCTGAACCTGAGCCTGCTGAAGAAGTAGAATCCTCCCCTGCAAAGGCTGTTGAGCCTACTGAAGCTGCACAAGTTGCTGTTGAGCAACTTGTTGAAGACCCACAGCAGACTACTATGTCTGTGCCTGCTGTGGAAGCTGTGACATTGGTACAAGACCCTGTAAATTTTGCAAGAAGTCAGGGGGAAGAGCAATCTGTTGCTAACCCTGTTGATGAGCATGTAAGTCAGAGGGAACAAAGTGTGGAACATATGGAGGTAGTAGGCACTAATATACAACCTGAGCAACCTACTGACCTAGAGGCATCTGTTGAAGAAACTATGACTCTGCTGGTTGAGACCTTTGGAGGTCGGCGAGAGGGACGAGACGACTCCTAGAAAGCCAACCATGCCCTTTGAAAGACAAGAGAAAAAGAAGAAAGAAGGGTATGTTGATCCAAAGCCCCAGCTGGTAGCTGATTATTTTCAGTGGAAGTTTGGTTTTTATAAAAGACAAAAGTCAGCTACGAGAACCAATGACAGATTTTGAGGAGTGGGCTTTTGAGAATTTAGGAGTGGAGAATCGGCTGGATTTGGTTGATATGTCTCTGTTGGAAGAAGACTGATGGATCTTTTTGATGAACAAAAACAGGAAGAGGGTATCAAATTCAGAGATCCAAGAGATGAATCAGACAGTGATGACTCCTCATCATCTGATTCTGGTGATGATCATCCCTCTGGTCCAGGAGGAGTCAGTGGGACTGCAATGATTATTGAACCAAGTGTAGAGCGTCTACTGGTGCTGGACAGTCTACTGAGAGGCAAGAAAATGAACAGATGGATGAGGATCTAGAGGATCTCAACATAGATGGTCTGGAGGCCTTAATAAATGATGGGATAAATCTTGGAGGCAAAAGACTGGTTGGTGCATTAGAAACTTCATTTGTTGTGGAAGCTGCTGAGCAATCTGATGATCAACATAATGAAGATTTGGATGATGAGAGGGTTACTGACCATAGTGAGCCTGATGTCAATTCTGAGGATCAGACAGCACCTGAACAAAGGTTGGAACCGGTGGTACAGGTTGCTAAGGATCGAACGACTCGAACAAAGGTTGGAACCGGTGGTACAGTTTCTTTGAGGTACAAACAAGACACAAGAACAAAGGTTGGAACAGGGAGGTACGGGTTGTTTGAGGTACAAACAAAGACACTGGACATAGGTTGGAACTATCTATGGGTTTGGAGGAAACCCCTGCTGTTGTTGGTGAACAGGTTGTTGTAGTAGAGCCTGCTGGAGGAAAGGTCACTGAGGGTAAGGATAGTCAGCAGACTGTTGTTATTGATGAAGATGAACAGCTGCTGGACTATGACTACAGTGGTGGAGAGTTTGGATCTGGATATAAAATCCAATTGTCTGGATCTGGATATTTAGATATGTGCTATACAAAACTTCTATGATCCATTCATTTTCAATCCTTTTTCTCTGTGTATTTATAGGGGTGATGTAACGGTCAACTAGCTCTTGTAGCCGTTCCATTTGTCGTTTAGCCAACGTTCATCTGTACGACCTTTTGTCGTTTTGTCAGTTCAAATTTAAACAAGGCCTTAACTCAGTTTTCTACTCTTCTTCAAAACTGAGTACCTTGTATCCTTGACATCCGACTTTTATTGACCAAGTCGGAGTACACCATTCAGCTTCCTTCTTCTCCTGATAGCTGATAATCTTTGTCTTTAAGTTTACTCAGTTTTACATGATCTATAGTTCAGTTTCAGGTCACCACAGACTTGCCTGACTCCTGACTTATAGTCATGACTTAATCAGCTTCTACCTAAGTTTGCCACCTCAGTTCTTCAGTCTTCGACAACTGAGTCTGTGTCCCTCAGTTCTTCAGTCTTCTTAGATAAGCCAACTGAGTCTGTGACCCTCAGCGAACTCATCTTCTTCAGTTTTCTCATAACTGAGTCTGTACTCAGTTTTCTTGTTGACTCAGCTATTTGTCTAGTTCCTATTCTATTACAATGCTTGTTTGAAACAACCTATACAACGTTCAAACTCTAGATAGAACTTATACATTTTCTCTAGACCATTTCTTGCTTCTTCTTTCATTTTGCACTATAACAGTTAGTTATGATTTCATCATCATGGGTTATAAGTGATCTTATTAAATACGTGACGAATCATCATCAAAACACAAATATTATTGATTAACTAATTCAAATGATAAAGCATAATTGGGAAGGATTAATTACTTAAAAGAAAGAAACAGAAAATAAAGGCTTACATAATGCAGCCCTTAAATTGCAGGAAACCCTCAAATTATTCTACATTGTATCAAAGTAAGATTGAAGAAAGAATGAATGATTCAAGGTATATTTTGGTGTCTACGGTGTGTTTTACAAATTTCGTAGCTGCTGCTTATATAGAGGCTGTAACCGACCTAGGGAGGATCTAGAAGATATACACGCGAAAATCCCGTAAGTGACCGAGCCGACACTCTCGGTCGACCGAATGGATAGGCTCGGTCGACCGAGCCATTTTTACACGTGTTAAACGCGTCTCTTTGTCTGACTTGTTCCCCACTGCACGCTTGCGTGTTGATCTGATTAATCTTTCATTTAATGCTCCGATTTTCTTCCTCTATTATCTTGAGACCATTGATTGAATGACATTAATCCTCTCGATTTGTCGTGATCTACAAAATCAGCATTTATCGCACAATAAATCGGCTTTTAATAATGAAAACGGCTAAATACCAAATATCATATTAATAATCACTTAACATTAAATAATAAATATAAATGAGTGATTTAATATGAAATATATATTATTTGGCTCGATTTAAGGATAATGTTGATGACATTTACGGATATAATTTGACCGTCATCAATTATTTCCAACAATTTCCCCCTTTTTGATGATGTATCAGAATTTCCTTGATTTCCTCATTCATCATTTTCTCTTCTTCTTCTGAAATGAGATTAAGTTTTCCTTTTTCAACCTTTCTTTCTGCTTTTTTTTTCAGCTTCCCCCTCAGTTCTTGCTTTCAAATTTTCAAGTAATCTGACACAAATTACAAGCTTCTTTCTGATATTCAACACAGCTTTAACTGAGGCTTCTTCATCTTCCTCAGTTCTTGTTTCTTTAAAATTTTCTTCTACGATCAGTTCTTCAATCAGACTATCAACTGCTTCTCCATCTTGTTGAGTAGTTAGTAGATCAGAATCTACTTGTTTGTCTTGATCTTCAATCAGCTGTCTGGCATAAACTTCTTCAGCTTCATTGCCTACAGCTTCATCTTCAGCTACATCATCACCCACAGCTTCATCTTCCCCCTTGTTTGAAGATATACAAAAACTTTCTTCAAATAACTTTCGTAGGGTGATGATGTTTGAGTATCTGTTCAAACCTGAATAATGTGCTCTTCCAATTAAGTCATGCAGGTTGAAAAGTTTCTGCTGTAGAGTCTGTATCAGACTTTCGATGATAACTTTTGCTCCTTCCAATCTTTCTTCAATCTCAGTTTCTTGATGCTGAGATTCTTTATCTGCAGATTTGCTTGTGGATGCCTCATGAACTTGTGATGAGGAACCGGTTTCATGATAATAAAAATGAACATCATGACTTGTTAGTTCCTTTTCATACTCAGCCTCGCAAAATTCAGCATCTTCCACAGTTTCTCTTTTCTCTTCAGTGTATTCTCTATACGTCGCAGTGGGAAGTTCACTTTCTTCAGTTTCTTCATTTCCTTCAGTTTCTTCACTTCCTTCAGTTTCTTCATCAATCTGAATTACGTCTTAAGTTTCAGTTTTCTTTGCCTGAAGCTTGTTCCACATCCTTTTCTGTCTTCTTAGAGTTCTTTCATCCAACCTTACAGTCTCACTTGAACTAGAATCTGAAATTTCACTTATTTCTTCTTCGACGACTTTCCTCTTCTTCACTCCAGTAAGTACTGATTTGTCTTTCTCTTCTGTTTGTGTCAATTTTGAAATGGAGAAATGATCTAGTATCCTTTGAACTAGATAAGTGTATCCCTTTTTCAATAATTTTTTTTCTCCAGAAGCCTTTCTTCTTTTGGCTTTCTCTACTTCGTCTGAAACTTGTTTGATCAAGTGATTGAGGACAAACTTGTTCCAATCAAATCTTTCTCCAAACCAAATGGCATAGATCAGCTTCAATTTATCTGTCGAGAGAGTGTAGAAATTCTGAGCATGACCAATGACATTTCTGGTCAGAAGGATCGTCAGGAATGCGAATTCTGGTTTCTGTTGGTAGATGGATCCAATGAAATTTTTCTCGTCCTTGTTAAGTGCTGTAACATTCCAAAGCTTGACTTTTTATTCATTTCCAAAAGTAAGATGACGATGGTGAAAACAGACCCGGCCACGTGTCACCTTTATAACACCTCGAAGTTAACCGCTTTTAGGGCCAGGAGCCCCACAGTAGTAAGACCCTACCCCAAAAGGGAGGTCTGTCCATATACTTCCCGACTACGGCACTGCAGGCCAGCCCGGCAAGTCTGGAGGTAGGACGTGCAGCTCAGGTCGAGATGACCTGAGGAGCCCATCGAAAGCCGACTGGCTCTTTCCTTAAGTGATAAATAACACATGTGCCTATATTATAGGAGAATCCCTGGATCACCCGAAGGAAATCCCGTAATTTGAATATAATCATAATTATCTATTGTCAGAGATATACACGTGATGATCCTTAGGGTTTAAGGATTCTACGACTTGTTTGACAAGAAAAAGGGGTGAGACACCTCCCTATATAAACAACCCTAAGGAACTACGAATGACTTGATTCCAATTTGACTATTGGATACGTAGGCAACTTGAGGGAAACTAACTCTCAGGCTCAGTCTTAATCTCACACAAATCATAGTTCTCATTGTTTTTGTTCTTGTTCGAATCGTCCTAGAGGTTAATTGGATCTATAGGTGATTTCCGACTTCAACATAAGAGATGAAGATCCTCCGATTATGTCCAAGCCAAAGACTAGTGAGAGCAACTATTCATCAACATTAATGCTTTTGTCTTGAACAGTTGTCCTGAAGCTTTTTCCATTATTGGTGACTATGGCATTTTTGTAGAAATCTTTGATGCCGTCTGGACACAAATTAGTGACCTTTGTATCAATCAAGTTCTCCAATCCTCGAATTTTCTTGATTTTGCTTACAATTTGAGTCGACAGAGTGGAGTTTGAAAATTTTTGACAAAAATCATCCAAACTTGTGGTGATTCCATCATCAATGTTGTATCGCTCCATGATTTTCTGAATTCTGAATTCTTGAAAGAATCTTGAGTGCTTTGAAATTGATTGAGCAGGATTTCGTCAAGATTGTGTTTTTCAATCGATTTCAAAATGAGAGTCGTGTCACAATCAATGAGATTTGTAGGGATGTACATCTACTTTTTCTCCTAGATTGACACGTGGCTTCGAGTGATTTGTTATGTCAGCTCAAGCGTCAGATGGTAGCTAGAAAGTCTTCTATTTTTGACTATTTTGTCCTTCATCAGCTTTTGTTTGGAAGTCAGTTCAGGATTCAACATTGCGAACTGACTCATCCTGCAAAACAGTTTTAAGTTTTCTTTGGTACCCATATCTTCTTGGGCCCGGCTGGATTAGTTACTGAAGTGTAACTTTCAGTTTCTTGGTTGAGAGAATTAAGCCTTCTCAACTCTTTCCTAGATAAACCATTACGCTCAACCTTAGTTGATTTCACAAGGATCCTTTTAGATCTTTCATTTTTAATTTCTTTGTGTAATCTACTAGGTCTTCCAGTATCTTGGTGTCTAGAGTTTATACTCTTTGAAATCTCAAGACTGGGTAGGGGTGGGGAATCATAATTGCTTTTGTCAAATTTACTATGTATTAATCTTTCAGCAAGATTTGACATCTCAGTTTCAAGAAACTCATTCCAATCTTTTGCTTTGTCAAGTTCTATGTCTTTTAGTCTTAACTCCAATGTGAGTTTTTTGGTTAACTTGACAAGTTCAGAGTTTCTTCGACTGAGTTCAGCAAATGATAACTGAGTTGAAGAATGTACCTTTTCTTGTTGGTTTGATACATTTTTAAGATTTGCATGTACATTATTTTGTTGCTCTAATGAATCTTCTATATTAATAGCAACTTGCAACAACTTCTCTTCTTCTTTTTCTGAGAGATTTCTTTGTGATGGAACTCCTCTGGATTTGTCTATATAAACATTGAAGCTTGTATCCACATCATCACTGAGTTGAGGTTCTGGATTTATATGCAAATTTGTCATACTGAACCTCTCAAATAATTGATCCTGAAAATCAGATACATTTTTCAAACAATAAGTCGGGGGGTGAATAAGCCAACCTTTAACTCTTGATGTAGTCATCAAACTAAGTGTTCTTACAACTGATACAGTGATAGGTCTTCAACAACTGGTTGCTTCGATATCAAGTGTTGGTATCGAAAATAACTGTTGGACAGTTACTTTACAAAGCAGTAGATCTCCTCCAAAAAGAAGGAACCGCTCCGATACCAATTGTTGGTCCCTTGGAAAGGCTAACACAAGTTTAGAGGGGGGGGGGGGGTGAATAAACTTGTCACCAAAAACTTTTTCTGAACTGGAATTGCCCCAGGAAATGAGTTTCTCCGAAACTCAAACTGATGCTTGGTTCAGTTTTGTTCATGTCCCTTAACTTGTGCGGAGTTCAGCTAACTCAATTGAGTATAAGTCAATACCGACTTATTCTTAGCCCAGTTAACTGGCAGTGGATAAGACTAGCCTTTAGTGCAATAGATGTGTCAATAAAGATCTGAACCTCCTATGTATCAGTTTTATGCTGACTCGGTGTCTGACGTTTGCTGAGTGTGAAGATAACAAGAATTAAATCAATCACAGCAAGAATATAAATGCACAAAGTAAATCAACACAAGATTTGTTTATGGAAGTTCCGGGTGGTGTAATCCCGTACGTCTCCCCTTCTCTTGTGGTGTAAGTATCACTAGAATCTTGAGATAACCGTTACAAAATCCTAGCACAATGACAGTCCTTCACGACACCCTAGCTTCACTGTCTACACATAATGAAGAAAGGTAAGATGGCTCCCTTCATTCTGCACACTGATCCTTCGGAGGTGGAATGACTCCTTCACCAGCTCACCACTGACATACACACAGTCCACAGACTGCACCAACAATTATGGCAACCAAGTTGCAACCGTTTGAGGAAAGGTGGAATTGCTCTCCTGAAACTATGCATAGCCAACCTTTCTTCACAAAGGTTAGGTTTAGAATTAATCAAATGATTAATTCAGTGAGCTGTCTGATTCTTCTGGATATAGCGTTGTAGCTCCAAGATGCCTTCTTCCCCCTTAATTGGTTACTGGATTCTTCTTGTAAATCTCCAAGGCAATTCTGTTGGCTTCCCATTTTCTAGATATAAAATCCAATTGTCTGGATCTGGATCTTTAGATATGTGCTATACAAAACTTCTCTGATCCATTCATTTTCAATCCTTTTTCTCTGTGTATTTATAGGGGTGATGTAACGGTCAACTAGCTCTTGTAGCCGTTCCATTTGTCGTTTAGCCAACGTTCATCTGAACGACCTTTTGTCGTTTTGTCAGTTCAAATTTATACAAGGCCTTAACTCAGTTTTCTACTCTTCTTCAAACCTGAGTACCTTGTATCCTTGACATCCGACTTTTATTGACCAAGTCGGAGTACACCATTCAGCTTCCTTCTTCTCCTGATAACTGATAATCTTTGTCTTTAAGATTACTCAGTTTTACATGATCTATAGTTCAGTTTCAGGTCACCCCAGACTTGCCGGACTCCTAACATATAGTCATGACTTAATCAGCTTCTAACTGAGTTTGCCACCTCAGTTCTTCAGTCTTCGACAACTGAGTCTGTGTCCCTCAGTTCTTCAGTCTTCTTATATAAGCCAACTGAGTCTGTGACCCTCAGCGAACTCATCTTCTTCAGTTTTCTCATAACTGTGTCTGAACCCTCAGTTATTCACATGTATACTCAATTTTCTTGTTGACTCAGCTGTTTGTCTAGTTCCTATATGCAATGCTTGTCTGAAACAACCTATACAACGTTCAGACTCTAGATATAACTTATACATTTTCTCTAGACCATTTCTTGCTTCTTCTTTCATTTTTGATGACGGGGTCAATCAGGTTATAAATATATTTTACTTGACCACCAAATACTAGCAATAGCACTAGGTACATCATAGCATAGCGATGGTGAATCAAGGTCGATCCCTCAGAGAGTCAAAATGTGGACCCTAGGTTTAAATAATTAACTCAACTAATTCGTTATTGGACAACAGTCTAAGACCAACATAAAAGACAAAATAAGATAAACAAACTCAAACTAAAAAAAACAAACGTAATTAACCTTCCAATTACCCACGTTATCGATCGGACCAAGACAACTTATATAAAATAACTTAACTCATTAACTGTCAATCTGGCTGTATTCATACTTAATTGGCTACGGGAGTCATCCTCTTAACTTGACTTAGCACCGGTTAGATTACTAGATCAATGTGGTATTGTTACGTGACTTCACCTTTTGGGTTTCCATCTCATATAACTCACACGCTCATTCCTCTAAGGATGCCGATATTAACCGTACACCTCGTTTAGGCAACATTCCTATGGTTAGGCGTACTTCCTAAACGATCGCTCAAGCCCTCGTCCTATTAACAATTACTTGGTATAGTTTCTTGTTAATCTACGATTTACGTATGACTAGGTGTCGACAATTCCCTAATACAAAACTAATCTAGATCTTGCTGAAAGTCCCGAAAGATCGTTCATGAGCCGAACTAGACGTCTTATATTGGTATTTCCTAATAATACGCTAATGAAAAACTGACGAACGACGTAGCCGTAGCCATACCTACTGAGAAAGTAAATTCAACTAGGTTAAACCCACCATAAAGACGTGGCAGACTTAACTGACAAAATTAGGGCTCGGTCGACCGAGTAAAGGGGCTCGGTCGACCGAACGACCTTGCTCGGTCACCCGGACGAATTCAACCCTAATTACATCCTAGAAATAACCTCTCAGTGTTTCCTTATACGAACGTAGATTAAACGGCAATTCATACATCACTTATATAAACTATCATAGATACACATTAATTAAATCAAGTAGAGTCATGAATAAATCTATATTATGACGTAGGTCATGGGATCCTCATTGACAAGGTGTCACCACCACCTAACGTCATAGCCGAGAATCACATCATCTAGCTATGTTTAATTAATTCAAACGATAAGAACGTAATTGGAAGAATTAATTACTTGAAAATAAAACATGAAGATTAAGGGCTTACATTGTTGCGGCCCCTAACTTGCCGAAAAACTCTCAATTTGTTGTGCTCTTTTATGAATGATTGAATCAATGTATGAATGAATACATAATACTAATGACAATGTGTTTATATAGAGCTCAAAACCGACTTAGAAACCGACTAAGGATCGGATTCCCTAAACCCTAACCGACTTAAGTAATATGCTGGACTCTGCTGGGCTTTAAGTCCACTCGGTCGACCGAATAGCTGGGCTCGTCTTCTATCTTCTGCTGGGCTCTACATTGTCCTGGATCTTTAATTCCTTCTCCGTAGTCCGTCCAAAATGCTCACTGTATTTATCATACAAAAACATAGTTTGTAATACCAAATACTTGATAAATTACCGAAATGCATAATAATAAATCGTAACATGGGGTATATCTAAATTAGGCACTTAAGACTTATTATCACTCTCTTAAGGTTATTTCACATCAAAATCAAGGGTAAAGATTGCAGAATAATGGGTACAAATCGACCGTCATCAACTGCCCCCCACTTAGCCTTTGATCGTCCCGATCAAAGTATTAACAAGGTATTCCCCATATGATCATTTTCCAGTGGTCACACCATACTCACACAAGAAACCCGAATCAACTCATACTATATATGCTAATAAGATATCCATTATTCACTACTCGGTATGAATCGAAGTGATGTGTGCACATGCATTGGTTTTATAAATGTGGCATGATTAATGGGTATGCCAACTTTGAATTCTCAAGTCCCACCATCATCAGCATTCCTCTGCTTAAGCCTCGCAATGGGTAAAGCACTAGAACAATAAGCAAGAATATATCTATACGGTTTTTGGACTTGGAGACCGAGTACTACTCAAAGCCTCTTAAGAGTTGAATTTTTCAATTCTTCACGTTTTTCAAATACTACAAATCTCAAGGAAGAAAACTTTTTAAAGTATCCCCCTATCTTAGATCAAATATAGCAATGAATATTACCACAAGCGCAAGGCTACTTTGGTAATTGACTACAAGCCCAGTGTTTAGCTCATTGGTAAAACACGGATATATCTCAAGCTTATTATTCCGCTTTTGTAGCTAGAAGATTAAGAATACATCAGACGATAAGTATTGATTACCAGGCAGGCACAACCCATTATCTATGCAATGTACACATGTATTTCCATTTTTTTGATAAGCGTGGTAAACGTTGATTCATATTTTGAGTAATCGAATAATAAATAACTACGTGCAACTTATAATATGAATATCTTTAAGCTTACTGAAATTATATCGCAAGAGTATAACATGACCACGTACTAACGAAATATGGTTCCTACCTTATTAAATACAAAATTCGGGAATTCATAAAAGATAAGTGTGATTGTAAGTGTGAAAGTTTTAAATTTACTGTGAAAGTTTTAAATTTACTCATTATTTGATATACAAACTTATTCAAGTATGCTAAATGAGCTAAGTGACTCATACCCCCCACTTAAACTATGCATTGTCCTCAATGTATAAAAATAAGAACAAGGAACTTAGCTCTGGAATAAGTGTGGGAGTTGAACAAGTCTTGATGAACTCCGGAGAATTTTAACAGACAAATACAGTTACCAACTGCAATAAAATGCAACCTCTGCAACATACATCTTTAACAAAAACTTGGAACTCGTTACAGGGTTAGTTGTTGGAGAGATTTTGCATCATAAAAACAAAAGAAAATTTATAAACCTATACTACCATGCAAAACTACCTCCTAACCGGCCGAATACCGGGTAATTGCTAGTAAAGTTGGATAAGTACGGGTATCGATCCTCAGGGAATTGGGATGTTGACTCTAATTTCACTAATTCCTTTCAATTGTTACTCAAGGAAACGAATAAACGAAAAGCAAACATAAAAACGTAAAGAACAATGAGAATAAATCTAACCTAGGAAAACAAAATAAAACAATCTAAACTAAAAAGACATGGGATCAAACAAAGCACAAACCTACGTGATCTCAATCCTAGTTCAATTCATGATTCTAATTCAAGTTGTGGTTTCACCTTATCACGAGATATAAACCCCTAATTCCTTAGTGGATCTAATTTCTCAAGCTATGAATTCCTAATTCCTTAGTGATTTCAATTATCGATCTCTCCTCTTCCGAATGTTGAGAACGATTTTCCATACAAAACTAAGGTTTAGATTCAAGTTAACTTCCGTATTTTAGAACCTAACAACCTAGAAATCTAACCAATTAATTTGTCACATAATTAATGATTAAAGATCCTATCTTTCTATGGTGATCTAGTCTACGCAACTTCCGTATGTTGTAAACGTATCAATAGCAAACGATCTCTCGATCTAATTCACATCATAGCATCAAAATCATAGAACGATACAAAATAAATTAAAGCTCATGAAAATAAACTAGAGATTGAATAAATTGGAAAATCAAACTCACATGGTTGGTACAATTGTTGGATCCATGAGTCGAAAACGGAAGAAAAAACTACATCTAATCTAACCCGGATCACCCGAGCACAAGGCTCGGGTGACCGGCCTTGAAAGCTTCAAAGCTGCGGCTGATGTGCTCTCCTTGAGTATGAGAAAAAATGATATATAATTAGGGTTTCCCCGCGGCCGTTTAAATAGATTTTATGGTCGGCCGCTTAAGTCGGCGGATTGGACGCTCGTTTGGCTTCTTGAACCGAACTCAAACTTCTAAAATTCATATCTTGAGTTGTAGACCTCCAAAAATTATGATCCGAATGTCATAATTAAGCTCTCGGAAAACTCTACAACTTTCATTAAGGACTCTTCTTCAGAAAACGCCTTTTTGATTAGCCCGTCGTATTACGAGTCGTTTTCGGGATTTTCCCAAGCTTTATTTCATCTTCATCCTCTTGTATCTCTTTCTTTCCTTTTTAATCTTCAATCAAACATCATTTAGACCTCTTCCATTCCACATTTGTGCACCTAAAAGATGACAAAACCGAGCAAAACGTAAAACCATACAAAATAGATAATAAAACCACGATATTTACTCGATTTTGCATTTTAACTATTCAAAACGTCATTTGCTCAATTAATAGATTATAAGCTCGAATTCTATGAAAAACATCCATATATGGGGAATATTGATATAAAATATATCCTTACAAAACACTACAAATTGACCCTTAACATTAGTCCAGAAAAATATAATCATATCAAATGGACTGTAAAAGGTATAATAATTGCCTTAAACATATTTAAGCCCATACTTAATAATTATAGTGAAAATAATGCACAAATATCCAACACATTAAATAAGACAAATTTTATTCATTAGGGAAATTCAAAACGAACTCCATACAACACGACTTAACTTATTGGTACACCGAAATCAAAAATAAAAACACATTGATAAAGAGAAAATTAATAGATTAACACGGATGCTTAGTCCGAAGGTATATCGTTCGGATCAACGAAAGCTAATGGAAGAACATTGGGATCCGCTTCAGGAAAATCTTGGAATTGCGCATCGTCATCACCTGGACCGTGATCATCATTTTGCACAAGAGGTGGTGCAACAGAATCCAAAGATAGGATAGGCATGGGCCTGACATAGGAGTCACTGCCTAGCACTGGGCACTCAGCTGCCTCACATAATGAAGTGATCAATGAACCATAAGGCAGCATGTGTCTAGGCTTGCGGGCATCGGCAGTCATCTTAGAACGCATCAGTGCCCCAATATTAACAGGCCATCCTCTTGCTCAACCAATACATCAGCGTAGCATGTGCATAATAAACTGTAGACACATGCTTGGCCGGAATAATGTTAGAACGGATAAGCCTATGTAAGCACTTATCTTCCCACCACCTAAAGTATGGCTCCTCAAAAGTGCGAGCAACTTCCCCTATTGTCCATGCTATCCCGAGATGGGCACCAACCTCCTCCAACCATGCATCAGACTCATCAAACGTCACTGTGTACTCTGGCTCCTCCTCCGGGGTATCGAGACCATAATAATTATTAAGAGTCCCCGGAGTAATTACAATGGATTTGCCACGAACCTGGACTAAATTCGTGTGTGGGTGCACGCGTAATTAAGAATAAAAATCTCTTACCCAGTCGACATTAACTTGGCTAGGTGGCGCAACAACCTCTTGCCACTGATAATACTCCACTAGATCGAACAGCTCTTGACCACAGTTGGTCAAATCTAATCCCCGAGCCCGGTGTACCGGCGAATTGTTGAAGAAATTCCGATAAACCAAAAATACCTCTTGGCTAGCGAATTGCGGTACCCCGTTGATCAAGGGTATGGCATCGTTGACTGCTACAAACTATGCGGAGGATCGTCGTCTTGGTGGCATAATTGCAGAACTGGAACAGAGCAACGCTGACAGATAGATGCAGCAGTATGAAGCTCTCGGTCGACCGAGAGAATGACCTCGGTTGACCGAGCAGAAAGGTTCGGTCGACCGAACTGATGGAAGCTCTGCTGTTGAGGTTCAGGTCTTCCCTGTGACAGCCTGGATCGGATAATCCTTCAGAGATCAGAGATATGAACAGTCACAACTTGTGATATTGGAGGGGATCATTTAGATTACTATCCCCAATCTTGGGTGGATGGAAGTTATGAGAAAGATTGGAAATGGGAATTAATGGAGAAAATAAGAAGAAGAAAATTGGGGATTTGGAGAAGATGAAGATTTTATGGTGTAGAAATGATGAAGAGGAGAAGGGGTTTAAATAGAAGGATTTAGAAAATGAAAGGATTGAAATTGTGGAAGGTGATTGGTGGAGATAGAAAGGTAAGGATTGAGGAGTGGAATGGTTTTGTTGGAGGAATAAATTAATGGGAGAAATGAAAAGGTTGATTGGGAAATGAAAAATGGGGATGTGTAAAAATAAATGATAGTTGACCTCCTAAATTTTGATACACACGAAAATTTTATGCTAGAACACATAAGTCTATCAAAATTATCACGTCACAATTTGAAAATCCTCACCTCAAAAATCGAATAATCCAGCCACAATCCATTAACATATAAATCTTCACTTTTTCCAAATAATACAAATTTGAAACTAAGCATCTTTTCACCAAATTCTCATCATCAATACATTTTATAATGATTTCTCTTCCTACTCTTCTTCACGTTAAAATGATTCGAGTAAAAAAACTTTTTGCACATCCGTAACCTAATGGTCATTGGAACACGGCAAAAATAAAAAAGGCTCTCGTCATTCTACGTTACTTTTATTCATACTAAAAATAAAGATGAAATAAAATAAAATAAATGAAACGAAAGAATTCTAAATTTTTGAGTCTATAGCTCGACTTCCCAAAATCATCACTCCTAAACACGCCTTGACTTGCCGGGTTTTCACCCGGCCGGCTTTCACCGAAAAAAGTTTTACCGTCCTTTTCTACGAGTGCCCTTCCTTTGGATTTTAGTCCAATGAAAAGACACCGAATTGACCATCCGGACAAGCGCCGATTGTTGGATTCATCTCTGATTTTGATGAGCTTGTGTTACGAACTCTCCTAGTTCGTTTCTTCGCTCTGGTCCTCCTATCCTTAGGTAGGTCTACAGCTTCAATATTGGTCAGGGCTGGTGCAGGCTGAACTGACCTATTCCGACTTAGAATAGTAAGGACTTCCCTCTCATCTTTATCATCGACATTATCATCAGCATCCTTTCCTAGACCTTGAGTGGCATCAAGCTTCTCCGAACCAACTACTTCTAACACATTCACACTTGCCGGTGCAGGGAAATTCGGATTTGTTATCCCATAACACTCAGAACCCTTGGCGTCAAACAATACTATCTCATGTCTGGTCATCCGTATGAAGGCTCTAGCGGTGTTGATAAACGATCTACCCAAAATGATTGGGCATTCAGGATGTTCCTCGATTTCCATTACCACTATGTCTATCTTAAACCGTAATTGCCCCATACCAATAATCATGTTGTTCAGTCTCCCAGTCATGATTGTCCTAGTTCCATCCGCCAATCTAACTTGGAGCGGGGTGTTAGTGGGTGTTAAAATGGAATTCCTATCACAAAGGCTTTTAGGAAAGATATTAAGGCTCGAACCGGAATCAATCTAGGCTAAACCTAAGTGGGTTTGTTCTAGGGTTACTCCAACCATAAAAGCTCCTGGGTCTGCAAACTTTTGCATCAGTCGAGACTCGTCTTTAACCAATATTTCATCTCTAGAACAGATGACAATAGGGGTCTCCTTAGCTTGCGCTACCCTCGGACTCGGATTCTATCTCGGACATGTAATCATCATAATCTAAAGTTTGAATCGGAATCCGAAGAAATTTCCTCTGGATTCGAAATAGACATACCTCTTTGCCAATAGGCTTCTTTAGCCTCCCTTGATTTCCTTGCCTCTCGGATTTTCGCTTTCATCTTTTCAATCCTTTCCATGAGCTTCGGTGTTAACGGCTTTTTTGGTGTAGTTTTGGTTCGTAAAACCTTGACTTCTTCTTGGCCTTTGATAAAATCATTTGATGACATTTTGCTGATCTTGAGCAGGTTAAGTGAGTGATTTACTTCGAATTATCTGCAATATTTGAAAAACAATAAACAATTAGTAAATTGACAAACAGTATGATTGCTCATACTGTTGTCAAACTTACAACCTACAAATAGGGGGAAACAGAATACTGGGGAAACGATACTGTATATGAAATTAAAGCTAGAAAAGGCTCGGTCGACCGAGTGAATACGTTCGGTCGACCGAACGAATATCTTCCCCATTCCTGCTTTAATCCTTTAACAGCATACAAGTACAGATAATTCGTCAAAAGAAAAATAAAAACACTAAAGAGAACAACGAAGTAGATAAAAATAATTATTTAAACAATCATTGGGCCATTGACTCCCCGGCAACGGCGCCAAAAACTTGATGACGGGGTCAATCAGGTTATAAATTTATTTTACTTGACCACCAAATACTAGCAATAGCACTAGGTACATCATAGCATAGCGATGGTGAATCAAGGTCGATCCCTCAGAGAGTCAAAATGTGGACCCTAGGTTTAAATAATTAACTCACCTAATTCATTATTGGACAACAGTCTAAGACCAACATAAAAGACAAAATAAGATAAACAAACTCAAACTAAAAAAAACAAATGTAATTAACCTTCCAATTACCCACGTTATCGATCGGACCAAGACAACTTATATAAAATAACTTAACTCATTAACTGTCAATCTGGCTGTATTCATACTTAATTGGCTACGGGAGTCATCCTCTTAACTTGACTTAGCACCGGTTAGATTACTAGATCACTGTGGTATTGTTACGTGACTTCACCTTTTGGGTTTCCATCTCATATAACTCACACGCTCATTCCTCTAAGGATGCCGATATTAACCGTACACCTCGTTTAGGCAACATTCCTATGGTTAGGCGTACTTCCTAAACGATCGCTCAAGCCCTCGTCCTATTAACAATTACTTGGTATAGTTTCTTGTTAATCTACGATTTACGTATGACTAGGTGTCGACAATTCCCTAATACAAAACTAATCTAGATCTTGCTGAAAGTCCCGAAAGATCGTTCATGAGCCGAACTAGACGTCTTATATTGGTATTTCCTAATAATACGCTAATGAAAAACTGACGAGCGACGTAGCCGTAGCCATACCTACTGAGAAAGTAAATTCAACTAGGTTAAACCCACCATAAAGACGTGGCAGACTTAACTGACAAAATTAGGGCTCGGTCGACCGAGTAAAGGGGCTCGGTCGACCGAATGACCTTGCTCGGTCACCCGGACGAATTCAACCCTAATTACATCCTAGAAATAACCTCTCAGTGTTTCCTTATACGTACGTATTAAACGAAATTCATACATCACTTATATAAACTATCATAGATACACATTAATTAAATCAAGTAGAGTCATGAATAAATCTAGATTATGACGTAGGTCATGGGATCCTCATTGACAAGGTGTCACCACCACCTAACGTCATAGCCGAGAATCACATCATCTAGCTATGTTTAATTAATTCAAACGATAAGAACGTAATTGGAAGAATTAATTACTTGAAAATAAAACATGAAGATTAAGGGCTTACATTGTTGCAGCCCTAACTTGCTGAAAAACTCTCAATTTGTTGTGCTCTTTTATGAATGATTGAATCAATGTATGAATGAATACATAATACTAATGACAATGTGTTTATATAGAGCTCAAAACCGACTTAGAAACCGACTAAGGATCGGATTCCCTAAACCCTAACCGACTTAAGTAATATGCTGGACTCTGCTGGGCTTTAAGTCCACTCGGTCGACCGAATAGCTGGGCTCGTCTTCTATCTTCTGCTGGGCTCTGCATTGTCCTGGATCTTTAATTCCTTCTCCGTAGTCCGTCCAAAATGCTCACTGTATTTATCATACAAAAACATAGTTTGTAATACCAAATACTTGATAAATTACCGAAATGCACAATAATAAATCGTAACACGGGGTATATCTAAATTAGGCACTTAATGACTTATTATCACTCTCTTAAGGTTATTTCACATCAAAATCAAGGGTAAAGATTGCAGAATAATGGGTACAAATCGACCGTCATCAATTTTTCACTATAACAGTTAGTTATGATTTCATCATCATGGGTTATAAGTGATCTTATTAAATACGTGATGAATCATCATCAAAACACAAATATTATTTCCAACAATACTAGAACTGCAATCATGGAGGGACAACTGAGTAATCTAGTAATCACCCAGGAGAGTGTGCATGGCCTGCTGTCCCGTTTTGTTGATGATGTCAATAAGGGGGAAGAGAGTCAGACAGCTGTAGCAAAAGAGGCTACTAGGATCTTTGCTAAGAAAAGATGGGAAGATGACACTAATTCATTCAGAGAACCTGCACTTGGCAGACTTCCACTCACTGATGATCTTCTCAAAGTATATAAGAAAGTTTACAACAGCAAGAGGAGACCTTATCATGACAAGGGCTTTCGTGAAGGGTTGAACTCCTTTCTGGGACTCAAGTTTTGGGAAACTAGAGTCAAAGCCTTGAGAGCTACTCATAGAGGTGGTAGAGGTGGAAGGAGTTTACCTACCACCAACGCAAAGGAATCACTGAATGAATTTAAGGAAGTTTACATGCATTTAGGCTTCAGAGTACACCAGATCAATCTCACTCTGCCTGAAGCATGGAAGTGGTGGAAAGAAGTGAATCCTCACATTGATTTCTCTCTTATTGAAAATGATTGGATGAGAGAAATGATCAGAGAGATAAGAGTTTATCAAGAGCAAGTAGAGAAGGCAAGAGAAGAAAGAGAAAGAAGACACTAGATCAGCATACTTTATCTGCTTTATACTTTTGCTGATTCTAGACTGTAATACTTTTGAACAAATGATTATAATGAGAGATGACTAAGTTTGTTATGTTCTTGTTTTTAATCTTTTTGCTTTGTTGTAAGGAGGGTATTGGCATCATCACCAAAAAAGTGGAAATTGTTGGACTTATTTTGAGTTTTAGTGATGAGTGCCAGACTAGCTGTTATAGAGCAGAGGCAAAAAGATGTCTAGATCGAATGTATAGGTTTATTAGAGTTTGATCCTTGTATAGGTTGATCAAACAAGCACTGTAAATGGTCAGCTGAATTACATCAGCAGACTTGTCTACATCAATAGGGTACCTAGGTCAGTAGACTAGTTAGGAACCTGCTGAAGACTGAAGGCTGAGGGCTCAAACTCAGTTATTGAAGGCTAAGGGATCAAACTTAGTAATTAAAGTCAAGGATATGGAATCAGAATTTGGTTAATTCTGTGATGACCTAAACTGATTACATATACCTTGTGTACAAGGTCTAAGTTCCACAAGTTAAGTGGGATTAGAACTTAGTTATATGCAAAATGGTGTAATCTAACTTCATAAATAAAAGTTAGATAAAAGAAGTCAGCTGCATTGTTTCATAAACAGCAAAATATAGATCAGCTGACTGATATGTATTTCAGCAGACTTATGGTCACAGGAACCTGCTGATACATATACTTCGAATTATTCAAAGGCTACATTGGAAAACTACAAAGAAAGGGACAGCTAACAACCTCTGATTTTATCAAACAAATCAATGGTTAAGATTAAAGGGACGTTGGGATGAATCAGACCTTTATCCAATGGTTACAAGTCAAAGGGTGGACATACTGTATACTGTCAAAAAGGAATATGACAGTGCCAGTCCTAGGAACAGTCAGAAAAAGCAAGTCAAGATGGGACAAATCTGAAACGGTCATGTTTGAATTTCAAACATAAGTCACAAGGATTCCTACCTCTAAATAGATGACTCCTAACACAGATACAAAAGAGGATGATTGATGAAAAATAACAGATAATTCTGAGCTGCAAATTCTTATCAAGAAAACACCATGCTGACCCTACTATGCATAAAGCTACTGATCCAGAAAATTTCTTCAAGTGTAATCTGCATCCAAGCTACATCAAGTTCACACACTTGAAGACATCTAGCTGCTGATCATATCATCCTGATCAAGCTGTTGAAAGCTGAATCACTTACTTGATTCAAAATTTCTTTTACAAGGAATCTACTGAAGATGGTGAAGCATCTTTTGGGTGTCAAGGACTGTTGTTTGTGGTGGAGCTGGTGAAGAGGCAATCCTACCCTTCAAGGACCAATGGAAGACTTTGGAACAGCAATCCTACATGTTCCAAGTGTTCAGTTTGTGAAGCCATAGTTATTGGTGAAGGACAAGCAACTTAGGGATTTTTGTAACAGCTACCTCAAGAATCTCTAGTGAATTACCTCCAACATCACAGGAGAAGAGTGGACTGACAGGATTACACCACCTGGAACCACTATAAAATCTTCCTACTTACTTTCTGCACTTATATTCTGCATTTAGTATATCTAGCACATCAATCTACTGAATCACACACATACATTACTAAGTATCTAATACTTGGTATCATATTTAACAACAAGTAATTAGGCTTAATTATTGATATATTCCGCTGCACAAATTCAGTAAACTCATCATCGGCGGACTACTGCGAGTATCGCGGACTATCGACCGCCGCCAGACTCGTCGAAGTTGCTGAGTTTGTTAACTCCAAAAGTTTTAAGTGTCAAGTTTATTCACCCCCCCTCTAAACTTAACCAAAGTCTTTTCAAGGGACCAACATGTCCTTTCTTTTTACAGTTGAAGCATCTGTATTCATCATCTTTTTTCTTTATGTCTTTGCTTGAATTTGATTTCTTATTTGATGAAGAGCTTCCTTTGAACTGTTTTTTGTTGAATTTGTCGAAGCGTTTGATCAATAAAGAAATCTGCTCCTATAGCTCTTGAGTCTCTTTGTTGGTTGAGTCGGCTGTTTTGCTGGGGTGCAACCAGTGCACTGGCCTTGTGTGGCTCAGCCGGTACACCGTCTTCACTATTTAACTCAAATTCATGAGATTTTAATTGAGACATCAGTGTCAACGTGTGGGTTTTTGCAAGATCTATTGTGCCTTTAAGAACTGATGTGATGATCTTCCATCATTCAGTTAGGCCTCTCAAAATTTTCAGACAAAACTTCTTTCTGTGGATAAGTATGTCCTAGTTGTTGTAGTGCGTTGATGATGCTTGAAAATTTGTTTCAAAAACTTTTCTGATCTTTAAAAGATTTTGGGCAGTGGATAAGTCCTTTCTTAAATGTTGTTTCAAAGTAGATTAAACACACACAGAGTATAAGTAAAATGCAGTGAAGAAATGCTGTAAAGTAAAGTGCAGTAAGTAAATGAACACAAAGATTTATAGTGGTACAGTGTGGTGTAATCCTTTAATCCACTCTTCTCCTGTGATGATTGGTGGAATTCACCATTGACTTTCACCAGTACAATAGTGTGATTGTCCCTGGCTACACAAGCTTCACAATCTCCAAGACTACCACTCCCTGGCTATAAAAGCTTTAGTGACTCAATCTTCAAACCTGCTCCTTGAGAACAAATCCTTCAGCAGTTATCACAAAGGTTACACTTCCTTCTCAGACAAACTGATTCATTTGCTTCGGTTTGGTGTGAATTGGATTCATAATTGGATGATCAGACTCAACACTTGATAAGGATTTGATGCTCTGTTTTCTGAGTATGACCAACTAGATTTTTCTATTTAGTTCAAATTGAAGGCTATGAAAAATAACAGATTTTCAGCACTTTTTCTTGTGTGTTCGTATTTGTTTCTTGTCTATCAATGCCTTCTGTTTATAGCCTTGATTATCCTTGATTTTGAAATTCCGTCCGTTGGCTATTTAATGCAGAGAATAATCATTGATTTATTTCTTGATTTTTCTTTGATTTATTCTCCATAATTTCAGTGATCCGGATTTTCTTCAAACGTTCATCATAAAATCCGTTCTTGATTGATTCTGCATTAATTGCTTGATTTCCATGTATCTAACGTTCAAAATCAAATGCAGATAGCAAACTTCACTTGCATGTTTCTTGACTCGGCTGTTGCTTGACCCGGCTGTTGCTTGACCGGTATAGTAATTCTGCTAAAGTTGTTACTTGGCTGTTGAGGTTCTCTTCACCATTCTTCTTGATAGTCAGCCGGCAGAGCCTTCAGTTGGGCCCTTGTAAAGGCTGACACAAGTTTAGAGGGGGTGAATAAACTTGTCCCCAAAAACTGAATCTTGAACCAGATTTAGTTCAGCTTTAAACTTGTGTGGAGTTAAGCTAACTTAGTGATGTACAGGTCAAGTAATAAAATACTCGATACCTAACTAACACACTAGCAAGAGAACTAGGTTCAATCGTAGTATAACTAGATAGAGTCGAGGTCGATCCCACAGAGACTCGGCACAAACAAAACACAACTTTATTCTACTAGAACTAAATTGAAAGGGCGGTCTACGACCAACTAAACAGAGTAAATAAGATAGTGACAACCACAAGACACGGAATACCACAAAGACAAACTAACAACTACTAAAACAAGGACAATACTGTTGATATTATCTGAACAAAGAATATTAAGAATATTGATTACGCTAGTAGCTAATAACTACCCCATGTGAACTAGATTGACAACGAGACAAAACAAACGTTAAAGATTAATTATTATGACTACGGGAGTCATCCCCTAAGGTAGATTTAGCTCCGATTAGGCCATCTAAATCATTGTGCCTCCATTACGTGACTTCGCCTTTTAATGCCTCCATCTCATATAACTTCTGACACAATTACGAAACTAGGGATGCCGGTATAAACCGTAACCTCATCTAAGCAACATTCTTAGGGTAAGGCATACTTCTTAGATGCGATTCAATCTAGATCCTAAGTAACAATCACTTTTTAGGTTTCTTGTTAAATTATGATGACAAATAATTAAGTTGATCAGGTTTAATTACTCGTTTTAATTCCAAATCAGAGAATCTGACGTAGTCGAAGCCGGTCATAATTCTGCCTTAAACTTCACCACCCTCGGTCGACCGAATGACATGTCTCGGTTGACCGAGTGACATGTCTCGGCTGACCGGGAAAGGATCTGCGTCGGTACAAATTATGATTACTTCTTAACGTTTCTAACCTAAACACATGGGTTCGTAATTAGTCTACATCACGGAATCAATACAAGAAAACTACTCCATAATAAAATAAATCAGATCTACGAATAAAGATTGCATAATTGAAAAGTCATACCCTCGAAGATGAGAATGACTCCCACTCTTTAATGCGCTTCCTAACCGGAGAATCCGACGACTCCACAATGAACGAACATACAAAAAAAACTAAAACTTAATAAACTCAAGGTATTGTATATATTGTATCTTATGGGTAGTTGGTGGTTGTGGTCTCAATTTTGTAGCGGCTGCTTATATAGAGGCTATAGCCGACCTAGGAAGGATCTAGAAGATATACACGCGTTTTTCTTCTAGATGAGCTTCGGGTGACCGAATATCAACCTTCGGTCGACCGAATGAAGTGGCTCGGTCGACCGAGCCTCTTTTTTTGCACATGTTAAATGCGTTTCTTGTCTAACTTGCTCCCCACTGCATTCTTCCGTGCTGATCTGATTTCTCTAACTTATCCTTTGATTAATGCTCCGATTTTCTTCCTTATTATCTTGAGATTCACTGATTGAATGACATTTATCCTCCCGATTTATCATGATCTACAAAATCAGCATTTATCGCACAATAAATTGGTCTTTAATAATAAAAACAGCTAAATACCAAAAATCATATTAATAATCACTTAACATTAAATAATAAATATAAACAAATGATTCAATATGAAATTTATATAATTAACTCCGATTTAAGGTTAGAATTGATGACATAAATAGGTATATTTTAACCGTAATCAAAATGCCCCACACTTAAACTTTGCTTCGTCCCGAACAAAGCATCAAGAAGTCATTCCCCAAGACAACATTTTCCTTGGTCAACTCATACTTACACAAGAAACTCGAGTCAACTCATACCAGTCATGCTCATAAGATAAGCATTATTCACTACTCGCTATGAATCGAAGTGATTGTGTGCATGTGCATTGGTTTTATATAAATGTAGCAAGATTAGAGTTTATTCAGACTTCATATCAAAATTCACCAACATCAGCATTCATACTTCTTTTTCTTCGCAATGGTTAAAGCACTAGAACAATAAGCAAGAGCGTATCTATAGGGATTTTGGACTTGGGGACCGAGTACTACTCAAAGCCTCTAAAAACTTGAACTTTTTCAATTCTTCATATTTTTCAGATACTACCAATCTCAAGGAAGAAAACTTTTTTTCGATTATCCCCCCTATCTTAGATCATGCATAGTATCAAATATTACCACAAGCGCGGGGCTACTTTGGTAATGTTACTACAAGCCCAGTGTTTTAACGCATTGTCAAAACACAGGTACGTCTCGAGCTTATTACTCCGCTTTGATGGCTAGAAGATCAGAATACATCAGTCGATAAATAAAGACACTAGGTAAGCATAACCAATCATCTATGCAATGTACACATACCTCTTTTTATAATTCATGTGGTACTAAGCGATTCACATGTTGAGTAATTGAACAATACCTAACTACTTACAATTGTTGGCATGAATATCCTTAATTTTACTAACAATTTATCGCAAAAGTATAATATGACCACGTACTCATGCAACTTGGTTTCTTTCCTATCAATTCTAAGTATAAGAACTTCACAACTTTAAGGGTACGAGTTAAACAACTTGGCATTTATCCATGAAAATTTTTAAATTTGGCTCAATATTGCCTCAATATTCCGTTCCTCTTTACTTTTTCAACATATAGCTAAGTCCCTTGCCCCCCACTTAAACATGGCATCGTCCTCAATGACAAAAATAAATGAGAGTTTAAGAAAAAAAAGACTTAGCTCTGGAAACAGCTCCCAAGTAAAGGAACAATATCGGAGTAAACATCAGCACGTCGTGGAGAGACAGACACATCCTGTATAAGCAAACAAGCTCCACGAAATCGTCAAATACCATGTCTATGGAAGTTATAAAATAATGTGGCAGTAATTAGATATAAATATCTCAAAACAGCTTAAGCCACTTTACTTTATACTGCCATGGACAATACCAAAAGGGATTTAAACCTAAATAAAAACTCACATGACGGCTATCAAGGAAAAAACCTCGTTTATTCCGAACTTAGACTCGGAACATGGCGAGATGAAAAAAACCGTGATAGGCGCATGCTACTTTATTAAAAATAAAAACGAAAAAGATAGTTATAAGGAAATAGTTCTAAATTTATAGTCTCTAGCTCGACTCAGTTCAAGATGGTTTATTCATAGATAGGGTCTTCGAGGTACAAAACCTCCTCCTCAGCACCAGGCGGAAGCCCTTGATAATGCTTCACACGATGTCCATTGACCACAAACCTGGACTCATCTTTGAAATTGAATTGCTCCACCGCTCCAAAAGGAAAGACTTGTTGTACTCGAAATGGGCCATACCATCTTGATTTTAACTTGCCCGGGAAGAGTCTTAAGCGCGAATTGTACAAGAGAACCAGATCACCCTTTTGAAAGGTCCTCTCCAGAATCTTTTTGTCATGGAACTTCTTCATGCGCTCCTTGAAAATCTTGGCATTCTCGTATGCCTCTAAACGAAACTCCTCCAGGCGAGTTAATTCTAACATCCTCTTCTCACCGGCCAACGTCTCATCAAAATTTAGCATCCTTGTTGCCCACATGGCCCGGTGCTCAAGTTCCACAGGAAGATGACATGCCTTTCCAAAAGCAATCCTATACGGGGACATTCCAATCGAGGTTTTATATGCAGTCCTATAAGCCCATAAAGCGTCGTCTAAACGTAACGACCAATCTTTCCTAGTCGTATTGACAGTTTTCTCCAGGATACGCTTTATCTCTCGATTGGTGACTTCTACTTGCCCACTAGTCTGGGGGTGATATGCGGTTGCTAGCTTATGTCGAACCCCATACTTAATCATCAGCCTTTCAAAAGATTTATTGCAAAAATGACTACCATTGTCGCTTATAATCGCCCTAGGCGTCCCAAACCTTGTAAAAATATTCTTTTCAAGAATCTAACTACAACCTTAGAATCGTTAGTAGGGGAAGCAATGGCCTCAACCCGTTTGGATACAACAGCAACTAAGATGTATCGGTTAGATAGTGATGAAGTGAAGGGTCCAACAAAATCTATTGCCCAAACGTCAAAGAGTTCTACTTCTAAGATGCTCTTAAGTGGCATCTCATTCCTCCGTGAAATATTTCCTGTCATTTGACAAGCATGACATGCTCGTGAATATTGGTGTGCATCCTTAAACAATGTCGGCCAATAAAAACCGCATTGGAGGTCCTTGGCCGCAGTTTTTTCTCCCCCGTAATGCCCTCCAACTTCATAAGAATGACAATGCTTCAGGATATCATTATACTCTTCCTCGGGCACACACCTTCGAAAAACATTATCAGATCCTAGCTTAAACAGATAAGGCTCATCCCTTGTGTCTAAGATCTTTAAAGAATTTTTTCCTTTCTTGGACAGTGAGATTTGGTGGTAGGTACTTTGCGGATAGATAATTAACAAACAAACTAAACCATGGTTGTTTCTTCTCCTTCACAACCTCTATTCGCGAAGAAACCGCAACACAATCATCATGTCCCCTGATGGTGGTGATGGAGAAAAGTTGTTCATCAGGAAAAGATTCTCCTATCCCAGGTAATTCCTCACAATCCTCTAATTGTAAGCGCGACAGATGATCGGCCACCACATTCTCACTACCTTTCTTATCTCGGATTTCTACGTCAAATTCTTGCAGCAGTAGAATCCATCTCAACAATCTAGGCTTTGAATCTTGTTTTGCTCGGAGATACTTAAGAACCGCATGGTCAGTCCACACAGTGACTTTAGATCCCACTAAGTAAGATCTAAACTTGTCAAAAGCAAAGATAACGGCCAAAAGCTCCTTCTCCGTTGTGGCGTAATTTCTTTGGGCAGCATTCAAAGTCCGTCTTGCATAATAAATAGGCCTAAAGTGTTGGTGTTAAGGCCATATTTATATGATTATTAAAGGTTTATTTCATTATTATTTTCCCCACATTTGCATAATTTACATGAGAATTAAGGGTTTAAGTGTAATTATTTAATAAAGATGATTTTAAGAGGGTTGTATGCAAAATTGATGATTTTAAGTGTTGATTTAATGGAATTATTATTATTTGGATTTTATTACATTTTTGCATTGTTTATTTATCATGTAGGTGTTGATTTTCGAGTGCATAAAGAGGATAAATGAAGCTCAAGTCGAATTATTCAAGATAGAGTCGGAATTGGCTTGAAGAAATTGGATAAAGATGAAGAAATCCGACCCTCGGCATCTTGGACGAGCGTTCGTGCGGCGTCCATTCCGGACGGGCGTTTGATAAAGTGAACGAGCGTCCGGAATTGTATTTTACATTCGAGAGAGTTCGGACGGAGGATGAACGAGCGTTTACTCGCGTCCGGGCATTCGGACGGGCGTCCGGATGGGTAGACGGGCGTCCACGCCGACTTACTTCCAGGCCGACTTAAAACTCTATAAAAGCACCGCATTATGAAGCCTAAAACCCTAATCTTTTACACACTATTTACTCATATACACATAGCCGCGCCGTAGAACCCTAAGGAGCCGTTTTTACACGAGAGATGCAAATCTCCCCTTCAACAATCGTGTTCATCATGATTGTTGGCTAAACATCTGCGAGTGAGTCGACGAGGGAAGCCTATCAACAACCAAACCAACTAGAGGAGTTCGATGCTTAAGTTTAGTGAGTTTAATTCATAGTTTTTCATTACTTTGGATCTGTTTTATATTGTTTAAGTTTTATTGAATTAAGATTTGATGAAACGATCTATGTTTAATTTATGCTTGAATAAATTTATGAAAGTTTGTTTGTTTGAGTTCTCTTTTATTCAAAGTAATGCATCTAATTGTGTTTTAAGAGATTATGCATGATTAGTTGAGTAAGAGCTTGGAAACGATCTCGTGATTTCGTGTTGATTGCATGTTTAGGTTGTTTGAAAAGATAAACGAAACCCTAGAATTTGATTGAAGATATTTAATTGAATTCGTGAATAAATCACTACTAAAAACTATGTCTTTTTAATCACCATCTAGTTGGGATTGTTGGTTGATAGGTGGAACCTAGTCGCCTTGCTGTGTTTTCCTTTAATTGTTTTAATTAAATCGTTTAGATTAAGTTTAGTTAAGTTCTAGTTTTATAAACCCTAGTTTCCTGCTGTTTTCCTGCACTTTTCTGCTTCAGTTCATAATCAGACGCTCGTCCGCAATAGCAGACGCTCGTCCATTAGATTTAGTTTCCAGACGCTCGTTCACTTTAGTGAACGCTCGTCCGCCTTTCTGTTTTCTTATTTTCTGCTTGTTTTTATTCTGTTTTAGTTTCAATTCTTAGGTTTAGGTTTTAGTTAGTTTCAGCTTTAGTTTAGATAGATAATTGTGACATAATTGATATAGATTTATATTTGAATCCGATAAACATTCCACTCCCTTAGGACGACCCGTTAACACCCTATACTACGATCCTTATACTTGGGGTGTTTCGGTTATAAATTGTAAAACTCGTTTTTACCGAACGCAGTTGGTCCCGTAGAAGGGTGAAACTATAGTCGAGGGGGGGGGGGTGAATGACTATAGTGGAGTTTCAAAAACTTTTCTTCTTCTAGTTAAAAGCTTTTGGGCAAATGGATAAGTCCCTTCTTACTATATTGTTTTCAAATCGGTTTAGACAAATCACGGATGCAAATTATGATGTATGCAAATTAAATGAATGCCGTAAAGTAAATTGCGTAAATTAAATTGACACAAGGCTTATAGTGGTTCGGGGTGGTGTAATCCCTTAATCCACTCTTCTCCCGTGATGATTGGAAGAATTCACTATTGTTTTCACGAGATACAATAGTATGATTGTCCTTGGCTTCCCAAGCTTCACAATCTACAAGACTATCACTCCTTGACTGCAGCAGCTTCAGTGATTCAGTCTTCCTTCTGTTGTTCCTTAAGATCAAGATCCTTCAACAGCTATCACAGATTCAACTCCTTCTCAGATTGCCTCTGATTCAGTTGCTTCAGTTTGATGTGAATGTGATTCACACACTTGCTTGATCAATCCTCAGTTCTGAGTATGACTTTGTAGCTTTGAAGTCTGAGTTGATCACTAGATGTATCCTTGTAATTTCAGAGAGAATGCTTTTCAAATTGACAGAGTTTCTGCTAGATTTTTCTTTCTTGATTGTTGTTTTCTTTTTCTGTCAATGCCTTCTATTTATAGCCTTGAATACCTTCGTTTTTGAAATTCCGTCCGTTGGCTATATTAATGAGGGAATAATCCTTGATTTTATTCTTGATTCCCCCTTAATTGTATTCTCCTTAATTTCAGTGATCGGATTCTTTCTTCAAACGTATAGCAGATAATCCGTCCTTGATTGATCCTTTAATGATTTGAGCATTTAATGCATGATCTTCTGAATCTTCATCGTATATCAATTCTGGCCTTGTAGGTGTCTCTTCGCCGTTTCTAGAACGGTCGAGTGAGCCTACTGACTTAGCCGTCACTTCTTCTTCGCTGTTTTGTTTTCTCTTTGCCGAAAGTCAGTTTACTCACCGATTCACTTGTTTCCTTCTTTGTTCTAGTATTTGGAGAGTCTTTGAACTTCACCGATCCTTGATTTGGGTGAGACCGGTGTACACCATATTTGAACATTTGAGTTTTATCATTTAAAACATAACTTAGACTTATCCAAGGTCATCACGGACTTCCTTGGTTATAAGTCGACCATAAAGTCTTCATTACTTCTCTGCCGGTGCTTGGCGGCTTCACTCGCCGAATATCCGTCTTTGCTTTGCCATCCTACCAACTAGTACAATACTTGTCCGACTTAACTTATACAACTTGTCGACCCTAAGTAAAGACTTATACGAGAGAATTCTAACTTATTTCAGGCTTGCTATAACAGCTAGTATGGCCATCATCAAAACATAATAACATGTTCCTAACAATTTCCCCCTTTTTGATGATGCCAAAACCCTCATAAGTCTGAACATAGGTAATCAAGATTTTCATAATACACAACAGATAAAAAGTTCAACAATTTTATTCATCCATCGAAGGGTAATAATTTCTAAGACTTTATTCAAGTGTTACAAACTACATTTTTTCTCAATTCAGCCTTGTATCTCTTGAATTTCATAGTTTGAACCTCTTCCATGTCTTTCCAGTCAATTTCTGGAAACTTCAACTTCCAGTAAGCCAAAGCTGTGTATTCAGATACACCCTGAAAAACTCTTTTGGCAAAGAGTCTGTTGAAATCAGGCATGGTCTCATTTGCCTTAGGTTCTCCAAAATATTTTTCAAGTCTTTCCCTAGCCTCAGCAATATGTGAATCTGCAAACTTGAGGCTTTTGTAGAGACTCCACTGCTCCTGTTTTTCCATTCTCCCCATAGGGTTGAAGAATTTTGCCATATATTTGAATTCCTCTTGCTTTTCAGCTGGCAAGTCTTCTGGTCCTTTTGCAGATAGTGGTATGGCTGAGCTTGGTTTATTGTTGGCTTGTTTGAGAAGTGCAAATTCTCTTTTGACTTCATTGTAAAGTTTGGCCATATCGGTTCTCATCCTTTCATCCCGATAGCTTAGCCAATCAGCCCGTGCTTCATCTTGTGAGGAGTGAGGATAGAGTCCTTCTTGTACTCGAAAAATTCTCTTACATGGTCCAAGTACATCTTCATCATATTCTCGCTTTGCTTTGGTGACCGGTGTAAGTCCCGTGCTCCTCGCATATCCGGAGCCGCTCGCTACCTCTCGCCGGTTTTTCCTCCGGTGCCGAGTCCGTGTTGACCGGCCGATCCTCTTTCTTTGGCCGGATCCAGGCCTTTGCTGTTTGCCGGACCTATCTCTATCATCATCTCTTCTTTGCATAGGGTGAGGAAATCCAATGCAGGGTTCCTTTAGGGCCTTTTCCCTTTCTTCTCTGACCCTTCTTCTTTGTTCTTCTCGCTTCATTTCGATTCTTATTTCTCTGACCCTTGCCCTCAGTTGTTCTTCAGTGAAGTTTGGGGGTCTGATTGTTGATCCTTCAGGCTTATCCTGGTTTTCCCCCTTTTTGGCGAAAGATCATCCCTTTGTTTGGAGTAGGATGCTATTGGTGGCCTCTCGCCGTTCCAATCGAGAGTCAAGTTTTGATTCAATGGAAGTGAATCTTTTGTTGTGATCATTCAATTTCTCATTGACACTCAAGTCTAGTCCCAAAAGCTACGCCGGTGATTCGTTTTCTTGGGAGATGTGTTGCCCGAGGCTGCAAGATCGTTGGTAATATTGATGTTGAGTTGCTTCATCAGATCTCCTTGTTGTTGAACAACAATATTTTGTGCATCAATGTATTCTGCAATGGCCTGAAACTTGTTTTCAATGGAGGAGCTTTTGTCATTAAAAGATGAAGTCATAGATCTGAGATACATTGCTTGCTGTTCCAATTCTTCAGCTAGCAAGTCTTCCGCTTTCTCAAAAGTTTCATTTGTAATGCCAGTGTTCAGCTGAGAGATTTTCTGACTTGTTTCAGCTGGTTCTGGATCTGTCTGCTGTCCCTTGTCTGGATGTTGAGTGACATCTGCATGTACATCTATATCTTCAATTATTTGGGTAGATGTGTATGCTGGTGTGGCTTGAGCTTCTGTTTCCCTTATTTCTATTCCGGGGGTTGTCTTGACTGGAGTGGCGACGGTGAGCCGTTGTCCACAATGTGTTTGTTGTTATCGGAACGCCGACGGACGCGGTTGAGTGGATGTCTTTGCTTGGAGATGTAGACTTGCCGGAGGCTTGTGTTTTCATAAATGTACGGAGAAGAGTGGTGTCATCAATTGCATCCGGTGCGGGAGAGTTCTCTTCTCTGTCTTGATCAAGATCATCATTATCATCCTGATCATGATCATTATCATCATTGTCATCATGATCATCACCATCATCTTGATTATGATCATCCCCATCATCTTCTGAGTCATCACTTTGTCTCCCGCAGATCCGGGGCGCTTTTGCCTTGGCTGCATCAACCATTTCCCATAGAGGTGATTCATCAAGTACACCTACCAGAGTTGTGATTCCCAGAAAGTCAAATAGCCATGCTTCTTCAGCAAGCATGTGATCTGAGTCTTGAAGTTGTTGTTTGGAATCACCTTCCTTCCACTCAAGATATTCTGCAATTCGATCATCTATATCGTTTTCAGTCAATTGTACAGCTTCTTCTGGAGATGATTCCTCATCCACTCCAGTGTTTTCTTTATTAGGATGCTGGTGATCCCCACTGATTTCTTCTTCTTGCTGTTCTGCTTTAGTGTCAGAACGTTCTTCCTCTTCTCCTTCATCAATCAATTGTGCAAATTCGGTCTTTTCAAGACTTCGCTGAATCTCTTGTTTCTTTCTTTGACCGGTGGTGCTGCGTGTAGGTTTCTTTCTCTTCCCTTCTCCTTCCTTCTGTTGTTGTTTAAGATAAGTAAACATGACTTTGGATTCATGCAGTTTGTGGAGTTGTACTGTGGGGACTTTGAGACATTGCAACAAATAGTGTAACTGAATACCATATGACTTTTTCACCCAGAATTGTCCTTTCTTTGTCTTCCCTTCTTTTGTCCCCTTGTTTGCGCTTTTTCTTCACCTTGGATTTGCTCTTTGAGTCTTAGAAAGAAGTATTTTGCCCGGTTGAATTGCAGATTATTGTAGATGATTCCCATCACCTCATTCGATTTCTCGTCATTGCATTATTTGCTCCCAATTTTCCTTCAATGGTCTTGCCAATTAGGGCACCGAACTCATTGAATGGTTTCTTTAAAGCGAGATCTCAAACGCTTGACCTTTGTGGATCCTGGGTTTGCAGTTTTGGCAATTGTTGCCCAGAAATCATCCAAGTTTTGTGATACAAGTGTCACTTTTGCTTGACCTTTATTGGAAAGTATGAGATGTTTGTGAATTACCTTTTCTATAATCGTCACTTTCTTTCCGTTGACAGATGCTACAATCTTGTCTTCTTCCCAATCGTCACCTTCTTCAACAGGGAGCCCAGGCACGTATTGTGCAGATTTCCAGAAGGAAATCAGACTTTCATAGCAAACCTCGGTGATAGGAGGATTGAGGAAGGTTGATAGCTTTAGGATTTTGCAACCTGCTGCTAATCGTTTGGCATCTTCGTCATTTCCACACAGTTTCAAGTAGTGTTCTTCTTGAAAGAAGGATCCCGTGGCAATCGATTTTTCATATCCAAATTGGGTGTTTGTGGAGGATGATGCCATTTTTGAAGAGGAGAGAAGTTTTGGAAATGAATTTCAGTTTGCAATAGAAAGAATCAAGAGTAGAGTTTGTAATTGACAAGAAAGCGTAAAGATTTCTGAAAATCTCTAAGTCTTGTTTTTATAGTGTGATTTGGGTAGTGTGAACGTGGTTTTGAATATGGAAGGATTTGTGGCATAATGGCGTGATTTTGCGTATAAAAATCGCGATATTCGAGTGGAGTGGGGGTGTGGTTTGAGGCAAGTAATGATAGAGCCCGGGAATCGAGGAGTTTATAATTCGAAAAAATAATATAATTACCTCTATGATCATAAGTTGATCGCCACGTGTGTATAGAATAATCCTCCATAATTTCCTTATTCTCCACGTGTAATCAGAATTGATTTTGTTCACACTCTTAATTTGTCCAAGTCTTTATTTCGGTGAAGTGCCTTCGCTGGCCACTTAGCCGTTCTATAGGTTCTTTACTTAGTCGCTCCATTTCACCGTTCCTAACAATCGCTTAAGTTACCTTCGCCGGGATGCCGTGTCTTACTTGCCGCATCTCCCGTAACAAAGAAAGGCCGTACCGCTTAATGAAGTCACTTAGCCGATTACTCCGCTTAGCCGCTTTTTGATACTTATTCAATTTCAATCATTCCTAACTCGCTTCTTAGTTTGCCGAATCTTTCATAACCGAGTGGTTTAGTGAAGATGTCAGCCAATTGATCTTTAGTGGGTATGTGTTTTAGGATGACATCCCCCTTTTCAACATGGTCTCTGATAAAATGATGTCTTACATCAATGTGCTTTGTTCTTGAGTGCAATACTGGATTTTCTGTAATAGATATTGCACTTGTGTTATCACACATGATTGGAATTGTTTTCTCTTCTACTCCATAGTCCCTTAGTTGTTGTCTTATCCACAGTACTTGTGCACAACAGCTACATGCTGCTATGTATTCTGCTTCAGCTGTTGATGTAGATATGGAGTTTTGCTTTTTACTGAACCAAGAGACTAGTCTGGTTCCTAGCATTTGGCAAGTTCCAGAGGTGCTTTTTCTATCTATTTTGCATCCAAAGATAGTCGAGTCCGAATATGATATCAATGTAAATCCTCCATCTTTTGGATACCAAATACCAACATTTAAAGTGTTTTTCAAGTATTTGATTATCCTTTTAGTCCGCTAGAAGATGTGATTCTTTTGGTTGAGCTTGAAATCTTGCACATACTCCTACCGCAAATGCTATGTCGTCCGCTTGCGATTAAGTATAATAATGATCCAATAATTCCTCTATACAATTTTTGATCAACATCTTTTCCTCCTTCATCTTTTCCAAGTATGACTCGACACACATTGGTGTGTCTACGCTCGTGCCACTTGTATCCATCCCATACTTGTGTATCAAATCTCTTGTATACTTTGCTTGACTAATGAAAATGCCATCCTTCATTTGCTTTACTTGAAGGCCAAGGAAGTAGTTTAATTCTCCCATCATGCTCATCTGAAATTTGCTCTTCATCAGGTTTGCAAATTTCTCACACAGCTTTTCATCCTCTGATCCAAAGATTATATTATCAACATAGATTTTCACTAGCAATGTGCTTTTTTCTTCCTCCAGTTTAAATAGAGTCTTGTCAATAGTTCCTTTGCTGAATCCATTCTTGATCAGAAACTGTGACAGTGTTTCATACCAGGCTCTAGGTGCCTGTTTGAGTCCATAGAGGGCCTTCTTGAGTTTGTATACTTTGTCTTCTTTTCCTTTAATTTGAAATCCGGGAGGTTGTTCTACATAAACTTCTTCTTCCAAGAGTCCATTTAGGAATGCACTCTTTACATCCATTTGATAGACTTTGAAGTCTTTGTGTGCGTAAAATGCTAGAAAAAGTCCGATTGCTTCCAATCTTGCTACCGGAGCAAAAGTTTCATCATAATCTATTCCTTCAAAGATGGGAATAGCCTTTTGCAACTAGCCTTGCTTTGTTTCGACAACAGCTTCCTTGCTCATCCATCTTGTTCCCGAATACCCATTTTGCACCAATGATGTTGGCCATTTCGTGTCCGTCAACATGTTCCCGTACTTCATTTCTTTCAAATTCATTTAGTTCTTCTTGCATGGTCGTGATCCAATCTGCATCTTGGATTGCATCATCTATGGTCTTGGGTTCCACTTGTGATAGAAAGCGAGTTAGCATGTGCTTCAGCTTGTCTTCTCGGTTCGACTCTTGTGTGAATGTCTCCAATGACTTGTTCTTCGGATGGTCTCTTAGCCAATTTAGATCCGGTTGAAGTTGATCTTCACTTGGTGCTTCCATACCTTCATGCTGAGCATAAACTTCAACTTGAGGAGCTTCATCTGGTGCATTGGTATGTGGCTCCTCTTGATCTTCAGAATGATGATTCAGGATAGTAGTTGGTATGGTTGCATTTGTATAGATTTCTCTTTGTGGTGCTTTCTCTTCTTGATCTTGAAGATCTTCACCATTTGTGTTTGGTTCATCAAAAACCACATGTATTGATTCTTCAATCACCAAAGTTCTTTTATTTAGTACTCTGAATGCTTTGCTGGTGTCTGAGTATCCCATGAAGATTGCTTCATCAGCCTTCTCATCAAAGGTATGCAGTTGATTCCTGTTTAAGACAAAACATTTTGATCCAAACATATGAAAATATGAGATATTGGGTTTTCTACCATTCCATATTTCATATGGAGTTTTTCCATGGTGTTTGTTGATGATTGATCTGTTTTGTGTATGGCATGCTGTGTTTGCTGCTTCAGCCCAAAATCTCTTTGGTAAACATGCTTCTGCTATCATTGTCCCGATCGCTTCCTTGATGGTTCTTTTCTTCTTTTTCGCTACACCATTTTGTTCGGAGTTCCCGCCGTAGATAGTTGATGTAATACTCCATTTTCTTCACAATAGGTTCGATAATTTCATTTAGAAATTCAGTGCCTCTATCTGATCTGATCTTGATAATCTTTAGTTCTTTCTCATTCTGGAGTCTTCTCAACAAATCTGCAAATTCTTGAGTGTTTCTTTCTTCTTATTCATGAAGATGGTCCAGGTGTACTTTGAGAAGTCATCCACCACTACAAGAGTGTATTTCTTACCACTCACACTCACTGGTGTGACTGGTCCAAACAGGTCCATGTGTAGCATATGTAGAACTCTTGTTGTAGATTGATGAGGCTTTGACTTGAATGAGCTTTTTATTTGTTTTCCTTTCTGACAAGCATCACATAGACTTTCCTTTTTGAATGTGATCTCTGGTAGGCCTTCAACTAACTTGCTCCTTGATAGTTTGTTGATGGTCTTGAAATTTAGGTGATTTAATCTTTTGTGCCAAATCCAGCTTGTTGATTGTTTATTCTTGACAAGTAGACATGTTTCTGCCTTGGTCGTTCTCCAATCCACCACATACATGTTGTCTTGTCTTCTTCCCGCAAGAACTATTGTGTTGGTTTGACTGTGAATCACTTTGCATCCTTCTTTGTTGAAGTGCACATTGTAGCCTTTGTCACAAAATTGACTGATGCTCATCAGATTGAAGTTGAGTCCCTTGACATATGCCACATTCTAAATCTTTATATTGTTCTTGATTATTGTGCCTTCCCCCTTAATTTTCCAGGGTTTTCTTTACCTCCAAATGTGACTTTGGGTCCATCAAAAGCTTTGAAGTCAGTGAGCCATCTCTTGTTTCCTGTCATGTGTCTGGAACATCCACTGTCTATGTACCAAACATCCTACAAAACAGATTAATTAAGTTTAGGTACCCAACACTGTTTGGGTCCATACCTGTTAGCAATCATGCCTCCCATACCAAGGGTCTATCCAAAAGGTCTTCTTTTTGGATAATTGAAGTCATCAACTTCATATGTATAAGGCATGGCAGAATAGCTTCTAGTATTTTTACTGAAGGTATTCGACACTTTTCTCCACCTTTTGGTGCATTTGCATCCTTCTTTACTTTCCAAAATGCGGTAGGAAACCTTTCTTGCTTCATGTGTCTAGGAACGATTGGTTTTTCTTAAACACATGATGCATTTTATGGAATGGTTTCTTCTTGTATTTTGCGGGAGCAACATTCCAATCATCCTCTCGAAGGGTAAAGTCTTCCTTTTCCTTTCGGATGGTTTTTGTTCTTGATTGACCGGAATGAGGATTTAGTTTGTTGTTTCACTACACCGGGTTTTGACTTCACCGGAACAGATGATCTCGTTGGAGACATGGTTCTGTCTCTTTCTAAATTTTGGTCCACTAGTGGTCCTCAATTTAGAATTGTGTTGACCATTATTCCTACGTTCATCCCGATCGTTGTAGCCAAGACCGTATCCGGATCCAAACCTTTTTGGGGGTTTGTAAGTTTGTGCCTTTAGTGGTGCGGTGGATACCTTCACCGGTGAGGAGATTTCCTTAATCGATCCGTTAATAACGTATGTATGATCATCTCGCTTTTTGTTGATCATTTAAGTAGGTCTCCTTACTAGTTAATTCAAACTTTTGCTTTATCCAGTTCTTTCTTTAACCTCTTATTCTCTTTCCTTAGATCCTTGCATTCCTTTTCCAGAATTTCATGATTCTTTTCAATTTCATCAAATTTAGTCATGAGATTTTGGACTAGGTCTCTCGTATCTAATGGAAGACTAGAGGATTGTGCGGTGTTAGATGTGGATGCATTAGATGAAGAACAGAACTAGATGTTACCTCGCTTCATCTCGATTCTTTAGCCATTAAACATAGGCTTGTTTCCTCGGTTGTCCGAGCTATCACTTTTATCTTCATCCAATTCTTTGGTCATGAGACATAGGCATGCTTTTTCATTTTCTCGAATCGTCTTCTTCATCACTATCATCTGAGTCATTGTCAGATGATTCTTCATGCTTTTCACTGCTGGATTCTGCCTTAAGTGCCTTCTTGCTCCTTTTCTTTTCAGATGCTTTGTATTTCTTCTTTTCATCATCTTTGTCATTTTCTTCAGGACAATCAGCCTTGAAGTGACCTTTCTTGTTGCAAATTTGAAGCATCTGTATTCATCATCTTTCTTCTTCATGTCTCTGGTTGAGCTTGACTTTTTGTTTGATGATGAATTTCCTTTGAATGGCTTCTTTTTAAACCTGTCAAAACGTTTAACTAATAAAGCTACCTGTTCTTTTAGTTCTTGTGTCTCTTTGCTGATGCATTCAAAGAAAGTTACTTTGCTTGGGGTGCACGCTAATGCGGTGATTTTGTGTGTCTCTCGCCGGAGCACCATCTTCGCCGTTCAATTCGAATTCATGAGCTTTTAATTGGGACATCGGTGTCGAGTGTCGGTGCTTGCAAGATTTGTTGTTCCTCTCGATTACCGATGTTATGATCTTCCATCTTTCGGTAGTCCTCTCAAGATCTTTAAGCATACTTCTTTTTGGGGATATGTGTGACCAAGTCATTGCGCTTCATCGATGATGCTTGAGAATCGTTGTCCATCCGATCAATGGATTCACCGCCTTCATCTTGAAATTTTCAAACTTCGTTTTGCAATAGATAGTTTATTTTCTTTGATCGCTTCGAGATCCTTCATTGATTAGTGCCGACTTGTCCCACATCTCCTTTGCTTTTTTGCAATCCTTTATTCTCATGAACATGTTGTCGTTTCTAGAGTCTTTAAGATCATATCTTTTGCTACAAAGTCTAGGTTTGCTCTTCTCCTGTCATCTTTGGTCCAATCTTTCTTGGGTTTGTTTATCTCCTTTCCTTGATCTGCTCCTGTGCCTACCACAGTAGTGATCATGATTGGGCCGTCGTTGATTACATCCAGCATCTCCTCATGAGTTGCTGCAAGATGAGATAACATTCTTATTTTATATTCATCAAAATTATTAACATTGAAAACAGGTACTTTTGACAAGAAGTTTGAGGAATCCATCAGTGCAATTGAAGATATAAATGACAGTGAATGAAAAACTCAGATTTGAAATCTACTTTGAAAATACGTGATCTCCTTGTTACCAGAAATTAGATCTGAACAGGTTCTGATACTAGGAACACTGCTCCGATACCAATTGTTGGTCCCAGAGAAGGGTGAAACTATAGTCAGAGGGGGGGGTGAATGACTATAGTGGAGTTTCAAAAACTTTTCTTCTTCTAGTTAAAAGCTTTTGGGCAGCGGATAAGTCCCTTCTTACTATATTGTTTTCAAATCGGTTTAGACAGTCACAGATGCAAATTATGATGTATGCAAATTAAATGAATGCCGTAAAGTAAATTGCGAAATTAAATTGACACAAGGCTTATAGTGGTTCGGGGTGGTGTAATCCCTTAATCCACTCTTCTCCCGTGATGATTGGAAGAATTCACTATTGTTTTCACGAGATACAATAGTATGATTGTCCTTGGCTTCCCAAGCTTCACAATCTACAAGACTATCACTCCTTGACCGCAGCGGCTTCGGTGATTCGCCTTCCTTCGTTGTTCCTTAAGATCAAGATCCTTCAACAACTATCACAGATTCAACTCCTTCTCGCATTGCCTCGATTCGGTTGCTTCGCTTGATGTGAATGTGATTCACACACTTGCTTGATCAATCCTCGGTTCGAGTATGACTTTGTAGCTTTGAAGTCCGAGTTGATCACTAGATGTATCCTTGTAATTTCGGAGAGAAGGCTTTTCAAATTGACGAGTTTCGCTAGATTTTTCTTTCTTGATTGTTGTTTTCTTTTTCTCGTCAATGCCTTCTATTTATAGCCTTGAATACCTTCGTTTTTGAAATTCCGTCCGTTGGCTATATTAATGAGGGAATAATCCTTGATTTTATTCTTGATTCCCCCTTAATTGTATTCTCTTTAATTTCAGTGATCGGATTCTTTCTTCAAACGTATAGCGAGATAATCCGTCCTTGATTGATCCTTTAATGATTTGAGCATTTAATGCATGATCTTCTGAATCTTCATCGTATATCAATTCTGGCCTTGTAGGTGTCTCTTCGCCGTTTCTAGAACGGTCGAGTGAGCCTACTGACTTAGCCGTCACTTCTTCTTCGCTGTTTTGTTTTCTCTTTGCCGAAAGTCAGTTTACTCAGCCGATTCACTGTTTCCTTCTTTGTTCTAGTATTTGGAGAGTCTTTGAACTTCACTGATCCTTGATTTGGGTGAGACCATTGTACACCATATTTGAACATTTGAGTTTTATCATTTAAAACATAACTTAGACTTATCCAAGGTCATCACGTACTTCCTTGGTTATAAGTCGACCATAAAGTCTTCATTACTTCTCTGCGGGTGCTTGGTCGGCTTCACTCGCCGAATATCCGTCTTTGCTTTGCCATCCTACCAACTAGTACAATACTTGTCCGACTTAACTTATACAACTTGTCAGACCCTAAGTAAAGACTTATACAGAGAATTCTAACTTATTTCAGGCTTGCTATAACAGCTAGTATGGCCATCATCAAAACATAATAACATGTTCCTAACATAAAGATCTTATCTTTTCTTTGACCCAAAGCGGCGCCAACAGCAGTATCACTTGCATCACACATCAGTTCAAACGGAAGATCCCAATCCGGTGCGACCAGAACGGGTGCAGTGATCAGCCTACTTTTTATTTCGTTGAAAGCTTTTATGCACTCATTAGAAAACACAAATGGCACATCCTTGGCCAATAATTCGGTAAGAGGTCTAGAGATTAAGGAAAAGTCCTTAATAAACCTACGATAAAATCCGGCGTGGCCTAAAAAACCTCGCAATGTTTTAAGATTGGTAGGTGGAGGTAATTTCTCGATCACCTCAACTTTGGCTCTGTCCACCTCTATTCCGCTCTTTGATATGCGGTGGCCTAGTACTATACCTTCCGTAACCATCAAATGACACTTCTCCCAGTTAAGCACAAGATTCGTCTCCTCACATCTCTTCAACACTCATGCTAGATGTGTGAGACATGAATCGAAATCGTCTCCAAATATGAAGAAATCATCCATAAATATTTCCAAGAAATCTTCCACCATATCCGCAAATAATGACATCATACATCGTTGAAATGTCGCGGGAGCATTACACAATCCAAATGGCATTCGATTATACGCAAATGTCCTATATGGGCATGTAAATGTTGTTTTCTCATGATCTTCGGGTGAGATGTGCATTTGATAGTATCCCGAATACCCATCAAGAAAACAATAGAAAGCATGCCCGCTCGGTCTCTCGAGCATTTGATCGATGAAGGGAAGAGGAAAGTGGTCCTTACGAGTCGCATCATTTAGTTTCCTAAAGTCTATGCATACTCGATGACCGGTGATGAGCCTCACAGGAATTAACTCATTCAACTCATTGGCTTGCACCGTCAATCCTCCCTTCTTGGGAACTACGTGGATAGGGCTTACCCATTCGCTATCAGCAATTGGAAATATAATTCCTATTTCTAGCATTTTTATAACCTCATCCCTAACCAGGTCCTTTAATTGTGGGGTTAGACGCCTCTGAGGTTGTGCAACCGCTTTCTTTTCAGGGTCCACGGAGATTTTGTGCATACATACGCTAGGACTAATGCCCTTAATGTCAGCTATGGTCCATCCAAATGCTCCGCGGTACTCTCTTAAAACTCTCATTAGTTTCTCCTCTTGTAAATCCGTCAAGGAAGAAGATATAATTAGTGGCAAAGTCTCATCTTGAAGAAATACATACTTCAAATTTGCAGGAAGAGGTTTTAAAGTCAAATTAGTGGGAGGTTCTTCCAAAGAGGTCTTCAACTTTTGACCAGTGAGTTTGAGTTCGAAGTACTTATGCCACGTTGGTCAATGATAGAATCTTTCAATCTCCGCAAAGACTTACTTCCTCTACAGCCTAGGGGTTCCTCTACTACATCCCGGCCATATCATCTTCTCCTCCTCACTACTCACGTACTTGACTTCATCTTCTTCTTCCAAGACAGCATCCAAGAAATCCTTGATACTTTCATGTTGTTGAAATTCTTGAACGATCCTATCAATGGAATCCAACATGAAACATGCATCCTCTCCATCATCAGGTTGCTTCATAGTGTCGAAGACATTGAATGCAACTCTCTCTTCGTTCACTCTTAATACTAACTCGCCTTTGTAAACATCAATTAGCGTTCTACTAGTGGCCATGAAGGCTCTCCCTAATATCAAGGGCACTTCGTAGTTAGCTTCCATATCTAATACCACAAAGTCGACAGGGAATACAAACTTTTCAACTCTTACTAGCACATCCTCAACCACTCCACAAGGTTCTTTGACAGAACGGTCAGCTAATTGCAGTGTGATTGAGGTCTTCTTAAGATCTTTCATGCCTAGTTTCCGAAAAATAGATAGTGGCATCAGATTCACGCTTGCTCCTAGATCACACAAAGCTTTGTTTAGACATACGTTACCTATGGTGCAGAGAATGAGAAAGCTTCCCGGATCTTTGCATTTTGGGGGTAACTTATGTTGAAGAATGGCTGAGCACTCCTCATTAAGGCATATGGTCTCTAAATCTAGAAGTTTCCTTTTAGTTGAGATGGCGTCTTTTAAAAACTTAGTGTACTCAGGCATTTCAGCTAGTGCTTCAACTAGGGGTATATTGATTTGTAACTTACTGAATATATCCACGAACTTCTTATACCTCTTATTATGAAACTTAGGCTTCGGCTTTGGTGGAGGATAAGGTAGAGTTGAAGGATCGACATCAGTGAAAATTGGATACTTGTTATTGTAAAGTTCAACTCTAGGGCCAGCAGGTTCTTTATAAGTTCTTTGCTCAGGCAAAGTCTCGGAAGTATTAGTCTCATTGCTTGGCTCACCATCCTTATTCTTTGTGACTTTCTCTTTCTCTTGCGGGGATGGTGGAGTTACTTTTTTTCCACTTCTTGTCATGATCGCATTCAAATCCTTAGGGTTCTTCTCAGTGTTGCTTGGCAACCCTCTAGGAGGTCTAGTTGAGACTTGCTCAGCTAGTTGTCCTGTTTGATGAGTGAGATTTTGGACTAGAGCTTCTTGGTTGGTCACCTTAGCATCGGTCTTCTGGAAATATTGGCTAAAGTTAGTGGCTAAATCAGCCATAGATTTTTAAAGTTGTCCCATATTGTCAGTAACGACATTACTTAGTTTTTCTATTGCGGCTTCCCAACCAAAAGTTTTAGTTTGCTGGGGTACATAAGTAGTAGGCGGTTTAGGCCCTTCTCCTGCATTGGGGTCACTATATCGGAATCCAGGATGGTTATGGTTAGGCTTATATCCTCCCCATTGATTTCCTTGCTTCCCAATATAATTGGCTTCTTCAGTACCAGCATTCTCACCTTGAGGAATTACTTCGATTCCAGTCCCTTTCTCTACTCGTGCCATCCTCTCTTGCATTCCGTCTACCTTATTGTTGATAACAGATAATTGTTCTAAGATTTTGGTAGATGCACTATCCTCAAATATGTCGGCGGCCATCTTTACAGTAGCTATGTCATTGCCTCCTCATTGACTATTCATCGCTATTTGTTCCACCTTTCCTTGTGCCTCCTCAGGAGATAAAAGAACAAACGCTCCATTGCTGGAGGCGTCTACTCTAATTTTCTCAGTCTCTCTCAACCCATGGTAAAAAGTTTGCATTAGAAGCCACAGAGAGATATCGTGATGAGGACACTTTCTCATGGCCTCCTTAAAACGTTCCCAAGCTTGATCAAAACTTTCCCCGGGTTGTTGCTTAAATCCTAAGATGTCTTGGCGTATCTTAAAAGTTTTTCCTAAAGGGAAGTATTTATTCATGAATTTCTGCAACAATTGTTCCCACGTAGTGATAGATCCAGCCTCTAAAGAGAGAAGCCATTGCTTAGCTTTATCTTTCAAAGTGAAAGGGAAAAGCTTAAGACGAATGTTACCCTCCGGGATTAATTCTGGTTTCACAGTGCTAACGATTTCCAAGAAATTTGTAACATGAACACCAGGATCCTCGTTTTGGACTCCATGAAAAGTGGAATAGTTGGTCACCATTTGAATTACATTAGGCCTAGGGTGATAGACTTCCGCAGCATTTTGCGGTGCTACGATAGCAGGAATGAATTGCTCAATAGTGGGCGTTGCATAACTTTGCAAAGTGTGCCTCGTAGCTTGGTTTCCATTATTAGCATTAAGATTGTTCGCATTATTAACGTTATTGGCATTATTAATAACTTCGGGATTAAGTACCTAGTTCGGATTGACCGGAATGCCTTCCATTTCTGTTTCAGATTTAGAATACTTAGAATGATCGGTTGTATGTCCTTCTTCTGATTCATGCTCGCTTTCCTTTAGATTTGGATCCTCTTCTCCTTGCTTAGCCAGTTCTCTAGCTAACTTTCTATTTCGCCTCGCAAATTTCTATAGTACAGGATTATATGGCTCAAGCGGTTCCTTCGATTTCCGAGTAGCGTACTATAAAATAACAAAAAAACAATAAAACAATAAAAAATTAAAGGCTAGGCCTTTAACTAGACTAAACAATAAAAACGAAACTAAAACAGACTCGAAACAAGTTTGAGAAGAAAAAAAACGTAAATAAAACAGAACCAGAATACTGTAAAACTAATACAGAACAGAAACAAGAAAAAATAAATTCTCGGTCGACCGAGAACTGTGGTTCGGTCGACCGAACTCTTTTTTTTTTTATAACGACACTGTTTAATATACAGACTCTTATTCACAGAATGTCCACGAATCCAGTTCTAACAAAATAAGCTATATTTTAATTTAATGACTCGAGTCCCCGGCAACGGCGCCAAAAACTTGATGTACAGGTCAAGTAATAAAATACTCGATACCTAACTAACACACTAGCAAGAGAACTAGGTTCAATCGTAGTATAGCTAGATAGAGTCGAGGTCGATCCCACAGAGACTCGGCACAAACAAAACACAACTTTATTCTACTAGAACTAAATTGAAAGGGCGGTCTACGACCAAGTAAACGTAGTAAATAAGATAGTGACAACCACAAGACACGGAATACCACAAAGACAAACTAACAACTACTAAAACAAGGACAATACTGTTGATATTATTTGAACAAAGAATATTAAGAATATTGATTACGCTAGTAGCTAATAACTACCCCATGTGAACTAGACTGACAACGAGACAAAACAAACGTTAAAGATTTATTATTATGACTACGGGAGTCATCCCTTAAGGTAGATTTAGCTCCGATTAGGCCATCTAAATCATTGTGCCTCCATTACGTGACTTCGCCTTTTAATGCCTCCATCTCATATAACTTCTGACACAATTACGAAACTAGTGATGCCGGTATAAACCGTAACCTCATCTAAGCAACATTCCTAGGGTAAGGCGTACTTCTTAGATGCCGATTCAATCTAGATCCTAAGTAACAATCACTTTTTAGGTTTCTTGTTAAATTATGATGACAAATAATTAAGTTGATCAGGTTTAATTACTCATTCTAATTCCAAATCAGAGAATCTGACGTAGTCGAAGCCGGTCATAATTCTGCCCTAAACTTCACCACCCTCGGTCGACCGAATGACATGTCTCGGTTGACAGAGTGACATGTCTCGGCTGACCGGGAAAGGATCTGCGTCGGTACAAATTTTGATTACTTCTTAATGTTTCTAACCTAAACACATGGGTTCGTAATTAGTCTACATCACGGAATCAATACAAGAAAACTACTCCATAATAAAATAAATCAGATCTACGAATAAAGATTGCATAATTGAAAAGTCATACCCTCGAAGATGAGAATGACTCCCACTCTTTAATGGGCTCCCTAACCGGAGAATCCGACGACTCCACAATGAACGAACATACAAAAAAACTAAAACTTAATAAACTCAAGGTATTGTATATATTGTATCTTATGGGTTGTTGGTGGTTGTGGTCTCAATTTCGTAGCTGCTGCTTATATAGAGGCTATAGCCGACCTAGGAAGGATCTAGAAGATATACACGCGTTTTTCTTCTGGATGAGCTTCGGGTAACCGAATATCAACCCTCGGTCGACCGAATGAAGTGGCTCGGTCGACCGAGCCTCTTTTTTTGCACATGTTAAATGCGTTTCTCGTCTAACTTGCTCCCCACTGCATTCTTCCGTGCTGATCTGATTTCTCCAACTTATCCCTTGATTAATGCTCCGATTTTCTTCCTTATTATCTTGAGATTCACTGATTGAATGACATTTATCCTCCCGATTTATAATGATCTACAAAATCAGCATTTATCGCACAATAAATTGGTCTTTAATAATAAAAATAGCTAAATACCAAAAATCATATTAATAATCACTTAACATTAAATAATAAATATAAACAAGTGATTCAATATGAAATATATATAATTAACTCCGATTTAAGGTTAGAATTGATGACATAAATAGGTATATTTTAACCGTCATCACTTAGTTGAGTATAAGTCAAGACTGACTTATGCTGAACTGAGTTAAGCGACAGTGGATTATATTAAGCCTTTATATAAAATTTGAGTTTATCAGTTTGTTTAAATAAAATGCAATGTTGTGCTGACTCAGTTTCTTATGTTTGCTGAGTGTGATCAGGTTCAATATAAACTTAGATGCAGTAATTAAATGCGTAAAGTAAGTAAGTAAATAAGACAGAAATTATAGAGGTTCCAGGTGGTGTAATCCTGTCAGTCCTCACTTCCCCTGTGATGTAGGAGGCCAAATTCACTATGTTCTTGAGGTTTACAGTTACAATACACAAAGTAAATTTAAAAACTGATTGTCCTTCACTAATCCTTAACTTCACAATCTTCTAGCTTCAGTCTTCAACATGTGAGATTGGTGTTTAAACTAAGCTTGCTCCACTGGTCCTTGAAGGGTTGGATTGCCTCTTCACTAGATCATCACAAACACATTCTTCATGACTGCACTAAACTATCCTGCACACCTTCTTGGTGTTTCACAGTCTAAACCTTTGATAAAATCAAAGTTGAGACTTGAATCAATAACTATGATTCAACTTTTTGATTTGAGCTTCTTCTACTAGATGTATAAAACATGCTCAGGCTCTATTTTCTTCAAATGTTTGATCTTGATCTTTCTTTGAATGCTTATGAACACTTTGAATATGTCTTGATCTTGCAATAAAGTATTTAGCAGGAATTATTTTGATTTGCTTTCCCTCTTAGTAGAATCTTTCTTGACAAGATCAATTCTTAGAATTCTGCACTTTTTGTGATTGAAGTAATCTATTTATAGGGGTTTCTCCAACGGTTAGATGAATTTGATCGTTTGAATTTGAACCCTTGTATCCGTTGGTGGTCCTGCTCATTCTGATGAATGTCAGTGTCCTTTCTGACATGTGCTTCCAATAAAATTGCCTGCTTTATAACGGTCAGATCTTCTTCAATTTTGTTTGACCTCAGCATGAAAACTGGTCTTATTGAATTAGTCAGTTTTTAGCTTAAGAGCAATAACTGAGTTTTTACTCCTCTTCAAAAATCTCAGTACTATATTTTTCATCTGATCATTATAAACTTAATTAGAGTACACCATTCCTTACACAAATCATCTAAGATATCATTGTCCTTAAGATTCTTAGGTCTTCTTTCAAGATCTATAAAGTCAGTTCAGGCCATCACAGATTTACCTGAATTCTAACTTTCAGTCTCGGCTTTAGTCTTCATAACTGAGTTTGAATCCTCAGTTCTTCAATCTTCAATAACTGAGGCTGGGTCCCTCAGTTCTTCATCCACTGGGTTTGTTCCCTCAGCCTTATGCTTCTAGATAAGTAAACCGAGTATGTGTCCCTCAGCAAACTTACCTTCTTCAGTTCTTTAGTTGGTGTACTCTGAGTCAGTTTTCTTAACTGATTTATCTTCAGTTGTAAACTCATTATTCTTAGTAACATCAAGTCAGTTTCTCGTTTTCTCAATCCGGATCCTAGAACTATTACTGTGTTTGTCTGATTTACTTATACAAATATCAGACTCTATTAAATCATATACATTTGATATCTAGACATCTTTTTGCTTTGCACTATAACAGCTAATTATGGAACTTTATCAATGGGGTTATTAAAATAACTAGTGAATCATCATCAAAACATAAATTTTATTTCCAACAATTTCCCCCTTTTTGATGATGTCAATACCCTCCTTAAAAGCAATGCAAAAAGATAAGGACAAAATAAAAGTAAACAGAAAGAACTGAGAAATTGAGATTTTATTGATGAACTGAGTTACAAAGTATTAAATTACAATACATGAAAAGAAAACTAGGTTTCAGTTTCTTTTCTTTTCCCTTGATCAGCTTCACTTGATTTGTCATGGATTTCTGCAAACTCTCTCATAGAAACATATGTTGAAGTTCTCTCAATTCCATGGATGTTTGCCCATATGTTCCATGAATCTGTCATACTATGTTTGCTGAAGAAATTGCTCCTGAACAATACTGAAAATACGAATACAATCCTCCTTAATCTTTCACTTATGGTTGTTTTCAGTAATTCTTGAATGTACTCAGGTTCAGTCTTTTCAACTTTATCTGAAGCCTTGTCTAGATCACCATTTTTCTCCCATTTTCCCAGTTTATGCCAGTCGTGCACTAGAATCTTTTACATACTCAGAAAACTTTCTAAGGCTTATTCTCTTGATTCACCTTCCTGTGTGTAACTTTCTGAAAATATTGTATAGCTGTGAATCAAGACCAAGTATTTTCTCAGTTGGTTCTGAAAACTTTGCAATCAGCTCCATCTTTTCATGAGTCATGTCTCCTCTGGCTTTCTTCAGTTCGACTAGTTTCTCATCAATGCTTTCAAGATATTTCGGCATATCAAGTGCATTGACTTTTAAAAGTTCCATACTTTTCCCCTTATTGGCATCATCTTTATTGAGCAAGCTCCTGATATAAGAATTCAGGTGCTGCTGATTTGATGCCAATATAGTATGTGCAACCACTGAGTCTTTCATTGCATTCTCTAGTGTCAACTACATTGTTAAGAATGCCTTCCAATCTTCCTTGTGTCTCAGTTTTCCTTGCATCAGTTTCAATGGTTTTTTTCGAATTTCAATCAAAGTGTTGTGGCAGTCCTCTTTGACACTGTCCAATCTCTTTTCCATGTTGACTCTTTCATTTTTGTTCTCCTTCATGGACTCCAACACTTTTCCAAAAACACTTAAATCATTTTTCTGTATCCTCACAAGCTCATTAAAATAATATTTGATGGTCTCAGCTTGTGTAGGTACTTCCTTTTTCGTTTCACCTTCCTTTTCTTCAGTTTTGCCTTTTTCAGCTTCAGCTAACTTTATTTCTTGGAGGGGAGAGGATGCGATGTTTTTCAGATTTTCTTTGAAGTCCTCAGACTTCCTTCTTTCTTCAGCTAAATCAATTTCCTTGATAGGTGACATACCATCATTTTCTTCTTCAGAAACGTCGGGTTTGGCTTGGTCAGCTTCAACTTTCGCTATTTCAAGTACACCTCTATCAGCCGGAGACTGATATCCTTCTTTCTCTTTATTATCTGATTCAGACTGAGTTTCAGAGTCTGAATCTCAACTACTCCCTTCAGAGCTATCTTCATCAGAGTTCTCATCAACATCTTTTGTTGCTTCCTTTTTCTTGAAGTGAAGTGAGAATCCTTTTATGTAAATCACGATCTCCCTGAGAATCATCATCGTCGTCATCATCTTTCTTAGACTTAAAAGATTTCTTTTCAGTATGCTTCTTCCAGTAACTATTTCTAATCAATGAATAACCCGTGCTCAGAAATTCATCAGGGCTGAATAGTTGAGATAGATGAGTGATATTGAATAGGTCAAAAACCCATTGCTCTGTGTTTTCCATTTCCTCTAGTTGATTTCTTTGATTTGGGATTGAGTTGAACTTACAATGTTGATAAGCATCAAGTCTCTTGCAGTCAGCTTCAATGAGTTTTCCAATATCGACAGACGGACCAAGCTGTGTTTCAATCCCTTCAATTTCTCTAGGAATCTCTGGATTGGATTCAGCTATAGTCTCAACTCTCTCAGCTTCAATTTTCTCTGCTTCAGTTTTATTGGATTCCTCCTCAGCAACAACTTCTTTTTCTGGTAAGGATTCAATTTCAGCTGCTGGTTCAGTAACCTGTTCAAGATATTTTCTTGATTCAGCTGCCTGAAGCTCATTTAGTTCAGCAATAGATTCTTTGGCATGTTCAGTTTCCAGTTCAACAGCTGGTTCTTTCCTTTTTCACTATCATCAGTTTTCTTTTCAACTTCTTCTTTCAGAGTGATGACTTGAACTGGTCTAGATTCAACTTCAACAACTTCTCTTTCTTGCGACTAAGAAGCTTCCAATTCTCTGATTGACTCTTCATACTCAAGTCTAGATGCTGATTTTTGTGGTGTTGATCTAGACTTACCAATTAAGTTGAGCATGGTTAATACTTCTGATCCAATTAGCTCTTCCTCACTATCAGTTTCTTCATCATCAATCTCACTTCTCAGGGTTTGTTCCTCTGAGTGTCAGCTTCTGGAAGTGACGGAACAAATTCTTGAATTTCTCCCGCTGATTCTTGAATGGGTACTTCTTCAGCAATAGACTCTATTTCAGCAAGAACTGGTTTTATGGGGGTTTCCTCAGTTCTGGGTTTCTTTGCTTGACTTTCAGCAACTGAGGTAGCAGATTTTGCTAGTGAATGCTCCATTATTTTCTCAGTGATTGTACTAGTTTTGACTTTTTCCAACTCTTCCAGTTTTCTTTTATTTTCTTGTAGCCTCTCAAGGTCCTTCAAGGCTTCCCCGGTTGTCATTTTCTTGGAAGATCTTTTCCTTTTCTTCTTAGGTTCAGTCTCAGAACCTTCAGCTTTCCTTTTTCCAGATTTCTCTTCTTTAGCTGCAATTTTCCATCAACAATTACAGTTTCCCTTCTCCGTGCCATTCCAAAGTGATCGATAATTCTTTGAGCCAAAAGTGCAAAAGTCTTCTTATGATAAAATCTTCCTTTCTTCTCATCAATTTTCTTCTTTGGCACATCAGAAGATTGTGCTATCAATTGGTCCAAAATGTACCTCTGCCAATTGAAATCTTCTCCAAACCAGATCACATATAGCAAGTCTGTCTTGGTGCCAGAAAGATTGCTGAAATTGCCTACATTTCTGATTATACAATTTGCGATCATCTTGGTCAGATAATTGAATTCTGGTTTGAGAAGTCATGTACTTCCAGATAACAACATATTTGAGTCTTCTTTAATTGCAATGATTTTCCACAGTTTTTCCATTTGTTCTTTAGTCACTTTCAAGGCTGAAGAATATCCGGATTTCTGAAAGCCAAATATATCTGCAATAATGTCCTCAGTGACCTTGATTTCTTTCTCATTGACATTGGTAGTGTAAGTAAAAATCCTTTCATCTTCTATGCTTTTGCTCCCGAACTCATAGAAGTCGCCGATGCTGTCCAGACATACACTCATTAAATTGATGTTGAACATTTGTTCGAGTCCCTTGATTTTCCGGATTTTCCCTACAATTTTCAGGGCTACTGTTTGATCTGTATATCTCACAACATATTGATCGAGTGAGATGATAATTCCAGGTTTTACTCTTGTAAAAGTCATGATATCTGAAGGTTGAATGTATTTAGAAATACTTGAAAGTTAGAGATGAAGTTTAAATTGAGGGAATGTGCAAAAACTGAGTGTAAAAAATTGATGTGGAAGATACGAGGGTATTTATAAATGGTAGATAAGGCAGTTAAAAGTTTTGAGTGGGTCTTAAAATGTCTTGTTATAAGTCACATCTGGTGTTGAGATTGAGAAAAAGATGGTGAATGGAGAAGATGGACGGTTGAGATTAATATAGGTCATATCTTTTTTGTCATCCGCAGCTTGTATCAGTAAATGCAGTAGATACAGTGTATCTCCAGCTGTAAAGGTTTTTCTTTGGTCTTATCCATAACTTGAATCAGTTGTCCTTTTGAACAGTTCCAAAACCCAGTTGAAAATATGACTCAGTTCTGAGAAGTACAGGTTCACAGTTTTCTCAACTTTTGATTTTCTCCTGCAAAATAAATTAAGAAATTTTTGGTACCCATATCTGTTTGGGTCCTTTTTGATTAGTTTTTGGTTTTCTGGAGTTCTTTGATAATGGCTTGTTGATCTTAGCCTTAACCTCCATATTATTTGTATGTCTTTCTTGATATTTTGACCGAGTAAAGTCAGTTTTCACAAAATTTTGATTTTTCGACTCGAACGACTTTTTCTTGAAAATTTTGTGTGACTGAGTGATCATTGGTCCATTCCAGTCTTCATCAGTGGGGAAAAGTCTTCATTTCCCCCTGAATATGGTATTCCATGAATGATTATCATTCTTTGATGGATATGACTTGAATGTCCTTTTAACTGATCTCTGATCAGTTCTGCCTTCCTAGCCTTCTGATTCTTTCTATAGAATCTATCAGTTTGTGAATTGTCTCCAACTGATTTTGCAGTTTTGTCAGTTTTTGTTCGTGGTTGTGCTGAGTTTTTGTTAGTTCTAACAATTTTTTATCAGTTTTTTGGTTCATGACTTTTGTGCAGCAACAAACTTAGATGCAGCTGAACTAGGTCTAAACTTAGAATTTTGTTGATTGTCAAACCCTAAACCTGTTATGTCTCCAAATGGTTTTCCTGGTTTGAACTGACCCTTAGGAATTGGATCAACTGATGATTATGTGATGTTTATTACCTCTGTTAATTCATTTGAGCAATTCTCCTTGGTTCCATTGTTAGCCTTGGTAAAATTGATCTCAACATTCAATCTTAGAATATCAGCTTTCAACAATTCTTTTTCCTTTTTGACAATCTCATAATTCTTTTGAATTTCAAATATTTCCTTATGAGTATATCCAAGGTTTCATTGAAATCTGTATTTCTATGATTGTTTATGGTAGTGTGACAATTGGTTGTAGAACATTTACCTCTAGATGGTTAATCAACAAATTTTCAGTTTTAGCTTCTTCATATTCCATTATCTGCTTGCCTTTATTTGATCCAATAGTGTTGCTCATCAGATTAGTTCCAAAAAGTATGATTTCTTCATCACTTTCACCATGATCATTTCCTCCAAAGCTTATGGGTAATATTTCAGCATTTCCTTCATTGGATGGATCTTCAATGAATGTCTCAATCAGCTTTTCTTGAGTATCAGCAACAAGAGCCTGCAGTTTACTTTTGTATTCATCAAAACTAAAAAATGAGTAATTAATTAAGCTTATAAGGTGATGTTGTGTATGTAACATCCCGACTTTTCATAAAAGGGTAAAATAGTCATTGGGTGTATTTACTATGACCTAATTATTATTTACCCTATTTATTTAATTAAAAAGGAATTAATTAAAGGATTTAGCTATTAATTATAAAGGATTTAATTATTGGCTATAAAAAGTAATTAATCCCCAAATTAATTCATTAGTTCACACGCATTAGAAAGAAAAAAAAAGAGGAACGGCAGAATGGAAGAAGACGCAGAAGCAAAGATGAAATAAAAGGAAGAACCGTGTGATCAATCCGTTCATCTGTTCAAGATGCCGCAGGAGAGAAAAGTGATCAGCACGATGAGACGCAACTTTGAAAAATAACATCTTCCGATTTCGTAAAATTTCGGTGTAGCCCTAGTTTTTGGTATTCGTAGACTTTGATTCTTGAAAAATTCGTATCGTGTAATCCGTAGCTCTGTTTCGCAGCCATGAGTAGTCGAAACGATCGTCTTGAAGCGTAGAATAATCTAAAAATAGTTTCACTGCAGTAAACCCAGGTAATCTTCAGTTTTACAGGCTTTTTTAGTTTCGGTTTTCTGCAAAGAAATAGGATTTTAGGGATTCTTGTTGATCACATAGGTTTTGGGGTTGAGGATCAACAGTTGTTGCAGCGGCTTTGCATGTTGCTTGCGGTTTTGCTGGCAATTAAGGTAAGAGGCTCTTCCTATGATTCCAATTATCGTTTATAAGGTTTAGATCAAGTTTTAAGGTGTTTAGATGATAGAAAGATGTGTCTTTTCGTTGATCAATGATCATCGATGCTATGATATGATTAGATATAATTTTATGTGTTTTACTATGTTTAATTCGATGTGATTTAGGTTAGAAACGGTATAAAATCGCGTTTTGAAGATTTTAGCGTTTTTGGGAAAAACCCAGGCAAATGGGCGTTTGCGATCATAGCAGCTCAAACGGGCGTTTGCACAAGGCAGACGGGTGTTTGAGGTTAGAATTTTGATTCAAGATGTACCCTTTTTTGACAGACGGGCGTTTGGGATTAGTGGACGGGCGTTCGATGTCGGACGGGCGTCCATAGGATGTCAAACGGGCGTTTGACCTGTTTTACCTAGTTTTTACTGTTTTATCTTTTCAGCTTGGTTTCGAGCTTCATAATCATGTTATTATTGTTTTAAACCATTAATTTGTGATATGATAACATTTTATAAACATAAACAAGCCTGAATTGAGCTTCTGATTCGTTCAGTTAAAACACCGAATGTACTCTTAAAGGGAGTTGAAGTTCGGATCCGTCGGAAGAGCATGATAGGCTTGTGCTTTGGTGAATTAGTATTCATCAATGTCTATGTAATTGCTAGGCCTTTTCCGTGTCTAGTGGTCTAGGAAGAGAGTAGTAAATGTGAGGGAGATTAATTGAAAACACTTAGGTGGTTAGTTAATCATTTTAATAAAATACGTACTTGGCTAGTAAAAGATTAAAAAACATGTCTCTCTTGGATAGGCACCGGTATATATCGCGATGTTTGTGCTACCTCTGAAGGTGGAAGAACCCGTAGGTCAAAAAAACCACAAGTTCAGGTGACTCCACTGAGGTGTGCGTACTATCGGAGTCTACTTATTCTAGAATTCGTGGATATTGGTGTGATCCACTAATATGTTTCCAAGAGTGTCCCAAAAGTGGATACGCGTAGTGCCCTTGAGTGCGGTTGTAACATAGATAAGGTAAGTAGGAACGTTTAGTCAATTCATGTTGATGGACATGATGTGAACCCCAAATTGAGTCGGTCACACATAAATAACTAAACGATTAAATATCTTTTCTTTATAAATCTTAATTGTTGTCATAGCTTCTCACTTTTACTAAGTACTTTGTACTTACCTCCTTTGCATTTCCTTTTGTATGCATTGTGGGGTGAAGACGAACAGGTTGAGCATGTTTACGAGAAGGATTTCGATGACGACACCTCGTTGAAGATTTATCATTTGTTTATTCTGTTATTCATTTAATAGACTTTTTAGTACCTTTGGAGTAAGCTGTTGGTCTTTCGAGACTTGTCGTACATTTATTTTGGATTTCGTATTTTCCTTTTAATGTAATAAAGTTACATTTCCATCTTTAGTACGGTTAATTTCTATTCATAGTAGCTTTTACATTTTTACCCGAGTCTTTTTAGCTTCCGTTTGCTTTTATTTGATACGACGACGTAGAGGCTTGCGTATAATATTAGATTTATTTAATGCAATACGCACCGAACGTTTCTGTTCTGGATAAGGGCTCGGTATCCGGGAGCGGGGCGTTACAGTTGGTATCAGAGAGAAGCGTCATTTCTGTTCTAGGCATATTTTCCTCTAAGATAAGAATCCTTTAGACCTTTTAGAACTTGAGCTTGGTGGTAATCCTCGTAAGACTAAGAATCCTTAAACCGTGGTTAAGTTCCACTAGGACCAAAAGAAGAGTCGTCTGAGACGGAGGTTAAGTTGAGTTCTTTGTTCACATCTTTCATGTGATCACCTCAGATTTTGTTCCTTCTAGTATCCTTAGTAGAAACTCTTTCTTCTTTTGAAGTTCCAAACCGTAGCATGTCGCATAGGGTTAAGTGAAACCCCTTAAGTAAAGTTTTGGGATCGGAGTATTATGCCTACACCTTAAAGTCGAGGTCCTCTTGGTTGATTTCCTTTTCCTTACTTTCCCTATTTAAATCTCTTCACCTTCTCTACACATGAATATCTAATTTTACTTTTATCTTGGCTTAACTTTGTAGAGAATGATATTTGATTAAGCTTTACAAGTCCTCCATTTTCTCTTTTCACTATCACTTGGTTGAGTTCATCAACATTCTTTGACCTTTGCTTTGCTTGAGATGGTTCTACATGAACTCCATGTGTAACTTTATTATTTCCAAGTACTCCTCAGTCGTTTCAAATCGTAGTGTTAAAGGTCTCTTACTTTGGCACATACTTTTCATTGTCCTCGTGTTTGGACTTACCCAACATGAGTGAATGCTTTTGTTTCCATGTTTTCCCTCTAACATAAGACTGTCTCTCCATACTCCAAAAATTCTGCAAATTTTCCGAAAAGTAGATTTATGTCTTATCTACAATTCTCTTTTTACACCAACTTGATAATCATTACGGATTATTCAGAAAATTCATGTTTATACCGGACACTCTGTCCAGAAAATCTGCAGCAGCACCTTCACTTCTTCTTCTGTTTTGAACAGGTTAAACATCTTCAAATGACCTGAATTTTTGATATGTTGCAGACAACAATTTTATCTACAGCTTTTATTCTGGAATTAAGTTCAGATTCTTTTTCGTTTGATCTCGATTTGCAATTCAACACAGTTTTTATTAATCTGGAAATTTTGGCAGCTTGTGCAATCGTCAGAAATAACTGCTTTTGACCTACTTATTTTCATTCAAAAATTCTAATATTTTTATATCACCTGGAAAACTCCGGTATCTAGATCTTTTTTCTTTGGATCGTGCTCAAATTCTTCTTCGTTTCTTCTGTACAAATTGATAATGTCAGATCCAGAGTGAAAATCTTACATAGCAACCTAAAAGGAATTCTCACCTCTTTGACATAGGGTTTGGGCTAAGAGGGTAGTAAGTTACGACTGTTATGTTTAGGAGTTCCCTAAAGTTTGATCTCCTTCGGAGTTAAACCTCTTAGTAGGATGCTTATAAAGCTAACGTTATAGTTTCTTTTGCAATGTTAAACGAGAACCAAGATGCTATCCTCCAGCATGCCATGTTTGATGTTAAGACCCTTTTCGTGCCCTTTTGCAGTTAAACTTTTTCTGGTAATTTGTTTCTCATTTAATCCTTCACTTGAGATCTTAAAACGCAACAAATCCTCTCGGCTTGGTGTCATGAATTATCTTCGAAACATATCTCCATAAGCCCTTCTTTTGAACAAATTCATTCTTTCTTGCCTTTCAAATCAAGAAACAAATTCTCTTCAAAGTTCTAAATTGTTGCACTCCCATCATTCATGCAAATTAAAAGTTTGTTGAACCTTTTAATGTCAGAACATTCTTTCTACTTGTGTTTATTCTCAGCTCCCCTCCTAAGGGTAGTGTCGATGTTGTAACTATTTCACCTAATGATGCATGTTCCTTTAAGGTATGCATATCTTCTTTTGCTGGTCAAATTTTTAAGCCTATCGTGGCATTCCTCTTTAGTTACCTATCTTTAACCTTCTATCAATTTACGCTAAACTAGTTTCAAGCAGAAGGCAGAATTTTTTTCAAGATGCCTTACGAAACCCAACTAGCCAACCGACTCTTGAGTTCCTAAACTTCTGATCTCCATTTCAGATTATTGTACCTTGTACCCTTCAGTTTAAATCTCTTTCGGGCCATTTAGAGCCATGAACCGCCAGATACCCTCCTGATATTTCATCTTCTATTTTGGCAATTCTATTCCAATTTTGTTACACCGGTCGAAAGTCTATTTCATTTTAACCTTTTCATTCCCACACGAGAAATAACTTTGAGCATTTATTCTTTGGTAGTATACTATTCTTCTCGAGTAGTGCAACCTTGAACCTTTGATTTGGATCGTCAATGATCGTTTAAACTTCTTTTGAAGGTTTGAATTAATTCTTTGAAATCAAACCTCATTCGACAATTTTTAAGTATTGTTTCCTCTTCATTCAAAATCTTGTTTGCCGCTTACTTATCCAAACTTTGGATATTCCCTTACAATTTCTTGGGGAAAATTTCTATTTCTTTAAAATCTCGTAATAACCTCTCTTTGACTATTGCAAACGCGGACACTTCCTGACAAGTGTTTAATTTCATTCTGAGACCTTTTGATGTGCTCGTTTTCCCTACATAGCTACTTCATGTTGAGATTCTTGCTCTCTTTTGATTTTTAAATTCTTTCTAGTCCTTCTGGTGCTCGACCTTGCACCTTTAATTTGATTTTCTGTTGTGTGATGTTCCCTCTACGGAACTCATGCGAACTGAATATTTTTCCAAGTTCGCCAACATCCATTCTTTTGTTAACCAAGTTTTTAACAATCAAGGTCATCTGCCTAATGTCCTCAAGTCCAGTATTTCCTTCCTTTGCAGTTAATGTTTCCAAGTCCATCAGGTGATGTTTCCTTTAACATCTCCACTTTCTAAAGGTTTATATGAAAGCCTATTACCATTCTTTCAAGTTGCCTCTGAAGTCTTTGTAGACCACCGTATCTTGCGGAATTCCACTCTCTCAAAAGAATTTCATCTGCAAGGTGTTCTTTTGTTTTCCTTTCTGGTGGCTATCTTCTGTATTATGATACAATGCCTCCTCCTTCATTCCAGAACCAACTCCAACTTTTCCTCAACACGGAATCATCTTGTTTTGCTTGTAACCCAAGCAACCTTCCTTATTTCAAGTGCATTGTACCCTTCCTTGGCTTACTTAGTTGACTTACCACCCTGGTACTCAACTTGTCACTTTTCAACTCCTTTTATTTTCCAAGATAACCCTATTTGGCATAAGGATTGAATCAGACCGTCAGAGAGAAAGTATGGTAAATGCATGTTCCCCATCCCCAAGAAGTCTTTCAGCTGGGATCTTTGCAGTTCTTCAGCAAGCTTGTGGTGCCATGAGGGAAGTTGAGATCGAAAGAAGCCAAGTATGCCAGGAAGCTATGAGTCAGTTGGGAAGCTCAAGCACTCAGGACATAGGTCTGCAGGAGCAAGCAAAGAGTGGTAAACCGATGATTGCAAGATTCAAGGCAGTTGATGAGTTCGTGAAGAAACAAGATGAAGATCCAGATGTTTCCGGTTACAAGTGAGTGGCTGGAACCGACCAGCCTTTGGTCACGAGTTTGATGAAGATGGAAACAGTTGGCATCGGAATCAGCTTTGGGTTCTGAATGCGGAAGATCGGGAAGGACAATGAAGAATGGAAAACCTCGGGATGGAAATTGCAGTTCCTCTCGGAGCGACCAAGAAGTACAAGAATTGGAACAGTACTGCTGGCGATCTTTCATGAAGATAGAGAGAGAATAACACGAGTTTCTAGGATGAAGTGGAGCGACGATAGAATATGAGACCAGAGTTGATACAACAAGCCAACAAAACGATTGAAGTAGATCGTCGCCACCTCGAGATAGCTCAAGACAGGTGGAAGAGTTGGGAAGATGGAAGAAGAAGAAGACTGTACGAGTTAGGAGACGAAACGCTTCGCAAGTCCAAAGTTCAAGTACCTCTCGGTTACATTCGAGTTTCGAGGACGAAAATCCTCTTAAGGGGGGAGGAATGTAACATCCCGACTTTTCATAAAAGGGTAAAATAGTCATTGGGTGTATTTACTATGACCTAATTATTATTTACCTCATTTATTTAATTAAAAATGAATTAATTAAAGGATTTAGCTATTAATTATAAAGGATTTAATTATTGGCTATAAAAAGGAATTAATCCCCAAATTAATTCATTAGTTCACACGCATCAGAAGAAAAAAAAAGAGGAACGGCAGAATGGAAAAAGACGCAGAAGCAAAGACGAAATAAAAGGAAGAACCGTGTGATCAATCCGTTCATCTGTTCAAGATTGCACACGAGAGAAAAGTGATCAGCACGATGAGACGCAACTTTGGAAGATAACATCTCTCGATTTCGTAAGTTTTCGGTGTAGCCCTAGTTTTTGGTATACGTAGAGTTCGATTCTTGAAAAATTCGTATCTTTTAATCCGTAGCTCTGTTTTGCAGCCATGAGTAGTCGAAACGATCGTCTTGAAGCGTAGAATAATCTAAAAATAGTTTCACAGCAGTAAACCCAGGTAATCTTCAGTTTTACAGGCTTTTTCAGTTTCGGTTTTCTGCAAAGAAATAGGATTTTAGGGTTTCTTGTTTATCACATAGGTTTTGGGGTTGAGGATCAACAGTTGTTGGAGCTGCTTGGCATGTTGCTTGCGGTTTTGCTGGCAATTAAGGTAAGAGGCTCTTCATATGATTCCAATTATCGTTTATAAGATTTTAATCAAGTTTTAAGGTGTTTAGATGATAGAAAGATGTGTCTTTTCGTTGATCAATGATCATCGATGCTATGATATGATTAGATATAATTTTTTGTGTTTTACTATGTTTAATTCGATTTGATTTAGGTTAGAAACGGTTTAGAAATCGTGTTTTGAAGATTTTAGCGTTTTGGGAAAAACCCAGGCAAACGAGCGTTCGCCCTAGGCAAACGGGCGTTTGCGATCATAGCAGCTCAAACGGGCGTTTGCACAAGGCAAACGGGCGTTTGAGGTTAGACTTTTGATTCAGGATGTAGCCTTTTTTGACGGACGGGCGTTTGGGATTAGTGGACGGGCGTTCGATGTCGGACGGGCGTCCATAGGATGTCAAACGGGCGTTTGACCTGTTTTACCTAGTTTTTACTATTTTATCTTTTCAGCTTGGTTTCGAGCTTAATAATCATGTTATTATTGTTTTAAACCCCTTAATTTGTGATATGATGACATTGTATAAACATAAACAAGCCTGAATTGAGCTTCTGATTCGTTCAGTTAAAACACCGAATGTACTCTTAAAGGGAGTTGAAGTCCGGATCCGTCGGAAGAGCATGATAGGCTTGTGCTTTGGTGAATTAGTATTCATCAATGTCTGTGTAATTGCTAGGCCTTGTCCGTGTCTAGTGGTCTAGGAAGAGAGTAGTAAATGTTAGGGAGATTAATTGAAAACACTTAGGTGGTTAGTTAATCATTTTAATAAAATACGTACTTGGCTAGTTAAAGATTTAACAACATGTCTCTCTTGGATAGGCACCAGTCCATATCGCGATGTGTGTGCTACCTCTGAAGGTGGAAGAACCCGTAGGTCAAAAAAACCACAAGTTCGGGTGACTCCACTGAGGTGTGCGTACTATCGGAGTCTACCTATTCTAGACTTCGTGGATATTGGTGTGATCCACTAATATCTTGCCAAGAGTGTCCCAAAAGTTGATACGCGTAGTGCCCTTGAGTGCGGTTGTAACATAGATAAGGTAAGTAGAAACGTTTAGTCAATTCATGTTGATGGACATGAAGTGAACCCCAGATTGAGTCGGTCACACATAAATAACTAAACGATTAAATATCTTTTCTTTATAAATCTTAATTGTTGTCATAGCTTCTCACTTTTACTAAGTACTTTGTACTTACCTCCTTTTCATTTCCTTTTGTATGCATTGTGGGGTGAGAAGACGAACAGGTTGAGCATGTTTACGAGAAGGATTTCGATGACGACGCCTCGTCGAAGATTTATCTTTTGTTTATTCTGTTATTCATTTAATAGACTTTTTAGTACCTTTAAAGTAGGCTATTGGTCTTTCGAGACTAGTCGTACGTTTATTTTGGATTTCGTATTTTCCTTTTAATGTAATAAAGTTACATTTCCATCTTTAGTACGGTTAATTTCTATTCATAGTAGCTTTTACGTTTTTACCCGAGTCTTTTTAGCTTCCGTTTGCTTTTATTTGATACGACGACGTAGAGGCTTGCGTATAATATTAGATTTATTTAATGCTATACGCGCCGAACGTTTCTCTTCTGGATAAGGGCTCGGTATCCGGGAGCGGGGCGTTACAGTTGGTATCAGAGAGAAGCGTCCTTTCTGTTCTAGGCATCTTTTCCTCTAAGATAAGAATCCTTTAGACCTTTTAGAACTTGAGCTTGGTGGTAATCCTCGTAAGACTTAGAATCCTTAAACCATGGTTAAGTTCCACTAGGACCAAGTGAAGAGTCGTCTGAGACGGAGGTTAAGTTGAGTTCTCTGTTCACATCTTTCATGTGATCACCTCAGGTTTTGTTCCTTCTAGTATCCTTAGTAGAAACTCTTTCTTCTTTTGAAGTTCCAAACCGTAGCATGTCGCATAGGGTTAAGTGAAACCCCTTAAGTAAAGTTTTGGGATCGGAGTCTTATGCCTACACCTTAAAGTCGAGGTCCTCTTGGTTGATTTCCTTTTCCTTACTTTCCCTGTTGAAATCTCTTCACCTTCTCTACACATGAATATCTAAGTTTACTTTTTTCGTGGCTTAACTTTGTAGAGAATGATATTTGATTCAGCTCTACAAGTCCTCCGCTTTCTCTTTTCACTATCACTTGGTCGAGTTCATCAACATTCTTTGACCTTTGCTTTGCTTGAGATGGTTCTACACGAACTCCATGTGTAACTTTATTATTTCCAAGTACTCCTCAGTCGTTTCAACTCATAGTGTTAAAGGTCTCTTACATTGGCACATACTTTTCATTGTCCTCGTGTTTGGACTTACCCAACATGAGTGAATGCTTTTGTTTCCGTGTTTTCCCTCTAACATAAGACTGTCTCTCCATACTCCAAAAATTCTACACATTTTCAGAAAAGTAGATTTATGTCATATCTACAATTTCTCTTTTTAAACCAACTTGATAATCATTACGGATTATTCAGAAAATTCATGTTTATACCGGACACTCTGTCCAGAAAATCTGCAGCAGCACCTTCACTTCTTCTTCTGTTTTGAACAGGTTAAACATCTTCAAATGACCTGAATTTTTGGTATGTTGCAGACAAAAATTTTATCTACAGCTTTTATTTTGTAATTAAGTTCAGATTCTTTTTCGTTTGATCTCGATTTGCAATTCAACACAGTGTTTATTAATCTGGAAATTTTGGCAGCTTGTGCAATTGTCAGAATTAACTGCTTTTGACCTACTTATTTTCATTCAAAAATTCTAATATTTTTATATCACCTGGAAAACTTCGGTATCTAGATCTTTTTTCTTTGGATCGTGCTCAAATTCTTCTTCGTTTGTTTTGTACAAATTGATAATGTCAGATCCAAAGTGAAAATCTTACATAGTAACCTAAAAGGAATTCTCACCTCTTTGACATAGGGTTTGGGCTAAGAGGGTAGTAAGTTACGACTGTTATGTTTAGGAGTTCCCTGAAGTTTGATCTCCTTCGGAGTTAAACCTCTTAGTAGGATTCTTATAAAGCTAACGTTATAGTTTCTTTTGCAGTGTTAAACGAGAACCAAGATGATATCCTCCAACAGGCCATGTTTGATGTTAAGACCCTTTTCGTGCCCTTTTGTAGTTAAAATTTTTCTGGTAATTTGTTTCTCATTTAATCCTTCACTTGAGATCTTAAAACGCAACAAATCCTCTCGGCTTGGTGTCATGAATTATCTCCGAAACATATCTCCATAAGCCCTTCTTTTGAACAAATTCATTCTTTCTTACCTTTCAAATCAAGAAACAAATTCTCTTCAAAGTTCTAAATTGTTGCACTCCCATCATTCATTCAAATTAAAAGTTTGTTGAACCTTTTAATGTCAGAACATTCTTTCTACTTGTGCTTATTCTCAGCTCCCCTCCTAAGGGTAGTGTCGATGTTGTAACTATTTCACCTAATGATGCCTGTTCCTTTAAGGTATGCATATCTTCTTTGGCTGGTCAAATTTTTAAGCCTATCATGGCATTCCTCTTCAGTTACATATCTATAACCTTCTATCAATTTACGCTAAACTAGTTTCAAGCAGAAGGCATAATTTTTTTTCAAGATGCCTTACGAACCCAACTAGCCAACCGACTCTTGAGTTCCTAAACTTTTGATCTCCATTTCAGATTATTGTACCTTGTACCCTTCAGTTTAAATCTCTTTCGGGCCATTTAGAGCCATGAACCGCCAGATACCCTTCTGATATTTCATCTTCTATTTTGGCATTTCTATTCCAATTTTGTTACACCGGTCGAAAGTCTATTTCATTTTAACCTTTTCATTCCCACACGAGGAATAACCTTGAGCATTTATTCTTTGGTAGTATACTATTCTTCTCGAGTAGTGCAACCTTGAACCTTTGATTTGGATCGTCAATGATCGTTTAAACTTCTTTTGAAGGTTTGAATTAGTTCTTTGAAATCAAACCTCAATCGAAAATTTTTAAGTATTGTTTCCTCTTCATTCAAAATCTTGTTTGCCGCTTACTTAACCAAACTTTGGATATTCCCTTACAATTTCTTGGGGAAAATTTCTATTTCTTTTAAATCTCGTAATAACCTCTATTTGACTATTCAAATGCGGACACTTCCTGACAAGTGTTTAATTTCATTCTGAGACCTTTTGATGTGCTCGTTTTCCCTCCATAGCTACTTCATGTTGAGATTCTTGCTCTCTTTTGATTTCTAAATTCTTTCTAGTCCTTCTGGTGCTCGACCTTGCACCTTTAATTTGATTTTCTGTTGTGTGATGTTCCCTCTACGGAACTCATGCGAACTGAATATTTTTCCTAGTTCGCCAACATCCATTCTTTTGTTAACCAAGTTTTTAACAATCAAGGTCCTCTGCCTAATGTCCTCAAGTCCAGTATTTCCTTCCTTTGCAGTTAATGTTTCCAAGTCCATCAGGTGATGTTTCCTTTAACGTCTCCACTTTCTAAAGGTATATATGAAAGCCTATTACCATTCTTTCAAGTTGCCTCTGAAGTCTTTGTAGACCACCGTATCTTGCGGAATTCCACTCTCTCAAAAGAATTTCATCTGCAATGTGTTCTTTTGTTTTCCTTTCTGGTGGGTATCTTCTGTATTATGATACAGTGCCTCCTCCTTTATTCCAGAACCAACTTCAACTTTTCCTCAACACGGAATCATCTTGTTTTGCTTGTAACCCAAGCAACCTTCCTTATTTCAAGTGCATTGTACCCTTCCTTGGCTTACCTAGTTGACTTACCACCCTGGTACTCAACTTGTCACTTTTCAACTCCTTTTATTTTCCAAGATAACCCTATTTGGCATAAGGATTGAATCAGACCGTCGGAGAGAAAGTATGGTAATTGCATGTTCCCCATCCCCAAGAAGTCTTAGAATTCTTTCAGCTGGGATCCTTGCAGTTCTTCAGCAAGCTTGTGGTGCCATGAGGGAAGTTGAGATCAAACGAAGCCAAGTATGCCAGGAAGCTATGAGTCAGTTGGGAAGCTCAAGCACTCAGGACATAGGTCTGCAGGAGCAAGCAAAGAGTGGTAAACCGATGATTGCAAGATTCGAGGTAGTTGATGAGTTCGTGAAGAAACAAGATGAAGATCCATTTGTTTCCGGTTACAAGTGAGTGGCTGGAACCGACCAGCCTTTGGTCATGAGTTTGATGAAGATGGCAACAGTTGGCATCGGAATCAGCTTTGGAATCTGAATGCGGAAGATCGGGAAGGACAATGAAGAATGGAAAACCTCGGGATGGAAATTGCAGTTCCACTCGGAGTGACCAATAAGTATAATAATTGGAACAGTCCTGCTGGCGATCTTTCATGAAGATAGAGATAGAAGAACACGAGTTTCTAGGATGAAGTGGAGAGACGACAGAATATGAGACCAGAGTTGATACAACAAGCCAACAAAAAGATTGAAGTAGATCGTCGCCACCTCGAGATAGCTCAAGACAGGTGGAAGAGTTGGGAAGATTGAAGAAGAAGAAGAAGACTGTACGTTCAACATTAAAGGAACCCCTATCATCCTGTTAGGGGTGCAATCCAGGTGTCCTTGTTCCTTTTTTGGTTTATTATCTTCTTTAGCTATTTTTGGGGTTATCATCTTCCTCCTACGCTAGGTATCACCATACTTCATGCGCTTGTTTGGAGGCTTTGGCACATACCTTGGTCGGATACACGGGCTATCTTTTCCTCGGAATTACTTATGATGTATATGATTGTAATATTTTTGGTGTCGGGATTTTGGGGGTGCATAGAGCGAGTACTCTTCCCTATGTGTTGGATTTTCCTACACTGGGTTTGCCACGCATAGGGTTTAAAGAGGCCATGCTATGCACTCTATCACGTACTCGGGGCGGGCCAGGATATGGCATTGAATTTGTAGCACTTTATTCTTTCGTTTTAATAAAATAAAGTTGCTTTAAAAAATAAAAAAAAAACTGTACGAGTTAGGAGACGAAACGCTTCGCAAGTCCAGAGTTCAAGTACCTCTCGGTTACATTCGAGTTTCGAGGACGAAACTCCTCATAAGGGGGGAGGAATGTAACATCCCGACTTTTCATAAAAGGGTAAAATAGTCATTGGGTATATTTACTATGACCAAATTATTATTTACCCCATTTATTTAATTAAAAAGGAATTAATTAAAGGATTTAACTATTAATTATAAAGGATTTAATTATTGGCTATAAAAAGGAATTAATCCCCAAAATAATTCATTAGTTCACACGCATCAGAAGAAAAAAAAAAGAAGAGGAACGGCAGAATGGAAGAAGACGCAGAAGCAAAGACGAAATAAAAGGAAGAACCGTGTGATCAATCCGTTCATCGGTTCAAGATTGCGCAGGAGAGAAAAGTGATCAGCACGATGAGACGCAACTTTGGAAAATAACATCTCTCGATTTCGTAAGTTTTCGGTGTAGCTCTAGTTTTTGGTATTCGTAGAGTTCGATTCTTGAAAAATTCGTATCTTTTAATCCGTAGCTCTGTTTCGCAGCCATGAGTAGTCGAAACGATCGTCTTGAAGCGTAGAATAATCTAAAAATAGTTTCACAGTAGTAAACCCAGGTAATCTTCAGTTTTACAGGCTTTTTCAGTTACGGTTTTCTGCAAAGAAATTGGATTTTAGGGTTTCTTGTTGATCACATAGGTTTTGGGGTTGAGGATCAACAGTTCTTGCAGCTGCTTGGCATGTTGCTTGCGGTTTTGCTGGCAATTAAGGTAAGAGGCTCTTCCTATGATTCCAATTATCGTTTATAAGGTCTAGATCAAGTTTTAAGGTGTTTAGATGATAGAAAGATGTGTCTTTTCGTTGATCAATGATCATCGATGCTATGATATGATTAGATATAATTTTTTTTGTTTTACTATGTGTAATTCGATGTGATTTAGGTTAGAAATGGTTTAGAAATTGTGTTTTGAAGATTTTAGCATTTTGGGAAAAACCCAGGCAAACGAGCGTTCGCACTAGGCAAACGGGCGTTTGCGATCATAGCAACTCAAACGGGCGTTTTCACAAGGCAGACGGGCGTTTGAGGTTAGACTTTTGATTCAGGATGTAGCCTTTTTTGACGGACGGGCGTATGGGATTAGTGGACGGGCGTTCGATGTCGGACGGGCGTCCATAGGATGTCAAACGAGCGTTTGACCTGTTTTACCTAGTTTTTACTGTTTTATCTTTTCAGCTTGGTTTCGAGCTTCATAATCATGTTATTATTGTTTTAAACCATTAATTTGTGATATGATAACATTGTATAAACGTAAACAAGCCTGAATTGAGCTTCTGATTCGTTCAGTTAAAACACCGAATGTACTCTTAAAGGGAGTTGAAGTTCGGATCCGTCGGAAGAGCATGATAGGCTTGTGCTTTGATGAATTAGTATTCATCAATGTCTGTGTAATTGCTAGGCCTTGTCCGTGTCTAGTGGTCTAGGAAGAGAGTAGTAAATGTGAGGGAGATTAATTGAAAACACTTAGGTTGTTAGTTAATCATTTTAATAAAATACGTACTTGGCTACTAAAAGATTAAACAACATGTCTCTCTTGGATGGGCACCAGTCTATATCGCGATGTGTGTGCTACCTCTGAAGGTGGAAGAACCCGTAGGTCAAAAAAACCACAAGTTCGGGTGACTTCACTGAGGTATGCGTACTATCGGAGTCTACCTATTCTAGACTTCGTGGATATTGGTGTGATCCACTAATATGTTGCCAAGAGTGTCCCAAAAGTGAATACGCGTAGTGCCCTTGAGTGCGGTTGTAACATAGATAAGGTAAGTAGAAACGTTTAGTCAATTCATGTTGATGGACATGAAGTGAACCATAGATTGAGTCGGTCACACATAAATAACTAAACGATTAAATATCTTTTCTTTATAAATCTTAATTGTTGTCATAGCTTCTCACTTTTACTAAGTACTATGTACTTACCTCCTTTTCATTTCCTTTTGTATGCATTGTGGGGTGAGAAGACGAACAGGTTGAGCATGTTTACGAGAAGGATTTCGATGACGACGCCTCGTTGAAGATTTATCTTTTGTTTATTCTGTTATTCATTTAATAGACTTTTTAGTACCTTTGGAGTAGGTTGTTGGTCTTTCGAGACTTGTCGTACGTTTATTTTGGATTTCGTATTTTTCCTTTTAATGTAATAAAGTTACATTTCCATCTTTAGTACGGTTAATTTCTATTCATAGTAGCTTTTACGTTTTTACCCGAGTCTTTTTAGCTTCCGTTTGCTTTTATTTGATACGACGACGTAGAGGCTTGCGTATAATATTAGATTTATTTAATGCAATACGCGCCGAACGTTTCTCTTCCGGATAAGGGCTTGGTGTCCGGGAGCGGGGCGTTACAGTGTATCCATGAAGCGGTTTTGAAAGTCTTTTTGAAAACAGATATTTTAAAAACCTTCATAACAGAGACTCAGCTTCCGATACTAATTGTTGGTATCGGAAATAACTGAATCCCAGTTATCCAAGCTAAACACTTGAAGCAGTAATAACTTTAGATCACCTCCAAAAGGAAGAAACGCTCTGATACCAATTGTTGGTCCCCTGTAAAGGTTAACACAAGTTTAGATGAAGGGTGAATAAACTTGTCCCCAAAAACTGAATCTTGAACCAGATTGAGTTCAGCTTTAAACTTGTGCGGAGTTAAGCTAACTTAATTGAGTATAAGTCAAGACTGACTTATGCTAAACTGAGATAACCGGCAGCGGATTATATTAAGCCTTTATATAAAACTTGAGTTTATCAGTTTGTTTAAATAAAATGCAATGTTGTGCTGACTCAGTTTCTTATGTTTGCTGAGTGTGATCAGGTGCAATATAAACTCAGATGCAGTAATTAAATGCGTAAAGTAAGTAAGTTAATAAGAATGAAATTATAGAGGTTCCAGGTGGTGTAATCCTATCAGTCCTCTCTTCCCCTATGATGTAGGAGGCCAAATTCACTATGTTCTTGAGGTTTACAGTTACAAGACACAAAGTAAATTTAAACACTTATTGTCCTTCACTAATCCGTGGCTTCACAATCTTCCAGCTTCAGTCTTCAACATGTGAGATTCTTGTTTAAACTAAGCTTGCTCCACTGGTCCATGAAGGGTTGGATTGCCTCTTCACCATCTCATCACAAACACAGTCTTCCTGACTCCACTCAGATCTCCTTAACACCTTCTTGGTGTTTCACAATCTAAACCTTTGATAAAATCAAAGTTGAGACTTGAATCAATAACTATGATTCAACTTTGTGATTTGAGCGTCTTCTACTAGATGTATAAAATAGCTCAGGCTCTATTTTTCTTCAAATGTTTGATCTTGATCTGTCTTTGAATGCTTATGCACACTTTGAAGATTTCTTGATCTTGCAATAAAGTATTTAGCATGAATTCTTTTGATTTGCTTTCCCCCTTAGTAGAATCTTTCTTGACTAGATAAATTCTTAGAATTCCGCACTTCTTTTTGTGATAGAAGTAATCTATTTATAGGGGTTTCTCCAACGGTTAGATGAATTTGAACCTTTGAATTTGAACCCTTGTATCCGTTGGTGGTCCTGCTCATTTTGATGAATGTCAGTATCCTTTCTGACATTTCTGTGCATCCAATAAAATTGCATTCTTTATAACGGTCAGATCTTCTTCAATTTTTCTCGACCTCAGCATGAAAACTGGTCTTATTGAATTAGTCAGTTTTCAGCTTAAGAGCATTAACTGAGCTTTTACTCTTCTTCAAAAAGCTTAGTACTATACTCTTCTTCAAAAAGCTTGGTACTATATTTTTCATCTAATCATTATAAACTTAATCAGAGTACACCATTCCTTATCCAAAGCATCTAAGATATCAATGTCCTTACGATTCTTAGGTCTTCTTTCAAGATCTATAAAGTCAGTTCAGGCCATCACCGACTTACCTGAATTCTAACTTTACAGTCTTGGCTTTAGTCTTCATAACTGAGTTTGAACCCTCAGTTCTTCAATCTTCAATAACTGAGTCTGGGTCCCTCAGTTCTTCATCCACTGAGTTTGTACCCTCAGCCTTCTGCTTCTAGATAAGTCAACCGAGTCTGTGTCCCTCAGCGAACTTACCTTCTTCAGTTGGTGTGCTCTGAGTCAGTTTTCTGAACTGATTTATCTTCAGTTGTAAACTCAGTATTCTTAGTAACATCATGTCAGTTTCTGGTTTTCTCGGTCCTGATCCTTGAACTATTACAGTGCTTGTCTGATTTACTTATACAAATATCAGACTCTATTAAATCCTATACATTTGATATCTTGACATCTTTTGGCTTTGCACTATAACAGTTAGTTATAACACTTCATCAATGGGGTTATTAAAATAACTAATGAATCATCATCAAAACATAATTTTTATTTCCAACACCTTCACTTATCCGTTTTACTGTATTCTTTTTTACATTGATATTTCAATGTCTAAAAATGCTTGTTCTTCACTGATCCTTGATTTGGGTGAGATCAGTGTACACCACATTGAAAGAATAGTTTCCATCACTTGCGAAACGTCTTAGACTTACCCAAGGTCATCACAGACTTCCCTGGATGTAAATCAGTCAATAGGTCTTCAATTCACTGAGCTGGTTCCTTGGCTGTCTTCACTGAGCTGTTCCACTGCTTTTACTGAGCCATAAAACTTTTTGGAGTTGACAAACTCAGCAACTTCGACGCACCGCGATACCTCGATAGTCTGCGACACTTCGCAGCTCGCCGATACACGTAGTCTGCGACGGTTGAGTTTACTGAAACCGATTCAAGGTGACTCCTTATTTATAGAAAACACAAGGAGCCAAAACGTCACCTCAACCGCCTCGAGATTCAAAATTTGAAATAAAACCACAATCCTCGATACAATCTCTAACCGGAGATTCTAACGACTCCGTAATGAAAGAACATAAAATAAAATAAAGAAAACAACGAACTATAAGAAGAAAACACAAATTGGAACTCGTTAATAAGAAGAAAACAAAAGAGAAGAAAAACTTGGGTTTTTCTTAAGCATATTCGAGGAGATTCTACTATGAGGATCGACGTCCACCAGTCGTCGTTTGGAGGTAGAATCCGGATCCTACCAATATATTATAGTGCTTGTCTGACTGAACTTATACAACATGTCAAACTTCTAAGTAAAGCCTATACAAACATTACTGATTATTTTTAGACTTATTTCAGGCTTGCTATAACAGCTAGTATGGTCATCATCAAAAAAAATAAAATGTTGCTAACAATTTCCCCCTTTTTGATGATGCCAAAACCCTCATAAGCCTGAATATAAGTTGACATTTTTATAGAATAAAAAGAGTAAAACTCAACAATTTTATTCATCCATAAAGGGCATAAGTTAATCGAAGGCAAAAATAGAGAAAACTATTACAGTCTACTTTTTCTCTTGATATCTGATGCCTTTACTTGTGCTTCCAGTGCCCTTACCTTTAGAGCTTCCACCTTTAGAGCTTCCAGGCTTAGCACTACCTTCCCCCTTTTTGGTAGCATCATGCCTCTCTTCCAGAATCTTGTTGGTGGCCTCAGACACAGTTATGAGTGCGTCAATCTGTTGGGTGGCTTGATCTATATTATTGTCAATCGCCTGAATATGTTGAGAGTGAGTGTTCAAAGTGTCAAACATGGGGTTAAGCTTGTCATAAACTGCTCCTGCTAGATATTCAATTTTCGCATGAACACATTGAGTGATCATTGAATTTAGTTCACAGATCAAGTCTCTTTACTTTTCCATCACATCATCTTGAACCGCAATATGGCTGATCAGGGCCTCAATCTTGTGCTCCATGGAGGTATAGCGGCTTCTTATTTCAATTTGGAGATTTTCCCTACTTAGGGATTGTCTCTCCATGTCCACAATTAGAGGATTAATGTCCAGATTAAATGATGTGTCTGGATCATTAGTGGAGGGTTGTTCCTGTGCTGGTGCAGTTGCATCAGCCGGTTCCTCTTCACTTTATTCTTCAATCTTTTCATCAGATAGAGATTGTAGGAGATTGCTAGTATCTCCAAGTCCTGGCTGGGACTTAGCTTCTTCTACATCTGTTGCTTCTTCAACTTCATCAGCTTTCATTCCCCCTTGATCAAGGCTGAGGGTGCTTGGTGAGTCAGCTGGTTGATTTCCTTCAGTTGATCCACTGAGCTGCTTTTCTGTGTCAGTGTGACTCCTTGGATGATATCCTGGAGTGTCCAGTTATCATCAAAATCTTCTTGTTTCTCATGATCATCAGTATGGTGGTCATCATTTGTCTTTTCTTCTTCATCCTCACTAGGAGTCAGATAGTAGGCTTCATCATCTTCTTCCTGTTCTTAATCAAATTGATGATGAATTTCTTCCTCTAGATCTTTTTCATCCTCACTGATCATCACAGGTATGTCTTCATTGCTTGGTTGGATCCTGAGTTGAGCTTCTTTGGTTTGAGATCTGGTTCTCCTTCTTAACCCAGAACTGCTGCTCTCATGTTGCTTTCTTTTCTGCCCGCTTTATCTGGCAACTTCTTCGAATCAATAACATACGTGAACATTACTATGGTAAAAGTCAAAATCAGGAACGAGAAGTGAGAAACCCAGTCAAGTTTGATAAAAGAGAGTTCATCCCACCCAACACCAAACCTTTTCAAATCCTATATGAGATTCATGATCAATTTCCTCCACCAAGGACCATGAAGGCCGACCCAAATAATCGTGATGAGTCGAAGTACTGCGGATACCACAAAGATCACGGACACATCTCTGATGAGTGCATCACCCTGAGGATATTGATCGATAAATTGATTCAGAAGGTCCCCACAGCCAAGTATGAGAAAGAAGGTGGAGCGGCCCCCAGGAGGGATGATAGATAGCCGTGCAGATATCAAAATGAGATCAGAGTTATTCTCGAAGAGTTCCCAACTAACAACCAACTTAAGAGCCAGATTAACTCTATCAACATTAGAGACTTTGAGAAGCACATTGGAAAAACATGTCAAACAAAGAAAGCAGCTACGAGGAACACATATGAAGAAATGCCAAATAACGCCTCAATATTGGATATCAAAATCAACTTGGGAAGTATAAAACGTGTACGAAATGCGTTTAAGAGAAGAAATGGAAAAAATGGCAGAAAACAATGAGGGAATTAGGAAAGTTACCTGTGAGTTGGTTGGGAAAGACGACGGAAGATGGAGAAAGTGGCCGGAAACTCAAAATAAACGCCGGAAGCTTCAAATGAACAACGGAAACCTCAAACTTTGATCGAAGTCGCCTTGATTGCCAACCGGATTTCTATTGCTACGGAAACTCACAATTTCAAAAGTATTAATGAAATAGGGAGGCTCGCCTTTTATAGACAAGGGTAAGATGATCCAACGGCTCAGGATGAAGAGATCGAACAGTTAAGATCTAGGCAGGTCTTTTCAAATTTCGAAATTCACCACCGTTGCGTTACGGTTACCGAAACCGCTGTCAACACATCAGGGCGGTTACCAAGGTTTCCCAACAAATCATGGGCCACGATGTAACTCCTCAACCGTCCCATCATCTATATGGCCAAAACAGCTTCCAAGAAACTACACATAACCTCCGTGACAGTAAATGATCGAAGCAACCCTCATATGAAGGCGCTACATCACCAAACATAAGATCTTCTGCTACATAGAGTGATCCTAAAGGCAAGTCGCATCGCGACACCGAAGCCATCAATAAGACCGTCCGCTTAATAACACAGCATCTAAGATCGTCCGCTTCATAGCACGATCCCAAAGGCTAAGAATATTCGCCACATAGAGCCACCAGAAGGCTAAGGCTAATCTCCACATAAAGACATAAAAGGCAAAGTCATTTCATTACATAAGCCACTGACAGCGAAGTCGATCAACAACACAAATGCCAAGAAAAGACTTACCTTAATGTATGGCACTCAGGCAAAGCTAATAGGTGAACCGCCACCATAGCGAGCCACCATGGTATTCCAAGGAAATCAATCCGTGAGAACACTTTACTCCCCACCTAACATTCTAAGAGAATGCTTAAGGCACGGAGTAGGGGTGCCATTGATATGCCTGAACCGTAATCCAGCCGGTGGATCTCTATTCGGGTCCGTCCGGCAATCAAAGTAGTAGCTAAGGCCACCGTCCATTACAGTCCATGAACCCACAAGCACCGCGAGCTCTTGGCCCTGCACTCGAGCCTTTAGCCCAACACGGCACCGGGAAAGGCTATAGGGCCGGACCGCAATCCTATAAGGCTATCAGGTCCTTCAGAGACCACAGCCCGCTATACAGAGAAGGACAAGCTATTGCTCAAGGGTTACGAGACAAGGATACAAGAAATGGCTAAGTGTTAGGCCCGCACCTCATCAGCGCCGCCGGACGATAATTAGCTAAATCAGTATCTCATTGTACTTACTTGTATCTAATTGTCATTAGTTAAACCCTAATATGTGGCTTGCTTATAAATAGGGCTCAATGTCATAAGAAAACTCTACCAAAGTTTACTCTCTACTTCTTTTTACTTAGCACCACCGTGAATTCCACTTCACCACCGTGCACCACCACTTTTGTATGTAAATCACAGCCAGATATCCACCACTAAACCATCGCTAATCAACATGAGATAATTTTGACATTTTCACACAACTTGGTGTAATTAGTCATCATGTATACTTCCCCCAATAATTCCCCAAATCAATCAAAACAAGTTATTAATTCAGTTTTAGCTACAGGTGCAGTCTCATAACCTTGTCTACTTCCATTGAAAGGACGGTAAACATCTATGTGCAGTTAACCTCCTTTCTTGGTTGTACTAACCCACACGCAATAAGTTCTAGAAAGTGCTGGCTCAAGACCGAGAATCTCCTTATATCATGGATTGACTAGCATGTTCCTAGAGATCGATCCAGACTATGTCCTACTTAACACTTCACTTTATCGTCCTTCATGTTAATTTGCGAATACGAGTACTAGATTGGCCAAATCTAAATAATCGTTAATTAAACCTGCCAATCAACGTAGATGATGCTGAATCTCTAGATTATAGTGACCTGAAAGTGCCTTGATACAGCGATATAGACCGTTGCTGAATCGGGGGCGGTGGTTCCTAATTTTGGAATTACCTCAATTCGTTCTGATTAATTCTGGTATATTACGGGGCTGTTAAACATTCAGATTATTTACAACACGTAAAAACAAGTAAATCTACCATAACTATGACATAAAGGAACGATCAAAACTTTATAACTTTGGCTATAGAGATCTAACTTGATCTACTCAAGCTAGAGATCGCGTGGAATAAGAACCAGAAGCAAAATCACAAAGCAAACTTTAAAATTTTATTTCAAAAGATTTGATAAATAATTTGGGGTTTTGTGTTTACAATAGAATACTATAGCTTTTTATAGGCATTACAACCGACATAAGACTCAATAAAACTCTAGCCGATATAGTAAAATGCTTTAAGGTTGGTTTCTTTCCCTCTAAGATCTTGATATGGCGGTGGTGGGCCTCGTCCTATCGAGCCCAACTTCAGCTCTGTTTTTTTGACAGATTTCTTCCTGGACTCTCCTAGGTCGGTCCAATGACTTCCTCTTGGTCCATATCCAAACCTTTAATGCTCTGGAATAAGGTACTCCTAAAAATTACATAAAACAAAGTAGAACAGTATCGAATCCACGAGGTAATCATACAAATGCAACATAAATATGCAAAGAACACGTACTATGCAATTAACATGTATTTCGCACAATATTCGGACTATATTTCCTCTCTTGAGCATAATTCGGGGTAAATAAAGGTATAGTTTAAGGTACTAAATATCATGTTATTAATGGGCCTTCGGAAGCTTTTATTCGGTTAACACTCGATAATTCTTCTTCAACTCTCTCAAACATACACTTTTCCCGCTTAGTAGAGTGGTCTTCAAGCATCTTTCGCTTGTTTCCGGATATCTTAAACTGACTATGACCACTTGACTTGGTTTTTGGCTCTTCCAACACTGTTTTTTCCGGTGGACAAAGGTCACAAATCTTCACTATCAACCTTTGCCTCTCCCACACGTCGACCGTTCTGAGTTTTTCTTCAATGCATGCAAGACGGGAACGTAGTCTAACTGTGATTCATTTAAAGATGGGCCTGTGATATCGAGAGTTTTCCAATACACATTTATTGAGGGAAGGGGAATGAATCATTGATTCTTCTTAAACCATGAAATATCGTGCATACACGACAATCCGTGCGTCATTCTAAGAGAACATCCACAATCTTTCTTTGATTCACCACCATCATCTTTCTTTCCCAAATCTCCAAGAAAAATCTCCAATTCATGGATGGGTATATGATTCAAAAGCTCTTTCAACAACGGCTCTTCCTCGAATTTTTCCGGAACCATGAATAGAGAAGTCTCAAATGTTTTTTTAATGTTACATATCCCTTGATCTACCATGCGAACGCCGGCTATCCAATCCGTCACCAAGTCACTCATCCCAGTTGTTATCCAATTTTTAAAAACGGAAAGCATTCCCTCCACTCTCAAGGTACTAGTGTTTCCTACGTGAAAAATTGAGGTGGTCTATGCCGAAACAAATGTCTCCCTATGTCTTTTCAACCATGAATCTGTATGGTAACCCATTGCTTCTTCAGTAATGTCTTCTTGCATTCCTCTAATCGGTCATTCACTCTTTCTATGTACCAGAGTTAATAACATAAATCCATGTTGCCATTAGTTTCTTCCAATCATCACTCATCGTCTTTGTCTTCAAGTTAGACACACGGCCCTTATCAATGTGCCGGGCATAAGAGATTCTTTGCTTTCGGGAATACGACACAAATTACATTCATCAATGTATCTTCTCGATCAGTGACAATACAACAAGTACGCTAACTTTGGTCCTCTATTTCATTTCGTAATGTATTCAGAGCCAATGTGTAGTTGTCTTCCCTCTCCAATCCAAGAAGCGCAAATGCAATGGAAAACTATATGCTTGTAGATGTGACACCAACTATCTGTAAAAGAGGCATCTTGTACATGTTCGTCTTGTATGTACATTCCATAAGAAACACGGAAGGGAAGCACCTAGAATGACGCAAGCTATCGTTGTGTGCCCAAAAAACATATTTCACTATATTCTCAACATACCGGGAATGTACGAAGGAGCTAGTATTTTCTGCCATGTTGTGTAACTGTTGCATCACTGATCGACCTTCTCATGTTCTCTTTCTTAACCTCGAACGAATGTTGTATATCTTTTTGGCTGACGTGCAATTATTTTCATCTATCCTTCTAAGTTCCGTTAGAATGTACTTGGGTTGTATGACATTTTGGGTCATTCTAGCAATGTTTTAGTCTAATCTCTGCTAATTCTTCCAAGATATGCATGGCCCTCATCAAACCTGACCGTATTGTGATTATAAATCCCATCTGTTGGTCCTAGAGAAGGGTGAGAACATAGTCAGGGGATGAATGACTATATTGGGAATTCAAAAATATTTCCTTGATGAAAAGCCTTTGTGCAGTGGAATTAAACCCTTCTAAATGTATTTTCAAATCAATTAAGTAAGCACATACATATATAATAGAAAACTGAATGTAAATGCAGACAGTAAAATGTTGTAAGTAAATAACACAAGGTTTATAATGGTTCAGGGTGGTGTAATCCCTTAATCCACTTTTCTCCTGTGATGATTGGAGGAATTCACTATTATCTTTCACCAATACAATAGTTATGATTGTCCTTGGCTACACAAGTTTCACAATCTGTAGACTATTACTCCCTAGCTACAAAAGCTTCAGTGACTCGGTCTTCTCACACTACTCCTTGGGAACAAATCCTTTTGCAGCTATCACACTGTGGTGCAATTCCTTCTCAGAATCTCTGATTCAATTGCTGAATAGAAAGATGTGAATTGGATTCAAAAAATTTGATCAATATTTGACTTTGGGCTCTGTTTTCTGAGATTGATTCTCTGGATATTTCTTTGAAGTTCATAAAGAAGGCTTGTGATGTTGAAAGAGTTTTGGCACTTAGAGGTATTGTCTATTTTTCTATATCTTATCATCTCTGTCAATGCCTTTTATTTATAGCCATAAATCCCTTGATTTTGAGTATTCGTCCGTTGGCTATTTAATGCTCAGAATAATCCTTGATTCTATCTTGGTTTAATCCTCCTTAATTTCAATGATCCAGATTTCCATCAAATGTTCATCATAAAATATGACCTTGATTGATTATGCATTAATTACTTGATCTTCCATATTTTCCATGTTTTTTATTAAGGGTAGACAACTTACTTGACTTTGCTGCCATTCTATTACTGGGTTTGTTCAGTATTTCCTTCACTTGACTCCTTCCTTAGTGACTTCACCGGTCAAGTGACTGCTTTACTCAGCTACTTGTTCTTTTACTCAGTTGTTCCTTCTTTGTTGTTGTTTATAAGCCAATAACCATTTGTTTCACTGATCCTTAATTTGTGTGAGATTAGTGTACACCATATTGTAGAGAATTAAGTTTCATCACTTGTACTTTTATCTTAGACTTACCCTAGGTCATCACAGACTTCCCAGGTTGTAAGTCAGTCCATAGGTCTTCACTTTGTTGTGCTAGTACCTTGGATGTCTATACTCTGCTGGTCTGCTATCTTTACTGAGCCGGCCTACCAGTCTAGTATAGTGCTTGTATGACTAAACTTATACAAATGTCAGACTTCTAAGTAAAGCCTATACAATCACTTCTATCATATTTCAACTTATTTCAAGCTTGCTATAACAACTAGTATGGCCATCATCAAAACAATAAAATGTTCCTAAAAATTTCCCCCTTTTGATGATGCCAAAACCCTCATAACCCTGAACATAAGTAAACTCATTTTCATATAATAACAAATAAAAATTCATAAAACAATTTCATCCATAAAAGGCATAATTTAAACATAAAGGTCAATGTTTAGAAATAATTACAAGGTGTTTAGTCACTCCTTGTTTTCCTTGTGCCCTTAGTTGAACCTCCAGACCTTCCTTCAGGCTTACTGCGTTCCTCCATTTTGGCAGTAGTACGTTTTTCCGGTATGTCGTTTGTTAATGTAGACCCGGAGAGTATGTAATCTAAAGTCTCAGATGCATTATCCAGATTGCTTTCAATCAGATTCATCCGTTCATCGTGTTCATGCTGTTTTTCTTCCATGGGGGTAATCGTATCGACAACTTCATGGGCATGTTGCTTGATCAGGGTTGTCTATTTGTTGATGACATCAAGTTGCATCTCCATGTATGTAAAATCTGCTTCAAATCTCTTTCCCAGAGTAGTTCTTTTATCCTGGATTGTATGTTGGAGATCTCTAAGATAGAGTGTCTCATTTCTCAAGGGCATCAATCATTGAGTCCAATGTGTTATGTTGAGTAGGTGGTGGACTGTCTGTTATTCCCCCTTGCTGTGTGCTTCCCTCTGCTGGTGGGACTGGGCTTGTATCAGTCACCTGAGCACCATCAACTGGTCCACTATGTTGTCATTGCTGGCCTACTGCACTTTATTGTACAGCCTCAAGAATGGTCATATTGTTTTCATCACCATCATCCTAGTCATCATTGTCTTGACCACCTTCACTACCATTTGATGGTCAGCATCATCTTCTTTGCCAGAGTGTCCTAATTTGGCTATTGCATCTACAATTATATGCCATAGATTCATGTTGTTGATTAAGCCAACAAAGCTTGTGATTCACAAGAATAAGAGAAACCACTTTTCTTCTTCAATCATTTTGTCTAGGTTGGATAATTGGGCTTGTGTATCACCCAATTTCCAAGCCAAGTAATCTGCAATTCTTTCATTTATATCCCTTCCAAGGATCTCTTCCAACTTTTCTCCTTCTCATCCTCCAATTCCTTGTTCTTCTTCATCATCTCCTTCTCCAGTCCCTTGTTCTTCTTCTTCATCACTAATTACCAAAGGTGTTTCATCATGACTCTACATATTCCTCTACTAGATTTATCTTGTTTGAGATCTTGTCCTCTTTCTGTATCCAGAAGTGCATCCATCAGATTGCTTACTTTTCTGGCCTGATCTGTATCCCTTTTGCTTGTTTCACATATGTGAACATCACTTTTACATTGTGCTGGATATGTAAGTGAATTGGTTTTACCTTCATACAATGCAGCAAATACTGGAGGGGAATCCCATAGGACTTTTTCTTCCAAAAAATACCAGGCTTTACCAAACCCTTTTCCTCACCTTTGGTTGCAGCATCAATTTCTGCTTGTATTGCTCCCTGATTCTGTTGTAAACGAAGATTGCCTTGTTAAATTCCAACCCTTTGTTGATTATGGCCATCAGTTTAGTCCTAACTTCGGTCATTCCATGCAAGGATCCAAGCTTTCCTTCTATGCATTTGATTATTAACAAGCCAAATTCTTCAAACGGATTTTTGAGTGCTGATCTGTAGCAGTTAAGCTTTTTTGGTCTCCGATGTAGCATTCTTTCCCATCTCTAACTAGAAGGCGTCAATGTCCACATCCACATCTTCAACTTTGATGGGTCCGGTTGATGATAGTTTGGGAAATCGACTGATGAGTGCTGAGGTAATCACCAATTCCCTTCCTTGTAGGCTGCTGAAAATTCTATCCGGAGATGTATCGCCATTTTCTAAGGTGCTTACTGCCTCAAATCTGGCATTTTTCCAGAATGAGATGAGATTCTCATAGCATATTACGGTGATTGAGGGGTTGAGAAAAGTCATCAACCCTAGATTTTTATATCCATCAGCCAGACGATGTGCTTGAGCATCATTGTTGCATAAATCCAGATAGTGTTGGGGTCTAAATAATGACCTAGTAGCTATTGTTTTCTCGTATTGAGTGGCAGAGTTTTGGATTGAAGAAGATGAAGCCATTGTAATACTTAGAGAAATTTTGAGAATTGAATGTTTCAAATTTCTGGAGAATTAGGGTTTGATTGCAACGAAGGCGTAAAGATTTGTGAAAATGGTGAAGTGTTGTTTATATATTGGAAAGATTTGAGTGTGAACACAGATTTGTACAATTAAGTGTAGGAGGGAGTTGTACAGACGTGATGTCGTTAATGGCGTGATTATCTGAATAAGAATCATGGTAAATAAGGATAATGGGGGAGAGGATCAAGGGAAGTAATGATGAATCCCGCTTTTTGATGTGTAGCCGTCATTCCCTCTTTTCAAATAACTCCCGTATTTTAATCCATGTGTCTGATTAAAATAAAATCCACGTGTATAATCTCCAATAATCAAATGCTCTATAATTTTCTAATTTACCACATATATATATATATGATCTGTTCATTTCACACTTCACTTTGCTGCTGGCTCCACTGAGCTTGAGTGGTTGAGTGGCTTGGCTGGTCACTCAACTGGTTAAGTGTTTGTGCTGACACTTGTTTACTGAGTTGCTTCATGAAAACAATTGTTCCTCACAACCAGTTAAGTGGACTCCTCTGGTACCAGTCATTTACCTCCCAAGTGAGCTCACCCAAAATGGCAAAGGTTTAGTCAGTTGGTGAGTCACTCAGCCGGTTACTCCAGTTAGCTGCTCCATTTATCTTAGTCAATTTTCGATCATTCCCCAACTCAGTTATCAATTTGCAAACCCTTTCATGACTAAGTGGCTTAGTGAATAAGTCAGTTAATCGATCTTCATTGGATGTATACTTTAAAATTACATCTTCTTTTTCAATATGATCTCTGATGAAATGATGTCTCACATCAATATGTTGGTTCTTGAGTGGAGTACTGGATTTTCTGTGATTAAAATTGCACTTGTATTATGACACATGATTGGAATTGTCTTCTCCTCTATTCCAAAGTCTCTTAGTTGATGTCTTATCCAAAGAACTTGTGCACAAGAGCTACATGCTGCTATATATTCTGCCTCTGTTGTTGAAGTAGATATTGAATTTTGTTTTTTACTAAACCATGATACTAGTCTGCCGCATCTGATAAGTTCCTGAAGTGCTTTTTCTATCAACTTTGCATCCATCATAATCTAAATCCGAATAGGATATCAACTTGAATCCTCCATCCTTGGGTACCAAATCCCAACATTTATTGTGTGCTTCAGATATTTGATAATCCTTTTAGCTGCTAATAAGTGAGATTCATTTGGTTGTGATTGGAATCTAGCACACACTCCTACTACAAGTTCAATGTCTGGTCTGCTAGCAGTTAAGTATAATAGTGAACCAATTATGCCTCTGTATGGGTTTTGGTCAACATCCTTCCCATTTTCATCATTTCCGAGGATGGTTTTGGCACACATAGGAGTTTTTGATGTGCCACTAGTGTTCATACCATACTTACTGATCAGGTCCTTTCGGTACTTTGCTTGATTGATAAAATTACCATCTTTCATCTGTTTCACTTGTAATCCAAGAATGTAGTTGAGTCCTCCCATCATACTCATCTGAAATTTGCTCTTCATTAGATTTGCAAACTTTTCACATAGCTTTTCATTTTCTTATCCAAATATGATATCATCCACATATATTTGGACAAGTATGGTGCTGGTTCCATCTTATAATTTGAATAAGGTCTTGTCAATGGTTCTTTTGCTGAAACCATTGTTGATGAAGAACCGAGACAGTGACTCATACCAAGCTCTTAGTGCCTATTTTAGTCCATACAATGCTTTCTTTAGTATGTACACTTAGTCTTCTTTTCCTTTGATCTAAAATCCAGGGGTTGTTCCACATAAACTTCTTCTTCCAGTATTCCATTCGGAAATGTACTCTTGACATCCATTTGATAGACTTTGAAATCTTTGTGAGCTGAAAATGTCAGGAAAAGTCTGATTGACTCCAATATAGCTACCGTGTAAAAGTTTCATCATAATTTATGCCTTCTGCTTATGAGTATCCCTTTGCTACAAATATTGTCTTGTTTCTGACAATTGCTCATTCCTTATCCAACTTGTTTCTAAATACCCATTTAGTTCTAATGATATTTGCTAGATCTGGTCTTTCTATGAGTTCCCAGACTTCATTCCTTTCAAAGTCATTTAGCTCCTCTTGCATCGATGTGATCCAATCGGCATCTTGGATTGCATCTTCTATTGTTTTAGGTTCAACCTGTGACAGAAAACAAGTTAACATGCTTTCAAGTTGTCTTCTGGTTCTTTAACCTGCATGTACATCTCCATTGACTTGTTCAGCTGGATGATCTCTAAGCCAGTTCAAATCAGTTTACACTTGTGCCTGATCTGGTGCTTCTAAAGTATCAGTTGGTGCATCAGCTACTAGTGTCATAACTGGTGACCTTGTTGCTGGTCCATCTTCTTGGTCATCTGCTATGTCATCCAGTGTAGTAACTGGTACTTCTATTTCTATGTAGACTGGTCCAGAGTATTGTTCTTGTGTCACTTGATCTTCTTAAGTATGTGTTTGGCTAATCAAATACTACATGAATTGATTCTTCAATCACCAAATTCCTCCTGTTTAGTACTCTGAATGCTTTGCTTGTGTCTGAGTAACCCATGAATACTGCTTCATCAGCTTTTACATCAAAGGTATGTAGTTGGTTCCTGTTTAAGACAAAACATTTAGTTCCAAACATGTGTAAATGAGATATGTTAGGTTTTTCCATTCCACACTTCATAGGGTGTTTTCCCATGATGCTTGTTGATGATTGATCTATTTTGTGTGTAGCATGTTGTATTAGCTGCCTCTGCCAAAAATCTCTGTGGTAAGCTTGCTTCTGCTATCATTGTTCTGACAGCCACTTTTAGGGTTCTGTTTCTTCTTTCTGCTACAACATTTTGTTGTGGAGTTCCTGCAGCAGATAGTTGATGCATTACTCCATTTCCTTCACAATAGGTTCTGATGGCTTCATTTGGAAATTTTGTGCATCTGTCTGATCTAATCTTGATAATCTTCAATTCTTTCTCATTTTGAAGTCTCCTCAATAGATCTGGTAGTTTCTTGAGTATCTCTTTCTTCTTGTTCATGAATATTGTCCATGTAAATATGGAAAAGTCATCAACCACCACTAAAGTGTATTTCTTGCCACTTACACTTACTGGTGTGACTGGTCCAAATAGATCCATATGTAGCAATTGTAAGATTCTTGTTGTTGACTGGTGTGGCTTTGATTTGAAAGAGCTCTTGATTTGCTTTCCTTTCTTGCTTGCATCACATAGACTCTATTTCTTGAATGTGATCTCTGGTAGGCCTTCCACAAGCTTTCTTTATCATAGATTGTTGATTGTGTTGAAGTTCAGATGATTTTGTCTCATGTGCCAGATCCAACTAGGTGATTGCTTGTTCTTCACAAGTAGACAAGTTTCTGCTTTTGTTGTCTTCCAATCCACCACATACATGTTGTCTTCTCTTCTTCCTGCAAGTACAACTGTATTGGTTTGTTTGTGAATTACTTTGCAACCTTCCTTGCTGAAATGCATATTGTAGCCTTTGTCACATAATTGACTGATGCTTAACAGATTGAAATGCAGTCCATTGACATATGCTACATTCTGAATCTTCGATTTGTTCTTTAACATTATGCCTTCCCCCTTAATCTTGCCAAGGTTTTCTTTTCCACCAAATGTAACTTTGAGGCCATCAAAAGCTTTAAAATCATTCAGCCATCCTTTATTGCCAGTCATGTGTCTGGAACATCCAATTTCTATGTACCAAACATCCTACAAAACAAATTAAGTATTTTTAGGTACCCAGAACTGTTTGGGTCCATGCCTGTTAGCAGTCATGCCTCCTACCCCAAGTGTACATCCAAAGGATCTTCTCCTTGGAGGGTTGAAATCATCAACCTCATATGTATAAGGCATGGCAGAATACCTCCTAATTGTAATTTTAAAAGTATTCTGATACATTTTCTTGCTTTTTGGCATTCTTGCATCTTGTTTCACTCTCCAATACACAGGAGGTGACCTATTTTCATATTGTCTTTTGTATCCAGGGCTAGATTTATGCTGGTTTTTCTTGAATCCATAGAACTGTCAATGAAATGGTCTCCTTTTGTAAACTGGGAATGAAACATTCCAATCATCTTCTAAATGGTAAAGTCTGCCCTTACCTTTCAGTATGCCTTTGCCTTTAGTGGGCTGGTAGTAAGATTTAGTTCCCTTTTTCACTTCACTGGCCTGTGCCTTGGCTGGTGCAGGATGAGTGGCAGACTTAATGGTTTGTCCTTTTATGAACTTACAACTAGTTTTAGTCTTTGATTCAGAGTTGTGTTTACCATTATGTTCTCTCATCTTGACTGTTGTAGCCAAGACCAGATCCTAACCTTTTGGGTGGTTTGTAAGCTGGTGCATTCAATGCCTCAGTTGGTGCTGAAATCTTCTCTCCTGGTGAAGTGGTTTCCTTGCCCAGTCTGTCAACACCAGATGACTAGTCATCTGTTGCTTGTTGAGCAGCTAAGTGAACCTCTTTATTTGTCAAAGAAGATTTTTGTAAATTCAGTTCTCTTTTTTAGTCTTTTACTTTCCTTCTTAAGATTCTAACATTATTGCTCCATAATTGCATGATTCATTTGAATTTCTTCAAACTTGCTCATGAGATTTTGGATTAGTGCAGTGGAATCAATAGGGGAAATAAAAGATTGTGCAGTGTCAGAAGTAGATGCACTAGATAGTACCTCTATTTCTTCAATTTCTTTAGCCATCAGACATAGTCATGCTTTGTCATTGTCTGAGCTGGTGCCTTCCCTGGGATCTGAGTCATTTTCAGATGACTCTGCTGTGATGTCCTCCTCTTCACTTCTTGTCTCAGCTTTTAGTGCCTTTCTACTTTTCTTTTTGTCAGTTGAGTGCATCTTATTTGTCTAAAGATTTGTATCTTTTCTTTTCTTCATCTTTGTCTTTATTTTCTTTAGGGCAGTCAACCTTAAAGTGTCCATTATTTTTGCAATTGAAGCATCTTTCTTCATCATCTTTCTTCTTGATGTCTTTACTAGTGAAAGACTTGTGTTTGGATGAAGAACCGCCTTTGAATTGTTTTTCTTGAATCTGTCAAATTTTCTTATTAGTAAAGCAACCTGCTACTTTAGATCTTGAATCTCTTTGTTGGCTGAGTCAGTTGGTTTACTCTGCTGGGGTGCTATCAGTGCACTGGCCTTGATGGCTCTGCTGGTACACCATCTTCACTATTTAAATCAAATTCATGAGCCTTCAGTTGCGACATTAGTGTTAGTGTATCAGTCTTTGCAAAATCCAATGTACCCTTGAGCACTGATGTGATGATCTTCCATCTTTCAGGTAGACTCCTCAAGATTTTCAGACACACATCTTTTTGTAGATATGTGTGTCCAAGTTGTTGTAGTTCACTGATGATGATTGAGAATTTGTTGTCAATCTGGTCAATGGATTCACGTTCCTTCATTTTGATGTTTTCAAATTTCTGTTTTGCAACAGATAATTTGTTTTCTTTGATTGCCTCAAATCCTTCACTGACAAGTGCCATTTTGTCCCACATTGCTTACCTGTTTTGCGGTCTTTAGTCCTCATGAACATATTGATGCCCAGAGTTTCATGATCATGTCTTTGGCAACAAAATCCAGATTTGCTCTGCTTCTGTCATCTTTAGTCCAATCTTACTTTGGTTTCTCTATTGAAGCCCCTTGATTTGCACTTGTGGTCTTTACTGTCATGATTTTGATAGGATCATCATTGATAACATCCAGAATCTCCTCATGAGTTGCTGCAAGATGAGACAACATCCTTATTTTGTATTTATCAAAGTTATTAACATTGAATACAATAATTTTAGTCATAAAATTTGAAGACTCCATAATGATATATATATATATATATATATATATATATATATATATATATGATTTGAAAGACTACTTTGAAAATATGTGATCTCCTTGTTACCAGAAATAAGATCTGAACAGGTTCTGATACAAAGAACACTGCTCTGATACCAATTGTTGGTCCCAGAGAAGGGTGGGAATATAGTCAGAGGGGGTGAAATTCCCTATTGTCTTTCACCAATACAATAGTCATGATTGTCCTTGGATACACAATCTTCACAATCTACAAACTATCACTCCATTGCTACAAAAGCTTCTGTGACTCAATCTTCACACACTGCTCCTTGGGAACAAATCCTTCAACAGCTATCACATTGTGGTGCAAATCCTTCTCAGAATCTCTTATTCAATTGCAGAACAGAAAGATGTGAATTGGATTCACAAAACTTGATCAATACTCACTTCTGGATTTAACTTTTGAGCTCTGTTTTCGAGGTTTTTTCGAGTACTCAAAACTTGATCAACACTCAATACTCAGCTATCACACTTGATCAATACTCAGTTCTGGTTTTTTCGGAGTTCAAGTTCGAGTCGAGCTACTCGAATAATTAATCGAGCCGGTCTCGAGTTTTAAAATATAGTAAACGAGTAGCTCGCGAGCTTATCGAGGTTGATTAATAATTATTTAATTAATTAAAGTTACTAAATTTATTATAAAATATTACTTTTATAATTTAAAAATATTATTCGAGTCGAGTATTAAACAAGTCGAGCTCGATCTGGCGATATTTCATTAAAATTTAAATGAATTCTAAGAAAATAATCGAGCTTACGAGCCGAGTCGAGCTATATCGAGTACTTAGTGAGTCGAGTTTGATATTGCCTTTTTACGGCTCGATCGAGCTCGATCCCTAAGGAGTATCGACTCGACTCGACTCGATTACACCCCTACTTCGAAAAGAAAAAAAAAGGCTTCTCTGAACTTCTAATCACCGCACCCATTTAAAGAAGTTCACTTGTGATTCTAAACAGGAGGAAAAAGCTAGCAAGATTCACAGTCTACTAATCTGTAACTATTTCTGAACATAATTAAATAGAACTGTTCCAATGTTAATGACATCTCTCACGTTTTCAAACAAAATTGCATCAAAGATGCAGCTGTGTAAATAGCATTAAGAATCATATCTTTATTACATTTTAATCCTCTTCCATTACACTAGTTTTTCCTTTTGCCGAAACGAATCGAAAAAATAAGCTGTAAGACACAAAATCAAATCTTATTACATTACTAGATTCAACAACAATAGGGACAAACTAACAATCCATTTTCATTACATTGCCTGCAAAACTTACTAGGCTTATCAGCATCATCATGTTCTTCATAATCTGCAGCAAGTTTTCTGCTTCCATTACACTTAAAACACATTATGAACCTCACCCCACCAAACCCTTCACAAAACCCTTGATTAAAATCCGATCTCAACTTCACAATCACGACCCCATTATCTCTTCCCAACTTTTGAAGATGTTTGTTTACATCTTCATGGGTATCAAATACCTATAGCAAGAGAAGTACTAAATAAAATTCAATTTTCAAACACACAAGTATTACAATAATTTGCTTCAAAAAGTGAAGTCATATCAGTTGATAACTCTTCAAGCATTTCATCCCATAAAGCAACTATGTCATCATGAGGATCGTTAAGAAACTCTTTAGGATTGTCATCATGAGGATTGTTAAGAAACTCTTGATCTTCTTCAATCATTACATCGGCCAAATTCTACACACACAAAAAAACAAATTTGCATTACCAACAATCAAGTTACACTTTGGAAAAAGACTAAAGCCAAAGAACATATGGTATTAACTTACCTCAAAATACGCTTCATCATAATCATTTACCCCCGCTCCATTGCATGGCTTCTTACCTTTGACCTCATTTGGGTTCTATGCAAATAATATGAAAACCAACAAGTTAAGTGTATGCCAATATGAAGAAGTGGTAAAATAAGTGTGATTATCTGTAACGTTGGTGTGACTGACGTTATAAAGGATACCGGGCGCCACAACAGGTGACGTCAAGACATCAACCTAATCACATGCCTCTGCCTTACAAACGTCCCCCATCCGACGCCCGTAGTCTATTACAATGTCACTCTTCTTGACGTACATCCAACGTATGGGGACGTCTTCATAATCTGCAGCAAGTTTTCTGCTTCCATTACACTTAAAACACATTATGAACCTCACCCCACCAAACCCTTCATAAAACCCTTGATTAAAATCGAGTGGAATATACATTGGCTTTAATCTTCCTTGTTCATGTAACGTTAAAACCTCTTCAGCCCCTCCAATATACCTTCCTTTAATGAACAATTTTTGTGGTAAACATTTTCCACTTAAAGTTTCCTATATTTCTTCTTTCTACTCTGAATGCATTGATATATCCCTTTCGAAAAACAGAATCTTGAACCGTTCGAGCAGACATCGAATGGCTCGACAGTCTTCGAATGTTTTACGTATTCCTCTAAGGCCTGTTGACTGTTGAGTATAGGATCACTGAATCATCACCACCTGGGGGACATTTTTCTTCAAAATTAAGTAGCGGGTTCGGAGTTTACTCTGTTTTTCATGATTTTTAAGGGCGGTTCTTCCTCAGCTGAAGATGCTATCAATTTCCCTCTCCGGCCGAATTCATCTTCCCCCAAAGATAATTCTTAGGATCCGAACCCTAAACCCTAAACCTTAAACCAGCTTACCGGCATCTTTCCTTCCAATTTGTTCAAACTGCAGAACATTTAAGAAATTGAATTGGGACAGAACAGGTTCACTTGTCCAGTACCAAAAGGAATAGAAATATGTCGAAATTTGGTAAGGCTTGATCTTTCTGGGAATTTCTTTTCATTTGAATTTCCAAAGGACCAAAGGATATTGGGAATCTTATGCAGCTGTAATGAACGAAGAAAATGAAGAAGAAAATAGGAAAACCAGAGAAAGAAAAAATAGAAGAATCAGTTGTGTTATTCAATCGGTAAGTATTCAGTACATTCATCCGTTCTATATACATCACTAACAGTCCAATTGCTGTAACTAACTAACTACCCTTCCTAACTAACTTGTAACTAACTTGGATATTAGGTAGTTATTATTCTATTCATGACAATACCCTCCCCTTAAGCTTCCATGTCCTCATGGAATAGGAAAAACGGGCCTCGAACGAGGGAATTGTGATCGATGACCGTGGCATCTTCCCATGTTGTCTTGCAGCTTCATCTAGGTTAGTCCACTTGATCAACCATTGTACCACGGGGTATAGGCCCCTTTTAATAGTCCCGACTTGTAGCAAGGCTTCGGGACAAATGAGCAATTGGCCTTCATCATTAACTCTTGGTGGCCGTGAAGTGACAGGAATGTCGTGCCCCACATACTTCTTAAGCAATGAGACATGGAAAACCGGATGAACCCTTGAACCCGAAGGTAGCCGTAATCTATATGCTACGCCCCTATTCTTTCCTCAATAAGATATGGACCAAAGAACTTTGCTGCCAATTTGACATTTCGTCTGACTGCTATTGAACTTTGCCTATATGGTTGTAGCTTCAAGAACACCCTATCTCCGACCTGAAATTCCTTGTCTTGTCTGTGTAAGTCTGCATAATATTTCATTCTGGACTGTGCCATAGTTAAACTGTCTTGCAAATCTTTTATCATGTGCTGTTTAGTGGCCAGAAATTCATCAAGTGATGTGAAGGAGGATGGAGCAAAACTTCCTAGAGGAATAGAATTTGGTTTATACCCATACAATGATTCAAATGGTGTTTGTTGTAAGGATGTATGAAAGGAGGTATTGTACCAGAATTCAGCTAAGGGCAACCAACATCCCCATTTCTTTGGTCTATGTAGGCACATGCATCTCAAGTACATTTCCACACATCGATTCAGCCTTTCTGTTTGCCCATCCGACTGGGGATGATAGGCAGTGCTCATTGCCAACTGCACACCAGCCAACTTAAACAGTTTCTTCCAAAATTCTCCTGTAAAAACCTTATCTCTGTCACTAACAATTGACTGAGGCAACCCATGTAGCTTGTATATGTTCTGGAAGAAGAGGTCTGCCACTGATTCAGCTGTAAATCCCACAGGCAATGCAAAAAAATGACCATACTTTGTAAACCTATCTACCACAGTTAAGATAACCTCCTTACCCTCCCATATAGGTAGCCCTTCAATGAAATCCAGACTAATATCTGCCCATGCTGATTCTGGAATTTTAAGAGGCTGTAACAAGCCTGCTGGTTTACCATGTAAATCCTTACACTGTTGGCAAGTTAGGCATTGTTGAACTAACTTGTGGATATCCCCTCTAAGGCCAGGCCAAAAGAATAGCATGCTTACCCTATTAAAACAAGCCTGAATTCCAGAATGCCCTCCAATAGGACTAGAATGAAGCTGTGAAAGTATCTGCTTTCTTAGATCACCATTTGTGCCCACATACATTTTGTCCTTGAATTTGAGAACCCCTTGCTTGACTGAATAATCAGGATATGAGGATGGATCAATGATTACAGCTTGCAACCTATCTTGTGCCCATGAATCCCCTTCATAACTCTGTACTACCTGTTTGATCCAATCAGGGATAACGGTAGTGACTGCTTGGCACTCTCCTGCTGTAAATGGCCTCCTAGACAAGGCATCAGCTACCACATTTTCTTTGCCCTGTCTGTATTCAATTTTGAAGTCCAATCCCATGAGTCTAGTAACCCCTTTTTGCTGTAAACTGGTTGTGGCTTTCTGATCCAAAAGGAATTTCAAGCTCTGATGATCAGTTCTAATAATAAAAGGTTTGCCTTCCAAATAATGTCTCCATTTGGTAACAGCTAGGATAACTGCCATGAGTTCTTTCTCATATATAGACAAACCCAATTCTCTAGTATTAAATGCCTTACTAAGGAAAGCAACAGGTTTCCCATTTTGTTGAAGTACAGCCCCCATTCCTTTGCCACTAGCATCTGTTTCTACACAGAATTCTTGTTGAAAGTCAGGTAAAGCCAACACCTGAGAGCTCACCACAGCATCCTTTAATGTTTGGAATGCTTGTTCAGTAGCTGGGGTCCAAAGAAAGCCATCCTTTTTGAGTAAATCAGTTAATGGTTTTGCCATTATCCCATATCCTCTAACAAATCTTCTATAAAACCCTGATAAACCCAAAAATCCCCTAAGTTCAGTGATATTAGTAGGAGATGTCCACTTTAACATGTCAGCAATCTTATGTGGATCAGGTAGAACACATCCTTCCTTAATGACATGTCCTAGGTACTCAACTTGCTGCTGTCCAAAAGAACATTTACTAAGTTTTGCATAGAACTGATGGTGCCTCAAAGTTTGCAAGACCTGTTGGAGATGTTGTAAATGCTCTTCCATAGTTTTGCTATAGATCAAAATATCATCAAAAAAAACTAGGACAAATTTTCTGAGGTAGGGCAGAAGCATATCATTCATGCATTTCTGAAAAGTGGCAGGGGCATTTGTGAGGCCAAAAGGCATGACTCTAAACTCATAGTGTCCTTGATGAGTGACAAAAGCAGTCTTAGAAATATCCTCAGGTTGCATCCGGATTTGGTGGAACCCTGACCTCAAATCTATCTTACTGAAGTACCTAGCATGGCCCAATTCTTCCAACAGCTCATCAATAACAGGAATAGGATACCTATCCTTGACTGTCAACTCATTAAGCTTTCTAAAATCCACACACATTCTCCATGTACCATCCTTTTTCTTAACTAATAACATGGGAGAAGAAAAAGGACTGGTGCTATGCTGAATAATATTTTGCTCCATCATTTGCTCAATAAGAGTTTCCACTTCTTGTTTCTGTAAATAAGGATATCTGTAGGGTTTACTTTTAAAAGGTTCTGTGCCTGGTTTGAGCTGTATAGCATGCTGCCACTGCCTTTCTGGTGGCATAGTTGTAGGTGCCTCAAATACATCTTGAAACTTGTCCAATACCTCTGCAATAAGTGGTGATGTTTCTGGCTGGTGTGGTGAAGCAGCCTGGACAAAGTTCAGACAGCCAAATAACCCACAAGCTCCCTTCTTAATGGCATTTTTCAGATGTTTGCCACTGATAATCCTTAATTCAGCTCCTTTGGTCACCCCTTTGAGGACTACTTTCTCTCCTTCTTTATCAAATTGTAACTCCATTTTATTAAAATCAAACACTAATGGACTATAAGACTTCATCCAATCCACTCCCAATACCATATCACAACCTCCTAACTTCAGCAATCTGACATCATGTAAAAACCTATGGCCCTGCATCAGCCATGGCAATCTAGGGCACATTGTATCACTTATCATTTTATTGCCATCTGCCACTGTGATAATGAGGGGAGTAGTTACTTCTATCATGCATCCCAAGTCTTTAGCCAATTGTTGGTCCAGAAATGTGTGGGAGCTGCCACTATCAATCAGAATATTGATGTTCTTTTTCTTCAACATACCCTGGATTCTTATTGTATGAGAGCTGACTTGCCCAGAAATAGCATTTAAGGACAGTTGTGGGCATTCCTCTTCTTGAGCATTTACAGTCTGTTCATCCACTGCCTCATCTTGATCTGACAGAATGAAATGCAGGTGTTTGTTTTGACATTGATGGCCAGGTGTAAACTTCTCATTACATCTGAAACATAATCCTTTAGCTCTTTTTTCTTGCAATTCTGCAGGAGATATGGTTTTGAAAGGTGTTTGTGATCTACCCCTTTCATTTGGTTTAGCAGCCTGTGTTTCCACTCTTGCAAATCCCCTGTTCCTCCCCTGGGCATTTACCATTTGCTCCTGTGTTTTGGCTATATGCCCTGCTCTAGTCAGTGTTTTAGGCTCCATCAATTTCACCATGCCTCTAATATCTTCCTTTAATCCCCCAATGAATCTCTCAATGAAATATGGTTCATCTAACTGGGGACTCTTTCTCATCACATAGGACTTTAGTTCTTCAAACTTCTCCTGGTAATTCACCACACTACCATTCTGTTGTAGTCTATGGAATTCTGATATTGCATCATCTAAGTCTCTACTCGCAAATCTTAGGCATATCTCCTCACAAATGTTATTCCAACAAATCTGGGATTGACTCTTCTTCCAACCCCCATACCATAAACTTGCTTTACCCCTCATGTGAATTTCAGCCATAGAAATTTGATGTGCTTCAGTGAGATTATGCATTGCAAAGTATTGTTCACATAATCTAATCCATTCTTCCGGATTTTCACCATTAAAAATAGGAAAATCTACCTTAGGAAAGCGTAATACCTCATGCCTGGGATCTTCATTCGTATGTGATGCTTCTGTAACCGTACCCTTTTCTGCGGCTCCTTGAATTGCTCCTGTGTTCCCATTAGTTGTTGCACCCGTTTCGTTAGCTTTCTGTTGAATCAAGAGCCCAAACATCTGCTTGATTTCTGAAAATCTCTGCTCTGTATTTACTCTATACTCCGATTCGCTGCATCGATATTCCTTGAATCTGTTTTCTGATGCTTCAAAACTAGCTAGAATCTCAGCTAATTTTGTATCCACTTCAGTTAATCTAGCTTCATTCGACTCCAAAGTGGCTGCTAAAACCTTCTGGTTCTCCTCTAAAACTTTCAAACGAGTACCATCCACCATGATTATGGAAGCTCAGGCCAGAGAATCACTATCTCTGATACCAATTTGTAATGAACGAAGAAAATGAAGAAGAAAATAGGAAAACCAGAGAAAGAAAAAATAGAAGAATCAGTTGTGTTATTCAATCGGTAAGTATTCAGTACATTCATCCGTTCTATATACATCACTAACGATCCAATTGTCGTAACTAACTAACTACCCTTCCTAACTAACTTGTAACTAACTTGGATATTAGGTAGTTATTATTCTATTCATGACAGCAGCTTGTGCTTTTCAACATTTCAGCCAATCTATTCGCCGGTGAAGTCCCGATTCCGAATTCCAAGGCATTACAGAGCCTTGCACGAATGGAGGATAGAAAATGAAAAGATGAACCGGAAGAAATGAAGAAATACAATAAGGAAATGAATCTAATACAAAAGGGGTAATTTTGGAAAGTTAGAAATAATATGTCCTTATAACCAATTATTTTTTAAATGTGTATCAAGTGTCTAATTAAGTCTCAAATCCAGTTTTTATAAACTAATAACTAATTAATAATATTGAAAATCATTAAAGGGGGGCTGAAGGTGGAATATGGAGGTTCGAACCCCGTAAAGAGGGACTTCTTTCAGTTTTTTGGTATAATAGTAAACTCATAACTCTGAGTCATTAGGTTACTTGATTAATAGAGTGAGGATCCTTGTGGTTAAGGTTTAACCATTTTTTTATAATATTGAAAATCACGTGCGATTGTTGGTCCCTTAAAAATGCTAACACAAGTTTAAAGGGGGTGAATAAACTTGTCACCAAAAACCTAATTGAAAACTGAATCTTAAACCAGATTTAGTTCAACTTAAACTTGTGCGGAGTTAAACTAACTTAGCTGAGTATAAGTCAAAACTGACTTATCATTAGCTGAGTTAACCGGCAGCGGATTAAATTAAGCCTTGTAAAATATGAGTTATCAGTTAATATGCTGACTCGGTTTCTGGTGTTTGCTGAGTATGTGAACTAGATGAAGATAACTATAATGCAGTAAATAATGTGTAATGTAAATAAACAAGAATTATAGAGGTTACAGGTGGTGTAATCATGTCAGTCCTCTCTTTCCCTGTGATGCGGAGGACAAATCCACTATGTTCTTGAGGTTTACAGTTACAAGACACAAAGTAAATTCTAGACACTTGATTGTCCTTCACTAATCCCTAGCTTCACAATCTTCCAGCTTCAGTCTTCAATAGGTAGAATTGTTGTTTGAACTAAGCTTGTTACACTGATCTTTAGAGGGTTGAATTGCCTCTTCACTAGCTCATCACAAACACAGTCTTCCTGACTACAGCTCAACTCTCCTTCACACCTTCTTGGTGTTTCACAGTCTAACACCTTTGATAAAATCAAAGTTGAGACTTGAATCAATAACTATGAATCAATTTGTGATTTGAGCTTTCTCTTCTAGATATGTAAGTTATGCACAGCTCTGTTTTCTTCAAATGATTGATCTTGATCTTTCTTTGAATGCTTATGAACACTTGAAGATATTTCTTGATCTTGCAATTAAGTGCTTAGCATGAATTCTTTTGATTTGCTTTCCCCCTTAGTATGAACTTTCTTGACTAGATTAATTCTTAGAATTCCGCATCTCTTCTTTTAGTAGAAGTGATCTATTTATAGGGGTTTCTCTAACGGTTAGATCATTTGAATTTGAATCCTTATAGCCGTTAGTGGTCCTGCTTTTCTTTTTATATGTCAGTGTCACCTTTCTGACATTTCTGTGTCCAATAAGATTGCTTATCTTATAACGGTCTGATTTGTCTTCAGTTTTTCTTAACTTCAGTTAAAAACTTATTTAAACATGACGTAGTCAGTTTCAAGTTTTTAAGAGCATTAACTGAGTTTTTACACTTCTTCAAAATCTCAGTACTCTATTCTTCATCTGATTATAATTGACTAAATCAGAGTACTCCATTCTCAATCGATCATCTAAGATATCATTGTCCTTATGATTCTTAGCCATTTATACATGATCCATAAAGTCGGTTCAGGTCATCACAATCTTGCCTGAAGTCTAACTTTACATTCTCGACTTAGTCTTCATAACCGAGTTTGAACCCTCAGTTCTTCAGTCTTCAATAATTGAGTCTGGGTCCCTCAGTTCTTCTATCTTCTAGATAAGTCAACTGAGTCTGTGTCCCGCAACGAACTTACCTTCTTTAGTTTCTATTTGTGTGCTCTTATTGTCATTTTTACAGTATCTCTTTAGGATCTCAGTTTTCTTCAGTTAAATACTCAATTTCTCAGTTCTAAACCTAGAACTATTACAGTGCTTGTCTGATTAACTTATGCAAATATCAGACTCTATTGAATCCTATACATTGATTTCGAGACATCTTTTTGCTTTGCACTATAACAGCTAGTTATGACACTTCATCAATGGGGTCTAAACACAATGACGGAATAAGTGATGAATCATCATCAAAACACAAATTTTATTTCCAACAATTTCCTCCTTTTTGATGATGTCAATACCCTCCTTAAAAGCAATGCAAAAAGATAAAGACAAAATAAACAAAAACAAAATGAACTGAGAAACTAGGATTTTTATTGAAGAGACTGAGTTACAAAGAGGAGTATTAAAACACAATACATGAAAAGAAACTAAGTGGCAGCTTCTTTTCCTTTCAACTTGACAGTTTCACTGAGTTCATTGTCATAATCTTCAGCATACTTCTTCATGGCTTCATTTGTTGCGGTGTTTTCAATTCCATGAATATTTGCATAGATATTCCATGAGTTGGACATATTGTGTTTACTGAAAATTTTGCTCTTGAAGAGTACAGCAAACACAAACACAAATTGTCTCAGTTTTTCGCTTGTGCCAGTTTTCAGCAGTTCCATCACAAACTCATGTTCCTCTTTCTCAACCTTTTCTGAGACTTTCTCTAGAGTGTCATTCCTCTCCTATTTGCTCAATTTGTGCCAAAAATGCATAATAATCTTTTGCATACTCAGAAAAGTTGAGAAGGATTGTTCTCTTGATTCTCCTTCTCTCAAAGGCATGTCTTTGAAAATATTGTAAAGACGAGAATCTAGACCATGTCTTTTCTCAGTTGGTTCAGCAAAATTTTCAATTAGCTCTATTTCCTCATCGGTAAAGTCTCCTCTAGCTTTCTTCAATTCGACCAGTTTATCATCAATGCTTTCCAGAACTTTTGGCATATCTAAAGCATTGACTTTTAACATATCCAAACTTCCCCCTTTATTGACATCATTTTTATCGATCAAGCTCTTTATATAGGAGTTTAGATGTTGCTGATTTGATGCCAATATGGTCTGTGCAACAACTAAATCCTTCATTCCATTCTCCATTAAAGCCATTCTGTCAACCAAGTTGTTGAAAATGCCTTCCCATCTCTATGTAGTTTCAGCTTTCCTTGAATCATTCTAAATGGTTGTTTTACGAATTTCAATCAATGTGTTCTGACAGTCGCTTCTGACATTATTCAATCTCTTCTCCATGTTAGTCCTCTCAGTCTTGCTTTCTTCCAAGGACTTTAACACTTTTCCAAATAAGCTGATGTCATCTTTCTGAATGCGGATCAGCTCATTGTGATAAAACTTGATAATATCAACCTGTGTAGGAATGTCTTTTCCAGTTTCTGCTTTTTGCACTTCAGTTTTATCTACTCCATCTTCAGCAACTTTTGTTTCTTTAAGAGGAGTAGAAACAATCTCCTTGAGGTTCTCTTTGTATTCCATAGACTTTCTTCTCTCCTTAGATTGTCTTCTTATTTCCTCCAAGCTTGACTGATCAATTTCTCTAACTGGTGATATTTCCACAATAAAATCATCATCAGATTCTCCACAAACTTTAACAGCTTCAGCCTTTGCTATCTCACGTACGGTTTGGTCAGTTGGGGATTGATAGCCAGTTGGGGACTGATAGCCTTCATTTTCTTCATTTTCAGATTCAGACTGAGTTTCAAAGTCTGAATCTTCACTACTTTCTTCAGAGTTATCTTCATCATCAGCAATATTTTTATCGTTTCCAGTTTCCTTTTCCTGAGTAGAAGCTAGAATTCCTCCTTGCAACTTGGGATCTCCCTGTGAATCATCATCATTGTCGTCATTGTCATCTTTCTTAGAACTTCCTAATGCTGCAGTTTTATTCCAATGACTGTCTCTGATCAACGCATATCCATTGCTAAAAAATTCATCAGTGTTGATCAGTTCGGACAAATGAGTAATGTTATATAGATCAAAAACCCATTTCTCAGTGATTTCCATTTCTGCTAACTGGCTTCTTTGATTCGATATGGAACTGAGTTTCCTATTTTGATAATCGTGCAGTCTCTTGCAGTCAGCTACTATGAATTCTCCAATGTTAACAGATGATTCAGGCGGGGTTGTGATTACTTCACTTTCTCTTGGAATCTCTAGATTAGATTCCACAGGAGTCTCAATTCTTTCAAATTTCATCAGTTTTCTCAAGATCGTTTTGCTGGTTTCCCCTTCAGCAACAACTGGGATCAAGCTAGTTTCAGTTTCAATTATAGGAACTGAGATGGTAGGATCAGTTTCCAAATTCTCTTCAGCAGCAACAAGTTCTTCTACAAATTCAGTAACTTGTTCTTTTGCTGACTCAAGTTCCGGTTCAAAGAATCGGTTCCTCTTCGTGTGTTGGTTCAGCAGCCTAATCTTCTGTTGGTTCAAAAACTTCTTCAGCAACTGATTCCTCTCTTTTCTTATTTTCCAGAACAATTTATGTTTCTCTGACAAGCTCATCCAGGGTGATGACTTGTACAGGTTTTGATTCAATTTCAGCAAGATCTTTTTACTCAGGTTGAGACGCTTCAACATTCTGACTCTTCATACTCAATTCTAGATGCTGATTTTTGTGGTGTGGATCTAAACTTGGAGAGAAGCTTGAGCATGGACATTGTCTCTAAATCAATTAACCTTTCCTCACTGTCAGTTTCTTCTTCATCAAACTCATCTCTCATGGTCTGTTCCCCCTTAGTGTCAGCTTCCTTCTGAGTGTCAGTTTTTGGCAGTGAAGGAACAACTTCTTCTTCAACTGTAGTTTCTTTCTCAACGACGACTATCTTAGTTGGAACTGGTTTGGTGGGGGTTTCTTCAGTTCTCAGTTTCTTTGCAGAGCTTTCAGTAACTGAAGTAGCGGATTTTGTTGGAGAAGGCTCCAAAACCTTCTTTGCAATTTCAGCAATCTTTGCTTGAATTGAAGCTTCCAGCTTCCTCTTCATCTCTTTCAGTTCATCAACTTGTTCAAAAACCTCAGCACTGGTTTGAGGTTTCTTTGATCTTCTGCTCTTCTTCTTAGGTTCGATTTCAGAACCCTCCGCTTTCCACTTTCCAGGTTTTTCTTCTTTGATTGCAATTTTCCCTTCTACAATTGCAGTTTCCTTCTTCTTTGCAATTTTAAAGTGGTCAAGAATTTTTTGAACTAATATAGCAAGACTCTTCTTATGATAAAATCTGCCTTTCTTCACATCAGTTTTCTTCTTGGGTACATCAAAAGATTGTGCCATTAGTTGATCCAGAATGTACCTTTTCCAGTTGATATTTTCTTTGAATCAAATGACGTACATTAGATCCAGTTTGGTGCCGGACAAATTGCTAAAGTTTCCTACGTTTCCAATCACGCAATTTGCCAACATCTTGGTAAGAAAGTTAATTCAGGTTTGAGTAGACTTGTGCTTCCAGTATGCAAGACTGGTGAATCTGAATTTAGTGCAATAACTTTCCATAATTTCTCTTTCTGCTCTTTGCTTAATTTGACAGATACTGAACTTCCAGATTTGTCGAAGCCAAAGATATCTGCTAATAGATCTTCAGTAATTTGAATTTCCTTTCCATTAACAGTGGTTGTGAGGGTGTGAACATCTTCTCCTTCTATGGACGTCTTTCCAAATTCATAGAAATCTCCAATGCTATCCAGACAAACGCTTTTCAGATTAATGTGGAACACTTGTTCCAAACCCTTGATTTCCTGAATTTTTGTTGCCATTTCCTTGGCGAGAGTCTGATCAGTGTATTTAGCAATAAATTGATTAAGTGAGATGATCATTCCAGGTTCAACTCGGGTGAAGGCCATTATTTCTGAAGATTGAGTTGGATTTGAGATGCTTGAGATTTAGAAAGATCTTCAAAGGATGAATATATATAAAAAAAATTGAGTGTAAAGAATTAATGGGAAAAATATGACGGTATTTATAAGTGGTAGATGTAGTGGTTGAAAGATCTGAGTGGGATTCAAAACGTCTTGTCAAGAATCGTTGAGTTTGCGAAAAGGGTGATGAGTGGAAAAGATGGACGGTTGAGATTAAAGTAGGTCACATATGTTCTGTCATCTGTAGCTTGTATCAGTAAATGCAGTAGGTGCAGTGTATCTCCAGCTGTAAATATCCAGTTTTGTCCTTATCCAGAACTTGTAGTAAATTCAAAAACTCAGTTGAGAGTGCAACTCAATTTTAAGAATCGCAACTTCTCAGTTTTCAGCTATTGATCTTCTCCTGCAAAACAAATTAAGAGGTTTTGGTACCCATATTTGTTTGGGTCCTCTTTGATTAGTTTTTGTATTCTTGTAAGTCTTATTAATTTTATGCTTTTACCTATCTCGATTTTTCAGCTGAGTAGGGTCAGTTTTCACAGAACTTTGCTGTTTTGATCTATCAGTCTTTTGTTCATTCGTTTTGTGAAACTAATATGATCTTTTAGAGATTACAGGTGCATTCCAATCTTCATCAGTAGGAAAGAGTCTTCCTTTCCCCCTGAATCTATTATTCCATGAATGATGATCATTCTTAGATGGATGTAACTTGAATGTTCTTTTAACTGATCTCTGATCAGTTGTGCCTTTTTCAGACCTCTGATACTTTCTGTAAAATATTTTAGTTTGATGTCTGCTACTGACTGATTTTACAGTTTTGTCAGTTTTAGCTCGAGGCTGTGCTGAGTAATTGTCAGTTCTAACAATTTTGCCAGTTTTCTGAGTTCTTGACTTTTGTGCAACTACAAACTTAGGAGCAACTGTACTAGGTTTGAACTTAGAATTTTGCTGACTGTCAAACCCTAAACCGGTTCTGTCTCCAAATGGTTTTCCAGGTTTGAACTGAACGTTAGGAATTGGATCAACTGATGATTCTGTGACGTTTATTTCCTCTGTTAGTTCATCAGTTGAGCAAGTTTCCTTAGTTCCATTATTAGCTATGATAAGATTGCTCTCAGCATTCAATCTTAGAACTTCAGCTTTCAATTGATCTTTTTCCTTTTTGACATTCTCATAATTCTTTTGAATTACCTCTAATTCCTTTATTAGTATGTCCAAGGTTTTATTGAAATCTTCATTTCTATGATTGTTCATGGCAGTGTGAGTGTTGAAAGTGGAAATACTTGCCTCATGGAGTTTGACTGATATGTTTTCAGTTTCATCCACTTCATATTCTAATATTTGCTTGCTTTTACTTGTTTTGATAGAGTTGTTCATCAGATTAGTTCCAAATAGTATAATTTCTTCATCATTTTCACTATAGTCATTTCCTCCATAGCTTATGGGTAGAGTCTCATCATTTTCTTCAGACTTTGTGAAGGATGGATCTTCAATGAATGTTTCAATCAGCTTTTCTTGAGTATCAGCCACCAGAGCCTGCAATTTTGAAAAACTTTAAGCAAACAATTTGATTTTGAGAATCAGTTGTTGGTATCGGAAACAACTGATGCCCGAAGCGGTAATTGATTTGGATCACCTCCAAAAGGAAGAACTACTCCGATACCAATTGTTGGTCCCTTGAAAAGGCTAACACAAGTTTAGAGGGGGGGTGAATAAACTTGTCACCAAAAGCCTAACTGAAAACTGAATCTGAAACCAGATTTAGTTCAACTTAAACTTGTGCGGAGTTAAGCTAACTTAGCTGAGTATAAGTCAAAACTGACTTATCATTAGCTGAGTTAACTGGCAGCGGATTAAATTAAGCCTTGTAAAATATGAGTTATCAGTTAATATGCTGACTCAGTTTTTGGTGTTTGCTGAGTATGTGAAATAGATGAATATAACTATAATGCAGTAAATAAATGCGTAATGTAAATAAACAAGAATTATAGAGGCTCCAGGTGGTATAATCCTATCAGTCCTCTCTTCCCTTGTGACGGGAGACCAAATCCACTATGTTCTTGAGGTTTACGGTTACAACACACAAAGTAAATTCTAGACACTTGATTGTCCTTCACTAATCCCTAGCTTCACAATCTTCCAGCTTCAGTCTTCAACCAGTAGAATTGTTGTTTGAACTAAGCTTGCTACACTGGTCCTTAGAGGGTTGAATTGCCTCTTCACCAGCTCATCACAAACACAGTCTTCCTGACTGCAGCTCAACTCTCCTTCACACCTTCTTGGTGTTTCACAGTTTAACACCTTTGATAAAATCAAAGTTGAGACTTGAATCAATAACTATGATTCAATTTGTGATTTGAGCTTTCTGTTCTAGATATGTAAGTTATGCACAGCTCTGTTTTCTTCAAATGATTGATCTTGATCTTTCTTTGAATACTTATGAACACTTGAAGATATTTCTTGATCTTGCAATTAAGTGCTTAGCAGGAATTTTTTTGATTTGCTTTCCCCTTTGTATGAACTTTCTTGACTAGATTAATTCTTAGTATTCCGCATCTCTTCTTGTAGTAGAAGTGATCTATTTATAGGGGTTTCTCTAACGGTTAGATCATTTGAATTTGAATCCTTATAGCCGTTAGTGGTCTTGCTTTTCTTTTTTGTATGTGAGTGTCCTTTTTGACATTTCTGTGTGTCCAATAAGATTGCTTACCTTATAACGGTCTGATTTGTCTTCAGTTTTTCTTAACTTCAGTTATAAACTGATTTAAACATGACGTAGTCAGTTTCCAGTTTTTAAGAGCATTAATTGAGTTTTTACTCTTCTTTAAAATCTCGGTACTATATTCTTCATCTGATTATAATTGACTAAATCAGAGTACACCATTCTCAATCGATCATCTAAGATATCATTGTCCTTATGATTCTTAGCCCTTTATACAAGATCCATAAAATCAGTTCAGGTCATCACAATCTTGCCTGAAGTCTAACTTTACAGTCTCGACTTAGTCTTCATAAACTGAGTTTGAACCCACAGTTCTTCAGACTTCAATAACTGAGTCTGGGTCCTTCAGTTCTTCTATCCTAGATAAGTCAACTGAGTCTATGACCCTCAACGAACTTACATTCTTTAGTTTCTGTTGATGTGCTCTTATTGTCAGTTTTCCGGTTCTCTTTAGGATCTCAGTTTTCTTCAGTTAATTACTCAATTTCTCAGTTCTAAACCTAAAACTATTACAGTGCTTGTCTGATTAACTTATACAAATATCAGACTCTATTGAATCCTATACATTGATTTCTAGACATATTTTTGCTTTGCACTATAACAGCTAGTTATGACACTTCATCAATGGGGTCTAAAAACAATGACTGAATAAGTGATAAATCATCATCAAAATACAAATTTTATTTCCAACACAAGAGTAAGCATATTGAATATCAAACACTTTATGAAGGAGAAATTTCAAGCAAAGAAATCTATATAATCTAATTTTCCATCGAAGGAGCAAATAGCAGATACGTTCACCCCAAGGTCGTATCTATAATAAAAAGTGGTAAACCCTACCATTAAGGGTCCCCTCACCCCCGATCCCACAGGAAAGTGAGGAGAGGTTAATCAGGTAACCTAGTAGCTCCAACATGGGCTGCCTATTAAATCTCTGCACTGAAGGATGTTATCAATCGGAAATCAACCCCTTATTAGGAATCGAGCCGCTGACCTCCAACTTAGATTCCAGACTGAATTACCACTCATGCCTTCACCACTAGGCCATATCCAGGAGATAGGTCGTATCTATAATAGACTTTAAAGGATTGTGCTGCAAGCTTAGTAGTTTCAATATTCACGCCCAAACTTGAGAAATGTTCGAGATATAAGGAATCATGTGGTAAAAATCGGGACATATTTTACTTTACCAGAAGAAGGTTCTTAACATTTTTAGTTAGAATTGAAAGGTAAAAATAACAAATGGCAATTTGATGTTACATTTCAGATTTTGAGATTCAGATATCTCAAGTATAAGAATTGACCTTTAAAAAAAAAAGCCGATACAAATTACAAAGCCACCAAAGAGAAACAAAGCGGAAGACCATACCCAAATACAACAAACAAAAACTTAGTTGTGCTGTAATTTTATGTCTCAAAAAATAGATCTCATAAGAACATACATACAAGCTTTAGGCATGGGTGAGTACTGAGTAGAGAGCAATGAATAAAGAGAATAATTTCTTTGGCGGAGAACCTCTATTGCACCCAACCACCACACTGGGATGAATTTCATTTTACAACAAATGTCTTGTCTACCCAGTTAACGATGTAATGCAATAGATAATACTCTCCATACAAGAATTTACCAGAGATTTCACAACTAAAATATAAACTCCAAGCCAAGAGGAAAAAAAGAAAGAAAAAAAAAAAAAAAAAAAAAACCCACATGGATATTATCTTAGAATCTAGAAAGAACTCCAGCTATCAGAACCTTTTTTTTGACTTTGACTTTCCGACGAGACTTTGAAAGGACCGCTAGAGCCAAAAGGGTCCGAGTCATCAAATGAGAAACCACGGCTATGGTCGAAACTTGTGGTGCTATTCATAGAGTCAAACCTCGTTAATGTCTCCCGCCTTGGAGAGCCATGGTCAGGCACACTGAATGAGTCATACCTTGAGAAACTGTCGAAGAAGGAATCTCCAGCTGTACTATTAAATCCTTTATTAGGCGAATTGCTAGCCTTTGAAAGTGGACTTCCATGAGTTGAATCCTCATATCTGAATTCACTGCGTTTCTGGAAAGAATCATCATCACGAGGTGAATCGAGTCTTGAAGGACTCGTGCCAAAATCATTGGAATCAAAGAAATACTTATCCCCATGTTTCTCACTATCTTGATCCTGCCAAAAATATAAAAAGAAATTTATTCTTTCAATATTCACAATTTAATTCACAAAATAGCAGTGTGTAGGGATAAGTTGGCTGCATATCACATTTATCCACTTGATATAACCATTGATACAACGGTTGTACCGTAAAATTGGTCATAAACTACCACTAACAATGATTAGTTAAAAACTGTGTGGAGTCCTCCAATATAGACCATTAAGAGCAGAAGAAAGTGCATTGGAGGGAACACATGCATGACGAACCATTCATAAACCACCAGTGAATACAGAATACTGCTTATGCAAACTTTCACAACCTCCTTTTCTATTAAAATTGACAAGAAATATGAGCGAATTAAAATAGCTATTCACCTTAGGATTGAAGCCCCAAACAGACTCCATGTCATCGTTGTTGTCAAATGTTCCCCATGTAGAATCTTCAAAGCCTCTGCCGTATCAAATGTCGGGAGAGACCGAGAGAGAGAGAGAGAGAGAGAGAGAGAGAGAGAGAGCATCAGATCCGCAAAAAGGACAAAAACGGACAGTAGCAAGAACGATGAGAGTTATACAAAGATCAAAAGAAGAATATCAGAACCCGAAAAAGAATGAACTGAATTAGTCACCAAGTTACTAGCAATGCCAAGGATGAGTAAATAACACAATCTACTTACCCATGGGACTCTGCATCCACATCAAAGCTCTTGCCATTCTTCTCATCTGGAAAATCATGGAACACACTTTCAGCTCCTGTTTGCCTTATTGGACTACCATGGAGGCTATTTGTTTCACCCTCGCTGTGTGCATATGAGGATTCAGTCTCATGAGTGCTACCAACTCTATCAAAACCTACAACTGATTTATCAGCAGTTGACATTGCATCAGGGGAAATGCTATGAGACGGTGAAGGGTACTCTTTTTGGGGAGATGATGAATTGGCAGTCACAGGAACCGCAACATCATGTAAAAACCCTGCAAGGAGACAGGAAGTCAAAAAACAGTGAAACCATATGTATGCCCACATTTGGGAAAATTAAGCCCCCTTTAATTAGATAACCTCATTCCTCTTTAATACTTCAATCAATATAAATTTTACGATGGAAAATGCCACCTTTCAGCAGTTGAAAATATTAGCAAATCAAAACAAGCATACACAAGTCGTCTGATAACAAAGACCAGCAACAGGGAGAAATCCGGAGATAACAAATAAAAAGGTGACAAACCTTCGTCGTTAAATTTATCCCACTCTTCGTCCCATGGAGCTGAAATCTCAGGGATGCCAGGTTGCCAACCTTAAGGGAAAAAAAATAGTTCAACAAATAATTAAAGACCGTTCAGGCTAGTATTAACTCATGAAATATCCCAGGTTTATTCTTGATGGGTAACAGACCAATGTTTGCAAATATAATCTTAACTTCAAGCTCAAGTAATATCCATGTTCCACTCCTTCCTTTAAAACTAATCAAAATTAATAAGAGGCAGGCTGATTTAAGCTATATTTTAAAATAACAGCAATAAATACACTTTAGCAGCGATATTAAGCATATTTACATAGGTAATCATGTTTGTTGGATAAGATATTATGAAATGCACAAAATAATTGTTCCCTTCAAAGACTCCTTCAAACCTGTTAAATTACCCACTCCCCTGAAAGTTTAAGTTGTTAAGAAGTTGCATGATTTACACATTTATATTTTAACCACCCCCACCACATGCCATATATAAGCTTGTCAACACGTGGACAATAGCACACATGTTGTCGCAGAGTTAACATCACCATCCACAAGGTCTGATTGCATCAACAATCTTAAACAAAACGTCTGAAAACTACCCTACCACAGAGTCTTAAAGACTTCTTTTTCATTCATTTGTGGGGGAAGAGGGGATGGGGAAGGAAACAAACGAGCCTAAGTCAAGTGAATTGTAAGACATTTCAATTTGAACTTGATAGAAGCAATTCCTTATGTAATGCCTGAACTACAGCCAACTCCTACAGATAAATAATCCTTTTTTATTAGAATTTCCTTAACTACAGCCAACTCCTACAGATAAATAAACTGACAATTAAACCCCCACCCTCCAACAGGAAAAAATCCTTGCATCAAAATATTCTAACTGAAACCAAGGATGCATAAACTGTGTTATTCAACAGTGGGATCAGGATGCTAAACTATGACATATCATGACTTTTATTCATCCCCCCTCTTTGTGCTTTTTATCCTCTAGAACAGTAAACCTGGCTCCCCAGCAGATCAACGAGGTGAACAGCTCAGTCCAAAGACATAAACAAAGAGCACAGCATCAAAACTGAAGACTCGCTAAAATGAAAATGGTGTGGCTCTAACACAGAGAGTTTGGCCAAAAAGATAAAGTTGTTGGGAAGATGAGTAATTTAGACATTTATAGATTTTAACATCCCTCCTCCCTCACCCCAGGTGTGGGTCTAACACAGAGAGTTTGGCCAAAAAGGACACATATGCATGCTAAGGGTTGGGCCAACACTGGACACACAAAACCAAATAAAATGCCCCAACACATGGACAATGCAAATAGGGTTTGCACATAGGTTTAAACCCATAGCCTCCTGCTCCGAAACCATGTTGAATTACATTCTCCCAAATGCTAAAGCGGTTGGAGGCGATTAATCAGACATTTATAGATTTTAACAATTGTCATAAGGTGTCTCTGCGTAAAACCATCACAAGGAAAGAGGAGGAAATGAGAGGGAGGGGGGATTCTTGGATTGTAGTACATCCAGGTAGGACCAAACAGGGTTTAAATTTAAAGAGGGGGCTTGCTTATAGGTCCTTGGTTTGCAGTACTCGGTATTCAAAAATGACAAATAATAAAGGACACATTTTCTTTTAAGAAAAAGAACACATATTTAGGGATGGAGGTAGTACAAATTAAGCAGGATTCAAGTTTCCCACTTTAGTAGAATTGCTTCTACCAGTAAAATACAATCTACATATAGAAGTAAGCCTACTAACAGAGATAAAGAGGAAGTGAGCTGACAAAACATGTCAAATATACCTGGGGGAAGTTCAAGTATAGTTGTGGACTTCAAGTGCACACTGTGTCTCTTACTATGTTCAGCCAAAGCCTTCAATAGATCATCAAGATCCGATTGTATGCGGTCAGCACGAACCTAGTCAAGCCAAAAATTCACAAATATACTGTGAACTAAACTGATGACACTCTATTGTTATAACATTTGTAGGATAGAGCACTACTACAAGTGATTAAAAGTAAAATTCACCTGAAGAATGCCATCTGCACTGCCACCTTGTTCCACTTTAATAATTGCTTGATGCAATTCCATCTTTCTCCCCTAGGGATACTCATAAAGACCTCAGATAGTCAGTAAAGGAAACATAGTCTATACTGAAGTACAAAATGATACATCTAGCAACCATTATCAAGTCCAGCAATAACAAACTAAGTACGGCACAAATATAAGGAGACCAAGATATCTACAAGGTGAAGGGTGTAATGGAATTAAAAGTTCAAGCAGATCTTTTTTTCAGGACAAACTGATAAGTATATAATCAGGATAATCAGTAACAGAATATCTATTCCAGAATTTGGCTGGCTGCTGTAATAGATTGTGATAGGAGGAATTCAAAGAAAAATAATGATTGGATTCCCTATCTACCAACTTTGAATGAAAATCAAGACTACATGGTAAAAGCATTTTTTTTTTAATTGATATGTTAAAATAGTACTACCTCCGTTCCAAAATATAAGTCATCCTAGGTGTTTTCACACAGATTAAGGAAGTGGTTGAATGTCATAAATTTGATGGTTAATGTCTAAAATGCCCCTTGACTATTATTAATGCAATAGTTAAGTAATGAAAAGTTGTTGGATTGATAATAAATTAGGGGTAAGATAGAGAAAAGAATAATAAATGTTGCATCGGTAATGTAGAATGACTTATATTGAGGGACAAAACAAAAAGTGTTGGATGACTTATATTTTGGAACGGAGCTAGTACTTTTATTTAGTTTAAATCAGTGTTTTTTTTTAACAAAAATTTTTATTTAAGAATGGCTGAAAATAATTACAAAAGGCAAACCAACCCGCCCTGTGAAATTCTGTAAAGCCTCAGCACCTAACCCCGCTTCATTAAAACCTCATAGTGGCAAAACCCAATCCACTAAGTGGAAATAGTACGGTTGCTCAGTGTTGAGTCCAAAACAAAGAAGCCTCTTAAACAAAATAAGAATTTATTGTGTTTTTCCTCCCTATCTTTTTCTTTATATCCTGGATCATCACTTGTAGAGTTGGATATTCCTTACTCTTCTCCGCGCTTGAAGACACTTGTTAAATTTCATCATCTAATCTAACCCCCACGCGTAGATAAAATCAGCACTGCTCTCGTCTTCATCATCATCCACTTGTCTTGCCTTGTGCAAAAAAAGTTATATCCATGCTAGAGCCTTTTGTCGTTGCAATGACCCATTTGAATTAAGTTTATTGGTGAATATCCACTTACACCCCACTGTTTTCCTGTCATTTGGTAAATCAACAATCTCCCAAGTCTCATTCTTTCCACGTGCCCTCATCTCATCCATGACGGCATCTCTCCACTCAGGAACCTGCAAGGCTTCATAAATACTACTAGGAACAGTCATGGTTGAAAGAGTTGAAAGGAACGAAAAACATGAGAAGGATAGATTATTATAGCCCCAAAACCAGTTTATGGGATGCTTAGTACAAGCGAGGAGGTTTTCTGATAGCAATAGGAACATCCAATAAAAGATGCTCTTTGGAGGTTTCGGCTTTACTGTTCGGAACTGGGATATCATTGTCAGATCTAGACTCAGAGCCAGAACTAGTGGAATCATAATCAGACCCAGAATCAGAAGCAATGTTTAACACTAGATGGCCCCCACACATCACTATGAATCAAATGTGAAAGGCTTGGTTGGCTTATAAACTTGAGAGGGATAAGAACTTCTACATTGCTTAGACAACTCGCACACTTCAGATTTAAAAAAAAAATCAATTTTTTATTCAAGAACAATTATTCATATGACTAAAGCTAGGGTGACCTAATCTATTATGAAGGGAAAAAAATTATTCTGATCATGTGAAACAACTGATTGGTAACAATTACTTTGGGAATTTCTCTCCTTAGATGCAAAGTTTTGATCCAAAACATAAAGCCCTTCCAGTTTAAACTTGCCACTCGTCTTCCCCAAGTTTACATCCTGAAAAACACAGTCAAAAACAGTAGATTTTACCAAACCCCTTTTATCTTAGGTGAGTCTAAAACTAGAGAGAATATTACAAGCTGAATTGGGAACAAGAAAGATAATTTATAAAAGTGAGAGATGGTAAATTTGGGATGGATCTAATACCAGCAATAATTGAGTTGGATTCAAATGCCAGCCGCACATGGGAATTTCCTGCACATGGCTATATAATAAGAAAAAAGAATAGAGTTTCCAGTCATATGATCGGCTGCCCCTGAATCAACAATCCAACAATTTCAATCACTAGTTACTCGCAAAGAAGGGAATATTTCAATGTATCCACATAGGAACATGTAGGATAATTGGTAGAGGCAATTTGGGAATTTAGAAGTTTACTCGGTTGTTCTAATTGTTCCTTTATGAATGAGTGAAGTCCTACATGAGATGATGATCCTAAATCTGAACTGACTTGGTTAGCTTGCCTTAATTCACCCCTGAATCCTGATTCCCTCCCTCTGCTTAATTTTCCATGCTTGTATACGATGGACCTCCCAGCAAGTGTCTTTGACATGCCCTACCTTGTTACGGTGTTCACAGTTCACCTTCAGTTTGCCATTCTTCTTCAAGGTCTCACTTTTAGAGACAACCAACACAGATACCTCAGGTTTAGGCTGATATTCCTTCTGCATAACCCTCTTCGTTGCTTCCTCTCTATGTACCTCTAAAAAACCTCTCCTAAGGATGGCAGGGGTTTTCTTCTGAGGATTCTCTCCCTCACCTCATCTAGGTCTTGCGTTAGACCTGCTACGAACGAGTAGACTCTTTCGTTCTCTTCCCTTTTTTTGAACTTCACGCCATCACCTGGATGATCCCATGAATCCTCATAGCACATATCCAATAGTCTTAACAGAGCTATTAATTTTAGGTAGTCGAACATAACCTAAACCATGCTACTTCATTCAGAGAAAGGCCAATTATAAACTCCATACTCCATCCTAACCCCATCTACATATATGCAGAATGCGGAAAACATTACTGTACTGATGCAGATATTGTTATATTACGTGTTGAACATAAAACGAGCCAAAACTGAGCTGGCAGGTTCTCGGTGGGCTGCTTTCCCGAGAGCAGTGCCCGGCATAGGGTTACAATATCATTATAGTATGACGTAATGTCCCTAGATTCGTGGTTGAGATTCCACAATCTCGTCTTCAAATCGTGATCAGGGACGTATTCTCAACGTCTGAATACATCTCCTTTACAGTCTCCCATATCTTTGGTTGTTGGGAGAAATATACGAGGCCTGACAATGGCCAGTTCTATCAAGTTTACGAGCCATGCCATTACTAGGGAATTTTCAGATTTTCAAAGGCCATACCTTGGGTCATTGACGGTTGGCACCTAGGTCTAGCACACATCATATGTGAAACAATATGGCTGAAAAGAGTCCTATATGAATTGAGAATGCTGCCAAGTAAACCTATCAAAATTTTCTGTGATAGTAAGGCTGCAATTGACATTGCAAGCAATCCTACTCAGCATGACAGAACAAAGCATGTTGAGATCAACAGACATTTCATTAAAGAAAAAGTTGACAAGGGAATTTATAAACAGGGGGTTATTAGTAGTAATATTAAATCTACTAATAACTACTAAGATTATACTCTTTTATTTTATTTATTAAACATTTCTAGCTGTTAAGTATTAATGGTGTGTCTCTCAACTACCCATTAATTGCACAGCTGGCTTTTCCTTTAACACGTTAGACAGTTAACCTCTTATTTAAACCATGTAATTGTAACTCTTTAATCCAAGAAAGCATTTAGCTTCTCAACTCTTTTCTTCTTTCTATCTTCTTCTAAAATCTACATGGTATCGGAGCGCTGAAAGTTTCAGCCAACGCTTCACCTTCCCCTTCTTCTTCTTCTTGATTCTTTCTTCTTGTTCACCATGACTGAATCTGGCACTACTTCCGCAACATCTGCAGATCAGTCTCGTCCTTTGGGTGGATTTGATAATCCAACCCTTCAAATCACCACAAAAAAACTGAATGGTGCAAACCACGTACAATGGGCCGCATCTGTCCGAATGTACATCACTGGGCGCGGCAAGCTCGGATATCTTACTGGGCATATCAAAGCTCCAGAAGATAAAGAGTCTGAAGCATACCACACCTGGGTAACAGAAAACGCGACCATAATGTCATGGCTGATCAACTCCATGATTGATGAAATTGGTCAAGTTCACCTCTTTGCCAAATCTGCTAAAGAGCTATGGGACCGGATTACTAAGACCTACTCTGACCAAGGAAATTTTGCTCAGGCCTTTGGTATAATAACCAGCCTGAAAGAAATCAAGCAAGGCAACCTGGATGTCACTAAGTATTTCAATACCCTTAATAAACTTTGGCAAGAATACGATCAACTCACTATGATAGAGTGGGGATGCACCACTGATGCTGCAAATTTTCAGAAACACACAGAACAAGAGAGGGTGTTTGACTTCCTAAGTGGACTAAACACCATTTATGATGCTGCTAGAGAAAGAGTCTTGGCCCGGGTTCCTCTGCCATCTATTCAAGAGGCATTTGCTTCAATAAGGAAAGAGGAGAGCAGAAAAGGTGTTATGGGAGGTCTTCTCCCCACTCCAGGGAGTAAACATTCAGCTAATGGTGCAAGGGAATGACTCTTCTATGGTAGGTGGCTATCATAAGGGACCTCAAAAGAAAAATGATCAAAGGAGCAATCTCTGGTGTGACCACTGTAAAAAGAAGGGACACACTAGAGAAACATGCTGGAACATTCATGGTAAACCACCTCATCTACAAAAAGGGCAGAATAACAAGAAACATGGCTATAATGTCAATGAGCAGACAAATCACTTTACCAAAGAACAGCTGGAAGTTCTAAGTCAATTGTTTGGTAAGAAAGTGAACTCCCAAAAGGATGACACATCTACTGGAGCTGCTGTCACTGACAACACTTGGATCATAGATTCAGGTGCTTCCAGTCATATGACAAGTAACTTCTCCTTTTTTTCCACATATGAACCTACTGCTTTCAAACACTATGTCAGAATTGCAGATGGATCTTGCTCTAAAGTTGCAGGAACTGGTACTGTACAAATTCATGATGACATACATTTAAAATATGTGCTATATGTTCCTAATCTATCCTGCAATCTTCTCTTTGTTAGTAAATTCACAAAAGATATAAACTGTACTGTTAATTTTTATCCTCAATATTGTGATTTTCAGGGAGTGGAATCCAAGGAGAGAATTGGATGTTAAGAAGTTTCAGGGACTTTATCTTATCCAAGGCAGGAAGGGTGATAATGAGAAAGGTCATTTTGTTTCAAAGGAGTCCTCAAAATGTAATAGGATTAGACTTCTACATTGGAGATTAGGACATCGTAGTTTTTATCATCTTCAAAAATTGCATCTTGTCAATGAAAAACCAGAATCTTTTAAATGTGAATTTTGTGAACTTGCTAAGCATACTAGAAGTCCTTTTAAAGCTATTTCTTACTCTGCTTCATCTCCTTTTTATATGATTCACACTGATGTGTAGGGTCCCTCTAAGACTCCAAATTTAACTCATAACAGATGGTTTGTTACATTTATAGATGACCACACAAGACTGTGTTGGGTCTATCTAATGAAACAAAAATCTGATGTGAGTTCAATCTTAGAGAAGTTTTACAAAATGATTGAAACCCAATTTCAGACCAAAATTCAGATGATAAGGTCCGAAATGGGACTGAATATTTAAACTCTGTTTTGGGACATTTCTTGACAGAAAAAGGGGTCATACATCAAACTTCTTGTTCTAACACTCCACAACAAAATGGAGTGGTAGAAAGGAAAAATAGGCACCTTTTCGAGGTTTCTAGAACCCTCCTTTTCACCAACAATGTCCCTGTTTTTTACTGGGGAGATGCTATTTTAACCGCTGCTTTTCTAATAACTAGGATGACCTCTAGAGTCCTTGGATATAAGACGCCTCTGAATGTTTTTAAAGAATCCTACCCCAACTCTAAACTTATCTCAAGTATACCTTTAAAGGTGTTTGTACACATCCACTCACAATCTGGAGGGAAACTTGAGCCTAGAGCTGTAAAAACTATTTTTATTGGATATTCATCAACCCAGAAAGGTTTCAAATGTTTTGATCCAATGACAAAAAGGGTACATATATCCTCTGATGTCACATTTTTTGAAGAAAAACCTTTATATAGTCGAAAGGAAAATGAATCTGAGAACAGATATGACTTTCTCATATATGATCCCACTTTGCCTGCTATTGATTCTGATTCTGTTACAAAAGACCTTATTCCCCAACATAGTACAAGTACAAGAGATCAGAATCAAGAAATCATTATCTATACAAGGAAAACGAAGTCCCCTACACATCTTAGCACAGATACATCATCTCCTATGGATCCACAAGTTGTTGATACTAATTTGCAGGAACAAACTGTTGAACACACTGATCAAGAAGACATTGGTGCACATGAGACTACAGAGAACCTCACAGGTGATATCACTCCTTTAACTACTCTTGAATTACCATTTGCTTTAAGAAAAGGCACTAGAGAATGCACCAAACACCCCATTGACAAGTTTGTTTCCTATGGCAAACTATCAAAACACTATAAATCTTATCTGGCTAATATTGACTCTGTCACAATACCTAGGAACATACAACATGCCTTGAGTGTCCTAAATGGAAAGCTGTTGTTCTTGAGGAAATGAGGGCACTCAAGGAAAATCACACCTGGGAAATGGTGAACCAACCTAAAGGTGTGAAACCTGTTGGATGTAAATGGGTATTCACGGTTAAACATAACCCTGATGGATCTGTGAATAAGTACAAGACAAGACTTGTTGCAAAGGGGTATACTCAAGTATCTGGTATTGATTTTAATGACACCTTTGCCCCTGTTGCCAGATTAAACACTGCCACGATACTTATTTCTATTGCTGCTACCAGAAACTGGCCTCTTTACCAGTTGGATGTAAAAAATGCATTCCTCAATGGTGAATTAAAGGAGGAAGTTTTTATGCACCCTTCATCTGGTTTGACAGATTCTCTAAAGTAATGAAGAAAGGTGGATATACACAAGGCCATGGGGATCATACAGTGTTCTATAAACACACAGCTGCGGGGGGAGTAACAATCCTAATTGTTTATGTTGTGATATTGTCATCACAGGCAATTCTGAAACCGAGATCTGCAATCTCAAAGGATTCCTGAAAAAGGAATTAGAGATCAAAGATATGGGACCACTAAGGTATTTTCTGGGAATAGAGGTTGCCAGAACTAAGGAAGGCATTCTCTTAACCCAAAGAAAGTATTCCCTTGATCTTCTTGCTGAATATGGGTTGCTAGGGTGTAAACCTGTTGAGACTCCTATTGATAACACCATCAAGTTTGGGAAAGATGATGCAGGGGAACCTGTTAATCAAGAAAACTTTCAAAGACTTGTTGGTAGACTTATATACTTATCTCATACTAGACCTGACATCTCTCTTGCAGTGAGCCAGATAAGTCAGTTCATGCATTCACCAAGACAGATACATCTAGATGCTGCTATAAGGCTCCTAAGATTTCTCAAAGGCAGTCCAAGATGTTGTATCCTATTCAAGGCTAGTGATTGCAAGATGGTGGAAGGTTATGTTGATGTAGATTGGGTTGGATCAGTGACAGAAAGAAGATCAACCTCAGGATGGTGCATTTATGTGTTTGGCAATCTTGTGTCATGGATACAAAAGATCATTAAGGAAATGAAGATGACCTTCTCTACACCTATGAGACTATACAGTGACAGCAAATCAGCCATTGAAATTGCCAATAATCATGTACAACATGACATGACCAAACACATAGAAATTGACAAGCACTTCATCAAAGAAAAACAAGAAGATGGAGCATCCATTCGTCTTATGTCCACACTAAACTACAAGTGGAAGATGTGTTTACCAAAGGCCTACCTAGAGTTCCCTTTCGGGAGATCAGTGCTAGATGTAAAATTCCTCTTACTGCAGACCTAGGCAAGTACCTGGGAGTACCCTCATACACAAGAGGGTCTCTAAAACTACTTACTACCACATACTCGAAAAAGTGAAAGATAGGTTGGCTGGATGGAAGGCAGAGCAGTTGTCTATGGCTTGGAAGAACATTGCTGGTTCAGTTTCATTGTAACAAGCTTGGTTTAATAGATATTTATAAACCAGCTTGAGGGGGAGTATAAACAGGGGGTTATTAGTAGTAATATTAAATCTACTAATAACTACTAAGATTATACTCTTTTATTTTATTTATTAAACATTTCTAGCTGTTAAGTATTAATGGTGTGTCTCTCAACTACCCATTAATTGCACAGCTGGCTTTTCCTTTTATTACATTTGGTTAGACAGTTAGACATTAGATCTAACCCTCTTAGTTAAACCCTGTAATTGTAACTCTTTAATCCAAGAGAGCATTTAGCTTCTCAACTCTTTTTTTTCTTTCTATCTTCTTCTAAAATCTACAGAATTATAGATCTCATGTACATTCCAACATCAAGGCAAATACCTAATATGTTCACGAAGGGATTGGGAAGACCCCAGTTTACCTTCTGTGAAAGCAAGTTGTGCTTGGATGATCTATACAAACCACCTTGAGGGGAAGTGTTAAAATAGTACTTGTTATTTAGCTTAAATATGTATTTGTTAAGGTGCTAAGCATAGAGTATGTTTAATATCTTAGCCGCCTGTTTTTACTGTTTCACTAGCTAACGGCTAGTTCCTAATGTATCTATTTGAGCCTTTTTTGTGAAATGAAAGACAACGAGCATTCTTTCAGCATATCTAAATTTACATGATATATAAGTATATAAATAATAATAATTATTATTATTGTTATAATTATTATTAGTATAATTATAAAAGGAACAACAAGAGTAAGGCACATCATTTTTAGCATATACCTGAATATCTCGATATGAAGCCTCTTCAATGGTTAACTTAGAAGCAATTTCTGCAACCAGCTTGTACCTTTCTTCATAATTCCTGGCAAGCAACTCGGCCTGACAGGTTAAAATGGATGTTAAAACTGTTGAGTAATTGTTATGCAATGTGCTATTAAAAATGTGTTATTTGTGTTTGATTATTTTAAAATCACTTCATTATATTATATGTGACATTAATCTTTATTATATGATATTATATGTTGTTTTATGATATAATATTATGTGACACTAATGCCATGAAGTCTTAAAGACTTACATCGAAGGCACAGTTTCTGCTATAATTTAATGCAGGTGATATGAAATAATATAATGTGTCCATGGACAATTAATTTCGAGACATCTTTTACCTGAAAATATCTACATGACAATCAAGACATTACACAAAAGGATATTTTCTGATTGGCTGAATTAAAAAGACTATGATATGATACATGATACTTGGTTGCACAATGTAATATATTGTTGAGAATATTTGGTAGTTATTGATAATATTCCCTAATTATGGAGAATATCTCCTAATTATTATTTTTATCTTCCCTCTTTAATGTAGCCGGTTTATAAGGCTTGGATTATTATTCTCATTATGTTTTTAGCATTTATAGCATTTATTAGTCTCTGTTATGCACGTGGGCTAGAATCCTAGTATCCTAAGGTTCCTTTCTCTCGTTGTATATATATTACGTATTCGGCTATGAATAATACAATCAATAATAAAAATCTTTTCTTCCCCGATTTCCATATTTCTCTACATGGTATCGGAGCGGGTCGTATGATCGCCGCGTATCCATGTACCTACGCGCGACCATGACCGGAGTACAGCATCGACTGCTTCATCCACTACTGCTGGATCATCCTTATCAAGAGATGATCAATCTGCTGGACAGGACTCCAGTAATTCTTCTCCCTCCATTCTGCTCACAACACAAAGGCTGAATGGAAAGAACTACCTAGAATGGTCACAAACCATGACTTTGGCCATTGATGGTAGAGGCAAATTGGGATACCTGACTGGAGAATGTGTCAAACTCCGTCACGGAGATCCCAAATCTGGGACTTGGAGATTAGAGGACTCAATGGTGAGATCATGGTTAATCAACTCGATGGAGAAATTTGTGGCAAAGCCACACATGTTCCTGCCAACAGCCCGAGATATATGGAAAATGGTCAAAGAAATGTATTCGATCTAGAGAATACATCCCAAATATATGAACTTAAGACCAAAATCGGGCTTGTAAGCAAGACAACGAGAGAAGTCACTCTCTACTACACTTTGAATTGCAAGGATTATGGCAGGAATTAGACCTATCCTTTGATAATTCCTGGGAGTGCACTGGAGATGGAGTAAAGGCACAAAAAAGGGAAGAGAATGAGAGGGTTTATACCTTCCTGGCAGGTCTTGACTTGGATCTGGATGAGGTTAGGGGAAGGATACTAGGAAAATCTCCCCTGCCTTCACTAAGTGAGGTGTTTTCTGAGGTCAGAAGGGAAGAATCTAGAAGGAGAGTAATGCACAAGGGACCTTCTTCTGGAAGTTCTGGGACTGAAAGTTCAGTGTTGGTGGCAAATAGAAATGATCAGAAAGGAAGGAAACCAAAGACATGGTGTGACCATTGCAAAAAATCAGGCCACACCAAGGATAATTGCTGGGTGATACACGGGAAACCTGCAAACTGGAAGCCTAGGGGTGGAGGAACAGGAAGCTCAGAGGCAAGGCAGGCTAATCAGGTATCATCTGATCAAAGTACTATCTCCAATACACAGCATCTATTCTCTCAAGAACAACTGGATCAGCTGACCAAACTTATCCAAGCCCAAACCATGCAAAACAAAGGTGACTCTTCATGCTCCTTAGTAGAAAAAGGTACATGTTCTTCCCTATCATTTCTTGGTGTCAACCAGATCCGCTTTTGGGTCATTGACTCAGGAGCAACAGACCATATGACAAGCTATTCAAATCTGTTCTCAACCTACAAATCTTGTGCTGGAAATCAAAAAGTCAAGATAGCAGATGGATCTTTGTCTGCCATAGCAGGAAAAGGATCCATCACTATCTCTCCTACCTTAACCCTTCAGAATGTCCTACATGTACCATCCCTGTCATGTAATCTTATGTCTGTCAGTAAACTTTCTTCAAATGCTAACTGTAATGTTGTGTTTTCTGACAATGGGTGTAAAATCCAGGATACTCACAAGGGGATGGTGATTGGCAGTGCTAGGATGATGGGAGGTCTCTATCTCTTTGAGGAAGAAGACTCTTGGAATAAGAAGAATCCTGAAAATTTTTGCCTTCAGTCTTCCTTTATTGATAAGAATAATATCATGATGTGGCACTATAGACTTGGCCACCCTAGTTTTGTCTATTTAAGAAAAGCTCAAGTTTCCCGCATTTTTTTATCAATAAAGATCCATCCTTGTTTAATTGTGAAATATGTGAATTATCTAAACACACAAGATCATCCTTCCCACCTCGGCCTTACAAGCCAACAAAGCCATTCACTATAATTCATAGTGACATTTGGGGGCCTGCAAGGCAGAGTACACCACAAGGGAAAAGATGGTTCATCACTTTCATTGATGATCACACTAGGATCTCTTGGGTTTATCTCTTAAAACAAAAATCTGAAGCTAAACAAGTTTTCATTGAATTTTACGAAATGATTTTAACACGCTTCACTCAAAAATTGAGGTCTTTCGAAGTGACAATGGCACGGAATATTTTAATTCTGTCCTTGGACCCTTCTTCCTCACACATGGCATTGTCCACCAAAGTTCCTGTCCTGACACACCCCAACAAAATGGGGTGGCAGAACGGAAAAACAGACATATTCTAGAAATTGTTAGGGCTCTTATGATAACCTCTAACAACACCCTAAATATCTTTGGGGGAGGCGAGCTCTAATCGCCATATATCTAATTAACAAAGGCTACCTTCTAGGATTTTGAAGTATCAAACCCCGTCAATCGGCCAGTTAAAAGTGTTTTACCCCAACACTAGAATAATTCAAGACACGCCCTCAAAGTTTTTGGATGCACGCCTTCACACATATTCATCACCAAGGGAAATTGGATCCCCGAGCTAGAAAATGTGTGTTTGTAGGGTATTCCCCCACTCAAAAAGGATATAAATGTTTTGATCCACAAACACAAAAAATTTATGTCGGTAGTGATGTGTCCTTTTTTGAAGATCAATCTGTTTTTCAAAACTCATGTTCGGGGGAGAATTTTAAGGAACATGATTTTTCTCAACAAGATTTTTCACAGTTCTTGACTGATGACCCTGACAACACACCTCCACATCATGATTATTCTCAAGATAGGGACTCAAGGGACCAGGCTGCTGATAGTCCTATTGAGGTAAATACACCAGATCAAGGGAACAAATCAGCTAGTCCTAGTCCCAAGACTAGGATACAGAAATTTCCAGGAAAGACTTATTCCAGGAAAGGTTTACTACTCAAAGAGAAAGCTCCTCATCCAAGCACTGAGCAACCTCTGTCCTTAAGTGCCGATCCTGAACAGATCCCAGAGACAGGTAATGCTCCAAACTCTTTATCATCTGAGTCTGAATCTGACAGACATATTCACTTAGAATCACCATCTCAGGGTGTATCTGAACCACCTGATCACACAAACCAATCTGATCTTCCAATTGCCCTAAGAAAACCAACTAGAGAATGTACCAAACACCCCCTCTATCCTCTGAGTAGATATGTCACTTATGATAAACTCTCTCCACAATATCAAGCCTTTACTACTAGCCTATCCAATATTCAAATTCCTAAAACCATTCATGAAGCCCTGTCCCATCCAGAATGGAAGGCAGCTGTGTATGAAGAAATTAGTGCTCTTGAAAAAAATGGCACCTGGGAAGTTGCTAGCCTACCTGCTGGGAAGACCACAGTAGGGTGTAGATGGATTTTCACTGTGAAATACAATTCAGATGGGTCCATACAAAGGTATAAAGCAAGGTTGGTTGCCAAAGGGTACACTCAAACCTATGGGATAGATTATTCAGAAACCTTCTCACCAGTAGCTAAACTTAATACTGTGAGGATAATTTTGTCTATAGCTGTGAACTTGGACTGGCCCTTGGAACAACTGGATGTTAAAAATGCTTTCCTACATGGAAATCTAAAGGAAGAAGTGTACATGGATATGCCTCCTGGTTTTTCAGGCAAAGACAATGGTAAAGTTTGCAAGCTGAAAAAGGCACTATATGGGTTGAAACAAAGTCCAAGAGCATGGTTTGAGAGATTCATGAAGTTTCTAAAGAAAGAAGGGTTCAAGCAGGGCCAATCTGATCACACTTTGTTCACAAAAAGGTCAGAAAATGGCAAGATGACAGTCCTGGTTGTGTATGTTGATGACATCATACTAACAGGTGATGACTTGTGTGGGATAAATCAGACTAAGAAGAGCCTGGCCAGGGAGTTTGAGATAAAGGAGCTGGGAAGCCTTAGATACTTCCTAGGCATGGAAGTTGCAAGATCAGACAAAGGGCTGGTAGTATGTCAGAGGAAATATGTTCTAGATCTTCTTGAAGAGACAGGAATGAGTGATTGCAAGCCTGCTAGTACTCCCATGGAAGCCAACCTAAAATTGTGGGAGAGTAAAAATCAGATTCCTGTGGACAAAGGGAAGTACCAAAGACTGGTAGGAAGACTTATATATCTAGCTCATACAAGGCCGGACATATCCTATCTGTAGGGGTGGTCAGCCAGTACATGCATGCCCCTTGTGAGCCCCATATGGAGCCAGTATTCAGAATACTGAAGTATTTAAAAGGGACTATTGGAGAAGGTTTGTGGTTCAAAAGAAATTCTAGCGAAGTATTGAAGTATATACGGATGCGAGATTGGGCCGGATCTCGCTGAAGAAGATCCACCACCGGTTATTGCGGCTATGTATGGGGAAATCTAGTAACTTGGAGAAGCAAAAAACAAGGAGTGGTTTCCGAAATGTACCGCCGAATTCGAGTACGGGGCCATGGCCCAGGAGTGTGTGAAGAATTATGGATAAAAAGAGTTCTAGAAGACTTAATGCTACCCGTGAAACTACCTATGAAGTTGTACTTGTGATAATAAAGCGACAATTGATATTGCCAATGATCCCGTACGACATGACGGGACCAAACACATAGAAATCGACGGACACTTCATTAGAGAAAAGTTGGATGATGGGTTAATTTGCATGCCATTCATGCCTTCGGACAACAAAGTTGCGGATGGATTAACAAAGGCCCCGCTTTTGAAACCCGGTTTTGAGAAGTTTATGAGCAAGTTAAACATGTTGAATATCCATGTTTAACTTGTGGGGGAGTGTTGAGAATATTTGGTAGTTATTGATAATATTCCCTAATTATGGAGAATATCTCCTAATTATTATTTTTATCTTCCCTCTTTAATGTAGCCGGTTTATAAGGCTTGGATTATTATTCTGTTATGTTTTTAGCATTTATAGCATTTATTAGTCTGTTATGCACGTGGGCTAGAATCCTAGTATCCTAAGGTTCCTTTCTCTGTTGTATATATATTACGTATTCTGGCTATGAATAATACAATCAATAATAAAAATCTTTTCTTCCTGATTTCCATATTTCTCTACATATATCACATGTGGTATATTAAGTATATACATGGTACAACATGAACATCTTGGATTTCATTAACTGTGCCAAGTATTTCCCAAAAGTTCACCTATTTACTCAAAACAAATTCATTTTATCTCATTAAATGATACAAAGGAATCGAGAAGGGTGGTGACTGGTGTCTTGGGAAATAGAGAGAAATTTGAGTTGTTCTTAAGAGTATACTGATTTGAATTGGAATAAACTCACTATGAATTCTCTGAGTTCACTACTTTCTGTGATCTATTTTCAATTTATGCATGCTTGTTAATTGGTTTAATTATGACTGATTCTTGATTTAAAAAGTTGGGTGGGCATAGAGTAACATTTAGAATCTGTTGCTTAATTGATGTGTTTATACTTGTATCTGATCTACTGAACATAGACTAAACTTTGCATCTGACTTGATACTAAAAGAGTATACTGATTTGAATTGGAATAAATGTAAGAAATGAAGCTTAAGAGAGAGAAAGAAATAACTAGCTGTTTATTTCATTAAAAGCAAGCTTAAAAGATTGCAAAGAGGCCTGGTTGTTTATATAATACAACCAGCCTCAGAAAAACAACAGGAAAAAGCAACTAGCCGTTGGAAGTCTAATCCTAACGGCTAGTTGGACTTACAGCAAGAAAACAGGGCCCGATAGTGAGCAAAAGCTTATAGGAATTAAGCTTTAGACAAAAAACAAGGGTAGAAAAGAAATTAAGGATTAACTTAATAAAAGACTAAGAAACTAAGAAAGGTAGTATTAAGATTAATCATAAACAGTGTGATTAATTCTAACACCCCCCCTCAAGCTGGTAGATGTATATCAAACATGCCCAGCTTGCCAATATCTTCATAAAACACTTTTCCAGGTAAGCCCTTAGTAAACAGATCTGCCACTTGTTCCTTGGAGGGCACAAACTCAGTAGTAATGAGGCCACTCTCCAGTTTCTCTTTGATGAAGTGTCTGTCAACTTCAATGTGCTTTGTCCTATCATGTTGAACTGGATCATGTGCAATATCAATTGCTGATTTGTTGTCACTGAACAGTTTCATAGGACTCCTCCACACCACCTTTAAGTCATTCAGAATTATCTTCATCCAAAGAAGTTCACAGATCCCTATAGCCATAGATCTGAACTCAGCCTCTGCACTGGATCTAGCCACAACAGGCTGTTTCTTGCTTCTCCAAACCACAAGGTTGCCTCCCAAGAAAATGCAGTGACCAGAGGTTGATCTCCTATCTTCAATAGCTCCTGCATAGTCTGAATCTGTATAGGCTTGTATATCCAATTCATCTCTCCTTGTGTAGAGAATCCCCTTGCCAGGACAACCCTTCAGATATTCCAGAATTCTGTCTGCTGCTCTTTGATGGCATACCTTAGGATTTTGCATAAACCTGCTGACCACATTGACAGCAAAGGCAATGTCTGGCCTAGTGTGTGCCAGATATATCAGCTTGCCCACTAATCTTTGATAGGAGTACTTCTCAACATCCTTATCCTCAGGTGAAGTACTTAAGCCATGGTTGTACTCTATAGGAGTTGCAGCAGGCTTGCATCCAAGTTTGCCAGTTTCTGTAAGAAGATCAAGGATGTATTTCTGTTGAGATATGAAGATCCCTTGATCCGAGTAGGCAAATTCAATCCCCAAAAAATACTTGAGTACGCCGGATTCTTGATGTCAAATTCTCGATCATTCCATCTTGTAGATTATAGTTGGCTTCGTGATCATCACCTGTGACAATGATGTCATCAACATACACAAGTAGAATTGATTTCTTCCCGATTTTTCCATGTTTTACAAACATGGTGTGATCACCCGACTTGGCTTATAACCTTGGTCAAGCATGAATTTAGCAAATCGCCAAACCATGCCCTGAGACCGTTTTTTAGCCCATATAGAGCTTTATTCGATCGCACACTTTCCCATCCGAATTTTCGAAGCCTGGGGGAACGACCATGTATATAATCTCATTCAAGTTGCCTTGTAAAAAGGCATTCTTGACATCATATTGTTGCATATTCCATCCCGGGTTTACGACCAAGGAGATAAGAATCCCGATTGTATTCATTTTAGCAACGAGGGCAAATGTTTCAAAGTAGTCCACCCCGTGAGTTTGGGTGTACCCTTTGGCCACAAGTCGGCCTTATGTCTTTCTATAGTCCCGTCGGACTATACTTGGTGGTAAATACCCATTTACAACCAACGGTCTTTTCACCCTTAGGTAAGTGAACAAGTTCCCAAGTTTTGTTGTTTTCCAAAGCTGCAGCTTCCTCTGCATGGCCTTAGACCATTTTTCATCAGACATGGCTTCTTTCACACTTTTAGGGGTGTCATGTTTATGAAGATTCATTATGAATCTTTTGTGATTCTGAGAACACTTCTTGTAAGAGAGAAATGTTCTTATGGGATGTTTGGTGCACTCCCTTTTTCTCTTCCTTAGTGCTATAGGTAGATCATCATAAGCATTTTCAGAACTTTCAGAGTCGGTGTTGTCAGAGAGGGAATCTGAATCAGTGCTACCACCCTCATTATCATTACTAATGCCCTCAGGATCATCACTTTCCTGAGGGTTTGTGGTGACTTCTGGGTTAGTAGTAGTACGGTCAATCCCATGAGGAGAACTGGTTTTAGAGAGTTTGGGTGTCTTTTTCTTTCTAGTGTACACAATAGGAGTTTTCTCTCTTGGTATTATCTCCTCTGTATCCACAGGAAAACTGTGATCACTAGAGGATCCAGAATTATTTCCTTCATTAGTAGCAGGAATGAGACTGTGATCTTGAAGGAAGTCAAGATCAGTTTCCATGTAAGGGGCAGTGATCTCCCCTTTATGGTGAAAGTAAGGTATCTCTTCATGAAAGGTCACATCCCTAGAGATGATGAACTTTCTGGTAGGAGGATGATAACACTTATATCCTTTTTGGGTATTGGAATACCCAATAAACACACATCTTAGGGCCCTGGGATCCAGTTTTCCTCTGTTATGTGCATGTATATGAGCAAATGCAACACAACCAAAGGTTTTTGGTCCCAGTCCTTCAGATTTAGACATAGTAGGATACAACTCCTTTAGGCATCCAATAGGGGTTTTGTTATTCAATACCTTTGTAGGTAATCATTTTATTAGATGAGTTCTTGTTAAGACGACTTCTCCCCAATAGTTCTTAGGGACCAACATTTGAAACATTATTGCCCTTGACACTTCCATTAAGTGTCTGTTTTTCCTTTCTGCTAATCCATTCTGTTGGGAGGTATAGACACATGAGGACTCATGTACTACCCCTTTTTCATCCAGAAAAGGACTTAGCAGTCTGTTGAAGTATTCCCTTGCATTATCAGTCCTCAGCCTCTTGATTTTCGTATCAAATTGGGTGAGGACATGATTGTAAAATTTGGGAAAGATCTCCAAGAGATCAGATTTGTTTTTCATAAGATATGTCCATGTAGCCCTGGAATAGTCATCAATGAAAGTAACAAACCAAACACAGCCATTAATATTAGAATTGGGAGAAGGACCCCATATATCACTATGAATAATAGTAAAAGGTTCAGAACATCTGATATTTTGAATAGGATAAGAGGCCCTTTTATGTTTGGCCATTTCACAAATATTACAATGCATCATATCTAAATCACAGTTGTTAAACAAAGTAGGAAACATGTGTTTAATAACTGTTAAGGGAGGATGACCTAGTCTATAATGATATAACCATAGTTTATCAGTGTTAGACTTAGACAAAAAACTAGCAACTTGGCCTTTTTCTCTAACATTCTTCTGATCTTCCCAAAAATACAGCCCATCTCTAGCTTTAGCAACCCCAATCCTCTCCTTCTTTACAAGATCTTGTATCAAGCAAAGGTTAGAGGAGAAGGCAACCAAGCAATTTGAGTCTTTGGTTAATTTTTGGATAGATATCAGATTAGTAGATAAGTTAGGAACATGTAGAACATCTTTTAAGATAAGTTTATTACATAACATATAGTCTCCTATCCCAGTGACATGGATAGGAGAACCATCAGCAACAGAAATGGTTCTGTTTTTGTTACATAATCTGTAATTTGTCAGATTTTTACAAGAGAAGACCATATGGTCTGTGGCACCAGAGTCAATAACCCACTCTATCAGACCTTCAAACTGTTTATTAATGCCAGTCATACCTGAAAAAGCTAAGGAGGTTGATGAGCCTTCAAGAGACTCAATGAACTTCCTCAGTTTTTCAATTTCTGAAGGTCCAAGAGTAGTGCTTTGATTCTGATTCACAGACTTCTGGATATTCTCACTGTGCTTCTGTTGTTCTTCACTGCCACTAGCAGTGTTTGCAGTCTTTCTGTTGGTGGTTTCACTCCCTGGTTTCCCATGGAGTTTCCAACAATTTTCCCTGGTGTGCCTGCTCTTCTTACAGAAAGAACAGAAAAGAGAGTCTTTTTCTCCAATTTTGTTGTTATTCTTTTGATAAGTGTTCCCGTTCCTTTGAAAGGTAGGGTTCTTATCATTGGTATTCTTCTTTGCCTTGAATAATCAAAGCGAGACTTTCAACGGGGGTGTGTCAATCATGACACTTCTCCTACTTTCTTCACTCTAATAAGAGCAATTGTTGCATTTAAACTAGGGAGATCTCCTTTCCCGAGAATACGAACTCTAACGAGTCATATTCCATGTTAAGACCGGCCAAAAAGGCATAGATCCTATCCTTTTCAAATATCCTTTTCAGGATATTAGCATCCTCACTGTTGTGCATCTTGATACATTGGTAGTGGTCTAATTCTTGCCACAGACCTTGCATCAGACCAGAATATTCGGTGATAGATCTATTACCCCCGCTTTGTATTTGAAATCTTTGTTTTTACCTCGTAGATTTGAGTGCATCATTGACCTTTGAATAAGTCTCCTTCACATGATCCCAGATTTCCTTTGCATTGGCCATGAACATACATGTATCAACGATTTCGGGGATCATGGAGTTCCATAGCCAAGACATCACCATGGAGTCTTGCTCATCCCATACCGTAAACTTAGGATCTTCTTGAGTTTGGTCTGTCCCGTTAAGATGGCGATCTTGCTCCTTCCTTTCAAAAAGGTTCGAACAAGCGGGACCACTTCAAGTAATTCTTTCCATTGAGTTTAAGAGCGAGTTTGGATGTTTTGAAGATCACCATTATTGGTGGAAAGATGATCGAAAGAGGAGTAGGCTGCGGTAGTATTACTAGTAGCGGTAGATTCGACGGCCATGATGATTTAAAATTTCCCGAAAAATTTGAATTTTTGAACCTAAGGCTCGATACCATGTAAGAAATGAAGCTTAAGAGAGAGAAAGAAATAACTAGTTTGTTTATTTCATTAAAAGCAAGCTTAAAAGATTGCAAAGAGGCCTGGTTGTTTATATAATACAACCACCCTCGGAAAAAACAACGAGGAAAAAGCAACTAGCCGTTGGAAGTCTAATCCTAACGGCTAGTTGGACTTACAGCAAGAAAACAGGGCCCGATAGTGAGCAAAAGCTTATAGGAATTAAGCTTTAGACAAAAAACAAGGGTAGAAAAGAAATTAAGGATTAACTTAATAAAAGACTAAGAAACTAAGAAAGGTAGTATTAAGATTAATCATAAACAGTGTGATTAATTCTAACAATAAACTCACTACTTCAAGTCTGAAACTTCTAGTTCAATGAACCTGATTATATGAGTACTTCTGACCATTTAAACACCTTCGCAAAAATCGTTTTTATTTAGAAAGTAGATTATGACTTCTGAATGCTTGTATAGAACTTTGGTCTTGATCTTAGCAGATTTATTATATTGATTATCTGAGTAGTCTTTTTGACAAAGGCTTGGAATCACTTATACTCTTGCACCTGTTTTAGCTACTTGTATGAATCCAAATTGATCAAGTGTCAATTCCAAGTTTGGAATATATAGTCGACTGAATTATAGTTAGTGAACTTGTTTGTGCATAATTTAACGGTACTTAAATCTTTTTCGTGATAAGTGCATACTTTAAGTCATTAATAGATTCTGGAAAATGAACACACTTGTATTGACTGCTTACTTGTTTGTGCATAATGAGCTTGAAGTATACCTTTTGAATCTGATCATTTGTGACAATTTGAGTCAGTTTTGAAGCTGACTTTTAATATAAACAAGAACCTGCATCTCTGTTTTGAAATTTGTCATTATAGATATTGATCAAGTTTAAATTCATTAGTTACTGGTTGAAATTGATATTCTGTTTTGTTCATCTGATTGTTTGAGAAAACTAGATTTTTAGGTTATACTTGTAAACTTGATTGTTATTTAGTCTGACCGTTTACTTCAAGTTAGCTATCTTATAATTTTCGAATTAATTATAATCTTTCTGATCATTTGCTACTTATAATTGGAACTTATTTTTCAATTTCACATAATTGGTATTTAAATGTAATCTGAAAAATAACTTAAGTGCTAATTAAGTTATTTTACTTCTGCAAAATAATTTAATTAATCATAAGCTTATATTTCAGTTGTGACATATTGATCCTAAAAGTTCTAATTATTTTTAAAAACTACTATTCACCCCACAAATAGTGTTACGCTCATTTCGATCCTACAAAAACATAGGCGAAACAGAATGCAACAATTAGGCATGATGTTTGGTTTCATAAGCTACCTCGCGCTTATCTGCTAGGGCTCTTTCAGTGATCTCATTAAGCTTGTTATCGCATTTACTTTTATACAGAACCTGTCATCAAAGAATGGGAAGTGTTAATTGGACACATGATATCAAAGAAAGTTGGGATCATAAATCACTGATCCATTCTCAACCTTTTATTATGTATATATTAATATATAGCAGCAGAGATTACTAATACTCAAAACAACCCTAACTTTGACAACAAGACAGACGACATATTAAGCTGCCGGGCCATTTAACTCAATAAGCCCTAGCCGCATATACAAAATTATCAAAATGATACAGCACACACATAATAAAAAAACAGCACAACCAAAACGACTTCCAACACTCCCCCTCAAGTTGGAGCGTGTATATCATGCATGTCCATCTTGCTTCGCACATCGTTGGGTATGTTCCCAAACAACGACTTGGTAAAAATCTGCCAACTGATCTCCACATCTAACAAATAGAGTGCAAATCTCTTTAGACACGATCATCTCTCTGAAAAAGTGATAGTCCACTTCAATGTGCTTTGCCTCTCATGAAATACAGGATTTGATGCAATATATATCGCCGCCTGATTGTCAAAGTAAAAGGAATAGAATCAATAGGAAACCCGATTTCATTCAGTAAATGCTTGATCCATGTCATCTCAGTACACGTTAGAGACATTGCCATGTAATCCGCTTCTGCACTCAATCTAGCCACCATTGTATGCTTCTTACTTTTCCATGTTATCAAGTTTCCACCTAGGAATGTACAATATCCCAAAGTAGATCTCCTATTAGAGGGTGATCCAGCCCAAACTGCATGAGTATACTTCCACTCTCAAATGTCCATTCGATCTGTGTACATAATACATAGTCCGGGTGCTCGCTTCAAGTATCTTAGAATACGCATGACTGCCTCCCAATGTGACTTTCCTGGTGACTCCAAGAATAGACTAACACTCACAGAATGTGTTGAAATTAGTGTGCTAATTAACTAGTGATCTAATTATTTCAATTAGTGTGCTGATTAATTATTTCTACCTTTGTTTAGGCCCTTAATATTTGCCTTTTATCCTCTAGTTATTCCAGATATTACCTGGACTAGTGGGGCTGCTTTTATTGTACAGTGTCCGTTGGGAACACTATACATTAGCCGTTAGAGTGCTTTTTGCTGTATCAGGACTTCCTGGTCCTTTATATAGACTTTTCCCTTGTAATTGTAAGCTACCAAGTATTCTTCAATCAATAAAACTCTTTTTTCTCCTCAATACTTGTCTTTATTTTTACATGGTATCAGAGCCTTGATCCAAAATCGTTCGAATTCAAAATTTTCTGAGATTTTTTCAAAAACCGTAAAATGTCTTCTGTTGAACAATCAACCTCCACTGATGTTGTTCCACACTCTGAATGAGCAAATCTCATTCAGGGAGGGAGTGATACCAACAGTCATCTCCTTACTAGCCACAAATTCGATGGTAATAACTACCATTTGTGGTCTAGATCTCTATTAATGTATGTGTCTGGAAGAAGCAAAGAAGGACATCTGCCTGGGGATACTCCCCAACCAAAAGAGGATGATCCTAAATTCAGACAATGGAAGGCAAACAACAACATCATCATGTCATGGCTTATTGGATCCATGACTCGTGATCAAAGTGAGAACTTTATGTTCTACAACACTGCTCAAGAGGTTTGGGAGGCTGCACATGATCTCTACTCAAAAAGGGACAATACTTCAGAGGTCTATGGGCTCAAATCTCAACTTAAAGAGTCAAGCAAGCGAGATTCTCTTGTCACTCACTACTTCAATCTTTTAAGTAGAATCTGGCAGCAACTTGATCTGTTCAATGAACACAAGTGGAACTGTTCTGAAGATCATAAGAACCATAAAGTGTTCATTGAAAGAGACAGAGTGTTTACTTTTCTTATGGGGCTCAATCCAGATTTGGATGATGTTAAGGGAAGAGTCCTTGGCAAATCTCCTCTCCCCAACTTGAAAGCTGCTTTTGCTGAGGTCAAACATGAAGAAAGTAGGCGGAAACTTATGTTGGGCAGCACTCAAGCTGCTGTTGTTCCCCAAATCCCCTCAGCAAAATTCTTCTGCTCTTGTTTCTCAGCCTCTACAACCCTCCAAAGGAAAGAAAAAAAGGCCTTGGTGTGATCATTGCAAGAAGCAAGGGCACATAAAAGATACCTACTGGAAACTTCATGGAAAACCAGCAGACTGGAAACCTAAAGCTGGAAATGGAAGGGAATCTCAAGCAAATCTCTCTGTCCAGAAAGAAGCTTCACTCAGGAACATATGGAGGCCTTAAAAAGACTCTTTCAATCCACTTCCAGCTCTGGAAATCAGTCTGTTGTATCCTCATCTTCTGTAGCACAGACAGGTATCATTTCTCAAACCTTTAAATCTCATGTTCAGGATCAATGGATCATTGATTCTGGTGCTTCTGAACACATGACTGGGGACAAAACATTGTTTTCCTCCATTCACCCTTGTACACAAGGGAGATATGTCAGAATTGCTGATGGTTCTACCTCTAAAGTAGAGGGTATGGGATCCATCAACATAAAGGGCATATGTCTCAAAGATGTACTATTTGTTCCAAAGCTGTCTTGCAATCTGATCTCTGTTATCAGATTAGCACAACACAATATGGTGCTAAAATTTTCCTCCACATCCTGTAACTTTTAGGACTCCAAAACTGGGAAGATGATTGGCAGTGCTAAGCCCAATTCTGGTCTTTATCTATTGTGTGGTGATGAGAGCTAAGCCCAATTCTGGCTATCTTAGTTCTAGTACCGATAGTGAAAATGTAATTCTATGGCACTATAGACTTGGACATCCAAATTTTATGTACTTGAAAAAATTACTCCCTGCTCTGTTTATCAATAAAAAGCCTACTGATTTTGTGTGTGAAATTTGTTGTCTTGCAAAGCAGTCCATAACTAACTTTCCTCAGAAAAGTTATCAACCATCTAAACCTTTTAACATGGTACACAGTGATATTTGGGGACCTTCAAAGGCTAAAAATATCACTGGTACTAGGTGGTTCATCACTTTCATTGATGATCACACTAGGCTTACATGGGTTTTTCTGATGAAAGATAAGTCTGAAGCTGGTATGATATTTAGAAATTTCTATCACATGGTTCATACACAATTTGAAACTGAAATCAAGGTTTTAAAGTCTGACAATGGGTCAGAATACTTTGAAACAACCCTTGGGACATTCATGAGAGAGAAAGGCATTGTTCATATAAGTTCCTGTGTTGATACCCCTCAGCAAAATGGAATTGCTGAGCGGAAAAACAGGCACTTACTTGACACTGCTAGAGCTCTTATGTTTGCTATGAATGTTCCTAAGTTTCTATGGGGAGAAGCTGTCTTAACAGCCACTTACCTCATTAACAAAATGCCTTCAAGAGTACTTCAGTTCAAAACACCTATTGGTGTGTTTAAAGATATATATCATAACTGTCAGTTCACTCAAAACCTTAGTCCTAAGGTTTTTGAACGTACTGTGTTTATTCACAACCACCACAGAAACAAACTTGATCCAAAGGCTATCAAATGCATCTTGATTGGGTACTCCCTTAGACAAAGAGGGTATAAGTGTTATTGTCCTTCTACAAGGAAGTTCTATAACACAATGGATGTAACTTTCCTTGAATCTAAGCCCTATTATGATACTCTTACAAATTCTGAAGTTGACTATTTGACTTCCTCTCAAGGGTGGAATGTACAATCACCAATTGATCTACCTAGAGAAACAGAGTCTCATGTAGACAATGAATCTCATAATCCTATTACAGAGGATCTAAGTACATCTGATAGAAGGATCACTAGTTATCCTTTTGGACCTGAGCAAGGATCTCAATATGACAGGCCTCCTGTGGAACTGGTTTATACCAGAAAGCACATGGGATCAGTAAGATCTCCTTCTCCTACTGGACCTGAAATTGAACATCCCAGTCCTGAAAATCATGAAATTACTTATGGTGATACTCATGATGATAGGCCCATAGCCTTGAGGAAAGGATCAAGGGCTTGTACTAAAGTCCCCTTGTATAATCTTTCTGAGGCATATCAATCCCTCATGAATAACCTTAATAGTCAGTATGTGCCTTGTACCATTCAGGAAGCACTTGAAAAGCCTGAATGGAAACAAGTTGTTGATGATGAAATGGGGCCCTAATTAAAAACAACACCTAGGATCTCACCTATCTTCCTAAGGGAAAAAAGGCGGTCAGATATAGGCGGCTTTTCACTAATAAATATAACTCTGATGGGTCTATTAGCAGACATAAGGCAAGGTTAGTTGCCAGAGGTTATACACAAACCTATGGCATTGACTACCAAGAGACTTTTGCACCTGTTGCTAAACTTAATACCATCAGGGTACTTTTGTCCATTGCTGTGAATCTTGATTGGCCTCTTTTCCAATTAGATGTCAAGAATGCTTTTCTAAATGGAGAACTTGAGGAGGAAGTGTACATGAAGATTCCTCCTGGGTATGAGACACCAGGAAGAGGAAATCTGGTGTGTAAACTTAAAAAGGCCCTTTATGGACTCAAACAGTCCCCCAGGGCATGGTTTGGCAGATTTACAAAATTTGTAAAATCTTATGGCTATCACCAATGCCATTCAGATCATACTATGTTCACCAAATTCACTAATAATGGCAAAAGAGTGATACGAATTGTCTATGTTGATGATATAATCATGTTGAGAAAATATCTTCTCATTAACTGCCAGGATTTGTTGGGATTTTATTATTATTATTATTTATTGTAGCCGTGATATGAGGCATTTATTTTTATTCTGTTTTCCTGATTCTGTTAGGATCTCACGCATGCCTAGAGACCTAACTAGTCAAGACTCCTAAATCTAATTGTATAAATACCTCCTTCAAGTGGATGAATAAAATATCGAAGCCTTAATTAAAAGGGTTTCTTCTTTTTAACATGGTATCAGAGCCCGCACACACAAAAACTCTTTTCCGCACATATTCCGATGAACTATCGGGCAGCTTTCACCGGAGAAAGGACCCCTACCTCTGGGGAAAACTCTGGGGGCACCCTCTCCGATGGATCATCAGTTGGAACAGAGACACAAATCTTAACCAGTGATGACCACTCAAAAAATTCTGGTCGAATCCTACTTCCTGTCAGAAAACTAGATGGCAAGAATTACCTTGAATGGGCACACACTGTCACACTCACCATCGATGGAAGAGGAAAATTGGGATATTCGACTGGAGATGAGGCCAAACCACCAGAAACAGATCCAAAGTTCAAGACTTGGAAATCTGAGGACTCAATGGTAAGGGCCTGGCTTATAAACTGTATGGAGTTGACCATTGCCAAACCACACATGTTCCTGAAATCAGCCAAGGATATTTGGGATGCAGTAAAAGAAATGTACTCAGATTTGGAGAATTCATCTCAAATATATGAGATCAAAACCAAACTGTGGAGCCTTAAGCAGGGGGACAGGAATGTCACATCATACTATAATGACATTGTGTCCCTCTGGCAAGAGTTAGATCTGTGCCATGAGGATAAATGGGGTTGCACAGCTGACAGTGTGAAATTTCACAAAAGAGAAGAAAATGAAAGGGTATACTCATTCCTGGCAGGTCTGAATTCTGATTTGGACGAAGTCAGAGGCAGAATCCTTGGAACGAATCCCCTACCATCCCTTAGAGAAACCTTCTCTGAGGTTAGGAGAGAAGAATCAAGGAGGAAAGTGATGCACGGAGCCTCCACAACCGAGATGGAAGGATCCGCAATGGTGGCAAGTAGATCGGATTCAACAAGGAGAATGGAAAGGCAGAAACTTAAGTGTGAACATTGCAAGAAGACTGGACACACTAAGGACATATGTTGGGGCATACATGGAAAGCCAAACTGGAGTAGCAAGGGGACCAATTCTGAGCAAGGAAAGGCTAACCATGTGTCTTCTGATTCTGGACCACAATCTACAGGTCTCCTTCCATTCACTCAGGACCAGCTAGCGCAATTGAGTAAGCTTCTAAATTCACAACTCTCCATGACAACCAAACCAAACTGCTCCCTTGCAGAGTCAGGAAACCATTTCTCCCTTTCTTTGTTAGGAGTCGGTCACAAACCTGAGTGGATAGTTGACTCTGGGGCAACTGACCACATGACTGGATCCTCTGAACTATTTTTAAACTACAACCCGTGTCCAGGAAACCATAAAATCAGACTGGTTGATGGCTCTTTTTCCACTATTGCTGGAAAAGGATCCATCTATATATCAAAAGACATAATCCTACAAAATGTCCTTCATGTTCCTAAACTAGCATGTAATTTATTGTCAATAGGAAAACTAACTGCTAATCAAAACTGTGAGGCTATGTTTTCTAAGGATGGTTGTCTATTTCAGGACACGGTATTCGGGAAGATGATTGGCAAGTGTAAGCTCACTGGTGGACTCTATGTGCTGGAATCTGGAACTGAACCACAGAAGAAGAGCCTTATGAGAGGAGGTTACCACACAATTGTCCAATCAAACCAGAATAAGATCCTAGTCATGCATAAGAGATTAGGACACCCTAGTTTTAGTTATATGAAAAAATTGTTTCATGAACATTTTGTTAGCAATAAAGATTTGAATTTTCAGTTAAGTTTGTATTCTTGCAAAACAGACCAGACAACCATACCCTGCTCAACCCTATGTCCCCTCAACACCATTCACTATGATTCATAGTGATGTGTGGGGGCCATCTAGGGTAAGCACCTTTAATGGAAAAAGGTGGTTCATCACACTTATAGATGACCACACACGTTTAACTTGGGTATATTTAATGAAAGACAAACCAGAAGTAGAAATGATCTTTAAAAGTTTTTTTGAAATGGTAAAAACTCAATTCCATACACAAATCCAGATTCTAAGGAGTGATAATGGAACAGAGTACTTCAACCAGTACTTAGATGGATTTCTGATTGAAAAAGGTATAATACACCAAAGTTCATGTGTCAAAACTCCACAACAAAATGGAGTTGCAGAAAGAAAAAACAGACACTTATTGGAGGTGGCCAGAACACTCCTGTTTACCTCAAAATGCCCAAAAACATTCTGGGGAGAGAGTGTCCTGACTGCCACATACCTTATCAACAGACTTCCATCTAGGGTTTTGAGTTTTCAAACACCTATCAATCTGTTTCAAAATATTTTTCCAGAAACAAGGCTAGTAGGCAAACTACCTTTAAAGATTTTTGGATGCACAGTGTATGTCCACACTTATAACCAAGGGAAATTAGAACCTAGATCAAAAAAGTGCTGTTTTCTGGGATATTCATCCACACAAAAAGGCTACAAGTGCCTTGACACAGCCACTGGAAAGTTTATAGTCACCATGGATGTCACTTTTGTTGAAGAAAAAATGTTTTTTGACAAGGTTCAATTTCAAGGGGAGACTAGGGTTACAAGTGTGTCTGATAGGAGTATGTCTGTGTCAAATGACATCTTTGAAGAATCCTATGACTTTCTAGAAATTAAGAGTGCAGGGCATAAACTAGAACCTGATTCTGGTGAACAAATAGACAATTGTGGGGAAAACTGCCATCAAAATGAGATCAGAAACATTGATCCCATAGAACCTCTCAAGGAAAGACCATTCCAAGGCAAAACTTATGTGAGGAAGTATCCTACAAAGGCAGATAAGTCCAACAATGAGTCCACACAGTTATCAACCCCTGATCCTGTCACTGACATAGACAACCATCTTGAGGAAGGATCAGAACACACAGAGGTTGCATCAGACAGTGAAACAGAATCAACCTCACAAAGTCCTACAACAAAACCTGACTCTCCCAGAACAAAAGCAGACTAAATGCTCCTTGATGTTCCCATAGCCATTACAAAACCAACCAGAGCCTGTACAAAACATCCCATGTCCAAGTACTTATCCTATGCCAGTCTATCACCATCCTTCAAAGCCTTCACTACCAGTTTGTCATCCACCACCATACCTAAAGATGTCAATGAAGCTCTTATGGTACCTGAGTGGAGGGAAGCAGTTCTTGAAGAAATGAGGGCACTGAAAAAGAATGGGACCTGGGAAACTGTATCCTTGCCAGAAGGTAGGAAAACAGTGGGGTGCAAATAGGTGTTTGTGGTGAAATATAACACTGATGGCAGCATTGAGAGACACAAGGCCAGGTTGGTGGCCAAGGATACTCTCAAACTCATGGGATCGACTACTCAGAGACTTTCTCACCTGTTGCTAAGCTCAACACAATCAGGATTTTGTTATCTGTGGCAGTGAACCTAGATTGGCCACTCATGCAACTGGATGTAAAGAATGCCTTCCTTCATGGAGAATTGAAGGAAGAAGTATATATGGATCCTCCCCCAGGATTCAGTGAAGAATTTGGCAACAAGGTGTGCAAACTCACCAAGTCCTTATATGGACTCAAGCAAAGCCCAAGAGCATGGTTTGACAGGTTTATGAAGTTCATGAAAAGGATAGGGTTTGTACAAGGAAGATCAGACCACACTTTGTTCATAAAGAAGTCTGGAAAGGGCAGGCTGACTGCTCTGATTGTTTATGTGGATGATATCATCCTCACTGGGAATGATGAGGAGGAAATAGTAGGTGTGAAGAAACAACTTGCAACAGAATTTGAGATCAAGGATCTGGGACAACTGAGACACTTTCTGGGAATGGAGGTAGCTAGGTCTTCTAAGGGGTTAGTACTAACTCAAAGGAACTACACCCTAGACCTACTGAAAGAAACAGGGCTGGAAGGTGCTCGACCAGCAAACACACCAATGGAGTGCAACTTGAAGCTGGGAAGTGCCAAAGGTGAACCTGTAGATATGGGAAGCTATCAAAGACTGGTTGGCAAGTTGATATACCCGGCACATACAAGGCCGGATGTATCATATGCGATCGGTACCTTGAGCCAATTTATGCACTCACCTAATGAGACTCACGTGGAGGCGGTAGAGGGGCATGTTGAGGTATCTCAAAACCACACCAGGAAAAGGGTTGTACTTCAAGAAGTGTGAAAATAGAAATGTTGCTGTGTATACTGATGCAGATTGGGGGACTTGTACCAAGGAAAGGAGGTCCATAACACGGTATTGCACCTATGTATGGGGGAATCTAGTCACTTGGAGAAGCAAAAAACAAACTGTTGTAGCAAGAAGTACTGCTGAAGCAGAGTTCAGGGCCATGGCATTAGGAATGTGTGAAGGCCTGTGGATCAAACCGGTTATGGAGGACATTGGAGCAGAGATATCTGGCCTTATGAGATTATATTGTGACAACAAGTCAGCCATTGGCATTGCTAATGATCCTGTGCAACATGACAGGACCAAGCATGCGGAGATAGATAGGCACTTTATTAAGGAAAAGTTGGAGAGTGGAGTATTTTGTGTGCCTTTTCTCCCATCTACACAGCAAATTGCAGATGGCCTCACTAAAGCACTGGCAAGAAGACAGTTTGACTACTTTGTGAGCAAGTTGGGCCTGATAGACATCTTTTCCCCAACTTGAGGGGGAGTGTTGAGAAAATATCTTCTCATTAACTGCCAGGATTTGTTGGGATTTTATTTTTATTATTATTTATTGTAGCCGTGACATGAGGCATTTATTTTTATTTTGTTTTCCTGATTCTGTTAGGATCTCACACATGCCTAGAGACCTAACTAGTCAAGACTCCTAAATCTAATTAAATACCTCCTTCCAGTGGATGAATAAAATATTGAAGCCTTAAATAAAAGGGTTTCTTCTTTTTAACAAATCATCACTGGTGATGATTTGGATTAAATTCAAATTCTTAAACAATCCCTTGCTAGAGATTTTGAAGTCAAAGATCTGGGGCAGTTGAAATACTTCCTTGGCATGGAAATATCTAGGACTGCTGCTGGTATTCATATCTCTCAAAGAAGATATATCTTGGATCTTCTTGAAGAGACTGGGATGGCAAATTGTAAACCTGCTTCTTCTCCCATAGAGCCCAACCTGAAGTTCATAAAAGAAGGCACCAAGAATTATGTTGATGTTAGGAGATATCAAAGATTAGTGGGGAAACTCATCTCTCTTTCCCACATAAGACCTGACATCTGCTTTGTTGTCAGTCTAGTAAGTCAGTTCATGCATAAACCTTGTGAAGAACATCTTCAAGTTGTGGATAGAACCCTGAGGTACCTAAAGGGGACTCCTGATCAAGGACTTCTAGTCACTAAGAATGAGAACAGAGAACTGCATATCTACACTGATGCAGATTGGGCCAGTTCTATAGTATATAGAAGATCTACTTACTGGGTATTGTTCATATATTTGGGGCAATCTAACTACTTGGAGAAGCAAGAAGCAGGTTGTAGTAGCTAGAAGCAGTGTAGAGGCTGAACTTAGAGCTCTATCTTTTGGGATCTGTGAAGGCATGTGGTTAAGGAAAATTCTAACTGAAATTCAAGCTCCAACCAAATTCCCTACTCAACTGCTCTGTGACAACAAATCAGCCATCAACATGTCAGAAAACCCCATTCATCATGAAAAATCCAAACATGTTGATATTGACAGGCATTTCATCAAGGAAAAGGTTGAGAACAAAGAAATTCAGATCTCCTTTGTTCCTTCTCAAGATCAAATGGCTGATATCTTCCCCAAAGGGACATCTATTGCTCAGTTTCTGCACATTAATGGCAAGCTTGGCTGTTCATCTCTATATACAACCAACCTTGAGGAGGGGTGTTGAAATTAGTGTGCTAATTAATTAGTGATCTAATTATTTTAATTAGTGTGCTGATTAATTATTTCTACCTTTGTTTAGGCCCTTAATATTTGCCTTTTATCCTCTAGTTATTCCGGATATTACCTGGACTAGTGGGGTTTGCTTTTCGTACGGTGTCCGTTGGGAACACTGTACATTAGCCGTTAGAGTGCTTTTTGCTGTATCAGGACTTCCTGAGTCCTTTATATAGCCTTTTTCCCTTGTAATTGTAAACTAACAAGTATTCTTCAATCAATAAAACTCTTTTTTTCTCCTCAATACTTGTCTTTATTTTTACAGAATGAGATATGTCGGATCTAGTGATGGTCAAATATTTTAACTTTCCCACAAGTCGTCTATATGAGCTTGGACAATCGATTAGCTCTTTATCAGTTGCCAATAACTTCCGATTTGGATCCATTAGGGTGTCCAAAGGGCGCCCTCCAAGAAAGTTTCATGCAACAAATCAAGTACTTATTTCCTCTTACTTAGGAAGATTCCTTCACGTGACCTGGCAACTTCTATGCCAAGAAAATAATGAAGTTTCCAAGGTCCTTGGTCTGAAACTGATGTCCAAGAAACTCCTTGAGATTCACAATTCCTTGTTTGTCATTTCTTGTAACAATACATCGTCAACATAAACAAGAAGAAATATATATCCGGTTAAGGAACGCATATAGAACACTAAATGATATGGCTGACATTGTCTCAAACCAAAAGATTTAACCACTTGTGATATTTTTCCAAGCCACGCTCGTGCCTCGTGGAGACTGCTTCAGGCCATATAATGCCTCATTTAATTTACACCAACCCAGTCTCCACCTGAGCAACAAACCCCGGAGGTCGCTCCATGTAAACCTCTATTTGTAAGTCTCCATGAAAGAACGCATTCTTGACATCTAATTGACACAATGGTCAATCATTATTAGCTGCAATTGGCATTAGTATACGAATAGAAGGCATTTTTCGCAACCAGAAAACGTCTCATTATAGTCAATACCATAAGTTTGTGTATATCCCCATGCAACCAAATGTGCCTTAACCTTTCAACAAAACCATCAGGGTGAAATTTTACAGTATACACCCATCTACAGCCCACAACATGCTTATATGTGGGAGGCTGGACTAACTCCCACGTTTTATTCATCCGAAGTGCAGTCATCTCTTCTTCCATAGCCGATTTCCAACCTGGATTAGATAGTGCCTCATGTAAAGTATTAGGTGTAGAAACACTAGACATGTTTGTGAGAAAACAAATGTACTGGATGCTTAGTGACACAAGAACGAGTACCCTTACAGATAGCAAGAGAACTCGTTTCATGTGGAATCTCATCTTGCTGAGGCACAGCTGGTTCCGGATCTTCCAACAGGGAGGAGAGGAATGGTACAGTTGTCTGTTGTTTTTTGCGCTGGAAAACTTGTGTGACAGGGGGGTATGGACAACCGTTTTGCTTTATCTAATGCAGTGTCTCCATCAGTAGGCTCAGGAACAAGTAAAGGGAGATCATTTGATGGACTTGGTATGGTGACAAGGTTGAGTCGGATAGAGGGATTTGGTAGTAGGCAGACTCTTCAGCAAAGGTTACATCAGTTGACACAATATTTTTTGAGTTATGGACTATAACACCTATAGTCCTTTTGGGTTCGTGAGTATCCCAAAAAGACACTTTGTGGCTCTAGGATCAAACCTATCAAACCCTGGACCTACATTGTGAACATAGCAAACGCATATAGAGATTTTCAGAGCAATGTGAAAAGGACATTCTGGTGGAAATAATATAAAAAAAGGGTGACTTTAGTTAAAATATCAGTATAGTATTATTCTGTCACACTTGGTGTATTATTCTTATAGTCTTATTACTACCTTAAACGGCTAGATATCCCCACCTAACTAATTAGTTGTCTGCATTATGGGTAGCCTCCTTTCTGTCCCAGACAAAGCATTTGTTGTTGTCTGTTTTATGTCTTATAGCTGTTAGATTGTAATCTCTTTATTTACCTCACTTCTTGTGAGATCTAAAACAAGATTTATTCTTTCTCATTCTAGTATTCCACATGGTATCAGAGCTCGGCCTCTAAACATTCTTTTTCCAGTCTGACTTTTCACATTCCTCCCAAAAATGTTGACTGAATCTTCTACATTGGCTCCAGTTGAAGCTGCTCCCAAAAACGGAGCAAACCTCATTCAACCATGCTCCAATGACAACCTTCATCTTCTTACCACTCATAAACTCGATGGTAACAACTATCTTCTTTGGTCTCGCTCCATAACTATGTTTATATCGGGGAGAAGCAAGGAAAGTTAACTCACTGGAGAGGTACCCAAACTTGCCCCTGATAACCCAACTTACGAACTATGGAATGCTGAGAACAATACTGTCATTTCATGGCTCATTGGTTCCATGACTCCAAAAATTGGAGAAAACTTCATTTTCTATGAAACCGCAGCTGAAATGTGGGAGCTTGCTCATGAGCTATGCTCCCAGAGAGAGAACACCTCTGAAATCTTTGAGCTGGAATCTCAACTTCAAGATCTGAAGCAAGGGAACTTGACAGTCTCTGAATTCTGCAACACTCTCAACAAAACAGACATAAAACAGAAAGGAGGATCTACAAGTCTTATTCTTATAGTCTTATTGCTGATGATGCCAAGTGTTACAAAGCTATCATTGAAAAAAAGGAGGATCTACAAGTTCCTAATTGGTCTCAATTCTTCCTTGGATGGTGTGAGGGGAAGGATTCTGGGAAAGGTCCCGTTACCTTCCCTTAAATATGTGTTTGCTGAGATCAGACTTGAAGAGAGCAGGAGGAAGTTGATGTTGAAACCTCCAACTACTGAAAGTCGCTCAACTCAAGAAGGATCCACTCTTGTAGCCAGACACAACCAACCCAAGAAGAACCGTCCAGTCTGGTCATGACAAGGCAACTTGTTGGAAAATTTATGGAAAGCCCCTGGACTGGAAACCAAAATCTGGAAATTCTAGACCAAATCAGGGCAACATGGTGACCTCTCAAGAAAGGTGGCCTGGAGGAGAAACCACCTAAATCAGTCAAGAACAGTTAGAATCTCTGAAAAGGCTCCTTACAAGCTCCTCTGTTTCTGAAAACAAGGTTGTCCAACCTTCTGCCTCTGTTGCCTTTACAGGTAATCACCTGGGAGCTCATGCTGAAAAATGTGGTTCTCACAACACCTGGATCATTGTTCAGGTGCCTCAGATCACATGACAAGTAAAAAATGGCTTTTTAATACTCTAGAACCCTGTAAGAACACTACTGGAGTTGGAGTGGCTGATGGATCATACTCCAGAATTTCTAGGATAGGATCCATCCTCATTTCAGAAGAACTAACCATCAATAATGTTCCGTTTGTCCCCCACCAGACCTGCAATCTAATATCAGTGAGAAAATCAGCTCAAGATAACAATGTATTTGTTAAGTACTACACTAATCACCGTGAATTGCAGGACATGAGTTCCAAGCAGAAGATTGGCAGTGCTAAAGTCTTTGACGGGCTATACACTATCAGTCAAGATCAGGTTTTAATCTTAAGACTTCTTCTAAGTGTTGTAATGTTTCTAGTCTAGAGAATTTTGATAAAGTTATGACGTGGCACATTAGACCAGGACAAATTTTCAGTACTTAAAAAGGATGTTTCGTGATTTATTCAATAAGGATCCTAATTCTTATCATTGTGTTGTTTGTCAAATTTCCAAACATTCCAGATCTGTCTTTCCTAGAAAACCCTACAAACCTATTGAACCCTTCACCATGATCCACAGTGACATTTGGGACCCTCTAGCGTCACAAATATCACATGAACTAGGTGGTTCATTAGCTTTGTTGATGACCATTCTAGGTTAACTTGGCTTGAAACAAGAACTATTTTCAAAAACAATTACAATATGGTTCATACTCAATTCAATACTTGTATCAAAGTTCTTAAATCTGATAATAGTAGTGAATACCTAGAAGAAATTTTAGGGTCTTTTCTGAAAGAAAAAGGGATAGTCCATCTTACTTGTGTTGATTCTCTGAATGTTCCATCCTACTTATGGGGAGAAGTGGTCCTAACAGCAACATACCTCATAAGCACAATGCCGTTCTTGGATTCCATACACCCATTCAGGTCTTCTCCTCTATATTCCCTAACTCCAACCTTATCAAGAATATTCCACCAAAAGTTTTTTGGATGCACAGTTTTTGTGCATAATCATCACAGAACCAAACTTGAGCCTAAAGCCTTCATGTGTGTCTTTCTAGGTTTTTCCCCCACTCAACATGGCTACAAATGCTATAATCCCTCCGCTAGGAAGTTCTACAACTCTATGGATGCCAGCTTTTTTGAACCTGTTCCCATTTTTACTCTAAGGACAAGGATCAGACATTGAATGAATCCCAACAAAACTGGGATTTTGACCCCTCTTTATCTTCCCTGGATTCTAGTAATTTACCTCAAACACACCCCAAGTTGACAATCCTGAAACCCTGTTGCATAAAATTCAGAATAATCTCATTCCTAAACCGCCTCTCCTTCAGGTTTACTCCACAAAACCTAAACCTACTCCTCTCCCAGGGTACTGCCCTCCCATTAAAGAACCAACCATTTCCAATACTCAATCCATCCCTAAGAACCAACAGGACCCTGCTGATGCTTGGCCCATTGCTCTTAAAAAAGATGTAAGAGCCTGTACCAAACACCCCATTTACACCTTCCTGTCCTATAAGTCATTGTCTCCTTATTATGCCTTCACATCCAATCTCGACAGTCAAACTATTTCTGCCAACATTCATGCAGCCCTTCTCATTCCTGAATGGAAATATGCTGTTGATGATGAACCAAGTGCTCTCACTAGAAATAACACTTAGGATATATTTGACCTTCCTTAGGGTAAGAAACTTGTTGGATGCAAGTGGATCTTCACAGTAAAATATAATGCTGATGGTTCTATCAATAGACACAAGGCTATGCTTGTTGCTAAGGGGTATACTCAATGTAAAGGGATAGATTATCAAGAAACCTTTGCCCTTGTTGCTAAACTCAACACAATCAGGGTCATAATGTCTATTGCTGCTAACCTAGACTGGCCCCTTCTTAAAAATGCCTTCCTAAATGGCATTTTAAATTAGGAAATCTACATCAACATACCTCCTGGTTTTGAATCTGAACACGCTAAAACCAAGGCCTGTAAACTCAATAGATCTCTCTATGGCCTCAAACAGTCTCCAAGGGCTTGGTTTGGGAGATTCACTTCTGTTGTTAAGGGTTATGGGTACTCTCAATGTCATTCTGATTATACTATGTTTATCAAACATCACTTAGGCAAAAGAACCATCTTAATTGTTTATGTTGATGACATAATTGTAACAGGTGATGATCATGAGGAAATCGCTAAACTCAAGCAGTCTCTAGCAACCTATTTGGAAATTAAAGACCTTGGCAACCTCAAGTATTTCCTTGGCATGGAGGTTGCTAGGTCTAAATCCGGGATATTCATTTATCAAAGAAAATATGTATTGGATATGTTTCATGAAATTGGAATGTTAGGCTGCAAACCAGCCTCCTCCACTATTGAACCTGGTCTGAAATCAAATAATCTCCAAGGGGAATCAACTATTGACACAGGCAGATACCAAAGATTGGTAGGTAAGCTTATTTATTTATCTCACACCAGGCCTGATATTTGTTTTGATGTAGGCCTGATGAGTCAATTCATGCATAACCTTGGGGAAGAACACTTGGAACCACATCCTCAAATACCTAAAATCAACTCCTGGCCAAGGTCTTCTCTTCACCAAGAATGAGCAGAAGCTATCAAAATCTTTATTGATGCTGACTGGGGCGGTTCTATACATGACATAAGATCAACTACTGGCTATTGTCCCTATGTATGGCGGAATATAGTCACATGGAGAAGCAAAAAACAGCCTGTTGTATCAAGTAGTGTTGAAGCAGAGCTAAAGGTTTTTCAAGAAATCAGGGCCCCGGTGGACAAGACTATTCAAGTTTTGTGTGACAATATCTCTGCCATCCTCATGGCAGAAAACCTTGTGCACCATGACAAGTCCAAGCATGTGGACATTGACTGCCACTTCCTCAAAGAAAAAGTTGACAAGGAGATCTACCTCACCCATGTTCCCTCATCTCAACAGATTGCTGATATGTTCACCAAATCAACAACCATCAAGATTTTTTCAGACCTCAGTAGCAAGCTTGGATGCTCCAACATTCACATCCAAGCTTGAGGAGGGGTGTTAAAATATCAGTATAGTATTATTATTCTGTCACACTTGGTGTATTATTCTAATTGTGTTATTAATACCTTAAACGGCTACATATCCCCACCTAACTAATTAGTTGTGTGCATTATGGGTAGCCTCCTTTCTGTCCCAGAAAAAGCATTTATTGATGTCTGCTTTATGTGTTATAGCTGTTTAATTGTTCTCTAGATATATCTCACTTCTTGTGGGATCTAATACAAGATTTATTCTTTCTCATTCTACTTTTCCACAACTTTCCATCGAAAACTTTTGTAGGCATACGATTGATCAAAAAACAAGTTGTTAAAACGGCATCCCCCGTAAGAATTTAGGAACATTCATAAACAACATAAGAGTATGGGCCACATCAATGAGGTGGCGATTTTTACATCCTACCACCCCATTTTGTAGTGGTGTATACCCGCACGATGTTTGATGTATTATACCATTTTCTGAGAGAAATTGGGAAAACTGGTATTTATGCTCCCGAGCATTGTCAGATCGTACAGTACAAATCTGATGACCAAATTGAGTTTTTACTTGTTGAAACAAATGTAAACAAGTATTAATTTCTGAGTGTGATTTCATAAGAAACAACCAAATCATGCGAGAATGGTCATCAATAAAAGTAATGAAATAACGTAATTTATTAGATGGAACGTGAATAGGTCCTCAGGTGTCCAAATGCACTAACTCAAATGGAGTATTTCTCCTTTTATTGCTAGTTTTGAAAGATGACCTACATTGCTAACTAAGTTGACGAGCTTCACATGGTAATGACTCTAAATGACTAAAACCTTGAACTTGATGTTTCAAAATGGGAAGAGATGGATGAGCAAGAGAAGACGATGCCAATCCATTGGAGACAAGTTGATTTGTAAAGCAACCGAGGTGTTGAAGTGGTATAACCAACTGACTTCATGCCCCATACCAATCCTCCTGCGAGACACAAGAATGAGCAAGAAAAGGTGATAGCACAATTTAAGTCCTTTGTCAGCTGACTAACAGAAACAAGAATAACAGTGAACGAGGGTACATGGAGTGTGAAGGATAAGTGAACATCAGAACTAAGACAAACATTACCCAAGCTTAGGACTTGTGTTGATGATCCATTGGCAACGGTAAAGTCTTTAGGGTGAGGAATTATGTCATAATCAAGTAGCAAACTAGACAAACCGGTCATGTGGATGGTGGCTCTGGAGTCAATGATCCATTGGTTTCTGTTGGACGAGAGATTACAATTGGTCGGAGTCCTACCTGTCTGGCCTAGATTGGCAATGGAGGAAGAATCTGCCTTACTGCCATCATTAACAGGTCCTTTATCATTGATTTCAAGGGTCTGGTTAATTGATGTCTGGTATGCTCCTCCTCCATTGGGGAGGCCATCAAGATCCCAACAATTTTCAATCATATGGTTGGTCCTTCCACAATGTTCACACTTCATGGTTCCTCATCATGTTTTACCTCCACGATTCCATCGTCCACCACGACCTACACGATTTCCCTGAGTTGCAGCCATCATAGCTAATTTATCATCAATCTGATCATTATGTTCATTGCTACGGCTCTCAATTCTAGCCCTTTGTAATCATGAGAAAATCTCAAGAATTGTCGGCAATTGTGTCCCTCCAAGTATTTGAGCCCGAACTGACTCGAATTCTGGCCTAAGTCCAAAATGAAACTTTATAACGTCCATATCATTCCTTTGCTGCTCCATACGGGAAACATCATCTGTCAAAGGTTGATATAGGTTGCGTTCTTCACATGCAGTCATAACTTGGGAGTAATAATCCTCTGGACTTAGATTCTTCTGCTCTAACTTGAAGTATTGCAGGCATATCTTATAGATACGTGTGAGATTTTCTGATCCAGAGTACATCTGTTGCAATCGGACCCTCATGTCTTTGGCCGATTTAAGGTAGCAGTGTAGAGCTGACATTCAGTTTGATGCTGTTAAGCATCAATGACATTATCTAATCATCCAAACCCTTTCCGGTCAAAGATATTTCAACCGATCGGGACCACAGAGTGTAAGTTTTGCCATTCATTTTTACTGAAGTGATCGCTAGTAATTGTGTAGAAGGCGAAAACACACTGGAGAAAGATTCGGGTTTTGTCTCCATCTTGATCAGTTAATGGAGATCGTTTAGGGTTACGGTTTTAACGAAAAAAGAAGGGAATCACTGAGTTGCTTTGATACCATGTTATTTGGACACATGATATCACAGAAAGTTATCGTAAATCACTTATCCCTTCTCAACCTTTTATTATATATATATATATCTATATACATATAGCAGCAGAGATTACAACTACCCAAAAAAACCCTAACTTGGACAACAAGACAGACGACATAATAAGCTGTTGGGCCTTTTAAATATACAAAATTATCAAAACGACACAGCACGCACATAATAAGAAAACAACACAACCAAAACGACTTACACCAGGAAGAAAAGGGTAACATTCATTTATCAAGAAAGCATGAAAAGGCCCACACCTAAAGAGTACTACTACCATATCATAGCAAAAGAGAAGAAATTTACTCACAAGATCCTGCATTTTTGTCCGATAGAATTCAAGTTTCTCCTTTGAGTCCAGGATCACCTTGTCCCTGTTTTCAACCTTCAAAATCAACCAAATTGCAGCACTTAGTTAAATTAACAATCACAATTGAGAGAATCCTCCCACAACCCAAAAGAAGATACTTGGATTCATGGATATACAAAGAAGAAAGACAGTCAATACAATAACATGATACAATGAATCCTACAAATTTTATCAAATCATCTCTTCTTTCATATAATCAAGAAAGGAGATGATTAGCGTTTCCTTCTCCAAGTGCTGTTTCATCTAGGCTAAACTAGAGTACACTCTGTTCCAAACAGAAGATATTTCCACTATGTTCAAATCACCAAAAGATGGATTTGAAAGTTGAGAATATTTGGTAGTTATGGGGAATATTTTCAACTTATGGAGAATATCTCCTAATTATTATTATTATTATTATTATTATTATTATTATCTTTCCATCTTGAATGTAGCCGGATTATAAGGCATGAGTTGGTATTCGGTTAAGATTTAGGCACATGTGCTAAATATGTGGAATAGAGTCCTAGTCTACTAAGTTTCCTTCTATGAATGTATAAATTCACTACCTTGGCTATGAATAAAACATAAGAGTTAAAACCTAAATGGTTCTCTTTTCTTACATGGTATCAGAGCCGACCTATACAAAAATCCTTTACTAATTAAAATCCGATGAACTATCGGGCAGCCTTTACCGGAGAAAGGACTCTCACCTCTGGGAGCACCACCTCCGGCGATCCACCAACCGGTAAGGAACCACAGGGGACCGATCTTCTAGCCGGTGATGACATTTCCAAACACAATCCGAGCCCGATCCTACTTCCAGCCAGGAAATTAGATGGCAAAAACTACCTTGAATGGGCACAAGCCATCACACTGGCTGTGGATGGAAGAGGAAAACTGGGTTTTCTAACTGGTGATGAGGCCGCACCACCAGAAACTGACCCCAAATTCAGAACATGGAAGTCAGAAAACTCAATGATCATGACCTGGCTCATAAACTCAATGGAACGCAATGTAGCCAAACCCCATATGTTCTTAAAGACAGCCAAAGCCATATGGGAAGCAGTCAAGGAGATGTATTCAGATTTGGAAAATTCATCCCAAATCTATGAACTTAAAACCAAACTTTGGAGTCTCAAACAGGGGGACAGGGATGTCACTACCTACTACAACGACATTGTATCTCTATGGCAAGAATTGGATCTGTGCCATGAAGATAAGTGGGAATGCACAGCTGACAGTGTCAAGTTTCATAAGAGAGAGGAGAATGAGAGGGTTTATTCATTCTTGGCTGGCCTGAATCAGGATCTGGATGAGGTCAAGGGCAGGATCTTGGGCAGAAATCCTTTACCATCCCTCAGAGAAACGTTCTCAGAAGTAAGAAGGGAGGAATCAAGGAGAAAGGTCATGCACAGGTCTGGACATCCTGAGGTAGATTCATCTGCAATGGTGGCAAGCAAGGGATACAATAGAGATGAATCAGCAAGAAGAACTGAAAGGCAGAAACTTAAGTGTGATCACTGCAAAAAAAGTGGACACACTAAAGATGTTTGCTGGGGAATTCATGGGAAACCCACTTCTTGGAGGAACAGGGGTGCTAACTCTGAACAAGGAAAGGCTAATCAGGTATCTTCAGATTCTGGGCCACAATCTTTTGCAGGGACACTTCCATTCACTCAGGATCAGTTAGAGCAACTGAGTAAAATTCTGAACTCACAACTTTCAGTAAAATCCCAACCAAATTGTTCTCTAGCTGAATCAGGTAACCATTTTTCCCTATCTGTTCTAGGAATCAGTCAGAGCCCTCAGTGGATAGTTGACTCTGGAGCAACTGACCACATGACTGGTTCTTCTGATTTTTTCCTTAATTATAACCCCTGTGCAGGAAACCAAAGAATAAGGCTTGCTGATGGATCTTTTTCCACTATTGCTGGAAAAGGTTCCATTTATGTGACACCTGATATAACTCTTAAAAATGTTCTCCATGTTCCCAAATTAGCCTGTAATCTTTTGTCAATCTGCAAACTAACCTCTGATCAGAACTGTGAGGCTGTGTTCTCTAAAGATTGCTGTCTGTTTCAGGACAAAGCTTTGGGGAAGATGATTGGCAGGTCTAGGCTGATGGGAGGGCTCTACATACTGGATTCAGGGGTGGACTCACCACAGCAAAGCCTAATGAGAGGAGGTTACCACACATTGTCCTACAATGTCCAGAATAAGATCCTAGTCTTACATAGGAGATTAGGACACCCTAGTTTTTTATACATGAAAAAATTGTTTCCTGAATTGTTTGTTGGTAATAAAGATTTGTCTTTCAATTGTGAAATCTGTGTGCTTGCAAAACAAACCAGACAAGTTTACCCAGCTCAACCCTATGTTCCCTCAAAACCTTTTACTATGATCCATAGTGATGTGTGGGGCCCTTCTAGGGTTAGTACTTTTAACAAAAAAAGGTGGTTCATCACACTCATAGATGATCACACACGTTTAACTTGGGTATACTTAATGAAGGACAAATCAGAAGTAGAAACAGTTTTTAAACAATTTTATGAGATGATAAATACTCAGTTCCACACTCAAATTCAGATTCTGAGGAGTGATAATGGAACAGAGTACTTCAATCAGTACCTAGATGGATACCTACTTGAGAAGGGTATAATCCACCAAAGTTCCCGTATAAAAACACCACAACGTAATGGTGTTGCGAAAGGAAAAACAGGCACTTGTTGGAAGTGGCTAGAACACTTTTATTTACCTCAAACTGTCCAAAGAAACTATGGGGTGAAAGTATTCTAACTGCAACATACCTAATCAATAGGTTACCATCAAGAATACTGAACTTTAAGACTCTTTACAAGTGTTTCAAGAACATTTTCCAGAAAACAAACTGGTAGGGCACTTACCACTAAAAATATTTGGATGCACAGCATATATCCACACCTATAACCAAGGGAAATTAGACCCTAGGTCAAAAAAATGTTGTTTTATTGGTTACTCACCCACCAAAAAGGGGTATAAATGTTTTGATAACACTACTGGAAAAACCATAGTCACCATGGATGTCACTTTTTTTGAAGAAAATATGTTTTTTGACCAGAGTCAATTTCAGGGGGAGTCTATAGATAAAGGTGTGGACCCTAGTATGTTTAAAGAGTGTTACAGTTTCCTAGACTTTGAACCTGAACTAGAGTTAGAAAAACCTAGTGAACTAGAGTCTGATTCTGGATTGAACTTGGACAAGTGTGGGGATAAATGCCAACAGCAGGAGGTCAAGAATACTGACCCTCCAGAACCTCTCAGGGAAAGACCATTCCAGGGAAAGGTCTATGTGAGAACACACCCTAAGAAAGTATCTGAGACTCCTAATGAGCCTGTACAACAATCAGATCCTGAATCTTTGACTAATGAAACAGACACTAACTCTGAGGAGTCAGAGCACACAAGTACTGAATCTGAGGATGAAACAAACCCGGACTCAAACACAAAACAAGCCAAATCTGATTCTCCAAAAACAAAAGCAGAAAAACAACTGCTAGATGTACCTATAGCCATTAGAAAACAGACCAGAAGCTGTACACAGCACCCTATCTCAAAATATCTATCATATGCCAACCTATCCACATCCTATAAAGCCTTCACCTCTACTCTATCCAACACTACCATACCAAAAGATGTTCATGAAGCTCTATTGGTCCCTGAGTGGAAGGAGGCAGTTCTGGAAGAGATGAGGGCCCTGAAGAAGAATGGTACATGGGGAGTGGTTTCTTTGCCAGAAGGAAGGAAAACAGTGGGGTGCAAGTGGGTGTTTGTGGTAAAATACAAGGCTGATGGCAGTATTGACAGGCATAAGGCCAGGTTAGTGGCCAAGGGCTACTCCCAAACTTATGGGATTGACTATCAAGAAACATTCTCACCTGTGGCTAAACTTAATACAATCAGAATACTTCTATCAGTGGCAGTAAACCTAGATTGGCCTCTAATGCAACTGGATGTGAAGAATGCTTTCCTCCATGGTGAGTTAAAGGAGGAAGTATATATGGATCCTCCTCCAGGGTTCACTGAACAGTTTGGTAACAAGGTTTGCAAACTCAACAAGTCCTTATATGGACTCAAACAAAGTCCAAGGGCTTGGTTTGACAGGTTTATGAGATTCATGAAGAAAATTGGGTTTGTACAGGGAAAATCAGATCACACCTTGTTTATTAAGAGGACAGGGAAAGGTAAGTTAACTGCATTAATTGTGTATGTAGATGATATTATATTGACAGGAAATGATGAGCAGGAGACAGCTGAAGTTAAGAGACAACTGGCTTCTGAATTTGAGATTAAAGATCTGGGATCCCTGAGACATTTTTTGGGAATGGAAGTAGCAAGATCAAAAAGGGGTTTGGTGTTGACTCAAAGAAACTATACACTGGACCTACTGAAGGAGACAGGGCTTGAAGGAGCTAGACCAGCAAATACACCCATGGAGTGTAACTTGAAACTGGGCAGTGCCAAAGGTGAACCTGTGGATATGGGGAGCTACCAGAGACTGATTGGAAAGTTGATCTATCTGGCACACACTAGGCCAGATGTGTCATATGCAGTAAGTACACTAAGTCAGTTTATGCACTCCCCAAATGAAGCTCATATGGAAGCAGCTAAGGGACTGTTAAGGTACCTGAAGACCACACCAGGGAAGGGACTGTACTTTAAAAAGTCTGACAATAGAAGTGTGTCTGTATACACAGATGCAGACTGGGGAACATGTACAAAAGAAAGGAGGTCTATGACAGGATACTGCACCTATGTATGGGGAAACTTGGTGACTTGGAGAAGCAAGAAACAACATGTTGTGGCAAGAAGCACTGCTGAAGCAGAGTTTAGGGCAATGGCATTGGGAATCTGTGAAGGCCTATGGATCAAACAAGTCATGGAAGATATTGGGGCAGAGATATCTGGACCTATGAGACTGTATTGTGACAACAAGGCAGCCATTGATATTGCAAATGACCCTGTACAACATGACAGGACAAAGCATGTGGAGATTGATAGACACTTCATCAAAGAGAAACTAGAAAGTGGGGTATTCTGCGTACCCTTCCTACCATCTACTCAACAAATTGCAGATGGACTGACCAAGGCATTGGGAAGGGGACAGTTCGACTACTTTGTGAGCAAGTTGGGCCTGATAGATATCTTTTCCCCAACTTGAGGGGGAGTGTTGAGAATATTTGGTAGTTATGGGGAATATTTTCAACTTATGGAGAATATCTCCTAATTATTATTATTATTATTATTATTATTATCTTTCCATCTTGAATGTAGCCGGATTATAAGGCATGAGTTGGTATTCGGTTAAGATTTAGGCACATGTGCTAAATATGTGGAATAGAGTCCTAGTCTACTAAGTTTCCTTCTATGAATGTATAAATTCACTACCTTGGCTATGAATAAAACATAAGAGTTAAAAACCTAAATGGTTCTAAATGGTTCTCTTTTCTTACAAACACAAAAACTACTAAAAGTTCATCAATAAAGCTATATTCAACAATGAAAATTCATCGGATTCCAAACACACACACACGCGCAAACAAAGTGATGAGACAGATATCCCCTAAGGTAAAGAAGAAAAGAAATCCATAACTCTTCAAAGGGTTTAGGTTCTAGGATATAGCTAAAATAAAGTTGTTGGGTCCACAGGCTCCACAAAGTGTTTGCAAAACGAATCACATTAGATCTTGTTGCATAACAAAGGAAGATAATGTTTATGTGAAACGGACAAGGGCAAACCTTATTATCACTTTCCAACCTCTCATCTTTCAAATCTAAGGAACTTTGAATTCCATTACTGAGTTTGTGCACATGGGAATTCTCCACTGAGGACCCTCTAGCATTCATTGTTGATCCATCTGGCCGAGAACTCACAGGCAAAGGTGGCCTACCAGGGATAGCCGAATTAGAACCCGGTAACACTTGATGTGGCCTTAATCCTACAATAATTGAACTTGAAGTTTAGTATAGCAACAAAATGATTGTTCAATATCAAGATACCCTTGTATTTCCTGTAAATAAAATATTAAGGTGATTGTGAATACAGTTGAAGTGAACATGCAATCAGAGATCAGAGGAGCAACATAAAGCTGAAATTTGCTACAAAATGATAACTTGTGCATGGAAAATAATCTAGAAGACTAAAGAGAATTGGTTAATCAGGGTCGCGTGCAAATTTACCCTAAAGAAATCTGTAGATAAATGTGTGTAGACCATGTTTCAATGCAATTGAGGTATTATCCTTACTGCACATAGTTCAGTTATTACAACTAAAATAACCATTTTAACACAAGGAAAAAAAGGACAAACAGTTGAAGCACGTACCAGAAGAAGTACCCCACCCCATATTTCCATAAGTAGCGGGAGGCCCTGCCATTGACGACAGGGTTTCATCAAGTATAACGCTCTCAGGGAGCGTTGATGGAAGAGTGCGTCCTTCCCTGTATCGTTCCATTAAATAGAGAGCTATGGAAAACTCCCTCAAAGAAAGCATGCTATCATTGTCTTGGTCTGACAGGTCCCAGACCTGCTTCAAGACCTCTGAAAAAAACCAACAGCATAATTATCGAGTTGAAAAGTAAAATAAATAATCTTACTTATCATGTTCAAAGACAGTAGAGGTACATATATATGATTGACAAACGTAGAAGATTTCACACCTTATGGTAGACAGCAAAACTGCAAAATCCCTAACAGCTCAAGAATTTCAAACATGTCAAAGGTTCCTCTTCTTTCTTAATCAACGTGTTGAAAATAATAGACACGAAATAAAAATATTTTATTCAACTGAATTGTTCTGATCACAAACGTAGCAGTCCCTTAAATAGGGAAAAATTACTTGTTGCCTACTCTTCCTAGATTATAGGAAACATTATGTAAAACCCTAAAACCTTAGGCGGGCACCGCCTTTATTTAATAATAAAAAACAGAAAAGACATATAAAACCCTGTTCTTCAACACTCCCCCTCAAGTTGAGCATAGATATTGATCATGCCCAACTTGCTCATGAACTCTTCAAACAAATGCTTCATCAGAGCTTTAGTGAACCCATCAGCTGCCTGTTGTGCAGATGGCATGAATGGGATACAAATTACCCCATCTTCTAGCTTCTCCTTGATGAAATGTCTATCAATCTCACATGCTTGGTCCTATCATGCTGAACAGGATCATTAGCAAAATCAATTGCTGCCTTGTTGTCACAAGACAACTTAAGTGGCAGCTCTGAAGGAAACCAAGGTCTTCAAGCACCCTCTTCACCCACAAAACTTCACAAATGCCTTGAGCCATAGCTCCGAATTCTGCCTCTGCCGTGCTCCTAGCCACCACACTTTGTTTCTTGCTCCTCCATGTAATCAAATTTCCCCACACAAAGGTGCAATAACTAGTAGTTGACCTCTTCTACTTAAAACCAGCCCAAAGCATCTGTAAAGATTTCCACACTTCTCTTCCCACTCTTCTTGAACAGCAACCCTTCATCCACTGTTCCTTTCAAGTACCTCAGAATACTGATTACTGCCAGATAGTGGAATTGACATGGTGAGTGCATGAACTGGCTCACTATTCCTACTGCAAATGAGATGTCTGGCCTAGTGTGTGCCAGATATATCAACTTACCAATCAACCTCCGATAGTGCTCTCTGTCAACAGCTTCTTCCCCTTCAACTTGATCCAACTTCAGTTTGCATTCCATTTGAGTAGCGGCAGGCTTACAACCCGACATCCCTGTCTCTTTCAGTAGATCCAAGATATACTTCCTCTGAGACACCACCCTACCCTCTTTGGATCTATCCACTTCCATTCCCAAGAAGTACTTTAGTACTCCTAGATCTTTGATCTCAAATTCTTCAGCTGTCTTTTCTTCACATTTTCAATCCCAGCAACATCATCCCCTTCATCCCCTGTGAGAATGATATCATCTACATAGACCAACAGCACCACCACATTGCCATCTGATGATCTTTTCACAAACAAAGTGTGATCTGAATGGCCTCGTCCAAATCCAATTTTTACCAAGACATGCATGAACCTATCAAACCATGCTCTTGGACTCTGTTTTAGTCCATACAGTGACTTCTTCAACATGCAGACTTTTCCATTGTACCCTTTTGTGAACCCTAGGGGAAGTTCCATGTACACCTCCTCCTTCAAACTTCCATGTAGGAAGGCATTCTTTACATCTAACTAGTAGAGTTTCCAATCCAGAATGACTGCTACTGAGAAAAACCACCCTCAGTGTTCAGTTTAGCCACTGGTGAGAAAGTCTCAAAATAATCTATACCATATGTCTGACTACACCCCTTGGCCACCAACCTGGCCTTATACCTCTCCACCTCACCATCAGATATGTATTTAATGGTGAAAACCCATTTACATCCCACCGATTTCTTCCCTGCTGGCAAGTCAACCACCTCCCAAGTGTCACTTTTTCTCCAATGCCTGGATTTCCTCCTTAACAGTTGTTATCCACTCAGATACACCTAAAGCCTCCTGAATATTTCTTGGAATTTGGTGTTTTGAGATACTGGATAAGAAGGTTTTATAAGGAGGTGATATGTGTGTAAAGTAATTTTGGATAGGGCATCTGCGGTGTTTAGTACACTCTCTAGGGGGTTTCCTAATGGCAATGGGAACATCAAGTAGTAGATCCACTGGTTGACGTTTTGTGGTGGTAGTTTGATCAGGTTTAGTATTTATTTCTGGACTCTCTAAGGTTGGCTGAGGGTTGGATTTTGATTCCTCTGTGCCAGTCAGTTCAGGTTGTGAAGTTTGTTCAGATTCTTGAGCAGGCTGACTGCTGGTGTCTCTGCCAAGCTTGGATTAGGGGAATTTCCTGAGATAAGTCGGTCCTCTGAATTTTTGTACAGACTTGGGAGACCTAGGATCATCATTTGGTGCAGACTCAACCTTAGTGGTAAAACTTGTAGTATTGCCTGAACCAGGAGAAACGATGTTTCTCTTTCCGGTCATGGCTAACTGGAAGGAGATTAATTCAATAAGATTCTGAAACTATGTTGAATTATAGAGGAGAGAAAAGAAGAAAGACTTGTATTTGTGCATACTCATAATAAGTAGCGTAGCCTTTGATAAATAGGAAGTACAACCAAAGTCCAACCCTACTAGGATCCCTCAAATTAAGGAATCATATAAGATAATCCTCAAATTCTTCTAGAAGCCAAGAACGGCGTATTACAGACACAACTAAAACACGAAATAGTATTCTATTTCAAAAAAACTACACATCACCGCACAACTCACTCACACCGATAACAACCATTTTATTTAAGGTACATCGTTGACTTTCAACACCAACTAAAACACATGGAAAAAAAAAAAACACTCTCACAAAAGGATAATAAAGAAAATGATGCATGACACACAATCTATTATTTCAACAACAATACACTGAAAGTGACTGATATGGATTCTTTTCTATCCCATAAAATCCATTGGATTCATAAATGAAAAAAGAACACAGCAGCAAAGCAATGGAGGATCTTACCCCTAGGTAGTCTCCAGCTCAAGAACAAATTACGTGCCTCTTCACCGGTAATTCTGCCATCCCTATCAGTATCCACTTCCCTGAAAACTTTTTCATATTTTTGAACACCAAGACGCGTCATTTTTGGCCACGGCTGAGATTGATCTGATGTCAAATTTCCCCCAACACTAGTTGATAACCCAGGTGGTGAAAAAGCTGAAGTAGCTTGAGTTGAAAGTTGCTGGTTAGGTTTCGGGAATGATTGGGTCTGCTGAGTTTGCCAATCAGTGGATGGCCTGTTATAAGTACTTTGTAACACTGCAAGAGGGTCAGGCTTAGCCAGAGATACTGTAGGAGAGGTTGTTGGAATGATGGCTGATTGAGTAGCTGTACTACTTGCAGAGGTCGTCGGCACCAATGAAGTTTGCTTGGGTGTAGATTGGGCTGCAGAAAATCTATCACCCCCGAACAGCGAGTCTGTAGCAACCCCATTCCCAGGGCCAGGTACTGCTTTAAGATCTCTAGTATCTTGAGGTATAGGTGCAACAGGAAATGCTGAAGGACTAGCTGCCCTGTTGTTTATTTGAGCAGTAAATCCAACAGAAACGCCCACAGCTGCACCAGAAACCGGGAGATTTGGTGCTGAGTTGGGAAAAGATTGCCCAACCAATGTACCTCCCCCTGGAAAAGCTGGAGGACGAACGCCCTGTCGAGGCTGTGAGGCAACACCCATAGGTGTTGAAAAGGGTGGCCTCGTTGACTGTGCACCCTGAGATGGGAAATATGGCTGGTTCACATTAGTGATTGGAGGTGGATTCCCTCTTAAACCAGGACTTTGGGAGGTAGTAGATGGAACTCCTCCTTGCAATGTAGGTTGCACACCCACTGAATTTGATTGAGGTGAAGGTATCGCTGCAAGATTAATCTGAGGAGCAGGTATTTTAGCTGAAGCAGGACCATATAATGCAGCCTTCACCATTTCTGGTGTCAGTTCTCTCTTACTTTGTGCCACTGTAACAAGTTTAAGAGCATTATAGAAATCTGGACGACTTAGGTAACCAGTACGCTTTTCGTCGGCATACATCCATATCTGCATAACAAAACACAACTTAATCCAATGAATATTGTCATGCATAACGAAACACAACTTAATACAAAATACAGCGTGGCTCAATGGTTTTCAATAATAACCATAGTTTCGATTAGTATCACACGTTTTCACATATAAAATATGAAGTACACAAAATTAACAGAAACTCACTTCTAACCAGCCCAGGACACATATACCTTATGTCCAAAGCTTATCTTCATTTAGCTACAACCACCAAATACATAAAAAATAAAGAAAGCACCCCAAAATGACTACAAAACAAAAAGGACCACTTTTTTCTCATTAATGTTCTTTGTTCTAGAACAAACGATCGATGGCTTAAAGATCTTGAAGACAAACCAGAGATGTACAAACATCAAGAGGGTATGGATAGTTAGAAATAGTTAGAAACAATGACCACTAAATACTGAGTGAAACTGGCACCAAAAGGGGACAGTCAACCATCCACTCCAATCCACAGATGGGGAGATACCAATAGTCCAACATGAACCCATGCCTAGGCTAATGTGTTTGATATAACAATAATTAGATATATAAGTACACAAGTTACTTGTACATGAAAAGTTAGTTGTTCCATTGTATTTTGAGGAATGAAAAAGAAGAAGAGTTACTAACATAAGCAAATGAAAAGGTGCAAGAACGGTTGCGGATGAATAGTTGAGTGCATAAACCATTACACTTGGATCTTTGTGAAAGGAACCGGTAATATGCCTAGATGCTCAAATTCAATCTATTGAACAGTTCATAGAAATAAACACCGAGCATGTGAACTTAACAAGTATGCAAAAGAAGAATAATTGCGACACCTGAGCAAGAACTGGCTTGGACAAATTGGATCCCTGGAAGAAAGAAACAGCTTCGGCTCCACTGACCATTCCATCATGATCCAAATCCGCTCTTCTAAAATAGGCTTCAAATTGTTCCATATTTGGACCACCACTTCCACCTTGAATCTGCCCCGCCATTTCTTATTCACTGACAGCTCTTGATCTAAATCCTTTCCTCGATAGCGGTAGCAACAAGAATATCTCATACAGAATTCAGCAACAGCAGATATGAACGCAAAGACAGATGATTGAATCAACGGGGCAATTTAGTATAACTGTGTCGGGATCGAGCAGATCCCCAACAAAATAGAAGGAGAAAAGGGAGAAGATTTCGATTAAATGTTTCGACTTATTTTATTTTATTTTTTATGGAATTCAATAATTAAATTTTTTTTTTAGGGTAATTCGATAATTATTAAAAGGAGCCAGGATCCTTAAGTATTTGAGGAAATGTTCTGTTAAGTAAAAGAGATCTAACCACAACTCAAAAATATGAAAATAATCTAACCGTCTATTTTTTTTTTAAAACTACATCGTTTTGGTAATAATATACTTGTATTTAAGAGGATATTTACTCTTAGTATTAAGCATAATAAACAATACAGGATGATTGACGATGCTTTAAATGTATCCTGTGTGAAAGTCGGGAATCAGCGCTTACGTAGTTCTGGAATGATGTATTTATAGGCACGTCCTTCTTACCTCGCCTAGAACTAAGGGCGGGTGGAGTTATTGTCACAAATACCCTTAAATGGGCCTTGCCCCCTTTTCCAAGTAACTCCGTGGAATGTGGACCCGGGAGCACGCGGCTAACGTATCCGAGATCGACTCGACGACGGCCGACGTGGGCGCTCGAGTCCGGACACTTGGTGAATCCCACTCGAGCCGTGGTCTTCACCGGGTACGTCTAGTATCGACCCGATGTCGATAGCCGGCCCAGACTTATGCAAACGCCGGATGGACCAATCAGATAATTCCACGTGGAGGTGTGTATTCTCGTATCATCAATGATCCTAGAAAAAAAAATCAATACATGATGAAGTTCTGTTTTTTTTTTTTTTTTGTGAAACAAGCGTCCGTTGTTCTAGGGTTGACGATCTTTTCTTTATGACTTTTCTTTATTTCTTCTTTGACGGAAATGATTTTTATTTTAGAAACCTTTCTTTTGGACATTTTAATGATATGTTTGTAAACTATGAATGGAATTAAATGTTTTTCGTTTCATTTCAATATTTATTTATAATTAAAAGATTATGGAATAAAATCAAATTTTATTGCAAAGTATTGAAAAAAAAAACCATTTCATTACCTCCAAAATTGGATTGAATAGGACGGAATGGAATAAAATCAACAAAACACGTGGGTGGTGGGTAAGAATAAATTGAGGTTGGGTGGGTGATGAGGTGGGGTGGGGTGAAGTTGGGTAGGTGGTGGAGCAGGATAAGGTGGGTTAAGGTAGGGTGGGTATGGTAGGATAGCATAGGGTAATGGGTAGGGTAGGGTAAGAAGGGGTGGTGGGTAGCGTAAGGTGAGGTGAGACAGGGTAGGGTGTAGGTTTGGTTATGTAGTGTAAGTTATGTAAGGTAGGGTAGGGTGGTAAGGTAATATGGGGTAGGATAAGGTTGTATAGGGTAGGGTGAGGTAAGGTTGGGTGGGTGGGTGGTAGATAGAGTAGGTTAGGTTAGTGAAGTAGGATAGGGTGGTAACAAGGTAGTGTGCAGTGTGGTGATTGGTAATGAGAGTGGTATGTAAGGAAGCGTGGGTAGAGTATGGTAGAGTGGTGTGGTGGAGTGTGGTTGGGTAGGGCTACCCCACCCCACCTAACCCTACACATTCCACTATATTCTACCTTATGCACAATATCCTACCCTACCTCACCCCACCAAACTTTAATCTACTACCATGCTCTACTCATCACTCAATGTGTCACATTTTATGAATTTGTTTCATTATATTCTTTCATATTCCAAACGCATTAATGTAATAAGTTTATTCCATTTCATTTCTATGATTTTATTTCATTCCACTCTATTCTTGCGTAAAATCAAAGGGTTCGTAATTTTGAAGTACTAGGCTTTAGCTTTGATTTTGTTTATGGAATGGTTCCAAGTCAAATATCAAAGAAAATAGATTCTAAAACTAGTCATTAATTTTATATTTATTATTGATTAATTAAAGTGTTAAATTAATTATTATGATAGAAAAGACACGGTTGTATGATTATTTAATTCCTTTTAATCCCTTCATATAATACAATTATATGGATTGATGTTTTTATTTCATTTAATATGATTATATGAATAGACTCATGGTATACCAAGCCCGACAGAAGCCCGCGGATCCAAAACCGGGCACATGCATAAGCCCAGCAAATGATAAAACCCGCAGCTCAACTAGCTCGCCGGTCACAAAGCCGAGCCAAACCAGGGCAGAAGATCCCGCCTCATGCCTTTTCGGTCCTCGCCATCAGCTGAGACAGAAGACAACAGTCAAACCAAGCATCCAGCTCAACTCACAGGCATTTGGGCCGACTTGCTCGCCCCTCCAACTCTCCGTCCCTCAGCTCAGACCAAACCCGCTTAACTAGGTAAGTCTACACAAATGGTCACCAGCACAAAGCCCGCAGCGGCCGTGTTACAAGCTCGCCCCAGTCAGAGCTCGTTCGATGAAACGCATAATCACTTACAGCCTTTGTAACCGCCGACTATGGCATTTATAAATATCGGCGTCCCCTCACACACCATAACTACATTACTTTGCTTGATTCCTTACACCCAAGGGTACGCTGGGCACATTGGCACAACCTTAATGCCCCCAAAACACCCCCATTTACAATACTTGATCTTCATATTGTTCTTGAGACTAAATGACATAAAAAGTAGAAAAATCACACATAATCAGCTAGATCTCCTCCACTTAATCCGTCTGTGATAATTCCAACATTATCGGTTGGCTCCATTACCGGGAAAATCTACATTTTAGCATATCTCCGGTTAGATTCACGGTTGTTCTCCGACCTCTGGCGACCCAAAACTGCCCGATTTTGGTTTTCCGACCGGCATTCATCACAATCTTCATCAGAATCCTCATAAAAATCCTAGATGTTCATCAAGATCTCCATGATCATATCTTTGGACCAGCCTTATACTCAGACGGAAACATTATCAGATGCACCGGATCCAAACTCTGACAAACTAAAATTCTCGAAGATTCTTACATTGACATCACCATGACTCAAACTGGATCTGTTGGACCGATGCTGCCCAACAATTCACTGACCATTCCAGAGAGAGGCCGGGTTGGGCTGTCGGAACCTCGTACGCTCTGACCGTTCTTTCATAAAGCGGACGAGCCACATCCTAACCTAGCTATATTTCGGCCGTTTTTTACACAAAGTACGTGGGACAACGGACTTCAAGATATTTATTTTCAACAAGCTCGCCCTAATTCCCTTGACCTTGTCCCAAACAAAGGGGCCACTATGTTATACCATCTCGACAGCTTAGCTCGGCAGCTCGAAAGTTGGATTCATCACTCAAAAATTGGAAAAATTCCCTGGAAAATACAAGTAGAATTGGAAATAGGCAACAAATGTTCGAGCAGAATCGACTCAAAAGAAGCAAAAGTTGTGCAAGTCAAACAGAAAAAGGCCGAAAAGCATGGCCAAACCAAAGTCAAGGAATTACATATCAAAGTCTTGAAAAACAAATGGAAGATAAGTGAGGTCTTTACTAAGTTTCCTGAGCTGGATTCTAGTCGGTCCCATCATGAAGATTCAGGGCTTGATCTACCACCTAAGTCAGGTGACCCTCTCTCGTCCCCGAGGAAGCCTCAACTCCTTCCAGACGTTCCTCTATCAGGGCAGTCAAATTACCCGCCTCGACTAGGGAGGATCTCATACCTCGATACCAGCTTCCTACGGTCTCGCCTGGAAAATATCCAGCTCTTCATCAGTATAAGGCACTAGGCTATGTAAGGACCACTAGCTCGGATCAAACATCTTCAAGGAAGCCCAGTTCGCCATTTACGGTAGATCATAGGCACGATCACCCAAATCTCTCAGCATACACCTAGCAGAATGGCTAAAACCTTGATCATAGCCCTCCAGAATGGCAAGCAACGTGCTTTTATAAGTCTCGGACCTCTAGAAATCCGCGACAGCTTGCACCTGGGCATTTTGCAGCTTACCCTCGACCTCGGTCTCTACATCTTTAAATTTTTGGTGAGCTCGTTATAAAGCTGCCTCTCATTGGTAAACTATTTTTGGGCCATCTCCAGGGCGGTCACCACTGACTCCCGCTCTATCTGGGCAAACTCGAGATCCCTAGCCCTCTACTCAACAAGACGAGATAAGCCCATCGCTCTCTCCTCCAGCACACTCTTCTCTCGATTGGCTTCTTCAGTGAGTACGCTGACCTTGATCTCCATGTTGGCAGCCCATAATTTTTCATTTTCAAACTCGTCCCCAGAGCCTTCGTTTCATGATCCTTAGCACCACAGCTCTGCTCGAGCTCTCGATGAGCCAAAACAATTTGCCTCGCTGCAGTTGCTAACTGAAAGTAAAGACAAATCTGGCCACTGTATAGCGCCATCAAATGCGAAAAACATTCAAAAAAGGACTGAGGAAAATTACCATGCCAGACACCGCACCAACGAATCCAAGTATATCATCAAGGTGAGTGAGAAAGTTCCTGGTTTGATCTACCATTGTAATCCGAGCGGCCACTCCAACCCCCACGGCTATGGTAGCCCCGTCAAGAGTGGTTAAGTCAAGATTCTGCAGACAATGAACCTTTATGATTGAGGCCACCACGGCCTTGCCCTCTTTCCGAGTCTCAGGTTTCCGGAAGTTTTCTCTTAACCACACAGGCCCCTCTCCGGGAGGTGGATAAGGAATCGGATCCTCAACTTACACACCTCTCACGGACGGGTCTGCCCTAAGTTCTGGTCTGCCTCGTTTGTGGACCCAACATCATGATCCTTCCTAGGACGCCTCTGAAAAAGTTATGACTCGACCTCTGCCGACGGTTGAACGATTGGACCCGACATGAACCTCGGATCCATAGGATCTTCATCTATGACGAACGTACCCATATCAGCAGTAGTCCTCTGCCCCTTCACCTCATGGGAATCAAAACCTGCCTCTTCCGAGCTTTCAAGGTTTATAACAGTCTCGTCGCAAGTCGTACCCGGAGTGGGCTCTTGAATTCGAACACCAGTGTTCCGTCCTCTCATTCACTTAATGTTTCGTCTCGCAACGTTTTGAGCCTCCTCGGCCTTGTTAGGGTCACTCAAAACCATTGGCGGGACAAAATGTTGACTCACCACCAAGTTCTGTTCTCTTTCCGCCTTGCGAAGCTGAGCTTGCCTCCTCCTCTTAGCTCGCAGCTCTGTGACGTCCATGTTTCCCGCATAAGAATAAAGTTGTCAGTTCGCAAAATGGAACCAAGATAAAAAAACGGCAACATAAGTCACAAATGCTATACACAATGCATCTATACTCAATAAAGCCTCAAGCCAATCGAAAGGCGAAGAACAGCAAAAAGAAGTTGAGAACAAGCAATTACCGGGGTTAGCTGCCGGATCTCATCTTCTTCCTCTACAGACGCTGCAATTCAGTGGGAACTCACCCTTATGGCACGAGGCATACCAATCAGGGTCGGTATTGTCATGAATTATTTCGACCAGGGGATTCCAACCTCGCAAATGGAATCCTGGTCTGCATGGCAACACATTATAGATCTCATCGTTACATAAGAGCCAGCCAATTGAAGACACAATCATGGGTCTTACTCATGTCACTCCAACCAAGGATCCTTGCGCAATCGGTATACAAATTTTGATCGCGGTCCGATCTCAGCTCGTCAAGGATTTCAGCCGAGCCTGACCCACATTTTCAAAATGGCCAACCGACACGAGACTCAACTAACAAGCCCCTACTGGTCCAGTTTCTCACCTTACCTGGCAGGTTACAAAAAAAGCCTCATTTTCTTCAACGGACTCCTCACCAAAACCTGCCCGCCCGAGACTAAGAAAACATAAAAATAGAAGAGGGCTAAAAGAGTAGTCTCGAATCCCAGAATACAGTTGAACGCTATTAAGTCTGAGTCAATCCTCACCGCCCCTAAAGCAAGGCCACTCAGCATAGCCCGAACGGCCCTCAAGAACTATGCAAAGAACGGGTTAAATGGGGACCATAAACTGCTATAGAACAAAGAAGCGAAGCAATACCCGTTCCAGTGGATCTTTGTAGCAAACCATGGGTTCGTCGTATCCCTCCACAAGCGAATACCGATAATCGTCATTGGGCTCAAATGCCCTCAAAAGGGAGGCCAACACGGGCTGGGGGTCCCCTCATTTTCCTTCCACTTACGTCTCTCTCTTGTCAAAATTGTTGTATAATATATGCCCAGTTGATCGTATGTTTGATTAATTATCAAAACTATATCAAATTATGTGTAATATATTTGTGTCATTAACTACCATTAACGTTAATGTTTACATCATATGGCATTATTTTTGTGTTTATTACTTTTTTGCAGGAAATTATTTCAATTAATTAAATTTTTAGTTGGACCAATTTATTCATTTAATGAATTAATTAAGTCGATTAAGATATTTTTTCTGGACCTATATAATTTCTAAGCCTGATTAAATTTCATTAAGTCCAGACTGTTATTCCTTCCATAAAAACCAGACCTTTGATACATTGCCCCTTAATCCGGCCTGTCTTGCCTCTTTCGGGTTTGACCCAAGTCCATCCCATATAAACTTCAAAACCCTTATAACCTGACCACGAACTCCATTTTCCAACCGTCTCAAACCTTAAATCTGTTTCTCTCCTCATTCGTGTCCGTTCTCAATGCCCGTATTGATTGATGACTCTCTATAATCCAAGAAAATCTGTTTGTGTGTTTCATCTTCCTACATTTTCTGGATGATTCGAGCTTTAACACGTGGATTTGCAACACGTTTCGATCTAGAAACGTGATGGCTCCTTGCAGATTCGATTTGCTACACGTTTTTTGTCTAAGAAAAACATGAAGACGTTGTCTTCGGTGAAATCTCTCTGATTCCCTTCTACTTCTGATTATCTCCGAATTGATTATGCTATTAACTCTTGATTTTAATTGTAGATTTGATACGAGAAGGAATCTGCCTTTATTTGATGCTAGCTAGTGATGTAAAAGGAGAAATCTTAAGGATTTCATCACCCCATATTTCCAGTGTTCCTTCGAAGAATGAAAATATGTCATCTTTCATGTCTAGATTCATTCGGCATGTCTGCAAAATCAAAGCGTTGACCTTTTATAGATCCAAACTTGTATGAAGCTGCTGTTCATATGCCCTGTTGACACTGCTCCATTCACTGTTGGCTCTAACCCGAGTTCCATGTTGGGTTAGATCTGGTAAATTGGCTCAACCTCCGGTTTAATTTATGCAATAGATTTACGCCGAGGGTTTGGTGCCCTATGAGGTTTCGGTTGAGTCTTGGCCTGAGAACATTTTGGTTCATTGATTGTCAATTAGTGCCCATGACCCTTATTACCCGGTTGGTTTATCCTTAGGCACAATTGATAGCCACTTAAGAGAAGACCTCTGGTTTCTTGGTCATACTCTGAACCCTATTGGTTTCTGGTCAATAGAAATTCCCTGTCTGTGTATGCAATTAATGTGGGCTATATATTGATCAGTACGGGTCAAAAATATGGTTCTAGGGGATTCTGATTGAGTACATGCTCCCTATAGAGCTAATGTCAATTCTTGTCTTGGTTTAACACAATTGGTTCAACACTTCATAAGCCAAAACACCTCTATTACCGGCCATAACGGCAAACCATGGTAAGCAGTGTGAAAGTTTTAACAAAAATCTTTAAATTTACCATTTCAGGAAATTAACATGTGGTTCATTAGTTGCGTCGGTTTTTGAATTTCAAGATGAGCTACTCAATTTTGTGTCATGTGTCTTGAAGGTTCCTCATACCTTCAAGCTATAAATAGGCCAGTAGATTAATGTGGATTGCAACAACTCAGAGCAATATCTCTTGAGCAATTCCACATCCTTTTATACTTTTCTTTTTCTCTCTTTTCAAGTCTGAATTTGAGAGTGTGAGTGCTTGGCGAATCTGTTGCATTTGGCCGAGCTTGGTGATTCTGGTGACTGCTGTTGTGAAGTGTGGTTCTGAACAACAGTTTTTACAGAATCAGTGGTTTGAGGTCATAGTGTGAGGTAACACTTTGACTCTTACCTGCTTTATTTTCTCTGTATATTGGTGTGTTTTGATTGCTTGTGATTTGATTGACTGTAGTAGTCCTATAGTGATTGATGACGGTCAAATTATACCTATAAATGTCATCAACATTGTCCTTAAATCGAGATTTATAATATATATTTTATATTAAATCACATGTTTATATTTATTATTTAATGTTATGTGATTTATAAAATATAATTTGGTATTTATCCGTTTTTTATTATTTAAATATGATTTACTTTGGGATAAATATTTATTTTGTAGATTGAGATAATTTTTGGAGGATAATTACAAATGGACAAATTAAATTACAAGATAAATCCAAGCAAATCCGGATGCATTGAAGATAAATATCGGATAAGTACGAAAAGAGGAGTAAGGCATGACAAGAGCCAGCAAGCCAATCCGAAGAGTTGGCGCCGATGGAGGATGCGCTAGGAGGAGGGCGCATTTTTACTTTTGAGATCGGCCGGGAGTTATCTCTAATTGTTTTGATATTTTGAAGTATATCTTTTAATTAGCTTGAACCCCTATAAATAGAGACACACGAATTTCATTTGAGACACACCATATACACTCTAGAATACAATTCACAACATTGTTTTTATTTTCAATATATGTTTTCTTTATTTTATGTTCGTTCATTACGGAGTCGTTAGAATCGCCGGTTAGAGATCGTATCGAGGAGTGGGAATCACGCTCGTCTTCGAGGGTAATGTCTACTCAATTATGCAATCTTTATTCATAGATCTAATTTATTTCGTGATGGAGTAGTCGTTTTGTGTATTGATTTCGTGATGTAGTTAATTTACGAACCCATGTTTATGTAGATGTGAGACGTAAAAGACGTTTCACGAGCAAATCTGGTTCAGATATGAGTTTGCTGGCAGCGAGCCTATGTCTCACTGGTAGCAAGATCTGTGATGTTCTTGATTTGTCTGTGAACGGCTTCGACTACGTCAGGTTCTCTGCTTTGTAATTCAAACGAATAATTAAACTTGATCAACTTAATTATTTGTCATCGTAATTTAACATGAGACCCAAAAAGTGATTGTTACTTAGGACAGAGATTGAATCGGTGTCTAAGAAGTACGCCTAACCATAGGAATGTTGGTTAGATGAGGTTACGGTTTATACCGGCATCCCTGGTTTCGTAATTGTGTCAGAAGTTATATGAGATGGAGACTAAAAATGTGAAGTCACGTAATGGAGACACGATGATCTAGATGGCCTACCCGGAGCTAGATCTATTTTAGGGGATGACTCCCGTAGTCAGAATAATTAATCTTAAATGTCTTGTTTTGTCTCGTCGTCAATCTATATAACATGGGGGAGTAATTACTACTAGCGTTATCAATACCGTTTGTCAATTATTTATAAAACCTATAAGAATAAGTGTTTTAGTGTCGTTGTGTCTTTTGTTGGTTTTGTGTTTCTATTGTGTCAATTTTAATTCTACGTTATTTGTTGGTCGTAGACCGCCTTTAATTTGCTTTTAGTTTGATAAGTTATATTTCGTTTAAGCCGAGTCTCTGTGGGATCGACCTCGACTCTATCTAACTATACTACGATTGAACCTAGTTCTCTTGCTAGTGTGTTATTTAGGTATCGAGTATTTTTATTACTTGGACCGTGCATCAAGTTTTTGGCGCCGTTGCCGGGGACTCGTGTCATTAATCAAGTATAGCTTAATTTATTAAAAGTAAATTCGTAAATATTGTGAATAGTGCCTGTTTAATTAATTTTTCGTAGTATAAAGTTAACCTATAAGTGTCATAAAACGAATCGGGGCAGTCCCCCAGAATTTGGTGAACTCGCTCCCAGCCAACCCTGAATTCGCTAGGAGCAAGCCAGATTTTCTGGTCGGTTTCTGTTTTATTTCGTTTTACATAGTTTCTGCGTTGTGTTTTCATATTTTTCATAATTTTTAGAGTCTGTTTTAGTTTCATTTTTTTATTATATAGTCTAGTTAAAGGCCTAGCCTTTTAAGTTTTTAATTGTTTTATTGTTTTTTGTTATTTTATAGTACGCAACTCGGGAAATCGAAGGAACCGCTTGAGCCATATTTTCCTGAAATAGAGAAATCTGCAAGGCGAAATAGGAAGTTAGCTAGAGAACTGGCTAAGCAAGGAGAAGAGGATCCAAATCTTGAGGAAAGCGAGCACGAATTGGAAGAAGGACCTACAACCGAGCATTCTGAGCATTCTGAATCTGAGGCAGAAATGGAAGGCATTCCGAACAATCCGAACCAGGTACTAAATCTTGAACAAGTTGTTAATAATGCTAATAATGTGAATAATCTTAATGCTAATAATGGAAACCAAGCCCTAGCTCAAAGTGCAAGGCGTACTTTTGATGACGGGGTCAATCAGGTTATAATATACTTGACCACCATAAACCAATACTAGCAAGAGGACTAGGCCCATCGTAGTATAGCTATAGTGAATCAAGGTCGATCCCACGGGGAACCAATTGTGGATCATTCCACATATACAAACAATTAATTAAACATGTCAAGGACATAAAGGCGGTCTACGACCAACATAAGACAAGAAAGGTAAAGACACGACTCGACACAACGTAATTAACCTCCCCAATTATAGTCTTTATCGTTTGGACCTAGATAATTTATATAATAAACGAACTTATTAACTCAATCCGTTTGTATCTATCTTAGATTGGCTACGGGAGTCATCCACTTAAACTTGACTTAGCACCGGTTAGGTTGCTAGATCACCGTGATATTGTTACGTGACTTCGCCTTTTGGGTATCCATCTCATATAACTCACACGCTTACTACACTAAGGATGCCGATATTAACCGTACACCTCGTCCTAGGCAACATTCCTATGGTTAGGCGTACTTCCTAAACGATTACTCAAGCTCTCGTCCAACTAACAATTACCAAGTTATAGTCTCATGCTAATTTACGACGTATGTATAATCGAGTGCTAGCAATCCCCAAATATAAACCTACCTAGATAACGCGAACGTCCGTGAAGATCAATTCATAAGCCTACCTAAGAGTTTTATATCGGTATTTCCTTTTTACACATTTTAATTAAACTAAGCGAGTAACGTAGCCATAGCCATACCTACGAGATAATAAATTCAACTAAGTTAACCTAACCATAAAGACATGGCTAAATAACGGATGAAACAAGGCTCGGTCGACCGAATAGTAAGGCCTCGGTCGACCGAATGACTCATTCGGTCACCCGAATCAATTTCGTCCCGAATTCATCCCCGAATATCTCTCGGCGTTTCATCATACACAACGGATTAAACGAATTCGTAAAGCAATCATATAAACTAACATAGATACGCATTAATTAAATCAAGTAGATTCATGAATAAATACTAAGTGTATGACGTAGGTTATGGGATCCTCATAGACAAGGCGTCGCCGCATCCCTAACGTCATAACCTAGATCTACATCATCTAGCTACGATTAACTAATTCAAACGATAAAGCATAATTGGGAGGGATTAATTACTTCATATAAAAGAAATAGAAAATAAAGGCTTACATAATTTGCAGCCCTTAAATTGCGGAAACACCCTCAATAAACTACATTGCTACAAGATACGAATAGAGTATTCTAAGAATGAATGAATTATTGAATGAATGGATTTTTACAATTTCGTAGCTACTTGCTTATATAGGAGGTTTTGCCGACTATGGAGGATCTAGAAGATAGACTCGATAAAATCCCGTAAGTGACCGAGCCGAACACTCCTCGGTCGACCGAATGTGATGGCTCGGTCGACCGAACCAAAAATTGTCCATTTAAACGCGTTTTTTGTCGGCTTGTTCCCCACTGCACGCTTGCATGTTGATCCGATTAATCTTTCATTTAATGCTCCGATTTTCTTCCTCTATTATCTTGAGATCATTGATTGAATGAATATTAGTCCTTTCGATTTGTCTTGATCTACAAAATCAATAATTATCGCACAATAAATCGGCTTTTAATAATGAAAACGGCTAAATACCAAATATCATATTAATAATCACTTAACATTAAATAATAAATATAAACATGTGATTTAATATGAAATATACATTATTAATCTCGATTTAAGGTCAATGTTGATGACTTTTACGGGTATAATTTGACCGTCATCAACTACCCCCCCACTTAGACTTTGATCGTCCCGAACAAAGCATCAATAAGTCATTCCCCAAGACAACATTTTCTATGGTCAAATCATACTTACACAAGAAACTCAAGTCAACTCATACTAGTCATGCTCATAAGATATCCATTATTCACTACTCACTATGAATCGAAGTGATGTGTGCATGTGCATTTAGTTTTATATATTCATGGCAAGATCAGAGTTTATGCTAACTTCTCAATCTCAACCTACCAACCTCAGCATTCATACTTCTCAAGCCTTTAAATTTTTGAAGCACTAGAGCAATAAGCAAGAGCGTATCTATACGGTTTTTGGACTTGGAGACCGAGTACTACTCAAAGCCTCTTAAAAAGTTGAATTTTTTCAATTCTTCACATTTTTCAAATACTATCAATCTCAAGGAAGAAAACTTTTTAAAGTATCCCCCTATCTTAGATCAAATATAGCAATGAATATTACCACAAGCGCAAGGCTACTTTGGTAATTTACTACAAGCCCGAGTGTTTAACACGCATTGTTAAAACACGGTACGTCTCAAGCTTATTATTCCGCTTTTGTAGCTAAAATAAAAATGCATCAGCCAATAAGTATTGACACTAAGTAGGCATAACCAATCATCTATGCAATGTACACATAATTCTTCGATTATATGATTTGCGATTCATTTATTGAGTAATTGAATAATAAATAACTACTTTGCAACAACCGAGCATGAATATCCTTAAATTAACTTAACATAAGTATAAAATGATCACGTACTCATGAAACTTGGTTATTTCCTATTAATTCTTTGCTAAAAACTCACAATTCTAAGGGTACGAGATAAATAATATGGTATTTATTCATTCAATTTTTCAATCATGTGCCGTTTCATTCAATTTTCAATCATAACATAACATAGCTAAGTCTCCTACCCCCCACTTAAACATGGCATTGTCCTCAATGACAAAAATAAATGAGAATTTAAGAAAAAGACTTAGCTCGGAAATGGCTCTCAAGTAAATGAACAATATCGGATTAAATGTCGGCACGTTGTGGAGAGAAGTGAAAACATCCCGTATAAGCAAACAAACTCCACGAAACCGTAAAACACCATGTCTATGGAAGTTATAAAATAATGTGGCGGTAATGGGTATAAATACCTAAAAACAATTTAAGCCACTTTATTTTATACAACCAATGAGAAACAAAAAGAAAAATACTAAATATAAAGAAAAATAAACAAGCAACTAAAGATGGTGGTCTTCATCTACAACCTCCACCGCCTAAATATTCTTAAAACCGGGTGGAGAAGACAAAGATCAAAAAGCACAACCCGACGTGGGAAAACACGAGGTGACTCGATCGAAAATGTATTCAATCCGGGAAAAGAGAAACTTGGTAAGGTATAACGATTGAATGCGACCTATTGGCTAAAGATAAAATCAAATACTTAACGTAGAAACTTCCCGCTTGCATTGGATATCAACAACTTAGGGAGATGTAGCTACTCCTCGAAATGACTAATAACCCAATGTATCACGTAAAAGTCATAACCGTCATCAACAAGGTCGGATCGGTGTGATAATTAGAACAAAACTTATCATCTAGAAATGCCGGAATAGACGGAAAAAATGTGAAATTAAAACTTCCGGTAGAAAGATAAGTTGGACTTTGATCGAACCAAAAACCTTTAAAATCTAGCTAGGTTCGAGCTACACTTACCTAACTAGGATCATGAAAATCAAAATGATAAAAGATAATCATTAAAGCTTAGCAATATTTCAAATTCCGCAACACATAGGTATTGTGTAAACAAAATGGAGGTTTAGAGTGTGATTGGTTTAGAAAAAGATATACAAGGATGGTAAGAAAAGATAAAGGGTGGGTAAGAAATTGTGTTAATGGTTTGGGAATTGTTTTTAAAGGAATGGGATTGGGTGGGAGAGTGAAACGGATGGAAAGAAAGAGAGGCGATGAAAGAATGGTTAGAAATGTGAACTTTCGGGGTAGATTGGTGAGAGGATCGAAAAGTTTGAAGGTGAAAAAGTGTAAAGGGAAAGATAAAGATAATTGCAGAATGAATTGCGCACCACTTTGAATTTTCACTTGGATCACCATTCTAAAATATTTTGGAAGTCGACCAAAATTGCTCTTTTCGCACCAATCATTATCTGTTACATTTTCAATAATTCTCAAGCTTTCTTAATGCTTCCATCTTATGGTTGATTGCTAAATTTCCTTTTCTTTAGCAATTTCTCGACTCTCCTACGGAACTCTATTTCACGTGGCCTATATTGAGTAAATTTTTTTTGCACATCCTTAGCCCAATGGCCATCAGAACACGGAAAAATAAAAAACCTCAACACATGTCACGTTACTTTTATTTGACTCAAAGAAAGAAAAACCTAAAATCCTAAAAAGAAATCCTAAGGGTTTTAAAGAAGTAGTTCTGAGTTTAAAGTCCTCAGCTCGACTTTCCAAAAAGTATCCTTGTCAGTTATCATTCTTGTATCGCCAGACTTTGACCCTTCGAGCATTATAAGAGGTGGGCTTGTTGCTTTTGCGGATTAATACTTTTCCTTTGGTTGTGAGACCTAGGAAACGACATTTATCCATACCATTTATCCAAAGCTCTTACCTCGGCTCTCGTTTTAGGAATTAGTGAATTACTCGGTTAAAATTACGGTTACTAATTACGTTTTGGCCTTGACAATAAGAAACAATGAATCAAAGTACTCCGAATAAGGTCGGTTATGTAGGCAAGCCTATGCCGCCTTATTCGTTGGAACATATGTGACGGTTCGGGCCAATCCGTCAAGATAAGCCCCGTTTAGCCCGAAGGCTTATCGGCTATGCTAAGTCTTGTCGGAACTGCTGTAACGTACATCACACGTGGAGGGGAGTTGATTGAGCCGAAGCTCGGTTGAACTCGCCCACCATGGTTAAACCATTTCCGAACCATGTACAAAGATTCTTCGATTTCTAAATTGTCACCCAAAGCGTAATCTCGTTTGTTTAAGGTGGGTTCACCGAGAAGCCATCACCATAAAACTCAACGAAAGCGAGAAGATGGTGTTCTCTTAAAACTCAACGTCTTCTTTAGATTTTGAATGCTTAAACTACACAATTTGTTGCTCCCATGGCCGGTAGAAGCAATCTCATGCATAGGACAATGAGATTTTAACGAAACTACGAGGAACTCTTTATTCACTGCTTCCTTTCAACGACTACATGTTTCCCTACACCCTCTAGATGAGAAAGATATGGGGCAAAACCTTCGACACTAATAAAATTATTCTTACAAACCAACTCCGGGCTAAGATTCATACTAAGATTCATGTATAGGCTAACTTATGCTCAAAAAAACAAAAGGTAGTAAAACATAAGCAAAAAAAAGGTAGTACCTTGCCTTCAACATTGTACCACGAAGAATTTAAGCCTTAAAATATGTATTTTTTTTTCGGAGCCATCTTGGTGCTTTAATGGTATTGCTTCCATTGCTTTTCCCATTGTAGATTCGTAATTCCGCATGTTGTTGGGTTATTTTCTCGGCGCCCTTGAAAAATTATTGACTTGGATTATTGCTTCCCTGGTTTACGCAAACGACGAAAGAAAAACAAAACGGACCGTAGACGATTTTAACATGGTTTCCCATGCTGCTATCAGACCTACGGATTAAACCTACGGGGATAAACAGACACGCGAAATTCCAGACTCGAAAAACACAAATCAGAAACCGTGTAAACAGAACAAAACAAAACAAAACAAAACAAAAAAAAAGTTATAAATTCTCGGTCGACCGAATGAGGTCTCTCGGTCGACCGAATAATTTTTTTTTTATTTTATTATTTTTTTTATTTTCGAATCGGAATTTTCGGACGAGCGGACAACCGAGAGGGACTCAAAACGTAAAACCGACTCTAAAAACGAGAAAACTTGACATGAATAAAAAATTATTTATATATAAAATTGACCGTTGGTTCCCCGGCAACGGCGCCAAAAACTTGATGACGTGGTCAATCGGGTTATAATATACTTGACCACCATAAACCAATACTAGCAAGAGGACTAGGCCCATCGTAGTATAGCTATAGTGAATCAAGGTCGATCCCACGGGGAACCAATTGTGGATCATCTCCATATACAAACAATTAATTAAACATGTCAAGGACATAAAGGCGGTCTACGACCAACATAAAACAAGAAAGGTAAAACACGACTCGACACAACGTAATTAACCTCCCCAATTATAGTCTTTATCGTTTGGACCTAGATAATTTATATAATAAACTCGAACTTATTAACTGTCAATCCGTTTGTATCTATCTTAGATTGGCTACGGGAGTCATCCTCTTTAACTTGACTTAGCACCGGTTAGGTCACTAGATCACCGTGATATTGTTACGTGACTTCGCCTTTTGGGTATCCATCTCATATAACTCACACGCTTACGACACTAAGGATGCCGATATTAACCGTACACCTCGTCCTAGGCAACATTCCTATGGTTAGGCGTACTTCCTAAACGATCACTCAAGCTCTCGTCCAACTAACAATTACCAAGTTATAGTCTCATGCTAGTTTATGATCGTATGTATAATCGGTGCTAGCAATCCCCAAATATAAACCTACCTAGATAACGCCGAACGTCCGTGAAGATCAATTCATAAGCCTACCTAAGAGTTTTATATCGGTATTTCCTTTTTACACATTTTAATTAAACTAAGCGAGTAACGTAGCCATAGCCATACCTACCGAGATAATAAATTCAATTAAGTTAACCTAACCATAAAGACATGGCTATCTAACGGATGAAACAAGGCTCGGTCGACCGCGTGTAGGCTCGGTCGACCGAATGACTCATTTCGGTCACCCGAATCAATTTCAACCCCGATTACATCCATCTTAGAACGTATCTCTCGGCGTTTCATCATATACAACGGATTAAACGGTAATTCGTAAAGCATTCATATAAATTAACATAGATACGCATTAATTAAATCAAGTAGATTCATGAATAAATACTAAGTGTATGACGTAGGTTATGGGATCCCCATAGACAAGGCGTCGCAACATCCATAACGTCATAACCTAGATCTACATCATCTAGCTACGATTAACTAATTCAAACGATAAAGCATAATTGGGAGGGATTAATTACTTAAAAAAAAGAAATAGAAAATAAAGCCTTACATAATTTGCGGCCCTTAAACTGCTGGAAAACCTTCAATAAACTACATTGAATCAAGATATGAATAGAGTGATTTTATTGAATGATATTCTAAGGTATATTGAATGAATGGTGTTTTTACAAATTTTGTAGGCTCGCTTTTGCTTATATAGGAGGTTTTGCCGACTTATGGAGGATCTAGAAGATATACACTCGAAAAACCCGTAAGTGACCGAGCCAACACTCCTCGGTCGACCGAATGTGATGGCTCGGTCGACCGAGCCAAAAATTGTCCATTTAAACGCGTTTTTGTCCGACTTGTTCCCTACTTTGCACGCTTGCATGTTGATCCGATTAATCTTTCATTTAATGCTCCGATTTCCTTCCTTCATTATCTTGAGATCATTGATTGAGCAATATTAGTCCTTTCGATTTGTCGTGATCTACAAAATCAATAATTATCGCACAATAAATCGGCTTTTAATAATGAAAACGGCTAAATACCAAATATCATATTAATAATCACTTAACATTAAATAATAAATATAAACATGTGATTTAATATGAAATATATATTATTAATCTCGATTTAAGGATAATGTTGATGACATTTACGGATATAATTTGACCGTCATCAATATAATCTTTATAGAAAGTTATGCAACACCTACTTGGAAGAAGAGCAATTCATTCCCGCTATCGTAGCACCGCAAGACCTAATAATGGAAACCAAGCGCGAGGCGCACTTTACAAAGTCTATCACCCTAGGCCTAATGTAATTCAAATGATGACCAACTATTCCACTTTTCATGGAATCCAAAACGAGGATCCTGGTGTTCATGTGACAAATTTCTTGGAAATCGTTAGCAATGTGAAGCCAGAATTAATCCCGGAGGGTAACATTCGTCTTAAACTTTTCCCTTTCACTTTGAAAGATAAAGCTAAGCAATGGCTTCTCTCTTTAGAGGCTGGATCTATCACTACTTGGGAACAATTGTTGCAAAAATTCATAAATAAGTATTTTCCTTTAGGAAAAACCTTTAAGTTACGCCAGGATATCTTAGGATTTAAGCAACAACCTGGGGAGAGTTTTGATCAAGCTTTGGAGCGTTTTAAGGAAGCTATGAGAAAGTGTCCTCATCATGATATCTCTCTTTGGCTTTTAATGCAAACTTTTTACCATGGATTGAGAGAGACTGAGAAAATTAGAGTAGACACCTCTAGCAATGGAGCGTTTGTTCTTTTATCTCCTGAGGAGGCACAAGGAAAGATGGAGCAAATAGCGATGAATAGTCAATGGGGAGGCAATGACATAGCTACTGTGAAGATGGCCGCTGACATATTTGAGGATAGTGCATCTACCAAAATCTTAGAACAACTGTTTGTTATCAACAATAAGGTAGATGGAATGCAAGAGAGGATAGCAAGAGTAGAGAAAGGGACTGGAATCGAAGTAATCCCTCAAAGTGAGAATGCTGGTATTGAGGAAGCCAACTATATTGGGAGACAAGGAAATCAATGGGGAGGATATAAGCCTAATCATAACCATCCTGGATTCCGATGTAGCGACCCTAATGCAGGAGAAGGGCCCAAACCGCCTACTACTTATGTACCACAGCAAACTAAAACTTTTGGTTGGGAAGCTGCGATAGAAAAATTGAGCAATGTCGTTACTGACAATATGGGACAACTTTCAAAATCTATGGCTGAGTTAGCCACATACTTTAGCCAATATTGTCAGAAGAACGATGCTAAGGTGACCAATCAAGAAGCCATAGTCCAAAATCTCACTCACCAAATAGGACAACTAGCTGAGAAAGTCTCAACTAGACCTCCTGGAGGATTGCCGAGCAATACTGATAAGAATCCTAAGGATTTGAATGCGATCATGACTAGAAGTGGGAAAGAAGTAAATTCACCATCTCTAAAAGAGAAAGAGAAAACCGTAGAAAGTAAAGATGGTGAGCCAAGCAAGGAAGGAAATACCTCTGGAACTTTGCACGAGCAAGAAACCTATAAGGAACCTGCTGGCCCTAGAGTTGAGCTTTATAATAATAAGTATCCTATTTTCACTGATGTCGATCCTTCAACCTTACCTTATCCTCCACGCAAATCTAAGCCTAAGGTTGATGACAAAAGGTATAAGAAGTTCATTGATATTTTTAGAAAGTTACACATCAATATACCTTTAGTTGAAGCACTTGCGGAGATGCCTGAGTACACCAAGTTCTTAAAAGAAGTTGTCTCTACTAAGAGGAAACTCCTAGATTTAGAGACCATCTGCCTAAATGAGGAGTGCTCAGCCATTCTTCAACATAAGTTACCCGCTAAGTGCAAGGATCCGGGAAGTTTTCTCATTCCCTGCACAATAGGCAACGTGTGTTTGAACAAGGCCTTGTGTGATCTAGGAGCGAGTGTAAATCTGATGCCTCTATCCATTTTCCAAAAGCTAGGTATGAAAGACCTTAAAAAGACTTCAATTACTTTACAATTAGCTGATCGTTCGGTTAAGGAACCTTGTGGAGTGGTTGAGGATGTGCTAGTAAGAGTTGAGAAGTTTGTGTTTCCTGTCGACTTTGTTGTGCTAGATATGAAAGCTAACTACGAAGTGCCCCTAATCTTAGGAAGACCTTTTATGGCCACTAGTAGGACGCTTATCAATGTTTACAAAGAAGAGTTAGTGTTAAGAGTTAATGGAGATGAAATAGCATTCAACGTGTTTGACACTATGAAAACACCTGATGATGGAGAGGACGCATGTTTCATGTTGGATTCTGTAGACAAGCTTGTCAATGACTTCCAACAATATGAGGATATTAAGGATTTCCTCGAGGCTACTCTAGAGTTAGAAGATGAAGTGCCATATGAGAAGAGCGAAGAAGAGAAAGTGATATGGCCTGGATTTAGTAGAGGAACCCATGGATATGTTGAGGAGATGAAATCTACCGAGGTTGAGAAATTTTACCATAGACCGACGTGGCATAAGTTCTTTGAACTTAAGCTAACCGGACAAAAGTTAAAGACCTCGCTAGAAGAACCTCCTACCAATCTGACGTTGAAGCCTCTGCCTGCACATTTAAAGTATGTATTCCTTCAAGATGAGACCTTGCCGCTTATTATTTCTTCTGCCTTGAGTGAAATACAAGAAGAAAAGTTGATGAGAGTGTTGAGAGAGTATCGCGGAGCATTTGGATGGACAATAGCTGACATTAAAGGCATTAGCCCTAGTGTTTGCATGCATAAAATCTCCGTCGATCCTGCAAAGAAAGCGGTTGCACAACCCCAAAAAAGGTTGACTCCACAATTGAAGGACGTAGTTAGGGATGAAGTTATTAAGATGTTAGAAATGAGAATCATCTTTCCTATCTCTGATAGTGAATGGGTTAGCCCGATCCACGTAGTTCCGAAGAAGGGGGGTTTTACGGTGCAAGCTAATGAGTTAAATGAGTTGATTCATGTTAGACTCATTACTGGTCATAGAGTGTGCATTGACTTTAGGAAGTTGAATGATGCAACTCGCAAAGATCACTTCCCTCTTCCCTTCATTGATCAAATGCTCGAGAGACTGAGCGGACATGCGTTTTATTGCTTTCTTGACGGTTACTCAGGATATTATCAAATTCATATCGCACCCGAGGATCGTGAAAAGACCACTTTCACATGTCCATATGGAACCTTTGCTTACAATAGAATGCTCTTTGGTTTGTGCAACGCACCAGCAACGTTTCAAAGATGCATGATTTCTCTGTTTGCTGATATGGTTGAAGATTTCCTAGAGATCTTTATGGATGATTTCTCCGTATTTGGAGATGATTTCGATTCATGTCTCACGCATCTAGCAAGAGTGTTGAAGAGATGCGAGGAGACGAATCTGGTGCTTAGCTGGGAGAAATGTCATCTTATGGTTACTGAAGGTATAGTACTTGGCCACCGTATTTCAAGGAACGGTATAGAGGTGGATAGAGCAAAAGTAGAGGTGATTGAAAAACTGCCTCCACCAACCAATCTTAAGACTTTGCGAGGTTTTCTTGGCCACGCGGGATTCTACCGCCGGTTTGTGAAGGACTTTTCCTTAATCTCTCGACCTCTTACTGAGTTATTGGCCAAGGATGTGCCATTTGTGTTTACTAATGAGTTCATGAAAGCTTTCAATAAGTTAAAGAGCATGCTTATTACTGCACCCATTCTGATTGCGCCTGATTGTAATCTACTTTTTGAGTTGATGTGCGATGCAAGCGATACTGCTGTAGGTGCTGACTTAGGACAACGGAAAGACAAGATCTTTAGGCCCATCTACTATGCTAGTCGAACTTTGAATACTGCTCAAAGGAATTATGCAACTACTGAGAAAGAGCTTCTGGCTGTTATCTTTGCGTTTGACAAGTTTAGATCTTATCTAGTGGGATCTAAGGTCACTGTTTGGACTGACCATGCAGCTTTGAAGTATCTTTTAGCCAAAAAAGATTCCAAGCCAAGGTTATTGAGATGGATTCTACTATTGCAAGAGTTTGATGTAGAAATCCGTGATGAGAAAGGATCTGAGAATTTGGTTGCAGATCATCTTTCCCGTTTACAAATAGAGGATAATGAGCCAATGACCGAGATTGGAGAAACATTTCCTGATGAACAGTTATTCTCCATCACGGCCATACATGGAAAGGATGATTGCGCTGCAGTATCTTCGCGTGTTGAGGTTGTGAAGGCGAAGAAACAACCATGGTTTAAAGACTTTGTGAATTATCTATCCGCGAAATACTTGCCACCAGATCTCAACCCCCAAGAAAGAAAGAAATTCTTTAAGGATCTTAGGCACTATTATTGGGAAGAGCCCTATCTTTTAAGCTAGGATCCGACAATGTCTTTAGGAGATGTGTGCCGGAAGAGGAGATGTTTGATATCCTTAGACATTGCCATGCTTATGAGGCCGGAGGACATTACGGAGGATACAAGACGGCTGCGAAAGTGCTCCAATGTGGTTTTTACTGGCCCACTCGGTTCAAAGATGCGCATCAATATGCTAAATCTTGTCATTCTTGCCAAATGACGGGAAATATCTCGAGAAGGAATGAAATGCCACTGAAGAATATCCAAGAGGTGGAACTCTTTGATGTTTGGGGTATTGATTTTGTGGGGCCCTTTACTTCGTCTTTGTCCAACCGTTATATCTTAGTGGCAGTCGACTACATGTCCAAATGGGTTGAGGCCATTGCTTCGCCTACTAATGATGCGAAAGTTGTACTGAAGTTCTTGAAGAAAAATATTTTTACGCGGTTTGGAACCTCTCGTGCCATTATTAGTGATAATGGGAGCCATTTCTGTAATAGGCCGTTTGAAAAGTTGATGATTAAGTACGGGGTTAGACACAAGTTAGCTACTTCTTATCACCCTCAAACAAGTGGACAAGTTGAGGTTACAAATCGAGAAATAAAGCGCATTTTGGAGAAAACTGTGAATACGACTAGAAAGGATTGGTCGTTGCGTTTAGATGATGCTTTATGGGCTTATAGGACTGCTTATAAGACGACTATTGATATGTCCCCTTATAAGATTGTTTTTGGGAAAGCATGTCATCTACCAGTTGAACTTGAACACCGTGCCATGTGGGCTATGCGTATGTTGAATTTTGATGAGAGTTTGGCTGGAGAAAGGAGATTGTTGGAATTGACTCGCCTAGAGGAGTTTCGTCTGGAAGCTTATGAGAATGCAAAAATATTCAAAGAGCGCACAAAGAGATTTCATGATAAGAAAATATTGGACCGCACCTTTAAGGAAGGCGATCTGGTTCTTCTTTACAATTCGCACTTGAGACTCTTTCCTGGCAAGTTAAAATCACGATGGTATGGTCCTTATCGAGTGAGTAAGGTTTTCCCTTCTGGAGCTGTTGAATTACTTAACCTTAAAGATCAATCCACTTTTGTGGTTAATGGACACCGTGTGAAACACTACATTGGTCTTGGTCAAGGGAAGGAGGAGGAAGTCTTCACTCTTGAAGATCCCACATATACTTAAACCATCGTTGAATTAAGTCGAGCTGACGACTATAACCTCAGAACTATTTCTTAACACCTATCTTTTGTTTTTGTTTTGTTTGAATAAAGTAGCATGAGACTGTTAAGGTTTTTTTCATCTCGCCATGTTCCGATTCTAAGTTCGGAATAAACGAGGTTTTTTCCTTGATAGCCGCCATGTGAGTTTTGTAGTTTTAACTCTTTGGTTTTCCTTGTCGTTGGTTGTATAAAATAAAGTGGCTTAAATTGTTTTTGGATATTCTATATCTAATTACTGCCACATTATTTTATAACTTCCATTGACATGTTATTAACGATTTCGTGGAGTTTCTGTTTGGTTTTCTTAAACAGGTTTTTGTTTGCTTCTCCACGACGTGCTTGGATAGCTCCTATATTCTACATCTACTTGAGAGCCGTTTCCAGAGCTAAGTCTTTTTCTTAAATTCTCCTTTTTCTTTGTCATTGGGACAATGCCAAGTTTAAGTGGGGGGTAGTAGACTTAGCTATGATGTGTTATAATTGAAAATTGAATGAAATGGTGAAAAATGAAAAAAATTGAACAAATGCCACATTAATTATCTCGTTCCCTTAGAATTGTGAGTTCTTATACATGGAATTAATAGGAAATGAACCAAGTTGCATGAATACGTGATCATTTTATACTTATGTGAATGTAAACTTAAGGATATTCATGCCAACTATTGCGAGTAGTTATTTATTATTTGATTACTCAATTTGAATCGACGAATACCGCACAAATTATAATAACTAAGAAGAATTATGTGTACATTGTGTAGATGATTGGTTATGCAGACTTAGTGTCAATATTTATCTGCTGATGTATTCTTATCTTTTAGCCATCAAAGCGGAGTAATAAGCTTGAGAATTATCTGTGTTTTAACAAAGCGTTAAACACCGGGCTTGTAGTAACATTACCAAAGTAACCCCGCGCTTGTGGTAATATTCAATGCTTCCACTAATCCATTTGAGAGGGATTCTTGCAATGCATACTTTATCTTTAGAGCAAGTTTCTTTCTTGAGAAATGTTAAAGCTTGAAATTATGAAAATACGAAAAAATTCAAAATTTTAAGAGACTTTGAGTATTTTCTCGGTCTCCGAGTCCAAAAACCTTCTGGATGACGCTCTTGCTTATTGCACCATGTCTTTACCCATTGCGAGGCTTAAGGAGTGAGAATGCTGATGTTGGTAGGTTAAGACTGCGAAGTTGGCATAAACTTTAATCTTGCCACGAATATATAAAACTTAATGCACATGCACACATCACTTCGATTCATAGCGAGTAGTGAATAATGGGTACCTTATGAGCATGAGTGGTATGGGTTGACTCAAGTTTCTTGTGTAAGTATGATTTGACCATGGAAAATGTTGTCTTGGGGAATGACTTATTGATGCTTTGTTCGGGACGCTCAAAGTCTAAGTAGGGGATAGTTGATGATGGTCAAATTATACCCATAAATGTCATCAACATTGTCCATAAATCGAGATTTATAATATATATTTTATATTAAATCACATGTTTATATTTATTATTTAATGTTATGCGATTTATAAAATATAATTTGGTATTTATCCGTTTTTTATTATTTAAATATGATTTACTTTGGGATAAATATTTATTTTGTAGATTGAGATAATTTTTGGAGGATAATTACAAATGGACAAATTAAATTACAAGATAAATCCAAGCAAATCCGAATGCATTGAAGATAAATATCGGATAAGTACGAAAAGAGGAGTAAGGCATGACAAGAGCCAGCAAGCCAATCCGAAGAGTTGGCGCCGATGGAGGATGCGCTAGGAGGGGGGGGGGGGGGCGCATTTTTACTTTTGAGATCGGCCGGGAGTTATCTATAATTGTTTTGATATTTTGAAGTATATCTTTTAATTAGCTTGAACCCCTATAAATAGAGCTGTACGAATTCATTTGAGACACACCATATACACTCTAGAATACAATTCACAACATTGTTTTTATTTTCAATATATGTTTTCTTTATTTTATGTTCGTTCATTACGGAGTCGTTAAAATAGCCAATTAGAGATCGTATCGAGGAGTGGGAATCACGCTCGTCTTCGAGGGTAATGTCTACTCAATTATGCAATCTTTATTCGTAGATCTAATTTATTTGGTGATGGAGTAGTCGTTTTGTGTATTGATTTCGTGATGTAGTTAATTTACGAACCCATGTTTATGTAGATCTGAGACGTAAAAGACGTTTCACGAGCAAATCTAGTTCAGATCTGAGTTTTCTGGCAGCGAGCCTATGTCTCACTGGTAGCAAGATCTGTGATGTTCTTGATTTGTCTGTGAACAGCTTCGACTACGTCAGGTTCTCTGCTTTGTAATTCAAACGAATAATTAAACTTGATCAACTTAATTATTTGTCATCGTAATTTAACATGAGACCCAAAAAGTGATTGTTACTTAGGACAGAGATTGAATCGGTGTCTAAGAAGTACGCATAACCATAGGAATGTTGCTTAGATGAGGTTACGGTTTATACCGGCATCCCTAGTTTCGTAATTGTGTCAGAAGTTATATGAGATGGAGACTAAAAATGTGAAGTCACGTAATGGAGACACGATGATCTAGATGGCCTACCCGGAGCTAGATCTATTTTAGGGGATGACTCCCGTAGTCAGAATAATTAATCTTAAATGTCTTGTTTTGTCTCGTCGTCAATCTACATAGCATGGGGGAGTAATTACTACTAGCGTTATCAATACCGTTTGTCAATTATTTATAAAACCTATAAGAATAAGTGTTTTAGTGTCGTTGTGTCTTTTGTTGGTTTTGTGTTTCTATTGTGTCAATTTTAATTCTACGTTATTTGTTGGTCGTAGACCGCCTTTAATTTGCTTTTAGTTTGATAAGTTATATTTCGTTTAAGCCGAGTCTCTGTGTGATCGACCTCGACTCTATCTAACTATACTACGATTGAACCTAGTTCTCTTGCTAGTGTGTTATTTAGGTATCGAGTATTTTTATTACTTGGACCGTGCATCAGTGATACTATGTCTAAGTCTGTTCTATTGTGAACTCTGATTTTGGGTTATTCATTCTAACCTAATCACAACAGTTGACAACAGTCTGACTAGTCTGCTGTACCAACTCAGGACTGAATTGTGTGTTTCATTGTCAGTCCTGAGTCTAATATGATCCAATACCTTAAGTCCTAGTTCTTGCACTTAGACATAAGTCTTTGTCCTGATTCTGGTCTATGTGCTTGTCTGGTGTGAATTCTATTGTTTTGTTAAGTCTACTGAATGATTCCCTTCAAGGTGGTGGTTATAATACACTTTGGTCTGAAGTGCCATGAGTGTATTCCTAGTGGATTACACAAGTAGACATGCACCTTATGTAAGAGGTTTCTAGTTAGTTGATTATCAAGAGCATTAGCCATTCTGTTGTCATGATTGTTTTCCCAATTAAACTGTTAATTTTGACTTTGATCATCCGTAGATACTTCTGTATTACTGTTAATCAAAGTTGGAGCACCTCCTCTGTGTTTTCTGTTGAGTCTGCTCTTATTGCTGAACTCTTGTACCTGTTGCTCCTGTTTTGAACGTGTCTGCATAAGCCTGACGTTCTGAGCTATTGTGAACATCTTGTAATAGATAGATTCTATCTTTGCTAGCAAACTGAGCATTGTACTCAGTGTGCACAAGATCAGGCCTGATAATCTTTGTGGTACACCTTGATTATCACTCTTGACTGAAAGTTCAGTCTTTATCATATCTGCTGTCCAATTTAGACTTGTGCTAAATTTGAATAACTCTTGATCTTCTGAGAGCGTAACAACATTGGTTTGTACTTTAATTTGATCCGCTATCCTGTAATACATTTGATTTAAACATGTTGTTTGTAACAGTATAATTTGTAACACTTTATTGCTGTAACATAAACATGTATGATTAATTGATTCATAATATCAGTTATGTGTTGATAATGTTTGTTTAGTTCTGTTTTCTGAACCTGATGACGCTTAAAATAGTCTATCCTACGGCATCAACATTCGATCCATTAAAAATAGTTGTTTTGACATATAAATATGAACAATTTGAGTTGAATATCATATGTTGGGTTCGCAAGTCGAGAAATTTGCACTTAGCATTTATTTTCCCTATTTCGATATTATTTCGTGCATTATTTGATTATTTTCAGGATACGAAATATTGGGCTGAGCATCATGGACGAATCTGGAGTGGACTGAACGAAAGGATTGGGCCTAGGGTATTCCAGAACCTTCCAAGCTAAGTCGGCAGAAGAAAAAAGACAAAAATACCCTCGGTTTACCGAGAGCTGCCGCCGACTTACCGAGGATCCAGAATCTTCTGAAACACGTTTTCTTGGACGAGGGGTAGATCTAGGTGTTCTAAGTCGGTTAATGTAGCTATAAATAAGAGGCTTCGCCTCAGAATTCAATGTACCACACAACTATTACAATTATTATGCAATAAAAGTTCCTTGTTCTTTATTTTATTATTTTATGAGTTCTGGTCGGAGAGACGATGGAGTCGCCGCCTAGGGAGAGATTTGAGGGAGATCTACGCTCGTCTTCGAGGGTATGATTTTCTGTCTTTTCCAAGATGTCGATTTGTCGTTGTTGTATTCGACTAGTATGTGTTAATTGCTTATTTAGTTTAATTATATAGTAGTTAAATTATTTTACCCCATGTGTTATAGATTGATGACGGTTAAAATAGTCTATCCTACGACATCGACATTCTATCCATTATGTGCTAAAAATAGTTGTTTCGACCTATAAATATGTAAAGTTGAATAGCATATGTTGGGTTCGTGAGTCGAGAAATATGCACTTAGCATTTATTTTCCCTGTTTTGATATTATTTCGTGCATTATTTGATGATTTTCAGGATACGAAATATTGGGCTGAGCATCATGGACGAATCTGGAGTGGACTGAACGAAAGGAGTGGGCCTATGGTATTCCAAAACATTCCAAGTTAAGTCGGCTGAAGAAAAAAGACGAAAATACCCCCGGTTTACCGGGAGGTGCTGCCGGTTTACCGAGATTCGAGATCCTTCCGAAACGCGTTTTCTTGGACGAGGGGTAGAACTCGGTGTTTCTAAGTCGGTTTAGATAGCTATAAATAAGAGGCTTCGCCTCAGAATTCAATGTACCCAAATTATTCAAGGCAAATTATGGAATAAAAGTTCTTTGTTCTTTATTTTATTATTTTATGAGTTCTGGTCGGAGAGACGACGGAGTCGCCGCCTAGGGAGAGGTCTGAGGGAGATCTCCGCTCATCTTCGAGGGTATGATTTTCTTTCTTTTCCTAGATGTAGATCTATCGTTGTTCTATTCAACTAGTTTGTTTTAATTGCTTATTTAGTTTAATTATGTAGAAGTTAGTTTATTTTACCCCATGTGTTATAGATTTAATTCATTGGTGAAAAAAATCATGAAATAGTGTTTGCGTCTTCACATCTGTGACGGTCTATATCGCCAGATCTGAATACCTACTAAATTACTAATTCATGATAATCGGCGCCAACTATGTTGATCGATAGATTTAATTTACATGTTAGTAGCCTGATCAACTATTTGCATGTCATCGTAAACTAACATGAAATATGAATAGTGAAGTGCTATGTTTGGACATTATCTTGAATGGACCCTAGGAACGTGCTGATCAATGTCGGCATGTCTAGGCGGGTTTGCGGTATGAGTTAGCACTCAATATCGACAGCTCTAGTTCTTTATGCGTATGGGCTATTACGGACCAATTAAGGAGGGTAGTTTGCGTATAGATTGTCTACTACCATTGTCGGAGTAGATAGGGTTAGGAGTTGTACCCGTAGCTGAACAATGAATAAATTCAACGATGGGGAGGACTATTGCATGTGTGGGGGGAAGAACTAATTTCTTATAATTGAACTAATACATTAGAAACTTGTTTTTGCTTCGTGTGAACTAGCATAACCTTGATAGTTTGAGGCACCAAATTTACTACCGTATATATTATAGTTGGTCATAGACCATAATCGTGACAAGCTCAATCTTGATAATTAGACGTTCTTACGAGTCTCTAGGGGATCGACCTTGACTCGCCAATACTCTACTACGATAGACCTAGTCCTATTGCTAGTAAGTGCTTTGCACGCGATCATAGATCTAATTCGTTGGTGAAGAAATCATGAAATAGTGATTGCGTTCTTCAGATCTGCGACGGTCTATATCGCTAGATCTGAATACCTTGTAAATTACTAACTCATGATAATGGACGCCAGCTACGTAGATCGATAGATTTAATTTACATGTTAGTAGCTTGATCAACTATTTGCATGTCTTCGTAAATTAGCATGAAGTACTGATAGTGAAGTGCTAGTTTGGACATTATTTTGATGGACCTTAGGAATGTGCTAATCAGTGTCGATAGCGGTCTAGGCGGGTTTGCGGTATGAGTTAGCGCTCAATACTGACAGCTCTAGTTCTTTATGCGTATGGGTTATTAAGGACCATTTAAGGAGGGTAGCTTGCATATAGATTGTCTACTTCCATGGTCAGAGTAGATAGGGTTAGGAGTTGTACCCGTAGCTGAACAAAGAATTATACTTCACCAATGTGGAGGACTATTACATGTGTGAGGGGGGGGAGGAATAACTAATTACTCATAATTGAACTAATACATTAGGAACTCTTGTTTACAGCCATGTGAGCTAGCGTAATATTGTTAGTGTGTGTGACCTATTTTACTGCTATCTATATTATAGTTGGTCATAGACCGTTAATTGTGACAAGCTCAATCTTGATAATTTGACGTTTGTTGGACATATTTTAAGTTTTAGTGATGAGTGCCAGACTAGCTGTTATAGAGCAATTACAAAAAGATGCCTAGATTAAATGTATAGGCTTATTAGAGTTTGATCTTTGTATAGATTTGATCAAACAAGCACTGTAAAAGGTCACCTGACTGTCATCAGCGATCTGTCTAGGTTAGTAAGGTACCTGGGTCAGTAGACTAGTTTAAGAACCTACAGAAGACTGAAGGCTGAGGGCTCAAACTCAGTTATTGAAGGCTAAGGGATCAAACTTAGTGTTTAAAGTCAAGGATATGGAATCAGAATTTAGGAAAGTCTGTGATGACCTAAACTGATTACATATACCTTGTGTACAAGGTCTAAGTTCCATAAGTTAAGTGGTGATTGGAACTTAGTTATGTTCAAATTGGTGTAATCTAACTTCACAATAAAAAGTTAGATAAAAGACAGTCAGCTGAAGTGTTTTAAACACAGCAAACTTCAGTCAGCTGACTGACAAGCATTTCAGCTGACTTACATACACAGGAATCTGCTGAATGCATATTTCGATTTAATCAAAGGTTACATTGAAAGATTACAAGGATAAAGACATATAACAAGTCCTGATTCTGTCAACAAATCAATGGTTAAGATTAAAGGGACGTTGGAAAGATTCTGAGCTTTATCCAATGGATACAAGTCAAAGGGTGGACAGTCTGAAAACTGTCAAAAAGTAAACTGACAGTGTCAGTACTATGTACAGGGACAGAATGCAAGTCAAGATGGGGACAAATCTGAAACGGCTATATTTTGAATTTCAAACATAAGTTACAAGGATTCTCACCTATAAATAGAAGACCCCTGATACAGAAACAAGAGATGAATTTTGATGAAAAATAACAATCAATTCTAAGCTATCAGATTCTTATCAAGAAATCACCCTGCTGACATTACTGAGCTTAAAGCTACTGATCTAATTAATTCTTCAAGTGTAACCTGTTATCAAATATACACACTTGAAGATTCCAAGCTGCTGATCATTTCATCCTGATCAAGCTACTGAAAGCTGAATCACTTACTTGATTCAAACTTTCTTTTACAAGAAATCTGCTGAAGACAGTGAAGCATCTTTGGGTGTCAAGGACTGTTGTTTGTGGTGGAGCTGGTGAAGAGGAAATCCTACCCTTCAAGGACCAGTGGAATACCTTGGAGCAGCAATCCTACCTGTTTCAAGTGTTCAGTTTGTGAAGCCATAGTTATTGGTGAAGGACAGAAAACTTAGGGATTTTTGTAACTGTAGCCTCAAAGATCTCTAGTGAATTACCTCCAACATCACAGGAGAAGAGTGGACTGACATGATTACACCACCTGGAACCACTATAAAATTGCCTACTTACTTTCTGCATTTACTCTGCATTTAGTATATTAAGCACATCAACCTACTGAAACTAGCAACTGAATCACACACTCACATTACTGAGTATCTAATACTTGTATCATATTTTAACAACAAGTAATACGGCTTAATTTGAATATATTCCACTGCAACAAATTCAGTAAAATCAACGGTCGACGGACTGCGAGTGGTCGACGGACTCGGGGCGATCGACGGAGTTACTGAACTTGCTGAGTTTGTTAACTCCAAAAGTTTTAAGTGTTAAGTTTATTCACCCATCCTCTAAACTTAACCAAAGCCTTTTCAAGGGACCAACAATTGGTATCGGAGCAGTGCTTCTGTTCTGAAGTAATCCTACTTGTTGTGCTTGTGAATATACTTTGAAAACTTTTTCAAGTTTCTGATTTTCGAAGCTTTGCATCATGGATTATAACCAGTATGCTAGAACAATGTTGATGTGTTCTTTAGATCGTTTTGATGAGTATAAACATTGTATGCAAGATTTTCTAGCTGCAAAACATGATGAGATGATGGATGTGCTGACTGATGGACCACTGGAGATCACCAAGTCAGTAACAGTGGGAATTGAAACTCAGTATATCCCAAAACCAAAAAGAGAATGGAATGCTGAAGATAGAAAAAGAGCAAAACTCAACAATATTGCTATTGATATCATATACAGAACCTTGGATATCAATATGTACATGAAAGTGAAAGATTGCATGACTGCAAAGGAACTTTGGGATAAGTTACAGTTAATTTGTGAAGGCACTGATGCAATCAAGAAGAACAAAATCAGTGTGGCAAAGAAAAAGTTCCAAGATTTCAAAATGAAACCAAATGAAACCATTGAACAAATGGAATCAAGATTCAATGCCATCATGGATGAACTCACTCTACTGAGTGTAAACTACTCAAGAGATGAAATCAATTCAAAAATCTTAGAAGCCTTATATGCAAAAGAAGTTTGGGAAATGAAGGTGACTGCAATAGAAGAAATGAGAAGTCTACATGAAGAGGATACCTTCAACTTATTTTCATATTTCAAGGCTTATAAATTCAGTAAGAAACTTGTACCTGAGACTGAAAAGGAAGAGCCAAAGACCACCGCTTTGGCTGCCACACATCAAGAAGAAACATCAGGAGCTCAAGATGATCTACTGGATGAGATGCAAGAGCAAATTGCCCTACTGAGCAAGAAGATCAGAATGATGAAAAATGAAAGGGGTTTTCCAAGGAATTTCACAAAGAAATCTAGTGAAAAGAAGAAGGAGGAATCCAAGAAAGACAATGCCTACTTGTGCTTTCAATGCAAGAAACCAGGACACTTCAAATCTGACTGTCCTGAACTAAAATAGAATAAGGAACCTGATTATCTTTGCTTCAACTGCAAGAAGTCTGGACATTTCAGACCTGATTGTCCAGACCTACTAAAGAGCAAAAGTCAGCAAAGAAGATCTGGCAAGAAAGCTATGGTTGCTGAAGATGAATCAGGATATGAAGTTGAATCAGAAAAAGGAAATGAATCTGATGATACTGCACTTGTTTCTGATATGGATGATTATGCTTTAATGGCAAATATGGATGAAACAGATGAGGTATACAATTCTATATCTATAAACACTCCTGCTGAAAGTGATTGTGAATCAACTTGTGGTTCAAATCCTAAAAATTCTGACAATGAAGAAACTTTGAATGCCATCCTTAATCAACTGAGGATAATACAATCTGGTTATGAGATTGTGAAGGCTGAAAAAGAAGCTCTTCAAATAGAAGTTGAAAGATTAAAAGCTGAATTAAGAATTCTCAAAGGAAAGGAAAAAGAGTTTGGACAGAAACAACATAAGTCTGCTATACATTCAGTAGCTGCTGAATCTGCTGAACAATCTTGGTCCTCCACTGCATTCAAATTTGGAAAGCCTTATGGTGATAGAACAGGCCTTGGATTTGAAACTCAATAATCTAATAAGAGTGGATCTAGCAAGGTTACTGAACCTAGTACCAGAATTGGTCCCAAGTTTGTACCTGCACAAGATCCAATTCCCAAAAAGGTCGCTGAGGCAGTGAAGCTTATTGAGAATGCTTCAAAGAGGCAAAATCAGAAGTCAAAAAGGACATCAGTACTTAACAAAAAGAATAAATCTAAGAGTAGGACTGATGTACCTTCTAGACCTGCTGATAGCAGACCTGCTACCAAGTATGCTGGACCACAAAAGGGCAAAAATCAGAAATATTCCACGGATAAGAATCCTAAACCTAAAAAAGTCAATCATTCTAGGGATACTTATCTAAGAGGGAAAGGTAGATTATTCCCTACTGATGATGATTGGAATATTCCTGCACCTACTGCTAGAAACAATAGATATAACCATTCTACTAGGGTAAAACCTCAGCAATGGAATCAGCAGAGGACTCAGCAGAGGACTTATACAAGACCTCAGCAGGGACCTCAGCAGACTCCATATTACAGAGCTGCTCCTAACAGACAACAAACCTATGGTTATGCTAGTGCTTCTAACAATAGAAATCACTCCAAACAGCATTACATACCAAAAGGCCAAAAAGCATATGTGAGTACTACACAACCAAATGTTAGACCTTATGGATGTGTAGAATACATGTATGAACAAAAGTATAACACTTTTCAAAGAAGACCTTATGGAATTTTGCCAAGGGTCATGCTTACCATTGACCACTATGGACCCAAACAGTTTTGGGTACCTAAAATACATTAACTTTGTTTTGTAGGGTGTCTGGTACTTTGACAGTGGATGTTCCAGACATATGACAAAGAATAAAAATGTTTGACAAACTATGTGGCAAAGGATGGTCCAAGAGTGAATTTTGGCAATAAGAACACATGATACACAAGAGGATATGGCACACTTGTGAGAAATGGATTAACTATCAGGAATGTTGCATTTGTGGAAGGACTGGACTACAACCTACTGAGCACTAGACAGTTTTCTGACTTGGGTTACAAGGTCACTTTTGACAAAGGCACATGTATTGTCATTAGTGAAAGAGGTGATCAAGTTGTGTTGGCTGGAAGAAGACAACAATGTTAGGTGTAATGCCCGAAAGACAATTTTGTAATTGTTTTATTTAATAAATGAAATGATATTATTATTCATATTTATTATTCTCATATTCACCGATGTGACAATAGTATTTACATTGCAGAAAACCCTAAAGTATATCGTTTATGTAATCACTTAACTCAGTTTATGGGATATACACGGGAGGATTGAGTTGGTGAAGATGTACTTAAAATACAATTAGCCCGTAGTGAAGTTAATCGAGAGTATCGGGTCTCTCCTTTAACGTGCTATCAATGCACCCAGAACAGAGTAGGTGTGATTGTCTTATCCGGACTTTCGGTTAAGAGAACCTAGTGGGGCATTTATATGTGATAGATATATCATATAGGGGTTTGGACCGATTTGATTAGAGTTCACGATATAATTCCGTAATTGAGAAGTCTTATCAGATCAATCGATGATCATATTTATGGATATATCTTAATCCTGAGGTGATCACAGTCAACTGCTTGAATCAGTATGAGGTTTGACTTGACGGTTAAGGATTACACTGAGTCTGTGATCTGAATTACCCCATCTTGGCATTGTACTAGATTGAGTGAGTAGTCTGTGTTATCACAGATATAGAATCCATTCCTTCCATTTATGGAAGTAGATAGACAGTTTCCTTATTTGTTAATCCTAGAAACTGATCGATCGTACGAGTTCATATTACACTGATTAGCTACCAGTGAGTTGTATGAATTAATTGATCACTAGGGGGTTAATAGTAAATAAGGATAAGAGGTTCTAAAAAGGGTTAACGGTAACTTCCTGATTTAGAATGAACAGTCTATGGAGGATTAATCCATATGTAATGATTATATCAATGGACGCTTACTAGCATTCTCGTGAGGAGATAAATATAATCTCATAATCAGAGGAGTGCAGTCATGGGATTATGGTGGCATATTCTTGTGATTGATTTATCGAATATAATTATTCTGTTCGTAAGATAATTATTTATTTGATTTATCGGAGCCGCTGATTATTAGTCCATGGTCCCCGACGTGCCTCCAATATAGCATAGCTATTCTCGGACGTCGAATCCTAATAATATTAATTTAGTTCTTATTAGAATTTAATTAAAACGATATGTGAATTAATTGTTTAGTGGACTATTAAATTAGTTGGGCTAAATAATTAAATATGTGAAAAAGACATTTTTCATAATCTTGGCCCAATTTAGTGTGTATAGTCGAAATTATTGTGACTAGGTCACAAGGGATAATTTTCGCCCCCAAGGCTTGTCTTAGTGAACAAGAATTAGTTTTCTTGTGGATTAATAAGACATGTGCACAAAATATTTATTGGATAAATATTTTATGGTAAAAAATAAAGATAATTATTATTCTAGATTTGTTTTAGAATATTCTAGGATTATGTTTTATTTATTGGATTTATTTATTTATAAAATAAAATCCTCGGAGGACAAGGAAAGCTCTCCTATATAAAGAGGTTTTCCCAACTCATACACAACACACAATTTTCGACTTCTATCTCTTAGAGAGAAGAAGATAAAAATTCGGCCAAGGGGAATAAGAGGGAAAATCTTGGAGGTTTTCCGGGTAGCATATCGGGAGGATTCGAGACGAGGATTTCCTTCCACCGGGAGTTGCTAGGATCACACGTGCGGAAGATCATGATGCTCTTCACACCATCCTTTGTTCTTCCTATTGCGGTTCTTCTACTTGGATTTTGAGATCCAAGAGGTATGTTCTACAACCCCCTTGTAGAGTAGATCTAGTTATTTTATTATGTGTAAATTATAGATCTAGATCCTTAAATCGCTTCCGTTGCGGATGATATTACTAACAAACAAAACATGTATGTTGTGGATTGGTCTACTGCTATTCCAGAGACATGCCTGATTGTGCATACTAAGTCAGAACTAAATTGGTTATGGCATAAGAAGTTGAATCATCTAAACTTTGATGATATCAATCAGTTGGTGAAGAATAAACTGGTGATTGGTTTACCTGAGATCACATTCAAAAAGGATGCTATATGTGATGCTTGTCAGCAAGGTAAACAAACAAAATCAAGCTTCAAGTCAAAGAATAAGCAATCAACAAAAAGAGTTTTGGAGCTGATGCAAATGGATTTATTTGGACCAGTAACACCAACTAGTGTAACAGGAAAGAAGTACACTCTAGTAGTTGTGGATGATTATTCAAGGTACACTTGGGTAGTATTCATGAACAAGAAAAGTGAAACACTTCAAAAGATGCCTGAACTTTTGAAGAGATTGTAAAATGAGAAATGTTTGACAGTAGTGAAGATCAGATTAGACAAGGGTACTGAATTTCTTAATAAAGTTATAAGAGAATATTGTGAGCAGAATGGTGTGCTGCATCAACTAGCTTCTGCTGGTACACCTCAGCGAAATAAATAGGGTTGCTGAGAGAAGAAATGAAAGAAGCATGAAGGACTATGATTTGTGAAGCATTATTACCTGAAAGATATTGGGCTGAAGCAATTAACACAGCATGCTATACACAAAATAGGACCTCAGTGAACAAAAAGCTGCTGAAGACACCTTATGAGATTTGGAATGGAAGGAAACCCAATATATCCTATTTCCATCCATTTTGAAGCAAATGTTTTATATTAAATCATAAGGAGCAACTGAAGACATTCCAACCAAAATCAGATGAAGGAATCTTCTTGGGATATTCTTCTGTCAGCAAGGCATTCAGGGTACTGAATAAAAGAACACTGAAACATGAAGAATCAATACATGTTGTATTTGATGAACCTAAGTTCACTAGAATGGAATATGAAGCTTCAGAACCTGCTGAGAATCAATAAGTCACAGATCCAGAATGTGTTGATGTTTTGGAAAGGATAAATGACTTAAAGATTTCTGACTCTGCCCCTGCTGAACACCTTGCTGATAACACTACTGATGCAACAACTGAGGTAGTTCAAGGATCTGCTGAACCCCCTGCTGAAGCTGTTAGTAATACCATCCGCAGCGGAAACGATTTATGGATCTAGATCTATATACTACACGTAATAAAACAACTAGATCTATTCTACAAGGGGGTTGTAGATCATACCTCTTGGATCTCTAAATCCAAGTTGAAGAACCGCAAAGGATGAAAGTGAAGATGTGAAGAGCACCACAGTCTTCCGATCGTGTGATCCAAGCAATTCCCGGTGGAAGGAATTCTCGACTCGAACCCTTCCGATATGCTACCCGGAAAAATCTCCAAGATTTTCCCCAAAACCCCTTGGCCGAAATTTTCCTCTTCTTTCTCTAAGAAAGTCGAAATTATGTAGTGTGTTATTTGGCTTGGGAGAACTCTCTTTATATAGGAGAGTAAAACTCCCCAAGGATTTTATAATTAATACAAAATCAATTATGATAATCCTATAAAATAAAAGATAATCCCATAATATTCTAGAACAAATCTAGAATAATATTTATCTTTATTTCTTTCCATAAATATTTATCCAATAAATATTTTATGCACATGTCTTATTAATCACAAGAAAACTAATTTCTTGTTCCAAAAATAAGAGGGGGGGCGCCACTTTTAATTCATGACCTAGTCATAATTAATTTTTGGGCTATAACACAATTGGGCCAAGATTATGGAAACTGTCTTTTCCACATATTTAATTATTTAGCCCAACTAATTTAATAGTCCACTAAACAATTAATTCACATATCGTTTTAATAAAGTCCAACAAGAACTAAATTAATATTATTAGGATTCGACGTCCGAGAATAGCTATGCTATATTAGGAGGCACGTCGGGGACCATGGACTAATAATCAGCGGCTCCGATAAATCAAATAAATAATTATAGAATAATTATATTCGATAAATCAATCACGGGAATATGCCACCATAATCCCGTGATCGCACTCCTCCGATTATGAGATTATATTTATCTCTTCATGAGAATGATAATAAGCGTCCATTGATACAATCATTACATATGGATTAATCCTCCATAGATTGTTCATTCTAAATCGGGAAGTTACCGTTAACCCTTTTTAGAACCTCTTATCCTTATTTACCATTAACCCCCAGTGATCAATTAATTCATACAACTCACTTGGTGATCAATCGGTGTGATATGAACTCGCGCGATCGATCGGTTTCTAGGATTAGCAAATAAGGGAACTGCTATCTACTTCCATAAATGGAAGGAATGGATTCCGTATCTGTGATAACACAGACTACTCACTCAATCCAGTATAATGCCAAGATGGGGTAATTCAGACCACAGACTCAGTGTAATCCTTAACCGTCAAGTCAAACTTCATACTGATTCAAGCAGTTGACTGTGATCACCTCAGGATTAAGATATATCCATAAATATGATCATCCATTGATTCGATAAGACTTCTCGATTACGGAATTATATCGTGAACTCTAATCAAATCGGTCCAAATACATACGATATATCTATCATATATAAATGCCCCATTAGGTTCTCTTAACCGAAAGTCCGGATAAGACAATCACACCAACCGTGTTCGGGCGCATTAATAGCACGTTAAAGGAGAGACCCGATACTCTCGATTAACTTCACTACGGGCTAATTGTATTTTAAGTACATATTCACTAACTCAATCCTCCCGTGTATATACCATACACTGAGTTAAGTGATTACATAAACGATATACTTAGGGTTTTCGTAGTGTAAATACTATTGTCACATCGGTGATTATGAGAATAATAAATATGAATAATAACGTCAATTCATTTATTAAATAAAACAATTACAAAAATTGTCTTTCGGGCATCACACCTAACAATCTCCCACTTGCACGAAAGCATGTGATTAATTGTTTTAGAGCACACCCTATTATTTAAAATACAACAAACTACATCTCCCACTTGCTCTAAAGCAATGGAGACTTATCCTGTATTCTAGTACCCACTAAGCATGTCATAATCATTTCAGATTCCAAAGTACACTCCGAGTATGCCGTCGTAGGATAGGTCAGTGACTCGAGGAGCACCTACATCTAAATGTCATGGGTCTTAATGATTAGTCGGGTTGTCGGCTCGAGACGATCCGAGAATCGAAACGTTACCGGTCCATCAAATCATGTGGTGCGAGTAAACACTCGAGCCCGAGATCGACTTAACGATCATCCTCAATCGACTTAAAGTCAAAATCGGTGTATCACACATATCCAAGTTCACACATGAATATGTCCGCATATTATTCCTCGTTCTCTCAAGATACTAAAGGACATACTAAACTTGCTATGTTAACCGCCGAATCTAAGATTCGATCAAAGTTGACGTTCAATAACCTGACCATCTCTTACTAGAAAGAGAATCTATCCCATTTCTCTTGATCCGAAGATTTAGAGAGTCATTCCTGAGGCATAGGGTAGAACTTCCTCGTTGAATGTTGCATACACAGATGCATCATCTTAACCAATAAGATGGATGGGAAACCAGTGACTGATTCTAATGAGTTCGACCGAGTCAAACTCTTAAGAATGTTGTCCAAATCTCTGTTGCAGAGAATTGTGGTATTGTCAGATTCTGACTTCAGATAACATACCCATGTTGATTCCAACTGGTGCAGTGTTATCCTTCACAAACACTAATATATATTTATATATTCACTACTGTACTAAAATTGATATCCGATCTACAAAAAGTCTTATCAATAGTCGGTCAAATCCACATATTGTAGAAATATATGACTTCCAATGACCGAGAGGTTTGCTTTTTATCCACAAAGGACATAAGCCTTGACAAATCCCGTCATAAGTTCATAAGTCAATACCCTTCGTTTTCGAATGAATCCGGACTCCGTTTGTTTGGCAAGAAAGTCTCGGGGAATCACCCCTATTTTCTCGCTTTTGAACGAAATCATGCAATACCGAACTCATTCTACTCTTTTCCGTGTAGATCCAATTACTCCCACCGGGCCCGAGACGCTCGGTGGTTCTACAAGAGTATGAACGAATTGGAGTACCGAACTCCATTCACGGGGTTATGGCTATTAAACCAACCTCTATTATCGAATCCTATACTTGCTCACAAAAGAGCCATAGGTCATCAATCGATCCTCGGACTACAAAGTCCGCGAACCCGTAATGGGTAATGGGTAAACCATACTCCCACTACATTCGGGTGGATCGAAATTCGATATAGTTTAGTAGTATTTAGTGTTATCACCAACAACCGATGTTGGATGTGGTCGATTTTAATCGGTTAGTAACTACCTTGAGTAAACGTACTTCAAGGTTTAAGGTTTTACTTGTTCATAGACTCTATCGAAAGGACGCAACGGTATAACTTGTCCCTTCCCGATTTCAAGAATCTTATAACAAACCTTTTTCTCAATGCTACAAGATATAGAACGATTAGTCAACGACCGAACGTGTTCGCGAAATTTCCGGACCTACCTTCAAGCACCGTGTGCTAAATGCTTATATTTATGGAAGTGGGGTGAACCGAATCCACACCTTATCCGTAAATTCCAAAGCATATACTAGGTAGACTTCTCGGTCTTACATTTCACCGTAAACCGTTATTTCGCTTCCAATATCTTTATTGAGTTAAGCAGTGTATTGTAGCACATCTAAAAACATATATAAGGCAATTTTACGGTTTCTCACTTAGTGAGAACATGTCACAATGAGGCAGGCTGAGCATCAGTCTCGAGGACTATCAATGGCCTATTCCGAGTATAGAATACTCTATCTCTGTTGAAAATAGAGAAACCTCAAAATATTTTGGATAAACTTACCGGAGTGTTTGAATAGTTATCAGACAAGAAGTCACTACTCGGAAGCTCCTACTAGCTCGTATCTTTCATCAGACCCCGAAGGTCGTCATGAACAAGCTATGTTACTTCTTTATATCCATTATCCTTTCCCGATTGAAAGGAAACTTAGTCATTGAACCTTTGAGACAATATAACCGGATCGGGAGAAAGGAATCACCCGAGCCGGTCTTCGGGTCTTGTCTTTTAGGGACTATGCACTAACTATGGAATATGAAGAAGCGTTTATCTAAATATAGAAACCAATTGCTTTTAATAGTTCTTAAGATGTGTTTTATATACATATTTCAGCGGTTGTAAGTGGTTTTGACTTTATCAAACAAAAGTCCGAGTCTTGGATTCGTACTACAAATGGTATATTCACTTTCATACGACAAACAAATTATCGAATAGAAGGTAAATCCATTCGTTCCAACGAATCTTAAACAGAAAAATAAATCTTCTGCGATATCCAAGGATTGAATCCGAGATTCATTTCCTCATATCACTCCCACTATTCTAGCTAAAATTAACTGCCCGTTGTTTACTCTTTTAATCGTTAAATGCACTGCTACCTTGTTCTTCCAAAGAACTTAGCTCGAGAAAATCACCAAGGATTCATAGGTTGGTGATCCAAAATCACTGTCCTTATCCTATGATTTTAAGTTAATTAATTTTCGGTTCAGCCTTAAAATTTTCTCAGTTTAGGTGACTAACACTTTTAGACATATTCTCCCATTCTTGACTTTCAATGAATGGAAACAGTCTTGAACCAGCGGTTCGTTTGAGTAGACACTACTCTTGAACCGTGGGATGTCTATTTCGAGTGTTACTCGTCGAGACTTCTCGGATTTTCTAATATACCGGAAAAAAAAAAAACAACAAATCATAGCATTAAAGCTCCCACTAGTTTATCGGTTCCAAATACCGTCTAACCAAAGAATGCTTTATTTTATGATTTTCCAATTTTTCAATTTGAAAATCTCTCGTGTAAACACTTACACAGCTTCTAATGTTTCCGAGAAAAATACAAATCATAAAACTCCCACTAGTTCATCGATTCCAAATATCGTCTAACTAGCAACATTTCATGACTTTCCGGTTTTTCAATTAGAACGGTTACGTGTGTAGTCAGTTACACTTTTCTAATGTTCTAGAAAAACAACAAATCATAAAGCTCCCACTAGTTCATCGATTCCAAATATCGTCCAACTAGTAACACTTCATGATTTTCCGATTTTTCAATTAGAAAATTGCACGTGTATTTCCTACACACTCAAAATTCACTAGAAGAATTTCAAAGTCCGAAATCACCTTTGTTCAAACTAAGTTTGTCTTCCGTTTGATACGAATGACACTAGTGACATACCTATATGTCACTCGGTTTTAAAAGGCTTGAGAGAAAATATCTCTTTCGAAAAATAATTGCATTATCGATTAACTAGTTCAACGTCCTAGTTACTTTCCACTTTTTAACAAAGTCAATACTAGTCAATTTTTTAAGCAATTTAGTAAGGGATATAATGTTGTAAATAAAATGACATATATTAATTCAAGTTTAACACTACTATATTATTTTATTTTAGGAATTGTAAACTAAAAATAAGTCTACTCTACCATTCCAAGGTTTTAACCTCGCATCTCAGTGCCGCCGTAGGGTAGGTCAAAGAGATGACGGTTAAATCGAGACAATCTCATCAATGAATAACTTGTGAGAATCAAACATCCCACGAGAATCGAACATCCCTTTATTCATTGACTACCTTCCTTTTTTAGCCTAGATATTATCAAAAATATCCTTTATGAGTGTGACCTACTATATCGGATCTCTTAGGTACGCCCCGAGTGTGCCGTCGTAGGATAGGTCAGTGACCCGACGAGTACCCGAAAATCCTATCCTTTCGGAGACCAAGCCATGAATGTTGATAGGGGTGAACACCATCCGTAGGGGGACGAAATCAAAGCGCCGCGAGGCGTCACCCTTCTCTCACTTACTTGTATCTATAGTAGAGGCCGTGGGGTTGGCATCGCCTCCCCGCTCCCACTCAATATTTTGGAAGTGGTGGTGGGTTAACTAACCACGTCTTTTTGATGTTAACATAAAAGCACATCAAATCAAGGATTCCGAATGGTGTCGGTAACGTAGGGAAGCCTACCCGTCCTATTCGTTGGAACATATGTGACAGTCGGACGAAATCGGGTCAAGACGGCCATTTATTGAGATTAGAAGGAATCACCCATCCGTTCTCCCGTGTAGCTTAGTCTTGCCGGACCCCCGTGCATACATCACACTAGGAGGGTTAAGTCGTTCGAGCCTAGCTCAGTTGACCACCCAACCTATAGGCGAACCGTTTTTATCCAAGATTTATTGTTCTTTTACCATCATTCAATCTCGTAGACACTACGAATTGAAAACGTGATCTCGTTTGTGCTTTAAGGCGGTTCACCGAGAACACACACCGAAAGGCTTAACGATTTCATAACTCGTCCTCGGATCTTTAATTAGTTACTAAATTTATTAATTACCACGTATTAATTAAATTTCAACTAATTACACGAGTTTGTATACATGCCTATTTTAATTACCAAAATTAAAATTCTACATGTATGCATGGAGTGGATTTATGATATGATGCATGTCATGGCAATTCCGATTTTATATCTATTTTATGATCAAACACATAAAAAATAAATTGCGGAAAATTTAAACACCGAGATGGATTGTTGGTACCCCCGTATCTAATCTATCCTAGGAAAACAGTAAATTACATAATCTATGTCTTCGAGTCTTGATCTTCAAATCTTGAACTCGAACCGCCGGATCACGAACCACGAACACCGAGGAGAGGAGGCCGTAATATACCAATATATTAAAATATATTTATATTACAAACTTGTTTTATAATTTTTTTTCTCACACGGCTGTTATGTAAATATTTTATTTTATTTTATTTTTATTATTTGGTCAAAACTTGCGGCTAAACCTAATACATTAGGTTACAAGAAACAAAATTTTTGCAGCCGCCAAAAAAAAAAAATTGCCGACGGAAAAAAATAATTAAACAATTCGGCCTCCTCCCGTTTTTACCTTTTTGATGATCTTCAACATCATGATCTTCAACACATCATCTTCGTCGTCTCGAACCCGGAACATCAAAATTATAATAAAAGATGCTACTTTTACATAAATTTCGAAATTTGACATAAATAAAATACAATTCCTATGCTCAATTGTTACTAAACAAAGGAGCTACAATAGATCTAACGAGTAAACAGTACCAACCCCAATCCATCTCTTCAACCACGACAATCACAAGCATTCATCATAAAATTTTCGAAAATAATAAAATTAAAAACGAAAATAATGCAATCTACACATGCATATTCCACTCCTTAGATCTAATATTTTATACGTATAAATATAGATCACCACGGCGACTGATACCACTGTTAGTAATACCATCCGCAATGAAACGATTTATGGATCTAGATCTATATACTACACGTAATAAAACAACTAGATCTATTCTACAAGGGGTTGTAGATCATACCTCTTGGATCTCTAAATCCAAGTTGAAGAACCGCAAAGGATGAAAGTGAAGATGTGAAGAGCACCACGAGTCTTCCGATCGTGTGATCCAAGCAATTCCCGGTGGAAGGAATTCTCGACTCGAACCCTTCCGATATGCTACCCGGAAAAATCTCCAAGATTTTCCCCAAAACCCCTTGGCCGAAATTTTCCTCTTCTTTCTCTAAGAAAGTCGAAATTATGTAGTGTGTTATTTGGCTTGGGAGAACTCTCTTTATATAGGAGAGTAAAACTTAAGCCCCAAGGATTTTATAATTAATACAAAATCAATTATGATAATCCTATAAAATAAAAGATAATCCCATAATATTCTAGAACAAATCTAGAATAATATTTATCTTTATTTCTTTCCATAAATATTTATCCAATAAATATTTTATGCACATGTCTTATTAATCACAAGAAAACTAATTTCTTGTTCCAAAAATAAGAGGGGGGGGCGCCACTTTTAATTCATGACCTAGTCATAATTAATTTTTGGGCTATAACACAATTGGGCCAAGATTATGGAAAATGTCTTTTCCACATATTTAATTATTTAGCCCAACTAATTTAATAGTCCACTAAACAATTAATTCACATATCGTTTTAATAAAGTCCAACAAGAACTAAATTAATATTATTAGGATTCGACGCCCGAGAATAGCTATGCTATATTAGGAGGCACGTCGGGGACCATGGACTAATAATCAGCGGCTCCGATAAATCAAATAAATAATTATAGAATAATTATATTCGATAAATCAATCACAGGAATATGCCACCATAATCCCGTGACTGCACTCCTCCGATTATGAGATTATATTTATCTCTTCATGAGAATGATAATAAGCGTCCATTGATACAATCATTACATATGGATTAATCCTCCATAGACTGTTCATTCTAAATCGGGAAGTTACCGTTAACCCTTTTTAGAACCTCTTATCCTTATTTACCATTAACCCCCTAGTGATCAATTAATTCATACAACTCACTGGTGATCAATCAGTGTGATATGAACTCGCGCGATCGATCGCCTTGGATTAACAAATAAGGGAACTGTCTATCTACTTCCATAAATGGAAGGAATGGATTCCGTATCTGTGATAACACAGACTACTCACTCAATCCAGTATAATGCCAAGATGGGGTAATTCAGACCACAGACTCAGTGTAATCCTTAACCGTCAAGTCAAACTTCATACTGATTCAAGCAGTTGACTGTGATCACCTCAGGATTAAGATATATCCATAAATATGATCATCCATTGATTCGATAAGACTTCTCGATTACGGAATTATATCGTGAACTCTAATCAAATCGGTCCAGCCCTATACGATATATCTATCATATATAAATGCCCCATTAGGTTCTCTTAACCGAAAGTCCGGATAAGACAATCACACCAATCGTGTTCGGGCGCATTAATAGCACGTTAAAGGAGAGACCCGATACTCTCGATTAACTTCACTACGGGCTAATTGTATTTTAAGTACATATTCACTAACTCAATCCTCCCGTGTATATACCATACACCGAGTTAAGTGATTACATAAACGATATACTTAGGGTTTTCGTAGTGTAAATACTATTGTCACATCGGTGATTATGAGAATAATAAATATGAATAATAACGTCAATTCATTTATTAAATAAAACAATTACAAAAATTGTCTTTCGGGCATCACACCTAACAGAAGCAACAACAGACCCTACTGAAGATGATGTTCCTGAGAATCAAACTAACCAAAATCCACAATGGTTAAGGGATCACCCTGCTGAGCAAGTTATTGGCAATATACAGCAAGGTGTGAGGACTAGAAGACAATTAGAAGCAATGTTTACTTGTTTTTTTTTAATCTCAAATGGAACCTAAAGTTGTTGAAGAAGCAATTTCAGATCCAGATTGGATAATTGCTATGCAAGAAGAATTGAATGAATTTGAAATAAATCAAGTTTGGACACTAGTGGAAAGGCCTAATCATGCAAATATAATTGGAACCAAATGAGTATATAGATACAAATTTGTTGGAAATAAAATTTATGTTTTGATGATAATTCATCATATTTACTCAGAATATTATCTTAACCTCATTGATGAAGTGCTGAAGCTTGCTTGTTATAGTGAAAAGCTAAAAGATGTCTAGAATTGAATGTATAGGTTTTACTAGAGTCTTATATTTGTATAGGTTACATCAGACAAGCACTGTAATAGTTAGTGTGTCGTGAAATTGAAAACTGGAAGTCATTTAGAAAACTGGAAATCGTTAAGATAAACAAACTGACTCATAATACACCAATATGAAACTGAAGAAGATAAGTTCGCTGAGGGACACTAACTCGGTTGGCTTATCTGGAAGATAGAAGAACTGAGGGTCACAGACTCAGTTATAGAAGATTGAAGAACTGAGGGTTCAAACTCAGTTATGAAGATTACAAGTCGAGACTATAAAGTTAGACTTTAGGCAAGTTTGTGGTGACCTGAATTGACTTTATGGATCTTGTATGAAGACCTAAGAATCATAAGGACAATGGATTCTTAATTGTTTATGGTGTACTCTGATTAAGTCAATTATAATCTGATGCAAACTGGAGTACTGATATTTGAAGAAGAGTAAAATTCCAGTCAATGCTCCAAGTCAGTCAAGAAACTGACAACTGATGAACAGAGTATAAAACTGATCAGTAAACTCAGTTTTATATGTCAGCCATCCAACAAACAGATAGTACAGTCGAACGTTTTAAAGGAAGCAATGCTATTGAATAATGACACATCAGAACTATCAGAAAATATAGCCGTTGATACAATTCGAATTCAAGCAAGATGAACGTTGTACCTTACACTATAAATAGAGGACTTTGCACCAAGAACAAAAAAAAGAAGAATTATTAAGATCAACAAGCATTTTTGTGCACTAGTCTTAGTTATTTGAATTGCTATCATCTCTGCGCTATAACAAGATCATATTAAGAATTTCTTCAAGTGTTCAAGCTACACAGAATTTATCCAGATTCAGACACTTTGAAGAACCACAAACAAGAATCAATTTATTGATTCTCAGCCCAACTTTGATTCTACATCAAAGGTTTAGACTGTGAAGCAATCCGGGAAGGTTCTGCTAAAGACAGTTGTTACAAGCAGTCGGTGTGTTTGTGGTGGTAGCTGGTGAAGAGGCATCGTAACCCTTCAAGGAACAGTGTTCAAGCAATTGAAGAGCAGCAATTCTACCTGTTCTACAACTGTTTAGATAGTGAAGCTAGGGATTAGCCAAGGACTATTGTTTAGGACTTTTTGTAACAGCTCACCTCAAGAAGTTCTAGTGGAATTTTCCTCTTACACCACAGGGGAAGAGAGGACTGACAGGATTACACCACCTGGAACCTCTATAATATTTGCCTCATTTACTTTACGCACTTATTTATTTACTTAGCATTTATCTACAGCATTCTGAGAATTGATTGTTATACAACTCACAGCTCACAGACTGACATTCACCAGAATTCAGTTTAACACACTCAGCTTTCACATAGAATAACAAGATCAAGAAAAAGGCTAGAATTATATCCGCTGCCAGTTGGTTCAGTTTTTGCTTAAGTCAGTTTGACTTAAACTCAGCTCAGTCAGCTTAACTCCACACAAGTTTTAACTGAACCTTAATTTGTTTTAAATCCAGTTTTAGGGACAAGTTTATTCACCCCCTCTAAACTTGTGTTAGCCTTTCCAAGGGACAACAAAATTGGATGAATCTGGTACCATTGTAAGGAATAAGGCCAGACTAGTAGCAAAAGGCTATTGTCAAGCAGAAGGAATGGATTTTGATGAAACATATGCACAAGTTGCAAGATTGGAAGCTATAAGATTATTCTTGGCATATGCTGCTTACAAAAACTTCAAAGTATACTAGATGGATGTCAAGAGTGCATTTTTGAATGGCATTCTGGAAGAAGAGGTTTATGTTCAGCAACCTCCTGGTTTTGAAGTTAAAGATCAAGAAGATAAAGTGTGCAGACTCAATAAGGCACTTTATGGTTTGAAACAAGCACCAAGAGCATGGTATGAGACCCTATCTCAATTCTTGGTGGACAATGGTTTTACCAAAGGAACCATTGACAAGACTCTTTCCAGAATCAATGAAGGAAACAACACCCTACTGGTACAGATTTATGTTGATGACATAATTTTTGGTTCTGAAAATGAATTGCTATGTGAAAAATTTGCTAATCTCATGAAAAGTAAATTCCAAATGAGTATGATGGGAGAAATGAACTATTTCTTGGGATTACAAGTCAAACAAATGAAATATGGAATCTTCATTCATCAAACCAAGTATACCAAGGAGCTACTGAAAAATTTTGGTATGGAAAATAGCACCAAGGTGTCAACTCCTATGATTACCAACATTAGATTGGATGAAGACAAAGAAGGCAAAGATGTTGATCATACTTTATACATAAGAATGATTGGCAGTCTGATGTACCTTAACTACCAGCAGACTTGATATATCCTTTGCAGTAGGTGTTTGTGCAAGATTTCAATCTAAACCAAAGCTAAGTCATTTAGCTACAGTCAAAAGGATTCTCAAGTGTCTAAAAGAGACTTTGGGAGTAGGGATATTGTATTCAAAAGATGGAAGCTTCAAAGTTATATCCTACTCAGATTCTGATTATGCTGGATGCAAGATTGATAGAAAAAGCACTACATGAACCTGTCAGTTGATGGGAAATAGACTGGTTTCCTGGTTTAGCAAGAAACAACATTCAATATCAACTTCTACTACTAAAGCTGAATATATAGCTGCTGGAAGTTGCTGTGCACAAATACAATGGTTAAGACAACAGTTAAGGGATTATGGAATTGAAGAAAGAGAAATTCCTATAATGTGTGACAACACAAGTGCAATTTCAATCACATAAAATCCTATTTTGCACTCAAGAACCAAGCATACAGATGTGAGACATCACTTATAAGGGATCATGTTGAAAAGAAAGATGTGGTGGTTCTTTACATCACTACTGAAGATCAACTTGCTTATATATTCACAAAACCATTGGATAGTGAAAGATTTGCTAAGTTAAGGACTGAACTTGGAATTATGAAAGTTGACTGACACACCTTTGATCAGCAATGTACTGGAATTCACCAAGGGGATTAGTCTTTGCTATGTTGGGTGAGCTCACTTAGCGAGATTAGTCATTGGTATCAACAATTCCATGTACTTATATGTGTTTGGACAATTGAGCAAATGAAGTTGCCAAGGGGATTGGTCTTTGTCCTGTTGGGTGAGCTCATTTGACAGATCAGTCATTGGTATTAAAACTTCAGCTTGTATTATCAGTTGGACAAAACAAGGATACAAGAAGATCAGTAGAGTTACCGTGTCAGTAGGCTGCTGAGCATTCTTGTCAGCAGGCTGCTGATCCAAGTCTACTGGAGTTCAAGGCTGCTGAGTTATACGTTACAAGACAATCAAACTTAAATGAAAGTCAGCATTAATTGGATATTATTCTTATCTGTTATAACCACAGTTACAAATATCCAACGGTTACAATGCTCATAGAATCAATTAGTGGGACACGTGGCAACATCACATTTATTCCTACTTTAATCATGGTTAATGCTACAGTGCACGTACATCACTTTATCTGACAGTTACCACCCACTACTTTCTCTATATATACAGATATTTACACAGAGACATTACATACAACTTTCAGATCATTTTTCTCTAAAAATACATTGTGTGAACACAGATTTGAAAGCTTTCTTCTTCATCTTTTTCATCTCTAATGGCGGACAAGGATGATATTCACTTTGGAACGTGCCAAAGTGTCATAGGGTTTGTTGTTGATGCTAATAAAACTGAGTTGGCTATTTTTGGTCCCTTGGAAAGGCTAACACAAGTTTAGAGGGGGGGGGGGGGGGTGGGGGTGAATAAACTTGTCACCAAAAACTTTTCCTGAACTGGAATTGCCCCGGGAACTGAGTTTCTCCGAAACTCAAACTGATGCTTAGTTCAGTTTTGTTCCTGTCCCTTAACTTGTGCGGAGTTCAGCTAACTCAACTGAGTATAAGTCAATACTGACTTATTCTTAGTCCAGTTAACTGGCAGCGGATAGAAATAGCCTTTAGTGTAGTAGACGTGTCAATAAAGATCTGAACCTCCTATGTATCAGTTTGGTGCTGACTCAGTGTCTGACGTTTGCTGAGTGAAGTGAAGAAGTGAATATGCAATAATTAAAACAATCACATCACGAATGTAAATGCATAAAGTAAATCAACACAAGATTTGTTTATGGAAGTTCCGGGTGGTGTAATCCCGTATATCTCCCCTTCTCCTATGGTGTAGGAGGTATCACTAGAATCTTGAGATAACCGTTACAAAATCCTAGCACAATGACAGTCCTTCACGACACCCTAGTTTCACTGTCTACACATAATGAAGAAAGGTAGGATGGCTCCCTTCATTCTGCACACTAATCCTTCGGAGGTGGAATGACTCCTTCACCAGCTCACCACTGACATACACACAGTCCGCAGATTGCACTAACAGCTGTGGCAACCAAGTTGCAACCGTTTGAGGAAAGGTGGAATTGCTCTCCTGAAACTATGCACATCCAACCCTTTTTCACAAAGGTTAGGTTTATAATTAATCAAATGATTAATTTAGTGAGCTGTCTGATTCTTCTGGATATAGCGCTGTAGCTCCAAGATGCCTTCTTCCCCCTTAATGGGTTACTGGATTCTTCTTATAAATCTCCAAGGAAATCTTGTTGGCTTTCCCTTTTCTAGACATGAAATCTGATTGAGTGGATCTGGATCTTTAGATATGTGCTATACAAAACTTCTCTGATCCATCATCTTTCAATCCTTTTACTCTGTGTATTTATAGGGGTGATGTAACGGTCAACTAGCTCTTGTAGCCGTTCCATTTGTCGTTTAGCCAACGTTCATCTGTACGACCTTTTGTCGTTTTGTCAGTTTAAATTTAAACAAGGCCTTAACTCAGTTTTCTACTCTTCTTCAAAACTGAGTTCCTTGTATCCTTGACATCCGACTTTTATTGACCAAGTCGGAGTACACCATTCACCTTCTTTCTTCTCCTGATAACTAATAATCTTTGTCCTTAAGATTACTCAGTTTTACATGATCTATAGTTCAGTTTCAGGTCACCACAGACTTGCCCGACTCCTGACTTATAGTCACGACTTAATAAGCTTCTAACTGAGTTTGCCACCTCAGTTCTTCAGTCTTCGACAACTGAGTCTGTATCCCTCAGTCCTTTAGTTTTCTAGATAAGCCAACTGAGTCTGTATCCCTCAACAAACTTATCTTCTTTAGCTTTCTCATAACTGAGTCTGAGCCCTCAGTTCTTCAAATGTATACTCAGTTTTCTTGCTGACTCAGCTGTCTGCCTAGTTCCTATCTATTACAACGCTTGTCTGAAATAACCTATACAAAGTTCAGACTCTAGATAGAACTTATACATTTTCTCTAGACTGTTTCTTGCTTCTTCTTTTATTATGCTCTATAACAGCTAGTTATGATTTCATCATCATGGGTTATAAGTGATCTTATTAAATACGTGACGAATCATCATCAAAACACAAATATTATTTCCAACAGCTATCAATATTGGTCGAAGAATCATAATATATGAAGGATTGGAAGATGTCCTAAATCTCAGATTGGAAAGCATCTCCTACACGAATGTTGCAAATTTTTGGAGAAACATTATGATAAGAGATAATAGAGAGGCATTTACTACCACAGTTAATGGCCAGGAGACTGAAATTTCCTCAAACATATTGAGGGAAGTGTTTGGTTTTGGACCTGGTAATGATGCTCCAACCAGTCCTGAAGATATGGGGTTGCCAAGACGAGAGTTTGTTGATAAGATAAAGACCAATAATGCTATAAAATCATCACTGATCATCAATGTGAAGCATATCATGATGGAGTATAATCTGCTGAGGAAGATTATCGCCAAGAACATTTTAGGATTCAGTGGAAGTCTTGATGTTAGGAACATTTTATTATGTTTTGATGATGGCCATACCAGCTGTTATAGCAAGCCTGAAATAAGTTAGAATTCTCTGTATAAATCCTTACTTAGAGTCTGACATGTTGTATAAGTGAGTCAGACAAGTATTGTACTAGTTGGTAGGACGGCAAAGTGTTGAGAGAAAAACACGCCAACTAACTGTTGAGCGAAAAATCTACCCTTCAAAATTTACATTTATAAAAGACTCGAAAACAACTGTGGGTAAACTAACTCTCTAACCAACAGAGTACCGGATCAATTGTTAGAATAGCTACAGGAGTACGAGGTCGATCCCAAGAGATAAGTGGTTTGTAGATACCAAAGTGAATAAAGACAAAAATACTAATTAAAACAACTAAGACACACCATTGTTCCACCACCCCACCGAAACTAGCAAGAAAGACACACATTCATTCGTAAGTCTTGGATTAATAATCTGCTAAAGAGGCGGTACTTTCTCTTTCGGATTTAGCGCCCGTTGATTAGTTTACCACAGGGTACAACTAAAGATTTTACGAAACAAAGATTTGGATATAAAATCCTAATCTAATAATATTATCCCTCAACTTTCGTATGTTCGGAAAATATCATCATTCTCCTTCACGGTAATCGACGAATTTATCAACTATCGTGTTTCTAAATTCGAATAGCATGCAACACTACATTACACTTTAAACAAGTCTAAACATGAAGGAAGAACAAGAAATCTTACGAATGAATGCATAAATCCTTATTTAATCTGGTGAGGGTGGCTTCACAAGGGTGATCCTAGCACCGAGCCTTAACCACTCATTACAACAACGAAAGTAACAACGAAATATAAATACATATATAGATACATATATATATATGAAACGATAACTAGTCGAGTTATTACATCGACATTACAACGACATATATATATATATATATATCTAGGCCCCGAAACATAAAATAAATAGAAGAAAAGGAATGGGGAGAAGAATGGGGTGGCCAAAGTTGGCCAAGAAAGGGGCAAGGATCATCAATGAGCTGAGAGGAGTATTTATAGACCACAAGGCCGGCGCGTGCCGGAGCACCACCGGCACGTGCCGGCTACACAAGTGCATTTTTAATCATTAGGATCTTGTGGGCCCAATTTCAGAGATATTTCTGCAATATTCGGCCTTCTCCGGCGCGTGCCGGCCATGCAACATTTCCGATGTTTGTAAAAACCTATCTCGAGCTGTAGACCTCTGATTGGCATGATTTAATATTCGTTGGAAAGCTCTTCCGAAGATCTACAACTTTCATTAAGGACTCGTCTTCTGAAAATGCCTCTAAGTGAGGTCAAATGTCTGTTGAAGTTGAATTACGGTAGAAACAGTAACAACAGTTGATCTGTCCAAAGTTGTTAGATTATTGCATAATCTTTTATCCCACAAAAACTTATGATTTATGCTTCAAAACATGTCGTTACTCGGGATCTTGGTCATCTTATAATTCTGCAATAAAGCACCAAAAATACCCACGTAAATCCGACACGACAATCCGGTTACTAAACCGGTACAAAAACTAATAAAAACACGATATTTTACATAATACTTACTACTAACCTACTTAGATAAATCTAAGGAATTTATGACTCGAAATGATACAATGATGCTCAAAATCCGAACCTTATCGTCTTTTAATCACTTTTTAGATCGAAAATATGTATCTACGAGATATCAAAACATTGCAAAGTGTAATCATTTTCATAAAGATAAGAGATCAACAATAAGGACACATAATTCAACCAACTTTACAAATAAATCATTTAAAACCCCACTTGCTTAATAAATCGATTAAACGCTCATTTTCTATGCAAATTATATAAATGTGGAGGAAATCATTATAAAATATATCATTAGAAATCGTATAAAATCACCCTTAACAACTCCCCCACACTTAGCTTTTGCTCGTCCCGAGCAAAACAAAACAAGAATCAAGGCTCGAGAAAAGATAAACACCTCAGCAGATATAACATATATTCAATAAATCAGAGGTTCACCCCGGTGTGTGTGCATAGCCATAGAAAACTTCCACTAAGTCCAAACTTGAAAAATTCCAAGCAAACTGGCTAATACCCTCTTCAACTAGAGATAAATGATACTTATAAGATGTACCCTACAAAACGTGACATATCCCGAAAAGAATGATAGAATATATCTAGAGTCTTTCTGATATACTCAGAGGATAATCCCTACAACATATCTGTCACATTATACTGGGGATAAGGTATACGATAACTAAGTCCTTAACTTATTCAAAATAATAAATTTTTTCGATTTTTATTTCACTTTTTTTTTTCACTTTTTTTTTTCAACACACATCAGAATGAGCTTTTGCCCGTCATACTAGAATAGGACATTTCGAGATAATCCCCTATCTACTCAAATCATAAGGCGAGCTTTTTTCTTCGTCGTGAGCTTTTGATCATCATAGTGGTATAGGACATTTCGAGATAATGCCCTACCGCACTCACATCATCGACCGACTTTCGACACACACAATTGATTACTTTTTTCGAGATTTACGGCGGGCGGTGGTTAACATGCTAAAAGCAATTCAAACCTACGAGCATAACACCTCAAGCAATGATTTATTTGTTAATTATTGTGCAAGAACATTAGTTATGTTTCACTTATCACATTCAAACGTTCGTATATTCACAATATATCATACTCTGGCTATAAACACAAACTATCATAATTCTCACGATACGTACGTTAGCACTAAGCACATGACTTATAAGATAATCAAAAATCACTAATCAAAAAGGGGTATAGCTTTATAATTTAGCTCATCATTCACTATGGCTCGTGAAAAATATATTGGGTGAAACAACTAACTTATCGAACATACGGAATATAGCATCAATGACTATAAAAATAACGAACAAAGATATGCATTGTTTACTCGGGAATAAACAAAAATTTGAAAATTTAGCCCATTTAGCATAGAATCAAAATAATTTAAGCAAATGGTAGATACATATAACCGACTATTCCCTCCCCCACACTTAGATCACAACATGTCCTCAGGTTGTGCAGAAAGTAAAAAGATAAAGAACTTAGCTGATTGGAATCCGAAAGTGGCAATTCTGGAAGTGGTCGCGAATCAGATCCAGAAATGCTTGATGAAAACAGTAGACTGTGGACCATCCACCGGAAAACTGGCATCATCTGAAACTCACAATTGCTATCGAAAATATCCTGCACACTTGACAAACACGGAAATATCTCGGGGACACGGGGGAATATAACATATCGTGCGAAAAAGACGATACAAGCACATGAAACAAGCGCTCGGATGGAAAAATCACCATACGGGGAAAACATAGGACATCTAAGCATATACGTATCATAGAGAGTATCACATGAGCACATATCATTATCAAATCATAAATTCATATTAGATTACACTTCACGTTTCACAAATCGAGTAAAAAAACTTTTTGCACATTCTTAACCCAACGGTCATCGAAACACGGCAAAAATAAAAACTCTCGATTTATTTAACGCTACTTTTATTGAAAAATAAATTTGAAACAGACTAGATCATAAAATGAAATGTAAGAAAAAGTATTGAGTCTTTTATACCCAGATCCTCAAGGGTTTAACAACCTAAGTCCAAGAAATGAAGCATTTGAATTTTTCTCTGTATTCTACCTCAGGATTTTCGGATAACCACCTAATCGTTCCCGTTTAAATGATATTCAAACATTCATCTCGAGACTTAGTTGTACTTAGTGTTAATTTTCCACACGATTCTACATTTCATTAAGACTAATCTTATCCAAATTATAATTATTATAAATAGCTAGATATCTAGGATGCCCCCTAGTGGCGCTTTTGTTTAATGTCGTTTGCTCGACTCACCAAGAGAAACAAAACATAAAAAGAAAAGATATCTAGGTAACCGTCCTAGTAGGGCTTAATTATAGTCGGGAGCTCGACTAACAAAAACGATAAAATAAAATTGAAAACAACAAGAAAATAATAATTTTTTTTTCTCTCTGTAATTACCGACGCCACTCGGTATTTACCGAGTGTTTTTTTCTTTCTTTTTTTCGAAAATTGAAAACAAAAAAAAACAGAAAACACACACACACGATGATATCACAAATAGCACACTTATCCCCGGCAACGGCGCCAAAATTCTGTTGAGAGAAAAACACGCCAACTAACTGTTGAGCGAAAAATCTACCCTTCAAAATTTACATTTATAAAAGACTCGAAAACAACTGTGGGTAAACTAACTCTCTAACCAGCAGAGTACCGGATCAATTGTTAGAATAGCTACGGGAGTACGAGGTCGATCCCAAGAGATAAGTGGTTTGTAGATACCAAAGTGAATAAAGACAAAAATACTAATTAAAACAACTAAGACACACCATTGTTCCACCACCCCACCGAAACTAGCAAGAAAGACACACATTCATTCGTAAGTCTTGGATTAATAATCTGCTAAAGAGGCGGTACTTTCTCTTTCGGATTTAGCGCCCGTTGATTAGTTTACCACGGGGTACAACTAAAGATTTTACGAAACAAAGATTTGGATATAAAATCCTAATCTAATAATATTATCCCTCAACTTTCGTATGTTCGGAAAATATCATCATTCTCCTTCACGGTAATCGACGAATTTATCAACTATCGTGTTTCTAAATTCGAATAGCATGCAACACTACATTACACTTTAAACAAGTCTAAACATGAAGGAAGAACAAGAAATCTTACGAATGAATGCATAAATCCTTATTTAATCTGGTGAGGGTGGCTTCACAAGGGTGATCCTAGCACCGAGCCTTAACCACTCATTACAACAACGAAAGTAACAACGAAATATAAATACATATATAGATACATATATATATATGAAACGATAACTAGTCGAGTTATTACATCGACATTACAACGACATATATATATATATATATATCTAGGCCCCGAAACATAAAATAAATAGAAGAAAAGGAATGGGGAGAAGAATGGGGTGGCCAAAGTTGGCCAAGAAAGGGGCAAGGATCATCAATGAGCTGAGAGGAGTATTTATAGACCACAAGGCCGGCGCGTGCCGGAGCACCACCGGCACGTGCCGGCTACACAGTGCATTTTTAATCATTAGGATCTTGTGGGCCCAATTTCAGAGATATTTCTGCAATATTCGGCCTTCTCCGGCGCGTGCCGGCCATGCAACATTTCCGATGTTTGTAAAAACCTATCTCGAGCTGTAGACCTCTGATTGGCATGATTTAATATTCGTTGGAAAGCTCTTCCGAAGATCTACAACTTTCATTAAGGACTCGTCTTCTGAAAATGCCTCTAAGTGAGGTCAAATGTCTGTTGAAGTTGAATTACGGTAGAAACAAGAACAACGGTTGATCTGTCCAAAGTTGTTAGATTATTGCATAATCTTTTATCCCACAAAAACTTATGATTTATGCTTCAAAACATGTCGTTACTCGGGATCTTGGTCATCTTATAATTCGCAATAAAGCACCAAAAATACCCACGTAAATCCGACACGACAATCCGGTTACTAAACCGGTACAAAAACTAATAAAAACACGATATTTTACATAATACTTACTACTAACCTACTTAGATAAATCTAAGGAATTTATGACTCGAAATGATACAATGATGCTCAAAATCCGAACCTTATCGTCTTTTAATCACTTTTTAGATCGAAAATATGTATCTACGAGATATCAAAACATTGCAAAGTGTAATCATTTTCATAAAGATAAGAGATCAACAATAAGGACACATAATTCAACCAACTTTACAAATAAATCATTTAAAACCCCACTTGCTTAATAAATCGATTAAACGCTCATTTTCTATGCAAATTATATAAATGTGGAGGAAATCATTATAAAATATATCATTAGAAATCGTATAAAATCACCCTTAACACAAAGCAAAAACAGATATTCGGCAGAGTGAAGCCAGCCAAGCACCAGCAGAGAAGTAATGCAGACATTAAAGGTCTGACTTGTAACCAAGGAAGTCTGTGATGACCTTGGACAAGTCTAAGTCATACTACAAGTGATGTACATTAATATTTGAATATGGTGTACACTGATCTCACCCCAATCTAAGATTAGTGAAGTACAAAGATTCTCCTTCAACTGAAGCAAAGAAGAAAACTGTGAACCGGCAAAGTAAACTTACTTTCGGGCCGAGTAAAGACGAAACGGTAAAGGAAAAGCTAAAACGGCTAAGACGAAGGATCACTCGACCGTTCTAAAAACGGCGAAGGAACACTTACCAGATCAGATTTAATATACGTTGAAGATTCAGAAGATCATGCATTAAATGCACAATCATTAGAGGATCAATCAAGGACGGATTTTCTGCTGTACGATTGAAGAAAGAATCCGATCACTGAAATCAAGGAGAATGCAATTAAGGGGGAATCAAGAATAAAATCAAGGATTATTCCCTCATTAATATAGCCAACGGACGGAATTTCAAAATCAAGGTTATTCAAGGCTATAAATAGAAGGCATTGACAGACAGAGAAAAGAGTGAAAAACTGAACATAAAAATCAAGTGAAAACTCTGTCAATTTGAAAAGCCTTCTCTCTGAACTTAAAAAGACGCATCTAGTTATCAACTCAGACATCAGAGCTACAAAGTCATACTCGGCACTGAGATTGATCATCCAAGTGTGTGTGAATCACATTCACATCAAACTGAAGCAACTGAATCAGAAGCAATCTGAGAAGGAGTTGAATCTGTGATAGCTGTTGAAAGATTTTGATCTCAAGGAGCGGCAAAGGAAGACTGAATCACTGAAGCTGTTGCAGTCAAGGAGTGATAGTCTTGTAGATTGTGAAGCTTGGGAAGCCAAGGACAATCATATTATTGTATCTGTGAAAACAATAGTGAATTCCTCCAATCATCACATGAGAAGAGTGGATTAAGGGATTACACCACCCTGAACCACTATAAGCCTTGTGTCAATTTAATTTCGCAATTTACTTTACTTGCATTCATTTAATTTGCCTACATCATAACTTATTCCTGTGATTGTCTAAACTGATTTGAAAACAACATAGTAAGAAGGGACTTATCCGCTGCCCAAAAGCTTTTAAATAAAAGAAAAGTTTTTGAAACTCCACTATAGTCATTCACCCCCTCTCTGACTATAGTTTTACCCTTCTCTGGGACCAACACTTGACACTTTGTCAGGACCTAAGATTGACTTGCTAATCATCATCTGTAAGAGTATGAAATTTGATTGGGCAGGATTCTTTGTCCAATAAATGAAGAATGTAATAACCGAGGAAAGAGAAGGGACAAGAAAGTCCAAAACACTGCCTTTGGGTTTGATGATTCAGGCCCTGCTGACTCATTTGAGGGTTGCTGATGTTGCACCAGAAAAGATTAACAAATCCAGATATAAGAAGGAGATCAGCTATATCATCCTTGGGTTGGATGATGATGAAGAACTGGACACTGAAAGGACAAAAAGTGACAATGATGGAGATGACAATGCTGGTGGTGAGCAGGTTAAACAAGTTGCTAAATCTGCTGCACCTAAGAAAGTTATTGAGAAGAGAAAGGCTGCTGACACTAGAAAGTTAACTGAAATGCTAAAGCCTAAGAAAACAAGGAAGCAATCAGTAGATACTGCTGAGTCTACTGAGGGTCAAGTTGAAGTTGAAGGTACTGACCCTACTGATGTTGTAAAGAAGAAGTCTATTGCTGAAATCTTGAAAGATCAACAGAAGGAAGATAAAAGAAAGAGGAAAGCTGCTGAAATTGAAGCTGAACGACCTTCAAAAAGAATGAAAGAGATTGCTAAGAAGAAAAATCATGGAAAAGGCAAAGAGTTAAGGGTTCTGGAGGAACAAAGGGAAATAGAGGAAGAGGCTGTTGAGCCTACTGAGGCTGGAGAAGTTGTTGTTGAGCAACTTACTGAAGAACCGCAGCAGACTACTGAATCAGTACCTGCTGTGGAAATTGATACAACTATACAAGACCCTGCCATTACTACAATAATTCAGGGAGAAGGGCAATCTGTTGCCAACCCTGCTGATGAGCATGAAGTCATGGGGAACCTAGTGTTGGGCATATGGAGGTAGTAGGGACAAGTTTACTATCTGAGGAGCCTACTGACTTGATGACATCTGTTGAGGAAACACTGAATTTGCTTATTGAGACCTTTGGAGGACAACAAGCTGAACAAACAGCTCCTAGAAAGCCATCAATTCCCTTTGAGAGAAAGGAGAAGAAAAGGAAAGAAGGGCATGTTGATCCCAAACTCAAGCTGGTTGCTGATTACTTTCAATGGAAGTTTGGCTATTATAAGAAACAAAAACCAGCTGCTGAGCCAATGACAGATTTTGAGGAATGGGCCTTTGAAAAGTTAGAAGTGGAAAATCTACTTTATTTGGTTAGCACTTCTTTGCTAGAAATGAGATTGATGGAGATCATTGAAGAAGAAAAGGGTGAATGAAGTATCTTGTTTAAAGACCCTAGGGATGCACCAGATAGTGATGATTCATCATCATCTGATTCTGATGATGATCATCCTACACATCAAGGAGAAGCCAGTGGAACTGCATTGTCCACTGAACCAAGAGTAGAACAGTCTACTAGTGCTGTCAAGTTTACTGAGGGTCATCAAATTGACCAAATGGATGAAGATCTGAAATATCTAACCATAGATGATTTGGAGGCTCTAATCAATGATGGAATAAATTTTGGAGATAATAGGCTGGTTGGTACGTCTGATACTTTATTTGTTGAGGAATCTGATTAACACCCTGACAACAAACAGTCTAAAAATTTGGATGAGGAGACTGTCATTCCACATAGTGAGCCTGACATCAGTTCTGAGGATTCAGTTCAATATCAGGAGTGGATTGATACTCAGGACACACTATCAAAAACCGCTGATACTCTATAGAAGATTGCTGATGCTAGAGGATTTTTAGAAGAAAATATGGTAATATTCCCTGAAATTCTTGTACATAGAGTCTTGATCACTGAGGAACAAACAGTGATAGGACAGAGATTGGATTTGGTGATAGGGTTGGAAGGATCACCCACACATTTTGAGGAGTTTCAGGTTGATGAGGAACAAACAACATCTGAACAAAGGTCGGAACTAGAGGTATAGGTTGCTGAGGATCAGACAGGACCTGGACAAAGGTTGGAACTTACAATGGGATTGGAGGAATCCCATACAATTGTTGAAGAACAAGCTCTTGTAGTACAGTCTCCTGTGGCAAAAGGTACTGAAGGAAAGGATAGTCAGCAGGCTGTTGTTGATGAGGATGAACAGCTGCTGGACTATGATTTTAGTGATGAGGAGTTCCAAGTTCCTGAGGAAGAACTTGTTGCTGCTGAACCTCAACAGGCACATGTACCAATCTTTGAGGAGGAACATGTTTTGGAACCTGAACAAGATCCAATTTTGGAAGATATTTTTGGTGCTATGGTTGAAGGAGGTCCTGACCCTGCTGGAAGGGATAGGAGTTGGGCCATGGTTGTCAGCAGCCAGAGGGAACAGTATAATGTTGAAGAGCTTGCTGATGATGCTGCTGGACACATGGATGGAGGTATGGCTGGTGCAGTACTAGCATATGTTTTGGATGAGTTGAGGGTAGTCAGAAATGACATTACACAATTAAGAACTCAACTTAATAGACAAGAGCAAAGATTTGAAGATTTGATGAACTTGGTTGCAAATAGAGGGAGGACTACTGAAACAGTTGCTTCCAACATCACATCCACTCAGTTTGCTCTTGCTGATCCAACCAAAGATGTGAGAGGTATAAAACAAGTCAATACACTCAAGGAACAGCTCTTGAAAGAACAGTTTGCCTCCATTCACAAGAAACTTGACAACCTTGCTGAAGCACACAAACCTGCTGTGGCTGACCCTGCTGAAACACTTCAACATGCTGCATTGGATCCAAAAGTCATTGAAATGATAAATTTGCTGGAGCAAACACTAGAAGGAAGGATCACAGTAGTTGACACTAGAACAAAAATTATGGAAGGTCAACTGAATAACTTCGTGATCACACAGGAGAGTGTTCATGGCCTGCTTTCCCGTTTTGTTGATGATGTCAATAAGGGGTAAGAGAGCCAAACATCAGTAGGAAAGGAGGCTGCAAGAATTTTTGCTCAAAAGAGATGAGAGGCTGATACAAATGCATTCAGAGAACCTGCACTTGGCAGACTTCAGCTGACTGATGACCTATTCAAAGAATATAATAAGCAATACTACAATAAGAGGAGACCTTACCATGACAAAGGTTTCCATGAGGGGCTAAATTCCTTATTGGGACTTAAGTTCTGGGAAGCTAGAGTTAAGGCTTTAAGAGCTTCACACATAGGTGGTAAAGGTGGAAGAGGTGGAAGAAGTCTACCTACTACATCATCAAAAGAATCACTGGAAGAGTTCAAACAATTGTACATGCGTCTAGGATTCAGAGTACACCAAATCAATCTAACTCTACCTGAGGCATGGAAATGGTGGAAGGAAGTAAATCCTCATATTGATTTTTCCCTTATTGAAAATCAATGGATGAGAGACATGGTAAGACAGATAAGAGAATATCAAGAACAACAAGAAAGAGAGAGACAAGAAAGAGAAAGGAGGAACTAGATCAGCATACTTTCATAGTTCTTTATCTTTTGCTGAATCTAGTTTGTAATATTGTTGAACACATATGATTATAATGAGAAATGACTGAATTTGTTAGATTTTTGTTTTTATCCTTTTTGCTTTGCTGTAAGGAGGGTATTGGCATCATCGCCAAAAAGGGGGAAATTGTTGGACATATTTTAAGTTTTAGTGATGAGTGCCAGAATAGCTGTTATAGAGCAAAGGCAAAAAGATGCCTAGATTAAATGTATAGGCTTATTAGAGTTTGATCTTTGTATAGGTTTGATCAAACAAGCACTGTAAAAGGTCAGTTGACTGTCATCAGTAGACCTGTCTAGGTCAGTAAGGTTCATGGGTCAGTAGACTAGTTTAGGAACCTGCTGAAGACTGAAGGCTGAGGGCTCAAACTCAATTATTGAAGGCTAAGGGATCAAACTTAGTGTTTAAAGTCAAGGATATGGAATCAAAATTTAGGGTAATCTGTGATGACCTAAACTGATTACATATACCTTGTGTACAAGGTCTAAGTTCCATAAGTTAAGTGGTGATTGGAACTTAGTTATGTTCAAATTGGTGTAATCTAACTTCACAATAAAAATTTAGATAAAAGATAGTCAGCTGAAGTGTTTTAAACACAGCAAACTTTAGTCATCTGACTGACAAGCATTTCAGTAGACTTACATACACAGGAATCTGCTGAATGCATATTTTGATTTAATCAAAGGTTACATTGGAAGATTACAAGGATAAGGACAGATAACAAGTCTTGATTCTGTCAACAAATAAATGGCTAAGATTAAAGGGACGTTGGAAAGATTCTGAGCTTTATCCAATGGATACAAGTCAAAGGGTGGACAGTCTGAAAACTGTCAAAAATTAAACTGACAAAGCGAGTGTCAGTACTATGTACAGGGACATAATGCAAGTCAAGATGGGGACAAATCTGAAACGGCTATGTTTTGAATTTCAAACATAAGTCACAAGGATTCTCACCTATAAATAGAAGACCCCTGATACGGAAACAAGAGATGGATTTTGATGAAAAACAACAATCAATTCTAAGCTATCAGATTCTTATCAAGAAATCACCCTGCTGACATTACTGAGCTTAAAGCTACTGATCTGGTTAATTCTTCAAGTGTAACCTGCTATCAAGTTACATCAAGTATACACACTTGAAGATTCCAAGCTGCTGATCATTTCATCCTGATCAAGCTGCTGAAAGCTGAATCACTTACTTAATTCAAACTTTCTTTTACAAGAAACCTGCTGAAGAGTGTGAAGCATCTTTGGGTGTCAAGGACTGTTGTTTGTGGTGGAGCTGGTGAAGAGGCCATCCTACCCTTCAAGGACCAATGGAATACCTTGGAGCAGCAATCCTACATGTTTCAAGTGTTCAGTTTGTGAAGCCATAGTTATTGGTGAATGACAGACAACTTAGGAATTTTTGTAACTGCAACCCAAACATCTCTAGTGAATTACCTCCAACATCACAGGAGAAGAGTGGACTGACAGGATTACACCACCTGGAACCACTATAAAATTGCCTACTTACTTTATGCATTTAGTATATTAAGCACATCAACCTACTGAAACTAGCAACTGAATCACACACTCACATTACTGAGTATTTAATACTTGGTATCATATTTTAACAACAAGTAATAAGGCTTAATTTGAATATATTCCGCAGCAACAAATTTAGTAAAATCAACGGTCGACGGACTACGAGAGCATCACCGGACTGCGAGTGGTCGGCGGACTGCGGGCGATCGGCGGAGCTGCGAACTTGCTGAGTTTGTTAAATCCAAAAGTTTTAAGTGTTATGTTTATTCACCCCCAATCTAAACTTAACCAAAGCCTTTTCAAGGGACCAACAACGTTCTTACGAGTCTCTGTGGGATCGACCTTGACTCGCCAGTACTCTACTACGATAGACCTAGTCCTATTGCTAGTAAGGGCTTTGCACGCGCGATCAAGACTTTGTGGCGCCGTTGCCGGGGACTCGTGTCAAGAATACTTTTTATTTGAGATTGAGTGTTTGTATATATTCGAGTCTGTTTAATTGAGTTTGTTTTATAGTCTGTTTATACTAGAGTCGTATAGAGTCAGTTCTGTTAAAATCTGAGAAAAACTTCATCCGGTTTACTGGGGGTATACCGCGGTAAAACGAGGGTTCCAGATTCAGTAGAATCGGTTCTGTGAGTTCAGCATCGAGTCAGTAGTCAGAGTCTGTATTTTTTAGTCTGCCAGGCATGTGTAACAGCCGGCGAGGCAAGTCACTAACTTTTTCAATTTTCTTTTTGTGTCTTGTAGTACGCTACATGAAGTTCAGCAGCCAAACTCGAGAGATTCATACTTGAGATCAAAAATTTTGCTATACAAAAGAGAAAGGAACTCGAGAGAGATCAGTTAGGCTGTCGGATGACGTGAGTTCGCACAAAGGAGATCACAATGAGAGGGAAGAAGAGATTCCAGCTTTGGAGGATATAGAAATCAACATGGCACAGAACGGACAAAATGGACAAAACGGAGGAGGAGTTGTGGTACAAGAAGATAGGAGAACTCTACAGAGTTATGCAATGCCGACGACTGAGCAGTTCATGCCAGCAATTGTTCAGCCTGAGGATGCGGCTGAGATCTTCCCTCTAAAACCAAACGTGATACAGATGGTGACTAATTACACTACCTTCCATGGAGTACCGAACGAAGATCCTAGTGTACACATCACTAACTTCTTGAAGATATTCAGCACAGTCAAACCAGTAGGAGTGCCTGAAGATATCATCAAGCTGAAGTTGTTTCCATTCACTCTGAAAGACAAAGCGAAGATATAGTTATTGTCTTTAGCACCAGGATCGATCCAAGATGGACCGATCTGTTGCAGAAATTTTAGAACAAGTACTGCCAACTTGGGAAGTCACTTAGATGAGACAAGACATTATGAATTTCCAGCAGAAACCCACTAAAACGTTTGAAGAAGTTTGGGAAAGGTTTAAGGAAGCACAAAGGAGATGCCCTCACCATGATATCACTCTGCCCGTACGAATGCATAGTGTCTTTCACAGATTGTGGCCAAGTGAGCAGATGAGGGTAGATGCATCAGGCAACAGATGTTTTGTGTTGCTATCACCTGAAGAAGCTGAAGAGAAATTGGAGCAAATCTCACTTACAAGTCAATGGGGAACGCATCGAATTGACACTGCCAAAGTAGCTGAAGACGTATTTAGAGAAGATACTTCTCAAAAGATCTTATACCAGCTAATGGCGATGAATGATAATATATATGGCATGCAAGATCGCATATCCAAGGTTGAAAAAGTACAAGATATCGAAACAACCAACACTGAGGACGTGAACTGTATAAGGAGGCAAGGAAGTCCTTATGGGGGCGGATATCGCCCAGGTTCTCATGACCACCCTGGTTTTCGATTGAGTGACCCTACTGGGGGTTTTCGACAAAGTGATTCTAACGGTGGAGAGAGACCAAGACAAACTGGTGGATTCATGCATGAATTCAACAAGTCCAGTGGTTGGGAAGGCCTTAGTGTAGAATCTGTCGCACCAAGTGGGGCATATCTCCGAACAAGTGTCAGCCCGTCCTCCGGGAGGATTACCAAGTAACACTGAGAAGAACCCAAAGGACGTAAATGCAATCATGACTAGAAGCGGAATGGAACTGCATGTACCAGTTATACCAACTGTCCAGGAAGAATTAGGAAGTAGTCAGCAGCATAACGCAACAGAATCTGGAGAAAAAGAGGGGCTGGTAAACCGGGACACCACTCCGGTAAACCGGGAGTCTGAAAATTCAGCAGACAAGTAGGCAGAGCAACAACAGTCAGTAGGTCAGTCTTCACGAACTATAACTATTAATCCTGCTACTTTTACCCTATCCCCCTAGGAAATATAAGCCGAATAATGATGATGCTCGTAATAAAAGTTCATAGAGATGTTTAAGAAGTTGCAAGTGAATATTCCTTTGGTGGAAGCTCTGGCCGGAATGCCAGAGTATGATAAGTTCTTGAAGGAAGCAATATCTACCAAAAAGAAGTTGTTAAACCTGGAGACTATTTGCCTTAATGAGGAATGCTCGGCACTCTTGCAACACAAACTGCCTCCTAAGTGTAAAGATCCAGGGAGCTTCCTCATACCTTGCACAATTGGAGGAGTGTGCCTAAATAAATTATTGTGTGATCTTGGAGCCATTTTCAATTTAATGTGACTCTCCATCTTTCATAAGTTAGGCATGAAAGAGTTGAACGAAACTTCTATAACCCTTCAATAGCTGATAGGTCTATAAAGCAACCTTGTGGAGTGGTGGAGGATGTTTTGGTAAAAGTTGATAAGTTTGTATTCTCCGTAGACTTTGTGGTGCTAGACATGGAGGCTAACCATGATGTTCCACTAATTTTAGGAAGACCTTTCCTAGCAACAAGTAAGACATTGATAGATGTCCATAAGGGTGAGCTGATTCTGAGAGTGAATGAGGACAAAGTTGTATTCAATGTGATGAATTCAATGAGGTATGCACAAGATGAAGGAGAAGTATGCTACATATTAGATGCCATAGACAATCTTGTTTTGGAATTATATCAGCAAGTGGAACTAGACCTTGAAGTAGCAGAGACTTTGCTCCTGAAGGAAGAAGAAAGTATTGAGGAAACCTGGCCTAGGTGCAATGAAGGTTAAGTGCGGGAAGTAGAGCCTATATCTTCTGTGGATTTAGGAGGAACAATTCATAGACCTTCGTGGCACAAGTTCTCCGACTTACAATTGACTGGAAAACTGTTAAGATCATCACTAGAAGAGCCACCCAGGAACTTAACGTTGAAACCTTTGCCATCTCACCTTAAGTACGTATATTTAAAATTTGATACTCTTCCCCTCATAATTTCATCGTTATTATCACCTTTAGAGGAAGAGAAACTTTTAAGAGTACTGAGAGAGCATAAGGGAGCGTTTGGGTGGACAATTGCAGATATTAGAGGAATAAGCCCATCGGTGTGCATGCATAAGATCTCTGTAGATCCCGAGAAGAAAGCAGTAGCACAACCTCAAAGAAGGCTGACACCACAATTAAAGGATGTTGTTAAGGAGGAGATTATAAAGATGTTGGAAATGAGAATCATTTTCCCAATTGCAGACAGTGAATGGGTGAGCCCGATTCATATGGTACCCAAGAAAGGAGGATTCAATGTCCAACCTAATGAGTTCGATGAGTTAATCCCTGTGAGACTAATTACTGGACATCGAGTTTGCATCGATTTTAAGAAACTGAATGACGCAACTCGTAAAGTTCATTTTCCCCTACCATTCATTGACCAAATGCTAAAGAGATTAAGCGGTCATGCATTTTATTGTTTCTTAGATGGATATTCTGGTTACTATCAGATCCATATTGCCCCTGAGGACCGAGAGAAGACCACTTTCACATGTCCCTATGGAACTTTCGCGTACAATCACATGCCTTTTAGACTTTGTATTGCACCAACAACTTTCCAATGGTGCATGATGTGATTATTTGTGGACATGGTGGAGGATTTTCTGGAAATTTTCATGGATGATTTCTCTGTATTTGGTGATAGCTTTAATAAATGCTTGGACAACTTGAGTAGAGCGCTGAAGAGATGTGAAGAGACCAACCTTGTATTTAATTGGGAGAAATGCCATTTCATGGTACCCGAAGGAATAGTGTTGGGTCATAAGATTTCAAGGAAAGGAATGGAGGTTGATAAGGCAAAGATAGAGGTGATAGAGAATTTACCCCATCCAACAAACTTAAAGACGTAGCGAGCCTTTCTTGGCCACGCAGGATTCTATAGGAGGTTTATCAAGGACTTCTCCAAAGTTTCTAGACTTTTGACGGAATTACTTGCACATGATGTGCCTTTTGTGTTGGGAGAAGAATGCAAGCAAGCATTCAACATATTGAAGTAAATGCTTATAACCGCCCTAATTCTGGTAGCCCCAGATTGGAATTAACCTTTTGAGCTTATGTGTGATGCAAGCGATACGACAGTTGGAGCAGCCCTAGGACAAAGGGAGGATAAAATCTTCAAACCTATCAACTACGCCAGTCGTACCCTTAACAGTGCCCAGAGGAATTATGCGATTATAGAGAAGGAACTTGATAAGCGGATTTTCTAAGGTCCGGTCGATCAAGTAAAAACTCGAAACCTTAGTAAAAACTACTTTCTAACCGGCAGTGGACCGGGTCGATTGTAGGATAGTGCTTGAGGAGTCTGAGGTCGAACCCACAAAGATTGGTTTTTGAGTACCACAGTTGACTTAGCACTCAGTTCAGGTCAAACAGATAGGTGTGAAGTTATACTATTGCGTAAAAGAAAGATTACACTACTCGAAATTCTAAACAATTAAAAGAGGTATGGCCGAACTACGTTCCAACGGATTACTTTACCCTTAAACAGATTACCCCGGGAGTGTGCCTTACTCTACCTTGCCGTCTAACGATAACTCATTAGACAAACCCCATATTGGAACTGGACTTGATGACTAGGGCGTCAATCTAGTACACGGGTAGGTGTCAGACTACCTTTCAAGCCCAAAACTTCTACGGTCCCGAAACCCCGTTCCCACACGTCGCCGCAACATACATTTATAAGCTAAGTGTGTGCAATGGTGAACTAGGTGATCAATCTAGCTCAAAAATGATTCAAACAAGTTTCGAGATATGGATTATCAATTAGAACGTTTATTTACGCACTACACTACCTCTCGGTTCATCAATCTAACGGCGCTTCACCCGCATTCACGTGGTTCGACCATACGACAAATCTAGCTACTCATACTCGAATCTAAACAATACAAACGGAAGAAAAACATCACAACAATGGTAAAACAACAAGAAAACATACCCATTTCGATTACTTGAAGAGCTACCAAATTCGAGCTCCAAAAGAACAAATCTTGTCACTTGAAATGTTACAGATCTATGCTAAAAGTTAGTAGATCAAAGAGAGGATTGAATGAGGATTCTAATGATATAAAATACTTAGTCTAACTCTAAAAGACGAAGAAAATCGCCCAAAATCTCCAAAAAAGCTAAAAAGGGAAACTTGCTATCTACTTCTTCAACTCTATCTGCGTCTGTGTGTGAAATGAGCAGCTTTATATAGAAAGTCTTCGTCCGTACGGATATCCGCCTTGTCCGGCCGGATATTTTCCCGGACGGATGCATAGATCCGGATCTCTTGTCCGTCCGGATGCCGGTTCTTCCGATTTTACGGACTGTTCTTGATTTTACGGTGTCCGGACGGATGCATAGATGTCCGTCCGGATGAAATGCTCTTGTCCGTCCGGATGCTGGTTTTGTCCGTCCGGATGCTGGCTCTGTCCGTCCGGACGAATTCTTCATCAAAGTTTTCCCAATTTCCCGAGAGTTAGCCGTCCGGACACAACACCTTGTCCGTCCGGACAAACTTTTGCAGCCAAGAATCCATTTTCCAGAGAGTTAGCCGTCCGGATGAGAGGTTTTTGTCCGTCCGGACTGCCACTGAATGCACGTCCAAGGTGTCTAGACGGGCGTCCGGACCCATGTGACCCAAAATCTTCACTTTTTCACCTTCAACCTCCGTGTTTCACCTCGGGCACGTCTAAACTTCATACTTCTCACCTTTCGGGCTCTCGAGACACCCTAGTCCTGCATCCATATGAAAACAACAAGCAAACACATAACCCCGCAAACTACGGGTGCTCGGGAAAAACGAGTATAAAATGCTAAAATAAGGTCGAGTTTACGGAAAACCGACAGTCACTCGCCGTGCAATAAAACCTCATTTAATACTTAAAATAGGGTCTAAACTCACCCGAAACATGCCAGAAATGTGATAATCGTGGGCTGAAGTGTACAGAAATGTACTGTAAAGTTGGTTCCTATCACCACCCCACACTTAGCCTTTACTCGTCTTCGAGTAAATTAGGCGTTCAAACAATACCAAGGAATCAACTTTACGGTACATGCATGCATTTCAAAATATCGAGGTGAAAAGAACTTAGTTAAGTGAATGCATTACTTTGACTCTACTGGATCATGACACGGAGTGAGTGTGTGTTGAATGACGACGACTTATGCTTAATACGATTTCGGGCTTGGAATACCGGACAATTGACTTTACACAATCCTGCCCTTCCTAGAATCTCCACTAATCGGTACTAACCAAGGTTAAACACGGTCCAACAGGACTTGAATGGTTATAACGTTAGGCTAGGGTAAATTCGGTTAATCGAAAAAGGGTAATTTGGGAAACTGGAGAAAAGAAGTACGAGTGAACCTAATCCAAACATGTACCACGTCTTCTTTACCAAACAAACCCACCAAACTCCTTTTTGATCATTTTCAACACTTTGGGAACTATAGGACACTAAAATACCCGAACTCATTGCCAAACTCGACTATGTTTCAAGTATCGTGAGGTGAGCTCGAGTACTTAGTACCTATCTGACTATCCCAACCCTAACATCATCATTGCTTTAAGCTCATTGCCTTTTTCAACCCTTTATTTCTATATACAACACAATTATTTGATTTGAAATTTTTATTTATTTATTTATTTATTTATTTTTTATTTTTTTTAATTTTTTGAAATGAAACCCGAGCATCCAGCCCCACTGAGCTCCTCCTCTCCTTATAGCTCTAAAACTGAGGAAACAACAACCCGACTCAAAAACAACATCTCCCCCCACCCCACACTTGCCTTGGCAAGTGTGGTTTAACAAGAGACTAAGTCCACTCGTAGGGTCAAATGAAGGGAATGTGACCAAAATAAGGCTCAAGGGTAGGTTTCGGACTAAGTAACGAAACGGCTATAAAGGGAATGGTGGTCCGACCATTCTATCAAGGCTGAGAGAGGCTACGAAGGTCAAACATTCGGCTCAGGCTTATTTGGCTAAAGTAGGGTCATAAAGAATGCCAAAACTGTCATCCCGTGTTCCTACCAAGGCCAATCCTTCTATTTCGCCTCGAAACTAGGGGTACAAGTGTGTAAAGTAATCGTGATAAGCATAACCGTCGTCAAACGTGTACTAAAAAGTGTTCCGTATCATGACAATATAGACTCACTGTGAGACATTCACAAAACTAAAGTCCTTTCACCACTCAATTGTGAACAGCATGCATATAACGTGGTGTTAAAATCCTGGAAAAAATTTGAAAAACGGCCTAAAAATCGACTCGGAAACGAGTAAAAACCAAGTTTATCACATCACGGCATAATTCTTTTAAGAACAAGCGAATAAGCTAAGTCGTCCCCCCCCACTTAAGTCGTCCCCGGCAACGGTGCCAACTTGATAAGCGGATTTTCTACGGTCCGGTCGATCAAGTAAAAACTCGAAACCTTAGCAAAATCTACTTTCTAACTGGCAGTGGACCGGGTCGATTGTAGGATAGTGCTTGAGGAGTCCGAGGTCGAACCCACAGAGATTGGTTTTTGAGTACCACAGTTGACTTAGCACTCAGTTTAGGTCAAACAGATAGGTGTGAAGTTATACTATTGCGTAAAAGAAAGATTACACTACTCAAAATTCTAAACAATTAAAAGAGGTATGGCCGAATTACGTTCCAACGGATTACTTTACCCTTAAACAGATTACCCCGGGAGTGTGCCTTATTCTACCTTGCCGTCTAACGATAACTCATAGGACAAACCCCATATTGGAACTGGACTTGATGACTAGGGCGTCAATCTAGTACACGGGTAGGTGTCAGACTACCTTTCAAGCCCAAAACTTCTACGGTCCCGAAACCCCATTCCCACACGTCGCCGCAACATACATTTATAAGCTAAGTGTGTGCAATGGTGAACTAGGTGATCAATCTAGCTCAAAAACGATTCAAACAAGTTTCGAGATACGGATTATCAATTAGAACGTTTATTTACGCACTACACTACCTCCCGGTTCATCAATCTAACGGCGTTTCACCCGCATTCACGTGGTTCGACCATACGACAAATCTAGCTACTCATACTCGAATCTAAACAATACAAACGGAAGAAAAACATCACAACAATGGTAAAACAACAAGAAAACATACCCATTTCGATTACTTGAAGAGCTACCAAATTCGAGCTCCAAAAGAACAAATCTTGTCACTTGAAATGTTACAGATCGAAGCTAAAAGTTAGTAGATCAAAGAGAGGATTGTATGAGGATTCTAATGATATAAAATACTTAGTCTAACTCTAAAAGACGAAGAAAATCGCCCAAAATCTCCAAAAAAGCTAAAAAGGGAAACTTGCTATCTACTTCTTCAACTCTGTCTGCGTCTGTGTGTGAAATGAGCAGCTTTATATAGAAAGTCTTCTGTCCGTACGGATATCCGCCATGTCCGGCCGGACTGTTCTTGATTTTCCAGGTGTCCGGACGGATGCATAGATGTCCGTCCGGATGAAATGCTCTTGTCCGTCCGGATGCTGGTTCTGTCCGTCCGGATGCGTCCATCCGTCCGGACGAATTCTTCATCAAAGTTTTCCCAATTTCCGGAGAGTTAGCCGTCCGGACACAACACCTTGTCCGTCCGGACAAACTTTTGCAGCCAAGAATCCATTTTCCAGAGAGTTAGCCGTCCGGATGAGAGGTTTTTGTCCGTCCGGACAGCCACTGAACGCACGTCCAAGGTGTCCAGACGGGCGTCCGGACCCATGTGACCCGAAATCTTCACTTTTTCACCTTCAACCTCCGTGTTTCACCTCGGGCACGTCTAAACTTCATACTTCTCGCCTTTCGGGCTCTCGAGACACCCTAGTCCTGCATCCATATGAAAACAACAAGCAAACGCATAACCCCGCAAACTACGGGTGCTCGGGAAAAACGAGTATAAAATGCTAAAATAAGGTCGAGTTTACGGAAAACCGACAGTCACTCGCCGTGCAATAAAACCTCATTTAATACTCAAAATAGGGTCTAAACTCACCCGAAACATGCCAGAAATGTGATAATCGTGGGATGAACTGTACAGAAATGTACTGTGAAAGTTGGTTCCTATCACCACCCCACACTTAGCCTTTACTCGTCTTCAAGTAAATTAGGCGTTCAAACAATACCAAGGAATCAACTTTACGGTACATGCATTTCAAAATATCGAGGTGAAAAGAACTTAGTTAAGTGAATGCATTACTTTGACTCTACTGGATCATGACACGGAGTGAGTGTGTGTTGAATGACGACGACTTATGCTTAATACGATTTCGGGCTTGGAATACCGGACAATTGACTTTACACAATCCTGCCCTTCCTAGAATCTCCACTAATCGGGACTAACCAAGGTTAAACACGGTCCAGCAGGACTTGAATGGTTATAACGTTAGGCTAGGGTAAATTCGGTTAATCGAAAAAGGGTAATTTGGGAAACTGGAGAAAGGAAGTACGAGTGAACCTAATCCAAACACGTACCACGTCTTCTTTACCAAACAAACCCACCAAACTCCTTTTTGATCATTTTCAACACTTTAGGAACTATAGGACACTAAACTACCCGAACTCATTGCCAAACTCGACTATGTTTCAAGTATCGTGAGGTGAGCTCGAGTACTTAGTACCTATCTGACTATCCCAACCCTAACATCATCATTGCTTTAAGCTCATTGCCTTTTTCAACCCTTTATTTCTATATACAACACAATTATTTGATTTGAAATTTTTTTATTTTTTGTTTTGAAATGAAACCCGAGCATCCAGCCCCACTGAGCTCCTCCTCTCCTTATAGCTCTAAAACTGAGGAAACAACAACCCGACTCAAAAACAACATCTCCCCCACCCCACACTTGCCTTGGCAAGTGTGGTTTAACAAGAGACTAAGTCCACTCGTAGGGTCAAATGAAGGGAATGTGACCAAAATAAGGCTCAAGGGTAGGTTTCTGACTAAGTAATGAAACGGCTATAAAGCGAATGGTGGTCGGACCATTCTATCAAGGCTGAGAGAGGCTACGAAGGTCAAACATTCGGCTCAGGCTTATTTGGCTAAAGTAGGGTAAAAAAGAACGCCAAAACTGTCATCCCGTGTTCCTACCAAGGCCAATCCTTCTATTTCGCCTCGAAACTAGGTGTACAGGTGTGTAAAGTAATCGTGATAAGCATAACCGTCGTCAAACGTGTACTAAAAAGTGTTCCGTATCATGACAATATAGACTCACTGTGAGACATTCACAAAACTAAAGACCTTTCACCACTCAATTGTGAACAGCATGCATATAACGTGGTGTTAAAATCCTGGAAAAAATTTGAAAAACGGCCTAAAAATCGACTCGGAAACGAGTAAAAACCAAGTTTATCACATCACGGCATAATTCTTTTAAGAACAAGCGAATAAGCTAAGTCGTCCCCCCCCACTTAAGTCGTCCCCGGCAACGGCGCCAACTTGATAAGCGGATTTTCTACGGTCCGGTCGATAAAGTAAAAACTCGAAACCTTAGCAAAATCTACTTTCTAACTGGCAGTGGACCGGGTCGATTGTAGGATAGTGCTTGAGGAGTCCGAGGTCGAACCCACCAGAGATTGGTTTTTGAGTACCACAGTTGACTTAGCACTCAGTTCAGGTCAAACAGATAGGTGTGAAGTTATACTATTGCGTAAAAGAAAGATTACACTACTCAAAATTCTAAACAATTAAAAGAGGTATGGCCGAACTACGTTCCAACGGATTACTTTACCCTTAAACAGATTACCCCGGGAGTGTGCCTTACTCTACCTTGCCGTCAAACGATAACTCATAGGACAAACCCCATATTGGAACTGGACTTGATGACTAAGGCGTCAATCTAGTACACGGGTAGGTGTCAGACTACCTTTCAAGCCCAAAACTTCTACGGTCCCGAAACCCCGTTCCCACACGTCGCCGCAACATACATTTATAAGCTAAGTGTGTGCAATGGTGAACTAGGTGATCAATCTAGCTCAAAAACGATTCAAACAAGTTTCGAGATACGGATTATCAATTAGAACGTTTATTTACGCACTACACTACCTCCCGGTTCATCAATCTAACGGCGTTTCACCCGCATTCACGTGGTTCGACCATACGACAAATCTAGCTACTCATACTCGAATCTAAATAATACAAACGGAAGAAAAACATCACAACAATGGTAAAACAACAAGAAAACATACCCATTTCGATTACTAATGATATAAAATACTTAGTCTAACTCTAAAAGACGAAGAAAATCGCCCAAAATCTCCAAAGAAGCTAAAAAGGGAAACTTGCTATCTACTTCTTCAACTCTGTCTGCGTCTGTGTGTGAAATGAGCAGCTTTATATAGAAAGTCTTCTGTCCGTACGGATATCCGCCATGTCCGGCCGGACTGTTCTTGATTTTCTAGGTGTCCGGACGGATGCATAGATGTCCGTCCGGATGAAATGCTCTTGTCCGTCCGGATGCTTTGTTCTGTCCGTCCGGATCGCTCTGTCCGTCCGGACGAATTCTTCATCAAAGTTTTCCCAATTTCCGAGAGAGTTAGCCGTCCGGACACAACACCTTGTCCGTCCGGACAAACTTTTGCAGCCAAGAATCCATTTTCCGGAGAGTTAGCCGTCCGGATGAGAGGTTTTTGTCCGTCCAGACAGCCACTGAACGCACGTCCAAGGTGTCCAGACGGGCGTCCGGACCCATGTGACCCAAAATCTTCACTTCTTCACCTTCAACCTCCGTGTTTCACCTCGGGCACGTCTAAACTTCATACTTCTCGCCTTTCGGGCTCTCGAGACACCCTAGTCCTGCATCCATATGAAAACAACAAGCAAACGCATAACCCCGCAAACTACGGGTGCTCGGGAAAAACGAGTATAAATTGCTAAAATAAGGTCGAGTTTACGGAAAACCGACAGTCACTCGCCGTGCAATAAAACCTCATTTAATACTCATAATAGGGTCTAAACTCACCCGAAACATGCTAGAAATGTGATAATCGTGGGCTGAACTGTACAGAAATGTACTGTAAAGTTGGTTCCTATCAGAACTCTTAGGTATCATCTTTGCATTTGACAAGTTTCGACCATACCCGATAGGATCGAAAGTCACTGTATTCACTGACCACACAGCTCTGAAATACCTTCTATGCAAGCAAGACTCCATGCCGAGATTATTGAGATGGATTATACTCTTACAAGAGTTTGATGTTGAGATTAAAGATAAAAAGGTATCTGAGAACCAGGTGGTTGATCACCTGTCGAGATTAACTTTGCTGGAAGAAGAGCAACCGACTGAGATCGGGAGAGCTTTCCTGATGAACAACTTTTTTCCATCTCAGTGGTAGCTCGAGTTGAATCTCAGCCCCGACAAAATACATCAAGAATGGGCAAGGTATACCCTTGGTTTTCCAATATTGTCAATTATCTAGCAGGAAGGTACCTACCACCGGAATTCATGAATGCGGATAAGAAGAAGTTCTTTATGGATCTGAAGCATTATCATTGGGATGATCCCTACCTATACAGGCTGTGCCCTGATGCCATTCTCAAGAGATGCGTCCATGATGATGAGATTCCAAGTATTTTGAACCTATGCCATGCTTAAGAAGCTGGAGGTCATTATGGGCCAGACAAGACAACAATAAAAGTAATATAGTGTGGATTCTATTGGCCAACAATTCATAAATCTGCTTACAAGTTTACAAGAGCTTGTCATTCCTGCCAAATGACAGGTAATATTTCTAAGCGTAATGAGATGCCACTGCAGAGTATCTTAGAAGTGGAGTTATTCGATGTTTGGGGAATTGATTTTGTTGGGCCTTTCACATCGTCAGAATCAAATTGTTACATCCTGGTAGCGGTTGATTATGTTTCCAAATGGGTAGAGGCAGTGGCCACCTACTAATGATGCCAGGGTTGTCCTGAGGTTTCTTAAGAAGAACATTTTGACGAGGTTAATTTGGAGTGCCCAGAGCCATAATTAGTGACGGAGGGAATCATTTCTGTAATAGGTTGTTTGAGAAGTTAATGTTGAGATATGGGGTTAGACATAAGATTGCAGCAGCATATCCCCTAGACAAGTGGACAAGTAGAGGTCACAAATAGAGAGATAACAAGGATCTTAGAGAAGACAGTGAATCACATGAGGAAAGATTGGTCTTTGAAATTAGATGACGCTCTTTGGGTGTACAGAACCGCTTATAGGACCACGATTGGGATGTCACCATATGTGATAGTGTTTGGAAAAGCGTGCCATTTACCAGTAGAACTCGAGCACCGAGCGCTGTAGGCCACGGGGTTTCTAAACATGGATGAGAATTTAGCCGGTGAAAAGAGATTGTTGGAATTGAATAGATTGGAGGAGTTTAGACATCAAGCATATGAGAATGCAAAGATTTACAAGGAGAGAACGAAATGCCTGCAAGATAAAAGGATTCTGAACGAACATTTCAAGTTGGAGAAAAGGTGATGGTATATAATTCGCGTCTTTGTCTTTTTCTTGGGAAGTTGAAGTCTAGATGGTATGGACCATAAGTATTAACCAAAGTTTTCAATTCAAGCACGTGTGAGGTTAAGAATGAATACTCTGGGAAGAGTTTCATAGTTAATGGCCACAGGCTGAAGCATTACCTAGAGCACAAGTATAACCCTGAGTTGGAAGTCTTTACGTTGACGGATCCAAAGTACGAATAAAGGAGCCCTATTAGTACAGTCGAGCCGGCGACTTTAAACTCAGAACTATTTCTAAACCTTTATTTATTGCTTTTGTTATTTTTGGGTCAATAAAGTAGCATGACAATCGCAAGGTTTTTTTAATCACATATATCTTCAGTCATATGACTAGAGATATATGTGGTTTTTTTCTTCACGATTCTCATATGATACCCTCATAAATTTTTTTGCGTCCTGCTTAGGCCAATAAAAGAATAAAGTGGCTTAAATTGATTTTGTGCATTCCTCTGGTATGCACAATTACCGCCACCTTATTTTCTCATTTCCCTTCGCATGTGACTCACGGTTTTCGGAGGTATTTTGGAAGCAGGTAACAACTTGGAAGAGGAATGACCTAGGAGCTAATGGTTCTGCTCCGGGATTCTCTTTGACTCAGCCATCCAATTCCAGAGCTAAATACCTTTCCTTTTCTTTATTATTAGTCATTGGGGACAATGTCTATAATAAGTGGGGGGTAGGCGGTCTTAGCTGGATAGTCGATAAAGAGAATAATTTTTGAAAATTTAACATTGTTTTTAGCTGGATAGTCAATAAAGGGAATAATTTTTGAAAATTTAACACTATTTGTAGCTTGCTTATTTCATGTTTTCGAGTAAGGAATCGGTAGAAAAGGAGCCCAAGCTCGATTTGAAGTTAGCTATAGCATATTCAATTTAGTATGGAAGAATGAGTAGATATTATGTTGCATGAAGTAGTAACTTATTAATCTGAGTGAGAAGTGTTTGAGATTAGATGATGAGTTGTTTTAACCAGGAATCATTATTTGTCTGTCTATATACTTTAACAAATTGTTGTAAGACAAGGGAAGTAACTTGAATGCCATAAAAGGTAACCAGGACAAAACGGGCTTGTGAGAGAAAGAGAAAAGAGTGAGGAAATCTGCCAGAGAAAAAGAAAAAAGAAAAAAAAAATGGAAAAAATATATGCAATAAAGGGCACGACCCTCACTGCCTTTATGCAAAAAAAATTTGGAAAAAATATATGCAATAAAGCAATCTATCGATCAACGTGTAAAAAGGGCACGACCCTCGCATAAAAAGAAACAAACGAGAACTTAAGAGCAAGACTCAGTCCCCAAGTCCGCCCGGGCCGATTAAGGTACTATGTTGTGTAACCAAGTCTGAAGGCAAGATGAGCGAGTGTATGCACAGGTAAGTTATGATTGTGTGGTTAATACAACTTGATTCTCCTCACGAACGCACTATCACGACTGATCCATCACACGACACATTGATGCATGTTAAGTAGTGATTAATGGGGAGCTTATGGATTGTGGCTTAATGTATGTTTCTGCCGGAAATCTTTATTGAATATGTGGTAGTTGATGGGGATTGTTCTTGGAGGTACATTCTGCCTTGACACTCTGCTCGAGGATGAGCAGAAGGCTAGTGGGGGGTAGTTGATGACGCTTAAAATAGTCTATCCTACGGCATCAATATTCTATCAATTATGAGTTAAAAATAGTTGTTTCGACATATAAATATGAACAACTTGAGTTGAATATCATATGTTGGGTTCGCGAGTCGAGAAATTTGCACTTAGCGTTTATTTTCCCTATTTCGATATTATTTCGTGCATTATTTGATTATTTTCAGGATACGAAATATTGGGTTGAGCATCATGGACGAATCTGGAGTGGACTGAACGAAAGGATTAGGCCTAGGGTATTCCAGAACCTTCCAAACTAAGTCGGCAGAAGGAAAAAGACAAAAATATCCTCGGTTTACCAAGAGATGCCGCCGACTTACCGAGGATCCAGAATCTTCTGAAATGCGTTTTTGGGACGAGGGGTAGATCTAGGTGTTTCTAAGTCGGTTTATGTAGCTATAAATAAGAGGCTTCGCCTCAGAATTCAATGTACCACACAACTATTACAATTATTATGCAATAAAAGTTCCTTGTTCTTTATTTTATTATTTTATGAGTTATGGTCGGAGAGATGACGGAGTCGCCGCCTAGGGAGAGATCTGAGGGAGATCTACGCTCGTCTTCGATGGTATGATTTTCTGTCTTTTCCAAGATGTAGATCTGTCGTTGTTATACTCGACTAGTATGTGTTAATTGCTAATTTAGTTTAATCATGTAGTAGTTAGTTTATTTTACCCCATGTGTTATAGATCTAATTCGTTGGTGAAGAAATTATGAAATAGTGATTGCTTTCTTCAGATCTGCGACGGTCTATATTGCTAGATCTGAATACCAAGTAAATTACTAAATCATGATAATCGGCACCAACTACGTTGATCGATATATTAATTTACATGTTAGTATAATTGAACTAATACATTAGGAACTCTTGTTACAGTCGTGTGAGCTAGCGTAATATTGTTAGTGTGTGGGACCAATTTTAGTACTATCTATATTATAGTTGGTCGTAGACCGTTAATTGTGACAAGCTCAATCTTGATAATTTGACATTCTTACGTGTCTCTGTGGGATCGACCTCGACTCGTCAGTATTCTACTACGATAGACCTAGTCCTATTGTTAGTAAATGCTTTGCACGCGATCAGAACCTACAATATATCTCAATTTGAACTGAAACTGCAACTAGCTGTATCTGTGCAAACTGTGATCTCCAAGATTATCTAAGTGTGTTTAACTGTTCAACTCTGATTATATATATACACATTACCTGCATTTGTGTTATTATTGTGAAAAAGTTTTAAAAGGCTAAAAATACCCCACACTCAAATCACCCCCCTCCAGAGTGTGTTTACGCATCGATCCAAGAAAAATCATCTTGGCGCGGTTTCTCCAGGGCAAACGAGCTCACCTTAAGCACTTCAGCTCATCCCACCAAACCTGCCTGATCCTCATGCCCAGCCTAACCGACCGAGCCACTGAAGCTCGCCTCTTCACCTACTCTCGCGTTGTCCAAATCCATTGCCTATAAAAGAAGGGCGAGGTGGATAGTCAATTGTGAAAACCCAAAACAAGGCTGACACACCTATGTTGGCCCATCTCAACATCTCTTCTATCCAATTATTACGGGTCGGAACCCTAATCCTAATGCTATGAAGAAAGCAGAACTAACTATCGGGGACAGATACACACGGGCATTCAGCGGATGATTCACATTATTATGCAAACAAGAATAATAAAATCAAGCATAAACAGGCATTCGAACGCAAAACCAATGCTCCAGCTAAGATCACAAAGAAGGTTTGGCGGAAACCCAGAAAATCAGGCACGATACAGAAACAAAATCAAAAGAAAGGCCCAGAAATTCCTTGAACGTTTGAACGAGAAATTAGAAATTCACGAAAGCCTTGCCGAAACCCTCAAAAAATCTGGCCGGCAACTTCTCGCCTGAAGACACTCGGATCCCCAAAAAGCATTTCAATAACTAGGGCCTCCAGCTTTATATAAGATCCCAGGCGGCCAAAAATAGGTTTTTCAAAATTTGAAATTCGAATATTCAAAATTATTAATGAAATTCCTTTCGATAATCGCGATCATAATGGCAGCCGTTATCAGATCACCCCACCCAATCATAGATCGTGGCCTGACAAATTATAGTGGTTACGCCAGACATGATAACGAAGCGACACTCTTAAGCTCACCCATTGTGAATAACTATCAACATGCATCCCGCCACAACTCCTAACAAGAGAACCTTGACAAGGCTAGACTTAGCAAGATTGCTTCATAGCACTACTTCGAACAACACGTCAAACTGTTATGTATCAATAGAAATAAGCCCGGTCACTTTGGCACGGCATCACATTCGGAACTCACCCTCGAGCCAATCTTTTATAAGACCAATCGCTTTGGCACAACATCATATTTGGAACTCACCCTCGAGTGAATCTTTTATAAGCCTGGTCGCCCTGGAACGGCACCCTACGGACACTTCCTCGAGTGTTCATGCACCTAAACTCGGTTACTTTGGCACGACACCTTTCGGACAAGCCCTCGAGTGTTCAAGCACCTAAGCTCTATCGCTTTGGCATGACACCTTGCGGACAAGCCCTCGAGAGTTCAAGCACCTAAGCTCTATCGCTTTGGCATGACACCTTGCGGACAAGCCCTCGAGACTTCAAGCACCTAAGCCCTATCGCTTTGGCACGGCATCCTGCGGACATGCCCTCGAGATTTCAAGCACCCCAAGCCCGATCGCTTTGGTACGGCACCCTGCAGACACGCCCTCGAGCATTCACCTAAGCCCGGTTGGCACGACACCCTATGGACACGTCTTTGAGCGTTCATGCACCTAAGACCGTTTGCTCTGGCACGGCACCTTGCGGACACACCCTTGAGCGTTCATGCACTTAAGCCTGTTCGCTCCGGCACGGCACCCTACGGACACTGTTGAAGTTTGTAGAATTACAAACAGAAAGTAAATAAAATACGGAATCAATAATATTGAACTAAAATCATGTGGTATTTATAGCTTCATACACCTCGTGAATTCATACTTTTTCTTTGTAACTTAGCTTGGAAGGTTATAGAATGCCCTGGGCCCAATTCTTCATCCAGTCCATTCTAGAATATGTCTTTAACACTTGGCCAAATCTCATTACCTGAAAATTGTCCAATAACACACGAAATAATTGTTAGGTGTGATGCCCGAAAGACAAATTTGTAATTTTTTTATTTAATAAATGAAATGATATTATTCTCATATTCACCGATGTGACAATAGTATTTGCACTACAGAAAACCTTAAAGTATATCGTTTATGTAATCACTTAACTCAGTGTATGGGATATACACGGGAGTATTGAGTTAGTGAAGATGTACTTAAAATACAATTAGCCCGTAGTGAAGTTAATCGAGAGTATCGGGTCTCTCCTTTAACGTGCTATTAATGCGCCCAGAACACAATAGGTGTGATTGTCTTATCCGGACTTTCGGTTAAGAGAACCTAGTGGGGCATTTATATGTGATAGATATATCATATAGGGCTGGACCGATTTGATTAGAGTTTATGATATAATTCCGTAATCGAGAATTCTTATCGAATCAATCGATGATCATATTTATGGATATATCTTAATCCTGAGGTGATCACAGTCAACTGCTTGAATCAGTATGAGGTTTGACTTGACGGTTAATGATTACACCGAGTCCGTGATCCGAATTACCCCATCTTGGCATTGTACTTGGATTGAGTGAGTAGTCCGTGTTATCACGGATACGGAATCCATTCCTTCCATTTATGGAAGTAGATAGACGCTTCCCTTATTTGTTAATCCTAGAAACCGATCGATCGCGCGAGTTCATATTACACCGATTAGCTACCGGTGAGTTGTATGAATTAATTGATCACTAGGGGGTTAATGGTAAATAAGGATAAGATGTTCTAAAAAGGGTTAACGGTAACTTCCCGATTTAGAATGAACGATCTATGGAGGATTAATCCATATGTAATGATTATATCAATGGACGCTTATTATCATTCTCGTGAGGAGATAAATATAATCTCATAATCGGAGGAGTGCGATCACGGGATTATGGTGGCATATTCATGTGATTGATTTATCGAATATAATTATTCTGTTCGTAAGATAATTATTTATTTGATTTATCGGAGCCGCTGATTATTAGTCCATGGTCCCTGACGTGCCTCGAAATATAGCATATCTATTCTCAAACGTCGAATCCTAATAATATTAATTTAGTTCTTATTAGAATTTAATTAAAAAGATATGTGAATTAATTGTTTAGTAAACTATTAAATTAGTTGGGTTAAATAATTAAATATGTGAAAACGACATTTTTCATAATCTTGGCAAATTAATGTGTTATGGCCAAAAATTAACATTGACTAGGTCGATGCCAAATTTCGGCCAAGAGCAATGTTTTAGGAAACAAAAAATTGTTTTAAGACATGTGGAAAAAATATTTATTGGATAAATATTTATGGTAAGAAATAAAGATAAATATTATTCTAGATTTGTTCTAGAATATTATGAGATTATTTTTATTTATTGGATTTATTTTATTTGCAAAATAAAATCCTTGGAGGACAAGGATTACTCTCCTATATAAAGAGAGTTCTCCCAAGCCTAAAACAACACTAGTAATTTTGACTTCTACCTCTTAGAGAGGAGAAGAAAAATTTTGGCCAAGGGGAACTGAGGGAAAATCTTGGGGGTTTTCCGGGTACCATATCGCAAGGATTCGAGACGAGGATTTCCTTCCACCGGGAGTTGCTCGGATGACACGTGCGGAAGATTGTGGTGCTCTTCACACCATCTTTTGTTTTTTCCTATTGCGGTTCTTCTACTTGGATTTTGAGATCCAAGAGGTATGTTCTACAACCCCCTTGTAGAGTAGATCTAGTTATTTTATTACGTGTAAATTTATAGATCTAGATCCTTAAATCGCTTCCGTTGCGGATGGTATTACTAACAATAATACCAATTCGGGGAATAATTATGTGAATACCAAATACTCGACTCATGAACTGAAATAGATCATTCAACACAAATAGTTCATATAAATGGCCGAAAACAACTAAATTTGACTTAGAATGGGTGAAATGTTTATGCCGTAAGATGCATCATTTTAAGCGTCATCATGAGGTAGATTAGTTTACCCACTGGTGATATGTATGTAGTGTTATCTTCCAAAAGTGGTGAATCACCATGTTGTAAGGTCTGCTTGGACTCCATAGGTGTCTTAGCAATTTTAGCCCCCCAAAACTCATATTCTTCTAGGAGGTTGAGTGTGTACTTTCTTTGAGAATTAGATATGCCTGCAGGAGTTATGAAAGTCTCAATACCTAGGAAATATCTCAATTTCCCAAGGTATTTAATGATGAACTGTTGATGTAGAGAATCCTTGACGTGCTGAATCAGTTGCTCATTAGGACTTGCTGCTATTATGCCATCTACATATACCAACAAAGTAATAAAAGATTGTTCTGACCTTTTGGTGAACAAACTATGGTTATTTTGGAATTGAGTACATCCTTGGGCTTCCAAGGATTCAGTTAACTTGCAATTCCATTGTCTGCTGGCTTGCTTTAGGCCATTTAATGATTTTGTGAGTCTGCAAGCTTGATTTGGTTTGGTTACTGCAAAACCTGGAGGCAGCTGCATATACACTTCTTCATGTAGATCTTATGTAGGAAAATAGTATTGACATACATCTGATGGAGGTGCCAATTATTGGCGTGCTGCAATTAAAGCCCTGACTGTAGTGATCTTGACAAAAGAGGAGAAGGTTTATTGATAATCAATACCATATGTTTGAGTGTAGCCTTTTGCCACTAGTCTTGCTTTGTATCTCTCCACTGAACCATCAAGATTGTAAATGAATTTATATAGCCATTTGCACCCAATGGACTTCTTTCCTGGGGGCAAATAAACTATTTCCCATGTATGAGTTTTTTGTAGAGCTTCAATCTTCTTTTTATTTGCTTCTTTCTGTTCATCATGCTTGATAGCTTGATTGTAGGGTTTGGGTTCTTAATAACATCAATGGCATTAATGAATCTGGCATACTTTGCTGAGAGTTTTTCTAGATACATTACCTCACTTAGCAGATATGGGGTCTGTTGAACTGTATGAGCACCACCATGATAAAAGGTTGGTGATTTCTTTGTCCTTGTGGATCTTCTCACTTGGATAGGTGCAGTTTCTTGGCTATCAGGAGCATGCTCTTCATTAGATGCCTTAGCTATAGTTGACCCTATGTCTGGCTGGTCTGCAGACTCATTCAACAGGTCATTAAAACTGTCCATGACAGGTAATAGCATTGGCATATCAATAATATATCTATCTTTTCCTAATACCCATTGACATAGAGGAAAATAAGTCTCATGAAATTGAGTATTTTTAGCAAAAAGATATCTTTATAGATGATGTCTAAATGAATGGCACCTTTCGAGGTGTTTGAGTTTCCAAGATATACACAGGTCCTACACCTGGAAGCTTTTTTCATGCACTCCTGAAGTGTGCAAAAAAAAAACTAAGCATCCAAAAACTTTAAACACAGAATAATCTGGTTTAGTGTCATAAATATGGAGTACTTTTCTTTAGCAGTGGTGTATGTTTGACATTAATCAACTTTACAACATGTAAAAGACAAAAACCCCAATACTTAATGGGTAAATTACTCTAGAACCTCAGACTCTTGGCGACATTCTGCAAATACTGATATTTCCTTTTAACAATTCCATTCCGCTCAAGTGTGTTGACACAAGATGTCTAATATATGATGCATTGTTGAGCATAAAAGTCAGTATGCTGAACCTAAGCTCCATTGTCAGATCTAATAATTTTATGAAACTGAGTAGAGACAAACTTAACAAAGGATTTAACAAGACCAGAAGCATAAGATTTATGCCTCATAAGAAAAACCCAAGTAAATATAGAAAAATCATCTACAATAGTAAGACATTATTGTTGTCCATTCACAGTATGTTGTTTCAAAGGAACATAAATATGTTGGAAAGGTGTCCTAAACCCAATCGGGTTGGACCGGATCCGACAGGGTCGGGTCATTTACAGTCTATTTAGTTCATGTAATAACTTTATTATGATTAATAAAAGCACTTCTGTTCTTATATATTGTTTATCTTCATATTATTTGTTGAATATATATAGTAACGTCCCTAGTGTCAATCTGTGATAGAGAAACCCTGATAGTGATTTGGTTGATGAGATCTCTAATCACTATAACAAGATTGGTAGTTAAATGTCTATAGTCTTACATTTTATCAAATGGGACATTGATAGTATAATCAGACTAGCACGTATTGGTTGTCTTCTATCTTTTAGAAGATAGGGATAGATCTTGTCTATCGAAGTGTAGGGACACTTGGACTGTACGTGGACGTGTATTAGAGAATGCGTACGTTAGACTGGCCCACTTACATTAAGTGTCACACTATGTGGCGGTTGTGTAATTATCCTTTAGACCGGGGTCTTCATGGCATCACGGTGTGGATTGTCATGCTTTGATACTATTGAGATTTCTCCTAACCACGGGGTGATCATGCGGTAGTGATTGGGTATGATATTGAAGCATGTAGAGTATACATGATTGGTCGTCCAGGAATCGCGTATCCTATGATTGGGATCGAATATCCGAAATGGCCTTCTTATAAGGAATGTCTAGCTCTCGAGAATCTTTGCAAAGTGGGAGTAAATGTGTTATTCCGAGAGAGCATGATATCCAGATTATAAGATACGATCGTTAATGTATTGACACTCGAGATACGATCGTATGGATATTATTTCAGCGATAGGATTGTAAGTTACACGGTAACTGCTTCACATGAAATGTAGTAGTCATTGCTTTTGACTCTTCTGATGATTGGGGGTCACGGTGTGTTGCTAGACGCTATCCCATGATCATTAGGCATGAAGGGCATTTTAGTAATTTGCACTTTGTGTCTACGGCCAACATATTCGGAAGCCTATCGGGTCACACACATATGAACATCGAGTCGGATTAAAATGCGGTTATAGTTGATGGCCAAATAATGAAAGTTTATCTCTATACTATAAAGGTTATAGTGGTAAATTAATATGGTGGTATTTATTTATTATGAATAAATAAAATACAAGATATTAATTATATACAAATTATATTAATTAAATAATATTCCGGAAGTCAATTAATTGACTAATGGGGCGCCACTTTCAAGTGTATGAGATACACTTGGATTGTGCACTCTAATTAATAAGATTACCATAATATTAATATAAGATATTAATTGATTTTGGAAAAATAGATTTATGGTAATAAGATAATTATATTCAATATAAGATATTGGCAAAATTAATTATTATTAAAGAGATAAATCAATCTAGAAGATTTTCCTTATTTTATTGGGAAAATGTTTTCTTCTCTTCCACACCATAGGGGCACCACTTATCACTATAAATAAGAGGTGGGTGTCAAGCTCTTTTGTACATCACAATTGCAAGAGCTCATAGTTCTTGTGTAAAATAGAGAGCAACCTATAGTGAGTTTGTGAGGGAGGTAAAATGCTGGTCTAGCAACCGGAGTTTTCCAATAGCAATCCAGGAGGATTCCGGCAAGGGGTTCGTGTGGATTAGAGATAGAGGCCGGACGCGTGGACGGCTTGCGCACTGAACTACTCTCCGTTGACGGTCAAAGCGACGATCTTGTAGATCATCAAGGTATAACCGTCAAACTAATTAACGTGTTTATTGCATTAAACGAAGAACGATCTAGAAAAAGGAAATCAAATTTTAAATTCCGCTGCGTTAAACTAGTGATTTCCTAAGAAAATATCCATATGAACAAGATAAAAACAACATTTACATTAGTTGTACTTAATGGAAATGGATTTTTCTTTAATTTTTCCATAGAGCAGCCATAACAAATATCATGATCACAAAATTTGACATTAGCAGACTGTGAACTAATGACTTGCAATCTCTTATCTGGCAAGTGTCCTAGTCTATAGTGGCATAAAAGGTCATCATTTAGTCTATCAGACAAAGTTTTATTTTCCACATCATTAACAACATAAAGTCTGATTGGCTGATCCATGACGTATAGTCCTCTGTGTAACTCGGTTGACAAAAAACTGCACCTTTTGTATGTTTAATAAAAGTGGGTAAAGATAAACTGTTGTATTTAAAACCAGGAATACAATACACATCATGTCGGACCAGCTGAGGGTTTACCCTTACTTGTCATATGTGTGTAACAGTAACATTATTTCCATTAGGTAATCCCATTTTTATACCAGATGAACGTTTGAGATTACTTAATGGATCCAATGATCCTATAATATGATCTGTGGCACCAGAGTCCATGATCCATTGTGTAGATCTTACTAAATTTTGATAACCTATCCATGCAGCAGGTGAGTAATGTGTAACAATCTCAGCAGGCTGCCTATAGCAAATCTTGCATGTCTAGGAGGATCAAAACTCAGCAGAGCTATCAACTTATCAAGTTGCTATGCAGAAAGATGGGGAAATCCTGGTCCAACAGACCTATTCTGGCCCGGATCTTCTTCTGCTGATTGTTCCTCTTCTACCAAATTAGCCCTCTTTGACTTGAAACCATGAGGATAGCCATGTTTCTTGTAACAAGTCTCTTCAGTATGACCATTGAACCCACAAAAACTACACTGAACCTTTTCAGATTCTTCGGTCTGGCATTTGTAGCAGTCACAGAACCTGGTATGCTGACTAATTGATTTTTCCCCTATCCATTCTTTTGAGACAAGAGAACCATAGAATCTTGATTCTTGGCCTTGTTAGCCACATATAACTTCTGTCTTTCAAACTTAATGGTCATTGCAAATGCATCATGAATTTTGGAAAAGTCACCATCAGCATTGCCTGTGAAACCATTGACTCAAATTCATCCCTCAAACCTTTAAGGAATTTCATGACATGTTCAGCCTCCATATGATCCATCAGAGTGCTAATTGCATTGCAGTGATATTGAGGATCACAGGGACAAACTGGCATAGTCCTGATGATCTTGATTTCTTCCCATAGAACAATTAATATTATGAAATATTGATTGACAGAATCTGTACCTTGCTTCAGCAGATGCATCTCTTTAAGAAGAGCTGAAAGCCTTAAGGCATCCACATTAGAAAATCTAGCAACAGAAGATTCTTTCCAAACTGCATGTGCTCTCTTGAAATACATCAAACTCCTTCATGCAGGGAAATCTGCTGAATCTGCTTTTGGATTTTTGATTTTTCCGTCTACGAAGCCTATTTCATTTTTGGTGATTAACATCATCTCCATAGACATCTTCCATGGGTTGTAATTGTTGCCATTCATCAAAATAAGCACCAAAGATGGATTCTTATTAGGATGTACATAGAATGGGCTGGAGGGGCTTAATTATTGTTTCTCGGCTGCCATGGCTCTCAAGAACTCCATAATATATCAAAGACCAGTAACACAGTGAAGAATGATCAAGAAATGATTAAAGAATCTTAGAAAAAGTTCATAGTTTACTTTCAAGAAACTGAAAAACATAGAAAGGATGAAGAATTCTTTCAATATTCTTCAATAACCAGAGAAAATGCAAGAAAACATTCAGAAATTTCTGCTTTGACACCATGTTGAAGTTTGTAGAATAACAAACAGAAAGTAAATAAAATGCGGAATCAATATTATTGAACTAAAATCAACAAGTTAAGTTACAATGCTACTGATAATGGTATTTATAGCTGCATACACCTTATGAATTAGTTGAAAGTAAGTTACAAACGGTTACAACAAACTATAACTGAATAACCGTTTACGATACTAAACAACTCAACAGACTGTTGAGTCTTCGTATGGTCTGCTGAGTTCTCAGCAGACTACACTCAGCATTCCCTGCAACACTTATACTGAGAATAGACACGCCCTTGAGCGTTCACGCAACTAATCTTGGTTTAAAATGATCTTTTTTATTTAATGGTGAACTGTTGATGTAGGGCATTCTTGACTTCCTGAATCAGTTGCTCATTAGGACTTGATGCTATTAAGCCATCTACATATACCAGCAAAGTAATAAAAGATTGTCCTGACCCTTTGGTGAACAAACTATGGTCATTTTGGGACTGAGTAAATCCTTGGGATTCCAAGGATTTAGTTAAGTTGCAATTCCATTGTCAGCTGGCTTGCTTTAGGCCATACATTGATTCTGTGAGTCTGCAAGCTTGATTTGGTTTGGTTGCTGCAAAACCTGGGGGCAGCTGCATATACACTTCTTCATGTAGATCTTATGTAGGAAAGTAGTATTGACATCCATCTGAGGGAGGTGCCAATTATTGGCTACTGCTGCTGCAAGTATAGCCCTGACTGTAGTGATCATGACAACAAAGGAGAAGATTTCTTGCTAATCAATGCCATATGTCTGAGTGTAGCCTTTTGCCACTAGTCTAGCTTTGTATCTCTCCACTAAACCATCAATATTGTATTTGATTTTATATACCCATTTGCACCCAACGGTCTTCTTACCTGGTGGCAAATCAACTATTTCCCATGTATGATTTTTTTTGTAGAGCTTCAATCTCCTTTTGCATTGCTTCTTTCCATTCATCATGCATGATAGCTTGATTGTAGGTTCTGGGTTCTTTAATAACATCAATGGCATTAATGAATCTGGCATACTCTGCTGAGAGTTTTTCCAGATTCATTACCTCACTCAGCAGATATATGGTCTGTTGAACTGTATGAGCACCACCTTGATAAAAGATTGGTGATTTCCATATCCTTGTGGGATCTTCTCAATTGGATAGGTGCAGTCGCTTGGCTAACATGAGCATGCTCTTCATGAGATGCCTCAGCTGTAGTTGATCCTATGTCTGGCTGGTCTGCGGATTCATTCGGCAGATCATCAAAACTGTCCATGACTGGTAATGGCAATGAAATATCAGTAAGATGTCTAGCTTTTCCTATTACCCGTTGAAATATAGGAAAATAAGTCTCATGAAATTGAGTATTTTTTGCAACAAAGATATCTATGTTGGTGATGTCTAAAAGAATGGTACCCTTAGAGGTGTTTGAATTTTCAAGACATACATAGGGCCTGCTCCTAGAATCAAATTTTGTCATGTACTGCTGAAGTGTGCAAGAAAAAACTATGCATCCAAAAACTTTAAACACAAAATAATCTAGTTTTGTGCCATAAAGCACTTCATGTGGAGTACTTTCCTTCAGTAGTGGTGTAGGTGTGACATTAATCAACTTTACAGCATGTAAAAGACAAAAACCCCAATACTCAATGGGTAAATTACTCTGGAACCTCAGACTCCTGGCAACATTCTGCAAATATTGCTATTTTCTTTTAACAATTCCATTATTTTTCAGGTGTATTGACACAAGATGTCTGATGTATGATGCCTTGTTGAGCATAAATGTCAGAAAGCTGAAACTCGGCTCCATTGTCAGATCTATAAATTTTATGAAACTGAGTAGGGACAAACTTAACACATGATTTAACAATATTAGTGTTGAAATAGTGTCCTAAACCCAATCAGGTTGGACCGGATCCGACCGGGTCGGATCATTTCTACTATTTCTTTATGTTTATACATATATTAAATGGCTTTTCTGTTGTCATATATTTGTTCTTTTAAAGAACCAATTATGAATTGTTATATGATAATGTCCTTAGTATTAAATTGTGATAAAGAAACCATGATAGGCGATTATGGTTGATGAGATCTCTAATCACTTTAATAAGTTTGATACTTAAATGTCTCTAGGCTTATATACTATTAAACAAGGCATTGATAGTACAAACAGACTAGCACGTATTAGATGTCTTCTGTCTGTAAGGGCGGGGATAGATCTCGTCTATTGAAGTGTAGAGACACTTGGACTGTACGTGGACGTGTATTAGAGAATGCGTACGTTAGACTGACCCACTTACACAGTTAAGTGTCACGCTATGTGGCGGTTGTGTAATTATTCTTAAGACCGGATTCTACATGGCATCACGGTGTGGATTGTCATGCTTTGACACTATTGAGGTTTCCCCTAGCCACGGGGCGATCATGCGGTAGTGATTGGGTATGATACTAAAGCATGCAGAGTATACATGTTTGGTCGTCCGGAAATCGCGTACCCTTTTAGCAAGGGTGAATATCCAAAGGGCCTTCTTATTGGGATTGTCTTACGCTCGTGAATATTTGCAAAGTGGAAGTAAATGAGTTACTTTGAGAGAGCATGATATCAAGATTATAAGATACGGTCGTTGATGTTTGACACTCGATGAACGACCGTATGGATATTATTACAGCGATAGGATTCTATTTAAACGGTAACTATTTCACATGAAAGGTAGTAGTCATTGCATTTGACTCTTCCGATGATTGGGGGTCACGGTGTGTAGCTACACGCTATCCCGTGATCGTTATGTATGAAGGGCATTTTCGTAATTTGCACTTTGTGCCTACGACCAACATATTCGGAAGCCTATCGGGTCACACACATATGAACATCTAGCCGGATTAAGTATGAAGGGCATTTTCGTAATGCGGTTGTAGTTGATAACCAAATAAGGAAAGAATTTATCTCATACTATAAAGGTTATAGTGAAAAATTAATATGGTGGTATTTATTATTATGAATAAATATTATACAAGATATTAATTATGTTGATTAATTTAATATACACATAATGTATGTGTATTTCAAAATATATATATATATATGATATACATGTATTTTGCAAATTAATTAATCATAGTATTATATTAATTAAAGAAAATCTCAATTCCATAATTAGTGGGAAGAGGCGGCATATGTGTTGGATACATTTGGTTTGTGCAATTTAATTAATAAGATTACCATAATATTATATTAGATATTAATTGATTTTGAAAAAAATAGATTTATGGTAATAAGATAAAGATATATTCAATATAAGATATTGTCAATTTATATTTTAGGAAAAATATTTAATATAAGATATTGAATATTAAATGAGATAAATCAATCAAAGGGGTTTTCTTATTTTATTGGAAAAATGTTTTCTTTCTTATTAATATACTAGAAGCTAATCCCAATCAGATTGGGAAGTGCATGGGGCGCATGTCACCCTATTTAAGGGAGGCTTGGCTAGCTCTTTTGTACAACACAATTCCAAGAACTAATAGTTCTTGTGAAAAATAGAGAGCTTCTTAGAGAGAGTTTAGAGAGAGAGAAAATGCCGGTCTAGCAACCGGATTTTTCTAGTAGCAATCCAATGGTGGATTCCGGCGGACAGTTCGTGTGGATCACCGGTAGAGGCCGAACACTTGGTCGGCTCCGTGCATCACTACTCTCCTTAGACGGTCAAAACGTCGATTTTTTATATCAACCAAGGTAACCACCGTCTACTAGCTTATTTGTTTATTGCTTAAATGAAGTCGATCCTGGTCAAAGGAAATAAAATTTTAAAATCCGCTGCGTTCCCGCGTTGATTTCCTAAGAAAGGTCTTCCTAACAAAACTGGGGCACTTGGGTGCTCAGGTACGTCTATAACCGTGAAATCAATTGGAAAAGTGAACCCTCCTGCCTTTATAGTGCACTTCCTAAGCAGACCGGCAGGCATATCTCTAGTCTTATCGATGAAAGTCATGGTTCGGGTTTGATTCATAATGACCGGAAGCTTAATCTTTTGGCAGAGGAAAAGGTAGAATGTTGCAACTCGAGCTATAGTCGCAGAGACCTAATCCTACTAATATGCCATTGATAGAAATTGGGAGTCGGAACGTGCTAGGGTCTTCTAACTTCGCCATGGTGTTTGAGTCTGGGTAATCTTCAGGCTCAGAGAATATCGTGTCGGGATCCTCTTCAGGATCATCAGAATCATAATCCGAAGACGATATGTCAATTAACTCGATAGGGAACTCACCTGGACGATACGCACTATACTCCTTTAAGTTCTCTTCAGGATCTTGCTTGATTGATTATTTCTCTTTTTCCACCCACTTCTTATCCGCTTCGTATTTCTCCCTGATGGCGGATCCAGGTTACATGGAAATTGGTGTGATGTTCAATATTGTCCGAGGCATATTGCTTGACTTGTTTGTTCATTTTCAACTCCGATTTGATCGAATCTCTGAAGTGTTCTGATCTTCCTGCAAAAAAGACAAAATAAAACAAAGAAAAGGTTAGCAACTTCCGCTTCAGTTGGGTATGATCCCAACAGTTGCGGACCTACTAACTAAAATCAACAGGGAATAACACAGAATGACAAAGGCTGCTCAGAATTTGATTTTCCAGGCCTCGGTAAATCAGGGGTTGCCCTCAGTAAACCGGCCCTAAAATTTCTTATTCTGGAAGATTAACAGGTACATGTTTGATCCAGAACGACTCAAGACTCAAGATAAAATAAAATAAAATAAAAATGACTTCTTAATCAGAATTAAAAAGTTTATATTTAAAATTGGCCATTGTCCCCGGCAACGGCACCAAAAATCTTAATCGCGTGTAAGTCACTAACGTCGATATTACTAGCAAGAATACTAGGTACATCGTAATATAGTAAATGCGAGTGAAGGTCGATCCCACAGAGACAATGCAACTATAATTATAAACGATTCTAACCTAATTAAAAAGCAACATAGAGGCAGTCATTGACCAACAATGAACATAAAACAAACTTGATATTTCTCCCCCTCTTCTCACCTATTTACTTACTTGGATTAGTTAATCGTTACGTTTACTTCCCACATAAGTTTCTTAAATTAATTGAGCGACCTTTCGTTTTAATTATCATTATCAGGTACGGGTGCAACTCCTAACCCTATCTACTCCGAAAATGGTAGTAGAAAATCTATACGCAAGCTACCCAACTTAATTGGTCCGTAATAGCCCATACGCATAAAGAACTAGAATTGCCGATATCGAGTGCTAACTCATACCGCTAACCCTCCTAGACAGCTGTCGACATTGATAAGCACGTTCCTAGGGTCCATGATAGGCGATTATGGTTGATGAGATCTCTAATCACTTTAATAAGTTTGATACTTAAATGTCTTTAGGCTTATGTACTATTAAACAGGGCATTGACTGTACAAACAAACTAGCACGTATTAGAGGTCTTCTGTCTTTAAGGGCATAGATAGATCTTGTCTATCGAAGTGTAGAGACACTTAGACTGTAAGTGGACATGTATTACAGAATGCGTATGTTAGATTGGCCCACTTACACTGTTAAGTGTCACACTATGTGGCGTTTGTGTAATTATCCTTAGGACCGGAGTCTACATGGCACCACGGTGTGGATTGTCCTACTTTGACACTATTGAGGTTTCCTCTAGCCATGGGCGATCATTCAGTAGTGATTGGGTGTGATACTGAAGTATGCAGAGTATACATGTTTGGTCGTCCGGAAATCACGTACCCTATTAGCAAGGGTGAATATCCGAAAGGGCCTTCTTATAAGGAATGTCTTACTCTCATGAATCTTTGCAAAGTGGAAGTAAATGAATTACTTCTAGAGAGCATGATATCCAGATTACAAGATACGGTCGTTGATGTTTGACACTCGACAAACGACCGTATGGATATTATTACAGTTATAGGATTCTATTTACACGGTAACTGTTTCACATGAAAGGTAGTAGTCATTGCATTTGACTCTTTCGATGATTGGGGGTCACGGTGTGTTGCTAGATGCTATCCCGTGATCGTTAGATTTGAAGGGCATTTTCGTAATTTGCACTTTGTGCCTACGGCCAACATATTCGGAAGCCTATCGGGTCAGGCACATATGAACATCTAGCCGGATTAAAATGCGGTTATAGTTGATAACCAAATAAGGAAAGAATTTATCTCATACTATAAAGGTTATAGTGGTAAATTAATATGGTGGTATTTATTTATTATGAATAAATATAATACAAGATATTAATTATGTTGATTTATTAAATATACACATAATGTATGTGTATTTCAATAGATATATTTATATATATGATATACATGTATTTTGCAAATTAAGTAATCATAGTACTATATTAATTAAAGAAAATCTTAATTCCCAAATTAATGGGAACATACGTCATATGTATTGGATACATTTGGTTTGTGCAATTTAATTAATAAGATTACCATAATATTAATATTAGATATTAATTGATTTTGAAAAAAAAAATAGATTTATGGTAATAAGATAAAGATATATTCAATATAAGATATTGTGAATATATATCTTAGGAAAAATATTTAATATAAGGTATTGAATATTAAATGAGATAAATCAATCAAAGGGGTTTTCCTTAATTTATTAGGAAAATGTTTTCTTTCTCATCAATCTACTAAAAGCTAATCCCTATCAGATTGTGAACTAGATGGGGTGCATGTCACCCTATTTAAGAGAGACTTGGCTAGCCCTTTTGTACAACACAATTCCAAGAGCTAATAGTTCTTGTGAAAAATAGAAAGCTTCTTAGAGAGAGTTTAGAGAGAGAGAATATGATGGTCTAGCAACCGGATTTTTCTAGTAGCAATCCAATGGTGGATTCCGACGGGCTGTTCGTGTGGATCACCGGTAGAGGCCGAACAGTTGGCCGGCTCCGTGCTTCACTACTCTTCTTAGACGGTCAAAGCGTCGATATTTTAGATCAACCAAGGTAACCACCGTCTACTAGCTTATTTGTTTATTGCTTAAACGAAGTCAATCCTATTCAAAGGAAATAAAATTTTAAATTCCACTGCGTTCCCGCATTGATTTCCTAACAATTAGAAGCTTCAGATTTATGCCTCATAAGAAAAACCCAAGTAAATCTAGAAAAATCATCTACAATAGTATGGAAATATTGTTGTCTATTCACAATATGTTGTTTCAAAGGACCCCAAATATCCATATGAACAATATCAAAAACTACATTTACATCAGTTGTACTTAATGGAAATGGATTTTTCTTTAATTTTGCTATAGGGCAGACATAACAAATATCATGATCCCAAAATTTGACATTAGCAGACTGAGAACTAATGACTTGTTGTCTCTTATCTGGCAAGTGTCCTAGTCTTTAGTGTCATAAAAGGTCATCATCTAGTCTATCAGACAAAGTTTTATTTTCCACAACATTAACAATAGAAAGTCCGATTGGCTGATCCATGACTCACTGTCCTCTGTGTAACTTAGCTGAACCAATCACTTTCTTGTTCTTGTCGTGCAAAACACAATTGTTTGCTAAAAAATAGCTGACCTTTTGTATGATTAATAAAATATGGTAAAGATAAAATGTTGTATTTAAAACCAGGAATACAAACTAGCTAACTGATTGATTTTGCCCTTGTCCATTCTTTTGTGACAAGAGATCCATAGAATCTTGATTCTTGGCCTTGTTAGCCATATATAACGTCCGTCTTTCAAACTTAATGGCCATTGAAAAGGCATCATGAATTTCTGGAAAAGACACCATCAGCATTGCATGTGAAACCATTGGCTCAAATTCATCCCTCAAACCTTTAAGAAATTTCATGACATGTTCAGCCTTCATATGATCTATTAGAGTGCTAATTGTATTGCAGTGACATTGAGGATCATAGGAACAAAGTGGCATAGGCCTGATGGTCTTGATTTCTTACCATAAAACCATTAATTTTGTGAAATATTGATTGACAGAATCTATACCTTGCTTCAGCAGATGCATCTCTTCAAAAAGATCTGAAAGACTTAAGGCATCCATTTTAGAAAATCTAGCAGCAAGATTCATTAAAACTGCATGTGCACTCTTGAAATACATCAAACTCTATGCAATAGTGTTCTCTACAGAATTCTCCATGCATGGAAATCTACTGAATATGCTTCTGGCATTTTGATTGTTATGCCTATAAAGCCAATTTTATTCTCCGTGATTAACACCATCTCCAAAGACATCTTCCAAGGGTTGTAATTGTTGCCATTAATCAGTGGTTGAACAAGCACCAAAGATGGATTCTCATTAGGATGTACATAGAATGGGCTGGAGGGGCTTAATTCTTGTTCTTAGCTGCCATGGCTATCAAGAACTCCAGATTATATCAAAGACCATTAAAAGAGTGAAGCATGATCAAGAAATGATCAAAAAACTTAGAAAAAGATCATATTTTACTCTCAAATATTGAAAAACACCGAAAGGATGAAGAATTCTCTCAAGTTTCTTCAATAACCAGAGAAAACGCAGGAAAACTTTCGAAATTCTTAAATTTTTGCTTTGATACCATGTTGAATTTTGTAGAATAAAAAATCATAAAGTAAATAAAACGCGGAATCAATTTTATTGAACTAAAATCAACAAGTTAGTTACAATGCTCATATTCATAGGGTATTTATAGCTTCATACACCTCATGAATCAGTGAAAAGTAAGTTACAAACGGTTACAACAAACTATGGCAGAATAACCGTTTACTATACTAAACAACTCAGCAGACTGTTAAGACTTCATGTGGTCTGCTGAGTTCCTCAGTAGAATGCACTCAGTATTCCTTTAAGCACTTATACTATAATAGACACGCTCTCGATAGTTCACACAACTAAGCCCGGTTTCTTCGGCACGACATCAGCAAGGTCGTTCAACAACGTATAGCTCGGAATACGGTGAATGAATATGAACTTACTCATTGACGTATTCATGAGTGCATCATGAATAAATCAATGAGTTGGGGACATTGATATATAAAGCCCGACAAAAGCCCATGGATCCAAAACCTAGCCCATGCATAAGCCCAAGAAATGATAAAACCTGCAGCCCAGCAATCTCGCCATCATAAAGCCGAGCCAAACTGACTTAAAAGAGCCTGCCTCATGCCTTTGCGGTCCTCGCCATCAGCCGAGACGGAAGACGATAGTTAAACCAAGTATCCAGCTCAACTCACAGGCATTGGGGGCTGACCTGTTCGCCCCTCCAGCTCGCCGTCCCCCAGCTCGGACCAAGCCCGCTTAAGTTGGAAAATATACACAAGCGAACAACATCATAGAGCCCACAACGGCCATGTTACAAGGTCTCCCCAGTCAGAGCTCGCCCTACAGAGATGGTTTGACGACAAGCATAATCTCTTACCGTCTTTGTAACCGCCGAATATGGCATCTGTAAATAGCGGCGTCTTCCCACACACTAGAACTACATTATTTTGGCTTGTTCCCTTACTCTAAAGGGTAAATGACAGCCACATTGACACAACCATAATCCCCCCAAAACAACCACATTTATGATACTTGATCTTCATATTCTTCTTGTGACAAAATGACATAAAAAGTAGAAAAATCACACATAATTATCTAGATATCCACCACTTAATCCGTCTGTGATAATTCCAACATTATCAACTCCGATTGATAATGAACTAAACATATAGATTAAATGTTATTTTATTTTGGTTTTTGAAGTCTTAGGTCGTTAAGAAAAACGAGCCTAGATTTTTTTTTGCATTATGACAATCCCATTAGATCCCCTGTGTGCTGTGTGTGTATTTTAACTAGTTATAAATTATGTAACATGATGGAGCAGAAGTCGAAAAAAAGACACGATAGAGATCTTATGATTGTCATATGGCGGTATATAATATGAATGGTGTCTTTGCATATTCGAAATTTGATTCACGAGGTAGATCGTGCTCAACTTGTGGAAGTTGTAGATACAGGAGGTAGATCTTTCTTGTAACATCCCGACTTTTTGTAAAAGGGTAAAATAGTCATTGGGTGTATTTACTATGACCTAATTATTATTTGTCCCATTTATTTAAGTGAAAAGGAATTAATTAAAGGATTTAGTTATTTAATTAAGGGATTTAATTAAATGGCTATAAAAAGGAGATAATCCCCAAATTTAATTCATTAAGCTGGTGCGCATCTTCTGGAAAAAAAAAAGAAAAAGAAGAGGAACGGCGGCAACAGAGAAGAAAACCAACGCAGAAGATGCCAGAAAAAGGGAGAACGTAAACTTCAACCGTGTGATCAATCCGTTCATCTGTTCAAGATGCCGCAGGAGAGAAAAGTGATCAGCACGACGAGACGCAACTTTGGAAAATAACATCTCTCGATTTCGTAAGTTTTCGGTTTAACCCTAGTTTTGGTGTTCGTAGAGTTCGATTCTTGAAAAATTCGTATCTTTTAATCCGTAGCTCTGTTTTGCAGCCGTGAGTAGTCGAAACGATCGTCTTGGAGCGTAGATTAATCTAAAATTAGTTTGATAGAAGTTAATCCAGGTAATCTACAGTTTATTGCACTTTTTCAGTTTCGTTTTTCTACAAAGAAATAGGATTTTAGGGTTTCTTGTTGATCACATAGGTTTTGGGGTTGATGATCAACAGTTGTTGCAGTTGCTTGGTGTTTTGCTGTCAGTTTTGCAAGCAAATAAGGTAAGAGGCTCTTCCTATGATTCCAATTATCGTTTATAAGGTTTAGATCAAGTTTTAAGGTGTTTAGATGATAGAAAGATGTGTCTTTTCGTTGATCAATGATCATAGATGCTATAGTTTGATTAGATATGTTTTTCTGTGTTCTACTGGGGTTAATTTGATGTTAATTAGGTTAGAAACGGTTTAGAGATCATGTTTTGAAGATTTTAGCGTTTTGGGAGAAACCCAGGCAAACGAGCGTTCGCACTAGGCAAACGGGCGTTTGCGATCATAGCAGCTCAAACGGGCGTTTGCACTAGGCAAACGGGCGTTTGAGGTTAGAATTTTGATTCAGGATGTAGCTGTTTTTGACGGACGGGCGTCTGGGGTTTATGGACGGGCGTCCAATGCCAAACGGGCGTCCATAGGATGTCAAACGGGCGTTTGGCCTGTTTTATCTTGTTTTCACTACTCTAGCATTTTAGCTTGGTTTTTGGCTTCATAATCGTGTTTTCACAGTTTTAAACCCTTAATCCTGATATGTTAACATTAATTAAACATGAACAAGCTTCGATTGAACTTCTGATTTGTTCAGTTAAAACACCGAATGTACTCTTAAAGGGAGTTGAAGTTCGGATCCGTCGGAAGGGCATGAAAGGGCTTGTGCTTTGATGAACTAGAGTTCATCAATGTCTGTGTAATTGCTAGGACTTGTCCGTGTCTAGTGGTCTAGGAAGAGAGTAGTATTTGTGAGGGAGATTACTTGAAAACACTCAGGTGGCTAGTTAACAACAGATAATAAATACATATGTGTAGTAAAAGCTAAAACGTCATTTATTCTCGGTTAGGCACTCTTTCATATCGGCGATGTGATACGTTCATAAAAGGCGAACAACACTGCTGGCCTATAAACGGCTGAATGGTGGTGGAGGAAATTCATCGGACGTATACGCATACCGGGGAGACCCCGGAGCTAATCGGTGCTAATCACCGTTAGTTAGCAAGTATATCTTCAGGCTGATGATACGTCGGAAGGGCATGAAAGGGCTTGTGCTTTGATGAACTAGAGTTCATCAATATCTGTGTAATTGCTAGGACTTATCCGTGTCTAGTGGTCTAGGAAGAGAGTAGTATTTGTGAGGGAGATTACTTGAAAACACTCAGGTGGCTAGTTAACAACAGATAATAAATACATATGTGTAGTAAAAGCTAAAACGTCATTTATTCTCGGTTAGGCACTCTTTCATATCGGCGATGTGTTACGTTCATAAAAGGCGAACAACACTGCTGGCCTATAAACGGCTGAATGGTGGTGGAGGAAATTCATCGGACGTATACGCATACCGGGGAGACCCCGGAGCTAATCGGTGCTAATCACCGTTAGTTAGCAAGTATATCTTCAGGCTGATGAACGCCATGCGTAGTGTCCTTGAGTAATGATGTAACAAAGATAAGCTAAGCTAGAAACGTTTAGTCATGACGTGTCGATGGGCATGAAGTGAACTCTAGATTGAGTCGGTCACACAAAGATAACTAACTAAACGATTAAATATCTTTTCTTTATAAATCTTAATTGTTGTCGTAGCTTCTCACTTTTACTAAGTACTTTGTACTTACCTCTTTTGCATTTTATTTTGTATGCATTGTCGGGTGAGAAGACGAACAGATTGATCAAGTGTAGATGATGGCCTTTGAAGACTTAAAGTCTTGACGAAGTTTCTAGATTATTTTTTATTCTCTTTGTAAAGGTTGATTAGACTGGTTGTATTTCCTCTCTTAGATTTGTTGTATTTCTACTTTTAAGGCATCGTATTGTATAAGTCCTTGGGTTTTTCATCGTTGTAATCTTAACTATCTATCTTTAGTATGGTAAATTTCCGTTCATAGTAGCTTTTACATTTTTACCCGAGTCTTTTTAGCTTCCGTTTGCTTTTATTTCATACGACGACGTAGAGGCTTGCGTATAATATTATATTTATTTAATGCTATACGCGCCGAAAGTTTCTCTTCCGGATGAGGGCTCGGTATCCGGGAGCGGGGCGTTACATTGCTCAACTTGTTGGGTATCATAATTTTAATGATGTCTTTGCATAATCGAAATTCGATTCAGTTTTGGTGTGAAAGAATCAAACTTTGGGCCTAGCTTCAACGAAATATTGAATCGGATTGACAAATTCAGAACACCATCACTGATCCAACCATCTACCCAACTCATCTAAGAGAAATCCTTGCTATAATACCAAATGATGTAAAAGATTGATCTCCAATGTAAAAGAAAAAAAAGGAGCTAACCCGAACTCTTAAGATTTTTATTCATGAAAAGAGGTTTCTAGATTACAAAATAACCTAACATTTAGGATAGTAAATGTATTTATCGGCTTAAAATCCCATATAGCTAAAACATAACCACACAAAAATGGCCCATCTGGATATCTATTAACTTAAAGCATAAACAAAACACTAGTTGAATAATGATCTCCTACATCAATTTGTTTAAATTTAAGGCGGTTCCTTCCACCATATGATGGTACCGTTGGCAAAATAAAGTGGTAGCACCCTAAATTATAGTTTTTATCGTCTATTTTAAGGCAGGGTAGGAAAAAAAATGTAGTGTACAGAAAAAACAAATTTGAAGCTAATGGCACGTTTGGATTGTGGTAATGGAATGGAATGGAATGGAATGCTTTTTTCATTCCATTCCATCAATTTGGCGTGTTTTGCAATGGAAGAATGGAATATGTTTTCATTCCATAAAAAATGCAATGGTATGACCGGAATGGAATGAAAAAATAAACTCTGAAACAAAGAATGATTATATTCCATTGCCTACCAAATGCAGTAATGGAATGATATCATTTCATTCCATTGCATTCCATTCCAACAGTTTCATTTCATTCCATTTTCTCTAAAAAAGTTCTAACGTAGATATAGGTATTTAATGAATTTTCTCTAAATGTTATGTCTCCATCACACTTCATACAACATTATGGTGGAAATGACATATAACACGTGTTGGTGTCATTGACCTTGCTAAATAGACTACACACGGTGGAATAGAGATATTTAATTGTGTTATATTGGCACAATCAATTATTCCATTTAACATAGGTTGCAATAAAGAATAAATTTAACAATATACCATCCTAATCATAGATAGATTGACATTTTGATAATACAACAACAACGACAAAAAATAAAAAACAGCAATAAGCAAAACACATTTTTGATTTCATTGCTAAATTATCAGTATTGGTGAAAGTAGTACAACTTTATTAAGTACCTTGTGTCAAAATTGAGAAATTCTATGGCTCGGATCTTTAGTATTCTATTATTTATTACCTTGTGTCTACTACTTAGGCAGAATACCGTTACCCATTCTTACTAATAAACCTAATAAACTGAAAAAAAAACCTCAAAAACGGAAGAAGGGGTGGAAAGTGAGGAATATATCACTACCAAAAGATATACTAACGGTATTCTCTTATAATTTGTTCTGTGTATTTGAATATAATTTCTTTCAACATATAATATTGCAATAACAAGCATTCTTCTAACAAAACGCAGTACCATTGTACTGTTTTGTGCATTCCATTTGACAGAAACCAAAAACGCATTGCCTGGGGTCCATTTCTACCGTGCTAGTATTCTCGGGTTGAGGTACTGGATTTGTACTAATTGTTCGCGCCATTACTCCAGCTATTATGTAGTATTATACAAACTTAATAAAATTAGTTATATATAATACAGTTTATAGACAAGTGAAAGTAAAAAAAAAATTAAAAAATAGAATAAATGACAAACCTGCAATGAAAATCAAGAAGACCATTACAAGAGACAAATAAACAGCTTTTGCCATTGAAATCGTTAAAGATTTTCAACACTACCTCTCTTTTTATTTTTGTATAAAGCTATTTTCTCACTTAATACCAAATGAATGTTTTGAATTAGCAATTGAGTTGATGTGGAATTTATATTTGGAGCTCTGAAATTGTTGCTCATTTTTTTGCCTTGCATTATATGGAAATGTATTTTGCACAAATGATTGACTTTTCAAGTGTACGATTTGCATACATGTATCATTAATTATGATATGTGAAGAAATCAATACATTCAGTGTATTTGTCTTTATACAAGTCTTCGATGAATAGACACACGACTTACTAGTTCTTTACTAAAATTATACTATATTTCAAACTAAAATATATATATTTCATTGCAAGGATATACACAATGTTACCAGGTACATAATAATTACATAAGCCAAAAATAAATTAGTAACACGTCTAAAATGAAAACTCATAGTAATAAAATTTTGAATATTGAAAAACCATATTTACAACAAATCCATACGCATTTTATTTTAAAAAGAACATAGGAAAGTTTTAAGTGGTGTAATTGGAGTCAATAAATGTACCCCACTAGTATTTTTATTTCTCAATTTGATTGTGTGTGGACATGTAAATCGATCTTACATTCTTCCCTAAATTAATCCGATTGTTCTAATTTTCTTAAAGTAAATCAACTAATATTGATATTATGGTGTGACGGTCGTAGAAAGATTGTACCGAGTGACATATATTTGAGATTGTACTCTCTTTCATATAGAACACTTTTACATTCAGCACTTTACTTTCAGTACTAGTATGATCAATTGCACTACACAACACAGAAAAACAAGACAAAGCTAATTTTTAACAATAACATATTTCCACTGCACTCACTAAGTGATACAAACCAGCTTAGTAAAACACACGAGTGGTTTCACCAGTTTGTCTTACTCACTTGGTTCATTCATTTAAAAGAAACTCCTAAAAACGAAAAGTGCTAATTCACCCCCTCTGAAACTCTTACAAGCCTTTTATTACGGGACAAACAGGCGCCGATTATAATGAATTAAGATTTACTAGGTATTCGGATCTAGCGATAAAGACCGTCGCAGATCTGAAGAATGCAAACTCTAATTTATTATTTCTTCACCTATGATCCAGATTTATACATATACAAGGTAAATAAACTAACTACTACATAGCAGAACTAATAATAACAATCAACTCAGACTAATCACAAAGGAAAAACGACAGATCCACATCTAGAAAAATCCGAAGAGTCATACCCTCGATGCTGAGCGTAAATCCTCTGAAGATCTCTCCCTAGAAGGCTAATCCGTCGGATCCATGAATAGAACTCATATAAAATAAATAAAAGAAAAGAAATATTTTTATTCCATGATACTTGTAGTATTCAAAATTCTAGTACAATGAAAATGAGGCTTGATGGCTCTTATTTATAGTGAAATAACCGACTTCGGTAGCTCCCAAAACTACCCTCGTCCAAGAAAACGCGTTTCCCAAAGCTTCTAGGTAGCTCGCAACTGCGCGGTGCTCTCGCAACTGTGAGGTCAAATTAGTACTTTTTTACGACTTAGCTTGGAAGGTTCTAGAATGCCTTAGGCCTGATTCTTCATCCAGTCCGTTCCATAATCTGCCTTTAACACTTGAACCAAATCTCATTACCTGAAAATTGTCCAATAACACACAAAGTAATAACAATTCTGGGAATAATAATGCAAAACACCAAATACTCGACTTATGAACCCGACATAGATCATTCAACACAAATGGTTCATATAAATGACCGAAAACAACTAAATTTGGCTTAGAATGAGTGAAATGTTGATGTCGTATGATGTATCATTTTAAGCGTCAACATGAGGTAGATTAGTTTACGCACTAGTATCTGTATGAAGTGTTATCTTACAAAAGTGGTGAATCACCATGTTGTAAGGTTTGCTTGGACTCCAAAGGTGTCTTAGTAGTTTTAGCCCCCCAAAACTCATATTCTTCTAGGAGGCTGAGTGTGTAATTTCTTTGAGAAATGGATATGCCTGCAGGAGTTCAGAACACCTTAATACCTAGGAAATATCTCAAGTTCCCAAGGTGTTTAATGGTGAACTGTTGATGTAGGGCATCCTTGACTTGCTGAATTAGTTGCTCATTAGGACTTGCTGCTATTATGCCATCTGCATATACCAGTGAAGTAATAAAAGACTGTCCTGACCCTTTGGTGAACAAACTATGGTCATTTTGGAACTGAGTAAATCCTTGGGCTTACAGGGATTCAGTTCACTTGAAATTCCATTGTATGTGGGCTTGCTTTAGGCCATACAATGATTTTGTAAGTCTGCAAGCTTGATTTGGTTTGGCTGCTGCAAAACATGGGGGCAGCTGCATATACACTTCTTCATGTAGATCTTATGTAGGAAAGCAGTATTGACATCCATCTGATGGAGGTACCAATTATTGGTTGTTGCCGCTGCAAGTAAATCCCTGACTGTAGTGATCATGACAATAGAGGAGATGGTTTCTTGATAATCAATGCCATATGTCTGAGTGTAGCCTTTTCCACTAGTCTGGCTTTGTATCTGTCCACTGAACCATCAAGATTGTGTTTGACTTTATATACCCATTTGCACCCAATGGGCTTATTTCCTGGGGGCAAATCAAATGTTTCCCATGTATGAGTTTTTTTGTAGAGCTTCAATCTCCTTTTGCATTGCTTCTTTCCATTTCATCATTCTCGATATCTTGATTGTATGTTTTGGGTTCTTTAATAACATCAGTGAAATTAATGAATCTGGCATACTCTGCTGAGAGTTTTTCCAGATTCATTACCTCACTCAGCAGATGTGGGGTCTGTTGAACAGTATGAGCACCACCTTGATAAAAGGTTGGTGGTTTCCTTGTCCTTGTGGATCTTCTCAATTGGATAGGTGCAATTTCCTGGCTAAAAGGAGCATGCTGTCTGGCATGTCTGCTGACTCATTCGGTAGATCATAAAAAATGTCCATGACGGGTAATAGCACTAGCATATCAGTAAGATTTCTAGCTTTTCCTAGTACCCGTTGAAATAGAGGAAAATAAGTCTCATGAAATTGAGAATTTTTTTAGCAACAAAGATATATTTTTGCTGATGTCTAAAAGAATGGAAATCTTGGAGGTGTTTGAGTTTCCAAGATATACACAGGTCCTACACCTGGAATCAAATTTTTTCATGTACAACATGTGCAAAAAAAAAACTAGGCATCCAAAAACTTTAAACACAGACTAATCTGGTTTAGTTCCATAAAGCACTTTATGTGGAGTACTTTCCTTCAGCAGTGATGTAGGTGTGACATTAATCAACTTTATAGCTTGTAAAAGACAAAAGCCCCAATACTCAGTGGGTAAATTACTCTGGAACCTCAGACTCTTGGCAACATTCTGCAAATACTGATAATTCCTTCTAACAATTCCATTCTGCTCAGGTGTGTTGACACAAGATGTCCGATGTATGATGCCTTGCTGAGCATAAAAGCCAGTAAGCGGAAAATCAACTCCATTGTTAGATCTAATAATTTTATGAAACTGAGTAGAGGAAAACTTAACAAAGGATTTCACAAGATCAGAAGCTTCAGATTTATGCCTCACAATAAAAACCCAAGTAAATCTAGAAAAATCGTCTATAATAGTAAGAAAATATTGTTGTCCATTCATAGTATGTTGTTTCAAAGGACCCGAAATATCTATATGAGCAAGATCAAAAAAAACATTTACATCTGCTGTAGTTAATGGAAAGGGATTTTTCTTTAATTTTGCCATAGGGAAGACATAACAAATATCATGATCACAAAATTTGACATTAGCAGACTGTGAATTAATGACTTGCAGTCTCTTATCTGGAAAGTGTCCTAGTCTGTAGTGTCCTGAAAGGTCATAATCTATTCTATCATACAAATTTTTAGTTTCAACAACATTAACAACATAAAGTCTGATTGGCTGATCCATGACATATAGTCCTCTGTGTAACTTAACTGAACCAATCACTTTCTTGTTCTCGTCGTGCAAAACACAATTGTTAGCAGAAAAAAAAGTTGCACCGTTTGTATGATTAATAAAAGAGGGTAAAGATAAAATGTTGTATTTAAAACCAGGAATACAAAACACATCATGTAGGACCAGCTGAGGGTTTACCCTTACTTGTCCTATATGTGTAACAGTTACATTATTTCCATTAGGTAATCTCATTTTTATGAAGGTTTGGAATTACTTACATGATCCTAAAATGTGATCTGTGGCACCAGAGTCCAAGATCCATTGTATAGATCATACTAAATTTAGATCACATGACCCTGTTGCAGGTGAGTAATGTGTAACAATCTCAGCAGGCTGCCAACATCAAATCATGCATGTCTAGGAGGATCAAAACTCAGCAGAGCCATAAACTTATCATGTTGTTGTGTAGATAGATGAGGACATCCGGGTCCAGCAGACCTATTTTGGCCTTGATCTTCTTCTGCTGATTGTTCATCTTCTACCAAATTAGCCCTCTTTGACTTGAAACTAGGAGGATAACCATGTTTCTTGTAACCAGTCTCTACAGTATGACCATTGAACCCACAAAAACTACACTGAACCTTCTTGGGATTCTTAGGTCTGGCATTTGCAGTAGTCACAGAACTTGGTCTGCTGACTGATTGATTTTGCCCTTGTCCATTCTTTTGACACAAGAGAACCATAGAATCTTGAATGTTGGCCTTGTTAGCCACTTATAACTTCTGTCTTTCAAACATAATGGCCATTGCAAAGGCATCATGAATTTTTGGATAAACACTATCAATATTGCATGTGAAACCATTGGCTCAAATTCATCCCTCAAACCTTTAAGGAATTTCATGACATGTTCAGCCTCCATATGATCTATCAGAATGCTAATTTTATTGCAGTGAAATTGAGGATCACAAGAACAAATTGGCATAGGCTTAATGGTCTTGATTTCTTCCCATAGAAAAATTAATTTTGTGAAATGTTGATTTACAGAATCTGTACCTTGCTTCAGCAGATGCATCTCTTCAAGAAGATCTGAAAGCCTTAAGGCATCCACATTAGAAGATCTAGCGGCAAGATTCTTCCAAACTTCATGTGCACTCTTGAATTACATCAAACTCTGGGAAAATGTGTTCTCTACAGAATTCTCCATGCATGGAAATCCATTGAATTTGCTTCTAGATTTTTGATTGTGCCGTCTACGAAGCCAATTTTATTTTTGGTGATTAACACCATCTCCATAGACATCTTCCATGGGTTGTAATTGTTTCCATTCATCAATGGCTGAACAAGCACCAAATATGGATTCTCATTAGGATGTACATAGAATGGGCTGGAAGGGGTTAATTCTTGTTTCTTAGCTGTCATAGTTATCAAGAACACCAGCATCTATCAAAGACCAATAACAGAGTGAAAAATGATCAAGAAATGAAAAAAAACTTAGAAAAAGATCATAGTTTACTCTCAAGAAACTGAAAAACACAGATTGGATGAAGAATTTCTCAATATTATTCAATAACTAAAGAAAACGCAGGAAAACATTCATAAATTCTAAAATTTCTTCTTTGATACCATGTTGAAGTTTGTAGAATAACAAACAGAAAGTATATAAAATACGGAATCAATATTATTGAACTAAAATCACAAGTTTAGTTACAATGTTGTTGATCATGTGGTATTTATAGCTTCATACACCTCATGAATAAGTTAAAAGTAAGTTACAAACGGTTACAATAAACTATAATTGAATAACAATTTACTATACAAAACAACTCAGTATACTGCTGAGTCTTTATGTGGTCTGCTGAGCTCCTCAACAGACTGCACTCAGCATTCTCTTCAGCACTTATATTGTAATAGACACGCCCTCGAGCATTCACGCAACTAATCCCGGTTGCTTTGGCACAACATCTAGAAGGCCGTTTAACAACGCATAGCTTGAAATACGGTGAATCAATAATAACTTACTCATTGACGTATTCACGAGTGCACCATGAATAAATCATTGAGTAGGGGGCATTGATATACGAAGCCCGACAGAAGCCTGCAGATCTAGAACCTGGGCGCGCATAAGCCCAAAAAAGATAAAACCCGCAGCCCAGCTATCTTGCCATCATAAAGCCGAGCCAAACCAAGGCAGAAGAGCCTGCCTCATGCCTTTGCGGTCCTTTCCATTAACCAAGACGGAAGACGACAGTCAACCCAAGCATCCAGCTTAACTCACAGGCACTGGGTACCAACCTGCTCACCCCTCCAGCTCATCGTCCCCCATCTTGGACCAAGCACGTTGAACTAGGAAAGTCTACACAAGCGGTCATCAACGTAAATCCCACAGCAGCCGTGTTACAAGCTCACCCCAGTCAGAGCTCGCCCTGCAGAGCTCGTTCGATGACACGCATAATCTCTTACCGTCTTTGTAACCGCCGACTATGGCATCTATAAATAGCGGCGTCTTCTCACACACCAGAACTACATTATTTGGCTTGATCCCTTATACTAAAAGGTACGTAGACAGCCACATTGGCACAACCATAATCCCCCCATATACGATACTTGATCTTCATATTGTTCTTGTGACTAAATGACATAAAAAGTTGAAAAATCACACATAATTAGCTAGATATCCACCGCTTAGTGCGTCTGTGATAATTCCGACACTCCGATTGATCATGATCTAAACATATAGGTTAAATGTTATTTTATTTTGGTTTTTGAAGTCTTAGGCCATTAAGAAAAACTAGCCTAGCATTTTTTTTTCATTATGCCAATCCCATTAGCTCCTTCGTGTGCTGCGGGTGTATTTTAACTAGTATAAATTATGTAACATGATGGAGCGGAAGACGGAAAAAAGACACGATAGAAATCTTATGAATGTCCAATGGCGGTATAATATGAATGGTGTCTTTGCATATTCAAAATTCGATTCACGAGGTAAATCTTGCTCAACTTGTGGAAGTTGTAGATACATAAGGTAGATCTTGCTCAACTTGTTGGGTATCATAATATGAATGATGTCTTTGCTTAATCGAAATTTGATTCAGTTTTGGTGTGAAAGAATCAAACTTCGGGTCAAGCTTTAATGAAATATTCAATTGGATTTACAAATTCCGAACACCATCACTGGTCCAACCATCTACCCAACTCATTTTATCCATCCTCAGGGAAATCCTTTCTATAATACCAAATGATGTAAAATATTGATCTTCAATGTAATAGAAAAAAGGATCTAATCCGAACTTTATTCATGAAAAGAGTTTTCAAGATTACAAAATAACCTGACATTTAGGATAGTAAATGTATTTATCGGCTTAAAATCCCATATAGCTAAAACATAACCGCACAAAAAGCCCATCTGAATATCTAATAACTTAAAGCATAAGCAAAATACTAGTTGAATAATGATCTTCTACATCAAGTTGTTTGGCTTTGCATAACACATTTTGTCAATAGCGTCTAAATACAATTTTACGATCAAATTTGAAGGCTTAAAAAAGATCCTTCTTATTTGTACAACCAACATCTGAATTATCTTATCCACATAATGTAAAAGAAATAAAAATGCGGAAGGTACAAAGATATGGCATTTTTTATTAGTATGAATAATCAAAACGTCTGGACAATGAGTATTTTAAAAATACATTTTAAAAATACAGCAGTACCTTATTAAATTTATGACGGTTCCTTCCACTATATGATGGTACCGTTGGCAAAATTAAAGTGGTAGCACCCAAAATTATAGTTGTATCGTCTATTTTAAGGCAGGGTAGGAATAAAAATGTAGGGTATGGAAAAAAATTGAAGCTAAAGGTATTTAATGAATTTTCTTTAAAAAAATGTTTAACGGGAATAAAGGTATTTAATGAATTTTCTCTAAAAGTTATGTTTTAACATTTGTAAAAAATCTCTGTTGTCTCAATCGCAATTCATACAACATTATGGTGGAAATGACATATAACTCGTGTTGGTGTCATTGACCTTGTTAAATAGATTATGCACGGTGGAATAGAGATATTTAACTGTGTTATATTGGCACAATCAATTATTCCATTTAACATAGGTTGCAATAATGAATAAATTTAACAATATACCAAATCCTAATCATAGATAGATTGAGATTCTGATAATACAACAACAACAACAACAACAAAAAACAAAAAACTGCAATATGAAAAACACATTTTTGATTTCATTGCAAAATTATCAGTAATGGTAAAAGTACTACAACTTTATTATATATCACCACCAAAAGATATACTAACAGTATTCTCTTAGAATGTGTTCTGTGTATTTGGATATAATTTCTTTCAACATATAATATTGCAATAACAAGCATTCTTCTGACAAAACGCAGTGCCATTGTACTGTTTTGTGCATTCCATTTGACAGAAACCAAAAACGCATTGCTTGGGGTCCATTTCTACCGTGCAAGTATTCTCAGGTTGAGGTACTGGATTTGTACTAATTGTTCGTGCCATTACTCCACCTATAATGCAGTATTATACAAACTTAATAAATTAGGTATATATAATATAGTTTAAAGACATGTGAAAGTAAAAAAAAATATTAAAAAAATAGAATAAATTGCAAACCTGCAATGAAAATCAAGAAGACCATTACAAGAGACAAATAAACAGCTTTTGCCATTGAATTCGTTAAAGATTTTCAAAACTACCTCTCTTTTTATTTTTGTATAAAGCTATTTTCTCTCTTAATAGCAAAAGAATGTTTTGAATTAGCAATTGGGTTGATGTGATATTTATATTTGGAACTCTGAAATTCTTGCTCATTTTTTTACCTTGCATTCTATGGAAATTTATTTTGCATAATTTTTTTTTCCCAAGTGTACTATTAGCATACATGTATCATTAATTATGACATGTAAAGAAATCAATACATTCAGTGTAGTTGTCCTTATACATTTCCTGAATGAATAGACACACGACTTACTAGTTCTTTACTAAAATTGTACTATATTTCAAACTTATATATATATATATATATATATATATATATATATATATATATATATATATATATCATTGCAAGGATATTCACAATGTTACCAGATATAATTACATAAGAAGACAAAAATAAATTAGTAGCACGTCTAAAATGAAAACTAATTGTAATAAAATTTTGAATATTGAAAAACCATATTTACAACAAATCCATGCACATTTTATTTTAAAATGAACATAGGCAGGTTTTAAATGGTGTAATTGGAGTCAATAAATGACCCACTAGTATTTTTTTTTCTCAATTTGATTGTGAGTGGACATGAAATCAATCTTACATTCTTCCCTGAATTAATCCGATTGTGCTAATTTTCTTAAAGTAAATATACTAATATTGATCTTATGGTGTGATGGTTGTAGAAAAATTGTATCGAGTGACATATATTAGAGATTGTACTCTCTTCACATAGAAAACTTTTACATTTAGCACTTTACTTTCAATACTAGTATGATTCATTGCACACTACACAACACAGAAAACCAAGACAAGGCTTATTTTGAACAATAACATATTTCCGCTCCACTCACTAAGTGATACAGACTAGCATAGTAAAACAGACGAGTGGTTTCACAAGTTTGTCTTACTCACTCGGTACATTCATTTGTGAGAAACTCCTAAAAATGAAAAGAGTTCATTCACCCCCCTGAAACTCTTACAAGCCATGTATTACAGGACCAACATGCGCCGATTATCATGAATTATTACTTACTAGGTACTCAAATCTAGAGATAAAGACCGTCGCAGATCTGAAGAACGCAACCTCTATTTCATGATTTCTTCACCAACGATTCAGATTTTTACATATACGGGGTAAATAAACTAACTACTACATATCAGAACTAAAAATAACAATCAACTCATACTAATAACAAAGGAAAAATGACAGATCAAAGAGTCATACCCTCAATGTCGAGCATAAATCCTCTGCTGATCTCTCCCTAGAAGGAGAATCCGTCGGATCCATCACTGGAACTCATAGAAAATAAAAAAATAAAAGAAAGACTTTTTATTGCATGATACATGACGTATTCAAAATTCTGGTACAATGAAAATGTGGCATGATGGCTCTTATTTATAGTGAAATAACCGACTTAGATAGCTCCCAAAACTACATCTCATCAATGAAAACATGTTTCCTGAAGCTTCAAGGTAGCTCACAACTGTTGCAGTGCTCTCGCAACTCTGAGGTCAAATTAGTACTTTTTGTGACTTAGCTTGGAAGGTTCTGGAATGACCTAGGCCTGAATCTTCATCCACTCCATTCCAGAATATGTCTTTAACACTTGGCCCAAATCTCATTACCTAAAAATTGTCCAATAACACACTAAATAAAACCAATTCTGGGAATAATAATACGAAATACCAAATACTCGACTCATGAACCCGACATAGATCATTCAACACAAATGGTTCATATAAATGGCCAAAAACAGCTAAATTTGGCTTAGAAAGGGTGAAATGTTGATGCCGTAGGATGTAACATTTTAAGCGTCAACATGAGGTAGATTAGCTTACACACTAGTGATTTGTATGCAGTGTTATCTTCCAATAGTGGTGAATGAGCATGTTTTAAGGTCTGCTTGGACTCCATAGGTGTCTTAGCAGGTTTAGGCCCTAAAAACTCATACTATTCTTGGAGGTTGAGTGTGTACTTTCTTTGAGAAATTGATATGCCTGTAGGAGTTCTGAATGCCTCAATACCTAGGGAATATCTCAATTCCTAAGGTCTTTAATGGTGAATTGTTGATGTAGGGCATCCTGGACTTGCTGAATCAGTTGCTCATTATGCCATCTACCTATACCAGCAAAGTAATAAAAGACTGATCCTTTGGTGAACAAACTAAGGTCATTTTGGAATTGAGTAAATCCAGGCTCTGTTTGGTTTCGGACTCGACTGGATTCATTTGGATCCAACTTAATATTTTATTCACCCACTATCTTATTTACTATTATTTTAATATTTCTCTCACCAATCATTTCACCATCAACAAATAAAATAATATTAATCAATTCATTTTATTCACCACCTACACTATTCAACCATTACTTTATCAATATAATATTTCTCTCACCAATCATTTCACCAATCATTTCTTCATCAACACAAACTTTAATACAACATTTCAACCTTATAATCATTACTTTACATTATTTTATTTTATTTTCTCTCTCATGAACCTTATAATCATTACTTTACATTATTTTATTTTATTTTCTCTCTCATGACTCAAATGGATCCAGTCCAGTCTGAAACCAAACATAGCCTTGGGCTTCCAAGGATTTAGTTAACTTGAAATTCTATTGTCTGTTGGCTTGCTTTAGACAAGAGAACCATAGAATCTTGATTCTTGGCCTTGTTATCCACATATAACGTCCGTCTTTCAAACTTAATGGCCATTGCAAAGGCATCATGAATTTCTGGAAAAGACACCATCAGCATTGCTTGTGAAACCATTGGCTCAAGTTCATCCCTCAAACCTTTAAGGAATTTCATGACATGTTCAGCCTCTATAATCTATATCCATCGAGTGCTAATTGCATTACATTACGGTGACATTGAGGATCACAAGAACAATGTGGCATAGGCTTGATGGTCTTGATTTCTTACCATAAAACCATTAATTTTGTGAAATATTCATTGACAGAATCTATTCCTTGCTTCAGCAGATGCATCTCTTTAAGAAGATCTGAAAGCCTTAAGCCTTAAGGCATCCACTTTAAGGACTTCCCCGGTGTACTTTCTGTTCGATGAATAATTAATTATTGGAGCTACCATGGAATTTTTTTGAATTATAGGTCCATGGTCCCCGGTGTGGCTTCAAACGTAATTCGGACTAATAATCTTGTTATTTGGGCCTCGGTGATAATTAATTGGTGGGCTAATTAATTGATATGCATGGATATTATTTAGTTGGGCTAAATAATATAATACACATAAAAGACATTTTATGTGGGCTTTTTTGACCCAATATGTGGCGCCATTAATGTCCTAATAATTAGAGAGAAATTAGTTTTCTTGGATAATTATTTAACATGTGATTTATCTTTTATTTGTTAAATGATACTTCATGGAATAATAGATAATAATATGATTTATCTTAATTTGTTTGGGATAATCATTTTATTTATCTTTTATTTGGAAAAGGATTAATGTGATAATTATCACTTAATTATTTAATCCTTGGAGGACATTGATTACTCTCCTATATAAAGAGAGTTCTCCCAAGTCTAATGGCAAGGTACTATTCACGTCACTTATTCACCGAGAGAAATTGGCCGAAAAATTTCGGCCTCTATTCTTAGGGTTCGAGTTGGAAAAATCTTCGGGATTTTCTCTCTTTAAGTTGAAGGCACCTCCATCCTCAAGGCTCTTCATATCAAGGAGGCTCGTGTATCAAGAAGGGTGTCCACCAACCACCGTTTGGAGAACACATCGGAAGATCAAGGCTTCTCTTCCCTATATTGGTAACATGATCTTAACCCCCTTGTAGTAGTTTGAGTCCTTAAATCGTGATCCATCCGCTGCGTATAGATGAGTGAGTAGTTCTGTCATCCATTAAAAACAATTACACAAATTGTCTTTCGGGCACTACACCTAACAATCTCCCACTTGCACGAAATGACAAGCAACGATTGTGTTTAGAGCACACCCTATCTTATTCACAACATCATCAAATCCAACTTTTGCAGCTGAGACACGAGTCACGTGCGGATGTTGATCATGCATCATGATGCGAGATGCGAATAGTATGATGCTATTGAAAGAATTTTGAAAAACAATAGAATGTGAAACCGACGAGCACAAGAAAAGTCTCTTTGTGTATAAGTCACCTCCCAATTGGAAGTGTTTAGCACAATTGGCTCTTCAACAATAAATTTGATGGAATGCAAGCTAGCAAGAATTCAGAAAATTATATACAAGGTAGAATGTCCGATTGAAGAAATGAGGTATGATGATGATACACCTTATGGATAATGCAACCAAGAAAAACGCCCCATTCCCTTTACAACAAATAACCTCATATAACACAAACCCTCAAACTCTAAGTTTTCAAGGAAATTCCTCCACCCGTCCACAACAACCTCCAACTCACTAAAGAAAAGCAAAATGACATCAATTGGCGACGCCAGGTTAAAGATGGATAAGAAATATGCTCGCTTTCTAGATACTTTTCGCCATTTGAATGGTATGAGAATATTTGCCTAAATGAGGAATGCTCCACTATATGACAACATATCCCTCCTAAACTTAAGGATCCCGGGGAGGTAAATCGTGATAAAGAAATGAAAGAAGTCATTTTTCACTTAGATGTCCGCAATTCCAAGGATGAACGGTGAAGACAGATATTCATTAAGAATGAGAATGCCAAGCCATGTGTACAACCACAATGCCGTCTCAATCCACATATGCAAGAAGTGGTGAAGAAAAAAGGTTATCAAATTGTTTTAACAGGATAAATGAATGGGTGAAACTTGAACTATTTTCTTGATGGTTATTCAGGATACCCAAACATTTTGAATCATTTACTTGCCCTTAGCGGAACATGTGGTTATAAGAGAATGCCCTTCGGATTATGCAACGCCCCCGCCCATTTATTTCAAAGATGCTGTGATGGCAATCTTTTCTCGATATGGTTGAGAAATTCTTGGAAATATTCATGGATGACTTTAGAATCTTTGGAGGCTCTTTTGATCAATGATTGTCCCATTTGGAACGTGGGTCCTAAAACGCCAGTGAAGATACGAAGTCGGTTCTCAATGGGAAAAGTGTCGCCGATGGTATTGTCTGGGCCACAAGATTTCGTAAAAGGTATCGAGGTCCACAAGCGCAAAAAGATTGAAGGATTGAAAAGCTACCACCACTTGTGAATCCTTGGACATCTTGCGAGGATTTCTTGGACATACCGGATTTTATCGTCATTTTCACCATGATTTCTCTAAAATTGCTAAACCCTTAAGTCATCTACTTGTGAAGGAAGTACTTTTCAACTTCGATGATAAGTGTATGTAAGTGTTTGAGACTCCGTAAAGAATATATTGATAAGTACACTGATCTATTTGAGCTCATGTGCGATGCGAGTGATTAAGCCAGGGGCTTGGGGTCGTGCTAAAGCGTGTCATTGTAAGGTTTTAAAGGCAATCTACTATGCATCTCATACATTGAATGCGGCTCAACTCGAATTATGCTACAACCGAGAAGGAGCTATTATGCAATGTCTTGCTTTGGATAATTAAATCTGCCGTTCCTATCTTGTCGGTTCTAAAGTTATTGTCCACACCGATCACGCGGCATTACAACATCTATTAAACAAGAAGGATGCCAAGGCTTCTCAGATGGGATTCTACTACTCCAAGAGTTCGATGTTGAAATCAAGGATAAGTAAGGCAATGATAACACGGTAGCGGATCATTTGAGTTGACCTCGAGTTTGTTGTTAAGGCGGCAAGAGCAAAGGAAATAAGAGAGATTCATTTCCGGATGAACAACTCACAGTAGTTGATGCACTACCGTCAATGCAACTTCATTGGAAACAATCCGATGCAAAAGAAAAGGAGAGCTCACACATGGTTTGGTAACATTGTAGAATTATTTCACACACGCTTATATTCCATCACATTGGACATGGAAAAAGAAAAGAAAATTTTCCACGCTTTGAAATTCTATTATCGATAGTTTTGGACCTTTTTCGTAGGTGTTCGAGCCCCGTATGGCATCATTGTAGAGATGCGTTCCTAATAATGAAATTTCGAGTCTCTGCTATCCTTTTGCTTGGACGTGAAGTTGAGCCCACCACGGTGGATGGAAAACCGCTTATAAAGTTTTACAATGTGGTTTTTATTGGCTAACGTTATATAAGTGATGCACATCATTATGCTAGATCTTGTGGAAGCATGCCGTAAATTGAACCGCAAAAAATTGGTCGGTAAAGCTTGACGATGCCTTATGGACTTATAGAACGGCTTTTAAAACACCCATTGGTTATAGCCCCCATATAAATTATTCTTTGGAAAATCTTGTCATCTTCCGGTTGAGTTAGAGCATCGAGCATCTCCGGCTATCACGCTTTCTTAACTTTTATCCCAAGGTCGTTGGTGACCATAGATTGCTCCAACTCACGGAACTTGAGGAATTTCGTTTAAATGCATATGAAAATGGCGAAGTATCTACAAGCGAACACACGAAATCCTTTCATGACAAAAAGATCTTTCATTGTGAGTTCCATATAGCATCTTTTCATTTATCGGCTTAAAATCCCATATAGCTAAAACATAATCATCCACACAAAAAGCCCATCTCGAATATCTATTAACTTAAAGCATAAGCAAAATACTAGTTGAATAATGATCTTCTACATCAAGTTGTTTGGCTTTGCATAACACATTTTGTCAATAGCGTCTAAATACAATTTTACGATCAAATTTGAAGGCTTAAAAAAGATCCTTCTTATTTGTACAACCAACATCTGAATTATCTTATCCACATAATGTAAAAGAAATAAAAATGCTGAAGGTACAAAGATATGGCATTTTTTATTAGTATGAATAATCAAAACGTCTGGCAATGAGTATTTTAAAAATACATTTTAAAAATACAGCAGTACCTTATTAAATTTATGATGGTTCCTTCCACTATATGATGGTACCGTTGGCAAAATTAAAGTGGTAGCACCCAAAATTATAGTTGTACGTCTATTTTATGGGCAGTAGGAATAAAAATGTAGGGTATGGAAAAAAATTGAAGCTAAAGGTATTTAATGAATTTTCTTTAAAAAAATGTTTAACGGGAATAAAGGTATTTATGAATTTTCTCTAAAAGTTATGTTTTAACATTTGTAAAAAATCTATGTTGTCTCAATCGCAATTCATACAACATTATGGTGGAAATGACATATAACTCGTGTTGGTGTCATTGACCTTGTTAAATAGATTATGCACGGTGGAATAAGTAGATATTTAACCGTGTTATATTGGCACAATCAATTATTCCATTTAACATAGGTTGCAATAATGAATAAATTTAACAATATACCAAATCCGAATCATAGATAGATCGAGATTCGATAATACAACAAAATAACATCAACAACAACAACAAAAAACAAAAAAACGCAATAAGAAAAAAAACACAATTTTGATTTCATTGCAAAATTATCAGAATGGTAAAAAAGTACTACAACTTTATTATATATCACCACCAAAAGATATACTAACAAGATTCTCTTAGAACGTTGTCTGTATTTGGATATAATTTCTTTCAACATATAATATTACAATAACAATAAGATTCTTCCTGACAAAACGCAGTGCCATTGTCCGTTTTTTTGTGCATTCCATTTGACAATTTAAACCAAAAACGCATTGCCGGGGTCCATTTCTACCGCAAGTATTCTCAAAGTTGTTGAGGTACTTGGATTTCATGTACTAATTGTTCGCGCCATTACTCCACCTTCATGCGGTATTATACAAACTTAATAAATTAGGTATATGTAATATAGTTTAAAGACATGTGAAAGTAAAAAAAAAAATTAAAAAAATAGAATAAATTGCAAACCTCGCAATGAAAATCAAGAAGACCATTACAAGAGACAAATAAACAAACTTTTGCCATTGAATTCGTTAAAGATTTTCAAAACTATCTCTCTTTTTATTTTTGTATAAAGCTATTTTCTCTCTTAATAGCAAAAAGAATGTTTTGAATTAGCAATTTGGTTGATGTGATATTTATATTTGGAACTCTGAAATTCTTGCTCATTTTTTTACCTTGCATTCTATGGAAATTTATTTTGCATAATTTATTGTTTTTCCAAGTGTACGATTTGCATACATGTATCATTAATTATGACATGTAAAGTTAAATCAATACATTCGTTGCGTATTTGTCCTTATACATTTCTTGAATGAATAGACACACGACTTACTAGTTCTTTACTAAAATTGTACTATATTTCAAACTATATATATATATATATATATATATATATATCATTGTAAGGATATTCACAATGTTACCAGATATAATTACATAAGAAAGACAAAAATAAATTAGTAGCACGTCTAAAATGAAAACTAATTGTAATAAAATTTTGAAAATTGAAAACAATATTTACAACAAATCCATGCACATTTTATTTTAAAATGAACATAGGCAGAAATGTTTTAATGAATGTGTAATTGGAGTCAATAAATGACCCACCAGTATTTTTTTCAATTTGATTGTGTGTGGACATGAAATCAATCTTACATTCTTCCCCGAATTAATCCGATTGTGCTAATTTTCTTAAAGTAAATCTACTAATATTGATATTATGGTGTGATGGTTGCAGAAAAAAAATGTAAAGTGAACACATATATTAGTAGAATGTACTCTCTTCACATAGAAAACTTTTTCATTTAGCACTTTACTTTCGCACTAGTATGATTCATTGTACACTACACAACACAAAAAACCAAGACAAGGCTTATTTTGAACAATAACATATTTCCGCTCCACTCACTAAGTGACGGACTAGCAGATCAGCATAAGAAACGTACGAGTGGTTTCACAAGTTTGTCTTACTCACTCGGTACATTCATTTGTGAGAAACTCCTAAAAACGAAAAGAGTTCATTCACCCCCCGAAACTCTTACAAGCCATGTATTACAGGACCAACACGCGCCGATTATCATGAATTATTACTTACTAGGTACTCAAATTCCAATGATAAAGACCGTTGCGGATCCGAAGAGAATCAACCTCTATTTCATGATTTCTTCACCAACGATTCAGATTTTTACATATACGGGGTAAATAAACTAACTACTACATAGCAGAACTAATAATAACAATCAACTCATACTAATAACAAAGGAAAAATGACAGATCAAAGAGTCATACCCTCAATGTCGAGCATAAATCCTCTGCCGATCTCTCCGCAGAAGGAGAATCCGTCCATCACCGGAACTCATAGAAAATAAAAATAAAAAAAGAAAAGAAAGACTTTTTGCATGATACAATTAATGGTATTCAAAATTCGGTACGGCACAATGAAAACGAGGCATGATGGCTCTTATTTATAAGTGAAATAACCGACTTAGATAGCTCCCAAAACTACATCTCATCCATGAAAACGTGTTTCCCGAAGCTTCTCCGAGGTAGCTCGCAACCGTGGCGTTGCTCTTGCAACTCGAGGTCAAATTAGTACTTTTTTGTGTAACATTTTAAGCGTCAACATGAGGTAGATTAGCTTACACACCTTAGTGATTTGTGTTGCTTTAATAAAAACTCAAACTATTCTTGGAGGTTGAGTGTGTACTTTCTTTGAGAAATTGATATGCTTGGTTAGTTTCTTTTATCATTTGAACAATCTTTGTAGTTAAGTATTACTTTCTGAATCAAACTTGCAATTTGGATCAAGATAATAGTACGACCTTGACCACCGTACTAGACTACAATCGACCCGGTACACCGCCGGTGAGATTGGAACCCTAGGAAAGTTGCATCAAGTTTTTGGAGCCGTTGCCGGGAATACGTAACGGTTGATACTTGCATTAGTTCAAAATTCTTGAGAATGAATCAGAACTTTTTTCTAACCAAATTTCTATTTTGTTTCTTTGGTGCTTACCTCTTTGGTAAGTTGCCAAGTGTTGTCTTATTGTTTTCCTGTTGTTTCTATCTTGTAGTTGATGACCCGTTCTAGAAGCGGTAAGGCCCCTCTCACTCCATACAAGGCCGATATTAACAGTTATGAAAGGCAGTTACGAGTAGAGAACAAGCGTGGTCAAACTAGCCAAGGACATCTTGGTGAAGAATCTTCCTAAGGATCATCGAATCAAGGAATAGATATGGCCGAGAACAGTGACGAAGCACAAGTCGAACAAGGATTGAATCATGCACAAGGGCATGCACAAAACCAAGCCAACCTAAATCCACCACCAATTCATCCACTTAACCCAAATCAAAAAAATCAAAACCCAAATGACCGACAAAATCAAAATCGCAACCACAACCGTAACCAACATAACCGAAACAACCACAACAATCCTCCTCAATTTAGACCCCTTTGTGATCAAACTGTGACAAGAAATGAGCCTAATGGTCCCATTCATTTACCTAATGATGGAGCCAACGATTTTGAGGTGAAAGGTCATGTCTTTGGTTTAATTGATACTCGCTGTCAATTCTTTGGTCAAGATCCACATCAACATCTTCATCTATTCGAGCAGTTTGCAACTCGGCTAAGAGTCATGGTATTAACAAAGAGTTAACAAGAATGTCAATGTTTCCTTTTATTGACCGGAAAAGCTAAAGATTGGTTTTTTTCACTCCCTCATCACTCATTGACTAGTTGGGAAGAAATACAAGATGAATTTTTTAAGCAATATTTCACCTCCGGGAGAAATTTGAAATTGCAAACTTCAAGCAAGGAGTCGAAGAGTCACTCAGAAGTGCATAGGAAAGATTTAAGAAGTTGTTGAGAGCTTGTCCCGATCATGGTTATACTCTTGAAATCCAAATCCAACTCTTTTGTAGACAGTTGAGACATGAGTCACGTGCGGATGTTGATCATGCATGTGGCGGTTGTTTGATGATGCGAGATGCAGAAGAGGTGTATGATGCTATTGAAAGAATTTTGAAAAACAATAGAATGTGGGAAACCGATCGAGCACAAGAAAAGTCTCTTTTGTAGGAGAAGCTACCTCCCAATTGGAAGTGTTTAGCACAATTGGCCTCTCTCAACAAGAAATTTGATGGAATGCAAGCTAGCAAGAATTCAGAAAATTATATACAAGGTGAATGTCCGATTGAAGAAATGAGGTATGATGATGATACACCTTATGCAATGGATGAATCAAGGGAACACACGAATGAAGAGGTTATTTTCATGCAACAACATTGGAATTTGAAGAATGAATATTCGAATTCCTTTGATGCCATAAGAAGAGATCACCCTAATTCTCGTTGGTCCGATAATGCAACCAAGAAAAACCAAGCCCCATTCCCTTTACAACAAATAACCTCATATAACACAAACCCTCAAACTCTAAGTTTTCAAGGAAATTCCTCCACCTGTCCACAACAACCTCCAACTCACTAAAGAAAAGCAAAATGACATCAATTGGCGGCCATCCAATGAACAAACTTTCAAGGAAGCTTCTCCTTCTCCATCAAACGACAAGGGTAAGGGAGGTATAAATTCTAATCCCACTTTAATTGACCCTGAATCACTTCCATATCCCCCAAGAGAACAAATTAAGAAGTTAAAGATGGATAAGAAATATGCTCGCTTTCTAGATACTTTTCGCCATTTGAATGTGAACATTCCCGTAATTGAAGCTTTAATTAACATGCCTACTTATGGAAAATTTCTTAAGGACATTCTTTCAAATAAAATGCATTTAGAGGAATATGAGAATATTTGCCTAAATGAGGAATGCTCCACTATATTACAACATATCCCTCCTAAACTTAAGGATCCCAGAAGTTTCACCATCCCGTGTGAGATCGGGGGATTTTTGTTTAAGAGAGTACTTTGTGATCTCGGTGTGAGTATAAACCTCATGTCTTATACGGATAATAAAAAGCTTGGAATAGGAGAACTTAAAAACACGGAGATGACTCTCCAATTAGCGGATAGATCGATTAAATACCCAAAATGAGTCATTGAAGATGTTTTAGTTAAAGGTGATAAGTTTTACTTCCCTGTTGATTTTGTGGTTATGGAAATGGAGGAAGGGTATTCAATGCTCCTTATTCTTGGTCGTCCTTTCTTAGCCATGGGAAGAACTCTTACTTATGTTCAACGAGGAGAGGTAATTTTGAGAGTTAATGAATATAATGTCACTTTTAATATCTTTCAGGCTATGAAACATCCATACAACTCACATGAGTCAAGTTCTTTCATAGATACTATATCTTCTATGTGTGTAGATCGTACTAACTTGCAGGCCTTTGAAGACAAGCTTGAAGAGTGTTTGGCTTTATCAATTTATAAAGGAGATGAGAATGATAAAGAAATGAAAGAAGTGATTTTTCACTTAGATGCCAGCGGTCCTTTCATGAGACAACCATGGCACAGATATCGAGAACTAGATTTGAATGGCCCAGTTTTGAAGTCTTCGGTGGAGAAGCCACCAAGGAATTTAGAGTTGAAACCTCTCCCTTATAATCTTAAATACGCTTTTCTTGCAAATGATAAATTGCTTCCTGTTTTTATTTCCTCGTCACTAGCCTACTTGCAGGAAGATCAATTATTGAGGATGCTTAGGAAACACAAGAAGGAATTTGGATGAACGGTAGCAGACATTCATAGAATTAGTCCGGAAATTTGTGTACACAAAATCATCTTGAATGAGAATGCCAAGCCATGTGTACAACCACAATGCCGTCTCAATCCACATATGCAAGAAGTGGTGAAGAAAAAGGTTATCAAATTGTTAGAATGAGTATAATTTTTCCTATATCGGATAGTGAATGGGTGAGTCCCACTCAAGTTGTACCAAAGAAGGGCGGATTCACAGTCAAAGAAAATGAGAAGCACGATTGGATTCCTACAAGGGAAGAGACCGGATATCGCATGTGCATTGACTTTCGATAACTGAATGAGCATACAGAGAAGGATCATTACCCATTACCGTACATTGTCCAAATGTTGGAACGGTTATGTGGACACTAATTTTATTGTTTTCTTGATGGTTATTCAGGATACCTACAGATTTTCATTGCGGCCGGTGATCGAAAGAAGATGACATTTACTTGCCCTTATGGAACATGTGGTTATAAGAGAATGCCCTTCGGATTATGCAACGCCCCAGCCACATTTCAAAGATGCATGATGGCAATCTTTTCTGATATGGTTGAGAAATTCTTGGAAATATTCATGGATGACTTTAGAATCTTTGGAGGCTCTTTTGATCAATGATTGTCCCATTTGGAACGTGTCCTAAAACGTTGTGAAGATACGAAGTCGGTTCTCAATTGGGAAAAGTGTCGCTTGATGGTATTGTCTTGGGCCACAAGATTTCAGAAAAAGGTATCGAGGTCCACAAGGCAAAGATTGAAGTGATTGAAAAGCTACCACCACTTGTGAATCTACAGACCTTGCGAGGATTTCTTGGACATGCCGGATTTTATCGTCGTTTCACTGCGGATTTCTCTAAAATTGCTAAACCCTTAAGTCATCTACTTGTGAAGGAAGTACTTTTCAACTTCGATGATAAGTGTATGTAAGTGTTTGAGACTCTAAAGAATATATTGATAAGTACACCAGTCTTAGTAGCACCAGATTGGAGTCTACCATTTGAGCTCATGTGCGATGCGAGTGATTAAGCAGTTGGGGTCGTGCTAGGCCAGTGTCATGGTAAGGTTTTAAAGGCAATCTACTATGCATCTCATACATTGAATGCGGCTCAACTCAATTATGCTACAACCGAGAAGGAGCTATTAGCGGTAATCTTTGCTTTGGATAATTAAATTCCGTTCCTATCTTGTCGGTTCTAAAGTTATTGTCCACACCGATCATGCGGCATTACGACATCTATTAAACAAGAAGGATGCAAGGCCAAGGCTTCTTAGATGGATTCTACTACTCCAAGAGTTCGATGTTGAAATCAAGGATAAGAAGGGCAGCGATAACATGGTAGCGGATCATTTGAGTTGACTGGAGTTTGTTGAAGAAGAAGGCAAGAGAAAGGAAATAAGAGATTCATTTCCGGATGAACAACTCATGGTAGTTGATGCACTACCGTCAATGCAACTCATTGGAAACAATCCGATGCAAAAGGAGAGCTCGTCATGGTTTGGTAACATTGTAAATTATTTCACACACGCTTATATTCCATCACATTGGACATGGAAAAAGAAAAAGAAAATTTTCCACGCTTTGAAATTCTATTATTGGGAGAAGCCGGACCTTTTTCAGAGGTGTTCAGATGGCATCATTAGGAGATGCGTTCCTAATAATGAAATTTCGAGTCTACTATCCTTTTGCCATGGACGTGAAGTTGGAGCCCACCACGGTGGATGGAAAACCGCTTATAAAGTTTTACAATGTGGTTTTTATTGGCTAACGTTATATAGTGATGCACATCATTATGCTAGATCTTGTGAAGCATGCCAGAAATGAGGAAATGTATCTAAGAAACATGAAATGCCTCTCCACCCTATCTTGGAGTGTGAGTTGTTTGATGTATGGGGCATAGATTTTATGGGCCCATTTCCCCCGTCGTTTGGTAATAAGTTTATTTTGGTAATGGTTGATTAAGTTTCTAAATGGGTTGAAGCCCAAGCTCTTCCCACCAATGATGCCGGAGTAGTGATGAAGTTCCTTAAAAAGAACATCTTTACGAGATTTGGCACTCCTCAGGCAATCATTAGTGATAGAGGATCCCACTTTTGTAATCAACCATTCACCAAACTACATGAAAATTATGGTGTGAAACACAAGATCGGTACACCATATCACCCACACATGAGTGGTCAAGTGGAAGTTTCTAACCGAGAAGTGAAAAGGATCATTGAAAAGATGGTAGATGCTAACCGCAAAAATTGGTCAGTAAAGCTTGATGATGCCTTATGGACTTATAGAACGGCTTTTAAAACACCCATTGGTTGCTCCCCATATAAATTATTCTTTGGAAAATCTTGTCATCTTCCGGTTGAGTTAGAGCATCGAGCATTCGGGCTATCACGTTTCTTAACTTTTATCCCAAGGTCGTTGGTGACCATAGATTGCTCCAACTCACGGAACTTGAGGAATTCTCGTTTAAATGCATATGAAAATGCCGGTATCTACAAGGAACACACGAAATCCTTTCATGACAAAAAGATCTTTCATTGTGAGTTCCATATAGCATCTTTCATTTATCGGCTTAAAATCCCATATAGCTAAAACATAACCACACAAAAAGCCCATCTGAATATCTATTAACTTAAAGCATAAGCAAAATACTAGTTGAATAATGATCTCCTACATCAAGTTGTTTGGCTTTTCATAACACATTTTGTCAATAGCGTCTAAATACAATTTTACGATCAAATTTGAAGGCTTAAAAAAGATCCTTCTTATTTGTACAACCAACATCTGAATTATCTTATCCACATAATGTAAAAGAAATAAAAATGCTGAAGGTACAAAGATATGGCATTTTTTATTAGTATGAATAATCAAAACGTCCGGACAATGAGTATTTTAAAAATACATTTTAAAAATACAGCAGTACCTTATTAAATTTATGATGGTTCCTTCCACTATATGATGGTACCGTTGGCAAAATTAAAGTGGTAGCACCCAAAATTATAGTTGTATCGTCTATTTTAAGGCAGGGTAGGAATAAAAATGTAGGGTATGGAAAAAAAATTGAAGCTAAAGGTATTTAATGAATTTTCTTTAAAAAAATGTTTAACGGGAATAAAGGTATTTAATGAATTTTCTCTAAAAGTTATGTTTTAACATTTGTAAAAAATCTATGTTGTCTCAATCGCAATTCATACAACATTATGGTGGAAATGACATATAACTCGTGTTGGTGTCATTGACCTTGTTAAATAGATTATGCACGGTGGAATAGAGATATTTAACTGTGTTATATTGGCACAATCAATTATTCCATTTAACATAGGTTGCAATAATGAATAAATTTAACAATATACCAAATCCGAATCATAGATAGATTGAGATTCTGATAATACAACAACAACATCAACAACAACAACAAAAAACAAAAAACTGCAATAAGAAAAACACAATTTTGATTTCATTGCAAAATTATCAGTAATGGTAAAAGTACTACAACTTTATTATATATCACCACCAAAAGATATACTAACAGTATTCTCTTAGAATGTGTTCTGTGTATTTGGATATAATTTCTTTCAACATATAATATTGCAATAACAAGCATTCTTCTGACAAAACGCAAGTGCCATTGTACTTTTTTTGTGCATTCCATTTGACAAAACCAAAAACGCATTGCACGGGTCCATTTCTACCGTGCAAGTATTCTCGGGTTGAGGTACTGGATTTGTACTAATTGTTCGCGCCATTACTCCACCTATCATGCAGTATTATACAAACTTAATAAATTAGGTATATATAATATAGTTTAAAGACATGTGAAAGTAAAAAAAAAATTAAAAAAATAGAATAAATTGCAAACCTGCAATGAAAATCAAGAAGACCATTACAAGAGACAAATAAACAGCTTTTGCCATTGAATTCGTTAAAGATTTTCAAAACTATCTCTCTTTTTATTTTTGTATAAAGCTATTTTCTCTCTTAATAGCAAAAGAATGTTTTGAATTAGCAATTTGGTTGATGTGATATTTATATTTGGAACTCTGAAATTCTTGCTCATTTTTTTACCTTGCATTCTATGGAAATTTATTTTGCATAATTTATTGTTTTTCCAAGTGTACGATTTGCATACATGTATCATTAATTATGACATGTAAAGAAATCAATACATTCAGTGTATTTGTCCTTATACATTTCTTGAATGAATAGACACACGACTTACTAGTTCTTTACTAAAATTGTACTATATTTCAAACTAATATATATATATATATATATATATATATATATATATATATATATATATATATATATATATATCGTTGCAAGGATATTCACAATGTTACCAGATATAATTACATAAGAAGACAAAAATAAATTAGTAGCACGTCTAAAATGAAAACTAATTGTAATAAAATTTTGAAAATTGAAAAACAATATTTACAACAAATCCATGCACATTTTATTTTAAAATGAACATAGGCAGGTTTTAAATGGTGTAATTGGAGTCAATAAATGACCCACTAGTATTTTTTTTCTCAATTTGATTGTGTGTGGACATGAAATCAATCTTACATTCTTCCCCGAATTAATCCGATTGTGCTAATTTTCTTAAAGTAAATCTACTAATATTGATATTATGGTGTGATGGTTGTAGAAAAATTGTACCGAGTGACATATATTAGAGAATGTACTCTCTTCACATAGAAAACTTTTACATTTAGCACTTTACTTTCAGTACTAGTATGATTCATTGCACACTACACAACACAGAAAACCAAGACAAGGCTTATTTTGAACAATAACATATTTCCGCTCCACTCACTAAGTGATACAGACTAGCATAGTAAAACAGACGAGTGGTTTCACAAGTTTGTCTTACTCACTCGGTACATTCATTTGTGAGAAACTCCTAAAAACGAAAAGAGTTCATTCACCCCCCTGAAACTCTTACAAGCCATGTATTACAGGACCAACATGCGCTGATTATCATGAATTATTACTTACTAGGTACTCAAATCTAGCGATAAAGACCGTTGCAGATCTGAAGAACGCAACCTCTATTTCATGATTTCTTCACCAACGATTCAGATTTTTACATATACGGGGTAAATAAACTAACTACTACATAGCAGAACTAATAATAACAATCAACTCATACTAATAACAAAGGAAAAATGACAGATCAAAGAGTCATACCCTCAATGTCGAGCATAAATCCTCTGCTGATCTCTCCCTAGAAGGAGAATCCGTCGGATCCATCACTGGAACTCATAGAAAATAAAAAAAAAAAAAGAAAAGAAAGACTTTTTATTGCATGATACATGACGTATTCAAAATTCTGGTACAATGAAAATGAGGCATGATGGCTCTTATTTATAGTGAAATAACCGACTTAGATAGCTCCCAAAACTACATCTCATCCATGAAAACGTGTTTCCCGAAGCTTCAAGGTAGCTCGCAACTGTGGCAATGCTCTCGCAACTCTGAGGTCAAATTAGTACTTTTTTGTGACTTAGCTTGGAAGGTTCTGGAATGACCTAGGCCTGAATCTTCATCCACTCCATTCCAGAATATGTCTTTAACACTTGGCCCAAATCTCATTACCTAAAAATTGTCCAATAACACACTAAATAAAACCAATTCTGGGAATAATAATACGAAATACCAAATACTCGACTCATGAACCCGACATAGATCATTCAACACAAATGGTTCATATAAATGGCCAAAAACAACTAAATTTGGCTTAAAAAGGGTGAAATGTTGATGCCGTAGGATGTAACATTTTAAGCGTCAACATGAGGTAGATTAGCTTACACACTTAGTGATTTGTATGCAGTTTTATCTTCCAATAGTGGTGAATGAGCATGTTTTAAGGTCTGCTTGGACTCCATAGGTGTCTTAGCAGGTTTAGGCCCTAAAAACTCATACTATTCTTGGAGGTTGAGTGTGTACTTTCTTTGAGAAATTGATATGCCTGCAGGAGTTCTGAATGCCTCAATACCTAGGGAATATCTCAATTTCCCAAGGTCTTTAATGGTGAACTGTTGATGTAGGGCATCCTGGACTTGCTGAATCAGTTGCTCATTATGCCATCTACCTATACCAGCAAAGTAATAAAAGACTGACCCTTTGGTGAACAAACTAAGGTCATTTTGGAATTGAGTAAATCCTTGGGCTTCCAAGGATTTAGTTAACTTGAAATTCTATTGTCTGTTGGCTTGCTTTAGACAAGAGAACCATAGAATCTTGATTCTTGGCCTTGTTAGCCACATATAACGTCCGTCTTTCAAACTTAATGGTCATTGCAAAGGCATCATGAATTTCTGGAAAAGACACCATCAGCATTGCTTGTGAAACCATTGGCTCAAGTTCATCCCTCAAACCTTTAAGGAATTTCATGACATGTTCAGCCTCCATATGATCCATTAGAGTGCTAATTGCATTACAGTGACATTGAGGATCACAAGAACAATGTGGCATAGGCTTGATGGTCTTGATTTCTTACCATAAAACCATTAATTTTGTGAAATATTGATTGACAGAATCTATTCCTTGCTTCAGCAGATGCATCTCTTTAAGAAGATCTGAAAGCCTTAAGGCATCCACTTTAGAAAATCTAGCAGCAAGATTCTTCCAAACTGTATGTGCACTCTTGAAATACATCAAACTCTATGCAATGGTGTTCTCTACAGAATTCTCCATGCATGGAAATCTACTGAAAATGCTTCTGGCTTTTTGATTGTTCCGTCTATGATGCCAATTTTATTCTTCATGATTAACACCATCTCCATAGACATCTTCCATGGGTTGTAATTGTTGCCATTAATCATTGGTTGAACAAGCACCAAAGATGGATTCTCATTAGGATGTACATAGAATGGGCTGGAGGGGCTTAATTCTTGTTTCTTAGCTGCCATGGCTATCATGAACTCCAGATTATATCAAAGACCATTAAAAGAGCGAAGAATGATCAACAAATGATCAAAAACTTAGAAAAAGATCATATTTTACTCTCAAGAAACTGAAAAACACCGAAAGGATGAAGAATTCTCTCAAGATTCTTCAATAACCAGAGAAAACGCAGGAAAACTTTCAGAAATTCTTAAATTTCTCCTTTGATACCATGTTGAATTTTTTAGAATAACAAATAGAAAGTAAATAAAATGCGGAATCAATATTATTGAACTAAAATCAACATTGTAGTTGCAATGCTGATATTCATGGGGTATTTAAAGCTTCATACACCTCATGAATCAGTAAAAAGTAAGTTACAAACGGTTACAACAAACTATAGCTGAATAACCGTTTACTATACAAAACAACTCAGTAGACTGTTGAGACTTCATGTGGTCTGCTGTGTTCTGATGTATGTCAACCGGATGATGAAATTCCATGATATTTTACTCCCATTTCTTTAGTATATAGTGATATTTTGTATCAATTAGAGTAGATTTCGTGATAAATAAAATCTTGTTATCGGAATTACGTGTGGTATGTTCGTGTTGGTGTTTTGCAGTAATTATAAAAGTGCGGAGTGAGAATATCAAAGTTGGACCGTGTCTCGTGTCCTAATTGGAGCAAAAGAGAGCATTGGGAGGACACAATTTTATTTTTATATGATTGGAAATGCAAAATCTGGACGTCCGGCGCACACCGTTAAGATATGAGCAAGAACAGAAGCACTAAGGGCGCATGCCGAGACATCATTGGCATGAGCCGAGACATCAATTGAAAAAGAAATTGGATGCATTAAATGTTGAAGTCAAATCCCATCTACCCTGTCAGACCCGGCGTGCCCCGTGGGAACCAGAGACACTCATGGAGTGGGCCGTGAAATCCCGGCGTGCACCGTATTGTATAAAAGCTGCGAATTAAGTAGACATTTGTATTCAATTTCGAGGGAATTCAAAAAAAAAATATACATCCGAGAAGGAGAAAAACAACATCTCCTCTTTATGCTTGAAGGCACCTCATTATAATCCGACACTTAACCTAATTTTGGTCTACATTCCCTTGGCAGCCCGCAAGTTAGCAAGTTTCTATGGATTGTGTGGTGATGACTGTGAGGGTTGATAGTTGGATGACATTATTGGCACAAAGTTGAGATGGTATCTTATCGAGTTTGGAGTCCACTGGTGTATATATGTTTCATTCCTATTTTCAAAAAATAAAAAATAAAAAAAAATAAAAAAAAAAAAATTCCAAAAATCAAATAAAAGTTCAAGTGAGTTGTAAATAAAGATCCAAAATTGTTGAGTTCAAAGTAAATTTGAAGATAGTTCATCAAGATCAAGTAATATAGGTTTGGGTAATTAATCAATTGTTTGATACTTTTTATCTCGTGTTGTTTGCAAGGGAGACGTCTTTAGTAACTATATGAGAGTTAGAAGTGTCAATTCAAAAATCATTGGAATTGAAGGTGTAGATTCTTGCTATCTGACACGTGTTCTTTTTGATATATCCTTTTATCCTTTCGATTAGCCAATACCCGAGCCTAACATTACAAGCTTGCAAGTCCTACCCGATCTATCTCCTTAACTCCGAATGCCTCGATTAGTGGAGATTGGTATCATTCTTAAGCCTATGGATTGCACCTAACAAGTCTTGCAAGCATGATTTCATATTTTGATTGCTTGGTAACAAATCTAAGGAGTATTCACACACACACACACTCTGCTACTTTCTGGGATCACGGCTAACACACATTCATAATTTTAATTAGTTGCATTACCTAGTTAAACATCCGATTCCCAACATTGCATCATCTTACTTGTAACTCTTGTTGTTTTGTTACATGTTTGCTCGAGGACGAGCAAAAGCTAAGTGGGGAGTGGTTGATGTATGTCAACCGGATGATGAAATTCCACGATATTTTACTCCTAATTCTGTAGTATATAGTGATATTTTGTATCAATTAGAGTAGATTTCATGATAAATAAAATCACTTTTGTTTTGTTTAGACACAACCAATATTCAAGCATTTTAACACTCGTTAGTACTTATTAGCCATATCTTGTTATCGGAATTACGTGTGGTATGTTCGTGTTGGTGTTTTGCAGTAATTATAAAAGCGTGGAGTGAGAATATCGAAGTTGGACCGAGTCTCGTGTCCTAATTGGAGCAAACAAGAGCATTGGGAGGACACAATTGTATTTTTATATGATTGGCAATGCAAAATCTGGACGTCCGGCGCACCTTTGTTAAGATATGAGCAAGAATAGAAGCACTTACGGTGTGCACCGAGACATCCATGGCGTGAGCTGAAACATCAATTCAAAAGATAGTTAGATGCATTAAATGTTGAAGTCAAATCCCAATTACCCTGTCAGACCCGGCGTGCACCGTGGGAACCAGACACACTCATGGCGTGGGCCGTGAAATCCGGTGTGCGCCGTATTGTATAAAAGCAGCGAATTAAGTAGACTTTTTAATTCAGTTTCAAGGGATATCAAAAAAATATACATCTGAGAAGAAGAAAAATAGCATCTCCTCTTTAAGCTTGAAGGCACCTCCATCCTCAAGGCTCTTCTAACCAAAATTCCCTATTTAGCATTTAATTTCCATTGTAAAACACTTAAGAATTCTTATTTTGATGTTTGAAGCACTTTGGTGGATGCAAGAATAACTATTTTGTGTAAAACTCCATTGAAATCCTTTGAAGGTTGAATATAAGTCCCCATTTTCATGTTCTTAGCTATGATTATGAGTGGCTAGTCCCTTATTAGCCAAGATGATGTAGTTGAATTAGTTAATCTCCTATGATTGCTTGGGAATGATTGTTTATGTTTCTAGTTTCTCTTGTGTTGAAATTCTTCTTACTTGTATTGTTTGCCTTGTGTATGTTTGAGTAATTAACTTACATATGCATCTACACAACTAGTAGATACCGAATAGAGATGTTAGTTGTGAGAAGAGGGTAAGAATAACAGAAGATAGAATCAACCCTTGCGGAATTCGAATCCTTATCCGGGGAGTTTTGCATTCAAGTCTTTATCTTGTCAATTCATTAGGTTTAGGGTACTTAGACCAAGGAGGAGACAAAGAGTGGTTTCATTCACTCGTATGAGGGGAAATCACTTGTTTAGGAATGCACCGTTCACACATTAGAGCACCATTGGAAGGTGGTAGGTAAATCGTTTCCAAGGAATTAAGGAGGGAAAACTTGAACTATGAATCATCTTGGTTAGTTTCTTTTATCATTTGAACAATCTTTGTAGTTAAGTATTACTTTCTGAATCAAACTTGCAAGTTGGATCAAGATAATAATAACTAATTGGTGTTTGACCTCACATCCTTGTGGGATACGACCTTGACCACCGTACTAGACTACAATCGACCCGGTACACCGCCGGTGAGATTGGAACCCTAGGAAAGTTGCATCAAGTTTTTGGAGCCGTTGCCGGGAATACGTAACGGTTGATACTTGCATTAGTTCAAAATTCTTGAGAATGAATCAGAACTTTTTTCTAACCAAATTTCTATTTTGTTTCTTTGGTGCTTACCTCTTTGGTAAGTTGCCAAGTGTTGTCTTATTGTTTTCCTGTTGTTTCTATCTTGTAGTTGATGACCCGTTCTAGAAGCGGTTAGGCCCCTCTCACTCCATACAAGGCCGATATTAACAGTTATGAAAGGTAGTTACGAGTAGAGAACAATCGTGGTCAAACTAGCCAAGGACATCTTGGTGAAGAATCTTCCTAAGGATCATCGAATCAAGGAATAGATATGGCCGAGAACAATGACGAAGCACAAGTCGAACAAGGATTGAATCATGCACAAGGGCATGCACAAAACCAAGCCAACCTAAATCCACCACCAATTCATCCACTTAACCCAAATCAAAAAAATCAAAACCCAAATGACCGACAAAATCAAAATCGCAACCACAACCGTAACCAACATAACCGAAACAACCACAACAATCCTCCTCAATTTAGACCCCTTTGTGATCAAATTGTGACAAGAAATGAGCCTAATGGTCCCATTCATTTACCTAATGATGGAGCCAACGATTTTGAGGTGAAAGGTCATGTCTTTGGTTTAATTGATACTCGCTGTCAATTCTTTGGTGAAGATCCACATCAACATCTTCATCTATTCGAGCAGTTTTGCAACTCGGCTAAGAGTCATGGTATTATCAAAGAGTTAACAAGAATGTCAATGTTTCCTTTTATTGACCGGAAAAGCTAAAGATTGGTTTTTGTCACTCCTCATCACTCATTTACTAGTTGGGAAGAAATACAAGATGAATTTTTTAAGCAATATTTCACCTCCGGGAGAAATTTGAAATTGCAAACTTCAAGCAAGGAGTCGAAGAGTCACTCGAGTGCATAGGAAAGATTTAAGAAGTTGTTGAGAGCTTGTCCCGATCATGGTTATACTCTTGAAATCCAAATCCAACTCTTTTGTAGACAGTTGAGACATGAGTCACGTGCGGATGTTGATCATGCATGTGGCGGTTGTTTGATGATGCAAGATGCAGAAGAGGTGTATGATGCTATTGAAAAAATTTCGAAAAACAATAGAATGTGGGAAACCGATCGAGCACAAGAAAAGTCGCTTTTGTAGGAGAAGCTACCTCCCAATTGGAAGTGTTTAGCACAATTGGCCTCTCTCAACAAGAAATTTGATGGAATGCAAGCTAGCAAGAATTCAGAAAATTATATACAAGGTGAATGTCCGATTGAAGAAATGAGGTATGATGATGATACACCTTATGCAATGGATGAATCAAGGGAACACACGAATGAAGAGGTTATTTTCATGCAACAACATTGGAATTTGAAGAATGAATAGTCGAATTCCTTTGATGCCATAAGAAGAGATCACCCTAATTCTCGTTGGTCCGATAATGCAACCAAGAAAAACCAAGCCCCATTCCCTTTACAACAAAGAACCTCATATAACACAAACCCTCAAACTCAAAGTTTTCAAGGAAATTCCTCCACCTGTCCACAACAACCTCCAACTCACTAAAGAAAAGCAAAATGACATCAATTGGCGGCCATCCAATGAACAAACTTTCAAGGAAGCTTCTCCTTCTCCATCAAACGACAAGGGTAAGGGGGGTATAAATTCTAATCCCACTTTAATTGACCCTGAATCACTTCCATATCCCCCAAGAGAACAAATTAAGAAGTTAAAGATGGATAAGAAATATGCTTGCTTTCTAGATACTTTTCGCCATTTGAATGTGAACATTCCCGTAATTGAAGCTTTAATTAACATGCCTACTTATGGAAAATTTCTTAAGGACATTCTTTCAAATAAAATGCGTTTAGAGGAATATGAGAATATTTGCCTAAATGAGGAATGCTCCACTATATTACAACATATCCCTCCTAAACTTAAGGATCCCAGAAGTTTCACCATCCCGTGTGAGATCGGGGGATTTTTGTTTAAGAGAGTACTTTGTGATCTCGGTGCGAGTATAAACCTCATGTCTTATACGGATAATAAAAAGCTTGGAATAGGAGAACTTAAAAACACGGAGATGACTCTCCAATTAGCGGATAGATCGATTAAATACCCAAAATGAGTCATTGAAGATGTTTTAGTTAAAGGTGATAAGTTTTACTTCCCTGTTGATTTTGTGATTATGGAAATGGAGGAAGGGTATTCAATGCTCCTTATTCTTGGTCGTCCTTTCTTAGCCACGGGAAGAACTCTTACTTATGTTCAACGAGGAGAGGTAATTTTGAGAGTTAATGAATATAAGGTCACTTTTAATATCTTTCAGGCTATGAAACATCCATACAACTCACATGAGTCAAGTTCTTTCATAGATACTATATCTTCTATGTGTGTGGATCGTACTAACTTGCAGGCCTTTGAAGAAAAGCTTGAAGAGTGTTTGGCTTTATCAATTTATAAAGGAGATGAGAATGATAAAGAAATGAAAGAAGTGATTTTTCACTTAGATGCCAGCGGTCCTTTCATGATACAACCATGGCACAGTTATTGAGAACTAGATTTGAATGGCCCAGTTTTGAAGTCTTCGGTGGAGAAGCCACCAAGGAATTTAGAGTTGAAACCTCTCCCTTATAATCTTAAATACGCTTTTCTTGCAAATGATAAATTGCTTCCTGTTTTTATTTCCTCGTCACTAGCCTACTTGCAGGAAGATCAATTATTGAGGATGCTTAGGAAACACAAGAAGGAATTTGGATGAACGGTAGCAGACATTCATAGAATTAGTCCGGAAATTTGTGTTCACAAAATCATCTTGAATGAGAATGCCAAGCCATGTGCACAACCACAACGCCGTCTCAATCCACATATGCAAGAAGTGGTGAAGAAAAAGGTTATCAAATTGTTAGAATGAGTATAATTTTTCCTATATCGGATAGTGAATGGGTGAGTCCCACTCAAGTTGTACCAAAGAAGGGCGGATTCACAATCAAAGAAAATGAGAAGCACGATTGGATTCCTACAAGGGAAGAGACCGGATATCGCATGTGCATTGACTTTCGATAACTGAATGAGCATACAGAGAAGGATCATTACCCATTACCGTACATTGTCCAAATGTTGGAACGGTTATGTGGACACTAATTTTATTGTTTTCTTGATGGTTATTCAGGATACCTACAGATTTTCATTGCGGCCGGTGATCGAGAGAAGATGACATTTACTTGCCCTTATGGAACATGTGCTTATAAGAGAATGCCCTTCGGATTATGCAACGCCCCAGCCACATTTCAAAGATGCATGATGGCAATCTTTTCTGATATGGTTGAGAAATTCTTGGAAATATTCATGGATGACTTTAGCATCTTTGGAGGCTCTTTTGATCAATGATTGTCCCATTTGGAACGTGTCCTAAAACGTTGTGAAGATACGAATTCGGTTCTCAATTGGGGAAAGTGTCGCTTGATGGTATTGTCTTGGGCCACAAGATTTCAGAAAAAGGTATCGAGGTCGACAAGGCAAAGATTGAAGTGATTGAAAAGCTACCACCACCTGTGAATCTACAGACCTTGCGAGGATTTCTTGGACATGCCGGATTTTATCGTCGTTTCACTGCGGATTTCTCTAAAATTGCTTAACCCTTAAGTCATCTACTTGAGAAGGAAGTACTTTTCAACTTTGATGATAAGTGTATGTAAGTGCTTGAGACTCTAAAGAATATATTGATAAGTACACCAGTCTTAGTAGCACCAGATTGGAGTCTACCATTTGAGCTCATGTGCGATGCAAGTGATTAAGCAGTTGGGGTCGTGCTAGGCCAGTGTCATGGTAAGGTTTTAAAGGCAATCTACTATGCATCTCATACATTGAATGCGGCTCAACTCAATTATGCTACAACAGAGAAGGAGCTATTAGCGGTAATCTTTGCTTTGGATAAATTTCGTTCCTATCTTGTCGGTTCTAAAGTTATTGTCCACACCGATCATGCGGTATTACGACATCTATTAAACAAGAAGGATGCAAAGCCAAGGATTCTTAGATGGATTCTACTACTCCAAGAGTTCGATGTTGAAATCAAGGATAAGAAGGGCAGCGATAACATGGTAGCGGATCATTTGAGTTGACTGGAGTTTGTTGAAGAAGAAGGCAAGAGAAAGGAAATAAGAGATTCATTTCCAGATGAAAAACTCATGGTAGTTGATGCACCACCGTCAATGCAACTCATTGGAAACAATCCTATGCAAAAGGAGAGCTCGTCATGGTTTGGTAACATTATAAATTATTTCACACACGCTTATATTCCATCACATTGGACATGGAAAAAGAAAAAGAAAATTTTCCACGCTTTGAAATTCTATTATTGGGAGAAGCCGGACCTTTTTCGGAGGTGTTCAGATGGCATCATTAGGAGATGCGTTCCTAATAATGAAATTTCGAGTGTACTATCCTTTTGCCATGGACGTGAAGTTGGAGGCCACCACGGTGGATGGAAAACCGCTTATAAAGTTTTACAATGTGGTTTTTATTGGCCAACGTTATATAGTGATGCACATCATTATGCTAGATCTTGTGAAGCATGCCATAAAATGAGGAAATGTATCTTGGAGTGTGAGTTGTTAGATGTATGGGGCATAGATTTTATGGGCCCATTTCCCCCGTCGTTTGGTAATAAGTTTATTTTTGGTAATGGTTAGACACACGACTTACTAGTTCTTTACTAAAATTGTACTATATTTCAAACTTATATATATATATATATCATTGCAAGGATATTCACATTGTTACCAGATATAATTACATAAGAAGACCAAAATAAATTAGTAGCACATCTAAAATGAAAACTAATTGTAATAAAATTTTGAATATTGAAAAACCATATTTACAACAAATCCATGCACATTTTATTTTAAAAAGAACATAGGCAGGTTTTAAATGGTGTAATTGGAGTCAATAAATGACCCACTAGTATTTTTTTCTCAATTTGATTGTGTGTGGACATGAAATCAATCTTACATTCTTCCCCGAATTAATCCGATTGTGCTAATTTTCTTAAAGTAAATCTACTAATATTGATATTATGGTGTGATGGTTGTAGAAAAATTGTACCGAGTGACATATATTAGAGATTGTACTCTCTTCACATAGAAAACTTTTACATTTAGCACTTTACTTTCAGTACTAGTATGATTCATTGCACACTACACAACACATAAAACCAAGACAAGGCTTATTTTGAACAATAACATATTTTCGCTCCACTCACTAAGTGATACAGACTAGCATAGTAAAACAGACGAGTGGTTTCACAAGTTTGTCTTACTCACTCGGTACATTCATTTGTGCCAAGCCATGTGTACAACCACAATGCCGTCTCAATCCACATATGCAAGAAGTGGTGAAGAAAAAGGTTATCAAATTGTTAGAATGAGTATAATTTTTCCTATATCGGATAGTGAATGGGTGAGTCCCACTCAAGTTGTACCAAAGAAGGGCGGATTCACAGTCAAAGAAAATGAGAAGCACGATTGGATTCCTACAAGGGAAGAGACCGGATATCGCATGTGCATTGACTTTCGATAACTGAATGAGCATACAGAGAAGGATCATTACCCATTACCGTACATTGTCCAAATGTTGGAACGGTTATGTGGACACTAATTTTATTGTTTTCTTGATGGTTATTCAGGATACCTACAGATTTTCATTGCGGCCGGTGATCGAAAGAAGATGACATTTACTTGCCCTTATGGAACATGTGGTTATAAGAGAATGCCCTTCGGATTATGCAACGCCCCAGCCACATTTCAAAGATGCATGATGGCAATCTTTTCTGATATGGTTAAGAAATTCTTGGAAATATTCAAGGATGACTTTAGCATCTTTGGAGGCTCTTTTCATCAATGATTGTCCCATTTGGAACGTGTCCTAAAACGTTGTGAAGATACGAAGTCGGTTCTCAATTGGGAAAAGTGTCGCTTGATGGTATTGTCTTGGGCCACAAGATTTCAGAAAAAGGTATCGAGGTCCACAAGGCAAAGATTGAAGTGATTGAAAAGCTACCACCACTTGTGAATCTACAGACCTTGCGAGGATTTCTTGGACATGCCGGATTTTATCATCGTTTCACTGCGGATTTCTCTAAAATTGCTAAACCCTTAAGTCATCTACTTGAGAAGGAAGTACTTTTCAACTTCGATGATAAGTGTATGTAAGTGTTTGAGACTCTAAAGAATATATTGATAAGTACACCAGTCTTAGTAGCACCGATTGGAGTCTACCATTTGAGCTCATGTGCGATGCGAGTGATTAAGCAGTTGGGGTCGTGCTAGGCCAGTGTCATGGTAAGGTTTTAAAGGCAATCTACTATGCATCTCATACATTGAATGCGGCTCAACTCAATTATGCTACAACCGAGAAGGAGCTATTAGCGGTAATCTTTGCTTTGGATAATTAAATTCCGTTCCTATCTTGTCGGTTCTAAAGTTATTGTCCACACCGATCATGCGGCATTACGACATCTATTAAACAAGAAGGATGCAAGGCCAAGGCTTCTTAGACGGATTCTACTACTCCAAGAGTTCGATGTTGAAATCAAGGATAAGAAGGGCAGCGATAACATGGTAGCGGATCATTTGAGTTGACTGGAGTTTGTTGAAGAAGAAGGCAAGAGAAAGGAAATAAGAGATTCATTTCCGGATGAACAACTCATGGTAGTTGATGCACTACCGTCAATGCAACTCATTGGAAACAATCCGATGCAAAAGGAGAGCTCGTCATGGTTTGGTAACATTGTAAATTATTTCACACACGCTTATATTCCATCACATTGGACATGGAAAAAGAAAAAGAAAATTTTCCACGCTTTGAAATTCTATTATTGTGAGAAGCCGGACCTTTTTCAGAGGTGTTCAGATGGCATCATTAGGAGATGCATTCCTAATAATGAAATTTCGAGTCTACTATCCTTTTGCCATGGACGTGAAGTTGGAGCCCACCACGGTGGATGGAAAACCGCTTATAAAGTTTTACAATGTGGTTTTTATTGGCCAACGTTATATAGTGATGCACATCATTATGCTAGATCTTGTGAAGCATGCCAGAAATGAGGAAATGTATCTAAGAAACATGAAATGCCTCTCCACCCTATCTTGGAGTGTGAGTTGTTTGATGTATGGGGCATAGATTTTATGGGCCCATTTCCCCCGTCGTTTGGTAATAAGTTTATTTTGGTAATGGTTGATTACGTTTCTAAATGGGTTGAAGCCCAAGCTCTTCCCACCAATGATGCCGGAGTAGTGATGAAGTTCCTTAAAAAGAACATCTTTACGAGATTTGGCACTCCTCAGGCAATCATTAGTGATAGAGGATCCCACTTTTGTAATCAACCATTCACCAAACTACATGAAAATTATGGTGTGAAACACAAGATCGGTACACCATATCATCCACACATGAGTGGTCAAGTGGAAGTTTCTAACCGAGAAGTGAAAAGGATCATTGAAAAGATGGTAGATGCTAACCGCAAAAATTGGTCAGTAAAGCTTGATGATGCCTTATGGACTTATAGAACGGCTTTTAAAACACCCATTGGTTGCTCCCCATATAAATTATTCTTTGGAAAATCTTGTCATCTTCCGGTTGAGTTAGAGCATCGAGCATTCTAGGCTATCACGTTTCTTAACTTTTATCCCAAGGTCGTTGGTGACCATAGATTGCTCCAACTCACGGAACTTGAGGAATTCTGTTTAAATGCATATGAAAATGCCAGTATCTACAAGGAACACACGAAATCCTTTCATGACAAAAAGATCTTTCATTGTGAGTTCCATATAGCATCTTTCATTTATCGGCTTAAAATCCCATATAGCTAAAACATAACCACACAAAAAGCCCATCTGAATATCTATTAACTTAAAGCATAAGCAAAATACTAGTTGAATAATGATCTCCTACATCAAGTTGTTTGGCTTTTCATAACACATTTTGTCAATAGCGTCTAAATACAATTTTACGATCAAATTTGAAGGCTTAAAAAAGATCCTTCTTATTTGTACAACCAACATCTGAATTATCTTATCCACATAATGTAAAAGAAATAAAAATGCTGAAGGTACAAAGATATGGCATTTTTTATTAGTATGAATAATCAAAACGTCCGGACAATGAGTATTTTAAAAATACATTTTAAAAATACAGCAGTACCTTATTAAATTTAGGGGGAATGAGGGAGAAGGACAGAAATATTTCATCAATTGAGTAGAAGGACAGTCTTTTGAAACTTTTGCATAAAGGACAAAACTATTTATTCACTGTCGAAATTCACTTGTGTTCGAAATTCACTGTTTAAATTCACTGCCGAAATTCACTATCGAAATTCACTAATTTTCAAAATTCATCGTCAAAATTCACTGATTTTCAGGATTCACTGTCAAAATTCACTGTCAAAAATCACTGATTTCGGGATTCACTGGGGAGATTCACTGATTTTCGGGATTCACTTTGTTTGTCCTTCTCGCTATAAAAATTATGCGGTTGTCCTTCTCCCTATAAAAAATATGTAGCTGTCCTGTTACTTAAAAATATTCCAGATTGTGTCCTTATCCCTAATTTTCCATTAAATTTATGATGGTTCCTTCCACTATATGATGGTACCGTTGGCAAAATTAAAGTGGTAGCACCCAAAATTATAGTTGTATCGTCTATTTTAAGGCAGGGTAGGAATAAAAATGTAGGGTATGGAAAAAAAATTGAAGCTAAAGGTATTTAATGAATTTTCTTTAAAAAAATGTTTAACGGGAATAAAGGTATTTAATGAATTTTCTCTAAAAGTTATGTTTTAACATTTGTAAAAAATCTATGTTGTCTCAATCGCAATTCATACAACATTATGGTGGAAATGACATATAACTCGTGTTGGTGTCATTAACCTTGTTAAATAGATTATGCACGGTGGAATAGAGATATTTAACTGTGTTATATTGGCACAATCAATTATTCCATTTAACATAGGTTGCAATAATGAATAAATTTAACAATATACCAAATCCGAATCATAGATAGTTTGAGATTCTGATAATACAACAACAACAACAACAAAAAACAAAAAACTGCAATAAGAAAAACCCAATTTTGATTTCATTGCAAAATTATCAGTAATGGTAAAAGTACTACAACTTTATTATATATCACCACCAAAAGATATACTAACAGTATTCTCTTAGAATGTGTTCTGTGTATTTGGATATAATTTCTTTCAACATATAATATTGCAATAACAAGTATTCTTCTGACAAAACGCAGTGCCATTGTACTGTTTTGTGCATTCCATTTGACAGAAACCAAAAACGCATTGCCTGGGGTCCATTTCTACCGTGCAAGTATTCTCAGGTTGAGGTACTGGATTTGTACTAATTGTTCGCGCCATTAATCCACCTATCATGCAGTATTATACAAACTTAATAAATTAGGTATATATAATATAGTTTAAAGACATGTGAAAGTAAAAAAAATATTAAAAAAATAGAATAAATTGCAAACCTGCAATGAAAATCAAGAAGACCATTACAAGAGACAAATAAACAGCTTTTGCCATTGAATTCGTTAAAGATTTTCAAAACTATCTCTCTTTTTATTTTTGTATAAAGCTATTTTCTCTCTTAATAGCAAAAGAATGTTTTGAATTAGCAATTTGGTTGATGTGATATTTATATTTGGAACTCTGAAATTCTTGCTCATTTTTTTACCTTGCATTCTATGGAAATTTATTTTGCATAATTTATTGTTTTTCCAAGTGTACGATTTGCATACATGTATCATTAATTATGACATGTAAAGAAATCAATACATTCAGTGTATTTGTCCTTATACATTTCTTGAATGAATAGACACACGACTTACTAGTTCTTTACTAAAATTGTACTATATTTCAAACTAATATATATATATATATATATATCATTGCAAGGATATTCACATTGTTACCAGATATAATTACATAAGAAGACCAAAATAAATTAGTAGCACATCTAAAATGAAAACTAATTGTAATAAAATTTTGAAAATTGAAAAACCATATTTACAACAAATCCATGCACATTTTATTTTAAAAAGAACATAGGCAGGTTTTAAATGGTGTAATTGGAGTCAATAAATGACCCACTAGTATTTTTTTTCTCAATTTGATTGTGTGTGGACATGAAATCAATCTTACATTCTTCCCCGAATTAATCCGATTGTGCTAATTTTCTTAAAGTAAATCTACTAATATTGATATTATGGTGTGATGGTTGTAGAAAAATTGTACCGAGTGACATATATTAGAGATTGTACTCTCTTCACATAGAAAACTTTTACATTTAGCACTTTACTTTCAGTACTAGTATGATTCATTGCACACTACACAACACATAAAACCAAGACAAGGCTTATTTTGAACAATAACATATTTTCGCTCCACTCACTAAGTGATACAGACTAGCATAGTAAAACAGACGAGTGGTTTCACAAGTTTGTCTTACTCACTCGGTACATTCATTTGTGAGAAACTCCTAAAAACAAAAAGAGTTCATTCACCCCCCTGAAAGTCTTACAAGCCATGTATTACAAGACCAACATGCGCCGATTATCATGAATTATTACTTACCAGGTACTCAAATCTAGCGATAAAGACCGTTGCAGATCTGAAGAACGCAACCTCTATTTTATGATTTCTTCACCAACGATTGATTTTTACATATACGGGGTAAATAAACTAACTACTACATAACGAGAACTAATAATAACAATCAACTCATACTAATAACAAAGGAAAAATGACGGATCAAAGAGTCATACCCTCAATGTCGAGCATAAATCCTCTCGATCTCTCCCTAGAAGGAGAATCCGTCGGATCCATCACTGGAACTCATAGAAAATAAAAAAAGAAAAGAAAAGAAAGTCTTTTTATTGCATGATACATGACGTATTCAAAATTCTGGTACAATGAAAATGAGGCATGATGGCTCTTATTTATAGTGAAATAACCGACATAGATAGCTCCCAAAACTACATCTCATCCATGAAAACGTGTTTCCCGAAGCTTCAAGGTAGCTCGCAACTGTGCCAGTGCTCTCGCAACTCTGAGGTCAAATTAGTACTTTTTTGTGACTTAGCTTGGAAGGTTCTGGAATGACCTAGGCACGAATCTTCATCCACTCCATTCCGAATATGTCTTTAGCACTTGGCCCAAATCTCATTACCTAAAAATTGTCCAATAACACACTAAATAAAACCAATTCTGGGAATAATAATACGAAATACCAAATACTCGACTCATGAACCCGACATAGATCATTCAACACAAATGGTTCATATAAATGGCCAAAAACAGCTAAATTTGGCTTAGAAAGGGTGAAATGTTGATGCCGTTGGATGTAACATTTTAAGCGTCAACATGAGGTAGATTAGCTTACACACTAGTGATTTGTATGCAGTGTTATCTTCCAATAGTGGTGAATGAGCATGTTTTAAGGTCTGCTTGGACTCCATAGGTGTCTTAGCAGGTTTAGGCCCTAAAAACTCATACTATTCTTGGAGGTTGAGTGTGTACTTTCTTTGAGAAATTGATATGCCTGCGGGAGTTCTGAATGCCTCAATACCTAGGGAATATCTCAATTTCCCAAGGTCTTTAATGGTGAACTGTTGATGTAGGGCATCCTGGACTTGCTGAATCAGTTGCTCATTATGCCATATACCTATACCAGCAAAGTAATAAAAGACTGACCCTTTGGTGAACAAACTAAGGTCATTTTGGAATTGAGTAAATCCTTGGGCTTCCAAGGATTTAGTTAACTTGAAATTCTATTGTCTGTTGGCTTGCTTTAGACAAGAGAACCATAGAATCTTGATTCTTGGCCTTGTTAGCCACATATAACGTCCGTCTTTCAAAATTAATGGTCATTGCAAAGGCATCATGAATTTCTGGAAAAGACACCATCAGCATTGCTTGTGAAACCATTGGCTCAAGTTCATCCCTCAAACCTTTAAGGAATTTCATGACATGTTCAGCCTTCATATGATCCATTAGAGTGCTAATTGCATTACAGTGACATTGAGGATCACAAGAACAATGTGGCATAGGCTTGATGGTCTTGATTCCTTACCATAAAACCACTAATTTTGTGAAATATTGATTGACAAGATTCTATTCCTTGCTTCAGCAGATGCATCTCTTTAAGAAGATCTGAAAGCCTTAAGGCATCCACTTTAGAAAATCTAGCAGCAAGATTCTTCCATGGCTATCATGAACTCCAGATTATATCAAAGACCATTAAAAGAGCGAAGAATGATCAACAAATGATCAAAAACTTAGAAAAAGATCATATTTTACTCTCAAGAAACTGAAAAACACCGAAAGGATGAAGAATTCTCTCAAGATTCTTCAATAACCAGACAAAACACAGGAAAAATTTCAAAAATTCTTAAATTTCTCCTTTGATACCATGTTGAATTTTTTAGAATAACAAATAGAAAGTAAATAAAATGCGGAATCAATATTATTGAACTAAAATCAACATTGTAGTTGCAATGCTGATATTCATGGGGTATTTAAAGCTTCATACACCTCATGAATCAGTAAAAAGTAAGTTACAAACGGTTACAACAAACTACGAATTGAATAACCGTTTACTACACAAAACAACTCAGTAGACTGTTGAGACTTCATGTGGTCTGCTGTGTTCTGATGTATGTCAACCGGATGATGAAATTCCATGATATTTTACTCCCATTTCTTTAGTATATAGTGATATTTTGTATCAATTAGAGTAGATTTCGTGATAAATAAAATCTTGTTATCGAATTACGTGTGGTATGTTCGTGTTGGTGTTTTGCAGTAATTATAAAAGTGCGGAGTGAGAATATCAAAGTTGGACCGTGTCTCGTGTCCTAATTGGAGCAAAAGAGAGCATTGGGAGGACACAATTGTATTTTTATATGATTGTAAATGCAAAATCTGGACGTCCGGCGCACACCGTTAAGATATGAGCAAGAACAGAAGCACTAAGGGCGCATGCCGAGACATCATTGGCATGAGCCGAGACATGAATTCAAAAAGCAGTTGGATGCATTAAATGTTGAAGTCAAATCCCATCTACTGTTAGACCCGGCGTGCACCGTGGGAACCAGAGACACTCATGGAGTGGGCCGTGAAATCCCGGCGTGCACCGTATTGTATAAAAGATGCGAATTAAGCAGACATTTGTATTCAATTTCGAGGGAATTCAAAAAAAAATATACATCCGAGAAGGAGAAAAACAACATCTCCTCTTTATGCTTGAAGGCACCTCATTATAATCCGACACTTAACCTAATTTTGGTCTACATTCCCTTGGCAGCCCGCAAGTTAGCAAGTTTCTATGGATTGTGTGGTGATGACTGTGGGGGTTGATACTTGGATGACATTATTGGCACAAAGTTGAGATGTTATCTTATCGAGTTTGGAGTCCACTGGTGTATATATGTTTCATTCCTATTTTCAAAAAATAAAAAATAAATAATAAATAAATAAAAAAATAAATTTCCAAAAATCAAATAAAAGTTCAAGTGAGTTGTAAATAAAGATCCAAAATTGTTGAGTTCAAAGTAAATTTGAAGATAGTTCATCAAGATCAAGTAATATAGGTTTGGGTAATTAATCAATTGTTTGATACTTTTTATCTCGTGTTGTTTGCACGGGAGACGTCTTTAGTAACTATATGAGAGTTAGAAGTGTCAATTCAAAGATCATTGGAATTGAAGGTGTAGATTCTTGCTATCTGACACGTGTTCTTTTTGATATATCCTTTTATCCTTTCGATTAGCCAATACCCGAGCCTAACATTACAAGCTTGCAAGTCCTACCCGATCTATCTCCTTAACTCCGAATGCCTCGATTAGTGGAGATTGGTATCATTCTTAAGCCTATGGACTGCACCTAACAAGTCTTGCAAGCATGGTTTCATATTTTGATTGCTTGGTAACAAATCTAAGGAGTATTCACACACACACTCTGCTACTTTCTGGGATCACGGCTAACACACATTCATAATTTTAATTAGTTGCATTACCTAGTTAAACATCCGATTCCCAACATTGCATCATCTTACTTGTAACTCTTGTTGTTTTGTTACATGTTTGCTCGAGGACGAGCAAAAGCTAAGTGGGGAGTGGTTGATGTATGTCAACCGGATGATGAAATTCCACGATATTTTACTCCTAATTCTGTAGTATATAGTGACTAGTCAATTACCCGTGCATGATGCACGGGAACTAATAAACATGTAGAAACATTTTTTAAAAGGAAACAGAAAATTAAAAAAAAAAAGAAAAGAAAAATAGAATACGTGAAATATGACGTTAGGTGAAGTGATAGTATAGATGGTAAGAAATTTTTTAAATTATCTCAAAAAAATACTCAGGATCCTTTTCTCTACCGATCCACACATCCCCTTACTTACATATTTCATTTAACCAATAAAGAAAGAAAGCTCTAAATTAGATTATGTAGCCCCATTTCCACACACACACACACACACAAACACTTCAAATGCCAGGAAAAAAAAAGACGGTTGGTTGAGGAGTCAAAATACTCAGCCTCTAGTCTATAACATGTCAAAAACAATAAAATGTGTCTCGCTCCTCGTGCTTTGCAACAATGCCAATCTTCAAAATATGCAATATGGAACCTGCTAGAACTATGAAGATTCAGTACCTTCTTCCCACACGGCTATGTCAATGTTGTTGATGGTTTGAAAAAATCTGCCTTGAAAATAAGGGCCTTGATTTCTTTAGAACATATATGTGATAGGGACCATGTTGCATTTCTTGTTGCTACGCTTGATTTAAATCAAGAGTACCATTACCATTCGATCATTGTTCAACATCTGCCACCTCCATTTTTATTATAATCCATCAGAATGGTATTATTGAAGTACTCCAACGATAGAAACAAAAACACAACAAAACAAAAACATGGAATATGGACATTTAGTTACACCTTGAATGTGAAGGGGTGAATTCGTAAATAGGTTAGTCATTCAAAGGTCTTTGTACTCAATATGGAATCAAACACATGAAGCCAAAAATTCCTTCAGAAATAAGCTACCAACAAAGAAGCAATTTAAATACCAACAATGTTCCGATTTGTCTGTCATTTTAACAATTTACGTTTTTCCCATATAATCTCTTACTTTCAAAAAGAAATGACAAATGTTGTATTTAATGCTCTATATTTCTCACTATTTGACTTTATTTTGTCACCAGCAATTGCAACTACGTTTATTGATATGAGAAAGAAAGGGAAATTAAGTCCATTTAATGTAAAAATAGATCATTTATTGAGTTTTCTCAATTAATGTGAAACGGTAAATTAGGGACGGAGGTAGTACAAAATTTCCAATTCATACCTTTGGATTCATACATTTGAATGTGATCAAGGATCAGGAGCCTTGATCCCGGGGAATCTTAACATCTCTTAGAGTATGAACAAACAAAACCGCAAGAGCCCTATTTCCAACCGCAATTCTTTTGGCCCCTTCAAATTGTTTCACATTGATCCAAGCATCCTGAATCAACCCAAACACATAGAACTTTGTCGGCAAATAGCTCACCGGAAAGTTAAATATTCAAGAAGCACACAACCATACAACCGGACCGAGGATATGGACCGACGCAAAGGAAAGCGTACAACCCGGGAATTTATCCATTAACAATAGAACCCCGTTATTTATGCAACTTGTCAAAGAGTTAGCTGTGGAAAACAAAAAGAACCTATAACAAACACCATCATTTCCATAGACTTGAATGTGAAGTGGATAGTATCAAATCTTGGAGTTTTGCATCCAAATAAGAAACTGAAGCATACCAATTAAGTACCTGATGAAGTCATGCAAGTTTTTCTTGTCGAAATGCATGTTTCCCTAATGTAATTTGACCTATGGTAGGGTCTATCACCATTCATATTGAAGTACTAAAAAGCACAACATAAGTGCTTAACGTCCACACTTTTATTTAAATTGTAGAAAATTTGATTGATTAAAAGGCTAAAATGCATTTTACTGAAAATACATAAACTTGATTATTGGTGATCGAAGGTTACGACTCACTAAAAGAGTGTTAAACAAACGGTGAGCGAGAAAAGGGAAGAACTACAAAGGCTTAATCAATAGTAGAATCCGGTACATCATCGAATCTGACTCCGGCCGTCCAACACAACATTCATTTCATTTAATCAAATGTGCCCTGACATTGACATTTACCGGAACTAATATGAAATCGCTAGCGTCAGGATAAAATTGCGTCTGCGCAAATTTCAGTTCTAATTCCTAAATACAAAAAAATATAATAAAAAATAACAAAATCATATCAACTGCGGATAAAAAAAATTCACACATGGGACTTAATCGAAACCAAATTGCAGAAAATAAATAGATGAGAGTCTCATTGGTGAGCACACACAACGGCCGCGACTTTAATTTCTCTCCCATGCTTCTTTGTATAGCTCAGCGCGCTAGCCGTGTAAACGCTTTTATCTGAAAGTAAGCAATCTTGGAGGAAAAAGCTCATTGCTTTGTAAGATCAGATCTTAATAAGAACGGGAACCTGCATGGAGAGGGTGGTGAAAAAAGATTATTTCATCAAATATTTAAACACATAGTGCACAGGAATACCCTTCATTATTCAGAGAAAAAAATACATATCTCAACACCTTACTTTTTAAGCATCTGGAGCACCCTTTTGATCGCACGCATGGACCTGTTCAGCCGTTGTTAGAAAATTCATTGGAACCTGAGACTGGCCAAGTTCATACAGAAACTAAAATTAACTAAGGAACATTTAAACATTGACAATATGAACATCTAGTAAATAAGAGACGGCATATCACTTGTAAGCTAGCTTGGAAAATTATTCACTTGTAGAAATTCACCAATTAAGAGGCATAAAAATCATGAAATGATCATAAAATTACATAGAGATTAGTGTTTACCCAAACCCTGACAATTATTCACTTAGCATAGTTATAGTACTTGAAGCTTAGAGGAAGGGAACCGGTGCCTACAAATAAACCCTGACAGTAGGTATATATACACTCAACTATTCTGCGTTATTATATATATAACGGATATCAAGATATGCTTTCGATTGGCTACTTACCGGAAAACCATCATCTTCATAAGATTTGAATTTTTGCAGATGAAGTGATGATAGTATAAGCCTCTGCGACAACTGCCATTTGAAATTTGAAATGTTCCCATAACCAAACAGAAGAACAAACCAAAGATGAAAGCAAACAAACTCAAGAAACAAAATCTATATTTTCCTTAGCCACAAGTGAAGAAATACTAATACAATGCAACAACTTTGCTTCAGTGCATGAGAAGCAATTATGAATGTAGATGGACATATTCTACAATTTATCTGGTATGCAAAATGAATGTAAATTCTTCGATAAAACATTATAAATAATAGCTTATAGAAGGCACCGTTGTTGGACGCTGTCAAAATATTGGTCTGATAAGCAGTCATTGTAACCAAACTCACAAAATCTAAAAAACATCCTTCCATAAACGATCAACAGAATGGCGAATGGGGCTTAAATCATTAGGAAAAAATGGAATCACGGAAAGATATTGTGCATTTTAAACATCCAAAGCTACCGGATTACCGCCGATGATCAAACTTCTAAATCTTTCGATCGATCTGTTTTCAGGAATATGTTGACATTTGGGATATAAAATATTTGAATCTGATGATAAAAAGCCTGCCGATGTTATAGAGTTTTGAGGAGATGATAACGTGGGAGTCGTAACGATAACGTTGCCGAGATTACAGGGTTGTGTTGAAGTTGTTGAGGGAAAATAATGATTTCGTCTGGTTTTTCGTTCGGATATATGGCTTCCGTCTCTACTGTTTTTTTGTTTTGTTTTTCTACTGATATGGCTTCCATAGTTTTTTATTCTTTTCTGTTTTTTAGCAGTATAGATTATCAATTTAGACATTATTTGTTTTTCAAAAAAGAAACAGTAGTTATTATTATATTTTATTAACGGTGGATATTATTATATGTGTTATTTGTTTATAAGGACGTGTTTTGAGACTTAATTAGGCACTTAGGACATCCAAAAAAGATCATTAGTTATAATGACGGATTTATATTATTTTTCCTAAATTACCCCCTTCTCCCAGTTTTTCCTTCTCCGTTCACTCAATGTCGGATCTGCACAGACCACATGGAAATTCTGCATTGGAACAGGAAGACATGACTGTATTTCTTCACAATCTCTTGAAATGTTCTTCAGCAGCTAGTGGTGGCTACCGGTGGTGGTAACTCCGCGGTTGTGGACTACCGAGGTTCTGGCTTGGATCCTGCTTGTTTTTTTGAGAACGAAGCAACGGGGAGAGTCGAGAAGGCATTTTCGTCGGCCCTCGGTGCGGATTGTGATGCGGTCACCTCTTCTAATAAGAAAGAAGATTTCACAAGATCGAATTAGGTCAATTTTCGGTTTTGGATTTTTTTTTGCTTCGTAATTAGTGTTTTAGTTGAGCTTGCGACTTCTTCATAGTGTATGCTAATGTAATTTGTACTACGGTCCCGTCTTCTAGTGTTATGACCGTGTCGTGTGGCGGTGACTCGAAACTACGGGAAAAATCCCGGCAATTGGAGATCCGTTATCCGAAAAAGAAGAGATCGGTGACAAGGCATATGATAAGTAAAAGTAATTCGCTTCTAGTGCAAAAGAATCGAGTTTTTAATGTTGAGTTTGATTAAGATGACGCCGACGCGGCCGCTTTGGGCTCATTAAGTTTGTCAATGGGGGTGAGAGAATCTGCAATTCATGCTATTCCTTTTGAACATCTTGACAAAATCTATAGTTGATGGAGATGATTCTTTACGCCATGTTGATGAAATGGAGAAACATGTATAGAAGCCAAAATCCTGTCTTTTAGCTTGTCAGAACTCGTGTCCGATCCAAATTTATGTCCGTAGGGCCAAGCTTTGGGAGGACACAACAGGGCTCATTCTAGTACTTTACCAATTGAAGACACAATGAAAAATAATAAGGTTGAAAATGAAGGTTTAGGGTACATTCCTTCCAGTGCAGATTCTAATGGCACTCATGATTTTGGGGTGAGTTTGCAGTGGACTACTGCATGTGCTCATCAGTTCCAATGTAAATTTCATACTGAGATTCCAAATCTGAATCGATCTTTTTTGGTTGTTGGTTTGTTGAGGTGTGATAATTTTGGGCTCATATCATTTCATTTGCTTAATGGTGTTACCGATAGTGATCTAGGCGGTGTTCTTTGTTTGACTTTGGTTCTCACTACTTCCAGGAATGTGAAAGTCCGAAAATCAAAGACGAACAGGTATGCGATTTTAGCATAGTTGTCCATTGACTGTTCCTAAGGCACTTGTTTTCTGAATTATATTTTAGTTAATACTATAGATTTGTTTGGTGTGTGTTTTAATAGCTTAAATTCCTTTACCGTATTTTAGTTTTCTTGGCACTTATTGTTTGCTTTAATCAATCTTAGTTATGACTCTGCTCGAGTCTTTGTAGATAATGATGTTGATATGTCTAGGACATATATGGGATGAGAATTCTTTCTTTACCTCCCCTTGAAAGAGGGGTTTCTTTTTGCGATCTTGTAGGTACTTGTTGTTCTTAAATTCATTGTCCATTTTGCTGAAATAGGGATCTTCAGTGATTATGCAATGTCGACATGGTTTAGATTGCCCTTCATTTGTAGGATTTGACTGTCACAGTTTACTCCCCTCTCTGTGCTGGATTGTACATTTGCTATTGTGTGATCCGCTATTGTACTTTAACTTAAGTACATGAATCAGATATCGGGTGGTCATTCTCTTGTAAAAGTGGTCAAAGAAACTACTAGTTATCTTCCCTGTTTGTTTTCTGCCTCAAGAATGTGTATTATGACTTGAACAATTAAGCCATCATTTCTGAGTACAAAAAACCAGTATTAGTTGCTGATTTGGGAATTTGTAAATGTCAAAATGTTGGTGTATACTGTTGTCTTTCTTCCTTGAACTATGTTTCATATGCAGCTAGCTTATCTGAGTTTGTTTTTATTGCATCCAGGTAAAAAACTGCTTGTTGAGATGGGGATTTCGATATGATGCAGAGCAGGGAAACAGGCAAATTTTCACTGTCAGATTTGCCAACCATGGATGAAAGAGTTGATGAACTACACTCTTGAATCTTCAAGTAAAATGCTACTAGTTGGGGTTAAACTGGATAATTATGCTACCATGAGATCTGTACTCTTTTTTTAAAAATTGGGGATATGGTTTTTCTCTTCTTTTTTTTTATAATTTTTTTTAATTTTATTTGTGCGTCCAGAAAAACAAAAAACAAACAAATAAAAAAGCTTCTGTATTAGCCCCTTTTTTAGCAACTTTTTTTTAGCAACAGCTTTCATTTATGTGAATATATATTATTGAAAGAATGTCAAGCTTTATATATGTAACCTGACTTTCAGATTCTTTCTTTTTTTTTTTTTTTTGGATTTTCTCGTATGTGAATGTTGACATTAATCTTTAGTGTTTCTTTAGTTTAACATCGTGTATTGACGCCGTTGATCATGATGTAATAATGATCAATTAGCATGCATTAGCTTGAAACAAAGAAAGAAAAGCTATACATTGATGGTGGGTTTGTGTATGATTTGGAATAAAATTGATGCGGTGATATTGATGTCACTGCATTTACAGTTAGAGAATTGATGCAGTGACATCGATGTCACTGCATATGTCAATGCATATACAATTTACAAAGTTTTTATTTTTGCAATTTGGGTGTTGATGTCACTGCATATACAATTTCATACAAAAATTGGTAACTTTGTAAAATAAGTGTAGTGTCATTCACTTTAGGGTGTAATCGATCTGAGTCGAGTCGATACTCCTCAGGCTCAAGCTTGAATTGACTAAAAAAGTTCGGGCTCGATTGAGCCATAAAAAGGCAACATCGAACTCGACTGGCTAAGTACTCGATATAGCTCGACGCGGCTCAAAAGCTCGATTTCCCCTGAAAAATCTTCCTAATTTCGAGACAAAAAGTTCAACAAAAATGTTGATGTCACTGCATATTTGTCACGCATATATGATTGCCGATGTCACTACATAAAATGTTGATATCACTGCATATATGATTACCGATGTCACTGCATAAAAATATGAATTAATGTGAAAGATTTATGTTGATCGTAGTTTTATATCGAAAGATATAGCCATTTGAAGTCGATTTTATGAAGAAAAGAAATCGATTTTATGAAATTAAGTCGGAAAAATATCAAATGTAATCACGGTGTTGCTTCATCAAATGTCTCTGCATATCTGATTGCCGATGTCGCTGCATAAATTGTCGATGTCACTGCATAAATTGGTTATGTCACTGCATAAATTGCCGATGTCACTGTATAAATTGTCGATGTCACTGCATAAATTGCCCATGTCACTGCATAAATTGTTGATGTCACTACATAAAATGTTGATATCACTACATATATGATTGCCGATGTCACTGCATAAAAATATGAATTAAGGTGAAAGATTTATGTTGATCGTAGTTTTATATCAAAAGATATAGCCATTTGAAGACGATTTTATGAAGAAAAGAAATTAATTCTATGAAATTAAGTCGGAAAAATATCAAATGTCATTCATCTATGATTGCCGATGTCAATGCATCGCGGTTATTAGTGCATCGCGGTGTCTCTGCATCGGGGTGGTCAATGCATCGCGGTGTCTCTCCATTGGGGGTGGTCACTGCATCGGGTTGCCCCTGCATTGCGGTGGCCAATGCATCGCGTTGGTCAATGCATCGCGGTTGTCAGTGCATCGCGGTATCATTTAATCTCGGCGTCTCTGCATCACAGTTGTCAGTGCATCGCGATGTCACTTCATCACGGTAATCAATGCATCGCGGTTGTCAATGAAAAAAAATATTTCACTGTCCCCGGAAAAAAAATATATAAAAAAAAAAACTTTCAGCGTCTAGCTGAAGTAAAATAAAAAAGATAATTAAAAAAAAAATGCAAAACACAACAGCAAGTTTTTAATCTAAATGAAATAAAACACAACAGCAACTTCCGTTCAGGGCGTCGGTTTTTTTTTTTTTTTTATTTATTTTTTTTTCTTCATTAAGGGTATTTGGGGCTATCTACCTATTTTTTGTCCTTATAACTAAGTGTTTATTTTGGGTGTCCCTTTTACCTAATTAAGTCCAATATGCGTCCTTTTCAATAATTATCCCTAATTATATTTTGTTTGTACAATGGCAATTTTTTTTAACAGGTATAAAGCGGGTCGATCTCGCGGGTCCGGGTCAAAACTCGAGGGTAATTGGGTTAAATGTGCTCCTCTTTATATATATAGATAGATGTATTTTGCACAATTGATTGACTTTTCAAGTGTACGATTAGCATACATGTATCATTAATTATGATATGTAAAGAAATCAATACATTCTGTGTATTTGTCTTTATACAAGTCTTCGAAGAATAGACACACGACTTACTAGTTCTTTACTAAAATTATACTATATTTAAAACTAATATATATATATATATATATATATATATATATTTCATTGCAAGGATATTCACAATGTTACCAGATATATTACATAAGAAGCCAAAAATAAATTAGTAACACGTCTAAAATGAAAACTCATAGTAATAAAATTTTGAATATTGAAAAACCATATTTACAACAAATCCATATGCATTTTATTTTAAAAAGAACATGGTAAAGTTTTATGTGGTGTAATTGGAGTCAATAAATGGACCCCACTAGTATTTTTTCCCTCAATAAATGGACCCCACTAGTATTAATGGACCCGCTAGTATTTTTTTCCCTCAATAAATGGACCCCACTAGTATTTTTTTCCCTCAATTTGATTGTGTGTGGACATGTAAATCAATCTTACCTTCTTCCCTGAATTAATTCGATTGTGTTAATTTTCTTAAAGTAAATCTACTAATATTGATATTATGGTGTGACGGTCGTAGAAAGATTGTATTAAGTGACATATATTAGAGATTGTACTCTCTTTCACATAGAACACTTTTATATTCGGCACTTTACTTTCTGTACTAGTATGATCCGTTGCACACTACACAACACAGAAAACCAAGACAATGCTTATTTTTAACAATAACATATTTCCGCTGCACTCACTAAGTGATACAGACCTGCTTAGTAAAACACACGAGTGGTTTCACCAGTATGTCCACTTGGTTCATTCATTTGTGAGAAACTCCTAAAAACGAAAAGTGTGCATTCACCCCCCTCTGAAACTCTTACAAGCCTTGTATTACGGGACCAACTGGCGCCGATTACCATGAATTAGGATTTACTAGGTATTCAGATCTAGCGATAAAGACCGTCGCAGATCTGAAGAACACAAACTCTATTTCATGATTTCTTCACCAACGATTCAGATCTATACATATACAGGGTAAATAAACTTACTAATACATAGCAGAACAAATAATAACAATCAACTCATACTAATCACAAAGGAAAACGACATATCAACATCTAGAAAAAGCCGAAGAGTCATACCCTCAATGCCGAGCATAAATCCTCTGCAGATCTCACCCTAGAAGGAAGATCCGTCGGATCCATGACTAGAACTCATAGAAAATAAATAAAAGAAAAGAAAGTTTTTTTTATTGCCTGATACTTGTAGTATTCAAAATTCTGGTACAACGAAAATGGGGCCTAATGGATCTTATTTATAGTGAAATAACCGAATTAGCTAGCTCCCAAAACTACCCATCGTCCAAGAAAATGCGTTTCCTAAAACTTCTAGGTATCTCGCAACTGCAGCGGTGCTCTCGCAACTTGAGGAGATGATAACGTGGGAGTCGTAACGATAACGTTGCCGAGATTACAAGGTTGTGTTGAAGTTGTTGAGGGAAAATAATGATTTCGTCTGGTTTTTCGTTCGGATATATGGCTTCCGTATCTACTGTTTTTTTGTTTTGTTTTTCTACTGATATGGCTTCCATAGTTTTTTATTCTTTTCTGTTTTTTAGCAGTATAGATTATCAATGTAGACATTATTTGTTTTTCAAAAAAGAAACAGTAGTTATTATTATTATTTATTAACGGTGGATATTATTATATTTTGTTTGTACAACTGGCAATTTTTTTAACAGGTATAAAGCGGGTCGATCTACGGGTCTGGGTCAAAACTGAGGGTAATTGGGTTAAATGTGCTCCTCTTTATATATATAGATAGATATTTTGTATCAATTAGAGTAGATTTCATGATAAATAAAATCACTTTTGTTTTGTTTAGACACAACCAATATTCAAGCATTTTAACACTCGTTAGTACTTATTAGCCATATCTTGTTATCGGAATTACGTGTGGTATGTTCGTGTTGGTGTTTTGCAGTAATTATAAAAGCGTGGAGTGAGAATATCGAAGTTGGACCGAGTCTCGTGTCCTAATTGGAGCAAACAAGAGCATTGGGAGGACACAATTGTATTTTTATATGATTGGCAATGCAAAATCTGGACGTCCGGCGCACACTGTTAAGATATGAGCAAGAATAGAAGCACTTACGGTGTGCACCGAGACATCCATGGCGTGAGCTGAAACATCAATTCAAACGATAGTTAGATGCATTAAATGTTGAAGTCAAATCCCAATTACCCTGTCAGACCCGGCGTGCACCGTGGGAACCAGACACACTCATGGCGTGGGCCGTGAAATCCTGGTGTGCGCCGTATTGTATAAAAGCAGCGAATTAAGTAGACTTTTTAATTCAGTTTCAAGGGATATCAAAAAAATATACATCTGAGAAGAAGAAAAATAGCATCTCCTCTTTAAGCTTGAAGGCACCTCCATCCTCAAGGCTCTTCTAACCAAAATTCCCCTATTTAGCATTTAATTTCCATTGTAAAACACTTAAGAATTCTTATTTTGATGTTTGAAGCACTTTGGTGGATGCAAGAATAACTATTTTGTGTAAAACACCATTGAAATCATTTGAAGGTTGAATATAAGTCCCCATTTTCATGTTCTTAGCTATGATTATGAGTGGCTAGTCCCTTATTAGCCAAGATGATGTAGTTGAATTAGTTAATCTCCTATGATTGCTTGGGAATGATTGTTTATGTTTCTAGTTTCTCTTGTGTTGAAATTCTTCTTACTTGTATTGTTTGCCTTGTGTATGTTTGAGTAATTAACTTACATATGCATCTACACAACTAGTAGATACCAAATGGAGATGTTAGTTGTGAGAAGAGGGTAAGAATAACAGAAGATAGAATCAACCCTTGCGGAATTCGAATCCTTATCCGGGGAGTTTTGCATTCAAGTCTTTATCTTGTCAATTCATTAGGTTTAGGGTACTTAGACCAAGGAGGAGACAAAGAGTGGTTTCATTCACTCGTATGAGGGGAAATCACTAGTTTAGGAATGCACCGTTCACACATTAGAGCACCATTGGAAGGTGGTAGGTAAATCGTTTCCAAGGAATTAAGGAGGGAAAACTTGAACTATTTATCATCTTGGTTAGTTTCTTTTATCATTTGAACAATCTTTGTAGTTAAGTATTACTTTCTGAATCAAACTTGCAAGTTGGATCAAGATAATAATAACTAAATGGTGTTTGACCACACATCCTTGTGGGATACGACCTTGACCACCGTACTAGACTACAATCGACCCGGTACACCGCCGGTGAGATTGGAACCCTAGGAAAGTTGCATCAAGTTTTTGGAGCCGTTGCCGGGAATACGTAACGGTTGATACTTGCATTAGTTCAAAATTCTTGAGAATGAATCAGAACTTTTTTCTAACCAAATTTCTATTTTGTTTCTTTGGTGCTTACCTCTTTGGTAAGTTGCCAAGTGTTGTCTTATTGTTTTCCTGTTGTTTCTATCTTGTAGTTGATGACCCGTTCTAGAAGCGGTTAGGCCCTCTCTCACTCCATACAAGGCCGATATTAACGGTTATGAAAGGCGATTCGAGTAGAGAACAATCGTGGTCAAACTAGCCAAGGACATCTTGGTGAAGAATCTTCCTAAGGATCATCGAATCAAGGAATAGATATGGCCGAGAACAGTGACGAAGCACAAATCGAACAAGGATTGAATCATGCACAAGGGCATGCACAAAACCAAGCCAACCTAAATCTACCACCAATTCATCCACTTAACCCAAATCAAAAAAATCAAAACCCAAATGACCGACAAAATCAAAATCGCAACCACAACCGTAACCAACATAACCGAAACAACCACAACAATCCTCCTCAATTTAGACCCCTTTGTGATCAAACTGTGACAAGAAATGAGCCTAATGGTCCCATTCATTTACCTAATGATGGAGCCAACGATTTTGAGGTGAAAGGTCATGTCTTTGGTTTAATTGATACTCGCTGTCAATTCTTTGGTGAAGATCCACATCAACATCTTCATCTATTCGAGTAGTTTTGTAACTCGGCTAAGAGTCATGGTATTATCAAAGAGTTAACAAGAATGTCAATGTTTCCTTTTATTGACCGGAAAAGCTAAAGATTGGTTTTTGTCACTCCCTCATCACTCATTTACTAGGTGGGAAGAAATACAAGATGAATTTTTTAAGCAATATTTCACCTCCGGGAGAAATTTGAAATTGCAAACTTCAAGCAAGGAGTCGAAGAGTCACTCAGAAGTGCATAGGAAAGATTTAAGAAGTTGTTGAGAGCTTGTCCCGATCATGGTTATACTCTTGAAATCCAAATCCAACTCTTTTGTAGACAGTTGAGACATGAGTCACGTGCGGATGTTGATCATGCATGTGGCGGTTGTTTGATGATGCGAGATACAGAAGAGGTGTATGATGCTATTGAAATTTTTTCGAAAAACAATAGAATGTGGGAAACCGATCGAGCACAAGAAAAGTCGCTTTTGTAGGAGAAGCTACGTACCTCCCAATTGGAAGTGTTTAGCACAATTGGCCTCTCTCAACAAGAAATTTGATGGAATGCAAGCTAGCAAGAATTCAGAAAATTATATACAAGGTGAATGTCCGATTGAAGAAATGTGGTATGATGATGATACACCTTATTCAATGGATGAATCAAGGGAACACACGAATGAATAGGTTATTTTCATGCAACAACATTGGAATTTGAAGAATGAATAGTCGAATTCCTTTGATGCCATAAGAAGAGATCACCCTAATTCTCATTGGTCCGATAATGCAACCAAGAAAAACCAAGCCCCATTCCCTTTACAACAAATAACCTCATATAACACAAACCCTCAAACTCTAAGTTTTCAAGGAAATTCCTCCACCTGTCGACAACAACCTCCAACTCACTAAAGAAAAGCAAAATGACATCAATTGGCGGCCATCCAATGAACAAACTTTCTCCATCAAACGACAAGGGTAAGGGAGGTATAAATTCTAATCCCGCTTTAATTGACCCTGAATCACTTCCATATCCCCCAAGAGAACAAATTAAGAAGTTAAAGATGGATAAGAAATATGCTTGCTTTCTAGATACTTTTCGCCATTTGAATGTGAACATTCCCGTAATTGAAGCTTTAATTAACATGCCTACTTATGGAAAATTTCTTAAGGACATTCTTTCAAATGAAATGCGTTTAGAGGAATATGAGAATATTTGCCTAAATGAGGAATGCTCCACTATATTACAACATATCCCTCCTAAACTTAAGGATCCCAGAAGTTTCACCATCCCGTGTGAGATCGGGGGATTTTTGTTTAAGAGAGTACTTTGTGATCTCGGTGCGAGTATAAACCTCATGTCTTATACGGATAATAAAAAGCTTGGAATAGGAGAACTTAAAAACACGGAGATGACTCTCCAATTAGCGGATAGATCGATTAAATACCCAAAATGAGTCATTGAAGATGTTTTAGTTAAAGGTGATAAGTTTTACTTCCCTGTTGATTTTGTGATTATGGAAATGAAGGAAGGGTATTCAATGCTCCTTATTCTTGGTCGTCCTTTCTTAGCCACGGGAAGAACTCTTACTTATGTTCAACGAGGAGAGGTAATTTTGAGAGTTAATGAATATAAGGTCTCTTTTAATATCTTTCAGGCTATGAAACATCCATACAACTCACATGAGTCAAGTTCTTTCATAGATACTATATCTTCTATGTGTGTGGATCGTACTAACTTGCAGGCCTTTGAAGAAAAGCTTGAAGAGTGTTTGGCTTTATTAATTTATAAAGGAGATGAGAATGATAAAAGAAATGAAAGAAGTGATTTTTCACTTAGATGCTAGCGGTCTTTTCATGAGACAACCATGGCACAGATATTGAGAACTAGATTTGAATGGCCCAGTTTTGAAGTCTTCGGTGGAGAAGCCACCAAGGAATTTAGAGTTGAAACCTCTCCCTTATAATCTTAAATACGCTTTTCTTGCAAATGATAAATTGCTTCCTGTTTTTATTTCCTCGTCACTAGCCTACTTGTAGGAAGATCAATTATTGAGGATGCTTAGGAAACACAAGAAGGAATTTGGATGAACGGTAGCAGACATTCATAGAATTAGTCTGGAAATTTGTGTTCACAAAATCATCTTGAATGAGAATGCCAAGCCATGTGCACAACCACAACGCCGTCTCAATCCACATATGCAAGAAGTGCTGAAGAAAAAGGTTATCAAATTGTTAGAATGAGTATAATTTTTCCTATATCGGATAGTGAATGGGTGAGTCCCACTCAAGTTGTACCAAAGAAGGGCGGATTAACATTCAAAGAAAATGAGAAGCACGATTGGATTCCTACAAGGGAAGAGACCGGATAACGCATGTGCATTGACTTTCGATAACTGAATGAGCATACAGAGAAGGATCATTACCCATTACCGTACATTGTCCAAATGTTGGAACGGTTATGTGGACACTAATTTTATTGTTTTCTTGATGGTTATTCAGGATACTTACAGATTTTCATTGCGGCCGGTGATCGAGAGAAGATGACATTTACTTGCCCTTATGGAACATGTGCTTATAAGAGAATGCCCTTCGGATTATGCAACACCCCAGCCACATTTCAAAGATGCATGATGGCAATCTTTTCTGATATGGTTGAGAAATTCTTGGAAATATTCATGGATGACTTTAGCATCTTTGGAGGCTCTTTTGATCAATGATTGTCCCATTTGGAACGTGTCCTAAAACGTTGTGAAGATACGAATTCGGTTCTCAATTGGGGAAAGTGTCGCTTGATGGTATTGTCTTGGGCCACAAGATTTCAGAAAAAGGTATCGAGGTCGACAAGGCAAAGATTGAAGTGATTGAAAAGCTACCACCACCTGTGAATCTACAGACCTTGCGAGGATTTCTTGGACATGCCGGATTTTATCGTCGTTTCACCGTGGGATTTCTCTAAAATTGCTTAACCCTTAAGTCATCTACTTGAGAAGGAAGTACTTTTCAACTTTGATGATAAGTGTATGTAAGTGCTTTAGACTCTAAAGAATATATTGATAAGTACACCAGTCTTAGCACCAGATTGGAGTCTACCATTTGAGCTCATGTGCGATGCAAGTGATTAAGCAGTTGGGGTCGTGCTAGGCCAGTGTCATGGTAAGGTTTTAAAGGCAATCTACTATGCATCTCATACATTGAATGCGGCTCAACTCAATTATGCTACAACAGAGAAGGAGCTATTAGCGGTAATCTTTGCTTTGGATAAATTTCGTTCCTATCTTGTCGGTTCTAAAGTTATTGTCCACACCGATCATGCGGTATTACGACATCTATTAAACAAAAGGATGCAAAGCCAAGGCTTCTTAGATGGATTCTACTACTCCAAGAGTTCGATGTTGAAATCAAGGATAAGAAGGGCAGCGATAACATGGTAGCGGATCATTTGAGTTGACTGGAGTTTGTTGAAGAAGAAGGCAAGAGAAAGGAAATAAGAGATTCATTTCCGGATGAAAAACTCATGGTAGTTGATGCACCACCGTCAATGCAACTCATTGGAAACAATCCTATGTAAAAGGAGAGATCGTCATGGTTTGGTAACATTATAAATTATTTCACACACGCTTATATTCCATCACATTGGACATGGAAAAAGAAAAAGAAAATTTTCCACGCTTTGAAATTCTATTATTGGGAGAAGCCGGACCTTTTTCGGAGGTGTTCAGATGGCATCATTAGGAGATGCGTTCCTAATAATGAAATTTCGAGTCTACTATCCTTTTGCCATGGACGTGAAGTTGGAGGCCACCACGGTGGATGGAAAACCGCTTATAAAGTTTTACAATGTGGTTTTTATTGGCCAACGTTATATAGTGATGCACATCATTATGCTAGATCTTGTGAAGCATGCCACAAATGAGGAAATGTATCTTGGAGTGTGAGTTGTTAGATGTATGGGGCATAGATTTTATGGGCCCATTTCCCCCGTCGTTTGGTAATAAGTTTATTTTTGGTAATGGTTGATTATGTTTCTAAATGGGTTGAAGCCCAAGCTCTTCCCACCAATGATGCCGGAGTAGTGATGAAGTTCCTTAAAAAGAACATCTTTACGAGATTTGGCACTCCTCAGGCAATCATTAGTGATAGAGGATTCCACTTTTGTAATCAACCATTCACCAAACTACATGAAAATTATGGTGTGAAACACAAGATCGGTACACCATATCACCCACACATGAGTGGTCAAGTGGAAGTTTCTAACCGAGAAGTGAAAAGGATCATTGAAAAGATGGTAGATGCTAACCGCAAAAATTGGTCAGTAAAGCTTGATGATGCCTTATGGACTTATAGAACGGCTTTTAAAACACCCATTGGTTGCTCCCCATATAAATTAGTCTTTGGAAAATCTTGTCATCTTCCGGTTGAGTTAGAGCATCGAGCATTCTGGGCTATCACGTTTCTTAACTTTTATCCCAAGGTCGTTGGTGACCATAGATTGCTCCAACTCACGGAACTTGAGGAATTCTGTTTAAATGCATATGAAAATGCCCGTATCTACAAGGAACACACGAAATCCTTTCATGACAAAAAGATCTTTCATTGTGAGTTCCATATAGCATCTTTCATTTATCGGCTTAAAATCCCATATAGCTAAAACATAACCACACAAAAAGCCCATTTGAATATCTATTAACTTAAAGCATAAGCAAAATACTAGTTGAATAATGATCTCCTACATCAAGTTGTTTGGCTTTTCATAACACATTTTGTCAATAGCGTCTAAATACAATTTTACGATCAAATTTGAAGGCTTAAAAAAGATCCTTCTTATTTGTACAACCAACATCTGAATTATCTTATCCACATAATGTAAAAGAAATAAAAATGCTGAAGGTACAAAGATATGGCATTTTTTATTAGTATGAATAATCAAAACGTCCGGACAATGAGTATTTTAAAAATACATTTTAAAAATACAACAGTACCTTATTAAATTTATGACGGTTCCTTCCACTATATGATGGTACCGTTGGCAAAATTAAAGTGGTAGCACCCAAAATTATAGCTGTATCGTCTATTTTAAGGCAGGGTAGGAATAAAAATGTGTAGGGTATGGAAAAAAAAATTGAAGCTAAAGGTATTTAATGAATTTTCTTTAAAAAAATGTTTAACGGGAATAAAGGTATTTAATGAATTTTCTCTAAAAGTTATGTTTTAACATTTGTAAAAAATCTCCGTTGTCTCAATCGCAATTCATACAACATTATGGTGGAAATGACATATAACTCGTGTTGGTGTCATTGACCTTGTTAAATAGATTAGGCACGGTGGAATAGAGATATTTAACTGTGTTATATTGGCACAATCAATTATTCCATTTAACATAGGTTGCAATAATGAATAAATTTAACAATATACCAAATCCTAATCATAGATAGATTGAGATTCTGATAATACAACAACAACAACAACAACAACAACAACAACAACAACAACAACAAAAAACAAAAAACTGCAATAAGAAAAACACAATTTTGATTTCATTGCAAAATTATCAGTAATGGTAAAAGTACTACAACTTTATTATATATCACCACCAAAAGATATACTAACAGTATTCTCTTAGAATGTGTTCTGTGTATTTGGATATAATTTCTTTCAACATATAATATTGCAATAACAAGCATTCTTCTGACAAAACGCAGTGCCATTGTACTGTTTTGTGCATTCCATTTGACAGAAACCAAAAACGCATTGCCTGGGGTCCATTTCTACCGTGCAAGTATTCTCAGGTTGAGGTACTAGATTTGTACTAATTGTTCGCGCCATTACTCCACCTATCATGCAGTATTATACAAACTTAATAAATTAGGTATATATAATATAGTTTAAAGACATGTGAAAGTAAAAATAATATTAAAAAAGTAGAATAAATTGCAAACCTGCAATGAAAATCAAGAAGACCATTACAAGAGACAAATAAACAGCTTTTTTTGCCATTGAATTCGTTAAAGATTTTCAAAACTACCTCTTTTTTTTATTTTCGTATAAAGCTATTTTCTCTCTTAATAGCAAAAGAATGTTTTGAATTAGCAATTGGGTTGATGTGATATTTATATTTGGAACTCTGAAATTCTTTCTCATTTTTTTACCTTGCATTCTATGGAAATTTATTTTGCATAATTTATTGTTTTTCCAAGTGTACGATTTGCATACATGTATCATTAATTATGACATGTAAAGAAATCAATACATTCAGTGTATTTGTCCTTATACATTTCTTGAATGAATAGACACACGACTTACTAGTTCTTTACTAAAATTGTACTATATTTCAAACTAATATATATATATATATATATATATATATATATATATATATATATATATATATATATATATATATATATATATATATATATATGATGACATACGTTAAAATATACCTATTTATGTCATCAATTCTAACCTTAAGTCAGAGTTAATTATATATATTTCATATTAAATCACGTGTTTATATTTATTATTTAATGATAAGTGATTATTAATGAGATAATTGGTATTTAGCTATTTTTATTGTAAAAGAGCAATTAATTGTGTGATAAATACTGATTTTTGCAGATCATAACGAATCGGAGAGATAATTATCAGTTTATCACGCAATCGAGAAATCTCAAGATAAAAGAGGAGAAAATCGGAGCATTGAAGAAAAGATTAATCAGATCAATTCAAAAGCATGGAGTGGGGAACAAGTCAGACGAAGCGAAATTGAAAACGCGTAAAGAAGGAGGCTCGGTCGACCGAGCCATGCCATTCGGTCGACCGAGCGTAACTGTTCGGTCACCCGAGCCTAATCAGATTAATGCGTGCATATCTTCTGGATTCTCCCTATGTCGGCTACAACTCCTATATAAACAGCAGCTACGAAATTGAGAACACACACCACTACAACACAAAACAATTTCTACATTTTGAGTTTTGCGTTTTAGTTTTCTTTTCTTTATGTTCGTACATTGTGGATTCATCGGATTCTCCGGTTGGGGAGCGCATTAAAGAGTGGGAGTCACTCTCGTCTTCGAGGGTATGACTATTCAATTATGCAATCTTTATTCGTAGGTCTGATATATTTAATTATGGAGTAGTTTTTCTTGTATTGATTGCGTGATGTAGATTAATTTACGAACCCATGTGTTTAGGTTAGAACGTTAAGAAGTAATCATGATTTGTACCAACACAGAACTGTGTTCGGTCGATCGAGACATGTCGTTCGGTCGCCCGAGTGCTGTCGTTCGGTCGACCGAGCGTGGTGATGTGTAGGGCAATATTATGATCGGCTTCGACTGCGTCAGATTCTCTGATTTGGAATTAAAACGAGTAATTAAACTCGATCAACTTAATTATTTGTCATCATAATTTAACATGAAACCCAAAAAGTGATTGTTACTTAGGATATAGATTGAATCGGCATCTAAGAAGTACGCCTTACCCTAGGAATGTTGCTTAGATGAGGTTACGGTTTATACCGGCATCCCTAGTTTCGTAGTTGTGTCAGAAGTTATATGAGATGGAGGCATTAAAAGGCGAAGTCACGTAATGGAGGCACGATGATTTAGAGGGCCTAACCGGAGCTAAATTCTACCTTAGGGGATGACTCCCGTAGTCATAATAATTAATCTTTAACGTTTGTTTTATCTCGTTATCATCCTAATTCACATGGGGAAGTTATAATCTACTAGCGTAATCAATACTATTTGTTTAGATAATATCAACCGTATTATCCGTGTTTTAGTAGTCTTTAGTTTGTCTTTGTGGTCTTTTGTGTCTTGTGGTTGTCACTACTTTATTTACGCATTTAGTTGGTCATAGACCGCCCTTTCAATTTAGTTCTAATAGGATAAAGTTGTGTTTTATTTGTGCCGAGTCTCTGTGGGATCGACCTCGACTCTATCTAGCTATACTACAATTGAACCTAGTTCTCTTGCTAGTGTGTTAGTAGGCATCGAGTTAATAATTTAACTTGACCTCCATCAAGTTTTTGGCGCCGTTGCCGGGGACTCGAGTCATTGAATTAAGATATAGCTTATTTTGTTAGAACTGGATTCGTGAATATTCCGTGAATAAGAGTCTGTATATTAAACAGTGTCGTAAAAAATAAATAAAATAAAAAAAAGGGGTTCGGTCGACCGAACCACAGTTCTCGGTCGACCGAGAGTTAGTTTTTTCTGTTTTTGTTCTGTATTAGTTTTATAATATTCTGCTTCTATTTTATTTACGTTTTCTTTTCTCAAACTTATTTCGAGTCTGTTTGAGTTAGTTAGTTAAAGGCCTAGCCTTTACTAGTGATTAATTGTTTTATTGTTGTTTATTATTTTATAGTACGCTACTCGGAAATCGAAGGAGTCGCTTGAGCCTTATAATCCTGAAATAGAGAAATTTTCGAGAAGGAATAGGAAGTTAGCTAGGGAACTGGCTAAACAAGGAGAAGAGGATCCAAATCTTGAGGAAAGCGAGCAAGGAGTGGAAGAAGGACACACAACCGATCATTCTGAACATTCCGAATCTGAAACAGAAATGGAAGGCAATCCGGTCAATCCAAACCAGGTACCTAATCCTGTTATTAATCCTGTTATCAATAATGCCAATAATGTGAATGCAAATGCTAATAATGAGAACCAAGCCCTAGTTCAAGGAGCGAGGCGTACTTTGCAAAGTTATGCAACGCTAACTATTGAACAATTCATTCCCGCTATCGTAGCACCGCAAGATGCTGCGGAAGTCTATCACCCTAGGCCTAATGTAATTCAAATGGTGACCAACTATTCTACTTTTCATGGAATTCAGAACGAGGATCCTGGTGTTCACGTGACGAATTTCTTGGAAATCGTTAGCACAGTGAAACCAGAATTAATCCCGGAGGGTAACATTCGTCTTAAGCTTTTCCCTTTCACTTTGAAAGATAAAGCTAAGCAATGGCTTCTCTCTTTAGAGGCCGGATCTATCACTACTTGGGAACAATTGTTGCAAAAATTCATGAATAAGTATTTCCCCTTGGGAAAAACCTTTAAGTTACGCCAAGACATCCTAGGATTTAAGCAACAACCTGGGGAGAGTTTTGATCAAGCTTGGGAGCGTTTCAAGGAAGCTATGAGGAAGTGTCCTCATCATGACATCTCTCTTTGGCTTTTAATGCAAACTTTTTACCATGGGTTGAGAGAGACTGAGAAAATTAAAGTAGACGCCTCCAGCAATGGAGCGTTTGTTCTTTTATCTCTTTAGGAGGCACAAGGGAAGATGGAGCAAATAGCGATGAATAGCCAATGGGGAGGCAATGACATAGCTACTGTGAAGATGGCCGCTGACATATTTGATGATAGTGCATCTACCAAAATCTTAGAACAACTTTATGTTGTCAACAATAAGGTAGATGGGATGCAAGAGAGGATGACAAGAGTAGAGAAAGGGGCTGGAATCGAGGTAGCACCTCAAAGTGAGAATGCTGGTACTGACGAAGCCAATTATATCGGGGGAGGGTACAGGCCTAATCATAACCATCCTGGATTCCGATATAGTGACATTAATGCAGGAGAAAGGCCTAAACCGCCTACCACTTATGTACCACGAGCGGACTAAAACTTTTGGTTGGGAAGGCTGCGATAGAAAAACTGAGTAATGTCGTCACTGACAATATGGGACAACTTTCAAAATCTATGGCTGAATTAGCCACTAACTTTAGCCAATATTGTCAGAAGACCGATGCTAAGGTGACCAATCAAGAAGCTCTAGTCCAAAACCTCACGCACCAGATAGGACAACTAGCTGAACAAGTCTCAACTAGACCTCCTGGAGGGTTGCCAAGCAACACTGAGAAGAACCCTAAGGATTTGAATGCGATCATGACAAGGAGTGGAAAAGAAGTAACTCCACCATCCCTGCAAGAGAAAGCCGCAAAGGATAAGGATGGTGAGCCAAGCAATGAGACCAATGCTTCCGAGTCTTTGCCTAAGCAAAGAACATATAAAGAACCTCCTGGCCCTAGAGTTGAACTTTACGATAACAAGTATCCAATTTTCACTGATGTCGATCCTTCAACTCTACCTTATCCTCCACCAAAGCCGAAGCCTAAGTTTGATAATAAGAGGTATAAGAAGTTCGTGGATATGTTTAGTAAGTTACAAATCAATATACCCCTAGTTGAAGCACTAGCTGAAATGCCTGAGTACACCAAGTTTTTAAAGGACGCCGTCTCAACTAAAAGGAAACTTCTAGATTTAGAGACCATATGCCTAAATGAGGAATGCTCAGCCATTCTTCAACATAAGTTACCCCCAAAATGCAAAGATCCGGGAAGCTTTCTCATTCCCTGCACCATAGGTAACGTATGTCTGAACAAAGCTTTGTGTGATCTAGGAGCAAGCGTGAACTTGATGCCACTATCTATTTTTCGGAAGCTAGGCATGAAAGATCTTAAGAAGACCTCAATCACATTGCAATTAGCTGACCGTTCTGTCAAGGAACCATGTGGAGTGGTTGAGGATGTGCTAGTGAGGGTTGAAAAGTTTGTATTTCATGTCGACTTTGTGGTATTAGATATGGAAGCTAACTACGAAGTACCATTGATATTAGGGAGACCTTTCATGGCCACTAGTAGAACGCTAATTGATGTTTACAAAGGCGAGTTGGTGTTAAGAGTGAACAAAGAGAGAGTTGCATTCAATGTCTTCGACACTATGAAGCAACTTTGATGATGGAGAGGATGCATCTTTCATGTTAGATTCCATTGATAGGATCGTTCAAGAATTTCAACAACATGAAAGTATCAAGGATTTCTTGGATCTTTGCCTTAGAAGAAGAAGATGAAGTCAAGTACGTGAGTAGTGAGGAGGAGAATATGATATGGCCGGGATGTAGTAGAGGGACCCCAAGGCCTGTAGAGGAAGTAAGTCTTTGCGGAGATTGAAAGATTCTATCATAGACCAACGTGGCATAAGTACTTCGAACTCAAACTCACTGGTCAAAATTTGAAGACCTCTTTGGAAGAACCTCCCACAAATTTGACTTTAAAACCTCTTCCTGCGAATTTGAAGTATGTGTTTCTTCAAGATGAGACTTTGCCGCTAATTATATCTTCATCCTTGACGGACTTACAAGAGGAGAAACTAATGAGAGTTCTGAGAGAGTACCGCGGAGCATTTGGATGGACCATAGCTGACGTTAAGGGCATTTGTCCTAGCGTATGTATGCACAAGATCTCCGTGGACCCTGAAAAGAAAGCGGTTGCACAACCTCAGAGGCGTTTAACCCCACAATTAAAGGAAGTGGTTAGGGATGAGGTTATAAAAATGTTAGAAATGGGAATTATATTTCCAATTGCTGATAGCGAATGGGTAAGCCCTATCCACGTAGTTCCCAAGAAGGGAGGATTAACGGTGCAAGCCAATGAGTTGAATGAGCTAATTCCTGTGAGGCTAATCACCGGTCATCGAGTATGCATAGACTTTAGGAAACTAAATGATGCGACTCGTAAGGACCATTTTCCTCTTCCCTTCATCGATCAAATGCTCGAGAGACTAAGCGGGCATGCTTTCTATTGTTTTCTTGACGGGTATTCGGGATACTATCAAATCCACATCTCGCCCGAAGATCGTGAGAAAACAACGTTTACATGCCCATATGGGACATTTGCGTATAATCGAATGCCATTTGGATTGTGCAACGCCCCCGCGACATTTCAACGATGTATGATGTCATTATTTGCGGATATGGTGGAAGATTTCTTGGAAATATTTATGGATGATTTCTCCGTGTTTGGAGACGATTTCGATTCATGTCTCACACATCTAGCACGAGTATTGAAGAGATGCGAAGAGACTAATCTTGTGCTTAACTGGGAGAAGTGTCATTTCATGGTTACGGAAGGTATAGTACTAGGCCACCGCATATCAAAGAACGGTATAGAGGTGGATAGAGCCAAAGTTGAGGTGATCGAGAAACTACCTCCACCTACTAATCTTAAAACTTTGCGAGGTTTTTTAGGCCACGCCGGATTTTATCATAGGTTTATCAAGGACTTTTCCTTAATCTCTAGACCTCTTACCGAATTATTGGCCAAGGATGTGCCATTCGTGTTTTCTAACGAGTGCATAAAAGCTTTCAACGAAATAAAAAGTAGGCGATTCTTGCACCCGTTCTGGTCGCACCGGATTGGGATCTTCCGTTTGAACTGATGTGTGATGCAAGTGATACTGCTGTTGGCGCCGCTTTGGGTCAAAGAAAAGATAAGATTTTTAGGCCTATTTATTATGCAAGCCGGACTTTGAATGCTGCCCAAAGAAATTACGCCACAACGGAGAAGGAACTTTTGGCCGTCATCTTTGCTTTTGACAAGTTTAGATCTTACTTAGTGGGATCTAAAGTCACTGTGTGGACTGACCATGCGGCTCTTAAGTATCTCCTAGCAAAGCAAGATTCAAAGCCTAGATTGTTGAGATGGATTCTACTGCTGCAAGAATTTGACGTAGAAATCCGAGATAAGAAAGGAAGTGAGAACGTGGTGGCCGATCATCTATCGCGCTTACAATTAGAGGATGGTGAGGAATTACCTGAGATAGGAGAATCTTTTCCTGATGAGCAACTTTTCTCCATCACCACCATCAGGGGACATGATGATTGTGCTGCAATTTCTTCGCGAATAGAGGTTGTGAAGGAGAAGAAGCAACCGTGGTTTAGTTTGTTTGTCAATTATCTATCCGCAAAGTACCTACCACCGAATCTCACTGTCCAAGAAAGGAAAAAATTCTTTAAAGATCTTAGACACTATTATTGGGATGAGCCTTATTTGTTTAAGCTAGGATTTGATAATATTTTTCGAAGGTGTGTGCCCGAAGAAGAGTATAATGATATCCTGAAGCATTGTCATTCCTATGAAGTTGGAGGACACTACGGAGGAGAAAAAACCGCGGCTAAGGTCCTCCAATGCGGTTTTTATTGGCCGACATTGTTTAAGGATGCACACCAATATGCAAAAGCATGTCATGCTTGTCAAATGACATGAAATATTTCACGGAGGAATGAGATGCTACTTAAGAGCATCTTAGAAGTAGAACTTTTTGACGTTTGGGGAATAGATTTCGTTGGACCCTTCACTTCATCATTATCTAACCGATATATCTTAGTTGTTGTTGATTATGTATCCAAATGGGTTGAGGCCATTGCTTCCCCTACTAACGATGCTAGGGTTGTGGTTAGATTCTTGAAAAAGAATATTTTTACAAGGTTTGGGACGCCTAGGGCAATTATAAGCGACAATGGTAGTCATTTTTGTAATAAATCTTTTGAAAGGCTGATGATTAAGTATGGGGTTCGACATAAGCTAGTAACTGCATATCACCCCCAGACTAGTGGACAGGTAGAAGTCACCAATCGAGAGATAAAGCATATCCTGGAGAAAACTGTCAATACGACTTGGAAGGACTGGTCGTTACGTTTAGACGACGCTTTATGGGCTTATAGGACTGCATATAAAACCTCGTGTTAGGAACATTTTATTATGTTTTGATGATGGCCATACTAGCTGTTATAGCAAGCCTGAAATAAGTTAGAATTCTCTGTATAAGTCTTTACTTAGAGTCTGACATGTTGTATAAGTTGAGTCGGACAAGTATTGTACTAGTTGGTAGGACGGCAAAGTGAAAACGGACATTCGGCGAGTGAAGCCGACCAAGCACCGGCGAGAGATACGAGAGAAGGGATTATGATCGACTTATAACCAAGGAAGTCCGTGATGACCTTGGATAAGTCTAAGTTATGTTTCAAGTGATGAAACTCAATATTCCAATATGGTGTACACGATCTCACCCAAATCAAGGATCGGTGAAGTATAAAGATTCTCCCGAAACTAAAACAAAGAAGAAAACGAGTGAATCGGCCGAGTACACCGATTGTCGGCAAAGAGAAAACAAAACGGCGAAGAAAGAACTAACGGCTAAGTCGAAGGCTCACTCCACCGTTCTACGGACGGTGAAGAGACACTTACAAGATCGATTTAATATACATTGAAGATTCGCGATCATGCATTAAATGCACAATCATTAAAGGATCAATCAAGGACGGATTTTCTCGCTATACATTTGAAAGAAGAATCCGATCACCGAAATCAAGGAGAATACAATTAAGGGGGAATCAAGAATAAAATCAAGGATTATTCCCTCATTAATATAGCCAACGGACGGAATTTCAAAATCAAGGCTATTCAAGGCTATAAATAGAAGGCATTGACGAGAAAAAGAAGATAACGATTAAGAAAAAAAAAGAAAGCGAAACTCGTCAATTAGAAAAGCCTTCTCTCGAACTTACAAGGATACATCTAGTGATCAACTCAAATATCGAACTACAAAGTCATATTCGAATTGAGATTGATCAAGCAAGTGCGTGAATCACATTCACATCAAACTCGAAACAACGAATCGAGGCAATGCGAGAAGGAGTTGAAACTTGTGATAGGCTGTTGAAGGATTTTGATCTCAAGGAGCAAAGAAAAGGAAGACCGAATCACCGAAGGCATTGCGATCAAGGAGTGATAGTCTTGTAGATTGTGAAGCTTGGGAAGCCAAGGACAATCATACTTGTTGTATCTCGTGGAAACAATAGTGAATTCCTCCGATCATCACGGGAGAAGAGTGGATTAAGGGATTACACCACCCCGAACCACTATAAGCGTGTCAATTTAATTTCGCAATTTACTTTACAGCACTTATTTAATTTGCCTACATCATAACACATATCTGTGATTGTCTAAACTGATTTGAAAACAACATAGTAAGAAGGGACTTATCCGCTGCTCAAAAGCTTTTAAAACACAAGAAAAGTTTTTGAAACTCCACTATAGTCATTCACCCCCCCCTCGACTATAGTTTCACCCTTCTCTGGGACCAACACCTCGATTGGAATGTCACCGTATAGAATTGTTTTTGGAAAGGCATGTCATCTACCTGTGGAACTGGAGCACCGGGCCATGTGGGCAACAAGGATGCTAAATTTTGATGAGACGTTGGCCGGTGAGAAGAGGATGTTAGAATTAACTCGCCTTGAGGAGTTTCGTTTAGAGACATACGAGAATGCCAAGATTTTCAAGGAACGCACGAAGAAGTTCCATGACAAGAAGATTCTGGATAGGACCTTTCAAGAGGGTGATCTGGTTCTCTTGTACAATTTGCGCTTAAGACTCTTCCCGGGTAAGTTGAAATCAAGATGGTGTGGCCCATTTCAAGTACAACAAGTCTTTCCTTCTGGAGCGGTGGAGCTATTCAATTTCAAAGACGAGTCCAAATTTGTGGTCAATGGACATCGTGTGAAGCATTATCACGGGCTTCCGCCTCGTGCTGAGGAGGAGGTTTTGTACCTCGATGACCCTGTTTATGAATAAACCATCTTGGACTGATTCGAGCTAGCGACTATAAACTTAGAACTACTACGTATACCTATCTTTTACGTTTTTCTTTTTAATAAAGTAGCATGCGCCTATCACGGTTTTTTTCATCTCGCCATGTTCCGAGTCTAAGTTCGGAATAAACGAGGTTTTTTCCTTGATAGCCGTCATGTGAGTTTTTATTTAGGTTTAAATCCCATTTGGTCTTGTCCATGGCAGTATAAAGTAAAGTGGCTTAAACTGTTTTTAGATATTTATATCTAATTACTGCCACATTATTTTATACCTTCCATAGACATGGTATTTGACGATTTCGTGGAGCTTGTGTGCTTATACATGATGTGTCTGTCTCTCCACGATGTGCTGATGGTTACTCCGATATTGTTCCTTTACTTGGGAGCCGTTTCCAGAGCTAAGTCTTTCATCTTGAACTCTCATTTATTTTTGTCATTGAGGACAATGCCATGTTTAAGTGGGGGCAGGGGACTTTGCTATATGTTGTGCTATATGTTGCTATACGTTGAAAAAGTCAAGGGGAATGGAATACTGAGACAATATTGAGCCAAATTTAAAAATTTTCATGGATAAATGCCAAGTTGTTTAACTCGTACCCTTAAACTTATGAAGTTCTTATACTTAGAATTGATAGGAAATGAACCAAGTTGCGTGAGTATGTGGTCATATTATACTTTTGCGATAAATTGTTAGTAAACTTAAGGATATTCGTGCCAACAATTGCGAGTAGTTAGGTATTGTTCAGTTACTCGACATGTGAATCGCTTAGTACCGCATGAGCTATAATAATTGAAAGAAGTATGTGTACATTGCGTAGATAATTGGTTATGAGGACCTAGTGTCGATGTTTGTCGACTGATGTATTCTGATCTTCTAGCCAACAAAAGCGGAGTAATAAGCTTGGGACGTACCTGTGTTTTGACAATGCATTAAAACACTGGGCTTGTAGTAACATTACCAAAGTAGCCCCGCGCTTGTGGTAATATTCGATGCTATGCTTAATCTAAGATAGGGGGATACTCTATGAAAAGTTTTCTTCCTTGAGATTAGTAGTATTTGAAAAATATGCAAAATTGAAAAAAAAATTCGAATTTTTAGAGGCTTTGAGTAGTACTCGGTCTCCAAGTCCAAAAACCCTATAGATACGCTCTTGCTTATTGTTCTAGTGCTTTAACCATTGCGAGGCATAGGAAGTATGAATGCTAATGTTGGTGAATTTTGATATGAAGTCTGCATAAGCTCTAATCTTGCTACATTTATATAAAACCAATGCACATGCACACAATCACTTCGATTCATAGCGAGTAGTGAATAATGCTTATCTTATGACCATGACTGGTATGAGTTGACTCGGGTTTCTTGTGTAAGTATGAGATGACCAAGGAAAATGTTGGCTTGGGGAATGACTTATTGATGCTTTGTTCGGGACGAAGCAAAGTTTAAGTGGGGGGCATTTTGATGACAGTTAAAATATACCTATTTATGTCATCAATTCTAACCTTAAATCAGAGTTAATTATATATATTTCATATTAAATCACGTGTTTATATTTATTATTTAATGATAAGTGATTATTAATGTGATAATTGGTATTTAGCTATTTTTATTGTAAAAGAGCAATTAATTGTGTGATAAATACTGATTTTTGCAGATCATAACGAATCGGGGAGATAATTATCACGCAATCGAGAAATCTCAAGATAAAAGAGGAGAAAATCGGAGCATTGAAGAAAAGATTAATCAGATCAATTCAAAAGCATGGAGTGGGGAACAAGTCAGACGAAGCGAAATTGAAAACGCGTAAAGAGGGAGGCTCGGTCGACCGAGCCAAGCCATTCGGTCGACCGAGCCATGCCATTCGGTCGACCGAGCGTAACTGTTCGGTCACCCGAGCCTAATCAGATTAATGCGTGCATATCTTCTGGATTCTCCCTATGTCGGCTACAACTCCTATATAAACAGCAGCCACGAAATTGAGAACACACACCACTACAACACAAAACAATTTCTACATTTTGAGTTTTGCGTTTTAGTTTTCTTTTCTTTATGTTCGTACATTGTGGATTCATCGGATTCTCCGGTTGGGGAGCGCATTAAAGAGTGGGAGTCACTCTCGTCTTCAAGGGTATGACTATTCAATTATGCAATCTTTATTCGTAGGTCTGATATATTTTATTATGGAATAGTTTTTCTTGTATTGATTGCGTGATGTAGATTAATTTACGAACCCATGTGTTTAGGTTAGAACGTTAAGAAGTAATCATGATTTGTACCAACACAGAACTGTGTTCGGTCGACCGAGACATGTCATTCGGTCGCCCGAGTGCTGTCGTTCGGTCGACCGAGCGTGGTGATGTGTAGGGCAATATTATGATCGGCTTCGACTACGTCAGATTCTCTGATTTGGAATTAAAACGAGTAATTAAACCTGATCAACTTAATTATTTGTCATCATAATTTAACATGAAACCCAAAAAGTGATTGTTACTTAGGATATAGATTGAATCGGCATCTAAGAAGTACGCCTTACCCTAGGAATGTTGCTTAGATGAGGTTACGGTTTATACCGGCATCCCTAGTTTCGTAGTTGTGTCAGAAGTTATATGAGATGGAGGCATTAAAAGGCGAAGTCACGTAATGGAGGCACGATGATTTAGAGGGCCTAACCGGAGCTAAATCTACCTTAGGGGATGACTCCCGTAGTCATAATAATTAATCTTTAACGTTTGTTTTATCTCGTTATCATCCTAATTCACATGGGGAAGTTATAATCTACTAGCGTAATCAATACTATTTGTTTAGATAATATCAACCGTATTATCCGTGTTTTAGTAGTCTTTAGTTTGTCTTTGTGGTCTTTTGTGTCTTGTGGTTGTCACTACTTTATTTACTGCATTTAGTTGGTCATAGACCGCCCTTTCAATTTAGTTCTAATAGGATAAAGTTGTGTTTTATTTGTGCCGAGTCTCTGTGGGATCGACCTCGACTCTATCTAGCTATACTACAATTGAACCTAGTTCTCTTGCTAGTGTGTTAGTAGGCATCGAGTTAATAATTTAACTTGACCTCCATTAATATATATATATATATATATATATATATATATATATATATATATATATATATATATATTCTCATTAATTCTTGTTACCGATATAATTACATAAGAAGACAAAAATAAATTAGTAGCACTAAAATGAAAACTAATTGTAATAAAATTTTGAATATTGAAAAACCATATTTACAACAAATCCATGCACATTTTATTTTAAAAAGAACATAGGTGATGGGAGTCAACTTTACGTGACTCCGGTGCATTAATTACCCCCATTTACCACACTTTCAGCACATTTTTGGTTAAATTAGACCGTTTTCGAGGTGATATCGTGAGCTTATGGCACGGGGAATGAATCCGTCACCTTGATGGATTATTACCCCTTATTTGTTGATATTAACCCCATTCCCGAGCACGTTTACCCTCCGGAATTGTTTGGATGTTTGTGGTTGCTTATGATATTGAAGGGTATTGGTGTCTCGAGGACCCGGAAGGTGATGATTTGTGGTGAAAAAGCATGATCGAGGCAAGACGAGGGTCCAAAAAGGAAGAAAAGTGAAGATTTGGGGAAACAGGGGTTCAAACGCGCGTTTGAACCCTCTAAACGCGCGTTCCAGAAGTCCAGATTTGATTCAGAGTTGAAACCCTCCAAACGCACGTTTGAAATCACCTTAAACGCGCGTTTGAAACTTCTGAACGCACGTTCCAAGTCATCCAAAAGCGCGTTCCAGATGAAGAACAGTCAAGTCCCTGCCCAGAATTTATGCGAAACGCGCGTTTCAACTAAGCGAAACGCGCGTTTCAACTAAGCGAAACGCGCGTTTGAAGATTCCAAACGCCCGTTCCAGTCCCCAAACGCGCGTTTGGACCGATTTTTCAGTAGATTTTTCCTCCACCTATAAATACCCCCCTTAGACTATTTCTTGATCTATCTAGCTTTTCTTAGCAAAACTCTACCCATTTCTTGCTCGAATTTTGTAATAGCTTAGAACACTCTATCTTAGTGTAAATCAATAACATCTTAGCTCAATCTTTCCATTTCTTAGCTTAGATTTTCATTCCAAACACTAAGAGACCACCTTTTAATTACTTCTTTATTTTGTACTTTTTGGATCTCAACTCGAATTTCTGCAATTTTATGGTATATTTCTCTTCTCTTTTACTTGTTATGGCTCTTATTTACTGTTTTGTGCATGTTTTGATTAGTATAATGAGTAGCTAAACACCTACATAGTCGAATCATGTGAGATTTGGTGAAATCACCCTTTGGGTGATAAAATTGGGAGTGGGTAGTGCTTTTTGTTGTTGTATCTTGCATGTTTCATGTCTTAGAACTCGTTATAACGGATTTGGGCTAGATTGACCACCTAGGTCAAAAATCACACACATCAATCTTGAGAGTTGTTCAGATAAAGGGGTGTGGGAAAAGGGGTCTAGGATCGCATTGTAGTGCGGGGTTACTCGTTTTAAACGTTTAAACGGCTCTCGCGCATAATTGTCTTGTGAATAAATCTCTCTTAGGGAAGGTTAGTTGACTTGGCATAAGGTGTTGGGGAAGATTTGTTCAGACCTTAGCACCGGGATTAGGAGCACGTACCCATGGAATTGAATGTAAGAGGTTGTTGTTATTGCACACTCCCGGTTTTGTCACTCCTTGGGGTGAAACTAGCTATTTTGATCATGGTTCGGCTATGTCTCTTTAACTATCCTTAAAACTTAGTCGTTTAATCTTCTTTCTTTCTTTTTATCTTTAGACTTGTTAGTTAGAATCACTTAGTGTCGTTGTAGTAACAAAACCTTAAAAACTTTGATCACCTAGACTAAGCATTACGTTCACTTTGGTACTTACAAACACGATTCCTTTGGGTTCGACCTCGTACTCCTGTAGCTATTCTAGCAATCGACCCGGTACACTACCGGTTAGAGAGTTAGTTTACCCACAGTTTCGAGTCATTATAAATTGTTTTTGTTGGGGTAGATTTTAGCTCAATCAATAGGCAGGTTTTAAATGGTGTAATTGGAGTCAATAAATGACCCACTAGTATTTTTTTTTCTCAATTTGATTGTGTGTGGACATGAAATCAATCTTACATTCTTCCCTGAATTAATCCGATTGTGCTAATTTTCTTAAAGTAAATCTACTAATATTGATATTATGGTGTGATGGTTGTAGAAAATTTGTACCGAGTGACATATATTAGAGATTGTACTCTATTCACATAGAAAACGTTTACATTTAGCACTTTACTTTCAGTACTAGTATGATTCATTGCACACTACACAACACAGAAAACCAAGACAAGGCTTATTTTGAACAATAACATATTTTCGCTCCACTCACTAAGTGATAAAGACTAGCATAGTAAAACAGACGAGTGGTTTCACAAGTTTGTCTTACTCACTCGGTACATTCATTTGTGAGAAACTCCTAAAAACGAAAAGAGTTCATTCACCCCCCCTGAAACTCTTACAAGCCATGTATTACAGGACCAACATGCGCCGATTATCATGAATTATTACTTACTAGGTACTCAAATCTAGCGATAAAGACCATTGCGGATCTGAAGAACGCAACCTCATTTCATGATTTCTTCACCAACGATTCAGATTTTTACATATACGGGTTAAATAAACTAACTACTACATAGCAGAACTAATAATAACAATCAACTCATACTAATAACAAAGGAAAAATGACAGATCAAAGAGTCATACCCTCAATGTTGAGCATAAATCCTCTGCTGATCTCTCCCTAGAAGGAGAATCCATCGGATCCATCACTGGAACTCATAGAAATTAAAAAAAATAAAAGAAAGACTTTTTATTGCATGATACATGACGTATTCAAAATTCTAGTACAATGAAAATGAGGCATGATGGCTCTTATTTATAGTGAAATAACCGACTTAGATAGCTCCCAAAACTACATCTCATCCATGAAAACGTGTTTCCCGAAGCTTCAAGGTAGCTCGCAACTGTGGCAGTGCTCTCGCAACTCTGAGGTCAAATTAGTTCTTTTTTTGTGACATAGCTTGGAAGGTTCTGGAATGACCTAGGCCTGAATCTTCATCCACTCCATTCCAGAATATGTCTTTAGCACTTGGCCCAAATCTCATTACCTAAAAATTGTCCAATAACACACTAAATAAAACCAATTCTGGGAATAATAATACGAAATACCAAATACTCGACTCATGAACCCGACATAGTTCATTCAACACAAATGGTTCATATAAATGGCCAAAAACCGCTAAATTTGGCTTAGAAAGGGTGAAATGTTGATGCCGTTGGATGTAACATTTTAAGCGTCAACATGAGGTAGATTAGCTTACACACTAGTGATTTGTATGCAGTGTTATCTTCCAATAGTGGTGAATGAGCATGTTCTATTCCTTGCTTCAGCAGATGCATCTCTTTAAGAAGATCTGAAAGCCTTAAGGCATCCACTTTAGAAAATCTAGTAGCAAGATTCTTCCAAACTGTATGTGCACTCTTGAAATACATCAAACTCTATGCAATGATGTTCTCTACAGAATTCTCCATGCATGGAAATCTACTGAATCTGCTTCTGGCTTTTTGATTGTTCCGTCTATGATGCCAATTTTATTCTTCATGATTAACACCATCTCCATAGACATCTTCCATGGGTAGTAATTGTTGCCATTAATCATTGGTTGAACAAGCACCAAAGATGGACTCTCATTAGGATGTACATAGAATGGGCTGGAGGGGCTTAATTCTTGTTTCTTAGCTGCCATGGCTATCATGAACTCCAGATTATATCAAAGACCATTAAAAGAGTGAAGAATGATCAACAAATGATCAAAAACTTAGAAAAAGATCATATTTTGCTCTCAAGAAACTGAAAAACACCGAAAGGATGAAGAATTCTCTCAAGATTCTTCAATAACCAGAGAAAACGCAGGAAAACTTTCAGAAATTCTTAAATTTCTCCTCTGATACCATGTTGAATTTTTTAGAATAACAAAAAGAAAGTAAATAAAATGCGGAATCAATATTATTGAACTAAAATCAACATTGTAGTTGCAATGCTGATATTCATGGGGTATTTAAAGCTTCATACACCTCATGAATCAGTAAAAAGTAAGTTACAAATGGTTACAACAAACTATAGCTGAATAACCGTTTACTATACAAAACAACTCAGTAGACTGTTGAGACTTCATGTGGTCTGCTGTGTTCTGATGTATGTCAACCGGATGATGAAATTCCATGATATTTTACTCCCATTTCTTTAGTATATAGTGATATTTTGTATCAATTAGAGTAGATTTCGTGATAAATAAAATCTTGTTATCGGAATTACGTGTGGTATGTTCGTGTTGGTGTTTTGCAGTAATTATAAAAGTGCGGAGTGAGAATATCAAAGTTGGACCGAGTCTCGTGTCTTAATTGGAGCAAAAGAGAGCATTAGGAGGACACAATTCTATTTTTATATGATTGGAAATGCAAAATCTGGACGTCCGGCGCACACCGTTAAGATATGAGCAAGAACAGAAGCACTAAGGGCGCATGCCGAGACATCCTTGGCATGAGCCGAGACATCAATTCAAAAAGCAGTTGGATGCATTAAATGTTGAAGTCAAATCCCAACTACCCTGTCAGACCCGGCGTGCTCCGTGGGAACCAGAGACACTCATGGAGTGGGCCGTGAAATCCCGGCGTGCACCGTATTGTATAAAAGCTGCGAATTAAGTAGACATTTGTATTCAATTTCAAGGGAATTCAAAAAAAAATATACATCCGAGAAGGAGAAAAACAACATCTCCTCTTTATGATTGAAGGCACCTCATTATAATCCGACACTTAACCTAATTTTGGTCTACATTCCCTTGGCAGCCCGCAAGTTAGCAAGTTTCTATGGATTGTGTGGTGATGACTGTAGGGGTTGATAGTTGGATGACATTATTGGCACAAAGTTGAGATGGTATCTTATCGAGTTTGGAGTCCACTGGTGTATATGTTTCATTCTTATTTTCAAAAAATAAAAAAAAAAAAAAAAAAAAAAAATTTCCAAAAATCAAATAAAAGTTCAAGTGAGTTGTAAATAAAGATCCAAAATTGTTGAGTTCAAAGTAAATTTGATGGATAGTTCATCAAGATCAAGTAATATAGGTTGGGGTAATTAATCAATTGTTTGATACTTTTTATCTCGTGTTGTTTGCAAGGGAGACGTCTTTAGTAACTATATGAGAGTTAGAAGTGTCAATTCAAAAATCATTGGAATTGAATGTGTAGATTCTTGCTAACTGACACGTGTTCTTTTTGATATATCTTTTTATCCTTTCGATTAGCCAATACCCGAGCCTAACATTACAAGCTTGCAAGTCCTACCCGATCTATCTCCTTAACTCCGAATGCCTCGATTAGTGGAGATTGGTATCATTCTTAAGCCTATGGATTGCACCTAACAAGTCTTGCAAGCATGATTTCATATTTTGATTGCTTGGTAACAAATCTAAGGAGTATTCACACACACACTCTGCTACTTTCTGGGATCACGGCTAACACACATTCATAATTTTAATTAGTTGCATTACTTAGTTAAACATCCGATTCCCTACATTGCATCATCTTACTTGTAACTCTTGTTGTTTTGTTACATGTTTGCTCGAGGACGAGCAAAAGCTAAGTGGGGAGTGGTTGATGTATGTCAACCGGATGATGAAATTCCACGATATTTTACTCCTAATTCTGTAGTATATAGTGATATTTTGTATCAATTAGAGTAGATTTCATGATAAATAAAATCACTTTTGTTTTGTTTAGACACAACCAATATTCAAGCATTTTAACACTCGTTAGTACTTATTAGCCAAATCTTGTTATCGGAATTACGTGTGGTATGTTCATGTTGGTGTTTTGCAGTAATTATAAAAGCGTGGAGTGAGAATATCAAAGTTGGACCGAGTCTCGTGTCCTAATTGGAGCAAACAAGAGCATTGAGAGGACACAATTGTATTTTTATATGATTGGCAATGCAAAATCTGGACGTCCGGCGCACACTGTTAAGATATGAGCAAGAATAGAAGCACTTACGGTGTTCACCGAGACATCCATGGCGTGAGCTGAGACATCAATTCAAAAGATAGTTAGATGCATTAAATGTTGAAGTCAAATCCCAATTACCCTGTCAGACCCGGCGTGCACCGTGGGAACCAGAGACACTCATGGCGTGGGCCGTGAAATCCTGGTGTGCGCCGTATTGTATAAAAGCAGCGAATTAAGTAGACTTTTTAATTCAGTTTCAAGGGATATCAAAAAAATATACATCTGAGAAGAAGAAAAATAGCATCTCCTCTTTAAGCTTGAAGGCACCTCCATCCTCAAGGCTCTTCTAACCAAAATTCCCCTATTTAGCATTTAAATTCCATTGTAAAACACTTAAGAATTCTTATTTTGATGCTTGAAGCACTTTGGTGGATGTAAGAATAACTATTTTGTGTAAAACTCCATTGAAATCCTTTGAAGGTTGAATATAAGTCCCCATTTTCATGTTCTTAGCTATGATTATGAGTGGCTAGTCCCTTATTAGCCAAGATGATGTAGTTGAATTAGTTAATCTCCTATGATTGCTTGGGAATGATTGTTTATGTTTCTAGTTTCTCTTGTGTTGAAATTCTTCTTACTTGTATTGTTTGCCTTGTGTATGTTTGAGTAATTAACTTACATATGCATCTACACAACTAGTAGATACCGAATGGAGATGTTAGTTGTGAGAAGAGGGTAAGAATAACAAAAGGTAGAATCAACCCTTGCGGAATTCGAACCCTTATCCGGGGAGTTTTGCATTCAAGACTTTATCTTGTAAATTCATTAGGTTTAAGGTACTTAGACCAAGGAGGAGACAAAGAGTGGTTTCATTCACTCGTATGAGGGGAAATCACTTGTTTAGGAATGCACCGTTCACACATTAGAGCACCATTGGAAGGTGGTAGGTAAATCGTTTCCAAGGAATTAAGGAGGGAAAACTTGAACTATGAATCATCTTGGCCAGTTTCTTTTATCATTTGAACAATCTTCGTAGTTAAGTATTACTTTCTGAATCAAACTTGCAAGTTGGATCAAGATAATAATAACTAATTGGTGTTTGACCTCACATCCTTGTGGGATACGACCTTGACCACCGTACCAGACTACAATCGACCCGGTACACCGCCGGTGAGATTGGAACCCTAAGAAAGTTGCATCAAGTTTTTGGAGCCGTTGCCGGGAATGTGTAACGGTTGATACTTGCATTAGTTCAAAATTCTTGAGAATGAATCAGAACTTTTTTCTAACCAAATTTCTATTTTGTTTCTTTGGTGCTTACCTCTTTGGTAAGTTGCCAAGTGTGGTCTTATTTTTTTCCTGTTGTTTCTATCTTGTAGTTGATGACACGTTCTAGAAGCGGTAAGGCCCCTCTCACTCCATACAAGCCCGATATTAACAGTTATGAAATGCAGTTACGAGTAGAGAACAAGCGTGGTCAAACTAGCCAAGGACATCTTGGTGAAGAATCTTCCTAAGGATCATCGAATCAAGGAATAGATATGGCCGAGAACAGTGACGAAGCACAAGTCGAACAAGGATTGAATCATGCACAAGGGCATGTACAAAACCAAGACAACCTAAATCCACCACCAATTCATCCATGTTGGAGGGATTTTTCATCATTAAACAAAAGAAAATTTATAAACCCTAACTACCATGCAAAACTAACTCCTAACCGGCTGAATACCGGGTAATTTATAGTAGAGCGAAGTGAGTAAGGGGTCGATCCACAGGGAATTGGGATGTTGAATCTAATTTCACTAATTCCTTTCAATTGTTACTTAGGAAAAACGAATAAACGAAAGAACAAATAAAATAAACGAAAGAGCAATTAAAATAAATCTAACCTACGAAATAAAATAACACAACCTAAACTAAACTAAAGATACATGGGATCAAACAGTGCACAAACCAAGTGATTTCAATCCTAGTTCATCTCATGATTTTAATTCAAATTGTGGTTTCACCTTTACACGAGATACAAATCCCTAATTCCTTAGTGAATCTATTTCTCAAGCTATGAATCCCTAATCTCTTAGTGAATTCAATTATCGATCTCTCCTCTTCCGAATGTTGAGACCAATATTCCATACAAAACAAAGGTGTAGATTCAGGTTAACTCTCGTATTTTAGAATCTAACAACCTAGATAATTAATCAATTAATTTGTCATCATTAATGATTAAAAATCCTATCTTTCTATGGTGATCTAGTTTACGCAACTCTCGTATGTTGTAAACATATCAATTAGTAAACAAATCTCTCGATCTAATTCACATAATAGCATCATAATCAAAGAAAGATACAAAATCAATTAAAGATCATAAAAACGAATAAGGACTGAATAAATTAAATAAATAAACTCACGTAGTTTGGTGCATGATTGAATCCATGAATCGAAAACGGAAGAAAAACTACATCTAAATCTAACCCGGATCACCCGAGCACAAGGCTCGGGTGACCGGCCTTGGAGAGCCAAGTTGGCCGCTGCTTTGCTGTGATATGCGGCTGAATGTAAATAATGAATTGTAATAATATTCCCTCCTTAGGGTTGAACAGCATGCGCATATATATATAAATTGTAAGGCGGCTGTTTGTGAATTTGGGTAGTATGTCGGCTGAATAATCCTTATTTAGGTATGAAACTTCTAAAATTCATATCTTGAGTTGTAGACCTCCAAAAATTATGATCCGAATGTCATAAAAAAGCTCTCGGAAAACTCTACAACTTTCATTAAGGACTCTTCTTCAGAAAATGCCTTTTTGATTAGCCCGTCGTATTACGAGTATATTTCGGGATTTTCCCAAGCTTTATTTCATCTTCATCCTCTTGTATCTCTTTCTTTCCTTTTTAATCTTCAATCAAACATCATTTAGACCTCTTCCATTCCACATTTGTGCACCTAAAAGATGACAAAACCGAGCAAAACGTAAAACCATACAAAATAGATAATAAAACCACGACATTTACTCGATTTTGCATTTTAACTATTCAAAACGTCATTTGCTCAATTAATCGATTATAAGCTCGAATTCTACGAAAAACATCCATATATGGGGAATATTGATATAAAATATATCCTTATAAAACACTACAAATTGACCCTTAACAACTCCCCCACACTTATCTTTTGCTCGTCCCGAGCAAAACAAAACAAAGTCAAGCTCGAGACAAATAAACATCCATACAAATATGAAGTATATTCAATAACTTAGAAGTTCACCCGTGTAGTGTGTGCATAGCCATAATAAACTTCCACTAAGGTCCACAATTTGAAAGTTATTCAAACCAAAACTAGCCCGGTTTCCCATCTAAGTTAGAAATATTCAAAAATTATAACGAGCACTTTACAAAACATACATATCCCAAAAAGAAATAGTAGAGAATATCTAAAACATATCGACGGACTCGCAGTATAATCCCTACAACATATCCTTCGGTTTATACCGGGTATAAGATTAACGATAACTAAGTCCTTACTTATTCATAATAATATATTTCAATATTTTCACTTTTTTCACACTTTTCTAACACACATCGAATAAGCTTTTGCCCTCATAGCGAAATAGGACATTTCAAGATAATCCCCTACCTTACTCCAATCATAAGGCGGCTTTTTCTAACCTGTCGTGAGCTTTTGGTCATCATAGTGGAATAGGACATACGTGGTACACCCTACCTCACCCAAATCATAAACCACTTCCGACACACACAATTACAATTATGTTTACTTAGAGATTTACGTCGGGCAAAGTGGAAAAGATTATTTTCTAGTAGCACGGACCACGAGCATAACACCTCAAGTAAACACTTTATTACTATTGCAAAGACTTAATCACGTTTCACTTATCACATTCAAACTTACAGATATTCACAGTATGTCATACTTTAATCCTAGAATACAAACTATTAAAATTTCCAAAATTAGTATGGAAGCAAAGAATCATGCGATAATCATCAAAAAATCTCTAATCAAATGGGCATAGCTTTAAAATATAGCTCATCATTTACTATGGCACGTGAAAAATAGTGTCGGGTGAGACATCTAAATTTACTAAATATGCAAAATAACGCACAAATGATATAAACTCAAACAAAGATATGCATTGCTTACTCGAGACAAACAAAAAATTTGAAAAATTTAGCACTTTCATAGAAATATAATAATATGGCAAATGAATGTAGATACCTATTCCCTCCCCCACACTTAAATTACAACATGTCCTCATGTTGTGCAGAATTAAAGAAAAGATAAAAGAACTTAGCTGATTGTAGGTCTAAAGTGGCAATTCCGGAAGTGCTCCGACTCAAATCCAGAAAGGCTTGATGAAAGCAGTAAACTGTGGACCATCCACCGGAAAACTGGCTTCATCTAAAAGCGCACAATTTCTAATGCAAACACCCTGCACACTTGAAAACAAGGCAAAATCTCGGGGGCACGGGGGAATAACAAATTTCTCAAACAAAAAGTAAGCACATGATATAATGGCTTAGATGGAAAAAATCACCACACAGGGAAAGTACAGGACACCTAAGCATCAAATAAGCCACAGAAGCTTATAATACAAATATAGTCCAACATGTGCATACAAAAATAATGATACATGGAACATTACAAAGTAGTAGGGCTAGGTGCACTATATGAAATTATACTACAATGCAATCTACGTGATCTGCAATTCTAAAAATTAAATAAATAAAAATAAATTCTGACAGGCTTAGGCTGAGCAGGTTTCGAGGACAACCCTACAGTGACTATGGCCTATGCAGAAACTAAAAAAAAACGAGGTTGTATTACGGAAACCGACAGTTAACTACACTCAGGAAAAATAAAAGAAAAATAGAAAAACAATGCAACTAGATGACATGCAACTAAATGATATGCATCTAAATGATATGCAAAAATAAAAGAAAATAAAAGAAAGAAAACTAGCCCACTCATTTGCAGCATGACATGTATAAAATAAACGTCTACCAAATTATGACAGGTTACGATAAACGACAGTCCTGTTCATTACGTGCAGTGTAGACGCGCTTTAAGACTCGTCAAAGGTGATAGCATTATGGAAAACCAACAGTTAGCTATTCTAAACAGATATAACTCATATGGAAAAGGACGTAGCATACGGAAAACCGACAGTAGCTACCCATATGAGTTACAGCTAAAAACAAGAAAGCACATAGGTCTCAAAGCTCACAAGATTCATCACAGCGGTACGTAGCATACGGAAACCGACATTAGCTACTAAATAACAATAAGAACAGTTATAGCGTACGAGAACCGACAGTGACTATAACTTGCATAGATGAATCATATATAAGGAATTGATCAATTATCTAACATGGATTCATAGATGGAAAGGTAAAAACATATAAGTTCAGGACATCTATGTAAACATCAATTAGCCACGAAGCTCGAATGAAAATAAAATCCATATCGATAAAAGCATTAAACATAAAATCAAGAAAATCGAACACCGGATCGGCGTTCATTTGATCGGACGAACGTTCTCGAAAATTTGCGGCTCCGGACGAGCCTTCGCCCAAACAAACGCTCGGTTGACTTGAGAACCAACCGGACGGGCGTTCGAAAAGTATCGACGCTCGTCCGGTCCTTCAAATCGATCGAGTCGAAAATATTTGAACGGACGAACGTCCAATACTTTCAAACGCTCGTGTACTGGGCGGCTAAAGAACCGGACGGGCATCCAACGAGCGTACGCTCGTCCAACAACAAGAATGCAAAGCGAACGCAGAAAATAACACAGCAAAACCCTAATATTCCAATTCTAAACACCAAGAACGAGGCAGCCACAGCAAATTCAAGCACAGACGGTTAGATTAGGAAACAACTAAACATATAAACTTCACGTAAAACAAATCGAGTAAAAAACTTTTGCACATTCTTAACCTTATGGTCATCGAAACACGGCAAAATAAAAACTCTCGATTTGGTAAACGCTACTTTTATTGAAAACGAAAAAAAAACGTAACAAAATCGAGAAATTAATTCAACCAAATTCAACAAAACGCCGATTCCCCGGCAACGGCGCCACTTTTGTGGGAGGGATTTTGCATCATTAAACAAAAGAAAATTTATAAACCCTAACTACCATGCAAAACTAACTCCTAACCGGCCGAATACCGGGTAATTGATAGTAGAGCGAAGTGAGTAAGGGGTCGATCCACAGGAAATTGGGATGTTGAATCTAATTTCACTAATTCCTTTCAATTGTTACTTAGGAAAAACGAATAAACGAAAGAACAAATAAAATAAACGAAAGAGCAATTAAAATAAATCTAACCTACGAAATAAAATAACACAACCTAAACTAAACTAAAGATACATGGGATCAAACAGTGCACAAACCAAGTGATTTCAATCCTAGTTCATCTCATGATTTTAATTCAAATTGTGGTTTCACCTTTACACGAGATACAAATCCCTAATTCCTTAGTGAATCTATTTCTCAAGCTATGAATCCCTAATCTCTTAGTGAATTCAATTATCGATCTCTCCTCTTCCGAATGTTGAGACCAATATTCCATACAAAACAAAGGTGTAGATTCAGGTTAACTCTCGTATTTTAGAATCTAACAACCTAGATAATTAATCAATTAATTTGTCATCATTAATGATTAAAAATCCTATCTTTCTATGGTGATCTAGTTTACGCAACTCTCGTATGTTGTAAACATATCAATTAGTAAACTAATCTCTCGATCTAATTCACATAATAGCATCATAATCAAAGAAAGATACAAAATCAATTAAAGATCATAAAAACGAATAAGGACTGAATAAATTAAATAAATAAACTCACGTAGTTTGGTACATGATTGAATCCATGAATCGAAAACGGAAGAAAAACTACATCTAAATCTAACCCGGATCACCCGAGCACAAGGCTCGGGTGACCGGCCTTGGAGAGCCAAGTTGGCCGCTGCTTTGCTGTGATATGCGGCTGAATGTAAATAATGAATTGTAATAATATTCCCTCCTTAGGGTTGAACAAAGCATGCGCATATATATATAAATTGTAAGGCGGTCGTTTGTGTATTTGGGTAGTATGTCGGCCGAATAATCCTTATTTAGGTATGAAACTTCTAAAATTCATATCTTGAGTTGTAGACCTCCAAAAATTATGATCTGAATGTCATAAAAAAGCTCTCGGAAAACTCTACAACTTTCATTAAGGACTCTTCTTCAGAAAACGCCTTTTTGATTAGCCCGTCGTATTACGAGTATATTTCGGGATTTTCCCAAGCTTTATTTCATCTTCATCCTCTTGTATCTCTTTCTTTCCTTTTTAATCTTCAATCAAACATCATTTAGACCTCTTCCATTCCACATTTGTGCACCTAAAAGATGACAAAACCGAGCAAAACGTAAAACCATACAAAATAGATAATAAAACCATGACATTTACTCGATTTTGCATTTTAACTATTCAAAACGTCATTTGCTCAATTAATCGATTATAAGCTCGAATTCTACGAAAAACATCCATATATGGGGAATATTGATATAAAATATATCCTTATAAAACACTACAAATTGACCCTTAACAATCCACTTAACCCAAATCAAAAAAATCAAAACCCAAATGACCGACAAAATCAAAATCGCAACCACAACCGTAACCAACATAACCGAAACAACCACAACAATCCTCCTCAATTTAGACCCCTTTGTGATCAAACTGTGACAAGAAATGAGCCTAATGGTCCCATTCATTTACCTAATGATAGAGCCAACGATTTTGAGGTGAAAGGTCATGTCTTTGGTTTAATTGATACTCGCTGTCAATTCTTTGGTGAAGATCCACATCAACATCTTCATCTATTCGAGCAGTTTTGCAACTCGGCTAAGAGTCATGGAATTAATAAAGAGTTAACAAGAATGTCAATGTTTCCTTTTATTGACCGGAAAAGCTAAAGATTGGTTTTTGTCACTCCCTCATCACTCATTGACTAGTTGGGAAGAAATACAAGATGAATTTTTTAAGCAATATTTCACCTCCGGGAGAAATTTGAAATTTCAAACTTCAAGCAAGGAGTCGAAGAGTCACTCAGAAGTGCATAGGAAAGATTTAAGAAGTTGTTGAGAGCTTGTCCCGATCATGGTTATACTCTTGAAATCCAAATCCAACTTTTTTGTAGACAGTTGAGACATGAGTCACGTGCGGATGTTGATCATGCATGTGGCGGTTGTTTGATGATGCGAGATGCACAAGAGGTGTATGATGCTATTGAAAGAACTTTGAAAAACAATAGAATGTGGGAAACCGATCGAGCACAAGAAAAGTCGCTTTTGTAGGAGAAGGTACCTCCCAATTGGAAGTGTTTGCACAATTGGCCTCTCTCAACAAGAAATTTGATGGAATGCAAGCTAGCAAGAATTCAGAAAATTATATACAAGGTGAATGTCCGATTGAAGAAATGAGGTATGATGATGATACACCTTATGCAATGGATGAATCAAGGGAACAAACGAATGAAGAGGTTATTTTCATGCAACAACATTGGAATTTGAAGAATGAATATTCGAATTCCTTTGATGGCATAAGAAGAGATCACCCTAATTCTCGTTGGTCCGATAATGCAACCAAGAAAAACCAAGCCCCATTCCCTTTACAACAAAGAACCTCATATAACACAAACCTTCAAACTCTAAGTTTTCAAGGAAATTCCTCCACATGTCCACAACAACCTCCAACTCACTAAAGAAAAGCAAAATGACATCAATTGGCGGCCATCCAATGAACAAACTTTCAAGGAAGCTTCTCTTTCTCCATCAAACGACAAGGGTAAGGGAGGTATAAATTCTAATCCCACTTTAATTGACCCTGAATCACTTCCAAATCCCCCAAGAGAACAAATTAAGAAGTTAAAGATGGATAAGAAATATGCTCGCTTTCTAGATACTTTTCGCCATTTGAATGTGAACATTCCCGTAATTGAAGCTTTAATTAACATGCCTACTTATGGAAAATTTCTTAAGGACATTCTTTCAAATAAAATGCGTTTAGAGGAATATGAGAATATTTGCCTAAATGAGGAATGCTCCACTATATTACAACATATCCCTCCTAAACTTAAGGATCCCAGAAGTTTCACCATCCCGTGTGAGATCGGGGGATTTTTGTTTAAGAGAGTACTTTGTGATCTCGGTGCGAGTATTAACCTCATGTCTTATACGGATAATAAAAAGCTTGGAATAGGAGAACTTAAAAACACGGAGATGACTCTCAAATTAGCGGATAGATCGATTAAATACCCAAAATGAGTCATTGAAGATGTTTTAGTTAAAGGTGATAAGTTTTACTTCCCCGTTTGATTTTGTGGTTATGGAAATGGAGGAAGGGTATTCAATGCTCCTTATTCTTGGTCGTCCTTTCTTAGCCACGGGAAGAACTCTTACTTATGTTCAACGAGGAGAGGTAATTTTGAGAGTTAATGAATATAAGGTCACTTTTAATATCTTTCAGGCTATGAAACATCCATACAACTCACATGAGTCAAGTTCTTTCATAGATACTATATCTTCTATGTGTGTGGATCGTACAAACTTGCAGACCTTTGAAGACAAGCTTGAAGAGTGTTTGGCTTTATCAATTTATAAAGGAGATGAGAATGATAAAAAAATTAAAGAAGTGATTTTTCACTTAGATGCCAGCGGTCCTTTCATGAGACAACCATGGCACAAATATTGAGAACTAGATTTGAATGGCCCAGTTTTGAAGCCTTCGGTGGAGAAGCCACCCAGGAATTTAGAGTTGAAACCTCTCCCTTATAATCTTAAATACGCTTTTCTTGCAAATGATAAATTGCTTCCTGTTTTTATTTCCTCGTCACTAGCCTACTTGCAGGAAGATCAATTATTGAGGATGCTTAGGAAACACAGGAAGGAATTTGGATGAACGGTAGCAGACATTCATAGAATTAGTCCGTAAATTTGTGTACACAAAATCATCTTGAATGAGAATTCCAAGCCATGTGCACAACCACAACGCCGTCTCAATCCACATATGCAAGAAGTGGTGAAGAAAAAGGTTATCAAATTGTTAGAATGAGTATAATTTTTCCTATATCGGATAGTGAATGGGTGAGTCCCACTCAAGTTGTACCAAAGAAGGGCGGATTCACAGTCAAAGAAAATAAGAAGCATGATTGGATTCCTACAAGGGAAGAGACCGGATATCGCATGTGCATTGACTTTTGATAACTGAATGAGCATACAGAGAAGGATCATTACCCATTACCGTACATTGTCCAAATGTTGGAACGGTTATATGGACACTAATTTTATTGTTTTATTGATGGTTATTCAGGATACCTACAGATTTTCATTGCGGCCGGTGATCGAGAGAAGATCACATTTACTTGCCCTTATGGAACATGTGCTTATAAGAGAATGCCCTTCGGATTATGCAACGCCCCAGCCACATTTCAAAGATGCATGATGGCAATCTTTTCTGATATGGTTGAGAAATTCTTGGAAATATTCATGGATGACTTTAGCATCTTTGAAGGCTCTTTTGATCAATGATTGTCCCATTTGGAACGTGTCCTAAAACGTTGTGAAGATACAAATTCGGTTCTCAATTGGGAAAAGTGTCGCTTGATGGTATTGTCTTGGGCCACAAGATTTCAGAAAAAGGTATCGAGGTCGACAAGGCAAAGATTGAAATGATTGAAAAGCTACCACCACCTGTGAATCTACAGACCTTGCGAGGATTTCTTGGACATGCCGGATTTTATCGTCGTTTCACTGCGGATTTCTCTAAAATTGCTTAACCCTTAAGTCATCTACTTGAGAAGGAAGTACTTTTCAACTTTGATGATAACTGTATGTAAGTGTTTGAGACTCTAAAGAATATATTGATAAGTACACCGGTCTTAGTAGCACCAGATTGGAGTCTACCATTTGAGCTCATGTGCGATGCACGTGATTAAGCAGTTGGGGTCGTGCTAGGCCAGTGTCATGGTAAGGTTTTGAAGGCAATCTACTATGCATCTCATACATTGAATGCGGCTCAACTCAATTATGCTACAACCGAGAAGGAGCTATTAGCGGTAATCTTTGCTTTGGATAAATTTCGTTCCTATCTTGTCGGTTCTAAAGTTATTGTCCACACCGATCATGCGGCATTACGACATCTATTAAACAAGAATGATGCAAAGCCAAGGCTTCTTAGATGGATTCTACTACTCCAAGAGTTCGATGTTGAAATCAAGGATAAGAAGGGCAGCGATAACATGGTAGCGGATCATTTGAGTTGACTGGAGTTTGTTGAAGAAGAAGGCAAGAGAAAGGAAATAAGAGATTCATTTCCGGATGAACAACTCATGGTAGTTGATGCACCACCGTCAATGCAACTCATTGGAAACAATCCTATGCAAAAGGAGAGCTCGTCATGGTTTGGTAACATTGTAAATTATTTCACACACGGTTATATTCCATCACATTGGACATGGAAAAAGAAAAAGAAAATTTTCCACGCTTTGAAATTCTATTATTGGGAGAAGCCGGACCTTTTTCGGAGGTGTTCAGATGGCATCATTAGGAGATGCGTTCCTAATAATAAATTTTGAGTCTACTATCCATTTGCCATGGACGTGAAGTTGGAGGCCACCATGGTGGATGGAAAACCGCTTATAAAGTTTTACAATGTGGTTCTCACTAGCCAACGTTATATAGTGATGCACATGATTATGCTAGATCTTGTGAAGCATGCCATAAATGAGGAAATGTATCTAAGAAACATGAAATGCCTCTCCACCCTATCTTGGAGTGTGAGTTGTTTGATGTATGGGGCCTAGATTTTATGGGCCCATTTCCCCCGTCGTTTGGTAATAAGTTTATTTTGGTAATGGTTGATTAAGTTTCTAAATAGGTTGAAGCCCAATCTCTTCCCACCAATGATGCTGGGGTAGTGATGAAGTTCCTTAAAAAGAACATCTTTACAAGATTTGGCACTCCTCAGGCAATCATTAGTGATAGAGGATCCCAATTTTGTAATCAACCATTCACCAAACTACATGAAAATTATAGTGTGAAACACAAGATCGGTACACCATATCACCCACACATGAGTGGTCAAGTGGAAGTTTCTAACCGAGAAGTGAAAAGGATCATTGAAAAGATGGTAGATGCTAACCGCAAAAATTGGTCGGTAAAGCTTGATGATGCCTTATGGACTTAAGAACGGCTTTTAAAACACTCATTGGTTGCTCCCCATATAAATTAGTCTTTGGAAAATCTTTTCATCTTTCGGTTGAGTTAGAGCATCGAGCATTTTGGGCTATCACGTTTCTTAACTTTTATCCCTTCGTTGGTGACCATAGATTTCTCCAACTCACGGAACTTGAGGAATTCTGTTTAAATGCATTTGAAAATGCCCGTATCTACAAGGAACACACGAAATCCTTTCATGACAAAAAGATCTTTCATTGTGAGTTCCATGTAGGTGACAAGGTGCTTTTGTATAATTCACGTTTGAAGTTGTTTCCAGGGAAGTTGAAATCTAGGTGGACAGGGCCATTTAGAGTAAGAAAGGTTTATGCATCCGGAGCAGTGGAGCTCACTGATGGCGAGAAAATGTTCTTAGAAAATGGACACCGAGTGAAATTATTCATTGAAGAAGAAGGAATCCCTCAAACCGAGGAGGTGATGTTCCTCACCGACCCCCTAACTGAATGATAGCATGGCATAGTCTACCTATAGACTATAAATTTAGCAATCCCGGGTACTATCTTCCCTTTTATTTCTTAAGCATCAACTTTGGTTGGTTTTTGTGCTTATGTGCTACATGCTTAGGTGGTATTATTTGGTAGTGTTCCCTATGATTGATCTATATGAATTCCATTATCTCTATCGTATAATCTTATCGAGCAAACAACGTTAAACAAAAGCGCTACCGGGAGGCAGCCCGTAAAATTCTCTTTTGTGTAAAACACGTTTTGTAAGGTTTGGTGAAATGATGTTAGGTCATGGTGAGGAACCGTTTTGTTTTTGAAGTTTGTGTATCATGGCTCACGCCGTGATTTAGATAGAAAACCAGTAGCTCACACCGTGTGTGACACGGCCCATGCCGAGACTCGGGGGTAGAAACCGGTAAGGTCTATGGCGTACGCTGTATTTTTGGGTAGAAAGAAATCGATAACTTCCATGGCCTATGCCGCGGAGATGTCTCGGCTTACGCCGCAACATGTCACTGTGCACACTGTAGGCAGCGGTTTCGAATTCTGATAATAATTTTCTTCCCTCTCTCTCCTCCTTTACACCCTAATTCGGTTTCCAACACTCCCTCTCTTCCAATTTTATCAAACTCCACCTCCTCAAACTCCCTCTTCTTCTTCCCCATATCACCTATAACCACCTCCATATTACACCATTACACCTTTCTACTTCTGTTCTTCTCATTTTTCTCTTCCACCATTCTCTCTCACCATGTCGACACAAGCTTTTGGAGCACGAACGGAGGATACCCCATTCTTTCCGGCGGTTAAGCAGTGATTCCGGCGACTGAGCTTCTACTCCGGTGGCAATTTCTCAACGGCATGGTAATACATTTATCTTTCCTAATCTTCATTCGATTTCATCCTTTTACTTAATTTTATTTTCCATTAATTGACAAAACCGGAAGATGGGTTTAATTTTGCTATTGGGTTGTTGTTGTTGTTGTTGCCACCACCTCCACCATAGATGTCTGAACAACCTACTCGTGTTCGTAAGACTGACTCCAATAAAAAGTTTAAATCCATAGCTATTCCTACACCTAAACTTAGAGCTTTAACTTCAGCCGAAAAAGCACTCGTCTTTGAGAAAACCTCTCCTCCGCAGGCTTTTCGAATTTCGAGAATTATTTCAGTCATTGCTCTCTTCTCTTAGAACGTGGTATCCTCTATGGCCATGTTAGCATCTAAGTCACAAAAATTATCCGTGACCGACACTGGGATAGGCTCGCTGCCTAGCATGTAGAACTCATCAATCACACTATGGTAGCCGAGTTTTATTCCATGTTGTCGATTGCTGCCCCTGGTGAGGATGACGAGGTTAGTTCTATTACCATCTGTACAACACAAGTCCCTTTTTCACCCCAAGTGATTAATGATTTCTATGGCATCCCTGAAATTCCAACCGATAATGAGAATAACACGGTATGGGGACTTGATTCTGATGCTAATGTGTAGGCTAGGGCTCATGAATTTTAGCGAAGGGTTGACCCTACCGCTGTTTGAAAGGAAGGTAGGTTCAATTTTGGAAAAACATCTAAGGCTATCCGAGTGTTAAAGAATTTTCTAAGTCACAACGTGTCACCCTCTCGTCACATATCCAGTTTCACTAGTGAGGAGTCATGTCTCGCTTCTGCCATTTGGCAAGATATCCCTGTCGATGCAGGCCCAATTATCTTTGATAAGGCTATAGAGTTTTCCAGGCAGTTTAGAAAAGATGGTAACATGCCCTTTCCCGGCCTTATCTCTGCTCTTTGCACCCTTCATCAAGTTAAGCCCCTTCCTGGTGATATGCTGGTATCCCCTTCCACAGTTCTGATTTGACCTAACATTCCTAAGACCCCACCTACGCGGTCAGTACCTCCTTCTGTTACTCAGTTTCCATCCTCAAGCTTCCCACCTGAGTTTGCACCGTCCCATAGCCAGTACACCCTGTATTCTGGACCCTCCACTCAGGATCCCGTTCTTAATGCCCGGCTTGATTTTTAAGACTCCGAGTTGGCCTTTCTACGTGGCAGCCAAGCGGCTTTGAGCGCTAATCTGGCCTAGGGTTTTGAAATATCCTGTCAGTGGGCAAATGACTTATGTGCTGGTTTACGAGGACATCGTGCTTTCCTTGCTCTCTCAACCCTATCATTGCTCAGTTTTCCAACCAACATGAGAACTGTTTTGAGGACGCCTACACCTTACCTGAATGGCTGCCTATCATACCAATCTTCACACCGCACCAGCCTCATCCGTCCTCCTCTTCCTCCACAACCACTGGTGACATGTCTTGTTCTTATTCTACAGGTACAGGTGCAGGGTTTTTTCTTCAGCCGGGATGAGCTTGCCTTTTTTTGTTGAGTCTCTCAGCTCTTGTTTGGGCAGTCTGGTGGAGAGTTCAGTGGTGATGTCCATGGTTGGTGCCAGTTCGGGGTTGTTTGCTGCTACTTCATTATCTTCATAACCCATCGAGATGCTCAGTAATCCCTACGCTGCTGACCTTCAGGGAGCCGGTCTTTTGAGCCAGATGAGTTATGCCCCGGCCAGCACGATAGGACAGCAAGGTGAAGATCTTGGGGATGCTTCTCATGCCGATCACGATGACGATGCTTAGCTTTATCAATGTCCTTTCACTGTCAAACTTTCAATAATTTATTTGGTGGCCGTATGTGGCCTAACTTTTAATTTATCTTCAGTTGTATTGTCAACTATCTTTATTTTGCTTGCTACTACTTGTCACTGTGCTAGTATTGCTTGTTGGATTGGACAAAAATTTCAATTAAATCTCTGCTCGTTTCCTCTTTTTTTGATTTTTTTTGTTACATAACCTAGCTTTTATAGTCTGAGCTGCTGTTTTTGGCTTTTGATGCGTTACACACGGCTTGCACCGTGACTTTTCCGGCTCACGCCGTCAACCTCATTGGTTTTTGCACATTTTACGCACGGCTTGTGCTGTGAATACTACGGCGTGTGATAGCAAAATAACTAACCGCTAACCTTAACCGACAGAGTATCGGGTCAACGGTAGTATAGTGATCTCAAGGTAGTATAGTGATCTCAAGGTCGAATCCATAGGGAGTAATGTTAAAGTACCAAAGTGAACTTAGAACTTAGTTCAGGTCAAAATAGTGGTGGAGAGATATTATACTAATGCAAAGTGAATATTATACTACTGGGTTTACTTCTAGGTATTAAAGGGTATAGTCGAACTATGATCCCGCAAGCTACTTTTACCCTTAAGGAAGGACTTAATGGGAAGCGTGTCTTAACCGACCTACCTATCCAATGTAGTTTAACGACATCCACGGGTGCCAACTCCTAATTCTAGCGATTAGACTGAACAACTCGATCTAACCACCCTATGTGAAGTTAATTACTTCTCCCTTTAGAAAACCGATTAACCTAACATGATTAAGCTCTAAAGTCGCTCGAACAACGATGACAAACCTCTATATTGGAAACGGACCTAACAACTAGGCCGAATCTACGCAACGGTCCTAAAGCCCCTTATCCCACATCTCACCGCAAAATGCATCTATAAGTTTGATGTGTGTGACAGTGGACTAGGTGATCAATCTAATTCAAATACGTTAAAATAAGTTTTAGGACGTGGATTAATCATTTAAGCATGAAATTACGCACTACACAACTCCCAATCTCATCCCCCTTAGGGTTTTCGCTCGCGTTCACATAATTCGACTACACAACGGAATTAGCTACTCATGATTATGCTAATAAATGAAATGAGAATTGAAATCAAACCAAAGACAATAAATAAAAGAGAAGTCATTACCATATAATTTGCAGAAAATCTGATCCAGAAAATACCAACGAGAAAAGCGATCCAAAGGTCGAATCTTTGTTCTTGAAAAGTAAATCTAATCTATAACAAGTGTGTAGAATCAAAAGATGTAATTTATGGGATCAAGGGATCAAAGAGTGATCAAACTACACTAAAATCGCCCCTAAATCGCCTAAGAAAAGTCTAAAGTCGGCCAAGCATGAGTAGGGGCTGAATGAGCTGCGTATTTATAGAGTAGGTCGAAATCTGCTGATGTCGGTCACGAACGCCTGTCCAGGTCATGTCAGACGCCCGTCTGCCTGGAGAATATGAAGTTATTAGGTTTTTATCTTCAGTGGATGGGCATTTTCATTCCTCTGAACGCCCGTCTGGTGAATCATGACTTGAGGGCCGAACGCCCGGGAACCCTGGACGCTCGTTTGTTCTATATGAGCTTCTTGAATCGGGCTGGACCTACCCAAACGCCCGTTTGGGGGTCATTTGGACGCCCGTCCAGCTGAAAACCCAACTTTCTGAATAATGTATCAAATCTGTGGATGCCCGTCTGGGATGGGCAAACGCCCGTTTGATGTAGACTTCCTGCAGACGCCCGTTTGGGGTATGGCAAACGCCCGTTTGCCTTGTCTTCACTCCAAACTTGGCTTTTCTTCACTTTTTGTGCTACATTCATGCTATGATCATGTCTCTCATACCAAAACATCACCTTCCGGGTCCCCGAGTCACCTAAGTCCTGCAATAAACACACTAACAAAACACCACGCATAATTCCGCAAGACAAAAGTGCTCGGAAATGAGGTAAATATCGCTAAAAAGGCGGAGTTTGCTATCGATGTGACAGTTTAACTCCCCGTACATATAACTCTCGATATTACACTCAAACAGGTCTATATCTACCCAAAATATTCCAATAAAGTGATAAACGGGGGTTAAACTGCACACCAGAGTACAGTAAAGTTGACTCCCATCAACCACCCCACACTTAGCCTTTGCTCGTCCTCGAGTAAATTAGGCGCTCTAAAACAGATCTTGGGATCAACTTTACGACACATGCATAGCGCTCACGACATCAAGGCAAAAGTAAAGTAGACACTGAATGTACACCGCTTGACTCTATCATACCACGAAAACGAAGTGTGTGTGCTATAGACCGAGGGCTACACTCAAAATGATCACCGGCTCTGAATACCGGCCAAATGACTACACGCAGCTCATACCGGGCTAGAATCTCCACTAATCGAGGCAACCGAGGCTAAATACGGTCAAGTAGGACTTGAAGGGTTATAATGTCAAGCTCGGGACGGGGTTAATCGAAAGGAAATTTTGGGACTGGAGAAAGAGAAAAACACGAGTGAACCTAATCATTTCATGTATTCCTTCTTTGAAAACATACTAAACCACACCAAAACTCTTTCGATTCTTTGTATGCATTGATAACCAACCACAACTTTAACATCATACTTTCACCTACTCAATACATCCTCCCTTGACCTTGTTTCCAACTTTATTCAAACTCTCTTTTCTCTTGTTTTTTTTTCATTGTTTTTTTTATTTTTTTCTTTTTTTTCAACTTTAAATTTTTTTTCTCGGACCAACAAGCCTCACAATAGATTCCTCGAGCTCCTCCCCTTCATTATATTAGCTCGCACCAACCAACTCCTCTCAAAACACGCACCATCCACCACCCCACACTTGCTTCAGCAAGTGTGTCTAAAGCAACGACTAAGTCCACTCGTAGGGTGATCAAAAGAAACGTGACCAATAATAAAGCTTAGGGTTAGGATAATACAGGCTAAGTAACCAAAACGGCTCATTTCGGACGGTGGTCAGACCGTCCTATCAAGGCTTAGAGGGGCTACGAGGGGAAAATGTTGGGATCTTGGTTTATTTGGCTCTGAATAGGTCAAAGAGGCACCATGACTCTCATCCCGTATCCGGCCCAGGTCAACCTTTCTATTTCGCCTCGAAACTAGTGGTATAAGTGTGTATAGCAACCAGAATAAGTGCAACCAAGGTCTACGTGCATTAAAAAAAAGGGTTCGTATCGTGACAAAATAAAATCGCCCGGCACACATTACTCGACTACTAAGACATCTACCAAATCCATCGTGAGAAACATGCATATGACGCGGTGTCAAACCGTGCAAAGTTTTAAAATTTTAAGCCACGAACTGACTCGAAAACGGACATTAACTAAGCATATCACAATTAATGGCACATGTATCAATCGAAACAATAAAGCTAAGTCGTATCCATCCCCCACTTCGAATGAAGCACTGTCCTCAGTGTGTGAATGAGATAGAAAAGAAGACTTAGCTTTAGACCCGGCAGAAAGGCGCTATCGAATCCCGTAACAGCCGTAAGAAAGCACGACCCGAATCCCTATACGAAAACAAAAAAAACCAAAGCAAAGCATGCACGGGATGCCAAAATATCGGGTAGGGAGGGGGGAACAACAAGAAAACGGCCTTGTCACGTCAGAAAACTCGATATGCAAGTGTAACGTACACAATGGATCGCTATAGATGGATAAATGACCCAAACGGGTAAAGCACAGAACATCTACGCGTAAAAGAAAACCACAGAGGTTTGACATATAGAAATGATCCAAAATGTGTACATGTAGAAACCAAAATCCAAACGAAGGTATGAATGTGCCTTAAGGCTTACAAAACCCATCATAAGAGTAGTAAATCAAAACCGACAGCAGCATCAAATAAAATACAGATGTGGCAAATGGACTCGACAGCTCCTAAACAACCCTAACACCGGGCACAGACGACATAAGGAACATCATAGAACAAATAAAATCATGTCTGGCCGGGTGCGACATCATCACCAGCAGTGGTGGCACCGTTTGTAGGAGCATCAGTGGGAGCTCCGGTCTCGGCCTCCTCAGTCTCCGCCGTCTCCTCGTCAGACAACGATGCATCCTCAGACACGATCTAGGTGATGGCCCGCTCAATATCATCTGAAAAGTGGTAATCCATGTGGCTCGGGGCAAATGCTGCCGGATCCCTCAGTAGGCGACCCTCACTCATCAGTATTAGGAGGGTCAGAATATTGTCCTGTGTTTGCTTTTGATCATCCATCCAGTTCCGGAAACTGTTAGCCATGCTCAACCTCATCCTCACTGAGGGAGAAATAGAAGGAACTGGTGGTGCCTGAGTCGGGGCCGAAGATGAACTGGGCTGCTGTGATGCCATACGCTCTAGCTGGGCCGGGGTCCTAACCTTCTCTCTTTGAAACAAACGAGGATTCTTAGGCCGGTGATCCTCCTTATACTCCGGGACCTTAGCGTCCTGACATAAGCTATAAATCAGATGAGGGCAAATCAGACAGCGGGTGTATACCTTCTGGTTCGTGGCCAACTCGTCATAAATGGCCTGACCCACATCCACATTCAACTTAAAATTGAGGGCATACAGCATCCCCAGATCGCCGATGTGGAAATGAGTAAGGTTGTTCTGGATAAATCGGCACTGAACTTTCCAATCCTCTGCCCACGTCGACGTGACCAACTCCTTTCTTACCCCACCTCCATAGGTTTCCTAACAGACCTATCTGCCATCTGTAGGGTCATCCCTGTTGGTTCTAACTTACCCAATCCCAACTTCTCATAAACTCCTCTAGGCATCAGGCTCACAGAAGCCCCTAAATCACATAACACATTTTTAAATACAGTTTCTCCAATGGTAATTGGGATGGTAAAGCTACCTCTATCCTTCAACTTGGGGGGTATCCTATTCTCAAAGATTGCAGAATATTCCTCACTCAAATGCACCATCTGTTGCATCCTCTCCTTACTCGACAACATTCCTTTCAAAAATTTAAAATATGGACGAATGCTCGAAATTGCCTCTAATAGGGGAATATTCACCTATACCTTTCTTAAGAGATTCAGAAATTTTGCCTGACCTTGGGTCAGTATGTCCTTTCTGGGTCCCTTAGGAGGATAGGGTAAAGTATTAACATCAAAATCAAGGGGAGGGGGAGGAATTCTATTTTTCTTACCTTTTTCTTTAGGCGGTGAGGCTTCTTCCTCTTTGATGTCCAAGACCATATAGTCTTTCTTCGGTGCTGCCCATTCCAATGCTTTCTTGTTCGCCCCAGCCAATGCCTTTTTCGTGGCTTCCAATTCCTTCCTCATTGCAGCCATTTCTTTATCAACACTGCCAATTTCCAAGTCTTCAATCACGACTTCATCATACATAGCCCCTTCACGGTCAACTGCTTTTTCTTTCTCAGCCTTATCGGTTTCTGCTTTCTCGGCCCATAATTCCTTCTTCTTGTCACTCAGCCCAACCTTTTTACCACTTCGTGTGAACACAGCATTCACACCCTTTGGGTTTCTCTCAGTGTTACTCGGGAGTCCAACACTCAGATTTGTCTTCAGAGTGTCGGTTATTTGACCCACTTGGGTCTCCAAGTTCTGAATGGCAAAATGTGTGGCCACTTTTTGCGTTACAGCATTCTTGTTCAACTCAGAAATAGTCCTGTCTAATCTCTCCAGGAGTATCTCAGCGGACGTCTTCTGAACATCAGAATTGGTTGATTGCTGACTATTTTGGTTGTTTTGGTGCAGATGAGCATTCGGATGCTGATAGGTGCCAAAATTATTATTTCTCGATGGCTGGCTCGCTTGCTGATTCTGATTGTTTTGTTGGCCTTGATTCTGATTCCGGCCTTGATTCTGGCCCCAATTCTGCCCTTGTTGTTTTTGTTGGCCTTGTGACTGAGACTGCTGATTCTGACTATTCTGATATGTTGGTCCCTTGAAAAGGCTTTAGTTAAGTTTAGAGGGGGGGGGTGAATAAACTTAACACTTAAAACTTTGGAGTTAACAAATTCGCAACTTCGGCGGCTGCGATACTTCGCAGTCCGTCGAGACCTCGCAGCCCGCCGATAGACGTAGTCTACGACGCTTCGCCTTGCTAAATTTGTGCTACGGAATAATATCAAAATTAAGCCTTGTTACTTGTTGTTAAATATGTTACTAAGTATTAGATACTCAGTAGTGTATGTGTGTGATTTCAGTTGCTAGATTCAGCAGGTTGATATGAGTAATGACTAAGTGCAGAAAGTAAATGCGGTAAGTAAGTAGAGAGATTTTATAGTGGTTCCGGGTGATGTAATCCCGTCGGTCCACTCTTCTCCCGTGATGTTGGAGGAATTTCACTAGTGATCTTTGAGTTATCGTTACAAAGAATCCTAGGTTGCTTGTCCTTCACCAATAACTATGGCTTCACAACCGAAAACGGGAACAGTAGGATTGCTTTGCTCCCGAGTCTTCCACCGGTCCTTGAAGGGTAGGATTGCCTCTTCACCACTCCACCACAAACCAACAAGTCTTTCACACCCAACGGATGCTTCATTTGTCTTCGACGAGATTCTTTATAAGATAAAGAATGAATCAAATAAATGATTCGGTTGCGGCGACTTGATTAGGATGATGTAATCGGCGGCTTGCGCCTTCAAGTGTGTATGCTTGATGCAAACTTGAACACGAAAGCACTTGAAGAAGATAACTAGATCGGCGACTTTAAGCTCGGTAAGTTCAAATAGGGGGTGTTTTTCAAATCGCATTGTTACTTAAAATTTTTCCCAAAATTCATCCATTTTGTTTCTGAGTTGAAAGTCTTCTATTTATAGGTAAGAGTGCATGTGACTTGAATTTAAAATTCAAATGTGACCGTTCCTTGTATTTGTCCCATCTGCACTGCATTCTCGTCACTATTCATAGGACTGACACTGTCAGGATTACTTTTTGACAAGCGTCTGTCCACCCCTTTGACTTGTATCCAATGGATAAAAATAAGGATCATCCCAACGTCTTTTTAATCTCAGCCTTTGATTTGCTTGATAAGTCAGAGGTAGTTGGCTGTTCTTATCCATGTAATCTTCCAATAATCTTGAGTTAATCGAGGTATATATCAACAGGTTCATCAGTCTGCTGTAATACCAATCAGTCTGCTGAACATCATTATTTTGTCTGTAAAATATAATGCAGCTGATTACTTTTATCTAACTTTTATTTGTGAAGTTAGATTACATCATTTTAAATATAACCAAGTTCCAAACATCATCCAACTTGTGGAACTTAGACCTTCTACACAAGGCATATGTAATCGCTTAGGTCATCACGGACTTGCCTAAAATCGATTCCATATCCTTGACTTTAATTACTAAGTTTGATCCCTTAGCCTTCGCCTTCGGTCTTCGAGCGGGTTCCGGACCGCCCATCGACCTATCTACCCCATCGACCTAGACCGGTCTCGCGTCGATATCAATCGGCAGCCCTTTACGATGCTTGTTTGATTAAACCTATTTATGAATCAAACTCTAATAAACCTATACATTATATCTAGACATCTTTTTGCCTTTGCACTATAACGACTAGTATGGCACTCATCATCAAAACTAAGAAATAAGTCCAACAATTTCCCCCTTTTTGGTGATGATGCCACTACCCTCACCTAATCAAAGAAAGCAAAAAGATAAAAACAAAAACAGAACAAATTCACCATTTCTCATTATAAATATTTGTTCACAGTATTACAATCTAGCATCAGCAAAGATAAAATAATGATAAGTAGCTGATCTATTGTCTCTTCTCTCTTTCTTGTCTGGCCTTCTCAGCTTGCTCTTGATAGGCTCTAATCTCTTCTATCATGTCCCTCATCCATTCATTTTCAATAAGTGTGAAATCAATATAAGAGTTGACTTGTTTCCACCAATTCCATGCTTCAGCGGGGACAAGATTGATATCATTCACTCGAATCCAAATCTCATATAAAGTTCCTTGAATTCATTAAGTGAGTCTTTTGCTTTTGTGATAGGCAACACCCTATCACCTCTCGCCACTTCTTCCACCTCTCGCCTCCTCTCGTAATTTGACCTTAAGGCTCGACTCTTGCCTCCCAAAATTTCAAACTCAAGAAAGAGTTAAGGCCTTCATGAAATCCCATATCATGGTAAGGTTTCCTTCGTTATAAAATTCTTTCTTGTATTGTGACGAAGATCATCGATGAGTTGAACTCGCCAGTGCGGGTCTCCTAAAGGCATTTGTATCATCAATCCATCTTTTCGTGCAAAGAGTCTTGCGGCCTCCTTTCTTTACCGATTTGCCCTCTTCCCCCTTAGTGACATCATCAACAAAACGGGAGATGAGGCCATGAATACCCTCCTGTGATACAATCACTCTATGCAATTGGCCTTCCATGGCTCCAGTTCTAGTATCAATGGTTGTGATCCTAGATTGCAATGTCTCCTCCAAATCTGTTGATCCTTTCGGTGAGTTTGGGATCGGGCATAGCAGGTTGTTGTGCGGCAAAGAACAGCTCAAGCGAGTTTAGGAGCTTCAGCAAGCTTGTCAAGTTTCTCATGTATAGAAAGAAGTTGGTCTTTTAGAGACTTGTCTTTGGCTTTATTTCCAACTTTGATACCCCTTACATCTAGTATCAAATCATTCATAGCATTTTGAGTAGATGCAAAGTTTGAAGCAACTGTATCAGTAGATTGTCTGTTATCATTTACCATCTTCATCAGTTCTTCAAATCTCTGTTCTTGCCTGTCCAATTGAGTTCTTAAGCGTTGCATGTCATTTCTTACGCTTCTTAACTCATTGACAACTTCAATTGGCACTCCACTAGTCATTCTACTATCGGTAGGTCCATCGAGGCTCCTCAACTCTATATTGTGCCCGTTGTCTACGATGACCATTGCTTTACTCAAATCTCTCCCAAAGGGGGAGGTCCTTCCTCAACCATTGCACCAAGAATGTCTTCCATGACTTGGATCTTGTGCGGGTTCCTCAAAGCAACTTCTTCTTGTCCAAAAATTTGAAATTCTTCATCACCGTAGTCATAATCCAAAGCCAATTTGTTCTTCTTGATTAACACCGGCGGCCTGGCGATTATCCTTCCCTACAAGTGGTCTTGGCTCCGAAGGCTCCACTACGGCGGCCTCGGCAACGGCGGGGTTTCCTCCAAACCCAAAGTTTGTTCCAACTTTGTGTCCGGTGTCTTGTTTGAGACTCAAAGCAACATGTACCTCCCGTTCCAACCTTTGTCCAGGTGTCTTGTTTGTACCCCAAAGAACTCCGTACCTCCTCTTCGCTTCCTGTGGATTAAAGATATTGGTATTATCCACTTGAAAACCTTCTGCATGACCAATCTTGTGCAGGATGATGGCAGTTTTTAGTAAGAGTGCCTTCAATGTCAAATCCATCTTGATATTCAATGGATTCCTCAGAACTAGCACTTGGTTCACTGAAGTCACTGACTTTTTCTTGATCCAAATCAACAATCTGTTCATCTTCAGGTTGTCCAGCAGGCTTTACAACATGAAATGTAGCAGATTCATCAACTAGCCTACCATCACTCAATGTAATTCCCTCATTGATCAATGCTTCTAGATCATCCATGGTGAGATCTTGTAGATCCTCATCCATTTCTACAGTCTGCTGGCCCTCAGCAGACTTACCAGTACCAGTGGACTGTTGTGCAGGTGGATCATTTATCAATGCAGTCCCACTGGGTTCTCCTGGTCCTGAGGGGAAATCTCCCCTTGAGTCAGATGATGAGGAAGAATCATCATCACCATCTCTTGGATCTCTGAACTTAATACCCTCCTCCTTCTGTTGCTCATCAAATAGATCCATCAGTCTGGATTGCAGCAGAGTGGTATCAACCAGATCCAGCAAGTTCTCCACTCCCAAATTGTTAAAAGCCCATTCCTCAAAATCAGTCATAGGTTCAGCAGCTGGCTTTTGTTTCTTGTAGAAGCCAAACTTCCATTGAAAATAATCAGCAATTTGCTGAAGTTTGGGATCCACAGATTCTTCAGTTTTCTTCCTCTCTTTCATATGCCTTTCAAAGGGCATGAAAGATCTCCCGGGAGCGACTTTAGTGGCTTGTTGACCTCCAAAGGTCTCAACAAGCGACTCATGGTCTCTTCTACGGATGTTTGAAAATCGGCAGTTGCTTGTGATTGTGTAGTTGTACCTAGTACTTCCATCCGTATCACACTTGATTCCCCGACTCACATGCTCATCGAGCGGGGTTAGCGACGATCGCTCTTCCCCCGAACTATTGCCAAACTTGCGGGGTCTTCAATCAAGTCTTCAATCACCGCTTCAACTACCACAACGAGTTCGGTAGATTGTCGTGGTTCTTTAGCGGTTGCTCAACAACAACTTTGTCTTTGCTTCGGTAGATTCACCAATAACATCTTCTACAAGAGCTCGGTACAACGATCGTCGTGATTCTTCAACAGATTGTTCAACAACAACTGTTCACTTCCGATAGACTTAATAACCTCATCAGGTGAGGAATCACTGATTACAACTGGTGGAATAATAGTTAAGGGCTCAGCCTCAACAGCCTCTTCTTCTTCTACTGACACCTCTTCTTGGACTTTTTGTTTTTCCAAGATTCTCAATTCTTTTCCTTTGCCATACTTCTTCTTTTTGGCAACCTCCTTCATCCTCTTGGATAGGGGTTCATCATCATCATCATCATCATCATCATCATCATGTCCAGTAGATTTTCTCTTTTTACTATCTTCTTTCTGTTGTTTTGTCAGAATTTCAACAACGCTTCTTCTTGCAGGCTACGAAAGGGTCGGTAACCTCCACTTGACCCTCGGTAGACTCGACGATCTGTCTTTGTTTCCTTTCTTGTTCTCTTTGATTTCAAGATTTCGTAATCTTCCTAACATCGCACTTTTTCTCTTTCCAAATAGCTTTTCTTTGATGCGGCGGGTTTGATGGATATCTTCTTAGTTTGCCGAACTCCGCTCACCACCAAGCATCACCGTCATCTCCATCATCATTATCACCGATGCTCTCCAAAGGCAACCTCTTCATCATCATCTAGTCCAGGGAATCGCATGATCAATCTCCTTCTTGTATCCGGACCGATTTATGTCAACTCGGTTCAAGATCGGGAACCTCCAGGATGATTCGGCAGGTCCGAACCATCAAACCTAGGGGTAAGGCCTTTGATTTTCTTTTCTTTAATTTGTCCTCCTTGGCTACTTTCTTCATATAATGAATGAAATAACCACCCCAATCAAATTTCATGCTTCGCAAATGATAATCATCGGCTCTATCTTGGGTCCCGATAGAGTATCCATACCGCCAACTAGCCCAAGTATGTTCTTTGCAATGAGCTTGCTCGGCAGATTTGTATTCATTACCAATGTTTTTGCAATTGATGCCTGGTACTTGATTTGATAGTTGCATTTGTCTTGATCGATCTACAAAAGCCATCTTGTCCAAGCCCATAGCTTCGGGATTGACCGAACCATCAACAACTTCTTCAAAACCAAACACTTCTCTCAAATAGAGATTGGAGGAGATTACAAGCTCCTCACCATTCACAAGTGGTTTTGAATGCTTCAGCTTCCTTCTTCTATGACAATATTCTTCCGTAAATCAATAACATTGGTGTATGATATTGTTTCTAATCGATGTTGAGTTTGTTCTCCGTGCCCGCAAACCTTCTTATTCTTCGACCTATATTAATAGCCGCTTCCGTTTTGTTTGCATCAACAACATAGCCTCTTACACTTTGGCTTGATTCGATTTGAACCTCAATCCTTTCCGCCATTGAAATAAGAAAAAGATGAAGAAAGATTGCTCTCAAATCTGTGTTCACACGATGTAGATTTTGCGAGAGATAAAGCGAGAAATTGCAAGTGGAGAAACCGTCGTAAAACGATCGATTTTATAGACGGTGGGTAGTTGAAACTCGTCATAGCACGTACATTGAGGTAACCACGATTAAATTTGATTAAATGCTTGTCTTGACACGTGGCCCATTACTCCTCCATAACGTTTGTAACCGTTGGATGGTTTGACCGTGGTAATAATGGATAAAATAAATATCCCGCCAATATGCTTTTTGACTTTTATTACTTTGATCGAGTAACGTTCCCTCCAAATAGGGTAATCCTCGAAGGGATGGGCTCGGCGGTGTGGCGATAAGTAGACTTCGGCGGCTGGCGACAAAAGTACTCTGTTTGAACCTTGTTTTCTTCTTGTTTTGTTCAATTGATAATACAAGATGAGGTTTAATACCAATGACCGATCCGTCAAGTGAGCTCACCCAAAATGACAAAGACCAATCCCCTTGGCAACCTCATTTGCTCAATTGTCCAAACATAAGTACATGGAATTGTTGATACCAATGACTAATCTGCTAAGTGAGCTCACCCAACATAGCAAAGACTAATCCCCTTGGTGAATTCCGGTTACAACTGCTTGAATATCGACAATCTTTATGATTCCAAGTTCGGTCCTTAATTTAGCAAATCTTTCACCGTCAAGAGGTTTAGTGAAAATATCGCAAGTTGATCTTCGGTAGGAATGTATAGAACCACCACATCTTTCTTTTCAACATGATCTCTTATAAAATGATGTCTCACATCAATGTGCTTGGTTCTTGAATGCAAAACAGATTTTCGTGATTGCAATTGCACTTGTGTTGTCACACATGATTGGAATTTCCTTTCTTCAATTCCATAATCCCTTAATTGTTGTCTTAGCCATAGTACTTGTGCACGGCTTCCAAAGAAGCAATGTATTCGGCTTCGGCGAGTGGAAGTTGAAATAGAATTCTGTTTCTTGCTAAACCAGGAGACCGATCTATTTCCCATTAACCGACGGGTTCCCGAGGTGCTTTTTCTATCAATCTTGCATCCAAGATAATCGAATCCGAGTAGGATATTACCTTGAAGCTTCCTTCCTTGGAATACCATATCCCTACTCCCAAAGTCTCTTTAAGATACTTGAGAATTCTCTTAACGCACCTAAATGACTTTCTTTAGGTTTAGATTGAAATCTTGCACAAACACCTACAAAGAAAGGATATATCGAGTCCGCGGCGGTGAGGTACAACAGGATCGCCTATCATCCTTCGTATAAGGTCCGATCAACATCTTTGCCTTCTTTATCTTCATCTAATCTGATGTTTGTACTCATAGGAGTTGAATTCTTAGTGCTATTTTCCATACCAAACTTCTTCAAAGAACTCCTTGGTATACTTGGTTTGATGAATGAAGATTCCATCATTCACTTGTTTGACTTGCAATCCCAAAAAGTAATTCATTTCTCCCATCATACTCATTTGGAATTTGCTCTTCATTAGATTTGCAAATTTTTCACAAAGTAAATCATTCTCGAACCAAATATTATGTCATCCACATAAATTTGTACCAACGGCAGTGCTTTGTCCCCTTCACCGATTCGAAAAGAGTCTTGTCAATGGTGCCTTTTGTGAAACCATTGTCTACCAAGAATTGAGATAGAGTCTCATACCATGCTCTTGGTGCTTGTTTCAATCCATAAAGTGCTTTGTTGAGTCTATACACTTTATCTTCTTGATCTTTAACTTCAAATCCAGGAGGTTGCTGAACATACACTTCCTCCTCTAGGATCCCATTCAAAAATGCACTCTTGACATCCATTTGATATACTTTGAAGTTCTTATATGCAGCATGTGCTAGGAATAATCTGATATCTTCCAATCTTGCAACAGGTGCATAAGTTTCATCAAAATCTATTCCTTCTGCTTGAGAATAGCCTTTTGCAACTAGTCTGGCCTTATTTCTTACAATGGTACCTGATTCATCAAGTTTATTTCTGTATACCCACTTAGTACCAATGATATTTGCATGACTTGGCCTTTCAACTAGTGTCCAAACTTGATTTCTTTCAAATTCATTTAATTCTTCTTGCATAGCAATTATCCAATCTGGATCTGAAATTGCTTCTTCAACAACTTTAGGTTCCATTTGAGATAGAAAACAGTAAACATAGCTTCCGGTTGTCTTCTAGTCCTCACACCTTGCTTGTACATTGCCAATAACTTGTTCAAATAGGGTGATTCCTTAACCATTGAGGATTTTGGTTATTTTGATTTTCGGGAACATCATCTTCGGTAGGGTCTGCTTGTAGTTTCTTCTACATGGGGGTCGCGGATCCTTGAACTCGCTTCGCTTGTTGCATCGGTAATATTGTCGGGGTGTTCGGCGGGGGCGATATCGAAACTTTTAAGTCATTGAATCTTTCCAAAACTTCAACACAATCTGGATCGGTGACTTGTTGATTCCTAGCAGGTTCATGATCTTCATCTTCCATTCCAAAACTTAGGTTCATCAAACACAACATGGATTGTTTCTTCATGTTTTAGTGACCTCTTGTTCGGTACTCACGAATGCTCTGGCCGACCGAAGAATATCCCAAGAATATGCCTTCATCTCGATTTAGGTTGGAATGTTTTCAAATGAACTTTGTGATTTAGAATAAAACATTTACTTCCAAATGGATGGAAATAGGATATGTTGGGTATCCTTCCATTCCGGACCTCATAGGGTGTCTTCGACGGCTTCTTGTTTATCGAAGTTCGTTTTGTGTATAGCATCTTTGTATTTACTTGCTTGACCCAATATCTTTCGGTAGCAATGCTTCACAAATCATTGTTCTTCCCGCTTCCTTTAATGTCCCGTTTCTTCTTTCAAAGAACCCCATTTTTTGAGGTGTACCAAAGCAGCTGACAAGTTGATGTAGTACACCATTCGTTCACAATATTCTCTTATAACTTTGTTGAGAAATTCGGTACCCGATCGATCTTATCTTTATGATTTGTTAAACTTTTCTCATTTTGTAATCTCTTCAAAAGATTAGGCATGCTTTGGAGTGTCTCACTTTTCTTGTTCATGAATATCACCCGTGTGTATCTGGAAAAATCATCCACAACTACTAAGGTGTATTTCTTTCTGTTACACTTGTTGGAGTTATTGGTCCAAAAAGATCCATATGCATAAGCTCCAACACTCGTTAGTTGATTGTTTAGTCTTTGACTTGAAACTTGACTTTATCTCATGTTTACCTTGCCGACATGCATCACATATAGCATCCTTCTTGAATGTGATCTCGTGTAAACCAATCACTAACTTCTTTTTCACCAACCGATTAATATCATCAAAATTCAAGTGATTTAACTTCTTGTGCCATAACCAATTGAGTTCGGATTTGGTATGCACAATCGAGCGAGTTTCTGGAACTCGCAGAGACCAATCCACAACATACATGTTCTGTTGCCTTCTACCAAAGTACAACTTGATCACCTCTCTCACTAATGACAATACAATTGTTTTTGTCAAAAGTGACCTTGTATCCCATATCACGAATTGTCCAAAGGCTCGGCAAGTTGTAGTCCAGTCCTTCCACATATGCCACATTCTTGATTGTAAGTCCATTTCGATAAGTGTGCCATATCCTCTTGTATATCCAGTGTATTTTTGTTGCCAAAATTCACCCTTGGACCATCTTTTGCCACAAAGTTTGTTAGACGTTGCTTATTCTTTGTCATGTGTCCGGAACATCCACTTGTCAAAGTACCGGACACCCTACAAAACAAAGTTAGTGCATTTTAGGTACCCAAACCTGTTTGGGTCCATAGTGGTCAGTGGCAAGCATGACCCTTGGTATGTTTCCATAAGGTCTTCTCCTAAATGTGTCATACTTTGGTTCATACTTTGGTTCATACATGTATTCCACACATCCATGGGTTCTAACAAGAGGTTGTGTAGGAACCACATATGTTTTCGGCCTTTTGGTACATAATGCTTGTTTGAAATGATTCTTGTTGTTAGAAACATTTGCATAACCATAGGTGTGCTTGTCTGTTAGGAACGTACTGTAATATGGAGTCTGGCCGAGGTCTTGTGTAAGTCCTCTGCTGATTCCATTGTCTAGGTCTTACCCTAGTAGTATGGTTATACTTGCTGTTTCTAGCATTAGATGCAGGAATATTCCAATCACTATCAGCAGGGAACAGTCTACCTTTCCCCCTGAGATAAGTATCCCTAGAATGATCAAAATTTTTGGATTTAGGATTCTTATCCTTGGAATATTTCTGTTTCTTTCCCTTCTGTGGTCCAGCAGACTTGGTAGCAGGTCTGCTATCAGCAGGCTTAGAAGGCACAGCAGTCCTATTTTTAGATTTATTCATTTTACTAGGAGCTGTTGACTTCTGAGACTTCTGATTTTGCTTCCTTGAGACATTCTCATTGGGTTTTACTTGCTTCGCGGCCTTTCACGGGAGATGGATCTAGTGCGGTGCACAAACTTAGGACCAAATCGGTACTAGGTTCGGTAACCTTCTTCGGGATCCACTCTTGTTAGATTGCCGAGTTCCAAATCCAAGCCCAGCCTCTATCTCCATAAGCCTTTCCCCGATTTGTATGCGGTATTAGAACAAGATGGTTCGAATAGATTCGAGGTCGCCGGATGTTCGACGCAGGCTTATGCTTGATTCTCGTCCAACTTCTTTTTCCTTACCATTGAAAACCCTTAATTCAGCTTTCAATCTTCCAACTTCTAACTCAAGAGCCTCTTTTCACCTTCACAACCTCATAACCGATTGTATTATCCTCGCTTGATTAAGGATGGCATCCAAAGTCTCATTGTTGTCAAAATTTCTAGGATTTGAACCACGGGTTGATTCACAATCACTTCCGCGGAGTGTTTATAGATACGGTGTTGTATACCTCCTCGCTTTCATCCATATTGGCCATCAAGGCATAATCCTCCATATCGGCAACCGGTCTTTGTGTCATCGATTCATTTCCTTTTTCGTATTCCACTTCATATCCCGATTCATCTTCGAACCATAGCCTTCTTGCCATGTCTTCTTTGTTGACTCTTGGTCTTCGCAGGTCCGGACAATCGGGTCTAAAATGTCCAGGCTTCTTACGGTTGAAGCAAAGATAATCGGGTTCCTTGCCTTGTTTCAACTCGGGACAATCGTGTCCGAAGTGTCCTGGTTTCTTGCAATGAAAGCATAGATAGTCATTATCTTTCTTTGGTTCTTCTTTCCTTCTTTCGGTAGGCCTCTTTGTGAAATTTACGGTAGGGGCCTTTCCGGTCTTCATCATTCGATTTTCTTGCTCGGTAGGGCAATTTGCTCTTGCATTTCATCTAGCATATCATCCCGTCCTCCCGATGTTTCTTCATGATGTGAAGCGACCAATGCGATGGTTTTTGGCTCTTCCTTTTCGCCTGTGCACCAGCTTCTTGCTAAATTCATAGGCCTTAAGATCAGAGAACAATTTGAAGGTATCTTCTTCATGCAACTTTCTCATTTCTTCAATTGCGGTCACCTTCATTTTCCAAACATCTCTTGCAGGTAAAGCTTCCAAGATTTTGGTGTTTACTTCCTCTTTTGAATAACTTACACTCAGTAGGGTAAGTTCATCCAGTATAGCATTGAATCTTGATTCCATTTGCTCAATGGTTTCATTAGGTAGCATCTTGAACTTTTGAAACCTTTTTCTGGCCACACTGATTTTGTTCTTCTTTATTGCATCAGTGCCTTCACAGATTAAGTGAATCTTATCCCAAAGTTCCTTTGCAGTCTTGCAATCTTTGACCTTCATGTACATATTGCTATCCAAGGTTACGTAGATGATATCAATAGCAATGTTGTTGAGGTTTGCTCTTTTTCTCGTCTTCTCGCATTCCATTCTCTCTTTGGTTTAGGAATGTACTCGGTTCGTCACCCACGTTATTCGCCTTTGTAATCTCCAGTGGTCCTTCAGTTAGTACATCCATCATCTCATCATGAGTAGCAGCAAGATATGCCTGCATTCGACGTTTATACTCATCAAATCTGTCAAGAGAACACATCAACATAGTTCTAGCATACTGTGTGTTGTCCATGATGCAAGTCTTGAAAATCAGTAATTTGAAAGAAAGTCTTAAAGAATTTTCACAAGTACAACAAGTAGGATTCCTTCAGAACAGAAGCACTGCTCCGATACCAATTGTTGGTCCCTTGAAAAGGCTTTAGTTAAGTTTAGAGGGGGGGGTGAATAAACTTAACACTTAAAACTTTGGAGTTAACAAATTCTCAACTTCCGGCGGCACCGGCGATACTTCGATGTCTGCTTTGAGACCTCGATAGCCCGCCGATAGACGGTAGTCTACCGACGCTTCGATTTGCTAAATTTGTGCAGCGGAATAATATCAAAATTAAGCCTTGTTACTTGTTGTTAAATATGTTACTAAGTATTAGATACTCAGTAGTGTATGTGTGTGATTTCAGTTGCTAGATTCGACGAGTTGATATGAGTAATGACTAAGTGCGTAAAGTAAATGCGGTAAGTAAGTAGAGAGATTTTATAGTGGTTCCGTGTGATGTAATCCCGTCGGTCCACTCTTCTCCCCGTGATGTTGGAGGAATTTCACTAGTGATCTTTGAGTTATCTGTTACAAAGAATCCTAGGTTGCTTGTCCTTCACCAATAACTATGGCTTCACAAACTGAAAACTGGGAACAGGTAGGATTGCTGCTCCTGAGTCTTCCACTGGTCCTTGAAGGGTAGGATTGCCTCTTCACCAGCTCCACCACAAACCAACAGTCTTTCACACCCAACAGATGCTTCACTGTCTTCGGCGATTCTTTATAAGATAAAGAATGAATCAAATAAATGATTCAGTTGCAGCAGCTTGATTAGGATGATGTAATCAGCAGCTTGCAGTCTTCAAGTGTGTATGCTTGATGCAGCTTGAACACAGAAATCACTTGAAGAAGATAACTAGATCAGTAGCTTTAAGCTCAGTAAGTTCAGCAGGGTGTTTTTCAGCTCAGTATTGTTACTTAAAATTTTTCCCAAAATTCATCCATTTTGTTTCTGAGTTGAAAGTCTTCTATTTATAGGTAAGAGTGCATGTGCCTTGAATTTAAAATTCAAATGTGACCGTTCCTTGTATTTGTCCCATCTGCACTGCATTCTGTCACTATTCATAGGACTGACACTGTCAGGATTACTTTTTGACAGTGCAGTCTGTCCACCCCTTTGACTTGTATCCAATGGATAAAAATAAGGATCATCCCAACGTCTTTTTAATCTCGGCCTTTGATTTGCTTGATAAGTCGAGGTAGTTGGTGTTCTTATCCATGTAATCTTCCAATAATCTTGAGTTAATCGAGGTATATATCGACGGGTTCATCGATCTGTCGTAATACCAATCGATCTCGAACATCATTATTTTGTCCGTAAAATATAATGCGGTGATTACTTTTATCTAACTTTTATTTGTGAAGTTAGATTACATCATTTTAAATATAACCAAGTTCCAAACATCATCCAACTTGTGGAACTTAGACCTTCTACACAAGGCATATGTAATCGGTTTAGGTCATCACGGACTTGCCTAAAATCGATTCCATATCCTTGACTTTAATTACTAAGTTTGATCCCTTAGCCTTCGCCTCTTCGCCTTCGGCGGGTTCCGGACCGGTCAACCGACCTATCTACCCTATCGACCTAGACCGATCTGTGATATCAATCGGCGGCCACTTTACGATGCTTGTTTGATTAAACCTATTTATGAATCAAACTCTAATAAACCTATACATTATATCTAGACATCTTTTTGCCTTTGCACTATAACAGCTAGTATGGCACTCATCATCAAAACTAAGAAATAAGTCCAACATGATAGTAGCCTTGGTTCTGATTCTGGTATGAACTCTGATTCTGGGGGTTCTGATTCCAAGGTCGGTTGTATGAGCTTTGGTTTTGCCTAAAACCTTGGTTTTGATTATTGTTCCGATTCCAATTCTGATTCTGCCCCTGGTTCCAACCTTGATTCTGCTGATTTTGATTCCATTGCCCCTGATTCCCTTGTCCAACATAATTCACATCATATTGTTGTGAATCATCACCCATACCATAATCCATTTGCGGCCCTTGTTGATTATCAAAGTTCTGATTCCACTGTTGGTGGCTAAACTCTTGTTGATTCACATTCATCTGCCCCATCGAATAGACATTCATTCGCTGTTGGTCATTCTGATTGCCAGACTCCTGTTGTACTGGAGTAGGTGTCAACTGTTGTGGATAAGTGGGTTTTTCCATGATGCACATTCCATGGAAGAATGTCCACCTCCACAAAGTTGGCATTGCTATGCCTTCTTTCTTTCTAACTCCATTCGGTCCATCTTTAGTACCATTTCTTGCATCTTGTCGTGCATGGCCGATTCTCGATCGAGTTCATCTTTCAACGACTTTACACTTTCCATTGGGGCTTTCTTCTTCTTTCTGCTCGATCCCCATTTTCCTTCTCCATCTGCCGCATTCTCTATCTGTCTCATAGCTTGTTCTGGCGGCAGATTCATAATATCTCCACCGCTGGCGGCGCTCAGCTTGTTCTGGTCCATTGGCTCTAAGGCCCTGAATAATATAATAACTTGCTCCACCGTAGAAAAACCGTGTGGAGGGCATCTCTTCGGTAGACCCCTAAATCTCTCATAAGTCTCTTTTAATGTCTCTCCCTCAAGACCGTCAAACGAAGAGATTTCTTAACCGACAGAGTATCGGGTCAACGGTAGTATAGTGATCTCAAGGTCGAATCCACAGGGAGTAATGTTCAAGTACCAAATTCAACTTAGAACTTAGTTCAGGTCAAAATAGTGGTGGAGAGATATTATACTAATGCAAAGTGAAGATTATACTACTGAGTTTACTTCTAGGTATTAAAGGGTATAGTCGAACTATGATCCCACGAGCTACTTTTACCCTTAAGAGGATGTGCAATAATCAAAGCCATTACATTGTCTCTTTTTATGAAAAGAAGTAAAATTATCCTACATGGCAATGCAATGACATTCCTTATCACATTGACACCTACAATAGCCTAAAATGAATTTTTCACTTTTAATATTATAATATACAAATTTGCCACCAATTTTAATAACCACCCTGTAATTTTACCACTAAAATTCTTCAACCATATTAACAAAAATTATACCAGCATAATATACAAAATAAAATCATATTTAAATATAAAAAAAATTCCTCAAGAAAAAATATAAGAAAAAAAACTATGCATACAATTTGTTATATCTCTGAAACATCTGAAACAGAATTGATAGTTTAATTTGTTATATCTCTCGGCTCTCAAATTCTATATATACAATTGTGGTAAAATCTATGCATATTTTTCTTCATTTTAGACACAACTATTTAACTGGTTGTGATATCCCACATCGGTAAATTAAGTGAATGCTCACCCCTATATAAGTGTGAGACATAATGGTCTTGTCAACTCGGGTTAGCCCTTTTAGACCAAGCGAGGACGGCGGTCTAAGCAGTTGACCGGACATTTATGACTTATTTAGCGCTACCAAGCCCGGGGTCTGGGGGCGTTACAGAATGGTATTCAGAGCCGACTATCAGACGGAACTATGCGCTGCACCGTACAAGAAGACGGTGTAAGGATGGCCTCTAGTTACCTCGGTAGGGACGATCCGGGACAAGTCTTGGCCGTCCTGGCGAGGACGCCAGTCCCTTATAAGGGGGGGAGAATGTGATATCCCACATCGGTAAATTAAGTGAATGCTCACCCCTATATAAGTGTGAGACATAATGGTCTTGTCAACTCGGGTTAGCCCTTTTAGACCAAGAGAGGACGGCGGTCTAAGCAATTGACCGGACATTTGTGACTTATTTAGCACTACCAGGCCCGGGGTCTGGGGGCATTACACTGGTAATCTGTCAATTTTCCTAAATTAACGGATAAACTTCAACACACCAAAAATCTTGCATTAAACACTCAAAATTATAAGATTATCTTGCAACAACAAACCAAAAATCTGCATAAAAGATAAATATAAAATCCATCTTCTCTGACAATAACATTAACCTAATTGCAACACAAAAGAGAAAATAGATAGAATTCTATGCAATTAGATTGTACATTTTTCTGCAAAATCTTTAACCTAGTCGCAACACAAAAGAAAGAAAATAGATAGATTTCTATGCAATTATATTGTACCTTTTTCTGCAAAATTTCTTTAACGGAGCTCACAAATTGCTGAATGGAAGGATTTTTGCAAAGCACTTATGAATCCAGATAAAAGAGAGGGGATGAAAATTTTTGTGAAGGGTGTGAGGAATAATATAGAGGCGATGAAAATTTCGAGGGGAAAGAATACTGGGAAGCGGGGGAATTTGGGGGAATTTGGGGGAAATAAGAGATGATGTTATTTTTTGATTATTTTATTAAATCCCACGGGGAAACTGCGTGGACAAACCCACGTTAACACCCACTTGCTAGCAACTTTTCTGGGATCTTTTAAAGCTATTGTAAAGGAAAAAAAAAAGTCACGTTGTCATTTATAAAAAAGTTGTGGTTCACATTGTCTTTTTTTAAGCTATTGTATGTCCTCTAAGGAAGGACTTAACGGGAAGCGTGTCTTAACTGACCTAGCTATCCAATGTAGTTTAACGACATCCACGGGTGCCAACTCCTAATTCTAGCGATTAGACTGAACAACTCGATCTAACCACCCTATGTGAAGTTAATTAATTCTCCCTATAGAAAACCGATTAACCTAACATGATTAAGCTCTAAAGTCGCTCGAACAACGATGACAAACCTCTGTATTGGAAACGGACCTAACAAATAGGCCGAATCTACGCAACGATCCTAAAACCCCTTATCCCACATCTCACCGCAAAATGCATCTATAAGTTTGATGTGTGTGATAGTGGACTAGGTGATCAATCTAATTCAAAGACGTTAAAATAAGTTTTAGGACGTGGATTAATCGTTTAAACATGAAATTACGCACTACACAACTCCCAATCTCATCCCCCTTAGGGTTTTCGCTCGCGTTCACATAATTCAACTACACAACGGAATTAGCTACTCATGATTATGCTAATAAATGAAATGAGAATTGAAATCAAACCAAAGACAATAAATAAAAGAGAAGTCATTACCATATAATTTGCAGAAAATCTGATCCAGAAAATACCAACGAGAAAAGCGATCCAAAAGTCGAATCTTTGTTCTTGAAAAGTAAATCTAATCTATAACAAATGTGTATACTCAATGGATGTAATTTATGGGATCAAGGGATCAAAGGGTGATCAAAATACACTAAAATTGCCCCTAAATCGCCTAAGAAAGGTCTAAAGTCGGCCAAGCATGAGTAGGGGCTGAATGAGCTGCGTATGTATAGAGTAGGTCGAAATCTGCTGCTGTCGGTCACGAACGCCCGTCCAGGTCATGCCAGACGCCCGTCTTCCTGGAGAATATGAAGATATTAGGGTTTCATCTTCAGTGGACGGGCGTTTTCATTCCTCTGAACGCCCGTCTGGTGAATCATGACTTGAGGGCCAAACGCACGTCTGGAACCCTGGACGCTCGTTTGTTCTATATGAGCTTCTTGAATCGGGCTGAACCTACCTAAACGCCCGTTTGGGGGTCATTTGGACGCTCGTCCAGCTGAAAACCCAAATTTCTGAATAATGTATCAAATCTGTGGACGCCCGTCTGGGATGGGCAAACGCCCGTTTGATGTAGGCTTCCTGCAGACGCCCGTTTGGGGTATGGCAAATGCCCGTTTGCCTTGTCTTCACTCCAAACTTGGCTTTTCTTCACTTTTCGTGCTACATTCATGCTATGATCATGTCTCTCATACCAAAACATCACCTTCCGGGTCCTCGAGTCATCTAAGTCCTGCAATAAACACACTAACAAAACACCACACATATTTCCGCAAGACAAAAGTGCTCGGAAATGAGGTAAATATCGCAAAAAAGGCGGGGTTTGCTATCGATGTGACAGTTTAACTCCCCGTACATATAAATCTCGATATTACACTCAAACATGTCTATATCTACCGAAAATATGCCAATAAAGTGATAAACGGGGGTTAAATTGCACACCAGAGTACAGTAAAGTTGACTCCCATCAGCGTGCGCCGTAAACCATGATTTATCTCCTCAATGTCAAATCTGTAGAGAATCTCGTGGAAGCTTTTGGTGTCCCGGCATACGCTGTGACACCCACGGCTCATGCCGTGGTCCTTTTTGCTGGCAGATTTGATTTGACAATTGCCTTGCCACCTTTCCTCCAAGTCTTCTATATAATTTTCCCCCGTATTTCCTTCCACCCTCACCCCAAAAAATATCATTTCACTTATCTTTTCTAAATTTCTTTTTCCACCATGTCTTCCAACTCTCTTTCTCGAAACTCCTTCCCCAACAGAGTCCCCGTATCCATTGTCCACGCAACCAAACTCTCCCTCCACTCTTTCTCCTGAACACACCCATCTGCGTGAACCACCATCCATCTTCGAATACGGTTTTGAGATAGCACGTATCCGTTACCTCAACCATTTTGGTCATGCACCTATTCAGTTTGAAAAAGGTTTAAACACTAGCAAGCTAACTAACTTTTCTAAGGTCAGGGTTACATGGGGTGGTTGGTCTCGCTTTGTTCGTGCTCCTCAAGGCCGCGTCAATGTCACCATGGTATGTCAGTTTTATGCAGTTCTTTCAAAGTCCCACTCCGTCAGCGACACCCACATGGTTACCATGCGTGGCATTCCAGCGCCTTTCCATTCCGGAATCATCGGTTCAGTCTTCTCCATTTCCCAGGAGTCGGCATGGCCACACGTCCATTATGAAGAACAGTGGAACTTGGACAGCGGTAGCAGCCGTATCTACTATATTTCTGAGGCAACCCGCACTCTCTTTCCCATCAACCGTGGCCCTGCCAATGACCTCACTGCTGCTAATCTCGACCGTGATTCTCGTGCATGGAAGCATTTTATCAATTTGCGTGTCTTCTCTACTCCACGTTTTTCTGAGATCACTGACGATGAGCTACTCCTACTGTATGCCCTTAGGGTGGGCGCTATCATTGACTGGGATGTCCTTATTCATCAGGCAGTGATTCAGTTTGCCGGTTCTCAGCGTACTCCGTGCTAGCCGCTTCCTTTTGCTTTGTTAATCTCTTACCTGTGCACCCATATGGCTGAAGTGCCCTCCCTTCCATCTGATGAGTTTTTCCCAAGCCGTGTGACTCACTCTGGTGCGCTTCCCTGTGACCCACCCGGTGGTTCCTCTACCCCTCCCTTATCCACTTTCGATGAAGAATGATTATGCCGTTGGTTTTCTTGTTAGTTGGTTGTGTCCATTTCCCATTTTCAGTATTTAATTCTGTTGGTTTGTAAGAATAATGCATTTAGCACTAATTTCCCCTATCGTTGGCTCTACTTCTTCTATTTTGTACTTCATAAACTGTCACCTTGTGTGTAATATAATATGTATGTTCCATTAATTTTCTTTTATTGTGATTTTATTTTCCCTACCTTCCTTGTCTTTTATTGTTGTTTTTCTAAATTGTTTTTGTCATCCCTGCATGCATGCATTTTCATTTCACTCATTTCACGCACACGTATGGCGTGCACCGTGGACTTCCCGGTGTACGCCGTGGACTTCTTGGTGTACACTATTTTGGCACCCCGGCTTACACTGTGTCCACTTACATTTCTTCACACTTTTACTCTAATTGACCCATTTTGTTTACCCTCTTACTTCTCTACCCTCACTAGTCATTGAGGATAATGCAAGTTCGTAAGTGGGGAGTGGAGATGTAGTCGGGTCAACACAGGATTAAACTCACTAAATACCTAAGAAACACGTAACTTTAGTTAACTTCGAACAACCAAGTTTGAAAAAAATCTCTTTTGGTCAAGTTAAAACATGTAGTTAAGAGAATAGATGTCTTAACAAAGTAAGTAACTTCGATGATTTATAAATGTATTTTAACATGAATCCTTTATTGTAGTGTGAATTCTTTGAGTACGTATATTCCAATCTTTGTTAACATGCAAACTTTTACGTAATCATGTAAGCATACTTACATAAGCAACTAGAACTTAGACTTGATATCCTTTTGAGGCAAAATAGAAAGGTGTTTGGAGTCGGATTAAGGGACAACGGTTATGGCATTTCTTTGATTCAACTAGAGCCAAATGGCCTTCCCGAACATAATGTACACATGTCCCCATCTCAGCCTTGTAGAGTGGTGAGACCCCACTCAACAATAGCCATTCATGATGAACCTCATTATAATCCGACACTTAACCTAATTTTGGTCTACATTCCCTTGGCAGCCCGCAAGTTAGCAAGTTTCTATGGATTGTGTGGTGATGACTGTGGGGGTTGAGAGTTGGATGACATTATTGGCACAAAGTTGAGATGGTATCTTATCGAGTTTGGAGTCCACTGGTGTATATATGTTTCATTCCTATTTTCAAAAAATAAATAATAAATAAATAAATAAATTTCCAAAAATCAAATAAAAGTTCAAGTGAGTTGTAAATAAAGATCCAAAATTGTTGAGTTCAAAGTAAATTTGAAGGATAGTTCATCAAGATCAAGTAATATAGGTTTGGGTAATTAATCAATAGTTTGATACTTTTTATCTCGTGTTGTTTGCAAGGGAGACGTCTTTAGTAACTATATGAGAGTTAGAAGTGTCAATTCAAAAATCATTGGAATTGAAGGTGTAGATTCTTGCTATCTGACACGTGTTCTTTTTGATATATCCTTTTATGCATTCGATTAGCCAATACCCGAGCCTAACGTTCCAAGCTTGCAAGTCCTACCCGATCTATCTCCTTAACTCCGAATGCCTCGATTAGTGGAGATTGGTATCATTCTTAAGCCTATGGATTGCAGCTAACAAGTCTTGCAAGCATGATTTCATATTTTGATTGCTTGGTAACAAATCTAAGGAGTATTCACGCACACACTCTGCTACTTTCTGGGATCACGGCTAACACACATTCATAATTTTAATTAGTTGCATTACCTAGTTAAACATCCGATTCCCAACATTGCATCATCTTACTTGTAACTCTTGTTGTTTTGTCACATGTTTGCTCGAGGACGAGCAAAAGCTAAGTGGGGAGTGGTTGATGTATGTCAACCGGATGATGAAATTCCACGATATTTTACTCCTAATTCTGTAGTATATAGTGATATTTTGTATCAATTAGAGTAGATTTCAGGATAAATAAAATCACTTTTGTTTTGTTTAGACACAACCAATATTCAAGCATTTTAAAACTCGTTAGTACTTATTAGCCATATCTTGTTATCGGAATTACGTGTGGTATGTTCGTGTTGGTGTTTTGCAGTAATTATAAAAGCGTGGAGTGAGAATATCGAAGTTGGACCGAGTCTCGTGTCCTAATTGGAGCAAAAAAGAGCATTGGGAGGACACAATTGTATTTTTATATGATTGGCAATGCAAAATCTGGACGTCCGGCGCACACCGTTAAGATATGAGCAAGAACAGAAGCACTTACGGCGTGCACCGAGACATCCATGGCGTGAGCTGAGACATCAATTCAAAAGATAGTTAGATGCATTAAATGTTGAAGTCAAATCCCAACTACCCGGTCAGACCCGGCGTGCACCGTGGGAACCAGAGACACTCATGGCATGGGCCGTGAAATCCTGGCGTGCGCCGTATTGTCTAAAAGCAGCGAATTAAGTAGACTTTTTTATTCAATTTCGAGGGATATCAAAAAAAATATACATCTAAGAAGAAGAAAAATAGCATCTCCTCTTTAAGCTTGAAGGCACCTTCATCCTCAAGGCTCTTCTAAGCAAAATTCCCCTATTTAGCATTTAATTTCCATTGTAAAACACTTAAGAATTCTTATTTTGATGTTTGAAGCACTTTGGTGGATGCAAGAATAACTATTTTGTGTAAAACTCTATTGAAATCCTTTGAAGGTTGAATATAAGTCTCCATCTTCAAGTTCTTCACTTGTGATTGGTAAATTCTTAATCTTTATATTTATTTAATTGTTCTTGTTGTTATGAATGCTAGCCTTGACATGTTGGTATCCTTAATTATGAGTGGCTAGTATCTTATTAGCCAAGGTGATGTAGTTGTGATAGTTAATCTCCTATGATTGCTTGGGAATGATTGTTTATGTTTGTAGTTTCTCTTGTGTTGAAATTCTTCTTACTTGTATTGTTTACCTTGTGTATGTTTGAGTAATTAACTTACATATGCATCTACACAACTAGTAGATACCGAATGGAGACGTTAGTTGTGAGAAAAGGGTAAGAAGAACGAAAGGTAGAATTGACCCTAGCGGAATTTGGTTCCTTATCCGGGGAGTTTTGCATTCAAGTGTTTATCTTGTCAATTCATTAGGTTTAAGGTACTTAGACCAAGGAGGAGACAAAGAGTGGTTTCATTCACTCGTATGAGGGGAAATGACTTGTTTAGGAGTGCACCATTCACACATTAAAGCACCATTGGAGGTGGTAGGTACATCGTTTCTAAGGAATGAAGGAGGGATAACATGAACTATGAATCATCTTGGTTAGTTTCTTTTATCATTTGAACAATCTTTGTAGTTAAGTATTAATTTCTTAATCAAACTTGCGATTCGGATAGATAATAATAACTAATTGGTGTTTGACCTCACATCCTTGTGGGATGCGACCTTGGACTCCGTACTAGACTACAATTGACCCGTACAATGCCGGTGAGATTGGAACCCTAGGAAAGTTGCATCATGTTCCTCAGCAGACTGCACTCAGTATTACCTTAAGCACTTATACATTAACAGACACTCTCGAGAGTTCACGCAACTAAGCCCGGTTTCTTCAACACGACATCAGCAAGGTCGTTCAACAACGCATAGCTCGGAATACGGTGAATCAATATGAACTTACTCATTGACGTATTCATGAGTGCACCATGAATAAATCAATAAGTAGGGGACATTGATATACGAAGCCCAAAAATAGCCCGCGGATCCAAAACCTGGCCCATGGATAAGCCCTGCAAAGGATAAAACCCACAGCCCAGCTATCTTGCCATCATAAAGCTAAGCCAAACCAACGCAAAAGAGCCTGCCTTATGCCTTTGCGGTCCTTGCCATCAGCCGAGATGGAAGACGACAGTTAAACCAAGTATCCAACTCAACTCACAGGCACAGGGGCCGACCTGCTTGCCCCTCCAGCTCGCCGTCCCCCAGCTCGGACCAAGCCCGCTTAACTTGGAAAATATACACAAGCGAGCAACATCATAGAGCCCACAGCGGCCGTGTTACAAGTTCTCCTCAGTCAGTGCTCGCCCTACAGAGCTCGTTTGACGACAAGCATCATCTCTTGCCGCCTTTGTAACCGCCGACTATGGCATCTGTAAATAGCGGCGTCTTCTAACACACCAGAACTACATTATTTGGCTTGTTCCCTTACACTAAAGGGTAAAAGACAGCCACATTGACACAACCATAATCCCCCTAAAACAGCCACATTTACGATACTTGATCTTCATATTGCTCTTGTGACTAAAGGTCATAAAAAGTAGAAAAATCACACATAATTAGCTAGATATCCACCACTTAATCCGTCTGTGATAATTCCGGCATTATCAACTCCGATTGATCATGAACTAAACATATAGATTAAATGTTATTTTATTTTGGTTTTTGAAGTCTTAGGACGTTAAGAAAAATGAGCCTAGATTTTTTTTGGCATTATGACAATCCCATTAGCTCCCCCATGTGCTGCGTGTGTATTTTAACTAGTTATAAATTATGTAACATGATGGAGCAGAAGATGAATAAAAAACACGACGGAGATCTATGATTGTCCAATGGCAGTATATAATCTGAAAGGTGTCTTTGCATATTCGAAATTTGATTCACGAGGTAGATCGTGCTCAACTTGTGGAAGTTGTAAATACATGAGGTAGATCTTGCTTAACTTGTTGGGTATCATAATATGAATGATGTCTTTTCATAATCGAAATTCGATTCAGTTTTGGTTTGAAAGAATCAAAATTTGCGCCAAGATTCAACTAAATATTCAATTGGATTTACAAATTCTGAACACCTTCACTGATCCAACCATCTACCCAACTCATCTAAGAGAAATCCTTGCTATAATACCAAATGATGTAAAAGATTGATCTCCAATGTAAAAGAAAAAAAAAGGAGCTAACCCAAACTCCTAAGATTTTTATTCATGAAAAGAGGTTTCAAGATTACAAAATAACCTAACATTTAGGAGAGTAAACGTATTTATATGTTTTCCGGTATATATGTGGGAAGAATGTTATATGTGGTATAAGCTCCTAGAAGAAGGAGAGATAGCGGGTTGGTTTTAGCAGTCAGACGTTGGCCACACGCGCGCGCGCCGCCGCCGCCCGCCCGTGCCCGTGCCCGTGCCCGTGACCGTTGACCTTGACCTTGACCTTGACCTTGGTCTTGGGCTTTGGGCTTTGGGGAATGGGGAATGGGGAATGGGGAATGGGCCTTCTGGGCCTGAGGGCCCTAGGCCCAGGCCTGTGTTAAACTTTTTATACAAAAGTTAATTGGGCTTGGTCCGGCTCATATACATTCGATTGAGTGAAGATTGAGTTCAGCTCGGTTCGGTTATCCAACATAGTTCGGTTCAGCAATAATTAATGGTTAATTCATTGCTGTAACTGATGAAACGGCTGTAATTAAGATGAGTTATGGTAATTCATTGCTGTAACTGATGAAACGGCTGTAATTAATTCATTCCAGCCCAGCCCTCTCCTATATATAGCCTCCATATGGATTGAAGCTAAATACACACATTCGAAATACAACACCAGAAAGCTTCATACATTCATATAGTTCTGAAATAGTTGCATACGAGTTTGAAGAAGAGATTCTGAGCACTAGAAGAGTTCGTTGAAGGTTCGTGTAAGAAGTACCTCTATACGAATCAGTAATCCGAGTTATCCTGGGAGACAATTGGTTTTAACCGGGGTACACACCGGACCAAATTTGTCTTAAGGACAGAGTGTCCTACTCGTCTCGGAGTTATTGTATCCACCTTTATTTTAGTATATTTTTTTTTTCAATTGTAATTCGTTTTATTTTCAATAAAATTGTTGTTTAATTCGTGTTAATTATTTTAATTGCGTTCGGGCTCCTACAGCTTAAGACAAATTTCAGAACCGATGTTCTGATTTTAACCCGTGCGTAATCGAAATTTTTTATACGAATTTCTACTCAATTTTTCTGAGTTTAGACGAATTAAATAAACTTGTTTTAATCAGAATTCGATTCTGATCAGCTCGGTTCTGATCAGTTCGGCTCGTTTACTGATTAATTCGGCTTATTTCTGAATTTTCAGCTCGTTTACTGAACATGTCAGCTCTTATTCTGAACGGTTCAGTCTACTTCTGAAACTTCAGCTCGTTTTATAATTAGTTAAATCTTCCTTTTTGGTATCGATTTCTGGTAAAATCGGTCCACTTCCTTTTTGGTATCGATTTCTGGTAAAATCGGTCCACTTCCTTTTTGTATCGATTTCTGGTAAAATCGGTCCACTTCCTTTTTGGTATCGATTTCTGGTAAAATCGGTCCACTTCCTTTTTGGTATCGATTTCTGGTAAAATCGGTCCACTTCCTTTTTGGTATCGATTTCTGGCAAAATCGGTCCACCTCCTTTTGGTGTTTTCTGGTAAAAACTACCACGTTAAAACAAGATTGAAATACAAACATTGTTGGAGAATCGAGTTGAAACAAACTCGAGCTTGTTCGACGAGTCAAAACAATCTTCACATTGTTTTCTTTGGGTGAAAAACCTACGTGTTGTATTATCAGTTATCCTTTTCTGATAAAAGTTTATCTTCTGTTTGTGAACAGAAATGGAATTTTATAATCAGATGACTCCTATTGGTGCGCCAATTCAAGGAGAAAGCTCCCAGGTTGCGGGAAGTGAAGTGGTTTTAAAACAGTCAAAATTGAGCCCGACGAGACCTCGATGAAGAGACATATGATTGGTGTGTAGACACTGGAGCTACTCAACATATGTGTGCGAACAAATCTTTGTTCTGGGGATACCAGGAAATTCAAGAAAATGTTTTCATGGCAAATTTAACAACGTCCGAAATTGTCGGATATGGGAATATCACGTTAAATTTAAAGAATGGAAACTATCTGGTTATCCGAAATGTTTTGCATGTGCCGGACCTCGGTAGAAATTATATTTCGGTCCTCAGCTAACCCTGTCTGGGTTACAAGTTAGAATTTGTTGCAAACAAATTCACACTTTCTCAGAATGGATTGGTAGTTGGCGAAGGCACTCTGGTCGATAGATTATTTTTTATGGACCTTCGTATTGTAAAATAAAATTAGAATAATTTTATGTTTACATAAAAGTGATGGTTGGGTATGCAAGAGAAATCTTTTGACTATTGTACCTAAATTAAATGTGCCCGCTGAGGCTAATAAAAGTGCTTCTACTTTTGTTTACTTGATTGAGTCTTGTACTTTATGGCATAATCGTTTAGGACACGTTAATAATAAATCAATTCAAAGAATGATGAATTTGGATTTATTACCTAAACTTAAAGTTAATGAAACCGCAAAATGCCAAGTCCGTGTTGAAGCTAAAATGACTAAAGCGCCGTTTCCATCCGTGGAAAGAAACACGTAACCGTTAGAATTAATTCACACCGATTTGTGTGACTTAAAGTTTGTGCAATCGAGAGGCGGTAAAAAGTATTTTGTAACTTTTATCGATGATTGTACAAGGTATCGTTATGTATATTTGCTAAGTAGCAAAGATGAGGCTATCGAGGCATTCAAAAATTATAAGAATGAAGTTGAGAATCAACTTAGCGGACGAATCAAGAAGGTTCGTAGTGATAGAGGTGGAGAGTATGAATCGCCATTTGAAAGAATATGTCTAGATTCGGGCATTATTCATCAAACTACGCTCCATATGCACCTCAATCTAACGGAATTGCTTTGAACGCAAAAACCGTACTCGAAAGAGATGATGAATGCTATGTTGATTAGTTCTCCGGGTTACCTCGGAACTTGTGGGGGAGGCCCTTCTCTCCGCCAATACAATTCTCAACAGATTCCGTCTAAAAAGATGGATAAAACTCCATATGAGATGTGGAAAGGCCACAAACCAAGTTATAAATACTTGAAAGTGTGGGGGTGTTTAGCAAAGGTGGAAGTGCCTAAGCCTAAACGCAGATTAAGATTGGGCCAAAAACGATAGATTGCATATTTATTGGGTATGCTCATAACAAGTAGTGCATATAGATTTCTTGTGCACAAATCGACAATCCCGATGTGCATGTAAACACAAATCATGGAGTCAAGAAATGCGGTGTTTTTTGAGGATGTCTTTCCACATAAAGAAAGACACAATGAAGACTCAAATAAGAGAGTACACGAAAATGTGGGGGATAGTACTCCAGAAAACGAGAAAGTGGAACCACGAAGGAGTAAGAGGGCTAGGACTTCAACGTCTTTTGGGCCGCATTTTCTAACCTACATGGTAGAAAATACTCCAAGGACATATGCCGAGGCTATGTCTAATCCGAAGCACCTTTCGGAAAGAAGCTATTAATAGTGAAATAGATTCTATTATGCAAAATCACACTTGGGAATTGGTTGACATTCCACCGGGAAGTAAAGCACTCGGGTGTAAGTGGATTTTCAAAAAGAAGCTTAAGGCCGATGGATCTATTGATAAGTATAAGGCCAGGTTGGTAGCCAAGGGTTATCGACAAAAGGAAGGTCTTGACTTCTTTGATACTTATTCACCGATAACGAGAATCACTTCTATAAGGGTTCTTATTGCTCTTGCTGCAGTCTATAACTTGGAGATCCATCAAATGGATGTTAAAACTGCATTAGAAGAAGAGATATACATGGAACAACCCGAGGGGTTTGTGGTTCCAGGGCAAGAGCACAAGGTGTGTAGACTCGTTAAGTCTTTGTATGGATCGAAACAGGCACCCAAACAATGGCATCTAAAGTTTGATCAAACTATGCTATCTAATGGGTTTAAAATTAACGAGTGTGACAAATGCGTCTACATCAAACAAACACCTAATGCTTATGTGTTAGTGTGTTTATATGTTGATGATATGCTTGATTATGGGAAGTACTCATGATATCATCATGAATACCAAAAAGTTGCCGACACGCAATTTTGATATGAAGGATATGGGACAAGCGAGATGTAATTTTGGGGATTAAAATCTCCGAATATATCGAGGGACTAGTATTATCACGAGTCTCACTACATTGAATCCGTTCGAGGAGATTCAATGTTTTTGATGAAAGTCCTATGAAAACACCCATTGACTTAAGTCTTCACTTGGTCAAAAATAAGGGTGAGCCTGTGTCTCAGTTGAAATATTCACAGACTATAGGGTGTCTAATGTACATAACCAACTGTACTAGACCTGATGTTGCGTGTGCTGTGAACAAACTAAGCAGGTTTACAAGTAATCCCAGTGAGGATCATTGGAAAGCGCTGATGAGAGTACTCGTGTACTTGAAATATACAATGAACTCCGGGATTACGTTACACAAGATATCCAGCAGTATTAGAAGGATACTGTGATGCAAACTGGATTTCTGATTCTAAAGAGTCAAAATCCACAACTGGATATATCTTTATGATTGGTGGTGCTGCGGTATCCTGGAAGTCCACAAAGCGTACATGCATATCTCGTTCCACAATGGAAGCCGAGTTTATAGCACCGGACAAAGCCGGGGAAGAAGCGAGTGGCTTCGAAATTTCCTAGAGGACATTCCTTGTTGGACAAAACCGATTGCTCCTATTAGCATACACAGTGATAGTCAATCGGCTATACACCGAGCACAAAATAGTATGTATAATGGTAAGTCTAGACATATACGTCGACGACATAATGCCGTTAAACACTTGATCTCTAGTGGTGTGATTTCCATCGATTATGTAAAATCGAAGGAGAATCTTGCGGATCCGCTTACTAAAGGTTTACCTAGAGATCAGATGTCTATTTTGACCCTCGGAATGGGACTTAAGCCTATTGAAAGTTAAGTTTTGTAATGGTAACCCTACCATGTTGACTGGAGATCCCAAGATCTTGGTTCAAGGGGACAACTAAGTTATGAAGCTGTCGATGAACACTTTCCCATTCTGTGAATAAAAGTGTTGTCTGCCAGGAGTGTGAAGGTTAAGTGAAAACTTTTAATGATTCCTATAACTTGATTAAATTCGAGTGGGGTATGGCAGAATACTCTTGATAGGAAGTCACCTATGTAAGTGCGAAGTGGGGCCGCTTCTATGAGAATTCGTAGGCTAGAATTCTCTAAAGCACTTTCGAAACCAGGTGTGATTCGGGGCCAAAATGAATCCAAATCATGAGAACCAAGTACGGTGCTAAGGGAAATATTGTGTGAGTGCTATTGTCCGGTTCTACACTAAAGGCCGAACAGCTCAAGACTTAAGTTCACCGATTAGCCGAGTAGTTCCGATAGTACTTCACTAGGGCGGGTTCAAAGCCGAAGCTACCTCTCCCGATGCAATGTTTTTCCGTCGAATCTCTTCGTGGGTCCGCATTTGCATTAATTTCCATTCATGTGGGGGATTGTTGGAGAAAATAGTGGAATTGAATTAAAGTGAATAAAAATGATTTTATAATCATTTTATTCGTACGACTTTGCAAGCTTAATTTGATTATATTCTTGTATAGAATATATACAATGTTTTGATAATTCTGAAAACTACGTAAGTCGTAGATGAATTCAGGATTTAGAATCATTCAATTCGGAGTACGAGTGAATGAGAAATTAACGCTTGAAGTCGGGTGTTTGAAAGAACTTTTGTTGGAAGTGGAAGTTGAAGAGTATTCAACTAAACTGTGTACCACATTGGAAAAAGGGAGAAATGTTTTCCAGGTATATATGTGGGAAGAATGTTATATGTGGTATAAGCTCCTAGAAGAAGGAGAGATAGCGGGTTGGTTTTAGCAGTCAGACGTTCTGCTAAAATGGCCACACGCGCGCGCGCCGCCGCCGCCCGCCCGTGCCCGTGCCCGTGCCCGTGACCGTTGACCTTGACCTTGACCTTGACCTTGACCTTGACCTTGGTCTTGGGCTTTGGGGAATGGGGAATGGGGAATGGGCCTTCTGGGCCTGAGGGCCCTAGGCCCAGGCCTGTGTTAAACTTTTTATACAAAAGTTAATTGGGCTTGGTCCAGTTCATATACATTCTGATTGAGCTGAAGATTGAGTTCAAATTTCGGTTCGGTTATCCAACATAGTTCGGTTCGTATTTATCGGCTTAAAATCCCATATAGCTAAAACATAACCACACAAAAAAAAACCCATTTGGATATCTATTAACTTAAAGCATAAACAAAATACTAGTTGAATAATGATCTTCTACATCAAGTTGTTTAAATTTATGGCGGTTCCTTCCACCATATGATGGTACCGTTGGCAAAATTAAAGTGGAAGCACCCTAAATTATAGTTTGTATCGTCTATTTTAAGGTAGGGTAGGAAAAAAATGTAGTGTACGGAAAAAACAAATTTGAAGCTAATGGTACATTTGGATTGTAGTAATGGAATGGAATGCTTTTTTCATTCCATTTCATCAATTTGGCATGTTTTGCAATGGAAGAATGGAATATATTTTCATTCCAACGGAATGTAAATGGATGATTTTCATTCCATAAAAAATGCCATTGGTATGGCCGGAATAGAATGAAAAATAAACTCTGAAACAAAAAACGATTCTATTCAATTGCCTACCAAATGCAATAATGGAATGATATCATTCCATTCCACTGCATTCCATTCCATTTTCTCTAAAAAAAATCTAACAGGGATAGAGGTATTTAATGAATTTTCTCTAAAAGTTACGTTTTAACGTTTGTAAAAAATCTATGTTGTCTCCATCACACTTCATACAACATTGTGGTGGAAATGACATATAACACATGTTGGTGTCATTGACCATGTTAAATAGATTACACACGGTGGAATAGAGATATTTAATTGTGTTATATTGGCACAATCAATTATTCCATTTAACATAGGTTGCAATAAAGAATAAATTTAACAATATACCAAATCCTAATCATAGATAGATTGACATTTTGATAATACAACAACAACAACAAAAAAAAAACAAAAAACTGCAATAAGCAAAACACATTTTTGATTTCATTGCTAAATTATTAGTAATGGTGAAAATAGTACAACTTTATTATATATCACTACCAAAAGATATACTAACGGTATTCTCTTAGAATGTGTTACGTGTATTTGCATATAATTTCTTTCAACATATAATATTGCAATAACAAGCATTCTTCTAACAAAACGCAGTACCATTGTACTGTTTTGTGCATTCCATTTGACAGAAACCAAAAACGCATTGCCTGGGGTCCATTTCTATCGTGCAAGTATTCTCAGGCTGAGGTACTGGATTTGTACAAATTATTCGCGCCATTACTCCAGCTATCATGTAGTATTATACAAACTTAATAAAATTAGTTATATATAATACAGTTTATAGACGTGTGAAAGCAAAAAAAAAATTAAAAAATAGAATAAATGACAAACCTGCATTATATGGAAACTAGTCAATTACCCGTGCATGATGCACGGGAACTAATAAACATGTAGAAACATTTTTTAAAAGGAAACAGAAAATTAAAAAAAAAAAGAAAAGAAAAATAGAATACGTGAAATATGACGTTAGGTGAAGTGATAGTATAGATGGTAAGAAATTTTTTAAATTATCTCAAAAAAAATACTCAGGATCCTTTTCTCTACCGATCCACACATCCCCTTACTTACATATTTCATTTAACCAATAAAGAAAGAAATCTCTAAATTAGATTATGTAGCCCCATTTCCACACACACACACACACACAAACACTTCAAATGCCAGGAAAAAAAAAGACGGTTGGTTGAGGAGTCAAAATACTCAGCCTCTAGTCTATAACATGTCAAAAACAATAAAATGTGTCTCGCTCCTCGTGCTTTGCAACAATGCCAATCTTCAAAATATGCAATATGGAACCTGCTAGAACTATGAAGATTCAGTACCTTCTTCCCACACGGCTATGTCAATGTTGTTGATGGTTTGAAAAAATCTGCCTTGAAAATAAGGGCCTTGATTTCTTTAGAACATATATGTGATAGGGACCATGTTGCATTTCTTGTTGCTACGCTTGATTTAAATCAAGAGTACCATTACCATTCGATCATTGTTCAACATCTGCCACCTCCATTTTAATTATAATCCATCAGAATGGTATTATTGAAGTACTCCAACGATAGAAACAAAAACACAACAAAACAAAAACATGGAATATGGACATTTAGTTACACCTTGAATGTGAAGGGGTGAATTCGTAAATAGGTTAGTCATTCAAAGGTCTTTGTACTCAATATGGAATCAAACAGATGAAGCCAAAAATTCCTTCAGAAATAATCTACCAACAAAGAAGCAATTTAAATACCAACAATGTTCCGATTTGTCTGTCATTTTAACAATTTACGTTTTTCCCATATAATCTCTTACTTTCAAAAAGAAATGACAAATGTTGTATTTAATGCTCTATATTTCTCACTATTTGACTTTATTTTGTCACCAGCAATTGCAACTACGTTTATTGATATGAGAAAGAAAGGGAAATTAAGTCCATTTAATGTAAAAATAGATCATTTATTGAGTTTTCTCAATTAATGTGAAACGGTAAATTAGGGACGGAGGTAGTACAAAATTTCCAATTCATACCTTTGGATTCATACATTTGAATGTGATCAAGGATCAGGAGCCTTGATCCCGGGGAATCTTGACATCTCTTAGAGTATGAACAAACAAAACCGCAAGAGCCCTATTTCCAACTGCAATTCTTTTGGCCCCTTCAGCTGTTTCACATTGATCCAAGCATCCTGAATCAACCCAAACACATAGAACTTTGTCAGCAAATAGCTCACCGGAAAGTTAAATATTCAAGAAGCACACAACCATACAACCAGACCGAGGATATGGACTGACGCAAAGGAAAGCGTACAACCCGGGAATTTATCCATTAACAATAGAACCCTGTTATTTATGCAACTTGTCAAAGAGTTAGCTGTGGAAAACAAAAAGAACCTATAACAAACACCATCATTTCCATAGACTTGAATGTGAAGTGGATAGTATCAAATCTTGGAGTTTTGCATCCAAATAAGAAACTGAAGCATACCAATTAAGTACCTGATGAAGTCATGCAAGTTTTTCTTGTCAGAAATGCATGTTTCCCTAATGTAATTTGACCTATGGTAGGGTCTATCACCATTCATATTGAAGTACTAAAAAGCACAACATAAGTGCTTAACGTCCACACTTTTATTTAAATTGTAGAAAATTTGATTGATTAAAAGGCTAAAACGCATTTTACTGAAAATACATAAACTTGATTATTGGTGACTGAAGGTTACGACTCACTAAAAGAGTGTTAAACAAACGGTGAGCAGAAAAGGGAAGAACTACAAAGGCTTAATCAATAGTAGAATCCGGTACATCATCGAATCTGACTCCGGCCGTCCAACACAACATTCATTTCATTTAATCAAATGTGCCCTGACATTGACATTTACCGGAACTAATATGAAATCGCTAGCGTCAGGATAAAATTGCGTCTGCGCAAATTTCAGTTCTAATTCCTAAATACAAAAAAATATAATAAAAAATAACAAAATCATATCAACTGCGGATAAAAAAATTCACACATGGGACTTAATCGAAACCAAATTGCAGAAAATAAATAGATGAGAGTCTCATTGGTGAGCACACACAACGGCCGCGACTTTAATTTCTCTCCCATGCTTCTTTGTATAGCTCAGCGCGCTAGCCGTGTAAACGCTTTTATGTGAAAGTAAGCAATCTTGGAGGAAAAAGCTCATTGCTTTGTAAGATCAGATCTTAATAAGAACGGGAACCTGCATGGAGAGGGTGGTGAAAAAAGATTATTTCATCAAATATTTAAACACATAGTGCACAGGAATACCCTTCATTATTCAGAGAAAAAAAATACATATCTCAACACCTTACTTTTTAAGCATCTGGAGCACCCTTTTGATCACACGCATGGACCTGTTCAGCCATTGTTAGAAAATTCATTGGAACCTGAGGCTGGCCAAGTTCATACAGAAACTAAAATTAACTAAGGAACATTTAAACATTGACAATAAGAACATCTAGCAAATAAGAGACGGCATATCACTTGTAAGCTAGCTTGGAAAATTATTCACTTGTAGAAATTCACCAATTAAGAGGCATAAAAATCATGAAATGATCATAAAATTACATAGAGATTAGTGTTTACCCAAACCCTGACAATTATTCACTTAGCATAGTTATAGTACTTGAAGCTTAGAGGAAGGGAACCGGTGCCTACAAATAAACCCTGACAGTAGGTATACACTCAACTATTCTGCGTTATTATATATATAACGGATATCAAGATATGCTTTCGATTGGCTACTTACCGGAAAACCATCATCTTCATAAGATTTGAATTTTTGCAGATGAAGTGATGATAGTATAAGCCTCTGCGACAACTGCCATTTGAAATTTGAAATGTTCCCATAACCAAACAGAAGAACAAACCAAAGATGAAAGCAAACAAACTCAAGAAACAAAATCTATATTTTCCTTAGCCACAAGTGAAGAAATACTAATACAATGCAACAACTTTGCTTCAGTGCATGAGAAGCAATTATGAATGTAGATGGACATATTCTACAATTTATCTGGTATGCAAAATGAATGTAAATTCTTCGATAAAACATTATAAATAATAGCTTATAGAAGGCACCGTTGTTGGACGCTGTCAAAATATTGGTCTGATAAGCAGTCATTGTAACCAAACTCACAAAATCTAAAAAACATCCTTCCATAAACGATCAACGAGATGGCGAATGGGGCTTAAATCATTAGGAAAAAATGGAATCACGGAAAGATATTGTGCATTTTAAACATCCAAAGCTACCGGATTACCGCCGATGATCAAACTTCTAAATCTTTCGATCGATCTGTTTTCAGGAATATGTTGACATTTGGGATATAAAATATTTGAATCTGATGATAAAAAGCCTGCCGATGTTATAGAGTTTTGAGGAGATGATAACGTGGGAGTCGTAACGATAACGTTGCCGAGATTACAGGGTTGTGTTGAAGTTGTTGAGGGAAAATAATGATTTCGTCTGGTTTTTCGTTCGGATATATGGCTTCCGTCTCTACTGTTTTTTTGTTTTGTTTTTCTACTGATATGGCTTCCATAGTTTTTTATTCTTTTCTGTTTTTTAGCAGTATAGATTATCAATTTAGACATTATTTGTTTTTCAAAAAAGAAACAGTAGTTATTATTATATTTTATTAACGGTGGATATTATTATATGTGTTATTTGTTTATAAGGACGTGTTTTGAGACTTAATTAGGCACTTAGGACATCCAAAAAAGATCATTAGTTATAATGACGGATTTATATTATTTTTCCTAAATTACCCCCTTCTCCCAGTTTTTCCTTCTCCGTTCACTCAATGTCGGATCTGCACAGACCACATGGAAATTCTCGCATTGGAACAGAAGACATGACGTATTTCTTCACAATCTCTTGAAATGTTCTTCGAAGCTAGTGGTGGCTACCGGTGGTGGTAACTCCGCGGTTGTGGACTACCGAGGTTCTCGGCTTGGATCCCGCTTGTTTTTTTGAGAACGAAGCAACGGGGAGAGTCGAGAAGGCATTTTCGTCGGCCCTCGGTGCGGATTGTGATGCGCTCACCTCTTCTAATAAGAAAGAAGATTTCACAAGATCGAATTAGGTCAATTTTCGGTTTTGGATTTTTTTTGCTTCGTAATTAGTGTTTTAGTTGAGCTTGCGTACTTCTTCATAGTGTATGCTACCGTAATTTGTACTACCGGTCCCGCTTGCTAGTGTTATGACCGTTCGTGTGGCGGTGACTCGAAACTACGGGAAAAATCCCGGCAATTGGAGATCTCGTTATCCGAAAAAGAAGAGATCGGTGACAAGGCATATGATAAGTAAAAGTAATTCGCTTCTAGTGTAAAAGAATCGCTTTTTAATGTTGAGTTTGATTAAGATGACGCCGACGCGGCCGCCGGGCTCATTAAGTCACAATGGGGGTGAGAGAATCTGCAATTCATGCTATTCCTTTTGAACATCTTGACAAAATCTATAGTTGATGGAGATGATTCTTTACGCCATGTTGATGAAATGGAGAAACATGTATAGAAGCCAAAATCCTGTCTTTTAGCTTGTCAGAACTCTGTGTCTGATCCAAATTTATGTCCAGAGGGCCAAGCTTTGGGAGGACACAACAGGGCTCATTCTAGTACTTTACCAATTGAAGACACAATGAAAAATAATAAGGTTGAAAATGAAGGTTTAGGGTACATTCCTTCCAGTGCAGATTCTAATGGCACTCATGATTTTGGGGTGAGTTTGCAGTGGACTACTGCATGTGCTCATCAGTTCCAATGTAAATTTCATACTGAGATTCCAAATCTGAATCGATCTTTTTTGGTTGTTGGTTTGTTGAGGTGTGATAATTTTGGGCTCATATCATTTCATTTGCTTAATGGTGTTACCGATAGTGATCTAGGCGGTGTTCTTTGTTTGACTTTGGTTCTCACTACTTCCCGGGAATGTGAAAGTCCGAAAATCAAAGACGAACAAAGTATGCGATTTTAGCATAGTTGTCCATTGACCGTTCCTAAGGCACTTGTTTTCTCGAATTATATTTTAGTTAATACTATAGATTTGTTTGGTGTGTGTTTTAATAGCTTAAATTCCTTTACCGTATTTTAGTTTTCTTGGCACTTATTGTTTGCTTTAATCAATCTTAGTTATGACTCTGCTCGAGTCTTTGTAGATAATGATGTTGATATGTCTAGGACATATATGGGATGAGAATTCTTTCTTTACCTCCCCTTGAAAGAGGGGGTTTCTTTTTGCAGTACTGTAGGTACTTGTTGTTCTTAAATTCATTGTCCATTTTGCTGAAATAGGGATCTTCAGTGATTATGCAATGTCGACATGGTTTAGATTGCCCTTCATTTGTAGGATTTGACTGTCACAGTTTACTCCCCTCTCTGTGCTGGATTGTACATTTGCTATTGTGTGATCCGCTATTGTACTTTAACTTAAGTACATGAATCGATATCGGGTGGTCATTCTCTTGTAAAAGTGGTCAAAGAAACTACTAGTTATCTTCCCTGTTTGTTTTCTGCCTCAAGAATGTGTATTATGACTTGAACAATTAAGCCATCATTTCTGAGTACAAAAAACCAGTATTAGTTGCTGATTTGGGAATTTGTAAATGTCAAAATGTTGGTGTATACTGTTGTCTTTCTTCCTTGAACTATGTTTCATATGCAGCTAGCTTATCTGAGTTTGTTTTTATTGCATCCAGGTAAAAAACTGCTTGTTGAGATGGGGATTTCGATATGATGCAGAGCAGGGAAACAGGCAAATTTTCACTGTCAGATTTGCCAACCATGGATGAAAGAGTTGATGAACTACACTCTTGAATCTTCAAGTAAAATGCTACTAGTTGGGGTTAAACTGGATAATTATGCTACCATGAGATCTGTACTCTTTTTTTAAAAATTGGGGATATGGTTTTTCTCTTTTTTTTTTTTAAATTTTTTTTTTATTTTATTTGTGCGTCCAGAAAAACAAAAAACAAACAAATAAAAAAGCTTCTGTATTAGCCCCTTTTTTAGCAACTTTTTTTTAGCAACAGCTTTCATTTATGTGAATATATATTATTGAAAGAATGTCAAGCTTTATATATGTAACCTGACTTTCAGATTCTTTCTTTTTTTTTTTTGGATTTTCTGTATGTGAATGTTGACATTAATCTTTAGTGTTTCTTTAGTTTAACATCGTGTATTGACGCCGTTGATCATGATGTAATAATGATCAATTAGCATGCATTAGCTTGAAACAAAGAAAGAAAAGCTATACATTGATGGTGGGTTTGTGTATGATTTGGAATAAAATTGATGCGGTGATATTGATGTCACTGCATTTACAGTTAGAGAATTGATGCAGTGACATCGATGTCACCGCATATGTCAATGCATATACAATTTACAAAGTTTTTATTTTTGCAATTTGGGTGTTGATGTCATCGCATATACAATTTCATACAAAAATTGGTAACTTTGTAAAATAAGTGTAGTGTCATTCACTTTAGGGTGTAATCGATCCGAGTCGAGTCGATACTCCTCAGGCTCAAGCTTGAATTGACTAAAAAAGTTCGGGCTCGATTGAGCCATAAAAAGGCAACATCGAACTCGACTGGCTAAGTACTCGATATAGCTCGACGCGGCTCAAAAGCTCGATTTCCCCTGAAAAATCTTCCTAATTTCGAGACAAAAAGTTCAACAAAAATGTTGATGTCACTGCATATTTGTCACGCATATATGATTGCCGATGTCACTACATAAAATGTTGATATCACTGCATATATGATTACCGATGTCACTGTATAAAAATATGAATTAATGTGAAAGATTTATGTTGATCGTAGTTTTATATCGAAAGATATAGCCATTTGAAGTCGATTTTATGAAGAAAAGAAATCGATTTTATGAAATTAAGTCGGAAAAATATCAAATGTAATCACGGTGTTGCTTCATCAAATGTCACAGCATATCTGATTGCCGATGTCGCTGCATAAATTGTCGATGTCACTGCATAAATTGGTTATGTCACTGCATAAATTGCCGATGTCACTGTATAAATTGTCGATGTCACTGCATAAATTGCCCATGTCACTGCATAAATTGTTGATGTCACTACATAAAATGTTGATATCACTGCATATATGATTTCCGATGTCACTGCATAAAAATATGAATTAAGGTGAAAGATTTATGTTGATCGTAGTTTTATATCAAAAGATATAGCCATTTGAAGACGATTTTATGAAGAAAAGAAATTAATTCTATGAAATTAAGTCGGAAAAATATCAAATGTCATTCATCTATGATTGCCGATGTCAATGCATCGCGGTTATTAGTGCATCGCGGTGTCTCTGCATCGGGGTGGTCAATGCATCGCGGTGTCTCTCCATTGGGGGTGGTCACTGCATCGGGTTGCCCCTGCATTGCGGTGGCCAATGCATCGCGTTGGTCAATGCATCGCGGTTGTCAGTGCATCGCGGTATCATTTAATCTCGGCGTCTCTGCATCACAGTTGTCAGTGCATCGCGATGTCACTTCATCACGGTAATCAATGCATCGCGGTTGTCAATGAAAAAAAATATTTCACTGTCCCCGGAAAAAAATATATATATAAAAAAAAACTTTCAGCGTCTAGCTGAAGTAAAATAAAAAGAAAATTAAAAAAAAAATGCAAAACACAACAGCAAGTTTTTAATCTAAATGAAATAAAACACAACAGCAACTTCCGTTCAGGGCGTCGGTTTTTTTTTTTTTTATTTATTTTTTTTTCTTCATTAAGGGTATTTGGGGCTATCTACCTATTTTTTGTCCTTATAACTAAGTGTTTATTTTGGGTGTCCCTTTTACCTAATTAAGTCCAATATGCTTCCTTTTCAATAATTATCCCTAATTATATTTTGTTTGTACAACTGGCAATTTTTTTTAACAGGTATAAAGCGGGTCGATCTGCGGGTCTGGGTCAAAACTGAGGGTAATTGGGTTAAATGTGCTCCTCTTTATATATATAGATAGATGTATTTTGCACAATTGATTGACTTTTCAAGTGTACGATTAGCATACATGTATCATTAATTATGATATGTAAAGAAATCAATACATTCAGTGTATTTGTCTTTATACAAGTCTTCGAAGAATAGACACACGACTTACTAGTTCTTTACTAAAATTATACTATATTTAAAACTAATATATATATATATATATATATATATATATATATATATATATATATATATATATATATATATATATATATATATATATATATATATATATATTTCATTGCAAGGATATTCACAATGTTACCAGATATATTACATAAGAAGCCAAAAATAAATTAGTAACACGTCTAAAATGAAAACTCATAGTAATAAAATTTTGAATATTGAAAAACCATATTTACAACAAATCCATACGCATTTTATTTTAAAAAGAACATGGTAAAGTTTTATGTGGTGTAATTGGAGTCAATAAATGGACCCCACTAGTATTTTTTCCCTCAATAAATGGACCCGCTAGTATTTTTTTTCCCTCAATAAATGGACCCCACTAGTATTTTTTTCCCTCAATTTGATTGTGTGTGGACATGTAAATCAATCTTACCTTCTTCCCTGAATTAATTCGATTGTGTTAATTTTCTTAAAGTAAATCTACTAATATTGATATTATGGTGTGACGGTCGTAGAAAGATTGTATTAAGTGACATATATTAGAGATTGTACTCTCTTTCACATAGAACACTTTTATATTCAGCACTTTACTTTCTGTACTAGTATGATCCGTTGCACACTACACAACACAGAAAACCAAGACAATGCTTATTTTTAACAATAACATATTTCCGCCGCACTCACTAAGTGATACGGACCGCTTAGTAAAACACACGAGTGGTTTCACCGTATGTCCACTTGGTTCATTCATTTGTGAGAAACTCCTAAAAACGAAAAGTGTGCATTCACCCCCTCTCGAAACTCTTACAAGCCTTGTATTACGGGACCAACGGCACCGATTATCATGAATTAGGATTTACTAGGTATTCAGATCTAGCGATAAAGACCGTCGCAGATCTGAAGAACACAAACTCTATTTCATGATTTCTTCACCAACGATTCAGATCTATACATATACAAGGTAAATAAACTTACTAATACATAGCAGAACAAATAATAACAATCAACTCATACTAATCACAAAGAAAAACGACATATCAACATCTAGAAAAAGCCGAAGAGTCATACCCTCAATGCCGAGCATAAATCCTCTGCAGATCTCACCCTAGAAGGAAGATCCGTCGGATCCATGACTAGAACTCATAGAAAATAAATAAAAGAAAAGAAAGTTTTTTTTATTGCATGATACTTGTAGTATTCAAAATTCTGGTACAACGAAAATGGGGCCTAATGGATCTTATTTATAGTGAAATAACCGAATTAGCTAGCTCCCAAAACTACCCATCGTCCAAGAAAATGCGTTTCCTAAAACTTCTAGGTATCTCGCAACTGCAGCGGTGCTCTCGCAACCGTGAGGTCAAATTATTACTTTTTTACGACTTAGCTTGGAAGGTTCTAGAATGCCCTATGCCCGATTCTTTATCCAGTCCATTCCAGAATTTGTCTTTAACACTTGACCCAAATCTCAGTACCTGAAAATTGTCCAATAACACACGAAATAATAACAATTATGTGAATAATAATACGAAATACTAAATACTCGACTCATGAACCCGACATCGATCATTCAACACAAATGGTTCATATAAATGACCGAAAACAACTAAATTTGGATCAGAATGAGTGAAATGTTGATGTCATAGGATGTTTCATTTTAAGCGTCAACATGAGGTAGATTAGTTTACGCACTAGTGATCTGTATGCAGTGTTATCTTCCAAAAGTGGTGAATCACCATGTTGTAAGGTCTGTTTGGACTCCATAGGTGTCTTAGCTGGTTTAGCCCCCAAAAACTCATATTCTTCTAGAAGGCTGAGTGTGTACTTTCTTTGAGAATTGGATATGCCTACAGGAGTTCTGAACGCCTCAATACTTAGGAAATATCTCAATTTCCCAAGGTGTTTAATGGTGAACTATTGATGTAGGGCATCCTTGACTTGCTGAATCAGTTGCTCATTAGGACTTGCTGCTATTATGCCATCTACATATACCAGCAAAGTAATAAAAGACTGTCTTGACCATTTGGTGAAAAAACTATGGTCATTTCGGAACTGAGTAAATCCTTGGGCTTCCAAGGATTCAGTTAACTTGAAATTCCATTGTCTATGGGCTTGCTTTAGGCGATTCAATGGTTTTGTAAGTCTGCACAATTGATTTGGTTTGGATGCTGCAAAACATGGGGGCAGTTGCATATACACTTCTTCATGTAGATCTTATGTAGGAAAGCGTTATTGACATCCATCTGATGGAGGTACAATTATTAGTTGTTGCCACTGCAAGTAAAGCCCTAATTGTAATGATCATGACAACAGAGAAGAAGGTTTCTTGATAATCAATGCCATATGTCTGAGTGTAGCCTTTTGTCACTAGTCTAGCTTTGTATCTCTCCACTGAACCCTCAAGATTGTATTTGACTTTATATACCCATTTGCACCCAATGGGCTTATTGCCTGGGGGCAAATCAACTATTTCCCATGTATGAGTTTTTTCGTAGAGCTTGAATCTCCTTTTGCATTGCTTCTTTCCATTCATCATGCTTGATATCTTGATTGTATGTTTTGGGTTCTTTAATAACATCAGTGAAATTAATGAATCTGGCATACTCTGCAGGGGAGTTTTTCTAGATTCATTACCTCACTCAGCAGATGTGGGGTATGTTGAACAGTATGAGCACCACCTTGATAAAAGGTTGGTGATTTCCTTGTCCTTGTGGATCTTCTCAATTGGATAGGTGCAGTTGCCTGGCTAAAAGAAGCATGCGTGTCTGGCAGGTCTACTGACTCATTCAGTAAATCATAAAAATTGTCCATGACTGGTAATGGCACTGGCACTGCACTGTCCATGAGATATTTAATTGTGTTATATTGGCACAATCAATTATTCCATTTAACATAGGTTGCAATAAAGAATAAATTTAACAATATACCAAATCCTAATCATAGATAGATTGACATTTTGATAATACAACAACAACAAAAAACAAAAAACTGCAATAAGCAAAACACATTTTTGATTTTATTGCTAAATTGTCAGAAATGGTGAAAGTAGTACAACTTTATTATATATCACTACCAAAAGATATACTAACGGTATTCTCTTAGAATGTGTTCTGTGTATTTGGATATAATTTCTTTCAACATATAATATTGCAACAACAAGCATTCTTCTGACAAACGCAGTGTCATTGTACTGTTTTGTGCATTCCATTTGACAGTAACCAAAAACGCATTACCTGGGGTCCATTTCTACCGTGCAAGTATTCTCAAGTTGAGGTACTAGATTTGTACTAATTGTTTGAGGTACTAGATTTGTACTAATTGTTCGCGCCATTACTCCACCTATCATGTAGTATTATACAAACTTAATAAAATTTGGTATATACAATACAGTTTAAAGACATGTGAAAGTAAAAAAATATTAAAAAATAGAATAAATGACAAACCTGTAATGAAAATCAAGAAGACCATAACAAGAGACAAATAAACAGCTTTTGCCATTGAATTCGTTAAAGATTTTCAACGCTACCTCTCTTTTTATTTTTGTATACTCTTAATAGCAAAGGAATGTTTTGAATTAGCAATTGGATTGATGTGGTATTTATATTTGGAGCTCTGAAATTCTTGCTCATTTTTTTTACCTTGCATTATATGGAAATTTATTTTGCATAATTTATTGTTTTTCCAAGCGTACGATTTGCATACATGTATCATTAATTATGATATGTAAAGAGATCAATACATTCAGTGTATTTGTCTTTATACAATTCTTCGATGAATAGACACACGACTTACTAGTTCTTTACTAAAATTATACTATATTTCAAACTAATATATATATATATATATATATATATATATATATATATATATATATATATATATATATATATATATATATATATATATATATGATACCAAAGACGCCCAGGGGATCAACGAAGGATTGTCAATATAAAAGATACAATAGAATGAAGGATTTTAATAATAAATAAATGGACGGCAATAAAGAAAAATAATGAAGTATTGTTAATAAGAATGCGGAATCATGAGAAATAATATAGTAATGGACGGCAATGAAATATGCTAAAGTTTTGTCAATATATATTCAAGGTATCGGTTGTAATCCTCGTCTTCTTCGTCAATGTTTAAAATTAGATTGATGATTTTAACAATAAATAAATGTGGAGCACTGATATATCATAGGTGAATTTGACGCATATTGGGACATGATTTGTTGTAGTTCATCATGTGTTTTGGACGCAGCTAGTAATGCTGCAACTTGTGCTTTCTTTGCCGAGAAACTTGTGTTTGCAGTTGATTGTACTTGAATTTGTCGGGTCTTTGTGCTGTTTGTAACAAGGCCTCAATGTTTACTGGCAACAGGCTTTTGACAATAGTACATTTCTCCCACTATCTTACTCTATATCTTCTTCTGATAATTTGAAAGGGATGATGAGAGAAGTCTAAATACCAATTCACAATCCATGGTAGATAGAATTTTGTACTTAGAGTTGCGAATGCTGGAAATCTCCTTTCTGCTTCGGAGGGCTTGTACTTTTTTTGAAAATATTGAATGATTGAAGCACCGTTGGTTTTTGTATCTCTGGCACTGAACCAAAGCAATCCCACCACTGAACCCACCATGATGGAAATTTTAAAATGTCCACCGTTTTTGTATCGAAATACATCAACCATGAATGTTGATTGTTTTAGTTTTGAGTAAAGAAAGCATTAAACCATGCATGTTGGTATTCCCAGTAGTTAAATGTTGTGTTATAAAAAGGAAGTTTCTTGTACTCATCTGGGAATGCAATAGGTTGAGAAAGACCTCCGTACCAATCTGATGGGGTAATGACTTTGTGAATTTTACATGTCAAATATGCAGGTATGGTTTGGTTATTTTGGTAATATTTGTGGTCAAAAATTGCGGATTGGGTTGCTTGTAAGATGGTTTGGTAAAAGACGGGGTTTTTTATAGATCCCAAGGCTTGTAAAACCACCCGTTTCCAAAGTAATTTTGGAGAGATTGGAAAGGATCTTGTTTTTTAAAATCGGCCTCAATTGTAGTAATGTTTTGGGAGTATGGTTTTACTATGTAGGGTGTTATTTGTGTGGTTGTGTTTTGTGTGGTAGAAGGTTTTGCGAGTGGCTGGAATGAATTGGATGTTAAAACAATGGGTTTTGATGAAGATGATGTGGGTATTGATGGAGATGCTATGGGTTTTGATGTTGTGGGTTTTGATGATGATAATGATGTGGGTAATTCTAGAAGGTTTTGTGTTTTTGGTTGGGATAAATGCATTTGCCTAAATTCTGGGCTTTGTAATCATTTTTCAAGGAATTTTTGTGACTCTAGGTCTAAAGAACCTGAATCTTCAATATTGCCGGCGTCTTGTTCTTCTTTAACTACAATGTCATACCATGACATTTTAGGTTTTGTAACACTTGTATTTGCAACCTTTTTCCCTTTGTCAACTTTGGGGGCCATCGGATCTGTCTAGTAGGAATTCACGTGTAAGAAAATCGGGAACTGAATTTGTATCTCCGTTTATGAATTCAATATCAAAATAAAAAATGCTTAAATTGCTTGCCAACGTGCAAATATCTGTTTTGATGCAAGATTTTGTACATCTTTTTATAAAACTTCTTTTGCACTCTTGCAGTCTATACGTAACAAAAACTTTTTGCTTAATAAATCACTTTGAAATTTTTGAATGCATACAAAAATACTTAAGATCTCTTTCTTAATTGTGGAATAATTCTTTTGGGTATCATTTTAATGTGCAGATGTAAACTGAACAATTAGTTCTTTAGAATCCTGTTTTTTCTTCAAGATGCCTCCGTAACCAATGTCTGAAGCATCAGTATCTACTATTTTATGAAGGTCGGGATCTGTCAAGTGAAGACATGGAATCTGTGTGACATGTTCCTTAATTTGTTGGACAATTTTTGTATGTCTTGTATTCCAAGGTGTAGGGTTTTTCTTTAGACGGTCATTAAGTGGTTTGGCTAGTTTGTTTATATTTGGGTAAAAGTCAAAGACATAATTTAAACATCCTAAGAAGTAATTGGTTTGGCTAGGGTGTAATAGTTTATATTTGGGTAAAAGTCAAAGACATAATTTAAACATCCGCTTTTTTCAATTACCTTAAAAATGTAATTGTTGTGAAATTTCATCAAGAGTTTTTGAATGTTGAGTGCATTACATTCCATTGGTATTGCCCTAAAGTAACTGTAAATGCTGTTTTATATCTATCTTTTGGTTTTATTTGTATTTGCTAAAAATCTGATTTCATGTCGAATTTTGAGAATATGAAGGCATCATGTAGTTTATTTAGAATGTCCTTTTTATTAGGTATGGGATAGCGAATCCATTTTAATGTCTTGTTAAGTGGTTTATAACTAATGACTAGTCTTGGGGTTCCTCTCTCGATTTTAGAGGCTTTATTAACATAAAAAGCAGAACAACTCCAAGGTGATCTAGTTTTAGAGATTAATTTTTTGTTTTCAAGATCTTGTATTTCTTTTCTGCAAAATTGTTCAAGGTCTTTATTCATTTGTATGGGCCGAGCTTTAGTAGGTATATCCTTTTCTTTGAAAGATGTGTCATATGGGCAGATCAACCATATGTTGCTTTCTGTTCCAGAAAGCATTTGGTAGTTCAACACAACTTTTAATGTGAATTTTTTTGTAATCTTAGTATTTTTCTCTTTTATAGGTGGTTGGTTAAGCAATTTATGTATTCTTTGTAACAAAGCATCTTTCTGAAGCTCATTGAGCTGGAATTGCTTGTTATGTATTATATTAGTGATTGTGCTTTCATGTATAGAGAAAGCTTTCAATAAATTTGGACTTCTTGTTTTTGGTTTTACTAAAAAAGGAAACATATGTTTTTTTGTGATTTACCTTGAAAGGTAATAGAATCTGGCAAACCTTATATGGTGTAATGAGGTTTATAAACAGAGTGCCAAGAATTACAGAGTGATAGCTATCATTTACAACCACAAAGGATGTCTTTAGAGAGACCCCATTATTGATTATCGAAGCTTCTGTTTTGCAGAGATTACTAGTTTTGAATTGTTTGCTGCTGAAATTTTTTCATGGGTTTGCTGTAGGAGGGATAAACTTTGATATTCATTCATAGTATCTAAGTTCCAATTATAAACAGATGATGCATTGAAACGATTTTGAGTTTGAGTTTCGATAGGTATAATGTCCATATGATAATTTGGAACGTGTTGTGAACTCCATCCTATTTTGTTTATTTGATTTTGATCTAGTGAGGTATCGGTGTCTGTTTGTGATCCTAAGTCATATTTTTTTTCCAATCGTATTAATATGTAATGTCGTTGTGGGGGACGTTGTGGGGGTGTCAGGTGCTATTTGATTTTCAGAAGAGGAGCTAGCTGTCATCTTTTGAAGTCTCTTTTGTAAATCTTTAAATAAATCATATTTTCTCTTTTGGATATCTTTGATAGATGATGAAGACACTTGGTATAGTTTGAAGACTGGGGTCATGTTGGGTTTTTTAGTACATTGGAATTATCAGTTTGAGGAGCTTTCTCAGTTTGACTAATCTTCATGTGTCTTTCTATTTTTTCTAATTGTTTTCCAATTGTGTGGAGATTAGTATTTATATATATATATATATATATATATATATATATATATTCAAAATGATACCGTATATAAATACATAAGAAGACAAAAATAAATTAGTAACACTTCTAAAATGAAAACTCATTGTAATAAAATTTTGAATATTGAAAAACCATATTTACAACAAATTCATACACATTTTATTTTAAAAAGAACATAGGCAGGTTTTAAGTGGTGTAATCGGAGTCAATAAATGACCCCACTAGTATGTGTTTTCTCAATTTGATTGTGTGTGGACATGTAAATCGATCTCACATTCTTCCCTGAATTAATCTGATTGTGTTAATTTCTTAAAATAAATCTACTAATATTGATATTATGGTGTGACGGTCGTAGAAAGATTGTAACGAGTGACATATATTAGAGATTTTACTCTCTTCACATAGAACACTTTTACATTCAACACTTTATTTTCAGTACTAGTATGATTCATTGCACACTACACAACACAGAAAACCAAGACAAGGCTTATTTTGAACAATAACATATTTCCGCTACACTCACTAAGTGATACAGACCAGCATAGTAAAACAGACGAGTGGTTTAACCAGTTTGTCTTGCTCACTTGATACATTCATTTGTGAGAAACTCCTAAAAACAAAAAGAGTTCTTTCACCCCCCCCCCCCCTCTGAAACTCTTACAAGCCTTGTATTACAGGACCAACATGCGCTGATTATCATGAATTAGTATTTACTAGGTATTCAAATCTAGTGATAAAGACCGTCGTAGATCTGAAGAACGCAACCTATATTTCATGATTTCTTCACCAACGATTCAGATTTTTACATATACAGGGTAAATGAACTAACTACTATATAGAAGAACTAATAATAACAATCAACTCATACTAATCACAAAGGAAAAATGCTAGATCTACATCTAGAAAAAGCCGAAGAGTCATACCCTTGATGCCGAGCATAAATCCTCTTCAAATCTCTCCCTAGAAGGCGAATCCATCGATCCATCACTGGAACTCATAGAAAATAAATAAAAGAAAAGAAAGACTTTTTATTGCATGATACTTGAAGTATTCAAAATTCTGGTACAATGAAAATGAGGCTTGATGGCTCTTATTTATAGTGAAATAACCGACTTAGATAGCTCCCAAAACTACACCTCATCCAAGAAAACATGTTTCCAGAAGCTTCAAGGTAGCTCGCATCTGCGGCGGTGATCTCGCAACTGTGAGCTCAAATTAGTACTTTTTTGTGACTTAGCTTGGAAGGTTCTGGAATGCCCAAGGCCCGATTCTTCATCCAGTCCGTTCCAAAATATGTCTTTAACATTTGGCCCAAATCTCATTACCTGAAAATTTTCTAATAACACACTAAATAAAACAAATTCCGGGAATAATAATACGAAATACCAAATACTCAACTCATGAACCCGACATAGATCATTCAACGCAAATGGTTCATGTAAATGGCCGAAAACAACTAAATTTGGCTTAGAATGGGTGAAATGTTGATACCGTAGGATGTAACATTTTAAGCGTCGACATGAGGTACATTAGTTTACACACTAGTGATCTGTATGCAGTGTTATCTTCCAAAAGTGGTGAATCAGCATGTTTTAAGGTCTGCTTGGACTCCATAGGTGTCTTTGCAGGTTTAGGCCCCAAAAACTCATATTATTCTTGGAGGTTGAGTGCGTACTTTCTATGAGAAATGGATATGCCTGCAGGAGTTTTGAACGCCTCAATACCTAGGAAATATCTCAATTTCCCAAGGTCTTTAATGGTGAACTGTACTGTTGATGTAGGGCATCCTTGATTTGCTGAATCAATTGCTCATTAGGACTTGTTGCTATTATGCCATCTACATATACCAGCAAAGTAATAAAAGACTGTCCTGACCCTTTGGTTAACAAACTATGGTCATTTTGGAATTGATTAAATCCTTGGGCTTCCAAGGATTCAGTTAACTTGAAATTCTATTGTCCGTTGGCTTGCTTTAGGCCATACAATGATTTTGTAAGTCTGCAAGCTTGATTTGGTTTGGCTGCTGCACAACCTGGGGGCAGCTGCATATACACTTCTTCATGTAGATCTTATGTAGGAAAGTAGTATTGACATCCATCTGATGGAGGTACCAATTATTGGTTGTTGTTGCTGCAAGTAAAGCCCCGGCTGTAGTGATCTTGACAACATAGAAGAAGGTTTCTTGATAATCAATGCCATATGTCTAAGTATAGCCTTTTGCCACTAGTCTAGATTTGTATCTCTCCACTGAACCATCAAGATTGTATTTGACTTTATATACCCATTTGCAACCAATGGGCAAATTGCCTGGGGGCAAATCAACTATTTCCCATTTATGTGTTTTTTTTGTAGAGCTTCAAACTTATTTTGCATTGCTTCTTTGTATTCATCATGCTTGATATCTTGATTATAGGTTTTGGGTTCTTTAATAACACCAGTCATGGCATACTCCGCAGAGAGTTTTTCCAGATTCATTACCTCACTCAGTAGATGTGGGGTCTGTTGAACTGTATGAGCACCACCTGGATAAAGGGTTGGTGATTTCCTTGTCTTTGTGGATCTTCTCAATTGGATAGGTGCAGTTGCCTGGATAAAAGGAGCATGCTCTTCATTATATGCCTCATCTATAGCTAACCCTGTGTCTGGCAGGTCTGCTGACACATTCAGCAGATCCTACAAGTCGTTCCCGACTGGTAATGGCATTGGCATGTCAGTAAGATTTCTAGGTTTTCCTAGTAGCCGTTGAAATAAAGGAAAATAAGTCTCATGAAATTGAGTATTTTTTTAGCAACAAAGATATCTTTGTAAGTGATGTCTAAAAAATGGAAACATTGGAGGTGTTTGAGTTCTCAAGATATACACAAGTCCTACACCTGGAATCAAAAATTTTCATGTAAAGCTGAAGTGTGCAAAAAAAAAATTAGGCATCTAAAAACTTTAAACACAGACTAATCTGGTTTAATGCCATAAATCACTTATTGTGGAGTACTTTCCTTCAACAGTGATGTAGGTGTGACATTAGTCAACTTTATAGCATGTAAAAGACAAAAAAACCCAATACTCAATGGGTAAATTACTCTGGAACCGCAGATTCCTGGCAACATTCTTCAAATACTGATATTTCCTTTTAGCAATTCCATTCTGCTCAGGTGTGTTGACACAAGATGTCTGATGTATGATCCCTTACTGAGCATAAAAGTCAGTAAGCTGAAACTCAGCTCCATTGTCAGATCTAATAATTTTATGAAACTGAGTAGAGAAAAAAACTTAACAAAGGATTTCACAAGATCAAAAGCTTCAGTTTTATGCCTCATACGAAAAACCCAAGTAAATCTAGAAAAATCGTCTACGATAGTAAGAAAATATTGTTGTCCATTCACAGTATATTGTTTCTAAGGACCCTAAATATCCATATAAGCAAGATCAAAAACAACATTTACATCTATTGTACTTAATGGAAAGGGAATTTTCTTTAATTTTGCCATAGGGAAGAGATGACAAATATCATGATCACAAAATTTGACGTCACCAGACTGTGAATTAATGACTTGTAGTCTCTTATCTGGCAAGTGTCCTAGTTTGTAGTGCCCTTAAAGGTTTTAGTTTCATCATATAGTCTATCATACCAACTTTTAGTTTCAACAACATTAACAACAGAAGTCTGATTGACTGATCCATGACATATAGTCATCTGTGTAACTTAGATAATACAATCACTTTATTGTTCTTGTCGTGCAACACACAATTGTAAGCAGAAAAACAGCTGCACCTTTTGTATGATTATTAAAAGAGGGTAAAGATAAAATGTTGTATTTAAAACCAGGAATAAAAAACACATCATGTAGGACCAGCTGGGGGTTTACCCTTACTTGTCCTATATGTGTAATAGTTACATTATTTTCATTAGGTAATCTCATTTTTATGAAGGTTTGGGACTACATAACAGGTCTAATGATCCTACAATGTGATCTGTGGCACCAGCGTCCAAGATCCATTGTATAGATTAAATTTATATCACATGCCCCTGTAGCAGGTGAGTAATATGTAAGAATCTCAGCAGGCTGCCAACATCAAATCCTACATGTGTAATAGGATCTAAACTCAACAGAGCCATCAACTTATCAAGTTGCTGTGCAGATAGATGAGGACATCCTGGTCTAGCAGACCTATTCTAACACTGATCTTCTTCTGCTGATTGTTCCTCTTCTACCAAATTAGCCCTCTTTGACTTGAAAACGGGATGATAGCCATGTTTTTTGTAACAAGTCTTTTCAGTATGACCATTGAACCCACAAAAAATACACTGAACCTTCTTGGGATTCTTAGGTCTGGCATTTGCGTAGTCATAGAACCTGGTCTGCTGACTGATTGATTTTGCCATTGTCCATTCTTTTGAGACAAGAGAATCATAGAATCGTGATTGTTGGCCTTGTTAGCCACATATAACTTCTGTCATACAAACATAATGGCCATTGCAAAGGCATCATGAATTTCTGGAAAAAAAAACACCATCAACATTGCCTGTGAAACCATTGGCTCAAATTCATCTCTCAAACCTTTAAGGAATTTCATGACATGTTCAGCCTCCATATGATCCATCCGTATGCTAATTTCACTGTAGTGACATTGAGGATCACAAGAACAAACCGTCATGGGCCTAATGGTTTTGATTTCTTCCCATAGAACCATTAATTTTGTGAAATGTAGATTGATAGAATATGTACCTTGCTTCAGCAGATGCATCTCTTCAAGAAGGTCTGAAAGCCTTAAGGCATCGACATTAGAAAATCTAGCAGCAAGATTCTTCCAAACTGCATGTGCACTCTTGAAATACATCAAAATCTGGGCAATGGTGTTCTCTACAGAATTCTCCATGCATGGAAATCCACTGAATCTGCTTTAGCTTTTTGATTTTGCCGTCTACGAAGCCAATTTTATCCTTGATGATTAACACCATCTCCGTAGACATCTTCCATGGGTTTTAATTGTTGCCATTCATCAATAGCTAAACAAGCACCAAATATGGATTCTCATTAAAAGGGCTTAATTCTTGTTTTTTTGTTAGCTGCCATGGTTATCAAGAACTACAGCATATATCAAAGACCAATAACAGAGTGAAGAATGATCAATAAATGATAAAAAAAAACCTTAGGAAAAGATCATAGTTTACTTTCTAGAAACTGAAAAACACAGAAAGGATGAAGAATTCTCTCAATATTATTCAATAACCAGAGAAAACGCAGGAAAACATTCATAAATTCTCAAATTTCTTCTTTGATACCATGTTGAAGTTTGTAGAATAACAAATAGAAAGTATATAAAATGCGGAATCAATATACTGAACTAAAATCAACAAGTTAAGTTACAATGTTGTTGATCATGTGGTATTTATAGCTTCATACACCTCATGAATCAGTTAAAAGTAAGTTACAAGCGGTTACAATAAACTATAATTGAATAACAGTTTACTATACTAAACAACTTAACGGACTGCTGAGTCTTCATATGGTCTGCTGAGTTCCTCAAAAGACTGCACTCCTTAAGCACTTACTATAGCAGACACGCCCTCGAGCGTTCACGCAACTAATCCCGGTTTCTTTGGCATGACATCCGTAAGGTCGTTCAACAACGCATAGCTCGGAATACAGTGAATCAATAAGAACTTACTCATTGACGTATTCATGAGTGCGCCGTGAATAAATCAATGAGTAGGGGGCCAATGATATACAAATCCTGACAGAAGCCTGCGGATCCAGAACCTGGCCCATGCATAAGCCCAACAAAGGATAAAACCCACAGCCCAGCTATCTTGCCATCATAATGCCGAGCCAAACCAAGGAAGAAGAGCCTGCCTCATACCCTTACGGTCCTTGCCATCAGCCGAGACGGATGACGACAGTCAAACCAAGCATCCAGCTCAACTCATAGGCACTGGGGGGCCCAACCTGCTCGCCACTCCAGCTCGCCGCCCCCCATCTCGGACCAAGCACACTGAACTAGGAAAGTCTACACAAGCGGTCACCAGCATAGATCCCACAGCGTCCGTGTTACAAGCTCACCCCAGTCAGAGCTCGCCCTGCAGAGCTCGTTCAATGACACACATAATCTCTTACCGCCTTTGTAACCGCCGATTATGGCATATGTAAATAGAAGCGTCTTCTCACACACCAAAACTACATTATTTGGCTTGATCCCTTACACTAAATTGTACGTAGACAGCCACATTGGCACAACCATAATCCCTCCAAAACACCCCATTTATGATACTTGATCATATTGTTCTTGTGACTAAATGACATAAAAAGTTGAAAATTCACACATAATTATCTAGATATCCACCGCTTAGTCCGTCTGTGATAATTCCGACACTCCGATTGATCATGAACTAAACATATATGTTAAATGTTATTTTATTTTTGTTTTTGAAGTCTTAGGCCGTTAGGAAAAACGAGCCTAGATTTTTTTTGCATTATGCCAATCCCATTATCTCCCTCATGTGCTGTGAGTGTATTTTAACTAGTTATAAATTATGGAACATGATAGAGCGGAAGATGGAAAAAAGACACGATAGAGATCTTATGAATGTCCAATGGCGGTATATAATATGAATGGTGTCTTTGCATATTCGAAATTTGATTCACGAGGCAGATCTTGCTCAACTTGTGGAAGTTGTACATACACGAGGTAGATCTTGCTCAACTTGTTGGGTATCGTAATATGAATGATGTCTTTGCTTAATCGAAATTCGATTCAGTTTTGGTGTGAAAGTATCAAACTTCAGGTCAAGTTTCAACGAAATATTCAATTGGATTTACAAATTCCGAACACCGTCACTGATCCAACCATCTACCCAACTCATTTTATCCATCCTCAGGGAAATCCTTGCTTTAATACCAAATGATGTAAAATATTGATCTCCAATGTAAAAGAAAAAAAGGTGCTAATCCGAACACTTAAGATTTTTATTCATGAAAAGAGGTGTCAAGATTACAAAATAACCTAACATTTAGGATAGTAAATGTATTTATCGGCTTAAAATCCCATATAGCTAAAACACAACCATACAAAAAAGTCCATTTGAATATCTATTAACTTAAAGCATAAACAAAATACTAGTTGAATAATGATCTCCTACATCAGGTTGTTTGGCTTTTCATAACACATTTTGTCAATAGCGTCTCAATACAATTTTACGATCAAATTTGAAGGCTTAAAAAAGATCCTTCTTATTTGTGCCACCAACAGCTGAATTATCTTATCCACATAATGTAAAATAAAAATTAAAAAAAATGTTGAAGGTACAAAGATATGGCAGTTTTGATAAGTATGAATAATCAAAACGTCCGGACAATGAGTATTTTAAAAATACAGCGGTACCTTATTAAATTTATGGCGGTTCCTTCCACTATATGATGGTACCGTTGACAAAATTAAAGTGGTAGCACCCTAAATTATAGTTGGATCGTCTATTTTAAGGCAGGATAGGAATAAAAATGTAGGGTATGGAAAAAACAAATTTGAAGCTAAAGGTATTTAATAAATTTTCACTAAAAAAATGTTCTAACAGGAATAGAGGTATTTAATGAATTTTCTCTTATGTTTTAACGTTTGTAAAAAAATCTATGTTGTCTCCATCACAATTCATACAACATTATGGTGGAAATGACATATAACTCGTGTTGGTGTCATTGACCTTGTTAAATAGATTATGCACGGTGGAATAGAGATATTTAACTGTGTTATATTGACACAATCAATTATTCCATTTAACATAGGTTGCAATAAAGAATAAATTTAACAATATACTAAATCCTAATCATAGATAGATTGACATTCTGATAATACAACAACAACAACAAAAAACAAAAAACTGCAATAAGCAAAACACATTTTCAATTTCATTGCTAAATTATCAGTAATGGTGAAAGTACTACAACTTTATTATATATCACTACCAAAAGATATACTAACGGTATTCTCTTAGAATGTGTTCTGTGTATTTGGATATAATTTCTTTCAACATATAATATTGCAATAACAAGCATTCTTCTGACAAAATGCAGTGCCATTGTACTGTTTTATGCATTCCATTTGACAGAAACCAAAAACGCATTGCCTGGGGTCCATTTCTACCGTGCAAGTATTCTCAGGTTGATGTACTGGATTTGTACTAATTGTTCGCGCCATTACTCCACCTATCATGTAGTATGGTATATATAATACAGTTTATAGACATGTGAAAGTAAAAAAAATATTAAAAAATAGAATAAATGACAAACCTGCAATGAAAATCAAGAAGACCATTACAATAGACAAATAAACAGCTTTTGCCATTGAATTTGTTAAATATTTTCAACACTACCTCTCTTTTTATTTTTGTATAAAGTTATTTTCTCTCTTAATACCAAAGGAATGTTTTGAATTAGCAATTGAGTTGATGTGGTATTTATATTTGGAGCTCGGGAATTCTTGCTCATTCTTTAGCTTTGCATTATATGGAAATGTATTTTGCACAATTGATTGACTTTCCAAGTGTACGATTTGCATACATGTATCATTAATTATGATATGTAAAGAAATCAATACATTCAGTGTTTTTGTCTTTATACAATTTTTCAATAAATAGATTTCATTTCAAGGATATTCACAATGTTACCGGATATAATTACATAAGAAGACAAAAATAAATTAGTAACACGTCTAAAATGAAAAATCATTGTAATAAAATTTTGAATATTGAAAAGCCATAATTACAACAAATCCATACACATTTTTTTTAAAGAGCATAGGCAAGTTTTTTTTTTTTTTTTGAGAAGAAAAAGGACTTTTATTTCACCAAATCGAGAGAGCAAGCTATGATTACATTCGCAGGCGGCGTAGAGCCTCATTGTTTAAGTCCTACCAAAGAAAGATCTTCCTTTTCCAAGAGGTGAGCCGGAGTATTTCCTTCTCTTTTGACAAAAGAGAAAAAGCATTTAGAAAAAATAAGGAGAATAACTTTAAAATCATCAATGATACTTCTCAAGTGAGATAAATCCAACTCATAGGCAAGTTTTAAGTGGTGTAATTGGAGTCAATAAATGGACCCCACTAGTATTTTTTTTTCTCAATTTGATTGTGTGTGGACTTGTGAATCGATCTTACATTCTTCCTTGAATTAATCCGATTGTGTTAATTTTCTTAAAGTAAATTTAGTAATATTGATATTATGGTGTGACGGTCGTAGAAAGATTGTACCAAGTGACATATATTAGAGATTATACTCTCTTTAACATAGAACACTTTTTTGTCGTGTGTGATATGTTAGAAATGAAATGTTGCAATACATGTCACTTGGGGCAACGGTTGTGTAACGACCCGCTCCTAAAACTCGAGCATTTTTTAAAGAACAATTCGTTCGGTACTGTTGGAAATAAAATTTATGTTTTGATGATAATTCATCATATTTAATCTGTTATTATCTTAACCCCATTGATGGAGTACTGAAACCAGCTGTTATAGTGAAAAGCTAAAAGATGTCTAGAACTGAATGTATAGGTTTTACTAGAGTCTGATATTTGTATAGGTTACATTAGACAAGCACTGTATTAGATAGTAGTGTCGTGAAACTGAAAACTGGAAATCAATTAGAAAACTGGAAATCATCTAAGAAACTAAAAAGACAAGTCATCGAAACTGACTCAGAATACACCAAGAACTGAAGCTCACTCAAAACTGAAGAAGGTAAGTTCGCTGAGGGACACAGACTCAGTTGGCTTATCTAGACTACAGAAGAACTGAGGGTTCAGACTCAGTTATTGAAGATTAAAGAACTAAAGGTTCAAACTCAGTTTATGAAGACTAAGTCGAGACTGTAAAGTTAGACTTCAGGCAAGTCTGTGGTGACCTAAACTGACTTTATGGATCTTGCATGAAGACCTAAGAATCATAAGGACAATGAATTCTTAGATAATATTTACTTATGGTGTACTCTAATTAAGTCAATATAATCAGATGAAGAACCGGAGTACTGATACTTGAATAAGAGTAAAATCACAGTTAATGCTCCACTGACAACTGACGAACTCAGTATAAAACTGATCAGGAAACTCAGTTTTATAAGTCAGTAATCCAACAACTGAAAGTACATTCGAACGTTGTAAAGGAAGCATTGTTATTGGATGAAATACTGACAAGTCAGAACGGTCACAAGATATAGCCGTTACAAGATAGACGTTGATACAATTTGAATTCAAGCAAAATGAACGTTGGACCTTACACTATAAATAGAGGACTTTGCACCAAGGATCAAATATGAAGATTTATCAAGAATTAAAAAGATTACAAGCATTTGTGTGCACTAGTCTCGTTCATTCAAATTGATATCACCTTTGCGCTCACAAGATCAATCAAGAATTTCTTCAAGTGTTCCAGCTACACAGAATTCATCCAGATTCAGACACTTTGAAGAACCACAAACAAGAATCAATTTATTGATTCTCAGCCGAACTTTGATTCTACATCAAAGGTTTAGGCTGTGAAGCAATCCGGTGAAGGATTTGCCAAGGACGGTTGTATCAGCAGTCGGGTAGACTGTGTTTGTGGTGGTAGCTGGTGAAGAGACATACGTAACCCTTCAAGGACCATTGGCTCAAGAGACTTAGACTCAGCTTTGTCAGCTCAATTCCACACAAGTTTCAACTGAACCTTAATTTGATTAAAATCCAGTTTTTAAGGACAAGTTTGTTCACCCCCCCCCCCTCTAAACTTGTGTTAGCCTTTCCAAGGGACCAACAATTAGTATCGAAGCAGAGTTTTCTGTTCTGAATTAGAACAAGTAACTGATAGTTGTTCTATTTCTCCTCTAGTTGTTCTCATTATAAAGCTCAGTTCTTTAGTTATCATATAATCAGCTTACACTCACTCATAATGGATAACAATCAGTATGCCAGACAAATGCTGATGTGTAACATGGATAGGTTTGACGAATACAAACATCGTATGCAGGCTTTTCTAGCAGCTACTCATGACAAGATGATGGACGTGCTCACTGACGGACCAATCCAGATCACCCACATGCAAACTGTTGGCGAAGATCAAGTTCGAGTTCCAAAGCCCAAGGCTGAATGGACCAGTGATGATCGCAAGCGAAACAATCTCAACAATGTTGCTATGGACTTTATCCTCAGAACTCTTGATAGCAACATGTACTGGAAGGTGAAATACTGCACTACTTCTAAGGAAATGTGGGACAAACTTCAGTTAGTTTGTGAAGGAACTGACTCAATCAAGGAAAACAAAATCTCAGTTGCAAAACAGAAGTTTGAGAATTTCAAGATGAAATCCGGAGAGACCATTGACCAAATGGAGACGAGATTCAGTGCTATCATGGATGAACTGGACCTACTCAAGATTGAATACACAAAGAAAGTAATCAATACAAGAATCTTGAAGGCCTTGCCAATGTGTTGGAAGATGAAGGTCACTGCAATGGAAAAATCTTGAAGACTCGACATAGAAGACTCCTTCAAAATCTTCTCAGATCTGAAAGCTTATGAATTCAGTGAAGATTTTACAAGCTTAGCTGCAATAATCAAAGCTCTAGAAGAACCAAAAACCACAGCACTCGAAGCAGCATCCAATGACTCTCAAGAAACACCCACAAATAATCTTCAACAGTTGGATGAAATGGAAGAACAAATGGCCCTTATGATGAGTCGAATCAGAAGGATGAAGAATGGTCATCTTGTAACTCAAAAGTTCATTAAGAAGACTCCTGAGAAAAGAAAAGATGATGAGTATCTTTGTTTCAACTGTAAGAAACATGGACATTATAAAGCTGAATGCCCAGAACTGACCAAGAAGACTCAGCAAAGAAGAACCGGTAGAAGAGCATTGTTAGCTGGAGATGAATCTGACTATGAAGCTGGTACAGAAAGGTTATCTGACGATACAGCTTTAATGGCACACATGGAAGATCTCAATGAGGTATGCGAATCAAATTCCAAATATAGCTCAGCTCAGATTTCCATGCAAAATGCATGTTCTTCAATAGCCGATTCCAATCCAAAGAACTCAGAATTAGAAGAAACTCTTTATGAATTGATGAGTCAAAATGTTACTATACAAGCTGGTTATGAATCAATCAAAGTTGAGAAAGAAATTCTAATTCTAGAGGTCAAAAGATTGAATGATGAGCTGAACACGTTAAAACTTAGCAGAACTGATAAAGGAAAGACTCGGATCGCCTCATCGCATTAGCAAGAAGAATCGAATCTTTTACTCAATCTAGTTCAGCAACTGGATTCAAATCAGGCAAGCCATATGGAGATAGAACTGGCTTAGGATTTGATACAAAGCAAACTTCAAAGGGAGGAACGAGTAAGGCAATTGAACCTAATGCCAAAACTGGTGTTAAGTTCATAGCTGAACAATGTCCTCAAACTAAGAAGCATGCTGAACCAGTAAAATAAGTTCAACGTGAATCAAGTCAATCACAGCGTCAGTTTTCAAAGAAGTCAGCTGTAAACAACAACAGATTCAACCAAAAAGGTAAATCAGCTGCACATCTTGAAAATCGAAAAGGTAGATCAACTACTGAATCTACTCAAGCTAATCAGGCTAAGAACCAGAAAAACTTCTGTTCAAGTAAATTCAAGAATATAAATTATTCAAAGATTCACAAAGTCAGGGGAAAGGTAGATTATTCCCTACTGATGATGACTGGAATTTCTCTGATTTTACTATTAAACTGATAGAAGCAATCATTTCAGACAGAAAACTTATCACAAGTTTCAGTCTAAAGGTCAGCAGAGGAATCACTTTAGTCCTCAGCAGAAACCTTAGTACCAAGGTCAGCACAGACCTCAGTACAAAAGAAATTATGGTTATCACTCAAGTTTCAATAATAGAAAGTATCATGGAAATCAGTTTCAGTCAAAGGATTTGAGAGATCATATAAATAAGACACAGTCCAAGCATAGATACTATGGAAGTGTGGCTTACATATATGAAAATAAGTGCAACAATATCCGAAAAATACCTAAAGGATATATTCCCAAGATTGTACTAACAACTAACCCCCATGGACCCAAACAGAGTTGGGTACTTAAAACAGTTTAATTTATTTTGCAGGACATATGGTACTTTGACAGTGGTTGCTCAAGGCACATGACAAAGAGCAAGGACTGTCTAAAAAATTTTATTGCAAAAGATGGAGCAAAAGTTAATTTTGGAAGTAAAGACAAACCTGGATACACCAAAGGTTATGGTACTTTGATCAAAAATGGACTCACAATCAAGAATGTATCTTATGTAGAAGGATTGCATTACAATCTACTCAACACTAGTCAATGTTGTGACATGGGATACAGAGTTACTTTTGACAAAGATTTCTGCATTGTCTTCAGTGAAAAAGCATTTCAAGTTGTTCTAGCCAGAAGAAGAAAAGAGAATATGTATGTTGTAGATTGGACTACAGCAGTTGCAGAAACTTGTTTACTTGTGCATAGCAAATCAGAAGTAAGCTGGCTATGGCACAAGAAACTGAGTCATCTTAACTTTGATGACATCAACACCCTTGTCAAGAAACAGTTAGTAATTGGACTACCTGAGATTACCTACAAGAAGGTTAGCTTATGTGATGCTTGTCAGCAAGGAAAGCAAACAAAAGCAAGTTTCAAGACTAAGTCTCGGCATTCTACAAACAGAGTTTTAGAACTAATGCATATGGAATTATTTGGACCTATCACACCAATCAGTATCAGTGGAAAAAAGTATACAATGGTGGTAGTAGATGATTATTCAAGATACACCTGGGTTGTTTTCTTAACCAAGAAAAGTGAAACCAAGCGTGCTTACGTAACTTCTCAAAAGACTACAGAATCAGAAGAGTGTCTCAGTTGTGAGGATAAGATCAGATAAAGGAACTGAATTCCTCAACAAAGTGATCATTGAATATTGTGAAGAAAATAGTGCTTTACATCAAATTGCAGCAACAACAACACCTCAATAGAATGGTGTAGCTGAAAGAAGAAATAGGACACTCAAAGAAGCAGGAAGGACTATGATCTGTGAAGCAAAACTGCTTGAACGATATTGGGCAGAAGCAGTTAACACAGCTTGCTACACACAGAACAGAGCTATCATGAATAAGAGACATGAGAAGACACCCTATGAAATTTGGAATGGAAGAAAACCAAATGTTTCATACTTTCATGCTTTTGGAAGCAAGTGTTTTGTACACAACAATGGAAAAGATCAACTTCATGTTTTTCAGCCCAAAGCTAATGAAGGAATATTTCTGGGATATTCAAGTGTCAGCAAAAAGCATTTAGAGTACTGAACAAAAGGACACTTAAGCATGAAGAATAAATTCATGTGGTATTTGATGAACCTAACTTTCCTGGAGAAGAAACTGTAAATAAACCAAAACCAGTTTCTCAGTCTTAACCTCAGTTACCAGTTTTACCAGAATTAGTTTATGTTGACATTGGAAGATTAAGGATCTCAGAATCATCAGGTCAAGATCAACATTAGTTACCAACAACCGAACCACCTACAGTTGATCAACATGACTCTGACCCAGTTCACGATGATCAAAATGAAGAAAATCAAGAACCAGCTTCTGAAGAACCAGTTCAAAAGAATATAGATCCATTGATGCATCCCCCAGTACATCAATGGATGAGGAATCACCCTGAAGATCAAGTGATTGGTGATACTCAAGCTGGTGTTCGAACAAGACATCAACTAGATGCAATGATTGCATGTTTCCTATCTCAATCTGAACCAAAAGAGATAGAAGAAGCTTTGAAAGATCTAGATTGGATATTAGCTAGGCAAGAAGAACTAAATGAGTTTGAAAGAAATCAAGTGTGGGAACTACTAGACAGGCCAGATCATGTAAACATCATTGGCACTAAATGGGTTTACAGAAACAAGCTTGATGAAGATAGGAATATCATCAGAAACAAAGCTAGACTTGTAGCTAAAGGATATTCTCAAGCTGAAGGCATAGATTTTGATGAAAATTACGCACCAGTTGCAAGATTGGAAGCAATCAGACTATTTCTTGCCTTTGCAGCTCACAAGAAATTCAAAGTGTACCAGATGGATGTCAAAAGTGCATTTTTGAATGGAATTCTAGAAGAAGAAGTCTACGTTCAATAACCACCTGGATCTGAGATAAAAGATCAAGATGATAAAGTTTTTAAACTAAGAAAAGCTCTATATGGACTTAAGCAAGCACCAAGAGCTTGGTATGAAACTCTATCTCAGTTTCTAGTGGATAATGGATTTATCAAATGAACCATTGACAAAACTTTATTCAGAATGAAAGTTGAAGAAAGTAACTTACTTGTTCAGATCTATGTTGATGATATTATCTTTGGATCTGAAAATGAACAACTCTGTGAGAAATTTGCAAGTTTAATGAAGAGCAAATTTCAAATGAGTATGAAGGGATAATTGAATTATTTTCTCGGTTTACAAGTTAAACAACTGGATAATGGGATATTCATTCACCAAACTAAGTATACAAGAGAATTGATTAAGAAGTTTGGAATGGAGAAATCAGCAGGCATTTCAACACCAATTGGGACTAATATCAGATTAGATGAAGATAAAGAAGGCAAATATGTAGATCAAACTCTCTACAGAAGAATGATTGGAAGTCTAATTTATCTCACAACAAGTAGACCAAATATATCTTTTGTTGTTGGTGTTTGTGCTAGATTTCAAACTAAACCAAAAGAAAGTCATCTCATAGTTGTAAAAAGAACCTTGAAGTATTTGAAAGATACAGAAGGAGCTGGGATATGGTATTCAAGAGAAGGAAAATTCAAACTGATATCCTACTCAGACTCTGACTATGCAGGATGAAAAGTGGATAGAAAAAGTACTTCAAGCACATGTCAGTTACTAGGAAATAGACTTGTGTCATGGTTCAGCAAGAAGCAAAACTCAATCTCTACTTCAATAGCTGAAGCTGAATATATCGCAACTGGAAGTTGTTGTGCTCAAGTTTTATGGATTAGACAACAACTAAGAGATTATGGGATAGAAGAAGGATTGATCCCTATAATGTGTGATAATACAAGTGCAATTGCAATAACTGACAATCCAGTTTTGCACTCAAGGACGAAACACGATGTGAGACATCACTTTATAAGGGATCATGTGGAAAATAAAGACATAACAATTCTCTATGTACCTATTGAAGAAGTTGGCAGACATCTTTACTAAGCCATTGGACAAAGAGAGATTTGCCAAACTGAGAACTGAGTTGGGTATAATCAAAGTCAGTTAAGTCAGTTTAAGCCAAAGATTCGTCAAGGGGATTGATCTTTGTTATGCTGGGTGCGCTCACTTAACAGATCAGTCATTGACATCAACAATCTCAAACTCACCAACTGAAACTGAAAGATTTGACGGAACTGAAAGTTAGTCAAAAACTGACCTCAAGTATCAGTTTATTCGATTGAACCGACAACGGTTACATCGCATTTAATTCCCGCCGTTTGTCAGAACCTGTTGCTTGTACACCCCCACTAACTGTCAGAACAATACATGCATCGGTTACATAAAACCGTCAGGAATTTGAAAAGATTGTACTAAATCCCCACAAAATCATGTACCCACTCACTAAACCGTCTTACAAAACCTCTTTTATATCCACCCTCTTTTACATATATTTTCACACACAAGAAAAATCTAATCTTTTTCTCTCAAAAGCCAAAATTTACATCTTTCTTATTTTTCTCTTCAAAACTCAGAAAATTTTAATGGCAGCTTCAAAGAAAACAAAGGAAGAAAGGCTCATTACTGAGTTGGATACTTTATCTTTCGAGCAATATGAAGAACTTTGTAGCAACACCCTTTTAGCAAGTCTTATTTATGAGAAGATCAAACGTCAGCCAGGATTAAAAGATATTCTGGAAGTTACTTTCAAAGAAGAACGTGATTTAGAAGGGATCCTACAGTTCTGGGAGAACATGAGATTGATAATGAACTCCCTAATCACAAAAGTTCGAGGCAAAAGAATCATTGTAAATGAACAAGTCATCAGGTTGCTATTTGATTTCAAGGAACCTGTTGTGAAATCAATATATTTGAGTTGTTTACCACTCCAAAAGAGCGTCTTTCTCAGACAAATCTCCTTAAGTAAGGAACCAGAAACTGTTGGTACTCATTTCAACAAACTCAAACCAGAGTTTGGACTCCTCAGCAAATGGCTCAACAAACACATTATTGGCCAACACAAAGGAATAGCCAAGTTATCTGAAGACAGCATTTATCTGATGAACATAATCTGGAATGAATTTGAATTCAATTGGGCAGGTTATGTGTTTAATCAACTGAAGAAGCAACACTTAGCTGAAGTGGAAAGTGTTCAAAGAGCTCAAGCTGAAGGGAGAGAAACAGTTGGAAGATTTCGACTGAAAAAGTCCCTCAATGGAATTATTCAACAATATTTGGAAAGAATCAAGGCAGGTAATGCAGCAGAACAAATTGCAGGTGCGTCTACACAAAGAATGGATACATCAACTGGAGATGTAGCTATAGTCCATTCTAGGAAAGAAAAGGTTCTCAGCCTGGAGAAAAGAAGCAAACTTTGTCTCAGCAGATAGCTAAACACAAAGGAGCCAAACGTAAAGCTGACTCAGAGGTAGTTAAGTCAGTCGGCAAATGTTTGTTCTCAGGTACTTCAAGTTAGTTAGCACCAACTGAAGGGGAACAACAACTGACACCTGGAGTCATTAGATAGGACGTTATAGCAACTGAAATTGTTTCTCGATTACAAAAGACGATCTCAGAGAAACAAGTTTACGTTATACATGCTGAAAAGGAGCAATAGCAATTTCAGCAACAACCAGCTCAACAACTAGCTCAGCAACCATCTCAGTTTTTCGAAGCTGACAGAAGCATCAAGCTGATGAAAATGAAACTCAATACTGAAGATTATAGAGACGCTGCTCTAGCAAGTGAAGAAAAGTCATTGTTGGAAAAACTTGAAATAAAAGATTTATACACTCTATTTCCATTAAATGAGTTTCTCACAAATTGTTTCAGAAGATTCACTGAGATTGATAAACGAGGAAAATCAGCCACGTCATCAGTTTTAGATAATCAACAGAAGAAGGATGATGACAAAGATGATGAATCAAAGAAAGAAGCTGATAAGGCTACAGATTTGCAAAGTGAAATTCAACCTCAAGCTCAAACTGCTAATCAGCAACAAGATTTGCTAGTTGGAAACCAATCAACTGACAATCAGCAAACAGATGGAAATGATGAGAATCAGCAACTCATAGTAATTCAAGATGATACTCAGCCTAAGATTCAACAAGAAGAAGCAACAGATCAATCTGAATTTTTGACAAAAGATCAAATGAGCAAAGTACAAGAAAATCTAAAGATTATGCTCAATCAAAAGGATGCTTACAATGGCCTTTTGAAGAATATTTCTGGATACTTGGATTATCAAAAGAAGACGGACATCTTAGTTCACACCAAGTTGGATATTATTCAGAAATCATCTTCTAGCTCAGCATCAGAAATTCTCAGTCTTAAAGAGAAACTTGAAGTCTCAACCATGAAAGATAGAGAGACGCATGCTCAAGTACAATGGCATTTAAATCGGCGCATTTTTGTGTTAGAAACTCAGCTGAAAGAAGTGTTTGATTCTCAAAAGACTATCTCAGCAAACCAACATGCAACCCATCAATTGGTAAATCAGTTGTATGATGCCAAAAAGGGGGAAGCTGAAGAAGAAAAGTTGGGGTTACTTGATTAAAAGATGAAGCTGGAAGAAGAACTAAAGAGTTACAAATCAAAAGCATATCCTTATGTTCTTACAAAAGAACTAACTGACAAACAGCTCATTGAAAAATATAGTCAACCTGGAGAAAGGAGAGCTACTTTAACAAAGGATTTGTGGATGAAGTTTATCAATGATCACAACAATGTCAAGCAGAAGTACAAAGACAAAACTTATGAAGAATCTCTTGCCTACTTCTTATCTGACCAGTATTAAGAAGAAGATCAAGAAGATTGAAGAAAAGTGGGAGATCAGAGACAAAACTGAACAAATGAAAGCTGATGTTACAGAATTTGAAAACTACTACAAGGATGAATCAGCTTTACCAAAGTTAGTCTTATGGAGAAAGTGGAAGCTTTCCAGTCAAGTAGACTACAACAGAACTTTCTGCAAGGAAGAGTCGAAGCTAGAAAGAGCGTTTCAGCTTCATGATAAGGAAATGAAATATGATTTAGTTACACAAAGAGCATAGAAAATAGTTTAGCTCTTATTTCAGTTTTTAATAAAGTGTAACTATTCCAGTTTTTGCATATCTAAATGAAATCCAGTTTCCAGTTTTACATTGATTTTAATTGTATTTATCTTTAAGCTTTTTTTAAGGAGAGTTTTGGCATCATCAAAAAATGGGAAATTTTTGGAAATAAAATTTATGTTTTGATGATAATTCATCATATTTAATCTGTTATTATCCTAACCCCATTGATGGAGTGCTGAAACCAGCTGTTATAGTGAAAAGCTAAAAGATGTCTAGAACTGAATGTATAGGTTTTATTAGAGTCTAATATTTGTATAGGTTACATCAGACAAGCACTGTATTAGATAGTAGTGTCGTGAAACTGAAAACTGGAAATCACTTAGAAAATTGGAAATCATCTAAGAAACTGAAAAGACAAGTCATCGAAACTGACTCAGAATACACCAATAACTGAAGCTCACTCAAAACTGAAGAAGGTAAGTTCTCTTAGGGACACAAACTCAGTTGTCTTATCTAAAAGACAGAAGAACTGAGGGTTCAGACTCAGTTATTGAAGATTGAAGAACTAGGGGTTCAAACTCAGTTTATGACGACCAAGTCGAGACTGTAAAGCTAGAATTCAGGCAAGTCTGTGGTGACCTGAACTGACTTTATGGATCTTGTATGAAGACCTAAGAATCATAAGGACAGTGAATTCTTAGATAATATTTACTTATGGTGTACTCTGATTAAGTCAAGTATAATCAAATGAAGAACCGGAGTACTAATATTTGAGGAAGAGTAAAATCTAAGTTAATGCTTCAAGTCAGTCAAGAAAATGACAACTGACGAACTCAGTATAAAACTGATCAGGAAACTCAGTTTTATAAGTCTGTCATCCAACAACTGAAAGTATATTCGAACGTTGTAAAGGAAGCATTGTTATTGGATGAAACACTGACAAGTCAGAACGGTCACAAGAAATAGCCGTTACAAGATAGACGTTGATACAATTTGAATTCAAGCAAAATGAAGGTTGGACCTTACACTATAAATAGAGGACTTTGCACCAAGGATCAAATACGAAGATTTATCAAGAATTAACAAGATTACAAGCATTTTTGTGCACTAGTCTCGTTCATTCAAATTGCTTTCATCTTTGCGCTAACAAGATCAATCAAGAATTTCTTCAAGTGTTCAAGCTACACAGAATTCATCCAGATTCAGACACTTTGAAGAACCACAAACAAGAATCAATTTATTGATTCTCAGCCGAACTTTGATTCTACATCAAATGTTTAGACTGTGAAGCAATCTGGTGAAGGATTTTCCAAGGACAGTTGTATCAGCAGTCGGGTAGACTGTGTTTGTGGTGGTAGGTGGTGAAGAGGCATACGTAACCCTTCAAGGACCAGTGGCTCAAGCATTTGGAGAGCAGCAATCCAACCTGTTCTTTGATTGTTTAGATAGTAAAACTAGGATTAGCCAAGGACTATTGTTTAGGACTATTTGTAACAGCTCACCTCAAGAAGTTCTAGTGGAATTTTCCTCCTACACCACAGGGGAAGAAAGGATTGATAGGATTACTCCACCTGGAACCTCTATAACTCTTGTTTCATTTACTTTACGCATTTACATTCTGTTACTTATTTATTACAGCATTTATTATTGTTTTCACAGCACACTGAAGAACTGATTGTTACACAAGTCACAGTTCACAAACTGACATTCACCAGAATTCAGTTTAACACACTCATCTTTCACAATCGAATAAAAAGATCTAGTAAAAGGCTAAAAACTATATCCGCTGCCGGCTAACTCAGTTTTGTTAAAAGTCAGTTTGACTTAGACTCAGCTTTGTCAGCTCAACTCCACACAAGTTTCAACTGAACCTTAATTTGATTAAAATCCAGTTTTTAGGGACAAGTTTATTCACCCCTCCCCCCTCTAAACTTGTGTTAGCCTTTCCAAGGGACCAACAGGTACACATCATATTAAAAGTCCAATATGACATGCAAGTCATACTCAACTCAACTGCCAAACGACAAATACGGAAGCTAACAACATCCTAATAAAACATGAAATGGAAAGAAATATAATATCCAAACACTAACAAAACTACGATCTCCAACGCCTTTCAAATAATACTTCAACTTGGGCCTTCTATGTCTCACAATATTATGATTTAGAATAATCGTATTTCACTGGTTAATTGAATAGCGTGGATACAAATATATAAGCTTAAGCCACTTGACAAACAGGACATAAAAGATAAATTACAAATAATAATATTTAACTAGGCACAATATTATTCTCGACACGCCCCCGCAATCCCGTGAGAAGTGGCGAACATGGAGATTGGACTTTCAATTGGCAAAATGAGGCTGCGCCAATGGTTTGGTGAGGACATTGGCTAACTGATCCTTCGAGGAGATAAAAGAAATGTCGAGCTTGCGAGCTGCAACTAATTCGCAAACATGGTGGAAGTCGATCTCGATGTGCTTCGTGCGGGCATGAAACACCGGATTGTGAGCTAGGTAGGTGGCACCAATATTATCACACCAAAGAGTAGGCGGGGAAGATAAAAGAATATGCATCTCACGAAGAAGACTGCAAAGCCACTGAAGTTATGCGGCAGTATTAGAAATAGTCGCATACTCGGCCTCAATGCTACTCTTTGAAACAGACAAGTGCTTCTTACTACGCCAACTAATGAGATTATCACCAAGTAAGACACAATACGCCCCAACAGAACGACGATCATCATTTTCAGCAGCCCAATCCAAATCAGAATAAGCCCGGAGTGAAATAGTGGACCGGCGGGAGAAGAAGAGACCATCGGAGACAGTGTGCTTAAGATACCGAATAATGCGTTTAACTGCAACCCAGTGAGCTTCGGTAGGTGAATGCATATACTTACTAACCTTGTGGACCGCGAACGCAATATCAGGCCGAGTGAAACTGAGATACTGTAGACCGCCAACAATAGTGCGGTAAAGCAAAGGATCGGCGCAAGGAGGGCCGGCATCAAGCGTAAGACGGGTGGATGCCGACATAGGAGTCTGAAAAGGCTTGGCCTTGTCTAGAGAGGCACGCTGCAGAAGCTAGAAGATATACTTATGCTGAGTGAGAAACAGCCCATCGGAAGTTGAAAGCACCTCAATACCAAGAAAGTAGGACAGAGAACCAAGGTCCTTAACCAGAAAGTGCCGGCCAACATAAGAGACAACCTGCTCAACAAGAGAAGACAATGAACCAATAATAATAATATCATCCACATAAATCAAAATATAGACACGAGCACCATCACAGGAATTAATGTATAAGGAGGTGTCAGCTTTAGATCCGACAAACCCAAATTCAGTCAACACATCAGTGAAGCGAGAGAACCAAGCACGTGGAGCCTGACAGAGGCCATAAAGACAGCGGTGAAGACGGCAAACATAATTAGGATAGACGGGGTGAACAAACCCTTACGACTGCTGCATATAGACGGGTTTAGATAAATGCCCATGGAGGAAAGCATTCTGGATATCCACCTGGCGAAGGGACCAGCCCTGTGAAACAGAATGAGACAAAAGAAGATGAATAGTGAGCGGTTTGACAACCGGGAGTGTCAGTGAAATCACCTCCTTCGGCCTGATGAAAACCCTTGGCCACAAGGAGGGCCTTGTGACGCTCAAAATGACCATATGCATGACGTTTAGTGCGATAAACCCATTTGTTGCCAACAATATGCATACGAGGATGAGGAGGAACAAGATCCCAGGTCTGGTTGCGCCACAACGCGTCAATTTCCTCTCTCATAGCATTTTTCCAATTCGGGTGTTTAGAGGCTTCGGTATAGGAATTAGGGTCCATGTTTTTGGTAGAAGAAACAAGGGCTTTAGGAAGTAGGAAGCAGGCAGCGGGTAAAGTCAGGCCAAGAGATAGGTTTGAGGGAATTAGTTTTGGTACGAGTGACCATGGTGTGAGTAGGAGCAGGTTGGGCAGGAGACGATTCTAGAGAGGCCGAGGTCGAAGTGGATGCAGGAGAGGTGGATAAGGAAGGCTCGGGAGTGGGAGCCAGAGGGGTGGGGCCAGATTATAGAGAGCCGGCATGGGAGGTGGATTTTGGGGAGGTACGGGCGGGAAGACAGGAAGCGGTACAGTGAGATTATCAAGAGTGGGTGTGGAGGGAGGAGGCGTATAGGGGAAGACAGCTTCATCAAAAACCACGTGGTGAGCAATATATATGCGGCCAAAGGCAAGGTCCAGGCACTTATAACCGTGGTGGGATGGACTATAGCCGAGAAATATGCAAGTTTTGGAGCGAAAATCAGTTTGTGGTGGTTATAGGGATGGAGATAAGGCCATCACACACAACCAAAGACCCGAAGGAAGGTATAGTCAGGGGACCGATGATGGACCATAAATGCATCCTCCCAATAGGGAAGCGGAAGGTTAGATTGGGCAAGAAGGGAGAGGCCGACTTCAACAATTTGACGGTGACGGCGCTCAATGGCACCAACTTGTTCATGTGTGTACGGACAGGAAAGGCAATGCCAGGTGCCAAGAGAGGTAAGGAGAGTGGAAACGCGGTGATACTCACCACCCCAGTCAGTTTGGATGGATTTTAGTTTGGTATTGAACTGACGTTCGATCATAGCAAGAAATTCAGGAAATATGGTTTCAACGTCAGATTTATTTTTCAGGGGATAAAGTCAAAGTTATTTCGTGATGTCATCGAGAAAACTGACATAGTAACGGGAACCTTAAATAGAGGGTTCAGAACTAGGGCCCCAAACATTGGAGTAAATCTGATCCAAGGGAGCACTAAAGGTAAAGTCAGAGGTATAGAGCGGGAGAGATGACTCTTAGCTAATTGACACGGGGCACAGACAGTATGACGTGCTTTAGGAGGAGTAAAGGTAGGAAGACTTTTTAAGGCTTGGCAAAGCATGGAGTAAGAGCAGTGCCCAAGACGTTGATGCCACGTGGAAGAGGAGGTGAGGGAGGAGGCAAGAGCTTGAGCAGGAGTAGAGGGTCGGTGGAGCGGAGTGGAGAAGTGATAGAGTCCATCCTTTACAAATCCCCTTAGATGGACATAACCTGAGTAATCTTTCACTAGAAAGTAAGACCCCTGAAATTCAAAATACACAGAATTTTCAAAGGCAAATTTTTGCACAGATAAGAGATTTCGGGTAAAAGAGGTGTAACAAGAATATGAGATAAGTAAAATGAGTGGGAAGGGGAAGTAACAGAAGAAGAGCCATAATGAATAATAGGTAAACCTGTAGCGCCGCCTATATGCACTTTGTCAGATCCAGCATAAGGTGTAGAGGATAGTGTGAGATTATGAGGGTCATGAGTGATATGATGAGTGGCTCCGATATCCGCAATCCAATTAGGGCCGGTACGTGTATAATTCGTATATACTTAGGGCGGCCGGGGTGGAGGAGCATGTGGGACTGGCTAATGTGAGTATGTATAATGAAGAGAACATGAAGGAGCCGTATGGACATGTGTGAGACATATTTGGCACGCGGAGGACTGTGTACCATAGGAGACGTCGGCATAGAGAGGATGATGGTGATGATAGTCACGGGCTCGCCCCCGGCCTGGATTAGAGTGATAGTTGGGGCCATGGTTGGGGAAATTAGAAGCTGTCAAAGCTTTCAAATTAGAAGCTGCGGCCATGTTCTTGTTGTGGGGTGGGGCGGAGGTTGCAGATGGAGATGGCGAAGAGGATGAGAAGGCCAGCGGAACTGACGGCAAATTGTGGTTAGTTAGAGAGGAAGCTAGGGCCATAGTCGACTGTAGAGATAAGGGTCGTAGCAGCAGATTAAATGCACAGGGTTGGGGCCGGTGGGATGTTACAGAAGAAGCTGGCGAACTATGACCATGGGGGGAGTACGCTGAATTGGCTGAGGGCGAGGGCTTGAGCTACGTCGGTTTTTCCATGGTGCAGCTGGGGGGGCTGGTTTGACATATGGGCCACCGGAGATGGTGGTGGCGTCGGCCATAATTCTCGAGGAAGAAAGCTGTTTCTATTTTTATTTTTATTTTTATTTTGAAGCTGCAAATAGCGAAGTAGAAGAAGCATGTAAGAATCTTCAGCAAATAATTATTGGGGCAAATAATTATTGGTGAAGTGCTAGCTTCAGCAATTGATGCAAGATCTAAGTTTTGCAATTTCTTGGTAGTAGTACCTTTTGCTGCTGGACGGAAGGGGAGATCAGAGGGATATAGTCGAAGTTTTTTTTATGAGGGTGGGGATCGGAGAAGAAGATCGGAAGAGGGCAGAGTTAGGGTATATGGAAGAATTGACATAACGAAAGAGAGGAAATTGATATGCTCTGATACCTTATTGTGATTTAGAATAATCGTATTTCATTGATTAACTGAATAGCGTGGATACAAATATATAGGCTTAAGCCGAATTGACCAACAAGACATAAAGGATAAATTAAAAATAATAATATTTAACTAGTCTCAATATTATTCTCGACATGCCTTCTATGTCTCACAAAACTTTGTAAGCTCCTGAAATTGTAAGGTATGAGCACCAACCTGCTTAGTAAGAAAGTATTATGTTGAAGGTAATTCATTCCTCATCCCCGGATAAGATGATGAATTCACTTCTACACTTCACATGCATATCCACGTAGTGTATCAACTGCCAGACAGGTAGGCATATAGCACATTTTACAAACACATTACAGATGATTAGGTTACTTTCATTCCAAGTTATCGTACTTATATCACGTATTTTATGGTTATCAACGTTCCATGCACACACACACCACCATGCAATTAGCTTAATTGACTTTGCACATTTAGTATCCAGGCAAGGACACCTCCAATGCATTCATCAACCTCATCCAGAGAGATGCACTGGAGTACCGATGTGTATCATGCATCTGAATTTACATATGGGAATGTGCATCTATTACCAAAAACAAGTCATTTATAGGTATTATTAGGAGGTCCGTACAGATCCAGTCCAGTCTCCCTTTTGCTTCACAAGGATCAAGATCAACTGAATGTTCATTCTCGTTCGGTCATATAATAGTGTCAGGAATTACACTAAAAGTGGAAAGCACAGACATTGAGGAAGATTTTTATCTGGTGAGTTTCTGTGCCAAAGAAGACTACCTTTGAGTTCTTCAGAATGGGCCTTGGATAATCCAAAACCACTACATCATGGTTTCAAAATGGCGCGCCTCGTTCCACCCATCTAAGGAAGAAATACATACGACTATTGTATGAGTTCACTTTCATGGTGTACCAGTTGAATACTTTGATGATGATGTGCTAATTGACTTGGGAAATTTCCTTGGAAAAGCAAGTCGAGTGGATGATACCTCCATGATCGCCACTAGGAAAAAATATGCTCGTGTTTGTGTGGAAGTTGATCTGAAAAAAACCCAGGCGACATCAGTAATGTTAAATGATCTAACTTATAAGATTGAATATGAGGGACTTCATATGGTGTGTTTTGACTACGGGTTGTATGGACATAAAACGTAACTCTGCCCAAGTAATTACATGACACGAGAAGACATCCAAGCAGCATCTCCCAGTGTGAACGCCTCAACCGTAGAGAAACCGTTTGGCCCATGGATGTTGGCCACGAATAATCAAAGAAGGAGGGCCAACCAATCTAAAACTCAAAAAGCTACGGCTCAGGCATGCGAGGACGACAGTGGTGATCCACAAGGAAGGATGGGAACGAGTAATATTAACAGGGACGGTAATGGGAATAGCAATGGGTCGCATTTTTTTGTCTTGTCCGAGAAGGATACCAATGAAGGGGATGCTCTCATCGATGAACTCCAAATGCAACTACAATGTATTGCTACAAGAACTGAGAGTCCAACAGTTAGAAAAACTTTGAGGGTTGGCTACATGGGTAGTAGCTCGAGGGAATGAGGCAAAGGTAGTTTCTGGGTAAACAATAGCCGAGTTTGGGTTCAGCCCACCGTTGGTAATGTTGAAAAGGGTCAAGTTCAGATCCTACAGAGGGGTTATACACTGCCGCATAAATTTCCGCGGCAGGATAACAAGTCCAGCTCCTTGTGCACTAATAGTGGAGGGGGATGGAATACAGAGCCGACTATGCCTGAGCCGAATGATGTGGTCATGGTTTGCAACGACACATCACACATGGAGCATGATGTGAACGATGGGGCCTACCTTAAGGTAAAACCACCAGATGGAAGCGTCTTAACAACCACAACTTCTCATGGGCAAGCAGGTAATAATGAGATAGAAATTTCTGTCTCAGGGCACCCGGTCGATAACTCAATTTCACGTAAGTGATGAAGATTATCTCATGGAATTGTAGAGGTGATGGTTCCTCTACTTTTTCAGACATTTTTTAGACTTAGTTGGCGAATATCAACCCGATAGTCTTTTTTTGATAGAAACGCATGTGTCCAGTACAAAAGCGAACCGTATTTTGTGCCGGTTTCATTTCACAGAATTAGTAGTTGTGGAAGCAAATGGTTTTAGTGGTGGCATGTGGTGTTTTAGAACGGCTCTGTCACCAACCTAAAGTTACTTTGTGCCACGACGCAGTTCATTATGATGAGTATGATTCGAAATGGACGGGTTCATTGTGCTCTCACATTTATTTATGCCTCCCCGACCCGTTTCATTCGTGAAGAACTCTGGGATTTTGTGTCGCATGCTAGTACCTTTATTACAGTTCCACGGTGCCTTGTTGGGGATCTAAACTAGGTTATTCATGTTGATGATAAACCGGGAAGTAGAGATGTTAGGGGTAGATCCGTGATCGGCCTTTTCTAAGTGTCCAATCTCACCGGCAGTGTACCGGGTCAACTGTAGCCTAGAATTGGTGAGTCAAGGTCGTATCCCACAGGGAATCTGGTCGAGTACCAAAGCCGGTCCCATTCCTAGTTCAGGTCAACACCATAATTGAACATGGTGATTTATCAGATCACCGGTTCTAACAACTAAATAAACATAAGAAAAAAGATTTTAAACAACGAAAAACAACCAACTACACTCTAATCCTAACTCGTTTCTGGAAGTGTTTCGACAAACTCTAATGTTCTCAGCATCGTTGAAGGGTGTCGTCTCCTGTTTCCGAAAATAGACATTAATTCAATAATCTACCCTCTTATGTTAGGTTCAACAGTCCGCCTCGTTGTCACTCAAAGGGTGTCGTTTCCTAATTCCGAGTATAGACACTAATTCAATAATCTACCCTCCTATGTCGTTCAACGGTCCGCCGACCGGATTTAACGGACCCGACACGGTCTACGATCTATGAGACGCTCATTAACAATGATATAAACCTCACACACGAAACCGAATCTGAACAACTCAGTCGGTTCTATAGGGTGATCCTAGAACCCCTTTTCCCGTATCCTCTCGCAAAATACATATGTAAAGAAGACACGTGAAATACGATTATCGAGTAATTAATTCGACAAAAGTCATTTAGAATAAGTTCTAGAACAATAACAACACCGAGAATCTAACAATCATAACATCAAAACACTTCAATCAACGAGCTAAGGATTTGATTTCGAAGGCTATCACATATCTCGACTATCGGGCTATTAGCTACTCATTCTAACAACAAAAACAACAAGAAATCAACAATAAAAATAACATAAACAAGATTAAAAGCAAGAACAAGAAAGGAAAACGAATTACCAAATATATTATAGGCCGTCAAAAATCGATCCACCGAATGAAAACCCGTCAATAACGCGTCAATCTATCTTCGAGAATCAACGGATTACAACAATCTAAGCCTAATCTAAGCTAAACTATGTACATAATTGATCTAAGCTAAGAAAAACGATGAAAAACTGAAGAAAAACGAGTTGGGAAGAAGGTGGTGTGGATCTAGATCCAAAATGGGGTATTTATAGTGTTTTATGAGTTCTGGACGCTAGGCGAGCGCCTGTACTGACAGGCGGCCGCCTGTCAGATTTTTCCCTTCACAAAACCTATCAGCAACTTTCTATGGTGACAAGCCCTCAGAAAAACAGTCATAACTTTGTGTGTAGACCTCCAAATCGAGTGATTCAAAATCCGTTGGAAAGCTAATGAAATTGTATACAACTTTCATGAAGATGTTCAACCCAGAAAATTCCTCTAAGGTAGATAAAAATGCAGATCAATGGAAGGTATGGTTGTAGTACCACCACGTTTTGATCCGTTTGAACATTTAAGCTTCGGGCACACGTTCCAATCCTCATATCTCGCCTTCCGGACATATCAAACACCTAAGTCCTGTACAAAATCACAACAAATACCACACATAATACCTAAAGGACACTAGGGTGACCGAGAGTATAGTAAATTACACCGATAAAGACCGAGAATCCCGGACTTTACGTCCTATGTCCCGAAATGATAACCAAGGTGTAAATACATCAAAATACAACCAAATGTCTCAGAAAACATATAAAACGAGGTATAAACGGGGTATAATTACATAGAAAATGATATCCAATTTGACTCTCATCAACAACCCCCTACTTAGCGTTTGCTCGCCCTCGATAAAAAATGAGCGATTCAAAAATAAAGATGGAGTCAACATTGCTATCATACATCAAGTCTAAAAGAATTGAAATGGTAAAACACAAGTAAATGACCCAAATGCATAAGATTTAAGTTCTATCTTGTATCGAGAAAAGAATGTGTGTGTGTGTGTATAGCTTCTTCGACATTTATCACCAATGACCGGTTTAAATTATAGACGTATAATTTACCGAGGTTACACCATAGGCTTATACGTCGTAAACATCTCCACTAATAAATGTCAATCAAAGTCTAGTAGGGTCAGGTAGGACTTGATAGGTTGTAATTTTAAGCTAGGGTCGGGGCTAACGAGAGGGATATTTATGATAAAATCGAAAGTAGAAAGTGCAAGTGAGCTTTATCGAACATCGAACACTAAAACCGAAGCTCTCCCTTCGTAGCGACGGAAGACTCAACTCCTTATAAGGATGCTCGCCTGAATAGTACAAACCATCAACCGAGTTTCAACCTATAATTCATCCAACCTTCCACTTCTCCTCATCATTCCACAAGCTGGAGACATACGTCATATCCAGGTCTAGTTCATACCTAAGCTCATCAACCAGGAACAAACCGCTACAGAACACAACAACATCTCCTTCTCCGTACTAGATTAGAAGAAGTACCCCTTCACCAACATCAACACAACAAAAATCAAACCCCAAAAAAAATTGGCATTCCAAGAACTCTTATATATATACAACTTTTTTTTTCTTTTTTTTTCTTTTTCTGTTTTCTTTTCTTCCCTTTTTTTTCTCTTTTTTTTTCAAAACCACAAATACAATCGAAGGCCGAAAAGCCATAACATTCCACCTCCTCCGGGATATACTCATTTTTACCGACACCACTCGAAAGATACGCCACTCCACCACCCCACACCATATCAGAAAATGTGAAAACAATAAGCTCAATCTTGCAAGGTGGTCAAGGAAACGTAGACCGTAATAAAAGCTAAGGGAATTGGTAATTATGAGTTAGTGGCACAAAAGGTTAGTTCGGGTGGCGGTCTAACCACCCTACAAAGGCTTAGAGGGGGAACTGAGGATATACATATAAGGGATGGCATTTGGCTCTGATCGGGTCAAAGAAATGCCATAACCGTCATCCCGTACCTAACAACGACGACCTTTCTATTTCGCCACGAAGTTACTAATATAAGTTCTAGGTAACCGGGTCATTAATAGCTACCATAATCGTTCACTAGTCAAGGTGATTCATGAAGTCGAAGCTAACGTGATAAAGCTATTCCATTCTCAATACAAGATCCCAACTCAAATGAAATGCATTCGTACAAGATGTTTAATCAAAGCAATACTATAGGCTCAATGTATCATCAACAATGTCAAAGCCATCAAAATTTCTAAAAACCGACTCATTTACACCAAAGGGATAGCAATCTCTAAGTATAACTCGTTTGACATTAAAACGAAACATTGAACCTAAACCAACCACCCCCTACTTTAAAACCAAACACGAATGATAAGGGCAGAAAACTTAGCTTACAACCGGAAAAATGCACGAGTACGGTCACGTGGCATCCATAAAAGTCCTCCCAGGGTACATGTGCTAATATCAACAAGCAACACAACACATACGAGATACACAGGTATGGAGATATTGAAATGAAACCAGACGGATCACCACAACTCATCAAAACCAAAAAACACCACACTAGCCTCCATAATACACACTACTTTCGGGTTATATCACAACAAAATTTACCCGAAGTATCATAATACACACTAAAGAAACACGGTGAAACACGGTGAAACACGAGGGGAAAGAAAATGCAATAAAAACACATTCTGAGTTTGAAGTCCTCAGCTCGACTTTCTACCCCCAACTATGTCAAGGATAGATATACCATAGGAGAGCAAACCGTTGCATCTCCCTACAAAAATCGTAAGAATTGAGCACCCCTTGAAAGTGAAATACATAAAACATGGGGCTCAATCCCCACCACCAATATTGGTTCGATGAGTCCATTGCACAGAACAACGAACTCACTTTCTCTGAACTAAAACATATCCCAGCTAACAACGACTCTAACACCAAGTATGCACATTTAGGCTCAACATCAACAACAAACTCAATAGGGTGCACCCCCGAAGATATAACAATAGGACTAAATGAAGACGGAACAGGTGACTCAATAGATAAAAGAGTCATACCATCCTCGTAGTGTTCCTCCGGGGTGATTTCAATCATACATTCTTGCTCTCTCCTCTCAGCCTCTTTCCTCTCGATCAGTTGATCTGGTAGAATTTCTATTCTCCGTAAAGAAGCTAGATTTTCCTCATGGATCGTTTCCTCCATGTAAGTCTCTGATTCTTGAGGCGGAGGTGGAAAAGTGTCGAGTTGTTGACCATAGTAACTTGGGGCATTATCCCATGTATTCCCGTATGATGTGGCGTATGGGTTGAACTGATAAAATGGTTGTGTTTGGTAACCCATAGCACCGTAATTGTAATATCCGAATGGGTAAGGATAGAAGCCGTAATTGTAGTATGGATTCATTATCTGCAAACAGGGAAATAACACGAACACAATCACGGTATCTAGTCACTACCACTACCGAAGTAAATGGTGTGACACTTCAACAAAAACAAACAAAAACAAACTATACATAAAAAAAACAAATAAGAAAAATGACCTGATCCTAAGAACTTAACTAACTTACAAGATATCAACCCGATTCCCCGGCAACGGCGTCAGAAAGCTTGATCGGCCTTTTCTAAGTGTCCAATCTCACCGGCAGTGTACCGGGTCAACTGTAGCCTAGAATTGGTGAGTCAAGGTCGTATCCCACAGGGAATCTGGTCGAGTACCAAAGTCGGCTTAGTCCCTAGTTCAGGTCAACACAATAATTGAACGTGGTGATTTGTAAGATCGCCGGTTCTAACAACTAAATAAACATAAGAGAAAAGATTTTAAACTACGAAAAACAAGATAGCCGAGCTATGATCCAACCAACTACTCTCTAACCCTAACTCGTTTCCGGAAGTGTTTCGACAAACTCTAATGTTCTTGGCATCGTTGAAGGGTGTCACCTCCTGTTTCCAAAAATAGATATTAATTCAATAATCTACCCTCTTATGTTAGGTTCAACAGTCCGCCTCGTTGTCACTCAAAGGGTGTCGTTTCCTAATTCCGAGTATAGACATTAATTCAATAATCTACCCTCCTATGTCGTTCAACACCGCCGACCGGATTTAACCGACCCGACACGCCTACGATCTATGAGACGCTCATTAACAATGATATAAACCTCACACACGAAACCGAATCTGAACAACTCAGTTGGTTCTACAGGGTGATCCTAGAACCCCTTTTTCCCGTATCCTCTCGCAAAATACATATGTAAAAAAGACACGTGAAATACGATTATCGAGTAATTAATTCGACAAAAGTCATTTAGAATAAGTTCTAGAACGATAACAACACCGAGAATCTAACAATCATAACATCAAAACACTTCAATAAACGAGCTAAGGATTCGATTTCGAAGGCTATCACATATCTCGACTATCGGGCTATTAGCTACTCATTCTAACAACAAAAACAACAAGAAATCAACAATAAAAATAACATATACAAGATTAAAAGCAAGAACAAGAAAGGAAAACGAATTACCAAATATATTATAGGCCGTCGAAAATCGATCCACCGAACGAAAACCCGTCAATAACACGTCAAGCTATCTTCGAGAATCAACAGATTACAACAATCTAAGCCTAATCTAAGCTAAACTATGTACATAATTGATCTAAGCTAAGAAAAACTGAAGAAAAATGAGTTGGGAAGAAGGTGGTGTGGATCTAGATCCAAAATGGGGTATTTATAGTATTTTATGAGTTCTGGACGCTAGGCGAGCGCTCGTACCGACAAAGCGGCCGCACCGTACCGACAGGGCGGCCGCCCGTCGATTTTTCCCTTCACAAAACCTATCAGCAACTTTCTATGGTGATAGGCCTTCAGAAAAACAGCCATAACATTGTGTGTAGACCTCCAAATCGAGTGATTCAAAATCTGTTGGAAAGCTAATGAAATTGTCTACAACGTTCATGAAGATGTCCAGCCCAGAAAATTCCTCTAAGGTAGATAAAAATGTAGATCAATGGAAGGTATGGTTGTAGTACCACCGCGTTTTGATCCGTTTGAACGTTTAAGCTTCGGGCACACGTTCCAATCCTAGTATCTCGCCTTCCGGACATATCAAACACCTAAGTCCTGTACAAAATCACAACAAATACCACACATAATCCCTACAGGACACTAGGGTGACCGAGAGTATAGTAAATTACACCGAAAAAGACCGAGAATCCCGGACTTTACGTCCTAGGTCCCGAAATGATAACCAAGGTGTAAATACATCAAAATACAACCAAATGTCTCAGAAAACATATAAACGAGGTATAAACGGGGTATAATTACATAGAAAATGATAGCCAATTTGACTCTCATCAAGATCCGTAGATAGGATGTGGAGTTTCATTGAGAATAGCGGGCTTTCTGAAATGATGTTTCAAGAGCCAAGGTTCACTTGGTCGATTTTGATTCATAGCCTGAATTAGATTGAACAGAGATTGGATCAGGGTCTTTGTAATGATCTTTGGTGTGGGTTATTCCCACTGACCATTGTGATATGCATTCCGACCGCCGCCCAATTATGGTTAATAGTGAGGGGGCTAAACAGCATGCACGTATGGAGAAAGTATTCTGGTTCCAGGCGTGCTGGATGGAACATGAGATGTTTGAGGAGTTTCTGCAACAAAGTTAATTGGGAGGTCATTGACAATACCATAGTTCGGGGAATTGAACAGTTTCAGGAGAAAACAAGCATTTGGAACAAACGGGTATTTGGAAATATCTTTTATCGGATGAAAAAGTGTAAGGCAAGACTGACTGGTATTCAACAATCACTGTCCTACGTGCCGTCCACCTTCCTAACGGATCTGGCAGTAACACTTCTTAAAGAATATGATGAAATACTTAAGCAGGAGGAGATATACTGGTTTCAGAAAGCTAAACTTAATTGGATTGCAGACGGTGAGCGAAACACTCACTACTTCCACATGTCTACAGTTAGGAAACACCAATGGAATAAAATTAACTATCTCCAGGATACGAATGAGTTGTTGGTAGCGGATCAGAACGATCACCGTGGGGTAGTGCGTCAGTTCTATGTGGACCTTTATTTGGAGGAATCGGTTATCCCCCTCCCCTCGCACATCCGGCTCCTAATTTTTTCTCAAGAAGACTAGAGACTTTTGAACCGACCAGTTACTCAAGTGGAAATTAAAGAGGCAGTCTTTCATATGGGAGGATACAAGGCACCGGGCCCAGATGGTTTGCCACTGGTCTTTTTCCAAAAGAATTGGGAGATTGTGGAAGAATCTGTGGTGACTTTCATCTAAGAGCCTTTCTTGAAAGGAGGTTCCCGGCTATCCTGGACCGGATCTTGGTGGTGCGGATCACCAAAGTGTCACCTCCGGAATCCATAAATCAAATAGGGCCAATTGCGCTGGCGAATGTGCTTATTAAAATAATTACCAAAGTTATTGCAAGCCGTTTAAAAACCCTCATTGGCAAACTTATACTGAGCAGTCATAGTGCTTTTATCCCGGGGCGCCAAACGTCGGATAATGTGATTGTAGCACAAAGGCGTTGCACTCGATGAATAAGAAAATGGGTAAGAAGGGGTATATGGTGGTAAAGATTGATCTCGAGAAGGCCTATGACAGAGTGCACTAGAATTTCCTTCGCCAGCTGATGCGTATGGTAGGATTCTCGGAGCATATGACAGAGTTGATTATGTTCTGCATATCCTCAGTTTCTTTATTAATTTTATGGAATGGTGTGCCACTTGAAGAGTTTCATCCACAACGAGGCATTAGGCAGGGGGATCCGGTGGCACCATTCCTTTTCGTTTTGGTGATGCAGGTGTTGAGCAATTTGATCGATGAGTCGGCTAGGGAAGAGGCATGGAAGCCTTTCCGCATCTAGAGAGGAGGATTGGAGGTGTCCACCTCTTCTTTGTAGAAGATTTATTGCTTTTCGTGGAGGCCTCAGTGAGCTAGGCCAAAGTTATGGAGGGTGTGTTGCACATGTTTTGCGCTATTTCAGAGCAAAAGGTTAACATGAGTAAATAAAAGTTCTATGTGTCACCTAATGTGGAGAACTCCATGGGGGACTCGATAGCCCAAAGACTAGATATGGCCCGCATTTACGACCTGGAGAAGTATTTGGGTATACCGTTGAGAAGTAAAGGGAGAAAGGCTAATTATGGATTTATTGTTGATAAAGTCCGCGCAAAGCTTCAGACATGGAAGGCGAAGGTGTTATCTAGGGCTGGGCGCAATATCCTCATCCAGTCTGCCTTAATGACTATCTCATACTATTTTATGCAAACGGCACGTATTCCGAACACTTTACTTGAGGAAATAGAAAAAAGGGCACGTTCGTTTCTCTAGGCAGGGGATGAAAAGAAAACGGGGATGCATTATGTAGCTTGGAGAGATATTTCCTTACCCAAAACCATGGGGGTTCTCGGCTTACGACGATTACGCAATATTAATATCGCTCTCCTGGCTAAGGCGGCATAGCAAATACTGGCAGGTAAAGATATGCTTTTTTTGAGGGTGCTAAGGGCCAAATATGGTAATCTTTTGGATAATCCCAAAGAAAATTGTTCTTTACTTTGGCAAAATATATGTGCGGCTGCGGATTGTTTGAGGGAGGTGTTTAACGTTACTGTGGAGGGGAGGGTTGAATGGCTGGCTACGCCGTCCAAAAAGTTTGATGTGTCGAGTGCGTACCATGCACAACTTACGATGTGTGGAAAAATGGTAACACCGGCTAACCATTGCCGGTTCTTTGGAAACGCGTATAGCCGGGAGTGGGTGGATGATTGTCTAAGCCTTGATATGCATGAGAAGGATGATATTGCTCAGTGGAGGTTCGTGTTCCGAGAGATTAAGGTGGGAGCTTGGTATTGGTAAAATCAAGAGGTGCACCAAACATGCGCTCAACGCCCTCTAGTGGAGGTTTTTGTCTCACGGGCAGTTCGTAGGACCATAGAGTTGAAAATAGCCTGGAATAGATAGTTCTCCCATATTTCAGTTTTACTATATACGGTTTTATTCGCGTTTGAACTATGTGGCGTGTGTTGTACATATGTTTTTACACAGTTTTTAATGAAGATCCGATTTTAGACAAATAAGTATGGAAAAAAATTGAAAAATGGAAAAATGTCCCAACTGTAAATATCTAACATTGGCATAATTGTCGAACTGTGGCGGACACTATAAACATTCATTATATATTTATACCTGTTGCATGTTATTACAAAGCATTTATGCTGCCAAAAAAAAAATTTATAGTGGGTTTTATCGGCACCTCTTTTTACTATTGGCATTCTATTTTTTTATTATTTTTCTAATGGAAAAAAATGTCAGTGGCACTGACGTTGCTATTGAAAACGGACACTGAAGTTTATTCAAAAACGAAATTGAGTTTGTTTGACGTTTCTAATAGTATTTGCAGTAGAATTTATAAACGGTGTTAAATCTGTCTTTTAGAATTTAAAGTGTCCAGATCTATCTAAATTTCAATTGCATTAAAGTCTCTGTGGGAAATTGTAATCTCCAGATTCTTATACTTTTGCGGTATATCTCCAGCAAAACACCCAATCTGTACACCTTTCTCTTACTTCCAAATATACAGAACACCAAAATCCTCATTTTACATCTCTTTTTTTTTCCTTCTTTTTTTTTTTTTCTTTCCTAACCAATGACACATCCGGCAGCTTTCAATAAATCACATTCCCAATTTCTTCAATCAGGCATTGGAGCGGTCCCCAAACAAAACAAAACAAAAAATCATTTCCATTCAAACATCTTGTGTAAATCTCTTTCTCTCAATTCCATTATTCTTTTTAAGCTGTTGATCCTTTCCCAAGCTCCAGCTTTCATCAGTCAAAGGCTAAAAGCTTGCTCACTAATTTTTGGGAACTTATTCACCAACTAGTTTTTAATAGAGCCACTGACTTTACGTTCGATAAAAACAACCGTGGTTCTGGAGTAATTTTTGTGATACCGGAAGTAATAGAGTGTGTCTGTAGTAAAAAGGGGTGTGCCGATAGAACCCCTAATATTAAACATTAAAATTCCCTAAACCAGAATTCAGTATATATATATATCATACTATGTAGTAACTATTAAATTTGCATATCCTTGGACGACCAAAATTTTGTCCTTTTGTGTCTTTTTTTTTTTTTACCTTCTGCCTACGTGTTCATCACTGCATCCTAAATGGTAGCCAGGTGTGTGTTTTGCTGATGTCACCCTCCCACCACCGCATCGTCTTTCATGCCTATAAGTAACATTTGTGGAATGTGGGTGAAAGGTTCGAACTTTATGCCGCCGAAATTGGTACCGTCGTTCCACCACCGCCCTTTTTCCTCCTGTATAAATACGAAAGGTAATGGACGTTTGGGATCTGGAATTTCTGATTTCTGCGAGGTGGGTTCTTCTCTCTCTTTTCTTTCTCTCAAATGTTGGTCCCTGCGTTTTGTTACTGTGGAGTTTTGATTATCCCATTCCTTTAACATTGTTCTTCGTTCCCTGTGTGTATGCAGCTCGGTTGGTGCTTTATTTCTTCTACTTGTTCATTGCGTTGCTGTGGTTCAAGGTATGGTTTTATTTTTTCTTTTTTTCCTGTTTATTATTTAAATAGACTGTAATGAATTAAGTTGATTGGTATAGTTTTGGGTTGTTTTATGTGGGATTTGTTTCCTATTTTCTTGTTTGCATTGGTGCATCAAAAATCATTTTGTTGTGCCTTTGTTGCTTATAGCAACTGATTTGAATGCATGTATACTGTTAAGTTTGCTAATTGGTGGTGGTCTTCTCTTTTCGCTTCTTTTTAATTTTATTCAGTTAATTTTGAGCTGAATACGGCTTGGAATGTGCTAAATGTTTGATTAGGGACGGTTTTTAGCTTTTGATGTCCAATTTCTTTTAATAATTTTCTGGTGATTTTGCTCATCCATCTGACAAGCTATAATTTTGTTTGCAATGCCTCCTAATGGGTGATGGAAAATTAGGTAGCATGGCTACATATAGAGGGTCTAAATAAATGAGAAAAGAATCTTCTTTTGTCTCTGTTTTTGTTTTTTTGTTTTTTGGGTTTTGATAATCTGATCCTTTGTTTTCTTCCTTTGTGTGCCTGACATTGTTGTTACCATAGGCCAGTAATGTGCCTGAATTACATTAGTTGTGTGCCTGACATTGTTGTTTTTAGGAGTGTACTAATTAAATTTGCATAATGTTAAGTTTGCTAATTGGTGAGACCTGTGAGCTGCTATCCATTGATAGACCAAAAATAGGATCCTTGGCCTTCTCACCGGTGCCACCAACCGGATGTGCTTTCACCTAGGTATGAAACATAGGCATCAGAGCATAAATAAGCCTTTAACATCACAGCACATTTGAAACTCACTAGAGTGTTGGTGTCACAGTGAGAAGAATAAAGCATAAAGGTCTTAGAGGAGTGTTTATTAGAACAATATAAGCATAACCCCATAGAAATAACAATTGCACTTTCCTCAAGCCCAAATAAAAGGTGACAAAAATATCTCTCTGTCCACTATCATTTTTTGCTTAACATCCAAGGATGCGGATTTTTATGCTTTTTATCATCAGTCAATAGTAGAGCCAAGATATGATTCTAATATATTTGTATTTATCTATTGTTTCAGGTGTTTGGTCTCTCTAACCTTGTTATAAGCCTACACTTTAGGGAGGCGTGTGCCTAACATTGTTGTTCATTTTGGTGGTGTGTTTGCATTTCGGGAGGTGTTTAATTGCTTCTGCTTGTTCGGGAGGTGTTTAATTTCTTCTCCTTGTTGACTGAGTTGTTGTGGTTCAAGGTATGCTTCCATTTTGGTTTTGCTCTCTTTTTATAAATTCATCCAGTCTCATGAAATTTAATGATTGGCACTGGTATTGCTTTTGGTTGCTTTCTGTGGAATTGGTTTCCCATTTTGTTGTTTGCGTTATTGTGCCATGGTTCGTTTTGTTCTACTTCTGTTGCTTATAGCAATTAATTATAGTGTATGCTGTATTGGGTTTTGGGTAGCTGGAATTGGAAGTGTTGTTGAGTGAAGGCATAAGTATTCTTTTCATAATATCCTTTTGGGAGTTCCCCTCTATGTAGATATTGTATTTGAGGCTTCTTGCTTTGATGCCTTCTTCTTGAAAAAAAGAACTATGTTTTTTCATTAACATGGTCAGCAAAAGTATTATACAGTAGTTAGTGTGGAGGTTTGTCAAATTCTTGAAATTACTTGGATTTGTGGTTTCTTTGTTTACATTGGCTACTTGGGGTTTATACAATGCCGGTATATGCTTGTGCAAGGCTTAAAAATTATTGTTCTTTGTTCCTTAAGTTGTAGTGCTTTTACTTATTATCACTTTGGTGCATATTGTGAGCTTGTTTTCTGACATACAGGTCTCTGATGATGAAATGGTAGAGGCACCAGCAAAGCCTACTGCTGAAAAGAAGAAGGAAGTAAGTTCTGATTCTTTTCTTGATACCCAACCCCAACTTATTTTTCCCATGTACTGTGCTTGAATACGACACTGCAGAACCTTCCTAAACTCCCTACCTCCAAATGCCTAGGTGAACCTGATGGCCCCCAGAAAGAGATACCGATCTCTGCTAACAAACCCAACCCCGAAGGCCAAAACTCAGCTCCTCCCAGAGACCAACACAGACAGCAGCCCAACGAAGAAAACGAAAGCCGGGTGTATATGTCTACATATGAAATCTGCTGAACAATGTACCTTTTGCACAGCCCCTAAACTAAGTAATATAGAACACACTTTGGCACGATTTGTAACTATTTTGGTGTAAGCTTACATTAACATCTACTTTCACCACGTGTTTACTAATAGCACCAGCTAAACAAAACCTTTGAACATACATATATAGACGACATGCGCAAGCATTCGACAAGTACGAAGGCCACAACGTGCATCGCACGTTGCCTCCCCTAGTATATATATATATATGCTTACAAACAACTTGTACCTAAGACGGTGAAGGGTTCACAACATTTAAAAACCGGAAGAGTTGTACCTAAGCAACTTGTACAAGTACTTGCTTTCAGCAACATCACAAGATGAAGCTCCACCATAGTAAAGGCGTCGTCTTTAATCTCTATTATACATTCTCACCTGGAGGAAGCTCTGCAAGTTTAGGTGGGGCATCTAGTACTCGTTCCATGTCGAACCGAACCTCAATGTTTCTTATGCTATATCCAACCACCATTAGCCAATAGAGTAACTTGGCAAGCTCGGGAGCCGTTGTCTCTGTTACACTAGTCTGTATATAACAAAATGGAAGCCAAGTACGAATATTAGTTGAACATATGTCTTCATTTCATTGCATGTTCTCTTTTTCGTTTTAGATATTTCAAATGGAGGAATCGAAAGTGCCGATCTGAATTCAACATGAATATGACAACAAACAAAACGGAGACAGTAAGATCAACAATACCTTCATTTGACTAGGATCTGCAATGGCCAATAGGCGTTTTACGAATGTATTCATCGCCAGCACAACATCTTCTCCTGCGGTGCTTGTTAGTTCCTGGATAATAACTTTGAATGAGATACAAGATTCTCAACAGAAATCGTCTTATTGAACATAACACGAATTGTTCAAGAACTTTTCAGCAAGAAAGAAGAGACCTGAATCAGGTGATCCCTAACTAACATACATTTTCAAAGCAGTAAAATGCCTCACTAAGTTATTCCCTTTAACCCCGGTTAAGTTTAGATACCCACTTACCCATAAGACGATATCAGCAGCAACAACAACGACAACAACCACAAAACACATGGTCCCTCCGTTTTTTATATCTGTCAGGTAAGAAATTTTGTTTTGTTTCCAAATACCTAACACTCTATGAAATCAAGAGGCTATTAATCGGATTTTGGCTCCAACATTACCATTTTGTCTTTCTAGACCAGTGGATGGACTTGATAACAAGCATCAAATCATCAACAACAGAATAATTACTACGCCAAAAAACGAAGCCCACAAACTTTGAACTGTCAACATGATTATACAGGCAAATCAAATATTTGAATCTAACCTTTATATTTTGGGGTTCGAGGGTCTTGAGATACTCCAACAGCTCATTCTGCCCACCAGCAGATTTTCTTTCAACCTGAGACGATTTAGTTCCTCTATTTCTGCTTCAAGTAACTCAATGTACTTAACTGCATCTATCCTTTCTGGACCTGAAACATTATTCCACCTAATCACTTCGCCAGTCACTTTCTTCTGCGAACCAGGTGCAAAATCTGGTGCATCCTGCAAAATTAGTAACTTCCAGAATTACACTGTTGCTACCCTCAGAAACCATATAATCCCTAACAGATGAATTTTGTTCAATGGAAAAGGACGTGATGCTCGATTTCTGATCCATCAACTTGAAAAAAAAATATATATATATATACATAAAACCAATAAAAGGAAGACAACCTGGCTATTAGGCTTTACCAAATGAAGGCACACTCGGTACTTCCTTGACACCTAGAAGACCGGGAACCTCTCAAAGTCTATTTGTCTCAATTTCTGCTATAGAACAACACAAACCTAGGCAGATATTCCAAAATAATCACCTAAAATAAGGCTGACAATAACAAATCTTACTGGAGAGAAAGCAGCAGAATTCACATTTTTATAATCCTTGAATAATGTGGCCATAGAGAACCATCAAAAGCAAGTTATTCTAATGTGAGTATAATGTTCCAAATTACTAGATGTTAAAGTTGGAATCTTTTGAAGAAGCTGAAACTAGAGTATGGTCCTCGCCTAAATAGGAAAACTATACATGACACACCAGCCAATAAACCGTCATCACTCTCCATGTCGATGTCTACTGTAACTCCCTGGATATTAAAGCTGACAAACTTTAGTGTACTTTATTGACTCAGAATTTAGTTAACGCTTGAAACAGATAGTCCTCAAACTGAAAACCTGCACTAATGGAAGAATAGAATTGCTAGTAAATGTGTGTCGAATAGCTAGGATGGGAGCACAAGGGAATAATGCATTCACTGAATGCAAGAAAAGCAATTCAGCCCCAAAAACAAAATAAACAGGAAAAGTCCCAAACCGAAGAGGAGGCAAGTGTCACAACTAACAAACAATTCATCACTGTGAAACTCGCAAAATCATCATATATGGACATACTCACAGTGCAGAATTCGAAGGTGAGTGTAGTTACTGAACCATCTGAGTCAAAAAGAAAGGCAGGCATAAAGCCAACAGAAAGAATCAAGCCTTTGGCTCAAAATAATGAAATATGTTATGGTCCATGATGTGCTCTGAACATCATCTCTTCAGTGATACCAACAGATGAGTAAGTGGTTCGAGATGCTTTTTTTAGTCAAAATAGCTCTCTGAGTAAGTCAAAGAAATTGAAAATGTCTTTCCAGTTGGAACGAAAATCCCACTGAAAAGCTGCAGGTTTTCTTGCCCTGATTTTGAAACAGGCAGGATTATTAAATGTAAAAATCGAAGAGAAAATGAACAAAGCACCGGAAAAGGATATACAAGACAGAGCTAGCCTACTTTGCTTGCTTGTGCTTCAGGAAGAGCAGCTTGTTCAAGGCTTTGTTGCAATTCAACCCGGAACTGAGCATTCCTAAACATATATCCAGTCATCAATACACTGTACATCAGCTGTGCAAGGTTCTCAGCAACCTACACAAATTCATGGTATTTGAAATTTATACCATATTGGCACATCAGTACTACTAACAAAAATAGTTTGACTTACGGTAGTTACAGTTACAGCAAAAAATTGCGGCGGCAAGGTCCCAATCATGTTAGTCACTGTTTGTCGCATTGCATCAACAACCTGAACAGAACATATCAACCAAAACAGGAAAATGGCTTGCATCATTTAGTCAACTTCAAACATTTCGATAAGAAACTGGATCCCAGTTTCCACATTCACTCGATCTTACTGAGTCAACTCTTATACAAATTCCTTGTGAATAAATTCATTTGCCTAGGATTGTTCACCAAAAGTGACCGTAATGCTCCAAAAAAGAGAAAAGACTACGGAAAAAAATCCGATAAGTACCGTTTGAGGCGCCCTTTTAACAAACAACTCCAGGAATTCTGGCTGGACATTTTGCACGTATTCCAATAGAATATCCCTCCTGTTCTTTTTCTGTCGGTGTTTTTGTTTCACAAAACATTTTTGATAAGCTCAAGATGTGGAACTCAAATCATAAGATTCCAAAAAAAACCCATAACTTTATCCTCTTCTAGCAGGAGAGTATAATTCTTTCTTGTAAGCGAACATACAAAAAGTAAACGAGAATAAATGAAAGGAGAAGGGTACCATAGAGCCGTTGGGAGGTAAGGAATCAGCGCCATCGTTATTGCTACTGCCGTTAGTTGCTTCATTGCTGTTGTTTTTCGAAGAATCAAACGATCGAGCACTCAAGCTAAATCGTCTAGGTTTCCTGTTAAAGCTAACGAATGTACAAAATCGATTATTTTGCCAGGATAGTGACGCTATCGACGATGAAGATGATTGAGCTGAGGCAGAAGAAGATTGTAACAGCAATGGAGTAAAAGTTAACGAATACATTCTTTGATGAATTCAGTTTCCCTCCTAAAACTTTGGAGCTATATTATCATCTTTAATCCTCCATTAACGATGAAGCGAAGAGCGCCGGACGCTACAAAGAACATTGCACACGAGTCTGTGCTTGGGCTTTTTGATTGGGCTTTACTTCCGAAAGGCTTATTGTGAACGATTTTGAAACTCTGGTTCTGTTGGCACAACATTTTTTAATATCGACATCATTTTACTTCAAACACAAAAAAATTATTAAAGTACCACGATTATTTTTTATGAAAATAACGTCATTGGCACTGACGTTGCTATAGAAAACTAAAGTCAGTGACACTGATGACGTGGGTCGGACTGCACCTCGCCACGTGTCACCCCCATACTAACTAAGCATTTAATGAAGCTATGACGTTAAGGGCCCGGAGCCACACATTAAGCCTAAGAGAAGATCGGAACCCCGGGTGGGAGACCGGCCTGACTCGCTTCTCAGTCCACCGCAGCTCAGTCATGGCGCAATAGAGCAGGGTCAGCGCAGTTCAGGTCAGAACGACCTTGGGGCTCGACGCAGTTCGGCCAGAGCAATCCCCGAATATTTAGCACATGTGCATGATATATAAGATAACTATGGAAAAAAATTTCAACCATAAAGGCTCTGATCCTCTTATTTAAATCTCGTGATTATCTCCTAAGATTAAGGGATTGACACGTACAAACCTAGTCCTTGGAGGATACGAAAGAAGAGTCCACCTTGGACATGGCACATACATGCCTAGGGCATAAGACCCTCTATATAATCGATCCCAAGAACTACGAAAAGACTTGATTCCTGAACAATTCCAGGATACGTAGATTACACAATCTCAGGCTCAGTCTAAAACACCAAAACATCACCCCCGTTTCTCTTTTTTCTTAGTTTTTGATCTTGGACGAATTTTCATTAGGTTATTACGGTCTAGATCATTTACAGACGAGATCCAGAATAGTCAATTGACGCTAGAAATAGGGCCGCCACTGGCAATTTTGTTCAAGGTTTATCATCATCATCACCATGCCGCCTAAAACACATGCAAACAGACGGCCGCAGCAAACGGTCAAGATGGTGCTCAGAATAATGACAGCGGGGTGGCAGCAAATCCCCCCCCCCACAAACAATCAGCCTCAACCGCAAAATGAGGTTGAGTTGGATCCCTCGCAACAAGTATTAGTGAAGCAATTAGCTGCTATGAACGCCGTTAGTCGACGAGTGCTATCCTTCATGCAGCAACGCAAGGGGAGGATCTACGAGAGGAGTCCTATGAGCACACATCTCCTCCTCCTCCCCCTATGCATCATGTATATCCTCGGACTCAACTGCGAGCAAGAGGCAGCATGATCCTCGTGCGTTAGAAGGAGATTGGACCAGTTCCCGTTCGTGTCTCCATTCACAACTCAGATTAAAGAATATCAATATCCCTGACCAGCGGGGTTTAAGGTGCCAAATTGGACCCGTATGACGGATCCAAGGATCCGAAAGATCATCTTCACTAGTACATGACACACATGACTCTACAGTGTGCATCTGATGAAATGAAATGCAAGGCCTTTCATGCATTACTTACGGATAGGGCTCGTGAGTGGATCAGGAAAATACCGCCAAGATCGTTCTTTGACTTCGGGACCCTGGTGAGAAAGCTCATGCATGCTTTTATCATAGCAAAGCTATTCCAGAGGAACGCAACCCACCTCCTGACTCTCAAACGGAAGAAAGAAGAAACAGTCCTGCAATATCTGAAAATATTCAATGAAGAGTCCGCACAGGTTCAGGACACGGATGAACACATTCTGATAACTTCCTTCGTAGCAGGGCTACGAGAGGGAAGGTTGTATGCTAAGCTGAATAGCAAGCTCCCTAGGACTATGGAGGAATGTGTTGAGGCCGCATATAAGCATTGTCAAGGAGAGGAATCAAATCAGCTGAAGAGAGAAGCTGAAAAAAGAGAGTCCAGAAAGGACAAACTCGAGGAAAAAGTTGATAAAAAGAGGAAGCCAGTCTGGGACCGCATGACTGCCCAAGTCACAGATCGGTTGGGTAAAAAAGGAGCTTTGTAGGAGTGAGATTTTATCCCTATAAACAGATCACATGAGCAAGTCCTTGTTATAATGGAAAGAAAGGGCTTGGCCCGAATTCCGCCACCATTGAGAGGACATCCAGAGATGAGAGACCAAAGAAATTTTTGTGCTTATCACAAGGACGTTGGGCACAACTCAGAGAGTTCCAGGGAACTAAAAAAGAACATTGATGCCGCGATTATAGAAGGAAAGTTGGACGAGGTTTTAGACCGATCTCAAACTGCCGAGCCACGAGGCTGTAGAGACTTCAAGCATCGGAACTATGACCAAGACAGGGACAGGCAGGACAAGCCCCATCGAGGAAGAAACTGATCTCCGGATCATGAGTGGCAGCTGGACAACCGGCCTATAAATACTATCAATACCATAGTAGGTGGCCCGAGCAATGTGTTCGGCGAGGTGAGAAAGCAGAACAAAAGATCTGTAGATTCCTCCACCCCTAACAGAAGTTAGATGCCAGTTGGTGAAGTAGCCTATGGTCCCAGAGACCCACTCCTTCTAGTTACAAATAACGAAGGCCTAGTCATAGAGGCCGTGGTTCACAAGCATCTAGTCAAGAGGATTCGCATCGACACATGAAGTGTTGTCAACATCCTTTACTACTATGTCTTTCAATCCATGAGCTTATACCTGTTTCAGCACCGTTGTCCGGATTTGTAGGACCCCCAGTTCATCCCTTGGGGATGATAAGGCTTGCAACAACCTTTGGCCGTGAACCAAGAGGTAAGACCCTTATGGTGAATTATGTGGTAATTAAGGTGCTATCCGCGTACAACGTTATCATGTGGTAATTAAGGGCTATGATCTCCCCAGCCCATATCAATTTGAAGTTTCCCACCGCAGCAGGTTCGGTTGAAGTTAAAGGGGATATGGAAGCAGCCAGGAGCTGCTATGCAGCCACCATCAAAAGGAAAAGAGTGGTTCTGAATTGAGATGCTCGTGAAAAGAGGCAAATCTCGATAAAGAGCTAGGTCATGCGATCTAGGACAGGTTCCAGACGCTTACAAGTTGTTTCAATGTTTATTTTATTTCTGCAATTTCGATACAGTTCTCTTAATTTAGTTATGTTACAATAAAATTGCACTCAGTGGGTGCTCAGTTTATGTTATTTTAATTATGTTCTGATTTTCCATTTTACACAAGGTGAATGGCCCCAATTAAGTTTGCAGGATAAACATACGCATAAAGTTTGCAAAAGACAAACTTCCTAAGTCTACAGGACAGACAATCCGAGCTCCGCAAGACGGACTATGTTAAAGTTGCTAAGTCTACAGGACACCCAAGCTGAGCTCCGCAGGTCGGACTCAGCAAAATTTATAAAGTCTACAGGACAGACACACTGAGCTTCGCAGGACGAACTCAGCAATGCATTTAAGTGTTGAGCTCTGCATGTCGGACTCAACCATGAGCTCGCGGTCGGACTCAACAAGTTTTTAAAGGACAAACTTCCCAAGTACGTAGGACAGACGAACTAAGCTCCGCAGGTCGGACCCAGCTAAAAAATTAAGCCTACGGGACAGGCTCTAAAACTTAAGTCTGTAAGACAGACCACCTGAGCTTCGTAGGATGAACTCATCAATGTATTTAAGTGTTGAGCTCTGCAGTTCGGACTCAACCCTGAGCTCGCAGTCGGACTCAGCAAGTTTGCAAAAGACAAACACAATAAGTTAAGTTCTACAGGTCAGACACAAACAAGCAAAAAATCAAAGTATTCCACCGAAAAAGTAGAAGTTAACGCATGACATACTGGGGGGAAAGAATGTCCCACCACAAGTAAAAAAAATACATAATATGCTCAAAGTAAAGACTAAGGCAAGAAATCTCATCAAAAAGCAAATATATATTGCAAAGTCATTACAAAGTTTTGGGGTTTTTCAAAACAAGAACAAAATACAAGTCCACCAACAGCTTGATCTAAGCATCAGGGGCTGACTCTGTTGTTGCTCTGAAGAATGAGGAATGAAACAGGAAGAGCCGAAGCGGGAACATTCGAGGTAGAAAGCTCTGAACCAGCAGGTGCTCGGCGAGATGCTGCACCACGGCGAGAGTGCTTGGACACAATGACCACCCCTCTTTAAACTCTTTCAGGCGGTTGTCATAGACCGCACCCATACCGGGCTTATAGAACACTTCGCTGGCCAGGTTATCCATGGCAAGATCAGTGAACTGACTCTTGGCCTCGTCAACCCCCAAAGTATAGCCATGGTTCAGGATTGGAGTAAGTAGCATCTTCAGGGCCTGAGAAAACTTGTCTGAAGCCTTGTACTTTAGAATGGCTACAGTTATCCGACCTGGAACAGCAGCTTCCATCTCGTTCTTCTCAGCTCGGAGTTTGGCCACGGTCTGCTCTAGCTCGGTTCTCTCTCCCGTAAACTTGTCCTCTGTGTCTTGAAGATTAGCCGCATACTTGTACTCTCTAGCCTTAGGTTCAACCTCTTGAGCTCGGAGCTGCTCCTTAAGAGTCTTAATCTCTTTTATTTTTGCCTCAGCCGAGCCCTAAAGTCTGTCCCGACTTTGTTGCTGCTCGACAATCTTCTTCTTCAGGTCACCAGTGCTGGCAGAAGACTTAGCAAGTCTTTTGAAAACTTCTAGGCCAACCTGGGTACCCTGCATAACAAGTCAACAAATATGAGAAAGCACTGTCAAGTCAAGGTACACAATGTAAGTAAAGAAGGCAGAACTCACGTATTTTATGGCCTTGAGGCCTGCCTGAGACAGCTCAAGATCGGACATCGTTGAGAGCCTCTCCTGCTCAATAGCAGCATCTTCCTTCTGACCATGTTGGTCTTGAGTCTCATCAAGAAGGGCGCCAGACCTACCCCTCTTTCTCGACCTACCCCCTGCGGGAATCGCAGCAACTTCAACTCGGCCTTTCCTCTGGAGTTGAAGGCCACCTTCTTCTTCTTCGTCTTCTGGATCGGAGCCATCCAGGGTAACCAGATCTATGTCCTCTAGGACAGAGTGGGAAGTGGATGGAATCGTTGCATCGTCAGGGAGATCCGTCAATGTCTGGACTTCAGCAGCATTCAGAACCGGGCCCGTATATCGAGCCCGAGGAGGATCGACACTTGCAGTCCCCTCAGTGTCATAACTTTGTTCAGGCTGACTCTCTTCAACTTCCTCTTCACCTGCACAAATAAGCAAACAGGGGCAAAATTAGTCAAAAAAAAGCAAGGACGAGTGAAAGAAGGAAAATCATGAGATAATTAAAGGCCTACGGGTATTCCTCTCATCATCACTAAAAGCCACATAAGGATTAGGCCCCGCATCACTCAACCGAGCAGCAATGATCAGCTCGGTAGAATATTCCTTGGCATCTAGAGTGATGCCTAACTCCCGGATGCCTCCTATGACATCCTCGCTCACACTAGTAGGAAGGGTATCTTTGGGAAGCTCCTCCGAGTTACAGCGACCCAGCTCAGGTTGTCCATCATGACGAACAAAGAAAAACCACTCCTTCCATCGTTTGTGAGAGGATTTCCCCTTAAAAAGATGAGGATGATCTTCCGAGAACCTGTTCGACATGGAAATTAGTCCACCTAGGACACTCATTAACCTTCTTGTGTTGGTAAAGGGATCTGAACATATTTACTGAAAACTTGATACCAACAAGCCTACACCATATAGCAAACCCGACAATGGTCCGAACCCTATTGGCGGCTATCTGGGAAGTCCATAGCCCATAATAACGTAGTACATCTAAATAGGCCGGGCAGAATGGAAACCTAAGTCCGGCCTCAAAGTGCTCCTTATACACGGTACAATACCCCTCCGGTGGATGATGGGCAAAGCTATGCAGATCAGAGGGAAGTTGAGGAGCATACCTTGCTCTATCCACCCCATACTTGTTACAAATGTTGGTAATTTCATCCTGAGATAGGATGGAGTTCACACCATCACTACCTATAACTACCCTACGGACCATCTAGAATTCTGAGGTTACACGAAAATCTCAAATAAACTCGTCTATGGAGTCAATAGATATTGACACGAAAAGAGTAAGAGCACAGCAGAAAAAGGAAAATGGCTTATTTGCAAAAAGATTAACCAGGGCTTATGACAGGGGTCCAACTGCACCTCGCCACGTGTCACCCTCATATTAACTAATCATTTGATGAATCTATGACATTAAGGGCTCGGAGCCCCACTTTAAGCCTAAGGGCAGATCGAAACCCCATGTAGGAGATCGGACTGACTCGCTTCTCAGTCCACCGCAGGTCGGTTAGGGCGCAACGGAGCAGGGTCAGCGTAGTTTAGGTCATAACGACCTTGGGGGCTCGACGCAGGTCGTCCAAAGAAATCCCCAAATATTTAGCACACGTGTATGATATATAAGATAACTATGGAAATAATCCTCAACCATAAAGGCTCTGATCCTCTTATTTAAATCCTGTGATTATCTCCTAAGATTAAGGGATTGACACGTACAAATCCAGTCATTAGAGGATACGAAATAAGAGTCCACCTTGGACACGGCATAGGCATGCCTAGGGCATAAGACCCTCTATATAATCGATCCCAAGAAATATGAAGAGACTTGATTCCCGAACAATTCCAGGATACGTAGGCAACTTGGATTACACAATCTCAGACTCAATCTAAAATACCAAAACATCGACCCCCCATGATTTCTCTTTTTTCTTAGTTTTTGATCTTGGACGAATTGTCATTAGGTTATTATAATCATCAACTGACGTTGCTATTCAAAACCAAAGTCAGTAGCACCGACTTATAGTTATAAAAGTGTCACTATTTAGTAACGTCAGTCCACTGACGTTACTATCAAAAAGAAACGTCAGTGACATTGATGTTCCTAGTGTGGTGCCGGAAGTAAAAAACAAGGATATACGTGTGGTGCCGGAAGTAAAAAAAATAATCAAGAATAATGTGCCACTAGTAAATATTGTGGTGCCTTTAGAACCCTCCCTTATTTATTTAGGGTTGTAATGGCTCGTTTGGATTGATGGAATGGAATGAAATGATTACTGCGTTTGATAAACAACGGAATAGAATCATTTATATTCCATTTCAACGTTTGTTGGCATCAGAATGGAATTGGTTTTTTTCCATTCCGTTGTTTGGCACAACAGTTTTTTGATGAAATGGAATGTAAATTAATACTATTATTTTTAGATATTTCTTCAACAAAACGCTCTTTATTATTTTATTCAACCAACAACAAAATTTTACAACAATTGTACATCAACCAAATGGACTTCTCTAGCAAATTCAAAGCAATAACGAAAGAACTATTCACTTAATCCCCATGCAATGTAGATTTTTTTGGAGCGCACAACCATTTAAGTGACCACTATAAGCGGACGTGGTTCAAATTTTATTCTGTAAGTGTAATACATTGTGATATGAAACCAAGCAATGTACTATTGGATGAAGACATTGTAGCACATGTTAGCTATTTTGGCATTGTAAAGCTGTTAGGCATCAGAGAAAGGTTTGCACAAACACAAACTTTGGCTACCATTGGTAAAAAAAAAGTCGGAATTTTTGACAACTCATGGTTATTACAAAAGGAAAAATATACGTGGTTATTGCTATATGAAATCATTAAAGTCAGTCATTATGAAGTGAAAAACAAGAAAAACACCGAATTTAAAAACAAACCCGACTCCAAAACAATGAAAAAGTCATGTAAACCGATACAAGAATCATAAAATTGTAGCTATACCACCCGCCGCCGCTCTTCTTATCACCGGAACCACCTTCAGTCGGCGCCGGAGCCGGAACATCAACAATAGTCTCTTGTCGTAGAAGCAGCCGATGTATTTTTTTTGTCGAAGGTTGCAGTTCGAATGATTTTGTGGTTTTTCTATAGAATGATTTTCATATTCCATGGTTTATTTTTCATTCCATTCCTGTCATTCCATAGGTTTTGTGATGGAATGAAAATCACTCATTTTCATTCCGTTGGAATCAATATAAATTCCATTCATGGGTTTACGAACATGCCAAATTGATAGAACGGAATGAAAAAAACATTTCATTATATTTACCTCAATCCAAACGAGGCATAAAGGCACTATGGTTTTAATAGAGACGCATTTTTCTCCTGGCACCATAAAATATTAATTTCAGCACCACAACAACATTTTTATTATTTTGTTCCTTCAAACTCCACATAAATATTAAGAACTTTTTTTGGGATTAAAAAAAAAAAAGAAATTCACTTCTTATACAATTTTTAGAAAATGTAAACTAGTCATTTTAAAATTTAATAAAGCAATTTCATCATTCTATTAATCTAACGGGGAATAAGGGAGAATGACAGAAATATTTCATCAATTGAGTAGAAGGACAGTCTTTTGAACCTTTTGCATAAAGGACAAAGCTATTTATCCACCGTCGAAATTCACTTGTGTTCGAAATTCACTGTTTAAATTCACTGCCGAAATTCACTGTCGAAATTCACTAATTTTCAAAATTATTGTCGAAATTCACTGATTTTTGGGATTCACTGTCGAAATTCACTGATTTCGGGTTTCACTGGGGAGATTCACTGATTTTCGGGATTCAATGTTTGTCCTTCTCGCTATAAAAATTATGCAGTTGTCCTTCTCCCTATAAAAAATATGTAGTTGTCTTGTTACATAAAAATATTCCAGATTGTGTCCTTATCCCTAATTTCCCATTAATCTAATACAATCATCTAATCAAAACTAAAAAACATTAATCCATATCACCTACAAACTTATTTTTCTTACAAATCAAATTAATCATCTTCATTCATAAACAACAACAAAAAAACTCATCTTCTTCATCATCTCAAGAACCCCATTTTCATTTACAAAAAACATGGAACCTTCATCATCATCCAATACAACTTTTAATGATCATCATTCTACTCAAATGAATCAGGACATGCATTGCAATGAAGAAAATGTTGAAATCTCACTTGAAGAAATATCCTTTTCTACCAAAGTGGAGAAGAAGATGGAACCCTCAAATTTGGAAATTTCTTAAACTAAAAATCTTATTTTGATGTTCAATGTGTGAGTTAAGTGAATGGGTAACCTTCATACATGCATATTACCATGTTACACATTGATTTACGGAAGAAATTATGGTTTTTTGCATTCCGATCGTCACTAGGGCTGAGGCAGCATTCGGTTACGTTCCCGAGCATCCATGTCCGACGCAGGAAACGTCCATAGCACTGACGTTGGTCTAGAGGATTAGCATCAACTGACACTGACGCATGTGAGCTGATACGTGACAATCTTGTAATCTTTAAACGTTGGTGTCTCTGACGTTTATAGTATATAATAACGTTGGCTACTCTGACGTTAACCAAACGCTGGCATGGCTGACGTTCATGTTCTAGTCATAATGCTTCTGCTGCTGACACTACATGGGGCAGTAACTAATGCATAGTGACACTGTAACGTTGGGGATGTTGGCGTTACTAGGACATATGAATGACACTATTGCCGACGTTCTGTGGTTTTTTTTTTTCACATTTTGCCATTAATGTGTATTAAACTACCATTCAATTGTTGTTTTTAATATTTTATCAATAGAAAAAATGTGATGAAACAAATAATGACAAGAGCGATGATGCGGGATACTAGAAGATAATGATGTGTATTTTAAGGTAAGAAACAATCAAATGAATATGTTATTCAATTATACTAATCCCAATTGACTTTGATTGTTGCTAATACGAAAGTACGATTTTTTGTAGCATTTGGCTGATCACATGATTAATGAGGATCGAGAATTTCTTAAATATCTTCAAGATACCACAATTGCCTTGAGGGATGGGGCACCTTAAGAATTATCAATCAATATGACTTCAAATTTTACAACTGATCTTGTATGTACTTAAAATGTGCAATGCGCTAAGTAGTGTAATATAGAGTTTGTCTAAGGTCTAGTGGTCCTTAAAAAGCATTTTATGCATAATGAACTTAAGTGGTTATATTAAACGCTTAAATACGTACTTGATGAGTCTAAAAGTTGAAACATGTTAGTCCTTGGTGAGGCACATTTTTGTAACATGTCAAGGAAGTATTACATCTCCACACTTTCTAGATATTGTTGTGGACTCGTGTAATATTACACACGTTTTAGATATTCGTGCCATATGAGGTGCTGAATGTGTCGTGGTGCAATCTTCATCATGCAAAGTGTTCTTGGATTAATATGTAACAAATCTCTTATTTGGTTGAGTCAACTAGTGAGACTAGTAGAGTGCAGTGAGCGAGTGAAACATATGTGTTATTATGTTTGCTTGACTTGCCTTGTGATATTATTAATGTTATTATTGTTGATAATTCTTGTGATATAGAATGTGTAGATTCGGTGCTTCTACCCTAGACTAAGTACGTTTGTAGTTACCCCTTTAGTATGTTGTTTCCCCACCCCGAGAAGGTGGTTTGTTGTAGGTTGAGTTCAAAATTGCTTAAGAGTGATTCCCAAAGATGCAGCAGTTGAAGTATATCTTTATTTTATTTTGTTGATTAATGGTATAAAATCTTCCTTTATCCTGTTGTAATAGATTGAGATAGTTGTACATTTGGTTTGTAAAAAAAGAGTTGTAATAGTTAAACGGATATTCAATCTTATTATATTGTTTTGGGATGTTGTTTTAGTTGTATCCTATGTTACTTGCCGATCGTTGTAATAAGCTTTTAAGCTTCCCGAGTCTATGTTTGCATTTTCCGCTTGTTCTCTCTTATTGATGATGACAGACTTACGTTTATAATCGATTTATTTTAATTATATACATTTCGGGTATCCTTTTCCGGTTAAGGACTCGGTATCCGGACCAGGGGTCGTCACATTAACAAACAAAAGAGAGACCATATACGACTTTCTGAGCTGTACATGACAGTGAACAACTACACCATCAAATAGAAGGGTAAAAAGAGTAGATGTTGGACATCGAACATTTAGACCTATACAATTTCGGTGATGTCATTTCCACATAATGAAATTTCCCATGATTCTGAAAATTTATTGTCATATTTTCAGCAGTAAAACATCACAAACGTAATGCATAAAAGATAAAGTTAAGGTAGAATTATTATTAAGAAAAAATTTACCTTAACTCTGATTGAAGTTGAGAAAATTATTCATAGAAATGAAAGCACGTTTGAAGCAAAAAATTGAAAAGGGGTTGAAAAGTTGTTTTATTTCCGAAATTGGAGGAGATGATAGGGCGAATTATTAGATTGAACCATTATTTCATCTAATAGAAATATGTGAAGGTTAACTTCCGGTAAAAAATAAGAATTTGATGAGTAATTGTTTTACCTCATGTGTTCAGGTTAGATCTTGCGGGATATATAAAGTATATGTGATGTGAGAGTATTGGTCATCTATCTATTCCTTACTGATGCTCACGTCCTACTTCTTTCTCTATGAAGCATGTGGAGAGCGAGAAATTATAGATTCAATTCTCTCTAGCAATCCATATTTTTTTCAGGTTGGGTCAGAACTGACATTTAATTTTAGGTTCCACGTGCAAATTTTCACGGGTTGGGATAATACTGTGGAACTTTTCACGGGCTGGAAACACGGAGCGTGGAAAAAAAAGGCAAATTTCATTATCTCGTGAAAATTTACACGGGTATACAAAATTTCCATGTTTTTATGTATTTTTGCTCACAACCATTTGCACGTTGTTGTTATGTTTTTGCTCCCCTTCCCGTGGAAAATTTACCAAATAATTGACGACTTCGCTTCTCTTTCTTCTTCAGCGTCTATACCTTCATCAGACAAAAGAAATAAGACTTTATGGGTTCTACAAAATCCATATTTCTTATACTGAATCTCTTAATCATTGTTGCATTACCTAGTTCTCGTTCAGAATTAGAAACCTCAAAATTCCCAATCAATTTTCTAGAGTTTGTTGCTAAAAAAGCTGAAGTTTTTTATTGGATGGTTAAAATAAGGAGAAACCACTCAAAAAAATAAGGTGAAAGATCCATGAAAATCCTGGGCTATGAAGAATTTGAAACTAGTAAGCTTATTAGAGATGAATTGGATAAAAAAATAGGGATTCCTTAAAACTACCCACTTGCTGTTACTGGTGTTCTTGGATTTATTCGCTATGGCGAACCTCCTTTTGTAGCTTTATGGGATATGATAAATTTTCCACGGGAAGGTAACAAAAAGATATCAAGCACGTGGGAATGATTTTGAGCAAAAATAAATAACATGTAAATTTTGTCTAACCCGTGTAAATTTTCACTGGATAATGAAGTTTCCTTTTTCTTATTTTCCGCGCTCCGTGTTTCGAGCCCGTGGAAAGTTACACGGTGTCATCCCAACCCGTGGAAATTTACACGTGAAACTTAAAAATAAATGTCAGATCTGACCCAACCCTGAAAAAAATACGGATTGCTACAAAGACCTGAATCTATAATTTCTCCTGACTAAAAGTGTTTTATTTTACATGTGAAAGTCTTCTTATTTTCTATACAACCAAACAAACTACATAACATGAATTATGAAGAAAATTGCCACATCTTAAAACTACCTTGGAGTGACCATGCCAACCAAGAACAATGGTTGTTTGAAAGTTACAGTGTTAACATAAGAAACCATAATTATTGCGAAGACATTTTGAGATTGATTGGCATTTGGCACTGGTGATGATCATGTTGAAATACATACTCTGGAGGAGTCCTTAGCCAAAGAATTTGAAGTGAAGGACCTTGGACAAATGAAATACTTCATTGGCATGGAAGTGGATAGGTCTATAAGAGGAGATATTCATCTCTCAGAGAAAATACATAATTGACTTCCTTGAAGAAACTGGGATGCTTGAATGCAAACCGACCTCTTCTCCTATTGATCATGGAATAAAACTGGCAAAGAAAGTGAATCTGAGCATTTCATGTGGGAAGGTACCAAAGACTAGTGGAAAACTGATTTACTTGGCTCACACCAGACGTGATTTATGCACAAGCCCTACCAGGAACACCAAGTAATTGTGAAGTGAATGTTGAGATACCTTAAAGGGATTGCTGGTCAAGGGTTGTTATTCAAGAAAAGTGAAGACAGAAAGATTCAAGTCTTCGCTGATACAGATTGGGTTGGTACTGTTATTGATAGAATGTCTACAACTGGGTATTGTTCTTACTTTTGGGTAATCTCACTACATGGAGAACCAAGAAGCAACCTGTGGTCTCAAGAAGCAGTGCAGACGCTGAGCTCAAAGCCTTGGAACTAGGCATTTGTGATGGTCTTTGGCTAAAAGGATCATGATTGATCGTAGAATAAAAAAGGAGCATCCTATTCAACTGCTTTGTGATAATGTGTCTACCATCAACATGCCAGAAAATCAAGTTCACCATGACAAGTAAAAGAAGCATGTTGACATTGACATGCATTTCATCAATGAAAAGGTTGAAGACAAAGAAATCTCTATTGATTTCATTCCTTCCGAAGATCATGTTGCTGATATCTTCACAAAAGGGTCTGCTTTACCTATGTTTATCAAAATGAGAAGCAAACTTGTGTGTTACTCCATACACAACCAAACTTGTGAAATGGTTATGATTTCCTCCCAGAGAACCATCAATCTTGTAAAATATTGATTAACAGAATCAGTGCCTTGTTTCAACAGATGCATTTCTTCAAGTAGATCTGAAAGCCTCAATGCATCCACATTAGAAAACCTAGCAACAAGATTCTTTTAGACTGCATGTGCACTCTCGAAGTACATTAAACTTTGTGCAATGGTGTTTTCAACATAATTCAATATCCAAGATCACACCATTGTATCACATTATCTCCGTGCATGAAAATCTACAGAATCTGCTTATGGCCTTTTGATTGTGCTATCAACAAAACCAATCTTATTCTTGGTAATTAATCAACACCATCTCCATGGAATTTTTCCATGGATTATAGTTGTTGTCATTCATTAATGGTTGTACAAGCACCAACGATGGATTCTCATTAGGATGGACATAGAATGGATTGGACGGGCTCAGCTCTTATTTTTAGCTGCCATGGCTATCAAGAACTCATGAAATATACCATTTTATAACAATAAAGGTAAAAAAGATCAATAAATGAGCAAAACACAAAGGATAACCGCAGTTTTCTCTCAAGAAACCGTGGAAAAACTGAGAAAGAATGAAGAATACTCTTAAGATTCTTCAGAAAAACTTAAGAGTTTCTGCTCTGATACCATGTTGAAGTTGTGAAATACAACGAAAACAAAAGAAAGAATGCAGAAGTATGTTATTCAAAGAATAATTCAAGAGTTAAGTTACACTGCTACTGATCATGGGTTATTTATAACTTTATACACCTCATGAAGTTACATTTTATGTCTACATGTATTCTGCTGACTGTCTCAGCAGGCTGTTGGGTCTTCAGATGGTCTGTTGAGTCTTCAACAGTCAACTGAATTGCACTCAGCACTTCCTTCAGCACACATATTGTAACAGAGCCCCAAAAGATATCATCGAGCCCGTACGTGATTGTGATCATGTTGCAGCCCCTTGTGATTGGTCTATTAGGCCCAAAAATCCATCTGAATCGTCGGGCAAGAATCATGAGAAACCAGAGCATCATAAAAGAATCTCTAACGGGAAGTAGAAATCACGTCAAGAGTCGAGTACCCTCAGAGAAAAGGTTAATTGTCAATAGAGATAATTTTGACCGATCTCAATACTATTAGCATCCTAAGAGCATGTACAATAGAAGAACGCTTCCCACTGTCATTTCTCCTCAAAAGAAGTAAAATTATCCTAGGTGGCCACATTGTCTACCTTTCTATAAGAGTACCCACTATGGCTTAGTCTTCCACGGTGGGAAAATGATGTGGTATCACATATTTTCTCCTATAGCTCAATTAAGCACATTGTGGTGATACATGGTGTGGGAGGTGAAGTGGTTCTATACACATCCACTCTCACATTTTTTTTCTTTAAGTGTTGTAACATGAGCTATAGTAGTAAACAAATGTGTTGTATTAAAATATTAATAAACGTGTGTCAGTTTTTTGTTCACAATACAACCACATCCAATTTGCCATAGTGGATACTCTAACATCTTGAACTACAATAGCCAAAAGAAAAGCACCCACACACATTCACTATTTATTATATAAAATACAAATTTCCCACCAAATATAATTAACCATAGATTTTACCTCCAAATTCATCAACCAATCACAAATAAATTATACCAACACAACATTTAAGTACGAACGGCTCCGTTTGTTTTGGGTTAAGTTGGAGTTTTTTTTAGATATATAAACTGATTGAAGTAATGATTAAAAGTTAAGATGTTTTTTTGAAATTTGTGTAGATTATGAAATGATTTGTGAAATAAAGTAGTATAATAAATAAAATAATGGTAAAAAAGGTTATAAAGTTGATAAGTGAAATGATGAGAGATAATTTAATATTTTTTTACTTGTAGTTGAAGAAATGATTGAAATGATTGAATTTCAAACCCTAGATAGACTAGAGAGGAAAATGACTACCCGCTTCAAGAAGAATCGCAAGAAGCGCGGCCATGTCGATCACGGCCGTATCGGAAAGCACAGAAAGCATCCCGGAGGTAGGGGAAATGCTGGAGGTATGCATCACCATCGGATACTCTTCGACAAGTACCATCCTGGTTACTTTGGTAAAGTTGATATAATAAAGTTTTACTCCGAAAAATTGACAAGCTCTGGTCAACGTGAAGGCTAAAGCAGGGCAAATCTGAAAATGCGCCTGTGATTGATGTGACGCAGTTTGGATATTTCAAGGTATTGGGGAAAGGTGTTTTGCCTGAAATTAATATTAAAACATCGATATTGAAGAACATAACACAATTAGACCCCAACCAATCCAAGAAGAGTACAAAGAAAAGAATTGATTGAGCATAGAAGAATTGACCTAAACAATGAAGTCGTTGATCGTATCAACTCAAACAAGTTAATTACTTGCATATGATTGTATAACATCACAAGTTTCAAAGCATGGACAAAATAACCTGAAGAATTTTACTAAATAAAACATACAAGAAATATAATTGATATTCAAAGTACGAAGGTGGTGATTTAGATGTAAAGAACGAAATTAACATCATATTTACAACTCCTATGCACATAACATATATATAGTACATAAGAAGCAGGCGATTGTGGACACGCCGTACCCCATTTAACAAGAAACCAATTGGTTAATATAGATAAAAAAACACCCATGAGATTTATTTTATACGTGTCGAACGTTTTTTTTCGGATAAAGACTCGGTGTCCGGGAACGGGACGTTACAGTTGGTATCAGGGAGAAGCGTCTTTTAGGCTTCCTTCCTTTTAAGATAAGTATTCTTTAGACCTCTTAGTAACGTTTTGGTTTTCTTTGATCATCAGGATGGTGTTCACTAGAACCGGAGCGGGTGCGCGTCGGTACATCGTGAAAGTCCGACACCAGTCGTAAGAGGCGGTTTTGTGAGGCAGAATCCTTCACCTCATCCGAGCCCTACTCCACTCCCTCATACTTTGCGACCCCTACACCAGATTCTCAGAGGAGCTTGTCACCACGACCATTTCGAAACACCACACCACGACATCAACCAAGGTATAACTACATTTATGAAGAGCCTGGAGTGGAACCTATCCGTGTCACTGAAATAGGTGACATTCCACCAATCAGCGTACCCCCTCCAGTGAGCATCTACCCACCACCAGTCAGTGTTTACCCTCCGCCGATCAGCGTTTACCCTCCACCGGTAAGCCACCCCTCACCACCAGTTTTTCACCATCAGCAGCAGCAGACTTTCTACCCTCCTCCAGTAGGTCACACTCCTCAACCTACTGTACCACCTTCACCTCGTTTTGACCATCAGCAAGGCTTTGGTTACCCACCCTATGGTTTCCACCAACCCCAGCATCACCAGAATTTTACCCTTATCAGACTGAGCCCCAAGTGATTCCACCTTACCCTCAGCAACCCCAGTACCAACAACAAATACCTTTTGGATACCCTCCAGCTTTATCCACAATCCCCACCAGTTAGACCGGTTTTCGAGCAAGCACCACAAGTGGATTGGTATACGAGATGAAGGAGGAACAGAGTTCAAGACTTCTTTGGGAATGTGGAGCATACAAAGGCTGAGGAATGGTTGAGAAGCTTTGAGGAAGCTTACAGGAACATCAATGTTCCTGAGACTGAGATGGCATAGTTAGCAGTTGGATTTCTTATGGGTGCAGCTGAAGCTTGGATTGATGCAATACATAGTAGCAATGGGAAAGTGACAGACTGGGAAGGCTTTAAGGCCATGTTTTATAATGAGTACTTTCCAGCAACAGTGCAGGCAGACATGGCAAGCCAATTCTTAAAGCTTAAGCAGGGTACTTTTATGATAGTATCTTAGTACACCAACAAGTTTAACGAGTTGGGAAGGTTTTACCCCGAGCTGATGAAGGTAGAAGAGAGGAAGATGGCTCTTTACAAAGAAGGCTTAGCCTATCAGATACAGTCTGGTATGCTAGGTTTCACGGCTAAGAATATGGCTGAACTTCTAAACAAAGCATTGGAAGTTGAGACCTTCAGGAAGAAGGCCATAGTTGTTATTGGGAACAAGAGAAATTTTGGAACAAGCCAAGGTAATAACCGGGGAGCACCGCAACAGAATTTCAAGAAGACAACAGCCCCTGCGGCAAGTAAACCTCCAACCGGAGCACCTTTATGCTCTAAGTGCAACAGGAACCACTCAGGTGAATGTAAGGCTAGTTTAGGTGGCTGCTACTACTGCGGAGATATGGGACATTTTGCAAGAACGTGTCCAACAAAGGGGAGCACGAATAATCAGAGGCAAGGAAATGGAAGAGGCGGCCCAAGTCGCCCAGTTCGAGTGTTTGCAGTGGATGCTGAGATGGCTGAACCAGACGATAATGTCATTTCAGGTACCTTTTTGGTTAATTTAATTTATTAGAGTACTTTTATAGAACGATTTAAATCATGTTGTATTTGTATTTAACTAAATGAATTCATATCCTAGGTACAATAATAATAGACAACTTAGCAGTTACGGGATTTTTTGATACGGGAGCGTATAACACTTTTGTGTCAGCTAAGGTAGCTAAAAAGCTTAACTTACCAATTGAACCTTTAAGAAACACTTTGGAGATAACAACACCTTTAGGGAAAGTGACTAAGGTAACCAAGTTGATGCCGCAAGTGGATGTACGAGTAGGGATGTATCGTTGCAAGAGTGACTTTACGGTTTTAGACTTTTCAGACTTCGATGTGATTCTTGGAATAGATTGGCTATCCGAGAATTATGTTCACCTGGATTGTAGAGAAAAGAGAGTGACCTTTAAGATACCAAGGAGATCGGATAAGACTTACCAAGGAAATGTTTACAAGCCTAGTAAGAAGCGTCACCCTATAATTTCAGCGGTTAAGGCTATAAGAGCTTGTCAGAAAGGTTGTGAAGGCTACTTGTTGTACGCAGTTGATGTGGAGCAAGTGAAGCCTGATTTAGAGGAAACCTCTGTAGTCAAGGAATTCCCTGAAGTGTTTCCGGAAGAGTTACCGGGAAACATGCCGGATAGGGAGATCGAATTCGAGATCATGTTGATACCGGGGCGGCACCCGTTGCTAAGGCACCCTATAGGATGGCACCGGCTGAATTGAAGGAATTGAAAGCTCAACTTAAGGATATGCTTGAGAGGAATATAATTCAACCTAGTACTTCACCTTGGGGATCCCCAGTGTTGTTTGTCAAGAAGAAAGATGGTAGCATGAGGATGTGCATAAACTACAGAGCATTGAACAATCTTACCATCAAGAACAAGTACCCTTTGCCAAGGATAGATGATTTGTTTAACCAGTTGCAAGGCAAGAGAGTGTTTTCTAAGATCGATCTTAGGTCAGGGTATCATCAGTTGAATATCAAGGTAGCAGATATACCGAAGACGGCTTTTAGTACGAGGTATGGACATTATGAGTTCCTAGTCATGCCTTTTGGACTCACTAATGCTCCATCCGCATTTATGGATTTAATGCAACGTGTTTTCATGCCTTACTTGGATAAGTTTGTGATAGTGTTCATAGATGACATCCTAATTTACTCTAAGGATGAGAAAGAGCATGAAGAACACTTAATGATAGTGTTGGATACCTTGAAGAAGAACCAGTTGTATGCTATGTTCTCGAAGTGCGACTTTTGGTTGGATCAAGTTAGTTTCTTGGGTCATGTCATTTATGGAGATGGCATTAAGGTTGATCCTACGAAGATTGAAGTGGTTGAGAAGTGGTCCAGACCGACTACAGTTTCAGAGGTTAGAAGTTTTCTCGTTTTGGCTGGCTATTATAGGAAATTTGTACAGGATTTCTCCAAGATAGCTACACCACTTAGCCGGCTCACTCAGAAGAATGTGAAGTTCGAGTGGACCACTGAGTGTGAAGAGGCTTTTCAGACATTGAAATCGAAGTTGACTACAGCCCCGTTTTGGCAGTTCCGGAGATCTTTGATAATTATGATGTTTATACAGATGCTTCAGGACAAGGTTTGGGTTGTGTGTTGATGCAAGGAGGGAAGGTAATTGCTTATGCATCTAGACAATTGAAGGTGCATGAGAAGAATTACCCAACCCACGACTTGGAGTTAGCAGCGGTTGAATTTGCCTTGAAGATTTGGAGGCACTACTTGTATGGAGTTAAGGCCAGGATCTTCACCGATCACAAGAGCTTGAAGTATTTCTTTACCCAAGAGAATCTGAATATGAGACAAAGGAGATGGTTAGAGTTCGTTAAGGATTATGACTTAGACATTCAGTATCATCCGGGTAAAGCAAACGTAGTAGCAGATGCTTTGAGTAGGAAACCAGTTTTTGCAATTTCAAGTGTTGAAGAGGTGGTAGAGAGGTTAGATGGGCTAAAAATCCAGAGTTTTGATCAGATTGAAGAACGGCAGTTTGTGGCACCATTGTTAGCAAGGTCTGAGTTGATGGATGATATTCGGGAAAAGCAAGATAAAGACCCAATTTTGGTTGACTTGAAGCGAGTTGCAAGGGAAAAGCCTACAGTGGGATATGTGTTAGATAAGAATGGGAACCTTTGGTACCAGGATCGTTTGTGTGTGCCTAATGTTGCTGATTTGAGGCAAAGAGTTATGGAAGAGGCACATAGGATTGCTTTTGCGGTTCATCCAGTAGCAACTAAAATGTATAAAGACTTGAAGGAAAAGTTTTGGTGGCCCTCGATGAAACTAGAGATAGCCAAGTTCGTTGCCGAATGTGACACTTGTCAGAAGGTGAAGGCAGAGCATAGAAGACCAGGAGGAATGTTTAAGCCATTGGATATCCCCGAATGGAAATGGGAAAAGATCACGATGGATTTCATCACCGGTTTACCAAGACGAGAGGCGGTCATGATGCGATTTGGGTGATTGTGGATAGATTGACCAAATCCGCTCATTTCTTACAGTATAAGGTTGATATGCCCTTGAAGAATATGACCACACTATACTTGGATAATATAGTGAAGTTACACGGAGTACCTATCTCGATAGTTTTGGATCGTGCTCCGAGGTTCATCAGTCGGTTTTGGAAAAGTTTACAAGTAGCTTTTGGAACCAAGTTGGATTTGAGTACAGCCTTTCATCCTCAGACAGATGGACAATCTGATGGAACCATCCAAACACTTGAAGATATGTTGAGAGCTTGTGTTTTGGAAGTAGGCGGATCATGGGATGATTACCTACCGGTAGCGGAGTTTGCCTACAACAACAGTTATCATGCAAGTGTAGGCATGCCACCGTTTGAAGCTTTGCATGGAGGAAGATGTAGAACGCCGCTGTTTTGGGATGAAGTTGGGGAAAGACAAATCACTGGGCCGGAATTGGTTGAAAAAGCCAAAGAAAGAGTTCAGTTGGTTAAGAAGAATTTGAAGGCAGCACAAGATAGACAGAAGAGTTGGGCATATGTTAGAAGAAGACCTATTGAGTTTGAAGTTGGTGAAAGAGTGTATCTTCGAGCTTCACCAATGAAGGGAGTGAAACTTTTGGACAAAATGGAAAGCTAAGCCCGAGGTATGTTGGACCTTTTGAGATTTTAAAAAGAATTGGACCGTTGGCTTATAAGCTTAGACTACCGGAATCCATGTCGAGAGTCCACAACATGTTTCATGTTTCGATGTTAAAGAAGTGTTTGACCAAGGTTGATGTTGAGACCACCGTTGATTCGGAAATTCTTCTAGATAATCTAGCTTATGATGAGAAACCGATCAGAATTTTGGACCGGAAGGAAAAGATGGTTAAGAGAAGGATGATCCATTTAGTTTTGGTGCAATGGAACAATCATTCACCGGATGAAGATACTTGGGAAGTTGAGGACGAGATGATCAGCGAGTTCCCAGATTTTATGGACATACCAGGTATGTTCTAGTTTCGAGGACGAAACTCCTTTAAGGGGGGAAGAATGTAATATTCCGATTTTCGGGAAAGGGCAGATGTCATTTTGCAAAAACGAAATATTGGGTTCGGTTCCTTTGATTCGGAGTTTAATTATTTGGATATTTATTTATATAATTTCAAAATTATATTTATATATTTAAGGAAATCTGATTTTTTTGTAAAAGGGTGATTAAGGAAAATCAGTGATTAGGTAATTTTCTTGATTTTTCCTATTTAAGGAAAAATAAACCTAATCACTCCCTCAAGCTTTTAATCAGATTTTCTTCCCCAATTTTCTGTTCCTGCGTGTAAGCTCTTGGAGAAAGGGCTGAGAGACTTTCATTGATATCTGAGTCAATTCTTGATCGTTTTATGTCTCGAGAGAAGCACCGGAATCGTTGTGAAGAGAGCAACATTTTGACATCAGAAAGTTGAAGCTTTGTTAAGGTATGTTCGAGCCCTAATTTAGTTCTTGTTCGAGTTTGATGGATTCAAACACATCAATTCGTAGTTTTGTTCGTTTAGAAGCGTGTGATTGAATCTAATTTAAGTTTGGATTTATCACACCTGTTCCTGTAGAAAAGATCATTTTTGCTGCTGTTTTTCTGAGTTTGGAGTTGGAATTAGTTTGCTAAAAGGTAAGAGGATCTTCCTACAATTTAATTTATGGGTTATTAGGTTTTATGTTAAGGTTTGATATGATTTTTTGTTAAAAATCATACCTTCGTGTTGCTTAAGGATTTAGGGTTGTTATGGTAGATAAAATTCATCTTTTTTTGCTATTTTTCTAAGTGCTGAACATGTTTGGATTTGAGTAGAGATAAAAAAAAAAAGTGCATAAAAGCGTGTTTAGAGTGTTTGGTGCGCTCAATGTGCGCACATTGATTAGCAGTGTGCGCACATTGCGAAACGGAGAATGCTACGTGCTGGACGACATAGATGGACATTCCCCTGGAATGTGCACACACTGGCCGGGCTGAATGTAAATTTTCGCCCAATGTGCACAAATTCCCCTGGAATGTGCACACATTGCCCCTTTTATTTTGATAAAAAAGCTATTTTAAGCGTCCCGGTCGAATGTAAATTTTTCGATGGCACACTCCCACATGTACGACAAATTCCCTCTCGGAATGGAAACACTTGTGATGGGTTTAAGGCCCAAAGCTTTTTCATTTTGATAAAGAATGCTTTTGTTTTAAGCTAAGTTTTGAATTTTAAACATTGATTCATGATCAAATAACATTAATTAAATATGAACAAGCTTCGATTGAGTTTTCGATTCATTCAGTTAAAACACCGAATGTACACTTAAAGGGAGTTGAAGTTCAGATCCGTCGGAAGGGCATGAAAGGGCTTGTGCTTTGGTGAACTAGAGTTCACCAATGTCTGTGTAATTGATAGGATGTGATGTCTAGTTGTCTAAGTGAGGGAGTAGAGTTGATAAGGTGAGTTTCATTCTGAAAACACTTAGGTGGCTAGTTAATTCACAATAATAATTACATAAGTGTAGTAAAAGCTAAAACGTCATCTATTCTCGGTTAGGCACTGATTCGTATCGGCGATGTGATACGTTCAGTAAAAGCAAACAACGCTGCTGGCCTATAAATGGCTAAAAATGGTAGTGGAGGAAATTCGCCGAACATATATGCATACCGGGGAGAACCCGGGACTATCGGTGCTAATCACCGTAGTTGGCAAGTACATCTCGTGGTGGAATTTTCACCATGCATTGTGTCCTTGAGTAATGATGTAACAAAGATAAGTTAAGTTAGAAACGTATAGTCATGACGTGTCGATGGGCATGGAATGAACCCTAGATCGAGTCGGTCTCACTAAGACAATTAATTAATAGCAAACCTTAATTATATTGTAGCTTCTACTTCTTACTTTGTACAATGTACTTACCTCAAATCCATGTTTATTTATGTGTTTGGGGGAGAGAAGACGAACAGGTTAGTGAAGATTTCGAGGAGGACTTTGATGACGACGTTTGAGGGCGCCGGAGTTAAAGGCCTTGATTATTTTCTATTTTTAATTATTTCATAGACTTGGATTATTGTTGGAGATTTTGTAGTTTGATTTTAGTATTTCATTTGGACTCGTTGGTTTCCTTTTGGATGTAATAAGTATTACATTTTTTATCTTTAGTTATTTCTATTCTTGGATATTTGGGAAAAAAAATTACCCGGGTCTTTTGCTTCCGTTTGCTTTAATTTGATACGACGTAGTAGAGGCTTACGTGTAAAATGAATTTAATTTATTTATACGTGCCGAACGTTCCTTTTCCGGATAAGGACTCGGTGTCCGGGAATGGGGCGTTAAAGTGAATGAGAGAGAGGGATAACAAATTTATTTTTAATATTTTATGAGAGAAATGTTGTGAACGGGGATGTCAGATGTGAGCATAACCACGTCCCCACCTCCATCCGATTACTTTACTTGTTTAAAAAGACTCTTTTTTTTTCTTTCAGAAACGAAAACAATTCATACATCCAAAATAGGGTTACAAGCATGACTATCTGCCTACTTCCTCTTCCATTACAACACAACGAACCTAGGAAGGGAAAAATCCAATCAAATGGCTGGATTAACAAGATTCTTAGAAAAGTATGCGACTTTATGACTTACAATATTATATTTCCTACTAAAAAACACAGTCTGCTATAGCCTAGAAGGTTTAGAAGGAAGCGGATGTCTCCAACAACCACCAAAAGTTCCGGTGAGGGGGTAGTGATTCCGTTCACCATTTGAGACAAGAGCAGCGAATCCGTCATGAGCAAAATCTCCTTCCAACCCTTATCTTTCGCCGGCAAAAGAGTCCAGCGCATTACTGCAGCCTCAGATCTAAGAGGCGAGTCAAAATTCGCGAATGAACGCCCCCAGATTTCAATAAGATTGTAATTTTTGTCGTAGATGGCTGCTCCACCACCAGCTGGCAGATTAGGGCTACGCCAAGCTGCATCTGTGTGAAAAATAAAATGCACATTAAAGAGATCAACACATGTGTTTTTTCTGTACAAATCCATAACAACAGATAGAGGCTGACGAGGATAGGACATATTATCAGTAACAACATCGTTGACAGAATCAGAGGTATGCTCAGTAACAAAATATTTATATTCCTTATTAATTAAAAAGACTAGATCATTAGGATTCTCCAGGTTCCTGTTGAAAATCCAGTCATTTCTTGCCTTCCAAATACGCCAAAAAACATAAATCGTATATTCAACATTTTTTTAATAACTAAGAAACCATCATGCTTAGTAATATCACTCCACCAAGATTGCAAATCAAAAGAGCTATCAGTAAAATATGGCCAAGTAGTTGGGAGAATAGATCAAATATCATTTGCCCTTGGACAAGTGACCAAAATGTGTTTAGTAGTTTCAAAGTTAGCACCACAAAAGCTGCAATTAGAGGTAATAGTTGTTAGGAAATCTACGCGGGAACGCATCGAATTTAAAATTTAATTTCCCTTTAACTATGATCGACTTCGTTTAAGCAACAAACAAATAAGTAGTAAACGAAAAGGTTACCTTGGATGATCTAAAAGATCGAAGCTTTATCGTTTACGAAGGAGAGGTGGTACACGGAGCCGCCCAAGCGTTTGGCCTATACCGCTAGTCCACACGAACAACCCGCCAGAATCCACCATTGGATTGCTACCAGAAAAAGTCAGCTGCTAGGCCGCCTTTTTCTTTCTCCAAAAACTCTCTCTAGAAGCTCTCTCTAGAAGCTCTCTTATATCTCACTATGTTGGTCCCTTGATAAGGCTTTGGTTAAGTTTAGAGGGGGGGGGGTGAATAAACTTAACACTTAAAACTTTTTGGAGTTAACAAACTCAGCAACTTCGACGATCTGCGATACCTCGATAGTCTGCGATGCCTCGATAACTTTGCTAATAAACGCGTAGTCTGCGATGGTTGAGTTCTTGAATTTGTGCGGCGGATTTATATCAAAATTTAAGCCTTATTACTTGTTGTTCAATATGATACTAAGTATTGGATACTCGGTAGTGTGAGTGTGTGATTTCAGTTGCTAGATTCAGTGGTTTGATGTGTATGGTAAACTAAATGCAGAATGTAAGTGCGAGAAAGTAAGTAGGCGAGATTTTATAGTGGTTCCGGGTGGTGTAATCTGTCGGTCCACTCTTCTCTTGTGATGTTGGAGGTAATTCACTAGAGATCTTTGATGTATTTATTACAAAGATTCCTAAGTTGCTTGTCCTTCACCAATAACTATGGCTTCACAAGGCGAAAACTAGGAACGGGTAGGATTCTTTGCTCCAAAGTCTTCCACTTGGTCCTTGAAGGGTAGGATTGCCTCTTCACCGGCTCCACCACAAACAACGGTCTTTCACACCCAACGGATGCTTCACTTGTCTTCGACGGGTTCTTTATAAATAAAGAATGAATCAAGTAAATGATTCGGTTACGGCGACTTGATTAGGATGATATAATCGGCGGCTTGTAGTCTTCAAGTGTGTGAACTTGATGTAGCTTGAATACAGAATACACTTGAAGATTTTCTTTGGATCAGTAAGGTTAAGCTCAGTAGGTTCAGCAGGGTGCTTTTTTAGCTCAGAATTATCTCTTATATTTTTCTCTTAAAGTTCATCAATCATCATCTTTTTTCTGAGTTGAAAGTCCTCTATTTATAGGTAGGAATGCATGTGACTTGTATTTGAAATTCAAATATAACCGTTCCTGGTTTTTGTCCCATTTGACTTGCTTTCTGTCACTATTCATAGGGGCCGACGATGTCGAATTCCTTTTGACGGTGCGATCTGTCCACCTTTTGACTTATAACCATTGGATAAAGTTACGAATCATCCCAACGTCCTTTTAATCTCAGCCCTTGATTTGTTTGATAAATCAGAGGTAGTTGGCTGTCCTTATCCATGTAATCTTCCAATGTAATCTTGAATTAATCGAGGTATTATATCAGCAGGTTCATCAGTCTGCTGTAATACCAATTAGTCTGCTGAACAGCAATTTGCTGTGTGTCAAATACAATGCAGCTGATTTCTTTTATCTAACTTTTATTTGTGAAGTTAGATTACACCTTTTTAATTATAACCAAGTTCCAATTATCATCCAACTTATGGAACTTAGACCTTCAACACAAGGTATATGTAATCAGTTTAGGTCATCACAGACTTGCCTAAATTCTGATTCCATATCCTTGACTTTAATTACTAAGTTAGATCCCTTAGCCTTCTGTAACTGAGTTTGAGCCCTCAGCCTTCAGTCTTCAGCAGGTTCCAGAAAAGTCTACTGACCTAACTACCCTACTGATATTGACCAGTCTGCTGATATAAACCAGCTGACCATTACATTGCTTGTTTGATCAAGCCTATTCATAAATCAAACTCTAATAAACCTATACATTTGATCTAGACATCTTTTTGCCTTTGCACTATAACATCTAGTCTGGCACGCATCATCAAAACATAGAAATAAGTCCAACAATTTCCCCCTTTTTGGTGATGATGCCACTACCCTCACCTAACAGCAAAGCAAAAAGATTAAAACAAAAACAGAACAAATTTTCAGTCATTTCACATTTTAATCATTTGTTCACAGTTATTACAGTCTAGATGCAGCAAAGATAGAATATAATAAGTATGCTGATCTACTGTCTTCTTTCTCTTTCCTGTCTAGCCTTCTCCACTTGTTCTTGGTAGGCTCTGATTTCTTCTATCATATCCCTCATCCATTCATTTTCAATCAATGTGAAATCAATGTAGGGATTTACTTCTTTCCACCACTTCCATGCTTCAGGCAGGAGGAGATTGATTTGATTCACTCTGAATCCAAACTTCATGTACAGTTCCTTGAATTCATCAAGTGAGTCCTTTGCTTTTGTGATAGGCAAAATCCTATCACCTCTGCCACTTCTTCCACCTCTTCCACCTCTGTAATTTGACCTTAAGGCTTTTACTCTTGCTTCCCAAAACTTCAATCCCAAGAAAGAGTCTAAACCTTCATGAAATCCCTTGTCATGATAAGGTTTCCTTCTGTTATAGTATTCCTTCTTGTATTGTCTAAGGAGATCATCAGTAAGTTGAACTCTGACAGGTGCAGGTTGCCTGTAAGCATTAGTCTCATTCTCCCATCTTTTCTGTGCAAAGAATCTGGCAGCCTCTTTTGCTACTGCTGTTTGGCCCTCTTCCCCCTTAGTGACATCATCAACAAAACGGGACAATAGACCATGAACACCTTGCCTGTGTGATAATCAGATTACTCAGTTGTCCTTCCATAATCTCAGTTCTTGTATCAACTGCAGTAATCCTTGATTGCAAAGTCTGCTCCGATAGATTGATCCTCTCGGTGACTTTAGGATCCAATCCAAGCGGGTTGAGATGTTCCGGCGACCTCGGCGGGCTTGGGTGTTTCGACAAGTTTGTCAAGTTTCGATGGATGGATATGAATTGGTCTTTCAAAAACTTGTCTTTCGGTGAATTCCCTTGCTTGATTCCTTTCACTTCCATTGCAAGATCGGCAAGAGCATACGATTTGAGGTAATATTGGAGGCAAGCTTTTTACGTAGTCCTCCCTCTATTTTCCACCAAATTGATCAAATCATCAAACCTATGCTCTTGCTGTCCGGTTGAGTTCTTAGATTTGCAATATCATTTACGACGAGTCCTCAACTCTTCCAGGACATGTGCTGGTACTCCACTAGCCATTTCTCCAGCAGCTCCATCAGCAGGCTCCTCAACATTATATTGTTGCCTCTGATTGCTCACAACCATTGCCCAACTCCTATCTAGTCCGGCAGGGTTAGGTCTTTGATATTCTTCCAAGATAGGATCAAGAGATGGTTCTTCAAAAATAGGTACAAATGCCTTTGGGGGATCAATAGCAACATCTTCTTCTTTAGGCATTTGGAACTCCTCATCACTAAAGTCATAGTCCAGCAGCTGCTCATTCTCATTAACAGCAGTCTGCTGACCATCTTTCCCTATAGTGGTCTTGACTCCAGTAGGCTCCACTACAGCAGCCTCTTCAACAACAGGGGTTTCCTCTAAACCCAAAGTTTGTTCCAACCTTTGTCCGAGTCTTTGTTTGAGACTCGGCGACTGTACCTCCTGTTCCAACCTTTGTGCAGGTGCTGTTTATTGCCCAACAACCTGTACCTCATCTTCAACTGTTGGATCTGGTGCAATGAATGCCACAACAACTTGATCAGGGAGAATGTCCATGTTTTCCTGTTGAAATTCTCCCATAGTAACGCCCCGTTCCCGGACACCGAGTCCCTATCCGGAAAAGGAACGTTCGGCACGTATAAAATAAAAGTAAATTCATTTTATACGTAAGCCTCTACTATGTCGAATCAAATGAAAGCAAAACGGAAGCAAAACTCGGGTATATTTTTTTTTTCAACGTCTAAGAATAGAAACAAGAAATTCTAAAGATGGAAATGTAAATTATTACATTGGAAAAGTACGAAATCCCAAAAGACGGTACGTAGCAACCAAAAGAAACCAACAGTCTACCTCAGAATCATTACAAGAGCCACTAAAGAAAAACAGTAAAGAAACATTCTTGAAACTTCAACGAGCGCCTTCACACGTCGTCGTCAAAACTCTCCTCGAACACCTGTTCGTCTTCTCACCCCCAAACACATAAAAGAAAATGCATTCGAGGTAAGTACAATGTACTCAGCAAGAAAGAGAAGCTATGAAACCAAAAGAAATTATAAGGAAAGATATTTAAGTCGTTTATTTGGTTATAAGAGACCGACTCAATCTAGGGTTCACTTCATGCTCATCAACATGTTGTGACTAAGCATTTCTAACTTAACCTATCTATGTTACAACCGCACTCAAGGGCACTACGCGCATCCCCTCGGCGAGTCCTGCGTACTTAGGGTCTTTGACCTACGAGTTCTTCTACCTTGGGAACACTCTTTTGCAACATATTAGTGGATCACACCAATATCCACGAAGTCTAGAAAAGGTAGACTCCGATAGCACGCACACCTCGGCGAGAGTCCCTCCGTACTTAGGGTCTTTTTGACCTACGAAGTTCTTCACCTTCGAGAGGTAGCACATGCATCGCGATTTAGCTTTGGTGCCTAGCCAAGAGAGACATGTTGTTTAATCTTTTACTAGTCACATACGTTGTTTATTAAGTTATTAGCTAGCCAACCTAAGTATTTTCAAATAATCTCCCTCACACATACTACTCTCTTCCTAGACCACTAGACACGGACAAGTCCTAGCACATACACAGACATCGATGAATGCTAATTCATCAAAGCACAAGCCTATCATGTTCTTCCGACGGATCCGAACTTCAACTCCCTTTAAGAGTACATTCGGTGTTTTAAGCGAACGAATCGAAGCTCAATTCGGGCTTGTCTATATTTATACCATTTTAACATATCATGTATAGGGGTTCATAAAGATAAATCATGTATATAAGGCTGAACAACAACCCACAAAGAAAGAAGGGCAAAACAAGCTAGACGCCCGATTAAGACCACTGGACGCCCGTCGAACCCTGCGGACGCCCGTCCAAAGATGGACGCCCGTCCATTAAACTCGAACGCCCGTCCACGAAGACCATTTCAATCCCGAATGTAAAATTACCCCTCGGACGCCCGTCCGGATAAGCCGGACGCCCGTCGAGAAAGACCAAGGGCTGGACGCCCGTCCGAGAATACCGGACGCCCGTCCACACAGGTTCGGCGGAACCACTAACTTCATCACCATGCGATTTCCGGATCGTATTTCAACTAAAAACCGGCAAAAACGACACGAAACACGGCAAACTTATATCTAAACATGCCATGATACTTATAGACAAAACTCAAACCATCAACACATCATTCTAGCACCAACTACAACCTACATTTGCATCTAACCTTATAAAAGCAAGGAGATCATAGGATTTATTTTCCTTACCTTAAAACAGCCCGAAAAGCGAACCAAAACCGGCAAAAAGGCGCAACTTTGGCAACCAAGCTGGTATCCAAACGTAGTCCTCTTCTCAACGATTCCAAAACTTGATTCCGATGCGAAAACGGTTAACTCCTTCTCTCGAAAATGAGAAAACTCTTGTCTCTCCCTCTTTTCTCTCTCACAGCCGCAGGGATGGGTTTAGGGTGTTTCAAATCCTGATTTGTGATTAACAAAGGGGTTAGGTCATTGTTATTATCCGTTTAAATACCTACTCCCAAAACTTAGGCTTTTCCTTATATGCCCCTTTTATAAAAAAAAAAGCTGATCTTTCCTTTATTTATATATATACATAACTCGAAGATACATATATATAAAACACCGAATTATTTAACTCCGAATAAAAGGAAAGCGAATCCAATATTTCGTTTTCGCAAAAAGACACGTCTGCCCTTTCCCGAAAATCGGAATATTACATTCTCCCCCCCTTAAAAGGAGTTTCGTCCTCGAAACTAGGACATACACAGTAAATCCCCAAACTCTTGGAACTCACTAAGCATGTCGCTTTCCACTTCCCAAGTTGCCTCCTCGGGTGAATGATTGCTCCATTGAACTAACACCAAAGGGATCATCCGTCTCTTAATCATCTTTTCTTTCCGGTCTAGGATCTGATCGGTCTCTCGTCATATGCAAGGTTATCTTGTAAGATTTCTGGGTCAACCGTAGTTTCCACATCCTTCTTAGTCAGACATTTCTTCAACATCGAAACGTGAAACACATTATGGACTCTCGACATTGATTACGCAAGCGAAGCTTATAAGCTAACGTCCCACTCTCTCCAAAATCTCAAAAGGTCCAACATACCTTGGACTTAGCTTTCCTTTTTGTCCAAAGCGTTTCACTCCTTTCATCGGTGAAGCTCGGAGGTAAACTCTATCGCCGACTTCAAACTCAAGAGGTCTTCTTCTAACATCAGCCCAACTTTTCTGCCTGTCTTGAGCTGCCTTCAGATTCTTCTTGACCAAGCCAACCCTTTCCTTTGCTTGTTCAACCATCTACGGCCACATGTCTGTCTCTCCCCGACTTCATCCCAAAACGGTGGCGTGCGGCATCTTCTCCCATACAACGCTTCAAACGGCGGCATGCACATACTCGTGTGAAAACTATTGTTGTAGGCAAACTCCGCTACCGATAGGTAATCATCCCGTGATCCGCCTACCTCCAAAACACAAGCTCTCAACATGTCCTCGAGTGTACGGATGGTCCTCTCGGATTGTCCATCACGTCGAGGATGAAAAGCCGTGCTCAAATCCAACTTGGTCCCGAAGGCTTCTTGCAAGCTCTTCCAAAACCGACTTACGAATCTCGAATCACGGTCGAAACTATCGAAATTGGAACTCCATGTAACTTCACTATATTGTCCGGATATAGTGTCGTCATCTTCTTTAATGGCATGTCGACCTTGTACGGTAAGAAATGGGCGATTTGGTCAATCGTCTACGATTACCCAAATTGCGTCGTGTCCGCCTCTTGTCTTAGGTAATCCGGTGATGAAGTCCATTGTGATCTTATCCCATTTCCATTCCGGGATATCCAATGGCTTAAGCATTCCACCGGGTCTTCTATGCTCCGCCTTAACCTTCTGACATACATCACACTCGGCCACAAACTTGGCTATTTCCACTTTCATCGAGGGCCACCAAAATCTTTCCTTTAAGTCTCTATACATTTTAGTAGCACCCGGATGAACCGCAAAAGCTATCCTATGTGCTTCTTCCATAATTCTTTGTCTCAAGTCGCCAACGTTAGGTACACATAGACGATCCCGATACCACGATTTCCACTTTTATCCAACACGTAACCAACCGTAGGCTTCTCCCTAGCAACACGCTTCAAATCCAACAAAACCGGGTCTTCGTCTTGCTTTCCCCGAATATCATCCATCAACTCGATCTTGCTAACAACGGTGCCACAAGCGCCGGTCTTCAATCCGATCGAAGCTTCGATTTCCAACCCATCAAACCTTTACGCCATTACCTCAACAACTTTGGAAGGCGCAAACAACTTGGTTTCTGCTCGGAGCATCTGCCACTACATTCGCTTTACCCGGATGGTGCTTGAATGTCCAAATCATAGTCCTTAACGAACTCTAACCATCTCCTCTGTCTCGTATTCGGGTTCTCTTGTGTGAAGAAATACTTTAAACTCTTATGGTCGGTGAAGATCCTTGCTTTAACCCCATATAAGTAATGCCTCCAGTCTTTAAGGCAAATACTACCGCTTGCCAACTCTAGATCATGTGTCGGGTAATTCTTCTCATGTACCTTCAAGCTTGCCTAGATGCATAAGCTATCACTTTTCCTCCTTGCATCAACACACAACCCAAACCACTGTCCCGAAGCATCCGTGTAGACATCATAGTTATCAAAAATCTCCGGAGCTGCTAACAACGGTGCCGTAGTCAACTTACTCTTCAAGGTATGAAAGGCCTTATCACACTCATTAGTCCATTCAAATTTCACATTTTTACGTATCGGCTGGTGAGTGGAGTAGCTATCTTCGAAAAATCTTGTACGAACTTCCGGTAGTAACCGGCCAACCCAAGAAAACTTCTTACTTACGAAAGCTGTGGTAGGTTTAGGCCAATTCTCAAGCTGCCTCGATCTTTCTTTGGATCAACTTGAATACCATCTCCGAAATTACATGACCCAAGAAACTCACTCGATCCAACCAAAAGTCACACTTGGAAAACTTTGCGTACAAGCGATTCTTCTTCGGTGTGTCCAACACTATCCTTAAGTGTTCCTCGTGTTCTTTCTCATCCTTAGAGTAAACTAGGATATCGTCTATGAACACTATCACGAACTTATCCAAGTACGGCATGAAGACTCGCTGCATCAAATCCATAAATGCGGATGGAGCATTAGTGAGTCCAAAAGGCATAACAAGGAACTCATAATGTCCATATCTCGTCGAAAGCCGTCTTCGGTATATCTGCTATCTTAACCTTCAGCGATGATATCCGGACCTCGGGTCAATCTTGGAGAACACTTTCTTACCACACAGGTGATTAAACGGGTCATCTATTCTTGGTAGAGGATACTTATTCTTGATGGTAAGGTTGTTCGGTGCTACGTAGTCGATACACATTCTCATGCTTGCCATCTTTCTTCTTCACAAACAAAACGGGGGCTCCCCATGGCGAGTCTTGGGCTGAATTATGTTCCTTTCAAGCATATCTTTAAGTTGAGCTTTCAACTCCTTTAATTCAGCCGGTGCCATTCGTAAGGTGCTTTAGCAAGCGGGTGCCGCTCCCGGTATCAAGCGAATTTCAAACTCTATCTCTCTGTCCGGCATGTTTCCCGGTAACTCTTACGGAAATACCTCGGGGTATTCCCTCACTATGGGAGTCTCCTCGAACTTAGGCTTCACTTGTTCCACGTCCACTTGCATACAACAAGTAGCCCTCACAACCACTTCGGCAAGCCACTTCTTGCCTTAACCGATATGATCGGATGTTTCTTCTTACTCGGCTTGTATACATTACCTTGATACGTCTTGTCCGATTTCCCAGGTACTTTAAAAGTCACTTTCTTCTCTTTACAGTCCAAGTGTACATAATTCTCGGATAGCCAATCTATTCCGAGGATTACATCAAAATCCGAAAAGTCCAAAACTGTAAAGTTGCTCTTACATCGATAAGGTCCGACTCGAACTTCCACTTGTGGTATCATTCTAGTTACCCTTGTTACCTTCCCTAACGGCGTAGTTATCTCCAAAGTGTTTCTTAAAGGCTCTGAAGGTAAATCCAACTTCTTAGCTACCTTGGTTGACACAAAAGTATTTGACGCTCCCGTGTCAAACAAAGCCTTGACCACTAAGTTTTCTAACATTATCGTACCTAGGATGCATATTCATTTATTTAAATATAGTTACAACATGAATAATCACGCTATAAAATATCTTAACAAAAGAATGAAACAAAACATGGTACATGAAATAACGTCATCCTCTGGTTCCACAAAATTAGCATCCGCTGCAAAAACTCGAACCGGTCGGCTCGGGCCGCCTCTCCCGCTACCTTGGCTCGAACCACTCTTGTTTCCTCTGTTTGGACACGCTCTAGAAAAGTGTCCTTGCTCACCACAAACGTAACAACCGTTACTACTCTGCCTGCACTCTCCCGTATGATTTCTGTTGCACTTGGGGCAAAGTGGTGCACTGTTCGGGGCCTTAGCTGCTGTAGGAGCCGTAGTCTTCTTGGCTGCTTGCTGTGGCGCTCCCCTATAACTGCCTTGACTCGTCCCGAAATTTCTCTTATTATTGACAACCACTGTAGCTCTCTTCCTGAAAGTTTCGACTTCCAAGGCTTTATTCATCAACTCTGCCATACTCCTTGCCGTGAATCCTAGCATGCCCGACTGAATCTCGTAGGCCAACCCATCCTTATAGAGGGCCATCTTTCTCTCTTCTACCTTCATCAATTCCGGATAGAACCTTCCTAGCTCATTGAACTTATTAGTATGCGGGCCCTTTGTCGGTGATTACCTTGCTTGTGCTTCGGGAATTGACTTGCTTTATACGCGAGCTGTAACCGGGAAGTACTCATTATAAAACATCGTCTTGAACCCTTCCCAATCCGTTACCTTACCGTTCTTTGCTTTGGACGGCATCAATCCATGCTTCTGCTTGCTCCCAACATAAAGCGGCGCTAGGCGTGTGCCATTTACGTCTCGGGAACATGTATGTTCCTACAAGCTTTCTCGAATCCCCTTATCCACTCCTCTGCTTTAGAATGCTCCACATTACCAAAGAAGTTCTCAACTCGATTTCTCCTCGATCTCGTATACCAATCCACCGGCGGTGCTTGCTCAAAGGCCGGTCTAGCGGGTGGGTGAGCTGGAGGGTAACCATAAGATACATGCGGGCGATCTGCGATGTTGAGGATAAGGTGGGATTACTTGAGGCTCGTTCGATACGGATAGTACCCACGATAAAGCGATCTTTGTTGAGGCTGCGAAAACCAAAGGGTGGATGACCGACGCCTTCTTTGGTGGTCAAAGCGTGGTGAAGGTGGTGCGTAGGTTGAGGAACATGACCTACGGGAGGAGGGTAAAAGACCTGCTGGCTGCGAGGATACAACTTTGGAGGATAAGCACTAGATGGTGGTGGATATACATTGGTCAACTTGGTGGTGGCGCACTAATCGGTGGAATGTCGCCTACCACGGTGACACGAATAGGTGCTTGTCCGGGCTCTCCATAAATGTAGTTATATCTTGGCGGTGGTCGGGGTGGCGGTTCGATGCGGCCTCGGTGATACATCTGTTGAGACCGTGGTGTAGGCGTGGGCTGTATGGGGTGGTGGCGAAAGACTCAAACGAGGCGAAGGATTACGCCTCACAAATCCACCCCCTACTACGGGCCTTGGGCTCTGCGCCGCTTGTCTAACCCCCACGAGCTCTCGGCTCCACGAACGCCTCTTCTTGTCGTTACCATGCTTTGAAAGATCAAGAAAACCGGACGTTACTAAAGATCTAAAGAAACTTATCTTAAAGAAAGGAATTCTAAAGAACGCTTCTCTACGATACCAAGCGTAACGCCCCGTTCCCGGACACCGAGTCCCTATCCGGAAAAGGAACGTTCGGCACGTATAAAATAAAAGTAAATTCATTTTATACGTAAGCCTCTACTATGTCGAATCAAATGAAAGCAAAACGGAAGCAAAACTCGGGTATATTTTTTTTTTCAACGTCTAAGAATAGAAACAAGAAATTCTAAAGATGGAAATGTAAATTATTACATTGGAAAAGTACGAAATCCCAAAAGACAGTACGTAGCAACCAAAAGAAACCAACAGTCTACCTCAGAATCATTACAAGAGCCACTAAAGAAAAACAGTAAAGAAACATTCTTGAAACTTCAACGAGCGCCTTCACACGTCGTCGTCAAAACTCTCCTCGAACACTGTTCGTCTTCTCACCCCCAAACACATAAAAGAAAATGCATTCGAGGTAAGTACAATGTACTCAGCAAGAAAGAGAAGCTATGAAACCAAAAGAAATTATAAGGAAAGATATTTAAGTCGTTTATTTGGTTATAAGAGACCGACTCAATCTAGGGTTCACTTCATGCTCATCAACATGTTGTGACTAAGCGTTTCTAACTTAACCTATCTATGTTACAACCGCACTCAAGGGCACTACGCGCATCCCCTCGGCGAGTCCTCGTACTTAGGGTCTTTGACCTAGAGTTCTTCTACCTTGGGAACACTCTTTTGCAACATATTAGTGGATCACACCAATATCCACGAAGTCTAGAAAAGGTAGACTCCGATAGCACGCACACCTCGGCGAGTCCCTCCGTACTTAGGGTCTTTTTGACCTACGAAGTTCTTCTACCTTCGAGAGGTAGCACATGCATCGCGATTTAGCACAGTGCCTAGCCAAGAGAGACATGTTGTTTAATCTTTTACTAGTCACATACGTTGTTTATTAAGTTATTAGCTAGCCAACCTAAGTATTTTCAAATAATCTCCCTCACACATACTACTCTCTTCCTAGACCACTAGACACGGACAAGTCCTAGCACATACACAGACATCGATGAATGCTAATTCATCAAAGCACAAGCCTATCATGTTCTTCCGACGGATCCGAACTTCAACTCCCTTTAAGAGTACATTCGGTGTTTTAAGCGAACGAATCGAAGCTCAATTCGGGCTTGTCTATATTTATACCATTTTAACATATCATGTATAGGGGTTCATAAAGATAAATCATGTATATAAGGCTGAACAACAACCCACAAAGAAAGAAGGGCAAAACAAGCTAGACGCCCGATTAAGACCACTGGACGCCCGTCGAACCCTGCGGACGCCCGTCCAAAGATGGACGCCCGTCCATTAAACTCGAACGCCCGTCCACGAAGACCATTTCAATCTGAATGTAAAATTACCCCTCGGACGCCCGTCCGGATAAGCCGGACGCCCGTGCGAGAAAAGACCAAGGGCTGGACGCCCGTCCGGAATACCGGACGCCCGTCCACACAGGGTTCGGCGGAACCCTAACTTCATCACCATGCGATTTCCGGATCGTATTTCAACTAAAAACCGGCAAAAACGGCACGAAACACGGCAAACTTATATCTAAACATGCCATGATACTTATAGACAAAACTCAAACCATCAACACATCATTCTAGCACCAACTACAACCTACATTTGCATCTAACCTTATAAAAGCAAGGAGATCATAGGATTTATTTTCCTTACCTTAAAACAGCCCGAAAAGCGAACCAAAACCGGCAAAAGAGCGCAACTTTGGCAACCAAGCGGTATCCAAACGTAGTCCTCTTCTCAACGATTCCAAAACTTGATTCCGATGCGAAAACGGTTAACTCCTTCTCTCGAAAATGAGAAAACTCTTGTCTCTCCCTCTTTTCTCTCTCACGGCCCGCGCGGGGATGGGTTTAGGGTGTTTCAAATCCTGATTTGTGATTAACAAAGGGGTTAGGTCATTGTTATTATCCGTTTAAATACCTACTCCCAAAACTTAGGCTTTTATGCCCCTTATATGCCCTTTCCTTTATATAAAAAAAAAAGATACATATATATAAAACACCGCTCCGATCTTTCCTTTATTTATATATATACATAACTCGAAGATACATATATATAAAACACCGAATTATTTAACTCCGAATAAAAGGAAAAGCGAATCCAATATTTCGTTTTCGCAAAAAGACACGTCCAATACTCTGCACTTCTAATTTCTCAAAAATCCATTCTTCAAAGTCGAAAATCGGAATATTACAGTGATCAACATACCCCTCTTTCCTCTTCTTCTCATGTTTTTCATAGGGCAAGAATGATCCTTTGGGAGCTGTTGCAGTACCTTGCTGACCTCCAAAAGTCTCAACATTCAATGTTTCTTCTACAGATGCTTCAAGGCTAGTAGGTTGCTCAGGTTGGATATTACTTCCTACTACCTCCATCCGTACCACACTTGGTTCCCCCGACTTATATGCTCATCGAGCGGGGTTAGCGAGATCGCTCTTCCCCCGAACTATTGCGGGATTTGCGGGGTCTTGAACATGTGTTTCCATCTCCACAAGCGGTGTAGTCTCGGTGATTTGCCGTGGTTCTTTAACGATTCTTCAGCAGTCTCTAGGCCAGCAGACTGCTGTGTTCCTTCAACAGATTGCTCAGCAACAACCTGTTCACTTTCAGTAGGCTCAGCAGCCTTAGTAGGTGGGGATTCAACAACATCAACAGCAGGTTCAATCTCAGTAGTCTGCTGTGACTCTTCAGCAGGTTGCTCAACAACAACCTCTGCTTCCTCATTAGGCTTGATAATAGTCAAGGGCTCAGCTTCAATAGCCTCTTCTTCTTCTACCTCACCTTCTTCTTCTTGTGCCCTTTGAGCCTCTAAGATTTTCAATTGTTTCCATTTTCCATGTTTCTTTTTGTGGATAATCTCCTTCATACTCCTGGAAAGTGGCTCATCTTCAATTTCAATCACAGTAGACTTCCTCTTTCTACTGTCTTCTTTCTGTTGTTCCCTCAAAATCTCAACAACAGTTTTTCTAGCAGCTACAACAGGGTCAGTAATCTCATTTTCAGATGGACCCTCAGCAGACTTAGCAGTATATTCTGTTTGCTTCTTTGTTCTTTTAGGCTTTAACATCTCAGTTATCTTCTTTGTATCTGCAGCCTTTCTTTTCTCAGTGGTCTTCTTTGGTGCAGCAGACTTAACAGATTTCTTCACAGTTTGCTTGACCTACTGACCACCAGCATCACCATCATCTCCATTACTACCATCATCACTATCAGTAGCCTCTGCAACACCTTTTTCATCATCATCCAGACCAGGGATAGCATAATCAATCTCTTTCTTGTATCTGGACTGATTGATCTTCTCGAAACATCAGGGATCTCCAAATGATTCAGCAGGGTCTGAACCATTAATCCTAAGGGTAAGGCCTTGGATTTCCTTTTCCCTTCTCTTTCCTCCTTGGCTACTTTCTTCATGTAGTGGATAAAGTATCCAGCCCAATCAAATTTCATACTCCTGCAGATAATCATCATCAGCTCTATCTTGGGTCCTGATAGAGTATCCATACTCCCAACCAGCCCTAAAATGTTCTTTGCAATGAGTTTGCTCAGCAGGTTGTACTCATTTCCAATGTGTCTACAATTGATGCCAGGAATTGATTTGGTGTCTTTATTTGTCTTGATTTTATCAACAAACACCATCTTGGACAATCCCATTGCCTCAGGATTTGTTGGACCATCTACTGTTTCTTCAAAACCAAAAACTTCCCTCAGCAGACTTGAGGAAACTTCTATTTCTTGTGCATTCACAACTGTTTTGAATGCTTCAGTTACTTCCTATACCTGAATATTCTTCCAAAAACTGACAATGTTTGTATATGAGATTGTTTCCAATCTTATGTTCAGTACATTCTCCAATCCTGCATATCTTCTTATTCTTCGACAAATGTTGATAGCTAATTCTGTTTTATTAGCATCAACAACAAAACCTCTCACACTTTGTCTTGATTCGATTGGAACATCTATCTTTTCCGCCATTGTTATAAGAAAAAGATGAAGAAGAAAGCTTTGTAAATCTGTGTTCACACAATGTAAAACCAGAGAGTACAAGTCTGAGATTTTGTAAGTAGAGTGAATCTTCTGTGATAGGCCTGTATAAATAGACAGTGAGTGGTTGTAACTGTCAGTGCACGTACATCCATGTTGACCATGATTAATCTGAGTGAATGTTAGCTTGACACGTGGCCCATTACTTTCCAAAACGTATTGTAACCGTTAGATCGTGTAACCGTGGTCATAAAGGATAAAATAAATAACCCGCCAATTGCTCTTTGACTTTAATAAAGTTTGACTGTGTAACGTTCCATACAGCAGGGTTGTCCTCAGCAGGGTTGGCTCAGCAGTCTGCTGATAAATATGCTTCAGCAGCCTGCTGACAATGTGACTCTGCTGATCCTTGATTTCTTCTTGCTTTGTTCAATTGATAATACAAGATGAAGTTTAATACCAATGACTGATCTGTCAAGTGAGATCACCCAACATGACAAAGACCAATCCCCTTGGCAACCTCATTTGCTCAATTGTCCAAACATAAGTACATGGACTTGTTGATACCAATGACTAATCTGCTAAGTGAGCTCACCCAACATAGCAAAGACTAATCCCCTTGGTGAATTCTAGTACACTGCTGATTATCAGTCAACTCTAATAATTCCAAGTTCAGTCCTTAATTTGGCAAATCTTTCACTATCAAGTGGTTTAGTGAAAATGTCAGCAAGTTGATCTTCAGTAGGGATGTATAGAACCACCACATCTTTCTTCTCAACATGATCTCTTATAAAATGATGTCTCACATCTATATGCTTCGTTCTTGAGTGCAAAACATGATTTTCAGTGATTGCAATTGCACTTGTGTTGTCACACATGATTGGAATTTCCTTTTCTTCAATTCCATAATCCCTTAACTGTTGTCTTAACCACAATACTTGTGCACAGCAACTTCCAGCAGCAATATACTCTGCTTCAGCAGTGGAGGTTGATATAGAGTTCTGTTTCTTGCTGAACCAGGAAACCAGTCTATTTCCCATTAACTGACAGGTTCTGAGGTGCTTTTTCTATCAATCTTGCATCCAAGCATAATCAGAATCTGAGTAGGATATAACTTTGAAGCTTCCATCCTTGGAGTACCATATCCCTACTCCCAAAGTCTCTTTTAGATACTTGAGAACTCTCTTAACTGCACCTAAGTGACTTTCTTTAGGTTTAGATTGAAATCTTGCACAAACACCTACAACAAAGGATATATCAGGTCTACTGGCAGTAAGGTACAGCAGACTGCCTATCATCCTTCTGTATAAGGTCTGATCAACATCTTTGCCTTCTTTATCTTCATCCAATCTGATGTTTGTACTCATAGGAGTTGATATCTTGGTGCTATTTTCCATACCAAACTTCTTCATCAGCTCCCTAGTGTACTTGGTTTGATGAATGAAGATTCCATCTTTCAATTGTTTGACTTGCAGTCCCAAGAAGTAGTTCATTTCTCCTATCATACTCATTTGGTACTTGCTCTTCATTAGATTTGCAAACTTTTCACATAATAATTCATTTTCAGAACCAAAGATTATGTCATCAACATAAATCTGGACCAACAGGGTGCTGTCACCTTCACTGATTCTCAAAAGAGTCTTATCAATGGTGCCTTTTGTGAAACCATTGTCCACCAAGAATTGAGATAGAGTCTCATACCATGATCTTGGTGCTTGTTTCAGTCCATAAAGTGCTTTGTTGAGTCTATAAACTTTATCTTCATGATCTTTAACTTCAAATCTAGGAGGTTGCTGAACATACACTTCCTCCTCTAGAATGCCATTCAAAAATGCACTTTTGACATCCATTTGATATACCTTGAAGTTTTTATATGCAGCATGTGCTAGGAATAATCTGATAGCTTCCAATCTTGCAACAGGTGCATAAGTTTCATCAAAGTCTATTCCTTCAGCTTGAGAATAGCCTTTTGCAACTAGTTTGGCCTTATTTCTTACAATGGTACCAGATTCATCAAGTTTGTTTCTGTATACCCATTTAGTACCAATGATATTTGCATGACTAGGCCTTTCAACTAGTGTCCAAACATGATTTCTTTCAAATTCATTTAGCTCTTCTTGCATAGCAATTATCCAATCTGGATCTGAAATTGCTTCTTCAACAACTTTAGGTTCAACTTGAGATAGAAAACAAGTGAACTTAGCTTCTAATTGTCTTCTAGTCCTTACACCTTGCTGAATGTTGCCAATGACTTGTTCAGCAGGGTGATCCTTTAACCATTGTGGATTTTGGTTAGATTTATTCTCAGGGACCTCTTCTTCAGTAGGGTCTGCTGTATCTTCAATAGGGGGTTCAGCAGATCCTTGAACTGCTTCAGTTGTTGCATCAGTAGTATCATCAGCAGGGGCAGTATCAGAAAATTTTAAGTCATTAACCCTTTCCAAGACTTCAACACAATCTGGATCAGTGACTTGTAGGTTCTCAGCAGGTTCACAAACTTCATCATTCATTCCAGTGAACTTAGGTTCATCAAACACAACATGGATGGTTTCTTCATGTTTCAGTGACCTCTTGTTCAGTACCCTAAATTCCTTGCTAACTGAAGAATATTCCAAGAAAATTCCTTCATCTGATTTAGGTTGGAATGTCTTTAAATGCTCCTTATGATTCAAGATAAAACATTTACTTCCAAATGGATGGAAATAAGATATATTTCGTTTTCTTCCATTCCAAATCTCATAAGGTGTCTTCAGCAGCTTCTTGTTCACTGAGAATCTGTTTTGTGTATAGCATGCTGTATTAACTGCTTCAGCCCAATACCTTTCAGGAAGCAATGCTTCACAAATCATTGTCCTTCCTGCTTCCTTTAAAGTTCTGTTTCTTCTTTCAGCAACCCCATTCTGCTGAAGTGTGCCAGCAGCAGCAAGTTGATGTAGTACACCATTCGTTTCACGTATTCTCTTATAACTTTATTGAGAAACTCAGTACCCTTGTCTGATCTTATTTTTACTACTGTCAAACTTTTCTCATTTTGTAATCTCTTCAAAAGATCAGGCATCATCTTGAGTGTTTCACTTTTCTTATTCATAAAAACCACCCAAGTGTACCTTGAATAATCATCCACAACAACTAAAGTGTACTTCTTTCCGATTATACTAGTTGGAGTGACAGCTCCAAATAAATCCATGTGCATTAGTTCCAGCACTCTCTTAGTTGATAGCTTTGTTTTTGACTTGAAGCTTGATTTTATTTGTTTACCTTGCTGACAGGCATCACAAATAGCATCCTTCTTGAATGTAATCTCAGGCAAGCCAATTACCATTTTATTCTTTACTAGCTGATTGATATCATCAAAATTTAGATGATTCAACTTCTTGTGCCATAACCAATTGAGTTCTGATTTAGTATGCACAATCAGGCAGGTTTCTGGAACTGCAGTAGACCAATCCACGACATACATGTTTTGTTGTCTTCTACCAGCCAATACAACTTGATCACCTTTTTCACTAATGACAATACAGTTGTTTTTGTCAAAAGTGACCTTGTATCCCATGTCACAGAATTGACCAGTGCTCAGCAAGTTGTAGTCCAGTCCTTCCACATAAGCAACATTCTTGATGGTTAGTACATTCCTCACAAGTGTGCCATAGCCTCTTGTATAACCAGGTGTGTTTTTGTTGCCAAAATTCACCCTTGGACCATCCTTTGCTATGTAGCTTGTCAAACATTGCTTATTCTTTGTCATATGTCTGGAACATCCACTGTCAAAGTACCAGACACCCTACAAAACAAAATCAATTCATTTTAGGTACCCAAATATGTTTGGGTCCATAATGGTCAGTGGTAAGCATGACCCCTGGTAAATTTCCATAAGGTCTTCTTTTAAAGGTGTCATACTTAGGTTCATACATGTATTCCACACATCCATAAGATATAACAGTTGGTTGTGTAGGATTCACATATGTTTTCTGGCTTTTTGGTATATATTGCTGGTTGAAGTGATTTTTCTTGTTAGAAGCAGCAACATAACCATAGGTTTGCTGTCTGTTAGGGACAACCCTGTAATATGGAGTCTGCTGAGGTCTCTGCTGAGGTCTTATATAAGTCCTCTGCTGAGTCCTTTGCTGAATCCATTGCCTAGGTTTTACCCTAGCAATATGGTTATATCTGTTGATTCTATCAGTGGGGGCAGGAATATTCCAATCATTATCAGCAGGGAATAGTCTACATTTCCCCCTGAGATAAGTATCCCTTGAATGATTAACATTTTTAGGTTTAGGATTCTTATCCTTGGAATATTTCTGTTTCTTACCCTTACGTGGTCCAAAGACTTGGTAGCAGTGTCCGCTATCGGCGAGCTTAGATGGCACGACGATCCTATTTTTGGATTTCTTCCTTTTATTAGGAGTTTGTTGACTTCCTTGACTTCTGATTTTGATTCTTTGAAGCATTCTCAGCAGGTTTTACTGCCTCAGCAACCTTACTGGGAGTTGGATCTTGTGCAGGTACAAACTTAGGACCAATTCTGGCACTAGGTTCAGTAGCTTTACTGGATCCACTCTTTTTGGATTGTTGAGTTCCAAATCCAAGCCCTGTTCTATCACCATAAGGCTTTCCAGATTTGTATGCAGTAGATGAACAAGATGGATCAGCAGATTCAGAGGCTACTGAATGTTCAGCAGGCTTATACTGATTCTGTCCAACATCTTTTTCCTTACCTTTGAGAACCTTTAATTCAGCATTCAATCTTTCAACTTCTACTTGGAGAGCTTCTTTTTCAGCCTTCATAATCTTATAACCAGATTGTATTTTCCACAGTTGATTGAGGATGGCATCCAAAGTTTCTTCATTGTAAGAGTTTCTAGGATTTGAACCACAAGTTGATTCACAATCACTTTCAGCAGGAGTGTTAATAGATACAGTATTGTATACCTCCTCTGTTTCATCCATATTAGCCATTAATGCATAGTCTTCCATATCAGCAACCAATGCTGTGTCATATGATTCATTTCCCTTTTCAGATTCCACTTCATAACCAGATTCATCTTCAGCAACCATAGCCTTCTTGCCATGTCTTCTTTGTTGACTCTTGTTCTTTTGGAGATCTGGAAAATCTGGTCTGAAATGTCCAGGCTTCTTGCAGTTAAAGCAAAGATAATCTGGTTCATTTTTCTGTTTTTCTTGTTCTTGTAACTTCTTCATGCAGTCTTCTCATTTCTTCTATGGCTGTCACCTTCATCTTCCATTCATCTGTAGCAGGTAAAGCTTCCAAGATTTTTGTGTTGATTTCTTCTTTCGAGTAATTACCACACAGCAGGGTGAGTTCATCCAGAATTGCATTGAACCTAGATTCCATTTGTTCAATGGTTTCATTGGGTTTCATTTCAAACTTTTGGAACTTCTTCTTTGCCACACTGATTTTATTCTTCTTTATTTCATCGGTTGCCTTCACGGATTAATCGTAGTTTGTCCCAAAGTTCTTTTGTTTGTTTTACAATCTTTCACTTTCATGTACATATTGCTATCCGAGTTCGTAGATAATATCAATAGCAATGTTGTTCGATTTGCTCTCTTTCTATCTTCGAAGATCCATTCCTTTTTAGGCTTTGGAATGTCTTGTGTCTCTTCACCCACTGTTACTGACTTTGTAATCTCCAGTGGTCCATCTGTGAGCACATCCATCATTTCATCATGGGTTGCAGCAAGGTAAGCCTGTATACGATGTTTATATTCATCAAAACGATCTATAGAACACATCAGCATAGTTCTAGCATACTGGTTGTTATCCATGATGCAAGTCTTTGAAAATCAGTGATTTGAAAAGGTTTCAAAGTATTTTCACAAGCACAACAAGTAGGATTACTTCAGAACAAAAGCACTACTCCGATACCAATTGTTGGTGCCTTGATAAGGCTTTGGTTAAGTTTAGAGGGGGGGTGAATAAACTTAACACTTAAAACTTTTTGGAGTTAACAAACTCAGCAACTTCGACGCGTCTGTCGATACCTCGATAGTCCGTTGATGCCTCGCAGCCCGGCGATAAACAATAGTCTACTAATGGTTGAGTTTACTGAATTTGTGCAGCGGATTTATATAAAAAATTAAGCCTTATTACTTGTTGTTCAATATGATACTAAGTATTGGATACTCAGTAGTGTGAGTGTGTGATTTCAGTTGCTAGATTCAGTGGTTTGATGTGTATGGTAAACTAAATACAGAATGTAAGTGCAGAAAGTAAGTAGGCAGATTTTATAGTGGTTCCAGGTGGTGTAATCCTGTTAGTCCACTCTTCTCCTGTGATGTTGGAGGTAATTCACAGAGATCTTTGATGTAGCTGTTACAAAGATTCCTAAGTTGCTTGTCCTTCACCAATAACTATGGCTTCACAAACTAAACACTTGGAACAGGTAGGATTGCTGCTCCAAAGTCTTTCACTGGTCCTTGAAGGGTAGGATTGCCTCTTCACCAGCTCCACCACAAACAACAGTCTTTCACACCCAACAGATGCTTCACTGTCTTCAGCAGGTTCTTTATAAAATAAAGAATGAATCAAGTAAATGATTCAGTTGCAGCAGCTTGATTAGGATGATATAATCAGCAGCTTGTAGTCTTCAAGTGTGTGAACTTGATGTAGTTTGAATACAGAATACACTTGAAGATTTTCTCTGGATCAGTAAGGTTAAGCTTAGTAGGTTCAGCAGGGTGCTTTTTCAGCTCAGAATTATCTCTTATATTTTTCTCTTAAAGTTCATCAATCATCTTCTTTCTCTGAGTTGAAAGTCCTCTATTTATAGGTAGGAATGCATGTGACTTGTATTTGAAATTCAAATATAACCGTTCCTGGTTTTTGTCCCATTTGACTTGCTTTCTGTCACTATTCATAGGATTGACACTGTCAGAATTCCTTTTTGACAGTGCAGTCTGTCCACCCTTTGACTTATAACCATTGGATAAAGTTCTGAATCATCCCAACGTCCTTTTAATCTCAGCCCATGATTTGTTTGATAAATCAAAGGTAGTTGGCTGTCCTTATCCATGTAATCTTGAATTAATCGAGGTATTATATCAGCACGTTCATCGATCCGTTGTAATACCAATCGATCTATTTGAACGAATGAATTTGCTTTGTGTGTCAAATACAATGCATCTGATTTCTTTTATCTAACTTTTATTTGTGAAGTTAGATTACACCTTTTTAATTATAACCAAGTTCCAATTATCATCCAACTTATGGAACTTAGACCTTCAACACGAGGTATATGTAATCAGTTTAGGTCATCACAGACTTGCCTAAATTCTGATTCCATATCCTTGACTTTAATTACTAAGTTTGATCCCTTAGCCTTCTCATGAATCGAGTTTGAGCCCTCGGCCTTCGGTCTTCGGCGGGTTCCGAAAAAAGTCTACGGCCCTAACTACCCTATCGATATTGACCGGTCTGTGATATAAACCAAATTCGACCATTACAGTGCTTGTTTGATCAAACCTATTCATAAATCAAACTCTAATAAACCTATACATTTGATCTAGACATCTTTTTGCCTTTGCACTATAACAGCTAGTCTGGCACTCATCATCAAAACATAGAAATAAGTCCAACACGCTAAAATATTGCAAGAATATTGTGTTGTAAAAGAGTTGGCACAACTCCCTTTTTGTAGGAGATGGGACGCCATATCTCATTCCCAATTTGATTGGGAAAAGCTTATTAATGATAGAGGAGAAAGAAAACCAATTTCTAATAAAATAAGGAAAATAGATATTCTAGATTTAACTCATTAATATTCAATATCTTATATTAAAATATTTTTCAAGATATATATTGTCAATATCTAATATTGAATATATCTTTATTATATTATCATAAATCAATTTACATATTTATATATATCACATATATATATATATATATATATATATATATATATATATATATATATATATATATATATATATATATATATATATATATATCATATATATATATATATCAAATTTTAATACATAATATAATATCATCATCAACTAATTAGCAAAGAAAAACCCACGTGTGTCATACGCACATAAATTTTCGGCCATGCATAATATATATATATATATATATATATATATATATATATATATATATATATATATATATATATATATATAATAAATATAATTAATCAACATAATTAATATCTTCTATTTGATTTATTCATAATAAATACATATCACCATATTAATTTATCACTATAACACTTTATAGTCGAGATAAACTTTCCTTATTTTGTTATCACTATAACCGCATCTTAATCTGGCTAGATATTCTTATGTGTGTGACCCGATAGGCTTCCGAATATGTTGGTCGTAGGCACAAAGTGCAATTACGAAAATGCACTTCATACCTAACGATCACGGAATAGCATCTAGCAACACACCGTGACCCCTAATCATCGGAAGAGTCAAATGCAATGACTACTACCTTTCATGTGAAACAGTTACCGTGTTAATAGAATCCTATCGCTGTTACAATATCCATACGGTCGTACGTCGAGTGTCAAAGCATCAACGACCGTATCTTATAATCTGGATATCATGCTCTCTCGAAGTAACTCATTTACTCCTACTTTGCAAAGATTCACGAGAGTAAGACATTCCTTATAAGAAGGCCCTTTCGGATATTCACTCCTACTGACAGGGTACGCTATTCCCGGACGACCAAACATGTATACTCCGCATGCTTCAGTATCACACCCAATCACTACCGCATGATTGCCCCATGGCTAGAGGAAACCTCAATAGTGTCAAAGCATGACAATCCACACCGTGATGCCATGTAGACTCCCGTCCTAAGGATAATTACACAACCGTCACATAGTGTGACACTTAACAGTGTAAGTGGGTTAGTCTAACATACGCATTCTCTGATACACGTCCACGTACAGTCCAAGTGTCTCTACACTTCGATAGATGAGATCTATCCCTGCCCTTAAAGACAGGAGACATCTAATACATGCTAGCATGTTTGTACTATCAATGCCCTGTTTAATAATACATAAGCCTGGTCATCTTCAGTTCAAGATCCCTTTTACATCGTAAAGGAAGAGATCCTAGATTCTCTTCAACTTCCTCAGCTGTCATTCCACCTTGATCAGTGCTGGGGGTTCTTGTTGAGTCAGCTGGTCTCCTCTCCTCCACCGCCCACCGGACAAATCACTAACCTAATCATGGTGGTATGATAGATTTCTGATTCGGCGTAATGGAAAAAGCATGCTGATTCTAAATTTGGAAGTGCATGGGAAAAATGTTTGCAAACTTTCTTCCCGGCCGTCAATGACCTTGGATTATTTGGAGCAGCAACTCTTTTTCTGGCCATCAATAACAATAAGCAGCAAAACAACAATTAAGATTATTTGGGGTTCTGCAAAACAACAACACCATACGTACTAATAATTTCAAAACAAACAAACACAGCCGCTGTTCTTCCAACGTAGGTTTTTTCTTGCGCTCATCGGCTCTTTTCAGCCCTAGTCGGCTAGGGTTTTCTGTCGGCTTTCAGTGGTTCACCGGTGGTCTTCTCAGGCAGTCCCTGTGACGTTCTCACAGTTTCTCTTCCGGTTTGCTGCTCTAGTTCAGGTACTCGTTTTTCCCAGCGTTTTGCTCATCATAACAGGCTTGCGGTGGCATTTTTGATCTTGTGCAGCCAGCCTGTTGTCGGCTTCTATGGCTGACCCTCCCGGGGCTCCGCCAACGGCCACTTCTCAGCCGGACAGCATTGCAGCTCCGATCAAATCTTACGCAGCAGCCACTTCTGGTTCAAAGGTAGATATTCCTGATTTTGGTGTCTATGGTACTTGCAAAGGTGAGCCTGCGTTTTTTGTGTCGAGGGCTGAGTTAGAAGTTCTCGCTCGGCCTTTTAGAATGCGTTAGTAGCTCGTTTTCCTGATTATAGACCTCGAATTGATGATATAAGGAAATTTTTCTTGCGACTCGACTTAAAAGCTACATGCAAAGTAGGTCTGCTTGACTCGAAACACGTACTTGTGCACCCTGGTTGTCAGGAGGATTACAATCGTTTATTTACACGACGGGAATGGTACATGGGGTCAAATAGATTTGTGCTATCTAAATGGACTGTTGACTTCCCCTATAATGCTGATTGTTCGATGGTTCCTATCTGGTTTGAATTTCCGGGCCTCCCGCTGCCGTACTTTAACCCTAAATATGTGAACAAGATTGCTGGACTTATTGGTAGACCTTTACAGACGGATGCAACTACTACTGATATGAGACGACCGTCTGTAGCCAGGGCTCTGGTTGAGGTTGACATCCAGAAACCGCGTTGCACTAGAATATGGCTAGGGGAAGATGTCCATAGGGGACAATGGCAAGAGGTTCATGCTGAATACTGGCCTGAATATTGTACGTTTTGTCATAGGATTGGTCATTCTGAGGAGCGATGTAGACGGAAGAACCCGCCTCATGACATTCCTCGTAAAAAGCAAAACCCTAGTGGTGGGCCTTCGGAGCCTCAAGGCAAAAACATGACGGGCCTAAGATTCAACAAGTGTATCAGGTAAAGCAGACTGGTCCTGTGGTGCCCTCAGGGCCCCCTCCTGTTCCTGATGCAGTTTTGACCAAAACTACTGATGACGTGTTGGCTAAATTCACTGAGAGGGATGCGATTCATATTACTTCAACTTCGGCTTCGTGCTCTAGACCTTCGAAATCACAAAGTAATCAGAATTCTTTCCATGTTCTGCAATCGCTTAATGACGACGATATTCTTGAAACCGTCCATCACTCTCTTTTGAAAGACGATAGAATCAGACAGGTTGAGAACATGCCACGTTCAGCGGGGAAAGTCTCCGATCATATTGTTGTGAAAACTGATTTACTGGATTTCCATTCTAAACTTGACCAACGCATGGTCAATTCTGGGATTGAGATAGAAGTGACAAAAGAGGCGGCGCATCCAGAGCAGTTGGTTATCACTCATTTGCAGGATCCCCTTAATCCTGATGGTGGAGTGGGTAACATTCCTTCGGCTATGTCAGGACCAATCGAAGATGTGGCCGTGCATGATGATCAAAGTACAGATAAAGGAAATGACCCCCGTCATGAAGATATTGTGCGTGATGATACGTCTGTGGAAGCTCATACTACCTCGGCTAAGGGATTACAGGATACTCAAGTGTCTAATCCGGCAGCAATACCTGAGGCAACCATAGACAAGGCGGATGCTTCAAATGCTATCCCTGGCACCTCTAAGAAAGGGAAGAAAAAGGGAAAACCAAAGCCACATCACAAGACATGGTACTTTCTCAAACTTATCACTTACGCTCTTCTGATGTTTAGTCCGATCAATCTTTTGTTTTGGAATGTGCGTGGAGCATGTAATGATACCACTCAAACTTGTTTAAAGAACATTTGTAGACAGCATAATGTTAAGATCCTTGTTCTTATCGAACCCCTCTGTTCGGATAAGTTCATTGCTCTTATCCGTCATAAGCTGGGATTTGACTTCTCACACTTTTTTTTGCGATGTAAAATCTGGTTTTTATGGTCTGGAGTGGATTGTTCTTTCGTTGTGGATGGTGACCAGATGTGTACGGCTGATGTCACGGACCAGAATGGGGACCATTTTTCGATATCGGGAATTTACGCCAAGCATAGTCGAATCCATAGACAAGCTCTCTGGCAAACGATTCTCGATAGGGCTGCTAATGTTGACAAGCCCTGGATTCTTGGAGGGGACTTTAACATTATTCGTCAGGCTGATGAACGAAAAGGGGGAGGTCCTCCTAGGCCGAATGACATGCAAGATTTCAATGACTGTATTCAGGGGGCTAATCTCACTGAAGCTTCTTTTGAGGGTTCCCTTTACACTTGGTTTAATCGCAAAATGTGGCAACGCTTGGACAGAGTTTTCTATAATGCCAAGTGGCTGGATCATTTTGACACCACGAAAGTCTCTCATCTGACTAGAGTGCATTCAGATCATTGTCCGCTTTTGACGATGTGTGGCTCAAAGAAAACGGGTAAGTCCTCCTTTCGTTTTATTAATGTTTAGGACGGAAGATAGTTCGTTTCTGGATTTAGTGAAGGCGTCTTGGGAAGAGCCGGAGGACGGCCATGGTATGTATCTTTTGGGTAAGAAACTTAAGAAGCTGGCTTACAAATTAACTGAGTGGAACCATGTGGTTTTTGGCAATATCTTCGAGAATACTAAGAGGGCGTTGGCTGAGGTTAACGAATGCACGGTCATCCATGATCAAGAGGGGACGGCAACCTCTAAACTTAAGTTGGAACATGCCACGTTGGATTACGAGAAGTGTATTAATAGAGAGACTCGGTTCCTCAAATAGAAAGCTGCGGTTAAGTGGATTGAAGCTGGGGATGCAAATAGTAAATATTTCCATGCTATATGTAAGCAAAGACGGAACCAGAACTACATTCATCGGATACAAGTGGACGATGGCAATTGGATTGATAATCAGGATGACATCCGTCTTTCTTCTGTACGGTTTTACGCTCAGCTTTTCTCGGCAGATAGGGAAGGTATGGGTACTCCCCTTATTCACTTTACCCTTCCTCAAATCTCTCTGGATCAGAATCAGACCCTCATGGCTGCCCCTTCTCCTGAAGAGATCCATGCTACGGTTTTATCTATGAGCTCTGATAGTGCTGCTGGTCCGGATGGGTATACGTCACATTTTTTAAAGCATGCTGGCAGATCATTAAGCATGATATTGTCTCAGCTGTTGGTGATTTTTTTCATGGGAGTGCACCTTCCTCGTTATTTCTCTACCTCCACGATCATCCTACTTCCAAAAAAGCCAAGGGCTGATAGATGGAAGGACTTTCGGCCGATCAGTCTCTGCACCGTCTTTTCCAAACTTATCACCAAAATTATCACGCGGTGTCGAATGCTTATCTTCCCATGATGATAGCGGATCAACGAATATTTTTCGGGCTTCGTCCCCGGCGGATGCATCAACGATAATATCTTTTCTATAGGCTCAAGAGCTTTGTAAAAATATTAATAAAAAGATCCGGAGCCCCAATATTATGCTCAAATTAGATATGGAGAAGGCGTATGACCGCATGGATTGGGGTTTTATAATGAAGATGCTGAGGATGTTTGGCTTTCACGAACCTTTTGTTGACCTCGTTTTCAGAACCCTTGCGGATAACTGGTTTTACATCCTGTTTAATGGTACTCCTTCCACGCACTTTCATGCTACTCGTGGTGTGAAGCAGGGCGACCCTCTGTCGCCTGCTCTTTTTGTCCTAGCCGCTGAGTATTTAGGAAGGCTCATTAATGATTTTATGGATCAGAATCCTGGCATGCAGTTTCACTCGAAGGTCAAGGGTATTCACTATCTAGCTTTTGCTGATGATACGATCCTTTTCACTCGCTGCAATCGGAAAGGACTGAGAGGCATTAAGGAGATGTTCCACCACTATGAGCTTGTCTCGGGGCAACGTATTAATTCCACCAAGAGCACTCTCATCGGGCACAAGCTGCCGGCAACAAAGGCAGGATGGGTGCACAATATCTTAGGCTTTAAGCGCGAAGATATGCCCTTTCGTTATCTGGGTGCACCTCTTTTCCGGGTCGGAATCGCATCTTGTTCTACCAGATATTATTGATAAGGTGCGAGAGGAAGCTTCACCACCGGGGCACCGGACTCCCGTCCTTTGGGGGTAAGCTTATTCTTCTCAGGCATGTTCTAACGTCCATACCGATTTACATCCTTCAAGTTCTTGTTCCCCCGAAAGAGGTTATTCATCGTATTCATCGCATCTTTAATAAGTTTCTGTGGGATAGTGGACCTGATGGGGGCCGAATACATTGGAGATCTTGGGATAAATTGTGTACGCCGACTTCGGAAGGTGGTTTGGGGGTACGCAGCCTTTTTGATGTGAGTGACACTTTTGCGATCAAGTTATGGGTCCGTTTAAGGCAGAAGAACGGAATTTGGGCTAAAGCTATTCATAATGCTTATATTATTGATCAATCCCCTTTGGATGCTCCTGAGCCAACGCTGTCAACACCTATGTTAAAGAGAGTTTGGAGGATGCGGGATTTTGCAGAGCATGCTATCACTTGGAGAGTAAATGAGGGTAATATCGATTTATGGAGGGACAAGTGGACTACGCATGACTTGGGCAACCCTCCTGAAGATCGTTTCTGGAAGATTAATGAATTTTGGGTTAACGGCAAATGGGATCCTCACCTTCTGCATTCTCATCTTCCCTCACACATTGTTGAGGAGATTTTGCTTGTTCCAATTGACCCTGGGACAACTGACGAGCTCATATGGTCCCTTACCCCTGATGGCAGGTTCACCACTCGCTCAGCGTGGGACATGACGCGCACTCACCACCCTGAGAACGTTATCTACAAGATGATTTGGAACAACCTTTTACCTCTCAAAATCTCTTTCTTTGCTTGGAGGCTCCTTCATAACATTTTACCTACGGACCCTAACATTCAGCGCCGTGGTATCCCTCTGGTTACTAAGTGTTTTGCATGCTCTCATGGGAGGACATCCGTCATCTCTTCATTGAGTGCCCTTTCGCCACTGCAGTTTGGTCCTACTTCATGCATCATTTTGGCCTCAGATTCACACCTACTTCTGGGATTGTGCCGCTTTTTACCTTTTGGAGGAACTCGGCTAGTAGTATCTATAGCCTTCGCCTTATTGTGCCTGTGATTGTCTGTTGGGGAATTTGGGCGACGAGAAACCAGTGTCGGCACGACGATACACAACCTTCTACTCAACGGACCATCATTCTTATTGAGCGGGCCGTCAGGCAACTCGCTTTCCGTCGGGTTTTGGACGCATCTATCCTGGGAACTGATAAAGGGACGCCTTTCTTCAGGCCGTTCAAATTCAAATCCGGTCCTAGACGCCATTTGATCACTCTGCGGTGGAAACCGCCCCTTCCTAGGAATGTTAAGTTGAACATGGATGGGAGTGTTCGGCATGGCATTGCTTATGGAGGAGGTATTCTACGTGATTCTGCAGGAAGGTTCATTATGGCCTTTCATGCTTGCTTTGGCCATGGTACCGTTGTGGACGCAGAGATCAAAGCTTTATTATTCGGTCTTCGGTTGTGTAATAAGGATCAGCCCGTGGATATTGAATCTGATTCGCTTTATGTTCACCGAATTATTTCTAGGACGAATGGCGGAGGATGGCCCTTATGTCTCTTCATTACTCAGATACATCACATCCTACGCTCGATGTCGTATACCATTTCCCACGTTTACAGAGAGTGTAACGGGGTTGCAGACGGCCTTGCTGCTTTGGAAGGGGAGGATCGGATTTTCCATCAACAGAGGGATGTCCCACCACATATTTTGCATCTTATTCACGATGATCTACATGGACCACCTCATATCCGACATATCGCTCATACACCGGGAAGCACTCTTCACTTGTGAAGAGTGCAAACCAGTCGTGTTGTTCCCTTCATTTACTCTCCCATTTTTGTTACGTTTCTACTTTGTACAGCGTTACACATTGTTTACAGATTGGCAGGCTGCAGACAAGGAAGGCGCCCTGGGACTCAAAATGCATACATACAACTCACTCTGCTTACATGGATGCATCCCTCCAGTCTTGGTTGGGGTGCAAACCAGGTGTTCTTGTTCTTTATCTACTTTACTCTTTGGAGTTTGCTTGGTATTTTCCACTTATTCTGCGTGCTGGTGATGTGGACAGACTCTTTTGATACACCTCCTTTCAACGGCACTAGATTTCTGGAGTGCATTGAGCTTTGGACGCACCCCTACCACTCTGATAGGGGTGCAACTCAGGTGTTTTTGTTCCTTTCATGCTTTACAATGGTACTCCCCTTTTATTGCTATGTGATGTTCTGCCTACGTGAAGGCTGTAGCCATTGCTCAGGATCGGAACTGGACTTTACACACTCTCAAGCAGATGCAACGACCTATGAACGACGATGAATTTCGGATGTACCATCAGCGATCGAGCCACTTTTCTTTCCTACAAGACTCGAGACACACAGACGCCATTCTTTCACTTTTGATTTCCACTATTGTACATATTTTTGGAGTTTGGGATTTTTTTGGGAATGCATAGAGCGAGTACTCTTCCCTATGTGATGGATTTTCCTACACTGGGTTTGCCACACATAGGGTTTAAGGAGGCCATGCTATGCATTCTATCACGCAAACTTGGGGCGGGCCGGGATATGGCAAACTTTTTGTAGCACTTTATTTCTTCTTTTAATAAAATAAAGTTGTTTTGAAAAAAAAAACATAAGCCTAGAGACATTTAAGTATCAAACTTATTAAAGTGATTAGAGATCTCATCAACCATAATCGCCTATCATGGTTTCTCTATCACAGTTTAATACTAAGGACGTTATCATATAACAATTCATAATTAGTTCTTTAAAAGAACAAACATATGACAACAGAAAAACCATTTATTATATATGTATAATCAAAAAGAAATAGTAGAAATGATCCGACCCGGTCGGATATGGTCCAACCCGATTGGGTTTAGGACACTATTTCAACAATATTCCACTTGGCCTAAAACCAATCACTCGTACACACAAGACCAAGTTGAAACACAAGAATCTCATGCAATACTCGCAACCAGCCCTAGCCGTGAATGAATCGCTATCCATTGGGACTCAGACTATCTTCATACCATGCTCTAAATGACCAAGTCAAAGGAACCGCCTCAACACACACATGAATCTCTGACGAGAACCTGGTCCTTGATTCAAGCAATGAATCCTCTTACTATATCAGCTATGTAGAAAAGGTGGAAGAATCATACAAGGTTCATGAATGAACCTTCTAGATCCTTGTACTACTCCCGTTGTGCCTCCAAGGCAATACTGTGTTTTGGCTCAGTTGTAGAATTCACAATGATCTCTTGTTAAGAACATTTCCAGCTCACTGTATCACTTAATCAAAGTGACTGCAAACCCAGACTGTAGCTCTCGACTCGCCTTCATAAGACTCAGGTTATACGTCTGTATATCTATATTTATCTGATTCCAAGTCTCAATAAACTAGGAAACCATCCTTAACTTGTTTAAGGATATTCTCGACATTCACCAGATTTACTTTCATACTTCCTCGTGACTCTTCATGGACTATGAACATCTGGCATTACTTTTATGATGGTTCCTATCGCAGTAGCAATGGAAACCTTCCATAAGCATCATCTTTCACCTTATCTTTAGGACTAACGTCCTAACATAGATAGATCTTGAGAACACCGGCTAGCAGTTTCTCCTGTTGCGATCAATGCTAAACTCTTTTAGCATCACATCTATATAGGTAAAGTATAAACTAAGAGCAGTTAAATCTATCACTATAGATTCTTATTTCAAAAAAAATAAGAACTGCTAATCCAAGTGCTTTCATAAAGACCTTGAACTACCAAACATTAATTGACTATGACATGGGGTAATGATTCCTGAGAGAGATATCCAATATCTTACTCAACACACTCCCACTATCCCTCCTGCACATTGGGCATATCCCTTCTTTTTACTAAATCAAACTCCTTTGATTATCAAACAAAGAAACCGTCTAGAGAAACTTGTTTGAGTCCATAAATGGATCTCGTGGGCTTCACATATCATGTTATCATCTATGAACATCGATCTTTTTGCCTAACGTCTTCAACACTATCATATAGCCATGATACGAAGTTATAACAAGCATAGTCTGAATAGAACTGGCTCAGTTGGTAGCATAAAGATAATTACAAGGTTTACACCCCATACCCTTCAGCCGTCACTATAGCCTTATGGTAATCATATTACTATCCATGTCAGTCTTTCAGGGATATTCCCTCTTGGTAAGACAGACTAGGTTCACAACCTGGTTGTCATTGATGGAATCTAATTCAGATATTATGGCTCCTGGCCATATCTCTTAATCTTGCCTTTCAAATATTCCTTCATAAGTCGCGAGATATTCATTCTTCAAGATGAACATACCAACAACCTTTTCAGGCTTGAGGTTATCCACAGACTTATAGAACTTTTGTGTGCACTGAGCAGTGTTCTACACCCATCGCTATGCGGCGCCTGCTCGTGTTCCAATGGTTGAATATCTCTTTGTGGTTCTCAAACTCTTATGAGATTCTAATTTACTCCCACTGTCTCTTTTTGAAGGGACACTTCCTCTAGAAGACGGCACGTTTGGAGAAAAACAGTTTTGCTCCGAGGGTAAGTAAATAACATCTAGCGTACATGCTAAGATATCCACAAAGTTGCACATGTCATACTAGGCTCTAAGCTTTTCTGACTTTGCCTATGACAACTTCAAATCATCGGTTAAGATAGATTCGACATTATCCTCTTCTATATCTAATATGGAATTTATTCAACCTTATTCTTTGAAACTCGGTTAAGTATGTGTTTTGGTTAAGGGCACTATCCCAAAACGGGTAAGGGATTCTTTGCATGGCTTACGTCACAACTTTATCGTATAAAGTGTCGCATTTCGGAACCGCAATCCGATCACGCATATCAAAATGATATCCTTTTAGGGAGAATCTTTTGGAAATCTACGCGGGAACGCAGCGGAATTCAAAATTTTATTTCCTATCGACACAAGTTCGACTTTGTTTAATCAATAAACAAATAAGTTAGTAGACGGTGGTTACCTTGGTTGATCTAAAAGATCGACGCTTTGACCGTTTAAGGAGTGTAACGCCCCATTCCCGGACACCGAGTCCTTATCCGGAAAGAGCGCTCGGCACATATATTATCAAATAAATTCAATAATATATGTAAGCCTTACGTCATACATCGAACTAAAACGACGCGGAAGATAAAACGACTCGGGAAAAACCAAAAGACAAAAGATCGAACACACGGTTTTCAATGCTGTGAAAAACTAAATCCAATAAAGAGAACTAATCATCCAACATCCAAATCCCAAAAGATCTCAAAAGAAGCTAAACCAAAAGGAAGGACAACATTGTTCAAACGTGAAACAACTATTTTTAAGAAAGAAACAACTAAAAGAACTAAGTCTTCAAAAGCTTCATCTCAAACTTCATCATCAAAGAACTCGTCAACCGTAGCAACTTTGTTCATCTTCTTTGGGGAAAGGGAAAGACAAACACAACGTAACGGGGTAAGTACAAAAGTACTCGGTAACGCGTAGAAGATCGTATAACTATGATCTCGTAAAGAAATAAAAGCAACGCCGTCTTTTATTAATTCATTTCCGTTATTAACCACTAGCTAACTATCATATTATGTTCATAGCATAACATGAGGTTCCAAAAGGTATCTAACTTAGCTCAAGTTTGTTACATCATGAATAACAAGGGCACTACGCCTAGTAATAGGATGTACTAGGACAATGCGGGTGCAACCTACTTAGAGACACGCTCTAGTAGCCCCGGGAATATCGAGTCCCGATGGTGTGATAACCGGCGGGGAATGTACCGGACGCTTTATCTAGCCAATCGATTGACCGGCGTGGGTACGATCTACTTTGTACGGTCGAGAACACATCGCGATATTGTACTATGCCTTACCAAGCATTGCATGATGTTTAAGATTATTAATCTAGCACATACGTTTGATTAGATGTTTAACTAGCCACCTAAGTGTTTTCAAGTAAGCTCCCTCACCATCTCCTACTCTCTTTCTTAGACCACTTTAGACACGGACAAGGCCTAGCAATTACACGGACATCGATAAACTCAGCTTATCGAAGCACAAGGCAAATCCAAAGCTTTCGACGGTCCCACACTTCGTCTTTTTAGGGAATCCATGTGGTGCCGGAACTAAACGCATCAAAAGCTAATTCAGGGCTTTGTCACGTAAGGTTAAGCAGTAAACATGCTACTATAAAGCTTAAAACACATAAAAAGAAAAACAGCACTGGAACAGCCCCTGTCCGGACGGATAACTTGCTGTCCGAAACAGAGAAATAGCCGTACGGATACACACCTCATCCGTACGGATGAACCACCACTCGGTCGACCGAATGGACAGGCTCGGTCGACCGAGCCTCCTCTTGCACTGTTACGCGTTTTCCTTTCCTGCACTACAGAGGACAGTTTTCTGCGTTCTGCGTTTTCTTCTCAAATTCAACCCAAACTCGACTTAAACGAATTAAAACCATGAAAAACAATCATACAAATTGCTCTACCACTTTACGAAACCTTAATCATACGATAAGAAAACCACGTTACCTTAATTGCGTGGTACAACGAACCAAAGCTTCAACCCGTCAAAAGTTTAACCTTTAAATCCAAACGTTAATGGATTTAAGGATTGTTGATATCAAAACGATCCTCGTCTCGCGGTGATCCTTTCTCTCTTGATGAGTCTGATGAAAAGAACAACGGATTAGCCTCGAAAAGCGAGAGCTTCTTCTCCCTTTTTTTTTTTTTTCTCTGAAACTTGCGGCCTCTCTTCTCAAAAATATGCGCCCTTTCTTTTTTTTTTGTCAAAAACAACTAGGTTAAAATTAGGATTAGTTTTCCTTTTATAATCCCAATTACCTAATTATTTAATTATTTTCCTTAAAAAGAAAATCCTTGTTTATCCTTTTTCTTTTCTTTTTTTTTTCTTTTTTTTTTCGAAAATCCTTTAATTAAAAATAACATAATATTCTGATTTTTGCTAAAAGACCGAATTGCCCTTTTTCAAAAAAATCGGGATATTACATTCCTCCCCCGCTTAAGAGGAGTTTCGTCCTCGAAACTAGATCGTACACAGTAGATGAGGGAACTGCGGGAACTCGTCGAACATGTCCGCTTCCACTTCCCAGTGGCTTCCGTCGGTGCATGATTGCTCCGTTGCACTAACACTAACGGGATCACCCGCCTCTTTATCATCCTTTCCTTCCTATCCGAATCTTTATCGGTTTCTCCACGTATGTTAGATTATCTTGCAAAACTTCCGGATCAATCTCGGATTCCACGTCCACTTTAGATAGACACTTCTAAGCATCGATACATGGAAAACATTGTGGACTCTAGACATCGACTCGGTAACCGTAGTCTATAAGCCAACTTCCCAATCTTTCGATGACATCAAAAGGTCCTACGTACCTTGGACTTAGCTTTCCTTTACGTCCGAACCTCTTGATACCCTTCATCGGAGACGCTCGAAGGTAAACTCTATCCCCGACCTCAAACTCTAGCGGTCTTCTTCTAACATCGGCCCAACTCTTCGACGATCTTGAGCGGCTTTCGATTTTTCCTTATCAACTCAATTTTCTCCTTGGCTTCTTGAACCATCTCCGGCCTGTGATATGTTTCTCTCCCACTTCATCCCGGTAAAGTGGAGTTCACACTTCTACCGTACAAGGCCTCAAAAGGTGGCATTCCCAAACTTGCATGGTAACTATTGTTGTAAGCAAACTCGGCCAAGTTGAGGTAATCTATCCATGATCCTCCGGCGTCCAAAACACAAGCTCTAAGCATGTCCTCGAGAGTCGAATTGTTCTCTCGGCGCCCGTCCGTACGCGGATGAAACGCGTACTCAAATCGGTCTTCGTCCCAAAAGCTTTACGTAAGCCCTTCCGAAGCGGCGATAAATCTACTATCCTGTCGGATACAATAGATAGAGGCACACCATGAAGCTTCACTATATTGTCGATATACATAGTAGCGAACTTCTTTATAGGCATGTCCACTTTACACGGCAAGAAATGGGCTGATTTTGTGAGTCTATCCACAATCACCCAAATCATGTCATGACCGCCCTTAGTCTTTGGCAAACCGGTGATGAAATCCATCGTGATATTCATCCATTTCCATTCCGGTACCTCCAAGGGTTTCAACAAACCTCCTGGTCTTCGTATTCTGCTTTCACTCTGGGCATGTATCACGTCTTGCCACAAACTCTGCGATCCCTAACTTCATACCAGGCCACCAATATCTCTCCTTGAGATCTCTATACATCTTAGTGGCTCCTGGATGTACCGCAAAAGCAATCTTATGAGCTTCATCCATAACCTTCTCTCTTAGGCCATCCACATCGGGCACACACAAACGGTCTCCGTACCAAAGATGACCACTCTTGTCCAGCTGATAACCCACTTTGTAGGCTTCTCTCGAGCTACTCGCTTCAAATTAATCAACACGGGGTCTTTATCTGCTTAGCCCGAATCTCATCTAGCAAATCGACCTTGCCATCAATGGCGCCAAATTCCGAGCTTCACCCTTCCTTTCAATCACTTGAATCTGCATCCTATCCAAGCGATCTACGACTTCTTGCAAGGTAGTGATAGCATTAACCGCTCTCCGGCTAAGTGCATCGGCTACAACATTCGCTTTACCCGGGTGGTATTGAATGTCCAAGTCGTAATCTTTCACGAACTCCAACCATCTTCTTTGTCTCGTATTCGGATTCTCTGAGTAAAGAAGAACTTAAGACTCTTATGATCCGTGAAGATCCTTGCCTTGACACCATACGGATAGTGTCTCCAAAGCTTGAGCAAATACCACTGCTTGCCAACTCCAAGTCGTGTGTAGGGTAATTCTTCTCATGCACCTTTAGCTTGCCTAGATGCATAAGCAATCACCTTTCTGATTGCATCAAAACACAACCCAAACCTTGACCCGATGCGTACGTATATACATCATAGTTATCAAAAACTTCCGGTAATGCTAACACGGGTCTTGTGGTCAACTTTTCTTTCAAAGTCGAAAAGCTTCCTCACATTCAACGGTCCACTCATACTTAACGTTCTTTTGAGTAAGCCTCGTGAGAGGTGTAGCTATCTTAGAGAAATCCTTTACAAACTTCCGGTAGTACCCCGCTAAACCCAAGAAACTTCTTATCTCCGTTACTGATGTCGGTCTAGGCCACTTAGAAACGGCTTCTATCTTCGTTGGATCCACCTTAATGCCTTCTCCAGAAATTATATGCCCAAGAAAACTCACCTGGTCCAACCAAAACTCGCACTTAGAAAACTTGGCATATAATTTGTTCTCCTTTAAGGTCCGTAGAACTATCCTTAGGTGTTCTTCATGCTCTTCCTCGTCCTTAGAGTACACCAAGATATCGTCTATGAAAACTATCACAAACTTATCGAGATAAGGCATGAAAACTCTTTGCATCAAGTCCATGAATTTCGATGGAGCATTAGTGAGTCCAAACGGCATGACCAAAAACTCATAATGTCCATATCTCGTCTTGAAGGTTTGTCTTAGGTATATCGACACCTTGATCTTCAGCGATGATAACCGGACCTAAGATCAATCTTAGAGAACACCTTCTTACCTTGCAAGCGGCGAACGGATCATCAATCCTTGGTAAAGGATACTTATTCTTGATTGTCGGTTTATTCAACTCTACGTAGTCGATGCACAAGCGCATACTCCCATCTTTCTTCTTCACAAACAAGACCGGTGCTCCCCACGGTGATGTACTTGGGCCCGGATGATGTTTTTCTCTAGCATCTCCTTAAGCGAGTTTTCAACTCTTTCAACTCCGGCGGTGCCATCCTATAAGGTGCTTTAGCCACTTGGTGATGCTCCGGCAATCAATTCGATCTCGAACTCTATGGCCACTATCGGGCATATGTCACAGCAAATCTTCCGGGAAAACTTCGGGAAAGTCCTTAACTACACGAGTCTCTCCTAACTCGGGCCTATGCTTTTCCTTATCTAATGCATAAACAACGAAACCACAGCAACTCCTCTTCAAAGCTTTTAGGGCTTTAGCTGAGATAATCGGATAACGACCCTTGCTAGGCTTGCATACGTTACCACGAAACGTCTTAGGCGATTTTCTGGGGCCTTAAAGATCACCCTCTTACCCCTACAATCCAAGTAGACATAATTCTTGGACAACCGGTCCATACCCGGGATAACATCGAAATCCGAGAAATCCAACACCGTCAAAGCATCGGCACTTGTAAGTCCCAACTCTAATATCACTTGGGGTGTGACTTGAGCACATCTAGTGACTCGCCCAAAGGTGTGGTTATACTCAAAGGTCTCTCCAATTCCTTAAGGGGTAGGTTCAACTTCTTAGCTATCTTAGAGGAAACAAAGTCCACGATGCTCCGGTATCAAACGGAAATTTGAAAGCTGCTAGATTATCTATGATTATGGTACCTAACAAGTGAATCTATTTAAGTACAAATATGTAATATCATATGCGCGCTATATCATATTAAATATCTATAATAAACACAAACAACGAAAAGTACTGTCACCACAAGGTCATCTAACTCTTCCGGTTACGCATCTGCTTTGCGAAGACACGAGCGAGTGCCTACGCTACCCGTAGTACGATTACCTGCTTGGTTACCTCGTCCTCTACTGATTACCTTGAGAGAGCTTCTTAGGACACGCTCTCGAGTAATGTCCCACTTCCCCACGGTGGAAACAACTCACGCTACACCGCCATGCACTCTCCTGTGTGTGTCTTGTTACACTTAGCACAAACCGGCGGCGTTCCACTTCTTGAACTCTTCGTAGCCGGATTTCTGCCCTCTTAACATTCTGCTGCGGTGCTCTCTATTACTTCCTTGAAAATTTGAGAAAGACCTCTTATCTCCAACTACAACCGTACGTCTCTTGGCAAATCTCTCCGCGATCAAAGCTCTATCCATGACGCTTGCCATGCTCGTAGGTCTATCTCCTAGCATGCCCTTCGCCACCTCGTGTGACAATCCTTCCATGAATTTATCAATCTTTTTCTCTTCACTTTTCATGATCTCGGGGTAGAATCGCCCAACTCATGGAACTTACGGGAGAATCTTGAGTCACCGTAGTATATCTCCCTTGTTTCAAACTCGAAATTCATTAGCCTTTGCATTCGAGTCTTTTCTAGGAAAGTATTCCTTGTAGAACGGATCTTTGAACACTTGCCCATCCGTGATCCTCGGATTAACTTGCTCATATGCTTCCATCCAACTTTCGCATTTCCTGCCAACAAGGATATGGCTAAATGAGCCCACTCGGATTACGGAGCTTTCATATTTACGCACGCCTTCTCGAACCCACGAATCCATAAATGCGCATTTCTTTGGCTCAACATTGCCAAAGAATTCGGCACCACTATGTTTCTTCATCTTCTCATACCAATCCAGCGATGCATCGCCAACCCCAAACGGTGATGTTTGTCTTGGGCTGCTTTGCCTTTGGTGGGGCATTCGATGCGATAGTTCTGTTGGGGATGAGTGTAGCCGGTGCTACAAAAGAATCCGACCTAGGTGGCGGTGGAGGTAGAACCGTCGGTTGCGGTGTAAAACTCGGCGGTGCGAAGGAAACGTCGATACTGTGGATAAGCGAAAAAGCCCGACTAGCCGGTGGATGAGAAAGTCCCACCCGGTCCAACTCGTGGTCCTTGGAGGCCGAAGTAGTAACCGGTATGCGGGTGTTAAACCGTGAAGGACCCCTTGTTCCACTACCTCGGTGACAATGTACGGTCCCGATTCACCCCACGCATGATGTTGTTCATAGACGGGGTGTTCACTTGAGACCTTGTAGGGCCACGAGTAGCGGGTCCACTTCTTCTCCTTCTCGGAATCACAACCTCGGTAAATCGCCTCGGCGTTACCCGTACGGGTGTTAGGCGCCTCGGTGTTACTCGTATTAGCTCCACCTCTAGTAAGCACCATTACGTAACTAAGAAAAGAGAAGGGGTTACTAAAGCTCTAAAACTTATCTTAAGGAAGAAATCAAGTCCTACACGGCAAGGAAAACCTTTCTCTACGATACCAAGCGTAACGCCCCGTTCCCGGACACCGAGTCCTTATCCGGAAAGAGCGCTCGGCACATATATTATCAAATAAATTCAATAATATATGTAAGCCTTACGTCATACATCGAAACTAAAACGACACGGAAGATAAAACGACTCGGGAAAAACAAAAGACAAAAGATCGAACACACGGTTTTCAATCTTTGTGAAAAACTAAATCCAATAAAGAGAACTAATCATCCAACATCCAAATCCCAAAAGATCTCAAAACAAGCTAAACCAAAAAAAAGAAGGACAACATTGTTCAAACGTGAAACAAGCTGTTTTAAGAAAGAAACAACTAAAAGAACTAAGTCTTCAAAAGCTTCATCTCAAACTTCATCATCAAAGAACTCGTCAACCGTAGCAACTTTGTTCATCTTCTTTGGGGAAAGGGAAAGACAAACACAACGTAACGGGGTAAGTACAAAAGTACTCGGTAACGCGTAGAAGATCGTATAACTATGATCTCGTAAAGAAATAAAAGCAACGCCGTCTTTTATTAATTCATTTCCGTTATTAACCACTAGCTAACTATCATATTATGTTCATAGCATAACATGAGGTTCCAAAAGGTATCTAACTTAGCTCAAGTTTGTTACATCATGAATAACAAGGGCACTACGCTAGTAATAGGATGTACTAGGACAGGCGGGTGCAACCTACTTAGAGACACGCTCTAGTAGCCCCGGGAATATCGAGTCCCGATAGTGTGATAACCGGCGAGAATGTACCGGACGCTTTATCTAGCCAATCGATTGACCGGCGTGGGTACGATCTACTTTGTACGGTCGAGAGAACACATCGCGATATTGTACTATGCCTTACCAAGCATTGCATGATGTTTAAGATTATTAATCTAGCACATACGTTTGATCAGATGTTTAACTAGCCACCTAAGTGTTTTCAAGTAAGCTCCCTCACCACTCCTACTCTCTTTCTTAGACCACTAGACACGGACAAGGCCTAGCAATTACACAGACATCGATAAACTCTAGCTTATCGAAGCACAAGGCAAATCCAAAGCTTTCGACGGTCCCACACTTCGTCTTTTTAGGGAATCCATGTGGTGCCGGAACTAAACGCATCAAAAGCTAATTCGAGCTTTGTCACGTAAGGTTAAGCGATAAATACATGCTACTATAAAGCTTAAAACACATAAAAAGAAAAACGACGGAACGGCCCATCCGGACGGATAAACTTGCTTGTCCGAAACGGAGAAATAGCCGTACGGATACACACCTCATCCGTACGGATGAACCACCACTCGGTCGACCGAATGGACGGGCTCGGTCGACCGAGCCTCCTCTTGCACTTTTGTTACGCGTTTTCCTTTCTGCACTTACGGAGGACGGTTTTACGCGTTCTGCGTTTTCTTCTCAAATTCAACCCAAACTCGACTTAAACGAATTAAAACCATGAAAAACAATCATACAAATTGCTCTACCACTTTACGAAACCTTAATCATACGATAAGAAAACCACGTTACCTTAATTGCGTGGTACAACGAACCAAAGCTTCAACCCGTCAAAAGTTTAACCTTTAAATCCAAACGTTAATGGATTTAAGGATTGTTGATATCAAAACGATCCTCGTCTCGCGGTGATCCTTTCTCTCTTGATGAGTCGATGAAAAGAACAACGGATTAGCCTCGAAAAGCGAGAGCTTCTTCTCCCCTTTTTTTTTTTTCAAACTTGCGGCCTCTCTTCTCAAAAATATGCGCCCCTTTCTTTTTTTTTTTTTTGTCAAAAACAACTAGGTTAAAATTAGGATTAGTTTTCCTTTTATAATCCCAATTACCTAATTATTTAATTATTTTCCTTAAAAAGAAAATCCTTGTTTATCCTTTTTTCTTTTCTTTTTTTTTTGAAAATCCTTTAATTAAAAATAACATAATATTCGATTTTTGCTAAAAGACCGAATTGCCCTTTTTCAAAAATCGGGATATTATTACCCAATTATGCTTTGATTGTTTGAGTAGTTATGCATATCTAGATGATGTAGATCTAGGCTATGACGTAAGGGCGGTGGTGATACCTTGTCTATGAGGATCCCATATCCTACGTCCTCTACCTAATATCTACGGATGAATCTGTGTTTAATTTACGTGTATTTAGATTAGCTTATATGATGTCCGATGATTCACTATATAATCCGATTCGTATATGAAACGGCGAGAAATATATTCGGGGATGTAAATGCGGGAGTTAGGCACTCGGGTGACCGAGAGGTGTCACTCGGTCGACCGAGAGCACCTATTCGGTCGACCGAGAGCCGTCGAATCCGTTTCATCCGTTAATCGATAACGTCTTTATGATTAGGTTAGCTTAATTGAATCTGTTATCTCAGTAGGTATGGCTATGGCTACATCACTCGCTTAATTTAATTAAAACGTGTAAAAAGGAAATACCGATATAAAACTCTTAGGTAGGCTTAGGAATTGATCTTCGGACGTTCAGCGTTATCTAGGTAGGTTTATATTAGGGAATTGCGCGCACCTTGTTACACGTAGATCGTAAACTAGCATGAGACTATAACTTGGTAATTGTTAGTTGGACGAGGGTTTGAGTGATCGTCTAGGAAGTACGCCTAACCAAAGGAATGTTGCCCGGACGAGGTGTACGGTCAATATCGGCATCCTTAGAGTCGTAAGCGTGTGAGTTATATGAGATGGAGGCACCAAAAGGCGAAGTCACGTAAAATACCACAGTGATATAGTGACCTACCGGTGCTACATCAAGTTTTAGGGGATGACTCCCGTAGCCAATATAAATAGATATGAACGGATTAATAGTTGTTGAGTCTTGCTGTTATATAAGTTGTCTAGATCCAAATGATTATGGTTATAATTGGGCAGTTGATTACGTTATTTGTTTATATGTTATTTGTTTATATGTTTGAGTGTGTCTTTCTTTTCTCGTACTTTATGTTGGTCATAGACCGTATTTGTCAAACGGAATAAATAGGTTGACTATTTAAGTTAGGATCCACAAATTGATTCTCTGTGGGATCGACCTCGACTCTATCTAGCTATCTTTGCGATTGAACCTAGTTCACTTGCTAGTGGTTATTTAGGAATCGAGTTAATAATTTAACTTGACCTCAATCAAGTTTTTGGCGCCGTTGCCGGGGAATCAATGGTCCAATTGCTTAAATGATCAACTTAATTATTTCGTCTTTCTGTTTTCTGTTATAGTGAGTAAAAAAAAAAAAAAAAAAAAAAAAAAAAAATAATAATAATAATAATAATAATAATAAAATATATATATTTTGTATATTCGGTCGACCGAACTATGGTACTCGGTCGACCGAGCCCTTTAAATGTTTTATCTGATAGTTGTTTTCCCCTGTGATTCTGTTAGTAGGTTATAAGCCTAGCAGCAGTATGAGTAATCATACTGCCTGTTAGTTCAATAACCGTTTGTTGTTTTTCATATGATGCGGTTAATCGAGGGGAATCACTCAAGCGAACTTTCGGCAAAATGTCATCACATCGGTCTTCGAGGTTCAAGGAGAAGAAGTCATGGTGTTGAGAACCAAAACCACACCTAGAAAGCCGCCGACACCTAAACTCAAGGAAAGAATAGCAAAGATGAAGGCAAGAATTCACGAAGCCAAGAGGTCAAAAGAGTCTAAAGATGCTTACATATACGAGAGGTATGTCCAAGTTAAACCACGAAGAGATTTCTTCAGATTCAGACTCAGGATATGACTACATGCATCATATGTCAGATATGGAATCTGATTCTGAGGATAGCGTAAACCTAAATCGCCCTATAGTCATCGGTCCTAGAGATGCAGCGCATATTGAGAATGAAGCTAGGTTGATGCCGAAACTAGATGACCCAGGAGCATTTATGGTAGAGGTTACCTTAGAAGGAGCATACCTAGGGTTGGCTTTGATAGATTCTGGCTCGAGTCTGAACATTTTTCCGAAGAGTCTTTGTGATAGAAATCGATCCTTACTCCCACGAATACTCCGTTGCAAGTTAGATTTGCGGATGGGACCAGAACAGTCATGTCTGGGAATATGTATAATATGATCATTGGCATAGGACAGCTCAGGTTTAAGATAGATATAGTTGTTATGGATATAGATGAGCATCCTCACTGCCCGATCATTTTAGGGAGAGCCTTTATCAACACTTCTAGAGCCCTAATTCGTATGACCAGGCGTGAGATCACATTTTTCGATGCTAGAGGTTCTGAGACCTATGGGACAAGGAATTCAGATTTCCCTACTCCGGTGAGCGTGAATGTTATAGAAGTTGATGGTTCAAAACCAGCTATTACTCCGAGCCTAGGAAAAAGTGTCGATGACAATACAGAAGGAAGAGATGAGACCCTTACAGTTCTGAGTCGTGAGAAAGCTGTCAAGCCTGCCCTGTTCTAGAAAATCATAATCCTGAAGGCCTACCTTTCTCCAGACCCAAGGATAGAAGGAAGCAGACAAAGAAACGAACTCGTAGAGTTCGAACTAAAGAGAGCTCATCTAGTTCTGAAAATATTACGAAAATTGGAGCTTGCTTGGATGGACAGTTCGACTGTCTTTTCGTTGGACTCACACCTCGCGGAAAGGCACTCGTGGAAAAGGACAGCAAGACATTTTCGGTAAAGGCTAACCGGGTGAAAACCTGGCAAGCCAAGAACGGTTCGTAGACAGTGATGATTTTTGGAAAGTCGAGCTACCGACTTAAACTGTAGAACTATTTCTATCCTTCGTTATTTTTATCTCTATTTTTATTTTAAATAAAAGTAGCATGAAACGATAAGAAGTTTTTTTTTTCTATTTTGCCGTGTTCCGACGACTGTTGAGTTGAGGATGTGCAAAATAATATTTTTTTATTCGAATCGTCTTTATGTGAAGTGAAGTGTAATAATTGAATCTTTGTAAAAAAATTGTTGATTAAGGAAACGGTAATGCGTTATTTTACGAATGCTTAGACCAGATTGTTTGATTTATTCATGATAAGAATGAGGTTGCTTCTGTGCTTGGGACGATTTATTGGTTAGAGCAAAAATTTGCGGGTAGGAATTGCAAGAGTGAAATAATAACTTTTGGCATGGTTATATGTTGTAGTTAATTTACGGTGTGTCAAAATAATTAAAATGGTCAACACCATTAACTTCTACATATCCCCATTCACCTTTCCCTCTTCCCAACCATTCACCTTTTTCTCTTCCCAACTTCTTTATTCTTCCAATTCAAAATTTCAAATTCCACCTTTCCACCTCATCTATCCCCAACAACTTTTATCCACCAATCACATTCCACTTTTCAACCTCCATTTTTCTATTTAAACCACTCACCCTCTCTTTCATTTTCCTCATCCCTTTCTCCATCACAATTCTTCCATCTCCCTTTTTCTCCAAACCCCTGTAGAAATCAAATGGAAATGTTATGAAAATCTTCATCCATTTCACCATTTTCACTCACCTTGAAAAGCCTATCGAAATTTATTCTGATCGATCGATTCAGTCACGGGAAGCATACGAGCCGGAAGGCTTGTTCTTTGTCAAAATCCCCACACTCGGTCAACCGAGTGACTGCTCTCGGTCGACCGAGAGCCGGGCTGCCCCCTCCGTCTGCTGCTGCGCTGTTTATCTGTCAGGATGCCACCAAGAAGACGCAGAGCCGCTCAGTTTGTGGCTGTTGAAGGCAACATCCCATTAATCATCGGGGTACCACAATTCGCTAGTCGGGAGGTATACTCTTCATTTGTTAATCATTTTGTTAATGCCCCCGTCCATCGAGCTCGAGGATTGGATTTGGGGAATTGTGGAGACGAGCTTCTAGAATTGGTGGAACTCTATCAATGGCGTGATGTCGTAGCACCCCCTGGCCGAGTCAACGTCAATTGGGCAAGAGAATTTTATGCTTATTTACGCGTACACCCCGACACCAATATCGTACATATTCGTGGCCGACCAATTGTAATTTCTCCGGGTACTATTAATGCTTATTTTGGGGTGGATGTCTCGGAGGACGGGCCGGAGTATATGGCGACATTTGACGGGTCCGATGCTTGGTTGGAGGAAGTTGGTGCCTATATGGGAATAGAGTGGACTATAGGGGAGATTGCCCGCACATTTGCGGAAACAGACTTTAGGAGATGGGAGGATAAATGCCTTAATCGGCTTATACGTTCTAATATCTTTCCAGCTAAGCATGTATCTACGGTCTACTATACCCATGCCACTTTGCTTTATTGGTTGTACATGGGATGGCCCGTGAATGTGGGGGCGTTGATACGTAAGGAAATGACAGACGATGCTCTCAAGCCTCGGCACACTTTACCTTTTGGGTCACTGATCACTACATTCTGTGAAGGAGCCGAGTGCCCAGTGTTAGGCGGCGATTCCTATGTGGGACCAATGCCTATTCTATCTTTAAGTTCTGTCCCACCGCCTGTCATTCACGGTCATGATCAAGAACAAGAAGGGGAACCCGAGGATGATGCTGGCGAAGCCGGCCCGAACAATTTGCAACTAGCACCATTCAATCCGGGATGGGATTAAGTATTTTAATTTGAGTGTTTGCATTTCCTTTAATTAACAAGTTTTTTATTTTGACTCAATTCTACTAGTATGTCGTGTTATATAGAGCAAGTATCTCTGTTTCCTAAATTCGAACTCATGTAATGTTTTGGACGTGCTGAAATGTATTGAAATGTAATCATTAATTTATGGACTTAAAAATGTTTAAGGAAATTGTTATCCCTTTTACGGTCCCTTATTTGAGATTATTACTGTTTGGACTAATCCCGTAACGAGTTTCAAGTTTTGTTTAAGATATGTGTTGCGGTGATTACTTTTGTGCAAGCGGCCAATGCCTCATGCTGTTGAACTTTGCTTTGAATTTCCAAGACTTATTTAACTTCCACGCTTATCCGAGCTAAGTTCCTTTTCGAGCTTGTTATTTCGGTTTTTATACATTGGGGACAATGCATGGTTTAAGTGGGGGGTACAAGTCACTTAGCTCAAATGAGTAATTCCATTTTACAAATAATAAATAAAATGAGCAAGAAATTTTAAACTTTTGAACTTAGAATCACATTTACTTTTGTGGGTCCCCGATAATTATATCTAATAAGAAAGAACTCATATTTCATGAGTACGTGATCACTTTATGCCTCTGCGATTTATTGATTAGTAAACTTAATGATATTCATATTGTCCGTTGCAAGTAGTTGTTTATTATTCAATAATTGAATCGAGTTGTACTACGCTTGTTATAAAAGGTAAAAATTATAATGTGTACATTGCATAGATAATTGATTATGCTTACCTAGTGTCAAATTTATCGTCTGATGTGTTCCTAAAAATTCTAGCCACAAAAGCTGAGTAATAAGCTTGAGACGTACCTGTGTTTGACAATGTTAAAACACTGGGCTTGTAGTAAGTTACCAAAGTAGCCTCGCGCTTGTGGTAATATTCGATGCAAATATTTGATCTAAGATAGAGGGATGCTCTAAAAAGTTTTCCTTCTTGAGATTGATAGTATCCGAAAAATATGAAGATATGAAAAGAATATTCAACTCTTTAAGAGGCTTTGAGTAGTACTCGGTCTCCAAGTCCAAAAACCCTATAGATACGCTCTTGCTTATTATTCCAGTGCTTGAAAAATTAAAAGGCTTAAGAAGTGGGAATACTAAAGTTGGTAGGTTAAGACTACAAAGTTTGCATAAGCTCTAATCTTGCTACGAATGTTTAAAACTCAATGCACATGCATACAGCACATCGATTCATGATGAGTAGTGGATAATGGATATCTGACGAGCATAGAGGATATGAGTTGATTCGAGTTTCTTGTGTCGGTATACGGTGACCACTAGAAAGTAGTTTATGGGGAATAACTTATTGATATTTTGATCGGGACGATCAAAGGCTAAGTGGGGGGTAGTTGATAACGGTCATTTTGTGCCCGTTATTCTATGACCTTTATCCCCGATTCTAGTTTAAAGGAGCTATAATAGAGTAATAATAAGTCGTTACACGCTTAATTTGCATATGCCGAGAGTTACGATTCATTATTATGTATTAAGAGGTTTTATGATATTATGTGATGTTACAGACTGTATTTCATGCTATATTTGTAGTAACCCATTGTGGAGCACAATGATGGACTTCGGAGAAGCTTTAATGGATCGCAGACAAGTTCAGAAAGCCCAAGACGGAAAAAGAAGAAAGCCCAGAAGCACATAAGGCTCGGTCGACCGAGCCTATGCATTTGGTCGACCGAGTGGACTGAAGCCCGGCAGCGCGTCCGGCACATTGTTTGAGGCGGTTAGGGTTCGCAGTGTCCGCATTTTAAGTCGGTTTTCTATGTCGGCTGAGGCTCTATATAAACACAAGTCCTTTGTAATTTTTATTACACCTTCACCAACATTATTTCATATTTACATACAAGCAAATAAGGATTCATATAGGATTTTGGAGGTTGCTAGGGTTGCAAACATGTAAGCCCTAGTTTATCTTCTTGTTTTCTTTTAAGTAATCAATTCCCAATTATGCTTTGATTGTTTGAGTAGTTATGCATATCTAGATGATGTAGATCTAGGCTATGACGTAAGGGCGGTGGTGATACCTTGTCTATGAGGATCCCATATCCTACGTCCTCTACCTAATATCTACGGATGAATCTGTGTGTTTAATTTACGTGTATTTAGATTAGCTTATATGATGTCCTGATGATTCACTATATAATCCGATTCGTATATGAAACGCTGAGAAATATATTCGGGGATGTAAATGCGGGAGTTAGGCACTCGGGTGACCGAGAGGTGTCACTCGGTCGACCGAGAGCACCTATTCGGTCGACCGAGAGCCGTCAGATCCGTTTCATCCGTTAATCAGTCACGTCTTTATGATTAGGTTAGCTTAATTGAATCTGTTATCTCAGTAGGTATGGCTATGGCTACGTCACTCGCTTAATTTAATTAAAACGTGTAAAAAGGAAGTACCGATATAAAACTCTTAGGTAGGCTTAGGAATTGATCTTTGGACGTTCAGCGTTATCTAGGTAGGTTTATATTAGGGAATTGCGCGCACCTTGTTACACGTAGATCTTAAACTAGCATGAGACTATAACTTGGTAATTGTTAGTTGGACGAGGGTTTGAGTGATCGTCTAGGAAGTACGCCTAACCAAAGGAATGTTGCCCGGACGAGGTGTACGGTCAATATCGGCATCCTTAGAGTCGTAAGCGTGTGAGTTATATGAGATGGAGGCACCAAAAGGCGAAGTCACGTAAAATACCACAGTGATATAGTGACCTACCGGTGCTACATCAAGTTTTAGGGGATGACTCCCGTAGCCAATATAAATAGATATGAACGGATTAATAGTTGTTGAGTCTTGCTGTTATATAAGTTGTCTAGATCCAAATGATTATGGTTATAATTGGGCGCTTGATTACGTTATTTGTTTATATGTTATTTGTTTATATGTTTGAGTGTGTCTTTCTTTTCTCGTACTTTATGTTGGTCATAGACCGTATTTGTCAAACAGAATAAATAGGTTGACTATTTAAGTTAGGATCCACAAATTGATTCTCTGTGGGATCGACCTCGACTCTATCTAGCTATACTGCGATTGAACCTAGTTCACTTGCTAGTGGTTATTTAGGAATCGAGTTAATAATTTAACTTGACCTCAATCACACCCACCTCTTATTTATAGTGAGAGGGGCGCCCCATCTAGGTGTGGAGAAGAAGAAAACTTTTTCCCAATAAATAAGGAAAATATAATAGATTGATTTATCTCATTTATTATAATATCTTATATTAAATAAATCTAGGATATTGTCAATATCTTATATTGAATATTTCCAAGATATTGTCAATATCTAATACTGACTATCTTTATTATATTACCATAAATCAATTTACAAATGTGTATATATATCACATATATATTACACATATAAATCTATATATAAATATAGCCATTACAAGTGTGAACATGTATATCTTATATATATGTACAACACACGCATGCTAGCATAATATATATAAATATTAATATCTAATATTAATATATGGTAATACCATTAATTAAATTGCATAATCCAAGTGTATCTTATACACTAATAAGTTGCGCCCCATATGCCAATAAATTGGCATCCGGAATATTCTTTAATTAATATAATATTATTAATATCTTGTATTTAATTTATTCATAATAAATAAATACCATCATATTAATTTACCACAATAACCTTTATAGTCGTGAGATAAAACTTTCCTTATTTGGTTATCATCTATAACCACATTTTAATCCGGCTAGATGTTCATATGTGTGTGACCCGATAGGCTTCCGAATATGTTGGCCGTAGACACAAAGTGCAAATTACGAAAATGCCCTTCATACCTAACGATCATGGGATAGCGTCTAGCAACACACCGTGACCCCCAATCATCGGAAGAGTCAAATGCAATGACTACTACCTTTCATGTGAAACAGTTACCGTGTAACTTACAATCCTATCGATGTAATAATATCCATACGATCGTATCTCGAGTGTCCATACATTAACGATCGTATCTTATAATATGGATATCATGCTCCCTCGAAGTAACTCATTTACTTCCACTTTGCAAAGATTCACGAGAGTAAGACACTCCTTATAAGAAGGCCACTTCGGATATTCACCCCTACTGATAGGGTACGCGATTCCCAGACGACCAAACATGTATACTCCGCATGCTTCAGTATCACACCCAATCACTACCGCATGATCGCCCCGTGGCTAAGGGAAACCTCAATAGTGTCAAAGCATGACAATCCACACCGTGATGCCATAAAGACTCCGGTCTGAAGGATAATTACACAACCGTCACATAGTGTGACACTTATCCGTGTAAGTGGGTCAGTCTAACGTATGCATTCTCTAATACACGTCCACGTACAGTCCAAGTGTCTCTACACTTAGATAGACGAGATCTATCCTTGCCCTTAAAGACAAAAGACATCTAATATGTGCTAGCCTGTTTATACTATCAATGCTCTGTTTAATAGTACATCAGCCTAGAGACATTTAAGTATCAAACTTATTAAAGTGATTAGAGATCTCATCAACCATAATCGCCCATCATGGTTTCTCTATCACGGTTTAATACTAAGGATGTTATCATATAACAATTCATAATTGGTTCATTAAAAGAACATATATATGACAACATAAAAGCCATTTAATATATGCATAAACATAAAGAAATAGTAGAAATGATCCGACCCGGTCGGATCCGGTCCAACCCGATTGGGTTTAGGACACTATTTCCACAATCACTCGCACACACAAGACCAAGTTGAAACACAAGAATCTCATGCAATACTCGTAACCAGCCCTAGCCATGAATGGATCGCTATCCATGGTGACTTAGACTATCTTCGTATCATGTTCCAAATGATGAAGTCAAAGGAACCGCCTCAACACGCACATGAATCTCTGAAGAGACCATGGTCCTTGCTTCGAGCAATGAATCCACTTACTATATCAGCTATATGGAAAAGGTGGAAAAACCGCACAAGGTTCAAAAATGAACCTTCTAGATTCATGTCCTGCTCCCGCTGCGCCTCTAAGGCACTACTGTGTTTTGGCTCAGTTGTAGAATTTACAGTGACCTATAGCCCAGAACATTTCCAGTTCACTGTATCACTTAATCAAAGTGACTACAAACCCAGACTGTAGCTCCCACTCGCCTTCATAAGACTCAGGATATACGTCTGTATATCTATGTTTATTTATTTCCAAGTTTCAATAAACTGGGAACTATTCCTTAAATTGTTTAAGGATATTCTCGACATTCACCAGATTTACTTTCATACTTGCTCATGACTCTTCATGAATTATGAACATCCGGCATTACCTTTATGATTGTTCCTATCGCAGCAGCAAAGGAAACCTTTCATAAGCATCATCTTTCACCTTATCTTTAGCACTAACATCCTAACATATATAGATTTTGAGAACACTGGCTAGCAGTATCCTCGTAGCGATCTATGCTAAACTTCTTTTAGCATCACATCTATATAGGTAAACTATAATCTAATAGCAGTTAAATCTATCGCTATAGATTCTTATTTCTAAAATAAGAACTGCTAATCCAAGTGCTTTCGTAAAGACCTTGAACTACTATACTACGATGTACCTAGTATTCTTGCTAGTAATATCGACGTTAGTGACTTACACGCGATGAAGATTTTTGGCGCCGTTGCCGGGGACAATGGCCAATTTATAAATATAAACGTTTTAATTCTAATGTCGTTTATTTTATTTTATTTTATTTTATTTTGAGTCTTGAGTTGTTCAGTATCAATCCTGCACATGTTAAACTGCCAGAATTAGAAAATTCAGGGCCGGTATCTCGAAGGTAACCTCCGAGTTACCGAGGCCTTGAAAATTGATTTCTGAACAGTTCCCGTTATTCTGTGTTATTCCCTGTTGATTTTAGTTAGTAGGTCCGCAACAGTTGGGATCACACCCAGCTGAAGCGGAAGTTGATAACCTTTTCTTTGTTTTATTTTGTCTTTTTGCAGATTGATCAGAACACTTCAGAAATTTGATCGATTCATAGTTGAAAAAGCACACACAAGTCGAACAATATGCCTAGAACAATCTTGAACATCACACCAATTTCCATGTATCCCGGAAATGAAGCACGAGAGCATTATGAGACTATAAAGAAACGGTTGGAGAAAGAGGAGAAAGAAATCAAGCAAGAGCCTGAAGATGACCTGAAGGAGTACAGCATGTATCGTCCGGGTGAGTTTCCTTGCGAATTAATTGATATATCATCTTCAAATTACGATTCTGACAATCCTGAAGAGGATCCCGACACGATGTTTTCTGAGCCTGAGGATTACCCAGACTCAGACACCATGGTGAAGTTAGGAGACCCTGGCACGTTCAGACTCCCAATTTCTGTTAATGGAATATCCGTAGGATTAGGTCTCTGCGACTCTGGCTCAAGTTGCAATATTCTTCCTTTTTCCCTCTGTCAAAAGATAAAACTTCCAGTCGTGATGAATCAAACCAGGACCATGACCTTCGTAGACAGAACCAGAGACATGCCTGCTGGTTTGCTTAGAAAGTGTATAATTAAGGCAGGAGGGTTCACTTATCCTATTGAATTTATGGTCATGGACGTACCTGAGGACCCTAGTGCCCTAGTTCTCTTTGGACGACCCTTCTTAGCAATGAGCAGGGCGGTTATGGATTTTGATAAGGGGGAGGTCACTCTTAGGATAAATAATGACGCTGTATCTTTTAAGATCCTAGAACCCCTAGAAAACCGACCGGAGAGTTGTAAGATGACGTATGCTTCAGGGAAGGTGGAGATCTTGGAAATCGGAGGGCATAAGCATAGAGAGGTTGTCGTAGAAACCGTTGAGCATGAGTTTATAAGATTAATGTTGAGAGAGAAAGAAGATAAGGACCACGACAGGATGCTCACGGAAGCTAGTCCTTCCGTGTTGCGTAGTGAACGAGTCGAGCTGAAAGTGGAAAGCGTGGAGTCCTTGATTTTAAGGTCTAAATCTCGACACAGGGTCAGAACTAGCATGCAAGCTAAAAGGGAGAGGAGTGCTAGGAAGAGAGCTCAAAAAGGTTCTTTGAAAGTGCAAAATTCTGGAGCGAAAGTTTGGCAAGTGAAGGCTCCAACCCTTGATTGACCAGAGATCTGAAGAAAGTCGAGCTGGCGACTATAAACTCAGAACTAATTCTTCAAACCCTTAGGTAGTTTAGGATTGAATAAAAGTAGCCATATGAAGGGACGAACTTTTTTTCATCCTACCACAAACTTAGGCTTGAAACTGAATGGTTATGGAAAGGTTTTTTTTACCTTGTTGCGGATTCTAGTGAAGTAGGTTAGGTTTTGAGTCGGAAACAACAATTGGAGGATAAAAGGGTAGTCAAATTGTGGTCAGAATAGAGCAGAAAGGTTGAGTAAGAAGTGCAGCAGAGGCAGATCAAAAATTTGGGGAAAAGATACCCCCGGTATCTCGAGGGTAACCTCCGGGTTACCGAGGCTTGGATTTCAGATTTCTGAGCGTCAGTGTATAAAGATGAATTTTTAGAGACAAGTGGAGGACACACGTTGCATCAGATACGGCCAGTCAGCAGAAACCGAACCATTTTCCCCTCTTTTCAAATTTTTCATCCTTTCCCACACTCCACCATAACTCCAACTCAATCCCATCAATCACCTCCTCAAATCCCTCACCCTAATAACTTCTCTACCCACAATCCCACTAAACCATCCACATTCACTCCATTCTTCCTATTTAAACCACCCATTCATAACCATTATCATCATTCTTATCATTTTCATCTCTTTCATTCAACAAACTTCTCCCATTTCTTCCTCATTTCTAAAATCCGGCCACCATCACCACCACTATCACCACCATAGCCAAACCATTTCCTTCCATTTCCAAACCCTAAACACCACCTCCTCCAACCATGTTGCTGAGTTGTATTGCTGCTGCTACGGTGAAGTGCTGTGATTATTCTTCTTCTATCATCAGAGGCACAGTCCTGAAAGAAAATCAAAAAAATCAGGCCGGTAAACCGAACCCTACCACCGGTTTATTGAGGGTTATTTTCCAGAAAAAAGCTTTTATATCAAGTTCTATACTCATTCAGATGGGTCCTAAGCGTCAACGTTCAGCAGTTCGGCCTAGTGGTTATCAGAGTGTGTATAGAGATGCTAATCCCTTAATCGACGGGGTTGAGCAATTCCATTCTTTATAGATTTACGAGTCATTCCGAGGCCATTGGAACGCAAGACCAGTGGCTCGAGAACGAGGGGTAGATTTAGCCGACTGCGGGTCGATTTTGCCGGAGGCCCTACAAGCACAGGATTTACTGGACATGGCTGAGGCACCAGCAAGGTTCAATGCCACGGTGGTAAGAGAGTTTTATGCTTATGTTTCGCATAACACCGGAGCCACATTTGCTATGGTCCAAGGAGTTAAGGTTGATTTTTCTATTGAGAGGATCAACGAGCATTTTGGGGTTAGAAATCCACCGGTGGCCCCGGATGAGTACACATCCTCGAGAAACATTTCCGATCTCGAGAGGATGGATATGGTTGATGATTTCTTGAGGGTGCAATGGAAGCATAATCCTGTTGGAGCCCCCACCATCTTCCTAGAGAACGATTTATCTTGGGACCGGAAGATGGTTAATCGATTTGTTTGTGCTCGCCTTCTTCCGACGAAGCACACGGTCTCTATCACCACTTCAAGGGAAGAATTGATGTTCTATCTAGAGACGGGTGCCCCCATAAACATTGGTCTCCTGATGCATGACCGTATACATGAGCTTGGCACCACTTCTGAGTGAGAGCTGCTACCATACGGGCCGATGATTGATATGTTTGCTCTAGAGGCCGAGGTGAAGATGCTTGTCAGTGATGAGTGGGAAGATCCTGAGCCACATCTCAGTTCATTGTCAGTTTCGAGAGTACAAAGATGGGTTAGAGCAGAGAGGAGCGTACTCCGGTGCATGGTGCACCGAAGACTCAGAGAGCCTTGCTTGAGGAGCACTCGCGAGAAATTGCGAGTCTACATAGCACGATGGATAGGATTATTGACTTCTTTGGCATTCCTTCCTCTACCCCGCCACCTAGGACTGCCCCGCATCGTAGAACATCATCTTTAGCCACCGCCGCCTCCAGTTCTGTACCACCTCCCGGTTTTGAGCATGGCGTCGACTGGGAAGGTGATTCCGATGAGGACTAGCTTTTATTTCTTTTTATTGTTGTCTTCCATTTTTGTTGTTTTTATGTTATTTTCCTTTCCTATTTAGTAAATGTAACAGAATATTTTAATATAATGATTTTGTCGGCTTAATTTGTTTTGGAGTTATTTATTTTCTCTTTTTTACTGCCGCATTCTTATTATACAGTTTCTTGGCACCACTATTCTTCTTGGTTTTTCTTGTGTTACTTATCGCAGATTTTTCATGGACTACTTACATGAGCCCGATGATTTATACGATGATCCGATTCTTCTTTGGTTCCGCCCTAACCGAAGCTAAGTTCCTTTTCGTTTTTTATTTCTCATCTTACACATTGGGGACAATGTTTCGATTAAGTGGGGGGGGGGGGGGTAGAGGAACATCACTTAGCTTTTTAGCATTGTATTCCATGAATTGCGTGATTGTCTTGATTCTCTTTGATGCACGATTCATCACTTAGACTTTGATTCTTTTCGATAGAATTTCGAAAAATTATGATATCTTTGATCTTTTCGAGTTAATTGACTTCACCTTTGTTTTACTTTGCACGAGTAAGAGAAAGTGTCCACTTCTGAAGTAGTGGCGTATTAAGCGCATATTCTGTTATGAGCCACCATTTTAAGCACGTATAACTCACTTCCCTTGGTGTGTAGTCGATAGCATATTGCTTTGACTAGATTTGGCCCTGGCTTTATCACGAATCATGTTTCACCAACACTTAGAAAGGCAATGGAATTTTGGATTCGGTAGTTTATCATGAGTGGGGCCGTGAGGATAGTTAAATCAATGTGAGTTCACCCGCCAAGAAAGAGAAGTTCATTGAAATATATACATCTATATTCTCTTTGGCAATATCTTAGTCGATGGAGTGTAAGATGCACGACTTTTGCATAGACCGATAAACGTGAGCCTAAGAGTAATATATGCTCGGTTCTCGATCCGCCTTGCCAGCTTAATTAATTAATAAATAACATGTTCAAGATTGGTTAGTTCGATGACAGGTTGACGTAATGTGAGATTGTCTGCATTTCTATGCGGTTGTGAAAGTAAATGCACACACACATTGGCTCATGATGTGAATAGTGTTTAGTATGTTACTGATGGATACAAGTGGCATGATCTTGATCTTGGCTTAGTAAGGCATAGTTGTTCTTAATTAACTTGTACATTGATCAGAGTGTTATTTTCTTTCGCCTTTTTGCTCGGGACGATCAAAAGCTAAGTGGGGGGTAGTAGATGACACTCTAAATGGTACCAATATTTATACCCATATTCACCCGAATTCTGCTCAAGAGAGGATAGATAGGCTCATTATTGATTAGAATATGTGTTAAATGCTATGTGAGTGTTTCCAGGATCGTAATTCTGCATCTATGCTATTTTCCCGATGTTTTGGTACTATTTTGTCTCATTTTGTGTAATTTATAGGATGTACCGAATCTGGAGCATTAGAGAACGGATCTGGACGAAAAGGAATGCATTGGGCTGAGTAATTGAAGTCCAAGAAGAAGCCTGCTGAAGAAAAAGAAGAATAGAAGGCCCGGTAACCCGAGGGTTAGGCCCGGTAAACCGGTAACTTATTCAACACGAAATTCATTCTGCCGCATTGTCTAAGTCGGTTAGGGTTTTAAAGAGTCTTAAGTCGGTCATTCTATCCATATAAGGCCTCATTAATAGAGTTGTTTTGGGTTTCCTCCCTCCTTCCATCATCTCTAGCTTGAGTAGATCGAGCTAGATCTCCATTGTTGAAGGTATGAAGCTTTGAACGTTCCTTTATTGTCTTCAATATGGTAGATCTGTTCGTATTTATGTGTTTTAGTTAATCTTTATGTTTAACAACCCCATAATTTACTTATTATAATCGTACTAAGCAATGTAGATCCAGAACTTAGGAAAAGCCGCCCCCGGTAAACCGGCGGTGTATACCGGTTTACCGAGGCATATTTTAGAAAACCTAAACTGGGATTCACTACAGCTATGTTGATCGGCACAAATAATTGAAACGAGTAATAGGTCTGGCCAATCTAGTATTCGTAATTCGTAAATTAACATGAAGGACCGCAAGTGAAGTGTTAATTAGGACATAGTCTTGATGGACCCTAGGAACGTGCTGGTCACTGTCGACAGCTATCTAGGCGGGTTAACGGTATGAGGTAACGCTCAATATCGGAAGTTCTAGTTCTTTATGTGTATAGGCTATTACAGACAAATTAAGGAGGGTAGCTTGCGTATAGATTGTCTACTGCCATTGTCGGAGTAGATAGGAGTAGGAATTGAACCCGTAGCTGATAAATATGATAACAATCATTAAAAGCTCACGATTAATCTAAGGAAATTATGTGAGGAAGTAAACATAACGATTAGCTAATCCAAGTTAGTAGATTGGTGAGGAGAGGGAGAGGTATACCATGTTTGTTTTCTTTTATGTTATTGTTGGTCAATGACCGCCTATATGTTGCTTCTTAATTAGATTAGAATCGTTTATATGTATAAGTTGCATTGTCTCTGTGGGATCGACCTTGACTCGCATTTACTATACTACGATGTACATAGTATTCTTGTTAGTAATATCGACGTTAGTGACTTACACGTGATCAGTGGCTATGAACAACTTCATGACCTTTTTTCATGATCATGGCCATATAGTGTAGAGGAGACTGAATCTGGGCCATATCGGGCCGGGCACCGGGCTATGGTCAGAGCCAATGGTTGGACGCACTTCGTCACTATACCGGCCGGGGAGTATAACCTGATGCTCGTGAGAACGGACATGTTGATCGCACCACCACTATTTCTATTCGTGGGGTGACTGTGGATTTTACCCCGTCTGCCATAAATGACTTTTATGACCTTCCAAATCCTGCTGAGGATTATGACGCCTTTTTTGATCTCGAGGACAAGACTGGTAATTACGGCACTCGGTTTGATGCCTTCCAGTTTTTGCTTAGGAACGAGTGGGTGGAGGGCACATGCGTGATAGCCAATATGCTGGACCGGAGGGAGAGGGAATGGAAACGCTTTCTGAATACCCGGGACATTTGTATGCCCGACCCTTATGAGGTTACTGATGCTGAAGCGTTTGTCATTTATGCTCTTTAGGTTCCTGAGACGACCATCAACTAGGGTCGCCTGATCCACTTTGAGGCAATCAAGTTTGCCACCTTGAGGAGTGATGTTTTGCCCCTGCCTTTCACTTGGATGATCTCAAGTATGTGTATTCGGAGTCGAGGGATGCCGGTCTGTCCCACAACGGACAGATATTACGCCCATCCTGAAGCAGACGAGTGAAAAATATAGTGTTTTTTTTGCTCCTTTGTGAAATTTCCTTCATTTTGTAATGAATTGCTTTTCTGTATTTGTTAGCTTGATCTTGCCTTTTCGTTTTGTTTTTTGGGATCCGCACGCGTCCGCCGAATGTTTCCTTTTAGCGATTTCGAGTGGCCCCCTTCTGTGTCGGACAATCTTTGCTTGTCGGAAACATAATTTGTTTGTGTCCGACGTGTTTTTGAAGAATATTTATTGATCGCAACAAAACGGGCTCAATGCCTTTACAAAAAGCACGTATAAAAAACGAGTTGAGGTCGTTGCCCTTACATGTAATACTGCTTTATTTTTGTGTCAGCATGCCAGGGCCTGTTGAACTCGCGGCCCTCTTTATCTTTGAGGATGTATGTCCCCCTCTTGACTATCCTCGATATCTGCCAAGGGCCCTTCCAATTTTCGGCCAACTTTCCTTTATCGGTCTTCTGGCCTGTTGCTTGTATTTTGCGTAAGACAAAATCTCCAACCGCAAAAGAATGATCGCGGATCCGCTTGTCGTGATATCTCTTTACAGCTTGCTTGTAGTTAACCGGTTGAGCACGGGCCTTCATGTGTTTTTCTTCGGCCAGGTCCAGTTCGATTTGGCGATTAGCTATGTTATCGGCCTCGTCAAAGTGTGAAACCCTAATACTTGGCAGTGCCATTTCCACGGGTGACATCGCTTCTCACCCATATGTTAATGCGAAGGATGTCTCCCCCGTTGTTACCTTCCAGGATGTCCTAAGCGCCCATAGGGCTTCGGGTAGGTAATCTACCCACTTTCCAGCCTTCTCATCCAGGCTCTTCTTCAACTTTTAACACCTGCTTATTGGCGTTTTCCGCCTGACCGTTTCCTTGGGGTTGCATACCGAGGATTTCCAGTGTTTAACGTTGTGTTCTTTACAAATTCATCGAACTCATCTCTGAACTGTGGGCCGTGATCGGAAATGATGTCTCACGGCACCCCAAACCGAGTCCAAACTTGATCCAGTAAAAAGTATATTATATCTTTGGCGTAGATTCTTACAAGCGCCTTTGCCTCGATCCACTTTATGAAGTAATACACAGCTACAACCATATATTCACACTTCAATCGGCCATTTTTGACCGATAAGATCGATTGCCCACATGTCGAAAGGCCATATAGCCACACCAATGTTCTGTTCGACAAAGGGTAGCCTAGGTATGTCGGCAAGCGTTGGCATTTGTCGCAACTCCTAGCATACCTTTCAGCATCTTCTGCTAACTTTGGCTAGTACCCTGCAAGCAATGCCTTTTGGGACAGGGTGCGGTTGGAGGGGTGGCCCCAACACACCCCATCGTGTAGTTCTATGAGTATGCCCTGTACTTCTTCGGGTCTGACGCAACGCTGCTGCGGCTTTGAGAAAGATCTTTTGTATAATATTCCGTTCAGGATCGTGTAACACGCCGTTCTTTTCCTGAGGGCTTAGACTTCTTTGGCATCCTCCGCTAGTACCCAATTTTCTATGTACGCTTTGATTTCATCTATCCAACATGTAGCCGATGGTTGAAAATCCATGATTTCAGCTCGGCAGACGGCGGGCTCTTCCAAGTACTCGAACATGACCGCAGGGTCGATGAACTTGTCTTTTGAGATCAGCTTGGATAAATAATCTACCCGCTCATTCTGTTCTCGCGGTATGTTCCGGAATTCGTAATACTTGAAGCCGCATCTTAATTTCTTGACAAGATTGATGTACTTTTTTAGCACTTCATCTCTTGCTTCAAACGCGCCGTTGATTTGGCAAACCACCACCTTTGAATCACAAAACACTTCCAGGTTTTCCACGTTCATAGTTTTGGCGAACTCCAGCCCGGCTATGATTGCTTCATACTCGGCCTGGTTGTTGGAGGCTGTGAAGTTGAATCTTAAAGCTTTCTCGATCTCTTCAGATATGAACCCGGCTCCAAGAGTATTATCCCAGATCCACAGACGTTTCGTCTCGTGGCCGTCAACATTCATCTGCCAGTAGTGGGCCGGCCTTTATGGCTCGACCACCGCTGGGGTGTTCAATTCATCGACGTTCGGCAAACTAAGCTGTCTGGCGGGTCCTTCATCATTGAAGCTCGTCTCAACTATAAAATCCGCTAGTTCTTATGCCTTGATAGATTTTCTGGGCTCGTATCGGATGTCGAACTCGGTCAACTCGATGGCTCATCACAGTAAACGGCCTGAGAGGTCTGGCTTATGCAGCAACTATCGCAGGGGACCGTTTGTCAAGACCACGATTGTGTGCGAAGAAAAATAAGCACTTAGTTTTCGGGCAGTAATAACAAGCGAGTAAGGTAATTTCTCTACATTAAGATAACGACTCTCAATAGGACTAAGAGCCTTTGAAACATAGTAGACGGGATATTGGAGGGTCCCGTCCTCCTTGACAAGAACGGCTGCAATGGCCCGGTCCGAAACTGCCAGATATATAAAGAGTTCATCTCTTAGGATCGGGCTGACCAGCAGTGGTGGGCTTTCCGGGTAGGTCTTGATGGCCTTGAAAGCCTGAGATCACTCCTTTGTCCACTCGAACATCTTGTTTCCCTTTAGGATCTTGAAAAGAGCAAACGTTTTTCTACAGATTTGGAGACGAACCTTCCCAAGGCGATGATTCTCCCATTCAGCCTCTGAACTTCTTTCACACTGGTTGGATCTTTCATGTTGGCTAGGGCCTGGATCTTTTCTGGGTTTTCCTCAATCCCTCTTTGTGTTACCATGAAGCCTAAAAATTTCCGGCTTGAACTCCGAAAGTGCATTTCATCGGTTTTAGCTTCATTGAATGCATCCTGACATTATTGAAGGTTTCTTGCAGATCGGCCAGGTTATCGGCTCGGGTGGACTTGATGACCATGTCGTCAATATACGCCTTCATGTTTTTCCCGATCTGAGAGCCAAACACCTTGTTGACCATCCTCTGGTAGGTGGATCCGGTGTTCTACAACCCGAAGGGAATCTTTTCATAATAGTACATTACGCCCGCGGCTCTGAATGCGGTCATCTCCGTTTCTTCGTCAGCCATCTTCACTTGATGATATCCAGAGTAGGCATCAAGAAAACTTAGCATTTTGAATCCAGCGATCCAGTCAACCATTCTATCGATTATGGGCAACTCATAAGGATCTTTTGGACAGACTTTGTTCAGGTCAGTGAAATTGTTGGACTTATTTTAAGTTTTAATGATGAGTGCCATACTAGCTGTTATAGAGAAAAGGCAAAAAGATGTCTAAATCAAATGTATAGGATTATTAGAGTTTGATCTTGTATAGGTTTGATCAAACAAGCACTGTAAAAGGTCAGCTGACATTCTTCAGCAGACCTGTCTAGATCGGTAGGGTACCTGAGTCAGTAGAATAATTTAGGAACCTGCTGAAGACTGAAGGCTGAGGGCTCAAACTCATTTATTGAAGGCTAAGGGATCAAACTTAGTATTTAAAGTCAAGGATATGGAATCAGAATTTAGGGAAGTCTGTGATGACCTAAACTGATTGCATATACCTTGTGTACAAGGTCTAAGTTCCATAAGTTAAATGGTGATTGGAACTTGGTTATGATCAAAATGGTGTAATCTAACTTCATAATAAAAAGTTAGATATAATAGAAGTAAGCTGCAGTGTTTTTATAAATACAGCAACTTTGGATCAGCTGACTGAAATATATTTCAGCAGACTTACAATCACAGGAACCTGCTGAACACATATTTCGATTTAATCAAAGGTTACATTAGAAGATTACAAAGAAAAAGATAGATAACAACTCTTGATTTTATCAACAAATCAATGGCTAAGATTAAAGGGACGTTGGAAAGAAATAGAGGTTTATCCAATGGATACAAGTCAAAGGGTGGATAGTCTGAAATCTGACAAAAAGTAAACTGACAGTGTCAGTACTATGTACAGGGACATAAAGCAAGTCAAGATAGGACAAATCGAAACGACTATGTTTGAATTTCAAACATAAGTCACAAGGATTCTCACCTATAAATAGAAGACCCCTGTTACATAAACAGATGATGATTTTTTAGAGAAAAACAACAGATAATCTTGAGCTTCAGATTCTTAACAAGAAATCACCCTGCTGACCCTACTGAACTTAAACCTACTGATCCAGAAAACTTCTTCAAGTGTAATATGTTATCAAGCTACATCATGTTTACACACTTGAAGAATCCAAGCTGCTGATCATATCATCCTGATCAAGCTGCTGAAGGCTGAATCACTTACTTGATTCAGACTTTCTTTTATAAGAAATCTACTGAAGACAGTGAAGCATCGTTGGGTGTCAAGGACTGTTGTTTCTGGTGGAGCTGGTGAAGAGGCAATCCTACCCTTCAAGGACCAGTGGAAGACTTTGGAGAAGCAATCCTACATGTTTCAAGTGTTCAGTTTGTGAAGCCATAGTTATTGGTGAAGGACATACAACTTAGGGATTTTTGTAACTGCTACCTCAAGGATCTCTAGTGAATTACCTCCAACATCACAGGAGAAGAGTGGACTGACAGGATTACACAACCTGGAACCACTATAAAAATTTCCTACTTACTTTCTAGCATTTACATTTTGCATTTAGTACATTTAGCACGTCACTGAACTAGCAACTAAATCACACACATACACTACTGAGTATCTAATACTTGGTATCATATTTTGACAACAAGTAATAAGGCTTAATTTAAATATATTCTGCTGCAACAAATTCAGTAAAGTCAATAGTCAGCAGACTACTGAGCTATCAGCAGGCTGCTGAAGTTGCTGAGTTTGTTAACTCCAAAAGTTTTAAGTGTTAAGTTTATTCACCCCCCCCCCCCCCCTAAACTTAACCAAAGCCTTTTCAAGGGACCAACAATTTGAAGGATGAAGGTTCTTAGATCTAAACGAGTTAGATCTACGCGCGACGGATGGATCACGACTTATACATCACAATACATAATTAAAGGACTTAAACTACTACAAAGGGGGTTAAGATCATGTTACCAATAGTAGGAAGAGAAGCCAAGATCTTCCGATGTATTCTCCAAACGGCGGTTGGTGGACACCCTTCTTGATTCTCGAACCTCCTTGATATGCAACGCGAAGAAAAAATTAGAGTTTTTCTTCTTCTAAAACCCAAAACAAGAAAAACAATTTTTTCTGTCTTTTACAAGTGTGTGGTCGAAATTATGCCAATTTATTAAGGCTTGGGAGAACTCTATTTATATAGGAGATTAATCCTTGTCCTCCAAGGATTAAATAATTAAGAGATAATTATTACATTAATCCTTTATTCCAAATAAAAGATAAATAAAATGATTATCCCAAACAAATTAGGATAAATCATATTATTATCTAATATTCCATGAATTATCATTTAACAAATAAATGATAAATCACATGTCAAATAATTATCCAAGAAAACTAATTTCTCTCTAATTAATTATGATATTGACGCCACTTGTAGGGTTTACTAAGCCCATGTAAAATGTCTTTCATGTGTATTATATTATTTAGCCCAACTAAATAATATCCATGCATATCAATTAATTAGCCCAGCCAATTAATTATCACTGAGGCCCAAATAACAAGATTATTAGTCCGAATTACAGAAGCCACATCGGGGACCATGGACCTATAACCAATAGCTCCAATAATTAATTATTCATCGAACCGAATAAGTACATTAATTATTAATTACGGGATTACGCCACCATAAACCCGAAATCGAACTCTACCGATTATAGATGTATACTTATACTCAACCCATAGAGTGAATAAGCGTCCATTGATATAATCACTACATACGGATTAACCCTCCATAGATCTGTCCATTCTGAGTGGGATATCTCCGTAAACCCGACACATAATATCTTATCCCTATTTACCATTAACCCCCTGATGATCAATTAGTTCACATATCTGACTAGTGATCAATTAGTCTAATATGAACTCCCGGGATCGATCACTTTCTTAAGGCTAACAAATAAGGGGACTGTCTCTCTACTTCCCGCAGGAAGGAATGGATTCCATGTTTGTGAAAATCAGAACTACTCACTCATCTGGAGATAGTGCCAATGAGAAGTGGCTTGGAACATGTTCGGTAAAAACTAGTTTTACAATTTATAATACCGAAACACCCCAAGTATAAGGATCTGTAGTAAAGGATGTTAACGGGTCGTCCTAAGGGAATGGAACGTTTATCGAATTCAAATATAAATCTATATCGATTATGTCACAATTATCTATCTAAACTAAAGCTGAAACTAACTAAAACCTAAACCTAAGAATTAAAACTAAAACAGAAATAAAACAAGCGAGAAAAGAAAATAAGAAAACAAAGAATACGGACGAGCGTTCACTAAAGTGAACAAGCGTCGGAAACGAAATCTATCGGACGGGCGTTCGCTATTGAGGACGAGCGTCCAACTACGATCGAACGTAAAATTGCGAAAAAGTTGCGGAAATCTAAAGGTTTAAAAACTAAAACTTAAACTAAACTTATGCAAACGATTTGATTCAAACAAGTAAAGGAAAACACAGCGAGGCGACTGGACTCCACTTATCAACCAACAATCCAACTAGACGGTGATTAAAAAGACATAGTTTTTAGTAGTGATTTATCACGAATTCAATCAAATATCTTTAATCAAATTCCTAAGGTTTCGTTTGTCTTTTCAAACAAACTAAACATGCAATCAAAACAGGATCACGAGATTGTTTCCAAGCTCTTACTCAACTAATCATGCATAATCTCTTAAAACACAATTAGATGCATTACTTTGAATAAAAGAGAACTTAAATAAACATACTTTCATAAATTTATTCAAGCATAAATTAAACATAGATCGTTCCATCAAATCTTAATTCAATAAAACTTAAACAATACAAAACAGATCCAAAGTAATGAAAAACTACGAAATAAACTCACTACACATAAGCATCGAACTCTCTAGTTGGTTTTGTTGTTGATAAGCTTCCTCCGTCGACTCACCGCAAGGTTTCTAGCCAACAATCATGGTGAACAAGATTGCTGGATTGGAGAAATTCATCTCTGTGTAAAAAGGCTTGTGGCCGCAGCTTTTTGGTGTAAAATTGTGATCTCAATTATGTGGTCTGAATTAGGGTTAAGAGGCTCCTGCTATATATAGAGTTTTAAGTCGGTTATGACTAAGTCGGCAACGGACGCTCGTCTGCTTCAATGGACGTTCGTTCACTCGGCTTGGACGCTAATCAAACACTCGTTCAGACTGCGGTTGGACTCTCTGTTCTGATTTTGGCACTTCGAACGCATGTTCCATTTCACCAAACGCCCGTTCATAATGGACGGAAGATGGACGCTCGTCTGGACTCCGTCTGGATTGACTTGAACTTGATTTCTTCATCCTTATCCAATTCCTTCAAGCCAATTCCAACTCTATCTCTTATAATTCGACTTGAGCTTCATTTATCCTCATTATATGCACGAAAATTAACTCCTACATGATAAATAAACAACGCAAAAATGTAATAAAATCCAAATAATAATAATTCCATTAAATTAAACACTTAAAATCATCAATTTTGCATACAACCCTCTTAAAATCATCTTTATTAAATAATTACACTTAAACCCTTAATTCTCATGTAAATTATGCAAATGTGGGAAAAAATAATAATAAAATACACCATTAATAATCATATAAATATGGCCTGAACAAATCCCCCACACTTAACTTTTTGTACGTCCTCGGACAAAACAATCAAAACTATAGCTCAACTTTATAAATAATCCACATAGATCTCTAACTCACGTAACAAAAGATACAACAACTATAGCAAATGATACCAACACAGAGATAGATTCGGTGTAAGTGTGACAAGCCATTCTCAATCTAACAAGCCTTTCAAAGAAATATCCTCTCAAAAATTCCAATGACTATCCTAGGTACGACAAAGTAATAGCTCCACTCAAAGCCTTCCCACGCACTCAGTAGGATAATCCCTACAGCATATCATGCGGTTCTACGGGGTATAAGATCCATGATAACAAAGACTTTACTTTATTCTTATTCATCATTTTTCAAAATTTTCAAATTTGACGCATATCAGAATAAGCTCTTACCCATCATAGTAGTGTAGGACATTTCGTGATAATCCCCTACCTACTCAAATCATAAGGTAGCTATAAACTGACTGTCGTGAGCTTTTGGTCATCATAGTGGAATAGGACATACGTGGTATACCCTATCGCACTCAAATCATTAACCAGCTTCCGACAAACGTATTTATTAATAATTGCACACTCACTTTATTTATTCACTTCCCAAAGTCATAAGTTACATCTCACTTATCACATTCAAACTTTATGATATTCACAGTACACGGTCTAACTTAGGTGTAACTATACTGACCTTCCTAAGATAAATCATTAAAAATAATGAAAGGATATAATTCAAAAGTCATGCTTCAAAATCAAAGGCTTTCGTGAGTGAAAAACGAAACTATCTCCATAAAAGTAAAACATGCTATAATTATCTCACTAAGTCACATACTATCATCGTTAGAAAACTACAACTAGCAAGCATCTAGTTCCAAGTATATGCTCAAGACTCACAAAAATTTTAAATTTCGCAGAAATTTAACATTCACTCAAATTTCAAAGGATATAGCATAAAAACATACCCAAACACCCCCCCACACTTAAATCACATTATGTCCTCGGAATGTGCAAATATAAAAGAAAAGAAAACTTACCTGGTTTCAACTGTGGTTGTCGGATGAAAGTTGGCAGAGGTCAGTCCGGAGCATGGATGTACCGCTGCAACTCGAATAGACAACACTGGACAAGATAGTAACTCGAAAACCTCGCTCAAAAGTATCCGCAACACTCGACATACCATATAATCTCGGGGTACACGGAGTATATGAGCAACACATAACATAAAACACTCACAATGAACGTAAGAGGAATAACCATCAACACAAAATCAACTAAAGTATTATTTCTAAAACAATAAAACAACCTAAGAATGAAAAAAAAAGAAAAAAAACAAATAACTAGGTTGCCTCCTAGGAGCGCTCTTTTAATGTCAATAGCTTGACACCGATTCCAAAAGATCAACCCGGATCGGGCCACTTTGGTTTAACTGCCGCCACCTCAGTATCAGAATTAGAATTACTAGGGCGGAAATGATTTTCACCATAACAACAAGTCAAGTGCGCAATAAGATCATTAAACTTTTCTCTCCAAACTACACTGACTCTCTTCTTCTTGTTCTTGCGCACGATAGGCATAGACATAGTGGTATGATCGAAGTCTCGGCGAAGGTACCTTACGGGTGGATATAGGAACGTCATCATCATCGACTCAAAGAAATAAGATGGAATCTCTTCACAAATCAGGACATCTGTACTCTCATCTCTTCTTTGGAAATAAAGAATCTCAGACTTTTCCTTTGGTTGCCCAAAATATTTCTTAAGTCGATGGCCATTCACTTTAAAAGCTTGATTACCATACCCGTTCAAAGTAATTACTCCACTTGGATTTACCTCGAGAATTTCAAATGGACCAGACCATCTAGACTTTAGCTTACCAGGAAACAAATGAAGTCGGTATTATAGAGTAAAGCCATTTCACCAACTTTGAATTCTCGGTCCTTGATCTTAGCGTCATGGAGTATCTTAGTTCTCTCCTTGCTTTGAGTTTAGCATTCTCGTATGCTCCGAGTCCGAATTCGTCGAGCTCGTTCAACTCGTAACAACCTTTTCTCCCCACGAGTTGGCTATCAAAATTTAAGAATTTAATTGCCCGTAAAGCTCGTGTTCAAGTTCGACAGGGTAAATGACAAGCTTTGCCATAGACCATTTGGAAGGGTGACGTGCCCATCGGGGTCTTGAATGCGGTACGATAGGCCCACAATGCGTCATCCAAATTAAGACTCCAATTAGATCTATTATTGTTCACGGTCTTCTCCAAAATTCTTTTCGGGCTCCGGTTGCTTACCTCGACTTGGCCACTAGTTTGAGGATGATATGGTGTACCAATCTTATGTTTGACACCATACTTCTCAAGGATCTTGTCAAGCGGCGCATTGCAAAAGTGAGTACCTTCATCACTAATGAGGGCTCTAGGACAGCCAAATCTGGTGAAGATATTCTTTTGCAAGAATTTCTTCACAACCTTGTGATCATTAGTTTGAGTAGCTATGGCCTCGACCCACTTTGAAACATAATCCACACGGACGAGGATATACTTATTACCACATGAGGATGGAAAGGGTCCCATAAAATCTATGCCCCATACATCGAAAACTTCGCATTCAAGAATGGGCTTAAGTGGCATTTCCATCCGACTACTCGCCTTCTCGTTCTCTCGGCACCTATCACAACCTTTAAAAAAGGCTTCGCGTCTTTAAACGAGTCGGCCGGTAGAATCCAAACCTTGAAGAATCTTTGCAACCGTCTTCGGTGTTCCATAGTGACCTCTGTAGGACCGCTGTGGCATTGTTCTAGGATATCCCACTGATCATGCTCAGGAACACACCTTCGAAGCAAACCATCCTTACAGACCTTGAACAAATAAGGATCTTCCCATACGAGATATTTAAGGTCAGAAAAGAACTTTTTCCTCTCCTGATACGTCATATCTTCCAGATGACCACTTGCTAGGTAATTGACGTAATCAGCATACCATGGCCTAACCGTTTCAAGCTTCATCAATTGCTCAGTCGGAAAATCAATGCCTATATCATTGTGAGTTTCTGCACCCTCATTTACTAAGCGAGATAAATGATCAGCCACAATATTCTCACTACCTTTCTTATCTTTAATCACAAGGTCAAACTCTTGTAGAATTAAAATCCATCTAAGTAACCTTGGTTTGGCATCTCGCTTTATCCATAAGGTAGCGTAAAGCCGCATGATCTGTCCATACAATCACTTGAGACCCTAGAAGATAGCTTCTAAACTTGTCAATGGCAAAGACGACGGCTAAGAATTCCTTCTCGGTCCGTAGTATAATTGCATTGAGCCGGGTTCAAGGTACGACTCGCATAATAGATGGGCCCGAACCTTTTATCAACTCTTTGTCCAAAAACTGCGCCTACGGCATAATTAGAGGCATCACACATCAATTCGAAAGGCTTGGTCCAAATACCAGTGCTACTAAAATAGGGGCACCGATAAGCTTATCTTTCAAACAATTGAAAGCTTCCTTGCACTTCGCATCGAACAAGAAATCGACATCTTCTTTCAAGAGATTTGATAAAGGCTTGGCAATCGTAGAAAAGTCTCTAATGAAACGCCGGTAGAAGCCAACATGTCCTAGAAAACCTCGTACCTCTTTCACTCGTTTTTGGGTACGTCATCTTTTCAATGGCTTCAACCTTAGCCTTATCAACTTGAATGCCGCATTGGACACCTTGTGTCCCAAAACTATTCCTTCATCAACTAGAAAATGGCATTTCTCCCGCTTAAGCACCGCATTCTTCTCAACGCAACGTTGGAGTACCATATCTAGGTTCTCTAAAATTTCATCAAAACTATCGCCGTAGATCGAGAAGTCGTCCATGAAGACTTCCATGCATTTCTCAACAAGTCCATAAAAAATGGCCAACATACACCGTTGAAAAGTCGCGGGTGCATTGCATAGACCGAATGGCATTCTACGAAAAGCAAAAGTACCAGATGGACATGTAAACGTGGTCTTCTCTTGGTCATTGGGGTCGATGGCTATCCGGAAGTAACCGAGAATATCCATCGAGAAAACAATAATACTTGTGACCACTCGCCTTTTCAATTAGTTGGTCAATGAAGGGTAAGGGGAAGTGATCTTTTGCGGTGACTTCATTCGGCCTACGATAGTCGATACGGACTCGTAGCCGATCACGAGACGTAGGGCAACTTCCTCCCCTTTTTCATTCTTTTCAACCGTAATACCGCCCTTCTTTGGCACAACTTGAGTAGGGCTGACCCACTCGCTATCGGCGATTGCGTAGATGATTCCCATGTCGAGCCACTTTATAACCTCCTTCTTGACAACCTCTTGCATATGCGGATTCAGCCTTCGCTGAGGTTGTCTTACCGTTTTAGCTCCTTCCTCCGTTCGGATTTTATGCATGCATATGTCTGGGCTAATCCCTCGGATATCACCCACTTGCCAACCGAACGCGAGGATGTTTTTCTTAAGCACTTCTATCACCGTGCTTCTTGCTCTTGGTCGAGTTTCGAAGAAATGATCAAAGGCAATTTATCTCCATCCTTAAGAAAGATATACTTAAGGTGTTTTGGAAGCGGTTTAAGCTCTAAATCGCAGGTGGTTGCTCAATGCTAGACTTTAATGGGCCACCTTTTCCTTTGTGAGCTTGGAGTGGTTGACCGAAGAATAACTCATCTTCCCGAGGCTCAACCCCGTAAAGGTAGTGGACCAAATCATCCATAGAAATCCTCCGGTCAACACCGCTCCCTTCCTTTCATGATTGATCATTTTTCTCAACTCCTCGTCTTTAAGCTCTTCTGCTAGCTCTTCCCAATCATCAACTTCCCAATGGGTAGCTTCTCTCCAAAAGTCTACTTCGTCCCAACTACCCATCAAAGCTTCCTCTTCACCCGGGGTAAAGTCTTCCTTAGTCAGCTCTTTGAAATCATCGTTTGTTGCTGCGCCTCTCCATGCTTCTAACTCAATAACGTGCTCGCATGAGTGAATGAAGATGACTCGTCGGTGACTACGGCCTGCAATGAATCAGAAGATGGTCCGTAGTCAGCTTGATCCTTAATAACGTCGAAAACACCTATCTCTGTAAGCTCCATTGCATCTTCATAATAGGCATCTCCTCCGTCCTCATATATGGCTTCGACAAACGATATTTCATCAATTACGGCTCTTTCAGACTTGTCCCTCGTGTGAAGGTGACGGATGTATCATCGACTCTAAGAGTAATCTTTCCTTTGCGAAGTCGATGAGAGCATTGGAAGTGTCCAAAAAGGTTCGGCCTAGAATTAGAGGCATTTCCTTATCGTGTGGATAATCTAGGATAACCCGGTCGGTAGGGAAGACCAAATGTTCAACTTGAAGGAGAACATTAGCTACACAACCGGCAATACGACTAGACTTGTCTACCATCCGAAGAGAAATGGGGCGTTCTCGCATTCTTTTGTCTAGCCCGAGCTTCTTGCATACATTTAATGGCATCACATTGATGGAGGCCCCCGAGTCGCATAAAACATTTTCGAACAAATGGCCTTCAATCTCACAGAGATTGAAGGTCCGCGAGTCACCTCGCTTAACCGCGACTTTTTGTGAAACCATTGCGCAATCTTCTCGAAACACTTCTTCACCATCCCCCGAAGCTTTCTCTTGCTCCCACGAAATTCTTTAAGATACTTAGTACATTTAGGCATTTCGTACAATACCTCGCCTAAGGGAATACTCACTTTAGTGTCCCTAAGTATCCTCCTCACCCCATCATACTTGCTTGTCTTTGGCGAGGGCTCTCTCCTTGCTCTTCGGTGGATAAGGAAGGGCTTTATCATTCTTCGTGGCCTGATTCTTTATCGCCTCATCCTCCTTATCCTTCCATCTCACAAACTTTTCTTCCTTTTTCTTAGTCAGGGGTATAGCCTCCTGACTCTCCTTCCTTTCCTCTTCATCAGAATCATTGTCGCCCTCCGAAGAATTGTCACTAAGCTCCTCCTCATCGTTGCTTTCTTCGGCATGTGATTTCGATTTCCCCCCCGAACTCATGGCGTCGGGAGGGGCTACTCGTTTCCCGACATCTTGCCGCGTCCAAATTTCTTACCACTTCTCGCAGTTACTTCGTTCAACTCATCTTCTTGCCCATACTCCCACCGAGGTGTAATGGCGGTGCAAACATTCACATCGCCTTTCGGATTTCTCTCGGTATAACTTGGAAGTTTACCGTGAGGTCTCGCTTGCTTGCCGGTCTCGCCATTTGACCAACTTGTCTCTCAATTGCTTTAACACTAGTAGACGAGTCTTCACCATGTCTACCAGCTCATTGAATTTGTGTTGAGGGACATATGAGGTGGTATGATTGTTGTTCTGAGTTTGATTCCAGCCACCTTGAGGCCTTTGGGAGTTCTGAACTGGCCTTTGATAGTTCGAGTTGAAAGAATTCGAATTTGAAGGGCCAGGTGGTAACTTGGCTTGATTGAAGTTTTGTCTTTGAAATCCTGAATAGTTCTGGTTCTGGTTGAAGTTTCGGAAGGGTTGGTTTTGATTATCCATTAAGTTTACCTCCTCCGTCATCTTAGTCCCTGCCTGTGTTTCAAGATAATTTGAATTAGAAGGCTGCATCTGAAGATTGGCCAGCTGATTGCTTATCAATTCCATCTGAGCAACCAACGCTTGTGTATCGGGATTGCTTGCGTACCTTCTTTCTTAACAATATTGGTCTTCTTAGGAGTCGACCACATATTGTTCTTGGCGATGGTCTCGCCCACTCGTAGGCCTCATCACCTCCCCTAAGAAGGATCCATGAGCCGTGGAGTCAAGATAGTCTCTATTAGGTTGAGAGACTCCTCTCGTAAAATAGTTCCAACAACTCATGTCTATCATATCCGTGATTGGGGCACTTCCTCATCAACAACGATTTAATCTCTCCCAAGCCTTGCCAACAGCCTCATCCTCCATCTCGCTCAAACGTAGCTATTTCCCATTTCATCTCCATAATCTTGCCCGGTGAAACCCACTTAAGAGCGAAGGCTCTTTTGACATCATTCCATGTATGGAGGGAATGATGTGCTAACGACTTAAACCATCTCGCTTGCTTCACCTTTTAAAGCAAAAGGAAATAGCTTCAACTTTACGATCTCGTAATCAACACCAGGATAATGGCCTCGCTTCACGATTTGTACGAATGTGGACAAGAAGTCGTGCGGGTCTTCTTGAGCAAGGCCATGGAAAGAGCTATTTTGGACTAGTGCAACTACTCCATTTTTAAGGTCGAAATTTACTCCCCCATATCGTGTGGACGAATAGGTCTATGTCCCTCGAGAAAATCTTGATTAAGATATGGAGTGTAGGGGTCCCGGGTTCAACCGATTAAGCCGGTTTTGGCGGAACTGTTGAAGTTGTTGATTTATGCCGCCTTGCCGATTCTCCATTTGCCGTCTGCCGCAGCTTGCATTTGTTGAAGGAGTAAATTTAACGAGCTTGGGGATCGGGATTTGGAATTGGTGGATCTTGATCCGCCATTTTGTCCAAATCGGGGAAAAGCCTTCTTCTAAGGATAGATCGTTCGTGCTCGGGATCAAAGATCGAATTCCTTCTTACTTCTCGTTTGCATAAACCAAGAAAGGAAAAGGAAGAAATCAACCCTTTGGGGTTGATTAGAACAGTTTAGAAAATATTAGATGGTTTAGAGGGAGAAAAGAAAAGAGAAGAAAAGAGAAGAAAGGAAAGAAGTGATGATTGAACAGATCGAATCGGCGTCCGTGTTAGTGGACGTTCGTTCGAACCGAACGCTCGTTCGCCTTGAATGAACGTTCGTTCAGAGGACAGAATTGAGGTGGACGGGCGTTCAAGTTGTTGAACGCTCGTTCAGATACGAAAACCTAAAAACTAAGGTTACCAGAAATTAAAAACGAGATAAAAATAAAAAATATATAAAAGCAGAAAAGACTTATGGAAACAAAATAAAACAAATCTATAATTACGGAAACAGATCTAAGCTATAAAAAGTAAGGAAAATAATTGAAAGAAAATCAAATAAAATAAAACAGTAATAAATGTAATCCTAAAATTAAAAACTACGAATTAAAATTAGAATCGATATAAAAATTTATACCTAAAAGAATCCGACAACCGAAACCGATTCCCCGGCAACGGCGCCAAAAACTTGTTCGGTAAAAACTAGTTTTACAATTTATAATACCGAAACACCCCAAGTATAAGGATCCGTAGTAAAGGATGTTAACAGGTCGTCCTAAGGGAATGGAACGTTTATCGAATTCAAATATAAATCTATATCGATTATGTCACAATTATCTATCTAAACTAAAGCTGAAACTAACTAAAACCTAAACCTAAGAATTAAAACTAAAACAGGAAATAAAACAAGCAGAAAAGAAAATAAGAAAACAAAGAATACGGACGAGCGTTCACTAAAGTGAACAAGCGTCCGGAAACGAAATCTATCGGATGGGCGTTCGCTATTGAGGACGAGCGTCCAACTACGATCATAACAGAAAATTGCAGAAAAGTTGCAGGAAATCTAAAGGTTTAAAAACTAAAACTTAAACTAAACTTATGCAAACGATTTGATTCAAACAAGTAAAGGAAAACACAGCGAGGCGACTGGACTCCACTTATCAACCAACAATCCAACTAGACGGTGATTAAAAAGACATAGTTTTTAGTAGTGATTTATCACGAATTCAATCAAATATCTTTAATCAAATTCCTAAGGTTTCGTTTGTCTTTTCAAACAAACTAAACATGCAATCAAAACAGATCACGAGATTGTTTCCAAGCTCTTACTCAACTAATCATGCATAATCTCTTAAAACACAATTAGATGCATTACTTTGAATAAAAGAGAACTTAAATAAACATACTTTCATAAATTTATTCAAGCATAAATTAAACATAGATCGTTCCATCAAATCTTAATTCAATAAAACTTAAACAATACAAAACAGATCCAAAGTAATGAAAAACTACGAAATAAACTCACTACACATAAGCATCGAACTCTCTAGTTGGTTTTGTTGTTGATAAGCTTCCTCCATCGACTCACCGCAAGGTTTCTAGCCAACAATCATGGTGAACAAGATTGCTGGATTGGAGAAATTCATCTCTGTGTAAAAAGGCTTGTGGCCGCAGCTTTTTGGTGTAAAATTGTGATCTCAATTATGTGGTCTGAATTAGGGTTAAGAGGCTGCCGCTATATATAGAGTTTTAAGTCGGTTATGACTAAGTCGGCAACGGACGCTCGTCTGCTTCAATGGACGTTCGTTCACTCGGCTTTGGACGCTAATCAAACGCTCGTTCAGACTGCGGTTGGACTCTCTGTTCTGATTTTGGCACTTCGAACGCACGTTCCATTTCACCAAACGCCCGTTCATAATGGACGGAAGATGGACGCTCGTCTGGACTCCGTCTGGATCGACTTGAACTTGATTTCTTCATCCTTATCCAATTCCTTCAAGCCAATTCCAACTCTATCTCTTATAATTCGACTTGAGCTTCATTTATCCTCATTATATGCACGAAAATTAACTCCTACATGATAAATAAACAACGCAAAAATGTAATAAAATCCAAATAATAATAATTCCATTAAATTAAACACTTAAAATCATCAATTTTGCATACAACCCTCTTAAAATCATCTTTATTAAATAATTACACTTAAACCCTTAATTCTCATGTAAATTATGCAAATGTGGGAAAAAATAATAATAAAATACACCATTAATAATCATATAAATATGGCCTGAACAGAACACATATTTAAGTGAACCGTAACTAACACATCAAACACTACCCCGGGACAAGCAGCACCCTGTGATCACCTCAGGATTAAGGTTGATCCATATATGATCATCTAATGATTTAATAAGATTCCTTGATTACGGAATTATATCGAGAAATTCGATTAAATCGGTCCAAATCTATATGAATGTCATCAATATAAATGCCCCACGTAGGTACCTCTACCGACAAACCGGATAAGACTATCATACCCTAAGGTGTTCGGGCGCATTATTGGTGTTTTAATCAAGAGACCCTAAACTCGATTAAGTTCACCACGGACTAACAAGCTTAAGCATATCCTCACTAACTCAATCCTCACGAGTAATCCATACACCGAGTTAAGTGGTTACATACGATATACTTAGGGTTTGCAGCAGTGTATTACTTTACAAGCACAAAGCAAGTAACTAAGGTGAGATAAATTCTGTCATCCAATATAAAAAACAATTACACAAATTGTCATTCGGGCACTACACCTAACACAATTGGTATCGGAGCAGTGCTTCTGTTCTGAAGTAATCCTACTTGTTGTGCTTGTGAAAATACTTTGAAAACTTTTTCAAGTTTCTGATTTTCAAAGATTTGCATCATGGATAACAACCAATATGCTAGAACAATGTTGATGTGTTCTTTAGATTGTTTTGATGAGTATAAACGTCGTATGCAGGCCTTTCTAGCTGCAACACATGATGAGATGATGGATGTGCTGACTAATGGACCACTGGAAATTACAAAAGCTATAACTGTGGATAATCAAACTCAATACATTCCAAAGCCAAAAAGAGAATGGAATGCTGAAGATAGAAAAAGAGCAAACCTCAATAATATTGCTATTGATATCATATACAGAACCTTGGATAGCAATATGTACATGAAGGTGAAAGATTGCAAGACGGCAAAAGAACTTTGGGACAAGTTGCAATTAATCTGTGAAGGCACTGATGCTATCAAGAAAAATAAGATCAGTGTGGCAAAGAAGAAGTTCCAGGAGTTCGAAATGAAACCAAATGAAACTATTGAACAAATGGAGTCAAGATTCAATGCAATCATGGATGAACTCACCCTACTGAGTGTAAAGTACTCAAAAGAAGAAATCAATTCAAAAATCTTGGAAGCATTACCTGCAAAAGAAGTTTGGGAAATGAAGGTGACTGCAATAGAAAAAATGAGAAGTCTACATGAAGTGGACACCTTCAAACTGTTTTCAGATCTTAAGGCCTATGAATTCAGTAAGAAACTTGTACCTAAGACTGAAAAAGAAGAACCAAAGACCACTGCATTGGCTGCTACACATCAAGGAGAAACATCATGAGCTCAAGATGATCTACTGAATGAGATGCAAGAGCAAATTGCCCTACTGAGCAAGAAAATCAGAATGATGAAAACTGGAAGGGGTTCTCCAAGGAATTTCACAAAGAAGTTTAGTGAAAAGAAGAAGGAAGAATCCAAGAAAGACAATGATTACTTGTGCTATCAATGCAAGAAACCAGGACACTTCAAACCTGACTGTCATGAGCTAAAACAGAAGAAAGAACCTGATTATCTTTGCTTCAATTGCAAAAAGCCTGGACATTTCAGACCTGATTGTCCTGACCTACTGTAGAGCAAAAGTCAACAAAGAAGATCTGGCAAGAAAGCTATGGTTGCTGAAGATGAATCAAGATATGAAGTAGAATCAGAAAAAAGAAATGAATCTGATGATATTGCACTTGTTGCTGATATGGATGATTATGCTTTAATGGCAAATATGGATGAAACAGAGGAGGTATACAATTATGTATCTATAAACACTCCTGCTGAAAGTGATTGTGAATCAACTTGTGGTTCAAATCTTAAAAATTCTAACAATGAAGAAACTTTGGATGCCATCCTTAATCAACTGAGGATAATACAATCTGGTTATGAGATTGTGAAGGCTGAAAAATAAGCTCTTCAATCAGAAGTTGAAAGGTTAAAAGCTGAATTAAGAATTCTTAAAGGTAAGGAAAATGAGGTTGGATAGAATCAACACAAATCTGAAGTACAATCAGTAGCTGTTGAATCTGCTGAACAATCTTGTTCCTCCACTGCATTCAAATCTGGAAAGCCTTATGGTGATAGAACAGGCCTTGGATTTGGAACTCAACAATCCAATAAGAGTGGATCCAGTAAGGTTACTGAACCTAGTACCAGAATTGGTCCTAAGTTTGTGCCTGCACAAGATCCAACTCCCAAAAAGGTTGCTGAGGCAGTGAAGCCTACTGAGAAAACTTCAAGGAGGCAAAATCAGAAGTCAAAAAGGTCAACAGCACCCAAGAAAAAGAATAAATCCAAAAATAGGACTGTTGTACCTTCTAGACCTGCTGATAGCAGACCTGCTGATAGCAGACCTGCTACCAAGTCTGCTGGACCACAAAAAGGTAAAAATCAGAGATATTCCAAGGATAAGAGTCCTAAACCTAAAAATGTCAATCATTCAAGGGATACTTATCTCAGAGGGAAAGGTAGACTGTTCCCTACTGATGATGATTAGAATATTCCTGCTCATATTGCTAGAAACAACAGATATAACCATGCTGCTAGGGTAAAACCTCAGCAATAGAATCAGCAGAGGACTTATATAAGGCCTCAGCAGAGACCTCAGTAGACTCCATACCACAGAGCTGTTCCCAACAGACAGCAAACTAATGGTTATGCTAGTGCTTCTAACAAAAGAAATCACTCCAAACAGCATTACATACCAAAATGCCAGAAAGCATATGTGAGTCCTACACAACCAAATGTTAGACCTTATGGATGTGTAGAATACATGTATGAACAAAATATGATACCTTTCAAAGAAGACCATATGGAAACTTGCCAAGGGTCATGCTTACCACTGACCATCATGGACCCAAACAGTTTTGGGTACCTAAAATATATTAACTTTGTTTTGTAGGGTGTCTGGTACTTTGACAGTGGATGTTCCAGACATATGACAAAGAATAAGCACTGTCTGACAAACTATGTGGAAAAGGATGGTCCAAGAGTGAATTTTGGCAACAAGAATACACCAGGATACACAAGAGGATATGGCACACTTGTGAGAAATGGATTAACAATCAGGAATGTTGCATTTCTGGAAGGACTGGACTACAACCTACTGAGCACTGGACAGTTTTGTGACATAGGTTACAAGGTCACTTTTGACAAAAACACCTGTATTGTCATTAGTGAAAGAGGTGATCAAGTTGTGTTGGCTAGAAGAAGACAACAAAACATGTATGTTGTGGATTGGTCTACTGCTATTCCAGAGACATGCCTGATTATGCATACCAAGTCAGAACTTAATTGGTTATGACATAACAAGTTGAATCATCTAAACTTTGATGATATCAATCAGTTGGTGAAGAAGAAACTGGTGATTGGTTTACCTGAGACCACATTCAAGAAGGATGCTATATGTGATGCTTATCAGCAAGGTAAACAAACAAAATCAAGCTTCAAATCAAAAAAAAAGAAATCAACAAAAAGAGTTTTGGAGCTGATGCACATGGATCTTTTTGGACCAGTAACACCAACAAGTGTAACAGAAAGAAGTACACTTTAGTAGTTGTGGATGATTATTCAAGATACACTTGGGTGGTATTCATGAACAAGAAAAGTGAAACACTTCAAAAGATGCCTGAACTTTTGAGGAGATTGCAAAATGAGAAAAGTTTGACAGTAGTGAAGATCAGATCAGACAAGGGTACTGAATTTCTCAATAAAGTTATAAGAGAATATTGTGAGCAGAATGGTGTACTACATCAACTAGCTGCTGCTGGTACACCTCAACAAAATGGGGTTGCTGAGAGAAGAAACAAAACTTTTAAAGAAGCAGGAAGAACTATGATTTGTAAAGCATTATTACCTGAAAGATATTGGGCTGAAGTAGTCAATACGGCATGCTATACACAAAACAGGACCTCAGTGAACAAAAAGCTGCTGAAGACACCTTATGAGATTTGGAATGGAAGGAAACCTAATATATCTTATTTCCATCCATTTGGAAGCAAATGTTTTATATTAAATCATAAGGAGCAATTGAAGACATTCCAACCAAAATCAGATGAAGGAATCTTCTTGGGATACTCTTCTGTCAGCAAGGCATTCAGGGTACGGAACAAAAGGACACTGAAACATGAAGAAACAATACATGTTGTATTTGATGAACCTAAATTCATTGGAATGGAAGATGAAGCTTCAGAACCTGCTGAGAATCAATAAGTCACTGATCCAGAATGTGTTGATGTTTTGGAAAGGATAAATGACTTAAAGGTTTCTGACTCTGCCCCTGATGAACACCCTGCTGGTAACACTACTGATGCAACAACTGAGGCAGTTCAAGGATCTGCTGAACCCCCTGCTGAAGAAACAGCAGACCCTACTGAAGATGATGTTCTCAAAAATCAATCTAACCAAAATCAACAATGGTTAAGAGATCACCCTGATGAGCAAGTTATTGGCAACATACAGCAAGGTGTAAGGACTAGAAGACAATTAGAAGCAATGTTCACTTGTTTTCTATCTCAAATGGAACCTAAAGTTGTTGAAGAAGCAATATCAGATCCAGATTGGATAATTACTATGCAAGAAGAACTGAATGAATTTGAATGAAATCAAGTTTGGACACTAGTGGAAAGGCCTAATCATGCAAATATAATTGGAACCAAATGGGTATACAGAAACAAATTGGATGAATTTGGTACCATTGTGAGGAATAAGGCCAGACTAGTAGCAAAAGGCTATTCTCAAGCAGAAGGAATAGACTTAGATGAAACATATGCCCTTGTTCCAAGATTGGAAGCTATAAGATTATTCTTGGCATATGCTGCTTACAAAAACTTCAAAGTATATCAGATGGATGTCAAAAGTGCATTTTTGAATGGCATTCTGGAAGAGGAGGTCTATGTTCAGCAACCTCCTGGTTTTAAAGTTAAAGATCAAGAAGATAAAGTGTACAGACTCAACAAAGCACTTTATGGTTTGAAACAAGCACCAAGTGCATGGTATGAGACCCTATCTCAATTCTTGATGGACAATGGTTTTACCAAAGGTACCATTGATAAGACTCTTTTCAGAATCAATGAAAGAGACAGCACCCTGCTGGTACAGATTTATGTTGATGACATAATTTTTTATTCTGAAAATGAATTTCAATGTGAGAAGTTTGCTAATTTGATGAAAAGTAAATTCCAAATGAGTATGATGGTAGAAATGATTTAATTTTTGGGATTGCAAGTCAAACAAATGAAAGATGGAATCTTCATTCATCAAACCAAGTATACCAAGGAGATGCTGAAGAAATTTGGTATGGAAAATAGCACCAAGGTATCAACTCCTATGAGTACAAACATTAGATTGGATGAAGACAAAGAAGGCAAAGATGTTCATCAGACTTTATACAGAAGGATGAGAGGTAGTCTGATGTACCTTACTGCCAGCAGACCAGATATATCCTTTGTTGTAGGTGTTTGTGCAAGATTTCAATCTAAACCTAAGGAAAGTCACTTAGATGCAGTCAAAAAAGTTCTCAAGTATCTAAAAGAGACTTTGGATGTAGGAATTTGGTATTCAAAAGATGGAAGCTTCAAGGTTATATCCTACTCAGATTCTGATTATGCTAGATGCAATATTGATATAAAAAGCACCACAGGAACCTATCAGTTGATGGGAAATAGACTGGTTTCTTGGTTTAGCAAGAAACATAATTCAATATCAATTTCCACTGTTGAAGCTGAATATATTGCGGCTGGAAGTTGCTGTGCACAAATAATTTGGTTAAGACAACAGTTAAGGGATTATGGAATTGAAGAAAGAGAAATTCCTATAATGTGTGACAACACAAGTGCAATTGCATCACAAAAAATCCTATTTTGCACTCAAGAACCAAGCATATTGATGTGAGACATCATTTTATAAGAGATCATGTTGAAAAGAAAGATGTGGTGGTTCTTTACATCCCTACTGAAGATCAACTTGATGATATCTTCACAAAACCTTTGGATAGTGAAAGATTTGCAAAGTTAAGGACAGAACTTGGAATTATAAAAGTTGACTGATACATCTTTGATCAGCAGTGTACTGGAATTCACCATGGGGATTAGTCTTTGCTATGTTGGGTGAGCTCACTTAGCAGATTAGTCATTGGTATCAACAATTTCATGTACTTATTTATGTTTGGACAATTGAGCAAATGAAGTTGCCAAGGGGATTGGTCTTTGTCATGTTGGGTGAGCTCACTTGACGATCGGTCATTGGTATTAAACTTCATCTAGTATTATCGCTGGACAAAACAAGAAGAATTGAAGATCAGCAGAGTAACATTGTCAGCAGTCTGCTGAGACATTATGTCAGCAGGCTGCTGAGCCAAGTCCACTGATGGCAAACTCTACTGAGGCATACGTTACAGTCAAACTCTAACAAAAGTCAAAAAGCAAAAGACCGGAATATTTATTCTATCTTTATAACCGCAGTTACACGATCTGTCGGTTACAACTCTTTATGGATAAGTTATGGGCCACATGTCAAGATCTCATTAACTCAAATTTAATTGTGGTTAATGCTACGGTACGTGTTCTGACAGTTTCTACCCACCACTCTCTGATATATATATAGAGACATATACACAGAGGATCCTTACACAACTCAGATTGATTTTCTCTGCAAATATACCGTGTGAACACAGATTTGAAAGCTATCTTCTTCATCTTATTCTTCATAATGGCAGATAAGGATGATGTTCATATCGGAACAAGCCAAAGTGTCGTAGGGCTTTGTTGTTGATGCTAACAAAACCGAGTAACATATTGGGATGGAATACAATCTAATAAGCAAGATCATAGCAAAGAATATCTTGGGATTAAGTGGAAGCCTTGACACATGTCTGGACCCAAGATTGATCTACTGATCATCATATGTAAAAGCATGAAGTTTGATTGGGCTGGGTTCTTTGTCCAATACATGAAGAAAGTGATAACTGATGAAAGAGAAGGGACAAGGAAATCCAAGGCCTTACATTTGGGTTTGATGATTCAGGCCCTGCTGAATCATTTGGGGATTGCTGATGTTGCACCTGAGAAGATAAACAAATCCCTGGTTGGATGATGATGAGGATGTGGATGCTGAAGCAACAGAAAGTGATAATGATAGAGATGATGGTGCTGGTGGTGAGCAGGTCAACCAAGTTGTTAAACCTGCTGCACCCAAGAAAGTTGCACAGAAGAGGAAGGCTGATGACACCAGAAAAATCACAGAGATGTTACAGCCTAGGAAAACAAGGAAATAGACTGCAGAGTCTACTGAGGGTCCAGTTGAAATTGAAGTTACTGACCCTGCTAAAATTACAAGGAAGAGGAAAGCTGCTGAAGTTGAATCAGAGCAACTTTCCAAGAGAATGAAGGAAATTTCTAAGAAAAATAAGCATGGAAAAGTCAAGGAACTGAGGGTTCTTGAAGAACAAAGGGAAGAGGAAGAGCAAGAGGCTATTGAAGCTGAACCCTTAAAAATTGTTATGCCTACTGAAACTGGAGAGGTTGTTGTTGAGCAACCTGCTGAGCCTACTGAAGAACCATAGCAGACTACTGAGTCTACACCTGCTTGTGGATATTGATATAACTATACAAGACCCTGCAAATTCTACAATAGTTCAAGGGGAAGAGCGATCTGCTGCTAACCCTGCTAATGAGCATGTAAGTCAGGGGGAACCAAGTGTGGAACAGTTGGAGGTGGTAGGTACAAATGTACAACCAGAAGAACCTACTGACCTGGAAGCATCTGTTGAGGAAACTCTGAATCTTTTGGTTGGTTGAGACCTTTGGAGGTCAGCAAAGTGGACACACAGCTCCCATAAAGCCAACCATGCCCTTTGAAAGGAAAGAAAAAAAAAAGAAGGAAGGGTATGTTGATCCTAAACTCCTGCTGGTTGCCAACTACTTTCAATGGAAGTTTGGATTTTACAAGAAACAAAAATCAGCAGCTGAGCCTATGACAGACTTTGAGGAGTGGGCTTTTGAAAGGTTAGAAGTGGAGAATTTGCTTGATTTGGTTTATACTTATTTGCTGGAAATGAGACTGATGGAACTCATTGATGAACAAAAGAAGGAAGAATGTATCAAATTCACGGATCCTAGAGATGGATCAGATAGTGATGATTCATCGTGGTCATCCCCACATCAAGAAGAAGCCAGTGGGACTTCTATGTTAAAAGAACCAAGAGTAGAACAATCCACTGATGCTAGCAAGTATGTTGTGGGCCAGCAGACTGGTCAAATGGATGAGGATCTGAAAGATCTCACCATAGATGATCTGGAGGCTTTAATCAATGATGGTCTAAACCTTGGAGGTAACAAGATGGTTGGCGCATCTGATGCATTCAAGGTTGTGGAGGCTGATATGAATCCTGAGGATCAGCAGACTGAATATTTGGTTGAAGAGAATAATATTGAACATAGTGAACCTGATGTCAGTTCTGAAGATTCAGCTCAATATCAAGAATGGATTGATACTCAGGGCACTATCTCTAAATCTGCTGAGGACCTACAGAAAGTTGCTGATGCTGGAGGATATCTAGAGGAACATGACAACTTTTCCTTTTATTTGTGTAGAAGAGAGAGTCATACTCACTGAGGAACAGACAGTGATTGGACAAAGGTTGGACATGGTGATGGGTGTAGAAGAATCACTATTACATTTTGAGGAGGTTCAGGCTGCTGAGGTTCAAACAACACCTGAACAAAGGTCGGAACTGGTGGTACAGGTTGGTGAGGATCAAACAGCACTTGGACAAAGGTTGGAACTCCCAATGGGTTTGGAGGAAACCCCTGCAATTATTGAAGAACAGGCTGCTATAGTAGAGCCTACTAGAGGAAAGGTCACTGAAGGGAAGGATGGTCAGCAGACTGCTGTTATTGATGAGGATGAGTAGCTGTTGGACTATGACTTCAGTGATGAGGAATTTCAAATGCCTGAGGAAGAGCCTATTGATAATGAACCACAACAGGCATTTGTACCAATTTTGGAAGAACTTGCACAAGATCCAATTATGGAGGATATTCTTGGTGCTATGTTTGAAGAAGGACATGTCCCTGCTGGAAGGGACATGAGTAGAGCCATGGTTGTCAGCAGACAGAGGGCATAATACAATGTTGAAGAGCCTGCTGATGAAGCTGCTGGACATATGTCTGGAGGAATGGCTGGTGAGGTACCAGCACAGGTGTTGGATGAGTTGAGGGCAGTTAGAAATGACATTACAAGATTAAGAACTCAACTTAACAGACAAGAGAAAAAGTTTGAAGACTTAGTGAACTTGGTGGAAAATAGAGGAAGAACCACTGAAATTGTTGCTTCCAATATTACTTCCACTCAGTATGCTCTTGATGATCTTGCCCAAGATGTAAAGGGAATAAAATAGGGCAATACACTGAAGGATAAGTTCCTGAAAGATCAGTTTACATCCATTCACCAGAAACGTGATAAACTTGCTGAGGCACCCAAGCCTGCTGTGGCTGAACCTGCTGGAACACTTCACCCTACTAGATTGGATCCTAAGTTTACTGAGAGGATCAATCTACTGGAGCAGGCAATGCAAGGAAGGATCACTGCAGTTGACACTAGAATAGAGATAATGGAGGGTCAACTGAACAACCTGGTGATCACACAAGAGAGTGTTCATGGCCTGCTGTCCCGTTTTGTTGATGATGTCAATAAGGGGGAAGAGAGCCAAACAGCAGTAGCAAAAAAGGCTGCTAGGATTTTTGCATAAAAAAGATGGGAAGCTGACACCAATGCATACGAGAACCCGCACTGCGTACTTCCACTTACTATGATCTTTTCAAAGAATATAAGAAGCTTTACTACAACAAGAGAAGACCTTACCATGACAAGGGCCTCCATGAGGGACTCAATTCCTTCTTGGGGCTTAAGTTTTGGGAAGAAAGAGTAAAAGCCTTGAGATCTTCACACAGAGGTGGAAGATGTGGAAGAGGTGGTAGAGGTGGAAGGAGTCTACCTACTATATCAGCTAAAGATTCACTGAATGATTTCAAAGAGTTATACATGCGTTTAGGCTTCAGAGTACATCAGAACAACCTTACTCTACCTCGAGGCATGGAAATGGTGAATCCCCATATTGATTTTTCGCTTAAAAATCGGAAGTGAAAAAAGAAACTAGATCATCATACTTACAAAACTAAAAGGGGGAAATTGTTGGACTTATTTTAAGTTTTAGTGATGAGTGCCAGACTAGCTGTTATAGAGCAAAGGCAAAAAGATGTCTAGATCAAATGTATAGGAATATTAGAGTTTGATCTTGTATAGGTTTGATCAAACAAGCACTGTAAAAGGTCAGCTGAGTTTCTTCAACAGACCTGTCTATATCAGTAGGGTACCTGAGTCAGTAGACTAATTTAGGAACCTGCTGAAGACTGAAGGCTAGGGCTCAAACTCAGTTATTGAAGGCTAAGGGATCAAACTTAATATTTAAAGTCAAGGATATGGAATCAGAATTTAGGGAAGTCTGTGATGACCTAAACTGATTCCATATACCTTGTGTACAAGGTCTAAGTTCCTTAAGTTAAATGGTGATTGGAACTTGGTTATGATCAAAATGGTGTAATCTAACTTCATAATAAAAACTTAGATATAAGAGAAGTCAGCTGCAGTGTTTTTATAAACACAACAACTTTGGATCAGCAGACTGAAATGTATTCAGCAGACTTACAATCACAGGAACCTGCTGAACACATATTTCGATTTAATCAAAGGTTACATTGGAAGATTACAAAGAAAAGGACATATAACAACTCTTGATTTTATCAACAAATCAATGTCTAAGATTAAAGGAACGTTGGAAAGAAACAGAGGTTTATCCAATGGATATAAGTCAAAGGGTGGACAGTATGAAATCTGACAAAGTAAACTGACAGTGACAGTACTATGTATAGGGACAGAAAGCAAGTCAAGATGGGACAAATCTAAAATGGCTATGTTCAAATTTCAAACATAAGTCACAAGGATTCTCACCTATAAATAGAAGACCCCGTTAAATAAACAGATAATGATTTTTGAGAGAAAAACAACAGATAATCTTGAGCTTCAGATTCTTATCAAGAAATCACCCTGCTGACCCTACTGAACTTATACCTACTGATCCAGAAAACTTCTTCAAGTGTAATCAGTTATCAAGCTACATCAAGTTTACACACTTGAAGAATCCAAGTATCGGATCATATCATCCTGATCAAGCTGCTGAAGGCTGAATCACTTACTTGATTCAAACTTTCTTTTATAAGAAATCTACTAAAGACAGTGAAGCACCTTTGGGTGTCAAGGACTGTTGTGTGTGGTGGAGCTGGTGAAGAGGCAATCCTACCCTTCAAGGACCAGTGGAAAACTTTGGAGCAGCAATCCTACATGTTTCAAGTGTTCAGTTTGTGAAGCCATAGTTATTGGTGAAGGACAAACAACTTAGGGATTTTTGTAACTGCTACCTCAAGGATCTCTAGTGAATTACCTCAAACATCACAGGAGAAGAGTGGACTGATAGTATTACACCACCTGGAACCACTACAAAAGTTGCCTACTTACTTTCTGCATTTACATTCTGCATTTAGTACATTTAGCACGTCACTGAACTAGCAACTGAATCACACACATACATTACTGAGTATCTAATACTTGGTATCATATTTTAACAAGTAATAAGGCTTAATTTGAATATATTCCGCTGCAACAAATTTAGTAAAGTCAATAGTCGCAGACTACGGAGCTATCAGCAGGCTGCTGAAGTTGCTGAGTTTGTTAACTCCAAAAGTTTTAAGTGTTAAGTTTATTCACCCCCCCCATCTAAACTTAACCAAAGCCTTTTCAAGGGACCAACAGAAATCGACGCACATGCGCCACTTTCCATTGTGCTTTTTGACCATCACTACGTTGGCCAGCCAAGTCGGCTACTGGAGTTCTTTGATTGTTCCCGCTTCGACAAGCTTGCTCACTTCGACTTTGATTGCTTCCTCTTTATCTTTAGAGAAATGACAGGCTTTCTGTTGTATAGGTTTGAAGCGAGGATCCACATTCAGATGATGTAATGCGATCTCGGGATCCACAACCCTTATATCCGTGACTATCCAAGAAAACGCATCCAAGTTCTCTTTAAGAACCGACATCAATTTCTCTTTTATTTTCCTCTATTTGCCCACCGACCTTCACTTTCTGGTCAGGATATTTCTCATTTATCGTGATCTTGACCAGTTCATCTTCAGCGATGAAATCTGATTCATCCCTCATTTGGAGGGTGTCACAGACGACCGCTTTAGGCTCGACGATCTCCCCTTGGGTGATGTTCGAGTGCAGGTACGGCTCGTTTCAAGCTTTCGCTACCTCAATCATGTCCACACGGGCCCTTTGGGAAGCCAACTCAGATGTCTCAACCCGAGGCATCTTATATGTCCATCTCTCATGATAATCGCTGTGGTTTGTCGTCATATGGTTCAGCAGAGTTTGAGGTCGGCTGACGACAATTCCGATCCCTTCGATGGGATCCCCATGATCGCAGTATAATGGGAATGCAAGTCAACCACAAAGAAGTCAATTTTTTCCTTCCGGTACGGGGGTGGTCGCCTATTTCCACTTCCAAATCAATAACACCCATAACTGTCACTTTATCGTTGGAGAATCCCTCCAACATTCCCAGATACGGCCTCAATCTTGAAATTCCGATCTTCAACTGTTTCACATTTTCCAGGTAAATGATGTCTCGAGCGGCTCCCGTGTCTAAGAGAACTCAGTTAACACCAAAATCATTTATTCCAACCTGCACCACAATCGGTAACTCCATCACCCCGGGTGGGCCTGACAGCTCGCTTCGAGTGAACGATATCGCTTGCTCGTCCGGAGCCAAGATGATTGGCTTCTCTCTACCCCTGACGTTGATGGCATTGATTTGACTCTTGATCAGCTGGTTTTTGGGAAACTCCTCTATGATTACCTTAATTTCATTTTGGTATCTTCGAGGTCCTCGGTCATTTATGTTTCCTCCGCAATGCTTCTTATACTTATCTAATTCTCCGTTCCTGATCATTTTGTCGATGATTTTTCTCAGGGTGATGCATTCATCGGTGAGGTGACCATGATCTTCATGAAAGTCGCAGTACCTCGTGTCGTCTCTCGAACTAGGGTCAGACCTCAAAGGCCTCAGCCTCTCCATTTTGTCACGGATCTTGTACAATATTTCAGATAGGCTTGCATTGATGGGGACTGTTGGACATATTTTAAGTTTTAATGATGAGTGTCAGACTAGCTGTTATAGAGCAAAGGCAAAAAGATGTCTAGATCAAATGTAGGTTTATTAGAGTTTGATCTTTGTATAGGTTTGATCAAACAAGCATTGTAATTAGGTCAGCTGACTATATCGGCAGACCTTGTCTAGGTCAGTAAGGTAACTAGGTCAGTAGACTAGTTAGGAACCTGCTGAAGACTGAAGGTTGAGGGTTCAACTCAGTTCATTGAAGGCTAAGGGATCAAACTTAGTACTTAGAGTCAAGGATATGGAATCATAATTTAGGGAAGTCTGTGATGACCTAAACTGATTACATATACCTTGTGTACAAAGGTCTAAGTTGCATATGTTAAATGGTGATTGGAACTTAGTTATAATCAAAATGGTGTACTCTAACTTCATAATGAAAAGTTAGATTAAAAGCAGTCAGCTGAAGTGTTATTGAAACACCGCAGACTTAAGCCAGCTGACAGATATGTACATCAGCAGACTAAAATAAGTCAAACATCTACTGAGTATAAATCTCGATTTAATCAAAGGTTACATTGGAAGATTACAAGGATAAGGATGGATTACAAGACTTGATATTGTCAACAAATCAATGGCCAAGATGAAAAGAACGTTGGAAAGATTCAGAGGATTAACCAATGGACATAAGTCAAAGGGTGGACGACCGAAAACGACAAAAGCAACCGACGGTGTCGTACTATGTACAGAGACAGAAAGCAAGTCAAGATGGAGACAAATCTGAAACGGCTATGTTTGAATTTCAAACATAAGTCACAGGATTCTCACCTATAAATAGAAGACTCATGATTCAGATACAGATGATGAAAAGTGATAATCTACTAAAAAATATCAAGTTTCTTATCAAGAAAATCACCCTACTGACATTATTGAGCCAAAAGCTACTGATCCAGAAAACTCTTCAAGTGTAACCTGCTCTCAAGTTACATCAAGTACACACACTTGAAGACATCAAGCTGCTGATCATTTCATCCTGATCAAGCTGCTGATAACTGAATCATTTACTTGATTCAACTTTATTTACAAGAAACCTGTTGAAGACAGAGAAGCACTTTGGTGTCAAGAACTGTTGTTTGTGGTGGAGCTAGTGAAGAGGCAATCCTACCCTTCAAGGACCAAAGGTGGAATACTTTGGAGCAAAGAATCCTACTTTGTTTCAAATATTCAAGGACCAGGTGAAGCCATAGTTATTGGTGAAGGAACTATTATTTGTTTGTGAAGCTTTGGATTTTTTTTTTGTAACTGCAACCTCAAAGATCTCTAGTGAATTTCCTCCTACATCATAGGAGAAGAGTGGACTGAAAATATTACACCACCTGGAACCACTATAAAAATTGCCTACTTACTTTCTGCATTTAGTATACTGATCACATCAACTTACTGAAACTAGCAACTAAATCACAAACTTACACTACTGAGTATCTAATACTTAGTATCATCTTTTTGACAACAAGTAATAAGGCTTAATTTGAATATATTCCACTGCAACAAATTCAGTTATATCAACAAGGTTAATAGACTACGAGCGGCAGACACGAGCGGTGCTACGACATTGCTGAGTTTGTTAACTCCAAAAGTTTTAAGTGTCAAGTTTATTCACCCCCCTCTAAACTTAACCAAAGCCTTTTTCAAGGGACCAAAAATTGGTATCGGAGCAGTGCTTCTGTTCTGAAGTAATCCTACTTGTTTTGCTTGTGAAAATACTTTGAAAAATCTTTCAAGTTTCTGATTTTCAAAGCTTTGCATCATGGATAATAACCAGTATGCTAGAACTATGTTGATGTGTTCCTTAGATCATTTTGATGAGTATAAACGTTGTATGCAGGCTTATCTAGCTGCAACACATGATGAGATGATGGATGTGCTGACTGAAGGACCACTGGAGATCACTAAGGCCATAACTGTAGGCAGTGAAACTCAGTATATTCCAAAGCCAAAAAAAGAGTGGGTGCTGAAGATAGAAAAAGAGAAAACCTCAACAATATTGCTATTGATATCATATACAGAACCTTGGATAGCAATATGTATATGAAAGTGAAGGATTGCAAAACTGCAAAGGAACTTTGGCAAAAATTGCAACTTATCTGTGAAGGCACTGATGCTATAAAGAAAAACAAAGTCAGTGTAGCCAAAAGAAAGTTCCAAGATTTCAAGATGAAATCAAATGAAACCATTGAGCAAATGGAGTCAAGATTCAATGCTATCATGGATGAACTCACCCTGCTGAATGTGATCTATACAAAAGAAGAGATCAATACAAGAATCTTCATCTCCCAAACCTCTTTTGAAGGTTACTGCCATTGAAGAATCCAGGAGTCTACATGAAGAAGACACCTTCAAGCTGTTTTCAGATCTCAAAGCATATGAATTCGGTAAGAAACTTATTCCTGAGACTAAAAAGAAGAACCAAAGACTACTGCATTGGTTGCTGCACATAAAGAAGAATCATCGGTGGTCAAGATGATCTACTAAATGAGATGCAAGAGCAAATTGCCCTACTGAGCAAGAAAATCAGAATGATGAAAACATGAAGATGTTCTCCAAGGAATTTCACAAAGAAATCAAGTGAAAAAAGAAGGAAGAATCCAAGAAAGATAATGATTATTTGTGTTTTCATTGCGAGAAACCAGGACACTTCAAACCTGACTGTCATGATCTAAAACAAAAAAAGGAACTTGATTATCTGTGCTTCAACTGCAAGAAACCTGGACATTTCAGACCTGATTGTCTAGACCTACTGAAGAACAAGAATCAGCAAAAAAAGACCTGGCAAGAAAGCAATGGTTGATGATGATGAATCAGGCTACGAAGTTGAATCAAAAAAAGGAAATGGATCTGATGATACTGTACTTGTTGTTGATATGGATGATTATGCTTTAATGGCAAACATGGAAGAAACTGAGGAGGTATACAACTCTGTATCTATAAATACTCCTGCTGAAAGTGATTGTGAATCTATTTGTGGTTCAAATCCTAAAAATTCTGACAATGAAGAAACTTTGGATGCCATCCTTAATCAACTGAGGAAAATACAATCTATTTATGAGATTGTGAAGGCTGAAAAAGAAGCTCTTCAAGCATAAGTTGAAAGGTTAAAAGCTGTATTAAGAACTCTCAAAGGAAAGGAAGAAGATTTTGAACAGAATCAACATAAGTCTGTTGTACATTCAGTAGCTGCTGAATCTGCAGAACAATCTAGTTCCACCACTGCATTCAAATCTGGAAAGCCTTATGGTGATAGAACAGGCCTTGGATTTGGAACTCAACAATCTACTAAGAGTGGATCCAGTAAGGTTACTGAACCTAGTACCAGAATTGGTCCTAAGTTTGTACCTGCACAAGATCCAACTCCCAAAAGGGTTGTTGAGGCATTCAATCCTATTGAGAAGACTTCAAAGAAGCAAAATCGTAAGTCAAAAAGGTCAACAGTACCTAACAAAAAGGGTAAACCCAAAAGTAGGACTACTGGGCCTTCTATACCTGCTGATAGCAGACCTGCGCACTACTAAGTCTGCTGGACCACAAAAGAGCAAAAATCAGAAATATTCCAAGGATAAGAATCCTAAACCTAAAAATGTTAATCATTCTAAGGATACTTATCTTAGGGGGAAAGGTAGATTGTTCCCTACTGATGATGATTGGTATATTCCTACCCCTACTGCTAGAAACAACAGTCATAACCATAATGCTAGGGTAAAACCTCAGCAATGGAATCAATAGAGGACTCAATAGAGGACTTATTCTAGACCTCACTAGGGACCTCAGCAGACTCCATATTATAGGGCTGCTCTTAACAGACAGCAAACCTATGGTTATGCTAGTGCTTCTAACAATAGAAATCACTTCAAACAGCATTATATACCAAAAGGCCAGAAAGCATGTGTGAATCCTACACAACCAAATGTTAGATCTTATGGAAATGTGGGATACATATATGAACAAAAGTGCAATGCTTTTCAATGAAGACCTTATGGAAATTTGCCAAGGGTCATGCTTACCACTGACCACTATGGACCCAAATAGTTTTGGGTACCTAAAATACATTAACTTTGTTTTGTAGGGTGTCTGGTACTTTGACAGTGGATGTTCCAGACATATGACAAAGAATAAGCAATGTTTGATAAATTATATGGCAAAGGATGGTCCAAGAGTGAATTTTGGCAACAAGAACACACCACGTTACACAAGAGGATATGGTACACTGGTGAGGAATTGATTAACTATCATGAATGTTGCATTTGTGGAAGGACTGGACTACAACCTACTAAGCACTGGACAATTTTCTGACATGGGTTACAAGGTCACTTTTGACAAAGGCAATTGTTTTGTCACTAGTGAAAGAGGTGAACAAGTTATGTTGGATGGTAGAAGACAACAAAACATGTATGTTGTGGATTGGTCTACTACTGTTCCAGAGACATGCCTGATTGTGCATACTAAGTCAGAACTAAATTGGTTGTGACATAAGAAGTTAAATCATCTTAACTTTGATGATATAAATCAACTGGTGAAAAATAAGTTTGTGATTGGTTTGTCTGAGATCACATTCAAAAAGGATGCTATATGTGATGCATGTCAGCAAGGTAAACAAACCAAGTCAAGCTTTAAGTCAAAGACTAAGCAATCAACAAAAAGAGTTTTGGAGCTAATGCACATGGATTTATTTGAACCAGTAACACCAACAAGTGTAACAGGGAAGAAAAATACTCTGGTAGTTGTGGATGATTATTCAAGATACACTTGGGTAGTATTCATGAACAAGAAAAGTGAAACACTTCAAAAGATGCATGAACTCTTGAAGAGATTGCAAAATGAGAAAAGTTTGACAGGAGTGAAGATCAAATCAGACAAGGGTAATGAGTTTCAATATAAAGTCATAAGAGAATATTATGAGCAAAATGGTGTGCTGCATCAATTAGCAGATGTTGGTACACCTCAACAAAATGGGGTTGCTGAGAGAAGAAACAGGACCTTGAAAGAAGCAGGGAGGACTATGATTTGTGAAGCATTACTACCTGAAAAGTATTGGGTTGAAGCAATAAATACAGCATGCTATACACAAAATAGGACCTCAGTGAACAAGAAGCTATTGAAGACACCTTATGAGATATGAAATGAGAGAAAACCAAATATATCTTATTTCCATCCATTTGGAAGCAAGTGTTTTATTTTAAATCATAAGGAGCAATTGAAGACATTCCAACCAAAATCAGATGAAGGAATCTTTTTGGGATATTCTTCTGTCAGTAAGGCATTCAGGGTACTGCGAATAAAAGGACATTGAAACATGAAGAATCAATACATGTTGTATTTGATGAACCAAATTTCACTGGAATGGAAGATGAAGTTTCAGAACCTGCTGAAAATCTTCAAGTTACTGATCCAGAATTTGTTGATGTTTTGGAAAAGATAAATGACTTAAAAGTTTCTGACTCTGCCCCTGCTGAAGAACTTGTTGGTAACACTACTGATCCAACAACAGATGCAGTTCAAGGATCTGCTGAACCCCCTACTAAAGCAACAGCAGAGCCTACTAAAGATGAAGCTCCTTGAAATCAAACAAATCATGATTTACAATGGTTGAAGGATCACCCTACTGAACAAGTAATTGGTAACATACATCAAGGTGTAAGGACCAGAAGACAATTGGAAGTAATGTTTACTTGTTTTCTATCTCAAATGGAGTCTAAAGTTGTTGAAGAAGCAATATCTGATCCAGATTGGATAATTGCTATGCAAGAAGAATTGAATGAGTTTGAAAGAAACCAAGTTTGGACACTAGTGGAAAGGCCTAGTCATGCAAACATAATTGGAACTAAATGGGTATACAGAAACAAATTGGATGAATCTGGTACCATTGTAAGGAATAAGGCCAGACTAGTGGCAAAAGGCTATTCTCAAGCTGAAGGAATAGATTTTGATGAGACATATGCCCCAGTTGCAAGATTGGAAGCTATAAGATTATTCTTGGCATATGCTGCTTATAAAAACTTCAAAGTATACCAGATGGATGTCAATAGTGCATTCTGGAAGAAGAGGTTTATGTTCAGCAACCTCCTGGTTTTGAAGTTAAAGATCAAGAAGATAAAGTGTACAGACTTAACAAGGCACTTTATGGTTTGAAACAAGCACCAAGAGCATGGTATGAAACCCTATCTCAATTCTTGGTGGACAATGGTTTTACCAAAGGTACCATTGACAAGACTATTTTCAGAATCAATGAAGGGGACAGCACCCTACTGGTACAGATTTATGTTGATGACATAATCTTTGGTTCTGAAAATGAATTGCTATGTGAAAAGTTTGCTAATCTCATGAAAAGCAAGTTCCAAATGAGTATGATGGGAGAGATGAATTACTTCTTGGGATTACATGTCAAACAAATGAAAGATGGAATCTTCATTCATCAAACTAAATATACCAAGTAGCTACTGAAGAAGTTTGGCATAGAAAATAGCACCAAGGTGTCAACTCCTATGAGTACTAACATCAGATTGGATGAACATAAATAAGGCAACGATGTTGATCAAACTTTATACAGAATGATGATAGGCAGTCTGTTGTACCTCACTGCCAGCAGACCTGATATATCCTTTGTTGTAGTGTTTGTGCAAGATTTCAATCAAAGCCTAAGGAAAGTCACTTAACTGCAGTCAAAAGGATTGTCAAGTATCTAAAAGAGACTTTAGGAGTAGGGATATGGTATTCAAAAGATGGAAGTTTCAAATTTATATCCTACTCAGATTCTGATTATGCTAGATGCAAGATTGATAGAAAAAGCACCACAAGAACCTATCAGTTGATGGGAAATAGACTGGTTTCCTGGTTCAGTAAGAAATAGAATTCAATATCAACTTCCATTGCTGAAGCTGAATATATTGCTGCTGGAAGCTGTTGTGCACAAATACTATGGTTAAGACAACAATTAAGGGATTATGGAATTGAAGAAAGAGAAATTCCTATAATGTGTGACAACACAAGTGCAATTGCAATCACTGAAAATCCTGTTTTGCACTCAAGAACCAAGCACATAGATGTGTGACATCATTTTATAAGAGATCATATGGAGAAGAAAAATGTGGTGGTTCTTTACATCCCTACTGAAGATCAACTTGCTTATATATTTACAAAACCATTGGATAGTGAATGATTTGCTAAGTTAAGAACAAAACTTGGCATCATAAAAGTTGACTGATATAACCTTAATCAGCAGTGTACTGGAATTCACCAAGGGGATTAGTCTTTGCTATGTTGGGTGAGCTCACTTAGCAGATTAGTCATTGGTATCAACAATTCCATGTACTTAAATAAGTTTGGACAATTAAGCAAATGAAGTTGCCAAGGGGATTGGTCTTTGTCATGTTGGGTGAGCTCACTTGACAGATCAATCATTGGTGTTAAACTTCATCTTGTATTATCAGTTGGACAAAACAAGTGTGTATAAAGATCAGCAGAGTAACACATCAGCAGGCTGCTGAGCCATCCTTATCAACTGGCTGCTAACCCAACTCTACTGAAGATCAAGCTTACTGAAGTATACGTTACAAGACAGTCAAACTTAAATGAAAGTCAACAGTAATTGGATATTATTCCTATCCTTTATAACTGCGGTTACAATATCCAATGGTTACAACTCTTTATGGGAACAGTTAGTGGTACACGTGGCAACATCACATTTATTCAAACTGTAATCGTGGTTAAATGCTACAGTACGTGTACAGTACTTTCCTGAAAGTTACTACCAACTACCTTTCCTTATATATACAGACATATACACAGAGACATTACTTACAACTTTCAGATCGATTTTCTATGAAAATATACCGTGTGAACACAGAGTTGCAAGCTTTCTTCTTCATCTTTTTCAAGTTCATCAATGGAGGATAAGAGTGATGTTCATTTTGGTACAAGCCAAAGTGTTAAAGGGTTTGTTGTTGATGCTAACACGACTGAGTTGGCTATCAATATTGGAAGAAGAATCAGAAGATATGAAGGACTAGAGGATGTTCTAAATCTGAGATTGGAAAGCATCTCTTACACTAATGTTGTTAATTTCTGGAGAAATATAGTGATTAGAGATGATGCAGAGGCATTTACTACCACTGTAAATGGTCAGTAGATTCAAATCACTTCAAATCTGCTGAGGGAGGCATTCGGATTTGGACCTGGAAATGGTGCTCCTACAAATCTTGAATCTATACAGCTTGCAAGACTGGATTTTGTTGATTCAATAAAGACAAACAAGTCCATACCATCAATACTGAATATCAATGTAAAGCATATCAGATTGGAGTACAATCTACTGAGCAAGATAATTGCCAAGAACATTTTTGGATTTAGTGGCAGTCTTGATACTCTCTTAGGACCAAAAATTGACATGCTGATAATCATATGCAAAAGCATGAGATTTGATTGTGCTTGATTCTTTGTTCAGTATATGAAGAAGGTGATAACAGAAGACAGAGATGGAACAAGGAAGTCTAAGGCAAAGCCTTTGGGTTTGATGATTCAGGCCCTACTGAACCACTTGAAGATTGCTAATATTGCACCTACAAAGATAAACAAGTCTACATATAAGCCAGAAGTCTGTTATCTTATCCCTGGTTTGGATGATGATGATGATGATGAAGATGATGAGGCAACTGAAAGTGATAATGATGGAGATGATAATGATGATGGTGGGCAGGCCAAACAAGTTGCACAACCTACTAAACCTAAGAAGGCTGCTAAGAAAAGGAAGGCTAGTGATACAAGAACGATCACTGAGCTCTTAAAGCCTAAGAAGACAAGGCAGCAATCAGTAGACATTGCTGAGTCTACTGAGGTTCCAGTTGATGTTGAGGCTTCTGAGCCTACTGAAGTTACAAGGAAGAAAACTGCTGCTGAGATTTTGAAAGAACAGCTAAAAGAAGATAGAAGAAAGAGGAAAGCTGCTGAAATTGAAGAACAACCTGCAAAAAGAAGGAAACAGGTTGTAAAGAAGAGGGTTCATGGTAAAGGGAAAGAGTTAAGGGTCCTGGAGGACCAAAGTGAAGTAGAAGAAAAGGCTGTTGAGCCAACTGAGGATGCTAATGTTGTTGTTGAGCAACAGATTGAAGAACCACAGCACACTGCTATGCCTGACCCTGCTGTGGAATTTGTTGAACCTGTTCAAGACCCTACTGTGGATGCTACAACTCAGGGGGAAGAACAAACTATTGTAGACCCTACTGATGTGCATATAAGTCAGGGGGAACCTAAAGTGGAACAGTTCGAGGAAGTAGGAACAAATGTACAACCTGATGAACCTACTTACCTGTTTGTATCTGCTATAGATACATTGACTCACCTATTGAAGCCTTTGAGGGACAACAAGCTGAGCAATCTGCCTCAAGAAGGCCCACAATGCCTTTTGAGAGAAAAGAAAAGAAATCCAAGAAGGAAAAAGTAGATCCCAACATCCAGAAAATTGAAGATTATCTAGCTTAAGTCTGGTTTCTACAAGAGACAAAAATCAAATGCAGAGTCAATGACTGATTTTGAGGAATGGTCATTCAATCAGTTGGGAGTAGAGAGCTTGATTGCACTGATTGATACATCTGAGCTACAAGTGAGGCTGCTGGATATTATTGAAAGGGAGAAGCAGAAAGGAAGCATCATGTTCAGAGAACCACAAGATGCACCTGATAATGATGATTCATCATCCTATGATTTTGATGATGATCACCCTTCTTTTCCAGGCCAACCTAGTGGCACTTCATTGGAAAGACCTACTGAGAATGTAGGACAGGGATCTGAAAACAATACAGCAGATCAATCTGCTGATGATGGCAAGTCTGTTGAGGGTCAGCAAACTGATCTTATGGATGAAGACATGGATGATATGACTATGGATGACCTGGAAGCTCTAATTAATGATGGGATAACTCTTGGAGATAACAGGCTGATCAGTATGTCTGACACCCTATTGGTGTGGAGTCTGATGCATATTTTGGGAATCAGCAGACTAACCTGCTAAATGAAGAACTTGGAAATACTTTCAATGAAGATTTGGAGAGACAGCTTGTTGTAGCAACATCCCTGGAAGAGGCCAGAATATCTACTATTTATGATGTTGTTATGTTTGAAGAAGCTGATGCAAGTTCAGAGGACTCAGCTCAGTATCAGGAGAGTTTTGACACTCAGACAACCTTGTCTCAAGTTGCAGATCAATTACAGAAGGTTGCTGATGATAGAGGAGTCTTAGAGGAAAATCTGGCTATATTTCCTTATGTTTTTGTTGAAGAGGTGGTTCAGGCTGCTGAGTTACAAACAGCACCGAATACATGTTAGAACAGAGGGTCCTAATCACCGAGGAACAAACAGTGTTAGGACAAAGGTTGGAACTATTGATGGGATTGGAGGAATCCCCTACACACTCTAAAGAGACGTTGTAGAACAGGTTGCTGAAGAACCTATTATTACAGTGCAGATTACTGAAGTTAAAGCTACTAAGGTAAGGATAGTCAGCAGACTGTTGTTGATGAGGATGAACAGCTGTTGGACTATGACTTTAGTGATGAAGAGTTCCAAATGCTTGAGGAAGAACAAGTTGCTGATGAGCCTCAATAGGCACATGTACCAATTTTTGAGGAGGCACATGTTTTGGAACCTCAACCTGCACAAGATCCTATTTTGGAAGATATTTTTGGAGATGTGATTGAGGAAGGTCCTGAACCTGCTGGATGGGATAGGACAAGAGCCATGGTTGTCAGCGCACAAAGGGCAAACTATACTGTTGAAGAGCTTGCTGATGATTTTGCTAGACATATGGCTGGAGGTATGGCTGGTACTGTACCAGCACATGTTTTGGAAGAGTTGAGTGCAGTAAGAGATGATATTACATAGTTAAGGACTCAACTGAATAAACAAGAACAAAGATTTGAAGACTTGATGAATCTGGTGGAAAACAGAGGAAGAACTACTGAAACAGTTGCTTCCAACATCACTTCCACTCAATATGCTATTGCTGACCTAACCCAAGATGTGAGAAATATAAAGCTGAGCACAGCAAACAGAGATAAACATTTGAATGAACAGTTGGCCTCAATTCACAAAAAGCTTGACAAGCTTGCTGAGGCACCCAAACCTGTTGTGGCTCACCCTGCTGAAACACCTCAACCTGCTACGCATTGGATCCTAAGGTTACTGAGAGGATCAATCTGCTGGAACAAACTATGAAAGGAAGGATCGCTACAGTTGACACAATGATAGAGATTATGGAAGGTCAACTTGCTAACTTGGTGATCACACATGAGAGTGTTCATAGTCTACTGTCCCGATTTATTGATGATGTCAATAAGGGGGAAGAGGGCCTTACAGCAGAAGCAAAATGAGGCTGCAAGGATTTTTGCAAAGAAGACATGGGATAATGATATAAATGAGTTCAGGAAACCTACACCTGGCAGGATTCAGTTGACTGATGACCTCCTGCAAGAATATAAGAAGCTATACTATGGAAGGAAGAAACCCTATCATCACATGGGATTTCAGAAGGGACTGAATTCCTTTCTAGGACAAAACTTTGGGAAACAAGGATCAAGGCACTGAGAGCTTTTAGTAGAGGTGGAAGAGGAGGCGGAGGTGGAAGAGGTCAAAGACTGGGATCAGTTCAGTCAGCAAGGGATTCACTGGATGAATTCAAACATTTCTACATAGGACATGGCTTCAAGGTTCATAATATATGATTAACTCTACCAGAAGCCTGGAAGTGGTGGAAAGAGATGAATCATTGGGTTGACTTTTCCCCAATTGAAAACCAATGGATGCTGGATGTGGTCAGAGAAATCAAGGAGTTATATGAGAAGAGAGAATAAGACAAAGACAGAAACTAGATCAGCACACTTACATTATTTATTTCATTCTGCTGATCTAGTTTGTAATAAGTTTGAACAAATTTGATTATAATGAGAAATGGCTAAATTTGTTCTGTTTTGATTTTATCTTTTTCTTTGCTGTAAGGAAGGTATTGGCATCATCACTAAAAAGGGGGAAATTGTTGGACATATTTTAAGTTTTAATGATGAGTGTCAGACTAGCTGTTATAGAGCAAAGGCAAAAAGATGTCTAGATCAAATGTATAACTTTATTAGAGTTTGATCATTATAGGTTTGATCAAACAAGCATTGTTATTAGGTCAGCTGATTGTATCAGCAGACTGTCTAGGTCAATAAGGTAACTAGGTCAGTAGACTAGTTAGGAACATGCTGAAGACTGAAGGCTGAGGGTTCAAACTCAGTTATTGAAGGCTAAGGGATCAAACTTAGTACTTAGAGTCAAGGATATGGAATCAGAATTTAGGGAAGTCTGTGATGACCTAAACTGATTACATATACCTTGTGTACAAGGTCTAAGTTCAATATGTTAAGTGGTGATTGGAACTTAGTTATAATCAAAATGGTGTACTCTAACTTCGTAATAAAAAGTTAGATTAAAAGCAGTCAGCTGAAGTTTTATTGAAACACAGCAGACTTAAGCCAGCTGACAGATATGTACATCAGCAGACTAAAATAAGTCAAACATCTGCTGAGTATAAATCTCGATTTAATCAAAGGTTACATTGGAAGATTATAAGGATAAGGATGGATTACAAGCCTTGATATTGTCAACAAATCAATGGCCAAGATGAAAAGAACGTTGGAAAGATTCAGAGATTAACCAATGGACATAAGTCAAAGGGTGGACGACTGAAAACTGACAAAAAGCAAACTGACAGTGTCAGTACTATGTACAGAGACAGAAAGCAAGTCAAGATGGAGACAAATCTGAAACGGCTATGTTTGAATTTCAAACATAAGTCACATGATTCTCACCTATAAATAGAAGACTCCTGATTTAGATACAGATGATGAAAAAGTGATAATCTACTAAAAGCTATCAAGTTTCTTATCAAGAAAATCACCCTACTGACATCACTGAGCCAAAAGCTACTGATCCAAAAAATTCTTCAAGTGTAACCTGCTATCAAGTTACATCAAGTACACAAACTTGAAGACATCAAGCTGCTGATCATTTCATCCTGATCAAGCTGCTGATAACTGAATCATTTACTTGATTCAACTTTTCTTTACAAGAAACCTGCTGAAGACAGAGAAGCACTTTTGGTGTCAAGAACTGTTGTTTGTGGTGGAGCTGGTGAAGAGGCAATCCTACCCTTCAAGGACTAGTGGAATACTTTGAAGCAGCAATCCTACCTGTTTCAAATATTCAATTTGTGAAGTCGTAGTTATTGGTGAAGGACAGACATCGTAGGGATTTTTGTAACTGCAACTTCAAAGATCTCTAGTGAATTTCCTCCTACATCACAGGAGAAGAGTGGACTGACAGGATTACACCACCTGGAATCACTATAAAAATTGCCTACTTACTTTCTGCATTAACTTTCTGCATTTAGTATACTGATCACATCAACTTACTGAAACTAGCAACTGAATCACACACTTACACTACTGAGTATCTAATACTTAGTATCATATTTTTGACAACAAGTAATAAGGCTTAATTTGAATATATTCCGCTGCAACAAATTTAGTTATATCAACAGTCAACAGACTACTGAGCAGTCAGCAGGCTAGTGACATTGCTGAGTTTGTTAACTCCAAAAGTTTTAAGTGTTAAGTTTATCCACCCCTCCCTCTCTAAACTTAACCAAAGCCTTTTCAAGGGACCAACAGGGACAAACTCAGATTCGTCAAACTTGTTTTTGTACCCTATCTCGATATTTCCCTCACTTTTGATCATCTTTCTGCTCTTCTATGTGTTCTCCCTCTTGTCATCCCTCGAGGATCTAGATTCGCTACGATTTTTTCCCTTTCCCGAGGGCGAGGGGGCAGCTTCGGTCAGTCCGAATATACGGGCCTGGTTGAGAAGGTCGCGTAAATTCGTGGGGGATTCATAGCGAAGTGTGTCTTCATCGCTCCCCTAGCGATACCATTCAAGAATCCTCTTTGGACCTCATTTTCGGGTAGGTTCTTTGTCTGTTCGTACACCTTCATGAACCGATCATAGTAACTCTTACAAGATTCCCCGTCTCCCTGACGAACCTCGTACAAATCTTCGATGGACTTTTTGGGCCGTTCCACTATTTCGAATTCCTTCAGAAACTTTGCCCTTAACTCGTCCTAGATTTTGATCGACCCGCGGGGCAGGTTGCGGAGCCAGGCAGCGGCTCGATCTTGCATGCTCCCTACGAACGCAACGCACCAGGCCAACTTGTTTTTCGTGGCTAAAAGCATTCGGCTTTGAAATGCGGCTATCCATTCCAAAGGGCAGGTGGTTCCTTTATAGTTCCAGGGAAGGTGGTCCCTTATAGTACACATACTACGAGTAATGCACACCTCTGGAGGGCAGCGACTCCAGTATTTCATTCGAAAGGACGTCGATCCCCCGAGTTGGCTCAGGCTTTCCATCTTGTTTAGCTTTTTAAAACTCTAAAATTTCCCTTTCCATCATTTCCAACCGGTCATCTTTCTTGGGTTCGGTAATTTTGATGGGAACCAACTTCTTTGGATGATATCCTTTGAATCTGCATAGTAAACTGACTCTCCATCTTTTCAGGCCTTTTTTCGTTCAAGATTTGCCATGCATCACGGAGGTCTTTGACCTCGTGACGTGGGATCACATTCCTTTCATGGGGAGAAGGGCCTAGGCGCAGATGTACAGTCTTTTTGTCGGTGCGATACAATCGGTCCAGGGCAGACCCCCTGTCTGCGCTTTTCTCTAGCACTTGTTTCCTCTTTTGTCCAACCGACGAGTATTCACTCCCTTCTACTTCAATCCTTGTTCATTCACGCGTGGGAGCTGCTGGGTTCTTATGGGGAGCCGCGGCCTCGCGTCTCGATGGGACGGGCGTTGCTTGTCGGCTGTCATGAGTGGAAGACCGCAGGCAGCCAGGGCGTAAATTCACCAAATACACCTGCTTCACGTACTCGGTTAGTCTAGTGCTGCTTTCACCTCTGGGTTCATTGCCTCAAGGGACTCCTCTACCCCTGGGATTCTTTTTGGGATGGCCTTTCTGTTTTCATATTGTTTCGATGTCCCTTCTATACCTTTTCCGCGTGAGGGTCTAAAGCTGTTCAGAGCCGAATTCCTTGTATCGTCCCTAGAGGCGGATCTCTTTTGATTTATTATAGTCCTTGCGTCGACATTGAGTTTTGACCTATCCGGTTGAAAATTGTCCCATCTTGCGGTGGGATTCTCAAGCGTCGTGTCCAAGTTATCTTGGTGAGGGAGATCTCGTGTGGGCCCCTTTCCTGGGGTATGAGGTACATGGACAGCATCATTTGTCCCCGCCATGTGTCTAGCTTTGATTGCTTATCTGCACTAAATGCCAAAAATTACTCTGGTTCTCAACCGTTCTAACACTCACCAACCTTGTACTGTCTGGGCGCACATGCGGCGTGTTGGGGATTTTGTCGAAAGTGACTTATCCAGCGGATCTGATGGCGGAGCCGGCATATGGATATAGGAATTCAGGGAACGACTGCGATTTCTCAAGCGTGAAGTCCCAAAAATCCCAATATCCCGCTGATTCCAATGTGCTCTTTTTCCCGATCCAAAATAACAACACAACATAGGAACACGAACTCTACTTGATGCACTACCCAAAGATTTCAAACGTGTGCAAGACTAGGCCAAAATAACAATATAACAGCTGCTAAAATGACGAGCGTGATTTTGATTCTTTTCCTTAACGTGAAAATTCCGAGAGTGTCGATTTCTCAATAGCAAACTTGACAAATCCACGTGTCCGTAGTCCTTTTTCATAGATGAACAACAAACAACAAACCAAAAATTCTGAAGCGAAGTTTCCGGCCAGGAAACGTGCAATGCCAACTCCAGCGAGTTTCTTTGTGCCAAAGTCATGAGAAAGGTGATGATTCAAATGCAAACTCGTGATTATGTGTGAGAAATCGGGGAGGTTACCTTATTTTGAGACGGTTTCGACGCTGAGTTTGAGGACGCGAGCGAGTGAGAGCTGAAAGCTTTTTTTGGAGAAGAAACCGTGGGTGGCTTGGAGAAGATGAAACTCTTCCTGAAGCCACCGTGAACCCTGAAACTACGGGTGAGCCATATGCCGGAAGCACGCTGAAAACCTTGATTTTCCCGATAACAAAGCCAACTGATAACGTGGAAATTATCTTGGGTGTTCAACGGATGAATTATGGTGGATATATGGCTGTGATTTGTGTATGAGTGTGGCGGTGCGAGGTGGAGCTAGAGAATTCCGGCGTGGTGAGTGGTGATACAATGTAATAAGTAAAGAGAGAGCAACTATATAAGTAGAGTTTTGCCTTGTTTTGCATATATTCCACTTAGTGTATGAATGTTACATGGAGCCCTATTTATAGGGTAATGACCGACTTATACTCAACATAATTACAACTAAGGACATAGTACGACTAAATCTGCGGAGGCTAGTTGAGTCGCATCCGACTGAAGGCGACGCGGATCCTCGAGTTTCCATCATATATCCTTAGCGGGTTTGTTGGGTTGTCAGTATGTATTCTCCAAGTGTTGGGGGTGGAGGTCCTTGGGCGGATCCCTCACCTTTGTGCTCATCATGGGCCTATTGTTGAAGCCCATTTCCGGAGTGGTTGTGTTCGGAGGGCAAGGGCCTGTCCGTTCCTTATTTCTTCGGCCCCCATATGCCTGTACATGGCGGTCGGCGGGCCGGAAGGCGGAGCCGGCCTATCAATAATTAAAGTCTTGGAGCACTGCATCAAATATGTAGTTTCCTTGTCTTTAACTACTATAACGGGGTTGCTCGTGTCATTTAAAAGGATTAAAATTACTTAACCATGTTTGAGAACGTTTCGAAAATGTAATAGTCATAATTTGGTTTTACTTATCGAGAATAAAAACATAAATATAAAAGTTTGCTAAAAACTACAACATAAAAATAAAAATAAAATAGTGTTGTTGTTTATACAGGCTAAATCAAAAAATTGTCTTTTGATTTATGATTTTTCTCCCACTAGTCAACTACTCTCAATTGACTTTCAAGAATTTTCCAAAATTCTTTAGTGGCTGAGATCCAATCTAGTTACTCGATTCCCGGCGGTGGTCGATCAATCAAGATAATTTCGAAAGGTAGGTAACACTTTACCAAATCACATATCTATGTGATTTTCAGTGGTTGACTAGTCAACTCTTTGACAATTCACATCACAATGTGTTAGTCAACCCCTTGTCTCTAAAGTCAGACGGCTCTGACGGTGGCCAATCACCGAAAGACTCTTGTCAAGTCATAACCCAATATTCACGAGATCTCATACGATTATATCTCAATAACGACGATATACCCGAGGTAGGTCAACTCCCGACGAGGGCCGATCAGTTGGATCCGAACAATGGCTATTCACCGTCATTATAATATTGGGAGACAAATATAACTCGATTTTCGATGTGGGAGTAATTTTAAATTCATTCACTTAATTAATTTTGAATTAATTCTCTTAATTAATTTATTACGGTCTCATCAAGTACATCTATCTCTATATACATACATCCTACACAATCATCTAGATCGTGCCAAGTTATGCATCTATCGTATCATATAAAATAAATACAAGCACAAAATAAATAAATGCGTAAAGTAACTGGTATGATCATGGACTTTTCCTAGGTGCGGTTTCGAATACAAACTGACGAAACCGCGGGTCACAATCTAAAGTTATCCGCAACCACCAATAGGATATTTAATGATCCAATCTCCAATGGGATCTTTATTTCGTCTTTCTTTGGTCTCCATCTTCCGCTCCATTCTTGCTTCATAAATTTTATCTAATAAAATAAATACACCCGCCGCACACGGGGGGAGCTAACGGGAATGAGATAATGCAGAAAAAAAAAACTATGTCACGTTCTTCATAACGGCCTAGGACAAACCAACGAAAAATAAATCATTCATATCTATCATATTGGTCGAGTCCATGATCAATCCGGATCCATATAATCATATTATATCTACACAATATCTAATCCATACAATTAAATCTCATGAAAAAGATAAAATTAAAAACTAACAACTCACGTCTTAATTAATTGATTAACATTTAATCTATTAAATAATTTTATCTAATCAATTAACCAATTAACATTTAATTAATTAATTGATTTTCAATCGAAATAAAATTAACGATTAATTTTAAACGATTTCAATTTTAATTTTAATTAATTATAACTATTCAAAAATAAATCAAAATTAAAATTAAGTCTCTTTTGTTTCTTTCCTTTTGATTCATAATCAAAATGGATGCCTTTGTTTGCTAAACCAAAATGCACCAACCTTGGCCCTTCCTAAAATCAAAATTTTGAAAAGGGCCTAAGCCTATTCCAAACAAAATTTGGAAATGTAATGTGGCATCTCAATGGACCAAACTATTTGAACAATTAGTTAGCACATGACACCAACTAAACAAAGAGATATTAATCACAACTATGAACCATATTGAATCACAAATACACAAAAAAAATTTGGAGATCCACCACCTTTGACCAGTCAACCAACGCCGGCAGCAAGTTGCCCTGTCGCCGCCGACCGGCCGTTAGTGGTGGTGCCGCCGCCAGTCGGCCGAGCACCATCCGATCTTGTTTTTTTTTCTTTTCGTGCATCGTTTTGCGAATAAAAAATCTTTCATCTTTTAATTACGTGATTTAAACGATAAATTAACTACGCAAATTAACATACTTATTCCTTAAGCTCAAAGCTCGCTCCGATACCACTGTTAGGAAATCTACGCGGAACGCATCGGAATTTAAAATTTAATTTTCCTTTAACCAGGATCGACTTCGTTTAAGCAACAAACAAATAAGTAGTAAACGAAAATGTTACCTTGGATGATCTAAAAGATCGAAGCTTTATCATTTACGAAGGAGTATTGGTGCACGGAGCCGCCCAAGCGTTCGGCCTATACCGCTAGTCCACATGAACAACCCGTCGGAATCCACCATTGGATTGCTATCGGAAAAAGTCAGCTGCTAGGCCGCCTTTTTCTTTATCCAAAAACTCTCTCTAGAAGCTCTCTTTTATCTCACTAAAATATTGCAAGAATATTGTGTTGTAAAAGAGTTGGCACAACTCCCCTTTTATAGCAGATGGGACGCCATATCTCATTCCCAATTTGATTGGGAAAAAATCCTAATGGATAGAGGAGAAAGAAAATCAATTTTCAATAAAATAAGGAAATTATATTATATATTTTTCAAGATATATATTGTCAATATCTAATATTGAATATATTTTTATTATATTACCATAAATCAATTTACACATTTGTATATATCACATATATTTATTACACATATAAATATATATATATTAATATCCGAATATTAATACATAATATTATATCATCATCATCTAATTAGCAAAGAAAACCCACGTGTGTCATACACACATAAATTTTCGGCCATAAATATATATATATATAATATATATATATATATATATATATATATATATATATATATATATAATCAACATAATTAATATCTTGTATTTGATTTATTCATAATAAATAAATACCACAATATTAATTTATCACTATAACACTTTATAGTCGAGATATATTTTCCTTATTTGGTTATCACTATAACCGCATTTTAATCCGGCTAGATGTTCTTATGTGTGTGATCCGATAGGCTTCCGAATAAGTTGGTCGTAGGCACAAAGTGCAATTACGAAAATGCCCTTCATACCTAACGATCACGGAATAGCGTCTAGCAACACACCGTGACCCCCAATCATCGGAAGAGTCAAATGCAATGACTACTACCTTTCATGTGAAACAGTTACCGTGTAAATAGAATGCTATTGCTGTTACAATATCTATACGGTCGTACATCGAGTGTCAAGCATCAACGACCGTATCTTATAATTTGGATATCAAGCTCTCTCGAAGTAACTCATTTACTCCCACTTTGCAAAGATTCACGAGAGTAAGACATTCCTTATAAGAAGGCCCTTTCGGATATTCACTCCTACTGACAGGGTACGTGATTCCCGGACGACCAAACATGTATACTCCGCATGCTTCTGTATCACACCCAATCACTACCGCATGATCGCCCCATGGCTAGGGGAAACCTCAATAGTGTCAAAGCATGAAAATCCACATCGTGATGCCATGTAGACTCCGGTCCTAAGGATAATTGTTGGAAATATTATTTATGTTTTGATGATGATTCGTCACAAAATTAGACAAATCACTTACAACCCATGATGTTGAAGTCGTAACTAACTGTTATAGTGCAAGAAATGGTCTAGAGATAAATGTATAAGTTCTATCTAGAGTCTGAACCTTGTATAGGTTGTTTCAGACAAGCATTGTAATAGAATAGGAACTAGGCGAACGAGTGAGTCACAACAAGAAAACGAGAGTTATAACAAGAAAACTGAATATGCACTTGAAGAGCGAGGGTTCAAACTCGGTATCTTTGCCGAAACCGAAGAAGATAAGTTCGCCGAGGGACACGGACTCGGTTGGCTTATCTAGAAGACCGAAGAACGAGGGACACGGACTCGATTCTACGAGAGGCGAAGAACGAGGTGGCAAACTCGGTTAGAAGGCGATTAAGTCGTGACTATAAGTCGGGATTCGAGCAAGTCTGTGGTGACCGAAACCGAATTATAGATCATGTATAACGAATATTCTAAAGGACAAAGATTATCGGTTACCGGAAAGAAGAAACTGATTGGTGTACTCTGACTTAGCCAATTAAAGTCAGATATTAAGTATACAAGGTACTCAGTTTTGAAGAAGAGTAGAAAACTGAGTTAAGGCCTTGTCAAATTTAAACTAAGAATACGACAAAAGATCGTACATGTGAACGTTGGCTAAACGACAAGTGTAACGGCTACAAGAGCTAGTGACCGCTACATCACCCCTATAAATACACAAGAGAATCACTTGAAGTAAAAGAGAGGAGGATCAGAAAAAGAGCTTTACAAGCATATATTCAAAGATCCAAATCCAGATCCGAAAAATCAGATCAGATATATCAAGAAAAAGGGGAAGCCAACTGAATTGCCTTGAAGACTTCAAAGAAAGACCCAGTAACCCACAAAGGGGGAAAGAAGGCATCTTAGAGCTACAACGCCAGATCCAGAAGAATCGATACGACTCCTTTGAATTAATCTTGTGATTAATTCTAAACCTAACCTTTGTGAAAAAGGGTTGGCTGTGCATAGTTTGAAGAGAGCAATTCTACCTTTCTTCATACGGTATTGCTACAGCAGTTGGTGCAGTCTGCGGGCTGTGGGTATGTGTTAGTGGTGAGCTGGTGAAGGAGCAATTCCACCTCCAAAGGATCGGTGTGCGAGTGAAGGGAGCAATCTCACCTTTCTTCATTTTGTGTAGACGGTGAAACCGGGGTGTCGTGAAGGATTTGTCATAGTACTAGGATTTTGTAACGTTATCTCATTATTCTAGTGTTACCTCCTACACCACGGGAGAAGGGGAGACGTACGGGATTACACCACCCGGAACTTCCATAAACAAATCTTGTGTTGATTTTCTTTATGCATTTGTGTTTGTTTTATTTATCGCATTATCTCTCAGCAAACACCAGACACTGAATTCTCACAAACTGATACATAGAAGGTCTAGATTTCTGTTTACACATCTATTGCACTAAAGGCTATTACTTTATCCGCTGCCAGTTAACAAGACTGAATATAAGTCAGTTTTGACTTACAATCAGTTAAGCTAACTGAACTCCGCACAAGTTAAGGGACAGGAACATAACTGAACTGGAAGTCAGTTTAAGTTTCAGAGAAACTCAGTTCCTGGGGATTTTACAACTTAAGATAAGTTTTTGGTGACAAGTTTATTCACCCCCCCTCTAAACTTGTGTTAGCCTTTCCAATGGACCAACAATTACACAACCGTCACATAGTGTGACACTCAACAGTGTAAGTTGGTCAGTCTAACGTACGCATTCTCTAATACACGTCCACGTACAGTCCAAGTGTCTCTACACTTCGATAAATGAGATCTATCCCTGCCCTTAAAGACAGAAGACATCTAATACATGCTAGCCTGTTTGTACTATCAATGCCCTGTTTAATAGTACATAAGCCTAGACACATTTAAGTATCAAACTTATTAAAGTGATTAGAGATCTCATCAACCATAATCGCCTATCATGGTTTCTTTATCACAGTTTAATACTAAAGACGTTATCATATAACAATTCATAATTGGTTTTTTAAAAGAACAAACATATGACAACTGAAAAGCCATTTATTATATATGTATAATCATAAAGAAATAGTAGAAATGATCCGACCCGGTCGGATCTGGTCCAACCCGATTGGGTTTAGGACACTATTTCAACAATAGTCCCATTGTTTATTCTACTAGCAAGATTAGCCTTGCAAGGGAGAACACCTTTCAGACATTTCCACATGAAGTGCTTAACTTTGTTAGGAAGGGAGAGGCTCCATAAAATTTTCCGAAACTTAGGATTAGTGTCGAAGTGCTTACATGTGAAGCATTGAAGAGGTTTCCATTTAATTTTTCAAAAAAATAAGCATAGGCTGACTTCAAAGTGAAGATGCCATTAGGGGAAGGCTTCCAAAAAAGATGATCCATTGTGTGACAAAAGCTTAGAGGCAGAGTGAGAATTTGGTGGACATCCACTGGCCAAAACACTTGTCTCAGCTTGTCCTCATTCCATGCATTGTTTCTAATTAAGTCACTAACCCAAAAAGCATAAAAAAAAACTGATAGGATGTGAGGGGTTTTAAATCATGATTACTAGGAAGCCAATTGTCTTCCCAGATTTTAATAGACTCTCCATTTCCAACCGTCCAACAAAGCCCCCTTAAAAGTATTAAGGGCAGAGATGATGCCTTTCCAAAAATAAGAATCACCAGCAGATGGTTTGGTCCCCCAAAATGGAACCATTAGGATGGTATCTAGCCTTCAGAACTTTGGAGACAAGAAGGTCAGGATTCTTGAGTAGCCTCCAGATATGCCTTGCAAGGTAAACAAGATTCAAAGCTTCAAAGTCTCTAAACCCTAGGCCCTCAGGGCCCTTAACCATGCAAGCTTCTTCCAACTTAGCCAGTGCATCCCCTTATCTGAGCCTGGTTCCTTGCACCACCAGAACTTGGCCATTAGAGCAGATATTTCATTACATAGACCTTAGGAATTTTAAGAACTGACATTGGGTAGGAAGTTATCATAGTGATGCCTGATTTTAAAAGAATTTCTTTGCCACCTTGACTGAGGAATCTGTTTTTCCAAGAGGAGAGCTTTGCTTCAATTCTGTTTTTAAGGTGGGCAAAAACATCCCTCTTAGATCTTCCAAGGAGGAGAGGGAGACCTAAGTACTTGGAATGAGAAGCTATCAAAATGCCAGGAAATAAAGTAGTTATAGTTGATCTCATGTTATTATCCACCTTTTTGCTGAAGAAGATGCTAGACTTTTGAATACTTATTTGCTGGCCAGAACAGTATTGATAGGTGCTCAAAAGGTTGGACATCTATTGTGCCTGAACAGGATCAGCTTTACAAAAAATCAAATTGGCATCAGCAAAGAATAAGTGGGATATTGAAGGGCTTGTTCTGCAAATTCTTATCCCCGGAATGTGACCTTCAGCTTCTGCATAGTTAAGTAACATGCTAAGACGTTCAGCACAAATGAGGATAAGTAGGGAGATAAGGGATCTCTCTGCCTAATTCCTCTAGAAGGCTTGACAAAGCCAGACCTGGCATCATTGATGATGAAGGAAAAGGACACTGTGGAAACACAAGCCATAATCCTACTAATCCAGTGTGAGCAAAAACCCAACTTACCCATAACATATTCAATAAAAGGCCATTCCACCCTGTCAAAAGCTTTTGCCATGTCAAGCTTCAAAGCCATAAACTTATTATCTATAGACTTTTGGTGCATCATATAGTGTAGAGATTCATGGCCAATGATGTAATTGTCAGTAATGTACCATCCAGGGATGAAGGCAGATTGATTAAAACTTATACACAAAGGCATAATTTTCTTCATTCTGTTGGCCATAACTTTTGACAAGATCCTATATGAGACATTACACAGACTAATAGGTCTAAAATGAGAAACCTCAAAGGAGTGAGGGTGCTTAGGAATAAGAGCAATGCATGTGTGGTTCATCTCTTTTAACATCATAGCAGAATGGAAAAAACTTTGGATGATAAAACTTTTTGTAGAATAAGGAAGTCATACCATCCGGGCCAGGGGCAGAGAAGCCTTCATTCCAAAAACTGCTCTTTTTACTTCAGCTTCAGTAATTGGGGCCATAAGGGACTGATTCAAACTTTTTTACCAATCCTGCTAAAATGAACATCCAGTTGATAGAAGTCTCCTTTGCAAGCAAATAAAGAGGAGTAGTGTGAGACAAATTCATTAGTCATGTCCTCAATAGATTGCACCAAGAAGAAGAGCCAACACATTTTAAAGCATAAATATAGTTTTTTCTTCTTCTATTAGAGACTAGGGCATGAAAGTATTTAGTATTTTTATCCCCATCCCTAAGCCAAGAGATTTTTGCTTTCTGAGCCCAAAATTTCTCCTCCTGCCTATAAGTCTCTTTGAGCTCATCTTGTAGAGAGATCAATCTAAGAGCTGTTATTCACATTGGCAATTTTAGTGCTATTGCATGTGCTTTAATCAACATTTAATAACCTCAAACACCAAAAATATTTTGACCGATAGTGTTCCTAACCTAAAAAAAAACCCTAAAAAAATTTGTTAATTTTCTCAATATTTTTTTTTATGGGAAATGATATATGCTACACATTTGTGCACAATCACTCCTGCTACATGTTTTATCTATCTCCATTGATTAAAATGATAAATCATTTATTGCTATTATTTCCAACACAATCAATGATATTAATATTGTTATGAAAAACATTACAGATATACACCGGATGTAGCATCATTTTATATTTTATTAAGGGAGAATGGCTTATATGACCCATTTCCGAAATTGTTTGGTGTAAAAGACCTTTGACCAATTTAGTATTTAAAAAAAAACAAAAAAGGGAGAAATAATAATAAATGTCTGAACTTCCTGTTTTGCCCCTCATTTATAACCTCTCAATCAACACCCTTTCACCCAAACACTTTCTCCCATTTCCTTCCAAAAAATTCCCAAATCGAAGTCGGTGAAAAGGAACCGTTCTTCTTCTCCTCTTCTCCTTTCTATAACAACATCAAAGTTGTTTTCAATAGATCGATCCATAGAAGAGTACCGATTTGGAGGAATTAGATCGTACGTTCCGGCGTGGAAGACGGTAGCTTTCCGTCGCAACTCGGTTCCGGCGTGAGGGTCGAGGCAACAACTTGTGGTAAAATTAATTTATGGATTGAGAATCGTCATTATGATTTCTTTAGTACGGTCGATTTAAGTGTGATTATGGTAATGCATGTAGCTTGTAATGTAGAAAGCGATATTGGGGGTGATTTCTTTAATCGGGTTTAGTTTGTGAATTAGAACTATTGGACATTTTGAATTTGAAATTAAAATGTGCATTAGTATCTTTAATCGATTTAAGCTCCATGTAATCTTTTTTTATGCTCATTTGTAAGTGGATGATGTACTAAAGCGGGTTATCTATTTTGTTTATTTTGCAGTAAAGAAATGAATCTTAAATACCAATTGACAAGTGTGGAGAGGGCGAAGAGATCTCAGATTGTTAATAGAAGCCATGTTGATAAAGTTGATTATGTCTATGGTGAATTAGACAGAGAACACAAGAAAGCACTAAGAAATAGTTGTTTTGGGAATTTAATTAGCCTTCCTGAGGTTAATTGTACTCAAATTGTGCATAATATGTTGATGAGACGGGTGGAGGGCGATTCAAAGCAAATTTTACGGTTTAGGGTTGGAAACAACAAGGCTCTTAGGTTTAGTTTGAAGGAATTTACATTGGTTACCGGATTAAATGTTGGGATGTTTGAGTGGAAAGTGAGTGAGAAGAAAGCTCAAGGTTGTCGTATTGTCAAACGCTACTTTAAGAACATAAAGTCAATAAACAGAAATGATTTGTTGAAAGCGTTTCCTAATGTTGCGAATGAAAATGATAAATACAAGTTGGGATTGTTGATTATTTTGTCTTATGTTTTGTTGGTCACGGAGGAGAAGGTGTCGTTGGATTGGTGGTGGTTTAAGTTGGTGGATGATTTGGATGCATTCAACAAGTATCCTTGGGGGATGTTGTGTTATCAATACACAGTTCGCTTGTTTAATCGGGACATGAGTAAGTCGTTCAAAAAGGACAAGGACAAGGTGGGGTATACATTGAATGGATTCCCACATGCTCGATGGTATGTATTATGATATGTAATCTTGTTTTAATTCGGAAGTCATAAAATTTTGGAAGTTATTTTGTAAATGTCATGTTTGCGTAGGTATGGGCACTTGAATCCATCCCGTGTTTACGGTCGTTGCCAGAGTCTGTTGATACGAAAGCCTTGCCAAGAATGCGCAAGTGGACAGTGGAAAGGAGGGTGAGCTCTTCGAGTGTCAATGCTCTTTTGGAACAAGCACAAGTTTGAATGTATATCTTGTTAGGTAGTCTTTTCTTAAATGTTTGATGCCCTAATTTAAATCTTATTAATTTATATATTATGAATTCACTGTAGGTTGAATTTTTGCCAACTCTTCTTTGTACATAAGTCTGAAAAATGTAAGCCTTATTATGTTGCTTTACTGGAAGTCCACGATAGTGATGTTAGTGAGGATGGGGATATGTTTGATTACACCAAAGAAGGAGGTGAGGAAGAAGGAGGTGAGGTGAATATGGATCAACCTTCAGTTCCCCAACCCTCTGAAAGTGCAAGTGGCTATGATATGGATAAGGTGAAAGATGAGATTATAAGAGTGGTTAAAGAGGAGAACAAATCATTACAATCTCAACTAGAGGCTATTCGGACAAAGGTTGATTCGTTGGAAGCTATTGCCAAAAAAGTTGTATGTGGAAATTGTAGAGCTGTCATTAATAATGACACGGTTGGAGGTGAAGAGAGGGGGAAGGTCAAGGTGAAGAAGGCTTGTTAATTTTGATGATCACATGGTTGGAGGTGACGAGGTTGGAGAGCAATCTCAAGGCCGGAGAGAAGGAGCAATCGAAGGTGATGTGCATGTAAATCCTTTGAATGACGAGTTGGAGGTGAAGAGAGGCATGAAGGTGAAGGTCGGGAACACCGTAAATCCCGATAATCTCATGGTTGATGAACATCCCATCGTGGACGCTCCGGTAGAGGCCATGATCGAAGCTCCAAAAGGTAGGCGTAATTAAGAAAAGAAATCGACACTTTAATTAAATGTACTATAATACTTGTTATGAAATTTAAGTTCTTAAGTGGATATTTAACATTTCATTTTATGGTTAGGAAAAAAGGTGCTAGGGAAGACGAAAGGCGAGGGGGAGCCATCATATCCTTATTTTCAGAACTTTAAGAGAAGGAAGCTTGATACAGTTCCCGTTTTTGATCCGCACCGAGAATTAGAACCTAAGTTGATGGATTCTCTTGATACCTTTATGCATATAGCAACAGGTATCAATTTGGCACACTTGAAGTCATTTGTCGTTGTATCTTATTTAATTTTTTTTTAACATTTTCATGAACATAGTAAAAGTGTGAGGCTGGTTGATGGAGATGTCAAAGCTTCATTTGAAAGCAGTTGTGGATGGGGGATGGGTGACAACCCCGGTAAGCCCGATGATGTGTTATATTTGCAGCAATATATGGTGAAATTTTGTTTAACTAATATATAATGTTGTACGATACAATTTAGATTATGAATGCTGCATTTTGTGAGATTAGCCTCCGTCAAAAAGCGTATCCGGAGCTGTTTCAGCAAGATGCTCGTGTGCTAGACACATATTTTGCCATACTGATAAAACAGATGCATGCAGGCATGAATAAGGAAGTGACATTAGGGAATTTAAGTTTTGATAACAAGCTGTTGAAGTATGTGAGAGGCGAAAATCCAGTGGGAGGGCAACCCTGGTCCGGTTGTAGATATCTATATATACCGGTGTCGAGCTTGATCACCGGTTTCTCTTGAAAGTTGATCTACAAAACGGGATGATCTATGTTTATGACGAGTTTGAAAGACCATATTAGGCGAAAATTCTTCAATCACTTTGCTTATGCCTCTAGAATGGCTTATACCTTATTTAGTGAGGAAGCATGTGGATGATTTCCAAAATTATCCTTTAAAGAAATTTAGTTTGGAGAGAGTTAAGTGTCCCTTCGGGAGAACGGGTATGTTTCTTACTATTTATGCAAAGCATACCTTAGTATATATTAGTCTTTTTAATACAGATTGTGAAGTTGTTTGATGTGTTGAGTAACTTGTATGATGTATAGGTCTGATTGTGGGATTTACACAATAAAATTCTTGGAGTTCTTGCTTGGAAATATGAATGTGGCAGCGATTGACAGCATGCATATGACAATGTGGAGGAAGAAGTTGGTGGCTGAGTTGCTAGCATCGCAATTCGAGCCATAGAAATTGAAAATGATGGATGAGTTTCTTGGAACAATTGAGGAGTGTTTTGTAATGGATTCACTTATGGAAACTAGGGTTTGTTGGACAATTATGATGTATGAAACAATGTTGTTTATGTTTTTGTTGAACTTGTTTTAACTTGTTGGAACAATGGTGTTTATGTTTTTGTTGTTTTAACTTGTTGGAACAATGAGTGTTATGATAAATGTTTATTATGTATTATGCCCTTATTTGTAATCATGGACCATATGCTATATTTCTAGCACATATTACGCATATGAGTGTGTAAAAATCGACATCCCTAAGGTGCTTGCGGGGGCACAAACCCGGTATGTATAACATTAAATGCATTTAACATTATACGTAAGTCTTACATCATCGTACCAAAATAAAAGCAACGCGGAGGCTAAAAAAACTCGGGATCACAAAAGTCAAGATCGAAAAGACGTAACATTGTCATCAAAGTAAAGAAATCGTAATTGTTACAACTCCGAAATCCAAACTTATATCAAAGGGAAAGATATCTTACAACCCGAACTTATAGTTTATTTTTTTGGGAATATAACTAGACGAGTCGAGTAAAACCTATTCTTAGTTAGACGGCCCGGGATGATTTTTACGAGTTTTGCCTCCATGTCTTTCAACAACTTTCCTCCTTTCTTCAGTTTTTTCTTCCAATAAAAGCACTCTGATAGCATACCATCGCCGAAAACTTCTTCAGCGACACTAGGAAGCATAGAAATGGCTTGTAAGAGCTGTTCCTCAGTCAAAGGATGAGGGCTGAGATAAATGATTTCATCTGGTGCCACTTTTACATCTTTGATGGTGGCATGCGAAGCATTGATGCGTTCATCATCAGGGATGTTTTCCCCATTCATTGCTTTGGCAGTACTTTTTTTCTTTGCCCTACCACTGAGATTTATCATAGAACAATGAGAAAGACAAATGACAACTCATCAATATACTCGAATTTAATTTAATCATGATTAAATAACACCTTATTCTCCAAAACAAACATGAAATAACTTGTTGGCTTGTAAAAACAAGTTTAAGCTTGTTACATACATCATTAATAAAAATTGATGATGTTTGTGGAAAAAATTATTAATAGAGTTATAATATTATATAAAAGGGTTTTAAATGAGATAATAATTTACATAAATACAAATTAGATACTAATTAAATGAGATAATAATTAAAATAAATACAAAGGCTTTTAAATGAGATGAGGCAGTTAAGGAGGCAGTTAACGAGGAGGCACCTATTCACATGAAGAGGTTTTTTTTAAAAACGAAAAGGCATGTACACCCTATTTAAACACCCAAATTTATGACAATGATTTTCAATTGAGAAGCACAAAAGCACTGTTTTAGAAAGAAAGAAAGAAAAAAACACGCGAAAATGAATCCAGAAATCAAAGAAAAAGGCGTAATTCAAGATTTGAAGAAGGCGTTCGATGCTATGCAGACGGAAATGGTAGATATGAAGAAGCGAATCGACTACCTGAATTCAGAGGTGAAGGAACAGGACATGGCGATATTACGACTAACTAATGATGTTGAAAGAAGGGAGTCTGAGATAGTGATCCTGACATCGAGGTTCAAGTTCTACTTGGATAAGATCAATGAACTTGTCAAACCGGTGAACAAAGTGTACGTTGCAAGCCGTACATGATCTTCCCGTTCTTTGAGATCCCGATTGGATGGGTTAATTAATTAATTATGACGATACATGTTTTATGTTTTAATATGTTTAATTATGACATTACTTAAGTTTGTTTTAAGTTGTTTAACTTGTTATGTTATTTATCCTGGAACAAAGGTTGTTTATGTTGTTTTAAGTTTGTTTTAACTTGTTGTTTTAACTTCTTGTTGTTGTTGTTGTTTGTTTATGTTGTTTTAAGTTTGTTTTTTGCAATGGGATGGACAATCTAATGTTCTGATTTGTCCGAATTAAATCTCCAATAAATATTTTTTTCGAAAATCAACATACATCGTAATCATTAAGAGGGATCTAACCAAAAAAATCCAATACCATTTCAAAAGTTGATGACATAATTTTACTTGCTTAGATTTAAGAAAAATAATTTCAAATGCCATGCACTTCACCTTCAAAAGAATAGATCTTTTTAAGATAATATTTTGAGTTCTAAACGGAAGGGGGTTGAAATTGAACACCTACATTCATATCAAAATCATCATCTTCCATCAAAAAAGACAGATTGCTCATGAAATAATCATCCCAGAAGAAGTCACATTGCCAACCAAATGTAGGCAGAGAATCCAAATCCTCAAGTACATTTGAAAAACTGGTGGAAGAAGAGGAGGACGAAGACGACAATGATGATGGAGGAGAGATTATTACACGAAACAAGATAGATAAGACGCCGCCGTAGAAGAAGAAATTACGAAACAAGATAGATAAGACGCCGATTCAAGCCCGATGAATGGGTGGAAGCCGAAGTGCGACGCCGCCTGAGTCAAGCCCAATGAGAGGCCCTGTTGAGAGGAGAGGAGAGGCACCGTTGCTGTTGGGAGTAGACGAGCGGCGAGTTAATGAATTTAGGGTTAGGGTGGGGGATGCTTGCTTGCTTCATATATGAAGGGATAATACGATGTAGTATAGGATGTTAGATCGATGTTCAATCAAGGCGATTACTATGATTAGGGTTGATAACACATAATAAGATGTTAGATCGAGGTTCGATCAAGGCGATTACTATGATCGAGGTTCGATCAAGGCGATTAATGGGATCAGGGTTGATAACACATAATAAGATGTTAGATCGAGGTTCGATCAAGGCGATTACTATGATTAGGGTTGATAACACATAATAAGATGTTAGATCGAGGTTCGATAAAGACGATTACTATGATTAAGGTTGATAACACATAATAAGATGTTAGATCGAGGTTCGATCAAGGCGATTACTATGATCGAGGTTCGATCAAGGCGATTACTATGATTAGGGTTGATAACACATAATAAGATGTCAGATCGAGGTTCGATAAAGACGATAACTATGATTAGGGTTGATAACACATAATAAGATGTTAGATCGAGGTTCGATCAAGGCGATTACTATGATCGAGGTTCGATCAAGGCGATTACTATGATTAGGGTTGATAACACATAATAAGATGTCAGATCGAGGTTCGATAAAGACGATAACTATGATTAGGGTTGATAACACATAATAAGATGTTAGATCGAGGTTCGATCAAGGCGATTACTATGATCGAGGTTCGATCAAGGCGATTACTATGATTAGGGTTGATAACACATAATAAGATGTCAGATCGAGGTTCGATAAAGACGATAACTATGATTAGGGTTGATAACACATAATAAGATGTTAGATCGAGGTTCGATCAAGGCGATTACTATGATCGAGGTTCGATCAAGGAGATTACTATGATTAGGGTTGATAACACATAATAAGATGTCAGATCGAGGTTCGATAAAGACGATAACTATGATTAGGGTTGATAACACATAATAAGATGTTAGATCGAGGTTCGATCAAGGCGATTACTATGATCGAGGTTCGATCAAGGCGATTAATGGGATCAGGGTTGATAACACATAATAAGATGTTAGATCGAGGTTCGATCAAGGCGATTACTATGATTAGGGTTGATAACACATAATAAGATGTTAGATCGAGGTTCGATAAAGACGATTACTATGATTAAGGTTGATAACACATAATAAGATGTTAGATCGAGGTTCGATCAAGGCGATTACTATGATCGAGGTTCGATCAAGGCGATTACTATGATTAGGGTTGATAACACATAATAAGATGTCAGATCGAGGTTCGATAAAGACGATAACTATGATTAGGGTTGATAACATATAATAAGATGTTAGATCGAGGTTCGATCAAGGCGATTACTATGATCGAGGTTCGATCAAGGCGATTACTATGATTAGGGTTGATAACACATAATAAGATGTCAGATCGAGGTTCGATAAAGACGATAACTATGATTAGGGTTGATAACACATAATAAGATGTTAGATTGAGGTTCGATCAAGGCGATTACTATGATCGAGGTTCGATCAAGGCGATTACTATGATTAGGGTTGATAACACATAATAAGATGTCAGATCGAGGTTCGATAAAGACGATAACTATGATTAGGTTTGATAACACATAATAAGATGTTAGATCGAGGTTCGATCAAGGCGATTACTATGATCGAGGTTCGATCAAGGCGATTACTATGATTAGGGTTGATAACACATAATAAGATGTCAGATCGAGGTTCGATAAAGACGATAACTATGATTAGGGTTGATAACACATAATAAGATGTTAGATCGAGGTTCGATCAAGGCGATTAATGGGATCAGAGTTGATAACACACAATAAGACGTCAGATCGAGGTTCTATCAAGGCGATTACTATGATTAGGGTTGATAACACATAATAAGATGTTAGATCGAGGTTCGATCAAGGCGATTAATGGGATCAGGGTTGATAACACATAATAAGATGTTAGATCGAGGTTCGATAAAGACGATTACTATGATTAAGGTTGATAACACATAATAAGATGTTAGATCGAGGTTCGATCAAGGCGATTACTATGATCGAGGTTCGATCAAGGCGATTAATGGGATCAGAGTTGATAACACACAATAAGATGTTAGATCGAGGTTCGATCAAGGCGATTACTATGATCGAGGTTCGATCAAGGCGATTACTATGATTAGGGTTGATAACACATAATAAGATGTCAGATCGAGGTTCGATAAAGACGATAACTATGATTAGGGTTGATAACACATAATAAGATGTTAGATCGAGGTTCGATCAAGGCGATTAATGGGATCAGAGTTGATAACACACAATAAGATGTCAGATCGAGGTTCGATCAAGGCGATTACTATGATTAGGGTTGATAACACATAATAAGATGTTAGATCGAGGTTCGATAATGGCGATTACTATGATGAAGGTTGATAACACATAATAAGATGTTAGATCGAGGTTCGATCAAGGCGATTACTATGATCGAGGTTCGATCAAGGCGATTAAATATAAAACATTTATCTAATAATATAAAAAATTAGAATTGGTCCCAATTTGGGTTGATTCCCGGATTTCCCACCAAATTGAATGATTCCCGCTATCTTCTTCCTCCAAAAAATCAAAATTTAATTTCAATTGTTTTGAAAAATTGGGGATTAACTTGGACATCCACCTGCACATCTCAACCATTCTCACCTGCACATCCACCCATCTCCCATCTCTCTCATCTCTCTCTCCTGAAGAACCCCAAATTCCTCCGTTTCCCTCCCTAGAAATTTCCCCAATTCATTTGGATAAATTTATTTTCCCGATACCTTTTCCCCAAAATTTGAATTTTCTTTCAAATTTCAAACGAATTTAAGAAGGGTGCTGAATAATTAGAGCATACGAACTCCTCTCTCGTCCTCCATTCATCCAATTTGCCGGTAAGTGTGAAAAGAACGCAACTTTGAAAATCGTTGAAATGAGTAAGCCAAACAAGGGAATGTTGTATTTCAAGTGCTCTGTTTGTGACTTTTTTGAATGGTGCAACCCGATTGGTAGAGGTGCCTATGATGAAGTTTCGTCAATTGGAAATGGTGGTAGAGATGAAGAAATACAGCAACTTTGTTTGGAAAAAATTGATACCAAGATTAGGTGGCTGATGGTGTTATTAGTTGTTATTCTTGTGTTGGTTGTGTCAATTCTTGTGTTGAAGTGAGTTGTATTGGTTTTTTTATTGCTAGTTGAACTTGAATTTTCTAGGTATTGTTATGTTGCTTGCTTATCTATTGTATTCCTCCCAAAAATCAAAATTTCATTTGAATTGTTTTGAAAAATTGGGGATTAACTTGGATTGTTGTCTTTTGGGATTTATTCCCGCTATCTTCTTTTGGGATTTATTTTGAAAACATTAATGTTGCCTTGTATTCTACAAACCTTCTGCCATGATCAAGTGTGCTTGATGTTTTCCCCCTGGGTTATTGCTATTCTTCAACTCCATTCATGTGAACATCTCAATAATCAACAAAAAACAAGTTTGAACTTGTTATCATGTCGGTGCGAAAAAAAAAATAACTTAAATCAACAACAAATACAGCCTGTTCATGTTACAAAATATTTGAAAGCTCACACATCATACTCAAACATTATGTTTAACTTAGACAACACATCATACTCAAACAAGTTAAAACACGAACAGAGGAGAATACAATAGCTGTTGTTACAATTAACTCCATTCATCCTCATTTTGGGGGGCAGACTCCGTAGTCACACGCGAACAAGTAGTAATGTTATGGCCATATCCCTTGCATTTACTACATTGTACAGTCCTTCTAGGCCCGTCTCCTGCAAGTGCTTTTCTCTTTTTTCGTCGACCTATAGGCGCGTCTCCGGCAGAGGCTTTTCTCTTTTTTGATGGACGTCCAGCTTGTCCCCTATCGCGTGTCGGTGGCAAAACCACTTTGCTCAGCACGTCTTCAGGATATTCACAATCCGCTGAGTTCGGCAAGGGATTCACACATTGAGCATAAGCTTTCCTCCAATCTCGGTGCTATAATAAGGAGATGTATACTCGTACGCATGCTTCCCAATGTGCTTTCCCACAGTAACGGCATGCACACATGGATACTTGTGTACATCGAAATACTTACAATCACAATTCCGTGCATCCAACCGAACAACGTAACACACTTGGGTTGTCGTATCAAACACCTCGTACTTGCTATTGTCAACAATAGGAAAAACACTATACCGAGTTACCTTCTTGTAGTGTCCTTTAATTATCTTCTCCACCTCGGGAGTGACAGGGGCACCCCATTTTGTAGAAGTTGTATTTCTTGCAGCAAACCACTTTTGCATTTCAGCCCGGATATGTTCAATTAGCCCAACTACCGAAAATTCCCGAGCACGCTTAAACTTACTGTTCACAGACTCGGCATGATTTGTTGTCATTATATTGTACCGACAAGCCTTAGAGTGACATCTAGACCAATACGGGAACGTTGATTCATTCAAGTATTTCTTTATATCCGAATCCAATCCGCATAGTTTTTCGTAGCAAATCTTGAACTCTCCTTCAGTATAAGCCAGCGCAGCATCCCTAAAAGGCCTTGAGATTTTCAATTTTGGATAACGAGTCCTCAAATTCTTTTGCATGTGATAGGTACAATACCCTTGATGCGCATTCTCGTACACATTCTCAAATCCTGCTTTTATAGCATCATGGCGATCAGAAAGTATTGCTACATCATCGGTGTCACCTGTAATCTTTTTCAGCCTTTCGAAGAACCATTGCCACGATTCCGTATCCTCAACATCAGCAACACCCCATGCTATTGGAAATAGATTTCTATTTCCATCTTGACACGTTGCCACAAGTAGAACACCTTTGTAACCCGTTTTCAAATGCGTCCCGTCCACAGAAACGACCTTACGCATCACATTAAACCCCTCAATGCTTGGACCGAGTGCCATAAAAAAATATAAGAACTCATCGTTTGGTTTAGTTTTAATATATGTCAAAGTACCCGGGTTTGCCAACTCCAACCGATGACAATACTTGGGTAATTTTCCATAACTTTTTTTTGTTGTCCCCGGATGATTGCATCAGCATATGTCCTGGCATCGTGAGCCTTGTCATAAGTTATCTCATACCCAAATTTTTCGAAAAAGTCTGCCCTTAAATCCCTCGGTGCATTGGTACGGTAGCCATCTTTAAACCTCGAACGAAATATCGCCAACTAGCTTGTATGAAGCATGCATGCTCTTTTCTACCAATAATAGGTTGGCAAGTATGCTCAAATTTATACTTGTGCAACTTTAAACCGTCTACTATTAGGAGGTTTGGTTGCTCGCAACCGCCATTTGCATCCCTCCGCTTCACACGACACTACATAAAGGCTTTTGGTGGACTTTACCACTTTAAAATAAAAATGATGCTTCACGACCAACCACTCAACCTTATACACCAAAAACTTTTTCGCTTTGAACAATTCGTTGATTTGTATGTCTACCTCTTCTGGAATGCTCACAATATCTAAACCTTCCATGATAAAACCAATGCCTTCTAAACCTCTTTCGGGTTCCGGTGCATTCAAGACACCACCATTCAACGAATCCACATTCTGGGGGCCACCATTCAACGAATCCACATTCTGGGGGCCACCATTCAATGATTCCTCATTCAGGGCATCGTTCGGTGGGTCTTGAGGTACTAAAATTGCATCCGCACCCAAGGACAATAGGAAACTATCCTCACAGTGATGAACAAGAACAGTTTCTCTACTCTCAAAATATTCATCGATCCCGATTCCATCAAATCTCTCATTTACCGCATCGTTTACACCAACATCCATTTGAACACTTGTTTCTTGGGTTCCAAAATCAGGTTCCTCCATTTGAACACTTGTTTCTCCCTCAAATTGTGTTCCGTTTTCCTTTGCTTTCAAACTTACCAATATCACATCTTTCTTTGGATCACAACCACTTAAGAACGATGCCACAACCTTATCACAATCAATTACCATTGGTGAAGCTTTACTAATAGGAGCCATGACTTTCATTTCAAAATCATTCAACCCTGTATCAATTTTCAAATCTACTTTCACCATCTCATACAATTCGTTATATGGAACTGTTATTTTCAAGCTTACAAGCTTGGTCACTTGTTCCTTTTCATCTCCTACATACTTCCAAACCCAATCACCAACGACATTCTTCTCAAACTCAACAGGATAACATACAAATATCGAAACTTTGCGTATCCTAACCATGACGAATCAAAAAATGTCCTGCAAAAATCCATTCAATACAATCATTACGGGCAAAAACAAACAACAGAGTGATAACAACTTCAAACTTGTTTTTGTATAAACCAACAACAGGGGTGTAAGAATAGCAGGGGACTAGTGTGGTTGAAGAATAGCAATATGGGAAACAACAAATGTCTAACAAAGTTAGTCAAAGTAGGAAGCTTGTACAAGCCAACATCATAATTTTAGCTTCTCAATTACTTTCAATGCATCTTCTTCCCCACTTCATTACTTACAATACTAACATCTACTTCAATAATCCTAAAAAAACTAATAAAAAGAAGACATACCCGTGACGGATTTTGGAGGGATTCTGGATTCGTTCACCTCTTCAACCGATACACGAACTCAGCTTCAACTTCAGCTTCTTATCCAATCGACAATGGAGCTTCGGCTTTCACTTTCTTATACACGAACTCATCTTCAACTTCGGCTCTAATCCGATCACGATGGAGAGGTCCGTGAAAATGGGAGGTTCTAACGATATTAACGGAGGAGCATGTGGGCGCCAATTGAGTATTAAAAATGGGGGGAAATGGGGGAAATACGGGTCGGGTTTGAGAGGGAGGTAAATTGGGGGCGATTTGGGCGGGGAAATTGATAGATTAGGTTGGGGGTGGCCGGCAGTAGGATTCAGGAGGGTAAGAAGTCACCGGCGGTAGCATTTTAAATTGGGTCTGTAAGGGTAAATTGGGTATTCAACAGCCTTATGGTAATATGGGTTATTTTTGCCAAACCTTTGGGACAACAAGTTATCCCAACCATAAACTTTGTCAACCGTCCCTCTTTTGCCAACGCCCCATTTTATTAATACATTAAATTTATTTATTGCAAAAACAAATGGACACATTTTTACAGCTTGTTTGTACGCGTTGCCTATAACGGACAGTTTTTTCCGTTGGTTTAACCCTTCATCTGAACCCTCCGACCGGGAAAAACCCTGATAGCAGCTTTCACCGGCGCTTTTAGGCCCACCACCATTACGCCGCCGATTTTCTCTCGATTCCTAACCTGAACAAGGATGCAGCGAGGAAAAAGGCGTAAATCTCTTGTTTCCATCCTCGCACGTCGCATAGAGTCGTGCGATTTGAGAAATCCAAATCCTGATCAACTGGTGGACTACTTACGCACCAAGTACCCCGACTATAGCCGCTCGTCTCGCCGTTCGCTATCTAAGCAAGTCGATAATGTTCTTGAGTCCAGTTGTCGAAAATCAACTTCCTACAGCAGTGATGTTAGTGATTTGCATTCTACTGAGAAAGAAAACGATGGACCGAAAAGGAAGAAGACAAAGAAACTGGACGCTGATGAGGAGAAATTGCAGCAGTTGGAAATGCGACATTTGACGAACAGACGCCGGAAAGGGAAGAATGAAGTTGATGGAGAGGAGGAGGAGGAGGAGGTTTCCACATCAGGGGATTGGATTTACGGACAGGAATATGAGCCCGAATTTGATTTAATGAATTCTCAACTGAGAGAGAAATACGTGGCTAGCACTAAAATCGTGAAAGACGAAAATGCTGTTGTTGAGACAGAGTTGATGGAAGCGGTGGCTGATAATACTCTGCCGAAATTCAAGGCTGAGTTTCTGAATGATGGTGGAGGTGAAAGTGGGGTTATACCTGCTATGGTGAAGAAAGGAGACGATGATGGTGGAACCGGCCGATGTTTAAGGATTTGGGTGGAATGCGCGACGTTGTAAACGAGTTGAAGAGAAAGGTGATTGTGCCATTCTACCATCCACAATTGCCTCAATGTTTGGGTGTGAAACCAACAACCGGAATCTTGTTACATGGTCCGCCAGGTTGTGGGAAGACTAAGTTGGCTCATGCAATTGCTAATGAGACTGGTGTTCCCTTTTATAAAATCTCTGCTACTGAATTGGTTTCTGGTATTTCAGGTAAAGGTTTCCTTTTGCTACTGAATAAGCTTTAACAACATCCAAGTCCAACCTGTTTATATCATATTTATTGTTATATTTAAAGATTTTTGTTGAGCATTCATATAGTGGCGGATCCTAAAAAAATTGTCACTTGAATTGGTTGGATCCATTTATTTTTCGTGCATTCAAACTTAATACTGAATATACCTACTAAATAAAATCACTGGGGATGAATTCTTTGATCTATTTTATTCCCCCAAAACTTAATACCGGATATATTTAGTTAGATTTAAAAAAAAATCACGGTCTAATGGGGTGGATCTGCCCCTGCAGTCGTACATTATTAGAATCGTACTTAGATGAATGTGCTGTTGTGTGATCCCAGGAGCTTCAGAAGAGAACATTCGAGAGCTATTCTCAAAAGCATACAGGACTGCACCATCAATTGTTTTTATTGACGAGATTGATGTTATTGGGTCAAAAAGAGAAAATCTTCAGCGAGAAATGGAGCGGCGGATTGTGACTCAACTGATGACTTGTATGGATGAATCACATAGACCTGAGAAACCAGGAGTAAAGGAAACAGGGTTAGAGAATTCTGACTCCAGGCCTGGTTTTGTTTTAGTAATTGGAGCCACAAATAGACCTGATGCTGTTGACCCTGCATTAAGGAGGCCTGGGCGATTTGACCGTGAGATTCTCTTGGGTGTTCCTGACGAAAGTGCAAGGGCTGAAATTCTGTCGGTTCTTACTCGCAATCTTAAAGTGGAAGGCACTTTTGATCTTCAGAAGATAGCTCGGGCTACTCCAGGATTTGTTGGTGCTGACTTGGCCGCGCTCACTGACATGGCTGGTAATCTTGCGATGGAAAGAATCATGGATCATCGTGAAGGTATACTTGGGGAACATGTCGATGGAGCTCAGGCTGAGGACTGGTGGAAGCAGCCATGGTCATCTGAAGAAATGGAACAACTTAGTATCACAATGGTGGATTTTGAGGTAGCTTGTGTTAAATTCAAGGGTTTTTTTTGTTGATTACAGGGTCCTACATACATCTGGGATTCTGGGTGACTTTGTTTGACGTATGTAGATGCTAACCGGGACCTCCTGAAAGATTTTCAAATTGGATAATGTGTAAATGATCCCCATTGTCTTCATTTGTATAGACAACCATCTTTATTGCCTAAAAGTGAAATTATTAGAATAATCAGAGTATCAATTAATAATTTAGCATGGTGATTCAAGTTGAACAAAGTCTGATATTTCTAAAACACTTCTATAGGGTAAAGGGGAAAAAGGTACTTTCTGGTCATTTATACTATAAGGTTGATGATTCCCCTAAGAATACTAACTTGAGTATGTGGATCCATCTGCTTCATGTTTGATTGAGTATATATATATTTTTTGTCATTGGTGACATGTGCCAGTGAAATACAAAAATAGAGTCGCTTTATTTTCAGTATGACTGATGCCATTCCTTGCTAGTCCATGATAATTTTGCGGATGTGATATTAGGAAGATGGATAGGCTTTCCAATTTTGTTGTTCTTGTTAGCAAGTAATTTTGTTAATGATCAACGTGTCAGCTACTGGAATACTAGTACTCAACATACATGTAAGCTACCTAGTAGACACACATGTAAAGCTAATATAAACCAATCTACTAGATAGCCTAGCCAACTCAATTTTTTATTCAGTAGAGGGCAAGTTGACTTTTCTTATGGGCTTGATCCCCAGGTTTGTTGGTTGTTTGATTTACGATTACCTTGGTGCGCTTGTTTCACCTGTTTGAACCGACTTTTATGCAATTAGCCCTGATAAGTTTTTCCTAGGCACCAACTTATTTTACTGTGGGGCTGGCTGATGTTTCTTTTTTATTTAGACTTGGTTATTCGGATCTCTTCTGGGTGTAGCTTAGTTTTTGTTTCTTTGACTAAGTTGTAGAAATTGTACCAATAGGAATAGTGATAGCATCTTTTTTGATGTGACTTTTTATTTAGTTTATGAACTGTAGAAGCTTTATTTACTTCACGCGTTGGCCTAAAAAACATATCTAATATGTCTGCTTTAGAATGCTGTTGGAATGGTTCAACCATCTTCTAAAAGAGAAGGATTTTCTGCTATCCCAAGTGTCAAATGGGAAGATGTAGGAGGACTGCAACAGCTGAGACAAGAGTTTGAGCGTTATATCATCAGGCGCATAAAGTTTCCTGAAGATTACGAGGTAACATAGATATCTATCAATAAAAGGGAAACATTACATTTGGATATGATTTTTCTTATGGCAGTCCGCACGGTTGCTATGTATGCATGGCAGTCCATTTTTGCTTTTAATAACTTAATTTGTCTGTCTCTACGTAATTTCTATATGGATGTGCTCCTGATTGCATATTTAATATTTTTTACTTTTTTTTTGGTATCATATGTTTGTGTTGGATTACCCATGTTTAGTTTGATTTTCAAGAAGACAGGGCATGATAATCACCTTGGCCTGTTCGATTGAGGCAGTAGACACAAGTGCTTAACTTTCTAAGATTCATATTATGCCGGAATTCCCAATCAATCTAAGTTCTCTTGTCTGCGACTCCCACTTTCTTACATGCATTTTAAAACATGTCTTCATTTTGCTTAGAGCTAGCTGAGTTATTTTACTTTTATTTTTGGTCGGTGTGTGTGTGTGCGCGCTTGGTTGTAGGTTTTTCCATATTATGTTTCAAATAATCATCAAAAGTGTTGGAAAGGACATGTGAAGATTTTCGCGCTCTTAACGTCTATGATGGTTATCGATTTTATTTAAGAAGTAAATAGCTGTTTTGAGTTGTTTAGCTTTCCATCCTTGTAAATTGTAATGGGTTGCTTTCTTTTTTGAACTTTACCTTGTGCAGTCTTTTAGTACTATTATTTGTGTTGAACTACCATCTGTCCCAAAAGTTTAAAAGCTTAAGCTTTTGGGAGAGATGGTAATTCGACATGGTATCAGAGCGAGATGTCATGGGTTCAATCCCCGCTCCACGCACAGTCATCCAAACAAACAAACAAACAAAAAAAACAAGTGTTGGGCCTCTCTAAAAATATAATAGGCCCACACTTGAGGGGGCGTGTTGAATATATAAAATGTTGATTATCTAACATTTTATATATTCAACAATTTGCATCAATCTGCTTTTGAAAACGATTTGCTGGTATCGTTTATGTTATTGTTGGTTGAATGGCTTATGTTCTAATACAATGCCAGGCAAGATCCTTACTTTTATCGTAAAGCAGTGCACTTGTGTGGGTGGTTCTAATGAATGGTTAGGATCGTTGCAGCCCAATGTATAAAAAAACTAATTAAAAAAGGAACGCTATGTGGATGATCAATGATGTTGAGTGGATTATTCGTTACATGGCTTAAAGTAGAGCTAGCTGTTGATGTAGTTCCTAACACAGTTGTATTTTCAGGATCTTGGCATTGATTTAGAAACAGGATTTTTGCTTTATGGTCCTCCTGGTTGTGGGAAGACCTTGATCGCCAAAGCTGTTGCAAATGAAGCCGGGGCAAATTTTATACACATAAAGGTTTATTTGTTTGTTGTGTTTCTCGTCTTTTTAGCAATTGGTCTACTTGTTAGTAATGTATTGTCTTGATTTCTGAAGGGCCCAGAACTTCTGAACAAGTATGTGGGTGAAAGTGAATTGGCAATGAGGACAATATTTAGTCGTGCTAGGACATGCGCTCCTTGCATTCTCTTTTTCGACGAGGTACTTGATTACTTTGGAAATGCGGGCTATCTTGTTATTTATTTATATTTTAATTTCAATAATTGAATATGCATGACAACATTATTCAAGGGCACTTTGATGTTTTATTTTTTCTTAGAATGTATTCATGATTGAGTATCTTTTAGATAAATATGCTTCAGAATTTACAAAAAAGTAAAATCAAATGAAAGAAATACTTTCGGGTTTTTACTATGGAATTCGGGGATTTTCTGGTGGTCTTGAGGAATGGAGGGAAGACAGGCAATTGAGTTAGAAGGTAGGAAATTATATCTGTCTAGAATGACACTTGCGAAGAAATTGTATTGGTTTAATTGTAGATGATTTTGGCGGTGGAAAGCTTTCTTTGTGTAGAATAGATCTTGTATTAATGTTGTCATGATTAGTCGTGGATCTTTTAAATATATAATTAATTTTGTTGTTTATTTTTTTGCCTTTTAATTTCAGGTTGATGCTTTAACAACCAGGCGTGGTAAAGAAGGGGGATGGGTGGTTGAGCGGCTTGTGAATCAGGTTAGTGTTGACCGATTGTTTCGATGCTGCCTACTGCTTTGATTGTTGGAGTAATGATACGGGCACAACGAGTGACACAACGAAGGTCTGCACCGTTGATCATGTTAGATATCATATGATCAATTTAGACACATTATAATCAACGGTGCAGATCTTCGTTGTGTCTCTCGTTGTGGCACAACCGTTGTGGCTGTATCATTGCTCTTGATTGTTGCCCCCCCTCTTCCAACACGGTTTTTGATTATTCCTCATTACTTGCCAGCTGTTGATAGAGCTTGATGGCGCGGAAAAAAGAAGGGGTATTTATGTGATTGGTGCGACAAACAGGTTTGTTTTTTTTCCCTCTTCTTTTTTCTGTCATTTGGATTATACGAGGGTTAACCCTACATCATTCAGTCCTTGTTGGCTTGTGCATCTCTTGTATGCCCTTGAAGAGAGTTTCTGGGGATTGAATCCCATCTCAACCCGTTACCATTAAACATCCCCTTACTTTCCACGGCTCCCAAGTCCCAATCTTCTCCCAACTACTATCATTAACAATACACGGCAGCACTTTTCAACACGGTGCATTGTCGTGGTGGAATCTTAAATTGTTACTCCCTCCGTTCCATTTTAAGTGTCCGCTTTGACTATTCACATATGATTCAAGAAAAGTGTAGTTATGCTTGGAATCTTATTAATTGATGCAATATTTTACGCATATACTCTTCAAATGGTAGTTGTAGCATTTAACGTTACATGCTTTTTATTGTAAAAAAATCTATAGGTGCAAGGACATTTACAGAAATATGTCAATTAATGTATAAAGTCGACACTTATTTTGGGTGTCTCAGAAAGGAAAGAGGGATGGAGGGGTATTATTCTGACCCAATTTGAGTTAAAGTTTGAGTGATTTGTTGACCCTGACGCTTCTCAGACTTTCTGACTAAAATTTGGTCAACAAAATAGTTGAAGTTTCGCCCAAAATTGGGCTGGAATCAAGTTGTGTCAGGGAAATTGTTTCCCCTTTCCCAAAATATTTGAAATTTCGCCTAAAATTGGGCTGGAATCAAGTTGCGTCAGGGAAATTGTTTCCCCTATCTCATGAAACATAGTTGATAACCAAAGAGAGGAAATTTTGACATGTCTTTGTCGTCATATGTCTGTATTCCAGGCCTGAAGTCATGGACCGTGCTATCCTTCGACCTGGAAGATTTGGGAAACTTCTGTATGTTCCTCTTCCAAGTGCTTATGAACGAGGTCTGATCCTAACCGCTCTTGCGAAAAAGAAACCTATAGATACCGGTGTGGACTTAATGGCAATTGGTAGTGATGCTGCTTGTGAAAATTTTAGCGGAGCCGACCTTTCTGCCCTGGTACTTTGCATGCTTTTTTCTCTCTTGTCATTTTTCTAGCCCGTTTTTTATTATTATTTTATTCTATGTCTAACTATTTTGCTAGAGAATTATTTAAATGCAACACATCCGACCTACGACGTTCTTCATATAGACATGATAGAATCTGACTTTTGAAAAGTGAATTATATGGTCGTCTATATTCGACTTTTAAAAAGTCAATTGTGTGCAAAATCGACTTTTGCTTGTCTTGAGGGATGTTGATTGCTCCAACTCCGTCGATTGTTATGTATAGATGAATGAAGCTGCAATGGCTGCACTCGAGGACAAGCTTGCGTCGGAAGACAGTAAGGAGCACACCCGATGTACCATCACAGAGAGCCATTTCAAGCGAGCCTTGGAGAAAATCACTCCATCCGTCTCTGATAAAGTATGTCAAAACAAAGTATAACTTGTACTGTTGTAGATAATTTGTGCAAGATGATTGTATTATTAATCATTTATGATTTCTCTTGTGTTTGCAGCAAAAGGATTATTACCAACATTTGTCTGAAGGCTTTAAAGCTGCATGATGGAATTTAAATCACGGGTATCATCAATAGGCAACATTTTCCCCCTCATTTTCTTATTTTTTTGCATATACATATATATATATATATATATATATATATATATATATATATATATATATATATATATATATATATATATATATATCGATATTTTGCTTTATGCAAGGGTTACACCCTTCTTAAATGTATATTTAACAGCTCATGGCCATTGCATAATACCCAACAAAGTGAGTGAGTTAATTAATCATATACCAAATTTCATTAAAAACACCACCTTTCAACAACACACGATGTTTTATTTTTCATTTTTTATTTTTATTTTATGAAAATTGGTCTTCATTTTTGGGGATGTCTGAGGGCCGAGTTCACGTGAAATTTTAAAATACAACTGTTGTAGGAAGGTTTTACCAAAGTGGCATATATTACAACCATTCATTTTTAACCTCTCACACACGATAAAAATGTATTATGTGAAAGAGAGTAAAAATGAGAGGCTCTAATGTATATCACTTGGTATAACCTTCCTACAACCGTTGCATCATAAAATCTCTCTCGAGTTCACGGCCATATTTACTGTTCACCCATTGAAAGCTGTGCATCGAAGCTTCATTACAGTTGGCTTCTCTGAGAGCAAAAGTAACGGGTTCAATGTGAAAAATTTCACATCGATGAAATTTCCAGCCATTGCAAAGAACACAATTACAAAATGGGTCCTCTCCGAAAAAAGAATAAAGCTTAAACTTTTCCCTCTCGGTCAAAGTGGATGTGAAATGGATGAAAAAGTGGAATTTAACAAATCCACGTCACTCAACCACAGTGGATGCTTACAACATTCATCCGATCAAGAACTGAAAAATGATAATTATTATGACATAATTTGAGTAAATTTTTTTTTTTCAAACCAACACTATTAGATAATTTTACTTAAATTTTATGAAATCCATATGCTTTTATAATCAATTAGAAAACATCTAAAACAATCTATATATAATTTGGGGTGGGTGATGTATTATATTCAACTACCACCTAAATGTACTCAATACATCGGCCTAGAGATTAGCTAGGTTATACCTTGGTATGACGACTTGGGTTCGAGCCCCGCCAGAAGCATAATGTGTGTGTTAAACCTTTCGAATCCGTAAAATAAAAAAAAATATATCAAACAAACAAACATACAAACAAAAACTTCCACCCAACTCATAGTGAAGCAACCTTTATGGTACTTGTATTGCCGGTACGCATATTTGTAGTGGTAGGGAAAATTACTATGATAGTTTTTTCATATAACATTATTTGCCTTAGAAAAATATTAGGATTTATTGTTAAAAACGACAATTTGAACATAGATAATTACTATGATAGTTTTTTCATATCACATTATTTGCCTTAGAAAAATATTAGGGTTCATCTCTCGGTCGTCTCTGGCACGTCATTTTCTTTCCCACTGTGAGATGTCTCTTCAGGAGCCACTTCAAATTCTGTCACTTGCTTACTCATGTCAGTGCTTATAAACTCGTATGCCATACGCACGATCTTCACATAATCTTTTTCCGGAATACTTGTTTGAGTTTTGAAATGCACTAGTGCAGTAAGTACATATTCTTCTTTGCTTTATCCTGTGTGGAAAAAACAACATCGTTAATTTCATTAATAAAGCAACTAGTAACTAAATGAGTGAAATTAGTCCAAACATAAAGACCGTGTTATTGTAAGAACTTAAAGCATAGGCAAGGCTAAAATGGTAATAGGCCGCTCGACATATGCACATCTCGTGATCAAATCTACACATAAGCCTTACGAAACAGTCGCATCATACAAAGAATGGAAAATAATTGAATAAAATATATCTGAACGTGTGAAACATTTATTACAGAATTGAATTGATAGAACATTATCAGGAACCCGAAACTCAACACTATCGTCGGTACGGTGGCCATGTCGTACCGTCAGTAAGGATAAATTCGGAATTCTGTATCATTTACAGACACATAATGCCCCAATAATAAGAAAAGAATACTCCAAACATTTCCATAATAAATCCCAAATAGAATAGACGTAAAGGAAATACATCTCAAATACAACCAAATAACTATCTAATACTCAAAAGGAAATACAACCAAATAACTATCTAATACTCAAAGGACATAAACTGAAAAGACGTAAATGTCGATCATACTGTGGGTGCGCAACCCAAGAAACAAAGCAAATAAGGTATAATATATCAAGCTGAAAGTAAATGAACTCCTAAAATATGATAAACTAAGAAGAATAATTCACTTCCAACGGTTCTTCTCATGTCTCTTCGGATTATGCATAATCCTCATATGAATATATTAAGTATGGGGGTGAGCATGACGGTCCAGTAAAGAATATATAATTAAAAAGGAACTATGGTAGTATCTGGGAAATACACCCATAGTTCTCTATCAGTACAAGTATACTCTTGAAATAATAATATTACCATCATTAAATGCATCGTAACTCACTAAAACATACATGTGAACCACCTTACTTATCTTGTCATAATCACCATATTATGTCTATCATATCATTACGTACTTTCATTACTTGTCTCAACATAACCTCATATCCATATAGGATTATCATATCTCAATTGCCATAAATTACATATGTGATGCGACATACGTAAAATAGTGTATCAGATGATTCAAGGGTATCACGCCTTTGCAGGGGCGGATCCGGATATATGTTTTAGTGGAGTCACCGGAGGTTTTTGCTCTGAAATTTGTTCCAGTGGGGTCACCGAAGCCTAAAACTACATTTTTTAACAGCAAAACTACATCGTTTTAATACTAATATTTTTCCCCGGATCTCAGTGGGGTCATGTGAACCCACGTTGATATACATACCTCCGCCTCTGCGCCTTTGTATAGACAACAAATGAAGGTCCTAAAATATACCAGGCTACACCCTGGACCTAATAGAAACTAACCGGTCTGCTATTACTAAACATAGATTCGCAAGTGGGCACATCTAACGGGCCTAATGTGGGCACTCTTTATGGATGTTAAGGATTCTCGAGAACTCATAGCTGACGTAAAAAATGTTAGGAATAACGCGAGAACGCAAAGGAATTTAAAATTTTGATTTCCTTTTAACCGGGATCAAATTCATTTATAACATATAGAAGTAGATAAGATTTCATACCAGTTTGATCTAAAAGATCGTCGCTTTGTCTACGGTTGTAGTTTGTGCACAAAACCACCAAAGTGTTCGGCCTCTACCGTCGATCCACACGAACAACCGCCAGAATTCTCCCATATAATTGCTACCGGAAAAACTTAGCTGCTAGGCCGCCTTTTCTTTTCTCCCAAAACTCTCGTGAGAAGCTCTCTTAATTTTCGTGTAGAAAATAAGACATATAATTGTGATACAAAAAACTTGACACTCCTACCTATTTTATAGGTGAAAGTGGCGCCCCATATCATTCCCAGTTGGCTTGTGATTAGCTTCTGCTTGGAGTAGGGATTAAGAAAATCATTTCCCAATAAAATAAGGATTAAGCAAATAAACCCTTTTGATTGATTTATCCCGTTAATACATAATAATATTTCCATGATATATACACTACCAATGTCTAATATTAAATATATATCTTTAATATATTACCAAATATATATCAATTACACATGTGTATATATCATATATATATGCTACATGCATATATCTATATATGCATGTATTAATATCTAATATTAATACAGAATAACATAATACTATTATTAATTGATTTGCAAAAATACATATATCATATATATGTTTTAGGCGCCACACATATCTCATATATATTGTGGACATTTAATTAATCTACATAATTAATACTCTCTCCGTTTTTTTAATTGTCATTTTTCAAAATTTGCTTTGTTTATTATCTGTCATTTTATATTCCAATGTATCATTTATTATTTTTTCCCATCTTTACCCCCTACTTTAATTAAACCTTGTTTGTATTTTTCCATGTTCATAAAAATTGGAAATGAAAATTACAATTTCCCAAGAGATTTCAAAAACTTAACAGCTACTTTCATCTAGGCAAGGAAATTTGTATGATCGAAAAGCTTGGACCAAATCACTACGTTCGGAACATATAATATTAAATAAATCTATCATTATACGTAAGCATATACGCCGTCGTATCGAGTTAAGAAAAACGGAAGCTAAATAGACTCGAGGGAAATTGTAAATGATACTAGATTACAATGCCATCCGTCTAAAAGTATAAAGAAAGAGCTTACAACAACAATGTTTCAAATCTTACAAATACGAGTCTTACAAACAAACGCAAATATATCTTACACATTTCTTAAAGCAAAGTACAACATGTCTTGAAAAGTAAAAGCATAGTATTGAGTTACAACATGATAATAAAATATAACAACTTCATAGTTAACCTAAGCATGGTATAACATCATACGATCAAACATCATACGATCAAACATCCTCGACATCCGGTTCATCCTGCATATCTTCTCACACAAGAAAACATACAAATATGAAAAACAGGTAAGTACAAAGCATACTTAGTAAAAGTAGAAGCTATTGAACAATTGAGTTTTATAATGAAAGGACAACGGATTATTATTAATTAAAGTTATCTTCATGAACACGACTCAACTCTAGGGTTCACTTCATGCTCATCAACATGTTGTGAGGATCATACTTTGATTCTAAATTAGCTTATGGTGCAACCTACTAGCGATCCATACACTAGTAGCCACAGGCTAGCCCCGATAGTGTGTGTGGTGTTCGGTGAAGTCCCTGCATGCTTGGGGTCTCTTAAGGACTTGAGGAGTTAATTTACTTTATCTGACCACATCACACATCCCGATATTGTCTTGTGCCTTACCAAGAATAACATTGATGTTTATGCTTTTAGTTACACACGTATGTATGTTATTAACCATTAACTAGCCACCTAAGTGTTTTCAAGGAAAATGCGCACTTAACATCTACTCCCTCACTTAGGCAACTAGACACTAACAAAGCTTATCACACACACATACATTGATGGATACTAATCCATCAAAGCACAAGGTCATTCATGCTCTTCCGACGGTCTTGAACTTCAACTCTTAGAAGAATCCATTTGGTGCCAGAACTAAACGTTTCATAAGTTTAATAATGGCTTTGTTAAGTTTGATTAAAGTTATTAGATCATGAAACCACAACCAAAACTCGTTCCGGGGCCTTAAGAACCCAAAACCACTAAACAGTGTCTTTGGCGCGCTTTAAAACACAACCAGAACCTTAACATAATTCTGCTTCAGTTTTGGCGAGTGCTAAGCCTCCTCGGCGCACGCTAAAACTGAAACGGTGTTCTGCTTACTTTCTGTTCCACTTCGGCACGTGCTAAAGCCATTCGGTGTGCACTATAATCCCTGAACCATTCTGATACCATTCTGTTCCACCCTTGGCGCGCGCTGAAGTGTTTTGGCACGTGCCAAGATTGTCGAAATACCAAAAATATCAGTTTTCTGCACTTTTCGATTTCCAACAGGTTTCTAACACTTTTAACAGCAAGACAACATAAAAAACAGCAGGAAAACTTCACCAAATTGATACTCCCTCCGTTTTTATTTATATGCTGCAGGGAAAAGAATCACACAGATTAAGAAAATAATTAATATGTCTAAAATATAGTATTGAAAATGTATTTTTTTATTGGAAATGTAAATACTTTGTTGGTAAAGAGGTTTTTAGTATTGGTAATGTACTTTTTATTTATTGGAGATGTAAATAATTTATTGGTAAAGGAAGAAAAAATAATAAATGATGAATTGGAAATGTAAAATGACAAATAAATAAAAACAGAGCAAATTCTGAAATGTGCCAGATAAAAAATACGGAGGGAGTACCACACAAACACCAAACATTATAAAACATAGAAGCTCAATAGGAAGACCCTCTTACTTTGATTTCTAAAGCAAAACAAGCAAAACTTCAAGCAACTGCAACTATTCTTGATTCCTCAAACAAGACCTATTTGATCAACAATTAAACTAGAATCAATTGTGGGTTTCTAAACGATCAAAACTACGAATTCAGGGAATTAAAGCAACAGAGCTTGATCAAACTTGAAGATTCCAATTCAGGACAAAAACCATTACCTTTCCAATCTTCAACTTCTTAGTACCAAAATGATGCTTGCATTCTCGCGATTCCGGTTCTCTACTTGAATCTAAAATCCACCAAGAATTCAATGAGAATTTCGGAAGATTCTTTCATGCTTATTTGTTTTCAGTTTTTCCTTCAGAGTTATAATGTTTTCTGCTTTTGTTTTTTTTCCTGACAACTTTACAATAATAATAAAGGGAGGTTTTATTTCTCTGAAATAACTCCCCCATTATTATTTCTTTTTTTAAAACTAAATCCATAAATATAATAAATACAATATTTAGAATTTTATAAAAAGACACGTCTACCCTTTTCTGAAATTCAGAATATTACAAATGTTGTGTGTGCTCATATAAAGTGATTAGTTTAACATGAACAAGCAACAATGCTCAAGTAAGAGAAATTAACTACACCCGAGTTATCATTCTCAATCCATTCTAAAGATGAAAAAGATTATATTGATATGCAAAGTTTAGCATTCAAAGTCATAAAACTCAAATGTCACATTAAGAATCTTACAACAATGAATCTAGACCAAAAGCAAATACAAGAGGTTACCAATAGCATTACAACCACTAGAGTTGTAATAGCTCAAGATTGGATCCACGAAAGAACAACACTGAAATGTCTTCCTTCTCCATGAATCTTCATCCTAAGCATCTAATGTTGATTTTTCTTGGATACAATTAGCTAGTGCTAAACTAGGCATGATTTAGGGCTCCAAGAGTCCTTGAAGAAGGTCTTCAACTTGCTTCTCTTAGTATTTAGAAGTGTCAAGTTTTTCTCCAACAATGATAAAAGTCTCCATCTAATGGCAAGAGAAGTGCTATTTAAAACATCCTTCTACCGGAATGCTTGATAAATCATGAGCCCCAGTTCCAAGTAGTTTAATTAAATTCCCAGAATATCCTTGTGTGTTGTTATATGCTATATTTGTTACTAATGGACATGAAATTTCATGTTTACATAAAAAGAAAATTTTATTTTGTTTTTATCTTTTATCAGGATTATAAATTAATTATATCTGATTAAATTAACTCCAAGTAATTAATTAATTATTTTTATAATTAATTATTTAATCAGATAAATAATCAAATCGACTAAGCTGTAGGCCAAGCCCGCTCCTTTCTTCAGTCCGGCCCATGGTCAAGCCCGTCTATCCTCACCCGACCAATCTATCCTATTACCCGTTTTCCCACACCCATTATAAACCTACAACCTGGATTTTACCCCATTCCCTCATTCTACGAGAAACCATAATTACAATCTTCTAGAATCTCATATTACCATTTCGATCTCTCCTCCTCATTCAGTGACCTCCTTAATTTACTAAAACATTTTTGCATGTTACCCTTGTTCTTTGACCTTTCCTTTCACAGCTAGATTCTCTGAATTCAAACTCGTGCTGATTTACACAGATCATCCACCAGATTTTGTGCCCTGTGCTGAGCTACGGTTGTTTTAACCACTGCATTAAGTGATTGGTTCGATTTTGAGCATATGAATCTCCGATTCGCGAGGGTTCTTGGTTGTTGTCATTTCATCTCCAGAAAATCGGGTGATTTTCTTTCATCTCTCTTCAATTTTATTTGATATGCGGCATTTACCATTATGTTTATTGACCATGACAACGTTTGCGAGCCATGTCGGATTTGCGATCTCCTTAATGATTCCTGCTTGGACAAGCTTGTCGACCTCAATTTTTACGGCAATCTCCTTTTCATGAGAGAATTGTCGAGTCTTCTGTTGAATCGGCTTAAAATTGGGGTCGACATTCAGGTATTATAGGGCGACTTCAGGCTCTACTCCTCTCATATTTGTCACAACCCAGGCGAAGGCATCCAGGTTTGCCTCGAGTTGTGACACAAACTCTTCATTTCTTTCCTGCTCAGTCAGATGAGCTCAAATTTAGATTTTCTGATCGGGGTAGGCCTCATTCACTACAACCTCGATCAACACATCCTGAGCACTGAAATCGGGCTCATCTATCATTTTCAAAGTTTCACACTCAACTTCTTGAGGGACCAGTACTTTAACCATGTTGACTTAACTCGACCCCGCAGCGAACTCTATTTGGTTGGTTTAGGGCCTTTTGGAGTCGGGCATATTCTTCGTGATGTGATCAAGAAACATTTGAGGCCGACTGATGGCGATCCCGATCCCACCCCCGGCATAAAACTTAACCCTCTAGGTGGCACATAGGCGACCATTTGAAATTTCCTGAGGGCTGGGATGCCTAGAATCATGTTATAATGCGATGGCAGATCGACAACTAGGAAAGTTACCTTTTCGGTTCGTCTGGGCTCGAAGTCATCGATTATAACGTCCAAATCAATTGTGCATTTGACCCGTACTTTATCGTTGGAGAATCCTTCCAAAGTGCCTACATAGGACTTTAATATGGATCTGATCTCTTTCAGGCAGTTAAAGTAGATGATATCTCTACCTGCTCCCGTGTCTACTAGGACCCGATTGATCCCCCACTTTTATATACCTATCTTTATGATGAAGGGGACTTCTTTGGCGCCTGATCGACCTTTTCTAAGTGTCCAAAATCACCGGCAAGTATACCGGGTCAAATGTAGCCTAGAATTGGTGAGCAAGGTCGTTTCCCACGAGGATGCCGGTTTAGTACCAAAATCACTAGCACGTTTGGTTTAGGCAAAACATAAAAGGTGAATTTTTATAACTAAGGTGAGCCATGGTGTCACTCCACAACTCACCACCTTAATGTCACAAAAAGAGAAAATAAAAGAATAAAATCAACGGTTAGCCAAGATAATGGTCAAAGTGATAAAGTAGCACTTGTGATTCGTTTGGAAATGATTCGACCTACCCTCCATCCATTTGTGACTTTGTGACAAATTATTGGTACGAACCCCCGATTTAGTGATTGCCCGCTCTCGCGTGATACAACCACTCTATATCTCGTCAACGGCGTAATTGACTAAATTAGGTCTAGAAGAATCGATATGCATTACACTGATTGGGTTGCCTAACCAAGATTAGTGAACCCCACTCAAGAAACCGAATTTATCTCTAGTTGATTTTACTAGGTGGTCTCATCACCCATTTTCCAACACTAAGTATCTTCTTTCGATCTCAACAAAGTGCTAAATAATATATTAGATGATTAATCCAACACAAGCATTAAGGTCAAGTAATGAGAAATAATTCCATAAAGTGCTTGAAGTCTAAACAATCATCCCACAAATCATAAGAAACTGCAATAACACATTCACATTTCGTGGGTTAGATCTCGGCACTTCATCTTCTCCAAATTGGCTTTTACACCATTCCACGAAGATGAAAAATCTGGATATAAATCTAACTAAAACAAACACAAATCAAGATGAAATTAAAGAACAATAAGCTAAATAAAAGATTACCCATGAAAATCTATCTTCATTGACTCCATCTCCTCCAAATAAAAGCAATCATCTTACACCCATAAAGAAAAGAAGAAGCTTGAAGAAGAACACCTTGAGATTCATACTATCTAGCTATTACAATCCGTTAATTACATTGTTTTTGTGTTAGAGTGACCTCCCCCAAGGTCTCTAATGGAGGAGTTTCGGATCTAAGGGTTTAGGGGAAGGGGGAGATGAGTTTCCAGCTGCAAATTCGCGTTTTTATGGTGAAAAACGCGTAACGAGCCCAGCTGCCGAAGTTCAGCTCGACAGATGGTTCGGTACTACATTGTCTTCGGTAAATTGGCCATAACTTTGCGTGTAGATCTCTAATTTGAGTGATTCAAGAAGCGTTGAAAAACTTGTTCAAAGATCTACAACTCTTGTGAAGATGTCAAAACCGAAATCTGTCTTTAAGCTGGGTCAAAAGTCGATTTAATTCAGCTGTGAGTAAATATGTTCGAGACAATTGATCCGTAAGAACTCCGTGGCTTCGGGTACACGCTTTGCACCGTACAAAAATGTCTTGTCAACATCAAAATCATCTCTCTCGATGCTTGTTCAACCTAAGATCCTATAATGACTCGCCAAAAATACCAAGCATAAACCCTACTACAAAAGATTGGTCATAATGACCCAAAAATACTATTAAAACTACTTTATTTATTACTACTTACTACTTATTGTATCCTTACGAAAATATGCAAATCGATGCTCGAAGATGCAAAAATACTATTAAAATCACGGGAAAATGGGCTAAAATCATAGTGAAATGTATCATAAAATTGACTTACATCAACTACCCCCACTTAGCTCTTGATCGTCCTCGATCAAGAAAGTGAGAAAAAGAAATGTAAGTCAATAAAATGATGCAAACTTTATGAATTGTTACGAAAATGAAACTCACTTGATATTCACACTACACATCCACCCCCACTTGAAAAACGCATTGTTTCCAATATGAAGAAAGAGGTAGAAAAGTATGGCGGGTATCAAGGGAGGGTGACCACTCCCCACTTAGTTCTTAATCATCATCTTGCAAAAAGGAGCGATCAAAATGATTTAGAACAAGAAATATACTTAAACAAATGGAAGATGCAATAGATAGAGTAAATGATGCAATGCGTCAAGAATCATGTAACTACAAATTAATCTATAAGTAGTTGTGCTACGGGGTGTGTGTGAATAGTCTGTCAAAAATGTTATCCAAGAATATTAGTTGTAATCATGCGAGCAAAATAGATTATAGCAAACCATAGGCTGAGGAATAATATCTATCTCCACTAATCGGGGCATTAAGAGTCAAAAATAGATCGGGTAGGACTTGATGGCTTGTAAAGTTAGGCTCAGGTAGTTGGCTAATCGAAGGGATAAAAGGATAAATCAAAGAGAATAAGCAAGAAAGCAAGCATCTATACATTTCTTCTCATCGATCAAGTACCGCTTCAATTGTGTCATCACCCAAATTTACATTACTTGGACTTGTTGAACTTGTCATCCAAAATTGATTTCCAAGGCTCACCATTTATTGCATCTTTATTTATAACTTTATTGAACTTCATTTGATGTTTTTGAAATTTTTGGAGAAAATTTGATTTTTGAATTTTTTTTTTGAATACACCAATGGACTTCGAACTTCAAAAGATACCATCTCAACTTATGCCAACAATGCCATCCAACTCTTAACTTCAAAGTCATTCCCACACAATACATAGAGACTTGTTAAGCTTGCAGGATGCCAAGGGAATGTAGACCAAAATTAGGCTAAGGGTCGGATTATAATGAGGTTAATCATGTATGACTAGTTTCGATTGGGGTCTCACCACTCTACAAAGTCTGAGATGGGGACATGTGGAAATTACGTTCGGGAAGGCCATTTGGCTATGGTCGAGTCAAAAAAATGCCAGGACCGTCATCCCTAAGTTCGACTCAAAACACCCTTCTATTTCACCTCGAAGGATATACATTCTATGTTCTAGTTGCATATCAAAATTACGTGCATGATTACACCCCAAAATACTTGTTAACAAAATATCAAGACTATACGTGCGCAAGATATCAAGTAGTCACAACTAAATGTAAGACGAAAATGCAATTAAAGATTACTATCGACATTACATATTTAGAATACTATTAACATCTATAAATGTCAAGTCTATGCCTTAGTCTACATAATTTTTATCAAGCTATTTGATTTACGAAAATAATCAAGAACTAAGTTTGTAAACAAAAATCATCGATTTGCAAACAAAAGTTATTATTATTTTCTAATAGCACGTAGCTCCCAAGGACTATCAACATTGCACTTATACTTAAAGAGAGTCATCATGCAAGTTGAATGACCACAAAATTCTCAAGTGAGAGGAAGCTAAAAACCTTTCCGAGGTGATTTTAGTGAGGTGAAAGAAAAAATTGCACATCTTTTGCTCAAAAGCTTCAAGAACATGGTAATTAAAAAAAAACTTTAATTCTCTTGAAAAGGAAAAAAAAAACTACCTAAACATTCTATGTTTATAGTCCTTAGCTCGACTCTTGTTCGGTAAAAACACGTTTTACAATTTATAACCGAAACACCCCAAGTATAAGGATCTGTAGTAAAGGATGTTAACGGGTCGTCCTAAGGGAATGGAATGTTTATCGAATTCTAGTACAAATCTATATCGATTATGTCACAATTATCTACCTAAACTAAGGTTGAAACTAACTAAAAGATAAAACTATTAACTAACCTAAAACTGAAAACAAAAACGAACAGAAAACAGACAAGTTGGACGAGCGTTCGATTTAATGAACGAACGTCTGGAAACGAAATCTACTGGACGAGCGTCTGCTATTGCGGACGAACGTTCAACTACGAACAGAAAGGAAAAGTGCAGGAAAACAACAGGAAATTAGGTTTTATAAAACTAGAACTTAAACTAAACTTAATCTAAACGATTTGATTAAAACAATTAAAGGAAAACACAAAGAAGGCGACTAGATTCCACCTATCAACCAACAATCCAACTAGACGGTGATTAAAAAGACATAGTTTTTAGTAGTGATTTTTCACGAATTCAATCAAATATCTTCAATCAAATTTCTAAGGTTTCGTTTATCCTTTCAAACAAACTAAACATGCAATCAAAACTCAATCACAAGATCGCTTCCAAACTTTTTACTCAACTAAGCATGCTTAATTTCTTACAACATGATTAGATGCATTACTTTGAATAAAAGAGAACTTAAATAAACATACTTTCATATATTTGATTCAAGCATAAAATAACCTAGATCGTTTCATCAAATCTTAATTCAACAAAACTTAAACAATACAAAACAGATCCAAAGTAATGAAAAACTATGAATTAACTCACTACTCATCTAGTGTCGAACTCCTCTAGTTGGTTGTGTTGTTGATGAGCTTCCTCCGTCGACTCACTGCAAGGCTTTTAGCCAACAATCATGTTGGACAAGATTGTTGGTTGGAGAAATTCATCTCTATGGAATTAGGGTTCTATGGCCGCAGCTTTTTGGTGTGAAAGTGCGATCTCAATGATGTGGTAGTCGTGTATGTAATTAGGGTTGGGGCTGCTGCTGTATTTATAGGAATTTGATGTCGGCTGCTACAGTAACTGGGTTGGACGCCCGTTTGAATATCCGGACGCTCGTCTAGAAACTTCTGGACGGAGCTGGACGCTAGTTTAGCCAACGTCTGAAGACTCTGTATGTAAAATACGATTCTGGACGCTGCATGGACGCCGCTCACTTCGGACACTCGTCCAAGATCAGTGGACGCCCGTCTGGAATGGACGGGATGCAGACGCTCGGCTGGACTGTTTTGAGGTCGGATTTCTTCATCTTTATCCATTTTCTTCAAGCCAATTCCAACTCTATCTTGAATAATTCGACTTGAGCTTCATTAATCCTCTTTATGCACTCGAAATTAAGCTCCTATAAGATAAATAAACATTGCAAAATGTAGTAATCTTCAAATAATAATAATTCCATTAATTTAACACATAAAATCGCCCAAATTACACTTTTAATACTTTTAAACCCATTATTCAAATTCAAGCCTTAAACACATAATTTTCTCTAAAAATTACTAAAATACGAAAGATATTGTTCTCTAATAATGCGATAAAAACCATAAATTTCACCGAGAACAACTCTCTACCCAGAACAAAGTTAAGGATAGTTATTTTAAAAGGTGAAAATTGATGTAAACGAACCATGACGAGTACCTCATAGACAAGACAAACATCAAAGTTGATAACAACAACTTCCAACAAAGAAAAAAGAATAAGAGAGAGAAAAGAAAAAAAAAAAAAAGAAAGTGAAAAACTTTTGTTACGAGCATTTTGACAAACACCACATAGACATGGTAAGTGTCATAATGTATAACAAAAATTGTATAACAAAAGAAAAGAAAAGAAAAGAAAAGAAAAAAAAAAAAAGTGTCTAAGCCCAAACTTACTAGTAATTACAATGATATTAACCGAAACATCCCTGGCAACGGTGCCAAAAATTTGATCGACCTTTTCTAAGTGTCCAAAATCACCGGCAAGTATACCGGGTCAAATGTAGCCTATAATTGGTGAGCAAGTTCGTTTCCCACGAGGATGCCGGTTTAGTACCAAAATCACTAGCACGTTTGGTTTAGGCAAAACATAAAAGATGAATTTTTATAACTAAGGCGAGCCATGGTGTCACTCCACAACTCACCACCTAAATCCACAAAAAGAGGAAAGAAAAGAAATAAAATCTAATGTTAGCCAAGATAATGGTCAAAGTGATAAAGTAGCACTTGTGATTCGTTTGGAAATGATTCGACCTACCCTCCATCCATTTGTGACTTTGTGATAAATTATTAGTACGAACCCCCGATTTAGTGATTGCCCACTCTCGCGTGATACAACCACTCTATATCTCGTCAACGGCCTACTTGACTAAATTAGGTCTAGAAGAATCGATATGCATTACACTGATTGGGTTGCCTAACCAAGATTAGTGAACCCCATTCAAGTAACCGAATCTATCTCTAGTCGATTTTACTAGGTGGTCTCATCACACATTTTCCCACACTAAGTATCTTCTCTCGATCTCAACAAAGTGCTAAATAATGTATTAGATGATTAATCCAACAAAAGCACTAAGGTTACGTGATGAGAAATAATTCCATAAAGTGCTTGAAATCTAAACAATCATCCCACAAATCAAAAGAAACTGCAATAACACATTCACATTTCTTGGGTTAGATCTCTACACTTCATCTTCATCTTCTCCAAATTGGCTTTTACACCATTCCAAGAAGATGAAAAATCCGGATATAAATCTAACTAGAACAAACACAAATCAAGATGAAATTAAAGAACAATAAGCTAAATAAAAGATTACCCATGAAAATCCATCTTCATTGACTCCATCTCCTCCAAATAAAATCAATCATCTTACACCCATAAAGAAAGGAAGAAGTTTGAAGAAGAACACCTTGAGATTCATACTATCTAGCTATTACAATCCGTTAATTACACCTTGAGATTCATACTATCTAGCGATTTAAGTGATTCAAGATGCGTTGGAAAGCTAGTTCGAAGATCTACAACTCTTGTGAAGATGTCAAAACCGAAATCTATCTCTAAGCTGGGTCAAAAGTCGATTTAATGCATCTGTGAGTAAATATGCTCGAGACAATTGATCCGTAAGAACTCCGTGGCTTCAGGTACACGCTTCGCACCGTACAAATGCGTCTTGTGATGAGAGTCAACGTTGGTTCATTTCTTACATGACTTTTCCCCCGTTTATGACTTATTTGATGCACTTTTCGGGTAGTTTGAGTGATTTAAGATTCATTTTCACTATTGCATTCACTTTGTGGTAAAAAATGACTTAGTCCGAAAATCTCGTCATTTTTGCCGAATTATTGCATATTTAACACACATTTTATATTGCGGAAGTTATCCGCGCCATTTTTGTTGATATTTGAAGGATATAGGTTAATTGGGATCCCGGAAAAGGAGGCATTGATGATGGAAAGATGACACCCGAAGCTAAAGAGTTGAAACGGATCAAGAATCGTTGATGTTTTCATGCAGCTGTGACTTAATCTGGATTTTGAGATCCATTATAGGCATTTTATGGACAAATTTTCTTCATTAAAGTTGTAGGTAATTGAAATAGCTTTCCAACGCAACTTGAATCACTAAAATCGGAGCTCTACACGCAAAGATATAATCGAATTACTGAAGTGGTACTTGTACAATGGCGGATCAGCAAGTGCATGCTCGCGCATGCTCCAGTGCATGCTCGCGCATGCTCCAATGCATGCTCGCGCATGAAAGGGCAGAAAAAGAAAATCTACATTCAGAGATTGCATGCGATCGCATGCTATCCCCATGCTCGCACATGGAACACGTGTTTTTTTTACGGTTTTCACTATTCGGGGTCGGATTTTGGCCATACAAAAGCTAATTAGGTCGAATTTTATACCCACTTCTTCAGAATTTAATTTCCTACTAAGTTCCTAGGTTTTATTTTCCAAAAAACCTTTAGAAAAATTATTTTCTTGCATCCAATTACTTCAAGATTGCTAGGATTGTTGATTTCTTTTTGCAAGTTCTTTATTGTGGATCGCTTCCAAACTATTGGTAATTTATTTTACTTATCTTTTATCATGATTTCTTCCATTTCTTTTATGATTTCTTGTTTCATTCTTGTAATGATGCATAGCTAAATTTCTGATAGCTAAATTATGCGATGGAATAACGAAATTGATGCCTAAACAATGATCTAAGGACGGGCAGGGCTTACAAATTGAATCTTTTGAATTATTGATAACGTCAAAAATATCTAGGGTGTTCAGCGGATGATTAGTGGTGGATATATGGCCATGATTTGTGTATGTAAGTGGTGGTGTAAGGCGGAGCTAAAGAACTCCGGTGATGATGCACTGTAAGTAAAAAGAGATACCAAAGAGGCAGAGTTTTGCCTTGTTTTTCATATATTCCACCTTCTTCACGAATAATACATGGAGCCCTATTTATAGGGTGAGGACCGACTTATATTCAACATAATTACAACTAAGGACATAGCACGACTGAATCTGCGGCGGCGGCTAGGGTTGCATCTGAATGTAGGCGACACGGATTCTTGAGTTGTCGTCCCGTATCCTTAGCGGGTTGGCATGGTCGTCAGTCCATGGTCTCTAGGTGTTCGGGGTAGAGATCTTCATGTGGATCTCCCACCCTTATGCTCGTCATGGGCCTGTTGTCAAAGCCCGTTTCAGACGCGGTTGTGCCCGAGGGGCCAAGGCTGGCGGTTCCTTCTTTCCTTGGCCCCCAAGCGCCGATATACGGTGGTCGGCGGCCCGGAACACGGAGCCGGCCCATCAATGGCCCCCTACACCGTACCCATGACATCTCGAGATGTCGGGTAGGGAGTAGCTTTCCTGACCTTTTGATTTGGCTTGTTTGGGCTTTTGGCCTCTAGCCAATTTGAAGTCGTAACTGGTCATATAGCCTTGACTTCATATACTGGCCGTAGTGGGTGGATCGCCTTGGTTGATTCGAAGTTTCATTCGGGCGAGTAGCCTCAACTTCATTTGATTTAGCTTTTCGGAATCTTTGGTTCCAAGCTGATTCAAAGTCGTAATTGGGCATATTGCCTTGACTTCATATGTTGGCCGTAATAGGGAGATTGCCTTGGCCGATACAAAGTTTCATTCGGGCGAGTAGCCTCAACTTCTTCTGATTTAGCTTTTCAGAATCTTTGGTTCCAAGCCGATTCGAAGTCGTAATTGGGCAAATAGCCTTGACTTCATATGTTGGCCGTAATGGGCAGATCGCCTTGGCCGATTCGAAGTTTCATTCGGACGAGTAGCCTCAACTTCATCTGATTTAGCTTTTCAGAATCTTTGGTTCCAAGCCGATTCGAAAGGGGTGGTCCTGAGTCGGCCCCCTTGTCTTTTCTCATGTTTCTTCGGCCGATATGACAATTGACTTGGCCCAGCCACGTTTTGATTGGCTAGGATGCTTCATCCTTCGTGCTGTAATGATGATAGCTTTGGGAAATTCAAAATTTGATATTCCTGCTTTACGCCTTGTCCGTTGGATCCTTTCCATCATGGCCATCGGATCCATATTCCCCCCTATATAAGGGGGGCGGACCCTTGACCTAAACATTTCTGAATTTCCAATTTCTCCGACGACGGTCTGCAAGCAGCTTGTTAGTGGAGGTTTTCCGATGAGACGATTTCCGGATAATCTTTGGAGACCTGTTTTATCTTATTCCGGCTCCTCCGTGCTTACCGCCGTTTATCGGTAGGCCGTCCTCCTTCCTTGATTTTTTAGGCCTTTGTATATTATTTCGTATGTCTTGCCACTTTTGATGGTGGTGTGCATTCTGAATTCTTGCCAGATTTCGGCCGGTGGAAGCTCCAATTGCCCTCTTTGTCTTTGCGTTTTTTATAATTAAGTTTCCCTTGCCATGCTTTTTGATCTCTGTCCTTGCATTGTTCTGGCTTAATTTTCAGTACTATTTATCTTGTCCTGACTGTAACTGTCCTTGGTGTTGCTTATCCGGCTCGTCCTTTTGTTTTGCAGGATGTCTCAAAGCTGCGACGACGAGAATGACGATGTCCATGGTTACGCCTCAGGGGATGATGAGAAGGCGAGCTCTAGCCAGACGGTTAGTGTTAGAGAGGAAATGGCTTTGGTTCGGCCACCGTGATCTCAAAGTGGCCGTCACAAAGATCTAGTTCGTAGAGTTGTTACCGAGCCGGTTAAGCCTGCAAAGGCTGCCCTTGGGAGCCGCGAGCGTGCCGTTGGAGCCTGGGGTTCCACACAGGAGGTTGAGGCTAGTGAGCTCGGTGGTGAGGGGGTTGCGAAGCGGAATAAAACTCCCCGGCCCGACAATCCTGAGGCCGCTGAGAAGGAAAAGTCGATAGCTGCCATGGATAAGGAGATTGAGACCCAGTGGCCCCACATTCATGGGAGCCTTGTTGCTTCGGGGACCTTCACGAGTCACACAATCTCCCCCGATACCTCTTTACCAGTTTTCCTGCGGTCCGGCTGCTGCCTCTAACCTGACATGGGACTGTCTTGAGCCGAGTGACATTGCTCCAGGCATTGATCGAGCAGGCCAGTGTCTTGAGAAGGATGGTCTCATATTATTTTATTACCATTTTGTATCGGGACTGCGTCTGCCATTCGACCCATTTTTTGTGGAGGTTATGGATAGGCTGGCCGCCCTACCCTGCGACTTCATCCCGGGGGCCGTGAAGATAGTTTCAGCCTTCATTGTTCTATGTCGAATGTTGAAATATGAGCCTACCCTCCCCGTCTTCTTTAGGTTTTATACCTTTGGGAAAGCCGCGACGAATATTCTAGGGGATACTCGTAATCTGCTGCTAGTTCGGAGTAAAGTCAACGCGTGTCGGCTATTTTATTGGCTTCCTGAGAAGGTAAAGGATTTGGAGCAACACGGTTTGATCATCGAATCCGCCGTGGGCTGGCCTATTCCCAAGCATGAAGTGCGGCCAACGAAAAGGTTGAATTCGATCACCGTTCCCAAAGTGCTCGGGACGAGCGAGCAAGAGTTAATCGATAAAATTCATAGTCTTCTCGGATGGGATGGTAAGAATCAAGAGAGGACGTTTAGCTGGAGGTCCTTGATTGATGTCCGTCATCCTTACAGTGCTTGGGCCGGTATCCCCGGCTCTGGTTCCGTCGAGGTTGCTATTCTTGAGCTCTCAACCTTGCTGTCCGACAAGGATTGGTATGCGGAGTGCCATTATTCCAGGACCTACCCATCCAGGTGTCTGGTTTGCTTCGGGAAACCTGAGAGGTGCCATAATAAAGACCGGCGTAACGCCCTTTTCCCGTTTATTATTTCATGTCTTTCTTTGTTTTGCTTTGGCTCTTGCTCGTTATCAGTCTTTATTTTTGTCTTGCAATTTGTAACCGACTCTTTGTATTTTTCACGCAAGATGTCCGATGCTGTTGATGATAGGGCGGATCAATTCGCCAAGATAATGAAGAGGAGACAAACAAATGAAACTCTGCTGACCAAAATTGCAAACATGGAGCTTAAGACTGTCAGCATGTCCACGTTATCCGCTGACGCCATCCCGCTTAGTGGACCTCTGAATGCTGAGGTTGGCAGTTCGGTTGCTCATTCAAAACCGAAATCAAAAAGGAAGAGGGGCATCGCTAAGGAGAGGTCTTTGGCCGAGGTAGCTGATAAAGAGGAAATTGACGCGGAGGGTGTCCCCAAGAAGAATCAGAAAACCACGGATCAAGGTGGTGCTGCGGTTGTGGCCGCATCCGGGGCCGTCGATGCTGTTTTGATGGGGCCGAACCTCAAGGTGGCTACCATTTCTCTTGCAACAATCAAACTAACGGACAGTCCGAGCAAGAAGGGGGACATCGGCAGAAAAGAGCCACCTGTCCCTCATCGACCCATACCCCCACCTGTCCTGAGGGGTCCTGTCGGTAACTAGGTTGTGGTATTAGCGTATAGGGACCCGTTTAGAGATTGCACCCACAACATATTCATTAGAAACCATTGGTTTGTTGGTCGGTTTAAGCTCGTCCCTAGTGGTTCGGTAAAGGTGTTAAGACTAGTGTTCTTGACCATAGTTTAGCTATTCTTGTATTCATATATTTTAAGGTCATCATTTTTAATCTCTAGCTATAATTAATTTCACCCTTTTGTGAGCCTGAACTAAATACAAAAGTGGTTGTGATAATTGACCAATTCCTCGTGGGATACGACCTTGCTCGCCGTTGTAGTACAACCGACCCGGTACTTTGCCGGTTAAAGTTGGTTTGCTATAATTTGGCCATCAAGTTTTTTGGCGCCGTTGCCGGGGAATCGGTCAATATCAATAAGTCATTTGAGTATTTAGGATTAGGTCATTTTTATTTTACTGTTTTCTTGTTGTTTTGATGATTGCAGTGTATGTCCCGAAGTTCCAAGGAACCTCTACTTTCTTTGATTTCAGAAATTGAAGCATTTGCAAGGCATCAGAACACCGTGAGGAAGAAGAGGTCGGTTGGGAAAGCATCCATCAGTTACTAAATTAGAACCCAAATCAGAAGAATCAAAAATGACTTTGGGAAGTGGAAATTTAACGAATTTAGCTGCTGGAGATGAGACTCAAGATGGGTTGCAATTAGACCCAATGCCTACCCACGAGGATCGGGAAATAAAAGGCCTTAACAGAGAGCCCTCACCTAATCAGAGGGCAATTAATCTAGGACCAACTGTGGTCCAAAATAAAGGAGGTCGGCCGAACCAAGTCTGACAACAACAACAAGGCTTGCAGAATCAGAACAACAACAATCAGGGAAATATATTTGGGCAAATGCCTTTTGACCTGAACCAGATGATACAGATGATGGCGCAATTGATGATGTATAATCAAGCTCTGAATGTGAATCACCACCGGCCGCCCTATTTATGCACAAAATTTTTATGCACCACTTAAGGCACATAATCAAGGTAATCAGAGAAGAATTTTGAGAGACTATGTGGCTCCGACTATTGGTGAGGGGCATAACCCAATCCGTTTGCCACCTATTCCGGCAAACAATCTGGAAATTAAACAACATATGTGGTACCTTCTAAACGACAGTGCGTAGTTTCGGGGTAAATCAACTGAAGACCCAAATCAATTTCTTAACCATTTCATGCAAGTGTGCCGAATAGTGAAGATTAATGGAGTATCTGAGGAAGCGGTACGGATGTTCTTGTTCCCATTTACATTAAAAGAGGCTACCAGAGCATGGTTCAAGTCACTTCCCCATGATTCCCTAAACACTTGGGATCAAGTGACTTCGAAGTTTTTACTAAAGTATTGTCCCCTCTTTAGAACCTTAGACATGAAGGCCAATATCGCCAAATTCGGGTAGATAGATATGGAGAGTATGCATGAGGCATTGGATAGATTTAAAGTAATGTTGAGGAGTGTCCGCATTATGGGTTAGAGGCATGGAATCAGGTACATCTTATTTATGGTGGATTGCGAGAAACTGACCAGTCGAACTTGAATCAAGTACAACTCTTTCAAAAATCCGTGCATTGCACGGGACCGTCTAACGTCAATGCATCGTTAGAACACATTCAACATTATTCACCTCTATCTTCTTTAAATGCTGATGCCGACCATGATTGGCACATCATGGTTCGCTTATTGAGGGTAGTTAACCTACTCCCGAGAGGAATATTCATGTTATTCATCGATAAAGATGTAAGTACGTTTATCATACGTGTTGAATACCCTTTTAAGTTTCTCATTTGAGAAATGGAATAATACTTGGTCTTTTTTAGAGATATCTAATGCAAGGGATTATATACGATGCAACAAGTTTAAACAACCTTGCTACATGTTTACACGAAGCAAATGTATACTGCTTCACCGGTGTACGTGTTGTCCCTCTTGGGCCGGGGTATTACATTGCGAACACAAGGAACTTGCAACTTCTTTTCACCAAGGACATGAGGATTTTAGACATGATGAATGATTGTGAAGGAATTCCATATAAAAAGTACACACTGATGAAGCTTTCCAACATCACTACTTAAATGCACGGAATGCGACAATTAATTGGTATGTTCGTTATTATTGTAGATAATAATAATGGTACTATCTCATGACCCTGTATCTCATTACAATATGAATGTGCAGATATTGTGTGCATGTTGTCTCTATTGGTCCCTGCCAATATCCTAAAGCTGCCGACCCAAATCGTGAACTTATGGTCATCGACAAGACGTAAGTTTCATGCGATAAAAGTTTGATGTCGGCATCAATTTATGTTTTAATATATGTTTTTTTTTCATTTTTGCATCTGTTGCTCAATGTTGTCGTTACTCACAACAACTTCACCTGATTTAATCTGCAACTTTCATAAAATAGTCGGACGCTAATGCGAATGACATTGTGGGGACACTTTGCACTTCATGTTGCAAGTCATATACGTGAAGACAAAGTCATACTTGCATGTTGGTTGTCTGTGAACAACTATCAAGGTACCTATATTATGTGGTAAATATAAATTTTCAACTTGCAAAATTATTAATTTTCTCGCTCGGTTGTTTAGTAGGAACATTTTTACAAACAACAAAATTCACAAAGTTTTATCTTGATTGCCGCTCAGACTTATGCACGTCTGTTAGTGATTGGTAAATTTCAAATAATCTAAATGCAAAATATATATAGATATTACTAGCTAATAAATGTGGATTGATTTGTACAATCATTCCTTATGTAATAATCATGTAATACAATATAACAGGTGTACAAGGGATATTTGTGCTCAACGTTTGGTTCACTAGGCAAGATGATCCGCGCACAAATCCAGCAACTTGGTATTGATAGCCAATGCGAAGATAATTACAATAGAGGAGTTCGGATTTGTGCCCAATGTACTATATATTTCATACAGTTAAACTCCTATTTCTTTTTGCTATATTTGTATGTCACTAATCATTTATAACGAATGCCCAAATGTGACAGGTGAAACATTTTCGAATTCTTGCTGCTATTGATATGTTATCTACTGATAATATGTTTTATGAGTCATGCAATAAATGTAATACGGAGGTGCATGTTGAACAAGGAAGTAAGATGTGTTCTAGATGTCGTGCAGCCGTCCCCTGTACACTGCGGTAAATAGACGGTCGATGTAGTCATTATTGTTCGCATATTATATTTTTCATACTCATTGCATTATGATTTTTTTTTGCAGTTATCGCATTAAGGCAGAAATATTAGATGCCACTGCCGGTCTACCAATATGCTTGACTGGTGTGGGTGAAGAGTTTCTTCTCCGCTCTACGCCTTTGTTACTACAAAATAGTTTGATAACGGTAATGAAAGCTTATCACTTAGCTTAACAATTAATTGTTGAACCCGACTTGATTCTCTTGCTGAAATATGATAAAATCAAAAAAATGTTTCAATGGAATAGGTTGATGGACGTCAGCGTTTTGATCAGTACATAAATAAATTGTTGGGTCATTTTTACATATTTGTGCTACACGCTCCACCAACGCCACGTTCTAACGAACGTCCAGAAACTGCATTCATACTGAAAGTGGATTGGGGTGAGGCCTGTGCTCATGATTTCAAACGCATGCATAAAAGAAAAGACATACAATGTAATTTTTTTTGGAGAGTTATACTAACTTATTTTTAAACCCGATTTTTTAATATATAATAGTTTATATTGTTATTGCTTCGATATCATTATAGTTTTTTACGTCGTAACAAAATCTTCAATTTATTTCCTCAGGTACTTGAGATTAAGTGGCTTGGTCGTTGTGGATGATAAAGATTGGTCGTTGCGGCTTGATCGTTGTTGGTTTTATATAGTATTTCATTATGTCAACTTATGATTGATGTTATTGTGTAGGATCAAGTTTATTACTTATGTACAAGATATATCATTTTGGTTTTCTTTCATTGTCGCTTACTGATTGCAATAAAACATACATTTATGAGTTTAGATGTTCTTTTATTGCACAATGCATTGACGTTCGACGGTCCCGTGCAATGCATGGGTTTTTGACTAGCATGTTCTATATCTATTGCAACTTTTTTGGCAGCTTCCATGGATGCTTCTGTTCATCAACTCCCACAAACACAACTTTTAGCTTTGAAGCTTCAAATATGTCCGGCCCAAAAAAGTTGCCCAAAAAATTAAACACAGATAAAAAATTATGCACTCTTTCAATAGTTTTAATAAAAACACAAATGTGTTGATAGTTGACAGCAGAACCCATGAACAAAGTAGTGTACAACCTAATGACGTTTCGGTAAATGAGGTGAAAGAGTATTTAGACTGCCGATACATATCCTCAATCGAGGCTTGCTGGCGAATATACGAGTTTGAGCTTTAAAGGCAATACCCTTCAGTTATAAGATTGCAGTACCATTTACCAGACCATCAATAGGTTAGTTTCCGAAATGAGGATAACTTATTTGATGTTGTTAACCGTCGAAACCTTCATGATACAATGCTCATGAAATGGTTTGAGACTAACAGGAATAACGTCGATGCTCGAACACTGACTTATGTTGAGTTTCCAACAAGATGGGTGTGGAATAGCACGAGGAAGACATAGACCCGGAGACAAGCTCACCAGTGCATTAGACGGCTTCCGTATGCACAACCAACCTCCGGGGAACGTTATTATCTTCGAATATTGCTTAACAAAGTACGAGGGGCAGAAAGCTTTGATCATCTCAAAAATGTTCATGGAGAAAGACATACAACGTTCAGATCAGCGTGCATTGCTCTGGGTATACTACAAGATGACAATGAATGGGATTTGGCTATATCTGAAGCAAGCAATTGGGCATCCTCATTGAAATTGAGAAACATGTTCTGCACGATGTTGTTGTTCTCAGAGGTTACAGATCATTTGAATTTGTGGTTAAAGCACTGGCGATCTCTTACGGAAGATATTCAACATACACTACGAAGGGGAATTGGAAGTTCATAAGTCAATGTTAGTGATGAAGAGATTCAAAACATTGGCCTATCGGAGGTTGAAAAAAATACTTAATAAGAATGGGCGCTCCCTACGTGAATTCCCTCCAATGCCAGTTCCTTCAAATCATGCAGCCGGTGTTTCATTGAATACGCTTATCAGGGAAGAACTGGATTATGACATTTCTTCGGAGACAGAGTTGTCCAAACGTCTGCATTCGGGGTTAAATGAAGAGCAGTTACAAGCTTTTACTGAGATTGTTCATTCCTACGATAATAAATTATGAGGGTTGTTCTTCGTCTGTGGGAGTGGTGGTACGGGCAAAACTTATTTATGGAGGGCTTTGATTGCTAGGGTTAGATCTAAAAAACAAATTGTATTATCTGTTGCTTCTTCTGGAATCACCGCGTTACTACGGCCCGGAGGACGAACAACACATTCACGCTTCAAGATTCCTTTAAATCCAAATGATACTTCAACATGCCATATTAATTACAACTCTGATTTAGCTGGATTAATTCGAGAAGCCTCGATGATCATATGGGATGAAGCACCTATGTTGCACCGATTTGGTTTCAAAGCAGTTGACAAGACATTCTCTGATATTTTGAAAAATGTAGATGGTTTTGATGAACAGCGTCCTTTCGGCGGAAAATTGTTTGTTCTTGGTGGTGATTTCAGACAAACCTTGCCCATAGTGTCTGAAGGAAGACGGGAAGCCACGGTACATGCCACAATCACTCAGTCTTGAATTTGGAGGCATTGTCGGGTGTTACACTTAACAATAAACATGCACGTTTTGTCGAGTGGGTTATCAAATGCCACACGTCAGCAGCTCCGTGCTTTTTCGAATTGGGTTTTGTCAATTGGTGATGGCAATGCCCCTATTGTATCAATATCTGATCTAGGTGAGACGAATTGGGTAAAAATACCTGATGAGTTTTTGATTAAAAACAATGCTACCACTTTGAATGAGTTGATTGCCTTGACATATCCAAATCTTACTCAGCGCTATAATGATACAACATATTTTTCGGATCGTGCAATACTTGCTCCAAAAAACATCGATGTCAACAAACTGAATGAAATCATGTTGTCTAGCATTCATGGAGTTAGCCGCACATACTTGAGTGCCGATACTGTTACTCCCAACAAAGAACATGAGATGGAGCACAACTTAAACCCACCGGAATACCTAAACTCTTTGGATTTTTCAGGACTTCCAAACCATTGTTTAGAACTCAAGAAAGGAGTTCCTGTAATCCTATTGAGAAATCTGAATCAATCAGCAAGAATGTGCAATGGGACACGTCTACAAATTACGCATCTAGGTGATAAGTTTCTGGAAGCACGAATTTTAACAGGGACTAATGTTGGAGATCTGGTTCTTATTCCACGAATCACATTGACACCCACGACTAGCCAATCACCCTTCCCCATAAAAAGAAGACAGTTCCCACTTAGGGTTGCGTTTTCTATGACAATAAACAAGAGTCAAGGTCAGACGCTGAAAAACGTTGGTGTATACCTTCCAAACCCGGTTTTTTCTCATGGTCAGCTTTATGTGGCACTGTCCCGTGTTACTAATCCTTCCGGTCTAAAAATACTGGTAGTTAACAAAAGTGACGACCCATTGGATTACACATAAAATGTTGTTTACATAGAAGGGTTTGATTTTTAGGGGTTTTTGTAATCGTGTATGATTATTTCCTCTTTCATAACCTTCTTTTCATAAAAATTGTAATACAATAGTTTTTTTCCTTTTAAATATATCTCATTTTGCATTCATTTACGATTGTATCGCCAGATAGAACCTTTGATTCATGGATAATGTAATGCCACGTGTTGTTTTGTTAATTATAAAGTTTGTTGGATATTGTTTATTTGTGACATTTTGCTTAGCTCTATATTTACACCAATTGACAATTTGCTGCTCAGAACACATTCAACATTATTCACTTCTATTTTCTTTAAATGCTGATGCCAACCATGATTGGCACATCATGGTTCGCTTAATGAGTGTAGTTAACCTATGCCCGAAAGGAATATTCATGTTATTCATCGATAAAGATGTAAGTATGTTTATCATAAGTGTTGAATACCCTTTTAAGTTTGTCATTTGAGAAATGGAATAATACTTGGTCTTTTTTAGAGATATATAATGCAAGGGATTATATACGATGCAACAAGTTTAAACAACCTTGCTACATGTTTACACGAAGGAAATGTATACTGCTTCATCGGTGTACGTGTTGTCACTCTTGGGCCGGGGTATTACATTGCGAACACAAGGAACTTGCAACTTCTTTTCACCAAGGACACGAGGATTTTAGACATGATGAATGATTGTGAAGGCATTCCATATAAAAAGTACACTCTGAAGAAGCTTTCCAACATCACTACTGAAATGCACGGAATGCGACAATTAATTGGTATGTTCGTTATTATTGTAGATAATAATAATGGTACTATCTCATGACCCCGTATCTTATTACAATATGAATGTGCAGATATTGTGTGCATTGTTGTCTCTATTGGTCCCTGCCAATATCCTAAAGCTGCCGACCCAAATCGTGAACTTATGGTCATCGACAAGACGTAAGTTTCATGCGATAAAAATTTTATGTCGGCATCAATTTATGTTTTAATAAATGTTTTTTTTTCATTTTTGCATCTGTTGCTCAATGTTGTCGTTACTCACAACAACTTCACCTGATTTAATATGCAACTTTCATAAAATAGTCGGACGCTAATGCGAATGACATTGTGGGGACACTTTGCACTTCATGTTGTGAGTCATATACGTGAAGACAAAGTCATACTTGCTTGTGGTTTGTCTTTGAACAACTATCAAGGTACCTATATTATGTGGTAAATATAAATTTTCAACTTGCAAAATTATTAATTTTCTCACTCGGTTGTTTTGTAGGAATAGTTCTACAAACAACAAAATTCACAAAGTTTTATCTTGATTGCCGCTCAGACTTATGCACGTCTGTTAGTGATTGGTAAATTTCAAATAATCTAAATGCAAAATATATATAGATATTACTAGCTAATAAATGTGGATTGATTTGTACAATCATTCCTTATGTAATAATCATGTAATACAATGTAACAGGTTAACAAGGGATATTTGTGGTCAACGTTTGGTTCACTGGGCAAGACGATCAGCGCACAAATCCAGCAACTTGGTATTGATAGCCAATGCGAAGATAATTACAGTAGAGGAGTTCAGATTTGTGCCCAATGTACTACATATTTCATACAGCTAAACTCCTATTTCTTTTGCTATATTTGTAAATCACTAATCAACTATAACGAATGCCCAAATGTGACAGGTGAAACATTTTCGAATTCTTGCTGCTATTGATATGTTATCTACTGATAATATGTTTTATGAGTCATGCAATAAATGTAATACGGAGGTGCATGTTGAACAAGGAAGTAAGATGTATTCTAGATGCCGTGCAGCCGTCCCCTGTACACTGCGGTAAATAGACGTTCGATGTAGTCATTATTGCTCGCATATTATATTTTTCATACTCATTGCATTATGATTTTTTTTTGCAGTTATCGCATTCAGGCAGAAATATTAGATGCCACTGCCGGTCTGCCAATATGCTTGACTGGTGTGGGTGCTGAGTATCTTCTCCGCTCTACGCCTTTGTTACTACAAAATAGTTTGAAAACGGTAATGAAAGCTTATCACTTAGCTTAACAATTAATTGTCGAACCCGACTTGATTCTCTTGCTGAAATATGATAAAATCAAAAAATGTTTCAATGGAATAGGTTGATGGACGTCAGCGTTTTGATCAGTACATAAATAAATTGTTGGGTAATTTTTACACATTTGTGCTACACGCTCCACCAACGCCACGTTCTAACGAACGTCTAGAAACTGCATTTGTTGGAAATAAAATTTATGTTTTGATGATGATTCTTCACTTATTTGTTAATTGTTCTTAACCCCATTGATGAAGTGTCATAACTAGCTGTTATAGTGCAAAGCAAAAAGAAGTCTAGATATCAATGTATAGGATCTATTAGAGTCTGATATTTGTATAAGTTAAATCAGACAAGCACTGTAATAGTTCTAGGCTGGAACTGAGAAATGAAGAAACTGAAATTTAAACTAGCTGAGATTCTACAAGAAACTGACAATAGAGCACACCAACAGAAGATTGAAGAAGGTAAGTTCGCTAAGAGTTACAGACTCGGTTGACTTATCTAGAAGACTGAAGAACTGAGGGACACAGACTCAGTTATTGAAGAATGAAGAACCGAGGGTTTAAACTCAGTTATGAAGATTACAAGTCGAGACTGTAAAGTTAGACTTCAGGCAAGATTGTGGTGACCTGAACTGACTTTATGGATCTTGTATGAAGACCTAAGAATTATAAGGACAATGAATTCTTAGATGATAATGAGTCATGATGTACTCTGATTAAGTCAATTATAATCAGATGAAAACTAGAGTACTGATATTTGAAGAAGAGTAAAATCTCAGTTAATGCTCCAAGTCAGTTAGGAAACCGACAAAAGAAAAACTCAGCACAAAAATGATAAGGAAACTCAGTTTTATAAGTCAGCCATCCAACAAACTGAAAGTACAGTCGAACGTTGTAAAGGAAACAATTTCATTGGATGAGTTACAGACACAGCAGAACGGTCAGAAAATATAGCCGTTACAAGCAGGATGAATGTTGAATGAACCCCTATAAATAGACTACCTCTACAACATTAAAAAGTAGGGCAGGCACATAATATTAAAGCAAGAAAATTAAAAGGAATCTATCTAGTCAAGAAAGATCAAATTGAGGGGGAAAGCCAAATCCAAAAGAATACATGCTAAGTACTTAATTGCAAGATCAAGTAATTTCTTCAAAGTGTTCAAGCATATTCAAGCAGATTCAAGATCTAACATTTGAAGAAATACATAGCCGTGCTTAAATTAATCATCCAGAAGAAAAGCTCAAATCACAGTTGAATCATAGTTATTGATTCAAAGTCTCAACTTTGATTTTATCAAAGGTTTAGATCGTGAAACACCAAGAAGGTGTGAAGGACGGTTGAGTGCGATCGGAAGACCGTGTTTGTGATGAGTGGTGAAGAGGCAATTCTACCCTCCAAGGACCAAGGTTCAAACAAACGGTTGAAGAGCAAAGAAATCCTACCTATTCTACAAGTGTTTAGATAGTGAAGCTAAGGATTAGTCAAGGACTATCAGTTTAGAACTTTTTGTAACCGGGCCATCTCAAAGAAGTTCTAGTGGAATTTTCCTCCGCATCACAGGGGAAGAGAGGACGTACAAGATTACATCACCTGGAACCTCTATAATACTTGTCTATTTACTTTATGTATTCATTTATTTCGTTATAGCTTTATTTACGTGGTTTTCATACCGAAACTAAATTAACTAGTTGTTAAAGGCTAATATTTTATCCGCTGCCAGTTAACAAGACTAAATATAAGTCAGCATTAACTTATATTCAGTTGAGCTAACTAACTCCACACAAGTTAAGGGACATGAATAAAACTGAACTGAAGATCGCCTTTGAGTTTCGAGAAACTCGCCTCCCGGGGCTTTTCCACTTTCAGGGATTAGTTTTTGGTGACAAGTTTATTCACCCCCCTCTAAACTTGTGTTAGCCTTTCCAAGGGACCAACAATTGGTATCGGAGCAGTTCCTTCTTTTGAAGGTGATCCAAATCATTTACCGCTTCAAGGTTCAGTTGTTTCCGATACCAACAATTGGTATCAGAGCAGTGCTTCTATTTTAAAGAGATCCACTACTGATCCAATATCTATTTGCTTACTTGAGTAACTGTATATCAGTTATTTGTTCAGGAACAACCAGTTTTTGAAAACCCCTTCCTGTATCTGTCTTAAAAGTATTTTTAATGGATACATCTAGAATTAGAAATTGCCTAAATAACCCCCTGACTGACTATTTGCAAAATGTTGTATATGACTTCCAGGATCAAGTATTTGAAAGATTCAGTACTACAAGCTCTCACACAAATCCGGAACCTCATTTCAGTTATGATGAAGACATTGAGGTTAATGCGAATATTGATGATGAATCCAGAGGATTTCCATCCTTAAGTGATCTTTCAGAAGAAGCAGAAAGAGAGTTACTACGAGTAGCTGATTCTATAGAAGAAAAGCTAACCAGAGATCCATCTAGTGCAAAAGCCATAGATATTGATGAGACTCTACCTACAAGCCATGGAGGAGAAAGTGATGAAGAAATCATACTGCTAGGAGCTACACAGGCGAATGCTATTGATAAAGGAAAACAAGTTCTAATCAGTGATGATTCCTCAACAGAAGGTTTATCTATCAAACATCAGGAGGTAAGTGCATCTACACTATCCTGAACAATCAAAGAAATGAAGATTTCAATGAAACCTTGGACATACTCATAAAACAATTAGAGATTATTCAAAAGAATTATGAGAATGTCAAAAAGGAGAAAAAGTTATTGAAAACTGAAATTTCAAGATTGAATGCTGAAATCAATCTAATCAAGACTAATAATGGAACCAAGGTAATTCGACCAACTGATGAACCAAAAAAAGTTATAAACATCAGTGAATCATCAGTTGATCCAATTTCCAAAGTTCAATTCAAACCAGGAAAACCATTTGGAGATTGATCTGGTTTAGGGTTTGATAATCAGTATAATTATAAGTTTGGACCAAGATCAGCCGCAATAAAATTTGTGATTGCTCAACAGTAAAAAAACTCAGAAAACTGATAAAGTTATTAGAACTGATAGATACTCAGCACAGCCAAATGCACAAACTGATAAAACTGAAAAATCAGCTGGTAAAATTCACCAAGCCAACAGATTTTACGAAAAGACTCGAAGGTCCGAAAACAAGAAAAGGCGATCCGAAATCGCAAGAAAAATCTTCAAGTCATATCCATCTAAGAATGAAGATCATTCATGGAATAATAGACTCAGAGAGAAAGGAAGATTATTTCCCACTGATGAAGATTGGAATAGACCATCACATCAGTTTCACAAGCTGAACAAATTTAAAACTGTTATGACAAAACAAGAAAAGTTTGTGAAAACTGACTTCACTCAGTCAAAATGTCAAGAGAGGTATAAAGTTAAAAATAAAGTTGTACCATCAAGAGCTAATCAGTTAGGACCCAAAAAGATATGGGTACCAAAAATTTCTCACTTTGTTTTGCAGGAGAAACACCACTAGCTGAGAACTGAGAAATGCAATTCACAAAACTGAGTTGTATTCACAACTGAGTTTTTGAAGTCAGCATAAGGACAAAACTGAGCGTATATAGCTGTTGATACACCGTACCTTCTTTATTCACTTTTATCTAGCTACAGTTATCAAGAAAAGACGTGGTCCTTCTCAATCTAAACCGTGCATAATTTCCACTCACCCACCTTTTCGCAATCTCAAAACATTTATGACAAGACGTTTTAAGTCCCACTCAATTCTTAACTACCCCCACTCCAAATTATAAATACCCAGAATTTTCTTTTATAAATTCTTTACGCTTGAATTCTGAATGTACTCTCTGAATTTCAAATTATTTTCAAATTTCAATCAAATCCAGAAAAATGACCTTCACTCTTGTTGAACCTGGAATGATCGTTTCTCTTGATCAATATATTGCAAAGTATGTTGATCAAACTCTAGTCAATTCTATTGCAACAAAAATCCGGAAAATTAAAGGATTGGAAGCTGCCTTCAACATCGATCTAAAAAGTGTTTGTTTAGAAAGCATCGGAGACTTCTATCAATTTGGTAGAACAACTGTAGAAGGAGAAGACACACAAACCTATATCACCACTGTCAGTGATAAGGAAATCAAAGTCACTGAAGATTTAATTGTAGAAATCTTTGGGTTTGACAAATCCGGAGGAGCAGCGGCCATTAAGTTGACTAAGGAACATAAAGAGAAGTTATGGAAAGATATAGCAATTAATGGAGAATCTGCTATTTTACAGACATGGAGCACAAGCCTGCTCAAGCCAGAATTTAATTTTCTCTCAAAGATGCTGGCAAATTGCATAATTGGGAATGCTGGAAACTTCAGCAATCTATCTGGAGAAAAACTAGATTTGCTATATGTAATTTGGTTTGAAAAATATTTCAATTGGGCAAGGTATCTTTTTGATCAATTGATAGCACAGTCAATTGATGTAACCAAAAAGAAGACCGATGTGAAGAAAGGATGATTTTATCACAAAAAGACTCTTGCGTTAGTAGTCCAGAGGATACTCAATCACTTTGGAGTTTCTAAGAGAAAAGAAACACCAATTGCTGACGGAAAGATTGCCATTAAGGAAGAAAAAGCAAGAAAAAGGAAAGCTGAGAAATATGAAACTGAACTCAAGAAGAAGAAAAGCAGGAAATCGAAAGAACCTGCAACTGGAGATGAAGTGTTGGCACAAATTGAAGACTTAAAGAAAAGAAGAAAACAGTTGGAAGAAACAAAAAAAGGCTTAACTGATCTAGTTACTGAGAAACCAATAGAAATGTCATCAATTCAAGAAGCTAGAACTGAAGTTGCTGACGGATCAACACCAGAAGTGCAAACTGAAGTTAATCTCACCGAATCTATTCCAGTTTCGGTAACTGAGGTTTTACCAACTCAAGAAGCAGCTATGCATTCACAGGAAAAGGAAATTGTAAAAGAAACTGAAGTTGTCAACAGAGAACAGACTGTTGAAACAGACTTGTAGAAAGAAGCTGTAACTCAGGGGGAACAAACCCTAAGAACTGAGCCTGATGATGAAGAATCCGATTGTGATGAAAGACTGATTGATGAAACAACATTGAACATGCTTATGTTGCTTTCAAAGTCCAAGTCTACTCCCCAAGAATCTGTACCCAGTTTGGAACAAGAGGAAACTGCTAAAGAATTTTCAGCTCCTCAAACTGAAGAAAAGGAGGCTGAAGCAGAAACAGAATCAACCAAGATTATTCAGTTGGATGAACAAGTTCATGAGGTTGAACCCACTGAACACACAACGAAAGAAGTTCCAGCTGTTGAATTGGAACCTGAACAAAGTGAAAGACAAGCCGTTGAAGAAGTTGCAAGTGAAAAAGTTTTGCAAATCGAGCCAATAATCTCGCCTCGATATTGAAAAAGAAACATCAGTTGTCCCAAACACTGCTGAGGGAGAAACCAACAGAACCAACCTTATGCAAACTGATGATCCTATGCAAATTGAAGTTCCTACTCAAGAAGAAGATCATGAGATCACAAGAGAATCAGAGGACACCCTCACACTATTCAAATCCCCATCTGATCATACAGAACTTATGAAAGCTGATTATAAGCGATACAGAACTTGGAAGTTCAGTTCTATAGATAATCAAAGAAGTCAGCGTGCAGAAATGGAGATTATTGAGAAATGGGTATTCGATCTGTACAACATTACAAGTTTAATGGAGATAATCAATACCGACGAATTCCTAGATCAAGGATATGCGCTGATCAGAAATAGCTATTGGAGGGAAGCCATAGCCAGTGGAAGTTTTAAGAAGAATGTTGATGATGATTTTGAGGAAGATCCTGAACTACAAAAAGGGATTCTTGCCTCTATACAAGAAAAGGAAACTACAGCAGAACGAAATACTGATGAAAACTCTAGTAGTTCTGATGAAAGCAGTGGAAGTTCAAGTTCTGAAAGCTTATCTGAAACACAGCTGGACAAAGAAGCAGAAGGAGGCTACCAATCTCCCACTGATAAATCCACACTTGAAATAGCAAGAACTTTGGCAGACATACCTGGAGAAGAATCAGATGATGAACTTGAAGTACATCTATCACCCACAAAAGTTATTGATTCATCAAGATTGGAAGAAGCTGAGAAACAGTCTGAAAAGAAAAGACAATCAACTGAATTTAGAGAAAAACTGAAGCAAGTTGTTCTCTCACCTCTAAAGCAAGCTAAACCAACTGACTCTGAGATAAGCAAAGCAAAGAAACAACTAGGAGGAAATAAACAAGCTGTTCCTACTCAAGTTGATCTCATTAGGTATTATCACAATGAGATACTCAGAATTCAAAAGGATGATAAAAGCTTATTCGGAAAAGTTTTAAAATCCTTAGAAGCCAGTAAAGATGAACGAACCAAGCTTGAAAAGAAGATGGACACCGTGAATGACAATTGTCAAACCACTCTGCTTGAGATTCGGAAAACAACCACTGAACATGTCACAAAGAAAAATGAAACTCAAGACAGATGGGAAGGCATTCTTAGTAATCTAGTCGATAGAATGTTTTTAATGGAACAGGGCTTAAAGGACTCAGTCGTGGCTCAAACCATATTGGCATCAACTCAACAAACATTGAATGCTTACATCAAAAGCCTGATTAATAAATATGATGTCAATAAGGGGGAACGTTTGGATATCTTAAAAGTCCATACAGCTAAAATGCCACAAGCCCTCACAAATGTTGATGATAAGTTGAGTGAACTGAAGAAAGCAAGAGGAGATTTTACTGATGATGAGATGAAACTGATTGTTAAATACTCAGAACCAACTGACAAAAGAGTTGGTCTGGATTCTCGTCTCTACAATCTATTCAAGAACTTACCAGAGAGAGAAGGAATATCAAAAGAAGAATCTCTTGAAACATTTCTACACATGCAGAAGATACTCGTGTACTATTGGAATAAACTGAATAATTGGGAAGCAGATGGCACCTTAGATAGAGCTTCAGAGAAAGTTGAAAAGGCTGAACCTGAATTTGTTCAAACTCTACTGAGAACAGCCACCAATGAAAGACTAAGGACATCAGTCTTTACATTTGGAGTTCTATTCAAAAGCAAATTTTTCAAGAAAAATAATTTATCTCAATCATGGAACATTTGGGCAAGCATTCATGGAATTGAACATTCAGCCACGAATGATGAAATGAGAATTGTTGCGGAAAACTATGATAATCAACCAGTTTAACAGTCAAGTAAAAGGAAACTGAATTTAGTTGTTTTTACTTACGTTGTATTTTATTACTTACCCAGCATTGTAACTCAGTTATCAAATAAAGTTTCAGTTTCTCAGTTCATAGTGTTACTTACTGTATTTTGTCTTTTATCTTTTTGCATTGCTTTTAAGGAGGGTATTGACATCATCAAAAAGGGGGAAATTGTTGGAAATAAAATTTATGTTTTGATGATGATTCATCACTTATTTGTTAATTGTTCTTAACCCCATTGATGAAGTGTCATAACTAGCTGTTATAGTGCAAAGCAAAAAAAAAGTCTAGATATCAATGTATAGGATCTATTAGAGTCTGATATTTGTATAAGTTAAATCAGACAAGCACTGTAATAGTTCTAGGCTGGAACTGAGAAATGAAGAAACTGAAATTTAATCTAGCTGAGATTCTACAAGAAACTGACAATAGAGCACACCAACAGAAGATTGAAGAAGGTAAGTTCGCTGAGAGTTACAGACTCGGTTGACTTATCTAGAAGACTGAAGAACTGAGGGACACAGACTCAGTTATTGAAGAATGAAGAACCGAGGGTTCAAACTCAGTTATGAAGATTACAAGTCGAGACTGTAAAGTTAGACTTCAGGCAAGATTGTGGTGACCTGAACTGACTTTATGGATCTTGTATAAAGACCTAAGAATCATAAGGACAATGAATTCTTAGATGATAATGAGTCATGATGTACTCTGATTAAGTCAATTATAATCAGATGAAAACTAGAGTACTAATATTTGAAGAAGAGTAAAATCTCAGTTAATGCTCCAAGTTAGTTAGGAAACTGACAAAAAAAAAACTCAGCACAAAACTGATAAGGAAACTCAGTTTTATAAGTCAGCCATCCAACAAACTGAAAGTACAGTCGAACGTTGTAAAGGAAACAATTTCATTGGATGAGTTACTGACACAGCAGAACGGTAAGAAAATATAGCCGTTACAAGCAGGATGAACGTTGAATGAACCCCTATAAATAGACTACCTCTACAACATCAAAAAGTAGGGCAGGCACATGATATTAAATCAAGAAAATTAAAAGGAATCTATCTAGTCAAGAAAGATCAAATTGAGGGGGAAAGCCAAATCCAAAAGAATACCTGCTAAGTACTTAATTGCAAGATCAAGTAATTTCTTCAAAGTGTTCAAGCATATTCAAGCAGATTCAAGATCTAACATTTGAAGAAATACAGAGCCGTGCTTAAATTAATCATCCAGAAGAAAAGCTCAAATCACAGTTGAATCATAGTTATTGATTCAAAGTCTCAACTTTGATTTTATCAAAGGTTTAGATCGTGAAACACCAAGAAGGTGTGAAGGACGGTTGAGTGCGATCGGAAGACCGTGTTTGTGATGAGTGGTGAAGAGGAAATTCTACCCTCCAAGGACCGGTGGTTCAAACAAGTTGAAGAGCAACAATCCTACCTGTTCTACAAGTGTTTAGATAGTGAAGTTAGGGATTAGTCAAGGACTATCAGTTTAGAACTTTTTGTAACCGGGCCATCTCAAAGAAGTTCTAGTGGAATTTTCCTCCGCATCACAGGGGAAGAGAGGACGTACAAGATTACATCACCTGGAACCTCTAAATACTTGTCTATTTACTTTATGTATTCATTTATTTCGTTATAGCTTTATTTACGTGGTTTTCATACCGAAACTAAATTAACTAGTTGTTAAAGGCTAATATTTTATCCGCTGCCAGTTAACAAGACTAAATATAAGTCAGCATTAACTTATATTCAGTTTAGCTAACTACTCCACACAAGTTAAGGGACAGGAATAAAACTGAACTGAAGATCAGTTTGAGTTTCAGAGAAACTCAGTTCCTGGGGCTTTTCCAGCTCAGATTAGTTTTTGGTGACAAGTTTATTCACCCCCCCTCTAAACTTGTGTTAGCCTTTCCAAGGGACCAACATCATTCATACTTAAAGTGGATTGGGGTGAGGCCTGTGCTCATGCTTTCAAACGCATGCATAAAAGAAAAGACATACAATGTAATTTTTTTGGAGAGTCATAATAATTTATATTTAAACCCAATTTTTTAAATATTTAATAGTTTATATTGTTATTGTTTCGATATCATTAAAGTTTTTTACGTCGTAACAAATCTTCAATTTTTTTCCTCAGGTACTTGAGATTAAGTGGCTTGGTCGTTGTGGATGATAAAGCTTGGTCGTTGCGGCTTGATCATTGTTGGTTTTATATAGTATTTCATTATGTCAACTTATGATTGATGTTATTGTGTAGGATCAAGTTTATTACTTATGTACAAGATATATCATTTTGGTTTTCTTTCATTGTCGCTTATTGATTGCAATAAAACATACATTTATGAGTTTAGATGTTCTTTTATTGCACGATGGATTGACGTTCGACGGTCCCGTGCAATGCACGGGTTTTTGAAAGAGTTGTACCTGATTCCATGCCTCTAAACTGACCAGGAAGTGTGGAACCGGATGTGGCATTGGTGACTATAGAAAGAGTTGTAGAAATCAACCGAAAATGGAAAACTGGGAGAAGAATGTCAAGAAAGCCAATTGGCTCTATTGACCAAGTCGGGCCGAGCGAGTAAATTATACGGATTAAGTTGAGTTAGCGGATCTTAAGAAGCAAGTGAATGAGATGAGAGCTTGGCAGAGGGAGTCCAAAGCATGTGTTACATGTGGTGGTGATCATTTGGCCACAAACTGTCCTCAAACTCGGCAAGTGAATCAGTTAACCATGAATCAGATTCTAACCGACCCATCTATTGAGAACCCCTGCAACATGAGCTACATGGATATGAATCCATTGTGCACGAGACCCATGGTCTATCAAACTGTAGATCCAAGTTTGACTCAAGGTTGGCAACAAGCAGAAGTGAACTTTTTAGCCAATCAGAATAGGGGGCAGAATTATCAAAATTGGCAGGACAATCCCAATCTCGCTTGGGGTAGAAATCAATGGGCCGGGAAAACCAGTCAACCATAATTTGCACAGCCTCAGCAGCGTCAATATGCACCACAACCGCAAACTACTCTTGTGAATCAGATGCAACCTCAACAAGGGGTGTATATGAAACCTAATCCACATCTACAATATGCCCCACCCCCACAATCAACACCACCGCCCCTGGAGCCTTTACAGTATATAGGCTGAAAGGGATGCTAAGTGCATAAGCTGCTGATAGTGTGAAAGCCTGCTGACTGTATGGAAGCCTCAGCAGCCTGCTGATCACTTTCAGTATGATGTAAACTAGAAAGCGGTTATTCTGTTATAGTTTGTTATAACCGTTTGTAACTTACTTGTAACTAATTCATGAGGTGTATGATGTTATAAATACCCCATGATCAATAATAATTCCGTATTTTATTTTGTTTGTTTGTAATTCTACAAACTTCATCATGGCATCTGATGTAAGTCAAGTAGATGATGCATTTCACGATGTTTTATTCCCATTTCTTATGTGTTTATTGATGTTCTTGTATCAATTCAAGTCATTAATTGCTTGTGTAGATAGTAATCATTACATAAAATATCTTATTTTGATAGGTTTTTGTACCGGTTATAGTAACTGGAGCGTCGTGTCGGGTTTACGTTTGGTATTTTTGTGTTGTATTGCAGGATTATAGGTTGACCAGACCCTGAGTGACGCCATGTGTTGAGCTTAAACATGTATTTTGATGTCTAGAAGAGTGTGCCGCAAGATTACGAGTTCAAACGGATCATTTGTCCTTAGTGTTTCTACCATAACCTATATTCAATAGACATTTTACCCAATTTAGAGGCATTTTCTGGAGAAGACTTCTTTATGATAGTTGTGGATCGGGAAGCGAGCTTTTCAATGCATCTTGAATCACATCAATCGGAGCTCTACAACTCACATTATGGTGATTTTACCGAGTTCTGTGAAATTGGCGCACGCCAACTTATAGTGGCGCGCGCCGAACGTCACTGTAGCTATACATAGAGTTTGTCTTTGTAATTGGCGCACTCCATACCTTTAATGACGCATGCCAAACGTCGGGAAAAGAGATATTCAGCATTTAAACCCCTTTTTGGATCGAATTTTTCCAATCTTATCCACCCCATCTTCTTCCCCCCTATTCTCTTTCCCTTGCAGGCACCAAGACCGCCCAAGGGGCTCTTCTACCCAAACATCTTCTAGATTTTAACCTTTAATCACCTTGTAAACAATAATGATTTAGTAGTTTGATTTCTAAGTGTACTAGTGGAAGAATTTCATCTTTGTTTGATGTATTGAAGCCATTAGAGCTCTTGCAATTGAATGAAATCACCAATTTCGAGCTCATATCTTGTTCTTGGTAAATCTTTATCCTTTACTTTGTGTTAATTGTTCTTATTGATATGAATGCTATCCTTGACATGTTAGAGTTTATTCCTATGAGTGGCTAGTTTATTCTATCCAAGATAATGTTGTTGTGATAGTATAATATCTATTAGTTGATTGGGAATGTTAGTTTGTATTTCATAGCTTCATGTGTTGTTGTTATCTTTTCCTATTTGCAATGTATTGCTTGTTGGTGTTGGATTGATCACCTAGAACTTGCACACACACACACACACACACACTAATTGAGACCGAAAGGAGATGCTTGGTGTGAGAGAAGGGATAGGAAAACCGGAAGGTAAAATTGACCTTAATTGGAATTTGATTTCTTATCTGGGGATTATTGACATTGTCATTGCATTCAAGTTCGTATCATGTTGGATCATTAGGTCTAGGACACTTAGACCAAGGAGGAGGTATAGAGTAGTTTCATACACTCGTATGAGGGGGAAATGCTAGCTTAGGATTGCACCGATAATACACACTTGAACACTATTGGAGGTTGGTAGGTAGTTCATTCCCATGATGCTAATAGAGGTTTGCTTGATCAATGCATTATCTTGGTTAGCTCTTTTATCATTTTATCACCCTTTTAGTAGTAGATTTCTAGAAACATTACCTTCTTGTTAATTTGCGACTTAGATCAAGATAGCTTTTCGGTGTTCAACCTCAGAATCCTCGTGGATACGACCTCGACCACTAGACTAGACTACAATTGACCCGGTACTCTGCCGGCACGATTGGACATTTAGGAAAGTTCGATCAGTATCAGAGCAGAAATTTGAGAATTTTAAAATGCTTTCCTGCGTTTTTTGAAGAAGCTTGAGAGTGTTCTTCATCCTTTTTCTGAGGTTTCCAGTTTCTTGAGAGTAAACTGTTATCTCTTTTCCTGTTTAATCAGTTCTTGATCGTTTTTCATTATTATTGTTGATTTGAGAATCATTTCTGCAGTTCTTGATAGCCATATAAGCTAAGAAACAAGAAATAAGTCCCTCCAGTCCATTTCATGTTCATCCCAACGAGAATCCTTCTTTGGTTCTTGTTCAAACATTGATGAATGACAACTACAATCCCTAGAAAATCTCTATGGAAATAGTGTTAATCACCCAGAATAAAATTTGCTTCGTAGACGGCACAATTAAAAGGCCCGAAACAGATTCAGCAGACCTCCATGCATGGAGACAATGTGATATAATGGTGAGATCATGGATCCTAAACTCCGTTGAAAACACCATTGCACAAAGTTTGTTGTACTTCAAGAATGCTCATACAGTTTGGAAGAATCTTGCAGCAAGGTTTTCAAATGTTGATGCATTAAGACCTTTATATCTTCTTGAAGAAATGCATCTACTGAAACAAGGCACAGATTTTGTCAATCAATATTTTACAAAATTGATGATTCTTTGGGAAGAAATCAAGACCAACATGCCTATGACAATCTGTTCATGTGATCCTCAAAGTCACTGCAATGCAATCAGCAATCTGATGGATCATATGGAGGCTGAACATATGAAATTCCTTAAAGGATTAAGGGATGAATTTGAACCAATGTCCTCACAGGTAATGTTGATGGTGCCTTTTCCAGAAATTCATGATGCCTTTGCAACGGCAATCAAGTTTGAGAGATAGAAGTAATATGTGGCTAACAAGGCTAAGAATCAAGATTCCATGGTCCTATTGCACAAAAGAATGGACAGGGACATAATCGACTGTTAGCAGACCTAACTCTGCTGCAAATCTCAAGCCTAAAAATCCAAAAAAGATGCAATGTAGTTTCTGTGGATTCAATGGCCATACTGAGGAGACTTGTTACAAGAAGCATGGCTTTCCTCCTGGTTTCAAGTCAAAAATGGCAAATATGGTAGAAGAGGAGCAATCAGCAGAAGAAGATCAGGCACCAAGCAGGTCTGCCGGACAAGGGTTTCCGAATCTTACTGCACAACAACTTGACAAGTTGATGGCCCTGTTGAATGACCCTCCTAGACATACATGGTTTGCTGTTGGCCAACCTGCTGATATTGTCACACATTACTCACCTGCCACAGGAACAGGTGACCTACATTTAGTAAGATCAATACAATAGATCTTGGACTCTGGTGCCACATATCACATTGTAGGATCATTAGATCTATTGAGCAATCCCAAACCTTCATCTGGTATAAAAATGGGACTGCCTAATGGAAATAAATTTTTTATCACTCTTATAGGACAAGTAAGGGTAAACCCTCAATTGGTCCTACATGATGTGTTTTGCATTCCTGGTTTTAAGGATAACCTTTTGTCTTTACCCTATTTTATTAATCATACAAAAGGTGCAGCTGTTTTTTCTACTAACAAGTGTGTTTTGCAGGACAAGAACAAGAAAATGAATGTTTCAGCTGAGTTACAAAGAGGACTTTATGTCATGGATCAACCAATAAGCCTTTATGTTTCCAATGCTGTAGAAAATCACACTTTTTCTGATAGATTGGATGATGCTCTTTTATGGCATTACATACTAGGACACTTGTCATATAAAAGACTGCTAGTCATTAGTTCACAGTCTGCTGATGTCAAATTTTGTAATCATGATCTTTGTTATGTATACCCTATGGCTAAAATGAAGAAAAATCCCTTTCCTTTAAGTGCTACTGCTGTAAATGCTTTTGACCTTGTTCATATGGACATTTGGGGTCCCCTGAGACAGCATACTGTAAATGGAAAACAATATTTTCTTACTGTTGTAGATGACTTTTCTAGATTTACTTGGGTCTTACGAGGCACAAATCTGAATCCTCTGACCTTGTTAAATCTTTTGTTAAATTTGTTTCCACTCAGTTTCATAAAATTATTAAAGTAATTAGATCTGACAATGGTGCAGAATTCCAACTTACTGACTTTTATGCTCGGCAGGGTATCATACATCAGATATCCTGTGTAAGTACACTTGAGAAAAATGGTATTGTTGAAAGAAAACATCAGCATCTCTTGAATGTTGCAAGAGGTTGAGGTTCCAGAGTAACCTACCAATTGAATACTGGGGGTTTTGTCTTTTACATGTTGTAAAGTTGATTAATGCCATATCTACACCACTTCAGAAAGAAAGCACTCCACATGAAGTTATTTATGGCACCAAATCAGACTATTATGTGATTAAAGTCTTTGGTTGCCTAGTTTTTTAATGCACACTTCAGCAGTATAGGACCAAATTTGACTCAAGATGTAGAACTTGTGTCTATCTTGGGAATTCAACCACCTCCAAGGGTGCTATTCTCTTAGATATTATCATCAAAGATATCTTTGTTGCTAGAAATACTCAATTCCATGAAACTTACTTTCCTCTTTTTCAGCAGGTCTTGGGAAAGCCTAGATTTCTTGCTGACATGCATGTTTCTTTGCCAGTAATAGACAGTTTTGATGACCTGTCGAATGAGTCAGCAGATCAACCAGCAATGGGATCAACAGCAGCTGATACATCCAATGAAAGGCATGAACAAGTGAATCAGGCACCTGAACCCACACAACTAAGAAGGTCCACAAGAACAAGGAAATCTGATGACGGTCAAATTATACCCGTAAAAGTCATCAACATTGACCTTAATTCGAGATTAATAATATATATTTTATAATGAATCGCAGGTTTATATTGATTATTTAATGTTATGTGATTTATAAAATATAATTTGGTATTTATCCATTTTTATTATATAATTTGGTATTTATCCGTTTTTATTTTATTATTTACTTTGGGATAAATATCTATTTTATAGATTGAGATAATTTTGGAGGATAATTACAAATGGATAAATTAAATTACAAGATAAATCCAAGAAAATCCGGATATATTGAAGATAAAGATCGGATAAGCACGAAAAGAGGAGTAAGGCATGACAAGAGCCGGCGAACCAATCCGAAGAGTGGCGCCAATGGAGGATGCGCATGGAAGGGGTGCGCATTATTCTTTTTTGATCGGCCGAGAGTTATCTCTTATTTGTTTTGATATTTTGAAATATATCTCTTAATTAGCTTGAACCCCTATAAATAAAGGCATATCATACACGCCATACACACACAATACACCTTAGACACTTCTCTCAGTTTATAATAAAATTCTCAGTTTTACTCAGAGTGGTTTTTATACAAGTTCTGCTATAATGTAAGTTCTTGTATTTATTTCTTCTTTGTTCTTTGTAATTAAGCCCCCAATTATTGTTTATCGTTTGAGGTTGTTCGTTCTTCACCGAACGATGTAGATCTAAGGTTATGATATGAGGCAGTGGGGATTCCTTGTCTATAAGGATCCACACGCCCAGATCTATTATCCGGTGACCTATAGATGACTTTGGTATGATCGACAACCGTGTTTTTAGTAGATCTATATAATTGCTTTATGAATCTCTATTTTATCCGTTACGTATAGAGAAACGCTAAGATTTAGGTTTTCGCCGCGTCAATCTAGCAACATCTTTATGGTGTGATTGTCCACATAGAATTTCTTATCTTAGTAGGTATGGCTACGGCTACGTTGCTCGTCTGTTTTAATTAGCGTATTATTAGGAAATACCAATATAGGGCTCTTAGGTCGGCTCATGAATTGATCTTCCGGGACTTTCGCAGATCTAGATCTTCGTATTCGGGAATTGCATGCACGTTATACGTAAATCGTAGATTAACATGATACCTAAAAAGTTAGTGTTAATGGGACGGAGACTGATGCGATCTCTTAGGAAGTACGCCTAATCACAGGAATGTTGCCTAGGTGAGGAATACGGTTAATATCGGCATCCCTAGTTTTGTAAGCGTGCAAGTTATATGAGATGGAGGCCTAAAAAGCGAAGTCACGTAATGTAGCATAGTGATCTAGATGGCCTACCCGGAGCTAGATCTAGTTTAGGGGATGACTCCCGTAGCCAATATAAAAGAGATACGAATCGGATTAATAGTTATTGAGTCTAGTTTAATTATACAGAATCTCTAGATCCAAACGATAACATAATAATTGGGGAGGTTAATTACGTTGTTTATGTGTTGTGTCGAGTCGAGTCCTTTATCTTTCTTGTCTCTTGTTGGTCATAGACCGCTTTGTGTCCTTGATATGAATAATTAATTGTTTGTATATAAATGACCCACAATTGGTTCCCTGTGGGATCGACCTTGATTCACTATAGCTATACTACGATGGACCTAGTCCTCTTGCTAGTATTGGTTTTGGTGGTCAAGTATTTTAATTTCACTTGATCTACGTCATCAAAATCCCCAACCTTTTATCAAGGGGGTGCTCAATATGTTCAGCAGACTCCACATCTGCTGAGTGCGGTAATGAGTCTGGATAACCTCTCAGCAGACTATGCCAGATTCATTAATGCCATTGATGTTGTTAAAGAGCCTAAGACCTACAATCAAGCCATCAAGCATGATGAATGGAAGAAGGCAATGAACAAAGAAATTGAAGCTTTACAAAAGACTCACACATGGGAGATAGTTGATCTGCCCCCAAACAAGAAACCTATTGGATGCAAATGGGTGTACAAAATCAAATACAACCCTGATGGTTCAGTAGAGAGATATAAAGCTAGACTAGTAGCAAAAGGATACACTCAAACATATGGGATTGATTATCAAGAAACTTTCTCACCTATTGTCAAGATCACTACAGCTAGAGCCTTACTTGCAGCAGCAGCCAACAATTGGCACCTACATCAGATGGATGTCAATACTGCCTTTTTACATGGAGATTTGCATGAACAAGTCTACATGCAGTTACCTCCAGGCTGTGCAGCAACCAAACCAAATCAAGTTTTCAGGCTTATTAAGTCATTGTATGGCCTCAAGCAAGCCGGCATACAATGGAATTGCAAGTTGACTGAATCTTTGGATGCTCAAGGATTCACTCAATCCAAAAATGATCACAGTTGTTTACAAAAGGGTCAGGACAGTCCTTTATTGCTTTACTGGTCTATGTTGATGACATCATAGCAGCAAGTCCAGTGAAGGGTTGATTCAGCAAGTAAATGATGCTCTACATCAGCAATTCACCATCAAAGATCTTGGAAAATTAAGATATTTCCTAGGCATTGAGACTTCTAGATGTACAAAAGGCATATCCATTTCACAAAGAAAATACACACTTAACCTCCTAGAAGAATATGAATTTTCGGGAGCCAAACCTACCAAGACACTGATAACGCTCTAAATGGTACAATTAATTATACTTTTATTCACCCTGAATTCTGCTCAAGAGATGATAGATAGGCTCATTATTATATGGAATATGTGTTAAATGCTATGTGTATGTTTCTAGGATCGTAATTCTGCATCTGTGTTATTTTCCCAAAAGATTTGGTTCTGTTTTGTCTCGTTTTATGTGTTTTATAGGATGTACCGAATCTGGAGCATTGGAGATCAGATCTGGACCAAAAGAAGCATGTTGGGCCAAGTAAAATAAGTCCAAGAAGAAGTCTGCTGAAGGAAAAGAGGAAAAGTCGGCCTGGTTTACCGAGGGCTAGGTCCAGTAAACCGAGGGCCTTGAGGAACAAGAAATCAATTTTGCCGCAGCTACTAGGTCAGTTAGGGTTTCTGAGAGTCATAAGTCGGCTGTTGTATCTATATAAGGCCGCATTAACAGACTATTGTAGAAGTTTTCATAAGTTCTTCATAAGTTTTACATATTAAATTATATACAATATATAATTTGAGGGAATAAAGTTATTCCAAGCTTTTGAGGAGTTATTTCTGGTTTTCTCCTTTTCTCTACCATCTCTAGCTTGAGTAGAATGAGCTAGATCTTCAATGTTGAAGGTATGAAGCTCTAAACGTTCCTTTTGTCTTCAATATGGCAGATCTGTTCGAATTTATGTGTTTTAGTTAATCTGCATGTTTAACGACCCCATGATTTACTTAGATTAATCGTAATTGAGCAATGTAGATTCAGAAATAAGAAAAGCTGACCCTCAGTAAACCGGCGGTCTATACCAGTTTTCCGAGGCAATATTTAGAAAACCTTAATCTGGGATTCACTACAGCTACGTTGATCGACATGTTTAATTAGCCGTAGGTTAGATCTGGCCAATCTGCTTATTGTAATCGTAAAATTAACATGAAATATGAATAGTGAAGTGTTAATTTGGACATAGTTTTGATGGACCCTAGGAACGTGTTGATTAGTGTCGACAACTATCTAGGCGGGTTAGCGGTATGAGTTAGCGCTCGATATCGGCAATTCTAGTTCTTTATGCGTATTGGATATTACGGACCAATTAAGGAGGGTAGCTTGCGTATAGATTGTCTACTACCATGGTCGGAGTAGATAGTGTTAGGAGTTGCACCTGTAGCTTATAATTAAATCAAAAGCTCGCTCGATTAATTTAAGGAAATTATGTGGGGAAATAAATATAAAGATTAACTAATCCAAGTTAGTAGATTGGTGAGAAGAGGGGGAGAAATACCAAATTTCTTTCGTATTTATTGTTGGTCAAAGACCATCTATGTCGCTTCTTAATTAGATTAAAATCGTTTATAGTTAAAGTTGCATTGTCTCTGTGGGATCGACCTTGACTCGCATTTACTATACTACGATGTACCTTGTATTCTTGCTAGTAATATCGACGTAGTGACTTACACACGATCAAGATTTTGGGCGCCATTGCCGGGGACAATGGCCAATTTTAAGGATAAACGTTTTAATTCTAATTAAGAAGTTGGTTTTTTAAATTTATTTTCTTTTGAGTCTTGAGTCGTTCTGGATCAAACCTGCACTTTTTAATCTGCCAGAATGAGAAATTCTTGGCCCGGTTTACTGAGACCCAGAAAATTGAATTCTGAGCAGCCTTTGTTTTTCTGTGTATTTCCTAGTTGATTTTAGTTAGTAGGTACGAAACAGTTGGAATCTACCCCAACTGAAATGAGAGTTGCTAACCTTTTCTTTGTTTTATTTTGTCTCTTTTGCAGGAAGTATCCGACACTTCGGAATTTTAGTCAAGAAGGAGCAATTAAGTCTAGACGAGTCAGACACAATGCCTCGTACTGTGTTGAACATCAAACCAATCTCTATGTCCCATGGATCAGAAGCCAGAGAACAATATGAGGCTAATAAGAAGCGTGTGGAGGAGGAGACTGAAAAGCTTAAACGAGAAGCAGAGGAAAACCTAAAAGAGTACGAGACTTATCTGCCAGGTACGTTTCCTATCGAGCTAATTGATATATCATCCGATTACGACTCCGATGATCCGGAGGAGGATCTGGACACCATGTTCTCAGATTCTGAGGATTACCCGGATTCTGACACAACAGAAAATGTTAAGAGACCCTGGAACGTTTTGACTCCCAAACTCAATCAATGGTATATCTGTAGGTTTAGGTCTTTGTGATTCCGGTTCAAGTTGTAACATTCTACCTCTATCCCTCTGCCAGAAGATTAAGCTTCTGGTCATTATTAATCAAACCCAAACTATGACCTTTGTTGATAGGACTAAAGATATGCCTGCCGGTCTGCTGAGGAAGTGCACGATAAAGGCATGAGGGTTCACTTTTCCTATTGATTTCACGGTTATAGACGTACCAAAGGACCCAAGTGCCCCAGTTTTGTTAGGAAGACATTTCTTAGCGCAAGCAAAACAATCATGGACTTTGATAATAGGTTTTAAGACTGAACAATGATGCAGTATCTTTCAAAATCTTAGGCCCCTAGATACTAGGCTGGAAAGTTGCAAGATGACTTATGATTCAGGAAAAGTAGATATCATGGAGATAGAGAAGGAAGGGCTTAGGCAACGAGAGGTTTTAGTAGAAACCTGTGAGCAAGAATTCATGAGATCAATGCTTAGAGAGAGCGAAGAGAAGGACCACAACAAGGCGCTCACGGAAGCTAGTCCTTCCGTATCGCGTAGTGATGAATTAGAGCTTAAAGTGGAAAGTGTGGAGTCCTTGGGCTTAAAGATTAAATCTCAAAGTAGAGGAAGACCTAGAACACGAGCAAAGAGAGAGAGGCGTGCTAGGAAGAGAGCTTAGAAAGTTTCTATGGAAAACCGTGAAAAGGCACTATTGAAAGGCAATGATCAACGAGAAGGGAAGTGCATGACGGTTAAGACCTCGAAGATGCAAGTTTGGCGAGTTAAGGTCCCAACTTTTGATTGATTGAAGGTCCGAAGGTAAGTCGAGCTGACGACTTTAAACTCAGAACTATTCTCTTAAACATTTAGTTAGAATAGGAGTGAATAAAAGTAGCTGGATGAAGGGACGAGCTTTTTTTCATCCTACCACACCCTTAGGCTTGAAACCGATGGTTCTTGGAAATGTTTTTTTTACTCGTTGTGGATTCTAGTGAAGTAGGTTAGGATCGAGTCGGAGATAGAAACAAAAGACGTAAAAGACTAGTCAATTTGAGGTCATGATTGAGCTGTAAGATTAATTAAAGTGTGCTGAGTAGGCTGACAGAGAAATCTAGGGAAAAGAAGCCCCGGTAAACCGAGAGTTACCTCTGGGTTACCGAGCTAGGATTTTCAAGTTTCTGAGTGTCAGACTGAAAAGCAGGATTTTTAGAGACACGTGGAGGACACACGTTGTATCAGAAACCACCAGTCAGCAAAAACCGTCCTATTTTTCCCTATTTTAAAACTTTTCATTCTTTTCCACACTCCACCATAACTCCACCTCAATCCCATCAATCACCCCCTCAAATCCCTCACCCTAATTATTCTTCTACTCATTATCCCACCAAATCCTTCCACCTTCCATCATTTCTCCTATTTAAACACCCTTCCACCACCATTGTTCATCATGCACTACAACTATATTCTTCTTCAATCACCAAAATTCTCCATCTCTTTCCCTAGTAGAAAATTCGGCCACCATCACCACCACTATCACCACCATACATTCACCAAAACCAAACATTTTTCCTTTCATTTCAACAACCAAAAAACCACATTTTCCATCCCTGTTGCTGATTAGTAGTGCTGCTGCAATAGTGAAGTGCTGCAGTTCTTCATCTTCCAGTATCAGAGCACAATCCCAGTCAGAATTAAGAAAAATCCAGGCCGGTAAATCGAGGACACAGGCTGGTTTACCGAGGGTATCTTTTTCAGAATCAGCATCATCAGCAGTCTTTGTATCAATCAGGATGGGTCCCAAGTGTAGCAGAATAGCCCATCATCCAAGTGGTCACCAGTACCTCTATGGAGATGCTAACCCCTTGATAGACGGGGTTGAGCAATTTCATTCTCTAGAGATCTATGAATCATTCCGAGGGCATTGGAATAGAAGACCGGTTGCCCGAGAATGAGGAGTAGAATTGGACGATTGTGGTATGATCTTGCCGAAAGCCTTACAAGTACAAGACATTTTGGACATGGCTGAAGCGCCGACACGGTTCAATGCTACGGAGGGGAGAGAATTCTATGCTTGTATTTCGCATAACCCAGGAGCTATATTTGCAATGGTCCGTGGTGTCAAAGTTGATTTTTCGATTGAGCGGATCCATGCACATTTTGCGGTTCGCAATCCACCAGTGGGTCCGGACGAGTACACATCCTCGACCAATGTTGAAGATCTTGAGAGGATGCAGATGATAGCTAATTACTTTGAGGTGAAATGGAAGCACAACCCTATGGGAGCCCCCACCATCTTCATGGAAAGTGAATTATCTTGGGACCGGAAGATGGTCAACTGATTTGTTTGTGCCCGCCTTCTATCGACCAAGCATACGGTCTCTATCACAATGAAGAGGGTGGATTTGATGTTGTATCTGGAGCAGGGATCTCCAGTCAACATCGGTCTACACATGCATAGCCGTATTCACGAGCTTGCCGCCACATCTAAGCGCGAGCAGTTTCCATATGGGCCGATGATTGACATGTTCACTATAGAGAACGAGGTTCCGGTTCTGGTGAGTGACTAGTAGGAAGACCCTGAGCCGATGATCAGTTCATAGTCGGTTCAACGCATACCAAGACGGGTCGGTTTGAGAGCTGAGAGGGAGCGTACTCCGGTCCTCGGAGCACCCCGGACTCAGAGAGCTTTGTTGGAGGACCATTCTAGAGAGATTATGAGTCTGCATCGCAAGATGGATAGGATTATAGAATTGTTAGGAAAATTTTATTATGTTTTGATGATGGCCATACTAGCTGTTATAGCAAGCCTGAAATAAGTTAGAATTCTCTGTATGAGTCTTTACTTAGAGTCTGACATGTTGTATAAGTTGAGTCAAACAAGTATTGTACTAGTTGGTAGGACGGCAAAGTGAAAGAGATTTTCGGCTGAGTGAAACCAGCCAAGTACCAGCAAAGAAGCATGAAGACATTATGGTCTGACTTATAACCAAGGAAGTCTGTGATGACCTTGGATAAGTCTAAGTTGTGTTTCAAGTGATGAAACTCAATGTTTAAATATGGTGTACACTGATCTCACACAAATCAAGGATCAGTGAAGTACAAGGATTCTCCTGAACTAAAAAGAATGAAGGAAACAGTGAATCGGCAAAGTAAACTGACTATCGGCTGAGTAAAGACAAAGCAGTGAAGGAAGATCTAAGCGGCTGAGTCAGATGGGTCACTTGACCGTTCAGAGAACAGCTAAGTAAACCTTACTTAATCAAATCTTGAAATATGATGAAGATTCAGAGGATCAAGCATTAAATGCACAATCAACAGAGGATCAATCAAGGACAGATTTTCTGATAAACGAATGAAGAAAAATCCGATCACTGAAATAAATGAGAATACAATTAAGGGGGAATCAAGAATAAAATCAAGGATTATTCCCCTAATTAATATAGCCAACGGATGGAAATTCAAATCAAGGATTATCAAGGCTATAAATAGAAGGCATTGACAGAAAAGAAATAAGCGAATTGAGCCTAATAACTTACAAGCAGAAACTCTATCAAAGTAACAAGCCTTCATCTGTACTAAAAGGAAATATCTAGAGATCAACTCAGGAACCAGAACTTTAACAGCAATATCAAGCTCTGAGATTGATCACCAAATCTGTGAATACAATTCACATCAACTGAAGCAATTGAATCAGAGGAATCTGAGAAGGAGTTGCACCCTTTGTGGTAGCTGCTGAAGGACTTGTTCTCAAGAAGCAGTGATAGAGACTGAGTCACTGAAGCTTTTGAAGCAAGGGAGTGATAGTCTTGCCGATTGTGAAGCTTGTGAAGTCAAGGACTATCGTACTATTGTATCTGTGAGAACAACAGTGAATTCCTCCAATCATCATAGGAGATCGAAGAGTGGATTAAGTGATTACACCACCCTGAACCACTATAAACCTTTGTGTCTATTTACTTACAACAATTTACTTTTCAGCAATCTACCTTATTGCATTTATTTAATTGCTTAACGTACATCATAGATGTGTGATTGTATAAACTTTTTTGAAACAACACATTAAGAAGGGACTTATCCGCTGCCCTAAAGCTTTTAAATACAAGAAAAGTTTTTGAAACTCCACTATAGTCATTCACCCCCGCCTCTGACTATAGTTTTACCCTTCTCTAGGACCAACAATTGGTATCGAAGCAGTGTTCCTAGTATCAGAACCTGTTCAGATCTAATTTCTGGTAACAAGGAGATCACATATTTTCAAAGTAGTTTTCAAATTTGCGCTTTCTATATATACACATATATACCTCTTATTTGTACTTATGGATTCCTCAAACTTTATAACAAAAGTACCTATTTTCAATGTTAATAATTTTGATGAATATAAAATAAGAATGTTGTCTCATCTTACAACAACTCATGAGGAGATGCTGGATGTAATTAATGATGGCCCAATCATGATCATGACTGTGGTAGCCACAAGAGCAGATCAAGGAAAGGAAGTGGACAAACCCAAGAAAGATTGGACCAAGGATGACAGAAGAATAGCAAATCTAGACTTTGTTGCAAAAGATATGATCTTGAAGACCCTGGATAGCAACATGTTCATGAGAATCAAAGATTGCAAAACAGCAAAGGAGATGTGGGACAAGTTGGCACTGATAAATGAAGGATCTGAAGCAGTTAAAGAAAACAAATTGTCTGTTGCAAAATAGAATTTTGAGAATTTCAAAATGAAGGCTGGTGAATCCATTGATCAAATGGATAACAGGTTCTCAAGCATCATCAGTGAACTGCAACAGCTTGGACACACATATCCTCAGAAAGAAGTGTGATTGAAGATCTTGAGAGGATTACCTGAAAGATGGAAGATCATCACATCGGTAATCAGAGGGACAACAAATCTCGCAAACACTGACACATTGACCATGATGTCTCAGCTAAAGGCTCATGAATTTGAGTTGAACGGTGAAGACAGTGCACCAGCAAAGACACATAAGGCCAGTGCACTGATGGCACCTCAGCAGAGTAAAATAGCTGATACAACCAGCAAAGTGACACATGAGCTTAAGGAACATGTAGCTTTATTGGTAAAACGTTTTGATAGGTTTAGCAAGAAGAAGATATTCAAAGGAGGATCATCATCAAACAAGAAGTCAAGCACAAGCAAAGACATGAAGAAAAAGGATGATGAATACAGATGTTTCAACTGTAATAAGAAAAGCACTTCAAGGCTGATTGCCCTGAAGAAAAAGACAAAGTTGAGGATAAGAATAAGTACAAGACAACTGAAAAGAGAAAAAGCAAGAAGGCACTCAAAGCTGAATCTAGCAGTGAAAAGAATGAAGAATCATCTGAAGATGATTCTGCTGATGATGAGGATGACCGCTTAGACAATGAAAAAGCCTATCTATGTCTTATGGCTAAAGAGTCAAATGAAACCGAGGTAACATCTAGTTCATACTCATCATCAAGTGCATCCACATCTGACACGGTACAATCTTCTATTCTCCCCTTAAATTCTGCAAACCTAATCCAAAATCTCATGAGTAAATTTGAGCAAATAATCATGAAATTCTGGAACAGGAGTGTGAGAATCTAAGAAAGGAAAATAAAAGACTAAAGAAAGAACTGGATAAAGTAAAAGCTGAACTAACTAGTAAGGAAACTTACTCAAATGATCAACAAGCAGTAGATGGTCATACATCTAGTGTTGACAGACCGGTTGAGAAAATCTCCCTACTAGTTAAGACAACCACTGCACCATTAAATGCACCAGCTCACAAACCCTCAAAAAGGTTTGGATCCAGATATGGTCTTGGCTACAATAGTCAGGATGAGAATAGAAACAATGGACAACACAATTCTGAATCTAGGACCAAGAATGGACCAAAGTTCAGAAAAGGACAGACCATAGTTTCAACCACTCATCTTGCACCGGTGAAGTCAAAATCAAGTGTAGTTAAACAGCAGACAAAATCATCAATTCAGCCAAAAAAAGGCAAAGGATTTCAGAATGGTAAGGGAAGACTTTACCCCTCTGAGGATGATTGGAATATCACTCCCCCAAGATACAAGAAGAAACCATTTCATAATATGCATCATGTGTTTAAGAAAAGCTAGAGAAGGCATATTCCTAGACATATGAAGAAACATGAACAATGGTTCACTTCTGCATATTGGAGAGTGAAAAAGGATGCTAATGCACCAAAAAGTAGTGAAAAGTATCAGAATACCTCTAGTAGAAACATTAGAAGTTATTCTGCCACGCCTTATACATATGAAGTTGATGACTTCAATTATCCAAAAAGAAGATCCTTTGGATAGACATTAGGAGTAGGAGGCATGACTGCTAACAGGTATGGACCCAAACAGTGTTGGGTACCTAAACACAATTAATTTGTTTTGTAGGATGTCTGGTACATAGACAGTGGATGTTCCAGACACATGACAGGAAACAAGGGATGGCTCACTGACTTTAAAGCTTTTGAAGGACCCAAAGTCACTTTTGGAGGCAAAGAAAACCCTGGTACAATTAAGGGGGAAGGCATAATACACAAGAACAACTTGAAGATTCAAAATGTGGCCTATGTTAAAGAACTGAACTTCAACTTACTAAGTATCAGTCAATTTTGTGATAAAGGCTACAATGTGCACTTTAACAAGGAAGGATGCAAGGTGATTCACAGCCAAACCAAAATAGTTGTACTTGCAGGGACAAGAGAAGACAACATGTATGTGGTAGATTGGAAGACAGCCAAAACAGATACATGTCTGCTTGTCAAAAATAAACAGTCAATCAACTGGATTTGGCATAGAAGACTAAACCACCTCAACTTCAAGACAATCAACACTCTGTCAAAGAACAAGTTAGTTGAAGGTCTGCCAGAGATCACATTCAAGAAGGAAAGCCTCTGTGATGCATGCCAGAAAGAAACACAAATCAAAAGCTCCTGCAAGTCAAAGCCCTATCAATCAACAACAAGAATTCTATATCTGCTACATATGGACCTGTTTGGACAAGTCACACCAGTAAGTGTAAGTGGAAAGAAATACACTCTAGTAGTGGTGGATGACTTCTCCAAATTCACCTGGACCATATTCATGAACAAGAAGATAGAAACACTCAAGAAGCTTCCAGATTTGTTAAGAAGAATTCAAAATGAGAAAGAACTGAAGATCATCAAGATCAGATCAGATAGAGGCACAGAATTCCTCAATGAAGTTATCAGAACCTATTGTGAAGAAAATAGAGTACTACATCAATTATCAGCAGCCGGAACTCCACAGCAAAATGGTGTAGTAGAAAGAAGAAACATAACTCTCAAAGAAGCAGTCAGAACAATGATTGCAGAAGCATGCCTACCAAAGAGGTTTTGGGTTGAAGCAGCAACACAACATGCTATACACAAAACAAATCAATTATCAACAAACATCATGGAGCAACTCCATATGAAATATGGAATGGAAGAAAACCTAACATCTCATATTTACACATGTTTGGATCTAAATGTTTTGTTTTGAACAGGAATCAGCTACACACCTTTGATGAAAAAGCTGATGAAGCAATCTTTATGGGATACTCAGACATCAGCAAAGCATTCAGAGTACTCAACAAAAGAACATTGTTGATTGAAGAACATGTAGTCTTTGATGAACCAAACACAAATGGTGAAAGTCTTCAAGAACAAGAAAAAGAAGCAGCACAAAGGCAAATGTATTTGAATACAACAGTTCCAGCTACCATTCTGAATCACAATTTTGGAAATCAAGATGAGCCACAAGTCAAAACAATAGAAGAAGCACCAGAACTTGAAGCTCATGCACAACCTGAGGTTGTAGAAGCACCAAGTGAAGAACAACTTCAACCTGACCTCAACTGGCTAAGAGATCATCCTAAAGATCAAGTCATTGTAGACATTCACACCGGAGGTAGAACCAGAAGACAACTGGAGCATATGCTAACATGTTTTCAATCACAAGTGGAACCCAAGACATTAGATGATGCAATTCAAGATGCTGACTGGATTACAACCATGCAAGAAGAACTAAATGAATTTGAAAGAAATGAAGTCTGGAAACTTGTTGACAGACCAGACACAGCCAACATCAATGGAACAAAATGGGTATTCAGAAACAAGATGGATGAGAAGGGAACAGTTGTCAGAAACAAAGCAAGGCTAGTTGCAAAAGGTTACTCTCAAGCAGAAGGAATCGATTATGATGAGACATTTGCACCAGTAGCAAGATTGGAAGCAATCAGACTCTTTCCAGCTTTTGTTGCACACAAAAACTTCAAAGTCTATCAAATGGATGTCAAGAGTGCATTTCTGAATGGACTATTCGAAGGAGAAGTGTATGTGGAACAACCACTTGGTTTTCAACTCAAAGGAAAAGAAGATAAAGTATACAAGCTCAAGAAGGCTCTTTATGGACTCAAACATGCACCTAGAGCTTGGTATGAAACATTGTCACAATTCCTGATCAAGAATGGATTCAACAAGGGAACTATATATAAGAATCTTTTCAAATTAGAAGAAGGAACAAGTACATTGCTTGTACAAATCTATGTTGATGACATTATCTTTGGATCAGAGGATGAAAAGTTGTGTGAGAAATTTGCAAACCTAATGAAGAGCAAATTTCAGATGAGCATGATGGGAGAATTAAATTATTTTCTTGGCCTCCAAGTGAAGCAAATGAAGGATGGAATTTTCATCAATCAAGACAAGTACACAAAAGACTTAATACACAAGTATGGTATGGACACAAGTGGCACAGCTGATACACCGATGTGTGCAAGAGTCATTCTTGGAAAAGATGTTGATCAGAAAATGTATTGAGGAATCATTGGATCCTTACTATATCTCATTGCAAGCAGACCTGAAATAGCATTTGCAGTAGGAGTATGTGCAAGGTTTCAAGCTCAATCTAAAGAGTCACACCTTCTAGCAGCTAAAAGAATAATCAACTATCTGAAGAACACCATCAATGTTAGAATTTGGTATCCAAAAGATGGAGGATTCAAGTTGATATCATATTCAGACTCTAACTATGCCGGATGCAAGATAGATAGAAAAAGCACCTTTAGAACATGCCAGATGCTAGGCACCAGACTAGTTTCATGGTTCAGCAAAAAGCAAAACTCCATATCTACATCAACAGCTGAAGCAGAATATATAGCAGCAGGAAGTTGTTGTGCACAAGTACTATGGATTAAACAACAGCTAAGGGATTATGGAATGGAGGAGAAGACAATTCCAATTATGTGTGACAACACAAGTGCCATATCCATTATTGAAAATACAGTGTTGCACTCAAGAACAAAGCATATTGATGTAAGACATCACTTCATCAGAGATCATATTGAGAAAAGAGATGTTATTCTAAGATACATACCCACTGAAGATCAACTGGCTGACATCTCACAAAACCACTCAGTCATGAAAGATTTATCATGTTGAGAACTGAGTTGGGAATGATTGAAATTGACTAAGTACCAAAGATCGGCTAATTGGAGTAATCAGCTAGGTGACTTCACCGGATGATTAAACCTTTGCCATTACAGGAGATGTAGCAGGTAAGGCACTGGTACTCAGCGAAGTTAACTTCACTGATTGTTAGGAACAGTTAAATACAGCATCTCAGTGAAAAAGTCACTCCACCGGCTAAGTGACCAGCCAAGGCACTCCACCGAAGTAAAGATTGGAGTCACCAGCAAATTAAAAGTTTGAACCAAATCAGTTTTTTTTATACATGTGGAAAATCAAGAAGTTATGGAGGATTATACTGTGGAAGATTACACACGTGGAGATCATTTTACAATCGTGGAGGTAACCATATTTTTTGTTAATTACAAACACCTCGATTCCCGGGATCTATCATTACTTACCTCAATCCACTCCCCCACTTCACTCGAATATCATGATTTATATACATAAAATCACGCCATTATGTCACAAAATCCTCCCATATTCAACCACGTTCACACTACACAAAACACCCTATATAAATCACACTTAGAGGGTTTTCAGAAATCTTTACGCTCATTTGCAAATTATTAATCCTTTCTCTTCCCTTGAAAGATCGAAACTTTTCTAAATATCAATCACATTCAATAATGGCTTCATCCTCTACAATATCTCCCACAGAACGATTTTATGAGAAATCGATCATCACTAGATCGTTTTTTAAAGCTGAACCCTATCTATCCTTCTGTGATAATTATACACAAGCTCAATGGTTGGTTGATTGTTGTTCAAATATGGGGTTAATGACCTTCCTAAACCCCCCCAATCAATGGAATTTGCTACGAAAATCTGATTGCATTTTGGAAAAATGCAAAGTTTGTGCCCAGCACAAAGAAGACTGATCCCGATTGCATAAAGAGTTCAATCTTTGAGAAAGAAGTGGTTATTACGCCTGGTCTTCTCAATAGATTCTTACACCTACCCATGATAGGACCGGCTAATGTAAAGTTCGTAAAGATTGACATCAACAACTTTTAGGCTGAAATAGCCAAGAATCCCAAGAAGAACAACAAAACCTACAACCTCCCTAGATCAGCACTCAAATTCACACCGGTTATTACCAAGAACATCGAAGGCAGGAAAGGGTCGATGGAAAACTTGACCGAGTTACGGGTCAATCTAATGGCAGTTATCTATCAAGGTACTAACTTTGACTGGGCAACATTTGTCTTCAATAGGTTGAAAGACCAGATTCAAAAGGAAATTGATCTGTCCATTACGGCACCAAGCAAAGGTTTTACAGAAGAAAGGTGAGTTCTGGGAAAGGAAATCATATGGGTTCCCTCTCCAACACCTGTTTGACACGCTGAAAGTAAAATACACAAATTTGCAACCTCCACACAAGTCCAAGGTAATGTTTACCTACATCAAGGCATCTCTGAAACCCAAACCCACTGTTGGGAGAAAAAGAAAGCAACCTAAAGGCAGTAGAACCGGGATGGGACGAAAAACCAGATCGCAAAAGGCACAAGAGGACACCCTAGTGGTCAGTGCCAACAATTAGGACAACCTAGTGGTGGTTAGTGATGATACCACAACAAATGAGGAAGGAAAGCAAGAGGACGTCACCTATCTAGAAGAAGGGGAGGAAGGATATGTTCTTACTCCATCTGAAGAAGAAGAGATGGATGAAGAAGAAGATGAGATAGAGGATGAACATTCAGAAGGTGACCAACTTGAAGCTGATCCAGAAAAGATGGAGATATCTGATGATGAACTAACTCTTCAAGAAGTACTTTTCAAGAGCCTCAGCAAAGTTGACGAACAGCCGAGTGAGCCAGCTGATCAAACTCACTCTGCTGAACTTGTCAACACCCCCACTATTGATCAAGGTGGAACACTAGCAGAAGCACTCAAGTCTACAGCTCATGGAGAAGAAAACCTGCCATCTTCGGCAGATGGAGAAGTAAGCACCCCCCAAACTATCAATGATCCTGAAGTTGAGGAGAAATAAAGAGAAGAAGAGGTAGAAAAAGAAAGTGAAATGGAAGAAGAGAAAGAGGAAGAAGATGAGGTGGATATCGAGAAGGAGCAAGATGAAGATGATGAGGATGTTGAAGTGACACCAGAGGAAATTGATCCAGAAAGACTCTTCAATCTGCACATTCAACCCCTGATTGTAGACATGGAAAAGCAGTATCACAGCAGGAAAAACCTGAAAGATACTTTAAGAGTGAAGCAACCTCCCTCAATCACAAGATTGAAGACCTCATTAGTCATATTAAGATACAAGATGAGGTCATGAAAACACAGGGAAACTTGCTTTGCAGCCTACAACATCTCATCCCCTACCATGTCTAAACAAATCTTGAGTTTCATGCTGACAAGATTGATAACAATCTCAAACCTTTGGTGAAAACTCTAAATGCTCACACTCATCAAATTCAACATCTGGATGAGGTTATGGAATTTTCTGGCCAGCAACTTGACACTCTGATAAATGTCAATACGGCCAACAACAAAATTCTGGAGCAAAGGTATGGTCCTCTCCCTAAGTCTGAAACAGAATATGCAACTCTTGAAGCATGTTTTGGTGCTGCCAAAAATGGGGAAGGAAGCTCAAATCCTGAAATCTCTAGACTCCAGTGGAAAGAAGGCAAGCCCAACAGTTAAGGGCAAGGGCATCAAAGGCAAAGGCATCAGGTTTGAAGAAAAGAAAAAAAAAGAAAAAGTAGCCCTTCTGTTAAACCATAATTGAATAATTTCTATATGTCTTTGTTTTTGAATAAAAAGATGCAATATCTTATTGCCCTTAAATGGATGAATAAAATTGTTTGAGTTTTGTTCCAAAATTTATTATGAAAAACTTGGTATACTTATGTTCAGGCTTATGAGGGTTTTGGCATCATCAAAAAGGAGGAAATTGTTAGGAACATTTTATTATGATGGCCATACTAGCTGTTATAGCAAGCCTGAAATAAGTTAGAATTCTCTGTATGAGTCTTTACTAAGAGTCTGACATGTTGTATAAGTTGAGTGAGACAAGTATTGTACTAGTTGGTAGGATGGCAAAGTGAAACAGATTATCGGCAGAGTAAAGCCAGCCAAGTACCAGCAGAGAAGCACGAAGACATTATGGTCTGACTTATAACCAAGGAAGTCTGTGATGACCTTGGATAAGTCTAAGTTATGTTTCAAGTGATGAAACTCAATGTTTAAATATGGTGTACACTGATCTCACACAAATCAAGGATCAGTGAAGTACAATGATTCTCCTGAACTAAAAAGAATGAAGGAAACAGTGAATCGGCAAAGTAAACTGACTATCGGCTGAGTAAAGACAAAGCAGTGAAGGAAGAGCTAAGCGGCTGAGTTAGATGGGTCACTTGACCGTTCACAGAACATCTAAGTAAACCTTACTTAATCAAATCTTGAAATATGATGAAGATTCAGAGGATCAAGCATTAAATGCACAATCAACAGAGGATCAATCAAGGACGGATTTTCTGATAAACGAATGAAGAAAAATCCGATCACCGAAATCAAGAAGAATGCAATTAAGGGGGAATCAAGAATAAAATCAAGTATTATTCCCCTCATTAATGTAGCCAATGGACAGAAATTCAAATCAAGATTATCAAGGCTACAAATAGAAGGCATTGACAGGAAAGAAATAAGCGAATTGAGCCTAATAACTTACAAGTAGAAACTCAGTCAAAATAACAAGCCTTCATCTGTACTAAAAGGAAATATCTAGAGATCAACTCAGGAACCAGAACATTAACAGCAATATCAAGCTCTGAGATTGATCACCAAATCTGTGAATACAATTCACATCAACTGAAGCAATTGAATCAGAGGAATCTGAGAAGGAGTTGCACCCTTTGTGATAGCTACTGAAGGACTTGTTCTCAAGGAGCAGTGATAGAGACCGAGTCACTGAAGATTTTGAAGCAAGGGAGTGATAGTCTTGCAGATTGTGAAGCTTGTGAAGTCAAGGACAATCGTACTATTGTATCTGTGAAAACAATAGTGAATTCCTCGAATCATCACAGGAGAAGAGTGGATTAAGGGATTACACCACCCTGAACCACATTATTAAACCTTTGTGTCTATTTACTTACATCAATTTACTTTTCAGCAATCTACCTTACTGCATTTATTTAATTGCTTAACGTACATCATAGATCTATAATTGTATAAACTATATCGAAACAACATATTAAGAAGGGACTTATCTGCTGCCCAAAAGTTTTTAAATACAAGAAAAGTTTTTGAAACTCCACTATAGTTATTCACCCCCCTGACTATAGTTTTACCCTTCTCTGGGACCAACAAGAATTCTTTGGCATTCCTCCATCGACCCCACCACCTAGGACTGCCCTACATCACGGAGCTTCCTCTTCCGCCGCTGCTGCCTCGAGTTCTGCACCACCACCCGGTTTTGAGCCTGGAGACGACTGAGAGGATTATTTTGAGGAGGACTAGTTTTTATTGCTTTTCATTGTTGTTCTTTTCCATTTTCTTATTTTTATTTTTATTTCCTATCTAGTACATGTAGCAGAATTTTATTAATATAATGATTTTGCCGGCTTAATTTGCTAGGAGTTATTTATTTTCTCTTTTACTGTCGTGATATTATTGTACGATTTCTTGTCACCATTATTCTTCTTGGTTTGTTTGAGATATTGAGCGCAGATTCTTCAAGGATTCCTTCCCTGAGCCCGACGATTTATAAGACGATCCAATTCTTCTTTGGCTCCATCCTTAACGAAGCTAAGTTCTTTTTCGTTTTACCTTTTTCATCTTACACATTGGGGACAATGTTTCGATTAAGTGGGGGGTAAGGACGTCACTTAGCTTCTTAGCATTATATTCCGTGAATTACGTGATTATCTTGATTCTCATTGATGCACTGTTCACCACCCATATTTTGATTCATTCGGAGAGAATTTTGAAAAAACATGACATCTTTGATCTTTTAAAGTTAATTGACTTCATCTTTGTTCCATGATGTACAAGTAAAAGTAAGTGCCCACTTCTGAAGTAGTGGCGTATTAAGAGCATATTCTATTATGAGCCACCATTTTAAGCACATATAACCCACTTTCCTTGGTATGTAGTCGATAGCATATTGCTTTGACTAGAGTTGACCCTGGCCACCAACCCTTATAAAGGCAAAGGAATTTTGGATTCGGTAGTTTATCAAGAGTGAAACCGTGAGGATGCATAAATTTATGAGAGTTCACCCGCCAAGAAAGAGAAGTGCATTGAAATATATACATCTATAATCTCTTTGGCAAAAATTGAGTCGATGGAGCGTAAAACACACGACTTTTGCATAGACCATTAAACGCGAGCCTAAGAGTCATACTCGGTTCTCGATTTGGCTTGCCATCTAATTTGAATAATAAAAAGCATGTTCGAGACTGGTTAGTTCGACTATGGGTTGACGTAATGTGAGATTGCCTGCATTACTAAGCGGTTGTGAAAGTTATTGCACACACACATTGGCTCATGATGTGAATAGTGTTTAAGGCGTTACTGATGGAATGAGTGGCATGATCTTGATCTTGACTTTGTGAAGCAATGTTGTTGTTAATTAACTTGTATACTGATCAGAGTGTCGTTTCTTTTTTTCCTTTTTGCTCGGGACGATCAAAATCTATGTGGGGGGCAGTTGATAACGCTCTAAATGGTACCAATAATTATTCCTTTATTCACCCTGAATTCTGCTCAAGAGATGATAGATAGGCTCGTTATTTTATAGAATATGTGTTAAATGCTATGTGTATGTTTCTAGGATCGTAATTCTGCATTTGTGTTATTTTCCCGAAGATTTGGTACTGTTTTACCTCGTTTTATGTGTTTTATAGGATGTACAGAATCTGGAGCATTGGAGATCGGATCTAGACCAAAAGAAGCTTGTTGGGCCAAGTAAAAGAAGTCCATGAAGAAGTCTGCTGAAGGAAAAGAGGAAAAGTCGGCCCGGTTTACCGAGGGCTAGGTCCTGTAAACCGAGGGCCTTGAGGAACAAGAAATCAATTCTACCGCATCTACTAGGTCGGTTAGGGTTTCTGAGAGTCATAAGTTGGCTTTTGTATCTATATAATGCCGCATTAACAGACTATTGTAGAAGTTTTCATAAGTTCTTTATAAGTTTTGCATATTATATTATATACATTATATAATTTGATGAAATAAAGTTATTCCAAGATTTTGAGGAGTTATTTCTGGTTTTCTCCCCTTCTCTACCATCTCTAGCTTGAGTAGATCGAGCTAGATCTCCATTTTTGAAGGTATGAAGCTTTGAACGTTCCTTTTTGTCTTCAATATGGTAGATCTGTTCGTATTTATGTGTTTTAGTTAATCTGCATGTTTAACGATCCCATGATTTACTTAGATTAATCATAATTGAGCAATGTAGATCTACAAATAGGAAAAGCTAACCCCGGTAAACCGGCGGTCTATACCGTTTTACCGAGGCAATATTTAGAAAACCTTAATCCGAGATTCACTACAGCTACGTTGATCGACAGGTTTAATTAACAGTAGGTTAGATCTGGCCAATCTGCTTATTGTAATCATAAAAATAACATGAAATATGAATAGTGAAGTGTTAATTTGGACATAGTTTTGATGGACCCTAGGAACATTTGATCAGTGTCAACAGTTGTCTAGGCGGGTTAGCGGTATGAGTTAGCGCTCGATATCGGCCATTCTAGTTCTTTATGCATATGGGCTATTACGGACCAATTAAGGAGGGTGGCTTGCGTATAGATTGTCTACTACCATGGTCGGAGTTGATAGGATTAGGAGTTGCACCCGTAGCTTATAATTAAATCAAAAGCTTGCTCGATTAAATTAAGGAAATTATATGGGGAAGTAAATATAAAGATTAACTAATCCAAGTTAGTAGATCGGTAAGAAGAGGGGGAGAAATACCAAGTTTCTTTCATGTTTATTGTTGGTCAAGGACCATCTATGTCTCTTCTTAATTAGATTAGAATCATTTATAGTTAAAGTTGCATTGTCTCTGTGGGATCGACCTTGACTCGCATTTACTATACTACGATGTACCTAGTACTCTTGCTAGTAATATCGACGTTAGTGACTTACATGTGATCAAACACCTATGGAGTCCAAGCAAACTTTACAACATGGTGATTCACCACTTTTAGAAGACAACATTACATACAGATCTCTAGTAGGTAAACTGATTTGCCTCACTTTTACAAGACCAGATATTGCCTTTGCAGTACAACAACCAAGTCAATTTCTGGACACTCCTACTGAAAATCACATGAAGGCAGCTTATAGACTGCTGAGGTACTTGAAAATCAATCCTGGCCAAGGAATCTACTTCCCAGCAGACAATATCTTGTACTTAAAGGTTTTCAAGATTATTCAAGTTCTTTGTTCATGGCCTCCTTCCATTGATAATGTTTGATAGCTTGATTGTAGGTCTTAGGCTCTTTAACTGCATCAATAACATTAATGAATTTGGCATAGCTTGAGAGATTGTCCAGACTCATTACTTCACTCAGCAGATGTGGAGTCTGCTGAACATTATGAGCACCCCCTTGATAAAAGGTTGGTGATTTCCTTGTTCTTGAGGACCTTCTTCGTTGTGTGGGTACATGTGCCTAATGTACTAGTGCATGCCTTTCATTGGATTGATCAGCAGTTGATGATCCCATTGCTGGTTGGTCTGCTGATTCATTCAATAGGTCATCAAAACTGTCCATCACTGGCAAAGGGACAGGCATGTCAGCAAGATATCTAGGCTTTCCCAAGACCTGTGGAAAAAGAGAAAAATAAGTTTCATGGAATTGAGTATTTCTAGCAACAAAGATGTCTTTGTTGGTAATATCTAAGAGAATAGGACCCTTGGAGGTTGTTGAATTCCCAAGATAGACACAAGTCCTACATCTTGAGTCAAATTTGGTCATATACTGCTGAAGTGTGCATGAAAAAACTAAGCAACCAAAAGCTTTAAACACAGAATATTCTGGTTTGGTGCCATAAAGAACTTCATGTGGAGTGCTTTCCTTCAGCAGAGGTGTAGGTGTAGGATTAATCAACTTTACAGCATGTAAAAGACAAAATTCCCAATATTCAGTAGACATATTACTTTGGAACCTCAAACCTCCTGCAACATTCAGCAGATGCTGATGTTTTCTTTCAACAATACCATTTTGCTCAGGTGTACTTACACAGGATGTTTGATGTATGATACCCTGCTGAGCATTAAAGTCAGTAAGTTGAAACTCTGCACCATTGTCAGATCTAATTACTTTAATAATTTTATGAAACTGAGTAGAAACAAATTTAACAAAATATTTATCAAGGTCAGAGGCTTCATATTTATGCCTCATAAGAAAAACCCAAGTAAATCTGGAAAAATCATCTACAATAGTAAGAAAATATTGTTGTGCATTTATTGTATGTTGTCTTAGAGGACCCTAAATGTCCATATGAACAAGGTCAAAAATAGAATTTACAGCAGTAGTACTTAAAGGAAAAGGATTTTTTTTCAGTTTAGCCAAAGGGCAGACATAACAGAGATCATGATTGTAAATTTCGACATCAGCAGACTGTGAACTAATGACTTGCAATATTTTATCTAGCAAGTGTCCTAGTCTGTAATGCCACAAAAGAGCATCATCTAAACTATTAAATAGAGTGTGATTTGCTACAGCATTGGAAACATCAAGTTTTATTGGTTGGCCCGTGACATAAAGTCCTCTCTGTAACTTAGCTGAACCAATCATTTTCTTGTTCTTGTCCTGCAAAACACACTTGTTAGCAGAAAAAACAGCTGCACCTTGTGTATGATTAATTAAAGAAGGTAAAGATAAAAGGATATACTTAAAACCCGGAAAGCAAAACACATCATGTACGACCAGTTGAGTGTTAATCCTCACTTGTCCTATATGTTGAAATAGTGTCCTAAACCCAATCGGGTTGGACCGGATCCGACCGGGTCGGATCATTTCTACTATTTCTTTATGTTTATACATATATAACAAATGGCTTTTCTGTTGTCATATATTTGTTATTTTAAAGAACCAATTATGAATTGTTATACGATAACGTCTGATAGGACGGTACCGCCTTCTGGGCCGCCGACCATCGCACCTAGGCGGTCAGGAACCAAATGGGGGGCGGTCAGGAACCAAAGCGGGGGTGGTCAGGAACCAAAGAGGGGGAGCGGCCTGGCCTATACCCCTCTAACACAACCATGTCGAAAACGGGCATATACTACAAGCCATTCATGAGCATAAGGGTGAGAGAGCCGCATGAGGGTCTCCACCCTGAATATCTGGAGACTGATGACTGACGATCACGCCAACCAGCTAAGGATATGGGATGACCATCCAGGATTCCGCGCCGCCTGTCCTTAAATGCAACTCTAGCCGCCGCCACAGATTCAATTGTACTATGTCCTTAGTTGTAATTATGTTGAATGTAAGTCTGTCCCTTCTCTATAAATATGGCTCCATGTATCATTAAGAAAAGAGGGCGATATATATAAATATCAGGCAAAAGCTCTGCCTTTCCAACAATATCTTCTATTTACACTGCACCACCATCAGAGCTCTTTAGCTCCACCTAGCACCACCATTCACACACAAAATACAGCTTGATATCCACCACTAAACGACCACTGAACATCCTTGATAATTTCGACGTTATCAATTGGCTCCGTTACCGGAAAATCAAATTTTTATCCTACCTCCGGCGTACGGCTCATCTATAGTTCCAAAGATATACGGCGGCTCTACGAGGAACTCGGTCTTCCCCCAGGCCTCCCTCACGGTTTCTTCATCGGAAAGCTCCGCTCTCACTCGCTCACGTCCGAAACCTCAGTTCAACGCCGAAATCATCTCGAAACAAGGTAACCACTCCGATTTCTCGCACAGAATCATGAGTTTGCATTTGAATCATCACATCCATCGTGACTTTTGTGCTAAGAAACTCGTCGGAGCTGGCATTGCACGTTTCCTGGCCGGAAACTTACGTTCAGCATTTTTGATTTGTTGTTCGTGACTATTGTGTCCACGTGAAAGAACTAAGGACACGTGAATCTGTTGAGTTTGTTCTTGAGAGGTCGACACTCTTGACATTTTCACGTTGGGAAAAGGATCAAAGTCACTCTCACTGTTTTGGCTGTTGTCATAGCATTATTTTGGATGAATTTTATACGCACTCGAATTTTTGGATGTCACGTCAAAAAGAGCTCGTGTTGTTGCGTTGTATTGTTTCTCTGAATCTGCCAAAAAAAATACCGGAATCAGTAAGATATTGGAATTTTTGGGGCCTCACGCTTGAGAAATCACAGTTGCTCCCTGGATTCCGATATCCGTTCGTCGGCACCGTCTTCAGATCCGTCGGAAAGGTTACTTTCGACAAAATCCCCGACACACCGCATGTGCGCTCAGATAGTACAAGGTTGGTGAGTGTCCGAACGGTTGAGAATTAGAGTACTTTTTGGCATATAGCGCACACAATCAATCAGAGCTTAACACATAGGGATGAAGGACGCTACCCATGTCCCACCTAATCCAGGAAAGAGGTCCACGCGAGATCTCCCTCGCTAGGATAACTTGGATACCATGCTTGAGAACCCAACTGCAGGATGGGACGACTCTCATCCAGACAGATGATTGCTCAACATCGACGCGAGGACTATAATAAATCATAGGAGGTCCATCTCTAGAGACAATACAAGAAATTCGGCTCCGAACCGCTCCGGACCCTCGTGTAGAAAAATGTATAGAAGGAATGTCGAAACAACATGAAAATAGGAAAGCCACTCCAGAAAAAATCCCAAGGATAGAGGAGGCCCCGGCCGCCACGACTCCGGAGGCAAAAGCAGCATTAGCCTACGCCGAATATCTGAAACATGTGTATTTGGCAAACTTACGCCTGAACGCCTGTGGCCTCCCACTCATGACGGCTGATGAGCGGCTTCTCATCCTATCAGGACATGAGACCGCGGCTCCTCTTAAGAATCAAGCGGCTCCCGCACGTGAACCGATAAGGATTGACTTATAAGGGAGTGAATACTCATCGGCGGGACAAAAGAAAAAGAATGTACCAGAGAAAAGCGTAGACAGGGGTTCAGCCCTGCACAGATTATGCCATCCCGAAAAAAGGGGACTGCATCAACGCTTAGGGCCCACCCATCCTGAGAGGAATGTGATTCTGCGGAATGAGGTTAATGACCCTCACGACGCCCGACAGATCATCAATAATAAGATGGCAGAGCAAGATATGGAATCAATCTACTATGCAGAATCAGAGGACATCATTCGGAAAAGGTTGGCTCCCATAAAGTATACTGAACCAAAGAAGGATGATCGGTTGGAAAAGATGGAAAGATAAATCTCAGAGCTGAAGAAAGCAAAGCAAGAGGATAAACCCGAGCCGACTCAGGGGATCAATGTTCTCTTGAATGAAATACTGGATTCGCTGCCCTCTAAAGCTATACAGTACTCGCAGTATGTCTATTATAGAGAAACTACATGTCCTCTCGAATGGATAGCTGCATTTCAGAGCCGGACTCTCCTAGCAACAAAAAACCAATCTGCATGGTGCGTCGCGTTTGTGGGAAGTATGCAGGAGCGAGCCGCTGCCTGGCTCCAAAGTCTACCTTGCGGCTCGATCAGAAGTTGGGACGAGCTAAGGACAAAATTTCTGAAGGAATTCGAAACCGCCGAACGGCCTAAGAAATCCATTGAGGATTTGTATGAGATCCGTCAGGGAGAGGGCGAGTCATGCATGAGTTACTATGACAGGTTTATGAAGGTTTACGAGCAAACGCAGAACCTGCCCAAAATTAGGTCAAAAGAGGATTCCTGAATGGCATCGCTAAAGCAATGATTAAACGGCTCCTCTCTTCAACCAGGCCCGCATATTCGGATTGACCGAAGCGGCTCCCTCATCCTCCGGAAAAGGAAAAAATTGAGGTGAATCTAGATCTTCGAAAGAGGAGAAAAGAGAGGAACGAAAGGAAGAGCGAAGTGAAGATCGAAAGAGAGGAAGGGACCGAGACAGAGAGGTCAAAAGACCAATGAAGTTTGATGAAACCGAGTTCATCCCCATTAATGCAAGTCTATCCGAGATTCTTTACGAAATCCATGATCGGATCGAAAGACCGAGACCCGTAAGGTCCGATCCCAAGACGCGTGACGAGACAAAGTACTGCGATTTCCATGAAGATCACGGTCACATCACAGATGAATGTATCACTCTGAGAAGGATTGTTGACAAGATGATCAAAGACGGAGAGTTGGATAAGTACAAAAAGCATAATGGGGGAAACAGAAATGATCGGGGGCCTCGCAGATATCAAAATGAAATCAAGGTGAATGTAGAGGAATTCCCTAGCAATCACTTCATCAAGAGTCAGATCAATGCCATCAACATCAGAGTAAGGGAGAAACCGATCATTTTGGCTCCAGATGAACAAGCGATATCGTTTACTCGAAGCGAGCTGGCGGGGCCACCCGGGGCGATGGAGCTACCGATAATGGTCCAGGTCGGAATAAACGAGTTTGGCATCAACCGAGTCCCCCTAGATACTGGAGCCGCTCGAGACATCATTTACCGGGAAACTCTGAAGCAGTTGAAGATTGGAACTTCGAAACTGAAGCCTTATCTGGGGATGTTAGAAGGGTTTTCAAATGATAAAGTTACCATTTTGGGTGTCGTTGAATTGGACGTTGAGATCGGTGATCAACCGCCGTACCGAAAAGAGTAAATCGACTTCCTAGTCGTCGACCTTCACTCACACTACACAACAATCCTGGGGATCCCATCTCAAAGGAAGTTCCAAATGGTCATTTCAACACCCCACCAAAAGGCAAAATTCTATACTGATGAGGGAATTGGGATGATTGTAAGCCGCCCCAGGACCCTACTAGACCATGTGACCACAAATCGAAGCGACATTCCAGCAACAGGAATCTACAAGAGGCCCCAAGTCGAATCTTCAAAATCTGCCTCTCGGCAAGCCCGAATAGATACAGTCGAGTTGACGGAGGTTCGGAATGAGCCGAATCGGTCGAAGGGAGCAACGGAGATCGACCGGGAAGGGACAAAAAGGCCGGAAAAGGTCGTTTGTGAAACACTTCAGGTCAGAGACGAATCCGATTTCACAGCACATGATGAATTAATCTAGGTGATCATAAATGAGAAATATCTTGATCAAAAAGTGAAAATAGGAGGGCAAATGGAAGAACAGGAGAAAGAAGGGCTGATAGCAATGCTCAAAGAAAATTTGGATACGTTTGCCTGGGTAGTCACAAACATGAGAGGCGTAGAGCCCGAAGTCGCCCTGCATCACCTGAATGTAGACCCACGTTTCAGACCCATACAACAAAGAGCCCACAAATTTTCTAAGGAAAAGGAGGAAGCGATCAAGGTCAAAGTGAGCAAACTAGTCGAAGCGGGGATTATTAGGGAACTTCAATACCCGACCTGGCTAGCTAATATGGTGATGGTTAAGAAACACAATAGGAAGTGGCGCATGTGCGTCGAATTTACCAATTTAAACAAAGCTTGCCCGAAGGATCCTTACGAGCTGCCGTGGATCGACAGAATGGTCGATCGAATCTCCGGGTTCGAAATGCTGAATTTCCTAAACGCGTATCCTGGATATCATCAAGTAAGGATGGAAAGTGAAGAGAAAGAGATGACCGCTTTCAGGGCAGCAGGTGGAATGTTTTATTATGAACCCCGAGAAATGTACCTGTTAGCCATGTATTTGTTTCCCGTTGAGAGCCGTTACCTAAATGCAGAAAAATTGGCTTACTCGCTTGTTATAGCAGCCCGAAAATTAAGGGCTTACTTTTCTTCTCAAACGATCGTTGTACTGACAAATGGTTCGCTACGACTGTCACTGAACAAGCCGGACCTATCAGTTCGATTTTTGCAATGGGCTATCGAGTTAACTACGATGGGCCCAGTTGATGGTCGTCTCAGGAACCGAGACAACGTAAAGGACAAACGCCTCAGCATCTGTAACCTCATTACGGTCGGGAATGCAAAAGACCCGCGTATTCAGAAACCGCTTCCAGATTCACTATTCTCTCCACCGTATGGCCATGATCACGAAAAAAGGTCATGTAGTTGTTCATAGCCTCCTCGCTAAAACAAACAGAAGGCTCAGCCACGGTAGGTTCAGGAAAATTGTAGCCTTGGCTGGAAGAATCAGAGAAAGACATTATAGAATGTCAATGTTCAAAGAAAAGTATGGTTTTTTCAAGAAGAATGGAAAATTTTCAGAAAAGACTTAGGGAAAAAGAAGAAGACTCCTCCTCCTTTTATAGACCCGTAAAATCAAAAGGTGGGAAGGCCAGAGGTCGCGAATGTTTGAATTTGAATTCAAGCCTCTACAGTAACCGAGCCGACGCTTCGAAAAAAGCAATAATAAATGCGTCGGTTGAAGTCATTAAGACAATGGTTGATTGAAGTTATGAAGCTTCGCGATCCTCGAAAAACCAAACCGTCTGAACCGAAGCCGAACATAATCGTCGGTCACATCAAAAGCAGGGGGCCATTGTCGGACAGGAGAAAGTTCAGCTTTCAAGAGACGCTCTCATCTCACGAGGTAACATGAGCCGCAAATAGAAATCCAAGACTCAAAACGCAAAACAAAAGCAAATGCAATATGAGAAAAAAAGGTGAATTTCATTATAAAATAAAGCCACAAAGGCCAATTTTTATAGGGGAAAAACAAGAGCAAAGCCTAAATGATGTAAATATAGAGCCATCCGACACTCCACCACCCGTCACGACTAGACTTGGACCCGAAACCCGACTCCAACACAGAATTAAGCTCGACTCGTTGGAGAAATTGATCCAATTATTAATTCAAGATTCCAAGTCCACGAATAATGAAGATTTTGAAGTTATCAAGTCCGTCATTTATGCTTACGGACTATCGGAATAATTATTTAATAAATTATGTTACTATATAATATATCATACTTTATTAAGTAATATTAGCTAAATATTAAGTGCTAAATAAATGATACACATGGCACCAAAATGGGTGGAAAAACAAGTACTTGGGATTAATTAGATTCATGTATCAAGAATTCAAGGTTCATCAAGTTTCAACCAAAGGATGCAACTCTTGGATAAAGTACTTGGAAAACTCAAAGGTTGAAGCATAGGACCGAAAATTGTAGTTCATGTATTTAGAATTTTATGTGTTTCTTGTATCCTATAAATAGCCATCCAATTGTAATTTGTAAACCATCATCTTTTGCAATAATAAAATTTTATATTTTCTACACTTGGATTAGTGTGTTGAATTCTCTGGATAGAGGTTCTTTCGGATTATCAAAGGCTTGAGCAACCTTTGTGGGTGTCCTATACCAAGGTGCTTAGAAACAGGTTTTCTAAGTGTTGAGGTTATTCCAAGGTGCTTTCTCAGAAGTTGAGACTGTGTCGAGGAGCTCTCGAAAAATATTCCAAGGTGCTTCTACGCAATTGTTGTAGTTGTGTCGAGGAGAAAGACTTGAATTCCAAATACCGCTTGTCCTTGATCCGCGCAATTTCACATCAGTTGGTATCAGAGAAAAGGCGGAATCGACGGTATTATATCCAATTTTCTTTCTTCTTAAAAAAAAGATTATTCTCTGTTGCATATTATCGTATGTATCTGAAGAACCATAGTATGCATATGATCGTGTGTATTTGAAGAACACTATTTCGCACGAGCATATATATATATATATATATATATATATATATATATATATATATATATATATATATATTTAAAAAATAAAAAAGAGGGTGCACAAGTAAATCGTGTGTATGTGAAAAATAATTTGTTCCGCACGAACATACTGTTCCGTACGAGCAACAAGTTTAAAAAAAAAGGAAGAAGGGATCAATTTTTTTTCGCACTCTTCAAAAATTTGTGTTACATTTTGTAGTATTTTTGTTCTCTCGATATTTTCTAAATTTCAGAGTAGCGCCTAGAATTCCAACGACACTTAACTTCTTGTGTCTACATCTCGTTGTAAGAAATCCTCAAGGTTTCTAAGTTGCTTGATATATTCGGTATATTCTTCCATCTTGAGAAACAACACACATTCAAACAAAAAAAATGAACAACCACAATCAAATTCCTGGTATGGATGAGGGGGACCAACAACGCCTACAGCAGATTACTCAAATGTTGATTCAAAGAATAGATGATCGGTTTGCACAACTGCAACTGGCACAAGGTGTTCCAGCACACGGGCCTGAACCCAGTAATCATTCTGCAAATGGCGATGACGATCTTGACGATGCAGCTACTGTCTTGGCGGCACCAAGAGAAAATCTCCAAGGTATTAAACAGAAAATTCCGGTTTTTAAAGGTAATTCTAATCCTGATGAGTATTTTTCGTGGGTTCTTAAAATTGAGCAAATATTTGATTGTCATAATTATTCGGAAAGAACTAAGGTTCAACTTGCCACAAGTGAATTTGAGGAACGACCTATGCTTTGGTTTCAGAAAACTAATGAAAAGTGCAGGAAATCAAGACAACATGTGATATCCTCTTGGGAAGTACTTAAAAATGAGATGCATAGGAAGTGGGTGCCCGAGTCATATCGACGGGAGCAAGTGAGGAAATTGCAAACTCTCCAACAAGGCGAGAAATCTGTTCAAGCCTATCAAAATGAATTGGAGATGGCATTAATTCGCACCGATACGGACGAATCCGATGAACACACCATGGCTCGGTTTTTGGCAGGATTGCGGCCTGAGATAGCCAACCCGGTTGAGATGATGAATTGTACAACTTACGATGAAATGGTACATGCAGCTTTGACTAAAGAAAAGCAACTCAAAAGGCGGAAAGCACAACTTAGCAAAATTTCCAGCACCGCTCCATATAGGCCGACATCATCTAAGGGCGATGGAGGTAAGTTTCCTGTTAAAAATTCTGCTGTTAAATATACCCCTCCCCAATCTGCACCTAAAGGAAAATCTAAAGAACCTGTGATTTGTTATAAATGCAAAGGGTTGGGACATAAGGCTAATGAATGTGGAAATAAGCGCTCTTATATTGCTAATAAGGATGGATTATATCAATCGGAATCGGAGGATGAGAATGAAATTGTTAATGAAAGTGAAAAAGTTGAGGTCGATGAAAATGAAGACCAAGGTACTTTTTATGATGAGTGCGCACTGTTTGTAACAAAAAAGGTCCTTAGCACGGTGAGTCAAATTGATAACAACGAAATACAACGTGAGAATATTTTTCAAACTCGTTGTCTTATCGAGGGAAAAATTTGCATGATGATAATTGACTCCGGTAGTTGTACCAATGCGATTAGTAGTGAGGTTGTTAAGAAGTTAAAAATTCCAACAATAAAACATGCAAAACCTTATAAATTGCAATGGCTGAACGAGAGTGGGTCCGTGAAAGTGACAAAGCAAGCATACGTGAGTTTTAGCTTGTCGAAATATGACGATAAAGTTCTATGCAATGTTGTTCCAATGCATGTCACTCATTTGTTACTTGGCCATCCTTGGAAATTTGATAAGCATGTTATTTATGATGGGTATCTCAATAAATATACTTTGACCCACAATGGCAAGCGTATCACTTGGAGTCTGTTACTTCCACACGAGGCTCATGCTGATTATGTCAAATTTGCTGAAAGAAGAGAACAAGCAAGTACTTCTTCTGAAAAGGCGGTTGTGAAAGTACCGCCCGAGCCTGTAAAAATTAACTCACAAACTCGTGATAAGAAAGTGAGTTGTGCGGCTGTTCGGAGTCCGATTTTGTTCATATATAAGGATTTTTATCCATTGGTATCTCATTCGGGAATTAATAGTGAATTTTCTATTTCATATCCTTGTTGTATGCTAATCCGTCACCTTGCAGGTACCGTTCCCGAAGAAGTACTAACCATTTTGCAGGAATTTGAGGAGATATTTCCGGAAGAAGAACCAAGCGGATTACCACCACTTCGAGGCGTTGAACACCAAATTGATTTTGTTCCTGGCGCTATCTTGCCTAACCGACCAGCTTACCGGGCAAACCCTGAGGAGACTAAAGAAATTCAACGCCAAGTTCAAGAATTATTGGAGAAAGGAAAAATTCGCGAATCAATGAGTCCATGTGCGGTTCCTATTATTGTTGTGCCGAAGAAAAATGGCGAATGGAGAATGTGCACCGACTGTCGTGCCATTAGTCAAATCACGGTAAAATATCGCTATCCCATTTCTTACCTTAATGATATGTTGGATGAACTGCATGGAGCAAAAATATTTTCGAAAATTGATTTAAAAAGTGGTTATCACCAAGTAAGGATTCGTGAGGGCGATGAATGGAAAACCGCGTTTAAAACAAAACATGGATTGTATGAATGGCTCGTTATGCCTTTTGGACTTACCAACGCGCCTAGTACTTTTATGCGGTTGATGAATGAAATACTTAGGGAATTTATTGGATGATTTGTCATGGTCTATTTCGATGATATTTTAATATATATAGTCACGATTTAAAGTCACATCTTTCACAACTAAGTCTTGTTTTGGGAGCACTCCGTAAAGCACAACTTTATGCAAACTTAAAAAAGTGTTCATTTTGTTTGGATCGAGTTGTCTTCCTTGGTTTTGTTGTGAGTGGACAGGGGATCGAGGTCGATCAAGAAAAGGTCAAGGCGATATCCGAGTGGCAGGAACCGAAAAATGCAACGGAAGTTCGAAGTTTCATGGCCTCGCTAGTTTTTACCGGCGATTTATTCAAAATTTCAGCACTATCGCTGCACCATTGAATGAGTTGGTGAAGAAGAATGCTCCATTCCATTGGGGAAACACACAAAGGGATGCATTTAAAACTCTTAAATCTTGTTTAATTTCTGCACCTATTCTTGCGTTACCCGATTTTTCTAAAATGATTGAGATAGAATGTGATGCATCCGGGTTGGGAATTGGTGGAGTTTTAATTCAAGAGGGACGTCCGATTGCATACTATAGCGAAAAATTAAAAGGCGCACTATTAAATTACGCCACCTATGACAAAGAATAATATTCACTTGTTCAATGTCTACGGGTTTGGCAACATTATTTGCATCCTCGAGAGTTTGTTATTCATTCGGACCATGAATCTTTGAAATATTTGAAAGGACAATCGAAATTGCATTTGAGGCACATTAGATGCATGTAATTTATTGAGTCATTCCCTTATGTGATTAAGTATAAAAAGGGAAAGGAGAATACTGTCGCCGATGCTTTGTCTAGACGTTACACTCTTATCACACACATGCAAACCAAGCTACTTGGTTTTGAGCACATTAAAGAGTTGTATGCTTCGGATATTGATTTTTCTGAGATATATAAGTCGACCCATACTGCTGCTCTTAATAAATTTTATCAACACGAGGGATTTTTATTTAAAGAAAATCGACTATGTATCCCTCGGGGGTCGTTGCGTGAATATTTGGTGCGAGAAGCACATGGTGGTGGGCTTATGGGACATTTTGGAAATTCTAAAACTTTGGACATACTTCACACACATTTTTACTTGTCTTAAGGCTAAATCGAAATCACAACCACATGGTTTGTATACTCCTTTACCCGTTCCTACTTCCCCTTGGATTGATCTTTCTATGGATTTTGTGTTGGGTTTACCGCGTTCTCAAATGGGTAAGGATTCTATTTTTGTAGTCGTTGATCGATTTTCTAAGATGGCTCACTTTATTGCGTGTAATAAAACAAATGATGCTTCGCATATTGCTGAATTATTCTTTAAGGAAGTTGTGCGACTACATGGTGTACCTAAATCAATTGTTAGTGACCGCGATGTTAAATTTGTAAGTCATTTTTGGCGAGTGTTGTGGATGCGTTTGGGTACTACTTTGTTGTATTCTACTGCATATCATCCACAAACTGATGGTCAAACTGAGGTTGTTAATCGGACTTTGGGGCAATTATTGCGCTCGGTAGTGCAAAAGAATTTAAAGAATTGGGAGACGTGGTTACCATATGTGGAGTTTGCTTATAATCGTGCCACACATTCTGCTACTAAATTTTCACCATTTGAGATTGTGTATGGTTTTAATCCTATCACCCCTATTGATTTGGTTCCTTTACCTCTAGGTATGCTTACCAATCTCGATGGCGACAAGAATGCTGAGATGGTTCGAGAGTTGCACGCCAAAGCAAGGGAAAATGTGGAAGCCCAAACAGTTCGGTACGAGAAACAAGCAAACAAGGGCCGAAAAGAGATGATATTTGACCCCGGCGATTGGGTTTGGTTGCATTTTCGCAAAGATTTCCCCACAAGCACAAAACAAAATTACATCCGCGTGGCGATGGCCCGTATCAATTTTTGGAAAGAATCAATAATAACTCCTACAAACTTGACATTCCGGCCGACTGGGGAATTTCGAACTCGTTTAACGTGACGGACCTACGACCCTATGACCATCCAACAGATCTGAGGACAGATCCTTCTCAACCGGGAGGGAATGATGTAAATATAGAGCCATCCGACACTCCACCACCCGTCACGACTAGACTTGGACCCGAAACCCGACTCCAACACAGAATTAAGCTCGACTCGTTGGAGAATTGATCCAATTATTAATTCAAGATTCCAAGTCCACGAATAATGAAGATTTTGAAGTTATCAAGTCCGTCATTTATTCTTACGGACTATCGGAATAATTATTTAATAAATTATGTTACTATATAATATATCATACTTTATTAAGTAATATTAGCTAAATATTAAGTGCTAAATAAATGATACACATGGCGCCAAAATGGGTGGAAAAACAAGTACTTGGGATTAATTAGATTCATGTATCAAGAATTCAAGGTTCATCAAGTTTCAACCAAAGGATGCAACTCTTGGATAAAGTACTTGGAAAACTCAAAGGTTGAAGCATAGGACCGAAAATTGTAGTTCATGTATTTAGAATTCTATGTGTTTCTTGTATCCTATAAATAGCCATCCAATTGTAATTTGTAAACCATAATCTTTTGCAATAATAAAATTTTATATTTTCTACACTTGGATTAGTGTGTTGAATTCTCTGGATAGAGGTTCTTTCGGATTATCAATGGCTTGAGCAACCTTTGTGGGTGTCCTATACCAAGGTGCTTAGAAACAGGTTTTCTAAGTGTTGAGGTTATTCCAAGGTGCTTTCTCACAAGTTGAGACTGTGTAGAGGAGCTCTCGAAAAATATTCCAAGGTGCTTCTACGCAATTGTTGTAGTTGTGTCGAGGAGAAAGACTTGAATTCCGAATACCGCTTTTCCTAGATCCGCGCAATTTCACATCACTAAAGCTAGGAGGAATCGTCTGTTGGTGAGTCCGAAACGACAAGGGCATGCTCCACATTTGCGCGCGACGGAACCATTATGTCATCATGAGAAACAGGCATCCCAGGGGTGCGGACACACAAGCGGGAAATCAACCTGGGAAAGGGGATGGGCCCATGGAGGTCTGTCTGGGCAGCAAATGTAATTACTGACCGGTAAATGAACCGACCCCAATCGATCTTGACGTTATCATTGGCCCGAATGATCGTATAGAGAAGATGCGACTCAGCCTCTGATATCTCCTCGGCATCAAATGAGGGCAATACACGAGAATTGATAAACCTCTTCCATTCCCGGTGGACTCCTTAGAGCGGCGGCCCCATAAATCCGCCTCCTCAACTCGCTACCGAGGCCCCAAACCATCTCATAATGCAAGTACGGGGGGATAGCAGGTAGTTCAAAGAGCTCGTTGATGGTAACATCAGCCCCCCGGAGAGGGAAAACAGTGGGAACATTGTCTTCCAAAGCAACTATGGACAACGCAGAGTAAAACTCCCGCACCATGGTGGCATTGTATGGCCTCCGAGGTGCCTTCATGAAAGTAACCCACAGGAAATGGGCAACGCGCTCATACTCGGCAAGATTGATCTTCCGAAAATTGAAGCCCCTCTCAACCAACATGGGAAGTTGACTAAAAATAGAGAAATAATTGGCAATGGCCATAGGAGAGGCCGTCTGAAAGAAGGGAGAATCACCAAAATTGGCCATGACTATGAAAAAGTGAAAGATTAAAGAGGATATATTCCGGGAAGTAAGAGAAATAGAAAAAGATGTGCCTGAAATAAGAGCAAAGCTCTCTCTTTTTATAGCATGAGGAAAATGATCCAACGGAGGAAACAAAGCTAATCAGACGGCTAAGATTGAAAGTCGGTTCGAATTTAAAATTTTGAATAAGCATTAATGGCGGAACAGTTATCAGAACCGCCACCCTCATTAGCACGATCTCCGAAAATGCCTGAAACGGTCAAAGAACAGTAACAGATCAGAAACGGAAGCTTTGCCTCAGAACGTGTCAGAAAAAGCCGGCAACCGTCAGACTTCACAGTTGGAAGATCTCAAAGATACTTTGACTGAATCCGCCTATAAATGTTAACGGACACACTCAAAGCAGGGGGCCGCACCCAAATTTTGAAGCAAGCCCGGCAAGAACCACAAGCCAACGGTTAGCCTTAAGTTGGCAGTTTCAATTCAGACCAACTCATAACAATAGCTCGGATCTCATTTGAAGCTAGGGGTGTATCGAAATTTTACGACCCGGATCGACATTATTGCTCCGGTCAAGCTCATAGGCGACCCCATCCGAAGCAAGGGGGCCTCAAAGTGGAAAATTTTAATTTACAAACTTGACCAAGCAAGTCATTTTGGCACCCTAGGCACAAGGAGCTCTTGACCTTGCCAAAACGAAAGGGCCGTACACATACGAGCTACAACAAGATACATCGCAAACGAAACACAAAACAAAGCACAAGCAGCGGCTAACAACATTCATGAATCAGTACAAAAATGATCACGAGTTCATTACAGATCCAAGAGAAATTCAAAAGTAAAAAACAACGAAATTTGAAAATTACAAAGAAAGTCAAGTTTATTACAGACGAATTCACTTGTCAGAAGGGGGAGTCAAGGCATGATCTCCAGAAAAGTTCAAAAACTCATCACCAAATTGAGGGGTACCAACCTCATCGGGACCTTTCCCTTGATCAGTAGTATCTTTGGGCCCCTCGCCATCATTTTCTGTCCTGCAATCCGTCTCCTCAGCCTCAGCAGCCTCTTCCTCCACCGCCTCCAACATCGAACGTAAATTGACCTCATTGACCGGAGGAGGGTCCCAGACAGGCAAATCATCCTTCCTACATTGAGCCGCAAAATCGGATAGCTGTGGCAGAGTATAGGGAAGATCGGGATGAAGGGCCCTCAGAGCAACACTGAGCTAGGGAGTGAGCTGCCAGCTAAGCAGGGTGTCCAAGCTGACCGTGTTGGCCCCAAAAGCCGACCTAAAACTTCGGACATTATGAAAGAAACCCCGATCAAAATACTGCTCCTAAGCCTCTTGCAACTCCTCGAGGTGCCTCTCCAGATCCCTGTCGGCATCAGCCAACTGCGACTCAAGGATACCAACTCTCTTCTGGTTCTCTGCATACTGAGACACGGCCTCATCCCTCTGAGCTTCGACAGACTTCAACGACTCGCCGAGCTTTAGAACCCTCTCGTCGCTAGCTGTTTTCTCTACACGAAATTAGGCAAGCTCGACTTGAGCATCAGCAGACTGTTTCTCGGCCCACAAGGCCCTCTTCTCCGCCTCGATGTTTTTCCCTTCAGCTGCCTTCAACGCCGTTTTCAAATCATAAACCTGCCCAAGAAGTTCGGACTGAGCAACATCATGCTCATGCTCGGACTGGAAAATTTTAGTCCCATGCTGAAAAGGAAAAATGATTAAGTCAGATACCGGCTCCAAACCAAAACAAAATATTGACAAAATAGAAATCATATACCTGGCTCACAAAAACTCCCAGCAGTCCGAGGGCGCCAGCCAAACGTTGAGATTGATTCGACGAGCTCGGGGTGGCGGAGGAAGCAACTACATCATACTGCACACAGCGATAAATAATGCCATGACCCACGAGCCGCTCGGCCTGGCTGGGCAAAGTAAAGCTCAAATTCTTTAAAGGCGGTACGTCGGCAATGGCAGCGGCAACCTTACCGGCCCCCTTCAACTTCAATGGTTTCTCAGAAAACCTTTTTTCCATCCATAATGCAGGCAGGTCCCGAGCACCGATAGGACCCATCAAGACAGGCAGGGGTATGGGTCGTCGAGGAACAATCGGCTCTTTTCCATCGCCGTCTCCCGTCTTGCTCAGACTATCCGACAGTTCGATCGCCGCAGATGAAATGGTAGCCGCCTGAAGGTTCGGCTCTGGTAAAACAACATCAACAGACCCAGAGGCGGCCATAGCCTCAATACACCTTGGTCCGCAACCTTCTGACTCTTATGGGGAGCACCCCATGTTGATCCCTTGAAAAGGCTTTGGTAAGTTTAAAGGGGGGGTGAATAAACTTAACACTTAAAACTTTTGGAGTTAATAAACTCAGCAATGTCAGTTGCCTGCTGACTGCTCAGTAGTCTGCTAACAACAGATGTTACTGGATTTGTTGCAGCGGAATATATTCAAATTAAGCCTTGTTACTTGTTGTTAAAAAAATGATACTAAGTATTAGATACTCAGTAGTGTAATTGTGTGATTCAGTTGCTAGATTCAGTAAGTTGATGTGATCAGTATACTAAATGCAGAAAGTAAATGCAAAAAGTAAGTAGGCAAATTTTATAGTGGTTCCAGGTGGTGTAATCCTGTCAGTCCACTCTTCTCCTGTGATGTTGGAGGAAATTCACTAGAGATCTTTGAGGTTGCAGTTACAAAAGTCCTTAAGCTAACTGTCCTGCACCAATAGCTATGGATTCACAAACTGAATATTTGAAATAGGTAAGATTGCTGCTCCAAAGTATTCCACTGGTCCTTGAAGGGTAGGATTGCCTCTTCACCAGCTCCACCACAAACAACAATTTTTGACACATAAGTGCTTCTCTGTCTCCGGCAGGTTTCTTGTAAAAGAATGGTTGAATCAAGTAAATGACTCATCAGTCAGCAGCTTGATCAGGATGAAATGATCAACAACTTGATGTCTTCAAGTGTGTGTACTTGATGTAACTTGATAGCAGGTTACACTTGAAGAAATTTCTTGATCAGTAGGTTTTAGCTCAGTAATGTGAGCAGGGTGATTTTCTTGATAAGAAGCTCGATAGCTTGGAGTAGATTGTTATTTTTCATCACTTGTATCTGAATCAGGTGTCTTCTATCTATAGGTGAGAATCCTGTGACTTATGTTTGAAATTCAAACATAGCCGTTTCAGATTTGTGTCCATTTTGACTTGCTTTCGTCTCTGTTCACAGTCCTGACACTGTCAGTTGCTTTTTGTCAGTTTTCAGTCTGTCAACCCTTTAACTTATGTCAATTGGTTAATCATGTGAATCTTTCCAACGTTATTTTTATCTTGGCCATTGATTTGTTGACAATATCAAGGCTTGTAATCCATCCTTACCCTTGTAATCTTCCAATGTAACCTTTGATTAAATCGAGATTTATACTCAGCAGATATCTGTGTATATTGGTATGCTGATGTTCATGTCAGTTAGCTCTTTTAAGTCTGCCGTGTTTATAAAACACTTCAGCTGACTGTCTTTTCATCTAACTTTTTATTGTGAAGTTTGAGTACACCAATTTGAATATAACTAAGTTACACTCACCACTTAACATATGGAACTTAGACCTTGTACACTAGGTATATGTAATCAGTTTAGGTCATCACAGACTTCCATAAATTCTGATTCCATATCCTTGACTTTAAATACTAAGTTTGATCCCTTAGCCTTCAATAACGAGTTTGAACCCTCAGCCTTCAGCAGGTTCCTAACTAGTCTACTGACCTAGTTACCTTACTGACCTAGACAAGTCTGCTGATACAGTCAGCTGACCTAATTACAATGCTTGTTTCATCAAACCTATACAAAGATCAAACTCTAATAAATCTATACATTTGATCTAGACATCTTTTTGCCTTTGCTCTATAACAGCTAGTCTGGCACTCATCATTAAAACGTAAAATATGTCCAACAATTTCCCCCTTTTTAGTGATGATGCCAATACCCTCCTTACAGCAAAAAGATAAAAAAAAAAACAGAACAAATATAGCCATTTCTCATTATAATCAAACTTGTTCAAACTTATTACAAACTAGGATCAGCAGAGAAAATAAAGTAAATAATGTAAGTGTGCTGATCTAGTTTCTGTCTTTTTCTCTTTGTCTCTTCTCATAGAACTCCTTAATTTCTCTCACTATATCCACCATCCATTGGTTTTCAATTGGGGAAAATCCAACCCAATGATTCAGCTCTTTCCACCACTTCCAGGCTTCTGGTAGAGTTAATCTTATGTTATGAACACTGAAGCCCTGTCCCATGTAAAAATGTTTGAATTCATCCAGTGACTCCCTTGCTGCTTGGACAGTTTCCAGTCTACCACTTCCACCTCTTCCTCCTCTTCCACCTCTATAAGAAGCTCTCAGTGCTTTGACCCTTGTTTCCCAAAGTTTTAGTCCCAGAAAGGAATTTAGTCCCTCCTGAAATCCCATGTTATGATAGGGTTTCTTCTTTCCATTGTAAAGCTTCCAATATTCCTGTAGGAAGTCATCAGTCAGCTGAATCCTGTCAGGTTCAGGTTTCCTGATCTCATTTATATCACTCTCCCATCTCTTCTTTGCAAAAATTCTTGCAGCCTCCTTTGCTTCTGTTGTAAGGCCCTCTTCCCCCTTATTGACATCATCAACAAACCAGGACAGTAGACCCTGAACACTCTCCTGTGTGATCACTAAGTTAGCAAGTTGACCTTCCATAATATTTGTTCTTGTGTCAACTGCAGTGATCCTTCCTTCCATAGTTTGTTCCAGCAGATTGATCCTCTCAGTGACCTTAGGATCCAATACAGCAGGTTGAGGTGCTTCAGCCGGGTAGGGTACAGCAGGCTTGGGTGCCTCAGCAAGCTTGTCAAGCTTTTTGTTTAGTGAGGCAAACTATTCATTCAAATATTTATCTCTGTGTGTATTGCCTTGTTTTATACCTCTCACATCTTTGGTTAGATCAGCAAGAGCATATTGAGTGGAAGTGATGTTGGAAGCAACTTGTTTCAGTAGTCCTTCCTCTATTTTCCACCAGATTCATTAAATCTTCAAATCTCTGCTCTTGTCTATTCAGTTGAGTCCTTAGCTGTGTAATATCATCTCTTACAGCCCTCAACTCTTCCAAAACATGTCCTGGTACTGCACCAGCCATACCTCCAGCCATATGTCCAGCAGAGTCATCAGCAGACTCTTCAACATTATAGTGTGCCCTTTGTGTGCTGACAATCATGACTCTTGTCCTGTCCCATCCAGGACTCTTCTATGGCTGTAACCTTCATCTCCTAAACCTCTTTTGCAGGTAGGGCTTCTAAGATTCTTGTATTGATCTCTTCTTTTGTATAGATCACATTCAGTAGGGTGAGTTCATCCATGAAAGCATTGAATCTTGATTACATTTGCTCAATGGTTTCATTTGATTTCATCTTGAAAACATGGAACCTTTTTTTGGCTACAATGACTTTGTTTTTCTTTATAGCATCAGTGCCTTCATAGATAAGTTGCAATTTTTCCCAAAGTTCCTTTGCAGTTTTGCAATCCTTCACTTTCATATACATATTGCTATCCAAAGTTCTGTATATGACATCAATAGAAATATTTTTGAGGTTTGCTCTTTTTCTATCTTCAGCACCTCACTCTCTATTTGGCTTTGGAACGTACTGAGTTTCACTTCCTACAGTTATGGCCTTAGTGATCTCCAGTGGTCCTTCAGTCAGCACAACCATCATCTCATCATGTGTTGCAGCTAGATAAGCCTGTATACGACGTTTATACTCAACAAAATGATCTAAAGAACACATAAACATAGTTCTAACATACTAGTTGTTATCCATGATGCAAATCTTTGAAAATCATAAACTTGAAAAAGTTTTCAAAGTATTTTCACAAGCACAACAAGTAGGATTAATTCGAACGAAGCACGCGCTCCGATACCAATTCTTGGTCCCTTGAAAAGGCTTTGGTTAAGTTTAGAGGGGGATGAATAAACTTAACACTTAAAACTTTTGGAGTTAACAAACTCAGCAATGTCGCAGCCTACGGCGACCGCCGCAGTCCGCGACCACTCGCAGTCTGCGACAACTGATGTTACTGGATTTGTTACAGCAGAATATATTCAAATTAAGCCTTTTTACTTGTTGTTAAAAAGATGATACTAAGTATTAGATACTCAGTAGTGTAATTGTGTGATTCAGTTGCTAGTTTTAGTAAGTTGATGTGATCAGTATACTAAATACAGAAAGTAAATGCAGAAAGTAAGTAGGCAAATTTTATAGTGGTTCCAGGTGGTGTAATCTTGTCAGTCCACTCTTCTCCTGTGATGTTGGAGGAAATTCACTAGAGATCCATGAGGTTGCAGTTACAAAAATCCCTAAGATGTCTGTCCTTCACCAATAGCTATGCCTTCACAAACTGAATATTTGAAACAGGTAGGGTTGCTGCTCCAAAGTATTCCACTGGTCCTTGAAGGGTAGGATTGCCTCTTCACCACTCCACCACAAACAACGAGCTTCTTGACACCTAAGTGCTTCTCTCGTCTCCAAAGGCAGGGTTTCTTGTAAAAGAAAGGTTGAATCAAGTAAATGATTCGGCGGTCGGCGAGCTTGATCGGGATGAAATGATCAGCAACTTGATGTCTTCAAGTGTGTGTACTTGATGTAACTTGATAGCAGGTTACACTTGAAGAAATTTCTTGATCAGTAGCTTTTAGCTCAGTAATGTCAGCAGGGTGATTTTTTTATAAGAAGCTCGATAGCTTGGAGTAGATTGTTATTTTTCATCACTTGTATCTGAATCAGGAGTCTTCTATTTATAGGTGAGAATCCTGTGACTTATGTTTGTAATTCAAACATAGCCATTTCAGATTTGTCTCCATCTTGACTTGCTTTCTGTCTCTGTTCATAGTACTGACACTGTCAGTTTTCTTTTTGTCAGTTTTCAGTCTGTCCACCCTTTGACTTATGTCAATTGGTTAATCCTCTGAATCTTTCCAATGTTCTTTTTATCTTGTCCATTGATTTGTTGACAATATCAAGGGTTGTAATCCATCCTTACCCTTGTAATCTTCCAATGTAACCTTTGATTAAATCGAGATTTATACTCGGCGGATATCCGTGTATATTGGTCCGTTGATGTTCATGTCGATCAATTTGTTTTAAGTCTATTTGTGTTTATAAAACACTTCAAATTTGTCTTTTTCATCTAACTTTTTATTGTGAAGTTTGAGTACACCAATTTGAATATAACTAAGTTCCACTCACAACTTAACATATGGAACTTAGACCTTGTACACCAGGTATATGTAATCAGTTTAGGTCATCACAGACTTCCCTAAATTCTGATTCCATATCCTTGACTTTAAATACTAAGTTTGATCCCTTAGCCTTCAATAACTGAGTTTGAACCCTCTGTCTTCAGTCTTCAGCAGGTTCCTAACTAGTCTACTGACCTAGTTACCTTACTGACTGATAGCAAAATAACTAACTGCTAACTTTAACCAACAGAGTATCGGGTCAACAGTAGTATAATGGTAACAAGGTCGAATCCACAGGGAACATCGTTTAAGTACCAAAGTCGACATAGAACTTAGTTCAGGTCAAGATTATGGTGGAGAGATCTTACACTAATGCAAAAGTAAAGATTAACTAATGGTTGTACTTCTAGTTATTAAAAGGTATATCCGAATTATGATGCAACGAGCTACTTTTACCCCTAAGGGAAGACTTGACAGGGAGCGTGTATTAACCAACCTACCTTTCCACAGTAATTTAACGACATCCACGGGTACCAACTCCTAATTCTGGTGTTAAGGTCTGAACAACTCTCGCTCAACACCCTATGTGAAGTTAATTAATTTTCCCTTCAGAAAACCGATTAACCTAACATGATTACGCTCTTAGAGTCGCTCGAACAACGATGACAAACCTCTGTATTGGAAACGGACCTAACAACTAGGCCGAATCTACGCAACGATCCCAAAACCCTTATCCCACATCTCACCGCAAAATACATCTATAGGTTCGATATGTGTGACAGTGAACTAGGTGATCAATCTAATTCAAAGACGTTTAAAATAAGTTTTAGGACGTGGATTAATCGTTAAAACATAAAATTACGTGCTACACAACTCCCTTTTAATCCCCCTTAGGGCGTTTCACCCGTTTTCACATAATTCGACAATACAAAGATTTAGCTACTCATGATTATGATAACAACGGAATAATTAAAGGAAATTATACTAAAGACGATAAGCGAATTCATTATCATATTAATAATTGTTATACTAATAAAACAAGTAAATAAGTGCATAATAATATAGTACTAATATAGATATATAGTTAATATATAGTTAATATATATATATATATATATATATATATATATATATAAATACATAAGCATATATATAAGTATATGTAAATAGATATATAGATATATATATAGATATATATATGACAAAGAAAGAAACAAGAGAAGATATTACAAAAGGGAAATGATATTACAACGATAATTATTCGAAATATTACAACGATAACTACAAATATATATATATATATATATATATATATATATATATATATATATATATATATATATATATATATAGTCCCAAAGTAAAAGAAATAAAAAGAAAAAAGGCGAGAGGAAAAAATATATACAGATGTATATATATATTTTTGGGACCCTTTGAACAAATGGATCGAGCTGAGTATTTATAGAGGTGACAGACCGGCGTGTGCCGGCCCTATCCCGGCGCGTGCTGGTGCTACAGTGCAGATTCCTTTGTCAGACTCCCATGTGCTTGAAATAATGAAGATTTCGGCACGTGCCGGCTTATTCCGGTTCGTGCCGAACTGTCAAAATATCAGTTGTTCAGTAAAATACCCATCTTGAGTTTTAGACCTTTGATTGACGTGATTCAAAGTGCGTTGGAAAGCTTATTTGAAGATCTAAAACTCTCATGAAGAAGTCTTCCCCAGAAAATGCCTTTAAGTTGGGTCAAATATCCGTTGAAGATATGTTATGGTAGAAGCACTAAGGACAATTGATCCGTTTGAACTCGTTAGCTTATGGCACCTTCTTCTATTCCTCAAAAGATATGTTTTTGGCCTCAAAACATGTCGTCACTTGGGATCTTGGTAAACATATAATCCTGCAATAAAACACCAGAATACCAAACGTAAATCCGACACGACACTCCGGTTACTAAACAGGTACAAAAACTAGTAAAAACACAATATTTTACATAATAACTACAACTAACATATTTAGATAAATCTAAGGAATTTAAGACTTGAAATGATATAATGATGCTCAAAATGATATCAGAAATGGGGTAAAAAGTTATGATAATAAAAGTGAATTTATCCCTCATCACAACCCCCCACTTAGCTTTTGGTCGTCCTCGAACAAAACAAGCGATAAAACAAAATGAATGAGGGATAAATTCATGAAGATATAAGATATATGGGACAACCAGATGATGCAACCAATCGAATCATAACCACACGTTAACCTCAATATAAATGTATAACTGAGTGCGTGTGTGAAACAGTCTCACAAAATTATTAACAAGCAATTAATCATGAAATCATGCATGCAAGACTTGTAGTTGAAAACCATAGGCTTAAGAATGATACCAATCTCCACTAATCGAGACATTTGGATTCAAGAATTTAGATCGGGTAGGACTTGAAAGGTTATAACGTTAGGCCAGGGTAATTTCGGTTAATCGAAAAGGATAGTTTGGGAACTTGGAGAAAAAGAAGTACGAGTGAACCTAATCAAATTATGTACCACCTTATCTCTACCATACAAACCATCAAAACTCCCTTTTAATCACTTTTAACACTTTGGGAACCATATGATGCTAACATACTCGAACTCATTGCCAAACTCGACTAAGCGTCATGAGGTGAGATCGAATACATTAGCACCTATATAACTATCCCATCTCTAACATCATAAAAATTAACTTTGAACTCATCACTTTGATTCCAACCTCTTATTTCTATATACATCCAAACTTTTATTCATTGGGAACTTCTCAAATTATTTTGAACCTTTTTTTTTGGCCCAAAACCGAACACCAGGCCCAAACGAGCTCCTCCTCTCCTTATAGCTCAAAACCGAGAAACAACAACCCAACTAGAAACATCATTTCCCCCACCCCACACTCGTTTTAGCAAATGTGGTCCAACAAAAGACTAAGTCCACTCGTAGGGTTAAAATGAAGGAAATGTGACCATAATTAAGACTCAAGGGTAGGTTTCTGACTAAGTAACAAAACGGCTATAAAGCGACTGGTGGTCAGACCATTCTATCAAGGCTGAGAGGGGCTACGAAGGTCAAATGTTCGGGTTTAGGCTTATTTGGCTATGGTGGGGTCAAAGAGACGCCATGACCGTCATCCCTAACTTCGATTCCAAACATCTTTCTATTTCGCCTCGAAAGGATATCAAGCCTAAGTTCTAGTTGCTATAAAAGCATACTTACATGATATCATACAAAAGTTGCATGTTAACAAAAGATTGAGATTATACGTTCATAAGGAGTTCATGTTACACAAATAAATTTGAGGTTAGAATGTACTTATGGTTCAAATTGGTTATATACATCCAAATCGATCATTACATCATCAAATCCATGAAATATATACCTTATACAGTTTATTTTAATCAACTCATTAATGCTCGAAAAATAAAAAACTAAGGGATTTTCTGAAACAAAATAAACACTTAATACCATTGCTAGACCAACCACGACTCTACCCCCCACTTACGAACTTGCATTGTCCTCAATGCATAGTGAGGGTAAATAAAAGTGGTTGGTCTAATAATGGTGTATCAAAACAAGTCCAAATAATTACCAGGATACGATAGAAGGGTGGGTGGGTGGGTCAAAAAGTAGATAAACACACCACATTAACTTTTATTGATTTAAAACACACAACATTACATAGTAGTTAAACTAATACATAATATGTCACATATTATTTGAAATATGAAACATACTAGATCATAAAATGAAATGTGGACAAAGTAGTGACTGCGAGTCTTTTATCCCCAGATCCTCAAGGGTTCTTTCAAAGCATTCTAACAGCCTAAGTCCAAGAAATGATGCAATTGAATTTTCTCTTTGTTCTCCATCGAGATTTTCGGATAACCACCTAATCGTTCCCATCTTAATGACATTCAAACATTCATCCTGAGACTTGGTTGTGATTTGTGCTCATCTTTCATTGTGATCATTCTTTCCACAGATTCTACATTTCATTAAGACTAGTCTTATCTATATTATTATTATTATTAACGGGCTGCCTCCCGGTAGCGCTTTTGTTTAACGTCGTTTGCTTGACAGAGACTCCGAAACGATTTATCAAGGCTCGGGATCAGTCAAATGCACAATTTCGAGAGCCTCGTCGAATGGTAACTTATTATACTTTTTTAGACGAAGGCCGTTCGTGATGAACGTCCCGTGCTTCGGATGCGTTACCTCGATGGCTCCTGAGTCGAAAACTCGTAATACCGTATATGGTCCTGACAACCTCGACTTAAGTTTGCCTTGAAACAAATGGAGGCGAGTGTTATAGAAAAGGACCTCATCACCTACGTTGAAAATACGCGGTTTGATCAACTTATCGTGAAGAAACTTGGTCTTTGCCTTATATTTTGCTGAACAATCGTAAACTTGAAGGCGAAACTCATCTAACTCGTTCAACTGGGCCATCCTTCTTTCACTGATTAACGCGTCATCCATATTTAGATTCTTTATCGACCAATAGGCCTTATGCTCTACCTCTACGGGGAGATGGCAAGCCTTGCCAAAAACAAGCATGTAGGGTGACATACCTCTGGGTGTCTTGAACGCAGTTCGGTGTGCCCAAAGCGCATCATCTAACTTCTTTGACCAATCCTTAAGGTTGGAATTTACTGTCTTCTCCAGGATTCTTTTGATTCCCCGATTGTACACCTCTACTTGGCCACTAGTTTGGGGATGGTAGGCAGTGCCTAACTTATGAGTGACCCCATACTTCATTAAGAGCTTATTGAAATCTCTATTTGCAAATTGACTTCCATTGTCACTGATTATCGCTCGAGGTATTCCAAACCGAGATAGAATATGTTTCTTAAGAAATCGTATGACTACATGTTTATCGTTAGTAGGCGAAGCAGTTGCCTCAACCCACTTTGAAACGTAATCACATGCGACAAGAATTTATTTATTCCCGAAAGAAGACGGATATGGTCCCATGAAGTCTAATCCCCATATATCAAACACTTCACACACTATTATCGGTTTCTGGGGCATCTCATTTCCCTTGGAAATCCTCCCAGAGCGTTGACAGGCATCACATGTCTTAACATATGCATGTGCATCCTTGAAAATAGTGGGCCGGTAGAACCCACTTTGTAACACCTTCAATGCTGTTCTCTCGCCCGAGAAGTGGCCACCGGCCTCTTTATCATGGCAGAACGAGAGAATACTCACTATCTCACTGTCATCAACACATCTCCTCAGGATTCCATCTGCACATAGCCTAAAAAGTAAGGCGTCTTCCCACACATATCGGTTTACCTCACTGTAGAACTTCTTCTTCTGGTTCTCATCAAACTCAGGATTTACGAATCCACACTCGTGATAATTAACAAAAGGTGCATACCAAGGGTTCCCTTTCTTCCCTCTCTGCAGGAAATTTCCTCGCTTAACCGGGAGCATCATATCCACTACGAACAACTGCTCATCCCGAAAGTGATCGTCAATTTCAACTTTAATAGAGTGTTTCTTGTCTTCCTGTTCCAACCTACTGAGGTGGTCAGCTACTACGTTCTCACACCCCTTTTGATTCTTAATTTCTACATCGAACTCTTGAAGAAGCAAGATCCACCTCAACAAGCGTGGTTTTGCATCCTTCTTGGCAAAAAGATATCGCAACGCAGCATGGTCAATGTGAACTATGACTTTCGATCCAACCAAGTATGACCGGAACTTGTCGAAAGCAAAAAAACATCTAAAAGTTCCTTTTCAGTTGTGGAGTATTTTTGTTGAACCGGGTTCAAGGTATGACTCGCATAGTAGATAGGTCGAAACAGCTTGTCGACCTTCTGACCTAGGACAGCTCCTACGGCATAATCACTCGCATCACACATCACTTCGAACTCTTTGGACCAATCGGTGCTACCAAGATAGGAGCCGAAGTAAGAAGTTTCTTAAGAGTTCGAAAAGCATCTAGGCATGCGGCATCAAAAACACAAGGAGCACCCTTCATCAATTGAAGAGTAAGAGGTCTAGCAATTTGTGAAAAACCCGGAATGAATCTACGATAAAAACCTCGCATGACCCAAGAATGACCGTAGAGTCTTCGATTCGTAGGCATAGGAAGCTTAGAAATTGCCTCTATCTTTGCTCTATCGACCTCTATTCCTTTCCCGTACACCTTATGTCCTAAAACAATTCCCTCGCTTACCATGAAATGACACTTTTCCCAATTTAAAACCAAGTTTGTCTCCTCACAACGTGCAAGCACCTTATCAATGTTCGACAAACACTCATCAAAAGTATCACCAAAAACGCTAAAGTCATCCATAAAAACTTCCATGAAACGCTCTATCATATCAGCAAAGATGGCCATCATGCATCGCTGGAATGTCGCGGGTGCATTACACAACCCAAACGGCATTCTTCTGAATGCAAAGCTGCCATACGGACACGTGAATGTAGTCTTATCCTGGTCATGTATATCGATGTGAATTTGATAATAGCCACTAAAACCATCCAAAAAGCAGTAAAATGCATGACCACTCAGACGCTCTAGCATTTGATCAATAAAGGGGAAGGGAAAATGATCTTTCCTAGTCTTATCATTCAGCATGCGGAAATCAATACAAACTCTGTGACCAGTAACTAAACGAGTAGGAATGAGCTCACCTTTTTCATTAAGCTCAACCGTGATACCTCCTTTCTTAGGCACAACTTGCGTGGGGCTCACCCATTCACTGTCGGAGATTGCGTAGATTATCCCTAACTCAAGCATCTTTACCACGTCTTTCCTCACCACTTCTTGCATATGTGGGTTTAGCCGTCTCTGAAATTGCCTAACCGGCTTGGCACATTCTTCCAGGGATGATCTTGTGCTTGCGTATATCGCACTAATCCCTTTTATGTCAACCATCTTCCATCCGAAGGCCTTTTTGTGTTTCTTCAAGACGTGGATCAACTTAGCTTCCCGCAAAACGGTTAGTGCGGACGAAACAATAAGAGGAAGTAATTCATCGTGTTCTAAAAACACATACTTTAAATGCTTAGGAAGTGGCTTCAGCTCCAGATCAGTAGGTGGTTCCTCGATTGACGGCTTTGGTAGCTTACCAGTCAAACCGAGCTCTAGCTTCTTGTTCCAGCCTGCATCGACAAAAGGAGTTGCCTCCAAATGATATACCTGAACCCTCATTTGCGGATCGTCATCTTCCGCGGTGCTTGACTTCATCAAGCATTCTTCAATTGGTTCTTGGTACCCCTGCAGGTTAGTGTGCTCCAAAATACAAGGATATATAGCATCAACAGAAAAACAATCACTCTTTTCATCATCAAGATGCTTCATTGCATTATACACATTTATGGCTACACTCACTTTCCCCACTCGTAGTATGATCTCTCCCCTCTTAACGTCTATCAAGGTCTCTCATGTGTTTAAGAAAGGCCGACCTAACAAAAGTGGGGTTTTAGTATCCATATCCATATCTAAGACTACAAAGTCAACGGGAAAAACAAACTTGTCTACCTGTACCAACACATCTTCAGCTACCCCTAGAGGTTTTCTAACAGACCTATCTGCCTTTTGTAAGGTCATTCCTGTTGGCTCTAATGCTTCCAATCCCAACTTCTCATAAACTCCTCTAGGCATTAGGCTCACAGAAGCCCCTAGATCACATAGAAAATTTTTAAACACAGTTTCTCCAATGGTAATTGGGATGGTAAAACTACCTCTATCCTGCAACTTGGGGGGTATCCTATTCTCAAAGATTGCAGAACATTCCTCACTTAAATGTACCATCTGTTGCATCTTTTCTTTACTCGACAACATTCCTTTCAAAAATTTAAAATATGGGGGAATGCTCGAAATTGCCTCTAATAGGGGAATATTCACCTCTACCTTTCTTAAGAGATTCAGAAATTTTGCCTGACCTTGGGTCGATATGTCCTTTCGGGTCCCTTAGGAGGATAGGGTAAAGTATTAACATCAAAATCAGGGGGAGGAGGAGGAATTCTGTTTTTCTTACCTCTTTCTTTAGGCGGAGAGGCTTCTTCTTCTTTGATGTCCAAGACCACATAGTCTTTCTTCGGTGCGGCCCCTTCCAATGCTTTCTTATTTTCGTGGCTTCCAATTCTTTCCTCATTGCCTCCATTCTTTGCTCGACATTGACAGTCTCCAGATCTTCGATCTCGACTTCACCATACATAGCTCCTTCACAGTCAACTGCTTTCTCTTTCTCAGCTTTCTCAGTTTCTGCTTCTTCGGCCCATAATTCTTTCTTCTTATTACCCAGCCCGATCTCTTTACCACTTCGTGTGAACACAAGATTCACACCCTTTGGGTTCCTTTCAGTGTTACTTAGGAGTCCACCACTTAGATTTGTCTTCAGAGTGTCGGTTATTTGACCCACTTGGGTCTCCAAGTTCCGAATAGCAGAATGTGTGGCCACTTTTTGCTCTACAGCATTCTTGTTTATCTCAGAGACAGTCTTGTCTAATCTCTCCGGGAGTATCTCGGTGTCTGTCTTCTGAACACCAGAATTATTTGATTGCTGATTGCTTTGATTGTTCTGGTGCAGATGAGCGTTTGGATGCTGATAGGTGCCATAATTATTACTTCTCAAAGATGGATGGCAGCACTTGCTGATTCTGATTGTTTTGCTGACCCTGATTCTGATTCCAGCCTTGATTTTGGTTCCAATATGAACTCTGATTCTGCTATTGGCCTTGTGACTGAGACTGCGGATTCTGACTATTCTGATAGTAGCCTCGGTTTTGATTCTGGTATGAACTCTGATTCTGGGGATTCTGATTCCAAGGTCGGTTGTATGAGCTTTGGTTCTGCCTAAAATCTTGGTTTTGATTATTGTTCCGATTCCAATTCTGATTCTGCCCCTGGTTCCAACCTTGTCCAACATAATTCACATCATATTGTTGTGAACCATCACCCATACCATAATCCATTTGTGGCCCTTTCTGATTATCAAAGTTCTGATTCCATTGTTGCTGGCCAAACTCTTGCTGATTCATATCCATTTGCCCCATCGCATAGACATTCATTCGATGTTGGTCATTCTGATTGCCAGACTGTTGTTGTACTGGAGTAGGTGTCAACTGTTGTGGATAAGTGGATTTTTTTAATGATGCACATTCTATGGCAGAATGTCCACTTCCACAAAGTTGGCATTGCTGTGCCTTCTTTCTTTCTAACTCCATTTGGTCCATCTTTAGTACCATTTCTTGCATCTTGTCGTGCGTAGCAGATTCTCGATCGAGTTGCTTTTTCAGCGACTGTACACTTTCCATTGGGGCTTTCTTCTTCTTTCTACTCGATCCCCATTGTCCTTCTCCATCTGCCGCATTCTCTATCTGTCTCATGGCTTGTTCTGGCGGCAGATTCATAACATCTCCGCCGCTTGCGGCATTCAGCTTGTTTTGGTCCATTGGTTCTAAGGCCCTGAATAATATAATGACTTGTTCCACCGTAGAAAAACCGTGTGGGGGGGCACCTTTTTAGCAGCCCCCTAAATCTCTCATAATTCTCTTTTAGTGTCTCTCCTTGAGACCATCAAACGAAGAGATTTCTTCTTTCGATCTAAAATCTTTGCCGGAGGAAAGTACTTTTTCGAAACACCCTCGTTACATCACCCATGTATGTAACGAATCATTTGGTAAAGAGTCATACCAATCTTTAGCAAACTCCTCTCTTAATGCAAACGGAAAAACTATTAATTTTACCGCCTCGTTACTTACCCCGTTATATTTCATTGTTCCACAAATGCGGAGAAAGTGATCCGTAAAGCTATTCGGGTTCTCGGTCGATTTCCCGTGGAACAAGGCGTGTTCCCCCAACATGTTCAGAATATTTTGCTTAATATCCATATTATTCGCATTAATTGGGGGCATTCTAATTGGGTTATGCCCTATAACTTCTTGTGGGGTAGTGATATAATCTCGACAAACCCTCGGTCCCTGTACTTGCTGAGCCATCTGTTACTGATAAAACGGCTGCTGAGGAGGTTGATCATTCGGGTTATACGGGTTTTGAAAACCCCGTTGATTTCCTTGATTCTCTAGCATCCGCAGATACTCGATTTACCGTCTCTTGGTCTACTTCGGGTCTGAAGTTCTGCGTATTCTGAGCATCTTGTCCTCCTCTGTACTGTCCAATCCCTGGCCTCTGTGCAGTTCGCAACACTGTGTTATCCTCACTTAATGGTTCATGACGAAGGGTCCTCGGTGGGGTTTGCAAAGGTGCTGTTGCATTACCACCAGTAGTGGTTGAGGTTTGCCCCTGTAGAGTTTCTTCATCAATGGAATCTTTACCGTTTCGTCTAGTTATTATATCGTCCATTTCTGTAGAGGAATTAGAAAGTGATCTTTCTAATGTCCCTTTTTCTTCAAACAAAGGGTTCGGACTAGCGACCATGATTTCTCCTCGGCGCTGACTGTTTCTATGACGTGCGTAAGCTTCGATTTCTTGGATTGGCTCTATGAGAGGTTCTTTAGAACTTCGAGTCATTCACAAGAAACAACACGAAAACAAAATAAAAACGACCTAAGCCCAAGCTTTCGGTCAACTTACAAGATATCAAACGTCGGGTCCCCGGCAACGGCGCCAAAAAGCTTGATAGCAAAATAACTAACTGCTAACTTTAACCGACAGAGTATCGGGTCAACAGTAGTATAATGGTAACAAGGTCGAATCCACAGGGAACAGCGTTTAAGTACCAAAGTCGACGTAGAACTTAGTTCAGGTCAAGATTATGGTGGAGAGATCTTACACTAATGCAAAAGTAAAGATTAACTAATGGTTGTACTTCTAGTTCTTAAAAGGTATATCCGAATTATGATCCAACAAGCTACTTTTACCCCTAAGGGAAGACTTGACAGGGAGCGTGTATTAACCAACCTACCTTTCCACAGTAATTTAACGACATCCACGGGTACCAACTCCTAATTATGGTGTTAAGGTTTGAACAACTCTCGCTCAACACCCTATGTGAAGTTAATTACTTTTCCCTTTAGAAAACCGATTAACCTAACATGATTACGCTCTTAGAGTCGCTCGAAAAACGATGACAAACCTCTGTATTGGAAACGGACCTAACAACTAGGCCGAATCTACGCAACGATCCCAAAACCCCTTATCCCACATCTCACCGCAAAATACATCTATAGGTTCGATATGTGTGACAGTGAACTAGGTGATCAATCTAATTCAAAGACGTTTAAAATAAGTTTTAGGACGTGGATTAATCGTTAAAACATAAAGTTACGCGCTACACAACTCTCTTTTAATCCCCCTTAGGGTGTTTCACCCGTTTTCACATAATTCGACTATACAAAGATTTAGCTACACATGATTATGGTACCAACGGAATAATTAAAGGAAATTATACTAAAGACGATAAGAGAATTCATTATCATATTAATAATCGTTATACTAATAAAACAGTAAATAAGTGCATAATAATATAGTACTAATATAGATATATAGTTAATATATAGTTAATAAATATATAGAGAATTCCTAATTGAGAAAACTCCTCAAACTGAGAATTCCAAAATAGTAAATAAAACAACAAACCCAGTCTTCAAACCATATCAAGTGTCTTCTTCCTCTATCAAAGACATTCAAAAGAAAAAATCTGATTTATTCACAGATTTACAAAACAGACTTCAAAAGATAACAGCAAGCTCCTCTTCTGAAAATCAGATAGCACCTGATACCCCCGCAATGACCCCCACAACAACACTCCATATTAATACGATTGGGAAAGAATATGATTTTGATTCAAATACAGACACTGATATATCACTAGATACAAATCAAATAAATAAAATAGGATGGAGTTTACAACAAGTTCCGAACCATCCTATGGATATAATACCAGTAGAAACTCAAACTCAAAACCGTTTTAATGCATCATCTGTTTACAATTGGAACTTAGATACTATGAACGAATATCAAATTCTATCCTTCCTACAACAAATGACTATGGCTGCAAATGCTTACGAACGCGACGGAGTCCAAGATAGGACTACTCGAGAACTTCTAATTGCAGGTTTTCGGGACAATTAAAAGGATGGTGGGATTTCTATTTAACATCTGACCAACATGAACAAATACTTAATTCACTAAAATATGATGAAGAACAAAATCTTATTCTTGACGATCAACAAGAACCTCTACAAGATGCTGTATCCACACTAATACATACTATTTCAATACATTTTCTTGGAGATCCGGCAAAATTAAAAGAAAGAAATACTGAACTACTTTCAAATCTACGCTGTAAAAAACTTAGTGATTTCCAATGGTATAAAAATAATTTCCTAACAAGATTAATGCAAAGAGATGAATCCAATCAACCTTTCTGGAAGGAAAAATTCCTAGCGGGATTACCAACCTTATTAGGGGAAAAAGTTAGAAATAGAATCCGAGAGAATTCGGGTATCCAAATAATTCCATACGATCAATACACATATGGACAACTTGTCGTTGTAATTCAACAAGAAGGAATGAAAATATGCCAAGACTTAAAACTTCAGAAACACATAAAATGGGAAATGAAAAAGGCTAATTTAGAACTTGCAACCTTTTGTCAACAATTTGACAACAATCCTTTTAAAAATATTTCCTCTTGCAAGGGAGATTGCAAAAAACCCACTTTTCAAAACAAAAAACCCTATCAGCCTAATAGGAATTTATACAGAAGCAACAAGCAAATAAAAAGACCCTCAAACAATAATTTCTATAAAAATAAAAAATACAATACGTCAAAACCAAATTGGAGAAAAGACATTGAATGTTATAGATGCCACAAAAAAGGCCATACAAAGAAATTACCGTAGATTAAAAAGAAAGCTTAATGAACTAAGTCTAAAGATGACATTATAAACAAAATCTCAAACTTACTCATAGATTATGATAGTGACACAACTAATGAAGAAATCACAGATAACAATGGAAAAGCAAAGATAGACGATACTTTAACAAGTACTTCGAATCGAAGACAATGAAAAAATGCTAAATGTTATCTCCAAAGAACAACAAATCTTTATTGACATATTACAACAAATTAGTGACCCGACTATACAACAACAATACCTCGAAAAGTTATTAGACACTCTTAAACAAGCACCATCAAGACACAAGTACTTCCAAAGGTACTTATGATTTAACGACAATCCTAAATAGAAATAAAAATAAAAAGGATAATATTACAAATTATGATCTACAAAAACAAATTAAAGAAATAAAAATTGAATTAAAAGATTTAAAAGAAAAACAAAAAAATGATTCATTATTAATTAAAACTATTATTGAAACAATAAAAGAAAATAGTGACACTCATACTGAAAATGCGGATATTACCCAAGAACTGCAAAACATTACAACAACCCCAACTGATTTCCTTTTTGTCTTAAAAGAAATTACATCGAGAAAATATATCATAAACATTACAATCAAATTCTTAAATGATTTTGAACTTAATACTATCGCACTATTTGATACTTTGGAGCGGACTTAAATTGTATAAAAGAAGGGTTTGTCCCTATAAAATTCCTAGAGCAAACCCATGAGAAAATTTCAAAGAAGAAACAAGTCAAAAATAAAAATTTCTGCAAAAACGGAAGCTTCAATAATAAATAATGGGGTCTCTTTCCTGACATCTTTTGTAGTTGTCAACGATATTCATCATTCCGTAATCCTTGGCACTCCATTCATAAACCTTATCACCCCATACAAAGTTTGTCCAGATTCCATCACCTTCAAAATAAATAATAAGAAACATAAATTTCCGTTTTTAGAAAAACCAAGAACTAAAAGTTTAAATTTATTAAAAGCTTCATCTATACATGAAAACACCATCAATAATATAATATATAACAAACAATTTCAGCTAAATGAATTACAAAAGGATGCTTCCTTACAAAGAATCAACAGGTTGCACGGTCAACCCATAATAAAAGAAAAAATACTACGATTACAAAAAATATTTACATTAAAAGTTTGTGCTGAACTACCAAATGCTTTCTGGAATAGAAAGCAACATATGGTTGATCTGCCCTATGACATATCTTTTCAAGAAAAAGATATACCTACTAAAGCTCGGCCAATACAAATGAATAAAGACCTTGAACAATTTTGTAGAAAAGAAATACAAGATCTTGAAACTAAAAAGTTAATCTCTAAGACCAGATCACCTTGGAGTTGTTCTGCTTTTTATGTTAATAAAGCATCAGAAATCGAGAGAGGAACTCCTAGGCTCGTCATTAATTATAAACCACTTAACAAGGCATTAAAATGGATTCGTTATCCCATACCTAATAAAAAGGACCTCCTAAATAAACTCCATGACGCTTTCATATTCTCAAAATTTGACATGAAATCAGGTTTCTGGCAAATTCAAATAAAGCCAACAGACAGATATAAAACAGCATTTACAGTTCCGTTTGGGCAATACCAATGGAATGTAATGCCATTCGGCTTAAAAAATGCTCCTTCTGAATTCCAAAGAATTATGAATGACATATTCAATGATTATTCAACATTTTGTATTGTTTATATTGATGATGTGCTTGTATTTTCCAAAACTATTGATGAACATTTCAAACACTTGAAAACATTTTTATATATCATTGAAAAAAGTGGTTTAGTAATATCCGAACCTAAAATGTCGCTTTTCCAAACAAAAATACGATTTCTTGGGCACTATATTACTAAAGGAACAATTACACCCATAGAAAGATCGCTAAATTTCACAACAAAATTTCCAGATAAAATAACTAACAAAAAACAACTACAACGCTTCTTAGGATGTTTAAACTATGTTCTAGACTTTTACCCAAATCTAAACAGAATAGCAAAACCACTTCATGACCGACTAAAAACAAATCCTACACCTTGGAATTCAACACATACAAAAATTGTACAAAAATTAAAAAACAAGTCACCGAAATTCCTTGTCTACACCTAGCGGATCCAACGTTACATAAAATAGTAGAAACTGATGCTTCTGACATAGGTTATGGTGGAATCTTGAAGCAGAAACAAGATTCTAAAGAACTAATTGTTCAGTTTACATCTGCACATTGGAATGATACACAAAAGAATTATACTACAATTAAAAAGGAGATTTTAAGCATTGTTTTATGCATTCAGAAATTTCAAAGTGATTTACTAAACAAAAAGTTTTTATTACGCATAGATTGCAAAAGTGCAAAAGAAATTTTACAAAAAGATGTCCAAAATCTTGCATCAAAGCAAATATTTGCACGATGGCAAGCAATTTTAAGCATTTTTGACTTTGATATCGAATTCATAAATGGAGATACAAATTCAGTTCCCGATTTTCTTACCCGCGAATTCCTACAAGACAGATCCGATGGCACCAAAGATTGACAAAGGGAAAAAACCTTCAAATACAAAACCAAAAATGTCATGGTATGACATCGTCATTAAAGAAGAACAAGACGCCAACATCCAAGAAACAGGTTCACTAGACCCAGAAACACAAAAATGTCTTGATAAATTACTACACAGCCCAGAATTTAGACAAATGCATTTATCTCAACCTTTACCAACAAAACAAAACCTACTACAGCTACCCACATTATCTTCACCAAGACCTACTGCATCTTCATTAACACCCATAGCATCATCATCAACAAGACCCATTGTGTTAACATCAAATTCATTCCAACCACTAGTAAAACCCTCCACCACACAAAATACAAGAAACCAAAAGACAGCTTACATAGTCAAACCATACTCACAAAATATTACTATGGTAGAAGCCGGTTTTCATAAACAAGACCCATTCCATTCCATCCAAAGTTACTTTGGAACAGGATGGTTTTACAAACCTTGGGACTTACAAATAACCCCAATTTTTTACCAAACAATATTACAAGTTACACAGTCAGCCAGCTTTGATCATAAATACTATCAAAATAACCAAACCACACCTGCATTTTCAACCTGTAAAATACACAAAGTAATTTCTCCAAAATATTGGTAAGCAGACCCATCAGCGCCTATTGCATTTCCAATCGAATGCAAAGAACAGCCGTTTAATACAATTACATTCAACTATTGGGAATATCAACAAGCATGGTTCAATGCGTTCTTCATTCAAAACCAGAACAATCAGCACACTTGGTTATTGCATTTTGATACAAAAACTGCAGAAATCTCGAAGTTTCCATCATGGTGGATCCAATGGTGGGAATGTTTTGGTTCGATGCACCGAAATACAAAAAACAACGGTGCTTGAATCCTTCAACCTTTTTAAAGCAAAGTACAAACCTTCGAGGCGAAAAAAAAAGATTTCCGGCGTTTGCAACATTATGTACAAAATTCTATCTCCCATGGATTGTGAACTGGTATTTAGACTATTCGATCATCCTATGCAACTTATCCGAAGAAGATTTAGGGTAAGATGGTGGGAAAAGTGCAACATTATTCAAAGTTTACTACCAACAAACATGGAAAAATGGTTACAAACACTACAAAACACTCAGCATTCTCAAATACAACCTACTGCGCCTACAAAATTCTCAGAACGAAAAGCACAAATGGCCACACTATTAGCTGCTTCAAAAACAGATGAGGAATTACAGCAAATCATATCCCGATATGCCTCTACTTCACAAACATCACCTATCAGCTCCACTGCATCTGTCAACATTGACGAAGAAGACGAAGATTATTCACCAATACAATAAAAAAAAAAGGACAAAGGAGTTACCTGCAATTTACTTACTCACAAACACTCACCTGCACACAAACTTCTTCACCTAATACACAAATATACACTATTATATTATGCACACACATATATATGAACACACACATCACTACAAAAAATTATACATATATATATACAAATACATATATATATATATATATATATATATATATATATATATATATATATATATATATATATATATATATACAAACACATATATGTACAAATACATACAATTATGTACGTAAGAAATACACATTGTTATTCAAGACTCTGCAAAGACTACACTACAATACTTCACAGAAGACGACAACAGACAGCTTAGCAAAAATCAACATGGCAGACATGACATGACATCACTAAAATTAAAGGCGTCACAAAACGACAAAAGACGAGTTAGCCAAGGTCTTCCACTATACAATGGCAGACAAGACAAGACACCACTCAAGACAAGACAAGACACCACTCAAAAATAATGGGTATCATTTCACACAAGGCGACAACAAAACAGCTCATCCATACCATTATGGGAGACACCACTCACAAAAGCAAAGAGGACTTTACATTATTACACCATTGCAATTATTCTACCGGCAATATAAATAGAAAGGGGGAAGAGGACAGAGGGGAGACTCCTCAGACTCTAAAAAAGACGATTCACAAGTTTACTTCTTTAAGCTTTCTCTGCAAAATAGGAACAATCATTTTACAAACTCAAAGACGAGAGTTCCAACATTTGTAATATAAAACTAAACACTAATCAATGATTTAAACAAACTCAAAACAATTGTACGGTGATGAAACAACAATATAATAATGGACGGCAAATGAATATGTAAATGGTATTGTAAAACAATATATGATTGCTTAATTTAATATATAAATGCTAAAACATATGGAATTTGTAAAACATATGAAATACCTTAATTAAAGGTTTTGATACAAATTGTTGAAGATACAAATGTTGGAACTCTCGTCTTTGAGTTTGTAAAATGATTGTTCCTATTTTGCAGAGAAAGCTTAAAGAAGTAAACTTGTGAATCGTCTTTTTTAGAGTCTGAGGAGTCCCCTCTGTCCTCTTCCCCCTTTCTATTTATATTGCCGGTAGAATAATTGCAATGGTGTAATAATGTAAAGTCCTCTTTGCTTTTGTGAGTGGTGTCTCCCATAATGGTATGGATGAGCTGTTTTGTTGTCGCCTTGTGTGAAATGATACCCATTATTTTTGAGTGGTGTCTTGTCTTGTCTTGAGTGGTGTCTTGTCTTGTCTGCCATTGTATAGTGGAAGACCTTTGCTAACTCGTCTTTTGTCGTTTTGTGACGCCTTTAATTTTAGTGATGTCGTGTCATGTCTGCCATGTTGATTTTTGCTAAGCTGTCTGTTGTCGTCTTCTGTGAAGTATTGTAGTGTAGTCTTTGCAGAGTCTTGAATAACAAGGTGTATTTCTTACGTACATAATTGTATCTATTTGTACATATATGTGTTTGTATATATATATAAATATATATAAATATATATATATATATATATATATATATATATATATATATATATATATATATGTATATATATATGTATAATTTTTTGTAGTGATGTGTGTGTTCATATATATGTGTGTGCATAATATAATAGTGTATATTTGTGTATTAGGTGAAGAAGTTTGTGTGCAGGTGAGTGTTTGTGAGTAAGTAAATTGCAGGTAACTCCTTTGTCCTTTTTTTATTTTTTTTTTATTTTTTATGGTATTGGTGAATAATCTTCGTCTTCTTCGTCAATGTTGACAGATGCAGTGGAGCTGATAGGTGATGTTTGTGAAGTAGAGGCATATCGGGATAGGATTTGCTGTAATTCCTCATCTGTTTTTGAAGCAGCTAATAGTGCGGCCATTTGTGCTTTTCGTTCTGAGAATTTTGTAGGCGCAGTAGGTTGTATTTGAGAATGCTGAGTGTTTTGTAGTGTTTGTAACCATTTTTCCATGTTTGTTGGTAGTAAACTTTGAATAATGTTGCACTTTTCCCACCATCTTACCCTAAATCTTCTTCGGATAAGTTGCATAGGATGATCGAATAGTCCGAATACCAGCTTCACAATCCATGGGAGATAGAATTTTGTACATAATGTTGCAAACGCCGGAAATCTTTTTTCTCGCCTCGAAGGTTTGTACTTTGCTTTAAAAAGGTTGAAGGATTCAAGCAATCGTTGTTTTTTGTATTTCGTATCGAACCAAAACATTCCCACCATTGGATCCACCATGATGGAAACTTCGAGATTTCTGCAGTTTTTGTATCAAAATGCAATAACCAAGTGTGCTGATTGTTCTGGTTTTGAATGAAGAACGCATTGAACCATGCTTGTTGATATTCACAATAGTTGAATGTAATTGTATAAAACGGCTGTTCTTTGCATACGATTGGAAATGCAATAGGCGCTGATGGGTCTGCGTACCAATCTTTTGGAGAAATTACTATGTGTATTTTACAGGTTGAAAATGCAGGTGTGGTTTGGTTATTTTGATAGTATTTATGATCAAAGATGGCTGACTGTGTAACTTGTAATATTGTTTGGTAAAAAATTGGGGTTTTTTGTAAGTCCCAAGGTTTGTAAAACCATCCTGTTCCAAAGTAACTTTGGATGGAATGGAATGGGTCTTGTTTATGAAAACCGGCTTCTACCATAGTAATATTTTGTGAGTATGGTTTGACTATGCAAGCTGTCTTTTGGTTTCTTGTATTTTGTGTGGTGGAGGGTTTTACTAGTGGTTGGAATGAATTTGATGTTAACACAATGGGTCTTGTTGATGATGATGCTATGGGTGTTAATGAAGATGCAGTAGGTCTTGGTGAAGATAATGTGGGTAGCTGTAGTAGGTTTTGTTTTGTTGGTAAAGGTTGAGATAAATGCATTTGTCTAAATTCTGGGCTTTGTAGTAATTTATCAAGACATTTTTGTGTTTCTGGGTCTAGTGAACCTGTTTCTTGGATGTTGGCGTCTTGTTCTTCTTTAATGACGATGTCATACCATGACATTTTTGGTTTTGTATTTGAAGGTTTTTTCCCATTGTCAATCTTTGGTGCCATCGGATCTGTCTTGTAGAATTCGCGGGTAAGAAAATCGGGAACTCGAATTTGTATCTCCATTTATGAATTCGATATCAAAGTCAAAAATGCTTAAAATTGCTTGCCATCGTGCAAATATTTGCTTTGATGCAAGATTTTGGACATCTTTTTGTAAAATTTCTTTTGCACTTTTGCAATCTATGCGTAATAAAAACTTTTTGTTTAGTAAATCACTTTGAAATTTCTGAATGCATAAAACAATGCTTAAAATCTCCTTTTTAATTGTAGAATACTTCTTTTGTGTATCATTCCAATGTGCAGATGTAAACTGAACAATTAGTTGTTTAGAATCTTGTTTCTGCTTCAAGATTCCACCATAACCTATGTCAGAAGCATCAGTTTCTACTATTTTATGTAGCGTTGGATCTGCTAGGTGTAGCCAAGGAATTTCAGTGACTTGTTTTTTAATTTGCTGTACAATTTTTGTATGTGTTGAATTCCAAGGTGTAGGATTTGTTTTTAGTCGGTCATGAAGTGGTTTTGCTATTCTGTTTAGATTTGGGTAAAAGTCTAGAACATAGTTTGAACATCCTAAGAAGCGTTGTAGTTGTTTTTTGTCAGTTATTTTATCTGGAAATTTTGTTGTGAAATTTAGCGATCTTTCTATGGGTGTAATTGTTCCTTTAGTAATATAGTGCCCAAGAAATCGTATTTTTGTTTGGAAAAGTGACATTTTAGGTTCGGATATTACTAAACCGCTTTTTTCAATGATATATAAAAATGTTTTCAAGTGTTTGAAATGTTCATCAATAGTTTTGGAAAATACAAGCACATCATCAATATAAACAATACAAAATGTTGAATAATCATTGAATATGTCATTCATAATTCTTTGGAATTCAGAAGGAGCATTTTTAAGCCGAATGGCATTACATTCCATTGGTATTGCCCAAACGGAACTGTAAATGCTGTTTTATATCTGTCTGTTGGCTTTATTTGAATTTGCCAGAAACCTGATTTCATGTCAAATTTTGAGAATATGAAAGCGTCATGGAGTTTATTTAGGAGGTCCTTTTTATTAGGTATGGGATAACGAATCCATTTTAATGCCTTCTTAAGTGGTTTATAATTAATGACGAGCCTAGGAGTTCCTCTCTCGATTTCTGATGCTTTATTAACATAAAAAGCAGAACAACTCCAAGGTGATCTGGTCTTAGAGATTAACTTTTTAGTTTCAAGATCTTGTATTTCTTTTCTACAAAATTGTTCAAGGTCTTTATTCATTTGTATTGGCCGAGCTTTAGTAGGTATATCTTTTTCTTGAAAAGATATGTCATAGAAGCGATCAACCATATGTTGCTTTCTATTCCGTAAAGCATTTGGTAGTTCAAAGACAAACTTTTAATGTAAATATTTTTTGTAATCGTAGTATTTTTTCTTTTATTATGGGTTGACCGTGCAACCTGTTGATTCTTTGTAAGGAAGCATCCTTTTGTAATTCATTTAGCTGAAATTGTTTGTTATATATTATATTATTGATGGTGTTTTCATGTATAGATGAAGCTTTTAATAAATTTAAACTTTTAGTTCTTGGTTTTTCTAAAAACGGAAATTTATGTTTCTTATTATTTATTTTGAAGGTGATGGAATCTGGACAAACTTTGTATGGGGTGATAAGGTTTATGAATGGAGTGCCAAGGATTACGGAATGATGAATATCGTTGACAACTACAAAAGATGTCAGTAAAGTGACCCCATTATTTATTATTGAAGCTTCCGTTTTTGCAGAAATTTTTATTTTTGACTTGTTTGCTGCTGAAATTTTCTCATGGGTTTGCTCTAGGAATTTTATAGGGACAAACCCTTCTTTTATACAATTTAAGTCTGCTCCAGTATCAAATAGTGCGATAGTATTAAGTTCAAAATCATTTAAGAATTTGATTGTAATGTTTATGATATATTTTCTCGATGTAATTTCTTTTAAGACAAAAAGGAAATCAGTTGGGGTTGTTGTAATGTTTTGCAGTTCTTGGGTAATATCCGCATTTTCAGTATGAGTGTCACTATTTTCTTTTATTGTTTCAATAATAGTTTTAATTAATAATGAATCATTTTTTTGTTTTTCTTTTAACTCTATTAATTCAATTTTTATTTCTTTAATTTGTTTTTGTAGATCATAATTTGTAATATTATCCTTTTTATTTTTATTTCTATTTAGGATTGTCGTTAAATCATAAGTACCTTTGGAAGTACTTGGTGCTGATGGTGCATGTTTAAGAGTGTCTAATAACTTTTCGAGGTATTGTTGTTGTATAGCTGGGTCACTAATTTGTTGTAATATGTCAATAAAGATTTGTTGTTCTTTGGAGATAACATTTAGCATTTTTTCATTGTCTTCTTCTGATTCAGAAGTACTTGTTAAAGTATCGTCTATCTTTGCTTTTCCATTGTTATCTGTGATTTCTTCATTAGTTGTGTCACTATCATAATCTATGAGTAAGTTTGAGATTTTGTTTATAATGTCATCTTCTAGACTTAGTTCATTAAGCTTTCTTTTTAATCTACAGTAATTTGCTGTATGGCCTTTTTTGTGGCATCTATAACATTCAATGTCTTTTCTCCAATTTGGTTTTGACGTATTGTATTTTTTATTTTTATAGAAATTATTGTTTGAGGGTCTTTTTATTTGCTTGTTACTTCTGTATAAATTCCTATTAGGCTGATAGGGTTTTTTGTTTTGAAAAGTGGGTTTTTTGCAATCTCCCTTGCAAGAGGAAATATTTTTAAAAGGATTGTTGTCAAATTGTTGACAAAAGGTTCCAAGTTCTAAATTAGCCTTTTTCATTTCCCATTTTATGTGTTTCTGAAGTTTTAAGTCTTGGCATATTTTCATTCCTTCTTGTTGAATTACACTGACAAGTTGTCAATATGTGTATTGATCGTATGGAATTATTTGGATACCCGAATTCTCTCGGATTCTATTTCTAACTTTTTCCCCTAATAAGGTTGGTAATCCCGCTAGGAATTTTTCCTTCCAGAAAGGTTGATTGGAATCATCTCTTTGCATTAATCTTGTTAGGAAATTACTTTTATACCATTGGAAATCACTAAGTTTTTTACAGCGTAGATTTGAAAGTAGTTCAGTATTTCTTTCTTTTAATTTTTCCGGATCTCCAAGAAAATGTATTGAAATAGTATGTATTAGTGTGGATACAACATCTTGTAGAGGTTCTTGTTGATCGTCAAGAATAAGATTTTGTTCTTCATCATATTTTAGTGAATTAAGTATTTGTTCATGTTGGTCAGATGTTAAATAGAAATCCCACCATCCTTTTAATTGTCCTGAAAAACCTGCAATTAGAAGTTCTGCAGTAGTCCTATCTTGGACTCCGTGCTGCGTTCTGTAAGCTTTTGCGCCATAGTCATTTGTTGTAGGAAGGATAGAATTTGATATTCGTTCATAGTATCTAAGTTCCAATTGTAAACGGATGATGCATTAAAACGGTTTTGAGTTTGAGTTTCTACTCGGTATTATATCCATAGGATGGTTCGGAACTTGTTGTAAACTCCATCCTATTTTATTTATTTGATTTGTATCTAGTGATATATCAGTGTCTGTATTTGAATCAAAATCATATTCTTTCCCAATCGTATTAATATGGAGTGTTGTTGTGGGGGTCATTGCGGGGGTATCAGGTGCTATCTGATTTTCAGAAGAGGAGCTTGTTTTATCTTTTGAAGTCTCGTTTTGTAAATCCGTGAATAAATCAGATTTTTTCTTTTGAATGTCTTTGATAGAGGAAGAAGACACTTGATATGGTTTGAAGACTGGGTTTGTTGTTTTATTTACTATTTTGGAATTCTCAGTTTGAGGAGTTTTCTCAATTTGACTAATCTTCATGTGTTTTTCCATTTTTTCTAATTGTTTTCCGATTGTATGGAGATTAGTATTTGTATAATTATTTTGCGAAATAATATTTTTTATATTTCTTTTGTCGTCTTCACCGGGGATTTTGATCGGGTAGGCGTCTATATATTGATCTTGGTGTTGTATTTTTATACCTTGAGTAGATTTTATTTTTTCAGAATTTTGAGTAGTTTCCCATTCTGGATTCTTATTGCGAATGGTAATAGGACTAATTATGTTTGAGAAAGGATAATCGATATGATTTTCGAGAGAGTAAATTTCAAACCAATCAAAGAAATATATATGAATTTTATTTTGGTTTACAAAGTCATAGTACTTATTTTGAATTTCTTGTCGTTTTAACAGAAATTTGTCAAAGAACCAAGTCCTTTTCTTTATATTTCGTTCAGAGTAAAAGTCATTTTGGAGAATTTTTTTGTTAATTGTAAAATCTTTTTCAATGATATTGAGTTCATTAAGGTTATCAGTAATGGCTGAAAACGAGGGGCTTGTTGGTTCAGGAGTGTTTGTTGGTTCTGAAGTGCTTGTGTCATTGCTTTCTACATTTTCTGTTTGATAAAAAGATCTTGGAATCTGTGAAACATAATCCACGTTCCTTAGTCTTGTAACAAGGATATCGGAGATCGAATTCCTTGGGTTTGAGGTTCCTATAACTGATGGTATTTGAGATACTCTACCTAGATCAATTGTAGCAGAAGTATCTTCAGAAGCAGAGCTAGAATCTGTGTATCTGGCACTCGTACTTCTTCTTCTGTCAAAAAGAAGTTTTACCTTGCCATCAGTAAATTGAGTGACATGTCTTAGTTCTGAATTTGGTTCTGGAAACCTATTTTGTGTTGGGACTATATTTTCTAAGACCCATTCATCTGGAAGAGTAATATCTTTCCATTTGATGGTTCTAGAAGTACACTTATTAGACCTAGAAAGATCTGTTTGTAGGAGAAGTGTTTCTCCTTTTGGACTATAACATCTTACTTTTGTAGAGAAGGCTGAAATCATGGCTTTGTAGTGTAATCTAAAAATAATAGTAATAGGAATTGATCCTTCTAACATTTTGTAATTATGCGTTTTTATTTGAAGCACCAGAGATTTGAGGATGTTTGGATCATTTAGTGAAATAGAAATATTAGGCCAACAATCAAATGTGATTGGACCCGTACAAAGACTGGACTCAACAGAACTTAAAAGTGAATCTTCAAAGTCTAAGTGTCTTGTGTCTCTAAGAACAGCTAAAATGGAAGTGTTTAACCCTTCTCTGGTTAGAGGTTTTATTCCTACTTGGATTAAACCGATGTGTATATATTGGTATAATTTTTGTCGATGCTTTTGTAAGGAGTTTGCAGAAAGAAGCTGTATGGTTTCAAAGGGTTTTGATAATTGAATATCTCTTTCTTCTGTTTTAATGGTAAAATCAAATTTAAAACTGATGAATCTTGATGATTCATATATTTGATTTTTGTTTACTTTTGGAATTTTCCAATTGTCAAGAGATTTATTAAAATCTTCAATTATTATTTCATCTGTATGTATAATCCTTTTTGAACTTTCTTGAACAGAACTTGATACAGACCTAGAAGATGTAGTTCTACGAAATATAGAATCCATAGTCCTTTTGTTAATAATTCATACGTGCCTACAATCCCAAAATAAGATTAAAATGCCAATAGGCTTGCTCTCTTACTGTTTGGGCAAAAACACTCAGCAAATATGAATGTCTAACAATAGGGGTTTGAATAATATTTAGTATAACTATCCCTTCGTGTGGCTCCGATACCAATGATCGTCCATGGGATCAACGAAAGGATTGTAATATACAAAACTAAACACTAATCAATGATTTAAACAAACTCAAAACAATTGTACGGTGATGAAACAACAATATAATAATGGACGGCAAATGAATATGTAAATGGTATTGTAAAACAATATATGATTGCTTAATTTAATATATAAATGCTAAAACATATGGAATTTGTAAAACATATATATATATATATATATATATATATATATATATATATATATATATATATATATATATATATATATATAGCATATATATAAGTATATGTAAATAGATATATAGTTATATATATAGATATATATATGACAAAGAAAGAAACAAGAGAAGATATTACAAAAGGGAAATGATATTACAACGATAATTATTCGAAATATTACAACGATAACTATATATATATATATATATATATATATATATATATATATATTTTGGGACCCTTTGAACAAATGGATCGAGCCGAGTATTTATAGAGGTGACGGACCGGCGCGTGCCGGCCCTATCCCGGCGCATGCCGGTGCTACGATGCGATTCCTTTGTCGACTCCCATGTGCTTGAAATGATGAAGATTTCGGCGCGTGCCGGCTTATTCCGGTTCGTGCCGAACTGTCAAAATATCAGTTGTTCGGTAAAATACCCATCTTGAGTTTTAGACCTTTGATTGACGTGATTCAAAGTGTGTTGGAAATCTTATTTGAAGATCTAAAACTCTCATGAAGAAGTCTTCCCCAGAAAATGCCTTTAAGTTGGGTCAAATGTCCGTTGAAGATATGTTATGGTAGAAGCACTAAGGACAATTGATCCGTTTGAACTCGTTAGCTTATGGCACCTTCTTCTATTCCTCAAAAGATATGTTTTTGGCCTCAAAACATGTCGTCACTTGGGATCTTGGTAAACGTATAATCCTGCAATAAAACACCAGAATACCAAACGTAAACCCGACACGACACTCCGGTTACTAAACCGGTACAAAAACTAGTAAAAACACAATATTTTACATAATAACTACTACTAACATACTTAGATAAATCTAAGGAATTTAAGACTCGAAATGATATAATGATGCTCAAAATGATATCAGAAATGGGGTAAAAAGTTATGATAATAACAGTGAATTTATCCCTCATCACTGACCTAGACAGGTCTGCTGATACAGTCAGCTGACCTAATTACAATGCTTGTTTCATCAAACCTATACAAAGATCAAACTCTAATAAATCTATACATTTGATCTAGACATCTTTTTGCCTTTGCTCTATAACAGCTAGTCTGGCACTCATCATTAAAACTTAAAAGATGTCCAACAATTTCCCCCTTTTTAGTGATGATGCCAATACCCTCCTTACAGCAAAGCAAAAAGATTAAAAAAAACAGAACAAATTTATCCATTTCTCATTATAATCAAACTTGTTCAAACTCATTACAAACTAGGATTAGCGGAAAAAAAAGTAAATAATGTAAGTGTGCTGATCTAGTTTCTGTCTTTGTCTCTTCTCATAGAACTCCTTAATTTCTCTCACTATATCCACCATCCATTGGTTTTCAATTGGGGAAAATCCAACCCATTGATTCGGCTCTTTCCACCACTTCCAGGCTTCTGGTAGAGTTAATCTTATGTTATGAACACTGAAGCCCTGTCCCATGTAAAAATGTTTGAATTCATCCAGTGACTCCCTTTCTGCTTGGACAGTTCCCGCCTCTACCACTTCCACCTCTTCCTCCTCTTCCACCTCTATAAGAAGCTCTCAGTGCTTTGACCCTTGTTTCCCAAAGTTTTAGTCCCAGAAAGGAATTTAGTCCCTCCTGAAATCCCATGTTATGATAGGGTTTCTTCTTTCCATTGTAAAGCTTCCAATATTCCTGTAGGAAGTCATCAGTCAGCTGAATCCTGTCAGGTTCAGGTTTCCTGATCTCATTTATATCACTCTCCCATCTCTTCTTTGCAAAAATTCTTGCAGCCTCCTTTGCTTCTGTTGTAAGGCCCTCTCCCCCCTTATTGACATCATCAACAAACCGGGACCGTAGACCCTGAACACTCTCCTATGTGATCACTAAGTTAGCAAGTTGACCTTCCATAATATCTGTTCTTGTGTCAACTGCAGTGATCCTTCCTTCCATAGTTTGTTCCAGCAGATTGATCCTCTCAGTGACCTTAGGATCCAATACAGCAGGTTGAGGTGCTTCAGCCGGGTGGGGTACAGCAGGCTTGGGTGCCTTAGCAAGCTTGTCAAGCTTTTTGTTTAGTGAGGCAAACTGTTCATTCAAATATTTATCTCTGTGTGTATTGCCTTGTTTTATACCTCTCACATCTTTGGTTAGATCAGCAAGAGCATATTGAGTGGAAGTGATGTTGGAAGCTACTGTTTCAGTACTCCTTCCTCTATTTTCCACCAGATTCATTAAATCTTCAAATCTCTGCTCTTGTCTATTCAGTTGAGTCCTTAGCTGTGTAATATCATCTCTTATAGCCCTCAACTCTTCCAAAACATGTCCTGGTACTGCACCAGCCATACCTCCAGCCATATGTCCAGCAGAGTCATCAGCAGGCTCTTCAACATTATAGTGTGCCCTTTGTGTACTGACAATCATGACTCTTGTCCTGTCCCATCCAGTAGGTTCAGGACCCTTCTCAATCACATCTCCAAAAATTTCTTCCAAGATAGGGTCTTGCGCAGGTTAAGGTTCCAAAATATGTGCCTCATAAAAAATTGTTACATGTGCCTGTTGAGGTTCATCAGCAACTTTTTCTTCCTTAGGCATTTGGAATTCCTCATCACTGAAGTCATAATCCAGCAGCTGTTCATCCTCATCAACAACAGTCTGCTGACTATCTTTTCCTTCAGTAGTATTAGCTTCAATAGCTTGCACAACATGTGCAGGGGATTCCTCCAATCCCATCAATGGTTCCAACCTCTGTCCAGATGTTGTTTGATCCTCAGCAGCCTGAACCTCCTGTTCCAACCTGTATTCAGGTACTGTTTGTAACTCAGCAACCTGAACCACCTCTTCAACAATAAATAAGAGGAAATATAGCCATGTTTTCCTCTAAAACTCCTCTAGCATCAGCAACCTTTTGTAATTGATCTGCAACTTGTGACAAGGTTTCTTGAGTGTCAAACCACTCATGATACTGAGCTGAGTCTTCTGAACTTTCATCAGCTTCTTCAAATACAACAACATCATCAAGAGTAAATATTATGGCCTCTTCCAGGGTTGTTGCTATTGCAAGCTGTCTCTCTAAATCTTCATTAAAAACATTTCCAAGCTCTTCATTTAATAAGTCAGGCAGCTGAACCTCAGGATGTACATCAGTCTCCACAATCAACAAGGTGTCAGACATACTGATCAACCTGTTATCTTCTAGAGTAGCCCCATCATTAATTAGAGCTTCCAGATCATCCATGGTCATATCCTCCATGTCTTCATCCATATGATCAGTTTGCTGACCCTCAGCAGACTTGCCAGCATCAGTAGATTGATCTGCTGTATTGTCTTCAGATCCCTGTCCTACCTCCTCAGTAGGTATTTCCATTGCAGTGCCACTGGGTTGGCCAGGAAAGGAAGGGTAATCATCATCAAAGTCAGATGATGAAGAATCATCACTGTCAGGTGTGTACTTGGGATCCTTGAACGTGATCTTTGCACTTTTCTTCCCTTTTTCCATTAGGTCCATTAACCTTACTTGCAGCATAGTGGTATCAACTAGTTCCAGTAGACTTTCCACTACTAACTGATCAAATGCCCAATCTTCAAATCCACTCATTGGCTCAGCAGCTGGTTTTTGTCTTTTGTAGAAACCAAACTTCCATTAAAAGTATTTCTAAATAATTTTGAAGTTAGGATCTACTCTTTCCTTCTTTGATTTGTTTTCCCTCCTTTCATATGGCATTGAGGGCTTTCTTGGGGCAGATTGCTCAGCTTGTTGTCCCCTAAAGGCTTCAACAAGATGAGTCAATGTATCTATGGCAGATACAAATAGGTCAATAGGTTCTTCAGGTGGCACATTTGTCCCTACTTCCTCAAACTGTTCCACACTAGGTTCCCCCTGACTTACATGCACATCAGCAGGGTCTGTGGCAGTGTGTTCTTCCCCCTGAGTTGTAGTATCCACAGAAGGGTCAGGAACAGGTTCAACAATTTCCACAGCAGGGTTAGGTATATCAGTGTGTTGTGGTTATTCAATCTGTTGCTCAACAACAACATGAGCACCCTCAATAGGCTCAAAAGCCTCTTCTTCTTCTTCTCTTTGTTCCTCCAGTATTCTTAGCTCTTTGCCTTTACCATTGGCATTCTTCTTTACAACCTGTTTCCTTCTTTTTGCAGGTTGTTCTTCAATTTCAAAAAGTTCCTTTCCTAACTGCTTTTTGCTAGCAGCCTTTCTCTTTCTTTTATCTTCCTTTTGTTGTTCTCTTCCTTTTATCTTCCAGCAGGCTCAGTAGCCTCAACAACAACTGGAACCTCAGTAGATTCAACAGGGTCTCCTGATTGCTGCCTTGTCTTCTTAGGCTTCAAAATCTCAGTAATCTTTCTTGTATCAGCAACCTTTCTTTTCTGTACAGTTTTCTTTGGTGCAGCAGGTTGTGCAACTTGTTTAACCTGCCCACCACCATCATCATCATCCCCATCATTGTCACTTTCAGTTGCCTCATCATCAAAATCTTCATCATCATCCAAACCAGGGATGAGATAACTAATTTTTGGCTTATATCTGAACTTGTTAATTTTTGCAGGTGCAACATCAGCAATCTTCAAATGATTCAGTAGGGCCTGCACCATCAAACCTAAAGGCAGTGTCTTGGACTTTCTGGTCCCATCTCTGTCCTATGTTATCACCTTCTTCATGTATTGGACAAAGAATCTGGCCCAATCAAACTTCATACTCTTGCATATGATTATCAACATATCAATCTTGGGTCCAGACAATATGTCAACGCTTCCACTGAATCCAAGAATGTTTTTAGCAATAATCTTGCTCAGCAAATTATACTCTATTTTGATATGCTTCACATTGATACTCAGTGATGATTTTATGGATTTGTTGGTCTTTATTGCATCAACAAACTCTAATCTAGACAGCTCCATTGATTCAGGATTGGTAGGAGCACCATTCCAGGCCCAAATCTGAATACTTCCCTCAGCAGGTTTGAAGAGATCTCAATCTCCTGGGCATTACTGTGGTAGTAAATGCCTCTCTATCATCTCTAATCACTATATTTCTCCAGAAATTTGTAACATTTGTATAAGATATGCTTTCCAATCTCATATTCAGAGCATCCTCTAATCCTTCATATCTTCTGATTCTTCTACCAATATTAATAGCTAGTTCAGTCTTGTTAGCATCAACAAAGAACCCTCTAACACTTTGGCTCGTCCCATGTGTACATCACATTTATCCGCCATTAGAGATATGAGAAAGATGAAGAAGAGAGTTTGCAAATCAGTGTTCACACGGTGTATATTCAGAGAAAATCGATCTGATGGTTGTATTTAATGTCTGAGTATATGTTTGTATATATAAAGGAAGAAAGTGGGTAATAACTGCCAGGAAAGTACTGTACACGTACTGTAGCAATTAACCACGATTAAAGTTGTAATAAATGTGATGTTGCCACGTGTCCCACTAACTTATTCCATAAGAGTTGTAACCATTGGATATTTGTAACCGCAGTTATAAAGGATATGAATAATATCCAATTACTGTTGACTTTCATTTAAGTTTGACTGTCTTGTAACGTATAACTCAGTAGGCTTGATCTTCAGTAGACATGGGTCAGCAGCCTGCTGTCAAGAATGGCTCAGCAGCCTGCTGACAGGGTTACTCTGCTGATCTTCTTATACTCTTGTTTTGTCCAACTGATAATACAAAGTGAAGTTTAATACCAATGATTGATCTATCAAGTGATCTCACCCAATAGGACAAAGACCAATCCCCTTGGCAACTTCATTTGCTCAACTGTCCAAACTTATTTAAGAACATGGAATTGTTGATACCAATGACTAGTCTGCTAAGTGAGCTCACCCATCATAGCAAAGACTAATCCCCTTGGTGAATTCCAGAACACTGCTGATTAGTAGTATCTCAGTCAACTTTTATGATGCCAAGTTCAGTTCTTAACTTAGCAAATCTTTCACTATCCAATGGTTTTGTGAATATATCAGCAAGTTGATCTTCAGTAGGGATGTAAAGAACCACCACATCTTTCTTTTCAGCATTATCTCTTATAAAATGATGTCTCACATCAATGTGCTTGGTTCTTGAATGCAAAACATGATTTTTTGTGATTGCAATTGCACTTGTGTTGTCACACATTATAGGAATTTCTCTTTCTTCAATTCCATAATCCCATAATTGTTGTCTTAACTATAGTATTTGTGCACAGTAACTTCCAGCAGCAATATCTTCAGCTTCAGTAGTGGAAGTTGATATTGAATTTTGTTTCTTACTGAACCAGGAAACCAGTCTATTTCACATCAACTGACAGGTTCATGTGGTGCTTTTTCTATCAATCTTACATCCAGCATAATCAGAATCTGAGTAGGATATAACTTTGAAGCTTCCATCTTTTGAATACCATATCCCTACTCCCAAAGTCTCTTTTAGATACTTGAGAATTCTTTTAACTATAGCTAAATGACTTTCCTTAGGTTTATATTGACACCTTGTACAAACACTTACAGTATAGGATATATCAGGTCTGTTGGCAGTGAGGTACAACAGACTGCCTGTCATCCTTCTGTATAAAGTCTGATCAACATATTTGCCTTATTTATCTTCATCCAATCTCGTTGTTGGTACTCATAGGAGTTGATACTTTGGTGCTATTTTCCATGCCAAACTTCTTCGGAACTCCTTGGTATATTTAGTTTGATGAAGGAAGATTCCATCTTTCATTTATTTGACTTGTAATCCCAAGAAGTAGTTCATCTCTCCCATCAAACTCATTTGGAATTTGCTTTTCATGAGATTAGCAAACTTTTCACATAGCAGTTCATTTTCGGAACCAAAAATTATGTCATCAACATAAATCTGTACCAGCAGGGTTCTGTCCCCTTCATTGATTCTGAAAAGAGTCTTTCCAATGGTACCTTTGGTAAAACCATTGTCCACCAAGAATTGAGATAGGGTTTCATACAATGCTCTTGGTGCTTGTTTCAAGCCATAAAGTGCTTTGTTGAGTCTATACACTTTATCTTCTTGATCTTTAACTTCAAAACCAGGAGGTTGCTGAACATAAACCTCATCTTCCAGAATGCCATTCAAAAATGCACTTTTAACATACATTTGGTATACTTTGAAGTTTTTATAAGCATCATATGCCAAGAATAATCTTATAGCTTCCAGTCTTGCCACTGGGGCATATGTCTCATCAAAATCTATTCCTTCAGCTTGAGAATAGCATTTTGCCACTAGTCTGGCCTTATTCCTTACAATGGTACCAGATTCATCAAATTTGTTCCTGTATACCCATTTAGTTCCAATTTATTTGCATGAATAGGCCTTTCCACTAGTGTCCAGACTTGGTTTCTTTCAGACTCATTCAATTCTTCTTGCATATAAATTATCCAATCTGGATCAGATATGGCTTCTTCAACAACTTTAGGCTCCATTTGAGATAGAAAACAAGTAAACATTGCTTCCAACTGTCTTCTAGTCCTTACACCCTGATGTATATTGCCAATAACTTGTTCAGCAGGGTGATCCCTTAACCACTGTGGATTTTGGTTTGTTTGATTCTCAAGAACCTCATCTTCAGTAGGGGGTTCAGCAGATCCTTGAACTGCTTCAGTTGTTGCATCAGTAGTGTTACCAACAGGTTCTTCAGCAGGACAGAGACAGAAACTTTTAAGTCATTTATCCTTTCCAAAACATCAACACATTCTGGATCAGTGACTTTGATGTGATCCGTGATCGAATCAGATCTGAATGCCCGAGGATTTGACTGATGGCACCAATAAGACGAGCACCTCGACCTTTGGTTAACCCGTAACCAAAAACCTTGGTATAACCTAAACCCTTAGATAACCCGTATCTAAGAACCTCGGTGTGTGGACACCCACAAGGTACGCTCACGACCTTGATAAGTCCGGTTGGAATCCTCCACGTGAGAAAACTCACCAAAGCTTAATCGCTTTAAATAAAAGAATATATATCACTCAAATTATTCAACTGATTGTAAAAGTTACATATGATGCCTTTTTATAGGCTATAATGAAAAACATAAACTACTCCCAAAGCGATGTGGGACAAACTTATTAGAAATAGAAATAACTATAAAAAATAAAAGAAATAAATACTAATAAAATTCTAAGAAAATCTTCCAAACTTGCAATGTGGGATAAAATGCTGGCTTCTTCCACTATCCTTCCTTTTTCTTCTTTTTCCTTTGAAAACCACCATGAATCTTGCCCGGGATCACATCATTCCCTCCCGGTTCAGAAAGGATTCGACCTCGAATCCGAACATCGATCAACATTCCGAACAATGCTCGGTGTAATGGATTGCCTCTCCAACATGGCTCCAACTTTAACAACATGAAGTGGTGGATTGTTATGTACCTGCAATAAAGAAAAAGAAGAATCCGAACGAGCACCAATGAAGTTAAACACGTCTTCTTTTCTACACTTTGCACCACGAATTTGCACCCATTGTTTGCTTTTTAACCACCCGACTTTGAGCAAATTTAAGTTGCTCCGCACGTGCTTCTTGGGGTGATAATGAAACCAAAGTAACCTTCTTGCCCCGGTGATGTAATACGTACGTGTTCAAGAACCCATCATAGTTAACTCGCCGATCGAATTGCCAAGGCCTACCAAGAATAACATGTGCAATATGAATAGGCACTACATCACACATAACCGTATCCTCGAACTTACCAACTTTAAAAGTGATCATCGCTTGCTTCGTAACTCTAACTTCCCCACATTCATTCATCCATTGTAGCTTGTATGGTTGGGGATGTTTAGTAGTCTTAAGGCCCATGTCTTCGACCAACTCCTTGCTAACAACATTGGTGCAACTACCCGAATCGATGATCAAACCGCACAACTTATCTTCTATAAAGCAACGTGTTTGAAAAATGTTTTCACGGTGCACACTAGCATCTACTTTGACTTGGTCCTCCACAACTTTCTTACTCACACAAATATATCCTTCGGGCCCAATCTCGAGTGGGCTTATCTCCTCGGAATCACTCCCATTTTCCTCTTCGGATTGTGACATGTATTCTTTCTCACCATGCTTTTCTCCCACAACAATCATTACTCGCTTATTCGCACAATCACTTGCCTTATGCCCAATACCTTTACACTTGTAACATCTAAGCTCGTGAGTGGGTGGATGTGGTGTGGCTTGAGCTTTACCACTGTTGTTTTCCTTAGCTTTGTAAGCCTCATTGGAAGACAAACGGTTTGGCCTCGGTGGGCTAGAACGTGAGCCATCATCTCTAGGTTGAAAAGAACGATAAGAATAGGAATTACCTGAACTTCGTTTCTTCAAATGCTTTTCTGTCAAAATTGCCGCATGAACCATCTTCTCTAAAGTATCACAATCCTTCATTTCAACCGGATGTGCAATCTCAGGCCTCAAACCACTCAAAAATCTTGCCATGGTGGCCTCAGAATCCTCTTCTGTACCTGTGCGAATCAAAGTCGCTCCATCTCTTGATAGTAATCTTCCACGGACCGATTACCCCGTGTAAGTGTTTGCAATTTCCGGTACTTGTTCACGGTAATATGAATCGGTACAAATCTTCGCTTCATTTCCCGCTTAAGTTCATTCCATGTCTTGACAAGGTCATCCCTTGCCCTACGCCTACTAACAAGTAGTTGTTCCCACCAAATTGCCGCGTATCCCTCAAACTCAAGCGTTGCCAACCGTACTTTGTTTTTCTCCGAGTAGTTATTACACCGAAAAATCTGCTCCACTTTACGCACCCAATCTAGATACGCATCAGGATCATTTGTACCCTTAAATACCGGAATCTTCATCTTTATTCGCCTCATATTATTGTTGGCTTCATCACTACCATCACTGCTATTATTACCCGAACGCACAGAATCATCTTCATCTTCTCCCTCAAAACAAAACAAAAAACATAGCAGTAAAATTGACGTGGGTATCACACCCACCTTGAGTTTTGATCACACCCGTGATTTCTAGTACACTTCTAAAAACCAAAAAATCGAATATTTTTGTTGGTCATTCTGGAGATCTTGAAAAATGTCGAAAGAGCTCTCTAAGGGAGAGGATAATTCTCGTGATGCTCGTATTCGGTTATTAGCGGATGAGATAAGGGTTGAATATCAGAAATTGTTAGCAAAAAGTGGTGGTGGTAAAGATAAATGCGGTAGTAGAGCTAATCGTGGTGGTAGAGGTGATCGTGGTGGTAGAGGTAACATGTGGTGGTCCAAAGGTGATTAAGAAAACTTCTATAGAGGTGTTATACGTATTTTGCGGTCATTGTAAAGGGAGTGGCCATCACTATTCGATTGCCCCGATTTATTGCAAGAACTACGTAGAATCGACGAGGAATCTCGTTTGAAACGCGAATCAGCAAGAGAAAAAGACTTGGTTGAAGTGAAAAACGATGAAGATAAGAGTGTGGTGGAGATGAATATTGAAAATGAGCCGAGAGTAGCGGAGATTGATGATGCACGTACACCTACATTTGTGGCGAGAACGTGGCGGAGGAGATAGAGGAAGGCCGATATTCTCTCATTAGTCCCTTGTTCGAGCTCTATCATATCTTCTTTGCGGTGTATATGAAGATCATCCGAGTTGAGGAGAAAATTGGGCTAGGCGATATACCCAATCCGGCCAATATATTACCTATGAACGTTCTTGTCCCGCTTGATATTGATGGAAAACGAAGCACACCTTCATTGATCCTTTTGCGGTTTATCCCGATTCTCATCCTTCGATTCTATTGCTTGATCCGAGAGAACATTATTTGCAATGCGCACTCACAACATTACTACTCATTGGTTTCCTTGGCGATGTATGCATCAACAACTCGAAGACTTATTGATTTGAAGTGGTATGTCCGCCTTGTATTTGATCCGGGCATATCAGTGATGTTCATTGTTGGTTCGACCTGTTTTGTCCTTGTTGCTACTTTCTATGACATCCTTCTGATTCGAGGTCGAATCCTTTCCAACCGGGAGGGAATGATGTGATCGAAGATGAGATGTTTTGGCTTGGAGTCCATTTACGTTATCATTTATCCCACATTGTTTCCGTGGAAGATTTTATTAGAATTTTATTAGTATTTATTTCTTTTAATTTTATTTTTATTTCTGTTAAATAAGTTTGTCCCACATTGATTTGGGAGTAGTTTATGTATTTTATTCTAGCCTATAAAAAGGCTTTAGTTGTAATCTTTTGAAGACAGACAAATTTTGATATATTATATTTGAAGCTTTTAAGCTTTGGTGAGTTTTCTCACGTTGGTTTTGGTGGATTCCAAACCGTTGTTTGGTGGATTCCAAACGGAACTTATCAAGGTTCTGAGCAGACCTTGTGGCGTTCGTATACCAAGGTTCTTAGATACGGGTTATCTAAGGGTTGAGGTCATACCAAGGTTCTTAGTTACGAGTTAGCTAGGGGTCGCGGTGCTCATCTTATTGGTGCCTTCAGTCGGTCCTTCGGCAATTTCGGATCTGATTCGGTCACGGATCACATCAGACTTGGAGATTTTCAGCAGGTTCTGAAACTTCATCTTCCATTCCAGTGAACTTTGGTTCATCAAATACAACATGTATTGATTCTTCATGTTTCAATGTCCTTTTTATTCAGTACCCTGAATGCCTTGCTGACAGAAGAATATCCTAAAAAGATTCCTTCATCTGATTTTGGTTGGAATGTCTTCAATTGCTCCTTTTGATTTAAAATAAAACACTTGCTTCCAAATGGATGGAAATAAGATATATTTGGTTTTCTTCCATTCCATATCTCATAAGGTGTCTTCAGCAGCTTCTTGTTCACTGAGGTCCTATTTTGTGTATAGAATGCTGTATTGATTGCTTCAGCCCAATATCTTTCAGGTAATAATGCTTCACAAATAATAGTCCTTCCTGCTTCTTTCAAGGTCCTGTTTCTTCTCTCAGCAACCCCATTTTGCTGAGGTGTACCAGCAGCAGCTAATTAATGTAGCACACCATTTTGTTCACAATACCCTCTTATGACTTTATTGAGAAACTCAGTACCCTTGTCTGATCTGATCTTCACTACTGTCAAACTTTTCTCATTTTGCAATCTCTTCAAAAGTTCAGGCTTCTTTTGAAGTGTTTCACTTTTATTGTTAATGAATGCTACCCAAGTGTATCTTGAATAATCATCCACAACTACCAGAGTGTAATTCTTTCATGTTACACTTGTTGGTGTTACTGGTCCAAATAAATCCATGTACATCAGCTCTAAGACTCTTTTTGTTGATTGCTTAGTCTTTGACTTGAAGCTTGACTTTGTTTGTTTACCTTGCTGACAGGCATCACATATAGCATCCTTTTTGAATATGATCTCAGGCAAACCAATCACCGACTTCTTTTTCACCAGTTGATTGATATCATCAAAGTTAAGATGATTCAGCTTCTTATGCCGCAACCAATTCAGTTCTGACTTAGTATACGCAATCAGGCATGTCTCTGGAATAGCAGTAGACCAATCCACAACATACATGTTTTGTTGTCTTCTTCCAGCCAACACAACTTGTTCACCTCTTTCACTAATTACAATACAGTTGCCTTTGTCAAAAGTGACCTTGTAACCCATGTCACAGAATTGTCTAGTGCTCAGCAGGTTGTAGTCCAGTCCTTCCACAAATGCAACATTCCTGATAGTTAATCCATTCCTCACAAGTGTACCATATCCTCTTTTGTATCCTAGTGTGTTCTTGTTGCCAAAGTTTACTCTTGGACCATCCTTTGCCACATAATTTGTCAAACAGTGCTTATTCTTTGTCATATGTCTGGAACATCCACTGTCAAAGTACCAGACACCCTACAAAACAAAGTTAATGTATTTTAGGTACCCAAAACAGTTTAGGTCCATAGTGGTCAGTGGTAAGCATGACCCTTGGCAAATTTCCATAAGGTCTTCTTTGAAAAGCATTGTACTTTTGTTCATATATGTATTCCACACTTCCATAAGATCTAACATTTGGTTGTGTAGGACTCACATATGCTTTCTGGCCTTTTGGTACATAATGCTGTTTGAAGTGATTACTATTGTTAGAAGCACTAGCATAACCATAGGTTTGTTGTCTGTTAGGAGCAGCCTTGTAAAATGGAGTCTGCTGAGGTCTTGAATAAGTCCTCTGTTGAGTCCTCTGCTGATTCCATTGCTGAGGTTTTACCCTTGCATTGTGGTTATGACTGTTGTTTCTAGCAGTAGGGTTAGGAATTCTCCAATCATCATCAGTAGGGAACAATCTACCTTTCCCCCATGAGATAAGTATCCCTAAAATGATTGACATTCTTAGGTTTAGGATTCTTATCCTTGGAATATTTCTAATTTTTGCCCTTTCGTTGTCCAGCAGACTTAGCAGCAAGTCTGCTATCAGCAGGTCTAGAAGGTCCAGCAGTCCTACTTTTGGATTTACCCTTTTTGTTAGGTACTGTTGACCTTTTTGACTTCTAATTTTTCTTGCTTGAAGTCTTCTCAGTAGGCATTACTGCCTCAGCAACCTTTTTGGGAGCTGGATCATGTGCAGGCACAAACTTAGGACCAATTCTGGTACTAGGTTCATGATGCGAAACCGCCCGGAGGAAGTCTTCAAATCGAAGAAATATTAGGGTCGTGGATTTGAGGTATTTGGAATAGGTCCTTGACACAACCACAACCTGTGTGGAGGCACCTTGGAATCAATAAGCTCTGCGACACAATCACAACCTGTGTGAAGGCACCTTGGAATCAATAAGCTCCGTGACACAATCACAACTTTTGTTAAGGCACCTTGGAATAGGACACCCACAAGGGTTGCTTAGGCCCTTGATAATCCTGATTTAGAACCTCTATCCAGAGAATTCAACACACTAATCCAAGTGTAGAAAATATAAAAATTATATTGAACCAATGTTGAATTACAGGTTTACAAGTAGTAGGTATTTATAGGCTACAAGAATACATTTTAGGATGCTAGATACATACTAGAAAAACACTTCAAATTTTGGCCCCCTACATGCTCCAAGAAAGTCCTTCCATGTCTTCTATGCAACCTTGAAGTTTCCAAGTAAGACTTTTGATATTTTTGATGACTAGGATACATTGCACTTATTTTCTTCATGGTAATCTCAAAATGGCATCACCCTTGATTTATCCACTTAAAATGTTACATATATTATGGTATAGTAACATAGTGCATTTATTTAATAATTACTTAATTAATCCGATATTCCGTCGAATAAATGACGGTCTTCAAAAATTCAAAATATGACGAACACTTGGTCTCCAAGTCTTCAAAATGTTGTAGGACCAAATTATTCATCGAGTCAAGCCTCTTGATTTTCAGCCAAATATATGTCACATTTTTTTAAGTAATATTGCATCATAATATATATATATATATTATAGTATGATAATACTATCCTCAAAATCAGCCTTATTTTATAATTAATATATTATATTAATACTTAGATAATAATATAAGAATACTTAAAAGTGAGATATATGATGGATCCTGATTCACATCAGTTCAGTAACCTTACTGGATCCACTCTTTGTAGGTTGTTGAGTTCCAAATCCAAGGCCTGTTCTATCACCATAAGGCTTTCCAGATTGGAATGCAGTGGTGGAACTAGATTGTTCAGCAGATTCAGCAGCTATTGAATGTATAGCAGACTTGTGCTGATTTTGCTCAATATCTTTTTCATTTCCTTTGAGAGTTCTTAGTTCAACTTTTAACCTTTCAACTTCTGCTTCAAGAGCTTCTTTTTCAGCCTTCACAATCTCATAACCAGATTGTATTTTCCTCAGTTGATTAAGGATGGCATCCAAAGTTTCTTCATTGTCATAATTTTTAGGATTTGAACCACAAGTTGATTCACAATCACTTTCAGCAGGAGTATTTATAGATACAAAATTGTATACCTCCTAAGTCTCATCCATATTTTCCATCAATGCATAATCTTCCATGTCAGCAACAAGTGCAGTATCATCAGATTCATTTCCTTTTTCTGATTCAACTTCATAGCCAGATACATCTTCAGTGACCATTGCTTTCTTGCCAGGTCTTCTTTGATGATTCTTATTCTTCAGTAGGTCTGGACAATCAGGTCTGAAATGTCCAGGTTTCTTGCAGTTGAAGCATAGATAATCAGGTTCCTTTTCTGTTTTAGATCAGGATAGTCAGGTTTAAAGTGTCCTGGTTTCTTGCAATGAAAACACAAGTAATCATTATCTTTCTTGGATTCTTCCTTCTTCTTTTCACTTGATTTCTTTGTGAAATTCCTTGGAGAACCCCTTCCTGTTTTCATCATTCTAATTTTCTTGCTCAGTAGGGCAATTTGCTCTTGCATCTCATCTAGTAGATCATCTTGACCACCTAATGATTCTTTTTTATATGCAGCAGCCAGTGCAGTAGTCTTTGGTTCTTCTTTTTCAATGTCAGGAATAAGTTTCTTACTGAATTTGTATGCTTTGAGATCTGAAAACAATTTGAAGGTGTCTTCTTCATGTAAACTCCTGGACTCTTCTATGGCTGTAACCTTCATCTCCCAAACCTCTTTTGCAGGTAGGGCTTCTAAGATTCTTGTATTGATCTCTTCTTTTGTATAGATCACATTCAGCAGGGTGAGTTCATCCATGAAAGCATTGAATCTTGATTCCATTTTCTCAATGGTTTCATTTGATTTCATCTTGAAAACATGGAACTTTTTTTTGGCTACAATGACTTTGTTTTTCTTTATAGCATCAGTGCCTTCATAGATAAGTTGCAATTTTTCCCAAAGTTCCTTTGCAGTTTTGCAATCCTTCACTTTCATATACATATTGCTATCCAAAGTTCTGTATATGATATCAATAGCAATATTTTTGAGGTTTGCTCTTTTTCTATCTTTAGCACCTCACTCTCTATTTGGCTTTGGAACGTACTGAGTTTCACTTCCTACAGTTATGGCCTTAGTGATCTCCAGTGGTCCTTCAGTCAGCACAACCATCATCTCATCATGTGTTGCAGCTAGATAAGCCTGCATACGACGTTTATACTCATCAAAACGATCTAAAGAACACATCAACATAGTTCTAACATACTGGTTGTTATCCATGATGCAAATCCTTGAAAATCATAAACTTGAAAAAGTTTTCAAAGTATTTTCACAAGCACAACAAGTAGGATTAATTCGGAACAGAAGCACTGCTCCGATACCAATTGTTGGTCCCTTGAAAAGGCTTTGGTTAAGTTTAGAGGGGGGATGAATAAACTTAACACTTAAAACTTTTGGAGTTTACAAACTCAGCAATGTCAGTAGCCTGCGACGCTCGAAATGCAGTCTGCGACCACTCAGTAGTCTACTGACAACATATGTTATTGGGTTTGTTATAGCAGAATATATTCAAATTAAGCCTTGTTACTTGTTGTTAAAAAGATGATACTAAGTATTAGATACTCAGTAGTGTAAATGTGTGATTCAGTTGCTAGTTTTAGTAAGTTGATGTGATCAGTATACTAAATACAGAAAGTAAATGCAGAAAGTAAGTAGGCAATTTTTATAGTGGTTCCAGGTGGTGTAATCCTGTCAGTCCACTCTTCTCCTGTGATGTTGGAGGAAATTCACTAGAGATCCTTGAGGTTGCAGTTACAAAAATCCCTAAGATGTCTGTCCTTCACCAATAGCTATGCCTTCACAAACTGAATATTTGAAACAGGTAGGGTTGCTGCTCCAAAGTATTCCAATGGTCCTTGAAGGGTAGGATTTCCTCTTCACCAGCTCCACCACAAACAACAGTTCTTGACACCTAAGTGCTTCTCTGTCTCCAGCAGGTTTCTTGTAAAAGAAAGGTTGAATCAAGTAAATGATTCAGCAGTCAGCAGCTTGATCAGGATGAAATGATCAGCAACTTGATGTCTTCAAGTGTGTGTACTTGATGTAACTTGATAGCATGTTACACTTGAAGAAATTTCTTGATTAGTAGCTTTTAGCTCAGTGATGTCAGCATGGTGATTTTTTTGATAAGAAGCTCGATAGCTTGGAGTAGATTGTTAGTTTTCATCACTTGTATCTGAATCAGGAGTCTTCTATTTATAGGTGAGAATCCTGTGACTTATGTTTGAAATTCAAACATAGCCATTTCAGATTTGTCTCCATCTTGACTTGCTTTCTGTCTCTGTTCATAGTACTGACACTGTCAGTTTTCTTTTTGTCAGTTTTCAGTCTGTCCACCCTTTGACTTATGTCAATTGGTTAATCCTCTGAATCTTTCCAACGTTCTTTTTATCTTGTCCATTGATTTGTTGACAATATCAAGGGTTGTAATCCATCCTTACCCTTGTAATATTCCAATGTAACCTTTGATTAAATCGAGATTTATACTCAGCAGATATCTGTGTATATTGGTCTGTTGATGTTCATGTCAGTTAGCTATTTTAAGTCTGCTGTGTTTATAAAACACTTCAGCTGACTGCCTTTTCATCTAATTTTTTATTGTGAAGTTTGAGTACACCAATTTGAATATAACTAAGTTCCACTCACCACTTAACATATGGAACTTAGACCTTGTACACCAGGTATATGTAATCAGTTTAGGTCATCACAGACTTCCCTAAATTATGATTCCATATCCTTGACTTTAAATACTAAGTTTGATCCCTTAGCCTTCAATAACTGAGTTTGAACCCTCTGCCTTCAGTCTTCAGCAGGTTCCTAACTAGTCTACCGACCTAGTTACCTTATCGACCTAGACAATGTGTCGATCGATCGGTGACCTAATTACAATGCTTGTTTCATCAAACCTATACAAAGATCAAACTCTAATAAATCTATACATTTGATCTAGACATCTTTTTGCCTTTGCTCTATAACAGCTAGTCTGGCACTCATCCTTAAAACTTAAAAGATGTCCAACAATTTCCCCCTTTTTAGTGATGATGCCAATACCCTCCTTACAGCAAAGCAAAATGATTATAAAAAAAACAGAACAAATTTAGCCATTTCTCATTACAATCAAACTTGTTCAAACTTATTACAAACTAGGATCAGCGGAAAAAAAGTAAATAATGTAAGTGTGCTGATCTAGTTTCTGTCTTTGTCTCTTCTCATAGAACTCCTTAATTTCTCTCACTATATCCACCATCCATTGGTTTTCAATTGGGGAAAAGTCAACCCAATGATTCAGCTCTTTCCACCACTTCCAGGCTTCTGGTAGAGTTAATCTTATGTTATGAACACTGAAGCCCTGTCCCATGTAAAAATGTTTGAATTCATCCAATAACTCCCTTGCTGCTTGGACAGTTCCCAGTCTACCACTTCCACCTCTTCCTTCTCTTCCACCTCTATAAGAAGCTCTCAGTGCTTTGACCCTTGTTTCCCAAAGTTTTAGTCCCAGAAAGGAATTTAGTCCCTCCTGAAATCCCATGTTATGATAGGGTTTCTTCTTTACATTGTAAAGCTTCCAATATTCCTGTAGGAAGTCATCAGTCAGCTGAATCATGCCAGGTGCAGGTTTGCTGAATTCATTTATATCACTCTCCCATCTCTTCTTTGCAAAAATTCTTACAGCCTCCTTTTCTTCTGTTGTAAGGCCCTCTTCCCCCTTATTAACATCATCAACAAACCGGTACAGTAGACCCTGAACACTCTCCTGTGTGATCACTAAGTTTGCAAGTTGACCTTCTGTTGGAAATAAAATTTATGTTTTGATGATAATTCATCATATTTGTTTGAAGTATTATCTTAACCCCATTGATGAAGTGCTGAAGCCAGCTGTTCTAGTGAAAAGCTAAAAGATTTCTAGAACTGAATGTATAGGTTTTACTAGAGTCTGATATTGGTATAAGTGACATCAGACAAGCACTGTAATAATTAGTGTGTTATAAAACTGAAAAACTGTAAGTCATCTAGAAAACTGGAAATCACTAAGACGAAATCCGACTCGAAATACACCGGTATCAAGGCGAAGAATATAAGTTCGGCGAGGGACACGGACTCGGTTGGCTTATATAGAAGGCGAAGAGCGAGGACACGGACTCGGTTATTAAAGATTGAAGAACGAGGGTTCAAACTCGGTTATGAAGATTACAAGTTGAGGCTCGTAAAGTTAGACTTCGAGGCAAGATTGTGGTGACTGAACCGACTTTATGGATCTTGTATGAAGACCTAAGAATCATAAGAAAAATGAATTCTTAGATGATAATGAGTCATCTTGTACTACGATTAAGTCAATTATAATCGGATGAAAACTGAGTACTTGATATTTGAAGAAGAGTAAAATCTCAGTTAACGCTCCAAGTCAGTTAGGAAACTGACAAACAATAAACTCAGTTTTACAAGTCAGTCATCCAACAAACTGATCGTACAGTCGAACGTTATAAAGGAAGCAATTTCATTGGATGAGTTACTGACACAGCAGAACGGTCAGAAAATATAGCTGTTGATACAATTTGTTGGTCCCTTGGAAAGGCTAGCACAAGTTTAGGGGGGGTGAATAAACTTGTCCCTAGAACTGGATTTAAAAAAAATTAAGGTTCAGTTAAACTTGTGTGGAGTTAAGATGACTAAGCTGAGTTTAAGTCAAGGCGACTTAAGCTTGAAAGCGAGTCAACCGGCAGCGGATAAGTTTTGGCCTTTTTCTTGATCTTGTTATTCTCTGTGAAAACTGAGCGTAGTAAACTAAATTCCGATGAATGTCAGTTTGGGAATTGTGAGGTGTATAACAATCAATTATCAAAGTGCTGTAAGTAAATGCTGAATAAGTAAGTAAGTGTGTAAAGTAAATAAGACAAGTATTATAGAGGTTCTAGGTGGTGTAATCATGTACGTCCTCTCTTCCCCTGTGGTGCAGAGGAAAATTCCACTAGAACTTCTTGAGGTGAACTATTACAAAAAGTCCTAAACAAAAGTCCTTGGCTAATCCCTAGCGTCACTATCTAAACAGTTGTAGAACATGTAGAATTGTTGTTCTTCAATTGCTTGAACACTGATCCTTGGAGGGTTGAATTGCCTCTTCACCAGCTACCACCACAAACACAGTCTACCCGACTGCTTGTCACAACTGTCCTTGGCGAAACCTTCCCGGTTTGCTTCACAGTCTAAAACCTTTGATGTAGAATCAAAGTTGGGCTGAGAATCAATAAATTGATTCTTGTTTGTGGTTCTTCAAAGTGTTTGATTCTTGATAAAATCTGTGTAGCTTGAACACTTGAAGAATTTCAAGATATGATCTTGTTATAGCGCTGAGATGATAGTAATTCGAATAAAATGACTAATGCACAAAATTGCTTGATAATACTTGTTAATTCGTTGTTTTTATCCTTGGTGCAAAGTCTTCTATTTATAGTGTGAGGTCCAACGTTCATCTGGCTTCAATTCGAATTGTATCAACGTCTCACTTGTAACGGCTATATTTTCTGACCGTTCTGCTGTGTCAGTAACTCATCCAATGAATTTGCTTCCTTTATAACGTTCGACTTTACGATCAGTTTGTTGGATGTCTGACTTATAAAACTGAGTTTCCTTATCAGTTTTATAGTGATTTTATTGTTTGTCAGTTTCCTTACTGACTTGGAGCGTTAACTGAAATTTTACTCTTTTTGAAATATCAATACTCCAATTTTCATCTGATTATAATTGACTTAATCAGAGTACACCATGACTCATTATCATCTAAGAATTCATTGTCCTTATGATTCTTAGGTCTTCATACAAGATCCATAAAGTCAGTTCAGGTCACAACAATCTTGCCTGAAGTCTAACTTTACAGTCTCGACTTGTAATCTTCAACACTGAGTTTGAGCCCTCAGTTCTTCAATCTTCAATAACTGAGTCTGTGACCCTCAGTTCTTCAGTCTTCTATATAAGCAAACTGAGTCTGTGTCCCTCGGCGAACTTATATTCTTCGGTTTGATGCTTTGGTGTATTCGAGTCGGTTTAAATCTTAGTGATTTCCGAGTTTTCTAGATGACTTCCGAGTTTTCGGTTTACGACACACTAATTATTACGGTGCTTGTCGATGTAACTTATACAAATATCGAGACTCTAGTAAAACCTATACATTCGATTCTAGACATCTTTTAGCTTTTCACTATAACAGCTGGCTTCAGCACTTCATCAATGGGGTTAAGATAATACTTTAAACAAATATGATGAATTATCATCAAAACATAAATTTTATTTCCAACAATTTCCCCCCTTTTTATGATGCCAAAACACTCCCTAAAAGAAAATCTTGAAGATCAAAACAATGTAAAACAATGTAAAACTGGAAACTGGATTTCATTAGAATGAGCAAAAACTGAAGTAGTTACATTTTGTTCAAAATAGTGTAACTAGATACTAAGTTCTCTTTTGTTCTTTTTTCATGACTGAATCAAATTTTCTTGCTTTGTCATACATACGAAAATCATCTTCTAGCTTGGAGTCTATCTTTGAAAAAGTCTTGTTGTAGTCAACTTGACTTCCTCCTTTCCATCTTCTCCATTGAATTAGCTTTGGTAAGTCTGATTCTTAAAAGTAGTAATTTTCAAATTCTACTACATCTGCTTTCATTTGTTCAGTCTTGTCTTTAATCTTCAGTTTATCATCAATCCTCTGATTTTTCTTGTATTGTGCCATTTTCTGCTTTGAGAATAAATCAGATAAAAAGTAGTTCAAGGATTCTTCAGTTGTCCTGTCCCTGTACTTAGCTTTGATAGGATTGTGATCGTTGGTAAACTTCATCCATAGATCCTTTGTTAGAGCAACTCTTCTCTCCGTCTCCAGGTTGATTGTACTTTTCAATGAGTCGTTCGTCGGTTAGTTCTTTCCTTAAGAACTTAGGATCGATTTGTATCTTTGCAATTCATCTTCAAGTCGCTTCATTTCTCCAAGTAACTTCACTTTTCTTCTTGACTTCCCCTTTTTGGCATCATATAACCGATCTACCAGGGGCATGGGTTGCTTTTTGATCTTCTCGCGATATGTCGCTGAGAAGCAAGTACCTCCTTAAGCTGAGTTTCTAACCCATAGATATGCTGATTCATATGCCAGTGAGCTTGGGCATGTGTTTCCCTATCTACTGCGGTTGAGTCTTCAAGTTTTTGTATGAGTAACAAAATTTCTGAAGCAGAACTTGAACTTGATTTGTGGATCATCTCTAGTCTTGCATGAACTGAAACATCTGTTTTGGTTCTATAATCGAGATATCCAGAAATATTTGACAAAAGATCATTTTGTGCATCCTTGGTACTAAGCACAATCTTCAAATTTTCATGTACTTTTGCCAATTCATCCTTTGTGAGGATGTCAGAAGGATCATAAGTATCTTCTATTGGATCCTTAAACTGAGTATTATCTTTAATAATCATCAGTTGTTGATTAGCAGTTCCATCAACGACGCTTCGATTGTCGGTTGTCGATCTCCAATCGGTAATCCTTCTTGCTTTTGAGATACGGTTGCATTGCTAGAGGTTGAGGTTGAGTTTATGTTTGCAAAACTGTAGTCTCATCAGCTTCTTTTCTTGATTCATCATCTTTATCATCATCTTTCTTCTTTGAAGTATCTTTTGAGGTAGATGATGTGTCTGATTCTCTTCTTTTGCTAGTTCAGTGAATCTTTTGAAACAATTGTCAAGAAATTCCGAGATAGGAAACAGAACATATAGATCTCTAATTTCCAATTTCTCCAAGAGTAGTTTTTCTTTAGTCAGTAGACTGACATCTCGAGAATCCTCTGGTTTAAGTTTCATCTTCATTAGCTTGATGATTCTATCAGCTTCAAAAATTGGTGCGATTGCTGAACTGATTCATGCTGTAACTGAGAAGTATGGTCAGTAGTGACCTTTTCTTGTGTAACTTCAGTTGTCAGTTGTTGTTGTTGTTGTTCCCCCTCAGTTGGTGCTTTTTCTTTTGAGATTTCTGGGTACAAGCATCTTACAACTGATCTTGCTTTTGCTGATTCAGCCTTTCGCTTAGTCCCTTTGTGTACAGCTTCCGGTTGAGACACAATTTTCTGACTTGCTTCAGGTTCGGAAGTTGTTCCTGCGATTTCCTTTCTAGGTGCAGATTGCCTTGCTTGCTTCCCTTCCTTGATTCTTTCTAAGTAAAACTGATTGATTCCACTTAGTGTCTTCTTTAGTCGGAATCTATCAACAGTTTCTTGTCCTCCGGCTTGAGCTCGTCTTGCACTGTCTAATTCAGCCAAATGTTGTCTCTTAAACTGATTGACAACATAGCCTGCCCAATTGAATTCTATTCCATCCCAGATTATATTCATGAGATAAATATTTTCTTCGACGGTATACTAACTCCTTTGGATTTCCCAATGACGTGTTTTGAGCCATCTGTTTGAGGTGTAAAAATTCTGGCTTGATTTTGTCTACATGAATACCAGGTTCGATTGGTTCTGTAGAAAAAGTAAGTAGCTCAAGAAAAGCTTCTCTTTTCAATGGTAAAGTAGTCCAATCTGTTGTTGTCATAGCTGAATTTAGGAAGCCAAAGAGTGTCCTTATGACGCTGTCATTGAGAAGAATGCGATCTCCATGAACTTTGGTCATCAGAGAGTCTCGTACCAAACACATATTTTGCCAAAATTGCAAAATTCCTTCTATATCACGTTCTTCTTTGAACTTAACTTCTAGTAAGTTTCTCAAGCCTGGTTGTTTCTCGATTTTATCACATACCCAGCTTGCTAACAGAGTGTTTTGACACAGCGCTTCATACATTTCGAATGTCAGTTCATCTAACTCTGTTATTAATCTTTCTTGTTTTGATTTTTCTGAAGTGGCCATGTTTGAGTGTGAACACAAAAATTGATTTTTGAGAAGAGAGATTTTGAAGAGTTTGTTTTGTTTTCTGGAAATGGATGAGGATTTTGAATTTCGATTTGAAGTAATGTGAACGGAGGTTGAATAAATAGGTAGGAAATTCTGGCGGTTGAGTACTACAACTTTTCAAATTCCATGATGGTTTTGGGTAACCGATGCATGTACTGTTCTGACAATCGTGGGGTGTACACGCAAAATTCTGACAAAAAGAACTGCGGTATTTTAATATGACATAACCGCTGTTGATTTTATCATGTCAACCTTTGACTAAATTTGACTGGAATTGAAACTGATGCTGAGGTCAGTTTTAGAAATAATGTCCAGTTCCATCAAACTTTCAGTTTCAGTTAATCAGTTTGAGATTGTTGATGTCAATGACTGATCTGTTAAGTGAGCGCACCCAACATTAACAAAGATTAATTCCCTTGACGAATCTCTGGCTTAACTGATTTAACTGACTTTGATTATTCCCAACTCAGTTCTTAATTTTGCAAATCTTTCTTTGTCCAATGGCTTTGTAAAGATGTATGCCAACTGATCTTCAGTAGGTACATAAAGAACTGTTATATCCTTTTTCTCTGTATGATCTCTTATAAAGTGATGACGCACATCAATGTGTTTTGTTCTTGAGTGTAACACTGGATTATCAGTGATTGCAATTGCACTTGTGTTATCACACATTATGGGAATTGTTCCTTCTTCTATCCCATAATCTCTTAATTGCTTTGTCGATCCATAAAACTTGAGCACAACAACTTCCGACCTATATACTCGCTTCGGTTGTTGAAGTTGAAATTGAGTTTTGCTTCTTGCTAAACCATGACACAAGTCTCGTTTCCTAGTAAGCGACATGTGCACGATGTGCTTTTTCTCGTCCACTTTGCATCCAAGCATAATGCGAGTCGAATAAGAAATCAGCTTGAATTCTCCTTCTTTTGAATACCATATTCCAACTCCATCTGTGTCTTTCAAATATTTCAATGTCCTTTTCACAACTGTGAGATGACTTTCCTTTGGTTTGGACTGAAATCTTGCACATACACCAACAGTAAAAGATATGTCTAGTCTACTTGCTGTAAGATAGAGTAAGCTTCCAGTCATCCTTCTGTAGAGTGTTTGATCAACATCTTTGCCTTCTTTGTCTTCGTCTAGCCTGATGTTGGTCCCCGTTGGTGTAGAAATTCCGGTAGATTTTTCCATACCAAACTTTTTGATAAGTTCTCTTGTATACTTTGTTTGGTGAATGAAAATTCCATCATCTAACTTGTTTAACTTGTAAACCAAGGAAGTAATTCAATTCTCCCATCATACTCATCCGAAATTTGCTTTTCATCAAACTTGCAAATTTCTCACATAGCTGTTCAATTTCTGATCCAAAAATGATATCATCAACATAAATTTGAACAAGTAGAGTATCTTCTCCATTCTTCATCCTGAATAAAGTTTTGTCGATTGTTCCTTTGATAAATCCATTATCCACCAGAAACTGAGATAGATTTTCGTACCAAGCTCTTGGTGCTTGTTTAAGTCCATAAAGAGCTTTCCTTAGCTTGAAAACTTTGTCTGCTTGATCTTTGATTTCGAATCCAGGTGGTTGTTGAACGGATACTTCTTATTCAAGAATTCCATTTAGAAATGCGCTTTTAACATCCATCTGATAAACCTTGAATTTCTTAAGAGCTGCAAAGGCGAGAAATAATCTGATTGCTTCTAATCTTGCAACTGGTGCATAGGTTTCATAAAAGTCTATGCCTTCAACTTGAGAGTTTCCTTTAGCTACAAGTCTAGCTTTGTTTCTGATGATATTCCCATCTTCATCAAGTTTATTTCTGAAAACCCATTTGGTTCCAATGATATTGACATGAACTGGTCTATCTACCAATTCCCATACTTGATTTCTCTCGAATTCATTCAGTTCTTCTTGCATAGCTAATATCCAGTCTGGATCTATCAAAGCTTCTTCAATTTCTTTAGGTTCTGATTGAGATAGAAAACACGCAATCATTGCATCTAATTGATGTCTTGTTCGAACGCCGGTTTGAGTATCACCAATTACTTGTTCTTCAGGGTGATCTCTCATCCATTGATATGTGGGTGTTTGCATCAAAGGATTTATATCTTGTTCGATTGGTTCTTCAAGAACTGGTTCTTGAATTTCTTCAGTTGGATCAGGAACATGTAGTTTAGGTGCGGTTTGTTGAGTAGTTGGAAACTGAGACTGATCTTGATCGAACATTCGAAATTTGTAGTCTTCCAATGTCAACCGAAACTCGGTTACGCATGATCGGTAACCGGACGAGAGAAACGGGTTCTTGTCGGTCTTCGGTTGCTTCACTAGGGAAGTTTGGTTCATCAAATACTACATGTATTGATTCTTCATGCTTGAGTGTCCTTTTATTTAGTACTCTAAAAGCTTTGCTGACACTTGAATATCCTAGAAAAATTCCTTCATCAGCCTTAGGCTGAAAAACATGAAGTTGATCTTTTCCATTATTGTGTATGAAACATTTGCTTCCAAAAGCATGAAAGTATGAAACATTTGGTTTTCTTCCATTCCAAATTTTATAAGGAGTCTTCTCATGTCTTTTGTTCATGAGAGCTCTGTTCTGAGTGTAACAAGTTGTGTTAACTAGCTTCTGCCCAATATCTTTCAGGTAGTTTAGCTTCACAGATCATAGTCCTCCCAGCTTCTTTGAGCGTTCTATTTCTTCTTTCAGCTACACCATTTTGTTGAGGTGTTCCTGTGGCAGCAAGTTGGTGTAAAACACCATTTTCTTCACAATATTCAATAATCACACTGTTGAGGAATTCAGTTCCTTTATCTGATCTTATCTTCACAACTGAAACTCATTTCTGATTTTGAAGTCTCTTGAGTAGTTCTGTGAGTCTTTGCTTGGTTTCACTTTTCTTGGTTAGAAAGATTACCCAAGTGTACCTTGAAAAATCATCTACTACCACCAATGTATACTTCTTTCCACTGATACTAATTGGTGTAATAGGTCCAAATAAATCCATGTGTAGTAACTCTAGATGTCTTGTTGTTGAATGCTGAGATTTGGTCTTGAAACTTGCTTTTGTTTGCTTTCCTTGTTGACATGCATCACATAAGTTGTCCTTCTTATATGATATTTCTGGTAGTCCAATGACTAATTGCTTCTTAACAAGTGTGTTGATGTCATCAAAATTAAGATGACTCAGTTTCTTGTGCCATAGCCAACTGATTTCTAATTTTGTATGCACAAGCAAACATGTTTCAGCAACGGCAGTTGTCCAATCTACTACATACATATTTTCTTTTCTTCTTCCGGCTAGGACAACTTGATAAGGCGATTCGCGACGACAACGCGAAATTCTTTGTCGAAAGTAACTTTGTATCCCATATCACAAAATTGACTAGTCTTTGAGTAGATTGTAGTGTAGTCCTTCTACATAAGATACATTCTTGATTGTAAGTCCATTCTGATTAAGGTGCCATAACCTCGGTGTATCCGGGTTTGTCTTTACTTCCAAAATTAACCTTTGGTCCATCCTTTGCAATAAAATTACTGAGACAGTCTTTACTCTTTGTCATGTGTCTAGAGCAACCACTGTCAAAGTACCATATATCCTGCAAAAAAAAATTTAGAAGTTTTTAGGTACCCAATTCAGTTTGGGTCCATGAGGGTCAGTTGTCAGTACAACTCTGGGAATATATCCTTTTGGGATTCTTCGGATATTGTTGCACTTGTTTTCATATATGTAGGCCACACTCCCGTAGTATCTATGTTTGGACTGTGTCTTATTTTTATGATCTCTCAGGTCTTTTGACTGAAACTTATTTCCATGTTGCTTTCTATTATTAAAGCTAGAATCATAACAGTCATTCCTTCATGCGAGGTTTGACGGGCGACCTTGGTGCTTGGGACTTTTGCTGAGAACTGAGATTAGTCCTCTGCTGAGTCTTGGACTAAAACCTTTGATAGGTTTTCTGTCTGGAATGATTGTTATTATCAGTTTTAGCAATAGATGCAGTAAAATTCCAATCATCATCAGTGGGATATAGTCTTCCTTTCCCCCTGAATGTGTGAATCCTTGAATGATTGACATTCTTGGATTTACTTTGACGGTAATTTTTCTGGTTCTTGACTTGATTGGTTTTTGTGGACCTGGTAGTTGATTTCCCAGTTCGGTTTTCTTGAGATACAGCCGATTTACCATTTGGTTTCCACTTTGTTGGTAAATCTGGTTGTTTTCTTGGAAAAGCGATTTGTCTATGTGATACCTGGCTTTACTGGTTCAACAATTTTCTCAGTTTGTGGAAGTTTCTCAGCTACAAACTTGATACCAGTTTTGGTACTAGGTTTGACAGCTTTGTTGGTTCCATCCTTAGAAGATTGCTGTGTATCAAATCCTAAACTAGTTTTGTCTCCATATGGTTTTCCTGATTTGAATCTGGTAACCGAACTTGATTGAGCAAATGATTCGATTCTTTGTTGTTGATACAATGAGGCGATCTTGAATCTTTTCTTTATCAGTTCTAGTCAGTTTCAACACTTTTAATTCAGACTTCAATCTTTCAACTTCAAGAATTAGACTTTCCTTCTCAGCTTTAATTGATTCATAACCAGCTTGAACAGTTACTAGCTGATTCATCAATTCATCAAGTTTTTCTTCTAATTCTTGGTTTTTTGGATTGGAGTCAGCGGTCGAAGAACATGCATTTTGCATGGAAATCTGAGCTGAGGAATATTTAGAGTTAGACTCACATACCTCATTTGCATCTTCCATGTGTGCCATTAAAGCTGTGTCATCTGATAGTCTTTCAGTGCCAGCTTCATAATCTGATTCATCTCCAGCAAGGAGTGCTCTTCTACCAACTCTTCTTGGTGGCGTCTTCTTGGTTAGTTCGGACATTCAACCTTATAATGTCCGGGTTTCTTGCGGTTGAAACGAGAGATATTCATCGTCTTTTCTTTTCTCGGGAGTCCTTTTGATAAACTTCGAGTGATTTGGATGTCCACTCTTCATTCTTCGAATTTTGTTCATCATTAGAGCCATTTGTTCTTCCATTTCATCCAATTCATGAAGATTGCTAGATGAGTTTTCTTGAATGTCATTTGATTTGTTCTTTGCAAGTGTTGTGGTTTTTGGTTCTTCCAAAGCTTTGATTATTGCGGTTTGTACTTGTAAAATCTTCACCGAATTCATAAGCTTTCGGATCCGAGAAGATTTTGAATGAATCCTCTATGTCAAGTCTTCTAGATTCTTCCATAGCAGTGACCTTCATCTTCCAGCACATTGGTAATGCCTTCAAGATTCTTGTGTTGATAATTTTCTTAGTGTATTCAATCTTGAGTAGATCTAATTCATCCATGATAGCTCTGAATCATGTTTCCATCTGGTCAATAGTTTCTCCAGATTTCATCTTGAAATTTTCAAACTTTTGTTTGCAACAGAGATCTTGTTTTCCTTAATTGAATCTGTTCCTTCACAAACAAGTTGTAGTTTGTCCCACATTTCCTTGGCAGTTGTGCATTCTTTCACCTTTAAGTACATATTGCTGTCAAGAGTTCTAAGAATAAAATCCATAGCAACATTGTTGAGATTGTTTCGCTTGCGATCATCACTGGTCCACTCGGATTTGGGCTTTGGAACTCAAATTTGTCTCTCACCTTCAGTTTTCATGTGAGTAATCTGAATTGGTCCATCAGTGAGTACATCCATCATTTCATCATGAGTAGCTGCTAGAAAGGCCTGCATACGACGTTTATATTCGTCAAATCTGTCCATGTTTCATATAAGCATCTGTCTTGCATATTGATTGTTATCCATAGTGATTGAGTGAAAATTGATTGTTTAACAACTGAAAACTGATCTTTCAAATGAGAGCAACTAGAGGAGATACAGAGCAATTGATATCATATCAAGGAAACACCGCTCCGATACCAATTGTTGGTCCCTTGGAAAGGCTAGCACAAGTTTTGGGGGGTGAATAAAATTGTCCCTAAAACTGGATTTAAAACAAATTAAGGTTCAGTTAAACTTGTGTGGAGTTAAGCTGACTAAGCTGAGTTTAAGTCAAACTGACTTAAGCTTGAAACGAGTCAACCGGCGGCGGATAAGTTTTAGCCTTTTTCTTGATCTTGTTATTCTCTATGAAAGCGAGTGTAGTAAGCGAATTCGATGAATGTCGGTTTGTGAATTGTGAGGTGTATAACAATCAATTATCAAAGTGCTGTAAGTAAATGCTGAATAAGTAAGTAAGTGCGTAAAGTAAATAAGACAAGTATTATAGAGGTTCCAGGTGGTGTAATCATGTACGTCCTCTCTTCCCCTGTAGTGCGGAGGAAAATTCCACAAGAACTTCTTGAGGTGAACTGTTACAAAAAGTCCTAAACAATAGTCCTTGGCTAATCGCTAGCGTCACTATCTAAACAGTTGTAGAACAGGTAGAATTGTTGTTCTTCAATTGCTTGAACACTGATCCTTTGAGGGTTGAATTGCCTCTTCACCAGCTACCACCACAAACACAGTCTACCCGACTTCTTGTCACAACTGTCCTTGGCGAAACCTTCCCGGTTTGCTTCACAGTATAAAACCTTTGATGTAGAACCAAAGTTGGGCTGAGAATCAATAAATTGACTATTGTTTGTGGTTCTTCAAAGTGTTTGATTCTTGATAAAATCTGTGTAGCTTGAACACTTGAAAAATTTCTAGATATTATCTTGTTATAGCGCTGAGATGATAGTAATTCGAACAAAACGACTAATGCACAAAATTGCTTGATAATACTTGTTAATTCGTTGTTTTTATCCTTGGTGCAAAGTGTTTGCGGTTTTATGCAAAGCAGTGATTTAATATAATAAATAAAACCGATGTCATCCCCAAGTGCGAAGGTTCGCAGCTATAGTGATGAAACCGGGTCGTATCCGCAGGGACATGTACAAAAATAGTGTTTTTGCTTTCGATTTCTTTGTAAGGTTGATGACTACGATCTTGGATTAAAAAACAATAAAACAAAGAGTTTGAAAATTGAAAATAAAAACTAGCACGTAACAAATCTTTCCGTAACAATTATAATTAAACAACTAGAAGCACCGTTGATCCACCACCCCACCAAAATTAACAAGAAAGACGCACATTCGTTTGCAAGCCTTGGATTATTATCTACTAAAAAGGCGTTTCCTCTCTCGATTTAACACCGTTAACTAGTCCACCTCTCGATGCAACTAACGAATTTACGGAACAAAGATATGGATATAAAGTCCTAATCTAACAATATTCTCCCTCAACTTTCATTTGTTAGAAGAAATATTATCACTCTCCTTCACTGCAATCTATGAATTTATCAACTAACGTATGTCTGAATTCAATCAGCATGCAACACAAGTATAGTCATACACATTGCACATAAACAATTCAAAATATGAAGGAAGAACAAGAAACTTACTAGAACGAATAAATGCAAAAATCCATGTTTATTCCGGCGATGGTGGCTTCGCATTGGTGGTTCTAGCCTCGGGCCTTTAGCCACTCATCTTCTTCAAAAACATCCTTATTTGCTGAATTGAAATTGAAAGAAAAATAAACGAAAGACTATCTATGAATCTAATTTATTGCTAATTGCTATACTAATTTTCTGATGTTTCTGGATGTCTGTTTCTGCTCGAATGGATGCTTTGCTTATATAGGAGTTTGTGGCCGACATAGGGAAGGATCTAGAAAACGCGTCGGATTAATTTCTGCAGCCTCGGTAGACCGAACGTCAAGGCTCGGTCGACCGAATAGCACGGCTCGGTCGACCGAGCATACCACTTGAGCGCGTTCACACTGTGCTTCGTATACCGTGTTCCCCACTCCACTCTTTCGCTCTGATCAGATTTATTCTTCAAATGCTGATCCGATTTTCTTCTTTATTTTGAAATCCTTGATTGAATGACATAAATCTTCTCAATAAATAACATCCCCTTGCATTTCTTTATTTGCTACAAAATTATTGTTACACCAAGTCATCGAATAATAATAATAATAATAAAATGTGTAACAAAATAACATTTAATCCCAATATTTCCTCATAATTAAATTATAACCTCTCAATAACCATTATAGGAATTTATTGGTTAAAAACATGCTTTTCTCATTTATTTCCTTTAAAAACAAGGTAAATTGTTTAGGGATTAAGCCCGAAAATATAGTAAAATATACCCTAAACACAAAGTCTTCTATTTATAGTGTGAGGTCCAACGTTCATCTGGCTTCAATTCGAATTGTATCAACGTCTCACTTGTAACGGCTATATTTTCTGACCGTTCTGTTGTGTCAGTAACTCATCCAATGAATTTGCTTCCTTTATAACGTTCGACTGTACGATCAGTTTGTTGGATGGCTGACTTATAAAACTGAGTTTCCTTATCAGTTTTATACTGAGTTTATTGTTTGTCAGTTTCCTTACTGACTTGGAGCTTTAACTGAGATTTTACTCTTTTTCAAATATCAGTACTCCGGTTTTCATCTGATTATAATTGACTTAATCAGAGTACACCATGACTCATTATCATCTAAGAATTCATTGTCCTTATGATTCTTAGGTCTTCATAGAAGATCCATTAAGTCAGTTCAGGTCACCACAATCTTGCCTGAAGTCTAACTTTACAGTCTCGACTTGTAATCTTCATCACTGAGTTTGAACCCTCAGTTCTTCAATCTTCAATAACTGAGTCTGTGACCCTCAGTTCTTCAGTCTTCTATATAAGCCAACGAGTTTGTGTCCCTCAGCGAACTTATATTCTTCAGTTTGATGCTTTGGTGTATTCGAGTCAGTTTTCGTCTTAGTGATTTCCGAGTTTTCTAGATGACTTACGGTTTTCGGTTTACGACACACTAATTATTACAGTGCTTGTCTGATGTAACTTATACAAATATCAGACTCTAGTAAAACCTATACATTCAGTTCTAGACATCTTTTAGCTTTTCACTATAACAGCTGGCTTCAGCACTTCATCAATGGGGATAAGATAATACTTTAAACAAATATGATGAATTATCATCAAAACATAAATTTTATTTCCAACACAATTCGAATTAAAGCCAGATGAATGTTGGACCTCACACTATAAATAGAAGACTTTGCACCAAGGATAAAACCAACGAATTAACAAGAATTATCAAGCAATTTTGTGTGTTAGTCGTTTTATTCGAATTACCATCATCTCAGCGCTATAACAAGAATCATAACTAGAAATTCTTCAAGTGTTCAAGCTACACAGATTTTATCAAGAATCATACACTTTGAAGAACCACAAACAAGAATCAATTTATTCTCAGCCCAACTTTGATTGCACATCAAAGGTTCCAGACTGTGAAGCAAACCGGGAAGGTTTCGCCAAGGACAGTTGTGACAAGCAGTCGGGTAGACTGTGTTTGTGGTGGTAGCTGGTGAAGAGGCAATTCAACCCTCCAAGGATCAGTGTTCATGCAATTGAAGAACTGTAATTCTACCTGTTCTACAACTGTTTAGATAGTGATTCTAGGGATTAGCCAAGGACTATTGTTTAGGACTTTTCGTAACAGTTCACCTCAAGAAGTTCTAGTGGAATTTTCCTCCGCACCACAGGGGAAGAGAGGACGTACAGGATTACACCACCTGGAACCTCTATAATACTTGCCTTATTTACTTTACGCACTTACTTATTTATTCATCATTTATTTACAGCACTTTGATAATTGATTGTTATACACCTCATAGTTCACAAACTGACATTCATCGGAATTCAGTTTACTACACTCGCCACAGAGAATAACAAGATCAAGAAAAAGGCTAAAACTTAATCCGCCGCCGGTTGACTCGCTTTCAAGCTTAAGTCGGTTTGACTTAAACTCGGCTTAACTCCACACAAGTTTAATCGAACCTTAATTTGTTTTAAATCCAGTTTTAGGGACAAGTTTATTCACCCCCCCCCCTCTAAACTTGTGTTAGCCTTTTCAAGGGACCAACAATTGGTATCGGAGCGGTGTTTCTTTGATAAGATATCAATTGCTATATATTTCCTTTAGTTGTTCTCATTTGAAAGCTCAGTTTTTAGTTGTTAAACAATCAATTTTCACTCACTCACTATGGATAACAATCAATATGCAAAGACAGATGCTTATGTGCAACTTGGACAGATTTGACGAATATAAACGTCGTATGCAGGCCTTTCTAGCAGCTACTCATGATGAAATGATGGATGTACTCACTGATGGACCAATCCGGATCACTCACATGCAAACTGATGGTGAGAGACAAATTCGAGTTCCAAAGCCCAAATCCGAATGGACCAGTGATGATCGCAAGAGAAACAATCTCAACAATGTTGCTATGGATTTTATTCTTAGGACTCTTGACAGCAACATGTACTTGAAGATGAAAGAATGCACAACTGCCAAGGAAATGTGGGACAAACTACAACTTTTTTGTGAAGGAACGGATTCAATTAAGGAAAACAAGATCTCTGTTGCAAAACAAAAGTTTGAAAATTTCAAGATGAAATCTGGAGAAACTGTTGACCAGATGGAAACAAAATGCAGTGCTATCATGGATGAATTATATCTACTCAAGATTGAATACTCTAAGAAAGTTATCAACACAAGAATCTTGAAGGCATTACCAATGTGCTGGAAGATGAAGGTCACTGCTATGGAAGAATCTAGAAGACTTGACATAGAGGATTCATTCAAAATCTTCTCAGATCTGAAAGCTTATAAATTCAGTGAAGATTTTACAAGTACAGCTGCAATAATCAAAGCTCTGGAAGAACCAAAAACCACAGCACTTGCAGCAGCATCAAATGACATTCAAGAAAAACTCATCTAGCAATCTTCATGAATTGGATGAAATGGAAGAACAAATGGCTCTAATGATGAACAGAATTCGAAGAATGAAGAGTGGATATCTAGTCACTCAGAAGTTTATCAAAAGGACTCCTGAGAAAAGAAAAGACGATGACTATCTCTGTTTCAACTGCAAGAAACCCGGACATTATAAAGCTGAATGTCCAGAACTAACCAAGAAGACGCCACCAAGAAGAGTTGGTAGAAGAGCACTCCTTGCTGGAGATGAATCATATTATGAAGCTGGTACTGAAAGACTATCATATGACACAGCCTTAATGGCACACATGGAAGATACAAATGAGGTATGTGAATCAAACTCTAAATATTCCTCAGCTCAGATTTCTATGCAAAATGCATGTTCTTCGACTGCTGACTCCAATCCAAAAAATCAAAAATTAGAAGAAACACTTGATGAATTGATGAATCAGCTAGTAACTATTCAAGCTGGTTATGAATCAATTAAAGCTGAGAAGGAAAGTCTAATTCTTGAAGTTGAAAGATTGAAGTCTGAATTAAAAGTGTTGAAACTGACTAGAACTAATAAAGAAAAGATTCGACATCGACCTATCGCATCGGCGAAGCGAATCGAATCATTTGCTCAATCAAGCTCAATTACTTGGATTCAAATCGGGAAAACCATATGGAGACAAAGCTGGTTTAGGATTTGATACACAACAATCTTAAGGATGGAACCGAAAGTTGTCAAACCTAGTACCAAAGCTGGTATCAAGTTTGTAGCCGAGAAACTTCCACAACCGAGAAAATTGTTGAACCGATAAAGCCGCATCACATAGGACAAATCGGTTTTCCAAGAAAACAACCGGATTTACCAACAAAGGGAAACCAAATGGTAAATCAGCTGTATCTCAAGAAAACCGAACTGTGAAATCAACTACCAGGTCCACAAAAACCAATCTAGTCAAGAACCAGAAAAATTACAATCAAAGTAAATCCAAGAATGTCAATCATTCAAAGATTCACACATTCAGAGGGAAAGGAAGACTATATCCCACTGATGATGATTGGAATTTTACTGTATCTATTGGTAAAACTAAAAATAACAATCATTCCAGATAGAAAACCTATCAAAGGTTTCAGTCCAAGACTCAGCAGAGGACTAATCTCAGTTCTCAGCAAAAGTCCCAGTACCAAGGTCAGTTCAGACCTCAGTACAGAAGGAATGACGGTTATGATTCTAACTTTAATAATAGAAAGCAACATGGAAATAAGTTTCAGTCAAAAGACCTAAGAGATCATATAAATAAGACACAGTCCAAACATAGATACTATGGGAATGTGACTTACATATATGAAAACAAGTGCATCAATATCCGAAGAATCCCAAAAGGATATATTCCCAGAGTTGTACTGACAACTGACCCCTATGGACCCAAACTGAATTGGGTACCTAAAAACTTCTAATTTTCATTGCAGGATATATGGTACTTTGACAATGGTTGCTCTAGACACATGACAAAGAGTAAAGAGTGTCTCAGTAATTTTATTGCAAATGATGGACCAAAGGTTAATTTTGGAAGTAAAGAAAAACCTGGATACACCAGAGGTTATGGCACCTTAATCAGGAATGGACTTACAATCAAGAATGTATATTATGTGGAAGGACTACACTACAATCTACTCAGCACCAGTCAATTTTGTGATATGGGATACAAAGTTACTTTCGACAAAGAATTCTGCGTTGTCGTCAGCGAATCAGCTTATCAAGTTGTCCTAGCCGGAAGAAGAAAAGAAAATATGTATGTAGTAGATTTGACAACGGCCGTTCTTTGAAACTCGTTTGCTTGTGCATACAAAATCGAAATCGATTGGCTATGGCACAAGAAACTGAGTCATCTTAATTTTGATGACATCAACACACTTGTTAAGAAGCAGTTAGTCATTGGACTACCAGAAATATCATATAAGAAGGACAGCTTATATGATGCTTGTCTACACGAAAAGCAAACAAAAGCAAGTTTCAAGACCAAATCTCAGCACTCAACAACCAGACATCTGGAGTTGCTACACATGGATTTATTTGGACGTATTACACCAATTAGTATCAGTGGAAAGAAGTATACATTGGTGGCAGTAGATGATTTTTCAAGGTACACTTGGGTAATCTTCTTAACCAAGAAAAGTGAAACTAAGCAAAGACTCACAGAACTACTCAAGAGACTTCAGAATCAGAAAGGAGTTTCAGTTGTGAAGATAAGATCAGATAAAGGAACTGAATTCCTCAACAATGTGATTATTGAAAATTGTGAAGAAAATGAAGTTTTACACCAACTTGCTGCTACAGGAACACCTCAACAGAATGGTGTAGGCGAAAGAAGAAATAGAACGCTCAAAGAAGCTCGGGAGGACTATGATCTGTGAAGCTAAACTACACGAAAGATATTGGGCAGAAGCAGTTAACACAGCTTGTTACACACAGAACAGAGCCCTCATGAACAAAAGACATGAGAAGACTCCTTATGAAATTTGGAATGGAAGAAAACCAAATGTTTCATACTTTCATGCTTTTGGAAGCAAATGTTTCATACACAATAATGGAAAAGATCAACTTCATGTTTTCCAGCCCAAGGCTGATGAAGGAATTTTTTTAGGATATTCAAGTGTCAGCAAAGCATTTATAGTACTAAATAAAAGGACACTTGAGCATGAAGAATCAATACATGTAGTATTTGATTAACCAAACTTCCCAGGTGAAACAACTGAAGATCGACAAGAACCAGTCTCTCAGTCTCAGTTACCAGTCATGCCAGAACTAGTTTCAGTTGACATTGGAAGACAACAGATTTCAGAATGTTCAGATCAAGATCAATCTCAGTTTCCAACTACTCAACAAACCACACTTGAACTACATGTTCCTGATCCAGCTGAAGAAATTCAAGAACCAGTCGAACAAGATATAAATACTTTGATGCAAACACCCACATATCAATGGATGAGAGATCACCCTGAAGAACAAGTAATTGGTGATACTCAAACTGGCGTTCGAACAAAACATCAATTAGATGCAATGATTGCGTGTTTTCTATCTCAATCAGAACCTAAAGAAATTGAAGAATCTTTGAAAGATCCAGAGTGGATATTAGCTATGCAAGAAGAACTCAATAAATTCGAGAGAAATCAAGTATGGGAATTGGTAGATAGACCAGTTCATGTCAATATCATTGGAACCAAATGGGTTTTCAGAAATAAACTTGATGAAGATGGGAATATCATCAGAAACAAAGCTAGACTTGTAGCTAAAGGATACTCTCAAGCTGAAGGCATAGACTTTGATGAAACCTATGCACCAGTTGCAAGATTAGAAGCAATCAGATTATTTCTTGCCTTTGCAGCTCATAAGAAATTCAAGGTTTATCAGATGGATGTTAAAAGAGCATTTCTGAATGGAATTCTTGATGAAGAAGTATACGTTCAACAACCACCTGGATTCGAAATCAAAGATCAAGCAGATAAAGTTTTCAAGCTAAGAAAAGCTCTTTATGGACTTAAACAAGCACCAAGAGCTTGGTACGAAACTCTATCTCAGTTTCTGGTGGACAATGGATTTATCAAAGGAACAATCGACAAAACTTTATTCAGGATGAAGAATGGAGAAGATACTCTACTTGTTCAAATTTATGTTGATGATATCATTTTTGGATCAGAAAATGAACAGCTTTGTGAGAAATTTGCAAGTTTGATGAAAAGCAAATTTCAAATGAGTATGATGAGAGAATTAAATTACTTCCTTGGTTTACAAGTTAAACAGTTAGATGATGGAATTTTCATTCACCAAACAAAGTATACAAGAGAACTTATCAAAAAATTTGGTATGGAAAAATCTACTGGAATTTCTACACCAATGGGGACCAACATCAGGCTACACGAAGACAAAGAAGGCAAAGATGTTGATCAAACACTCTATAGAAGGATGATTGCAAGCTTACTCTATCTTACAACAAGTAGACCAGACATATCTTTTACTGTCGGTGTATGTGCAAGATTTCAGTCCAAACCAAAGGAAAGTCATCTCACAGTTGTGAAAAGGACATTGAAATATTTGAAAGACACAGATGGAGTTGGAATATGGTATTCAAAAGAAGGAGAATTCAAGCTGATTTCCTATTCAGGCTCAGATTATGCTGGATGCAAAGTGGACAGAAAAAGCACATCAGGCACATGTCAGTTACTAGGAAACAGACTTGTGTCATGCTTTAGCAAGAAGCAAAACTCAATTTCAACTTCAAGAGCTGAAGCAGAGTATATAGCAGCTGGAAGTTGTTGTGCTCAAGTTTTATGGATCAGACAGCAATTAAGAGATTATGGGATAGAAGAAGGAACAATTCCCATAATGTGTGATAACACGAGTGCAATTGCAATCACTGATAATCCAGTGTTACACTCAAAAACAAAACACATTGATGTGTGTCATCTCTTTATAAGAGATCATGCAGAGAAAAAGGATATAACAGTTCTTTATGTACCTACTGAAGATCAGTTGGCAGACATCTTTACAAAGCCATTGGACAAAGAAAGATTTTCCAAATTAAGAACTGAGTTGGGAATAATCAAAGTCAGTTAAATCAGTTAAGCCAGAGATTTGTCAAGGGGATTAATCTTTGTTATGTTGGGTGCGCTCACTTAACAGATTAGTCATTGACGTCAACAATCTCATACTGATTAACTGAAACTGAAAATTAAATGGAACTGGACATTATTTCTAAAACTGACCTCAGCATCAGTTTCTATTCCAGTCAAATTTAGTCAAAGGTTGATATGATAAAATCAACAGCGGTTATGTCGCATTAAATTACCGCAGTTCTTTTTGTCAGAATTTCACGTGTACACCCCACGATTTTCAGAACAGTACATGCATCGGTTACCCAAAACCATCATGGAATTTGAAAAGTTGTACTACTCAACCGCCAGAATTTCCTATCTATTTATTCAACCTCCGTTCACATTATTTCCAATCAAAATTCAAAATCATCATCCCTTTCCATAAAACAAAACAAACCCTTCAAAATCTCTCTTCTCAAAAATCAATTTTTGTGTTCACACTCAAACATGGCCACTTCAGAAAATCAAAATAAGAAAGATTAATAACAGAGTTAGATGAACTGACATTCGAAATGTATGAAGCTTTGTGTCAAAACACTCTTTTAGCAATCTGGGTATGTGATAAAATCGAGAAACAACCAGGCTTGAGAAACTTACTGGAAGTTAAGTTCAAAGAAGAACGTCATACAGAAGGAATTTTACAATTTTGGCAAAATATGCGTTTGGTACGAGACTCTCTGATGACCAAAGTACGTGGAGATTGCATTGTTCTCTATGAAAGCGTCATAAAGACACACTTTGGCTTCAAAAATTCAACTGTGACAAAAACAGATTGGACTACTTTACCATTAAAAGAGAAGCTTTTCTTGAGCTACTTACTTTTTCTACGGAACCAATCGAACCTGGTATTCATGTAGACAAAATCAAGCCAGAATTTGGACACCTCAGCAGATGGCTCAGCAAACACGTCATTGGGAAATCCAAAGGAGTTAGTATACTGTCAGAAGAAAATATTTATCTCATGAATATAATCTAGGATGGAATAGAATTCAATTGGGCGGGCTATGTTGTTAATCAGTTTAAGAGAGAACATTTGGCTGAAGTAGACAGTGCAAGACGAGCTCAAGCCGTAGGACAAGAAACTGTTGACAGATTCCGACTGAAGAAGACACTCAGTGGAATCATTCAGTTTTATTTAGAAAGAATCAAGGAAGGGAAGAAAGCAAGGCAATCTGCACCTACAAAGGAACTCGCAGGAACAACTTCTCAACCTGAAGCAAGTCAGAAAACTGTGTCTCAGCCGGAAGCTGTACACAAAGGGACTAAGCGAAAGGCTGAATCAACAGAAGTAAGATCACTTGTAAGATGCTTGTACCTAGAAATCATAAAAGAAAAAGCACCAACTGAGGGGGAACAGCATAAACAACAACTGACAACTGAAGTTACACAAGAAAAGGTCACTACTGACCATAATTCTCAGTTACAGCATGAATCAGTTCAGCAATCAGCACCAATTTTTGAAGCTGATAGAATCATCAAGCTGATGAAGATGAAACTTAAACCAGTGGATTCTCGGGATGTAGTCTACAGACTGAAGAAAAACTACTCTTGGAGAAATTGGAAGTTAGAGATCTATATGCTCTGTTTCCTATCTCGGAATTTCTTGACAATTGTTTCAAAAGATTCACTGAACTAGAAAAAAGAAGAGACTCAGTCACATCATCTACCTCGAAAGATACTTCAAAGAAGAAAGATGATGATAAAGATGATGAATCAATAAAAGAAGCTGATGAGACTACAGTTTTGCAAATAGAAACTCAACCTCAACCTCTAGCAATGCAAACTGTATCTAAGCAAGAAGGATTACTAGTTGGAGATCAGACAACTGACAATCAGGAAGCAGCTGATGGAACTGCTAATCAACAACTGATGATTATTAAAGATAATACTCAGTTTAAGGATCCAATAGAAGATACTTATGATCCTTCTGGCATCCTCACAAAGGTTGAATTGGCAAAAGTACATGAAAATTTGAAGATTGTGCTTAGTACCAAGGATGCACAAAATGATCTTTTGTCAAATATTTCTGCATATCTCGATTATAAAACCAGAACAGATGTTTCAGTTCATGCAAGACTAGAGATGATCCACAAGTCAAGTTCATGTTCTGGTTCAGAAATTTTATTACTCAAACAAAAACTTGAAGACTCAACCGCAGTAGATAGGGAAACACATGCCCAAGCTCACTGGCATATGAATCGGCATATCTATGGGTTAGAAACTCGGCTTAAGGAGGTACTTTCTTCTCGGCGACGGATCTCGGAAGATCAAAAAGCAACTCGTATGCCCTGGTAGATCGGTTGTATGATGCCAAAAAGGGGAAGGCTGAAGAAGAAAAGATGAAGTTACTTGGAGAAATGAAGCGACTTGAAGATGAATTGCAAAGATACAAATCGGATCCTAAGTTCTTAAGGAAAGAACTACCGACGAACAACTCATTGAAAAGTACGGTCAACTGGAGATAGATGAGTTGCTCTAACAAAGGATCTATGGATGAAGTTTACCAACGATCACAATCCTATCAAAGCTAAGTACGGGGACGGGACAAGCGAAGAATCCTTGAACTACTTTTTATCGATTTATTCTCAAAGCCAGAAAATGGCACAATATAAGAAGAATCGAGAGGATTGATGATAAACGAATATTAAAGACAAGACTGAACAAATGAAAGCAGATGTAGTAGAATTTGAAAATTACTACTTGAAAGAATCAGACTTACCAAAGCCAATTCAATGGAGAAGATGGAAAGAAGGAAGTCAAGTTGACTACAACAAGACTTTTTCAAAGATAGACTCCAAGCTAGAAGATGATTTTCGTATGTATGACAAAGCAAGAAAATTTGATTCAGTCATGCAAAAAGCACAAAAGAGAACTTAGTATCTAGTTACACTATTTTGAACAAAAATGTAACTACTCCAGTTTTTGCTCATTCTAATGAAATCCAGTTTCCAGTTTTACATTGTTTTACATTGTTTTGATCTTTAAGCTTTTCTTTTAGGGAGATTTTTGGCATCATCAAAAAGGGGGAAATTGTTGGAAATAAAATTTATGTTTTGATGATAATTCATCATATTTGTTTAAAGTATTATCTTAACCCCATTGATGAAGTGCTGAAGTCAGCTGTTATAGTGAAAAGCTAAAAGAAGTCTAGAACTGAATGTATAGGTTTTACTAGAGTCTAATATTTGTATAAGTTACATCAGACGAGCACTGTAATAATTAGTGTGTCGTAAAACTGAAAAACTGGAAGTCATCTAGAAAACTGGAAATCACTAAGACGAACCGACTCGAAATACAACGACATCAAGCGAAGAATATCGATTCTTTGAGGACACGGACTCGGTTGGCTTTTATAGAAGGCGAAGAGCGAGGGACATAGACTCGGTTATTGAAGATTGAAGAGCGAGGGTTCAAACTCGGTTATGAAGATTACAAGTCGAGGCTTGTAAAGTTAGACTTCGAGGCAAGATTGTGGTGACTAAGCGACTTTATGGATCTTGTATGAAGACCTAAGAATCATAAGGACAATGAATTCTTAGACGATAATGAGTCATGGTGTACTACGATTTAGTCAATTATAATCGGATGAAAAGCTGAGTACGATATTTGAAGAAGAGTAAAATCTCAGTTAACGCTCCAAGTCAGTTAGGAAACTGACAAACAATAAACTCAGTTTTATAAGTCAGCCATCCAACAAACTGATCGTACAGTCGAACGTTATAAAGGAAGCAATTTCATTGGATGAGTTACTGACACAGCAGAATGGTCAGAAAATATAGCCGTTGCAAGAGAGACGTTGATACAATTCGAATTGAAGCCAAATGAATGTTGGACCTCACACTATAAATAGAAGACTTTGCACCAAGGATAAAAACAACGAATTAACAAGAATTATCAAGCCATTTTGGGCATTAGTCGTTTTATTCGAATTACCATCATCTCAGCGCTATAACAAGATCATATCTAGAAATTCTTCAAGTGTTCAAGCTACACAGATTTTATCAAGAATCATACACTTTGAAGAACTACAAACAAGAATCAATTTATTGATTCTCAGCCCAACTTTGATTGCACATCAAAGGTTCTAGACTGTGAAGCAAACCGGGAAGGTTTCGCCAAGGACAGTTGTGACAAGCAGTCGGGTAGACTGTGTTTGTGGTGGTAGCTGGTGAAGAGGCAATTCAACCCTCCAAGGATCAGTGTTCAACCAATTGAAGAACATCAATTCTACCTGTTCTACAACTTTTTAGATAGTGACGCTAAGTATTAGCCAAGGACTATTGTTTAGGACTTTTTGTAACGGTTCACCTCAAGAAGTTCTAGTGGAATTTTCCTCCGCACCCCAGGGGAAGAGAGGACGTACAAGATTACACCACCTGGAACCTCTATAATACTTGCCTTATTTACTTTACGCACTTACTTATTTATTTAGCATTTATTTACAGCACTTTGATAATTGATTGTTATACACCTCATAGTTCACGAACTGACATTCATCGGAATTCAGTTTACTACACTCAGTTTTCACAGAGAATAACAAGATCAAGAAAAAGGCTAAAACTTAATCCGCTGCCGGTTGACTCAGTTTCAAGCTTAAGTCAGTTTGACTTAAACTCAGCTTAGTCAGCTTAACTCCACACAAGTTTAAATGAACCTTAATTTGTTTTAAATCCAGTTTTAGGGACAAGTTTATTCACCCCCCCCCCCCCCTCTAAACTTGTGTTAGCCTTTCCAAGGAACCAACACCTTCCATAATATATGTTCTTGTGTCAACTACAGTGATCCTTCCTTCCATAGTTTGTTCCAGTAGATTGATCCTCTCAGTGACCTTAGGATCCAATACAGCAGGTTGAGGTGCTTCAGCCGGGTGGGGTACAGCAGGCTAGGGTGCCTCAGCAAGCTTGTCAAGCTTTTTGTGTAGTGAGGCAAACTGTTCATTCAAATATTTATCTCTGTGTGTATTGCCTTGTTTTATACCTCTCACATCTTTGGTTAGATCAGCAAGAGCATATTGAGTGGAAGTGATGTGGGAAGCAACTGTTTCAGTAGTCCTTCCTATATTTTCCACCAGATTCATTAAATCTTCAAATCTCTGCTCTTGTCTATGTAGTTGAGTCCTTAGCTGTGTAATATCATCTCTTACTGCCCTCAATTCTTCCAAAACATGTGTTGGTACTGCACCAGCCATACCTCCAGCCATATGTCTAGCAGAGTCATCAGCAGGCTCCTCAACATTATAGTGTGCCCTTTGTGTGCTGACAACCATGGCTCTTGTCATGTCCCATCCAGTAGGTTCATGACCCTCCTCAATCACATCTCCAAAAATTTCTTCCAAGATAGGGTCTTGCGCAGGTTAAGGTTCCAAAATATGTGCCTCGTCAAAAATTGTTACATGTGCCTGTTGAGGTTTATCAGCAACTTTTTCTTCCTTAGGCATTTGGAACTCCTCATCACTGAAGTCAAAATCCAGCAGCTTTTCATCCTCATCAACAACAGTCTGCTGACTATCTTTTCCTTCAGTAGCCCTAGCTTCAGTAGCTTGCACAACATGTGCAGGGGATTCCTCCAATCCCATCAATGGTTACAACCTTTGTCTAGGTGTTGTTTGATCCTCAGCAGCCTGAACCTCTTGTTCCAACCTGTATTCAGGTGCTGTTTGTAACTCAGCAACCTGAACCACCTCTTCAACAGAAATAAGAGGAAATATAGCCAAGTTTTCCTCTAAAACTCCTCTAGCATCAGCAACATTTTGTAATTGATTTGCAACTTGTGACAAGGTTTCTTGAGTGTCAAACCACTCCTGATACTGAGCTGAGTCTTCTGAATTTTCATCAGCTTCTTCAAATACAACAACATCATCAAGAGTAAATATTATGGACTCTTCCTGGGATGTTGCTATTGCAAGATGTCTCTCTAAATCTTCATTAAAAACATTTCCAAGCTCTTCATTTGATAAGTCAGGCTGCTGAACCTCAAGATTTACATCAGTCTCCACAATCAACAAGGTATCAGACATACTGATCAGCATGTTATCTCCTAAAGTAGCCCCATCATTAATTAGAGCTTCCAGATCATCCATGGTCATATCCTCCATGTCTTCATCCATATGATCTGTTTGCTAACCCTTAGCAGACTTGCCAGCATCAGCAGATTGATCTGCTGTATTGTCTTCAGATCCCTGTCCTACCTTCTCAGTGGGTCTTTCAATTTCAGTGCCACTGGGTTGGCCAGGAAATGAAGGGTGATCATCATCAGAGTCAGATGATGAAGAATCATCACTGTCAGGTGTGTACTTGGGATCCTTGAACGTGATCTTTGCACTTTTCTTCCCTTCTTCCATTAGGTCCATTAACCTTACTTGGAGCATAGTGGTATCAACAAGTTCCAATAGATTTCCACTCCTATCTGATCAAATGCCCAGTCTTCAAATCCACTCATTGGCTCAGCAGCTGGTTTTTGTCTTTTGTAGAAACCAAACTTCCATTGAAGCATTTCTGAATAATTTTTATGTTGGGATCTACTCTTTCCTTCTTGGATTTCTTTTCCCTCCTTTCATATGGCATTGAGGGCTTTCTTAGGGTAGATTTCTCAGTTTGTTGTCCCCCAAAGGCTTCAACAAGATGAGTCAATATATCTATGGCAGATACAAATAGATCAGTAGGTTCTTCAGGTGGCACATTTGTCCCTACTACCTCCAACTGTTCCACACTAGGTTCCCCCTGACTTACATGCACATCAGCAGGGTCGTGGCAGTGTGTTCTTACCCCTGAGTTAGAGCATCCACAGCAGGGTCAGGAAAAGGTTCAACAATTTCCACAGCAGGGTTAGGTACATCAGTGAGATGTGGTTCTTCAGTCTGTTGCTCAACAACAACATGAGCACCCTCAGTAGGCTCAACAGCCTCTTTTTCTTCTCTTTGTTCCTCCAGTATTCTTAGCTCTTTGCCTTTACCATGAGCTTTATTCTTTACAACCTATTTCCTTCTTTTTGCAGGTTGTTCTTCAATTTCAAAAAGTTGCTTTTCTAACCGCTCTTTGCTAGCATCCTTTCTCCATAAAGAAATGATCGAAAGGATAAGACCGTCCACAAAGAAAGGATCGAAAGGTGGACGCAGCCCCATAACGAAGTGGTCATAGAACAAGATAAGACCATCCGTTTCAAGGCGCTGGCCGGCTCGATCGACATCCCCAACAACGCCACTCGGTTCGGAATTTCCCTCCACCTGATCAGGAGCAATGAGCGGACCGTCAGGAAAACTAGTGAAGAGATAGTCGGGGGAGAAGATGTGGCTAGTAAAAGTTCCTGAGGAAGCGAGGCTTCTACGAATATCAAGCCATTGGGTCTCAATCTCCATATCCATAGCCGTTATCGATTTTTCCTCTTCCACGGCCTCGAGATTGTCGGGTCTAGGTGTCTTATTCCTTTTGCCCTCGTCATCGTCGTCCTTGGTGGCCACTGCCCCTAGGTCAAACTCAAAGTCCCAACAGCGCCTTTAATAACCGCAGGCACCGCCTTCCAATGTTTTGTTCGCTCAGTAACAATTTTATGAACAACGGCCTTCTGTCGGCCACCTCGAGACGAACCGGGATGAATTAAGGCCATTTCCTCGCTGACACTGGCCGTCTGACTAGAACTCGCTTCCTCATCACCCTCGGAGGCGTAACCATGGACATCGTCGTTTTTGTCGCCGCCACTTTGAGACATCCTGCAAAACAAAAGGATGAGGTGGATAAGCATCACCAAGGACAGTTATGAATAACGGATTCGTTACAAAGCAGAAGATAGGGGTGATTCCCTAATACCTTTTTTGCGAGTCTAACGATATCTTAATTTATTCAGAAAGAACCATTGGTAGGAAGCCTGCCATGGCTTATATCCTTTGTGGATTTAAGAGAACCTCTCGGTCATTTAAAAGTCACATGTTTTAAAATATGTGGACTTGACCAAAATATTGATAAGTTTTTTCGTAGACTTTGGATATCAATATTGGTAAAGTAGTAGCATTAGTATTCATGAATGATAACACTGAAACAGTTGGAAACAACATGTGTGTGCTATACGAAGTCGGAAACGACAGGCCAAGATTCTCTGGATGAGATAATTGGACTATATTCTAAGAATATGATTCGGTCAAATTCACGAGAATGAGTCATTGGCTATCCCACCTATCTTATTGAATAAGACGATCATGCGTATACGTATGCAACATTCATCGAGAGTAGTCCTACCCTACCTCTCAGGAATGATTCTCCAAATCTTCGGATAAAGAGAAAATTGGATAGAGTCTCTCTGGGATAAGGGCAAGTCAGCTTAACATGAGTCAATTGCAATCAGATCTCGGATTCGAGCATTGAATAGCGGTTTAGTACGTCCTCAAGTATCTTTAGAGAACGAGGAATCATATGCTTGTATATTCAGGTGCAAACTTTAATATGGTTGACTACATTGATTCTGACTTGTAGTCAGATTAAGGATGATCATTAAGTTGATCTCGGGCTCAGTGTTTACTCATAGTGCTTAGAATTTCCTTTTTGGTCTGGGAGTAATTCCAGGTCTGATAAGCCGATATCACTTCATTGTGAAAACAGTGAAGAGATAGCTTAGAAGGATCTTCTCGGTCACAAGAGGTCAAAAGCATATTGAGAGAGAGTACCGCCTGATTAGATGGACCGGCAACGTTTCGATCCTAAAGATCGTCTCGGGCCGACAACCAAACTGATCAGTGTACCAAGTCGAGTGCTTGGAGGGTACGGCATTGAGGAATATATCTCATCTGCTTTTAGAGCAAGTGGGAGAGTGTTGTGAATAAGATGAGAAAGGGTGTGCTCTAAAAACAATCATTACTTGTCATTTCGTGCAAGTGGGAGATTGTTAGGTGTAGTGCCCGAAAGACAATTTGTGTAATTGTTTTTTATGACAGAATTTATCTTACCTTATTACTTGCTTTGTGCTTGTAAGTAATACACTGCTGCAAACCCTAAGTATATCAGTATGTAACCGCTTAACTCAGTGTATGGCATGCACGTGAGGATTGAGTTAGTGGTGATATACTTAAATTGTTATTCCGTGGTGAACTTAATCAGAGTTTAGGGTCTCTTGATTAAAACACCAATAATGCGCCCGAACACCTTAGGGTGTGATAGTCTTATCCGGACCGTCGGTAGAGGTACCTACGTGGGGCATTTATATATGATGGCATTCATATAGAATTTGGACCGATTTAATCGAATTTCTCGATATAATTCCGTAATCGAGGAATCTTATTAAATCATTAGATGATCATATATGGATCAACCTTAATCTGAGGTGATCACGGGGTCTTGCTTGTCCCGGGGTAGTGTTTGATGTGTTAGTTACGGTTCACTTAAATATGTGTTCCTAGCCACTTCTCATTGGCACTATCTCCGGATGAGTGAGTAGTTCGATTTTCACGGACATGGAATCCATTCCTTCCTGCGGGAAGTAGAGAGACGATCCCTTATTAATGTACTTATTCTCGTTTGATGAATAATTAATTATTGGAGCTACTAGTTTTAGGTCCATGGTCCCCGATGTGGCTTCTGTAATTCGGACTAATAATCTTGTTATTTGGGCCTCAGTGATAATTAATTGGCTGGGCTAATTAATTGATATGCATGGATATTATTTAGTTGGGCTAAATAATATTATACACATAAAAGACATTTTATGTGGGCTTTTTGACCCTAAAGGTGGCGCCAATATCATCATTTAATTAGAGAGAAATTAGTTTTCTTGGATAATTATTTGACATGTGATTTATCTTTTATTTGTTAAATGATAATTCATGGAATATTAGATAATAATATGATTTATCCTAATTTGTTTGGGATAATCATTTTATTTATCTTTTATTTGGAATAAAGGATTAATGGAATAATTATCTCTTAATTATTTAATCCTTGGAGGACAAAGATTACTCTCCTATATAAAGAGAGTTCTCCCAAGCCTTAGGCATTGGTAATTTCGACTTGACCACCACAAAAGAGAGAAATAATTAGTTTTCTTGTCTTGGGTTTTTAGTAGAAGAAAAACTTTGAGTTTTTCTTGGTGTTGCATATCAAGGAGGTTCGTTTATCAAGAAGGGTGTCCACCAACCGCCGTTTGAAGAACACATCGGAAGATCAAGGCGACTCTTCCCGTTATTGGTAACATAATCTTAAACCCCCTTGTAGTACTTAAGTCCTTTAATTATGAATTGTGTCATATAAATCGTGATCCATCCGCTGCGCATAGATCTAACTCGTTTAGATCTAAGAACCTGCATCCTTCAAGTTATAGTAAGGCAAGATGAATCGTCCCCATCCTGACACCCAGTCCTTTGTTTTACGTCAAGATGCGCAAAGCCCCAGAAATCGTAGAAAATACTCAGAAGGGAATACCAGAAATCAAACCAAAATAATACCAGAACAAAGATCAAAGACCACGATAAAGGAAACCAAATCGTAGAAAATGTAAAGGCAGAAGGACAGTTAAAACGTCTGCCGACCGGAATCCAGCAAAGATTCAGAGCACATTATACCGTCGGAAATGACAAAGCATATAAAACTACATTCGAAAAACTTGAGAAATCAAGAAGGAGAAGGGCATACCTGATAAACAGTGGTGAGCACAGAGGAGCCGGAGTAAGATAGAACGGGTTTCCAAGGACTGTGTCAGAAATCGTCTTGTCGGAAAACCTTCACTGGCAAGGTACTTGCAAGCCATCACCGGAGAGATCGAAAATTCAAAGATGTTTAGGTCAAAGGTCCTCCTCCTTTATATAGGATGGGAGATATGGATCCGACGACCAAGATGGAAATGATCCAATAGATGAGGTACGAAGCGGGAATTTCGAATTCCCAAAATTGCCATCATTACGGCAGGATGGACGAAACGTCCCAGCCAGTCAGAGCATGCCTGGGTCACGTCAGCTGTCACATTGACCAAAGACAAAAAAGCATGAGGAAAAACAAGGGGGCCGACTCTTGGTCACCCACTCAATCGGCCAGAGATCAGAGACCCCGAACATGCTAAATTCCTAGGAAGTCAAGGCTGTTTTCCCAAATATGACTTCGAATCGGCTTGGAACCAAAGATTCCGGAAATCCAAATCAAATAAAGTTGAGGCTATTCGCCCGAATGAAACTTCGAATTGGCCAGGGCGATTTGCCCATTACGGCCAACTTAGGAGTCAAGGCTGTTTTCCCAAATGTGACTTCAAATCAGCTTGGAACCAAAGATTCTGAAAAGCCAAATCAAATGAAGTTGAGGCTATTCGCCCGAATGAAACTTCGAATCGGCCAAGGCGATCCACCCATTGTGGCCGACATATGAGGTCAAGGCTATTTGCCCACTTACGACTTCGAATTGGCTTGGAACGAAAGATTCTGAAAAGCCAAATCAAATGAAGTTGAGGCTATTCGCCCGAATGAAACTTCAAATTGGCCAAGGCGGTCTGCCCATTGCGGCCGACATATGAGGTCAAGGATATTTGCCCACTTACGACTTTTAATCGTCTTGGAACGAAAGATTCTGAAAAGCCAAATCAAATGAAGTTGAGGCTATTCGCCCGAATGAAACTTCGAATCGGCCAAGGTGATCCATTATTGCAGCCGACATATGAGGTCAAGGCTATTTGCCCACTTACGACTTTGAATCGTCTTGGAACGAAAGATTCTGAAAAGCCAAATCAAATGAAGTTGAGGCTATTAGCCCGAATGAAAATTTGAATAGGCCAAGGTGATCCGCACATTGCGGCTGACATATGAGGTCAAGGCTATTTTCCCACTTACGACTTTGAATCGGCTTAGAACGAAAGATTTTGAAAACCCAAATCAAATGAAGTTGAGGCTATTCGTCCGAAAGAAACTTTGAATCGGCCAAGGCAATTAGTCCATTACGGCCAGCATATGAGGCTAATGCCACGCGCCTATCTACGGTTTCGAATCTGCTTGGGGCTACAAGCTCGAACAAGCCAAGTCAAAAGGTCAGGGAATTAACTCCCTAACTGACACCTCGAGACGTCATAGGTATGGAGTAGGGAGTCTGCATGGCATCACGGTGTGGATTGTCATGCTTTGACACTATTGAGGTTTCCCTTAGCCATGGGGCGATTGTTGGTCCTTTGAAAAGGCTTTGGTTAAGTTTAGAGGGGGGTGAATAAACTTAAAACTTTTTTGGAGTTGACAAACTCAGCAAGGTCAGTAGCCTGCTGACTACTCAATAGTCTGCTGACTGTTGATGTAACTGAATTTGTTGCAGCGGATATATTTAGTTTAAGCCTTATTACTTGTTGTTAAAAGAATGATACTAAGTATCGGATACTCAATAGTGTAAGTGTGTGATTCAGTTGCTAATTTCAGTAGGTTGATGTGATCAGTATACTAAATAACAGAAAGTAAATGCAGAAAGTAAGTAGGCAAATTTTATAGTGGTTCCAGGTGGTGTAATCCTGTCAGTCCACTCTTCTTCTGTGATGTTGGAGGAAATTCACTAGAGATCCTTGAGGTTGCAGTTACAAAAATCCTAAGCAGTTTGTCCTTCACCAATGACTATGGCTTCATAAACTGGACACTTGAAATAGGTAGAATTGCTGCTCCAAAGTATTCCACTGGTCCTTGAAGGGTAGGATTGCCTCTTCACCAGCTTCACCACACACAACAGTTCTTGACACCCAAAAGATGCTTCTCTGTCTTCAGCAAGTTTCTTGTAAAAGAAAGATTGAATCAACTAAATGATTCAGTTGTCAGCAGCTTGATCAGGATGAAATGATCAGCAGCTTCATGTCTTCAAGTGTGTATACTTGATGTAACTTGATAGCAGGTTACACTTGAAGAAATTTCTTGATCAGTAAGTTTAAGCTCAGTGAATGTCAGCAGGGTGATTTTCTTGAGTTAACTTGATAGCTTCATAAGGATTATATGTTCATCTATTTTTCATCTTCATCACTTGTATCTGAATCAGGAGTCTTCTATTTGTAGGTGAGAATCCTATGACTTATGTTTGATTTTCAAACATAGCCGTTTCAGACTTGTCTCCATCTTGACTTACTTTTGTCACTGTTCATAGGCCTGACACTGTCAGTCAGCTTTTTGTCAGTTTTCAGACTGTCCACCCTTTGACTTGTATCCATTGGATAAAGTTCTGAATCTTTCCAACGTTCCTTTTATCTTGACCATTGATTTTTTGACAAAATCAAGGCTTGTAATCCATCATTATCCTTTTAATCTTCCAATGTAACCTTTGATTAAATCGAGAATTATACTCAGCAAATATCTGAAGTATATCAACCTGCTAATGTACATATCTCTCAGCAGGTTTAAGTCTGCTGTGTTTTAATAACACTTCAGCTGACTTCTTCTCATCTAACTTTTTGTTGTGAAGTTAGAGTACACCATTCTGAACATAACTAAGTTCCAATCACCACTTAATATATGGAACTTAGACCTTTTACACAAGGTATATGTAATCAGTTTAGGTCATCACAGACTTCCCTAAATTCTAATTCCATATCCTTGACTTTAAATACTAAGTTTGATCCCTTAGCCTTCAATAACTGAGTTTGAACCCTCAGCCTTCAATCTTTAGCCGATCCCTAGTAAGTCTACTGACCTAGACACTCTACTGACCTAGACAAGTCTGCTGATAAAGTCAGTTGATTTTCTTAGAGTTCTTGTTTGATCAAACCTATACAAAGATCAACCTCTAATAAATCTATACATTTAATCTAGACATCTTTTTGCCTTTGCTCTATAACAGCTCGTCTGGCACTCATCATTAAAACTTAAAATATGTCCAACAATTTCCCCCTTTTTAGTGACGATGCCAATACCCTCCTTACAGTAAAGAAAAAAGATAAAAACACAAAACAGAACAAACTTTCAGTCATATCTCATTAAATACACATTTGTTCAAAAAATTTACAAACTAGGATCAGCAGAATAAAATAAGCAGTGTAAGTGTGTTGATCTAGTTTCTATCTCTATCTTGTTCTTTCTTCTCATAGAACTCCCTGATTTCTTTGGTAATATTTGTCATCCATTGATTTTCAAAAGTGGAAAAGTCAACCCAGGTGTGCAGCTGTTTCCACCAATTCCATGCTTCTGGTAGAGTCAATCTTATAGTATGAACATTGAAGCCTTGTCCAATGTAGAGGTGTTTGAATTCTTCCAGTGAATCCCTTGCTGACTGACTTCCCAATCTTTGACCTCTTCCACATCTACCACCTCTTCCACCTCTACTAGAAGCTCTCAGTGATTTGACCCTTACTTCCTAAAATTTTAGTCCAAAAAAGGAGTTGAGTCCTTCCTGAAATCCCATGTCATGATAGGGTCTCTTCTTTCCATAGTTTAGCTTCTTGTATTCTTTCAGGAGGTCATCAATCATCTGAATCCTGCCAGTTGCAGTTTTCCTGAACTCATTTATGTCATCCTCCCATTTCTTCTTTGCAAAAATCCTTGCAGCTTCCTTTGCGTTCTACTGTAAGGCCCTCTTCCCCCTTATTGACATCATCAATAAACCGGGGCATTAGGCCATGAATACTCTCTTGTGTGATCACAAAATTTGCAAGTTGACCTTCCATTATCTCAGTCCTTGTGTCAACTGCAGTGATCCTTCCTTCAATAGTTTGTTCCAGTAGATAGATCCTCTTAGTAATCTTAGGATCAAGTACAGCAGGTTGAGGTACCATAGCAGGTTTAGGTGCCTCAGCAAGCTTGTCCAACTTCTTGTGTATTGAGGCAATCTGTTCATTCAAATGCTTATCTTTGTTTGTTGTGTTGGTCTTTATACCTCTTACATCTCTAATTAGATCATTAATAGAAAATTGAGCAGAGGTAATGTTGGAAGCAACTGTCTTAGTGGTCCTTCCTCTGTTTTCCACTAGATTCATCAAATCCTCAAATCTTTGTTCACTTCTATTCAGTTGAGTCCTCAATTGGGTTATATCAGCGTGAATAATAATACCAATTAAATTGTCAACTCTTCCAAAACATGCACTTGAACCTCATTCATCCCAGCCATACCTCCAGCAACTTCTTCAGCAGGCTGTTCCACATTGTCCATAACCCTAGGTTGCCTTACAACAATTGCTCTTGTCATGTCCCATTCAGCAGGTTCAGGACCCTCCTCAATTGCATCTTCAAAAATAGCATCCATAATAAGTTCTTGTTGAGGTTGAGGTTGAGGAACAGATACCTCTTCAAATATTGGTACATGTGCCTGTTGGGGCTCATCTACAACTGCTTCCTCCTCTAGCATATGAAATTCCTCATCACTGAAGTCATAGTCCACCAGCTATTCATCCTCATCAACAACAGTCTGCTGACTATCTTTCCCTTCAACAACCTTCTCTCCAGTGACCTTCTCTACAGCAATAGGTTCTACAGCAGCCTGTGCTTCAGCAGTCCTCCTCATATTGTACAGGGGATTCCTCCAATCCCATCATAAGTTCCAACCTTTGTCCCAACACAGTTTGTTCCTCAGTGATTAGGACCCTCTGTTCCGACCTGTATTCAGGTGTTGTTTGTAACTCATCAACCTGAACCACCTCTTCAACAAAAACATGAGGAAACACAGCCAAGTTTTCCTTTAAAACTCCTCTAGCATCAGCAACCGTCTGTAATTGATTTGCAACTTATGATAAGGTTTCTTGAGTGTGAAACCACTCCTGATACTGAGCTGAGTCCTCTGAACTTGTATCAGCTTCTTCAAACATAACAACATCAGAAATAGTAGATATCCTGGCCTCTTCAAGTGATGTTGCTACGCAAGTCGTATTTCCAAATCTTCATTGTAAGCGCTCCCGGCTCTTCATTTAACATGTCGGTCCGTCGATCCTCGCAGAATTGTCACCTTCAGCTATTCTGTCACTTGGTCAGTAGATCCTTGTCCAGTTTTTTCAATAGATCCTTGCATTGCAGTACCACTGGACTGTCCTGGGAACATAGGATGATCATCATATGAATCAGATGATGATGATTCATCACTATCAGGTGTGAACCTGGGATCTTTAAACATAATGTTCTTCTTCTGCTTGCCATCTTCTATAATTGCCATCAGCCCCATCTCTAATAGAGAAGTGTCAATCAATCCATGCAAACTTTCTACTTCTAACTGTTTAAATGCCCATTCTTCAAAATCAGTCATAGGTTCAGCAGCTGGTTTTTGTCTCTTGTAGTAACCAAACTTCCATTCAAAGTACTTTTGAACCCTTTTGAAGTCAGGATCCACCCTTTCTTTCTTTGACTTCTTTTCTTTTCTTTCATAGGGCATAGTGGGCTTTCTTAGAGCAGGCTGCTCAACTTGTTGTCCTCCAAAGGTTTCAACAAGATAAGTCAATGTATGTACAGCAGATACAAATAGGTTAGTAGCTTCATCAGGTTGTACATTTGTACCTACTACCTCCAACTATTCAACACTTGGTTCCATCTGACTCATATACTCATCAGCACGGTCTGCAACATTTTGTTCTTCCCCCTGAGTTGTACCATCCATAGCAGGGTCTTGAACAAGTACAACAACTTCCACAGCAGGTTCAGGTGCAGCAGTGTCTGTGCTGTGGTTCTTCAATTTGTTGCTCAACAACAACATCAGCACCCTCAGTAGGCTCAACAACCTCTTCTTCTACTTCCTTTTAGGCCTCCAGAACCCTTAATTCTTTTCCATTTCCATGAACCGTCTTCTTCACAACCTGTTTCCTTCTTTTTGCAGGTTTCTCCTCAATTTCAGCACCTTTCCTTTTTCCTTCTATCTTCTTTTTGTTGTTCTTTCAAAATATCAGCAGCAGTTTTCTTTGTAGCTCCAAGAGGCTCAGTAGCTTCAACTTCAAATTAAGCCTCAGTAGACTCAACAATGTCTACTGGTTACTGCCTTGTCTTTTTAGGCTTTAATAACTCAGTTATCTTTCTTGTATTAGCAGCCTTTCTTTTCTCCACATGCTTCTTTGGTGCAGCAGGTTGTGTAACCTGTTTAGCCTGCCCACCACCATCATTGTCATCACAATCATTATCACTTTCAGTTCTTTCATCATCATCCAAACCAGGGATGAGATAAGTGATTTCGGGTTTGTATCTAGACTTGATATTTTTGCAGGTGCAACATCAGCAATCTGCAAGTGAGACAACAGGGCCTGTATCATCAAACCCAATGGTTTAGTTTTGGACTTTCTTGTTCCATCTCTATCTTCTGTCACCACTTTCTTCATATATTGAACAAAGAATCCGGCCCAATCAAACTTCATACTCTTGCATATAATAATTAGCAGGTCAATTTTTTGTCCTGAGAGAGTATCAAGACTTCCACTAAATCCAAGAATGTTCTTGGCAATAATCTTGCTCAGCAGGTTATATTCTAATCTGATATGCTTCACATTGATACTCAGGGTTGATGGTATGGACTTGTTGGTCTTTATTGCATCAACAAACTCCATTCTTGCTAGCTGCATTGATTCGGGGTTTGTGGGAGCATTGTTTCCAGGTCTAAATCCGAACACTTCCCTCAACAGATCTGAGGTTATTTCAATCTGCTGGGCATTGACTGTGGTAGTGAATACCTCTCTATCATCTCTTATCACTATATTCTTCCAGAAATTAACAATATTGGTGTATGAGATGGTTTTTAATCTCAGATTTAGAACATCTTCCAGTCCTTCGTATCTTTTGATCCTTCTATCAATGTTGATAGCTAACTCAGACATGTTAGCATCAACAACAAAGCCTTTATCACTTTGGCTTGTACCAATATGAACATCTCCTTTATCCGCCACAGAAGAAATTTGGAAAATATGAAGAAGAAAACTTGCAAATCTGTGTTCACACTAGTGTAGAATCAAAGAAAATCAATCTGAGTTTGTATGTATCGTCTGAGTGTATAAGTCTGTATATATAAGGAAAGGTAGTGGTTGATAACTGTCAGGCAAGTACTATACACGTACTGTAGCATTTAACCATGATTAACTTTGGAATAAATGTGATGCTGCCATGTGTCCCACTAACTTATCCCATAAAGAGTTGTAACCGTTGGAACCGCAGTTATAAAGGATAAGAGTAATATCCGTTTACTATTGACTTTCAATAAAGTTTGACTGTCTTGTAATGTATAGTTCAGTAGACTTAGTCTTCAGTAGAGTTGGCTCAGCCGCCTACTGACACAAGATGGCTTAGCAGCCTGCTGACAGATTATCTGCTGATCTTCAAACACTCTTGTTTTCTCCAACTGATAATACAAGATGAAGTTTAATACCAATGATTGATCTGTCAAGTGAGCTCACCCAACAGGACAAAGACCAATCCCTTTGGCAGCTTCATTCGCTCAATTGTCCAAACTATTTAAGTACATGGAATTGTTGATACCAATGACTAGTCTGCCAAGTGAGCTCACCCAACAGGCAAAGACTAATCCCCATGGTGAATTCCAATACTCTGTTGATCATTAATATATCAGTCAACTTTTATGATGCCAAGTTCAGTTCTTAACTTAGCAAATCTTTCACTATCCAATGGTTTTGTAAAGATATCAGCAAGTTGATCTTCAGTAGGGATGTAGAGAACCACCACATCTTTCTTCTCAACATGATCTCTTATAAAATGATGTCTCACATAAATATGCTTGGTTCTTGAGTGCAAAACAGAATTTTCTGTGATTGCAATTGCACTTGTGTTGTCACACATTATAGGAATTTCTCTTTCGTCAATCCTATAATCCCTTAATTGCTGTCTTAACCATAGTATTTTTGCACAACAACTTTTAGCAGCAATGTATTCAGCTTCAGCAGTGGAAGTTGATATTCAATTATGTTTCTTGCTAAACCATGAAACAAGTCTATTTCCCATCAACTGACAAGTTCATGTGGTTCTTTTTCTGTCAATCTTGCATCCAGCATAATCAGAATATGAGTAGGATATAAATTTGAAGCTTCCATCTTTTGAATACCATATCCCTACTCTTAAAGTCTTTTTTAGATACTTGAGAATCCTTTTGACTGCAGCTAAGTGACTTTCCTTTGGTTTTGATTGAAATCTTACACAAACACCTACTGCAAAGGATATATCAGGTCTGCTAGGTAGTGAGGTACAGCAGACTGCCTATCATCCTTCTGTATAAGGTCTGATCAACATCTTTGCCTTCTTTATCTGCATCCAATCTAATGCTTGTACTCATAGCAGTTGATACTTTGGTGCTATTTTCCATGCCAAACTTCTTTAGCAGCTCCTTGGTATATTTAGTTTGATGAATGAAGATTCCTTCTTTCATTTGTTTGACTTGTAATCCCAAAAAGCAGTTCATCTCTCCCATAATACTCATTTGGAACTTGCTTTTCATGAGGTTAGCAAACTTTTCACACAGCAATTCATTTTCAGAACCAACAATTATGTCATCAACATAAATCTGTACCAGAAGGGTGTTGTCCCCTTCATTGATTCTGAAAAGAGTCTTGTCAATGGTACCTTTGGTAAACCCATTGCCCACCAAGAATTGAGATAGGGTTTCATACCATGCTCTTGGTGCTTGTTTTAAACCATAAAGTGCCTTGTTGAGTCTATACACTTTATCTTCTTGATCTTTAACTTCAAAACCATGAGGTTGCTGAACATAAACCTCTTCCTCCAGAATGCCATTTAATAATGCACTTTTGACATCTATCAGGTATACTTTGAAGTTTTTGTAAGCAGTATATGCCAAGAATAATCTTAGAGCTTCCAATCTTGCAACTGGGGCATATGTCTTATCAAAGTCTATTCCTTCTGCTTGAGAATAGCCTTTTGCCACTAGTCTAGCCTTGTTCCTTACAATTGTACTAGATTCATCCAATTTATTTCTGTATACCCATTTAATTCCAATTATGTTTGCATGACTAGGCCTTTCAAACTCATTTAATTCTTCTTGCATAGCAATTATCCAATCTGGATCAGATATTGCTTCTTCAACAAATTTAGGCTCCATTTGAGATAGAAAATAGGTAAACATTGCTTCCAATTATCTTCTAGTCTTTACAGCTTGCTGTATATTACCAATTACTTTCTCAGCATGGTGATCCTTTAACCATTGTAAATTTTGATTTGATTGATTTACAGGAGCTTCATCTTCAGTAGGCTCTGTCTGTAGCTTCAGTAGGGGAACAACTGATCCTTGAACTTCATCTGTTGTTTCATCAGTAGTGTTACCAGCAGGTTCTTCAACAGGGGCAGAGTTAGAAACTTTTAATTCATTTATCTTTTCCAAAACATCAACATATTCTGGATCAGTGACTTGGAGATTTTCAGTAGGTTCTGAAACTTCATCTTCCATTCCAGTTAGCTTAGGTTCATCAAATACAACATGTATTGATTCTTCATGTTTCAATGTCCTTTTATTCAGTACCCTGAATGCCTTGCTAACTGAAGAATATCCCAAAAATATTCCTTCATCTGATTTTGGTTGGAATGTTTCTGTTGTTCCTTATGATTTAAGATAAAACATTTGCTTCCAAATGGATGGAAATAAGATATATTTGGTTTTCTTCCATTCCATATCTCATAAGGTGTCTTCAGCAGCTTTTTGTTTACTAAGGTCCTATTTTGTGTATAACTTGTTGTATTGATTGCTTCAGCCCAATACATTTCATGTAGTAATGCTTCACAAATCATAGTCCTCCCTGCTTCTTTCAAAGTCATGTTTCTCCTTTCGGCAACTCCATTTTGCTGATGTGTTCCAGCAGCTGCTAATTGATGCAGCACAGCATTTTTTCACAATATTCTCTTATGACTTTATTTAGAAATTCAGTACCCTTGTCTGATCTGATCTTCACTACTGTCAAACTTTTCTCATTTTGCAATCTCTTCAAAAGTTTAGGCATCTTTTGAAGTGTTTCACTTTTCTTGTTCATAAATACTACCCAAGTGTATCTTGAATAATCATCAACAAATACCAAAGTGTACTTCTCTCCTGTTACACTTGTTGGTATTATTGGTCCAAACAAATCCATATGCATCAGCTCCAAAACTCTTTTTGTTGATTGTTTAGTATTTGACTTGAAGCTTGACTTTGTTTGTTTACCTTGCTGACATGCATCACATATAGCATCCTTTTTGAATATGATCTCAGGTAAACCAATCACCAACTTTTTTTTCACCAATTAATTGATATCATCAAAATTGAGATGATTCAACTTTTTATGCCACAACCAATTTAGTTCTGACTTGGTATGCACAATTAGGCATGTTTCTGGAATAGTAGTAGACCAATCCACAACATACATGTTTTGTTGTCTTCTTCCAGCCAACACAACTTGTTCACCTCTTTCACTAATGACAACACAGTAGCCTTTGTCAAAAGTGACCTTGTAACCCATGTCACAAAATTGTCCAGTGCTCAGTAGGTTGTAGTCCAGTCCTTCCACAAATGCAACATTTCTGATAGTTAATCCATTCCTCACCAGTGTTCCATATCCTCTTATGTATCCTGGTGTGTTCTTGTTGCCAAAATTCACTCTTGGACAATCTTTTGGCACATAGTTTGTCAGACAGTGCTTATTCTTTGTCATATGTCTGGAACATCCACTATCAAAGTACCATACACCTTACAAAACAAAGTTAATGTGTTTTAGGTACCCAAAACTGTTTGGGTCCATAGTGGTAAGCATGACCCTTGGCAAATTTCCATAAGGTCTTCTTTGAATAGCATTACACTTTTGTTCATATATGTATCCCACATTTCCATAAAATCTAACATTTGGTTGTGAAGGATTCACATATGTTTTCTGGCCTTTTGGTGCATAATGATGTTTGATGTGATTTCTTTTGTTACAAGCATTAGCATGACCATAAGGTTGTTATCTTTTAGGAACAGCCCTGTAATATGGAGTCTGCTGAGGTCCCTGATGAGGTCTTGAATAAGTCCTCTGTTGATTCCATTGCTGAGGTTTCACCCTAGCATTATGGTTATGTCTATTGTTTCTAGCAGTAGGGGCAGGAACATTCCAATCTTCATCAGTAGGGAACAATCTACCTTTCCCCATGAGATAAGTATCCCTTGAATGATTAACAGTTTTAGGTTTAGGATTCTTATCTTTGGCATATTTATGATTTTTGCCCTTTCGTGGTCCAGCAGACTTAGCAGCAGGTCTGCTATCAACAGGTCTAGAAATTCCAACAGTCCTACCCTTGGATTTACCCTTTTTGTTAGGTACTGTTGACCTTTTGGACTTCTGATTTTGCTTCTTTGAAGCATTCTCAGTAGGCTTTACTGCCTCAACAACCTTCTTGGGAATTGGATCTTGTGCAGGTTTAGGACCAATTATGGTACTAGGTTCAGTAGCCTTAATGGATCCACCCTTAGTAGATTGTTGAGTTTCAAATCCAAGGCATGTTCTATCACCATAAGGCTTTCCAGATTTGAATGCAGTGGTGGAACTAGATTGTGCAGCTGATTCAGCAGCTATTGAAGGTACAGTAGACTTATGTTGAGTCTGTCCATAATCTTTTTCCTTACCTTTGAGAATTCTTAATTCAGCATTTAATCTTTGAATTTCTGCTTGAAGTGCTTCTTTTTTAGCCTTCACAATCTCATAACCAGATTGTATTATCCTCAGTTGATTGAGGATGGCATCCAAAGGTTCTTCACTGTCAGAAATTTTAGGATTTGAACTACAAGTAGATTCACAATCACTTTCAGCAGGAGTGTTTACAGATACAGAATTGTATACCTCCTCAGTCTCATCCATATTGGCCATTAAAGCATAATCATCCATATCATCTATGAGTGCAGTGTCATCTGATTCATTTCCTTTTTCTGATTCCACTTCATAGCCAAATTCATCATCAGCAACCAATGCTTTCTTGCCAAATCTTCTTTGCTGATTTTTGTTCTTCAGTAGGTCTGGACAATCAGGTCTGAAATGTCCAGGTTTCTTGCAGTTGAAGCACAGATAATCATGTTCATTTTTCTGTTTCAAGTCAGGACAGACAGGTTTGAAGTGTCCTGGTTTCTTGTAATGAAAGCACAAATAATCATTGTCTTTCTTGGATTCTTCCTTCTTCTTTTCATTTGATTTCTTGGTGAAATTCCTTGGAGAACCCCTTCCTGATTTCATCATTCTGATCTTCTTGCTTAGTAGGGCTATTTGCTCTTGCATTTCATCCATTTGATCATCTTGACCACCTGATTATTCTTCTTTATGTGCAGCAGCCAATGCAGTAGTCTTTCGTTCTTACTTTTTCAGTATCAGGAACAAGTTTCTTCCTGAATTCATATGCCTTGAGATCTGAAAACAATTTGAAGGTATCCTCTTCATGTAGTCTCCTGGACTCTTCTATGGTAGTAACCTTCATCTCCCAAACTTCCTTTGTAGGTAGGGCTTCCAAAATTCTTGTATTGATCTCTTCCTTTGTGTATACTACATTCAGCAGGGTGGGTTCATCCATGATAGCATTGAATCTTGACTCCATTTGTTCAATGGTTTCATTTGATTTCATTTTGAAATCTTGGAACCTTCTTTTGGCTACACTGGCTTTGTTTTTCTTGATAGCATCAGTGCCTTCACAGATTAGTTGTAATTTTTCCCAAAGTTCCTTTGCAGTCTTGCAATCCTTCACTTTCATATACATATTGCTATCCAAGGTTCTGTATATGATATCAATAGCAATATTGTTGAGGTTTGCTCTTTTTCTATCTTCATCACCCCACTCTCTTTTTGGCTTTGGAACATACTGAGCTTCACTGCCCACAGTTATGGCTTTTGTGATCTCCAGTGGTCCATCAGTCGGACATCCATCATTTCATCATGTGTTGCAAAATAAATAAGCCTGCATCCGACGTTTATACTCATCAAAACGATCTAGAGAGCACATCAACATAGTCCTAGCATATTGGTTGTTATCCATGATGCAAAGCTTTGAAAATTAGAGTCTTGAAAAAGTTTTCAAAGAATTTTCACAAGCACAACAAGTAGGATTAATTCGGAACAGAAGCACTACTCCGATACCAATTGTTGGTCCCTTGAAAAGGCTTTGGTTAAGTTTAGAGGGGGGATGAATAAACTTAACACTTAAAACTTTTGGAGTTAACAAACTCAGCAATGTCAGTAGCCTACTGACTACTCAGTAGTCTGCTGACCACTCAGTAGTCTGCTGACAACAGATGTTACTGGGTTTGTTACAGCAGAATATATTCAAATTAAGCCTTGTTACTTGTTGTTAAAAAGATGATACTAAGTATTAGATACTTAGTAGTGTCAGCAGGGTGATTTTCTGGATTGAGATAGGGTTTAAGCTCACTGAATGTCAGCAAGGTGATTTTCTGGATTTAACTTGATAGCTTCGTATGGATTATATGTTCATCTGTTTTCATCTTCATCACTTGTATCTGAATCAGGAGTCTTCCATTTATAGGTGAGAATCCTATTAATTGTCTCTATCTTGACTTGCTTTTGTCACTGTTCATAGGACTGACACTTTTTGTCAGTTTTTAGACTGTCCACCCTTTGACTTGTATCATTGGATAAAGCTCTAAATCTTTCCAACGTTCCTTTTATCTTAACCATTGATTTGTTGACAAAATCAAGGCTTGTAATCCATCCTTATCGTTTTAATCTTTTAATGTAACCTTTGATTAAATTGAGAATTATACTCTGCAAATATCTGAAGTATATCAGCCTGTTGACGTTCGTATCTCACAGCAGGTTTAAGTCTGCTGTGTTTTAATAACACTTCAGCTGACTTCTTCTCATCTAAATTTTTGTTGTGAAGTTAGAGTACACCATTCTGAACATAATTAAGTTCCAATCACCACTTAACATATGGAACTTAGACCTTTTACACAAGGTATATGTAATCAGTTTAGGTCATCACAGACTTCCCTAAATTCTGATTCCATATCCTTGACTTTAAATACTAAGTTTGATCCATTAGCCTTCAATAACTGAGTTTGAACCCTCAGCCTTTAGTCTTTAGCAGGTCCCTAGTAAGTCTACTGACCCAGACACTCTACTGACCTAGATAGGTCTGCTGATAAAGTCAGCTGACCTTCTTACAGTGCTTGTTTGATCAAACCTATACAATGATCAACTCTAATAAATCTATACATTTGATCCAGATATCTTTTTGTCTTTGCTCTATAATAGCTAGTTTGGCACTCATCATTAAAAATTAAAATATGTCCAACAGCGATCATGCGGTAGTGATCAGGTATGATACTGAGGCATGCAGAGTATACATGTTTGGTTGTCTGGGAATCGCGTACCCTATGAATAAGGGTGAATATCCGAAAGGGTCTTCTTATAAGGAATGTCTTACTCTTGTGAACTTTGCAAAGTGGAAGTAAATGAGTTACTTCGAGAGAGCAAGATATCCAGATTATAAGATACGGTCATTAATGTTTGACACTTGACGTACGACCATATGGATATTATTACAGGGATAGGATTCTATTTACACGCTCACCGAGCACATGAAAGGTAGTAGTCATTGCGTATTGACTCTTCCGATGATTTGGGGTCATGGACGTGTTGCTAGACGCTATCCACGATCATTAGAGGTGAAGGGCATTTTCATAATTGCGCCTTATGTCTATGGCCAACATATTCGGAAGCCTATCGGGTCACACACATATGAACATCAAGTCGGATTAAAATGTAGTTATAGTTGATGACCAAATAAGAAAAGAATTTATCTCATACTATAAAGGTTATAGTGGTAAATTAATATGGTGGTATTTATTTATTATGAATAAATATAATACAAGATATTAATTATGTTGATTAATTAAATATACATATTTGTATGTATGTGTCGACTATATATATATACATGATATATATGTATTTTGCAAATTAATTAATCATAATATTATATTAATTAAAGAATGTTCCAGAAGCCAATTAGTTGGCATATGGGGCGCCACTTTCTTGTGTACAATATACACTTGGATTGTGCAATTTAATTAATAAGATTACCATACTATTAATATTTGATATTAATTGATTTTTGGAAAAATAGATTTATGGTAATATAATAAGATATATTCAATATGAGATATTGTCGATATATAACTTGGAAATATATTTAATATAATGAATATTAAATGAGATAAATAAATCAAAGGGATATTCCTTATTTTATTAGGAAAATATTTTCTCTCTCATCAATCTACTAGAATCTAATCCTAATCAGATTAGGAGCTAGATGGGGTGCATGTCTCTCCTATTTAAGGGAGGCTTGTCTAGCTCTTTTGTAGATCATAATTCCAAGAGCTAATTGTTCTTGTGAAAAATAAGAGAGAGATTATAGAGAGAGAGAAAAGGTCGACATAGCAGTCGAGTTTTTCTAATAGCAATCCTTGGTGGGATTCCGGCGAGGTGCTAGTGTGGATTACTGGTAGAGGCCGGACACTTGGACGGCTAGCGCACATCTACTCCTACCGGACGGTCAAAGCATCGATCTTTTAAATCATCCGAGGTAGTATTACCGCCCCCTCTCTTATATGTTTATTGCTTCAACGAAGTCGATCCTGCATTGGAAAATCAATTTTTGAAATTCCGCTGCGCTACTCGATTGATTTCCTAACATTATATGTGTGACAGAGACATTATTTCCATTAGGTAATCCCATTTTTATACCAGAAGATGGTTGGGGATTGCTTAATAGATCTAATGATCCTACAATGTGATCTGTGGTACCAGAGTCCAAGATCCATTGTATTGATCTTACTAAATTTAGGTCATCTAATCCTGTAGCATGTGAATAGTGTGTAACAACATCATCAGGTTGGCCAACAACAAATCCTGCATGTGTAGGAGGATCATTCAGCGGAGCCCTCAACTTTTCAAGTTGTTGTACAGTAAGATTGGGAAACCTAGTCCAGCAGACCTGCTTGGTGCCTGATCTTCTTCTGCTGATTGTTCCTCTTCTACCATATTGGCTCTTTTTGACTTGAAACCATGAGGAAAGCCATGCTTCTTGTAACAAGTCTCCTCGGTAAGGCCATTGAATCCACAGAAACTACATTGCATCTTTTTGGAATTTTTAGGCCTAGAATTTACAGCAGAGTTAGGTCTACTGACAATCTGATTTTGTCCCTGTCCATTCTTCTATGACAAGAGAACCATGGAATCTTGATTCTTGGCCTTGTTAGCCACATGCAGCTTCTATCTTTCAAACTTGATTGCCATTGCAAAGGCATCATGAATTTCTGGAAAGGGCACCATCAACATTGTCTCTAAGACCATTGGCTCAAATTCATCCCTCAATCCTTTGAGGAATTTCATGACATGTTCAGCCTCCATATGATCCATCAGATTTCTGATTGCATGCAATGACATTGAGGATCACAGGAACAGATTCTTACAGGCCTGATGGTCTTGATTTCCTCCCAAAGAATCATCAATTTTTTGAAATATTGATTGACAGAATCTGTGCCTTGTTTCAGTGGATGTGTTTCTTCAAGAAGATCTAAAACTCATAATGCATCAACATTTGAAAATCTTGCAGCAATATTCTTTCATACTGCGTGTGCATTCTTGAAGTACATCAAACTTTGTGCAATGATGTTTTCAACAGAATTCAAGATCCATGATCTCACCATTGTATCTCATTGCCTCCAAGCATGGAATTCGGTGAATCTGGTTCTGGCATTTTGATGGTGCCGTCTACGAAGCCAATTTTGTTCTTGGTGATCAACACCATCACATTTTCCAGGGATTGTAGTTATTTCCATTCATCAATGGCTGTACAAGAACCAGAGAAGGATTCTTATCAGGATGAACATAGAATGGACTGAAGGGACTTAGTTCTTGTTTCTTAGCTGCCATGGCTATCAAGAACTCCAGAACTGATCTTCAAATCAATGATGATAGTGAAAAAATGATTAAGAACTGATCAAAAAAAGGAAAAAGGATAACAGTTTACTCTCAAGAAGCTGAAAACTCATAAATAGATGGAGAACACTCTCAAGTTTCTTGAAAAATGCAGGAAAGCTTTTAGAAATTCTCAAATTTCTGCCCTGATACCATGATGAAGTTTGTAGAATTACAAACAAAATAAAATGCAGAATGATTATTGATCAAGTAAAAGTTACAAGGTGTTTTCAATGTGGCTGATCATAGGGTATTTATAACATCATACACATCATGAATCAGTTACAAGTAAGTTACAAACTATTATAACATATTACAATAAGATAACCATTTTCTATATTGAACCAACTAAACCAATCAGCAGACTGCTGGTGTTTATACTGTTAGCTGACTGCCGGTGTTTATACTGTCAGCAGGCAGTTGGTGTTCATGTGGTCAGCAGGCTGTTGATATCTTTATATGATCAGTAGAGTGCCCTCATCATTCTCATCATCTTTTATACTGTAACACATGCTGCCTACAAGGGCTATGCACCAGGCGGACTTATTCGGAGTCACCAATATGATTCGGTTCTGAAAGGATGTGAGCCAGTCATACGGACATGTCGTTCCTTGGTAATAGTTGTAGGTAGGATAATGAACATTCCCTTATGGCAACGACTTCATAATCTCATCGGAAAGGACATTAACTCCCTAAGTCGGCTTTTCTCTTGTCCTCCGACTTGCTCTTCTTCAAATTATCGATTTCTCTTTGAATTCTTTCAAATCTATCCTTCACAGCAGGGTTGGAGGTACGCATAGATTCATGTTGTGAGCTAACTTGATAGCGAGATTCTTCCTGATGTTCGCCTCGCCTGTCCCTTATGTTTTGGCGGGCAACCTGATTGTCTCAACCATCTCGCCTAGGCGCGACATTCCGTTATGGAGGGTTTGGACCTAAACGATGCAGTGTCGATCTCTTTTCATTGTTACCCAACCTCTGTAAGGGGGACCTCTTTCATCGCTTCACTCAGGACCTCTCTTGCGGCCCTGACCCCCTGAGGAGTAGATACTTTCCTCAACCTCAACCCGTCGAGACCGGCTATGATGACTTCGAGAAGAGTCAGTGTTGATGCCGACGGTCTTTGCTAGCGGCTCCAAGATTAGTTTATGGGGCTGGCCTGCCGCGATTAAGCGAGTGTTTGCTAGATATGCCTTCTCAATATAGTCAGCATATACCTTAGCAGCAATTACCTCGGGATCATGAAGATATGTTATCTTTTTTGGGGTCTCCCCGCGACTGTGTTGCGGCCTTGATGGCCCTAAAACTTCCTTTCCATGACGACGGCCCGTGACCACTGCCGGGCCACCTATTGACCTCACTTTCTGGGTGATGAGTTTGCGGGCGTCCCGTGGAGGGTCCCTCTTGGGGACCTGTCATGTTGTCCTAGGGGTTTTCTATCATTTCTTCCATGTTCTTGGCACGTGGCGGATCCTGAGTGGCCCCGTTAGCAGGAGTGTGTGGTACCATCTGCCTCCTCTTGCTACCAATCATCGTACTATCTACTTGTTGTTCACGCTAAAAGACAATTCGTGCTCTGACAACCTAGAAACCAAATGTCCCCTGACACCCAATAATGTCGTATGACCTGATCTGTAGCCGGCAACTGGAGAATTGTCGGGGATAGAGATGTTTCCGGCGAGCTGATGGCTGGAAATCCAAAAAATCCAAAGAGAGTGGTGATAAATCAAACGCAAAACTCTATGGAATGTGTGTTTTTTATCCTTAAAACACAGACAAAGCTCAGAGAAAAGCTCAAAACTTATCTGAGTATGTTCTTTTTGAATGGAAATGATGAACTTTCTGGTCAATCTTTGATGAAAACTCGATGGGATGGTGATGATTCAAGCGCAAACCAACGGATTTCATACAAAACTAGTATATGCTATCACTTACTTGGTGTTTTGGTGAAGCTTTCATGATGATCAAGCAGATTCTGGGAGCTTTTGAGTGAAGAAAACTCTGAAAACCGGAGAAGAATATGGTTTTCTTCTCAGCGCCGTAGTAAAAGAAGAATTTGCGGCGGATTTGTACACCGGAGAGAGAGAAGTGTTAGGTGTGATGCCCGAAAGACAATTTTGTAATTGTTTTATTTAATAAATGAAATGATATTATTATTCATATTTATTATTCTCGTATTCACAGATGTGACAATAGTATTTACACTACAGAAAACCCTAAAGTATATCACTTAACTCAGTGTATGGGATATACACGGGAGGATTGAGTTAGTGAAGATGTACTTAAAATACAATTAGCCCGTAGTGAAGTTAATCGAGAGTATCGGGTCTCTCCTTTAACGTGCTATTAATGCACCCAGAACACAGTAGGTGTGATTGTCATATCCGGACTTTCGGTTAAGAGAACCTAGTGGGGCATTTATATATATGATAGATATATCATATAGAAATTTGGACCGATTTGATTAGAGTTCACGATATAATTCCGTAATCGAGAAGTCTTATCGAATCAATGGATGATCACAGTCAACTGCTTGAATCAGTATGAGGTTTGACTTGACGGTTAAGGATTACACTGAGTCTGTGATCTTAATTACCCCATCTTGGCATTGTACTGGATTGAGTGAGTTGTCGTGTTATCACGGATACGGAATCCATTCCTTCCATTTATAGAAGTAGATAGACGGTTCCCTTATTTGTTAATCCTAGAAACGATCGATCGCGCGAGTTCATATTACACCGATTAGCTACCGGTGAGTTGTATGAATTAATTGATCACTAGGGGTTAATGGTAAATAAGGATAAGAGGTTCTAAAAAGGGTTAACGGTAACTTCCCGATTTAGAATGAACAGACTATGGAGGATTAATCCATATGTAATGATTATATCAATGTACGCTTATTATTATTCTCATGAGGAGATAAATATAATCTCATAATCGGAGGAGTGCAGTCAAGGGATTATGGTGGCATATTCTTGTGATTGATTTATCGAATATAATTATTCTGTTCGTAAGATAATTTTTTTATTTGATTTATCGGAGCCGCTGATTATTAGTCCATGGTCCCCGACGTGCCTCCTATATAGCATAGCTATTCTCGGACGTCGAATCCTAATAATATTAATTTAGTTCTTATTGGAATTTAATTAAAACGATATGTGAATTAATTGTTTAGTGAACTATTAAATTAGTTGGGCGAAATAATTAAATATGTGAAAAAGACATTTTTCATAATCTTGGCCCAATTTGGTGTGTTGGTCGAAATCATAGTGACTAGGTCACAAGAGGCAATTTTCGGCCATGGCATTATTTAATGAGCAAAGAATTAGTTTTCTTGTGGATTAATAAGACATGTGCACAAAATATTTATTGGATAAATATTTATGGTAAGAAATAAAGATAAATATTATTCTAGATTTGTTCTAGAATATTATGGATTATCTTTTATTTAATGGGATTATTATAATTGATTTTGTATTAATTATTAAATCCTTGGAGGACAATGATTACTCTCCTATATAAAGAGAGTTCTCCCAAGCCTAGAACACATCATAAATTTCGACTTCTACCTCTTAGAGAGGAGAAGAAAATTTTCGGCCAAGGGGAGAAGGAGAAAATCTTGGAGATTTTTCCGGGTAGCATATCGGGAGGATTCGAGACGAGGATTTCCTTCCACCGGGAGTTGCTTGGATCACACGTACGAAAGATCGTGGTGCTCTTCACATCTTTCTTTTGTTTTTCTATTGCGGTTCTTCTACTTGGATTTTGAGATCCAAGAGGTATGTTCTAAAACCCCCTTGTAGAGTAGATCTAGTTATTTTATTACGTGTAATTTATATATCTAGATACTTAAATCGCTTCCGTTGCGGATGGTATTACTAACAAGAAGAAAAGCTTCGATTTTCCTGGTAACGGAGCCAACTGATTATATCAAAATTATCATGGTAGAAATAGAGGTGTTTCATGGTGGATATCAGGCTATAAACGTGGGTGTTTGCTGGTGGTGCACGGCGGCGATGTGGAAATTGTGGTGGTCGGAGAATGATAAAAGTGGTGGTGCAATGCTATGTAGAAATTGGCAGAGTTTGCCTAGCTTTCATAAAATTGACCTTGTATATGAGTTACATGGAGCCTCTATATATAAGTGAGCTACTGATTAGAGTTAAGCTATGACAATGAGACATAATTAAGTACTATACGGCACTAATTAAACTAGCTAATTGTTTGGCGGTTTGGAAAGGGGCGGACCAAATACACTTTCCATTTGCTAAGTCTTTGTCTTGTCATTCTCATAGAGTAGCTTGCTCACCTGATAATGCGGGCTTGGTCCGGAGTCGGACTTGCTGGTCTGAGGGCCATGTGGCCAGGCCCCGCTCCGCACCGTGAGAGGCGGTCCAAAGTCTCTCTGGAGGACTCGACCATACCCGGCCTCGGTCCGTCTTATATGAATGCGGACTCTACGTGCCGGGGGTTCTGCCCACTTCCGAGGCCGCCGGACGGACCCGAATAAGGATCCGCGGGCTGGATTTCAGTTTAGGCGTATCATACTTGTTCAAGTTCAGTTCGTTTAGGTCATAAGCTTGTTCATGTTTGTAGGTTTAATAAACGAGCAGAAAAAAATGTTCAAGCTTAGTTCGTTAAGGTAACAAGCTTGTTCATGAACATTTGCTTAATAAACGAACATAAAATTATGTTCAAAATCAACTCATTTATAAAGAAATTTTGTTTGAACTCGTGTTCGAGATTGGCATGCTATTTGTCCTTGAGGATCCGACATTAACCCTCTCATACCTACTAATTGATGTACCTGGGATGCATTTCCTCTGGCTCCTGAAAAAGACATAATATGAACTGGATTACAAGGGTCGGTCATAGTAAAGTTGAGATTCATTTCTTGTCGCAAATATTCACTTGTAACATACCATATTTCGATGGATTGGCGTAATTATTTTACCACGTGTACATTTCCACAATGGTGGTGTTACATGTATTTTTGCTTCTCAATTCGAGTTTGGCTTGTTTAGTTATAAAAAAATAAGTCTAAATGAATAAATAACAAAATACAAAGTAATATTCAAACATTATAATAATAAAAACATTATGACTACTATCAATTTTCTATAAAATCACTCTAGAGTATCTATTAGATTAATGGATGTCTTATCATCTTATGATTTCGCGTTCGTCCGTTTAGGAAACGAGCTTAAAATCTTGTTTAATCTTGGTTCGTTAAGCTAAATAAACGAACGATCACAGATACTAACGAGTCGAACACAAGTTTGTTTGTGTGTGGCTCTGTTCGTTTAACAACATTACATATCCACAAAAGTCCTTACAGAAAAATCCCTAACATGTAGTTTATGTACTTTTTACATGTATAACGTATATCGATTACAAGAAGAATTATGGCACAACACTTATTCATAAATCGTATCAAATGGAGGTTGTGATTGTTGGATGTAATATCGCCGAACGGATCTAGATCCGCCCGATTACGCAGCGGAATAAACAAGAGGATCACGATCATATAAAATTAAACTACCTAATTTAAGATCTACCTACAAGAAGGTGAGATCTACTTACCAATCAAAAGCGAGGTCCAAAAGATGGATGAAGTCGAGATCCAATTTGAGATGCCATGATCTTCCGATGTGTACCTCCAAGCAACAACCGGTGGATGTGATCCTTGATGCATGACCTCCTTGATATGCTACCCGGAAAATCGTGATGATTTTCCCAACTCGGAAAACCCTAAGCTTGGCCGAAATTCCTAGCTTATTTTGGTGTGTATATGTCGTGTATTGTGATGGAAGAAAAGGCTTAGGAGAACTCTCTTTATATAGGAGAGAAAAGGCTTAGGAGAACTCTCTTTATATATGAGAGAAATCCTTGTCCTCTAAGGATTTAATAATTAATACAAAATCAATTATAATAATCCTTTTCCATAAAAGATACTCCTAGAATAATCTAGAATAAATCTAGAATATTTAAAGATCAATCTAATATATTTTCCTTAATTAATTATTTAACAAATAACCAATTAATCACATGTCTTATAATTATTAAGAAAACTAATTCCTAAATAATTACCAAGACAAAAACACGCCCAATACTAGAAAATTAGGGTTCACACGAAATTTCACATAATGGGCCGAGTCCACGAAAAATGTATTTTCCATGTATTTTATTATTTAGTCCAATAAATAATAAATCGCACATCAATTAAATAGTCCAACTACTTAATTATTATTGAGGCCCAACGTCAAGAAACATATGCATGTTAGGAGCCACATCGGGGACCATGGACCTATAACCATTAGCTACAATAAATTAAATAAAATTATTCATCGAACAGAACAATTCTTATTCAATCTATTAATTCCGGGATTACGCCACCATAAACCCGAAACTGAACTCTATCGATTATAGGTATATACGTACACTCCAATCATTGAGTAAAAGCGTCCATTGATATAATCAATACATACGGATAAATCCTCCATAGACTGTTCGTTTTGATTCAGGATATTTTCGTAAATCCTTCTCAAAACATCTTATCATTATTTACCATTAACCCCCTAGTGATCAATTAGTTTATAACTAATATAATATGAACTGGCCCATCGATCAGTTTCTAGGATTAACAAATAAGGGAAATGTATGTCTACTTCCCGCAGGAAGGAATGGATTCCATATATGTGAAGTCACAGACTACTCACTCATTCCAGAATAAAGACAATGAGAAGTGTTCAGATCACATGTATCCAAGTGATCCTTAACTAACACATCAAACCCTACTTTGAACCAAGCAGTAGACTGTGATCACATCAGGATTGAGATTAATCCATATATGATCATCTTGTGATTCGATAAGATTTCTCTATCACGGAATTATATCGAGAACTCAAATCAAATCGGTCGAGTCCTATATGATAGACATCATATATAAATGCCCCACTAGGTACCCTATACCGACGGTCCGGATAAGACGGTCACACCGTTAAGTGTTCTGGGCGCATTATTGGTATATTAATCATGAGACCCATACTCTGATTAAATTCACCACGGACTAACTAGTTTTAAGCATATCATCACTAACTCAATCCTCGTGTGTATGCCATACACGGAGTTATGTGATTACATACCGATATACTTAGGGTTTTCAGCAGTGTATAATATAAGCATAAATGCAAATAATAAAATGAATATATAATTCTGTCATTTATTTAAATAAAATAATTACAAAATTGTCTTTCGGGCACTACACCTAACAATCTCCCACTTGCACGAAAGGCAAGTGATTAATTGTTTTAAAGCACACCCTATATCTATATTACAGCAAACTACATCTCCCACTTGCTCTAAAGCAATTGAGTCATGTCCTTAATACCCATATTCTCCAAATGCCTGTTGAAGACTTCTAACGGCAATGTCTTGGTGAAGGGATCAGCCAGGTTGTCTTCAGAGGGGATTTTCTGTACGGAAATGTCTCCTCGTTGAACAATTTCTCTGATCAAATGGTACTTTCGCACTATATTCTTTTACTTGCGATGACTATGGGGTTCCTTCGAATTTGACACAGCCCCACTGTTGTCACAATCGAGACATATCGGATCGTTGTGATTTGGGATTACTCCTTAACCACCCAGGAACTTCTTCATCCAAACTGCTTCCTTTGCTGCCTCAGAGGCCGCTATGTATTCGGCTTCCATAGTTGAATCAACTGTACTGGATTGCTTTACGCTTCTCCAAATGACTGCACCGCCTCCGAGAGTAAACACTGAGCCAGAGGTAGATTTGAAATCATCTCTATCCGACTGGAAGTCAGAATCAGTGTACCCTTTTATATCCAGGTTTGCACCCGAATATACGATCATATAATTCCTCGATCTCTTCATATATTTGAGGAGATTCTTTACTGCTATCCAATGTTCCATTCCTAGATTGGACTGATAACGGCTGACGATTCCAACGCCATAACAGATGTCCGATCTAGTGCACAGCATTGCATACATTAGACTACCAACACGAAGCATATGGCACTCTTCCCATAGCCTCTATTTCTTCAGGAGTCTAAGGACCTTGTTTCTTAGAGAGGTGAACGCCTTGACGGGTTGGTAGAAAACCCTTCTTTGCGTTCTTCATGCTATATCGTGCCAACTCCTTATCAATATAAGATGCCTGGGATAGAGTTAACATCTTGTTCTTACGATCCCTTATAAGTTGGATCCCTAGAACATAATTCGCCTCTCCCAAATCTTTCATTTGGAATTGGCTGGCTAACCAACTTTTTACGTCCGACAACATTCCCTTATCGTTTCCGGTTAGCAGAATATCGTCTACGTACAACACTAAGAATGCAACATTATCTTTGATGACTTTCGTGTATACACAAGGCTCATCAAGTTTTGTTCGAAATCATATGACTTAATGGTCTCATCAAATCTATGATTCCAAGACCGAGAAGCTTACTTCAACCCATAAATGGATCTTAGCAACTAGCACACCTTGTGCTCTTGGCCTTGCTCGATAAATCCTTCTGGTTGCTGCATATATATTTCCTCATCAAAGAAGCCTTTTAGAAAGGCTTTCTTAACATCCATCTACCAGATTTCATAATCTAGGCATGCAGCAATCGAAAGGAGGATCCAGATGGATTTCAGCATGGCCACAGGGGAGAAAGTCTCTTCGTAGTCTATACCCTCTCACTGTGTGTAACCCTTGGCTACAAGCCGTGCTTTGAAGGTTTGAACCTTCCTATCAAATCCTCGCTTTCTCTTGTAGATCCATTTGCTACCTATGGGTTTGACACCCTCGGGGCAATCTACAAGTTTCCAGACAGATTTAGAGTACATAGACTCCATCTCTTGATTCATCGCATCAACCTATTTTTCCTTGTCACGATAATCCATGGCCCTCCGAAAGGACACTGGATCATCTTCCACTCCATCAGAGACGGATACGTTCGCCTCTAATTCCATCCCATACCGAATTGGTGGCCAAACCACTCTCTCAGTACGCCTGGGTGGAATAGGATTTTCGGGGTTGATAGGTCCATTCGTTGTGTTGTTGTTAGTGACACTAGGTGTCACCAGTGGTCTGACCTCGTCAGAAAGTAACTCCTCAAGTACAATTTTACTTTGAGGTTTGAAGTCTGCCATTTATTGATCTTCCAAAAACGTGGCGTTAGTAGAAACTATCACCTTGTTATCTTCTGGATCATAAAATAGACCTCTACGTGTTCCTTTGGGGTACCCTACAAACAAACATAATTTCGTACATTTTTGTAGTTTTGTAGTCTTGTCTTCCAGCACATGTGCAGGACATCCCCAAATTCGGAAGTGACGTATGCTTTCGTGACGTCCTCTCCACATTTCGAAAGGTGTCTTTTCGACAGACTTTGACGGTACTACATTCAGTACGTATACCGCTACTTGTAAAGCATATCCCCAGAAGAAAATCGGTAGCGAGGCATAGCTCATCATAGACCTGACCATGTCTATCAAAGTTCTGTTTCTCCTTTCAGCAACTCCGTTTTTCTGAGGTGTCCCGGGCGTAGAACATTGAGAACAAATCCCATGTTCAATCAGATAGTCAGTGAATTCAGTATCTACGTACTCCCCTCTGTGATCAGAGCGAAGGCATTTCATGCCCAGTTGCCTTTTGGCTTCTGCTTGGAATTCCTTAAACTTTCCAAAAGTTTCAGATTTCCGATGCAGCAGATAAACATAACCGAATCTCGGGTAGTCGTCGATGAAAGTCACAAAGTACTCGAATCCGCCTCTAGCTTGCACATTCATCGGACCACAAAGGTCTGAATGCACTAACTCTAGAGGTTCTTTATCCCTATTTCCCTTTGACGAGAAGGGATGCTTAGTCATTTTTCCCTCCAGGCAAGATTCGCAGATCGGCAATGAGTCAACAGATAACTCTTTTAAGGAATCACCCTTAGCCAGTCGTTTGAGTCTTTCCAAGGAAATATGACCTAGCCTAAGGTGCCAAAGATATGTTTTATCTTCTTTTTGAGAAACTTTCTACCTTTTAGCGGATTGTTGATGTGCTACTTTAAATATTTCAGTGTTAAGCAGTGGAGCATGCGTTGGTTTAATAAAATACAATCCGTTTTCTAGTATTGTAGAACACAAATTAAAACCATTTCTGGAAATAATAAATTCGTCATTCATAAAGGAAACAGAATACATTTGTTCTTTCAATGCTGAAACAGAAATCAAATTCCTACGGAAGTTTGGAATAAAATAAACATGGTCTAATTTTAGAACTTTATTGCCCAAAAATAAATCAATAGCTCCCACTGCTTTAGCTGAAACAAGCGCCCCGGTGCCAACTCTCATCACTTGAGTACCTTCCTCTAGCTCCTCAAACGAACTAAGGATCTGCAAAGAAGAACATACATGGTTAGTAGCTCCAGTATCCAGTATCCAAGTTGATACATCTTTAGCTACATTAAAGGATTCCAAGACAAGTAATTCCAAATTGCCTTTCTTATCCTTCCCATTGCCAGCTTTGACCTTTCCATCCTTTACGTCTATGAGATATGTTGGACAGTGACGACGCCAATGTCCTATCTCGTTACAGTAAAAGCACTTCCCTTTAGGTTTGGAAGGATTGGTCTGTTTGGACTTCTTCTTCATAGGTTTTGGTTTAGGCGCAGTAACATGTTTAAACTTGGTTTGCCCTTATGGCCAGGGTTTGACGCCTTCGCTTCAACCATATTGGCTTCCGCCTTCTTTTCCCCTTATTTGCCTTTGTTGTTAGACGAGAGAGCTTCGAAGACTTGTAGTTCGTTGACCAACCGTGGCATGTCAAACTGAGTTTGTTCATGACATAGTTAGTCTTGAACTGTAGGAAATCAGGTGTAAGTGATTCAAGAATCATAGACACCTTAGTATCATCTTCAAACTTTGACCCATGAGTTTCTGCATCAGTAAACTAGTTGATCATGTTCATGACATGACCAGTTACAGATTGACCTCTCCTTATTTTAGCATTAACGGCCATCCTCACTGCTTCGTGCCTTGCTTGATCAGAAGGGGCACCAAACATGGAGGATAAGTGTTGTATGATTTCTCGTGCACTCTTAAAGCCTTCAAGTTTTGGTCCTAATGACCTCCGACACTGATGCTAAGATGATATCGCACGCCTTATTATCCGCTTCAATCCATTCTTGATGGTCGTCTTTAATGGATTTAGACGGGTTCTGTACGGGAAGTACAGGGCATTCCACAGTCAAAACAAATTGTGCGTTCTCAAAGATGAGTACCACGTTCAGGTTACTTTTCCACATTCCAAAGTTGTTACCATTAAGTTTATCATTCAGTAATAAGGAAAGTTGCGACGACATGATTCCTGAAAATAAAATGACAGAAATTAAATTCAAAACACTACTAGATAAATTTTAGGAATTATAAACTTTATAAAAAATCTATTCTATCATTCCAAGGATTTAACCTCGCACCGTACCGCCGCCTAGGGGGTCGGTATCAGCACGATAACGGTTAAACTGAGACAATCTCTCTCGGTGATTAAACTTTGAGAATCAAACATCTCATGGGAATCGTACATCCCATACTTTAATCTTCGATTACCTTCCTTTTTCAGCCAAGATATTTCCTAAAATATCCTGATGAGTGTGACCTACTATATCAGACCTTTAAGTACGCCCCTAGTATGCCTACGTAGGGCAGGTCAGTGACCCGACGAGTCCTCAAGATCCTTTCCTTTCGGAGACCAAGCCTTGAATTTTGATAGCGGTGAACACCATCCGAAGGGGGTCGAAATCAAAGCGGCATGAGGCGTCACCATTCTCTCACTTGCTTGCATCTATAGTAGAGGCCGTGGGGTCGGCTGTCGCCTTCCCCGCTCCACTCAATATTTTGAAAAAAGTGGTAGGTTTACTGATCGTGGTTTTGGACTTGACAATATTTTTTTTTTAAGAAACAACAAATCATGTACCCGAATGGTGTCGGTAATGTAGGCAAGACTACCCGTCTTATTCGTTGGAATATATGTGACTGTCGGTCGGATCCGGCTAAGAGAAGCCCAGTTTAGCCATAAAGGCTTGTCGGATATGCTAAGTCTTGCCGAACCCCCGTGCAAACGTCACACGTGGAAGGTGATTCGATCAAGCCGTAGCTCAGTTGAACTTACCCAACCATGGTTAGACCATTTCCGAACACATGTATCATGATCAATAAACTTAACGATTTAAGGTGGGATTCATCGAGAATCCATCACCGAAAAACGTAACGATTGACAAAACCCGGTTCCTCGGTTCTATAATTAGTTTCTAATAATTAATTTCCACTATAATTAATTAAAACTTAAACTAATTAATCGAGTTGAATACATGCCTAATTAATTATCCAGAATTAAATAGCTACATGTATGCATATGGAGTGGAATTCATGATATGATCCATGTCATGGCAATTTTCCGGTTAAACACAAAATCACGATCATACACGCAAATTACGGAAAATAAAACACCGAGATAGATCATTGGTACCCCGTATCTAACCTATTTTCTAGGAAAAAGTAAATAAAAAACCAAAAATCGATCTTCGATCTTGAAATCTTGATCTCGAATCTTGAACTTCCGGATCTCGAACCACGAACCACGACCCCAGAAGGAGAGGGGCTATTTATTAAATATATTATCTATTTATAAAATAATTTTTTTTTATGTCACGGCTTTTCCAGTTTTTTTTTTTTTTTTATTATTTAAATTTATGGCCTTAAGGCCGAATTAAATTAAAATAATAAAAAATGGTTTCATAAAAAAAAAAAAAAAAAAACTAGCCGCTTAAGGGTAATTATTGCGGCGCTCATTAATGCCGCTAAACCCTAAAAAAACATAATGCGGCGAAAAAAAAAGGAAAAACGCCGCCAAAAGTGTTTTAAGCCGCCCCTCACCTTATTCATACCTAGGGTTTGCCTTGATCTTGATCTTCGTCATCATGATCTTCATCGTTTCGAACCCGGAATTTTTATACATACAAAAAGCTTAAAATTTTCGCATGAAAAAAAAACATCATCCTATACTCAATTGATACTAATCAAAAGAGCTACAAAATAGATCTAACGGGTAAACAATACCAACCCCAATCCATTTCTTCACCACAACATATCAAAGCATTCATCATCATGAAAATTTTCGAATTTAAAAAAAAAACGAAAAACAATGCAATCTAAACATGCAAATCCACTCCTAGATCTATCAATTATATACTTTAATTTATAGATCGGAGGCTCTGATACCACTTGTTGGATGTAATATCACCGGACGGATCTAGATCCGCCCGATTACGCAGCGGAATAAACAAGAGGATCACGATCATATAAAATTAAACTACATAATTTAAGATCTACCAACAAGAATGTGAGATCTACTTACCAATCAAAAGCGAGATCCAAAAGATTGATGAAGTCGAGATCCAATTTGAGATGCCACGATCTTCCGATGTGTATCTCCAAGCAACAACCGGTGGATGTTGGTCCTTGATGCTTGACCTCCTTGATATGCTACCCGGAAAATCTCGAAGATTTTCCCAACTCGTAAAACCCTAAGCTTGGCCGAAATTCCTAGCTTATTTTGGTGTGTATATGTCGTGTATTGTGATGGAAGAAATGGCTTAGGAGAACTCTCTTTATATAGGAGAGAAATCCTTGTTCTCTAAGGATTTAATAATTAATACAAAATCAATTATAATAATCATTTTCCATAAAAGATACTCCTAGAATAATCTAGAATAAATCTAGAATATTTAAAGATCAATCTAATATATTTTCCTTAATTAATTATTTAACAAATAAACAATTAATCATATGTCTTATAATTATCAAGAAAATTAATTCCTTAATAATTACCAAGACAAAAACACGCCCCCAATTCTAGAAAATTAGGGTTCACACGAAATTTCACATAATGGGCCGAGTCACGAAAAATGTCTTTTCCATGTATTTTATTATTTAGTCCAATAAATAATAAATCGCACATCAATTAAATAGTCCAATTACTTAATTATTATTGAGGCCCAACGTCAAGAAACATATGCATGTTAGGAGCCACATCGAGGCCATGGACCTATAACCAGTAGCTACAATAAATTAAATACAATTATTCATCGAACAAAACAATTTTTATTCAATCTATTAATTCCGGGATTACGCCACCATAAATCCGAAACTGAACTCTATCGATTATAGATATATACTTACACTCTAATCATTGAGTAAAAGCGTCCATTGATATAATCATTACATACGGATAAATCCTCCATAGACTGTTCGTTTTGATTCGGGATATTTCCGTAAACCCTTCTCAAAACATCTTATCTTTATTTACCATTAACCCTCTAGTGATCAATTAGTTCATAACTAATATAATATGAACTGGCCCATCGATCAGTTTCTATGATTAACAAATAAGGGAACTGTCTTTCTACTTCCCGCAGGAAGGAATGGATTCCATATCTGTGAAGTCACAGACTACTCACTCATTCCAGAATAGAGCCAACGAGAAGTGTTCAGATCACATGTATCCAAGTGATCCTTAACTAACACATCAAACCCTACTTTGAACCAAGCAGTAGATTGTGATCACATCAGGATTGAGATTAATCCATATATGATCATCTTGTGATTCGATAAGATTTCTCTATCACGGAATTATATCGAGAACTCAAATCAAATCGGTCCAGTCCTATATGATAGACATCATATATAAATGCCCAACTAGGTACCCTATGCCGACGGTCCGGATAAGATTGTCACACCGTTAAGTGTTCTGGGCGCATTATTGGTATATTAATCATGAGACCCATACTCTGATTAAATTCACCACGGACTAACTAGTTTTAAGCATATCATCACTAACTCAATCCTCGTGTGTATGCCATACACCGAGTTATGTGATTACATACCGATATACTTAGGGTTTTCAGCAGTGTATAATATAAGCATAAATGCAAATAATAAAATGAATATATAATTATGTCATTTATTTAAATAAAACAATTACAAAATTGTCTTTCGGGTACTACACCTAATAGTGATCTCTTCTCTTCTATATAATAAGAAGAGAGGCAAGTGCCTAAAAAGGCTCCACGTCCCCCCTTTTTTAAATTTGGTTTGCTCTCTAGCTGACACGTGGCAAGCTCTGGGTTTGACACGTGTCAGCTTCTATTCTAAATTAAAACGTATCATAAATGAATTTATATGTTCGTTATGTCTGTTGTTACAATATTATTATTTATTGGATGATGATACATACACTATAAATTTATCCACAACATCTTTCACAATACTATCAACATCATTAATTTTGTTGGGACCCATATCAATAAATCACTCATTATTTTAATCAAAGGGAATATTTTATGGGTGAGAGTATCACTACACAAATATGTAATGCACATACCATTTTCCTTATTTTTATTACACTCGAACTCAGAATTACACTCAAACACATACGTTTATTTTTAGATATATGGAGATAACAATTAAATGTATGTTTTTATATAATGTGTAAGTTTCTTTTTTTATAAATAAAATCAATAAATCACTCATCATTTTAATCAAAGGGAATAACTTATGGAGTGAGAGTTTCACTACACAAATATGTTATGCACATATCATTTTCCTTATTTTTATTACACTCGAACTCAGAATTACACTCAAACACATACGTTTATTTTTAGATATATGGAGATAACAATTAAATGTATGTTTTTATATAATGCGTAAGTTTCTTTTTTATAAAATAAAATCAAAATAATATATTGCATATATATATATATATATATATATATATATATATATATATATATATATGTGTGTGTGTGTGTGTGTGTGTGTGTGTGTGTGTGTGTGTGTGTGTGTGTGTGTAATGCACATACCATTTTCCTTATTTTTATTACACTCGAACTCAGTCAAACACATACGTTTATTTATAGATATATGGAGATAACAATTAAATGTTTGTTTTTATATAATGCGTAAGTTTCTTTTTTTATAAACAAAATCAATAAATCTCTCATAATTTTAATCAAAGGGAATAACTTATGGAGTGAGAGTATCCTACACAAATAAGTTATGCACATATCATTTTCCTTATTTTTATTACACTCGAACTCAGAATTACACTCAAACACATACGTATATTTTTAGATATACGGAGATAACAATTAAATGTATGTTTTTAATATAATGCGTAAGCTTCTTTTTTATAAATAAAAATCAATATATATATATATATACACACACACACTTGATCAAGTGGTTTTTTTATTATATCAAGTGGTTATTTTAATAGTTAAAATATAAAAAATACATACCAATATCCTACTTTGTTCGTTCCGGGTTATGAAAGCCTACCATATCATCAATGTAAGCCTCCATAGATTCAATCGGGATTGACATCTTTAACATCAATTATACAACATAGTTTTAGCATTAATAATTATGGAGTGACTTATATTAATTAACATGTATGTTTTATTAGATTATAAAATCTTTTTTTAATACATCCGGCGATACACCGTGTGTTGTCCGAATCATTTTTTGGTCTTGTAGTGTTATGTAAACATATATAATTATATTAGATTAGTATTTGGTGGAACTTTTGATGTACCACTAACATGTGTAAGAAAATTAGGTCATTATGTAGTTACTTATTTTTTTGTTTCCCAGGGTTATAGTTAATTATTATTATCTAATAGACCAAAAAAGTAATATATATATTTATCAATTATAGATAAGTAAAAGAGGTTATATTACTTAATTAATGGGTCAAAAAAATTCAATAATAGTGTAGTACTGATACGTGTCTTTTTTTTGGGGGGGAGGGAGGTAGAGGACAACTATGTAATGAATAGGTAGAAGGGGTAGATAGTGGAGTAGATTTCTAGGCTTTATTTGACTTGTGAAGGGATGAGGAAGAAGCAAGGGGCGATTAGGGTACGCTCTTGCTCAGCCAATTTTCTTTCAATCATGTCTTTATGATGGGTTTTTAGTCTATAAGTGATGTATTTAAAAGATTTTTGCCTGCAGATTGTGAGGTTTTCGGCTTTGACTGTTGTAATTTCCATGGAATTGGAAATGGCATCTATATCAAATCTGAGAGATAGACTTACTCACTTGAAAGATAACATCGTTTTCAAGCTTATCCATCGGATTGAAGAGAGAAAGGTTCCTTTGCTTTGGGATTTGTTGTTACACACCGGATCAAGAATGATACATCACTTTTATCCAGGTAAAGTCTTTTTTTTTTTTTGCCTTTTACATCTGCAATATTCTGATTATATAAACCAATGTTAATGATGATGGCTAAAAAGTCATCTTATTTTAGCGGTGGATTTGTGGTGGATATCTTGCTATTATGTGTATACAAGTGGTGGTGCTCGGCGACAAAAGTGGTGGTGCTCAAGAACAAGATGAAGATCTTCCAGAGCAAGATGAGGGAGTGTTTGTTGTTTTATAGTTTATGAGCTGAGCCTGAAGAGGCTGCCTACGTACCCTTAGTAAGGGATCAAGCCATGCGTAGTTCTGGAAGTGAAGTTCCCCCTTTTGAAGGTGATGTGGGTATTTATAGAGGTTTGGAGCTAGCCAGCCGGCGAGAGCATGACAACTAGCAAGTCGGTGGGCTGAGAGCCTAGCGGCTTACTGAGAGCCTTGGCAGACTCGCTGAGGGACCTGCGGCCTCGAGATGGGCCTTGCGGCTTGAGAGCTTTGTCTTGTCTTTATGTCGGCGGCTCTGGTCCCTGACGGACCTGATGACCTTGGGTTTGTGGGCCGGCCCCCTAGCCTGATAGTGTCGCGTAGAACCAAAGGCATGGGGCAGGGCCGACGGCTTGCGAGTTCGTGGTTATGGTGGCCGGTGGCCTTATCCGTTATTTTGGTGGCCGGATGGACCCGAATAAGGATCCGCTGACCGAATTACAATTTAGGCATATCAATGGACCCCTACTCCTTGCCTTAAGCATTCTCTAGAAATGTTAGGTAGGGAGTAAAGTCTGCTCGCGGATCTGTTTCCTTGAAATACTGTGACGGCCCGTTATTGCCGGATCGCCCGTTAGCTTTGCCTAAATGTCGTACTCAGAGTAGGTATTTTCATTGCTTGTGTGTTGTTGATCGGCTTCTCCTCTTGTGGCTTGTGCCATGAAATGGATCTGCTTTTTATGGCTTGAGAATCTTTGGTCTTGTAGAGGGATCGCTCAAAGGCGAGTTCCAAATATGATGCCGAGCTGAGGTCGGTCTTATAGAAGGCTCACTCGAAGGCGAGTTCCAAATATGATGCCAAGGCAAAGCATCGGTCTTATATAAGGTTCGCTCTTGGGTCAATTCCAAATATAATGCTGAACTGAAGTCGGTCTTATACAAGGTTCGCTCTTAGGCGAATTCCAAATATGATGCCGAACTGAAGTCGGTCTTATAAAATGCTCGCTCGAAGGTGACTTTCAAATATGATGCCGAGCTTAGGTAAGTCTTATAAAATGCTCGCTCGAATGCGAGTTTCAAATATGATGCCGAGCTTAGGTCGGTCTTATAAAAAAATGCTCGCTCGAAGGCGAGTTCCAAATATGATGCCGAGCTTAGGTCGGTCTTATAAAATGCTCCTCGAAGGCGAGTTCCAAATATGATGCCGTGCTTAGGTCGGTCTTATAAAATGCTCGCTCGAAGGCGAGTTCCAAATAGCCTTAGCCTTCTTAGGGGTTTTGATGGGCGGAGTGCCTTGTCTTCATATGATTTGGCTTATTTGGGCTCTTAGCCTCTAGCCGATTTGAAGTTATAATTGGGCGGATAGCCTTAACTTCGTAGGATTTGGCTTCTTGGGCCTTTGGCCTCGAGCTGGTTGAAGTTATAAATGGACGGATAGCCTTAACTTCGTAGGATTTGGCTTCTTGGGCCTTTGGCCACGAGCCGGTTGAAGTTATAAATGGGCGGATAGACTTAACTTCATAGGATTTGGATTTTTGGGCCTTTGGCCTCGAGCCGGTTGAAGTTATAATTGGGCGGATAGCCTTAACTTCGTAGGATTTGGCTTCTTGGGACTTTGGCCTCGATCCGGTTAAAGTTATAAATGGGCGGATAGCCTTAACTTCGTAGGATTTGACTTCTTGGGCCTTTGGCCTCGAGCCGGTTGAAGTTATAAATGGGCGGATAGCCTTAACTTCGTAGGATTTGGCTTCTTGGGCCTTTGGCCTCGAGCTGGTTGAAGTTATAATTGGGCGGATAGCCATAACTTCGTATGATTTTGCATTTCAGGATCTTTGGTCCCTAGCCGGTTCGAAGCTGTAAATGGGCGGATAGCCTTAGCTTCATATGATTTGGTTTCTTTGGGCCTTTGGCCTCGAGCCGATTGGAGGTCGTATGGGGCGGATAGCCTTGACCTTTTTTGGCTATGACGGGCGGAGAGCCTTATGCCTTTTAGAGCCGTGCTATTAAGAGGACGGACTTGTTGGTGAAGAGAAATTCCATTTCGACGACGAGTTGATTTCTGGTGCGTTCCGAAAATAAGAAGGCTCGTCACGCCATTTTTGGTAGGGAGAGTTCCAAAATAAGATAACTCGTCCCGCCACTTTAGGATGGGAGAGTTCCAAAAATGAGATAGCTTGTCCCGCCACTTTAGGACGGGAGAGTTCCAAAAATGAGATAGCTCGTCCCGCCACTTTAGGATGGGAGAGTTCCAAAATAAGATAGCTCATCCCGCCACTTTAAGACGGGAGAGTTCCAATAATGAGATACCGTAATCATTTGATTTGTAGAAATAAAACCCGTTGAGAGCTTGTATTTTGCGAGCTCGTAACTTGGGGAGCTTGAGAACTCGTAATTCGGGAAGCTTGAGAGCTCGTTTTGGGGTACTCATTTCGGCGGCCCTATTTTATGCCTGGTGAATGTGTGGTGAACATGGTGGTCACGATAGAGAGCTTTACTCTTTTGATCGTAACTTTAACTTTTGGCCGCTCTTCGGCCTTTGAATGCATATTTGTTTAGTTTCTTCCAATGATTTTTCCAAGTGTTTTTCAGCTCTCCAGATACGAGCTCTTCAGCTCTTTAGAGTTACGAACTCTCAAGCCCTTCAAGTTATGAGCCACCAAGAAGGAGGCCGACTAAAATGAAGCCGCCAAGAACGAGGCCGCCAATCTGAGCCCGCCAAAATGAGCTCTCAAGCTCTCTAACAGCACGTCGGATTTTTTGATTCAGCCGTCGAGCTCATCGGAAACAAGTAAGACTTTCAGTCCAAGTATTTTTAGCACATGCACATATATGTACAAATATGTCGGGCCCAGATAGCGGACTCGAAAAAGATGAGATTACAAAATTTATTACGGAAATATATCAGCACATAAATCAAGATGCTGAAATCACGTACTTTCCTAAACGAGCGAATCCGGAATCGGGTCTTTATTGAATTCACAAACAAAACAAGAAAAATGTGAGAAGCATGCAAAAAATCTTCGATGTCCGAAATGGAAGGGTAAACAGATGATTTTGGCTTTGAAATGGCCATGAACGGCCTTTGGCAGTTCACTGTGTCGTCGGCATCGGAAAGAGCTTTCCGAAATGGGGTCATGCGCGCAAAACGGACATCGGGGCCGAAAGTTACGGCCGAAATACTTACACATGTCTAAACGCTCCCTTTATGAGCTCTCCAAAAACGAGCTCTCAAGCTCACCCAACATAAGGACGCCGGATGTAAGGCCGCCAAAAGCGAGCCCTCTTATTATAAGCTCTTTATCTATGAGTTCTCTATCAACAAGCTCTCTAGTTACGAACTCTATATCAACGAGCTCTCCAGAATTAATTGCACCGGATAATTTTAGATCGGCAAGCTCTAAGCCCGACCTCAGCTCGGCAAGCTCTAAGCCCGACCCTCAGCTCGGCAAGCTCTAAGCCCGACCTCGGCTCGGAAAGATCTAAGCCCGACCTTCAACTTGGCAAGCTTTAAGCCCGACCTTCAGCTCGGCAAGCTCTAAGCCCGACCTTCAGCTCGGCAAGCTCTAAGCCCGACCCTCAGCTCGGAAAGCTCTAAGCCTGACCTCAGGTCGGCATGTCGGAATTTTCGAACTAGTACTTTGGTTCAGAATTTGTTCCCAGCAAGCTCGTTACGTCATAGCTCCGATCTTACTCGAAACAAGGGGGACTTCATACCCAGAACTACGCATGGCTTGATCCCTTACAAAGGGTATGTAGGCAACCTCTTCAGGCTCAGCTCATAAAACACAAAACACCAAACACTCCTCCCATCTTGAGGAGAAAGATCTTCACCTTGTTCATCAACACCGCCACTATCACCGCGGAGCACCACCGGCAAACTACACTTACATACACTCTTTATAGCCAGATATCCACCATTACACCCACTCAATCTAGTTGATGACTTTTTTGGCATCATCAGTTAGGCACCTTCTCTGTCTTACCGTTGTGCTTTTTCTTTTCCACAGTGAAAAAAAAATTTGCTCCTGCTGTTCAACTACTTGTAATATTCTTTTCTTCTTCTTCTTCTTCTTCATAATAAATGGTTGTTTTGACTAGGATGAATGTATTTTGCTCTGTGTTTGGTGCAATTTTTCCCGGTTACAGATACAACCTTCAGCTTTTATGAGGTTTCATTGATTCCATTTAACATAATGTGCATGTGTTATTCTTAGTATTAAATGCAAACTACGTTGAATTGACATTTTGTCCACCTGAGTATTGTTCAGCATAGTTATTGTGTATGACAAGGTCTGGTTTTAAGGTTTCTCATAGGAATAAGTATATTGTTGGTGCCATTAATGTCTTTATTCTGTTGTTTTGTTGCCCACGTGTGTGTATATATATATATATATATATATATATATATATATATATATATATATATATATATATATATATATATATATATATATATATTGCTATGAGAAGGTGAAAAAAAAGAGTAGGAAAAGGTAAGATGAGCATGGGAAAATTAACTGATTGAAAACTGAGAAAGATTCATATACATGTATGTATGAACTTCTTTGTCTTTACCTAATCTTAAGATGCATATGCATAAGAAGAAAATAATGACTACTTTGTTTCAGAGCTTTTAAGTTTCGACAAGATTATGGCTGATTTATTATGTGAAGTACTTAATTTTTTCCTCATGTTTTATTCAGAGCAGCCTCTAGGAACATTAGATATTATGTACTACGCAGTGGAACCCAACTCTAGGGTAGTTCTAAGACATTTCCAGAAACTTGGATTGCCTATTAGTATGAATCTGGACCACTCGAAATTGTAGATCTGTTATAAACTTTTCATATAAGAAGTGAGGTGCAGGCTGGAAAAAGTTGGTTTGTGTATCAATATAAAAACGGCCCATTAATATAAAAGATGAATTGTAGCTTCGGAGTCAATTTATGTTGAACATATCATTCTAGGTGAGATTAAAGGTGAATTATTGAATATCAAGTAACTAAAAGCTTTTTGAAGACTAAATACGGTCATGGTTTTTATCCTACTCAGTTTATAAGATGAGGGTGAGATATGTTCAATTTGTTTCTGCATCTGGTAGGTTCAAGTTGAAAGCCCAATCAAAAAGATGAAGAACAAAGAAGAGAACAAGGAAAAGGCAAATTAAGAGTTGGTGTATGTTAATGTATTAAAAATGCAGTCATAGTTGTTTTGTATGCTTTTTAAAAGCCAAACTTTGATGTAGGGGAAAATATAGTTAGTATATTATCACCATTATTTTTCATCATTGATAAAATTTAATGGTGTAGTAGTATACTTAACTATGAGTGCTTGTAAAATTAACGGGCATGCCGTGTCTTACACGGCGTGAGCATTGCCACTGGTAAATACAATACGAAACATGCATATAGCTGTTTCTCATTTCAACATCTATATCTCCGGTTCTTGGATTTGTATAGTTGTGTGACCATACAGGGTTTCACTCCCTCCACGTGTCGTCTATCGGTTGGTCATCACATTATGAATTAACTCCAAGGCATTTGTATCGACATCCATATTTGGTGCAACGACTATCGACATCGAGCAATGTGGAACGACGGGTCCGCAAGGACAGAGTCCACACCAGCTAGCAGTGTAGGACAACGAGCCTAGAGTCGATCACCGCAGGTCGGAAGTATCGACATCGAGGACAGAGTCCGCACCAGCTGTCTAAGCCCATTAACAACGGTAGCTTGGACAAGGGTTAAGGCCCATTAAAGGGTAAATCTGACAATAACATAAGCCGACTTAACCTTAGGGTTTAGGCAAGTGTTGTCATTATAAATACCCCAATCCAGGAACTACGTAAGGCTTGATTCCTGGAACATAACAGGATACGTAGGCAATCTAAGATACAGTCTTAGACTCAGCCGCAAATACTAAAATCCACCATCGCGGTCTTAGAGGCATTGGAGTTTTGTGTGTGTTCATCACTAGATTCAATTAGGGCCCGGATTATTCAAGGTGACTTAATTTGTCATCGCCATTGTGCATTCGTTTTCACTTAAAAAAAGATAAAAATTATATAATAAAAAAAAGGGAGTTGGGTTCATTAGGACTAAATATGTCTAGAAATGGTAGAATATGACATCAATAATTTTATCAAAAGTGCATAATAATATATCAAATTACCCTTTTGACACTCAAAAAAAAAAAAGTCAAACGCATAAGATCAGCAGCATAATTAATTTTGCACGCCCTCTTAATGGTGCTGTTACAAGAGGCATACATACATGATAAGAATTTTAAAAAAAAAAAATTAGATCAGATCCAACCCATATAATCAGCGACATAATCTCCTACAAAACCAAAATTGCTGATTGTGATATATATTGTGCTAAGAAAATGGAGATAAATACAAAGACGATGGATATGAATTCAGAGGCATAAGAGAAGTACAGTGACAAAAATAATTGATTTACTAATCCGATCATCATAATTAATATCTTTTTCCTTTTTTCTTTGATACCCCATTTAATAATATTTTGGGGTTTCTCAATTTTTTATTTTTTTTTTTGAGATATGAGAGAGAAGCGCAAAAATATTTCATCAATTAAGGAGAAAGACAGCTTTTTGAAACATTTGAATAAATGAGAAAACTATTTTTTTTTTTTTTTCCAGGTGCATGTTTTCTATTAAAAAAAACCAATACATTTTCTCTCACATCCATCTTTTTTAAACACTCATATTTCTCAATCTAGAACTCTAAATTTGAAAATTCTTTTACCAAATTTTTTATTTTTTCATATCTCTCAATCTAGAACTCCAAATTTGAAAATTCTTTCACCAAATTTTTTATTTTTTCATGTTTCTTATTTTGATACCACATTCAACATATTCCGACGTGATTTCAGAAAATCTTCTGTCGAAATTCACTATTCTTCAAAATTCACTATCGATATTCACTGATTTTCGGGATTCACTGAGTGAATTTCGATAGTGAATCTCACAAAAAACGATGTAATGATATCGAACCAAGTCTTAAAACGAAGAGCATCAAAAAATTAAAAAAAAAATCAGTGAAATTTGTAGAGATAGCGGGTCGGGGTGTAGAGAGTGGAGAGCGGGGACTTTAGTATTTCATCACGTTTGGAGATCTAGATCAAAAGATATGAGTGTTTGAAAATCGAAGAGGAAAGAGAAAAAAATAGAAAAAAAAAAGTTCCAGGTACTGCTACAGGAACATGTGTGGCTTCAGGCTATAAAAAATATAAAATTGTCCTTCTTCCAATAAAAAATGTGTGGCTGTCCTATTAGTAAAAAATATTCTAAAAAGTTGTCCTTGTCCCTAATTCTCCATAAATTTTTTGACACAATTTTTTTTTCAATAATTCAAGGTGAATTGTAGTGAAACACAATGTATGCAGTGAAGCTGGAGCAGTGACGTACAATTGATGCAGTAAATTGAGGATCTGCAGATGCAGTGACGAATACATACAATTGAAGATGTACTAACATAATTTTAGAAATTTAATTTTTCTTTAAACAATTCACGGCGAATGTAGTGACATACAATAACTGTAGTGGCGCGAAACATTGACATATAATGGATGCAGTGACGTATAATAGATGCAGTGACATTGAAGTTGTTAAGATGTGATCATGCAATGACGAACACAATTAGAGAATGTATATTGTTGTTTAAGGTGACACCGTGTATTGTGACTATTGTCACTAGACCAATGGTAACGATGCACCAAGAGTGATACTACACCAAAAGAGACAATGTTTATATTGTCACTATACCAAAAGACACTGCACCACGCGTGACACTATGTATTGTCACTACACCAATAGTGACATTATTACTCATTAATATTTTCATCCTCATCTATTACAAAAATTCACAAAAGAAAACACAAGCTTGCAAGTTTTTTTCGATCATGTTAAATTACAATGTCAAAGAAATACAGAGAATTCCTTTCAATCGATTCCGATGACCATAATTATTTGCCCGTCATTCATGTAACGCCCATAGACTCCGGGCCTGGTAGCGCTAAATGAGTCATAAATGTCCGGTCAACTACTTAGACTGCCGTCCTTGCTTGGTCTAAAAGGGCTAACCCGAGTTGACAAGACCTTTATGTCTCACAGTTATATGACGGTGAGCAGGACTTTACTTTATCGATGTGAGATTTTACATTCTCCCCCCTTATAAGGGACTGGCGTCCTCGCCAGGACGGCCAAGATTTGTCTCAGTGGACTTGTCCCAGTTCGTCCCTACCATAGGATTCTAGAGGTGGCCTTCACCGCCTCTCACGGTGTGGTACATAGTTTCGTATGGCAGTCGGCTCTGATACCATTCTGTAACGCTCCCAGACCCTGGGTCTGGTAGCGCTAAATGAGTCATAAATGTCCGGTCAAGTGCTTAGACCGCCGTCCTTGCTTGGTCTAAAAGGGCTAACCCGAGTTGACAAGACATTTATGTCTCACAGTTATATGACGGTGAGCAGGACTTTACTTTATCGATATGAGATTTTACATTCTCCCCCCTTATAAGGGACTGGCGTCCTCGCCAGGATGGCCAAGATTTGTCTCAGTGGACTTGTCCCAGTTCGTCCCTACCATAGGATTCTAGAGGTGGCCTTCACCGCCTCTCATAGTGTGGCACATAGTTCCGTATGGCAGTCGGCTCTGATACCATTCTGTAATGCTCCCAGACCCCGGGTCTGGTAGCGCTAAATGAGTCATAAATGTCCGGTCAACTGCTTAGACCGCCGTCTTTTTTTTGGTCTAAAAGGGCTAGTTGACAAGACCTCTATGTCTCACAGTTATATGTGGGTGAGCAGAATTTTACTTTACCAATGTGTGATTTTACAGTTCAATACAAACTTATTTAAAAATAGCAGACAAAACCTAGGTAGAGGTTGAAATTTTGGATTGCGATGGCTAAATCTAAACTCACGATGTCCAATTCAAGCCCATTCACTTGATGAATTGATCTCGCATTCCTAAGAGAAATTGTAATGATCATTTAGAATTATGGAGTCTATCTAGACGTGGAACCCACTAAATAGATATGAATGATAAAATAAATCAAGTTAACCACCGTAGTGGCTCAAATCTAAAATTTGAAAAGAAAAATCATAAACAAATTTTTTTGTTGATAGAAAATATAATATTTATGCAGAAAGATTGTCCGTTTGCTTTATTGATTCAAATTGCCAAAGATAAAACTAAATAAAAAATAATTTCTTAAAGAAAAATTGTCGTTGAAAAATATTGCAGGAGATATACGAAACATGTGAAATGGAGAGAGAAATTTAGATAAAATATAAACAATGGAATCTAATGCAAATCTATATTTAGATGGACATCTAGGTGGAGTCAAGATTTTTTAAATCTATTTTACCGCATAACAAAAATTTATATCCCATCTAAAATGATTGATTTTTGATATAAAAGGGTGCTACTCTAGAGTTATTACAATTGCTCGAAATACGTCCACATTTCGACTTGATCTTTGAATAATATTTCTCTTTAATTATTAACACCCTTGCAGATAAGTTTCTTCGTTGGAAACCAATTGTTCATACGGGGGTAGACGTGGGCGGTTCCGGTTCCAAATCCGGTTCGGACCCGCCGGTTCCCGGGTCCAACCCGGCGGTTCCACGGGTCCACGGAACCGGCGGTTCCACGGTTCCTACCCGGTTTTAGGTTCCAACGGACCCGGCCCGGCCCGGAACCGGCGGTTCAAGGAACCGGCCGATAAACCGGCGGTTGAACCGGCCGGAACCGGCCCGGAGGACCCGGAACCGATTCCAAATTCCAATTTGACCAACGGTTGGCAATGGATATATATTCAAAATATTTGATTTTATTTTAATATACCATAAAATGTTGTTTTTTAGTTTTTACTAGTGCCACAACATAATAATATATTTCTTATTATTATTACTTTATGACCGAAATAAATCGTAACACTTTGACTAATCAAATAGACAAATAATCAAATACTACTACTATTTAAATTATTGTGACAAGGAAGAGCAAATAATTAAATTAAATTTAAATGTTACACTTTGACTAATCAAATTAAATTTAAATGTTACAAAATATTAATAAACTACATAGTACATCCTACTATTTTATTCATATAAAATAGCTCCATTAGGTCCAAAAAGGTTGTCCGTATCATATTGCGGTACCCTGAATTCTCTAGCAAAAGCGGTGATAAGAAATGGAAAGAAAATATAACCATCACCTGCATTGCCCATAGCTATCTGGCCAATTCTTTCCACGATGTATTGGCCTACATCTATTAGCTCATTCGTAAGAAAAGCGTACGCAAGGATGTACATCTCAATGGTTGGTTCAGTGTGGTTTACAGTACCATGAAGGTGATATGCAAGAAACAAAATGGTTGTCCGAACGACTTCAGGGGTCCATCTACGAGGGTAATGTTGACCGCTCCTTCTAATCATAGGTGCCCAGAGGTGAGTCTCACCAAAATGTCGTACCATGTTTGCATAGAATCTTTCAGTCCACTGAAATGGTTTGAAAAAATCAACATGACGAGGGATATCTTCAAGTAAATAATAATGGTTGATCCAACGCGGTGTGAATTGGACGTGTACACCGCGCCATGTGAATTCTCTTGTTACATTTCCCGTTGTGGCAACAATTGCATAGAACTCACGAATGATTGAGCGATTCATCTCGTAACTGGGGTCGGGGTCAATGACGAACCCATACCAGTCTACACTTTCCACCAATTCTGTAATACCAGTCTACACTTTCCACCAATTCCATGTTTAACAGCTATAAGACGAAAATGGATTAAGTATATGCTACACATACCCGAGCTTTATCTTATTGCTGTTATTTTAGACCCTCGACTTCAGACAGAGGGATTGGCGGGATTTTTGGAGAGTTATTATGAATTCTTGTTTCCTAATCCAGCGTCCCGACCAGTTAACCACAAGGAAGTGGTTCAAAATACACTTAAATTATTTACAGATTTGTATGCTCATTATGATATTCGTTACGGAGTTGGGGTTACTAGGCCCTCCCATAATGCATGTACAAGTTCTACTAACCCCGGAGGTGGAAAAGTTTCAGCATTGAGAAAAGTGATGGAAAAAATATCCGCGAAAAGGCCAAGGCCGAGGGTTGATTCATCGTCCTCATGTGAAGAAATAGATAGATATCTATCGACTACTTTCGAGATTGATACGAATGTGGAGTACGATTTTGACTGGGATATATTGGGATCGTGGCGGAGCCATTCAAGAGATTTCCCAATTCTCTCACACATGGTAATTGAATTTTTGTCGTGTCCAGTGTCAACCGTGACGGTAGAGCGGGCTTTTAGTGAGGGCGGAAACATGCTTAGCCAAAGGAGAGCGAGCATGCACCTAAGAAATTTAGAACATCAAATGTGCCTCAAAGATTGGGTGCTAGCCGAACGGAGACAACAAGACGTCATTCCACCGGAAGAAGATGACCAAGATGTGGTGGACACCGATGTCGTTACAACCTGAACAACGCAAGTGCACACGGGAGTGAAGAAGATGATAACCTAGAAGATTCTGAGTGACTGGTATGTACATTTACTTATTACTTTTTTTTTATATAAAATTCCAATCAAGCATAGTCATGATATAGACTAAAAATTTCATGTTTTTCAAATGACTCCATCTTGATGTGCCAAAGCTCAACAATGATGATTATGAGAACAAAAATGTGAAACGGTCGTTGTGCTGTGCTTGGAGGTGTTTATGAAGACAATGAAGATGCTTCCACAATAATGAAGACAAATTCTAGTGTCATATTATGTTTGAATATTCAGTGTATTAATAGTGTGTTTGTATTTTTAATATGAAGTGTATTATACTATTAGTATGGTGTTAAGTAATGTGTATCAACTATCAAGTGATTCAAGTGTGCCGTGGCTGTCGTCATTGATGTATTGTTCAATTATGTAATGATGTTGCTTAATAAAATAAAAGTCCGAGTGGTTTATTTCCTGGTGGAAAATCAACCAGCTCCCAAGTGTGGTTTTGCATGATGGATTTCTCTATTTATAGACTCTTTCCAGAAACGAGCTTCTGGATGCCTCGGCATATGTCCTGGGTTCGTTTTCTACCATATAGTCTTAGCCCGTAGTTCCTCAATTTGTTGAGGATCACACTTTTCTTCGGACTCATATGTCCGCTTACTCATGCTTGTTTTATCTCGTTTCCTTATATGGAAAGAGATCTTCAAAGAACACAACATTCATACATGTAAGCAGATCTTAAAGCCAATCTCACTGGCTCTTTACGGAGCATCACTTTTGTGCTCAACAGACAGTTTCACTGTCATCATAATGATCAATCCATTTTGACCATTCAAAGCGTCGGTCGTTGCACCACCAAACTTCTCCATCCAAAGGAATGAGATCGATCGGTCACTGGTGCTACGTCTAGTGCTACAATAGGCACGTACACTTGTGTCACAAAGACACAGTCAAATTTGGATTCACCTCGGTGTATCCTTCATTTCTGTTCAGCGAACAAAAGATCGACAAAATTGCCTTATCCAGTTTGTTTTTGCACTACCTACCACTTATTCAGTATGCACATAAGGTATAAAATTTCCATGTGACAACAATACTAAGTGTAACTCATTCACATATATAAGAAATGAATAAGTAACCAAAGTTAGCATCTACTATACCTTTAAAAAATTGTGCACAAAACTATTCCAAAGTTCATATGGCACTAACAAGTATTCAACCAAACAATATGGAATGTACACATTGTTCTTATAACAAGTAAGCTGCACATAAATTATATCACAAGCTATACTCCCACAGTTTCAACCAATTAACCAATTGAGAACGACTCGTAAATTCTCTTAACAACAAACCTACAAAGTGGAACACTGCTATTAGATCTGGTAAGTGATATCAACTCAGGTAGTTAAACCCAAGAAAAATAAGGAACAAAAAAAAACTGTACCGCCTTTCTGTACTCAAAATCAAAGCAACAATTAACTAAACATTCAATCAATTGATTAACAATTCCGTATTTCCAACAACGACTGCTTGGATTACTTTCCAAGTATTCTCAACAAAGAAGTAGATCAAGAGTAGCTTCTTCTTTTTCCAGTATATTCAAATAAGCGAGTAAATATCAATAAATCTGCCGACCGGTTTGATTACACACCAAAATCGCTACTTTGAAAAAGTCAAATAATTATGATATATAACGCATCAGAGTATAATTCAAGCAGTTTAGCAACTACTAAAATAATTAGTAGCAACAGGTACATACTGCTCTTCATAAATACAAGAACGAATTTTCCACTAAAGTCGAAAAACAACAATGAAAACGCAACATTAAGTTGTTGTCAACTATACAGAAGCAATGGATATATGTCCTTTATTTTTGCTCATTTAATTATTTAATTTTCCCTTTCTTTACCTCCTTTAACCTCACTTAAATAATTAAATCTAGTCAATATCTAAACACCATCAAAGATGACCAAGCATATACGTGGTGTGAAAGAAAAGAACTTGCGCTCACGAAGCAATGCGTATATCTTTCAAAATATAATTATATTTGACAAGCAAATCACCGGACCGACATAGGAAGATAGCTATAACACCATAAGTTCTTCCGTCTAAAAGAAACATAAGAAAAACCAAATCGGCACGGAAGAGGTACCGTAAATCACATCAATCAATTTGTCTTAAGCTTGTTGGGATAGTGTATCGTGTGTAAAGTGATTTACGGAACGCATCCGTAATTTACGGATTAAATTACGGAATATTAAATCTAGAAAATAAATCATGTGAATAGTATAGATCTAACAAACTAAATATCATCATGCATATCGATTCAAACAATAGACAATAAAGGTAGTGTGCACAAAATAAAGGACTAAGACAAACCGAGGCGAGTAGTTACTCTTTTCTTAAGACAAATTGCTCCGGTATGGTGCCCACGGTAGTAGCAAAATCGTCTCCCAAGATACAACGGCTTTCGTCTCGGATTTAGAGGCACTTCAAAAACCCGAGCTCCGGCGAACTTACATAGTGCTCCGACTTCTCTTCGACTCAATATCTAGATTTATATGACTGACTCTTTGTGGTGGAAAGACACAAGAGAAAATTCGATGCTTAAACTTTCATCCATGGGGTTCTTTATATAGTGGAGAGGAGGAACCAATACTCAAATATGATTGGCCGAGACACATCATCAAACTTTTCCCCTTGAAAAAGTAATGGCCGACTTCTCCCTCAAGGAAAGAAGCTTGGGGCGTGTAAGACACCCTTGGCCGAATTCATCATTGCTTCCGATTGGTCGGATGACGTGTTCTCTGAATTCTGATTGCCTCAATGAATTCTGATTGGTCGAATGACACAATCACATTCCAAAATTAATTTATGGTAAATTTCATAAAGAAATTTTGTCCAAAAAATTAATAGTAACACCCGAACAGAGCTAGAGCACGAGCCGAGCCGGCGGCGGCGCGCGCGCGTGTGGAATAATCTAAGTCCTCCCTCCTGCACAAAAGTGCCTTGCCCGTCGGGGCACATCTATAAGAGTATACACTAGCTCTTATTACTTGAGCTCACAAGCCTCAAGTTACCTATGTGGGAGAATGAGGTGAGGTCCTCCCTTCAACACCCATCTCCTACATATTTTCTACCAACTTTAGCCATTAATTTCTCATTCACCCGACATCCGAATCGAGTGATTCAAAAGCCCATCATCAACTACTCCGTAGGGAGTATTTAATGATATCATGAACTCTCGATGATATACATCGGAGCCTATCCGTAAATTGCGCTAAAGTTGACTATTCAACCCTTCAAAAAGGGCTTTGTCTCCAACGAGATAACTCGTGTGCGGTCGAAAAGCTCGGATTGGGATGTTCGACATTTTCATTGCGGGGATTACTAATGTACTTGGAAAGCCTAGTTTTTTTTTTTTTTGTTGGACCGATTATAGCTTAATTGATGGTATGTTGTTAAATTTGACTTTCTTTCATTCTCCACTAGAACTATTACTATCAATTATTATTGCTTCAAAGAATTGAGAAGTGCCTTAGGATTCGGAGGGAGTTGTTTTCTGCTATATATATCGGTTGGTTTCTACTTAATTGGGAGATTGATTTGGAGTATTTGGAGAAATAGATGTTGAATGATATATGTATATTCTTATCCTAGCTCAATGATATTGATTTTTGTGATTCAAAAGAGAGGAAACTGCCATTCTCCCCATTGAATATGTACTACTAACTTCGTTCCAGAATATAAGTCGTTTTGCCTATTTTTGTTTGTTCCATAATTTAAGTCATTCTACATTTCCAATGATGCATTTATTACTCTTTTCTCTATCTTACTTTTAATTTCTTAACAACCCAACAACTCTATAAGTATTGCATCAATAATAGTCAAAAGACATTATAGTCATTTCTCCTTTAAATTCATGTCACACAACCACTTTCATAATCTGTGTGAAAACACCCAAAGTAACTTATATTTTTGGACGGAGGTAGTATTACATTTAACGACCCGTTTCGGAGACTGAGCCCTTGTCGAGGATATAGTAAACTTAGTAAATTAGTTTAAATATTTGTATAATTGTAATTTAATATTTCGTATTTATCTTTTATGGCTTGTCCTCCAAGGCTCACAAGCCTATATATTTGTAATCTTCCATCCGGACTACATCAATGAAATCATAATATTTTGAATCATGTTATGGTATTGGAGCCAGTTGATTTTCCTCTCTCGTGTTACGTCAAATCTCCCCTAAACCTTAATCTCTCGTTCTTCCAAAAAAAAAACAATAACAACTCGTCTCCTTCCTCCTTGCTGTCATGTCCGATCTGACTGCTACCTCCGGTGATTCCACCACCGCCTCCCCTACCCCTCCTTCACTCCATCCTCTCGCCATTCATATTCTCAAGCTTACACGCCGAATTTCCATCCGTGGCATTCTCAACACCGTATCTCAAAGGCCAGGGCGTATATGGTTTTGTCGACGGTATGATCAAGCAACTCCCCTCACCATCACCGGAGTTGATGGCCAGAAACAGTCCAATCCGATCATGCTACCTGGTCCAAAATAGACAATTTGATCCTGAGTACATTAACCTCCTCCCTAAGCGAAGATGTTCTTACCCAAGTTTACACCGCCACCACATCGGCTGAACTCTCGTCGGTGTTACAGGTGTCTTTTGCTTCCCAAAGCCGGGCAAAACTGGTCCAGCTACGAACGGAGCTTGCATCCACCAGAAAAGGTGATCTTTCCGCCGCCGATTATTATTTCCGTGTTAAGAAACTCGCCAACGAGCTTGCCCTCGCCGGCCATCCGTTGAATATAGACGATCATATTGCCTATTTACTAGCGGGATTGGGGCATGACTATGATTCTTTAGTAACTATGATTTCGGTTCGAAGCTCCATCACTCTCGATAAGGTGTACGCCCTCTTATTGACGACGGAATCCAGAATTCAGCACCATAAACCCGTCGTCGCTGCTGCACCGTCTCCGTCCAATGCTTCATCCTCACCGCTGTATCGTTAAACGAACCGAGCGTTCGTGAACAAAGCTCAAACTCGGCTCGTTTAAGCTCGTTCAAGCTCGTTTGTTAATGGTATCGAGCCGAGCTTGATCAGTTTCTCCTGCTCGTTTACTAAACGAGCGAACACGAGCCCTGCTCGTGAACGCTCATTAGTGTTCGCGAACTTAGGTAATATATATATATATATATATATATATACACACACACATTAACAATTTACACATTGAGTTTGTAGTTGAACGACCCGAGCTCGAAAAAAATACTATTGAACGAGCCGAGCTCAAGTTCGAGCTTGTTCGTGAGCTTGATCTCGAGCTCAAGCTCGAACATTTTTCATACTTATCGAGCCGAGCTCGAACTGCTTTTTAGGCTCGTTTGTGTTAATGAGCGAGTTCGATTACAAACGAGCTTGATCTTGAACTTCAGCTACTCGGCTCGTTAGCAGCACTACTCACCGCAGCAGCCCTCTGCAAATTTTGTTGCCTCGTCCCAGCAGCAGTCGACATCCTCTCAGCATGGCCGTGGCTCCAATAATGCTCGTGGCCGGGCGTGGTGGGCGTGGACGTGGTGTCCACGTCCCCAATATTCTCGGGCAATATTTCCGGGACCAATCTCAGCTCCCCACGTGTCAAATCTGTTCAAAGCAAGGGCACACATCCACAACATGTTACTTCCTTTATGAATACTCCCACCCACCGGCTCCTCGTCCTCCACCACCACGGCCACCACAAGCTTATACGGCATACCCTTATCACCAATCTAATAATGACTGGATAGCCGACACCGGGGCTTCTTATCACCTTACTTCGGATTTCCGGAATTTGAATTTATCCTCTGAAACCTTATAATGGTCCTGATTAGGTTCTTGTCGGCGATTGTACAAGTTTGAAAATCTCACATTCTGGCTCGTCCTCTGTATATTCCCCTTCCACACCTTTTATTTGTCTAATATTTTGGTGACTCTATCTATTACTCGTAATCTTTTATCTGTACATAAATTTGCTTATGACAATTCGGTATATTTTGAATTCCATGACACGTGTTTTCTTGTGAAGGATTACTCGGGCCGCGTCCATCTTAGAGGATATGTGAAAGATGGACTCTACCACTTCTCCACCTCGCTCAACCATCCTCCCGCTCAGGCCCTCACATCCTCTGTCACTCCCTCCACCACATGGAATCAACGTCTCGGTCACTGCTCATATCCCGTCCTTCGTCAAGTTTTGCGTCGTCTTTCTATTTTTGTTCCTAATAAAGCACCACATGTTGTGTATGCCCCGTGTCAATTAGCTAAGAGTCATAAACAACCTTTATATGTGTCTGATTTTACTTCTACAACACCTTTTTGGATTTGATTTATTCAGATGTGTGGGGCCCGTGTACGGAACCCTCTATTTATGGATCTCTTTATTATGTTAGTTTTCTTGATGATTATACGAAATTTATGTGGTTATATCCCTTGAAAAATAAATCCGATGTAGAAACTATTTTTCCTTTGTTTCTTGCTATGATAGAACGCCTATTCAACACTAAATTAAAATCAATGCAAACCGATTGGGGTGGCGAGTATCGTCATGTGTCCACTCTCCTCACCTCCCTCGGAATTCACCATCACCTCTCTTTCCCTCACACCCATGAGCAAGTCGGCGCCATTGAAAGGCGTCACCGCCAAATAGTCGAGGTCGGTCTCTCCTTACTTGCCTAGTCCAATCTTCACTTACCCTATCGGGAAGATGCCTTCATCACCGCCACCTATCTTATTAACTTCCTTCCCTCTATCGTCCTTCACAACAAAACTCCATTCAAAATGGCTTACCATCTCCTCCCGATTACTCCTTCTTCTCGTGTCTTTGGGTGTGTTTGTTGGCCTTATCTTTGCCCTTATAATAACCATAAAACTGACTTTCATTCCGCCACGTGTATCTTTCTCGGTTATAGTCCCTCTCACCACGGTTACAAGTGCCTTGATCTTGTCAATGGCCATGTCTACATTGCTCGCCATGTGGTCTTCGATGAATCCATCCCATACACTCCTACATCCCCCTCTATCCCGGCCTCCGATTCTCCGACCGTCCATCTCCCTGCCATGATCTCTAGCGTCCCCATATCTTCTCACATGGACCCTCCTCCTCCACAACCTGGCTCTCCTCTGGTTCATTTCTCTCTAGAATCGGCCTCCTTCCCATCTTCGGCTGCTTCTCCATTCCCCATGCCGAGTTCCCCGCCTCCGCATCACCCTATGGTTACACGTACTAAAACAACTCTCTAAAACCTGTGTCCATGCCTGACTACATCCGCTACCCACTTCCCAAAGCCCTTGTCGCCACCTCTTCCACATCTGACCCTACTTCCTATACTCAAGCCTCTAAAAACCCCATTTGGCGTAATGCTATGAGAGAGGAGATTGATGCGCTTCTACACAATCATACCTGGGAACTTGTTCCAAAATGTCCTCATATGAATATTATGGGTAATAAGTGGGTCTACCGAACTAAAAATCATGCAGATGGTCGCTTGGAAATGTATAAGGCACGTCTCATTGCCAAGGGACTTCATCAGGCAGAGGGTGTTGACTATCATGAGACTTCCAGTCCGGTTGTTAAACCGGTCACTATTCGTTTATTGTTGTCTCTGCTATTTCACAGGGTTGGACTTTATGACATGTTGATAATCAAAATGACTTCCTCCATGGGCATTTATCTGAGCCGGTCTATATGCAGCAGCCTCAGGGTTTTGTGCACCACTATCCTGATTATGTCTGCCGCTTGCGTCGCAGTCTTTATGGCCTTCGCTAGACCCCTCATGCTTGGTTTTCTCGTTTTAAATATGTGCTCTCTCGCTTAGGCTTTGTTGGCTCGAAGGCCGACACTTCTTTGTATATTTATTCTCGTGCCAGTGCTTGTGTTTATATCCTTATATATGTTGATGATATCTTATTACCGGTTCTTCTTCTCCCTTGTTGAGCGAGGTTATTGCTTATCTCGCAAGTTATTTCCCGGTTAAGGATCTCGGCTCACTCTCTTATTTCCTTGGTGTTGAGGTTCTTCCTCATTCTAATGGCCTCCATCTCACTCAGAGTAAGTATATCTTTCAGTTGCTGGTATGGTCAAGGCTAAGCCTTGTCAAACTCCTATGTCTGCCTCTACTCAGCTCACTCTAGACTCCGTACCTACCTGCTCTGATCCGCCTCTTTATCGAACAATTGTTGGCGGCTTGTAGTATCTCAGTTTTACTCGACCTAACATTGCGTTTGCGGTTCACAAGGTTAGCAAGTTCATGCACTCTTCTACCGAGGCTCATTGGATGGCTGTTAAGCGTATTCTTCGCTATCTCAAACACACTATCTCTGACGGTCTACTCCTCTCCCGGCATTCTTCTATCTCTCTACGTGCCTATTCTGACTCTGATTGGGCGGCCGACTCCGATAACCACCATTCCATTGGCGCATACTGTATTTTTCTCGGTGATAATCTCATCAGTTGGCGGTCCAAACAACATTTCATAGTCTCTAAAAGTAGCACTGAAGCTGAATACAAAACACTCTCCAGCACTGCTGCAGAGGTTCAGTGGTTATGTAGTCTCTTGCGTGAAATGTCCGTCTCTCTGCCAGCCCCGCCAACTCACTGGTGTGATAATATTGGTTCTATGTATCTCGCACACAATTCTGTGTTCCATGCTCGCACGAAGCACATCGAGATTGATTTTCATCATGTTCGTGAGCTCGTAGCTGCTCGCAAGCTTGCGATCTCCTTCATCACTTCTCAAGACCATCTCACGGACCTTCGACTAAGCCATTGGGGCGGCCGCGGTTCTCTTCTCTCAAGGACAATCTCTCGTGTCCACTCCCTTCCCACGTGGGATTGCGGGGGCGTGTCGAGGATATAATAAACTCAGTAAATTAGTTTAAATATTTGTATTATTGTAACATAATATTTTGTATTTATCTTTTATGGCTTGTCCTCCAAGACTCACAAGCCTATATATTTGTAATCTTCCATTCGGACTAAATCAATGAAATCATAATATTTTGAATCATGTTAGCCCTTAACCGGAAACAGACAGTTCGGCACGTGCCCCCTAACTTTATTCCAGAAACATGTCAGTCTGACATCTCTTAAACATTAGAAACAATGCGGAAGCAACTAATGATTGAATGCTCAGACTTTTTAATATCTAATCTCCCATAAGTACATCAACCACGTATACTAATACAGTAGGCATATAACAAAGATTGTCCAACCCTAAACATCTAACTTATTTATATAGTCAACACCTTGAACATAATGTCACCATCTTCAGCCATCACACGACTCTCGATCTTTAATAGCTTTAATATTTCATCATCCTCATTGTCTCCTGCAAATCTTCTTATTCTAAATAATAAGAGTAAGCTAGTTAGACTCAGTAAGGAGTAAGAAGTATTAATTAATAATAGGCATGTATATTCAACTGGGTTGAATATACTTGCTCACATTTAGAAGTGTAAATGACATTAAAACATTTCGGAATAATTAGAAGCATATTGATAGAATTTATTAACAGTTCATACTTACTTGAAACCACCTACCATATATACACATATTACTTGAAATGTATGAATCATTAAGACTCTACCCTCAACATTCAGTTCATCATTATTTTACTGTTACTTTTATACTCTCGTACTTGTCTTACATACATACCGGGATGTCGTACATTGGTTTAACATACTTTGGTCATCCATGCATGGGTTTACTATGTATAGGTCTTCCATACATTCCACAACTAGCCGATGGTACCTCGCATAATACTGCTTATTATGAAAGCTTAGTTTGCAACCCGACTATATGGTAAGGAATGACTCATAGCCCCCTCATATGCATGTACCATAATATGGCCCGCGGATCCTTATTCAGTTCCGTCTGGCCACAAAAATAGCGGATAAAGCCATTGTGATCGTGAACAACCGGCCTTGCCCCAGGCTTTTAGTCCAATGCGATGCTAATAAGGGATAGGGGCCGGACCGTAAACCCATTAGGTCATTAGCTAGTGACCAGAGCCCACCATACAAAGAAGGGCAAGCTACAACTCATGGGTGACATGACAAGGATACAAGAAACGGCTAAGTGCTGGGTTCGCACCATGTCGGCGCCGCCAGACGATAGTTAGCCTTATTAGCATTTCATTGTATTTACTTGTATCTAATTGTAATTAGTTAAACCCTAATCAGTAGCTTGCCTATAAATAGAGCCTCAATGTAATATTCTAAAAAGTTCATAAATAGAAAATACATGCTTACTCTCCCAAATTCACCACTCTCTCTACTTTTATTCGCACCAACACTCTCACCACCGAGAAAGCATCACCACCGTGCACCACCAGTGTTTACACCTAAATCACAGCCAGATATCCACTATTAAACCACCACTATTAACCCATGATAATTTCGACATTATCAGTTCGCTCCGTTACCGGGAAAAAGCAAGCTTTTGTGTTCTCTCCTGTGTACGGCACCGCCGTTTTTCTCATCTTTCACGGCGGCTTCAGGAAGACCTTCATCGTCTTCCCCATATTTGCGGCAGATTCTTCATCAAAAGATCTCAAAATCAGCTCAATCATCAAGAGATCTTCATCTCAGCTTCAAACAAGAGGTAAACTCTACGCACCTTGTCCAAAACCCACGAGTTAGCGTTTGAACCATCACCTCTCTCGTTGAGTTTTGTTCAAGACCTCGCCGGAGCCGTTATGTTGATGATATTATTATTACTTGCACATCTTCTTCTCTGGTTGAACAGGTTATTACTTATCTAGCCAGCCATTTCCCGGTTAAGGATCTCGGCTCACTTTCTTATTTTCTTGGCATTGATGTTCTCCCTCATTCTGATGGTCTCTATCTCACTCAGCAGACGTATATCTTTCGGCCCCTCTTTGCGAGCGTCTTTGGTATGGACAAGGCTAAGCCTTGTCAAACTCCTATGCCCACATCTGCTCAGCTTACTCTGGATTCCGGACCTACTTGCTCTGATCCGTAGCGCACTATTGTTGGTGGCTTACAGTATCTCAATTTTACCCGTCCCGACATTGCGTTTGCAGTCACAAGGTCAGTAAGTTAATGAATTCTCCTACCGAATCTCATTGGATGGTCGTTAAACGTATTCTTCGGTACCTCAAGCATACTATTTCTGATGGTTTACTTCTCTCTCGGCATTCACCACTCTCCTTGCGTGCTTACTCTGATTCTGATTGGGTAGCCGACTCCGATAACTGCCGCTCTATTGGCGCCTACTGCATCTTCCTCGGCAATAGTCTTATCAGCTGGCACTCCAAGCAACACTTCACGGTCTCCAAAAGTAGCACTGAGGTCGATTACCAGAAACTCTCTAATACTGTTGTGGAAGTGCAATGGCTCTGTAGTCTCTTGCGTGAGATGTCCATCTCTCTCCAGGCACCACCCACGCTCTAATGTGATAATATTGGCGCTACATACCTCGCCCACAATCCAGTCTTTCACGCTCGAACAAATCATATTGAGATCGATTTTCATCATGTTCGCGAACTTGTTGCGGCTCGCAAGCTCATGATCTTCTTTATTACTTCTCAGGACCAGCTCACGGATCTTCTCACCAAACCATTGGGGCAACCTTAGTTTTCTTCTCTCAAGTCCAATCTCTATGTCCACTCTCTTTCCACGGGATTGCGGGGGCGAGTTGAGGATATAGTCAATTAGATCACATAATTTAAATAATTATCTTCTTGTGATTTAAATATTATGTGTTTATCTTTTACGGCTTGTCTCCTTAGTTAATCAAGCCTATATATTTGTACTCTACCATTGTGATTAAATAGATGAAAACACAGTATCCTAAATTATGTTAATGATGAACATGAATAAAGTTGTAGTATTTGGGTTAATGTTGATTATTTGGATGAAGATTAAATTTGTGGATTGTTATGGATGTAGGTTAATAATTGATGAAGAAAAATATGGTGATGAAGAAGAAGGTTGTGTGTAGTGTTTATTAATGGAATTTTTGTTGAAGAATAAGGATGATGAAGATGAAGATGAAATGGTGTCTTGGATTAAGATTAAGATTTTTTGAGGATATTGATTATTGGTGAATGTTAAGATTATATTATTAATAAAGGACACGATTGTATTTTTGTAGAATTGTAGTATACGAAGTAATTTGTGTCTCTTTTTTTGTGATGTCTGAAGTAAAAACAAAATATTATGGTGATGCTAAAAATAATTTAAATAGTGCCGGAAATAAACGTGATGCCAATAATAAAAGTGTGGTGTCTATGGAAACCGCCTATAATTATACACTTGCTACCTTTAACAATATATATATATATATATATATATATATATATATATATATATATATTTATAATACTTGGTTGGGAAACTCCAACCAAGGTGTCCACGTGTTTTTTTTTTTTGTTTTTTTATCGTTCATTGGGCGGCCCACCCCGTTTTTTTTTTTTTTTTTTTTTTTTTTTTTTTTTTTTGTGAGGGTTTGAGTTAAATTGTTTCATTTTAGAGACTCAATTGTATTTTTAATCTACACATTAACTTTAATTTATTCTTAATCTTATTATGTGTGTTGTGCTTAAGATGTATCCGATTCCAATTTAATTACATTTGGAAAATGTCAAAGAAGCACTCCACGTGTTTTTTTTCTTCTTTTTTTTACTGTTCATTAGGCGGCCCAGCCCAGAAAAAAGTTTTTTTTTTTAATTTTAATTTTATTTTTATGTATCCCCCATTTCATATCCAACGAGTGTGTACAAGCCGCGCGTTGTGCGGCCTTCCCATCTAGTATATATATATATATTAGTGGCTAAAGGCCGTGCGAAATGTTCAACATGCATATATTGTATATATAGATCTACTTAAGTAAAATGAAGATTGCCAAATTTTTATAAAAACATATGTTTTATTTTGTCATGTTCCTGGTTTTCTGTGCAGGGCTTTATAGTGAAGTATCCTTAAAAGCAGTCTTTGTCAATCAGATTATTAAATGACGAGAGAACTTTTCTGCAAGCAAAAAGAATTAATCACAAGGGAATGCAAAAGAAATGAGAAGTCCGTTCTTGTTTACAGGCAGACTAGGTGAATCAAGCTTGTTAAGACTCGATCACTACCTCTCATCAACTTGTGGATACGGCTGTATATAATAAAGCGACTTAGGTAGACCAAACTAAAATCAGGGTCGGGGGTCCAACTAAAAAGAATAAAAACTTACCAGATCAACTACATAGAAGTGGCCCTCTCATAACGAGCTTTAACTTCTTCAACAAGTGCCTAAACACAAAAGCAATTTGAATAGCTGACATGAGAAAAAGTTCAGAAATTTCATAACATCACATTATCATAAAGCATATACCAAGATAGAATTTAGATTCAGATCAATATGCAGGAGAGGTCTTGGACATGTCTGGACCTGTTCTGGACATGTCTAGACATGTCCTTGACAAGTCTAAACAAGTCCGGACAGACCCAAGGACAAGGACCTGGACACATTAAGACTTTAACAACAAAGCTTAGGATCAGGACAGAAACAGAGATGTGCATAGTAGATGGACTTTAGTTAAAGGTTTTCATAGTATATAGTTATGGACTTTATTATCTGTCTTAAAGAAGGTTTCAATCTTCTCTGTTCTTATTAAGCTCTTTCTAAAGACTTTTCCAAGTCCCCTCATGCACAATGATCAACAAAAGAAAGAAAGCATTTTTCAAGATAACCTAAATTTATCATGAAAATGGTATATCATAGGGAACTCCTACATTCCCTACATTCTTGTACATGGATAAGCTTCAGAAGAAGGCCAATAACCGAAACTTATCAGTATGAAATGGAAATAAAAGAACTATTCAGCAGCATAGAGCAGGTAGACCTGGACTAATAAAGCAAGGCAGATTGGATAACACAACATTGTATAGAAGGTAAGACATGATTAAAAGACTTGATTACAGAGCAGTTTGCGAGCTAATTAACAAGATGATTCAAAGCATACAAACTCAGCATATAAAGACTCTGGACTGAATAAAAGCAAGATAATGATGTTAAAATTGAGATTATGTTCAAACAAATGATGAATAACAAGATCATAGCCTCAAAATAGAAAAATATATGTACCTGGTATATCTTTCCAGTGGTGATGTTATTATCTTTAGTGAGTGTTACACGTCCAAAGAACGTTCATAATTGCCCAGGTCTAGATCAACCTATAAGTAGATTCCAAGAAGGCATCAATGATAACGACGAATAAGAGATCACAAAGAAACAATCACCATACATATTGTAATAACTTTTACAGAGCATTACTGAAATAGTCCTAAACGTTATCACTAATTGAAATGTTCTACTCAAAAAAACAAAGAAACACTTCCTTAGGGATGAAAAAAGATGTATAAGAGTACCTCTCCCCCATCACCATGTTGGAAAGGGGACATAGATATTGAAATATGGATCTAAAATCGTAGGATTCAACCAAGCAAAACCGTGATAGAAATTAATGAAATATTAAAACCACATAAAACCAAGTGAGCATGCTAACAGATGAGCAAACAGAGAGGAAGGTATACGAAAGACTGAAAGAGGAAAAAACGAAGCAACAAGAACAGTTGAACATGTTTATCCAAGGGTATACCCTTACCACCAACCACGAGATCACTCGCAACATCATAAGCTTCGAGAGGCTGAGGATACTTTTTCTCGATGCAATCACGTAGCCATTCTTCCCTCACCACTCGTATTCCCTTCTCCCTAATCGAATGAAAAACTGAATTTATCGATTTTCCATGATTGACAATACAAGAGACAGTAAACTTTCAAATACCAAGAAAGAAGTCCTTCAAATGTTGATTAATAATTATAAATATCATCAAAATTAAAACTTTAGCATTTCGGATAATAATAAAAAAAAATTGGACTAGGACAAAGGTGTGTACTTACACAGATTCGGTTATTCGCGAAGAACCACCACGATCACGTTCAGCATTAGATGCAACAATGCAAGTAACCCCTTAAAAAAGAAGACGGAAAAAAAAAACATACATGAAATTCCCATTTGAAACAGTAAAATGCAAAAAGTTGAAATTAAGGAAGAAAACTATTACCAATAGCAGTATTAGCTTTTCCACCATGTTTTTCAATCTCTGCTTTCCAATTTTCCTGCATACAAAAAAACAGAGGATTCAATTAGCAATTTGCATATACATATATATACATATTATACAAATATTTATGTATATAGATCCACATAATTAAACAAATTAGTAGTTCAAAATTTTAGCATCTAAATAAGCCAACAGAATCCAAAAAACAAAAGAATGCCAAATAAAATGGAAGGAAACATCTAAATTTCCATTTTCTTGGCTAGTAAAGACATCTGATTCATTCGAATTCGCAGATCGGAAAAAGCATCAACATGGATCAAAAAAAATTGCCAAACAACAACAGTGGACTGTGAATTTGAAGAAGTTGAACACGAAATTGCTATTGAGGCTGCAATGCACCCTATAGTGCTGGAGATGCTTTAAGGAAAGAGAACTCATTCTCCTGGAATATCTGGTACTAGATTATATGTGGAACAAATAGTACATAAAGTAATTGGAAATATTCTCCTAGCTAGCAGCATATTCAAACTATTTCAGTGATATGGAATGTTTGCTATTGGTTTTGCTTTCTATGCATCTATCGGTGCACTCACGTTCAGATTCAAAGGGATTTTTCCATTTTTGGTGGATATTTCATCTCCATCTGAACGATCATTGTGCCATTTGATTACCAAGAAAATTATGAACAGAATGGGAGAGGTGATTATGAAGATCGACCTTTTGCAAAGCCAATTAACTCAGGAACATAATTTTGGTTTAACTCAAGTCTCAAGCTACACAAAGAAGAAGAGGAGGAAATCAACTTTATTCAAGAAGTCTCTTAATCAACATATACACAAATGAAACTGAATTTTTAAGCAATGGATACATTTTGTTCTAGATAGCTCAGCTCATAAGGCGTGAAAACAACAAAAAGAACGGTTGGTTCAAGCTAGATTCAACTGCAAGCAAAAAAACTTCCATCATGTTGCTTAATACTTAATACTATCCTAGTATCAACTCTAGAATACATCTAGGCAATTACATTCTATTGAACAACTTAATTCAACAAGGAATAATACTATCCAATACAGCAAATAAACAGAAAACTGGAAGTGTTAAAATCATGATAGATCTATGAACCAACAACCTACAATCCTACATACTATCAGTCCTACCTAAATAAGATGCATAAACAAGAAGCATTCTTCAGCTCCAAGCAAATAAGCTAACATAAGCCAAAAAAACCAAAGAATGCCAAATAAAATGGAAAGAAACATCTAAATTTCCACAACTCAAACCATCGTTTGATGCCAAAATGCAGCAAAAATGAAATCTAAGTCAGCCATCTGATATTATCGACCAAAAAAAAGAAAACACAAGGATATAAAGGAAAAGAAACAAGCGTCCAACAAAGTTTTGTACAATCCAATCATTCCCCGTCTTCTCACAACTAAAACAAGTAAAATTCTGAAATCAACAAGCAAACATAGTCCACAATTGTTACCATGTTAATTAGATTGAGAAGTAGAACCGCAACACTTTCCAAATAAAGTCAATACTTCATGAGTAAACAGAATAAACAAAACAAAAATTAAATAAGATTTAAACATTCAATTAAGAATAATCACAAGCTGATCTCAACCAAAATAAATATATAAAAATGGTTCTGGCATAGAAAATCACGAATTTAAATTTTAATCTCTCGACATGGGAAAAAAACATATATCGAGCTGTTGATCTATCTTTTAAAATCTCAAAGACATCAGTACTCTGACTAGTTAATCACACTAAAAAATGCAGCAAACAGAACTACATTATGACGAGTTTCATCAACCGAACTGTGAACAGAAATCGTGTAGAAACTGTCGAAGCTAAAGAGAAGATACCATCCAAGAAGATACCGATTGCGCACAAAATTGATCAGAAAGTAAAAAAAACGGATTCGGCAACGTATGGATCGATGATTGAAGGATTTTAGTGGTAAGGGAGAAATGAGGAATGGATCGAGGAATGAATCTGACTAAACGCTAAGCCACCAAATGAATCTGATTGCAGAGAAAAACCCTAGTCACCAATATATTCTATTAGGATTGGGAATAATAACAAATGGACTGGGCTGATGGTTCAGATGCGAAATAATTTTGGATTTATAAGCCCGTGCATTGCCACTCAAAAAGAAAAAGCCCGTGTATTCTATATAGGGGTTGACCAAAACTCTCTGATTATAAAAAAAAATTTAAAAAAAATAAAAACTGTTTCAAAAATATAATTACAAAAATAGAAGAAAAAAGCCATTAGGGTGCATTTTACGACAATTGGCTTGTCACAAAAGATCATACCACGTTATGTTACAATCTTCTCTTGGTATGTCATTGTACTTGCCACAAATCTGAAAACTTTCTTGTGACAACATTATGTCTTGTTGTCACTAATAAATACACAATTTGTGACAAAAAAATTTGTAGTACAAAGAATTTCACCATTTTGTGACAAATTTAGTATTTTTCACTAAAACTTTGTCACAAGAGGAACTTTTTTTTGTAGTGCTTCCTCGGCTTCATTTGATGGTTCTAATTTATTTGCTTCTAGATCTGAACTGTCAAGCACTTCTCATCTATCTTCATGGGTAATTGTAGAAATTGAAGTGTTCTTTTTGCACCCTCAGCTGATTAAATGGCTCATTCAACTTGAATTTTTTTGAGTTCAGCCAACATCTTGGTAGTCATTGGAGTGAAAAACTCTTTATGTTGTACTGTGGAGGTTTGTGTAGAAGTAATAGGTACATTCGAACTTATTGTTGGTGCCTTGATCACAAATGCAATGGATGCTTCTGGTCATGTCATGACGCTTTAGAAAGCATACAATCTATATCTTATTGAAAGCCTCTTTAAGATCATCTTCAAACGGAAGCCCCTTCAAATTTTACAAATATGAGTATGATACATATAGCAAGGGAAAGTGATCAGATGTACAAAGAAGTCATGAAAACATACAAATTCATTGCCATCCTTCAGCATTTGAGCCGTCATCCTAGTTATGTTTTTAAAGTCGAGGGTTTCAAGCTTCGTATGTAAGACATTTTCTCCCTCAGTCACTTCGATTGGTACACAGCTCCCGTATATATTCTGGATAAAAAGATACTTTAAATGTGTGGTATTTGTGATTTTTTCAATGACAAACATGGATAAGAAATGTTAGCATGTGTAGACCTCAGCTCAATTCCAGCAAGATCCACATTTAATAACTCATTCAACACTTGCATATAGTTTTTTGTGGCAATTCATATAAGCATTATTATACCAATAAATTTTGTTTCTGGAACACAAATTGGTTGTCCAGTAACCCATGCAGTTTTTTTCTGCACGTAGTATCGAGTATACGTGGGTTGTTTTTTTTCTGAAACAGAAAGGACATCATTGGCGTAATGGTGGATAGTGAAAGTTTGGGTCTTTATAGACCTTGTCTTTCAACAGTTTGTCAATCTCAGCTTTGTGCACAGTCCTTGTACCTAACTTGATGAAAGAATCATTATTAGTTGTATGATATGCTGAGTAGTATGTAAATGTTCTTAGTTCAACTGCATGGTAAATGTCAGAAAATCGAAAACTATGAAACTCAATTAAACACGTACTCTACCATGCATGCTTTTATAGTATGAGTATCAGCGAATGGCGGGTTGATCAAGAAAAACGAATACACACGTGATGTCAAAGATAAGCCTGCATGTATACACAAAACCCTAATAGTAAAGTAGAAATAAACTATAGTTGCAGAGATGATTATTATTGATTATTAAAACTAACTATGGAATGTCGTGGCCTTGGCATATGTTGCGATAATAAGAGACGCCTTAAGCCGTTTTTGGCTATTACAGATGCTTTATTGTTGCCAATTGAGTTCCATAATGTCAAAAATCATTGGGTGTTTTGTTGGGGAGATTTTGCATCATTAAAACAAAAGAAAATTTATAAAACCTATACTACCATGCAAAACTACCTCCTAACCGGCCGAATACCGGGTAGTTGCTAGTAAAATTGGATAAGTACGGGTATCGATCCTCAGGGAAAAGGGCTATTGAATCTAGCTTATTAATTCTTCTTTATTAACCTAAACCTAAACTAAAACGGAAAATAAACTGGACAGAGGATTGTTAATCCAAAGCCAGGAAGGATAATTGCGATCAACATAAAATAAATCTAAACTACAACAATAAATCTATCTAACGAACATGATAATGACTGAAGCGATCAAACATGGAACGAACCATAATCCACCATCCCGCAACCCTTAATTTCTTCCCTAGATTATCTTATAGTGATTTAATTCAAGTTGTGGTTTCACCTATCAAACGTATGAATTCCTACTTTCATAGATGAATTCGCCTATCAATCTCTATCTTTCGATTTACGGAGATTAACGCATCATAAAATAAACCAAGGTGCAAGATTTTCTAGATCTAACAACCTAGACATTCAACCTATCAACTTTCGTTTGATATAGATCAAAACGTCTATTCTTTCCTATGGTGATCTCACGTTTACACCGACTTTCGTCCTACGGTAAACATCAATAACAACATCTTTCGATATAAATTGCATTAACAAATAAACGCATGGAAAGAAACGAACTTTAATTAAAAAGACTTACAAAACATCCATAGAAAGAAAATAAAAGCTGCCGCAAACAGCTCCCATGGCTGCTCCATGTTTCAAAGTTTCAAAAGATCATCATGGTCGAACAAAAGGAATGAAAGAAACGAAAAATAAAACCTAATCTAACCCCGATCACCCGAGCACAAGGCTCGGGTGATCGGCCCCGAAATCGCTCGAGTGGCCGCCCTTTCTTTGTCAAAAGTCGGCTGAAAATAATGTTATGTTTAGGGTTTAATTCGCTGCTGTATTTATAGAATTTTCAGGTCGGTTGCTACGGTAAAAACGCCGGACGCCCGTTTGAAGATCCGGACGCCCGTCCGCTATTTTCAGCAACAACATCCAAACTTGTAACGCTCATATCTCGGGCCTCGTAAGTCGGAATGGAGTGATTCAAAATCCTGTAGAATCCTCTCTTCAAGCCCTACAACTCTTATCTTGAGGTCGAGAGTCAAATCAGTTTATATCATATCAAGAACTGCGTCGGAAGGTCGTCACTACCCGGAATCCCGATTTTCCGACATTTATCTTGATTGATTTCTTTCCTTATATCTTTCAATCTTCCATAACTTTGATTGATCCTTTCCAAGCACGAATTTGGCTCTCTAAAATCCTCTCTTCCATCATCAATGAGTATCTACAACAATAGGAAAACATACCAAAGCGTAACGTATTTCCAAAATAACACAAAATCATCATTTAAGCACATAATTCGTTACGTTTTGCAATTAACCTCTGAAAAACACACCATTTACTCAATTAATCGATTATAAGCTCGATTTCTATGAAAAACCTAAGAATATGGGGAATATTGACATAAAATATATCCTTATAAAACGTATAAAATCACCCTTAACAACTCCCCCACACTTAAACATTGCTCGTCCCGAGCAAGACAAAACATAATCATCACTCGAGACAAATAAACACTTATGCAAATATAAAACATATTCAAGTAGTTTAGAGGTTCACCCAAGTGAGTGTGTGCATAGCCATAATAAATTTCCACTAAATCCACACTTGAAATTGATTCAAACAAAACTAGCCAACATCCCATTTAAATTAGAAATATAAAAATGATTATAACATGCACCTCACAAAAACATACACATTCCGAAAAGATAATAGGGAGCATTCAAAATATTTCCGACATACTTAGAGGATAATCCCTACAACATATCTTTCAGTTTATACTGGGGATAGTCAGAAGATAACTAAGGTTTCCAACCATCTTTTCACATTACCATTCACTAATTTTTCTTAAAGTTCAATCAATTCCACATATATATAGCATATATGCCCTCATTCCCGAGAATAGGATTTTTCGGGATAACACCCTAGCCGGACTACTATCATCGGGCGGTCGGGAGCTATTAACCTCATAGTGGTATAGGACATTTCGAGATAATGCCCTACCGCACTCAAATCATCGGTAGCTACTTCCGACACTCATAAATATATATCTTATTCATATTATTCATCTTAGATTGGTATACAAACCTTAAATTATATCCCTCCTATCACATTCAAACCTTCGGATATTCACGGTATGTCATACTTTAACTCTAAATACAAACTATTAAAATTTCCAAAATTAGTATGCAAGCAAAGAATCATGCGATAATCATAAAAAATCTCTAATCAAATGGGCATAGCTTTAAAATATAGCTCATCATTTACTATGGCACGTGAAAAATAGATCGTCGGGTGAAACAACTAAAATTACTAAATATGCAAAATAATGCATCAATGATTATAAACAACTCGAATAAAGACATGCAATTGTTCACTCGGGACAAAACAAAAATTTGAAAATCTAGCACTTTTCATAGAAATTATAAAAGTATGGCAAATGAATGTAGATACACATAACCAACCCCCCTCCCCCACACTTAAATTACAACATGTCCGCATGTTGTGCGAAAATAAAAAGAAAGAAAGAACTTAGCTAATTTTCGTTCAAAAATGGCAAGTCGGAAGTGATCAAGCTCCGTAAAAATGCTTGATGAAAGCGATAGAGATCGTGGACCATCCACCGGAAAACGGATATCATCTCGAAACTCACAATTGCTATCGCAAAGATCCCGCACACTTGACAAACAAGGAAATATCTCGGGGACAAGGGGGAATAGAACACACAGAGCCCAAAATAGAATCGCTTCGGATGGAAAAATCAAACAGGGGAAAAGTACGAACATCTAAGCGTCTAAATACGGAAGTTTGATATAAGCACAAAAAGAAATAATAGCTCGGATGGAAAGATCAACACTTAAACTCGGGACATCTAAGAATAAAGCCACGAAGCTTATAATACAAATAAGGCCCAACATGTGCATACGAAATAATGATACATGGAACATTACAAAGTAGTAGGGCTAGGTGCACTATATGAAAATATATTACAATGCAATCTACATGAAATGCAACTAAAAAGATGCCGACAGCTCGAGCCGAGCAAGTTGGGACGACAACTCTACGGTGACTACGGCCCGTGCGTAATCGTAAAAAAAAACGAGGTAGTATTACGGAAATCGACGAGTTAACTACACTCAAGAAAAATAAAAGAAAAATAGAAAAACAATGCAACTAGATGATATGCAACTAAATGATATGCATCTATATGATATGCAAAAATAAAAGAAAATAAAAGAAAGAAAACTAGCCCACTCATTTGCAACATGACATATATAATAAACGTCTACCAAATAATGACGGGTTACGATAAACGACGATTCGTTCATTACATGCAATGTAGACGCGCCTTAAGACTCGTCAAAGGTGATAGCATTATGGAAACCAACAGTTAGCTATACTAAACGATATAACTCATATGGAAAAGGACGTAGCATTACGGAAACCGACGATAGCTACCCATATGAACTATAAAAACAAGAAAGCACGTAAGTCTCAAAGCTTAAAAGATTCATCACGGCGGTAAGTAGCATACGGAAACCGACATTAGCTACTAAATAAATAAGACCGAGTTATAGCATACGAGAACCGACAAGTAACTATAACTTGCATAGATGAATCATGTATATAAAAATAAATCAATTATTTAACATGGATTCGTAGATGGAAAGATATAAATATGCAAGTTCGGATCATCTACGTAAAAACAATTAGCCACGAAGCTCAAATTAAAGTATCCATATCAAATAAAGCATTAAAAATCAAGTTAAGAGAAATTCGGAACCATTCCGGACGAACGTTCAAAGGAAATCTCGCGATCGGACGGGCATTCACACTTTGCGGATTTTTAGCCCGACCGGACGGCGTTCAAATTACAGACGCTCGTCCGATTCTTCAAATCGGAACGAGATTGAGCAACTTTCGGACGGACGGGTCCATCCAACCGGGACGCCCGGTTACCCGCATGTTATGGTACCGGACGGGCGTTCACTTACGTGAACGCTCGTCCAAACATCGAATTTGCAACGAAAACGCGGGAAAGACACAAAAACCCTAAATCTATCCTAAACAAAATCATCACGCACGGACAACCTTATCACATTAAATTTTAGCACGGGGGTTAGACTAGATAACACAAACATGTAATTCACGTCAAAATCGAGTAAAAAAAACTTTTGCACATTCTTAACCCTACGGTCATCGAAACACGGCAAAATAAAAAAACCTCAATTTATTCAACGCTACTTTTATTGAAAAACAAAAACAAAAAACATGTAACAAAATAGAAAAATTAATTCAATTAGATTCAACAAAACACCGATTCCCCGGCAACGGCGCCACTTTTGTTGGGAGATTTTGCATCATTAAAACAAAAGAAAATTTATAAACATATATACTACATGCAAAACTACCTCCTAACCGGCCAAATACCGGGTAGTTGCTAGTAAAGTTGGATAAGTACGGGTATCGATCCTCGGGGAAAAGGGCTATTGAATCTAGCTTATTAATTCTTCTTTATTAACCTAAACCTAAACTAAAACGGAAAATAAACTGGACGAGAGGATTGTTAATCCAAAACCAGGGAAGGATAATTGCGATCAACATAAAATAAATCTAAACTACAACAATAAATCTATCTAACGAACATGATAATGAGTGAAGCGATCAAACATGGAACGAACCATAATCCACCATCCCGCAACCCTTAATTTCTTCCACTAGATTATCTTATAGTGATTTAATTCAAGTTGTGGTTTCACCTATCAAACGTATGAATTCCTACTTTCGTAGATGAATTCGCCTATCAATCTCTATCTTTCGATTTACGGAGATTAACGCATCATAAAATAAACCAAGGTGCAAGATTTTCTAGATCTAACAACCTAGACATTCAACCTATCAACTTTCGTTTGATATAGATCAAAACGTCTATTCTTTCCTATGGTGATCTCGCGTTTACACCGACTTTCGTCCTACGGTAAACATCAATAACAACATCTTTCGATATAAATTGCATTAACAAATAAACGCATGGAAAGAAACGAACTTTAATTAAAAAGACTTACAAAACATCCATAGAAAGAAAATAAAAGCTGCGCAAAACAGTCTCCCATGGCTGCTCCATGTTTCAAAGTTTCAAAAGATCATCATGGTCGAACAAAAGGAATGAAAGAAACGAAAAATAAAACCTAATCTAACCCCGATCACCCGAGCACAAGGCTCGGGTGATCGGCCCCGAAAACCGCTCGAGTGGCCGCCCTTTCTTTGTCAAAAGTCGGCTGAAAATAATGTTATGTTTAGGGTTCAATTCGCTGCTTGTATTTATAGAATTTTCGGTCGGTTGCTACGGTAAAAACGCCGGACGCCCGTTTGAAGATCCGGACGCCCGTCCGCTATTTTCAGCAACAAAGCATCCAAACTTGTAACGCTCATATCTCGGGCCTCGTAAGTCGGAATGGAGTGATTCAAAATCCTGTAGAATCCTCTCTTCAAGCCCTACAACTCTTCTCTTGAGGTCGAGAGTCAAATCAGTTTATATCATATCAAGAACTGCGTCGAATGGTCGTCACTACCCGGAATCATGATTTTCCGACATTTATCTTGATTGATTTCTTTCCTTATATCTTTCAATCTTCCATAACTTTGATTGATCCTTTCCAAGCACGAATTTGGCTCTCTAAAATCCTCTCTTCCATCATCAATGAGTATCTACAACAATAGGAAAACATACCAAAGCGTAACGTATTTCCAAAATAACATAAAATCATCATTTAACCACATAATTCGTTACGTTTTGCAATTAACCTCTTAAAAACACCATTTACTCAATTAATCGATTATAAGCTCGATTTCTATGAAAAACCTAAGAATATGGGGAATATTGATGTAAAATATATCCTTATAAAACGTATAAAATCACCCTTAACATGTTTTCTGTAATTTTTTAAAAAAATGTGGTTAGAACAAACTGGAATGAACAAAATGGGAATTTAATTTGGGGTGACCTAATGGACTATGTCGAGTTTGTCGGATGAGTTGGATTAAGAATATTTATGAATCAAACTGGACTACATAGATTTTTTAGTTTAATATTTTTTTTGTCCGGATGAGCTCAGCCTCCCCTAGCCTATATACTACTCCATCCGTTCCAATTTATCTGAGGTATTTGCCAAAATCACATATATTAAGGAGGTGGGTTAATGCATTAACTTTTACAATAAAATGACTAGAATGTTGTTAGATATAATTAATATAACCTTCTTTTTTATATCTCCAAGTGTAATCATTAAGGGTAAATCAAGTAAAAACATAATAAATATTGCATTGAAAATTATACTGCCTCATATAAAATGGAACAAAACATTTTGGCAATTGCCTCAATTATTGTGAAACAGAGGGAGTACTATACTAGCTCCGTCCTTGAGTACTAAAAATGTTGCTATTCCAGAGTGGTTGGAATATGAGTATAAAGAGAACAATATTGAAGAACAATTCAATATTTATTGTTCTGACACGTGGTCGTTTATTCAAATCTCGAAAGATTCAACGACTCTATTTTTTTTCTTTCGCAAGGTATCTCCAGACAATTGAATAAGACTAATCCTTCGAGGTACTATCGGGCGTCAAAGGTGGAGACCTCTCCTAACAAGGTTTGATGCATCAACAAGGGCTCAAACCTGAGACATGCATCATGCTTAAACGACCGGAGTCCCCTTCCATTCTGACACCCAATCAAATAGAAATAGTTAAATAGAGTCGTTGAGCCTTTTGAGACCCGAATAAACCACCACGTGTCAGAACAATAAATATTGACCCAAATCATTCAAATCTTCTCAAACAAATTTACAATGAAAACGTTGAAGTATACTTGTCTCAGCCCAATTGTATAATTCAAATTTACAAAAGTCAACGCCTCATCAATCAAATACAACAAGGATCAATTGGTGGGAGAAAAAGGTATAAAACCATTATGGTATATTATATATATCTTACCTTTAAGGTACTTTAATAGGCGAATAATTCGACGTCCAATTTGTCGTTTCTCACCCCCACTATTACTCTCACTCTACCCCCTCTCCACCTCCCCCCCTCCCTCAATCTGCGGATCCGATGCCTAGCTTCCCACCACCGCCTTCAACATTCAAGCTTATGATGCCACCTCGCTTTCTGCACCACCGTTTTCAGCATACCATATGCGTTGGTGGAGAACTATTGCAAATGGTTGTGCAATTATTCGAGTCCTTAGAAGCTTATCAATCCGAGTTTTCCTCAGGTGAGTCCTTCTCTTCATTTTGTTCCTGCAATTCAATCGCTCTCCGTTCATTCTCAGGTAACTTTGCTCTCTCATTACCGAGGACGTTCTCGTCGCTGCTGATTTCTGTTTATGGTGGCTTTTTGGCAGCCTGCTGTTCATTTAAGAGTATTTCATCTAGACGCTTCATTCAGGTTGGCTTTCTACTATCGATCTGCTGTGTTATCTTTTGGGTGTATAGTTACAATTTATGGGTTCTGCATTTACTTACTGCATGTATGCTCATTGATTGTGTTGTGCATTTATGCTTCTGTGGTATTTTGAGCTTCAATACTTCCATTTCTGGTGTTGGTTGATGACTGTATTCATTCGTGTTTATTGATTCTTGCTTCTCTGGTAGGTGGTTTTTGCCTTCGGGTTTGTCTGCGGGTCTTCGCCTACTCGATTTGGGTTTTGTGGTTCTCATAATTCTTGAATAGCTATTTAGAAAAATAGGTTAGTAGTTCGTTTTATGCAATTGCGGTCGTAACAATGTTTAGCAAACAATGAAGAGCTTTCGGAACTTTCTGATTTATGCTTCTCTGGTATTCTGAGCTTCAATACTTCCATTTCGGGTGTTGCTTGATGACTCTGTACATTCGTATTTATTGATTCTTGTTTCTCTGGTAGATAGTTTTTGCCTTCAGGTTTGTCTGCGAGTCTTCGCGTACTCGATTTGGGTTTTGTGGTTGTCATAATTCTTGAATAGCTATTTAGAAAAATAGGTTAGCAGTTCGTTTTATGCAATTACAATGTTTACCAAACAAAGAAGAGCTTTAGGATTTTCCTTATTTACTAAAGTCAGAAAACATTGAATCTTTGATTTAAAAAAAACTGGGGCGTTAAGCATCCCAGTTCCAGCGGTGATTGTTGCGGGAAGAGATCCAGTTTCTTTATGTTTATTGGCCAAGATGAGTTCTTTGAGAGCCTGCTTTCTAAGGCGGGAATCTCTGTGGGTAAACTGTATGATTGGCTCGAAGAACGTTCAGCTATTGGTAATCACTATATGAAATATAAGTTTAATTTACTTACAAATCAATCATAAAAAATAAAAAATTAGAAAACAATAATCTTTAATTTACTTACAAATTATCTAGAATATAAGTTATGAAATTAAATATTATATATAGATTGGTTGAAATTAAATATTATACAAGCCGTGTGTTTTTTTTTTTTTAAACATACTTATGAAATTAAATATTATATATAGTTTAATAACCAATTAAATTTATTATTAATTTTAACGTAAGTTATAAAAATTTTGTAAAAAAAATTTGATTTTTTGGGAACCGGGATTGGAACCGTGATCGGAACCGTAATCGGAACCGTGATCGAACCGTCCGACCCGGGAACCGCCGAGACCCGACCGGACCGGAACCGCCAAACCCGCCGGTTCGAGAACCGACGAACCGGTTAGAAAATGGAACACGCGGTTCCGGTTCCATTTTGGACCCGGAACCAGAGGTGTCGTGTCATGGGCCCGGAACCGGTCACGTCTATACGGGGGAGACTTGATGTCAATCCTTATGTGGGGCATTCGCATGGGAGAATGCAGCAGACATAAATTTGGGAGTCAATGGGATTATTGGAATATTTATTTGTGGAAAGATAATATTGGTTTGATTGGCTAAAAATCAGGAAAATGTAAGCGTCTATTTATGTCAATGGGATTATTTTGGAATATTTATTTGTGGAAAATGTAAGCGTCCATTGTGGATTATTTTTCTGATTTTTCTCCTAATTAAGCGTCTATTTTATTCTTTAAATGTATGTGTGTAATATTATGGATGAGGGGTATTATCGGATCATCACTGTAATCTTGTCTTTATAGACCCTCATCTTTTAACTATGTCCTAGTAAATTGGTCATTTTCTACCTTAATCCAATAATACTATCATCAAACTATTTTACTTCTTTAAAATAAACTAATGTGCGTTCTATTGTTACACTCTTTTTTACTATCGATACTTATTTTTTAATTATTTTTTCGGGTTTAAAAATGTCGGTGCATTGATATTCCTTGTTCAACACCAACGTCAGTGACACTAATACTGACGTTGGTATTCAACAAGAAGCATCAATGGAAAATCGTGGACTGACGTTTTTAAAATTTAACACTTTTATAAAGGGAACGTCAGTGCCACTGGTGTTCCTTGTTGAATACCAACGCCAGCAACACTGACGTTCAATTTATAAAAGATCACCGGATGCCGAAATAATTTTTTATAATGCGAGAGTAATAGGATACCGAAAATAAATAAAGTTGTGCCGATAGAAACCCTAAACTAATTATTTATTCTTTTTAGAGGTTGGAGCAATACTTCACTTGAAATTGAAAGGGCCTGCATTTTATTTTCATTTGGGTCGGAAAGGCTCGTGGAGTTGGTGGGTTCGGGTTGCCAGTCAAACTCTACTCAGTTATGGGCTGTTGCCAGTCGGCGACTCTGCCGGAATCTCCCTCCGACAAAGACCTCCTTCGTTACTCTCAGGCCGGTCATCATCCGCCGCCTCCTCCTCCTCATCTTCATCACCATGCTCATCTTCGCTCCTCCAATGGCACTGCTGCTGATGGACGATACAGCTTCTCCGAGTTCTCCCTTTCTGAGCTCAAAGCAGCTACTAATAACTTCAGCTCCGACTTCATAGTCTCCGAGAGTGGTGAGAAGGCTCCGAATGTAGTTTACAAAGGCCGCCTGCAGAATCGTCGATGGATCGCTGTTAAGAAATTCACTAGAATGGCTTGGCCCGACCCCAAACAATTCGCGGTACTTTCTTTTTTTCCCTGGTTGTTTTAGTCCTTTCTTTAAAGATTCCCAGTTTTAAGTTCCTTCATTTTAATTTGATCTTTCATTTTAGGTGGAAGCTCGAGGCGTCGGTAAATTGAGGAATAAGAGGCTGGCGAATTTGATCGGTTACTGCTGTGATGGTGACGAAAGGCTGCTAGTTGCAGAGTTCATGCCCAATGACACCCTTGCAAAACATCTTTTCCACTGTATGTTTCGTACAAAGATTTCCATTTCAGCTTTCAAAGCTTCAAATGTTTAATTCTTATCCTTGTGTTTTCTTCCTTTTATATCATTTTTTTTGTTGTTGCTGGTTTCTCTCTTCTTTATTTCTTCTGTTATTTGATTTACCTCATGGGTCTTCTTTGATAGAAGGCTCCCTCAACTTTCACTCTTACCTGGAAAATCACAAGAGGAACGGTTCTTTCCCTCACTTTATTTTTTAGGCTTCTTTTTATTTATTTATTTTGTTCAAATTGGGTGGAAAGGGGAAGGTGATTGAACTCTAGTTCCCACTAGGTAGGAAGTGCAATGATCTTAGCCACTAGGCCACATCCAAATCCCCTGCTTTACCACACTTTTTATGGCATAAAGTTATGTTTCTTGCTGAATGCCCAAAATATGATGTCTTTTCCTTCCGTAGCATAGATTCGGTTAATTTTTTTTTTCTTGTTTCTTCTTGTTCTTTGAAGGAAGAAGATGAAAGTTGACAATTTATTAATGGGTTGGGGGATAGACACTTCTTCATGGCCTTGGAAAGTGAGATGGTCTTCCTCCAGGCGGAGCTCGATTCCTATGATAGCTTTGTCTTGTTAAAGTTCTGTTCATTGAAGAATGATGCTGTGCATCTTACACGCACTTCTGCTGCTGTTAAGCTGCTTTTTCTTTGTCTACAGGGGAAAATCAGAATCTAGAGTGGGCCATGCGTTTAAGAGTGGCTCTATACATTGTCGAGGCATTGGATTATTGCAGCATGGAGGGTCATCCATTGTACCATGATTTAAATGCATATAGGGTCCTTTTTGATGAGGTATTTATGGTTCCATGACTTTTTATTCTCATACAGAAAGGTGTCCTTTCGCTTTGACTATTATTTGGTTCTAAATTTATTCTTTCCCTGGCTATTTGTAGAATGGCGATCCACGTCTCTCTTGCTTTGGATTGATGAAAAACAGCAGGGATGGCAAAAGTTATAGCACGAATCTTGCATACACCCCGCCTGAGTATTTGAGAACTGGTGAATTATAGAATCCATTTTGTCCTTTTGATAAACTTTTATTGCCCAACGCATCTAAATTAGATTGTTAGCGTATGGAATCTGGGCATATAATTCTGAATTAAATTTTTAGTGTTTAAAGTGATAAACTAATTTCCTAATTTCATTACCTTCCTTTCCCTTTCCTTTGGTTGACTGAAAAACGAAAGGATCTGAGGGAGGGGAGGGGAGGGGGAGGGGTAGGGGGAGGGGGAGGAGGAGTGGGGGTGGGAGTTGTGCGGAAAGTGGACAATAGAACTAAATCAGCGGTCCATTTATGAAATCAGAACATTGATTCAAGACATGGCATGAGCTATGTTTTTGAAAGTGAAACAATGAAAGATCTTCATCACTAAAAAAAAGAACTTTAATAAAAAAATATTTGTGTGGAGACACTGCGTGGTATGTTTTCATGGAATCAGATAAACCTTGTCTGGAACTCCCGCCTCGGTTTTAAGACCTTTCCTTTCTCTCAATATCTTACACCAGTGAATGCTTGTCAATTGTGCCCCCACCTTAAACTAAGTTTTTACATTGATGTTTTATCTATGTAAGAAATTTTAGTAATCCATTGTTAATGAAACTGCCTTGCTGCTCGTATATATCCATTTATGTTTTTGGGAAGTTGCATATACAAGTTGAAACCAGTCATTGCCCTGTTTTCCTTCTTTCTATGCTTTGTAGATTGGTTATTTTGTACGTTTTAAAATGAAAAGAAGCACAGGAGCCTTGCTCCATTTTGCTCATGCACTCAGAATCATTCTTCTTGATCAATGAAACAGCTTGCTTTTGAAAATGCTTAGTCTGTTACTTAAAAGTCATTATACTACAATGATAATACGATAGTACTGTCAATGCGATCTTAGTGGGACATTGCATGAGAGGGAGTAAAGTATCCTTGATATGAAGTCTTTGACATGGGATTATGTCGAATTTCATTGTCTGAATGTCTGAGATGAACTTATCTGCACAATTTCCTATTGTGGCAAAAAAATAGAATAACTGACGTTCTTTCATGTGCTTATAGTATGAAGTTAAATATCTGATAGTAGCGAGTCACTTATTACTTAGCACGAGCGTTCTCTGGTGAACCCATCCCTTGCTCCTCCAGTGTTCCTTGCTTGAAATGTTTGTGAAGCCTAAATTTTCCGAATATTACAGGCAGAGTTACTCCAGAAAGTGTTTCTTTCAGCTTTGGAACTGTCCTATTGGATCTTCTCAGTGGAAAACATATCCCTCCTAGCCATGTAAGTGTATTCTAACATGAGAGAAGTAAACGGTCTTATTTCGTCAGATGCCTCCAAGCATTGCATTAACTGAGGGGCTATACTTAGCATGAAAGCTTGAAACTGTTGAATTACTATCTCTCAAAAGCTTAAGCTGATGGGGAGGTAGATAATTAACATTTTATATGCTTCAACAAAAACAAACAAAATAACTTCAAGTTCAAGTTTAGTTTTGTCTTTTACAGATGCAAGAAGTGTGTGTGTGTGTGTGTGTGTGTATCTATTTTATTGCTTTTACGGAAGGATGCGCAATTGATTATAGAATAAAGATGCTTTTTTTTTTTGGCCTGGTTAAGCTCAAAATTGTATGCTTCTGGTCCGATACATTTCCTAAACATTGATGTCAAAATTAAGCATGTAATATTGTTATCTTACCAGGCCCTTGAAATGATACGTGGCAAAAATATTCTTAAGCTAATGGATTCACACTTGGAGGGGAACTTTTCAAAGGAAGAAGCTACTGCTGTTTTTGATCTTGCTTCACAATGCTTGCAATACGAACCTAGGGATCGACCAAACACCAAAGATCTCCTTGCAACTCTCACCCCTCTGCAAAATAAAGCTGATGTCAGTTGATTTTTATTTATCTATTTCGTAGGTACTGGCTATACTTGGTGGGATGTCAATGGCTTGGTTAAAGTGGCTTCTAATGAATTAAATTAGAACCACATTTATATTTTCGGAGTTTCTTCAGCATTTGTGATTAAAAAAAAACTAGCTTGTACTAGTGTTAGTTCCCATTTACTCAATGTCATTTGCTTCCTATTTTGGGGGTTAGCTATTTTAAACATTGGAAGCTATTATTGCTCAATAGAATTCCTTCACATGATAAAGTTCATGAATGCAACAGGTGCCATCTCATGTGATGCTTGGAATTTCTAAGCATGATGAAACACCGGCTACACCTAAACACCATCTTTCTCCAATGGGTGATGCCTGCTCACGGATGGATCTGACAGCCATCCATCAGATTTTGGTTGCGACACATTACAAAGATGACGAAGGCACCAATGAGGTTACCATCCAAACCATGCCACAATGTTGAAGTGTATCAGCTTTTTTATTCTTAGCTTTTTACCCTTATTCTTGCAGTTATCTTTCCAAGAGTGGACTCAGCAAATGAGAGACATGTTGGAGGCAAGAAAGCGTGGGGATTTGGCATTCCGCGACAAAGACTTTAAGACTGCTATAGATTGTTATTCTCAGGTAATTACCTTGAGCAAGTTCTTACATTAGCTGGAAAATCGGATTATTATGTGCTTTTGAGTAAATGGGGTTTCCCTTTGGGTAGTTTTTGGGGGGTTCCATTGGCACCCCCTATTTTTACTATTGGCACCCTATTACTCCCGGCACCACAAAAATTACTTCGGCATCATGATTATTTTTAATGAACATAACGTCAGTGGCACTGACGTTGCTATTGAAAACCAAAGTGTCACTGACGTTGCTGTTCAAAAACAAAAGTCAGTGGCACCGACGTTTACGTTAAATAAGTGTCACTAGTTAGTAACGTCAGTGACACTGACGTTTCCACTGTGGTGCCGGAAGTAAAAACTAGAATATATGTGTGGTGCCGGAAGTAGAAAAAAATAATCAAAAAAAGGGTGTCGATAGTAAAAATGGGGGTGCCAATGGAAACCCCCTAGTTTTTTTGTTTTTGTTTTTTGCTTTTTGGTGGGGGTGGGGGTGGGGGTAATGTTGATCCCTTAATCATGAGATAGCAATTCCTTTGCTTGGTTTATCTTAAGGCATATAATGATCAGGTGGCATCATAAAAATTACACTGCACGTGTTCTTTGACTCTTTGCAGTTTGTCGATGTGGGAACCATGGTATCTCCCACTGTCTATGCTCGGCGAAGCCTTTGCAATCTCATGTGTGATCAACCTGATGCAGCCCTTCGTGATGCTATGCAAGCACAATGCGTGTACCCAGATTGGGCTACTGCATTCTATATGCAGGCAGTTTCCCTTTCTAAATTAGACATGAACAAAGATGCAGCCGATATGTTGCACGAAGCTGAATTACTTGAGGAGAAGAAACAAAAAGGTTTTAGAGGTTCTTGAAATTCTCTAGCACTTGTTATTACAATTTTTTTGTGTAGTCATGGTAGGTTTCCCGTATGAGGGTCGGTCCTATGAAGCCTCCTGCGAAGGAGATTCAACTGCACATTTGCCTTGTAAAGGAGAATTGACTGCTGGTTTTTTCTTCTTTTTAAATGGAGTTCAAAGCAACATCGTTTTTTTTTTTTGTTGTTGAGAAAAGCAACATCGTTTTAGAGAGGGGATTTGCTTTCATAGGTCATTTGATGTATGTAATGTTCTATTTATCATGTTAAATGATTTGTCGAGTTTGGTTGCCAATCAGAAGTGTACAATAGAGAAGGGAATGAAAAATATACTGTACTGGAACTTGTATTTTTGAGTGTGTGAATTTGTCAATGAGAATATTATGTAGTTCTCTAGCTTCTGCATCCACAATATCAGCAGTTGCATGGAGTAATCTTATTGGGATGACATCTACCAGTATATAACAATGTAAGTAGACTCAAATCGATATGACAACTTATGCATGCTACACATGCACAACAGTATAATATACTTTAACAGTATAAACACATGAAATGAAAGGTGTAAAAAACAGAGCCTTTTATTTGCACTCACTTGCATTTACCACACACGCCACACTATTTTTGCACCAAACTTGAATATATATATGTTTCGAAAGTCTATTTTTGGGTTAATAATCAATTTTTAAAAAGTCAATTTAGTGTGATGCATGTTAAGTATGGTGTGACAATAAAAATGTTGTGGTGTAAATAAATGCTAAGAAAAAAACCCAAAACGAAGGTCTTACCTTCCTCCAAGAGCAACAGTGGCTCTCCAAGTAACTTTTACTAGCTAGATTCAAGCCTTTCTGCACTTGGAGCGAAGAATGTAATGCTTGTCATGTGGAATTACTGAGATTTTGGCAAGACGGTCATACTCTGGCTTAATACGTCCTCACTAGGGAAGCACTCTTCATTCGTATGAAGGGTGCAATCCAGGTGGTTATGTTTTATGTAGGCCTTTATTTGCCTTTTTTCCCTTTGTATGGCATTAGTTGTTTGCGCTGCATCTATGAGGTGGCTTTTTCTTGGTACCAGATACAGAAAATGATGGAGAGCATCCGTAGACAGTGTTGACTCTCGCATGAAGGATGCAGTGCGGGTGTTAAATTGCATTTATGTTCCTTTCCATACTATATATAGATATGGATCGTTGACCTCACTATGGCAGGACAGTATTCTATGTAGATGGAGCTATTCTATCCAAGATCTTAAGGAACATAAAAGAATCTCAGAGTTATGAAACCAGGCCAGCTGGCTTCTCGGGATCAAACACCACGAATTTTTTTTCACGAGACACCCTTCCATGACTTTGAGGGATCCAGGCTATGTTTCTATTTTCACTTTAACGATGTTCGCCTATGTTGAAGATACACTGTTTATCACTTTTTTAGGAAATGGAGATATGTCTTACATACTTTACACATTTTGGGGAACTGGCATTTTGATCGTCTGAGGACCTCAAGAAGACTGTATTTTCATATGCGGTTCAGGACACTCTTTCCTTGGGCCAAGGTGGCCACGAGGATCAGGCTGGGAGCTATGGTTACGCTTCATGGAGATTTGCTTTGGAGATTCCACATGCTTCTTTGGCACTTTCAACCACACTATTCCCATTTCATGCGCATTTGGTTGATGACGACGCATCGTATTTTTCTTGCTAATTCTCATATAGTACTTTGTATTTCTTTTTAGCAGGGTCTTACACTTTTGAGGGTATAGGGTGCTATAATCTTTCCTAGCGTCATGAATTTTCCCACACTAGGTTTGCCAGGTAGATTTTAAGGAAGCAGGGCTATGCTCTAACTAACTAACACACAATTGGTATAGGGGGAGGGTCATGATATCACGTTTTTATGGAACCTTTTTATTTTCCGCCTTAATAAAATTTAAAGTTTTATTAGAAAAAATAGTTATTCTATAATTCGAATACAACTTATTACTTCAATATGTGTCATCGTATAAATTATTTTCTCATTATATATATATATATATATATATATATATATATATATATATATATATATATATATATATATATATATGAAACAATTATTTTGGATGTCCACTTGCATCCTTACAACTTAATACTATATATTAAATCGTTATAATGTAGTACCGTATATGTATCTCCTTCTTGGTTTTAAAGTGATGGTGATGAAACATACAAAAGTTCATTTTTCTTTCTCTCTACATCTTTTCTCTTATGATTTTGTTTGATTTCTATTATTTTCTAACACGTTATCAACACGAGACTCTATCAATGACGAGCTTGACAAATCTCATGGAATTTTCAGAAGAAAACAATGAGGACCAAAAGACCAACAATGAAGATTTCAAGGAAGGGAAATATTCTTTTTAAAGATGAATTTTATTTTTACTTGTAGTTTTGTAATGTTGAGTGCATACCAATTGTTTCATTAGTGTTGTTTTAGTTTATAATATAGTGCTTATGAAAATTAGTAGCACGAGTCTCTTAGGGAAGTATTTTTATATTTTTATTTTTCTTGATTGTGGTTGCTATTCTATGTATCATTTCATGCAATATTGAAAATGATGAAATGGTCTTGTATATAGAATCATATATACAAAACTCAATGTGTTCCGTCATCGAGAAAAAAAAAAAAAAAAGATGAATACGAAAAGAACACACTTTACTTTGGAATCTGTACATGTATTTGTTGTTAATATTGTTTCCGGTAGTAGTTTTTGTCCGTTAAATAAGAAAAAAAATCAGCATTATAGTGTGAAGATTGTTAAGTGGAAAGAAGAAATAATAGTTTGATAGGAGTTTTTATGAATTTTATTATTTGTGTGATAATGCATTCATTATCCAATACCACAAATTACTACTAGTAGTTATATAGAAGTAGTGTAGTATATGTTACAAATGTTTCATATCCTTTTTTTGTTGTATAAGTACTCCACTTCTTAAGTTCTTATAGTATTTGTTAGGAATGATTCTAAAAAAAAATATATTTGTTAGGAATGGTGTAGAGAAAATGTGATGAAATGCATCATACTTCAATAGATTAAATTGCAATTGTGTAAACAGAGTTGTAAAAGATGGCCATGGAACACAATTTACTACTTCAGTTCATGCTCCCATCTGCTTCCCTCAACCCTTATTAATGCAAATCTTAAGTGAATGAAATATAATATGTGCAATATGAATCCTCAGTTTCATCATCACAAGTTTTTTTTCTCGTCGTGGTGAGAAATGTGTGGTTACAACATGATTTGAATAATGAAGCGGATTACCAAACCGGAAGAAAATAGAGGAAAAAGAAAAGGATTCGATTATTCCGGTAGATTTCATTTTATGAATATTATTATATAATTGTATTGTTTTAAATGTACATATTACATGTACAATTTATGATGTTATTTTTTACGACATCAATATGATGATGTATCAATCAATATCTCATGAAAATATGATTGATATCCGTCGATTCAGTGATGCCAGGAAGGCTGAAATATAATCATATTGTGTTCGTCGGACAACTTGAAAATGATATATGATGACCTGGAGATGGATAATATTCGAAACGAGCATAAAAATGGACTTCATGTCCATCATTTTATCAAAAACTGGTAAAAGTGAATATGGAATTCACATAAAGTAACATAGGACATGTTGATAGTTTAAAGTGAACATAAAATTCACGTAAATAAATGCGGATTTAAAGTCTATAGTAAATGCACGTTCTCGTGAGTGATTTAAAGTCAAGAGATAAGAAATCTCATGGAACACAATATGAGCCTTTTATGATTACCGTTCGAAAAAGAAAAATCACTTATATCGATTAATGATGATGACAATATATGACTCTTTAATAGTGTAACAATGGACATTACACCGAAAATTAAGAGAAAAATGGGAGAAGCAAATGATAATGTATGCAAAAGCTATTTTTATATAAAGTTTAAAAGATCCTTTGAAACAAAATTATTCGAAATAAAGTTCTATGCTCTCCCAAGTCTCGATTATTTTTATTGAATTTTATTTATATACGCGTAAAAATGAGTATGGATTCTTCATCAAACTAAGATTTTAGAACTATATAGTTTGTAGTGTATATTAAGTATATAATCTGAGACTCTAAGTATTCCATACATACAATCTTATTAGTTGTCTCTAACGATGCTGGATCTAGTCTATTAATAAATTCGGGTCCTAATTTCCCTAGTGACAATTTGAGTAAGATTAAAACCTAGAACAAGTATAAAATGAGGGTGGTGTTTAGGTGTTTTAGACTGATCTTGAGATATTGAATCCCAAGTTGCCTACGTATCCTATAATTTTACAGGAATCAAGTCCCTTCGTAGTTCTTAGGATCGTTTATATAGAGGGGTTCGCCCTAGGCATGCCCGCGCCTTGTTCTAGGTGGACTCTATTTCGTATGCTCTAAGGATTAGATTTGACCGTGTCAATCCCTTGATTTTAGGAGATAATCACGGTGTTTGAATAATATGATCAGAGCCTTTATGGCTAGGGATTCTTTTCATATTTATCTTGTAGATTATGCACGTGGGCTATTTACCGGGATAGCTCTGGTCGACTGTCGAGCCCTCGAGGCCGTTATGGCCCGAACCGTGCTAACCCAGCTCCGTTGCGCCTTGAACAACCTGTGGTGGACTAAGGAATGAGCCAGACCAATCTCCCACTTGGGGTTTATATCTGCCCTTAGGCTTAAAGTGGGGCTCCTGGACTTTAATGTTACGATTTCATTTAATGTTCGGTTAATATGGGGGTGACACGTGGTGAGGTGCAGTCCGACCTCCATCATAAGCCCCACAGATCTAGCTGAGCTCTTGAGGCCATTTCAGATCTGTCAAGGACATAGCTCGGCACAGTTATCTAAACTTGTGAATTTTTTGATACCCTACCCTGCTAGCTGGCAGACTTCCTGTAAGTCGAGGTGTTTACACCCACTCATTTGAAGTGGGACGGTTTCCAAGAAGTGCTTGGGGTTTATACCCCCCGTCATATCAACCGTTCCCCATTATCACTTCCATTAAATCGGAGATTGAGGTCACATTGCCGATTGCTCTCCTTTCTCATCTAATCTCCGACTTTTTCCAAGTAAGCCATTCTTCCACTCTCCATTGCATTCTTAATTCTATTCGTGTCCATTTCTGTTGAATCAATAGATAGGTTATTTGAGTCTTCTTTGTACCCTAAAAAACCCAAATGGCCACTATGGCAGTTATAGGTAGCAATGGTGTAAAATCCATTCTATCCCAGGATGAGGTAACCAACATTTGTGACAAATACGGGGTGGACAGGAAGAGGTATGGCCCACAACTCCTTCCGTTCCCCATAGCTTCGCCCACCGGCCACCGGAGGGTCATTGCACTGTTTATAAAGCATAACAAGGAGGACTCAAGTTTCCTCTCTGCCCGGCCTATTTGGCCGTGCTGCGTCATTACGGACTAGAACCGCCCAAATAGCCCCCAACGGGGCTAGGAACATAATAGGGTTTTCCATCTTGTGTCATATGATTAGATTTAAGTTCTATGTGAGCTTATTTAGGTCCTTCAATCTACACAAGAAAGTAAAGGAGTCCCCTGGGAGGTATTACTTTCACGCCGAACATACCCTCCGAAGGACATCTCAATTATTTATAAGTGGAAATCTTCTCTTAAGCGTTGGAATGAGAGGGTTTTTCTTCATCTGTCATGAAGAACGACCCGAGCTGGGTCACTGGAAGTCAGAAGAGCTTCCCAAAGATGTTTGTCCAACTAGTGTTAGGGAGGATGTCATAGGAGGCATCCGGGAGTTGGGCATTACTCTGGATGCCAAAGAATTATCTTCCGAGCTGCTTACTGCTACTCGGTTGGCCGATGCTGGGCCCAATCCTTATGTGGCTTTCATTGACGATGAGAGGGATTCTTGTAGGACTTCACTTGTTTCCCACTTCATGATTTCATTCTTGCATTTGTATTTGTGCTTTTCTCTGTTTTGAGTAATTGTGCCCCTGTTTTGCTTATTTGTAGTGGCAGATTTTGCTTCACTATTGGCTAGTTCTGGTGAAGAAGAGTCTAATCAACCTGAGCAAAGCCATGATGCTGAGAGGACTTGAAGTGTGGATCCTTCTTTGGCCTGATCTTTCTCAACTTTGAATGCTGCTGGAGTTCAAACATTGGCTGATCTCCCTGATGATGCAGTGGTTCGATCCCCCTCGCACTATGCTCCAAAGGAGGACATTGATATTGCCACTCTGGATGGCCCCGATCCAGAGGAAGGAGATGGACATCAGCTTCAAAGAAGAGGCCGATCTGGTGTTACTGTGAATCCTCGAGGGGTAGGCCTAGAAAGAGAGGTAGGTCTGATACCTATCATGATGAAACTTATGACCATTCTTATCAAAGGGAGGATGCGGCTTCTGAACATATGCGGATCTATGAGATGACCGATCTTCAACTGGCTGAAGCTGGCTTTAAGGCCATGGAATATGTAAGTCTGTTTCCCCTTTTTGAACTTTGCACTTAAACTTGATGGCGTTTCTCATTTTTGTTGTCTTGTCATACAGAGGACCTGGGTTGGCCAGGAAGTTTTCCAGAGACTGGCTAAGTCTTCAGTCACCAGCAAGGGTCTGAAAAAGTAGGTTCCCGACCTAAGGAAAATCCGGGAAAAGCTCAAGGGCTCTGTTGATTTCAAAGATAAGGAGGTCAAAGCTCTCCAGGAGAAACTCTGAGCTCAGAAGGCTGTGCAAAAGGCTAGGGAAGATCATCGTACTGCTAATCTCCAAGCCGCGGATGACAAGTTCCCAGGAGAGAGAACTGAGCCGGAGGAGGCCATGGCCAAGTTTCGACTACGAAGAACGATCTAGAAGCTCCTGTTCCAGGTTGGATTGCTAGAGCCATTTAGGAGTACAAGTCATCAGACGAGTTTTCTCGGGCTCTGAAGATGCTACTCACCCGGTCTTAAACCATGGCTACACTTTAGGGGTTGATGAGGCTAAAAGTCAATTTACTGATCTTTCCGCTGATAGTCTGGCCAGCAAGGCTTTTTACAAGCCTAGCATGGGTGCGGCTACGACAACCACTTGAAGGAGTTTAAGGAAGGAGTGGAAATTGCGTCCAAGTACTCCTGCCGTGCTGCATCTACTCATCAAGCGTCTCCTGGGTCAGAGCCTTCCACTTCGGCTGCTCGTACATTGGCTCTTCCTTCTTCTGAGCAACAACATAGTCCACTCCTGATGCTTAGATCAAGTTGCTTGTGGACTTGTGTTATTTTGCTTTTGTTTTGTAGTTTTGCTTTGAAAACTCCAAAGATGTGACATGTACAATTCTACAATATATTTTGTTGTTAAGTTTTCTTAACTTCAACTTTCTTTTGAGCACTTACTTTAAGTACTTCTTTGATCCCTAGTGGGGTATCTTGCCCCCCAGTATGCCATGCCTTAACATGTAGTTTTTAGATGGCATACTTAGTTGTGTAATTTTATGCTTTTGAGTCCGACCTGCAGAGCTTAGAAGTTCGATGTCTTTCCACATTTTGTTTTACAAATTTATTAAGTCTGACATGCAGAGCTTAGTTAGGGTCTGTCCTGTAGACTTATGAATTTTTCTCTGAGTTCGACCTGCGGTGCTCAGTTTGTCTGTCTTGTAGACTTATGAATTCTTTTCAGCGTTCGACCTGTGGAGCTTAGTTTGTCTGTCCTGCAAACTTATGAATTTTTTACACAGTCCGACCTGCGGAGCCCAGTTTTTTTGTCATGAAAGCTTATGAATCTTGTGCTGAGTCCAACTTGCAGAGCTCAGTTTGTCTGTCTTGTAGACTTTTGAATTTTTTACAGAGTCCGACCTGCGGAGCTCAGTTTGTCTGTCCTGCAGACTTAAATTTTGCTGAGTCCGACCTGTGGAGCTCAGTTTATCTGTCATGAAGACTTGTGAATTTATCTTCCGCAAACTTTATGCGTATGTTTGTACTGCAAGCTTAATCAAATCCATTCACATAGCATAAAATGAGAAACGAAAATGTAATGGAATCAATATAAACTGAGTACTCAATGAGTTCAACTTTATTCAAACATTCTCAAAATAACTGTAATGAAATTGCCAGAATTAAAACAAATTATAAAGGTCCCAAACCTGTCATGGACTGCGGGACCTAGATCTTCATCGAGTTCTTTCTTTTCTCTCGAGCATAACAGGTCAGAACCACACATTTTCTCTAAATAGTGGCTGCATAGCAGCTCATGGGTGCTTCCATATCCCATTTGATTTCCACACAGCCTTCAGTTGTAGGGAATTTTAAGCTGATATGAGCTGGTGGGAGTACAACTCGGAGAATTAATGCTAGCCTTCCCAAGATGACATTGTACGCAGAGGGGCCTTAACCACTGTTTAGGGTCAAATTGTATGATTTTTAACGATATATTTTCTATCAATTTCCCCCATATATGGATGTTTTCCATAGAAATCGAGCGTTATATTGAAATATTGAGTAAATGATGTTTTTAAGAGTTAAATTGCAAAACGTAACGAATTATGTGCTTAAATGATGAATTTATATTATTTTGGAATTATGTTACGCTTTGGTATGTTTGATCCTCTTGTAGATACTCATTGATGATGGAAAAGATGATTTTAGAGAGCTAAATTCGAAGTTGGAAAGAGCTAAAGAGATTTATGGAAGATTGGAGATTAAGGAAAGAAATCAAGTTTGTGATCTTCAGCTGGACTGGCGTCCAGAGGAAGTGGACGGGCGTCCAAGGCTTGAATGATCACCCCATGTGCTTAGCTTGTAAAAAATAAATATCTTGGATATTTTCTGGGAATATTCCAAGCATATTCCCTTGGATATTTATTTGATCACAAAATAAATATCTTGGATATTTTCTCACCAAACTTGGAGCCCAAGGCCAAGCCAAATAATATGTTTTGAGTCCTAAAAGATGGATTTTTGAGGAAGAGAAGAAGATGCCACGAGTTTACGAGATCAACGGATCAATATTTTCCAACACACTTCTACCGTAACCTGTTTTCGATGGAAATTTGACCCAACTTAGAGGCATTTTCAGGGGACGAGGTCTTGATGAAAGTTGTAGATACTGAAATGAGCTTTCCAACGCATTTTGAATCACATCAATCGGAGGTCTACAACTCAAGTTATGATTTTTGCTTCCAAACAGCTGAAATTTGGACGAATTGGGAGATATTTGGCTCATTTCCTTGCATGTTACCTTCAATGATGGCAAAGATTCCTCCCCAACAAACTCCACATGCTTGTAACTAACTCTTGAATGACTCATCACCCCTACCCACCATCTCCTACCCACCATATCCTAACAAACTAACAAACTCATCATTACATCCTAACAAACTTCTCACCTCCCTCAAATGAAGCCTCCCTCAACCTCCTAGCCTCACTCAAATGAAGCCTCCCTAACAACCTCCTAAAATGATACCTCCCTTATACACCTCCCTCATTCCCTTATATCCCATTATATATACACACCTCCATCACCACAAAAAAAAAAACACACTACCATTCACCTAAAAAAAGAGGCACCGCACTTCGAGGGGTTTCAAGGCCGATCACCCGAGCCTTGTGCTCGGGTGATCCGGGTTAGATTAGGATGTTTTTTTCATCTCGTTTTTTTTCATCGTTGATGCTTGAAGATCAACCCTTGTATGAACTATGTGAGTTTAATCTCTTTTTAATTTATTCAATCTCTAGTTTATTTTTATGATCTTTAATTTATTTTGTATCCTTCTATGATTATGATGCTATTGTGTGAACTATATCGAGAGATTGTTTACTAATCGTTGTCTAACGCCGATGAGAATCGTTGTTAGGCTAGATCACCATAGAAAGATAGGATCTTTAATCGTTAATTCGTGACAAGTTAATCGGTTAATTATCTAGGTTGTTAGATTCTAAAATACGAGAGTTAACTTGAATCTACACCTTCGTTTTGTATGGAATATTGGTCTCAACATTCGGAAGAGGAGAGATCGATAATTGAATTCACTAAGGAATTAGGAATTCATAGCTTGAGAAACGGATTCACTAAGAGATTAGGAATTTGTATCTCGTGTAAAGGTGAAACCACAATTTGAATTAAAATCATGAGATGAACTAGGATTGAGATCACTTAGTTTGTATTCGTTTGATCCCATGTATCTTTAGCTTAGGTCGTTTTTATTGTTCTTAGCTTAGATTTATCTTATTTGTTCTATGTTTGTTTTTCCTTTATTTGTTTTCTTGAGTGATAATTTAGAGGAATTAATAAAATTAGATTCAACGTACCCAATTCCCTGTGGATCGACCCCTTACTCATTACGCTTTACTAGCAATTACCCGATATTCGGTCGGTTAGGAGTTAGTTTGCATATAAGTTAGGGTTTTATAAATTGTTTTTGTTTAGTGATGCAAAATCCTCCGAACAAAAATGGCGCCGTTGCCGGGGAATCGGTGTTTTGTTGAATTTAGTTGAGTTAATTTCTCTATTTTGTTACGATTTATTTTCTTTCAATAAAAGTAGCGTTAAACAAATTGAGAGTTTTTATTTTTGCCGTGTTTCGATGACCGTTGGGTTAAGAATGTGCAAAAAGTTTTTTACTCGATTTGTGAAACGTGAAGTGTAATCTAATCTTAACCTTGTGTGCTCTATGCTAAAATTTGATGTGGTCGTCGTTATGTATGATTTGTTTGGGTTGATGATCCGCCGTGTTTTTCCCGCATTCCGTACTTCGTTGCAAAATTCGATGCTTGGACGGGCGTCCAAGTAAGTGAACGCTCGTCCGCCCCTAACATGCGGGTGAACGAGCGTCCGGATTGTTGAACGGCCGTCCTATGCAAAAAAGTATCAACTCGTTCGTTCGTTTTCAAGAACCGGACGGGCGTCCGTCTTCACCGAACGCCCGTCCGATCTCGTTTTCATGGCAAACGAGCGTTCGCCTTGTTGGACGCACGTCCGTGTTCCGTAATTTCTCTTAACTTGATTTTTAATGCTTTATTTGATGTGGATAATTTCATACGAGCTTCTGTGGCTAATTTCTTTTATGTAGATGTTCTGAACGTGCATGTTTACATCTTTCCATCTACGAATCCATGTTAAGTAATTGATTTATTTTTATATACATGATTCATCCATGCATGTTATAGCTAATGTCGGTTCTCGTATGCTATAACTGTTCTTAGTGTTATTTAGTAGCTAATGTCGGTTTCCGTATGCTACATATCGTTGTGATGAATCTTGTGAGCGTTAAGACTTATGTGCTTTCTTTTTATTTTTGTAACTCATATGGGTAGCTACCGTCGGTTTTCCGTTGCTACCATCTTTGGCTTATGAGTTATATTTGTTTAGTATAGCTACTGTTGGTTTTCCATAATGCTATCACCTCTTGACGAGTCTTAAGGCGCGTCTACACTGCATGTAATGAATAGTACTGTCGTTTATCGTAAACTATCATTATTTGGTAGACGTTTATTACATACATGTTTCGTTGCAAATAAATGGGCTAGTTTTCTTTCTTTTATTTTCCGTTATTTTTGCATACCATTTAGATGCATATCACTTAGGTGCATTTCATCTAGTTGCATTTGTTTTTCTATTTTTTTTCCTTTTATTCTTTTTAGAGTGTAGTTACTGTCGGTTTCCGTAATACTACCTCGTTTTTTTTTCTCCATGATGGTTACTGTTGGTTTTCCATATGCCATCATTATTTTATTATTGCATATCATGTAGATTGCATTGTAATATATTTTCATGTAGTTGCACTTAGCCCTACTGTTTTGTAATGTTCCATGTATATGTCCATCCTTATATGAGCTTAATCTGAAAAAAATCTCTATGACTTCTTTTCCATGTGTTTTACATGTATAACCCTTTGTTCCCCGAGATGTTTCTGTGTTTTTCAAGTGGTGCAGGTACCATTCATCGCTGTTTTTGTCAAGCTACTTTGGAAGTCGTTGCTGGAAAAGGACTCCATATGACATCACCATTGTTGTCCTCTTCAGCCACTCTTTGAATCAATACCAAATCAGCTAAGTCCCTAAATTTTTATTTCTGTACAACTTGAGGACAAGTTGCAATCTAAGTGTGGGGGAGGGGAATGATCGATATGTATCTACACTCATTTGCTTTATTCTATGCGAAAATGAGCTAAATTTTCAAAATTTTTTGTTTTGTCCCGAGTGAGCATTGCATGTCTTTATTTGAGTTTTTTTATCATTGATGCGTTATTTTGCATATTTAGTAAATTTAGTTGTTACACCCAACACTATTTTTCACATGCCATAGTGAATGATGAGCTATAAAATATAAAGCTATACCCTTTTTGGATTAGTGATTTTTGATTTTCTTATAAGTCGTGTACTTAGTGCTAACGTATATATCGTGAGATTTATAATAGTTTATGTTTAGATCCAGAGTATGATATACTGTGAATATCTGAAGGTTTGAATGTGATAAGTGAAACGTAACTAAAGTCTTTGAAAAAATAATAATAATGAATAAATTGTTTACTTGAGGTGTTATGCTCAGTGGTCATTAGAAAAAAAATAATTTTTACCACTGCTAGCCAGAAATCTCTAAGTAATCACATAAATAAATGGGTGTGTCGAAAGCTAGTCGATGATTGGAGTGAGGTAGGGCATTATCACGAAATGTCCTATACCACTATGATGACTAAAAGCTCACGACAGCTAGAAGAAGCTAACCTATGATTTGAGTAAGGTAGGGTGTTATCCCGAAACATCCTATTCTACTATGACGGGAAAGAGCTCATTCTAATGTGCGTATAAAAGTGAAAGAAAAAAAAATTAATTAAGGACTTGGTTATCGTTAATCTTATACCTAGTATAAACTAAAAGATATCTCAGTAGGGATTATCCTCTCGAGTATGTCGAAAAGGTCCTAGATGTATTCTATCATATTTTTCAGATATATCACGTTTTGTAGGGTACATCTTGTAAGTGTCATTTGTCTCTAGTTGAAGGGGGGTATTAGCTAGTTTTGCTTGAATCAATTTCAAGTGTGGATTTAGTGGAAATTTATTATGGCTATGCACACACACTTGGGCGAACCTCTAAACTATTGAATATGTTTTATATTTGCTAAGATGTTTATTTATCTCGAGCTATGTTATTGTTTTGTTTTGCTCGGGACGAGCAAAAAGCTAAGTGTGGGGGTATTGTTTAGGGTCAAATTGTATGATTTTTAACGATATATTTTCTATCAATTTCCCCATATATGGATGTTTTCCATAGAAATCGAGCGTTATATTGAAATATTGAGTAAATGATGTTTTTAAGAGTTAAATTGCAAAACGTAACGAATTATGTGCTTAAATGATGAATTTATATTATTTTGGAATTATGTTACGCTTTGGTATGTTTGATCCTCTTGTAGATACTCATTGATGATGGAAAAGATGATTTTAGAGAGCTAAATTCGAAGTTGGAAAGAGCTAAAGAGATTTATGGAAGATTGGAGATTAAGGAAAGAAATCAAGTTTGTGATCTTCAGCTGGACTGGCGTCCAGAGGAAGTGGACGGGCGTCCAAGGCTTGAATGATCACCCCATGTGCTTAGCTTGTAAAAAATAAACATCTTGGATATTTTCTGGGAATATTCCAAGCATATTCCCTTGGATATTTATTTGATCACAAAATAAATATCTTGGATATTTTCTCACCAAACTTGGAGCCCAAGGCCAAGCCAAATAATATGTTTTGAGTCCTAAAAGATGGATTTTTGAGGAAGAGAAGAAGATGCCACGAGTTTACGAGATCAACGGATCAATATTTTCCAACACACTTCTACTGTAACCTGTTTTCGATGAAAATTTGACCCAACTTAGAGGCATTTTCAGGGGACGAGGTCTTGATGAAAGTTTTAGATACTGAAATGAGCTTTCCAACGCATTTTGAATCACATCAATCGGAGGTCTACAACTCAAGTTATGATTTTTGCTTCCAAACAGCTGAAATTTGGACGAATTGGGAGATATTTGGCTCATTTCCTTGCATGTTACCTTCAATGATGGCAAAGATTCCTCCCCAACAAACTCCACATGCTTGTAACTAACTCTTGCATGACTCATCACCCCTACCCACCATCTCCTACCCACCATATCCTAACAAACTAACAAACTCATCATTACATCCTAACAAACTTCTCACCTCCCTCAAATGCTACCTCCCTTATACACCTCCCTCAAATGATACCTCCCTTATACACCTCCCTCAAATGATACCTTCCATATACACCTCCCATTATATATACACACCTCCATCACCACACAAAAAATACACACTACCATTCACCTAAAAAAAGAGGCAAACCGCACTTCGAGGGGTTTCAGGCCGATCACCCGAGCCTTGTGCTCGGGTGATCCGGGTTAGATTAGGATGTTTTTTTTTCTCGTTTTTTTTCATCGTTGATGCTTGAAGATCAACCCTTGTATGAACTATGTGAGTTTAATCTCTTTTTAATTTATTCAATCTCTAGTTTATTTTTATGATCTTTAATTTATTTTGTATCCTTCTATGATTATGATGCTATTGTGTGAACTATATCGAGAGATTGTTTACTAATCGTTGTCTAACGCCGATGAGAATTGTTGTTAGGCTAGATCACCATAGAAAGATAGGATCTTTAATCGTTAATTCGTGACAAGTTAATCGGTTAATTATCTAGGTTGTTAGATTCTAAAATACGAGAGTTAACTTGAATCTACACCTTCGTTTTGTATGGAATATTGGTCTCAACATTCGGAAGAGGAGAGATCGATAATTGAATTCACTAAGGAATTAGGAATTCATAGCTTGAGAAACGGATTCACTAAGAGATTAGGAATTTGTATCTCGTGTAAAGGTGAAACCACAATTTGAATTAAAATCATGAGATGAACTAGGATTGAGATCACTTAGTTTGTATTCTCGTTTGATCCCATGTATCTTTAGCTTAGGTCGTTTTTATTGTTCTTAGCTTAGATTTATCTTATTTGTTCTATGTTTGTTTTTCCTTTATTTGTTTTCTTGAGTGATAATTTAGAGGAATTAATAAAATTAGATTCAACAGCCCAATTCCCTGTGGATCGACCCCTTACTCATTGCGCTTTACTAGCAATTACCCGATATTCGGTCGGTTAGGAGTTAGTTTGCATATAGGTTAGGGTTTTATAAATTGTTTTTGTTTAGTGATGCAAAATCCTCCGAACAACCACCACATACTTCACCATAAGGGCCTTGCCCCTTGGCTCGTGGCCAAATGTTGTTGCAAGTCTTACCATTCCCATGGGATGAACTGGGGGTCCTGCGTAGCCTAACAGCGGTGCTGAAATAGGTATCAGTTCTGAGTCATTTAGCTTCATGGATTTAAAGACCGAGTAGTAGAGGACGTTGACGGCACTTCCCGTGTCAACAAAAATCCTCTTGACCAAATTCTTGTGCTCCACAACCTCTATAACTAAGCCCTTATTATTTGTAACTAGAGGGAAGGGGTCTCTGGGACCGTAGGTTACCTCGCCAACTGGCCTCGGACTTCTGCCAGATGCAGAAGAGTTTGCTGATTAGCTTTGGACATAGCATCTGCCTTATAAATTCCCTCAATTGACATAGCAGCTCCCATATAAATGCCTTTAGAAGACATTTTGAGAAACTTGAGAAAATTTGAGGAAAGATTGAGAATTTTAACAGAAAAACTTACAGAAAATTTGCACAGGTGCTCCTCTGCGGACTTCATCCACTGCCTTTTATAGGCTAAGCTCTCCAATGGCTGTAAGAAATTGAAATCCGTACCCTGGTCTATAGGACAACCGATATGTACCTATGTGTGTTATCCAATAGAATTACAACAAATTTTTCTGACATTTGCGGCGGTAAGTATTGTGTCGCAACAATACAAAACATATTTTAAATATCTTTGACTTCATTGACTTCTTGAAAATTCAACAGAGTGAATTTCTCAACAGTCCTTGTCATCACTCCATTTATCAGCATCTTCTTTCAAAAAAAATTCAGCTCAACAGATCTCTATGTCAAAATACCGACTCAAGACGAACAACTTAGAATACACCTAGAACTGTTTCATGTAAGATGCAAAGTACACGGGGCCTGATAGATTCTGCTTCAATAGTTCAAATGCATGATATAAACATGATCAACCCCTTTCAAAATACCACACTTAGACATGAACAAAGACTTCCAATAAGAACGAGATCAACCAAACAAGTAGGCCCTCACGGGGTAAAATCGCTCAACACTCAAATTTGTGAGGTGGTTAATCACTCAAGCTCATTCGAATGAAATTGCCCTACTATATGCTTGTATATTATCTCATATCAATCACTAAGTAACATGCACCACATAAATCATAAGGGCTTATAAAAAAATGTAGTAGTAGATAATAGCCCGGAAAGTAGGAAAATGACTGAAATGTTGGTAAAAAGGTTAGGTGTATGATATATATAGTGGTAGATGTGGTTCAAGGCCATTAAAACTAGTGAACCATGTGACTACTAATTCTTCAACTCATGTGATAACATGGGGATCTATCCTACAAATACATTGTTCTCTAACAACGAGCTACTAACATGACTTTATACTTTGAAATTATATAGATGTCACTCCCCTTTTTATTACAACAAAAACTAAAACAAACACGGAAGACTATTTTGGGATTGAACTCCTATATTGACTCAATTTTTTTTTTTTGCATTTCCTTTTTTTCTTTCTTTTGTTGTCCCTTTTTTTCAAAAAGAAATATACATGACACAAAATGGACTCCCTCAATCATAATTTCTTTGCAATCAAGTTCTCAGAATTTAATACTCGACATCCCACTAATCTTAAGGACGGGCAAAATAGAAATTTGGGCTATACAATTTTTTTGTGTGTATGTGTGTGAGTGTATAATATATGGCTAGGCAAAAATTAAGTCAAGGCTCACGGGTGTTAACTGTGGGTAAGGGAGGAAATGGGTATGTTACGACGGTTCGATCAAGAAGTGATGGTGATTGTGAGTAAAGATTGTTGGTCCTTTGAAAAGGCTTTGATTAAGTTTAGAAGGGTGGGGGGGGGGGGGGTGAATAAACTTAACACTTAAAACTTTTGGAGTTAACAAACTCAAGAACTTCAAGAAATTTCGTCGATACTTCGAGTCCGCGACTATTGAACTTACTGAATTTGTGCAGCGGAATTATATAAAAAATTAAGCCTTATTACTTGTTGTAAAATATGATACTAAGTATTAGATACTCAGTAGTGTATGTGTGTGATTTCAGTTGCTAGATTCAGTAGGTTGATGTATTAAATAAACTAAATGCAGAATGTAAGTGCAAAACGTAGGTAGACAGATTTTATAGTGGTTCCAAGTGGTGTAATCCTGTCAGTCCACTCTTCTCTTGTGATGTTGGAGGTAATTCACTAGAGATCTTTGATGTAGCTGTTACAAAGATTCCTAAGTTGCTTGTCCTTCACCAATAACTATGGCTTCACAAACTGAACACTTGGAACAGGTAGGATTGCTGCTCCAAAGTCTTCCACTGGTCCTTGAAGGGTAGGATTGCCTCTTCACCACTCTCCACCACAAACAACAAGCTTTCACACCCAAAGCGATGCTTCACCGTCTTCGCAGATTCTTGTAAAAGAAAGATTGAATCAAATAAATGATTCAAGTTGCAGCCTTGATCGGATGATATGATCGGAAGCTTGCGCCTTCAAGTGTGTAAACTTGATGTAGCTTGAATGCAGATTACACTTGAAGATTTTCTCTGGATTAGTAGCCTTAAGCTCAGTAGGTTCAGCAGGGTGTTTTTCTTGATAAGAAAATGCAGCTCAGAATTAACTCTTGTTTTTCCTTATTTTTCATCATCTTTTTCTGAGTTAGAAGTCTTCTATTTATAGGTAGGAATGCTTGTGACTCATATTTGAAATTCAAATATAGCCGTTCCAAATTTTGTCCCATTTGACTTGCTTTCTATCAACCTTCATAGTACGACACGGTCGTTTCGCTTTTATAACGCCCGCGATCGTCCACCCTTTGACTTGTATCCATTGGATAAAGTCCTGAATCATCCCAACGTTCTTTTAATCTCTACCATTGATTTGTTTGATAAATCCGAGGTAGTTAGTTGTCCTTATCCTTGTTTTCTTCCAATGTAATCTTGAATAAATCGAGGTATATGTATCAGCAGGTTTATGAGTCTGCTGAAGTACATATCAGTAGGCTGAACCATATTTGCTGTGTTTAAAACACAATGCAGCTTACTTCTTTTATCTAACTTTTATTTATGAAGTTAGATTACACCTTTTTGCATATAACTAAGTTCCAATCACCATCCAACTTGTAGAACTTAGACCTTGTACACAAGGTATATGTAATTAGTTTAGGTCATCACAGACTTCCCTAAATTCTGATTCCATATCCTTGACTTTAATCACTAAGTTTGATCCCTTAGCCTTCATTAACTGAGTTTGAGCCCGCAGCCTTTCGGTCTTCGGCGGTTCCCGACTAGTCTACCGACCTAGCTACCCTACTGATCTAGATTAGTCCGTCGATATAAGTCGGTGACTATTACAGTGCTTGTTTGATCAAACCTATACAAAGATCAAACTCTAATAAACCTATACATTTGATCTAGACATCTTTTTGCCTTTGCACTATAACAGCTAGTCTGGCACTCATCACTAAAACTTAGAAATAAGTCCAACAATTTCCCCCTTTTTGGTGATGATGCCAATACCCTCTCCTAACAGCAAAGCAAAAAGATTAAAAACAAAAACAGAACAAACTTGGTCATTTATCATTATAATCATTCGCTCAAAGTATTACAGTTTAGAATCAGCAAATATAAAACAAGTGTAAAGTATACTGATCTACTGTCTTATTTCCCTTTCCTCTCTTGCTTTCTCTGCTTGTTCTTGGTAAGCTCTTATTTTCATGATCATCTCTCTCATCCAGTCATTTTCAATCAGAGAGAAGTCAATGTGAGGATTCACTTGCTTCCACCATTGCCAAGCTTCAGGAAGAGTTAGATTTATCTGATGTACCCTGAAGCCTAACTTCATGTAGACTCCCTTGAATTCATTCAGTGATTCCTTTGCATTTGTGGTAGGTAAACTACTTTCACCTCTACCACCTCTTCCACCTCTTCCACCTCTTCTTGAAGCCCTCATGGCTTTAACTCTTGCTTCCCAAAATTTTAAACTCAAAAATGAGTTAAGACCTTCATGAAAGCCCTTGTCATGATAAGGTCTTCTTCTGTTGTAGTATACCTTCTTGTATTGTTTGAGAAGATCATCAGTGAGTGGAAGTCTGCCAGGTGTAGGTTCTCTATATGCATTTGTATCATCTTCCCATCTTTTCTTTGCAAAAATCGTAGCAGCCTCTTTTGCTACTGCTGTTTGACCCTCTTCCCCCTTATTGACATCATCAACAAAACGGGACAGCAGGCCATGTACACTCTCCTGTGTCAACACTAGATTGTTCATCTGACCTTCAATAATCTCGACCCTAGTGTCAATGGCTGTGATCCTTTCTTGCATAGTTTGCTCCAAACAGGTTATTCTTTCGTGAATTTAGGATCCAAGATAACAGGTTGTGGTGCAACAAAGGCGAGTGAAAGCAGGTCTATGTGTCTCAGCAAGATTATCCAACTTTTGATGAATAGAGGCAAGTTGGTCTTTCAAAAATTTATCCTTCAGTGTGTTGCCCTGTTTGATTCCCCTCACATCTTGTGTTAGATCAGAAATGGCATACTGAGTAGATGTGTAGTTTGAAGCCACTATCTCAGTAGACTTTCTATTGTTATTCACCATGTTCATCAGTTCTTCAAATATTTGTTCCTGTCTATCAAGTTGAGTCCTCAACTGTGTCATGTCATCCCCGACGCCCTCAACTCATCCAGACATGTGCCGGTACCCCACCGCCATTCCTCCAAAGCGGCCTCCATCGCCAGTGCTCTTCTACATTGTATTGTTGTCCGATCGCCGATCACCAAGGCATAACTCATATCCCTTCCCGGCGGGGTGAGGTCCTTGGTACTCCTCCAAGATAGGATCTATAGCAGGTTCTTCAATCACTGGTTCATCATCAGTAGATCCTTCCTCATTAATTTGAAATTCTTCATCACTGTAGTCATAGTTCACCAGCTGATCATCCTCATCAATAACAGCAGTCTGCTGACTATCTTTACCTACAGTGGTCTTGTCTCCAGTAGGCTCCACTACAGCAGCCTCTTCAACAACAACAACAACAGGGTTTCCTCCAAACCCAAAGATTGTTCCAACCTTTGTCCAGTGTGTCGTTTGTACCTCGGCAACTCCGTACCTCCCGTTCCAACCTTTGCTCGTGTCTGTTTTTGTACCTCGGCCGACCCGAACCTCCACTTCAATTCTTGGATCTATTGCAATTTGTGCCACAATAACCCGATCGGGGAATACATCCATGTTTTCTTTTTGAAATTCACCGATATCGTGAATCCTTCTTATAAAATTTGCACCTTGGATAAAGTGTCCTCGTGTCAATGCAATCTTGATATTGAATTGAATCCTCTGAACTGACACTAGGCTCATTAAGATCAGTAACTCTTTCTTCATCCAAATCAACATTTTGTTGACCCTCAGGTTGTTCAACAGGTTCAACAACAAACAAATCATCTACCTCACCAACCAATCTGTTTGCACCACCATCTATCCCTTCATTGATTTGTGCCTCCAGTTCATCTATGGTGAGATTTTCCAAATCCTCATCCATTTGTCCAGTCTGTTGTCTCTCGCAGATCGACCGGCCGCATCGTTGGATCGCTCCACTATTGGTTCATTAAACATTGCAGTCCCACTGGTTTCTCCTGGACCTGATGGATGATTACCACCAGAATCAGATGATGATGAAGAATCATCACTGTCATCTCCGGGGTCCCTAAACTTGATACCCTCTTCTTTCGTTGATCTTCAAAGATATCCATCGCTTGATTGCAAAGAGTGGTATCAACTAGATCCAAAGAAGTTCTCCACTCCCAACTTTTCAAAAGCCCATTCTTCAAAGTCTGTCATAGGTTCTGTAGCAGGCTTTTGTCTTTTGTAGAAACCAAATTTCCATTGGAAATAATCAGCCACTTGTTGGAGTTCAGGATCAACAAAATCCTATTTCCTTTTCTTCTCAAACCTTTCAAATGGCATTGTTGGTTTCCTGGGAGCTGTTTGTTCACTCTGCTGACCTCCAAAGGTCCCAACTAGCAGAGTCAGAGTTTCTTCAACAGATGCATGTAGGTCGCAGGTTGCTCAGATTGTATATTTGTTCCTACTACCTCCATCTGTACCACACTTGGTTCCCCTGACTTATATGCTCATCAGCAGGGTTAGCAGCAGACTGCTCTTCCCCCTGAACTATTGCAGGAATTGCAGGGTCTTATACCAATGTTTCAGTTACCACAACAGGTGCAGATTCAGTGGTTTGCTATGGTTCTTCTACAAGTTGCTCAACAACAACTTGTGAAGTTTCAGTAGGCTCAGCAGCCTTAACAGGTGAGGATTCTGTAGCTTCAACAGCAGGCTCAGGGTCATTAGTCTGCTGTGCTTTTCCAATAGATTGCTCAACAACAACCTCCACATCCTCAGTAGGCTTTATAATAGTTAATGGCTCAAAGATCAATAGCCTCTCCTACTACTTCTACTTCTTCCTCTACTTCTTCTTCTTGTTCCCTTTGAGCCTCCAAATCTCTTAACTGTTTTCCTTTGCCATGTTTCTTCTTTTTGGCAATCTCTTTCATTCTTTTGGAAAGTGGATCATCTTCAAGATCAATAAATTTCCTCTTTCTCCTTGCTTCTTTCTGTTGCTCCTTCAAAAATTCAGCAACAGTTTTCTTCCTTGCAACGGCGGAGTTCGCATCCTCAATCTCTACTGGTCCCTCAGTGGACTCAGCAGTCTCTGCTGTTTGCTTCCTTGTCCTCTTAGGATTTAACAACTCTGTTATTTTTCTAGTATCTGCAGCCTTTCTTTTCTTAGTAACTTTCTTTGGTGCAGCAGGTTTGACAGTTTGTTTAACCTGCTCACCACCAGCATCACCATCATCTCCACCATTATCACTATCAACAGCCTGATCAACACCTTCTTCATCATCATCCAGACCAGGGATAGGATAATCAATCTCTTTCTTGTATCTGGATTTATTTATCTTTTCTGGTGCAACATCAGCAATTTCCAAATGATTCAACAGGGTCTGAACCATTAATTCTAAGGGTAAGGCCTTGGATTTCCTTGTCCCTTCTTTTTCTTCCTTTGCAACCTTCTTCATATAGTGGATAAAGTATCCAGCCCAATCAAACTTCATACTTCTGCAAATAATCATCAACAGTTCGATTTTGGGTCCTGACAGAGTATCCATACTCCCAATGAGTCCTAAGACATTCTTTGCAATAATCTTGCTCAACAGGTTGTACTCAAATCCAATGCATTTCACATTAATGCCTAAGCTTGATTTAATGGCATTATTTGTTTTGATTTTGTCAACAAAATCTATCTTTGACAATCCCATTTCCTCAGGATTTATTGGAGCATCTATTACTTCTGCAATGCCAAAAACTTCCCTCGGTAGATTTAGGGAAACTTCAATCTCCTGAGCATTTAAAGTGGTGGTGAATGCTTCTCTTCCTTCTCTTGTTACAATGTTCTTCCAAAAGCTAACAACATTTGTGTATGAGATTGTTTCCAATCTTATGTTCAGCACATTCTCCAAACCTTCATATCTCCTTATTCTTCGACCAATATTGATTGCTAATTCTGTTTCATTAGCATCAACAACAAAACCTCTCACACTTTGGCTTGTTCCAATTTGAACATCATCCTTTTTGGCCATTGTTAAGAAAAAGATGAAGAAAATAACTTCTCAAATCTGTGTTCACACAGTGTAAATGCAGAGAGAATCAATCTGAGATTTTTGAGAGTAACTTTTGTGTAAGATTTGCATATATATAGACAAATGCAGTTGAAACTGTCAGAGCACATACATTGATGTTAACCACGATTGAATCTGAGTGAATGTGGTTTTGACACGTGGCCCATTACTTTTCATAACGTTTTGTAACCGTTAGATCGTGTAAATATGGTTATAATGGATAGAATAAATATCCCGCCATTACTTTTTGACTTTAATAAAGTTTGACTGAGTAACGTTTCATTCAAGCCTTGTCATCAGCAGGGTTGGCTCAGCAGCCTGCTGACAAATATGTCTCAGCAGCCTGCTGACAGTGTAACTTTGCTGATCTTTCATTCCTTCTTGTTTTGTTCAATTGATAATACAAGATGAAGTTTAATACCAATGACTGATCTGTCAAGTGAGCTCACCCAACATGACAAAGACCAATCCCCTTGGCAACCTCATTTGCTCAATTGTCCAAAAATGAGTACATGGAATTGTTGATACCAATGACTAATCTGCTAAGTGAGCTCACCCAACATAGCAAAGACTAATCCCCTTGGTGAATTCCAGTACACTGCTGATTATCAGTCAACTTTGATAATTCCAAGTTCAGTTCTTAGTTTAGCAAATCTTTCACTATCCAGTGGTTTAGTGAATATATCAGCAAGTTGATCTTCAGTAGGGATATAAAGAACCACCACATCTTTCTTTTCAACATGATCTCTTATAAAATGATGTCTCACATCAATATGCTTGGTTCTTGTGTGCAAAACAGGATTTTCTGTGATTGCAATTGCACTTGTGTTGTCACACATGATTGGAATTTCTTTTTCTTCAATTCCATAATCCCTTAATTGTTGTCTTAGCCAAAGTACTTGTGCACGCAACTTCCAGCAGAAATGTATTCAGCTTCAGCAGTGGAAGTTGATATTGAGTTCTGTTTCTTGCTAAACCAGAAACCAAATATTTCCCATTAATTGACAGGTTCCTGTGGTGTTTTTTCTATCAATCTTGCATCCAGCATAATCAGAATCTGAGTAGGAAATAACTTTGAAACTTCCATCTTTTGAATACCATATCCCTACTCCCAAAGTCTCTTTTAGATATTTGAGAACTCTTTTGACTGCACCTAAGTGACTTTCTTTAGGTTTAGATTGAAATCTTGCACAAACACCTACAGCAAAGGATATATCAGGTCTGCTGGCAGTAAGGTACAGCAGACTGCCTATCATCCTTTTGTATAAAGTCTGATCCACATCTTTGCCTTTTTTTTTATCTTCATCCAATCTGATATTTGTACTAATTGGAGTTGATATCTTGGTGCTGTTTTCAATACCAAACTTCTTCAGCAACTCCTTGGTATACTTGGTTTGATGAATGAAGATTCCATCTTTCATTTGTTTAACTTGCAATCCCAAAAATTAGTTCATTTCTCCCATCATACTCATTTGGAATTTACTCTTCATTAGATTTGGAAACTTCTCACATAACAATTCATTTTCAGAACCAAAGATTATGTCATCAACATAAATCTGTACCAGCAGGGTGTTGTCCTTTTCATTGATTCTGAAAAGAGTCTTATCAATGGTGCCTTTTGTAAAACCATTGTCCACCAAGAATTGAGATAGAGTCTCATACCATGCTCTTGGTGCTTGTTTCAAGCCATAAAGTGCTTTATTGAGTCTATACACTTTATCTTCTTGATCTTTAACTTCAAATCCAAGAGGTTGCTGAACATACACTTCCTCCTCTAGAATGCCATTCAAAAATGCACTATTGACATCCATTTGATATACCTTGAAGTTTTTATATGCAGCATGTGCCAAGAATAATCTAATAGCTTCCAATCTTGCAACATGTGCATATGTTTCATCAAAATCTATTCCTTCTGCTTGAGAATAGCCTTTTGCAACTAGTCTGGCCTTATTCCTCACAATGGTACCAGATTCATCCAGTTTATTTCTGTATACCCATTTTGTACCAATGATATTTGCATGATTACGCCTTTCCACTAGTGTCCAAACTTGATTTCTTTCAAATTCATTCAATTTTTCTTGCATAGCAATTATCCAATTTGGATCTGAAATTGCTTCTTCAACAACTTTAGGTTCAACTTGAGATAGAAAACAAGTAAACATTGCTTCTAATTGTCTTCTAGTCCTCACACCTTGCTATATGTTGCCAATAACTTGTTCAGCAGGGTGATCCCTTAACCATTGTGGATTCTGGTTAGAATGATTCTCAGGAACCTCATCTTCAGTAGGGTCTGTTGTTTCTTCAACAGGGGGTTCAACGCAGATCCTTGAACTGACTCAGTTGTTGCATCGTAGTATTTTCAGCAGGGTGTTCAGCAGGGGCAGAATCAGAAACCTTTAAGTCATTGAATCTTTCCAAAACTTCAACACAATCTGGATCAGTGACTTGTAGATTCTCAGCAGGGTCACAAGCTTGATCTTCCATACCAGTGAACTTAGGTTCATCAAACACAACATGGATTGTTTCTTCATGTTTCGTGTTCTTTTATTCGCACTCGAATGCCTTGCTGACAGAAGAATATCCCAAGAAAATTCCTTCATCTAATTTTGGTTGGAATGTCTTCAAATGTTCCTTATGATTCAAGATAAAACACTTGCTTCCAAATGGATAGAAATAGGATATGTTAGGTTTTCTTCCATTCCAAATCTCATAAGGTGTCTTCGGCATCTTTTTGTTCACTGAAGTTCTGTTTTGTGTATAGCATGCTGTATTAACTGCTTCAGCCCAATATCTTTCAGGTAGCAATGCTTCACAAATCATAGTTCTTCTTGCTTCTTTTAGAGTCCTGTTTCTTCTTTCAGCAACCCCATTTTGCTGAGGTGTACCAACAGCAGCAAGTTGATGTAGTACACCATTCTGTTCACAGTATTCTCTTATTACTTTTTTGAGAAACTCAGTACCCTTGTCTGATCTGATTTTTACTACTGTTAAACTTTTCTCATTCTGTAATCTCTTCAAAAGTTCAGGCATCTTTTGAAGTGTTTCACTTTTCTTGTTCATAAATACTACCCAAGTGTACCTTGAATAATCATCCACAACCACTAAGGTGTATTTCTTTCCTGTAACACTTGTTGGTGTAACTGGTCCAAATAGATCCATATGCATCAGCTCCAAGACTCTATTAGTTGATTGCTTAGTCTTTGATTTGAAGGTTGACTTTGTTTGTTTACCTTGCTGACATGCATCACATATAGTATCCTTTTTGAATATGATTTTAGGTAAACCAATCACCAGTTTCTTCTTCACCAACTGATTGATGTCATCAAAATTCAGATGATTCAACTTCTTATGCCATAACCAATTAAGTTCTGACTTGGTATACACAATCAGACATGTTTCTGGAACTGCAGTAGACCAATCCACAACATACATGTTTTGTTGTCTTTTACCAACCAATACAACTTGATCACCTCTTTCACTAATAACAATACATGTGTTTTTGTCAAAAGTGACCTTGTATCCCATGTCACAGAATTGACCAGTGCTTAGCAAGTTGTAGTCCAGTCCTTCCACATATGCAACATTCCTGATTGTTAGTCCATTCCTCACAAGTGTGCCATATCCTATTGTGTATCCAGGTGTATTCTTGTTGCCAAAATTCACCCTTGGACCATACTTTGCCACATAGTTTGACAAACAGTGCTTATTCTTTGTCATATGTCTGGAACATCCACTGTCAAAGTACTAGACACCCTACAAAACAAAGTTAATACATTTTAGGTACCCAAACCTGTTTGGGTCCATAATGGTCAGTGGTAAGCATGACCCTTGGCATGTTTCCATAAGGTCTTCTTCTAAAAGTGTCATACTTTGGTTCATACATGTATTCTACACATCCATAAGGTTTAACAATTGGTTGTGTAGGATTCACATATGTTTTATGGCCTTTTGGTATGTAATGCTGTTTGAAGTGATTTCTGCTGTTAGAAGCATTAGTATAACCATTGGATTGCTGTCTGTTAGGAACATCTCTGTAATATGGAGTCTGTTGAGGTCCCTGCTGAGGCCTTGTATAAGTCCTCTGGCTGAGCCCTTTGCGATTCCATTGCTTAGGTTTTACCCTAGCAGCATGGTTATACTTGCTGTTTCTAGCAGTATGTGCAGGAATATTCCAATCATCATCAGTAGGGAACAATCTACCTTTCCCCCTGAGATATGTATCCCTAGAATGATTAACATTTTTGGGTTTAGGATTCTTATCCTTGGAATATTTCTGATTTTTCCCTTTTTGTGGTCCAGCAGACTTGGTAGTAGGTCTGCTATCAGTAGGTCTAGAAGGTCCAGCAGTCCTACCTTTGGATTTACCCTTTTTGTTAGGTACTGATGTCCTTTTAGAATTCTGATTTTGCCTCTGTTAGGAACATTTTATTAAGTTTTGATGATGGCCATACTAGCTGTAATAGCAAGCCTGAAATAAGTTAGAACTCTCTTATAAGTCTTTACTTAGAGTCTGACATGTTGTATAAGTTGAGTCAGACAAGTATTGTACTAGTTGGTAGGACGACAAAGTAAAAACAAACATTCGGCAGAGTGAAGCCAGCCAAGCACCAGCAGAGAAGTAATGAAGACATTAACGGTCTAACTTATAACCAAGGAAGTCTATGATGACCTTGGATAAGTCCAAGTTACACTTTAAGTGATGAAACTTAATATTCAAATATGGTGTACACTGATCCCACCCCAATCAAGGATCAGTGAAGTACAAAGATTCTCTTTAAACTGAAGCAAAGAAGAAAACAATGAATCGGCAAAGTAAACTGACCTTCGGCTGAGTGAAGACAAAACGGTGAAGGAAGATCTATAACAGCTAAGTCAGAAGGATCACTCAACCGTTCAGAAAACGGTGAAGTAACACTTTCCAGATCAGATTTGATATATGTTGAAGAAACAGAAGATCATGCATTAAATGCACAATCAATAGAGGATCAATCAAGGACGCATTTTCTGCTATATGTTTGAAAGAAAAATCCGATCACTAAAATCAAGGAGAATGCAATTAAAGGGGAATAAAAAATATAATCAAGGATTATTCCCTCATTAATATAGCCAACGGATGGAATTTCAAAATCAAGGTTATTCAAGGCTATAAATAGAAGGCGTTGACAGACAAAGAAAAAAACGACCTGAAAAAGAAAAATCAAGCAGAAACTCTGTCAATTTGAAAAACCTTCTCTCTGAACTTACAAGGATACATCCAGTGATCAGCTCAGATATAAAAGCTAAAAAGTCATATTCAGTCCTGAGATTGATCAAGCTAGTGTGTGAATCACATTCACATCAAACTGAAGCAACTGAATCAGAGGCAATCCGAGAAGGAGTTGAACTTGTGATAGGCGTTGAAGGATTTTGATCTCAAGGAGCAACAAAAGAGACTGAATCACTGAAGCTGTTGCAGTCAAGGAGTGATAGTCTTGTAGATTGTGAAGCTTGGGAAGCCAAGGACAATCATACTATTGTATCTGTGAAAACAATAGTGAATTCCTCCAATCATCACAGGAGAAGAGTGGATTAAGGGATTACACCACCCTGAACCACTATAAGCTTTGTGTCAATTTACTTTCTGCAATTTACTTTACAGCATTTATTTAAATTTCCTAGATCATAACTTATATCTGTGGTTGTCTAAATTGATTTGAAAACAACTTAGTAAGAAAGGACTTATCCGCTGCCCAAAAGCTTTTAAACAAAAGAAAAGTTTTTGAAACTCCACTATAGTCATTCACCCCCCCTCTGACTATAGTTTCACCCTTCTCTGGGACCAACAGCCTCTTTGAAGCATTCTCAGTAGGCTTCACTGCCTCAGCAACCCTTTTGGGAGTTGGATCTTGTGCAGGCACAAACTTAGGACCAATCCTGGTACTAGGTTCAGTGACCTTGCTGGATCCACTCTTATTGGATTGTTGAGTTCCAAATCCAAGCCATGTTCTATCACCATAAGGCTTTCCAGATTTGAATGCAATGGAAGAACAAGATGGTTCAAATAGGACTCGGCGAAATTCTTTGGATGTTCAACAGCTTATGCGTCGATTCTCGTCTAACTTCTTTTTCCTTTCCTTTGAGAATTCTTAATTCAAAGATTTAATCTCTCAACTTCTAATTGAAGAGCTTCTTTTTCACCTTCACAATCTCATAACCAGATTGTATTATCCTCAATTGATTAAGGATGGCATCCAAAGTTTCATCATTGTCAGAATTTCTAGGATTTGAACCACAAGCTGATTCACAATCACTTACAGCAGGAGTATTGATAGATACAGTATTGTATACCTCCTCTGTTTCATCCATGTTTGCCATTAATGCATAATCTTCCATATCGAATCGCGTCGTGTCATCGATTCATTTCCCTTTTCGACTCAACTTCATACCCCGATTCATCTTCGCAACCATAGCCTTCTTTCCATGTCTTCTCTGTTGACTCTTGGTCTTCGCAGGTTTGGACAATCGTGTCTAAAATGTCCAGTGCTTCTTGCAATTGAAGCAAAGATAATCTGGTTCCTTACTTTGTTTTAGCTCAGGACAGTCAGGTTTGAAGTGTCCTGGTTTCTTGCATTGGAAACACAAGTAATCATTGTCTTTCCTTGAATCATCCTTCTTCTTTTCACTGAATTTCTTAGTGAAATTCCTTGGAGATCTCTTTCCTGTCTTCATCATCCTGATTTTCTCGATCAGTAGGGCAATCTGCTCTTGCATCTCATCCAGCAGATCATCTTGAGCTCCCGAAGTTTCTTCATGATGTTTGGCACTTTTGCGCTGTTGTTTTTGGTTCTTCCTTTTCTGTGGTAGGAACCAATCTCTTGTTGAATTCATAAGCTTTAAGATCTGAGAATAATTTGAAGGTATCGTCTTCATGTAACTTTCTCATTTCCTCTATTGCAGTGACTTTCATCTCCCAAACTTCTTTGTCAGGTAATGCTTCCAAGATTTTTGAGTTGATCTCTTCTTTTGAATAACTTACATTCAGTAGGGTAAGTTCATCTAGGATAGCATTGAATCTTGATTCCATTTGCTCAATGGTTTCATTTGGTAGCATTTTGAACTTTTGAAATCTCTTTTTGGCCACACTGATTTTGTTTTTCTTGATAGCATCAGTGCCCTCACAGATTAACTGTATCTTGTCCCAAAGCTCCTTTGCAGTTTTGCAATCTTTCATCTTCATATACATATTGCTATCTAGAGTTCTGTATATGATATCAATGGCAATATTGTTAAGATTTGCTCTCTTTCTATCTTCAGCATTCCATTCTCTTTTTGGTTTTGGAATGTACTGTGTCTCATCTCCCACTGTTACTGATTTGGTAATCTCCAGTGGCCCATCAATCAGTACATCCATCATTTCATCATGTGTTGCAGCAAGATAAGCCTGCATTCGACGTTTATACTCATCAAATCTATCAAAAGAACACATCAACATAGTTCTAGCATACTGGTTGTTATCCATGATGCAAAGCTTTGAAAATCAGTAACTTGAAAAGTTTTCAAAGTATTTTCACAAGCACAACAAGTAGGATTACTTCAGAACAAAAGTCTGCTCCGATACCAATTGTTGGTCCCTTGAAAAGGCTTTGATTAAGTTTAGAGGGGGGTGAATAAAGTTAACACTTAAAACTTTTGGAGTTAACAAACTCAGCAACTTCAGCAGCCTGTTGATACTTCAGTAGTATGCTGACCTTCAGTAGTCTGTTGACTATTGAACTTACTGAATTTTTGCAGCGGAATTATATCAGAAATTAAGCCTTATTACTTGTTGTAAAATATGATACTAAGTATTAGATACTCGGTAGTGTATGTGTGTGATTTCGCTTGCTAGATTCGGTAGGTTGATGTATTAAATAAACTAAATGCGTAATGTAAGTGCGAAAAGTAGGTAGGCGAGATTTTATAGTGGTTCCGGTGGTGTAATCCTGTCGGTCCACTCTTCTCCCGTGATGTTGGAGGTAATTCACTAGAGATCTTTGATGTAGTCGTTACAAAGATTCCTAAGTTGCTTGTCCTTCACCAATAACTATGGCTTCACAAACCGAACACTTGGAACAGTAGGATTGCTTTGCTCCAAAGTCTTCCACCGGTCCTTGAAGGGTAGGATTGCCTCTTCACCACTCCACCACAAACAACGAGTCTTTCACACCCAAAGCGATGCTTCACTGTCTTCGCAGATTCTTGTAAAAGAAAGATTGAATCAAATAAATGATTCACTTGCAACAAATTGATCGGGATGATATGATCGGCGGCTTGCGAGTCTTCAAGTGTGTAAACTTGATGTAGTTTGAATGCGATTATTACACTTGAAGATTTTCTCTGATCGGTAGCCTTAAGCTCGCAGTTCAACAGGTGTTTTTTTCTTGATAAGAAAATGCACTCGAATTATCTCTTGTTTTTCCTTATTTTTCATCATCTTTTTCCGAGTTAAAGTCTTCTATTTATAGGTAGGAATGCTTGTGACTCATATTTGAAATTCAAATATAGCCGTTCCGCATTTTGTCCCATTTGACTTGCTTTCTCGTCATTGTTCATAGTATCGACACGGTCGATCGCTTTTGACGAGATAATGCATCGTCCACCCTTTGACTTGTATCCATTGGATAAAGTCCCGAATCATCCCAACGTTCTTTTAATCTCTACCATTGATTTGTTTGATAAATCAGAGGTAGTTAGTTCTCCTTATCCTTGTTTTCTTCCAGTGTAATCTTGAATAAATCGAGGTATATGTATCAGAATGTTTATGAGTCTGCTGAAGTACATATCAGTAGGCTGAACCATAATTTGCTGTGTTTAAAACACAATGCAGCTTACTTCTTTTATCTAACTTTTATTTATGAAGTTAGATTACACCTTTTTGCATATAACTAAGTTCCAATCACCATCCAACTTGTAGAACTTAGACCTTGTACACAAGGTATATGTAATCAGTTTAGGTCATCACAGACTTCCCTAAATTCTGATTCCATATCCTTGACTGTAATCACTAAGTTTGATCCCTTAGCCTTCATTAACTGAGTTTGAGCCCTCAACCTTCAGTCTTCAGCAGGTTCCTGACTAGTCTACTGACCTAGCTACCCTACTGATCTAGATTAGTCTGCTAATATAAGTCAGCTGACTATTACAGTGCTTGTTTGATCTAACCTATACAAAGATCAAACTCTAATAAACCTATACCTTTGATCTAGACATCTTTTTGCCTTTGCACTATAACAGCTAGTCCGACACTCTACAGGTTTGGCTGCTGACATCCCAAACTTAGATAAAACCTTTTCAATATACCTCTCCTGTGACAAGAACAACTTCCCCTGCTTCCTATCTCTATAGATCTCCATCCCCAAAATTTTCTTTGCATTCAAATCCTTCATCTCAAATTCAGCTTTGAGCAGATTCTTCAGATCTTGAATGTCAGACTTGTTTGCAGCAGCTATCGGCATATCATCTATATACAGCACCAGATAGAGGATTGATCCATCCTTCAACTTGTTGTGATAAACACATCAATCGAATGGACTCCTGTTATAACCCTGCTGAATCATATAGCTGTCAAACTTCTTATACCACTGCCTCGGAGCCTGCTTAAGTCCATATAACGACTTCTTCAACTTGCACACATATCCTTCTTTGCCAGGGACTTGGAAACCCTCTGGCCAAGTCATATAAATCTCCTTGTCTACATCTCCATGTAGAAAGGCTGTCTTCACATCCAATTGCTCAAGTTCAAGATTCTGATGTGCCACTATTGCTAACAGCACCTTGATGGAAGTATGTCTGACCACTGGAGAGAATATTTCTTCATAGTCTACCCCCTCTTTCTGACTGAACCCCCTAGCAACCAAACGTGCCTTATATCTGAAACCCTCAGCATATGTCATTCCTTCCTTTTTGTTGAATATCCATTTGCAAGTTACCACCCTCCTGTCTTGTGGTTGTTTGACCAGATTCCAAGTTTCATTCTTCTGAAGTGACTCCATTTCTTCGCCCATAGCAACAAGCCATTGGGATGCCTCAGAACATGTCACAGCTTCCTTGTAAGTGTTAGGTTCAAAACCATCCACTTTTTCAGCTACTTGTAGTGCATATCCAACCATATCCTCCTCAAACCCATATCTTCTTGGAGGTCTGATATTGGTCCTCCTAGCTCTACTGAGAGCTATACCCTGCTGACCACCATCAGCAGTTTAAGTGTCTGTTGACCCTTGTTCAGCAGACTGGCTTGGATCCAACTCTGGACCTGCTGATTGCTGACTATCCCCTGCTGAGTCTTTGGATTCAGTGGACTCTACTTGAAGCTCCACCTGTTTGTCAACCTTATCAGTCTCAGATCCAATTTCATATTCAGATGTGGCCCTCACTGATGTGTTAAGCATAGAATTTTCATCAAAAACTACACTCCTGCTGACTATAACCCTATTTTCAGCTGATGAGCAAATTCTATACCCCTTAACTCCATCTCCATATCCAAAAAAACACATCCTTCTTGGCCCCAGTCTCCAATTTGCCCTCACTGACATGGTAGTAGACAGTGCTTCCAAAAAACCTAAGTCCAGAGTAGTCTGCTGACTTTCAGACCAAACTTCAAGTGGTGTTTTAAGTTTGATCCCAGTGTGAGGCCCCTCATTGATTAAGTAGCAGGCTATACTGACAGCCTCCTCTCAAAATCTCCTTGCTAGACCAGAATTAGAGAGCATGCACATTACCCTCTCCAGAAGAGTTTGATTCATTCTTTCTGCAACACCATTCTGCTGTGGAGTGTCTCTAAGAGTATGATGCCTATCAATGCCTTCATTCTTGCAAAATTCATCAAACTCTGACCAACATAATTCTAGTCCATTATCAATTCTAAGTCTCTTGACCTTCTTCCCTGTCTGATTTTCAACCAAAGCCTTCCACTGCTTGAAGTGCTTGAATGCTTCACTCTTGTGTTTCATCATGACTACCCAAACCATCCTTGAATAATCATCAATAAAAGAAACAAAATACATGTGACCACCCAATGACTCCACCCTTGAAGGTCCCCAACAATCAGAATGGACATAATCAAGTGTCCTTTTTGTGACGTGGATTGCTTTTGGGAACTTGCTCCTATGTAGCTTCCCAAACACACAGTGTTCACAAAATTCCAGCTCCTTGACCTTATGTCCCCTAAGTAGATCAGACTTAGACAGATTTGCATCCCCCTTTCACCCATATGACCTAATCTCATATGCCACAACTTAGTCAACTGTGATTGGTGAACCTCTGTTGATGCAACAGCCGCAGAACCTGATACAGTAGAACCTTGTAGTATGTACAATGTCCCCTGCCTGATACCCTTCAGAATAACACTAGAACCCTTATAGACATTCACCACTCCACCTTCACCCCTGAACTTGAACCCTTTGCTGTCTAGTAGACAAAGTGATATCAAATTCTTGGTCATTTGTGGAACATGCCTAACCTCATTCAATGTGCAGAATTTACCATCATGTGTCCTAAGTTGGATTGATCCAATCCTAACTATTTTGCAGACCTTGCTGTTGGCCATAGCAATATGACCTCCATCAACCTGCGGATAGGTCGAAAACCACTCCTTGTTTGGACACACATGATAAGATGCCCCAATGTCCAGAATCCCCACATCTCTATGCTCTACTGACTCTGAAACTGCTAAGGCTAGATCTTTTTCAGAGTTGGTGTCATGTTCTGCCAAAGCAACTGTACCCTGCCGAGTACCCTGCTGCTTCTTCCTCTTTGGACAATCATTCTTCCAATGTCCCTGCTCCTTGCAGTAATTACAGATATCCTTAGCTTTAGGACCCTTAGAATTCTTCTTGAATTTATTCTTTCTAGAATTGCCTGCCCCCTTACTGACTCCACTGGCCACCAACCCAGCAGACTGACTATCTGTCCCAAATGCAGATGCCTTATGGCATAACTCTCGAGCATGGAGTGATGACCTTACATCCTCCAATGATACTAAGTCCTTCCCAACAATAAAGGACTGCATGAAGTTCTCATATGATGCTGGCAATGACATAAGTAGAATCTATACAGCATCCTCATCTTCAATCTTCACATCAATGTTCCTTAAATCAAGCAATATTGTGTTCAGTTGGTCTAGATGATCCCTCAGCTGAGTACCCTCACGCATCCTTAAACTAAACAAAAATTGTTTCAACAACAACTTGTTGGTTAGGAACTTAGTCATATACATACTCTCAATTTTGGCCCATAACTTCTCAGCAGTGTCATCCTTAGCAACCTCTGTGATAATATCATCTGACAAGCACAACATAATTGTTGAATGTGCTTTCTCCTCCATACTGGCTCTCTCAGCGGCACTTCCTTCTGTTGATTTAGACAAGGGACCCCACATTCCCTGCTGCTTCAACAAAGCACACATCTTGATCTACCACAGACTAAAACTGTTTCTCCCTGTAAACTTGTCAATCTTAACATTTAAAGCATACATATTTCTCCCCAAAAAAGCTTGTGTAGATCCCAAGTACTAGAGTCATGTATGACCTTGGTGCCAATATACCTTGCTTAAAAACAGATAAATAGATTTCTTGATGAACCTGGACGCTCCGATACCAGTTTGTTATGACGGATCGATCAAGAAGTGATGGTGATTGTGAGTAAAGATAAAAGAACAACAAGCAAACAAACATAGAAACAAGAAGAACACAGATTTAACGTGGTTTCCAGCAATATGCCGACTACTCCACGGACAAACGAGGATATTTTATTATCAACAGAAAGTTACATCAAGTTACAATTAATACAGATGGTATTTATAGCCTTGGGAATCCAACCCTAACCGACTAAACAGCCAACCCAATAAATGACTGAAATACCCCAGAAGTACTCGAACAAACATGCATCAGACGTGTTCCACAAGTCTGCTGAGTCTCAGCAGACTTGCCTTCAGTAGACTTTCCATCAGCAGGCTGATCAACCCTGTTGAACTTGCCTCAGCTGAACACCAAACTTCAGCAGATGCTTTATACATTGCTGACCAAAACATGTTTCTATACCAGACTCAGTAGCATAGTTTAAGTCACCATTACAGGGTGCCTTAATAATTTCAGTGTGGATGCAAGTACCATGGTAATATCAATAAAATGCAACACAAGTTCTAAATGAACAAAATCACGGAAGAAAAAAATAAATGCTCATTTCGGATGAGAGTGAAGTGGTCAGTCATTATCGCTGGAACATCTCACCGGGTCAATTTGTCTACTTACTCTGTCTCAATCATCCTCAAAAAAAAAATTCAATGCACATTTACTTGTGATTTATCAAATAGAATCAAATACATCATATCATGCATCTCCCATATCAAAGTAGACTTACTGTTAAGGCCATATTTATATGATTATTAAAGGTTTATTTCATTATTATTTTCCCCACATTTGCATAATTTACATGAGAATTAAGGGTTTAAGTGTAATTATTTAATAAAGATGATTTTAAGAGGGTTGTATGCAAAATTGATGATTTTAAGTGTTGATTTAATGGAATTATTATTATTTGGATTTTATTACATTTTTGCATTGTTTATTTATCATGTAGGTGTTGATTTTCGAGTGCATAAAGAGGATAAATGAAGCTCAAGTCGAATTATTCAAGATAGAGTCGGAATTGGCTTGAAGAAATTGGATAAAGATGAAGAAATCCGACCCTCGGCATCTTGGACGAGCGTTCGTGCGGCGTCCATTCCGGACGGGCGTTTGATAAAGTGAACGAGCGTCCGGAATTGTATTTTACATTCGAGAGAGTTCGGACGGAGGATGAACGAGCGTTTACTCAGCGTCCAGGCATTACGGACGGGCGTCCGGATGGGCAGACGGGCGTCCACAGCCGACTTACTTCCAGCCGACTTAAAACTCTATAAAAGCACCGCATTATGAAGCCTAAAACCCTAATCTTTTACACACTATTTTACTCATATACACATAGCTGCGCCCTAGAACCCGAAGGAGCCGTTTTTACACAGAGAAGCAAATCTCCCCTTCAACAATCGTGTTCATCATGATTGTTGGCTAAACATCCCGGTGAGTCGACGGAGGAAGCCTATCAACAACCAAACCAACTAGAGGAGTTCGATGCTTAAGTTTAGTGAGTTTAATTCATAGTTTTTCATTACTTTGGATCTGTTTTGTATTGTTTAAGTTTTATTGAATTAAGATTTGATGAAACGATCTATGTTTAATTTATGCTTGAATAAATTTATGAAAGTTTGTTTGTTTGAGTTCTCTTTTATTCAAAGTAATGCATCTAATTGTGTTTTAAGAGATTATGCATGATTAGTTGAGTAAGAGCTTGGAAACGATCTCGTGATTTCGTGTTGATTGCATGTTTAGTTTGTTTGAAAAGATAAACGAAACCCTAGAATTTGATTGAAGATATTTAATTGAATTCGTGAATAAATCACTACTAAAAACTATGTCTTTTTAATCAAGATCTAGTTGGGATTGTTGGTTGATAGGTGGAATCTAGTCGCCTTGCTGTGTTTTCCTTTAATTGTTTTAATTAAATCGTTTAGATTAAGTTTAGTTAAGTTCTAGTTTGATAAACCCTGGTTTTCTGCAAGTTTTCTGCACGTTTCTGTTTCAGTTCGTAGTTGGACGCTCGTCCGCAATAGCAGACGCCCGTCCGTTAGATTCCGTTTTCAGACGCTCGTTCACCAAAGTGAACGCTCGTCCGCCTTTCTGTTTTCTTATTTTTCTTGCTTGTTTTTACTCTTGTTTTAGTTTTAATTCTTAGGTTTAGGTTTTAGTTAGTTTCAGCTTTAGTTTAGATAGATAATTGTGACATAATTGCTATAGATTTATATTTGAATCCGATAAACATTCCACTCCCTTAGGACGACCCGTTAACACCACTATACTACGATCCTTATACTTGGGGTGTTTCGGTTATAAATTGTAAAACTCGTTTTTACCGAACAAGTTTTTGGCGCCGTTGCCGGGGAGTCGGTAACGGTTGTCGGATTCTATTTAGGATAATTTTCTGAGTCAAAAGGGTCGTTTTTAGCACGCGGTAGTATTTTGGCCGTAACTTTCGGCTCGAGTGTCCGTTTGGAACACGGGACCCCAATTCGGAAAGCTCGTTCCGACGCCGACGACGTGGTGAACGCCGTAGGCCGTTCGGTGCGTTTTCGAGGTCAAAATCCACTGTTTTCCCCTCCATTTTGGCCCTAGAAGATTTCAACACGTTTTTTTTTCCCGTCTTAGTGTTTTTCTAGTTTTTTAGGTTTTCGTAGGCGAACGAGCGTTCGATAACTTGAACGCCCGTCCACCTCAATTCTCGTCCTCCGAACGAACGTTCATTCAACGAACGAGCGTTCGGTTCGAACGAACGTCCATTAACACCGGACGCCGGTTCGCCCGCCTGTTCAATCATCGCTCTTTTCTTTTCTTTCTTCTCTTCTCTTCTCTTTTCTTTTCTTCCTCTAAACCATCTACTCTTTTCTAAACTCGTTTTAATCAACCCCAAAGGGTTGAGTTCTTCCTTCTCCTTTCTTCTCGGTTTATGCAAACGAGAAGTAAGAAGGGACTTCGATCTTTGATCCCGAGCACGAACGATCTATCCTTAGAAGAAGGCTTCTCCGATTTGGACAAAATGGCGGATCAAGATCCACCAATTCCGAATCCCGATCCCCAAGCTCGCTTAAATTTACTCCTTCAACAAATGCAAGCTCTGCGGCAACGAATGAGAATCGGCAGTGGCATAAATCAACAACTTCAACAATTCCGCCAAAACCGGCTTAATCGGTTGAACCGGGACCCCTACACTCCATATCTAAACCAAGATTTTCTCGAGGGGCATAGACCTATTCGTCCTCCCGACATGGGAGGAGCGAACTTTGATCTAAAGAACGGAGTAGTTGCTCTAGTTCGAATAGCTCTTTCCATGGTGCGCTCGGGAAGATCCACACGACTTCTTGTCCACATTCGTACAAATCGTGAAGCGAGCCATTATCCTGGTGTTGATTACGAGATCGTAAAGTTGAAGCTATTTCCTTTTGCTTTGAAAGGTGAAGCAAGCGAGATGGTTTAAATCGTTAGCACATCATTCCCTCCATACATGGAATGATGTCAAAAGAGCCTTCGCTCTTAAGTGGGTTTCACCAGGCAAGATTATGGAAATGAAACGGGAAATAGCTACGTTTGAGCGGTTGGAGGATGAAACTCGTTGGCAAAGCTTGGGAAAGATTGAATCTTTTGATGAGGAAATGCCCCAATCACGGATATGACGGACATGAGTTGTTGGAACTGTTTTACGAGAGGTGTCTCTCAACCTAATAGAGACTATCTTGACTCCACGACTCATGGATCCTTCTTAGGGGGAGGTGATGAGGCCGCTTACGGAGTAGCCGAGACAATTGCCAAGAACAACATGTGGTCGACTCCTAAGAAGACCAATATTGTTAAGAAAGAAGGTACGCAAGCAATCCCGATACACGGTTGTTGGTTGCTCGGATGGAATCGATAAGCAAGCGGTGGCCAATCTTCGGATGCGGCCTTCGAGGTGAATTATCTTGGAACACGAGCGGGGGGCCGAGATGACGGAGGAGATAAACTTAATGGATAATCAAAACCAACCCTTCCGAAACTTCAACCGAACCGAACTATTCGGGATTTCAAAGGCAAAACTTCAATCAAGCCAAGTTACCACCTGGCCCTTCAAATTCAAATTCTTTCAACTCGAACTATCAAAGGCCGAGTTCGTAACTCCCAAAGGCCTCAAGGTGGCTGGAATCAAACTCGTAACAACAATCATACCACCTCATGTGTCCCTCAACACAAATTCGATGAGCCGGTAGACATGGTGAAGACTCGTCTACTAGTGTTAAAGCAATTGAGAGACAAGTTGGTCAAATGGCGGACCGGCAAGCAAGCGAGACCTCACGGTAAACTTCCGAGTTATACCGAGAGAAATCCGAAAGCGATGTGAATGTTTGCACCGCCATTACACCTCGGTGGGAGTATGGGCAAGAAGAGGAGTTGAATGAAGTAACTTTGAGAAGTGGTAAGAAAGGCGGACCCGGCAAGGTGTCGGGAAACGAGTAGCCCCTCCTGACGCCATGAGTTCAGGAGGGGGAAATCAGAAACCACATGCCGAAGAAAGCAACGATGAGGAGCTTAGTGACAATTCTTCGGAGGACGAAAATAATTCTGATGATGAGGAAAGGAAGGAGAGTCAGGAGGCTGTACCCCTGACTAAGAAAAAGAAAGAAAAGTTTGTGAGATGGAAGGATAAGGAGGATGAGGCGATAAAGAATCAGGCCACGATGAATGATAAAGCCCTTCCTTATCCCCCAAAAAGGAAAGAGAAAGCCCTCACTAATGACAAGCAGTATGCTGGAGTGAGGAGGATGCTTAGAGACACTCAAGTTAGTATGCCCTTAGCCGAGGTATTAACTGAAATGCCTAAATGCTCTAAGTATCTTAAAGAATTCTGTGGGAGTAAGAGAAAGCTTCAGGGGATGGCTGAAGAAGTGCTTCGCGAGGATTGCGCGATGGTTTCACAGAAAATTGCTGTTAAGCGAGGTGACCCTGGCAGACCTTCAATCTCCTGTGAGATCGAAGGCCATTTATTCGAAAATGTATTATGCGACTCAGGGGCCTCTATTAATGTGATGCCATTAAACGTATGCAAAAAGCTCGGGTTAGATAAAAGGATGCGGGAACGCCCGATTTCTCTTCAGATGGTAGATAAATCTAGCCGGACCGCAGCCGGTTGTGTAGCTAATGTGCTCCTTCAAGTTGAACATTTAGTCTTCCCTACCGACCGGGTTATTCTAGACTATCCACCGATAAGGAGATGCCTCTAATTCTAGGCCGAACCTTTTTAGACACTTCTAACGCTCTCATCGACTTCGCAAAGGACGATTACTCTTAGAGTTGGTGACACATCTGTCACCTTCACACGAGGGACACATCCCGAAAGAGCCGTAATTGATGAAATATCGTTTGTCGAAGCCATATATGAGGACGGAGGAGATGCCTATTATGAAGATGCAATGGAGCTTACGAGAGATAGGTGTTTTTGAAGTCATGGACATTGAGGATCCGGTGATCGCGGACCACCTTCTAATTCATTTCAAGCCGTAGGCATTGACGAGTCATCTTCACTCGCTCACACTTGGGCCTCGGTATTGAGTTAGAAGCATGGAGATGGCCGCAACAAACGATGATTTCAAAGAACTGAGTCGGGAAGACTTCATCCCCGGTGAAGAAGAAGCTCGATGGGTAGTTGGGACGAGGTAGAGTTTTGGAGAGAAGCTACTCATTGGGAAGTAGATGATTGGGAGGAGTCGGCGAGAAGAGCTTAAAGATGAAGAGTTAAGAAAAATGATCGATCACAAGAAAAAGGAAGCAAGTGTTGACCGGAGGATTCCGATGGATGATTTGATCCAGTACCTTTCTGGGGTTGAGCCTCGGGAAGATGAGGTGTTCTACTGTCAACCACTTCAAGCTCATAAGGAGAAAGGTGGCCCGTTAAAGTCTAGTATTGAGCAACCACCTACTGATTTAGAGCTCAAACCGCTTCCAAAACACCTTAAGTATATCTTTCTTAAGGATGAAGATAAATTGCCTTTGATCATTTCTTCGAAACTCGACCACGAGCAAGAAGCACAAATTGATAGAAGTGCTTAAGAAAAACATCCTCGTGTTCGGTTGGCAAGTGGGTGATATCCGAGGGATCGGCCCGGACATATGCATGCATAAAATCCGAACGGAGGAAGGAGCTAAAAAGGTAAGACAACCTCGGCGAAGGCCGAATCCGCATATGCAAGAGGTTGTCAAGAAAGAAGTGATAAAGTGGCTCGACATGGGAATCATCTATGCAATCGCCGACGGCGAGTGGGTCAGCCCTACTCAAGTTGTGCCAAAGAAGGGCGGAATCACGGTCGAAAAGAATGAAAAAGGGGAGGAAGTTGCCTTGCGTCTCGTGACGAGGCTACGAGTCGTATAGACTATCGTAGGCCGAATGAAGTCACCGCAAAAGATCACTTCCCCTTACCCTTCATTGACCAACTAATTGAAAGACGAGTGGTCACAAGTATTATTGTTTTCTCGATGGATACTCGGTTACTTCCGGATAGCCATCGACCCCAATGACCAAGAGAAGACAACGTTTACGTGTCCATCTGGTACTTTTGCTTTTCGTAGAATGCCATTCGGTCTATGCAATGCACCCGCGACTTTTCAACGGTGTATGTTGGCCATTTTCGATGGACTTGTTGAGAAATGCATGGAGGTCTTCATGGATGACTTCTCAGTCTACGGCGATAGTTTTGATGAAATTTTAGAAAACCTAGATATGGTACTCCAACGTTGCGTTGAGAAGAATCTCGGTGCTTAACCGGGAGAAATGCCATTTTCTAGTAGACGAAGGAATCGTTTTGGGACATAAGGTGTCCAATGCGGTATTCAAGTTGATAAGGCTAAGGTCGAAGCCATTGAACGGATGACGTACCCAAAAACGAGTGAAAGAGGTACGAGGTTTTCTAGGACATGTTGGCTTCTACAGGGCGTTTCATTAGAGACTTTTCTACGATTGCCAAGCCTTTATCAAATCTCTTGAAGGAAGATGTCGATTTCTTGTTCGATGCAAAGTGCAAAGAAGCTTTCAATTGTTTGAAAGATAAGCTTATCGGTGCCCCTATTTTAGTTGCACCCGACCGGACCAAGCCTTTCGAGTTGATGTGCGATGCCTCTAATTATGCCGTAGGCGCAGCTTTTAGGTCAAAGAGTTGATAAAAGGTTCGGGCCCATCTATTATGCGAGTCGTACCTTGAACCCGGCTCAATGCAATTATACTACGGCCGAGAAGGAATTCTTAGCCGTCGTCTTTGCCATTGACAAGTTTAGAAGTTATCTTCTCGGGTCTCAAGTGATTGTATGGACGATCATGCGGCTTTACGCTACCTTATGGATAAAGCGAGATGCCAAACCAAGGTTACTTAGATGGATTTTAATTCTACAAGAGTTTGACCTTGTGATTAAAGATAAGAAAGGTAGTGAGAATATTGTGGCTGATCATTTATCTCGCCTAGTAAATGAGGGTGCAGAGAATCACAATGATATAGGCATTGATTTTCCGACTGAGCAATTGATGAAGCTTGAAACGGTTAGGCCGTGGTATGCTGACTACGTCAACTATTTAGCGAGTGGTCATTTAGAGGATATGACGTATCAGGAGAAGAAAAAGTTCTTTTCTGATCTTAAATATCTCGTATGGGAAGATCCTTATTTGTTCGAGTCCGTAAAGATGGGTTGCTTCGAAGGTGTGTTCCCGAGCATGATCGGTGGGATATCCTAGAACAATGCCATAGCGGTCCTACCGGAGGTCATTATGGAACACCGAAGACGGTTGCGAAGATCCTTCAAGCTGAATTCTACCGGCCGACTCTGTTTAAAGATGCAGAAGCCTTTTGTAAAGGTTGTGATAGGTGCCGCAGAACCGGACGGCGAGTAGTCGGATGGAAATGCCACTTAAGCCCATTCTTGAGTGTGAAGTTTTCGATGTATGGGGCATAGATTTCATGGGACCCTTCCCATCCTCATGTGGTAATAAGTATATCCTCGTCTGTGTGGATTATGTTTCAAAGTGGGTCGAGGCCATAGCTACTCAAACTAATGATCATAAAGTCGTGAAGAAATTCTTGCAAAAGAATATCTTCACCAGGTTTGGCCGTCCTAGAGCACTCATTAGTGATGAAGGTACTCACTTTTGCAATGCGCCGCTTGACAAGATCCTTGAGAAGTATGGTGTCAAACACAAAGTTGGTACACCATATCATCCTCAGACCAGTGGCCAAGTCGAGGTAAGCAACCAGAGCTTGAAAAGAATTTTAGAGAAGACCGTGAACAATAATCGATCTAATTGGAGTCTTAAGTTGGATGACGCGTTGTGGGCTTATCGTACTGCCTTCAAGACCCCGATGGGCACGTCACCCTTCCAAATGGTTTATGGCAAAGCTTGTCATTTACCTGTCGAACTTGAACACAGAGCTTTCTGGGCAATTAAATTCTTAAATTTCGATAGCCAACTCTGTGGGGAGAAACGGTTGTTACAATTGAACGAGCTCGACGAATTCAGACTCAGAGCATACGAGAATGCTAAAATCAGCAAGGAGAGAACTAAGATACTCCATGACGCTAAGATCAAGGACCGAGAATTCAAAGTTGGTGACATGGCTTTACTCTATAATACTAGACTTCACCTGTTTCCAGGTAAACTCAAGTCTAGATGGTCTGGTCCCTTTGAGATTCTCGAGGTTAATCCAAGTGGAGTAATTACTTTGAACGGGTATGGTAATCAAGCTTTCAAAGTGAATGGTCATCGACTTAAGAAATATTTTGGGCAACCAAAGGAAAAGCCTGAGACTCTTTATTTCCAAAGAAGAGATGAGAGTACAGAAGTCCTGATTTGTGAGGAGATTCCCTCTTATTTCTTTGATTCAGATGATGACATTCCTACCTCTACCTGTGAGGAACCTTCTTTTGGGACTCCTGAGCATGTTAGCACACCTACGCCTGTCATCCGCAAGAACAAGAAGAAGAGAGTCAGTGTAGTTTGGAGAGAAAAGTTTAATGATCTTATTGCGCACTTGACTTGTTGTTGTGGTGAAAATCATTTCCGCCCCAGTGCTCCTGAGTCTGATACTGAGGTGGCGGTAGTCAAACCAAAGTGGCCCGATCCGGGTTGATCTTTTGGAATCTGTGTCAAGCTATTGACATTAAAATAGCGCTCCTGGAGGCAACCTAGTTTTCTTTGTTTGTTTCCTTTTCTTAGGTTGTTTTGTTTTATTGTTTTCGAAATATTACTTTAGTTGATTTTGTGTTGATGGTTATTCCTCTTACGTTCATTGTGAGTGTTTTGTGTTATGTGTTGCTCATATACCCCTTGTACCCCGAGATTATATGGTATGTCGAGTGTGGCAGATACTTTTGAGCAGGTTCACAAGCTTTTATGTCCAGTGTTGTCTATTCGAGTTGTTGCGGTATGTTCATGCTCCGGCCTGAGCTCTGCCAACTTTCATCCGACAACCACCGTTGAAACCAGCTAAGTTTTCTTTTTTTTATATTTGCACATTCTGAGGACATAATGTGATTTAAGTGTGGGGGGGTATATTGGGTATGTTTTTATGCTATATCCTTTGAAATATGAGTAAAAAGTGAATGTTAAATTTTCCACTAAATTTAAAATTTTTTGTGAGTCTCGAGCATATAATTGGAACTAGATGCTTACTAGTTGTAGTTTTCCAACGATGATAGTATGTGACTTAGTGAGATAATTATAGCATGTTTTACTTTTATGGAGATAGTTTCGTTTTTCACTCACGAAAGCCTTTGATTTTGAAGCATGACTTTTGAATTATATCCTTTCATTATTTTTAATGATTTATCTTAGGAAGGTCAGTATAGTTACACCTAAGTTAGACCGTGTACTGTGAATATCATAAAGTTTGAATGTGATAGGTGAGATGTAACTTATGACTTTGAAAAGTGAATAAAGTGAGTGAGCAATTATTAATAAATACGTTTGTCGGAAGCTGGTTTATGATTGGAGTGAGGTAGGGCATTATCTCGAAATGTCCTATACCACTATGATGACCAGAAGCTCACGACAGTCAGGAGAAGCTACCTTATGATTTGAGTAAGGTAGGGTGTTATCACGAAACGTCCTATTCTACTATGATGGGTAAAAGCTCATTCTGATATGCGTTAAATTTGAACATTTTGGAAATGATGAGTAAGAATAAAGTGAAGTCTTTGTTATCATGGATCTTATACCCAGTAGAACCGCATGATATGCTTGTAGGGATTATCCTACCGAGTGCGTGGGAAGGCTTTGAGTGGAGTCATTCGTCTCGTACCGGGATAGTCATTGGAATTTTTGAGAGGATAATTCTTTGAAAGGCTTGCTAGATTGAGAATGGCTTGTCACACTTACACCGAATCTATCTCTGTGTTGGTATCATTTGCTATAGTTGTTATATCTTTTGTTACGTGAGTTAGAGACCTATGTGGATTATTTATAAAGTTGAGCTATAGTTTTGATTGTTTTGTCCGAGGACGTACAAAAAGCTAAGTGTGGGGGTGTTGTTAAGGCCATATTTATATGATTATTAAAGGTTTATTTCATTATTATTTTCCCCACATTTGCATAATTTACATGAGAATTAAGGGTTTAAGTGTAATTATTTATTAAAGATGATTTTAAGAGGGTTGTATGCAAAATTGATGATTTTAAGTGTTGATTTAATGGAATTATTATTATTTGGATTTTATTACATTTTTGCATTGTTTATTTATCATGTAGGTGTTGATTTTCGAGTGCATAAAGAGGATAAATGAAGCTCAAGTCGAATTATTCAAGATAGAGTCGGAATTGGCTTGAAGAAATTGGATAAAGATGAAGAAATCCGACCCTCGGCATCTTGGACGAGCGTTCGTGCGGCGTCCATTCCGGACGGGCGTTTGATAAAGTGAACGAGCGTCCGGAATTGTATTTTACATTCGAGAGAGTTCGGACGGAGGATGAACGAGCGTTTACTCGCCGTCCGGGCATTCTCGGACGGGCGTCCGGATGGGCGGACGGGCGTCCACGGCCGACTTACTTCCAGCCGACTTAAAACTCTATAAAAGCACCGCATTATGAAGCCTAAAACCCTAATCTTTTACACACTATTTTACTCATATACACATAGCTGCGCCCTAGAACCCGAAGGAGCCGTTTTTACACAGAGAAGCAAATCTCCCCTTCAACAATCGTGTTCATCATGATTGTTGGCTAAACATCCTGCAGTGAGTCGACAGAGGAAGCCTATCAACAACCAAACCAACTAGAGGAGTTCGATGCTTAAGTTTAGTGAGTTTAATTCATAGTTTTTCATTACTTTGGATCTGTTTTGTATTGTTTAAGTTTTATTGAATTAAGATTTGATGAAACGATCTACGTTTAATTTATGCTTGAATAAATTTATGAAAGTTTGTTTGTTTGAGTTCTCTTTTATTCAAAGTAATGCATCTAATTGTGTTTTAAGAGATTATGCATGATTAGTTGAGTAAGAGCTTGGAAACGATCTCGTGATTTCGTGTTGATTGCATGTTTAGTTTGTTTGAAAAGATAAACGAAACCCTAGAATTTGATTGAAGATATTTAATTGAATTCGTGAATAAATCACTACTAAAAACTATGTCTTTTTAATCACCATCTAGTTGGGATTGTTGGTTGATAGGTGGAATCTAGTCGCCTTCTTTGTGTTTTCCTTTAATTGTTTTAATTAAATCGTTTAGATTAAGTTTAGTTAAGTTCTAGTTTGATAAACCCCGGTTTTCTCGCAAGTTTTCTCGCACGTTTCGTTTCGGTTCGTAGTTGGACGCTCGTCCGCAATAGCGACGCCCGTCCGTTAGATTCCGTTTTCGACGCTCGTTCACCAAAGTGAACGCTCGTCCGGCTTTCTCGTTTTCTTATTTTTCTTGCTTGTTTTTACTCTTGTTTTAGTTTTAATTCTTAGGTTTAGGTTTTAGTTAGTTTCAGCTTTAGTTTAGATAGATAATTGTGACATAATTGCTATAGATTTATATTTGAATCCGATAAACATTCCACTCCCTTAGGACGACCCGTTAACACCCTATACTACGATCCTTATACTTGGGGTGTTTCGGTTATAAATTGTAAAACTCGTTTTTACCGAACACTTACCAATTTTTATGCATTTTCTATCATACTCGAGATGACTATGCGTAATCCAAACAAGACATGGACTCAAAACGACTCGACTCATAAACTCTAAAATGTTACAAGTGTGACTTTTATTGACCTCTATTTTTTTTATTGACCTTATGACAAAAGGCTCAAATAACAACCAAGGAAACTACACAAGCGACGCTCCCCCACACGTAAATGTTACAGTGTCCCCAATGTAAATAAATGTAAAACAAGTGAGGGTAAGAATGAAACTCACCTAATCATGATGCCGGAAGGTCAAGCGGATCGAAGAAGGAGCACGGGCAATCAGGGTGGCAAGCACGTCGTTTAGCTGTCGAAGAATTTATATGTGCATGGAGCAAAGTGTGCATAGTGGTCGGATTGGTTACCGGATGCAAAATGACGTGGTGGTGGAATAAGGTTGGGTGTGGGTGGAGCGTGGTTGGAATGGGTGGCAGTGGCTCGGTTTGGCCCGAATCTGCCAAAAAGGAAAGCTGACCGGATTCCGGCATGGGGTCGATGGTCGCCAGACTCCCGCGACCGGTGGTGGACGGAAATGTGGGGTGCCGTTTTCCGGTGAACGGAGTTGTGGGAGGTGGTGGTAGGATATATATTTCCTTTGGCCGAAACAGGTTGCTGGAGGAGATTTGGGGTTGATTGGATTAAAAATTGAAGAAAATAAGAGAAGAAAGGTGAGAGCAGGTACGTGGTGTTTTATTAAAAAGGTAATGAAATATTTATAATAAATAAAAGGTAGTGTTAGTGTAAAGCCTCCTTTCCGGACACCGAGTCTTTATTCGGACACTTTGTAAGAGCATGTCCAACCAAGGGAAACAAAGGAAATCAGAGTCAAGGAAGCAGAAAAGGAGGTTCGGGTCGACTCGTTCGAGTTTTTGCTATGGATGCAGAAATTGCAGAACCAGATGATAATGTTATCTCAGGTACTTCTGAGTTATTTATTTTACTAAAGTACTTTTATAGCATGTTAAATCATGTTATACTCGTATTTAAATTAATGAATTTGCATCTTAGGTACGATAATATTAGACAACCTAGCAGTTACGGCTTGGTTTGATACGGGAGCGTCTAAAACTTTTGTTTCGACTAAGATATCAAAGAAATTAAATCTACCTTCGGAAACCTTAAGGATTTCATTGGATATGTAACTAAGGTAGCTAAGATGATACCTCAAGGGGATGTTCGTATAGGAGCGTATCGGTCCAAGAGTGACCTTATAGTATTGGACTTTTCAGACTTTGATGTAATTCTTGGAATAGATTGGATATCCGAGAATTATGTTCACTTAGATTGTTGGGAAAAGAGAGTAACTTTTAAGGTGTCCTTCGTATAAGTATGGAAACACTTGTAAGGGTGAACAAATGGATGAAGAACCTTGATGTATGAAGTTTGTTAACTAGTGGATTGGCATATGACAGTTTGAGACAAAGTGATTAGGAAGCCTTTGTGTGGAAGATAATGGTGACCTTGTGGAACTAAGTCAAGAGTGTGTTATATAGGCAGAGATGTTAGAACTGAAGATTGGGTTGCAAGGTTGGTGACATGAGGAAGTAAGTTTTAGGTTGAAAAAATAAAGAAAAAAACATCTTATATCTATTAAGTGCTAAGAGGTTATACCCCGAAATGGCCACTTGGACCCCCTCCCCGCTTGACACGTGTCTTTTTTTTTCTTCCGTAGGTCGCTTCTTTTTCTATATATTTTGATATGCGTATTTATGACCAGATAATATCGTGTTTTACTTTTACAGCTTTACCCCAACTTCCAATGCGTCTTCTTATCCATTCAAATGAAAAGTGAAGTCTTTCTCCCATAGCCACATAATTATTCTTTCTTCCGCATGTAGGTTATTTTCCTTTCTTCCGCAGGTCGCTTCTTCTTGTATTTATTTTGGTAGGCATATTTATGACCAGGTAATACCGTGTTTTACTTTTACAGTTGTACCCCAATTTCCAACGCTTCTTCTTATCCATTAAAATGAAAAGTGAGGTCCTTCTCCCACAGCCACACAATTATCATTATCATCACCATTTCTAATGGTCTTTTGGTTTTCTACCGAGACTTGAAAATGCTTATATATGCACTGTTGCGTGTTTAGGTGTCAAACCAATAACAAAGATAACCATTTTAAACAACTCAGTGCTTAAAAATCAGTGAAATGTAGGTTGGAATCGGATGTTAACATACTTGATATTTCTTCTAATTTAATTAAAACTATAGCAATAAATACATTTCAAGAGAAGTCGATATTAATGACTATCAATATGAGGTTGATTAATCTAATTTTTTTTGTGGAGTGAGGCTGATACACTGTTATATATGCGACGGTGCTGGCTTATGTTGAATTTTCATGCCCTAAATTGGAATCGATGGAGATCCTAACTTCGGTTGCTTCAGTTAATCAGACAACAAGGTAAACAACATACAATTGATATGTTTAGTCCATATCTGTTTGTTTGCCAATTAAGAACAATTATGATGATTATTTATGATTTAGTTTATAGTTCATATGTTCTTTCTTTTGGGGATGGAGTTACCTTTTTTTCCTTTTTCACTCTTTGTATCTTCATAAAATTTGCTGCTTAATTCTTGTACAAACTTTCATGTGCTGTGTTTATTAGTTGTATGCTTGCTATTGTCTTGCAATTAGGTTTAGCCGAAACATGTAAAACCCTTTTAGCAAAATTGTTGCCGGGGAAGCCGGTGTACCTTTCATTAGTTGTTCTGCAAGTGAGTTCGTAGAATTGTATGTGGGTATAAGAGCATCACATGTCAGTGACATTTTGGCTCATGCTAAGAAATAAGCCCCATTGATAATATTGATAGAAGAAGTTTGTTTCTGTCAATCATCTTCATAGATTGAGATTCATGTTCCTATGGTTTTGTCGATATGAATGTCTAACTCAAAGGTGCATTAAAAATAACTTTTAACTTTATTGTTTGCAGATAGATGATGTGGCAAAAAACCGTGGTAGAAGATTTCACGTTGTTAGCAATGATGAAAGAGAACAAACCTTGAACCATTTTTCTCACATTAAGACTTCCGAAAAATGATTCATGTGTGCACAAAAAAATCGAGGTTTCTTATGCCCCCGTCTCCTGTTTCTTGTTTTCTTCAGTTGATACAGCTACCTTGCAGGAAATGGATGGATTGACAGTAATTCAGCTATGATATTTTTTGGACCGACTAATAGAGCAGATGTTTTGGACCTTGCGCTAAGGCAACCCGGGAGATTTGACCGTGTAGTTATGGTCCGCTTATTGTTTTTCTATAATATTTCATTACGTAAAGTCGAAGCTAAAGGGATCGACTTTATGACATTGTTCTCCGATACATCGTATTGTGATTTATTTTGTAGGTAGAAACTCCTGATAGGGCTGGAAGAGAAGTGATTCACAATCTTCACGTCTCTAAGAAAGAGCTACCTCTTGCAGAGAATGTGATATGCTTCTGTTGCTCTCTTTGTCTTGTGCCGTGGATTTGTTACGGTTTTAGCTTATGCGATTTATTTCACGTTGCCGACCCCTAGCTCCACAGTCTCCTCCCCAATCTACAAAAAAATATGCTTGCATGTTACTACGCACTGGTTCACATATCATTTCATTGCATAGCACCCTCTACATTTCTATTTTAAGCATTCATTAACAAATTACGCTGCATGGTACTCGTTTGTGTTTAGTTTTCTTTGTCAAATGCCTTGGATTTGTTACGCTTCTCGCGTACACGATCCACTTTTACCATTCGGTATCTATTTTTTGGTATTATCGTTGGTAACGATTTATGTTGGGCCCGCCGTGCCTTGCACGGCTCACATCCACTAGTTGTAGTAATTAATGCATTCATTTTATTTTTGGCAACCGTATTTGCATTAATTTTAATAAATAAAATCGTATCTATTCATTCAATGGAAATTTTTTATTTTGCATGAATAATGGTAAAATTAAATCTGACAACAGATTATAATACTTAATTAGTGAGTGAAATTTATACATGTCATAGCTAGCTTATGATGATTGATTCACTTACTGTAATATGAAGTAATTGTCTCTTGGATCCCTTAGCACATATAATTCCAATTCATAATTATTTGCTTTGAATGATAATAAACTTATTATTATACGAATCTATTTTTGTGATATATATTCGTGAACATTAATATTTGTTTGGAAGTTGTTTTTCTCTTTCATGTGTCATAATTTTATTTCTTCTTAAAGAAGAAAGTTGAACCGATTAATGGTGATGACGACATTTGTCTCATCAATATTTCAACAACGCACGTTATATTGGACAATAAAGTAAATTTCTCGAAATAAAATATGGGAGAAACGAATATCAAATGCATAATATGCAAGTGCTATATGAGGTTTCGAAAGAGTCATTGAAACAAAATTGTTTGAAATAAAGCACTAAGTTCTCCCAAGTCTCAAAAATATCTTTTTGAGTAATATGGGTATCATATCGAGGCTGAGACAAATAAAGAGCAATATGCTTAAATGTCCATTCTAAGAAGAGAATGTGACTGATACTATATGCATTGGTTGTGCAATGATATGTGTATCGATTATATAAGATGCATCATGTTATACAAAGTTCATTCAATGAAGTGAATGCAACCAAATTAAAAGATGCATCGATCCGTTCCATGAAGCGAATGTGACAAAATAAAATTATTCTGGGGATATCAGTTACTGTGGTCATATCCAAATGAGACAATGGATGAATCGATATTGAATTATCAATCTCCATAAATGATTATCTAAATTCCACGATTGGAAAACATGAAATAGGCTTGTTGATACCCGCATAAGAGGATTTCATATTGAAACATTGAATCCATTCACAGGTTATTGCAATTGTTGTAGTTATCGATTGTGATAAAAATATTGTTTGAGATTAGTGAGTGAAAATTATTTTTCAAATTAATTATATATGGAGACAAACATTGACATAAATGAACATGAAGTTCATATCTAAATAGTCGTGATTGAATCATGTAATACATGAATAGTGTTGACATAATATATCAGGTGAATTAGGAACTCTAAAAGAGTTATCAATTATACATGTTCTGGTAATATAGAAGTCCTGGAAAGACATGCCCTAAGATAGTTATATAGCATATTAATATATGGGACACAATAAACATGGTTAGCCTAATGAGGGGGAGAAAATGAACGTGAAAGTTCCTTAAATTATGTTGTTTTATTGAAACCCCCAAAAAAATGTGAAAAATAATTTGAATGATTCTTAAAGAATCTGAAATGACATAGTGCTATGTTGATATTTATTTTAAAAGCATAAAGCATATGATATATATAGTTTCCAACAGATATAAATCTCATTGATATGAGATAGTTAAATAAATTTTATTATCATTGAAAACAAAAGTGAAATAGCACTTGATCGTGAGGTTGATTTAGCGAAACCATTGTGTTTTGAAATGTGTAAATTATTGAAGCAAAAGTAGAGCATCAGTTTACAGCTCAGTGCAATTACTATATGTGTGATGAAGATCATTTCTCGGCATTAGGGGGAGATAAAGGAAACCCCATCTTAGAATAATGAATGCCGAGAAATATTTTACTTGTAGTATTTTCAAGTAAACTGCCAGATGTCTTTACTGAAAATAAAGGAGTGACAATTTATAAAATGCACCAAATCAAATATGATTGATGATATTTCTCTATGCCTTGAAGCGTAGAGGACCGATCGGTGTAAAATTTAAAAATCCGCGGTAATTGAATTCATAGTCAGTCACACATGAATACTATTAAAGAGATTCGTCATGGAGACGAAAATCCAAAATAAAATTGCACGTGCATCAAATGATTAAATATTGGGGTTGCGGAACAACCAATCCATATATTGATAAGGATTTGGTTTATGCTAATATCTAATTAGCAATGAATTTCGTAGGAGAAGTTTATAATAAATTTTATAGTCGTCGACGACATATTTTGCTAATAATCTGGATCCAGAACCCAAGTCAGAGTTATGTGCTAGAAGCACATAGACTGGGTAAAAATAAAATAAGCAATAGAGGCTTATTTTGATTTGAAATTTGGTTTTATAGTGACAAAATATTGATTTTGATAAATTAAATTCTCCCGTTATTAATAACATTATGTTCCGTTACTTACTGATTCTGACAGCAACTATGGGCTTTATATGACATCGTGATTGCATATTTACGAGTCATTAGACGTAAGCATTTATATGAAAACCCCTGATTAATTCCAGTAATCGCAACATGCATATTGTTAAGTTGTAAATGTCGTCAACATTCATGTTGAATATAATATGACCAGTTGATTAGATTCCTATTAAGGAAGGAATATGTAAGTAATGCATTGTTAATGTCATTAATTTTAGAGCATTACGATAGTGGAAATATATGCATGCAAATTGCGAATACATTATTTTCCCTATTGTTTTGATAATTATAGTGCTGATTGTGTTGCATGTGTTGCACAAGTGAGTAGTGGGTATGACACTTATTAGCCTCTACATTCGATTATTTACTTGAACTCTAGAAGTGATTTGATATACAAAAGTATGCTTTAGTCAGATTTGTTCACTAAGATTATTCCTACAACTGTTTTGGTGGACATGTGTTCATAGTACCGGAATAATCTTAGTGAACAAATCTGACTAAAGCTGTGTTCATAGTACCGGAATGCCTAAATTTGAAAGACTGTTGTAGTTAAGAAGAGCGACAAATTCAAAACTATTTTAAGTATTTGGTCCTAAAGATCAATGACTGTACTTTTTTTTCCTTTAACTAAGTTTTTTCCATAGGGTTTTCTTAACTAAAGGTTTTTTAACGAGGCAGTCAGTGCAACATGTAATACGTACATGGAATGAACTGTTTTCCCTGTCAAGTTTTTTCCAACTAGGTTTTTCTAGCAAAGTTTATAGTAAATGACATATACGTTATGCAACTAACTAAGATCGAGAAATTCATTTTATCCATTTATTGATTGAGATATTGTCTACTATCACTTGATAAAAGAAATAATGTAACTGTATTGTATGAAGACAATACATATCTCAATTAAATTGACTATATAATTGGGAAAGAACAAAATATATTTCACCCAAGTTCTTCTTTACTCATGATTTGCAATAGAATGGGAGTTTGATGTGCAACAGATCCACTCACCCGATAATATGGCAAATTTACTTAACAAGACATTGCCGACTACAACATTTGAAAGACCGGTGAAGAGCATTGGGATGTGGCGCTTGAAGGATCTAGATTGATGTTTGGTTCAGGGGGAGTAAATCAAACACAGATAAATATGTACTCTTTTTCCTTAACTAAGATTTTTTCCAATTGGGTTTTTTCTTAGTAATATTTCAATGAGCCATATCATATCTACTGTTTAACAATAGACATCCAAGAGGGAGTATTATCTAATTATTTTTTTTGGATTGTCTATTAATATTGATTGATTCTGATTGATCTTTTGTAATATTACGATTCTATTCATTTAGTGTATTCACACCCTAAAATGTATTATAATTACCCCATCATACTATTGAAATAATACACAAGTATTATTCGCCTTCGCCTCCAACGTTGTTTTTCCTCTTGTTGTTTCTCTTTTATTTTCTTGGTTTTATAACAAAAAGAAAATTCTTACAATATTTCTTAAAATTACATTCTCTATTTTTTTTTTATATCAAATATCAATTATTTTATTAAAAAATGGGGAAAAAAATTAAACAAAACCGAAACAAATGTAAAAGAAAAGAGGGCAAAGGTTTGTTGTCCGGTATGACCCGGTAGCAAATGTGGAGTAGAAATAGGCATCAACATCAATTTGCTGTAGAACACAACAAGCCATCGGAGCAGCATTTTTCATCAATTTGCTGATTTGTTGTAATAATAATGTCATAAACTAAACATACACATCAATATGGTATGAAGAAAGAAACACAAAACAATAAAGTTCTAAAGAAAATTTCCCAAAATTATAGATTCACATGCCTCACTGTCATAAATTAAACAGACACATCAATATAGTATGAAGAAAGAAACATAAACGAATACAGTTCCAAAGAAAATTTCCCAAAATTACAGATTCACGTGACTCCCTGTCATAAACTAAACATACACATCAATATAGTATGAAGAAAGAAACACAAATGGTAAACCCTACCATTAAGGGTCCCCTCACCCCCGATCCCACAGGAAATTGAGGAGAGGTTAATCAGGTAACCTAGCAGATCCAACATGGGCTGCCTCTTATAACCTCTACACTGAAGGAGTGTTATCAATCGGAAATCAACCTCATTTACGGGAATCGAACCGCTGACCTCCAGCTTAGGTACAAGGCTTGCATTATGCACTCATGCCTTCACCACTAGGCCAGATCCAACAAGGGCTGCCTCTTTTTTTTTTAAGAAAGAAACACAAATGAATAAAGTTGTAAAGAAAATTTCCTAAAATTACAGATTCTTCTCCTCAACAAATTGTCCCCGACACATGCCTCAACAAACTGGAAGATCCCAAGAAGATGCCCCCCTTACTGAATTTGGAGTCTAATTCGACAAAGCGTCCCCTCTTTAAACCATGCTACCAGACGATGGCAAAAGCTAAGATGCTTAACAACCTATCTACGATCAAGTGGAAGTCAAATTCAATACGGGGGGGATCTTCTTGGGGGATGCAGCATCTCTGGGCTCACCAGCGTATTGATTGGAAAAATGAAATGAAGTGAGTTAAAGAACTCGCGATTCTTTTATGATATGCGTATGTTGGAAGTAAGAACTCGCTACGGTACTTCGATTGTTCCCGGGCTTCCTTTCAGTTAGCTCCCATTCCGACCTCTGGCAATGGGGATATTAAGAGCTCTACGAAAGCCCAACACGTGGCAGGTCAAGATCTGAATCCGCCGCGCACTGACAATGGGTGTACACCTCTACGCCCTATCTATACAAGAGGACGGTCTCGATCTCGCTCGGTGGTATCCCTCTCGATGATTGTTGACTCAACATTGATTTCGTGCTTGAGTTGGAGGGCTCTCCCTGCATCCAAGGGTGCAAAGTTCCATAAGACTCTTGATACGATGCAAGTGAGTTTCAGAGAAAGGCAAGAGAAACAAACAACCTTGAAAGTTCTTCAATTTCATTCAGTAAAATAGATCTGACCCAAATATGGTTAAAGATGCCAACAACTTTAGGAGAAAGAAAATGATCGAAGGTTTTAGAGCATTAAAGTAGGAAAGATGGGAATATGGAGACAAAGCATTACTGAGGTGGGTGGGGAAGTTTCTGGGAAACTCAGTCTTCATGCGAGAGAGAGAGTAGAGGGGCCATGGGGGAGGGATGGGGAGGGTGGGGGAGGTGAGGAGCGGCTAGATATTTTTATTTTTATAATATGAAGGGATAGGGTTTTGCTTATAAGGATTAGGGTGTTAGGGAATTCACATCAGAAACTCTTTTTTTATACCTCTTTTTTATACCGTACATGGTGTTTGTGGACTCCTTGGATCGGGACAATGGCTTTTGTATGCCAGATTTTCTATCAGGTTCATGTGCTCCGTCATTGAGAGATAGAGATGATGCTGACTTAGGTGAAAACTAGTCATTATGTTGGTATTGTACTTTAACAATAATGACGGTATGAGATTCCACCCCTCCACGTGGAATTATCTAATTGGTCCAACTGGCATGTGGAAAAGTCTAAGTTCCTTACCTACATCGAGTCGAATACGAGACGAGTCAGTGAAGTCCGCAACAACCGGCAGATTCTGCAAGTGTCCCATCTCGAAAACCCATGTCGGTGTTATATGAGTCGATACCAGGGTCCCAGCCCAGATTCCTAAGCCCAACATCCAGAAGGATACTTGGGCAAGGGGCAAGGCCCAGTAAGGGTTATTTATGTCAATATACCAAACCGCCTTAAGTTTAGGGCAGAAGAAGGGCATGTGCCTATAAATACACAGCTCCAGGAACTACGTAAGGCTTGATTCCTGGACATTACACAGGATATGTAGGCAATTCAAGATACATTCTTGGACTCAGCCATAAAATACCAAAAACACCATCCTTACTACATTTCTAGCCGTTCGATTCTTTCACAGCTCATCCTCAGATTACACGTGGCCCTGTTAATCCGGTGGTGCATTATTTGGCATCATCATTTGGCGCTAGAAGGAGGGCCTTCTACCGGTGAGTTTGTAAAGATATCGCAATGGCACCACCTGCAAGAAGATAGAAACCAACGAGCAGCAAGAACCCGCAGATCGAAGAGCACACGGATTTAGATCCAACAGGGGTGCAAATCCAAGTACCTGAAGTCCCCACTGGATCTTGGCCCGCAGTTGCGCAACCGCCAAAGCCCCAACTTCCCCCACAGTTACAAGACATGGCCGATCACATAGCGTCGTTAGATGAAGATGCCCTGAAACGAGTCATGGCATCCGTATTTATAGACAAAGGGATATATAACACCCCTGAGGAGCATAACCTGTTAGACCTACAGGGTCGAAAGGAGATGGAGAACACAAGGGGAAAGAAGCATGTCGGTCCCCGGGAAGAGTGCAAAGACGAAGTGGTAATCAGCACAACCAACGCCAAAAAGTGTCCTGGACATGAAAAGCAACAAAGGCAAGTTGAGGATAGTATTTGAAATGAGTTCAGCCGCATCGTGGGAAAAGATCAGGTCACAGAGTGGCTCGAGTCGCCATTCAGTCCCGAGATAGAGGTATACACGATGCCCGAATCTTTCAAGCCACCAAAGATGGAACCTTACGATGGTACTACGGACCCAGAAGACCATCTATATCGTTATATATCATTGATGAGATTAAGGAACGCCAACGATGCCATGAAGTGTCGTGCCTTCGATACCTTGCTTACGGGTTGAGCTCGGGAGTGGTTCCATAAGTTACGACCCGGGTCGATCTCAAGTTTTTTACAGTTGGGGCAGAAATTCCGAGATGCTTTCATTGGGAATAAGAAGTTCCACCTCAGTGCTACTCACCTCATGAATATCAAGCAAGAGAAAGGAGAATCAACTATTGATTTCATGAGGCGCTTCAATCTCAAGGCCATGAAGGTGCATAATGCCAGTGATGCACTTCAGTTCAATTCATTTGTCGGAGGCCTGCGTAATATGAAACTATACGACAAGTTGTCTAAGAAGATGCCCAATGACATGGACGAATGTGTGAACATAGTTCACAAATTTTGCCAAGGTGAAGAGGCAGTGCGCTTGCACACCATCTCACTTGGCCTCAACTCGAGGAATGACGCCCGAGGCCAGACCAAGGGTCAGCCTAAGGGTCGGAATGATGAAGGAAAGTCAAATGTGTTCGATCGATTGACCGCACCGATCACGGATCGGCTCGGAAAGAAGGGAAATTTGAAAGATCGAGATTTTATCCCTCTCAACCGATCTCGGGGGGAGGTACTGGCCATCAAGATCAAGAAAAACCTTGCACGAACACGGAAACCGATGTCCAAGGATCCTGAGAAAAGAAAGAATACCCACAAGTACTGTGACTATCATAAGGATGTAGGGCATGACACGGAAGAATGTTTCGATTTGAAGAGAGATATCGATGCCTGTATTCAAGAGGGTCGGTTAGATGAGGTGGTCGACAGATCAGAGAAGGACGAACCCAAGGGTCGTCGAGAATATAAGAGAAAAAGTTATAACGGGATGAGAGACCGATCACCACGTCGGGACAATTTGAGGCATCAGGATAGGTCATCCGAGCCGAACTACAGAGATAACCGTCGGGATGATCGTCGAGGAGATTTGATTCGGGACCCTCACAGGGATAACCGCATCGGGTATGATGTTAACACAATTGTTTCCGAACACGAATCGGATCGACCTCGATCCAGTCGACAGTCTGCAGAAAGATCGAGGGAATCGAAGAAACTTAGGTTCACTACGGAGGTGGGTTATGGACCCAAAGATGATATTCCAAGCTCCCACAGCAACAGTGAAGGGTTGGTGATAGAGGCAGTGATAAGCCGAGGACGGATCAAGAGGGTCTGTGTCGATAGTGGAAGTGCCGTCAACATCCTCTATTACTCAGCCTTCAAAGCTATGAGGTTGAAGGATGAAGACATTGTGCCATTATCTACCCCTTTGTTTGGATTCACAGGTCAGGCGATCCACCCTGTCGGATCGATAAACTTGTTGACTACAGTTGGAGATGAAGAGAAAGGCAGAACGATGGAAATGACTTATGTCGTCGTTAAAGCCCCATCGGGTTACAACGCCATTTTAGGTCGACCTGCCTTATACGACATGAGAGCCATTATCTCCAGATTCCACAATAGCATGAAATTTCCCACCAGGTATGGTACCCATGAAGTGAAAGTAGACGTTGAGGTAGCCAGGAATTGTAGTTTGGTCACAATTAAAGGGAAATGAGTCGGACAAGTGTTGGTCGAGGAATTAATACTTGAAGATGAAGAGGATAAAAGCTGGGTTTCTGTCGATCCGACAGAGGAGGTCCATGTTTGGAAAGAAGAGGAGGGCCAAGGGGTCCAGATTGGGAAGTGGATACCACACCCCGACATGCATGCCTTGGCCGACCTCCTGATCGAGTATCGAGATGTGTTCGCTTGGAAGGCAGACGATATGCCAGGCTTGTCAGCAGAGATAGCAGTACATCGGCTCAATGTCGACCCAAGAAAGAAGCCGATACGGCAAAAGAAGAGAAACCTCACCCCGAGAGGAAAGAGGCAGTAAAGAAAGAGGTTGATAAATTGTTTGTTGCTGGAATCGTCAAGGAGGTATTCTACCCATACTGGTTAGCCAATCCAGTTTTGGTTAAGAAGCCAGATGAGAGGTGGCGGATGTGTGTCGATTTTACGGATCTTAACAAGGCATGCCCTAAGGATTCGTATCCACTTCCTAAAATTGATCAGTTAGTCGATTCGACAATGGGTTTCGAGGTCTTCGGGTTCCTAGATGCTTACAGGGGATATTACCAGATTTTCATGGACCCCCAAGACTCGGAGAAGACTGCTTTCATCACGGAGTTTGGCACATTCTATTTCGTGACGATGCCATTTGGCCTTAAGAACGCGGGAGCAACGTATCAAAGAGCGGTTAACAAGATATTCAAGAAGCTGATAGGTCGTAATATGGAAGTCTATGTCGACGATTTGTTGACCAAGAGCAAGTCCATGGGACAATTTCTTGTCGATACCAGAGAGGTTTTCGAGGTGCTCCGGGCTGCGAGTATGAAGCTCAATCCAAAAAAGTGCACTTTTGGGGTTCGGTCTGGGAAATTCCTGGGCTATATGATATCGAAAGACGGAATTCGAGCTAACCCCAGACAAAATCGAGGTCCTCAAGAATATGCCCGCACCTCATAACGTCAAAGAGGTACAGCGATTGACAGGTCGAATGGCGGCTCTCAACCGTTTTTTGTCGATATCAGCGCAAAGAGCCCTACCCTTTTTTAAGATATTGAAGAAGGCAAGTCCGTTCCAATGGGACGACAAATGTCAGAAAGCATTCGACGATCTGAAGGAGCATTTATCTGATTTACCAACACTGTCTTCACCTCGGGAAGGAGAAAAACTCCTGGTTTACCTAGCTATCTGTGAAGAGGCAGTAAGTGCAATGTTAGTTCGAGAAGGAGAACATGGGCAAGTTCCAGTGTATTTTGTGAGTAAGGCCCTACATGGAGCTGAGATCAGGTACACACCTGCTGAAAAATTAGTATTGGGTTTGGTTCATGCATCGAGGAAGTTGAAGCCGTATTTTCAAGCACACCCTATTGCTGTAATAACTGACCAACCTCTGAAACAAATTTTAGCCAAGCCCGAGACATCGGGTCGATTAGCTAAGTGGGTCATCGAATTAGCTGAGTACGACATCGAGTTTTTGCCTCGGACGGCTGTGAAAGGCTAGGCTCTGGCAGAATTCATTGCCGAGGGTTTATCTATCCAGCTAGAGCAAGAGAAGCTGATGTGATATATGATGCGTTTTACGATGGGGATCCCGACCCATTGGCAACCGTGAAGAAGATTGATCCATTGATCATTAGAGATGGACCATTGACAAGGCTCCAAAGGAAGAATATGAGAGAAGCCTTGAATACATTGTTGATAGAGATCCATGAAGAGTTTGGACAGCCCAAAAAGAGTGATGAAGCTCCAATATTGTTTATGCACTATGCTTTTGGGCTTGAAGACAACACCTAATGCTTGTGGCGCCATTGTTAGTTCTGTTTGGACTTGTTTAATTATTTTATGTGGACTGTATTTAATAATTTTCTTGTGGGCTTAGATGACACAAGAAAGGCTAGAAAAGCCCATTGAAAGTGGCGCCCCCTTCTAGGTCTTAGTTACTTAGGTTTCATTTTACTAGTTATTTTTCTCCCGCATTGCTTAGAAGGAAAACTAGTCTTTTATTTGTAGCCTATATAAGGCACATACTATCTCCTTTCATGGACAAGTTAATTTTGAGTGAAATATTATTTTCGATTAAGCATTGTCTTAATTGTGCACCTTGTGTGTGAGATTCTCTTGGATTGGAGGATCGCCCCCCTTTGAGAACTTATCAACGTAAGTGAGCATTACGTTGTGGCGTTCCAACCGTAGTCTTGGTCTAAGGCGCGGATCATAGCTCGTATTGACTACCTTCAATTTCTTCCTGGGCAAAACAAAGGATTTGATTCGTAAGAATCACATCAGTTGGTAGCAGAGCTCAGTAATTGTTGGTAATCAAATATCCCTTTTCGTTTTCTTTTCTATTCGTTCTTCATTGATTGATTCTTGCTTCCTGCGTCCTATTTACTGCAAAGTTGTTCTTGTTCATCCATTGAAAAAAATATAAAAAAAAAAATGAAATTTGCTTTTCTGCTGTGTTGATCGTCATCCTCATAATTTGTTCTTGTGTTCCTGCGTTTTCTTCAACAAAAAAAAAATCTGTTCTTGATCGTTCGCTTTGCTGTTTTGATCGTTGATTTGCTGTTTTGATCGTTCTGATCATAGTTGTTCCTTGAGTAGTGATCCAACAAATACGGAAACTCGAAAACCCTAGTTCCTGCATGTCTTAAGAACCCTAAACCGAAACCTTCAAATTTTCTTCAAACCTTCAGACCTTCTTCCTCGCAGCCCGGATAATATTGCTACAATACACACACATCCGTTTCGCAATCAGCCTACCTACGCCCTAACCATCCCCGGATAATAAGGTTGCAACACTCCCAAAACCGCAACCTTTCAACCCTAAACCCTATTTTCACACCGAGAACGATCAAGAACTCATCAGGATTCACTCTTTCGTAATCAAGATCTACGTTCTTGAAATTACGAACCCTAGTTTGTGTTTAGTGGTTTCGTCAGTCGTTTATTTGCTGTGCATATAATTTTGTAGGTTGTGTAATCGTCCAAAAGGCATCCCAGCCTAAAAAAAATAAAAAAAAAAAGAAAAGAGTAAAATGGCGGGAAAGTTATGCATAATTTTTTTTTTTTTTGTAGCTTGTGTTGTGTCGTAGAGTTCTTGTGCAAAATTTGGTGTTACGAAAATTTTTGTGATAAAAAAATGAGTAAAATTGGCGGGAAAATTCTGCAAGAAATTTTTTTGTTTTTTGTAGCTTGTGTTGTGTCGTAGAGTTCTTGTGCAAAATTTGGTGTTACGAAAGTTTTGGTGATCTAAACCCGTCCCAAGCCTAACCCTAGCCTAGATTCGTTTTGCTTGTTATTTTGATTTGTTTATAAAAGGGGTGCTTTACTTTCCACAAGAGCGAGGGAGAGTGTAAACACGAGTGTCTTGGTGAGGGTTTATTGTCTATCCTATGGAGGACTCTAAACATTCTAAAAATTTGAGTAATGAGTATCTTGAAGAGAGATTGGCTGCCCATGTCAAAGAATTTATCAAGGAATTTAATAACGAGAATGATGCAAAATTCGAAAGGGTTTTTGCGGAGATGACTGCTATGAGGGCATCCATTCAGCATTTAACAGCCCAAATGGTTAATCTTAATCGTGGTGCCCAACCTGATGGTGCACAACCCGCGAGTCCTCTTGCGGTACCTCGACTTCGACAACCGGTCCGTGTAATTAATGTTCCACGGCTCCGTGATCATGCCGATCAACATACTGACGAGGATGCGTACATTCCGGATAATAATATGACACAGGTAAAGATGATGCTTCCTAGTTTTGCGGGTTCCGGTAGTGCTTCGGTATATCTTGATTGGGAGAGTAAGCTAGATCAGATCTTTGCGTGTAACAATTATACCGAGGAGAAGAAGTGCAATCTAGCTCAATTGGAATTTACAGGTTATGCTATGGTGTGGTGGAATCAGGTACAGTTCATGCGTACCAAATACAGACAGCCACCTATACGTTCATGGACACTTTTGAAAGAGATAATGCGCACTCGCTTTGTTCCTATATCGTATTATCAAGACCTCTATCGTGCTCTTCGGACAATGAAACGGGGAGAACGTTCGGTAGATGATTTCTATGAAGAGATGATGACTACTTTGGCACGATCACAGGTTGAGGAAGAGGACATGGTCACTATGCAACGTTTTTTATGTGGTATGCGATTGGAAATTGGGCAACCATTGGAGTTACGTGGTTGTAATACTTTGGATGACATGTTACAAACGGCTCGTACGATTGAGAGGCAGTTGAAACGACAAAAATCCACTGTTAACAAATCCATTGGAGGTACTTCTTCGTCTTTCCGTCCGTTTCAGCCTAGAGGAGATGCTCAGAATTTTGTACGGAGTGCACCTCGGACAGCCCCTACTACTTCCTATGATGCTTCTAAAGCTAAGGAAGGTGAGAAGGGTAAAGGTGTTGACCGCCGCATTAAGCAGTCTCGTGATGTTAAGTGTTTTAAGTGTACCGGAGTTGGTCATGTTGCGTCTGAATGCCCTACTAGACGTAATATGGTAGTAATTGAAGAGACTGTAGATGATGATGGTTTTAATGCGGAGGACTTTGAGCTGGATGAGTATGTAGTTGAAGAGGATGATATTGAGTGTGACCCACCTGCGGGTTCGATTTTTGTGCTTAAAAAGGTTCTCACTACCAGTGCTACACTTGAGGACGGTGTCCAACGTGAGAATATTTTCCATACCCGCTGTATGCTAAATGGTAAACTTTGTTCTCTTATTGTTGATTCTGGTAGTTGTGCTAATGTTGTTAGCGCGGATTTGATTGATCGTATGGGTTTACCTACTGTCCCTCATCCCCACCCCTACAAGTTGCAATGGCTGAATAACGCAGGAGAATTGAATGTTAAAAAACAAGCGTTGATTTCTTTTAGCGTTGGGAAATACGAAGATGAGATATTATGTGATGTAGTCCCTTTGGAAGTCGCCACATTTTATTGGGTCGTCCGTGGCAATACGATCGAAAGGTTTTGTTTGATGGGTTTTTGAACAAGTACACGGTTCGTCATAAGGGCAAGAGTTATGCATTATCCGCTCTTACCCCCGAGCAAGTCCGTCAAGATCAGCTCGCACTCACACGAGCTCGTGAGGAAAATAAAAGGAAAGAGGGTGAAAAGTTGAAAAGTGAAGAAAACAAATTGACGGGAGAGAAAAAGAATGAGGGCCTTTGGACTGAGGGAAAAATAAGAGTTGAAAACAAAAAATTGGTAAGGGAGGTCGATGTAGTTTCTCGACGAGGGAGTGATAAAGTAGAAAAGTCAATTGCGAGTGTCGGTGCCACATCTAGTGAGGGAGGTAATAAAGTTGAAAAGTCAAAATGTGCGCGCGTGTGTAGGAACTTCTATGCCAAAGCCACTGAAGTCATTGATACCATTGACTCCGACCAGGTTGTATTTCTTTTCTTATGCAAAGACCCCATAATCCCTCCCCCTACACTTACAACCGGCCCCACACACTGATGTGATTCTTACGAATCAAATCCTTTGTTTTGCCCAGGAAGAAATTGAAGGTAGTCAATACGAGCTACGATCCGCGCCTTAGACCAAGACTACGGTTGGAACGCCCCAACGTAATGCTCACTTACGTTGATAAGTTCTCAAAGGGGGCGATCCTCCAATCCAAGAGAATCTCACACACAAGGTGCACAATTAAGACAATGCTTAATCAAATAATATTTCACTCAATGTAGGTATATCTTATTATGAAAGAAGCTTGCCTTTATATAGGCTACAAATAAAAGACTAGTTCTTCTCCTAAGCAATGTGGGAGAATTAACTTAGCAAAATAAAAACCTAAATAATTAAATCTAAGGGGGGCGCCACTTTAGTGGGCTTTTCTAGTCCTTCTTGTGTCAACTAAGCCCACAAGATAATTATTAAATAAAATCCAACTCCAAATAAATAATACAAGTCCAATAACCTAAGTAATTGGCGCCTCAAGCATGGGCCTCAACTGTCGTCTTCTCTCGGCCCAAAAGCGTAGTGCATAAACAATATCGGGGCTTCATTACTCTTTTTGGGCAGCCCAAACTCTTCATGGATCTCTTGCAACAATGTATTCAAGGCTTCTCGCATATTCTTCCTTTGGAGCCTTGTCAACGGGCCATCTCTAACAATCAACGGATCAATCTTCTTCACGGTTGCCAATGGATCGGGATCCCCATCGTAAAACTCATCATATATCACATCATTCCCTCCCGGTTGGGAAGGATCTGTCCTCAGATCAAAGGGATTGTCGAAAAGAGTCAAATCAGCCACGTTGACAGAAGAAGAAATATTCCAATCCGGCGGCAAGTCAATCTTGTAAACATTATTGTTGATCCTCTCGAGAACTTGGAACGGTCCCTCGCCTTTCATGTGCAGCTTAGTCTTGCGTTGCTTTGGGAATCTATCCTTGCGCAAGTGTAACCAAACATAATCGCCAGGTTCGAAGATGACTTCTTTGCGTCCTTTATTAGCTTGCTTAGCATACCGCGCCGTGGCTGCCTCCACATTCTTCCGTGCTTTCTCATGTAGCTCACGAACAAGTGCAGCCCGTTGTTCACCATCTAAGCTAACCTGCGCAATATCAGGTAAAGGAGCCAACATAAAAGGTGTGTCCGGATTAAAACCGTAAACCATCTCAAATGGAGTAAATTTAGAAGCAGAGTGTTTACACCTATTATAAGCAAATTCAGCGTAAGGTAAACAATCTTCCCAATTTTTGAGATTTTTCTGAACAAGACAACGAAGCAACTGACCCAACACACGATTAACCACTTCAGTTTGACCATCAGTTTGAGGATGAAATGCAGTAGAATAAAGTAACTTAGTTCCTAAACGCATCCACAAAACTCTCCAAAAATGACCAATGAATTTTGAATCTCGATCACTCACAATCGTTCTAGGCACACCATGTAATCTAACCACTTCCTTAAGAAACAAATCAGCAATATATGAAGCATCATTAGTTTTAGAGCATGCAAGAAAGTGTGCCATCTTAGAAAACCTATCCACTACCACAAAAACAGAATCGTGACCACTCTTGGACCGGGGTAAGCCTAACACAAAATCCATAGATAAATCAGTCCACGGTTGCGTAGGAATAGGGAGGGGCGTATATAAACCGTGGGGGTGGGATGTAGATTTAGCAGACTTACAAGTAATACAAGCATCACAATATTTAGCAACATCAACTTTCATACGAGGCCAATAAAAATGAGATTTAAGCATATCAAGCGTTTTAGTAATGCCAAAATGACCCATAAGACCACCACTATGTGCTTCACGCACCAATAAATCACGCATAGAACAACGAGGAATACAAATGACATGATCTCGATACAAAAAACCCTCGCGTCTAAAGAACCTACCATCGGTTTTATTATCAGTATTATGCCACTTAATCATAAAATCCTCATCAGAAGCATATAAATCCTTGATAAATTCAAAACCTAGGAATTTAGTATGCATAGTGGTAATTAAAGAAGGTCTACGAGAAAGAGCATCAGCGACCACATTATCTTGACCCTTTTTGTACTTAATAATATAAGGAAAGGACTGAATAAATTCAACCCAACGAACATGCCGCGGAATTAACTTACCCTGCCCTTTCAAGTACTTAAGCGATTCGTGATCAGTGTGTATGATAAACTCTCGTGGACGTAAATAATGTTGCCAAGTGTGAAGGGCTCTAACTAACGCAAACAATTCCTTATCATAAGTCGCATAATTCAAAGAAGCACCTTTAAGCTTTTCACTAAAATATGCAATAGGTCTACCTTCTTGAGTTAAGACTCCACCAATACCCACACCCGATGCATCACATTCAATTTCAAAATGTTTATTAAAATCAGGAAGTGCAAGTATAGGGGCTGAAATTAAACGAGCTTTTAGAGTTTCGAAAGACTCCCTTTGCCGTGGACCCCAATAGAAGGGTACATTTTTCTTCACAAGCTCGTTCAGAGGGGCCGCGATGGTGCTAAAATCCTTGACAAAACGCACAGCAAAAGCTCGCTAAGCCATGGAAACTACGCACATCGCCCGCAGATTGAGGTGTAGGCCAATCCTCGATAGCTTTAACCTTGTCACGATCAACTTCAACACCCCGGTCACTTACTACAAAACCAAGAAAAACAACTCTATCCAAACAAAAGGAACATTTTTTTAGATTAGCATAGAGGCCGAGCATCGCGAAGCGTAGACAAAACGGCACGTAGGTGAACTATGTGATCATCTAAATTGTGGCTATAAATCAGAATATCATCAAAATAAACTACCACAAATTTATTTATAAACTCGCGAAGCACCTCGTTCATTAAACGCATGAAAGTACTAGGTGCATTAGTCAAGCCAAAGGGCATAACCAACCACTCATATAATCCAAATTTGGTTTTAAAGGCTGTCTTCCATTCATCACCTTCCCTGATACGAACTTGGTGATAACCACTCTTAAGATCAATTTTAGTAAAAATTTTAGCACCCTGAAGTTCATCTAGCATGTCATCTAAACGAGGAATGGGATAACGATATTTTACCGTAATTTGATTAATGGCACGACTGTCCATGCACATTCTCCATTCACCTCCTTTCTTGGGCACCACGAGAACTGGTACTGCACAAGGGCTCATAGACTCTTGAATTTTGCCTTTAGCTAATAGCTCATCGACTTGTTTCTTTATCTCTAAAGTTTCGGCTGGGTTTGCTCGATAAGCCGGACGATTGGGCAATGCAGAGCCCGGCACGAGGTCAATATGATGCTCCACGCCTCGCAATGGTGGTAAACCACTTGGTTCCTCCTCGGGGAAGACATCGGCAAACTCCTGTAAAACAGAGCACACAACACTAGGTAGAGAACCGGTGAGATCGCTTACAAGCATTAAACAAGGGGAAGGGGGAGGGGGCAACTCGGCCAAGTCACCTTTGGTGAGTGTGTGGGGCCGGTTGTAAGTGTAGGGGGAGGGATTATGGGGTCTTTGCATAAGAAAAGAAATACAACCTGGTCGGAGTCAATGGTATCAATGACTTCAGTGGCTTTGGCATAGAAGTTCCTACACACGCGCGCACATTTTGACTTTTCAACTTTATTACCTCCCTCACTAGATGTGGCACCGACACTCGCAATTGACTTTTCTACTTTATCACTCCCTCGTCGAGAAACTACATCGACCTCCCTTACCAATTTTTTGTTTTCAACTCTTATTTTTCCCTCAGTCCTAAGGCCCTCATTCTTTTTCTCTCCCGTCAATTTGTTTTCTTCACTTTTCAACTTTTCACCCTCTTTCTTTTGTTTTTCCTCACGAGCTCGAATAAGTGCAAGCTGATCTTGACGTACTTGTTCAGGGGTAAGAGCTGATAAAGAATAATTCTTGCCCTTATGATGAACGGTGTACTTATTCAAAAACCCATCAAACAACACCTTTCTATCATATTGCCAAGGGCGACCCAACAATATGTGGCTGACTTCCAAGGGGACAACATCACATAACACCTCATCTTCATATTTCCCAATACTAAAAAAAATCAACGCTTGTTGTGTAACCTTCAGCTCTCCCACACTATTCAACCATTGCAACTTGTAGGGGTGGGGATGAGGAATAGTAGGTAAACCCATACGAGAAATCAAATCGGCACTAACAACATTAGCACAACTACCAGAATCGACAATAAGAGAACATAAGTTACCATTCAGCAAGCAGCGTGTATGGAAAATATTTTCACGTTGGACACCGTCCTCAAGTTTAGCACTAGCGGTTAGCACCTTTTTAAGCACATAAATAGAACCCTCGGTGGGTCACACTCAATATTACCCTCCGCGTCCTCATAATCACCGGCCTGTTCAAAGTCGTCCCCATCAAAATCATCACCATCTACGACCTCCTCTACAACTAGCATGCTACGTTTAGTAGGACATTCGAATGCAACATGACCAACACCGGTGCATTTAAAACATTTAACGTCACGAGGCTGCCTAATGCGGTTGTCTACACCTTTACCCTTCTCACCGCCTTAGCTTTAGAAGCGTCATAGGAAGTAGTAGGGGCTGTCCGAGGTGCACTCCGTACAAAATTTGGATTATCGCCTCTAGGCCGAAACGAACGGAAAGAAGAAGAAGAACCTCCAATTGATTTATTAAAGGTGGGTTTTGGGCGTTTCAACCGCTCTCAATTGCACGAGCTGTTTGTAACATCTCATCCAGGTGTATTACAACCACGTAACTCCAATGGTTGTCCAATCTCCAAACGCACACCACACAAAAAACGTTGCATGGTGACCATCTCCTCTTCCTCAACTTTGTGATCGTGCCAAAGTAGTCATCATCTCTTCATAGAAATCATCTACCGAACGTTCTCCCTGTTTCATTGTCTGAAGAGCATGATAGAGGTCTTGATAATACGATATAGGAACAAAGCGAGTGCGCATTATCTCTTTTAAAAGTGTCCATGAACGTATAGGTGGTCATCCGTATTTGGTACGCATGAACTGTACTGATTCCACCACACCATAGCATAACCCGTGTAAACTCTAATTGAGCTAGATTGCACTTCTTCTCCTCGGTATAATTGTTACACGCAAAGATCGATCTAGCTTACTCTCCCAATCAAGATATACCGAAGCACTACCGGAACCCGCAAAACTAGGAAGCTTCATCTTTACTGTGTCATATTATTATCCGGAATGTACGCATCCTCGTCAGTATGTTGATCAGCATGATCACGGAGCTGTGGAACATTAATTACACGGACCGGTTGTCGAAGTCGAGGTACCGCAGTAGGAGCTGCGGGTTGCGCACCATCAGGTTGGGCACCACGATTAAGATTAACCATTTGGGCTGTTAAATGCTGAATGGATGCCCTCATAGCAGTCATATCCGCAAAAACCCTTTCGAATTTTGCAGCATTCTCGTCATTAATTTCCTTGCTAAGTTCTTTGACATGGGCAGCCAATCTCTCTTCAAGATACTCATTACTCAAATTTTTAGAATGTTTAGAGTCCTCCATAGGATAGACAATAAACCCTCACCAAGACACTCGTGTTTACACTCACCCTCGCTCTTGTGGAAAGTAAAGCACCCTTTTATAAACAAATCAAAATAACGAGCAAAACGAATCTAGGCTAGGGTTCGGTTTGGGACGGGTTTAGATCACCAAAATTTTCGTAACACCAAATTTTGCACAAGAACTCTACGACACAACACAAGCTACAAAAAACAAAAAAATTTCTTGCAGAATTTTCCCGCCAATTTTACTCGTTTTTTTATCACAAAAATTTTCGTAACACCAAATTTTGCACAAGAACTCTACGACACAACACAAGCTATAAAAACCAAAATTTTTTTTTTCTAGGCCGGGATGCCTTTTGGACGATTACACAATCAACAAAACTATACGCACAACAAATAAACGACTGACGAAACAAATAAGCACAAACTAGGGTTCGTAATTTCAAGAATGTAGATCTTGATTACGAAAGAGTGAATCCTGATGAGTTCTTGATCGTATCGGTGTGAAAATAGGGTTTAGGTTTGAAAGGTTTCGGGTTGAAGGATTCGGATTAGGGTTGTGAAAACCTAGGGTTTTGATTTCGGCCAAGAACAAAAAGAAAACGGAAAAGAAAGACGTGTTTTTTTTTTGAATTCAAACGCAGGAATAACAAGAACGATGATGATCAATCAAACAGATGAACAGAAACAGCAATGTCGATCAGAATTTATGATGATGATGAAGACGATGATTATGATGATGAACAAGAACAGATTTTCAGCAAACAAAGATGATGCCAAGGAAATAAACAGATCGATAAATAAGAACAAATACGAATTGCAAAGTTGAAATTTTTTTTTATGCTGAACGAAGAACAAGGATAACAAAGAAGGAAAATGAAAATTACACGAAAAGGGATATTTGATTACCGTCAATTACTGAGCTCTGCTACCAACTGATGTGATTCTTACGAACCAAATCCTTTGTTTTGCCCAGGAAGAAATTGAAGGTAGTCAATACGAGCTACGATCCGCGCCTTAGACCAAGACTACGGTTGGAACACCACAACGTAATGCTCACTTACGTTGATAAGTTCTCAAAGGGGGCGATCCTCCAATCCAAGAGAATCTCACACACAAGGTGCACAATTAAGACAATGCTTAATCAAATAATATTTCACTCAATGTAGGTATATGTATATCTTATTATGAAAGAAGCTTGCCTTTATATAGGCTACAAATAAAAGACTAGTTCTTCTCCTAAGCAATGTGGGAGAATTAACTTAGCAAAATAAAAACCTAAATAATTAAATCTAAGGGGGGCGCCACTTTAGTGGGCTTTTCTAGTCCTTCTTGTGTCAACTAAGCCCACAAGATAATTATTAAATAAAATCCAACTCCAAATAAATAATACAAGTCCAATAACCTAAGTAATTGGCGCCTCAAGCATGGGCCTCAACTGTCGTCTTCTCTCGGCCCAAAAGTGTAGTGCATAAACAATATCGGGGCTTCATTACTCTTTTTGGGCAGCCCAAACTCTTCATGGATCTCATGCAACAATGTATTCAAGGCTTCTCGCATATTCTTCCTTTGGAGCCTTGTCAACGGGCCATCTTTAACAATCAACGGATCAATCTTCTTCACGGTTGCCAATGGATCGGGATCCCCATCGTAAAACTCATCATATATCACATCACACACTCACCAAAGGTGACTTGGCCGAGTTGCCCCCCTTCCCCTTGTTTAATGCTTGTAAGTGATCTCACCGGTTCTCTACCTAATGTTGTGTGCTCTGTTTTACAGGAGTTTGCTGATGTATTCCCCGAGGAGGAACCAAGTGGCTTACCACCATTGCGAGGCATGGAGCATCATATTGACCTCGTGCCGGGCTCTGCATTGCCCAATCGTCCGGCTTATCGAGCAAACCCGGCCGAAACTTTAGAGATAAAGAAACAAGTCGATGAGTTATTAGCTAAAGGAAAAATTCAAGAGTCTATGAGCCCTTGTGCAGTACCAGTTCTCGTGGTGCCCAAGAAAGGAGGTGAATGGAGAATGTGCATGGACAGTCGTGCCATTAATCAAATTACGGTAAAATATCGTTATCCCATTCCTCGTTTAAATGACATGCTAGATGAACTTCAGGGTGCTAAAATTTTTACTAAAATTGATCTTAAGAGTGGTTATCACCAAGTTCGTATTAGGGAAGGTGATGAATGGAAAACAGCCTTTAAAACCAAATTTGGATTATATGAGTGGTTGGTTATGCCCTTTGGCTTGACTAATGCACCTAGTACTTTCATGCGTTTAATGAACGAGGTGCTTCGCGAGTTTATAAATAAATTTGTGGTAGTTTATTTTGATGATATTCTGATTTATAGCCACAATTTAGATGATCACATAGTTCACCTACGTGTTTGTTTTGTCTACGCTTCGCGATGCTCGGCTCTATGCTAATCTAAAAAAATGTTCCTTTTGTTTGGATAGAGTTGTTTTTCTTGGTTTTGTAGTAAGTGACCAGGGGTGTTGAAGTTGATCGTGACAAGGTTAAAGCTATCGAGGATTGGCCTACACCTCAAACTGCGGGCCGATGTGCGTAGTTTCCATGGCTTAGCGAGCTTCTACGGTGTGTTTTGTCAAGGATTTTAGCACCATCGCGGCCCCTCTGAACGAGCTTGTGAAGAAAAATGCACCCTTCTATTGGGGTCCACGGCAAAGGGAGTCTTTCGAAACTCTAAAAGCTCGTTTAATTTCAGCCCCTATACTTGCACTTCCTGATTTTAATAAACATTTTGAAATTGAATGTGATGCATCGGGTGTGGGTATTGGTGGGGTCTTAACTCAAGAGGGTAGACCTATTGCATATTTTAGTGAAAAGCTTAAAGGTGCTTCTTTGAATTATGCAACTTATGATAAGGAATTGTTTGCGTTAGTTAGAGCCCTTCACACTTGGCAACATTATTTACGTCCACGAGAGTTTATCATACACACTGATCACGAATCGCTTAAGTACTTGAAAGGGCAGGGTAAGTTAATTCCGCGGCATGTTCGTTGGGTTGAATTTATTGAGTCCTTTCCTTATATTATTAAGTACAAAAAGGGTCAAGAAAATGTGGTCGCTGATGCTCTTTCTCGTAGACCTGATTTAATTACCACTATGCATACTAAATTCCTAGGTTTTGAATTTATCAAGGATTTATATGCTTCTGATGAGCATTTTATGACTAAGTGGCATAATACTGATAATAAAACCGATGGTAGGTTCTTTAGACGCGAGGGTTTTTTGTATCGAGATCATGTCAATTGTATTCCTCGTTGTTCTATGCGTGATTTATTGGTGCGTGAAGCACATAGTGGTGGTCTTATGGGTCATTTTGGCATTACTAAAACGCTTGATATGCTTAAATCTCATTTTTATTGGCCTCGTATGAAAGTTGATGTTGCTAAATATTGTGTTGCTTGTATTACTTGTAAGTCTGCTAAATCTACATCCCACCCCCACGGTTTATATACGCCCTCCCTATTCATACGCAACCGTGGACTGATTTATCTATGGATTTTGTGTTAGGCTTACCCCGTTCTAAGAGTGGTCACGATTCTGTTTTTGTGGTAGTGGATAGGTTTTCTAAGATGGCACACTTTCTTGCATGCTCTAAAACTAATGATGCTTCATATATTGCTGATTTGTTTCTTAAGGAATTAGTTAGATTACATGGTGTGCCTAGAACGATTGTGAGTGATCGAGATTCAAAATTCGTTGGTCATTTTTGGAGAGTTTTGTGGATGCGTTTAGGAACTAAGTTACTTTATTCTACTGCATTTCATCCTCAAACTGATGGTCAAACTGAAGTGGTTAATCGTGTGTTGGGTCAGTTGCTTCGTTGTCTTGTTCAGAAAAATCTCAAAAATTGGGAAGATTGTTTACCTTACGCTGAATTTGCTTATAATAGGTGTAAACACTCTGCATCTAAATTTACTCCATTTGAGATGGTTTACGGTTTTAATCCGGACACGCCTTTTACGTTGGCTCCTTTACCTGATATTGCGCAGGTTAGCTTGGATGGTGAACAACGGGCTGCACTTTTTCGTGAGCTACATGAGAAAGCACGGAAGAATGTGGAGGCAGCCACGGCGCGGTATGCTAAGCAAGCTAATAAAGGATGCAAAGAAGTCATCTTCGAACCTGGCGATTATGTTTGGTTACACTTGCGCAAGGATAGGTTCCCAAAGCAACGCAAGACCAAGCTGCACATGAAAGGCGAGGGACCGTTCCAAGTTCTTGAGAGGATCAACCCTAATGTTTACAAGATTGACTTGCCGCCGGATTGGAATATTTCTTCTTCTGTCAACGTGGCTGATTTGACTCTTTTCGACAATCCCTTTGATTTGAGGACAGATCCTTCCCAACCGGGAGGGAATGATGTGATATATGATGTGTTTTACGATGGGGATCCCGACCCATTGGCAACCGTGAAGAAGATTGATCCATTGATCATTAGAGATGGACCATTGACAAGGCTCCAAAGGAAGAATATGAGAGAAGCCTTGAATACATTGTTGATAGAGATCCATGAAGAGTTTGGACAGCCCAAAAAGAGTGATGAAGCTCCAATATTGTTTATGCACTATGCTTTTGGGCTTGAAGACAACACCTAATGCTTGTGGCGCCATTGTTAGTTCTGTTTGGACTTGTTTAATTTTTTTTATGTGGACTGTATTTAATAATTGTCTTGTGGGCTTAGATGACACAAGAAAGGCTAGAAAAAAGCCCATTGAAAGTGGCGCCCCCTTCTAGGTCTTAGGTTTCATTTTACTAGTTAATTTTCTCCCGCATTGCTTAGAAGGAAAACTAGTCTTTTATTTGTAGCCTATATAAGGCACATACTATCTCCTTTCATGGACAAGTTAATTTTGAGTGAAATATTATTTTCGATTAAGCATTGTCTTAATTGTGCACCTTGTGTGTGAGATTCTTTTGGATTGGAGGATCGCCCCCCTTTGAGAACTTATCAACGTAAGTGAGCATTACGTTGTGGCGTTCCAACCGTAGTCTTGGTCTAAGGCGCGGATCATAGCTCATATTGACTACCTTCAATTTCTTCCTGGGCAAAACAAAGGATTTGATTCGTAAGAATCACATCAGAAGCAGACACCAGAAGAACAATGGACCATCCATGTCGATAGTGCGTCCAGTAAAAAGGGGGCAGGAGCTGGGTTACTTTTGATCAGTCCAAAGGGAGAGGAATTCCCTTATGCACTTCGATTTGAGTTCAAAGCCACCAAAAACGAGGCAGATTATGAAGCATGATTACGGGTCTGAAGTTAGCATTAAAGTTGGGGGTCGAGAATCTCCTAGTGTATAGTGACTCTCAGCTCGTAGTCAATCACATACGAGGTGAATATGAAGCCAAAGAGGAAGCTATGAAAAGTTATTTGAAAGTGGTCCAAGGGTTGATATCGAAATTCAAAACGGTTCACATCGAACAAGTACCTCGGAGCGAAAACAAAAGGGCCGATGCGTTCTCCAAACTCGCATCGAATTTCAAATCAAAAAGGAAGGTCCTGGTCGAAATGTTGGCAGAGCGAAGCTACAATGAGGTTGATGTGCAACCAGTCACTTAGGGATCGACATGGATGGACCCGATAGCTCTATACTTGAAAGATGGAATTCTCCCGTCTGACAAGTCCCAAGCCAGAAAGATTCGACTACCAAGCCTCCTCCAGGTATGCATTGTTTGATTACGTTCTTTATCGTAAATATTTTGTAACCCCATGGATGCGATGCACCTCGGAGGAAGAGGGAGGATATCTGCTCGAGGAAATACATCGGGGGGTTTGTGGCAATCATTGCGGAGCTCGAATGCTGGCGAGAAAATGTAAGCTGGCAGGTTATTTTTGGCTGTCCATGCAAAAAGATGCCAATCGATTGGTGATGAGGTGCAGAGCTTTTCAAGTGCATGATGTGGTGACACACCAGCAAGCACATGAATGAATTCCATCGAGTCGGTATAGCCGTTCGATGAGTGGGGAGTTGACATAGTCGGACCTTTACCTCGAGCTCCAGGCAATTTCAAATTTGTAGTAGTGGCAGTTGATTATTTCACCAAGTGGGTCGAGGCCAAAGCTCTTACCGACATCAAGGCTCAGACCATCAAAAAATTTCTATGGGAAAACATTTTATGCAGGTTTGGGATTCCTAAGTATCTGATATCAGACAATGGGACCAATTTCTAGATGAAAGAGTGCAGAGTTGGCTGAAGGAGTATAAGATCGAACATCGAACAACCTTAGTGGCCCCACCTCAGTCCAATGGACAAGTCGAACAGATAAACAGGTAGATTAAATTTGGTTTGAAGAAGCGGCTAGAGGATGAAGGTCGGGATTGGGCAGCTCAGTTACCTAGCATTCTATGGTCGTATCGCACAACACCCAATTCGGCCACGCAGGAGACTCCCTTTGCCATGGCTTATGGATGCGAAGCAGTAATACCTGTAGAGATTGGACTAGCATCGCCTCGAGTTTTGGCCTATAATGTTGAGACAAACGTCACTGATCTACTTCAAGAGAAAGATAACATCGAAGAGAAAAGAGAAGTTGCGGCACATCGAATGGCCAATTACAAAAGAAAGATCTCACAATATTACAATGCAAGAGTGAAGTATAAATACTTCCAAGTAGGGGATCTCGTGTTAAGGAAGAATGAAGCCAGCAGGCAGGACCCAATAGGCAAGCTCGAGCAGAATTGGGAAGGTCCATACAAAATCTTGAAAGTGCATCCTAAGGGATCGTATCAGCTGGGAAGGTCAGATGGAAGTACAGCGCCTCGAAATTGGCACGCCACCAACCTCAGAAAATATTATATTTAAACTGTTTGTTCACTTTATGACATTTGCAACTTTACTTTCATAGTTACTTCTAACAGGTCGATGCGACAATTATTTTGATGTCTTTTATTCAAATAATTTTCTTTTCTAATTATGCTTAACTTGCAAGCTCATGTAAAAAAGAAAAGGAGGCTGGAAGAAAAAGGATCAAAATTCGACACTTCAACAACGACACCCCGACACGATGAAGTTGGAGTAAAATAGTGAATAAAGCCAAGTCAATGACATTGTTTATCTCACTCCCGACCTGCCAGTAAGCCACGATGCAAGGCAGTCGGAAGATCCCACGATGGATACCCTATTCGACCAGTTCAGAAGCACCACGAAGAGCGACAGTCGAATAGGGAATTTTCAATTCGACCAAGTCAAAAGCCTGACGAGGCGAGAAAGTCGACTCGAGCTCCGACCAAATAGTCAAGTCAAGCCGATAAGGCAGTACAATGCTAGGTCGACTCACATCCAAGTGTATCATGAGTCATGTACTCATAATACACTTCGAGGGGCCACAGGGGAATTAAGTCCAAAGGACTACACCCCACAAGGCAACGTTTGCAAGGGAATTAAGTCGAAAAAGACTACACCCTAGACAAATAATCAACAACGAGAAAGACATTCAATGGAAAAGCATATATTGAAATCTAAAACATAAAAATGGAAAATTAAAGAGTTTCAGAGATCGAATCACTGATTCGACTCGACAAAGATCACATTGAGACAAATAAAAGTTATACAACCAGATCGAATCGAAAGGTTCAATAAAATATCAATAAAAGTTATTACAACCAGATCGAATCAAATTGTTTAAAAACAATAACAAGAGAAACAGCGTCAAGCAGCAGGCTAGTTTGAAGTAGAGGCATCGGGGGCGACTGGATCATCCGACTCGAGGTTCTCCTCTCCATCCCCCTTCAGGGCAGGGGTCACATACTTGTTGTATAAAGACACACCAGGCTTGAAATCTGTGAAATATCGACCATATCAGGGGATGGCCTCCGGATCGTACAAGTGTGCCTTCTCGATGCTCGAAACTTCAAAGTCGGGAAGGAACATCTTGACCTGATCTAGTGCATTCGAGAATCCCCCCTTCATAGCCTGACTCATCAGCAGCGCCATGTCATTCTCGAGCTATAAAGAAGCCAGGAAGTCCTTTTTAGCCGCCTCCAAACGAGTTGTAAAGCTGTCGACCTCAAGCTGAAGGTCGTCTCGAACCTTGAGGCATTTCGCCAGTTCAGCTCTCGCTTCATCGAGGTCAGACTTCACCTTAGCGAGCTCGGATAAATCTTTGCACGCTATAGACAACTCGTCCTGAGCAGTGGCCAGGTCAGATTCCAGTCTGAGGCGTCGACCATCCAACTTTTTAACTGCCGCCTTCTGCTTTTCGATCTCCGAGTTCAACCGGTCGATCGTCTCCCTTTGTTCCTCCAAGGCCGCCGATGGGGACTCAGTTCTGGTCATAGCCACTTTAGCTGCTAGCCGAGCCTGCAAAAGAGAGTACTGTCAACAACAAAAATAGACAAAAGTATTAAAGTTAAGGGAAGTAAAATAAAGGCTTACAACTCGGTTGCTTTTCATGAAGAAGTCATGCAGCTCTTCCGGAGACATGGCTTCCATCTCTGTAATGCTCAGTGAGGGGATCGGGTCGGTAGCATTCGAACTAGGAGGAGCGAGGTTACGAGTTTCTTTCCCGACTCCATGCCTCACCTCGGTTGTCTTTTGGCGTTTTCTCGGGACGAGATCTCCCTCAGTCTGTTTAGTCACCCGAGCCTCATCAGGTTGATCTCTCAATATGTCAGATGTCGACACTGGGGTAGCAGATCGAGCTGGGGTCCTTTGACCCCCAGAGACTATCGAACCGGACACAAGTTTCTTCGATCTGATACCAGCTAGTTCTTGAATCTTTTTGGGGTCGAACTTCTTAGGGTCAGGCACTTTGCCCAATGCCTCCAACTTTGAAAAGAATTCCACTGCATACAGAGAAAAATCGACATCAGTATACAGTCAAAACAGAAGCAAGTAGGGAAAAAGAAAAAATACAAAAGTATAACAGCTCGACAGAGTAAATAAAAGTCCTACACAAAACTCGAACATCCTCATCGAGTTCCAGATAAGCACCCGGACCCGCCGTCTCGACGTCAGAAAAAGGATATAGAGAATGAAGGTTTCGTGTTGCGACATCGGGGTTAACCCTCTCTAGAATCCTACACTCACGGGGGGCATCAGAGTCGAGCCTATCATGCATTTTTCTGGGCCTCCTGTACCAGGTATGGATATCGATATCTTCCAACCCATATCGGATGAAGAAAAAATGAGGCTTCCACTCGCCCGAGACGAGGTCACTCTCCTCACAAACTCGCGACCGAGGGACGTCTCCGGAAAGTGTACCATCCCGCATCCCGTAGGCCTTGGATCGAATAGTACTCGTCGAAATAGGCGAACTGTGAATTCGACCTTGGCTATCCGACATGCCAATACGAAGCCCATGACGCTCCTAATCCCATTCGGAGCAAGTTGAGTGATGCAGATCTGGTAATGTCGAAGGACCTCTATGAGGGACGGGTCGAAGGGAAACCTCAATCTCTCTTTCAATTGCGCCTCGTAAATGGCACAGAACCCATGAGGAGGATCACAGGCATATTGATGGCTACCATGAGACACTTTGATGTTTTCGGATGAGTATGGGATGCCGTATCGTAGACAGACGGCCTTGGCTTTTTCTTGAGTGAGATTGGATATGCAACCGTATGGTCCTTGACCCTTCATCCTCGTTTGGAGTTTGACAGCAGGTCGAGAAGACGATTCTTCTTCTCCTCCTTCTCCTTCTTCTCCGGCTACTCTCTCACCGGAAGCAAGTGGTTGCCCAGAAATCGTTCTCTCCGCCGATTCCTCTTCAATCACAACAAGTTCCTCCCTATTTTGAGAGTCACTCTCACTACTAGACATGGAATTGGGGAAAAGATACAAGAAATAAAAGACGAAGAAAGAATCTAAATGAAAAGAGAGCCTTACTTGTATTTTCTGAGAAAACAGGGTGTTAGAAATAGCAAATGAGAGACTTCGTTTGCTTGGACTCCTTTTATGCTTTGCAATCTCCAAATGAATTGAAAGGGAAAGATTTGGGGGCAGTTATAGAGTTTGAAACGCGAGAATCAAGGATAAAACCCCCGCGTGGACCAATAAAAAATGCTTCGTTTCTTACACCCATTAATACTGACACAGTGTGACGTCATCCTACGACATCCTATATCGGCTAAAAGGGACAGCTGTATTCCCGCCTAAAGAAGACCACGTGTCGAAAAGATAATTCAAATTTTCAGACCCGACCGCAGCATGCGAGATGAGCTTCTCTCCGTTCTGGGGGGCTTATGACGATATGGGATTCCACCCCTCCACGTGGAATTATCTAATTGGTCCAACTGGCATGTGGAAAAGTCTAAGTTCCTTACCTACATCGAGTCGAATATGAGACGAGTCAGTGAAGTCCGCAACAACCGGCATGCAAGTGTCCCATCTCGAGCACCCATGTCGGTGTTATACGAGTCGATACCAGGGTCCCAGCCCTAGATTCCTAAGCCCAATATCCAGAAGGTTACTTGGGCAAGGGGCAAGGCCCAGTAAGGGTTATTTATGTCAATAGACCAAACCGCCTTAAGTTTAGGGCAGAAGAAGGGCATGTGCCTATAAATACACAGCTCCAGGAACTACGTAAGGCTTGATTCCTGGACAATACACAGGATACGTAGGCAATCCAAGATACATTCTTGGACTCAGCCATAAAATACCAAAAACACCATCCTTACTACATTTCTAGCCGTTCGATTCTTTCACAGCTCATCCTTAGATTACACGTGGCCATGTTAATCCGGTGGTGCATTATTTGGCATCATCAAATAACATCAATTTCAAGTTGTTTTGGTGTAGTTTTGATTACTTTAGATTTAGTCAAGTTGTGTTTTTGTATTGTTTAATATTTGATAGGATAGTTTATTATTTTTGAAGTTTTGTTGCATGGTTGAGAGGAAATTACCAAAACAAAATTTATAAAAGAAATTTTAGTATTAGCCACGACAATAATTGTGGCAATTTGCAGCAGGGGCATGGGTTTTCGTATATATTCAATAGCCACGATGAGTTGTGGCAAATAAAGGTTCCACGTCAGCCTTTTTTAGCCACAACGTGGTGTGGCAAATGATATTGGCCACGTCAGCACCATGGAAACGTGGCAGCAATGTACATGTTGTGGCAAAAACGCTAGAAATTATTGCCACGGCGTGCGATGTGGCTAAAAAATATTAGAAACGGATTTTTCGCCACAACGTTTTTGCCACGGCAGGTCGTGGCAAATACTTTATTTGCCATGACTTTTGAGTTTTAGCCACGACATTTTGTTATGGAAAAAGACGCTTTTTCTTGTAGTGTAAAATTATACACTATCAATTCAAAACACTACACAACAATATCCCTATCTCTATCTTTATACCAACTACCATTAAAATAGGGATAATGCCCCACAACTAGGGATACACCATTCATTGACCCTGTAAATAAATAGAGATAAGACTTCTGTTGTGGAAATATTTGATGAAAATTTCCACTTTATAGGGCTTATGATGTGATTGTCCTTAGTTGGGCTAGAGAATTAAGGGGAAGTCGTTTGGTGCACCCGCCATATACGGTGTACACCCATGTGTCAAAAATAGACATTTTATTTCTAAACTAAATTCAAACGGTGTGGTCTAAATTTATTTATATGTCAAGTCGGTGCATATGGATATACCACCCAATAACTTTCCAGGGAGAAGGGCTAGGCCCAAACAAAATATGAAGAAATACTGGCCAATATAAGATCCAAACAAAAATATATAGGGACAATTATCTAAACGACACATATTGGACTTAATTAGGCAAAAAGGACACCCAAAACAAACACTTAGTTATAAGGACACAAATTAGATAGATAGACCAAAATACCCTTAATGAAGAAAAAAATAAAACAAAAAATAAAAATGGGAACTAGGACACATACGCTGGATGTGTTTTTTTTTCTTTATTTTTTTTTTAACTCACGCGATTACAGCATTCCTTTCTATTGTTGTTGTGTTTTTTTTTGTTTTTTTTTTTTCTAGACTTGAAACTTGACAGTCTTTTTTACGTTGAAAGTTTATTTTTTCTTTTTTTCATTGACCACCCCGATGCATTGACCACCGTGATTAAGTGAGACCACGATGCAGTGACCACCGCGTTGCACTGACAACCGCGATGCATTGACTACCGTGATGCAGTGACCACCGCAATGCAGAGACACCGCGACGAAATGACACCGCGATGCACTGACAACCGCGATGCAATGACCACCGTGATGCAGAGACACATTGATGAAATGACACCGTGATGCATTAACATTGGCAATCATATAGGCAGTGACATCAACATTTTATGCAGTGACATCGGCAATCATATATGCGTGACATCAACAATTTATGCAGTGATATCAACATTTTATGTAGTGACATCATCAATCATTTATGAATGACATCAACAATATATGTAGTGACATCGGCAATCATATATGCAGAGACATCGTGATGAAGTGACACCGCGATGCAGTGGCCACCCCCGATACAGAGACACCGCGATGAAGTGGCCACCCCCGATGCAGAGACACCACGATGCAGAGACCATCGGGATGCAATGATCACCGGGATGCAGTGACATTTGATGAAGCAACACCGTGATGACATTTGATATTTTTCCGACTTAATTTCATAAAATCGATTTCTTTTTTCTTCATAAAATCAACTTCAAATGGCTATATCTTTTGATATAAAACTACAATCAACATAAATCTTTCACCTTAATTCATATTTTTATGAAGTGACATCGGCAGTCATATATGCAGTGATATCAACATTTTATGTAGTGACATCGGCAATCATTTATGCGTGACATCAACAATTTATGCAGTGACATCGGCAATCAGATACGCAGTGACATCAACATTTATGCAGTGACATCAGCAATTATATATGAATGACATCAACAATTTATGTAGTGACACCAGCAATCAAATATGCAGTGACATCAACATTTTTGTTGAACTTTTTGTCCTGAAATTAAGAAGATTTTTCAGGGGAAATCGAGCTTATGAGCCGTGTCGAGCTATATCGAGTACTTAGCCAGTCGAGTTCGATGTTGCCTTTTTATGGCTCAATCGAGCCCGAACTTTTTATGCCTTTTTATCGAATAACTAATCAAGCCGATCTCAAGTTTTAATATAGTCACCGCCCACGGTTGCACTTAGTCACCGCCCACGGTTGCACTTAGTCACCGCCTAAGCCGATCTCGAGTTTTACTATCGAATAACATTTCTGAATATTCAACAAATTGCGCAATATTAATACAACAAGTTTCAGCAATCTTAATTTTCTGGAAAATCTAAGTGCAAAAATGAGAGAGCACATTTTTGTAAATAGTGTTATGAGCAAAAAAAATGTCACTGCATTGGATGAAAAAAAAAATATGACTGCAATTTTGTACACAAGCAGAATCATAGCTCATGGATGCAAAAAAAAAGAGTCAAAGATTGCATCCTCTCTAATCATGTATGTACAGGCTGCCTGGAGACTATGGGTTTGACCCACTTGGCCTTGGAAAGGATCCAGCATTCTTGAAATGGTACAGAGAAGCTGAGCTAATCCATGGGAGATGGGCAATGGCTTCTATGGTTGGTATCTTTGTTGGTCAGGCTTACAGCTGTATTCCATGGTTTGAAGCTGGTGCTGACCTGGTGCCATTGCACCCATTTCCTTCGGCTCCCTTCTCGGCACTCAACTTCTTCTCATGGGATGTGTTGAGAGCAAGATATGGGTAGATTTCTTCAATCCTGAATCTCAGTCAGTAGAATGGGCGACTCCAATTTAATACAATTTCTTTTTACAGTCCCTTTTCCAGCAGATTGTGAAACCATAACAATCAATCTAACATCCATGATAGTAATTTGCTTAATTCACAAAACAGAAAAAGCTATATGGATTTGTTTAATTCACAAAACTATCTCAATCACAAAACAGAAAAAGATATATGGATTTGCTTAATTCACAAAACAGAAAAAGCAAATCCATATAGTAATTTGCTTAATTCACAAAACTATCTCAATCTCATCTGTAAAACATGAGAGGTTCACTTGCATACAAAAAACAATCTTGGTAATACTCAACAAAGGTTGTCCTCATTGTGCATTATTTACTCTTGCTTGGTTAAATTTTGAGTTTCTCCCATGGGTTCATCAGGGCAAGCTCTATGAACATCCATGACTCCAATGGGTACTAAGCATCGGTGGCTCCTCTGCTGCGGGTTCCTTCTCGGCGACCTCCTCTACTTTTGGTGCCATCGTCGTAATTAAACTAAAATTTGAGGAATTTAGATGAACTCAAAATCGCAGATTTCGTCTTTTGAAGAAAGATAAATCATCCAAGCGTAGATCTGAATGTACGCCATTGAGAATAGAAGGACAAAGCTTCTTCTGGTTGTTTTTTTCTTTTTAAACAGAATAATTATACAGGGTTAATTTAGTCCGATAATTATTATTATGTCCTTATAACTAATGATTTTTTAAATTGTTCTAAGTGTCTAATTATGTCTCAAAACACGTTTTTATAAACAAATAACACAAATATATATTCTGTAAATTGAAAGTGTGACGTTAGTATTATAATATAACTAGAAACAACCTTCTGTTTGGCCGAAATTTAGTCATTCGTATCTTTTTATTTATTTATTTATTTATAAACGATTGTAATTTTATTTGAAAAAAACTACTTTCAACAAGGGTGCTTGAAAATAGTGAAAATAGAGTGTGAAAGCCAAATGGTATCAGGAGATTGTCTTTCTATGCTTTATAATACCGATGTCTTCGTAAACAATAACCTCCCTCCGGTCTAATTCTTTTGAGTAATAATACGGTCACAACCGTTATACCACAATGAGTAACAGAACAGTGATCTACACCGTTGATCAAAAGCTATTCTATCTGCATCCCAATTATTACTACTGACACCCTATTACTTCCGGCACCACAAAAATTTACTTCGGTAGCACAGTTATTTTTAATGAACACAACGTCAGTGGCACTGACGTTGCAATCGAAAACCGAAGTCAGTGACACTAGCGTTGCTGTAAAAAACTAAAGTCAGTGGCATCGACATTTACGTTATAAAATTGTGACTATGTAATTACATCCGTCCACTGATGTTAATATCGAAAAGGAACGTCAGTGACTCCTAGTAATGTTTATGAATAGTGTTGAATACGTGGAAGCTTTGGTTTTAGAAATATTAAAGTCCAATTCCCTTGAAGATCATAATGTTTATGAATGTGTATATGGAAGTTGTACAAGCAGATGTATAAGATGAATGAGAGATAAGTTCTGGCAAGTTTCGAGAATGAAACTTCTTTAAGGAGAAAGATTGTAATATCCCGACTTTTTAGAAAATGGAAAAAAGCGTCTTTCAACAAAAGTTCGGTTTTATTTTATTTTAGTAAAGGATTTAAACTTTTGTTTAAAAAAAAGAGAATTAATTAAATGGAATTTAATTTTGGAGTTAATGAGAGGTTTTAATTTGGAAATTAACCTCCCCGTTACTAAGGGGAAGTTGTTAGAAATAGAAACACACAAACAGACTTTGATAGGGGTTGAGAGTAAACAGAAAGCCAGCAAAGAAGAATCCTTAAAAAAATTTATATCTTTCAATCCGTAGCTCTTTCTACACACAAAACTCAAAATATGCAAACAAAACAGACTCTTGTTTGGAATTTAATAGACCGATTTTTGAACTTTAATGTTACCAAACAATAGCTCACAACATTCAACAAGTAGTGTTGATATTCAACAGACTTATTATTAAAATATTTTTAGATTATTGGAGCAATAAATGTATCAAGTGTGATATAAATATACTACCAAGATAAGTAAATGAATCAAACACAGCAGGTTATTTAGAGTTGCTAAGTTTGCAGGATGATTTTGTGAAAATAACAGTGATCAGAAACAAAGTTGTTGTAGGTTATTAACCTAATTAATTCAATAATGTCAGAATTGAATATTGAATTAGGTGATGTTTCTAAATTGCTTTCAATCACAAATAAACCAGATTTTATCTTATTTATATAATCATGCAAACCTAAGTGTGTATCACATAAATCACCACACAGATTTCCACTATACTTTCAATTTGTTACAATTACAATATTCTTTCTAGATTCAGAACTGATAGTAAAGATACAATGGTGATTGTTCAGACTTGTTTTATTTTCTGAAAAACTTTTTAGTGTTAAATCTTTATAAGATAGCAATGAAGATTTACTTCATTTCCAGAAAATAGAACACAACTGAATTTATACAATAGATATTTAAATTACCAAAGTTGTTGCCAAATCAAACACAAGGATAGAAGATTAGATTGATTTTCTAATTACCAGTAAATGTCAAAACATGACACACTTGAAGACAGCCAAAACTGAAATTAAAGTAATCAGAAGACTTACAATGCTGGAAAACAAATTTCCACTTCACAATAGAACCAATGGCTACTAGACGCAAACCACCTCTCGGCTTTCTACAACTTCTAACGAATCACTAAATGCGGATTCGAAGACTTGTAGAGTAAGCACTAATTTAAGGTTCTGTTGGGACAGATTGTCCACACTCTTAATGTATGTATAAGAAATAAAGTAGCGCCTTTACTGACACCAATTGGTTTTAGTACAACGGTAAGCGCTTGATCTTAACATGGTATCGGAGCCAGAGGTCATGAGATCGAACCCTGGTTGAAACATTATTAAAAAAAAATTGTGCAAGTGTTGGGAGAGATTGCCCACACTTGAGGAGGGTGTTGGGTAGATTGTCCACACTCTTGAAAAAAAATTGTGCAAGTGTTGAACAGATTGCCAACACTTGAGGGGGGGTGTTGGGACAGATTGTCCACACTCTTAATGTATGTATAAGAAATAAAGTAGCGCCTTTACTAACACCAATTGGTTTTAGTACAACGGTAAGCGCTTGGTTTTAGTACAACGGTAAGCGCTTGATCTTAACAGGTTCAAATGTGAACACCACTGTAACAAATTGTTACAGGGGAAAAATCAACCAGCACTCAACACTTTAATTTCTCACTTACAATAAACTCAAATAGAAAAACGTATTGCAAAGGGAAATATTCACACAGTGAAAAATGTTTGATCAACTTGTTCAGCTTGATTAGTTTGTTGTCTTTGGGATTTTATAGAAAAGTACAAAATGTCTTGAGAGTGCAAGGGTTTGTGTATTAAATGCATTGACTCAAAAATCTAAGAGACAAACAAAATACGGTGCATTAGAAAGAATTTTGTCATTAAATCGGCTGACTCATTTAATAAATTTGCAAAGCATTTAACGGTTCAGTTTACAATTAAACAATGTATCAGGTTCTGATGGTTTATTAAATGTAGAATAAAAATATGACACATTTCATAATACGAATTGTATTTTTATTGGTGTTGATTTAATGCACATAAATGTACAGCTTTTATATCAATAATCAATATGAAATATTATACAGCTTTATTTATATTTATATGCCTATGCAGCTAAGTGACATAAGGTGCAAGTCAATAAAATCCCAAAGTAGTAAAAGTGTGATTTATAACATGTTATGAACAAAGAGGTAGATTCATAACACACTTTTTGAAGGCACAGGCACCGAAAATGTCTCATTTCCGTTATGTTTATTTTTCGATCAGAATAACATATAACGGATCAACATTATAGAGTATGACATTTCTCAATAGATCAATACTCTTATGTTTGACACATCAATCAAATAGATTTCATCAAATTTTTAATCCGGACGGGACATGCAGGCTCGATTGATTCATTAATCAAATACACCACTAATTTTATCAAATTAATAAGTCATTTTCGTCATGTTTATTAATGTTATCTAACATTAAAAAAATCTGAAAATAAAAAATAATTTAAATCGTAAAGCAAGGGGATATTGATTTCATCAGACAAATGCAAGATGCAGAGAGTAAATGAATCATTAATTGATTTTAATGGAAATCAATTTCATCATTTATTCAGACACAACTTTTGGGGATTAGGATAAAAGAGAAATAGGTTACATCTATTATACCTGAATTGAAAGCCTTTATTCAGTCAATGAAGTATTTAAGAGTATGTATTCAGAATTTGAAAATATTTCAGCAAGCTTCAGCATAAGAAATGGATTGACTGATGATTTAGACCACCATAGCCGAATAGGTTTCAAGATTGACCACTAAAGGTCATGCCTTTGATGATTTCAGCATCGATTTGTGCTGAATGGATTTAATTCTTAGATTCAGACCGTCATACATCGGATACCACCATAGTCAATGATAGAAAACGAGATTCAAACAAAAAGGTCATGACTTTTGATCTGATTCGAAGTGAGCATTCAACCGATAAGGATTTTTGAGGTATGAATCAATCAAAAGAGAGCATTGAAATCTTCATCGAGAATTGATTTTTCTTCTCAGAAATCAACCAGGCCTTTCATTGAAATGAACAACAGTCAGTCGAATTCCTTCAAGAAAAATGGTCCAATGTTCGAGAATGTTTCAAGATGAAAAAGGAGAAAGCTTTAATGAATATTTCTGGTTTGAAGAAAGATAGAAGAGAAAACGGTGAAGATGGAAAGGAGGAGAAACGGTTCATTGTTTGAGGGAGGTGGAAATGGAAAGGTTGAATGGCAGAGAAAGTGGAAAGGTTGAAAAGTGAGAATTGGATGTATCAGTATATTAATGGAGAATGAGGTGTCGGCTAGAGTGTTTAATTAGGTTTAGGGTTATATGTTTGTCTATGAGAGATATAAGTTGAGGGATTATAACTGTATCTTGGGCTAGTAAATTTGATATTGGGTGTTGGACAGTGATAGAAGTAGGCCCAAGAGTTAAAATGTTTCAGTCCTTCATAATATTATTATTAGTGATATGGACTCAAATATTATATGAAGGGTTAAAGTCTAGGCCCGGTGTTGGTCCCTTGAAAAGGTTGACACAAGTTTAGAGGGGGTGAATAAACTTGTCACCAAAAACTTAGATTCTAAAACAGATTAGGTTCAGTTTTAAATTTGTGTGGAGTTGAGCTAACCGAGCAGAGTATAAGTCAAACAGACTTATGTTGAAACTAAGTTAACCGGTAGTGGATTATGTTTTAGCCTTTTAACTGATCTTGTTGTATCTATGAAAAAAGCTTGTTATGCAAAATTGATTTCTGGTGAATGTCAGTTAGTGAGTTGTGTGAGTATCAATCATATATGTATGCTTGATAAAAACTATATAAAAACAATCACAAATAAGTAAATGCGTAAAATAAAGTAAGGCAAGAAATTATAGAGGTTCCAGATGGTGTAATCCTGTCAGTCCTCTCTTCCCCTGTGATGTAGGAGGAAAATTCCACTAGAACTCTTTGAGCTAGATCGATTAAAAAAATTCCTAATCTGATAGTCGTTGACTAATCCCTAGCTTCACTATCTAAGCAACTATAGAACAGGTGAGATTGCTGCTCTGCAACTGCTTGCACACTGGTTCTTAGAGGGATGTATTGCCTCTTCTCCAGCTCCACCACAAACACAGTCTACCCGACTGCAAAAACAACAACTGTCATTGGATAATCCTAGACCGGATTGCTTCACAGTCTAAACCTCTGATTAAAATCAAAGTTGGGCTCAGAATCAAATAACTGATTCTTTCTTGTGGTTCTTGAAAGTGTCTGAATCTTGAATATGTCTTTCGAGCTTGAACACTTAGAAGAAATCTGGATATGTCTTTGTAAGCATGATGATGATGATAGCAATTCATATGAACAACACTTAAACTCAAAGCTTGCAAATATTGTTTTCTCGTGTGTTTGAACCTTGTTGTTGAGTCCTCTATTTATAGTGTGAAATCCAACATTCCTCTTGTTTGAATTTTGAATCTATCAACGGCTATATGTCAGATGTTCAGTGACCGTTCTGACATGTCGGTCCTTCATCCATTGAAAATGCTTGAATTATAACGTTATGATTTTCATTCAGTTCTTGGATGACTTCTTTGTAAACTGAGTGTTTTGATAAACGTCAGTTTTACTGTTTTCATAAACTGAGTAAGTCAGTTTTCAGTTTTGAACTAATTTAGAGCATTAACTGAGTTTTTACACTTCTTCAAAATTTAGTACTCTATTTCCATATGATTTTTACTTGACTTAATCAGAGTACACCATAACTCTTAAAGCATCTAAGATATCATTGTCCTTATGTATCTTAGGTCTTCATACAAGATCCATAAAGTCAGTCCAGGCCATCACAGACTTACCTAAATTCAAACTTTACAGTCTCGGCTTTAATCTTCATAAACTGAGCTTGAACCCTCAGTTCTTCATTCTTCAATAACTGAGTCTGTGCCCCTCAGCCTTCTTAACTGAGTTTGTCCCCTAAGCCTTCAGCTTGTAGATAAGCCAACCGAGTCTGTGTCCCTTAGCGAACTCACCTTCTTCGGTTCTGAGTATATATCTCAGTTCTTGGTTCTGAGTAAAACTTTCAGTTTTAGTTCTTTTATGATTTCTATTTCTCAGTTTTACGACTCTCTATCTATTATAGTGCTTGTCTGATAAAACCTGTACAAGGATCAAACTCCAATAAATCTTATACATTCAGTTCTAGACCTCTTTTAGCTTTTCACTATAACAGCTAGTTTCAGCACTTCATCAATGGAGTGTAAACAAACAATAAATAAATGTGTATGAATCATCATCAAAACTCAAATTTGATTTCTAACAATTTCCCCCTTTTTGATGATGCAAAAACCCTCCTTAAAAGAAAAGCTTAAAGATAAAAATAATGTAAAAACAAGGTAAAACTGCAAACTGGATTAATCATTAGAATTCACAAAAACTGGAACAAGTTACACAATTGATTACAAAAGGTGAAATATAAGCTAAACAGCTTGTTGTGTAGCTGTGATAAACAATATTTCTTTGTCATACAACTTGTATTCAGTTTCTAAAGCTGTATCTTCCTTTGAAAAGGTTCTGTTATAATCAACATGACTTCACATCTTCCATTTCCTCTATAAAATTAATTTGGGAAGATCAGTGTTGTCCCTGTAGTAACTTTCAAATTCATCAACATCCATCTTCATCTGTTCTTTCTTATCATTGATTCCAAGTCTTTCATCCATTCTTCTAATTTTCTTGTGATTTGACATATTTTGATTGCGATAAGTATCTGACAAGAAGTACATAAGTGATTCTTCATAAGATCTATATTTGTATTTGGCTTTCATATGATTGTAGTCTTTATGAAACTTAAGCCATAGATCTTGTGTGAGAGCTGCTCTTTTCGTTCCGGGTTTGCTGTATTTCTGAATGAGCTCTTCATCACGTGGTTGTATTGGATCTCTGATGTTAGAGGCTGATGCTGACATTCCCTTTTCATTCATGACTTCTTCTACTTCAGCTTCTAATATCAGTTTTTTCTCTTGAAGCTTCAGCTTTTCTTGTTCTACTTCCCCCTTTTTGGCATCATAAAGTTGAGAAATGAGTTTATGTGTCTCCTTTTGATCAGCTGTTATGCCTTGTTCAGAAGTTTATAGATCTCGAAGCTGAGTTTCCAAGCCAAAAATTCTCTGATTCAAAAGAAATTTAGACTGAGCTCGAATTTCTATTTCTTCAAAAGTTGTAATCTCCAATTTTTCTTTGCGTTGAAGAATTTCTTAGGCTGACTTTGAAGTTGTCTGCTTGATGATGTCTAGTTTGGAATGAACAGAGACATCAGTCTTCTTCCGGTAATCAAGATATCCGGAGATTCTTGACAAGAGTCCATTGTAGTATTCCTTTTGATACAGTAGACTGTCCAATCCAGTCTGTACATTTGTCAACTCTTCGGTTGTCAGGAATTCAGTTGGATCCACTTCTTCTTTGAGTGTCGACTGAGTTGGATTCTCCACAACTATCAGTTGTCGTTCTTCTTCTTGCTTCTGATTGTCAGTTGTCTATGAACCAACTAAAAATCCTTCTTTCAGAGTAACTAATTCTTCTTGAACTTCAGTTTTGTCTCCAAGTTGTATAACTGAGTCTTGCTCTGTCAGCTACTTTGAATCATCATCCTTATCTTCATCATCATCCTTCCTTGGGTTCTCTTTGGCTGTTGATGATTCGACTAACTTTTTCTTCTTCTGCTTCTCTTTCTCTTCAAGTAATTTGTTGCAATTTGTGAGAAATTCATTCATGGGAAACAACGCATACAAATTTTCTACTTCAAGTTTTTCAAGAATCCACTTTTATTCAGTCCTAAGTGCTTCTTTGACAGATTCTTAAGAGTCCACAGTCTTTAACTTCATCTTCATGAGGTTGATGATCCTTTCTGGTTCAAAAATACTTTCTTGACACTTTTGTTGCTGATTTTGCTGAGTTTCTTCTGTAGTATCCATAGCGGAAACTTGTTTTTCTGAAAGAATCAGCTTCTTGTTTGAAATATTTTCTGCTAACTGAACATCTTCAGATGTCAGTTTCAACACTTGTTCCCCCTCAGTTGGTGCTAACTTGCATGTTTTAGTTCCCTTAACTGAGGTTTCTGGGAACAACCTTCTCTCAACTGCTCTATTTCTTTGTGAGTCAGCTTTGTGTTCGACTCCTTTTTGTTCAGCTATCTGCTGAGAGACAGTTTTCTTTCCTACATCTATATAAGGTTCTTTCCTTGAACTTGCCACTGCTATAACTTTTTCAGTATTAGTAGTTTTTTATGCAACAGCTTGTTCAGCTTCTTATCCTCATCTAAGGTTCTCCAAATAATGTTGTATAATCAAACTGAGTGACTTCTTCAGACAAAGTCTTCCTATCTTCTGTCTTCCTTCAGCTTTGGCTTTACAAAGACTATCTAGCTCTGCTATGTGTTGTTTCTTGATTGATTAAACACATATCCTTCCCAATTGAAGTCGATTACATCCCAAATGACATTCATTAGATTGATTGCTTCTGTGGACAACCAATCTAGCCCTTGGTATTGTCCAATGATGGCTTTGCCTATCCATCTGCTGAGTAGGGCAAATTCCACTTTGAGATTCTCAACATTCGAGTATACTTCTGCTGGTTTCTCTGTTGTAGAAATTTGAGAAAGAAAGGCTTCCCGCTTGAGTTGTAGACTTAATAGGTCGATTGATTTCTCAAATGGCTTCTTGAAATCAAACAACTGTCTTATAATTTCTGAGTTGATACAAATCTTCTCTCCATAAACGATGGTTGTTAGAGAATGCTTGACCATCTTCGTATTTTCCCAAAATTGTAGAATAGATTCCACATCTAGATCTCTTTCCAACTCAACTTCCAATAGATTCTTCAATCCTTGTATTTCCTTGTTTTTCTTGCAAAGTAGGCTGGCTAACAGAGTGTCATTGCTATTTCGTTCAAACTGTTCTAAGGAAAAAGATTCTCCTATGGCTATTAATCTGGTTTCTTGAGCTTTTTTTGATGCCTTTGTGTTTTGTTTTTTTTAAGAAAAGTAATGATTTTTCTGCAGTGAAAGGATTTTTGGAGGTGAAAAAGTTTTTCTGAGGATTTAGAAAAAGGATAAGAGACGGTTAGTGTTATGATCCTATGATCTTTAAAAGATTGTGTCCTGCCTTTTGAAATTCCACTGAGTGTTTTGTGTACCCGATGCATGTACTATTTGGCATTATTCGGGTACACACGCAACAAATTCTAACAAAAACGGCGGTAATTTATTGCGATGTGACTATTATCGGTTTTATCCTTCTAGATAAAAACTGATTATAGTCAGTCCTTTGTCAATTCCGTTTTTATTCAGTTTCGTAGTCAGTTTGAGATTGTTGATGTCAATGATTGATCTGTCAAGCGAGCTCACCTAACATGTCAAAGATCAATCCCCTTGAGGAATCTCTGAGGCTTAACTAACTTAACTGAATTTGGTAATCCATAATTCTGTTCTCAGCCTGGAAAATCTTTCTTTATCTAGAGGCTTTGTGAAAATATCGGCCAACTGGTCCTCAGTTGGGATATAGAGAACTGTAACATCCTTCTTCTCCGTATGGTCTCTTATAAAATGATGTCTCACATGAATATGCTTTGTCCTTGAGTGTAAAACTGGGTTGTCTGTTATTGCAATTGCACTCATATTATCGCACATAATTGGAATTAATCCTTCTTCAATTCCATAATCTCTCAGTTGTTGTCTAATTCATAAAACTTGAGCACAACAACTTCCATCTACTATATATTCAGCTTGAGCTGTAGAGGTTGAAATTGAGTTTTGCTTTTTGCTAAACCAAGACACAAGTCTATTTCCATGTAACTGACATGTGCCTAAAGTGTTTTTTCTGTCCACTTTGCAACCAGCATAATCTGAGTCTGATTAGGATATCAGCTTGAATTCACCTTCTCTTGAATATCATATCCCTACTCCTATTGTATCTTTTAGATACTTCAAATTTCTTTTGACAACTATCATGTGACTTTCTTTTGGTCTGGTCTGAAATCTTGCACAAACACCTACTACAAAGGATATGTCTGGTCTACTTATTGTGAGATAACGTAGACTTCCAATAATTCTTCTATAGATAGTTTGATCCACATCCTTTCTATCTTTTCTTCATCCAATCTTATGTTGGTTCCAATAGGTGTTGTTATTCCTGTGCTGTTCTCCATTCCAAACTTCTTGATTAGTTCCCTTGTGTATTTTGTTTGATGAATGAAGATTCCATTATCCATTTGCTTGACTTGCAATCCGAGAAAATAATTTAATTCTCACATCATACTCATTTGAAATTTGCTCTTCATTAAGCTTGTGAATTTCTCACACTGTTGTTCATCTTCTGATCCGAAAATGATACCATCCACATATATTTGAACCAGGAGAGTGATTTCTTCAATCTTCATTCTGAACAGGGTCTTGTCAATGGTTCCTTTGCTAAAGCCATTGTCCACCAAAAAGTGTGATAAAGTCTCATACCAGGCTCTGGGGGCTTGTTTCAGTCCATATAGTGCTTTCCTTAGCCTGAAAACTTTATCTGCTTGGTCTTTGATTTCAAAACCGGGGGGTTGTTGCACATATACTTCTTCATCAAGTACCCTATTTAAAAAGGCACTTTTAACATCCATTTGGTAAACTTTTAACTTCTTGTGTGCAACAAAAGAAAGAAATAATCTGATAGCTTCTAGTCTTGCTACTGGAGCATAAGTTTCTTCAAAGTCTATCCCTTCAGCTTGTGAATATCCTTTAGCCACAAGCCTAGCTTTAGTTCTGACAATGTTTTCATCTTCATTGAATTTATTTCTGAATACCCATTTGGTGCCAATAACATTTGCATGATCTGGTCTCTCTACTAACTCCCATACTTGATTCCTTTCAAATACATTGAGTTCTTCCTGCATGGCTAGTATCCAATCTGGATCTTTCAAGGCTTCTTCTACCTCTTTTGGTCCAGCTTGAGATAGAAAACATGCTATCATTGCATCTAGCTGATTTCTTGTATGAACACCTTGTTGAAAATAACCAATCACATGTTCCTCAAGATTATCTCTCATCCATTGATGAACTGGGGGTTGCATTATAGGGTCTTCATTTAATTGAACTGGGTTTTCATGAAATTCAGCTTCTGGAATTTGATCTGCTTGAGCTTGATTTTATTGAACTGGATCAGTTTTATTTGTATAGGTTGTTCAACTGTAGAATCTATTGTTGGAAACTGAGACTGATCTTGATCTGAAGACTCTGATATCCTTAACCTTACCATATCAACAAAAACTGTTTATGGAATCCTTTGTGACTGAGACTGAGAAACTGGTTCGGGTTTGTCTTCAATTGTATCACCAGTGAAGTTTGGTTCATCAAAAACCGCATGTATAGATTCTTCATGCTTGAGTGTCCTTTTGTTTAACACTCTAAAGGCTTCGCTGACACTTGAATATCCCAAGAATATTCCTTCATCACCTTTGGGTTGAAAAGTCTTGAGCGGATCCTTTCCATTGTTATGGATAAAGCATTTGCTTCCAAAGGCATGAAAGTATGAAACATTTGGTTTCCTCCCATTCCATATTTCATAGGGTGTTTTCTCCAACCTTTTATTCATTAGGGCTCTGTTTTGTGTATAACATGCTGTATTTACTACTTCTGCCCAATACCTTTCAGGTAACTTAGATTCACATATCATAGTTCTACCTGCTTCTTTGAGTGTCATGTTCCTTCTTTCAGCTACTTCATTCTGCTGAGGTGATGCTGTAGCTGCAAGCTGATGTAACACTGCATTCTCTTCATAGTATTCAAAGATCACATTGTTGAGAAATTCAGTTCCTTTGCCAGATCTTATTTTTACAACTTTGACACTTTCCTAATTTTGAAGTTTCTTTAGCAGTTCTGTGAGTCTTTGCTTAGTCTAACTCTATTTTGTTAAGAAAATTACCTATGTGTACCTTGAGTAATCATCAACCACCACCAATGTATACTTCTTTCCACTAACACTGATTGGTATAACTGGTCCGAACAAATCCATATGCAAGAGCTCTAAGACTCTTGTTGTTGAATGCTGAGATTTGTTCTTCAAATTTGCTTTTACTTGCTTTCCTTTTTGACAGACATCACATAAAATATCCTTCATGTATGATCTTTCGGTAGTCCAATCACTAATTCTTTCTTGACCAGAAGATTGATGTCATCAAAGTTGAGATGACTCAGTTTCTTGTGCCATAGCCAACTGATTTCTGATTTGGTATGCACAAGTAAACATGTTTCTAAGACATCTGTTGTCCAGTCCACAACATACAAGTTTTCTTTCCTTTTACCAACAAGAACTACTTGATATGCTATTTCACTTATGACAACGCAAAATTATTTATCAAAGGTAACTCTGTATCCCATGTCACAGAATTGACTAGTGCTGAGTAGAATGTAGTTGAGTCCTTCAACATAAGCTACATTCCTGATCTTTAAACCATTCTTGATTAAAGTTCCATAATCCCTTGTATGACTAGGTTTGTCTTTTCCACCAAAATTCACTTTTGGTCCATCTTTAGCTTGAAAATCATCCAGATAGTCCTTGCTCCTTGTCATATGTCTAGAGCAACCACTGTCAAATTACCATATCTCCTGCAAAACAATTTAAAAAGTTTTATGTACCCAACTCTTTTTGGGTCCATGAGGGTCAGTTGTAAGCACAACATTTGGGATATTTCCATAGGGTCTCCTTTGGAAATTGTTGCACTTATTCTCATATATATAAGCTACATCCTCATAGTATCTACTCTTGGACTGTGTCTTATTTATATGCTCTCTCAAGTCTTTTGGTCTAAACTGATTTCCATATTGCTTTCTATTGTGAAAGGTTGAGTAGTAACCATCATTCTGTCTGTGGTAAACAGATCTGTACCGAGGTCTATGCTGACTTCTGTACTAAGGATTCTTCTGAGATCTAGGATAAGTTCTCTGTTGAGTCCTTGACTGAAACTTGTGATAAGTTCTTTATTTTGAATGATTATTCTTTTCAGTTTTATCAATAGTTTCAGAAAAGTTCCAGTCATCATCAATGGGAAATAATATGCCTTTCTCTCTGAGTTTGTAACTCCTTCAATGACTAACATTCTTGGATTTACTTTGATTGAAATTTTTCTGGTTCTTGGCATGGTTAGCTTCTGTAGATCTGGCATTTGTTCTACCATCCTTGTTTCTTTAAGGTATAGCTGATCTACCTTTAGATTTACGTTTGTTAATAGGTGCAGCTGACTTCTTAGAAAACTGATGTCGAAACTGAGTTGATCATGTTGAGCTGATTTAACTAGTTCAGCATGCTTCTCAGTTTGAGGAATTTGTTTAGCTACAAACTTAATGCCAGTTTTGACATTAGATTCAAAAGATTTACTAGCTCCTTCCTTTGAAGATTGCTATGTATCAAATCCTAGCCAGTTCTGTCACCATAGGGCTTTCCAGATTTGAATCCAATTGACAAACTTGATTGAGCTAAAGATTCAGCTGCTGCTACTGAAATAGTAGGTTGATACCGATTCTTTGATGTATCAGTTCTTGTCAGTTTCAAAATTCTCAATTTAGTCTCTAATCTTTCGACTTCCAAAATTAGAGATTCTTTCTCAGCTTTGATTGATTCATAACCAGCTTGTATTGCTACTAGCTGATTCATCATTTCGTCAAGAGTTTCCTCTCAATTAGAACCAGCTGTTGAAGGGCAAGCATTTTGTATGGAATTTTGTGCTGAGGTGTATTTCGAATTAGATTCACATACCAATTTGAGTTTTCCATGTGAGCCATTAAAGTTGTGTCATCCGAGAGTGCTCTTTCAGTACCAGCTTCATAATCAGACTTATCTCTAGCCAATAAGGCTCTCCGTCTAGTTCTTCTTTGCTGAGTTCTCTTGTTGGTCAATTCTTGACATTCAGCCTTGTAATGTCCAGGATTTTGCAGTTAAAACACAAATATTCATCATCTTTCTTTCTTTCAGGAGTTCTCTTGATGAATTTCTGGGTTACTGGATGGCCACTTTTCATTCTTCTGATTTTGTTCATCATGAGTGCCATTTGTTCCTCCATCTCATCCAATTGTTGAATATGGCTAGCTGAGGTTTCCAAGTTGTCATTGTCTGCTGCAAGAGCTATAGTCTTTGGATTTTCAAGTTCTTTGATTGCTGCAGAGATAACTGTGAAATCTTCACTGAATTCATATGCTTTCAAATCTAAAAAGTCTTGAAAGTATCTTCTTCATCAAGCTTCCTTGATTCTTCCATGGCTGTAACCTTCACTTTCCAGCATAGGGGCAAAGCTTTCAGGATTCCTGTATTGATTTTCTTCTTTGTGTAAGCTATCTTGAGAAGTGTCTGTTCATCCATGATTGCACTGAATCTTGTCTCCATTTGTTCAATAGTCTCTCCATGTTTCATCTTGAATCCATGAAACTTTTGCTTAGGAACTGAGATCTTGTTGGTCCATTGGAAAGGCTAACACAAGTTTAGAGGGGGGGGGGGGTGAATAAACTTGTCACCAAAAACCTAATTGAGAACTAAGTCTTGTACATATTGATTAACAATTAAGGTTCAGTTTAAACTTATGTGGAGTTGAGCTGACAAAGCTGAGTTTAAGTCAAACTGACTTATACAAAACTGAGTCAACCGGCAGCGGATATAGATTTTAGCCTTTATCTGAATCTTGTTATTCTATAAGAAAAAGTTGTGTATGCAAAACTAAATTCTGGTGAATGTTAGTTTGTGGACTGCGTATGCTTATAACAATCAGTTTCAGTATGCTGTATAAACAAGTATAAATGTTGTGTAGTAAATAACATAATGTAAATGCATAAAGTAAGTAGAGCAAGAATTATTGTGGTTCCAGGTAGTGTAATCCTGTCAGTCCACTCTTCCCCTGTGATGTAGGAGGAAAATTTCACTAGAACTCCTTGAGATACGCTGTTAAAAAAAACCTATATGATAGTCCTTGACTAATCCCTAGTGTCACTATCTAAACAGCTAAAGAACAGGTTGGATTGCTGCTCTTCAACTGCTTGAGCCACTGGTCCTTAGAGGGTTGTATTTCTTCTTCACCAGCTATCACCACAAACACAGTCTACCCGACTACAAATACCGGATTGCTTCACAGTCTAAACCTTTGATTGAGAATCAAAGTTGGGCTGAGAATCAATAAATTGATTCTTGCTTGTGGTTCTTCAAAGTGTAGAAATCTGGATATGATCGATGTAGCTTGAACACTTGAAGAATTCTAGATATGATATTGTTGAGCGCAAATAATGATAGAAATTCGAATGAACTAGACTTGTGCACAAAAATACTTGTAATCTTGTCAATTCCGGTGTTTGATCCTTGGTGCAAAGTCCTCTATTTATAGTGTGAGGTACAACGTTCATCTTGCTTGAATTCGAATTGTATCAACGTCTATCATGTAACGGCTATATTTAGTGACCGTTCTGACTTGTCAGTATTTCATCGAATAAAGTTGCTTCATTTACAACGTTTGAATGTACTATCAGTTTATTGGATGGCTGACTATAAAACTGAGGTTCCAGATAAGTTTTATACTGAGTTGTCAGTTTTCAGTTTACTAACCGACTTAGAGCATTAACTGAGTTTTTACTCTTCTTCAAAAACTTCAGTACTCTATTTATCTGATTTTATATGACTGAATCAGATTACACCATTCCTTAAAAAGATCATCTAAGATATCATTGTCCTTATGATACTTAGGTCTTCTTTCAAAATCTATAAAGTCAGTTCAGGCCATCACAGACTTACTTGAATTCTAACTTTACAGTCTCGGCTTAAAATCTTCATAACTGAGCTTGAACCCTCAGTTCTTCCATCTTCTTTAACTGAGTTTGTGTCCCTCAGTTCTTCAAATACTGATTTTGTTCCCTCAGTCTTCAGTTCTAGATAAGCCAACCGAGTCTGTGTCCCTCAGCGAACTTACCTTCTTCAGTTCTGCGTGAACTTTCGCCCTAGTGTATATCTTCAGTCTTAAGTTCAGTTCCAGTTATCTAGATGATTTTCAGTTTCTTAGATGATTTACAGTTTCAGTTCTACGACACTTTTATCTATTACAGTGCTTGTCCGGTATAACCTATACAATTATCAGACCCTAGTAAAACCTATACATTCAGTTCTAGACATATTTTAGCTTTCTACTATAACAGTTAGTTTCGGCACTTCATCAATGGGGTGTTATCAAACATGTTCTTGAATAAGATGAATCATCATCACAACTAAATTTTAATCCCAACAATTTCCCCCTTTTTGATGATGCCAAAACCCTCCTTAAAAGAAAATCTTAAAGATAAATACAATTCAAAACAAGGTAAAACTGGAAACTGAATTTCATTAAAAATTTTCAAAAATTGGAATAGTTACACAGTAACTAATAAACTGAAATAAGAGCTAAACAATTTTCTGTGCTCTTTGTGTAATGATGAGAGTCAACTTTGCTATAATTTCGTGTGCATTTTATTCCCTATTTGTAGCATATTCGATGTAATTTTGGGGTAGTTAAGTTTTTTTTATAAGCACATTTCATCACGAGTTGAATCACGAGACGATAGGGCGTTTACGTCTGAAATCTCCATATTATTGGTGAATTGTGTGCGTTTTATTGGCATTTGTCACGCTTGGGTTTTCTTGTTTTTATTTGTTACAGGTATGGCGTGATAGAGAGCGTGACGAGGATCACAACGGTATGAAATCGTCCAAAACGGAGTTCATATGAGAAAATGACGCGAGACTCAAATTTAAATATTTGAAAAAATATTATTATTCAACATTATCGGGATCCCGACTTTGGTGTTGAGTGGGAGAGGAGGTCTCAGCACATATCCCCGTTGGAAGCTTTTATTTTTGTTATCATCAGAAAAAAGAAAAGGAAAAAAAAAGAAGAAAGTGAATGGCAGGCGAAAGGAGGGGACATGCATTTAATGAAGTGGGACAATAAAAAGTTGACGTGGCACACACCCATTGGCTTGCACATTGAAGGACCATTAATGAGGAGCCAATTTAGTTTATTTTCGTGAATTTTCAGAAAATACGATGTCGGCTGTTTATTTAATATAAGCCAATTACGTCAAATTTCAACACAGTTTTGATACCACAATTTATTTTTTCACAGCAGCTACCTTTTCTCTCCAATTAGAACCGATTTAAATTTTTTTTTTCCTTCTGCAAATTTTCGCACAACAGCAGTTATATTTATTTTTCGCGATTTCAACACAACGAAGTGACGATTCGAGTGGTGGATTGCTACAGTTTCTTTGGGTAAATTTTATTCAATCTTTTTATCATGTTTATTGTTTATTTCTTGATGAATTTCTGCACTTTTATTTTTATTATGAGTAGCTAAATTTTATTATAGCTAAATTATGTGATGGAACTACGAAACTGACGCCTAAACGATGATCTAGGGATGAGTAGGGCTTAAAAATTAAATCTTTTGAGTTGTTGTGTCCTAAAATTTGATCTTCATGCTTCAATTAAAACTGATCACTTGATTCATGATTCAACACACGAACTTTATAAATGTATTTTGCGAGTGAGTGTGCGAACTAGAGTTTTAGGATTGCCATGCACGAACTTGTCGAGTTATTTGCAGCCTGTTCCTTGGTAAGGTTTTTCTAGCTAAGCCGTGAACTCGGTGGATGCGGAGCGTCTCATAGTTCTTAATCATATTAGGTCAGTTATATCCTATGTAGGGACCGTTGAACCGAGTATAGGGTAACTAGGTTGTGGTATTAGCGCCTAGGGACCAGTTTAGGAGATTGCACCCACAACACATTCATTAGAAGCTATTGGTTGGTAGGTAGGTTAAGGCTCATCCCTTAGTGATTCGGTAACGGTGTTAAGAGTAGTGTTCTTGATCATAATTTCGCTATTCCTTTATTCATATATTTTAAAGTCATCATTTTTATTTTCTAGCTATAATTATCTTCACCAATATTTATGAGCCTGAACTAGATACAAAAGTGATTGTGGTACTTGACCAATTCCTCGTGGGATACGACCTTACTCGCCGTTGTAGTACAACCGACCCGGTACTCTGCCGGTTAAAGTTGGTTTACTATAATTTGGCCATCATGTAACTAAAATGAATTTCCTCTCTTTATCATGAATTTGATAGGCATGTTCTAGCTTTGAGTCTTCCTTGGAGAAAGTTCTGAGATAGTCTACTTGACTTGTAAGTTTCCACTTCCTCCCCAAAACTAGCTTTGGCAATGCTTATTCATCCTTGTAATAATTTTCAAATTCTGCCACATCAGCTTTCATTTGTTCAGTCTTGTCTCTGATCTGCAATTTCTCTTCAATCTTTTGAACTTCTTATAGTTTGCTATCTTCTGATTATGATACTGATCAGATAAGAAGTAAGAAAGAGATTCTTCATAAGTTTTGTCTTTATACTTGAGTTTGATATTGCTATGATCATTGACAAACTTCATCCACAAATCCTTTGTGGGAGTAGCTCTCCTTTCTCCAGGTTGACTTTATTTTTCAATTATCTTCTCTTCAGATAGTTCTTTTACATTCCGAACATAAGGATCTGCTACTGATTTGTATTTCTTTAGTTCCTCTTCCAGCTTCAGCTTTTCCTCTAGTAGTCTCATCTTTTCTTCTTCATCTTCCCCCTTTTTGGCATCATACAACTGATTTACCAAGTGATGGGTTGCCTTTTGGTCGGCTGAGATATTCTTTTGAGAAGTAAGTACTTCTTTCAGCTGAGTCTCTAAACCTAGATACGTTGATTTAAATGCCATTATGCTTGAGCATTCGTTTCTTTGTCTACCATGGTTGTGAGTTCAAGGGTCTCTTTGAGAGTGAGAATTTCTGAGGCTGAGCTAGAAGTTGATTTCTGAATGATATCCAACTAGGTGTGGACTGAGGCATCCGTCTTCTTCCGATAATCCAAGTATCCAGAAATATTTGACAAAAGGCCATTGTATTCTTCCTTTTGGTTGAGCATAATCTTCAAATTTTCATGTACTTTGCTCAATTCTTCTTTTGTCATAATCTCAGATGGATCTACTTCTTCATCTTGTTGGATTGTAGGCTGAATATCCTTGATTACCATTAATTGTTTATCAACAACCTTTTCATCTGCTTGCTGATTGTCAGTTGTTTGGTTTCCAACTGGCAATTATTCTTGCTGATTAACAGTTTGCGTAGTTTGATCTTGAGGTTGAGTATCTGTCTGCAAATTTGTAATCTTGTCAGCTTCTTTCTTTGATTCATCATCTTTGTCATCATCCTTCTTCTTTTGATTAACCAATGTTGATGACGTGGCTGATTTTCTTTGTTGAGCTATCCCAGTAAATCTTCTGAAACAGTTTGTGAGAAACTCTTCCATAGGAAATAGAGCATATAGATCCTTGACTTCAAGTTTCTCCAATAATAACCTTTCTTCACTTGGTAGAGTAGCTTCACGAAAGTCTTCGGTTTTGAGTTTCATTTTCATTAGCCTGACTATTCTTTCAGCTTCAAAAGTATGAGCTGATTGTTGTGTTGGTTGTTGCTGAAATTGCTGTTGTGATCTTCTATTGTAACTGAGAAACAATTTCAATAGCTATATTGTCCTTTCTTGTAACTTTAGTTGGCAGTTGTTGTTCCCCCTCAGTTGGTGCTAACTGACTCGAAGTACCTGGGAACAAACATTTTCCAACTGACTTAACTTTCTCCGAGTCAGCTTTTCGTTTGACTCCTTTGTGTTCAGCTATTTGCTGAGACACAGTTTTCTTCTTGGCTTCAGGTTGGGATGTGTTGGAGATTCCTTTCCTAGAATGGACTAGAGTTACATCACATGTGGATATATCCATTCTTCTTGTAGATGCACTAGTTTTTTCTACTGTGTTCCGTTCCTTGAGTCTTTCCAAATAATGTTGGATAATTCCACTGAGTGTCTTTTTTAGTTGAAGTCTGTCAATAGGTTCTCTTCCTTCGGCTTAAGCTCTTCACACACTGTCCAATTTAGCTAAGTGTTGTTTTTTTATCTGATTAAACACATAACCTATCCAATTGAACTCAAGTTCATCCTAGATGATGTTCATCAGATAAATGTTGTCTTCAGATAATTTGGCGATTTCTTTGTATCGACCAATGACATGCCTGCAAAGCCACTTGCTGAGGAGTCCAAACTCTGGTTTGAGGTCTTTGACATTTGAGTCAAGCTGTTGGTTCCTTTGTTAAAGAAATTTATCTAAGAAAGGCATCTCTTTTGAGTGGTAAACAACTCAAATCTTTTGATTTCACAAGTGGTTCCTTGAAATCAAATAGCATCTTGATGACTTGTTCATTAACAATAATCCTTTCTCCTCGAACTTTTGTAATTAGTGATTTCATTACCAATCTCATGTTTTCCCAGAACTGTAAAATCCCTTCTACATCCCGATCATCATTGAATTTTACTTCCAGGATGTCTCTCAATCCTTGCTGACACTTTATCTTCTCGTAAATAAGACTGGCTAACAGAGTATTGTTGCAGAGTGCTTCATACTCTTCAAAAGATAGAGTATCTAATTCAGTAATGAGCCTTTCTTCTTGTGATTTCTTGGAGGCTGTCATTATGAATTTTTCTGAATTTGAAGTAATATAGTGAAAGATGAAATTTTGGCTTTTGAGAGAGACAAAGTTTGAATTTTTCTTTTTGTAAGTGTAAGGATATGCAAGGGGTTGGATATATAGGTGGATGTACTGACGGTTCGTGGATTGATACACGATTTTCTGAAGATTTTTTGTACCAACCTTTCAAATTCAATGATGTTTTGTGTAACCGATGCATGTAATGTTCTGACAGTAGTGGGTGTACAAGCAATAGGTTCTGACATAAATAGCGGTAATTAAATGTGATGTAACTGCTGTCGGTTTTATCCTTTCAACCATTTGACTCTCTTTGACTAGGTAAACCGATGCTTGAGGTCAATTCTAGAATAAATTCAGTTTCATCAATTCTTTAGTTTCAGTTAGTCAGTTTGAGATTGTTGATGTCAATGACTGATCTGTTAAGTGAGCGCACGCAACATAACAAAGATCAATCCCCTTGACGAATCTCTAGGCTTAAACTGACTTAGCTGACTTTGATTATACCCAATTCAGTTCTCAGTTTGGCAAATCTCTCTTTGTCCAGAGGTTTGGTAAAAATGTCAGCCAACTGATCTTCAGTCGGGACATAGAGAACAATAATATCCTTCTTTTCCACATGATCTCTTATGAAGTGATGTCTCACATCAATGTGTTTCGTCCTTGAGTGCAAAACTGGATTTTCTGTTATAGCAATTGCACTTGTGTTATCACACATTATAGGAATCAGTCTTTCTTCTATCCCATAATCTCTTAATTGCTGTCTGATCCATAAAACTTGAGAACAACAGCTTCCAACTGCTATGTACTCAGCTTCAGCTATTGATGTCGAAATTGAGTTTTTCTTCTTGCTGAACCATGACACAAGTATATTTCCCAATAACTGACATGTGCCTGAATTACTTTTCTATCCATATTGCATCCTGCATAATCTGAATCTGAGTAGGATATCAGTTTGAATTCACCTTCTTTTGAGTACCATATCCCAACTCCTTATGTATCTTTCAAATACTTCAAGGTTCTTTCGACGACGGTAAGATGGCTTTCTTGAGGTCTTGTTTGAAATCTGGCACATGCACCTACTGTAAAGGATATATCTGGTCTACTGGCTGTGAGATAAAGTAGACTTCCAATCATTCTTCTGTAAAGAGTTTGATCTACATCCTTGCCATGTTTATCTTCATCTAATCTGATGTTGGTTCCAATTGGTGTTGTAATGCCAGCTGATTTTTCCATTTCAAACTTCTTGATCAGTTCTCTGGTATACTTGGTTTTGTGAATGTAAATTCCATTATCCATCTGTTTTACTTGTAAATCGAGAAAGTAATTCAGTTCTCCCATCATACTCATCTGAAATTTGCTCTTCATTAAACTTTCAAATTTCTCACAGAGTGGCTCATTTTCTGATCCAAAAATTATGTCATCCACATAGATTTGAACTAGGAGAGTACTTTCTTCAACTTTCATTCTGAACAGAGTTTTATCAATAGTCCCTTTTGTAAAACCATTGTCCACCAGAAACTGAGATAAAGTTTCATACCAAGCTCTTGGTGCTTGTTTGAGTCCATAAAGAACTTTTCTAAGTCTGAAGAATTTGTCAGCTTGATCTTTAATTTCAAATCCTGGGGGTTGCTGAACATAGACTTCTTCTTCAAGTATCCCATTCAAAAATGCAGTTTTGACATCCATCTGGTACATTTTGAATTTCTTGTGAGCTGCAAAGGCAAGAAATAGAGTAATTGCCTCTAACCTTGCAACTAGGGCATAAGTTTCATCAAAGTCTATCCCTTCATCTTGTGAGTAACCTTTTGCTACAAGTCTGGCTTTGTTTATGATAATATTCCCATCTTCATCAAGCTTATTTCTAAAAACCCATTTAGTTCCGATTATATTGACCTGATCTGGCTTGTCAACTAAATCCCAAACTTGATTTCTCTCAAATTCTTTTAGTTCTTCTTGCATAGCCAAAATCCAATCTGGATCATTCAAGGCTTCTTCAATTTCTTTGGGTTTAGACTGAGATAGAAAGCATGCTATCATAGCATGCTATCATAGCATCTAGTTGGTGTCTTGTACGAACTCTACCTTGAAAATCACCTAACACTTGTTCTTCAGGGTGATTTCTCATCCATTGATATACTGGTGGTTGCATCAACAGGTTTTCATTTTGTTGAGCTGGTTCTTCTTGATCCAGATCATTTTCAACTGGATCAGTTTCTTCTTGTTGTTTGTTCGATTCTTTGGTTCCGTTCTTGGTTCGATTCTTGGTAACTGGGGTTGATCCTGATCTGAAGAATCTGAGATATTTAATCAACCAATATCAATGAAAACTAGTTCTGGAGCCTTATCTGACTGAGGCTGACAAACTGGTTCTTTCTTGTCTTCAATTGTGGCTCCAGTAAACTTTGGTTCATCAAAAGCCACATGTATAGATTTTTCATGCTCTAGTGTCCATTTGTTTAACACTCTGAAAGATTTACAGACACTTGAGTATCCCAGAAATAGTTCTTCATCAGCTTTTGGGTTGAAAAACTTTGAGCTGATCTTTGCCATTAATGTGAACAAAGCATTTGCTTCCAAAGGTATGAAAGTATGAGACATTTGGTTTTCTTCCATTCCAAATCTCATAAGGTGTCTTTTCATGTCTCTTGCTCATGAGAGCTCGATTCTGAGTATAACAAGCTGTATTTACAGCTTCTGCCCAATATCTTTCTGGCAGTTTAGATTCACAGATCATTGTCCTTCCAGCTTCTTTGAGTGTTCTATTTCTCCTTTCAGCTACTCAATTATGTTGAAGTGTTGCTGTAGCTGTAAGATGATGTAGAACTCATTTCTCTCCACAATATTCAATGATTATGATGTTGAGAAATTTTGTTCCTTTATCTGATCTGATCTTGATTACTGTAACACTCTTATGATTTTGGAGTCTCTTGAGAAGTTCGGTCAGTTGTTGCTTAGTTTAACTTTTCTTGGTCATGAAAATAACCCAAGTGTATCTAGAAAAATCATCAACCACTACCAAAGTGTATTTCTTTCCACTAACAATGATTAGTGTGACTGGTCCAAATAAGTTCATATGCATCAGTTCTAAAACTCTGTTTGTTGAATGTTGAGACTTAGTCTTGAAACTTGCTTTTGTTTGTTTTCCTTGTTGACATGCATCACACATGCTTTATTTCTTGTATATCATCTCTGGTAGTCCAATCACTAAGTTCTTTTTGACTAACAATTTGATATCATCAAAGTTTAGATGACTCAGTGTGTTGTGCCACAACCAACAGAGTTCTGACTTGGTATGCATGATCAAAAAAGTTTCTGAAACTACTGTAGACCAATCTACAACATACATGTTCTCTTCTCTTCTTCCAGCAAGAACTACTTGAAAAGCTGATTCACTGACGACAATGCAATACTCCTTATCAAAGGTATCTTTGTATCCCATATCGCAGAATTAACTTGTGCTGAGTAGATTGTAGTGAAGTCCTTCCACGTAAGATACATTATTGATTGTGAGTCCATTTCTGATTAAGTTTCCATAACCTTTTGTGTAACCAGGTTTATCTTTACTTCAAAAATTGACTCTTGGTCCATCTTTAGCTATAAAATTAGTGAGACAGTCCTTGCTCTTTGTCATGTGTCTAGAGCATCCACTATCAAAGTACCAAATATCCTGCAAAACAAATTAAAATGCTTTAGGTACCCAACTCTGTTTGGGTCCATTATGGTCAGTTGTCAGTACAACTCTGGGTATATTTCCATAAGGTCTTCTCTGGAAATTGGTACACTTGTTCTCATATATGTAAGCCACATTTCCATAACATATTTTTCTGGATTGTGTCTCATTTATATGATTTCTCAGTTCTTCTGGTTTAAACCGATTTCCAAAATGTTTTCTATTATTAAAAGCTGAATAATAACCATCATTCTTTTTGTACTGAGGTCTGGACTGACCTTTGTACTGGTACTTTTGCTGAGAACTGGGATAACCTCTCTGCTGAGTCTTGGACTGAAACTTGTGATAAGTTTTCTATTTAGAATGATTGTTCCTATTAGTTTTAATAGTAGGTTCAATAAAATTCCAATCATCATCAGTGGGGTATAGTCTGCCTTTCCCCCCTGGATGTGTGAATCTTTGAATGATTGACATTCTTAGATTTACTCTGATTATAATTTTTCTGGTTCTTGACTTGATCAGTTTTTGTGGATCTGGCAGTTGATCTACCATTTTTGTTTCCTTGAGGTACAACTGATCTACCATTTGATTTACCTTTGTTGGGAGGTGCAGCTGTCCTCTTTGAAAACTGAGTTGTCTTATATGAGGCTGACTTTACTGGTTCAGTAATTTTCTCAGCATGTGGAAGTTGCTCAGCTACAAACTTAATACAAGTTTTGATACTAGGTTCAGCAGCTTTGCTAGTTCCTTCCTTAGAAGATTGCTGTGTATCAAATCCTAAGCCAGTTCCGTCTCCATAAGGCTTTCCGGATTTGAATCCAGTGGCTAAAATTGATTGAGCAAAAGATTCAGTTGCTGCTGCTGATGTAGTAGGCTGATACTGATTCTTTCCTTTATCAGTTCTAGTCAGTTTCATCATGTTAGTTCGAACTTCAATCTTTCAACTTCAAGAATTAGAACTTCTTTTTCAACTTTAATTGATTCATAACCAGCTTGAATAGTTACTAGCTGATTCATCAATTCGTCAAGTGTTTCTTCTAATTCCAGATTTTTTGGATTGGAGTCAGCAGTCAAAGAACATGCATTTAGTATGGAAATCTGAGCTGAGGAATATTTAGAATTAGATTCACATACCTCATTTGGATTCTCCATATGAGCCATTAAAGATGTGTCATCTAATAATCATTCAGTGCCAGCTTCATAGTTTGACTCATCTCCGGCTAACAGTGCTCTTCTGCCAGTTCTTCGTTGCTGAGTTTTCTTACCAGTTAGCTCTAGGCATTTAGCTTTGAAGTGTCCAGGATTTTTACAGTTGAATTTGAGATATTCATCATCCTTTTTCTTTTCAGGAGTCCTCTTGATAAACTTCTGAGTGACTGGGTGTCCACTCTTCATTCTTCAAATTCTATTCATCATTAGAGCCATCTACTCTTCCATCTCACCCAATTGCTGAAGATTGCTAGATGAGGTTTCTTGGTTATCATTTGAGGTTGCTGCTGCAAGAGCTGTTGTTTTGGGTTCCTCCATGGCTTTGATTAGAGCTGTTGTCATGGTGAAATCTTCACTTAATTCATAAGCTTTAAGATCTGAGAAGATTTCACCGTGACAACAGCTCACTGAATTCATAAGCTTTAAGATCTGAGAAGATTTTGATGGAATCTTCTATGTCAAGTCTTCTTGATTCCTCCATTGCTGTGACCTTCATCTTCCAGCACATTGGTAAAGCCTTCAAGATTCTAGTGTTGATTTCTTTCTTGGTGTACTCACTCTTGAGTAGAGCCAGTTCATCCATGATAGCACTGAATCTTGTTTCCATCTGATCAATATTTTTGCTTGATTTCATTTTGAAATTCTCAAACTTCCGTTTTGCAACTGAGATCTTATTTTCTTTGATAGAGTCAAATCCTTCGCAAACTAACTGAAGTTTCTCCAACATTTCTATTGCAGTAGTGCAATCCTTGTCTTTCAGATACATATTGCGGTCAAGAGTTCTGAGTATGATATCCATGGAGACATTGTTCAGGCTGTTTCTCTTTCGATCGTCACTGGTCCATTCACTTTTGGGCTTGGGAACTCGACTTGATTTTCACCAACAGTTTTCATGTAGGTGATCTGGATAGGTCCATCAGTGAGTACATCAATCTTCTCATCATGAGAAGCTGCAAGAAAAACTTGCAAACGACGTTTATATTCATCAAATATGTCCATGTTGCACATTAGCATCTGTCTGGCATACTGATTATTATCCATTGTGAGAGTGAGTGAGAACTGTATTACGTAAAGACTGGAAGCTAAAAGACTGAGCTTTTTCAGGAGAACAACTAGAGGAGATAACAAGAGCAGGTGAGTTTTCAACAATAGATTGTCAAAGAACGCTGCTCCGATACCAATTGTTGGTCCATTAGAAAGGCTAACACAAGTTTAGAAGGGGGGTGAATAAACTTGTCACCAAAAACCTAACTGAGAACTAAGTCTTGAACAGATTGATTAACAATTAAGGTTCAGTTTAAACTTATGTGGAGTTGAGATGACAAAGCTGAGTTTAAGTCAAATTGACTTATACTAAACTGAGTCAACCGGCAGCGGATATAGATTTTAGCCTTTATCTGGATCTTGTTATTTTATAAGAAAAAGCTATGTATGCAAAATTGAATTCTGGTGAATGTCAGTTTGTGGACTGTGTATGCTTATAACAATCAGTTTCAGTATGCTATATAAACAAATATAAATGCTTTGTGAAGTAAATAACGAGAATGTAAAGTGGAGCAAGAATTATAGTGGTTCCGAATGAGCTTTTGCCCGTCATACTAGAATAGGACATTTCGAGATAATCCCCTATCTACTCAAATCATAAGGCAGCTTTTTCGACTTGTCGTGAGCTTTTGGTCATCATAGCTGGTATAGGACATTTCGAGATAATGCCCTACCGCACTCAAATCATCGACCGCCTTTCGACACACACAATTGATTACTTTTTTCGAGATTTTCGTGGCGGTGGTTAACATGCTAAAAGCAATTCAAACCTACCGAGCATAACACCTCAAGCAATGATTTATTTGTTAATTATTGTGCAAGAACATTAGTTATGTTTCACTTATCACATTCAAACGTTCGTATATTCACAATATATCATACTGTATAAACACAAACTATCATAATTCTCACGATACGTACGTTAGCACTAAGCACATGACTTATAAGATAATCAAAAATCACTAATCAAAAAGGGGTATAGCTTTATAATTTAGCTCATCATTCACTATGGCTCGTGAAAAATATATTGGGTGAAACAACTAACTTATCGAACATACGGAATATAGCATCAATGACTATAAAAATAACGAACAAAGATATGCATTGTTTACTCGGGAATAAACAAAAATTTGAAAATTTAGCCCATTTAGCATAGAATCAAAATAATTTAAGCAAATGGTAGATACATATAACCGACTATTCCCTCCCCCACACTTAAATCACAACATGTCCTCAAGTTGTGCAGAATAAGAAAAACTTAGCTGGTTGTAATTCGAAGGTGGCAATTCTGGAAGTGGTCGCGAATCAGATCCAGAAATGCTCGATGAAAGCGGTAGACTGTGGACCATCCACCGGAAAACCGGCATCATCCGAAACTCACAATTGCTATCGAAAATATCCCGCACACTTGACAAACACGAAATATCTCGGGGACACGGGGGAATATAACATATCGTGCGTAAAAGATCGATACAAGCACATGAAACAAGCGCTCGATGGAAAAATCACCATACAGGGAAAACATAGGACATCCGAGTCAACCGGCGGCGGATATAGATTTTAGCCTTTATCTGGATCTTGTTATTTTATAAGAAAAAGCTATGTATGCAAAATTGAATTCTCGGTGAATGTCGGTTGTGGACCGTGTATGCTTATAACAATCAGTTTCAGTATGCTATATAAACAAATATAAATGCAGTGAAGTAAATAACAGAATGTAAAGTGGAGCAAGAATTATAGTGGTTCCAGGTGGTGTAATCCTGTTAGTCCACTATTCCTCTGTGATGTTGGATGAAAATTTAACTAGAACTCCTTGAGGTACGCTGTTACAAAAAGTCCTATATGATAGTCCTTGACTAATCCCTAGTGTCACTATCTAAACAACTAAAGAACAGGTTGGATTGCTGCACTTCAACTGCTTGAGTCACTGGTCCTTAGAGTGTTGTATTGCCTCTTCACCGGCTACCACCACAAACACAGTCTACCCGACTGCAAATGTCACAACAGTCCTTGGCAACTCCATGACCAGATTGCTTCACAGTCTAAACCTTTGATTGAGAATCAAAGTTGGGCTTGATTCTCGCTTGTGGTTCTTCAAAGTGTAGAAATCTGGATATGATCGATGTAGCTTGAACACTTGAAGAATTCTAGATATGATCTTGTTGAGCGCAAATAATGATAACAATTCGAATGAACTAGACTTGTGCACAAAAATGCTTGTAATCTTGTTAATTCCGGTGTTTGATCCTCGGTGCAAAGTCCTCTAATTATAGTGTGAGGTCCAACGTTCATCTTGCTTGAATTCGAATTGTATCAACGTCTATCTTGTAACGGCTATATTTAGTGACCGTTTTGACTTGTCAGTATTTCATCCAATAAAGTTGCTTCATTTACAACGTTCGAATGTACTATCAGTTTATTGGATGGATGACTATAAAACTGAGTTTCCTGATCAGTTTATACTGAGTATGTCAGTTTTCAATTTACACTGACTTAGAGCATTAACTGGGTTTTTACTCTTCTTCAAAAACTTCGGTACTCTATTTATCTGATTATATGTGACTGAATCAGATTACACCATTCCTTAAAAAGGTCATCTAAGATATCATTGTCCTTATGATACTTAGGTCTTCTTTCAAGATCCATAAAGTCAGTTCAGTCCATCACAGACTTACCTGAATTCTAACTTTACAGTCTCGGCTTAAAATCTTCATAACTGAGTTTGAACCCTCAGTTCTTCAAACTTTTCTAACTGAGTTTGTGTCCCTCAGTTCTTCAAATACTGAGTTTGTTCACTCAGTCTTCAGTTCTAGATAAGACAACCAAGTCTGTGTCCCTCAGCGAACTTACCTTCTTCAGTTCTGCGTGAACTTTCAGTTCTAGGTGTATATCTTCAGTCTTAAGTTCAGTTCCAGTTATCTAGATGATTTTCAGTTTCTTAGATGATTTCCAGTTTCAGTTCTACGACACTTTTATCTATTACAGTGCTTGTCCGATATAACCTATACAATTATCAGACTCTAGTAAAACCTATACATTCAATTCTGGACATATTTTAGCTTTCCACTATAACAGTTAGTTTTAGCACTTCATCAATGGGGTGTTATCAAACATGTTCTTGAATAAGATGAATCATCATCAAAACTAAATTTTATTCCCAACAGATCTTGTTTTCCTTAATTGAGTCAGTTTCTTCACACACCAGCTGTAACTTGTCCGACATTTCTTTGCCAGTCGTACAATCATTGTGTTGGATATATTTTAAAGTTTTAGTGATGAGTGTCAGACTAGCTGTTATAGAGCAAAGGCAAAAAGGTGTCTAGATTAAATGTATAGGCTTATTAGAGTTTGATCTTTGTATATGTTTTGATCAAACAAGCATTGTAATAGGTCAACTGACTTTCACCAGTAGACCTGTCTAGGTCAGTAAGGTACCTGAGTCAGTAGACTAGTTTAGGAACCTGCTGAAGACTGAAGGCTGAGGGCTCAAACTCAGTTATTGAAGGCTAAGGGATCAAACTTAGTATTTAAAGTCAAGGATATGGAATCAGAATTTAGGGAAGTCTGTGATGACCAAAACTGATTACATATACCTTGTGTACAAGGTCTAAGTTCTATAAGTTAAATGGTGATTGGAACTTAGTTATGTTCAAATTGGTGTAATCTAACTTCACAATTAAAATTTAGATAAAAGACAGTCAGCTGAAGTGTTTTATAAACAGAGCAAACTTTAGACAACTGACTGATAAGCATTTCAGTAGACTTACATACACAGAAACCTGCTGAATGCATATTTCGATTTAATCTAAGGTTACATTGGAAGATTACAAGGAAAAGGACAGATAAAAACTCTTGATTTTGTCAACAAATCAATGGTCAAGATTAAAAAAATGTTGGAAAGAAACAGAGGTTTATCCAATGGGTACAAGTCAAATGGTGGAATGTCTGAAAACAGTCAAAAAGTAAACTGACGGTGTCCGTACTATGTACATGGACAAAATGCAAGTAAAGATGGGGGCAAATCTGAAACGCCTATGTTTTGAATTTCAAACATAAGTCACAAGGATTCTCACCTATAAATAGAAGACCCCTGATACAGAAATTAAGATGAATTTTAAGAAGAAAAACAATCAATCTTGAGCTATCAGATTCTTATCAAGATATCACCCTTCTAACATTACTGAGCTTAAAGCTACTGATCTAGTAAATTCTTCAAGTGTAACCTGCTATCAAGTTACATCAAGTACACAGACTTGAAGACATCAAGCTGTTGAAAGCTGAATCACTTACTTGATTCAAACTTTCTTTTACAAGAAACCTGCTGAAGACAGTGAAACACTTAAGTGTCAAGAACTGTTGTTTGTGGTGGAGCTATTGAAGAGGCAATCCTACCCTTCAAGGACCAGTGGAAGACTTTGGAGCAGCAATCCTACCTGTTCCAAGTGTTCAGTTTGTGAAGCCATAGTTATTGGTGAAGGACAGACAACTTAGGGATTTTTGTAACTGCAACCTCAAAGATCTCTAGTGAATTACCTTCAACATCACAGGAGAAGAGTGGACTGACAGGATTACACCACCTGGAACCACTATAAAAATTGCCTACTTAATTTCTGCATTTACTTTCCGCATTTAGTATATTAAGCACGTCAACCTACTGAAACTAGCAACTGTTTCACACACTCACACTACTGAGTATCTAATACTTGGTATCATATTTTAACAACAAGTAATAAGGCTTAACTTGAATATATTCTGCTGCAACAAATTCAGTAAAATCAACGGTCGAGCGGACTACGAGTGGTCGCAGGACTGCGAGCGATCGGCGACTCGAACTTGCTGAGTTTGTTAACTCCAAAAGTTTTAAGTGTTAAATTTATTCACCCCCTCTCTAAACTTAACCAAAGCCTTTTCAAGGGACCAACAATTGGTATCGGAGCAGTGCTTCTGTTCTGAAGTAATCCTACTTGTTATGCTTGTGAAAATACTTTGAAAACATTTCAAGTTTCTGATTTTCAAAGCTTTGCATCATGGATAACAACCAGTATGCTAGAACAATGTTGATGTGTTCTTTAGATCGTTTTGATGAGTATAAACGTCGTATGCAGGCTTTTCTAGCTGCAACACATGATGAGATGATGGATGTGCTAACTGATGGACCACTGGAAATCACAAAAGCTATAACTGTAGATGGTCAAACTCAGTACATTCCAAAACCAAAAGGAGAATTGAATGCTGAAGATAGAAAAAGAGAAAACCTCAACAACATTTCTATTGATATCATATACAGAACCTTGGATAGACATATGTACATGAAAGTGAAAGATTGCAAGACTGCAAATGAGCTTTGGGATAAGTTACAATTAATCTGTGAAGGCACTGATACAATCAAGAAGAACAAAATCAGTGTGGCAAAGAAGAAGTTCCAAGACTTCAAAATGAAACCATTGAACAAATGGAATCAAGATTCAATGCCATCATGGATGAACTCACCCTACTAAGTGTAAACTACTCCAAAGAAGAAATCAATTCAAAAATCTTAGAAGCCTTACCTGCAAAAGAAGTTTGGGAAATGAAGGTGACTGCAATAGAAGAAATGAGAAGTCTACATGAAGAGGACACCTTCAAATTATTTTCAGATCTCAAGGCTTATGAATTCAGCAAGAAACTTGTACCTGAGACTGAAAAGGAAGAACCAAAGACCACTACATTGGCTGCTACACATCAAGAAGAAACATCAAGAGCTCAAGATGATCTACTGGATGAGATGCAAGAGCAAATTGCCCTACCGAGCAAGAAAATCAGAATGATGAAAAATGGAAGAGGTTCTCCAAGGAATTTCACAAAGAAATCTAGTGAAATGAAGAAGGAAGAATCCAAGAAAGACAATGATTACTTGTGTTTTCAATGCAAGAAACCATGACACTTCAAACCTGACTGTCCTGAACTAAAACAGAAAAATGAACTTGATTATCTGTGCTTCAACTGCAAGAAGCCTGGACATTTCAGACCTGATTGTCCAGACCTACTGAAGAGCAAAGTCGGCAAAGAAGATCTGGCAAGAAAGCTGTGATTTCTGAAGATGAATCAGGATATGAAGTTGAATCAGAAAAAGGAAATGAATCTGATGATACTGCACTTGTTGCCGAAATGGATAATTATGCTTTAATGGCAAATATGGATGAAACAGAGGAGGTATACAATTCAGTATCTATAAACACTCCTACTGAAAGTGATTGTGAATCAACTTGTGGTTCAAATCCTAAAAATTCTGACAATGATAAGTAGACCTGCTACCAAGTCTGCTGGACCTTCTAGACCTACTGATAGCAAACTTGCTACCAAGTCTGCTGGACCACAAAAGGGCAAAAATCAGAAATATTCCAAGGATAAGAATCCTAAACCTAAAAATGTCAATCATTCTAGGGATACTTATCTCAGGGGGAAAGGTAGATTATTCCTTACTGATGATGATTGGAATATTCCTACACCTACTGCTAGAAACAATAGATATAACCATACTGCTAGGGTAAAACCTTAGCAGAGGACTCAGCAGAGGACTTATATAAGACCTCAGCAGGGACCTCAACAGACTCCATATTACAGGGCTGTTCTTAACAGACAGCAAACCTATGGTTATGCCAGTGCCTCTAACAATAGAAATCACTCCAAACAACATTACATACCAAAAGGCCAGAAAGCATAGAGTCCTACACAACCAAATGTTAGACCTTATGGATGGGTAGAATACATGTATGAACAAAAGTATAACACTTTTCAAAGAAGACCTTATGGAAATTTGCCAACGGTCATGCTTACCACTGACCACTATGGACCCAAATAGTTTTGGGTACCTAAAATACATTAACATTGTTTTGTAGGGTGTCTGGTACTTTGACAGTGGATGTTCCAGACATATGACAAAGAATAAGCACTGTTTGACAAACTATGTGGCAAAGGATGGTCCAAGAGTGAATTTTGGCAACAAGAACACACCAGGATACACAAGAGGATATGGCACACTTGTGAGAAAATGGATTAACTATCAGGAATGTTGCATTTGTGGAAGGACTGGACTACAACCTACGAGCACTGGACAGTTTTGTGACATGGGTTACAAGGTCACTTTTGACAAAGGCACATGTATTGTCATTAGTGAAAGAGGTGATCAAGTTGTGCTGGCTGGAAAAAGACAACAAAACATGTATGTTGTGGATTGGTCTACTACTGTTCCAGAAACATGCCTGATTGTGCATACCAAGTCAGAACTTAATTGGTTATGGCATAAAAAGTTGAATCATCTAAATTTTGATGATATTAATCAGTTGGTGAAGAAGAAACTAGTGATTGGTTTACCTAAGATCACATTAAAAAAGGATGCTATATGTGATGCTTGTCAGCAAGGTAAACAAACAAAATCAAGCTTCAAGTCAAAGACTAAGCAATCAACAAAAAGAGTTTTGGAGCTGATGCACATGGATCTATTTGGACCAGTAACACCAACAAGTGTGACAGGGAAAGAAGTACACTCTAGTAGTTGTGGATGATTATTCAAGATACACTTAGGTAGTATTCATGAACAAGAAAAGTGAAACACTTCAAAAGATGCCTGTACTTTTGAAGAGATTGCAAAATAAGAAAAGTTTGACAGTAGTGAAAATCAGATCAGACAAGGGTACTGAATTTCTCAATAAAGTTATAAGAGAATACTGTGAGCAGAATGGTGTGCTGCATCAACTGGCTACTGCTGGTACACCTCAGGAAAATGGGGTTGCTGAGAGAAGAAACATGACTGTGAAAGAAGCAGGAAGGACCATGATTTGTGAAGCTCTATTGTCTGAAAGATATTGGGCTGAAGCAGTCAATACAGCATGCTATACACAAAATAGGACCTCAGTGAACAAGAAGATGCTGAAGACACCTTATGAGATTTGGAACGGAAAGAAACCTAATATATCATATTTCCATCCATTTGGAAGCAAATGTTTTATATTAAATCATAAGGAGCAACTGAAGACTTTCCAACCAAAATCAGATGAAGGAATCTTTTTTGGGATATTCTTCTGTCAGCAAGGAATTCAGGGTACTGAATAAAAGAACAATGAAACATGAAGAAACAATACATGTTGTATTTGATGAACCTAAGTTCACTGGAATGGAAGATGAAGCTTCAGAACCTGCTGAGAATCAACAAGTCACTGATCCAGAATGTGTTGATGTTTTGGAAAGGATAAATGACTTAAAAATTTCTGACTCTGCCCCTGCTGAACACCCTGCTGGTAACACTGCTGATGCAACAACTGAGGCTGTTCAAGGATCTACTGAAGCCCTTGCTGAAGCAACAGCAGACCCTACTGAAGATGATGTTCCTGAAAATAAAACTAACCAAAATCTACAATGGTTAAGGGATCACCCCGCTGAGCAAGTTATTGGCAATATTCAGCAAGGTGTGAGAACTAGAAGACAATTAGAAGCCATGTTTTCTTCTTTTCTATCTCAAATGGAGCCTAAAGTTGTTGAAGAAGCAATATCAGATCCAGATTTGATAATTTCTATGCAAGAGGAATTGAATGAATTTGAAAGAAATCAAGTTTGGGCGCTAGTGGATAGGCTTAATCATGCAAATATAATTGAAACCAAATGGGTATACAGAAACAAATTGGATGAATCTGGCACCATTGTGAGGAATAAGGCCAGACTAGTAGCTAAAGGCTATTCTCAAGCAGAAGGAATAGACTTTGATGAGACATATGCCCTAGTTGCAAGATTGAAAGCTATAAGATTATTCTTGGCATATGCTACTTACAAAAACATTAAAGTATACCAGATGGATGTCAAGAGTGCATTTCTGAATGGCGTTCTGGAAGAAGAGGTTTATGTTCAGCAACCTCCTGGTTTTGAAGTGAAAGATCAAGAAGATAAAGTGTACAGACTCAATAAGGCACTTTATGGTTTGAAACAAGCACCAAAAGCATGGTATGAGACCCTATCTCAATTCTTGGTGGACAATGGCTTTACCAAAGGAACCATTGACAATACTCTTTTCAGAATCAATGAAGGAGACAGCACCCTACTGGTACAGATTTATGTTGATCGCATAATTTTTGGCTCTGAAAATGAATTGCTATGTGAAAAGTTTGCTAATCTGATGAAAAGTAAATTCCAAATGAGTATGATGAGAGAAATGAACTTGGGATTACAAGTCAAACAAATGAAAGATGGAATCTTCATTCATCAAACCAAGTATACCAAGGAGCTACTGAAGAAATTTGGTATGGAAAATAGCACCAAGGTATCAACTCCTATGAGTACAAACATTAGATTCGATGAAGACAAGGAAGGCAAAGATGTTGATCAGACCTTATACAGAAGGATGACATGCAGTCTACTGTACCTTACTGCCAGCAGACCTGACATATCCTTTGCTGTAGGTGTTTGTGCAAGATTTCAATCTAAACCAAAAGAAAGCCATCTAGGTGCAGTCAAAAGGATTCTCAAGTATCTAAAAGAGACTTTGGGAGTAGGGATATGGTATTCAAAAGATGGAAGCTTCAAGGTTATATCCTACTCAGATTCTGGTTATGCTGGTTGCAAGATTGATAGAAAATGCACCACAGGAACCTGTCAGTTGATGGGAAATAGACTGGTTTCCTAGTTTAGCAAGAAACAGAATTCAATATCATCTTCTACTGCTGAAGCTGAATATATAGCTACTGGAAGTTGTTGTGTACAAATATTATGGTTAAGACAACAGTTAAGGGATTATGGAATTGAAGAAAGAGAAATTCCTATAATGTGTGACAACACAAGTGCAATTGCAATTACAGAAAATCTTGTTTAACCAAGCATATTAATGTGAGACATCACTTTATAAGAGATCATGTTGAAAAGAAATATGTGGTGGTTCTTTACATCCCTACTGAAGATCAACTTGCTGATATTTTTACTAAACCATTGGATAGTGAAAGATTTGCTAAGTTAAGGACAGAACTTGGAATTATAAAAGTTGACTGATACACCTTTGATTAGCAATGCACTGGAATTCACCAAGGGGATTAGTCTTTGCTATATATGTTGGGTGAGCTCACTTAGCAGACTAGTCATTGGTATCAACAATTCCATGTACTTATTTATGTTTGGACAATTGAGCAAATGAAGTTGCCAATGGGATTGATCTTTGTCCGGTTGGGTGAGCTCACTTGACAGATCAGTCATTGGTGTTAAACTTCATCTTGTATTATCAGTTGGACAAAACAAGAGGAATTGAAGATCAGCAGAGCTACTTTGTCAGCAGGCTGCTGAGTCATTCTTTATCAGCAGACTGCTGATCCAAGTCTACTGAACACCAAGGCTGCTGAACTATACGTTACAAGACAGTCAAACTTAAATGAAGTCAACGGTAATTGGATATTATTCATATCTTTTATAACCGCAGTTACAAATATCCAACGGTTACAACTATCATGGATTCAACTAGTGGGACACGTGGCAAAATCTCATTTATTCCAACTTTAATCGTGGTTAATGCTACAGTGCACGTACAACACCTTATCTGACAGTTACCATCCACTACTTTCTTTATATATACAGATACATACACAGAGACATTACATACAACTCTCATATCGACATTTCTCTGCAAATACATTGTGTGAACACCGATTTGAAAACCTTCTTCTTCATATTTTTCATCTCTAATGGCGGACAAGGATGATATTCACATTAGAACAAGCCAAAGTGTCAGAGGATTTGTTGTTGATGCTAACAAAACCGAGTTGGCTATCAATATTGGTGGAAGAATCAGATGATACGAAGGACTGGAAGATGTTCTTAATCTGAGATTGGAAAGCATCTCCTACACGAATGTTGTAAACTTCTGGAGAAACATTGTGATAAGAGATAATAGAGAGGCATTTAATACCACAGTAAATGGCCAAGAGATTGAAGTTTCCTCAAACCTGCTGAGGGAAGCATTTGGTTTTGGACCTGGAAATAATGCTCCAACCAATCCAGAAGAAATGGGGCTGTCAAGATTGGATTTTGTCGATAAAATAAAGACCAACAGTACCATCAAATCATCACTGAGCATCAATGTGAAGCATATAAGGATGGAGTATAATCTGCTGAATAAGATTATAGCAAAGAACATCTTGGGATTCAGTGGAAGCCTTGACACACTGTCTGGACCCAAGATTGATTTATTTATCATCATCTGCAAAAGCATGAAGTTTGATTGGGCTGGTTTCTTTGTCCAATACATGAATAAGGTGATAACAGAGGACAGAGAAGGGACCAGGAAGTCCAAGACTTTGCCCTTGGGTTTGATGATTCACGCCCTGCTGACTCATTTGAGGATTGCTGATGTTGCACCTAAGAAACTCAACAAGTCCAGATATAAGAAGGAGATCAGCTATCTCATCCCTGGTTTGGATGATGATGAAGAGTTGGATACAAAAAGGACAGAGAGTGACAATGGTGGAGATGATGATGCTGGTGGTGAGCAGACTGAACAAGTTACTAAATCTGCTGCACCTAAGAAAGTTGCTGAGAAGAGAAAGGCTACTGACACTAGAAAGATTACTGAGCTGCTTAAGCCTAAGAAGACAAAGCAGAAATCAGTAGACCCTGCAGAATCTACTGAGGTTCCAGCTGAAGCTGAGGCTGTGAACTTGCTGAAATCACAAAGAAGAAATCTGCTGCTGAAATCTTAAAAGTGCAACAGAAGGAAGATAGAAGAAAAAGGAAAGCTACTGAGAGTGAAACTGAACAACCTTCAAAGAGAATGAAGGAAATTGTGAAGAAAAAGAAACATGGAAAAGGGAAGTAGAAGAAGAGGCCGTTGAGCCTATTGCTGATGCTGGTGTTGTTGTTGAGCAACACAGCGACGAACCACGGCAGACTGTTGTACCTAAGCCTGCTGTAGAAGTTGTCGAACCTATTCCTGACCCTGCTGTGGATGCTACAACTCAGGGGGAAGAACACATGGTTGCTGACCCTGATGTAACACATACAAGTCAGGGGGAACCAGGTGTGGAACAATTGGAGGTGGTAGGTACAAATGTACAATCTGAGGTGCCTACTGACTTGGTTGCATCTGCTGAGGAAACATTGAATCTGCTTGTTGAGACCTTTGGAGGACAACAAGTTGAACAAACAGCACCTAGAAAGCCTTTAATGCCTTTTGAGAGGAAGGAGAAGAAAAGAATGATATGTTGATCCCAAAATTAAGCTGGTTGCTGATTACTTTCAATGGAAGTTTGGATATTGTAAGAAACAAAAATCAGCTGCTAAGCCAATGACAGATTTTGAAGAATGGGCTTTTGAAAAGTTAGAGGTGGAAAACCTACTTGACCTGGTTAATACTTCTTTGCTGGAAATGAGGTTGATGGAACTCATTGAAGAAGAAAAGAAAGAATGAGGTATCATGTTTAAGGCTCCTAGGGATGCACCAGATAGTGATGATTCATCATCATCTGATTCTGATGATGATCATCCTACACATCAAGGTGAAGCCAGTGGAACTGCATTATCCACTGAACCAAGAGTAGAACAATCTACTAGTGCTACCAAGTCTGCTGAGGGCCGGCAAAATGATCAAATGGATGAAAATCTGGAAGCTCTAACAATAGATGATTTGGAGGCTCTAATCAATGATGGAATAAATCTTGGAGATAACAGGTTGGTTGGTACATCTGATAAATTCTTGGTTGTTGAGTCTGATGTGAATCCTGATGATCAGCAGACTGAAAATTTAGATGAGGAGAAGATTATTGAACACAGTGAGCCAGATATCAGTTCTGAAAATTCAGCTCAGTATCAGGAGTGGATTGATACTCAGGACACCTTATCTAAAACTGCTGATACTCTATAGAAAATTACTGATGTTAGAGGATCTCCAGAGGAAAATATGGCTATTTTTCCTTTTATTTCTGTGGAAGAGAGGGTCCTACTCACTGAGGAACAAACAGTGATAGGACAGAGATTGGACATGGTGATGGGTTTTGAAGGATCACCCCTACTTCTTGAGGAGGTTCAGGCTGCTGAAGAACAAACAGCACCTGAACAAAGGTCGGAACGTACAGTTTGCTGAGGAACATACAGCACTTGGACAAAGGTTGGAACTCATAATGGGTTTGGAGGAAACCCCTGCAATTTTTGAAGAATAGGCTACTGAAGTAGAGCCTACTGGAGTAAAGGCTAGTGATGGAAAGGATAGTTATCAGACTGCAGTTAATGAGGATGAACAGCTGCTGGACTATGACTTTAGTGATGAGGAGTTCCAAGTGCCTGAGGAAGAACCTGTTACTGCTGAACCTCAACAGGCATATGTGCCATTGTTTGAAGAAGAACCTATTCTGGAAGATATTTTTAGTGCTATAGTTGAAGAAGGTCCTGACCCTGCTGGAAGGGATAGGAGTTGGGCCATGGTTGTCAGCAGACAGAGGGCACAGTACAATGTTGAAAAGCCTGCTGAAGATGCTGCTGGACATATGGCTGGAGGTGTGGCTGGTGCAGTACCAGCACATGTTTTGGATGAGTTGAGGGCAGTCAGACATGACATTACACAGTTAAGAACTCAACTTGACGACAAGAGCAAAGATTTGAAGATTTGATGAACCTGGTGGAAAACAGATGGAGGACTACTGAAACAGTTGCTTCCAATATCACATCCACTCAGTTTGCTCTTGCTGATCTAACCAAATATGTGAGAGGCATAAAACAAGGCAATACACTCAAGGATCAGTTCTTGAAAGAACAATTTGCCTCCATTCACAAGAAGCATGATAAGCTTGCTGAGGCACCCAAGTCTGATGTACCTGACCCTGCTGGAACATCTCAACATGCTGCATTAGATCTTAAGATCACTGAGAGGATAACTCTACTGGAGCAAACAATGGAAGGAAGGATCACTGCAGTTGACACCAGAACTGAAATTATGAAAGGTCAACTGAACAATTTAGTAATCACACAGGAGAGTGTTCATGGCCTGCTTTCTCGTTTTGTTGATGATGTCAATAAGGGGGAAGATAGCCAGACAGCAGTAGCAAAAGAGGCTGCAAGAAGTTTTGCTCAAAAGAAATGGGAGGCAGATACAAATGCATTCAGAGAACCTGCACCTGACAGACTTCAGCTGACTAATGACCCCTTCAAAGAATACAAGAAGCAATACTACAATAAGAGGAGACCTTACCATGACAAGGGTTTCCATGAGGGGCTAAATTCCTTTTTGGGAATTAAGTTCTGGGAAGCTAGAGTTAAATCTTTAAGAGCTCCACACAGAGGTGGTAGAGGTGGAAGAGGTGGAAGAAGTCTACCTACTACATCAGCAAGAGAGTCATTGGAAGAGTTCAAGCAATTGTACATGCGTTTAGGATTCAGAGTACACCAAATCAATCTAACTCTACCTGAGGCATGGAAATGGTGGAAGGAAGTGAATCCTCATATTGATTTTTCCCTTTTTGAAAATCAATGGATGAGAGACATTGATATGATCCGTGATCGAATCAGATCCGAAATTGCCCAAGGACTTGACTGATGGCACCCATACGATGAGCACCGCGACCCTTAGCTAACTCGTAACTAAGAACCTTGGTATGACCTCAACCCTTAGATAACCCGTATCTAAGAACCTTGGTATACGAACGCCACAAGGTCTGCTCAGAACCTTGATAAGTTCCGTTTGGAATCCACCAAACAACGGTTTGGAATCCACCAAAACCAACGTGAGAAACTCACCGAGCTTAAAAGCTTCAAATATAATATATATCTCAAAATTTGTCTGATGATTACAATGACTCTTAATCCCTTTATATAGGCTACAAACTCCAAGACTAATTGCTAATCTAGCAATGTGGGACAAAATAACTATAAATAAAAACAATAACAAAAATAAAATACCATCTAACCAATGTGGGATAATAAAAGTTAACTAAAAATAAATAAAAGACTCCAAATAAATTTGACAAGTTTCTTCTCGATGGGAATCACATCATTCCCTCCCGGCTCCAAAAGGATTCGTCCTCGAATCAAAAGGATGTCGTAAAATGCACCATCAAGGACAAAACGAGTCGAACCAACAACGAACATCAATGATATGCCCGGATCAAATGCAAGGAGTAAATACGGCTTCAAAGAACTAGAACCTCGAGGCGATGACGAATACCTCACCAAGGAAACCAATGCATAGGAATGTCGTGAGTGCTCAATGCAAATTATTTTCTCTGGAGCAGCAACATAATCATAGGGATTAGAAGCCGGAATAATAGCACAATACACCTCAAAAGGATCAATGAAAGTGTGCTTCGGTTTTCCATCAATGTCAACTGGGACAAAAACATCCATAGGCAATATATTGGTTGGATTGGGTGTATCAGATAGCCCAGTTGGCTCCTCAAATGGATGATCTTCATGAACCTGCAACGAAGACGAAATAGAACTCGAACAAGTGGTTGGTGAAGTAGGACCATCTGTCTCATCTGCCTCGATTTTCTCCACCACTAATGCGATATCCTCGGTCTGCGTCACAACATCACACTCCATTTCATTCGCTAGCTCCACCACACCTCCACTCTCACCATTTTTCAATTACGGCTCAATATTTTCTCGCTTCCACCAAGTTCACATCGGGAATCGCACCCCTATCTATTTCCATGGCCTTAGAATCCCCTATTTGATAATCACATTGTTTCATAGGGGGTAGGGATTCCAATACATGCTTCTTGCCACCAAAAGAAAAAGAATAGCGAGTCCGGGACGCATTATGACGTACATTATGCAAAGACAAACCATGATCTCCCAAATATCAAATGTACATCACTCGGTGGCACCACATCACATGAGACAACAAACTTTATAACTTCCAATGGACACGGAACCCGTGCATACCGTGTAACTTTAACCCGCCGGTTTTCCACAACAATGTAGTAGGCCGATAAAGTCTTTCCGTCCGCAAGTTTAAATCCTTAACCACATCTTTACTAATTAAATTTTCTTCTTCATCATGATCAATACACAACTCATATTCATAATCTCCAATAAAACATGACGTGTAAAACAAGTTGTTACCTTGACCAACACGGTTACCTCTACCACCATGATCACCTCTACCACTTTGCGGTTATCTCTACCACCACGGTTAAATTGCTCAGTTACTCCCTTTAACATATTCTTCATCTTATTCATCATATCATCAAAACGTTGTTCTATTTCTAAGTGTCGATCCATCACATTATTAAAATTCCGAATATAGGCATCCATAGGACTCTCCATTACTCAAGATCGAAAATCACCAATAATCCAACAACAATAATAATTCTCAACACAAAATTGCAACAAGTACCACCATCACCCAACTGATCCTTTGTTTTTTTTTCTTTTCACCAAACTGGGGCGACCGACTAAAAGAATTGGACAACTTAAATTAATTCTAATATGTCAAGACCAATTTAGGTCAATAACGGCGGCTTAAGGAAATGCCAAAGGCGGCTGTAATTGCCTGGTGTATTTGTTACGATGGAAGGAAAAATAAGCAACAGGGATTGATTTTTTTTTTTTTTTTTTTATAATTCAAGATGCAAGGGACGCAGGGATGTTGGGAATTTGATTTGGATGTTGAAAGGAAAAGAAATATGCAAGAACGAAACAGGAAAAGGAAAAAGAAAAAAAAATAAAAAATAAAAGGGATATTTGGATACCGTCAGTGACTAGCTCTGATACCAATTGATGTGATCCGTGATCGAATCAGATCCGAAATTGCCCAAGGACTTGACTGATGGCACCAATACGACGAGCACCGCGACCCTTAGCTAACTCGTAACTAAGAACCTTGGTATGACCTCAACCCTTAGATAACCCGTATCTAAGATCCTTGGTATACGAACGCCACAAGGTCTGCTCAGAACCTTGATAAGTTCCGTTTGGAATCCACCAAACAACGGTTTGGAATCCACCAAAACCAACGTGAGAAAACTCACCGAGCTTAAAAGCTTCAAATATAATATATATCTCAAAATTTGTCTGATGATTACAATGACTCTTAATCCCTTTATATAGGCTACAAACTCCAAGACTAATTGCTAATCTAGCAATGTGGGACAAAATAACTATAAATAAAAACAATAACAAAAATAAAATACCATCTAGTTTGTAATAATGATGAACAAATATGATTATAATGAAAATTGACTGAACTTGTTCTACATTTTTTGTTTTTATCCTTTTTGCTTTGCTGTAAGGAGGGTATTGGCATCATCACCAAAAAGGGGAAATTGTTGGACATATTTTAAAGTTTTAGTGATGAGTGCCAGACTAGCTGTTATAGAGCAAAGACTAAAAGGTGTCTAGATTAAATTTAGAGGCTTATTAGAGTTTGATCTTTGTATAGGTTTTGATCAAACAAGCATTGTAATAGGTCAGCTGACTTTCATCAGCAGACCTGTCTAGGTCAGTAAGGTACCTGAGTCAGTAGAATAGTTTAGGAACCTGCTGAAGACTGAAGGCTGAGGGCTCAAACTCAGTTATTGAAGGCTAAGGGATCAAACTTAGTATTTAAAGTCAAGGATATAGAATCGGAATTTAGGGAAGTCTGTGATGACCTAAACTGATGACATATACCTTGTGTAAAAGGTCTAACTTCCATAAGTTAAGTGGTGATTGGAACTTAGTTATGTTCAAATTGGTGTAATCTAACTTCACAATTAAAAGTTAGATAAAAGACAGTCAACTGAAGTGTTTTATAAACACAGCAAACTTTAGACAGCTGACTGATAAGCATTTTAGCAGACTTACATACACAGAAACCTGCTGAATGCATATTTCAATTTAATCTAAGGTTACATTGGAAGATTACAAGGAAAAGGACAGATAACAACTCTTGATTTTGTCAACAAATCAATGGTCAATATTAAAAGAACGTTGGAAAGAAATAGAGGTTTATCCAATGGGTACAAGTCAAAGGGTGGACAGTCAGAAAACTGTCAAAAAGTAAATTGACAGTGTCAGTACTATGTACAGGGACAGAATGCAAGTCAAGATGGGGACAAATCTGAAACGGCTATGTTTTCAAATTCATACATAAGTCACAAGGATTCTCACCTATAAATAGAAGACCCCTGAAACTGAAATTAAGATGAATTTAAAGAAGAAAAACAATCAATCTTGAGCTATCAGATTCTTATCAAGATATCACCCTGCTGACATTACTGAGCTTAAAGCTACTGATCTAGTAAATTCTTCAAGTGTAACCTGCTATTAAGTTACATCAAGTACACACACTTGAAGACATCAAGCTGCGGATCATTTCATCCTGATCAAGCTGCTGAAAGCTGAATCACTTACTTGATTCAAACTTTCTTTTACAAGAAACTTGCTGAAGACAGAGAAGCACTTAAGTGTCAAGAACTGTTGTTTGTGGAGGAGCTAGTGAAGAGGCAATCCTACCCTTCAAAGACCAGTGGAAGACTTTGGAGCAGCAATCCTACCTGTTCCAAGTGTTCAGTTTGTGAAGCCATAGTTATTGGTGAAGGACAGACAACTTAGGGATTTTTGTAACTGCAACCTAAAAGATCTCTAGTGAATTACCTCCAACATCAGAGGAGCAGAGTGGACTGACAGGATTACACCACCTGGAACCACTATAAAAATTGCCTACTTAATTTCTGCATTTACTTTCTGCATTTAGTATATTAAGCACATCAACCTACTGAAACTAGCAACTGAATCACATACTCACACTACTGAGTATCTAATACTTGGTATCATATTTTAACAACAAATAATAAGGCTTAACTTGAATATATTCCATTGCAACAAATTTAGTAAAATCAACGGTCGAGACTGCGAGTGGTCGACGGACTGCGAGCGATCGGCGAAAGCTGCTTACCGAATTTGCTTTGAGTTTGTTAACTCCAAAAGTTTTAAGTGTTAAGTTTATTCACCCCCCTAAACTTAACCAAAGCCTTTTCAAGGGACCAACACATTGACTTTCAGGTACATGTTGCTATCCAAAGTTCTGATGATAAATCCATAGCAGCATTGTAGAGATTGTTCCTCTTCCTATCATCATTGTTCCATGAACTTTTTGGCTTGGGAACTCTAATTTGAGCACCACCATCAACTTTTTAAATGTGAGTGATCTGAATTGGTCCATCAGTGAGTACATCTGTTGAAAATAAAATTTATGTTTTGATGATGATTCATCACTTATTCAGTTGTTAATTTTAAACCCCGTTGATGATGTGTCATAACTAGCTGTTATAGTGCAAAGCAAAAGGATGTCTAGATATAAATGTAAGGGATTTAATAGAGTCTGATATTTGTATAAGTTGAATCAGACAAGCACTGTAATAGTATAAGGTCAAGAACTGAGAAACCGAGATGCTGAATTTACATTTGAAAAGAACTCAGTTGAAGAAACTGACTCAAGAAGAGAAACAGAGCACACCTACAGAAACTGAAGAAGGTAAGTTCGCTAATGGACACAGACTTGGTTGTCTTATCTAGAAGCTGAACGCTTAGGGAACAAACTCAGTTTAGAAGGCTGAAGGACACATACTCAGTTATTGAAGAATGAAGAACGGAGGGAGCAAACTCAGATTTATGAAGACTAAAGCCGAGACTGTAAAGTTAGAATTCAGGCAAGTATGTGAAGACCTGAACTGACTTTATGGATCTTGTATGAAAACCTGAAATACATAAGGACAATGATATCTTGATATGGTGTACTCTGATTAAATAAATAGTAATCAGATGAAGAAAGAGTACCGAGTTTTGAAGAAGAGTAAAAACTCAGTTATTGTTTTTAAAGCTACTGACAAACCCAATTTACTCAGTTTCAAGCTGAAAATGTTCAAAACTGAAAGAATAATCTAACTGTTATAAAGCAATACGATTGGACAAAAGAATTGTCAGAAAGGAAACTAACATTCAACAGAATATCAGGACCACCAACGGATACAAGAATTCAAATTCAAATTATATGAACATTGGAAAAACCCCTATAAATAGACCACTTCTACATCAAGAAGAGGTGCGGAGTTCTAAGGAAAATCATATCAAGAAAGATATTAGTAAGGGGGAAAGTGAATTAGTAAGAACTCCTGCTTTATGCTATATTGCAAGATCCAGATCAATAAATCTTCAAAGTGTTCTTAGGTATTCAAAGAAACAAAAAGACTCACACTTGAAGAAATCGGAGCTTAGTGTGCAAATAATATACATCAAGAAGAAGAAGCTCATATCACAAGTTGAATCATAGTCATTGATTCAAGTCTCAACTTTGATTTTATCAAACGTTTTAGACTGTGAAACACCAAGAAGGTGTGAAGGACAATTGAGGTGCATTCAGAAAGACTATGTTTGTGATGAGCTGGTGAAGAGGCATACAACCTTTCAAGGACTAGTGGTGCAAGAAGTTGCAGAGCAGCAATCCTACATGTTCTATAGTTGCTTAAATAGTGAAGCTAGGGATTAGTGAAGGACTATCAGTTTAGAAATTTTTGTAACCGGTCTATCCTCCGCATCACAAGGGAAGAGAGGGTTTACAGGATTACACCACCTGGAACCTCTATAAATTCCGTCTCATTTACTTATTTACTTTACACATTTATTTACTGCATTCTAGGTTAAATATCATTAGAAAACAAACTCAGCAAACATTAGAAACTGAGTCCGCACAGCACTGCATTCATCTTTACAAACCGATAACTAAACATTTTAAAAGGCTTTAATTTATCCGCTGCCGGTAAACTCAGTTTGAGCACAAATCAGTTTGATTTATACTCGGTAAAGTTAGCTTAACTCCGCACAAGTTTAAAACTGAACCTTATTTGTTTTAAGATCCAGTTATTGCTGACAAGTTTATTCACCCCCCATTAAACTTGTGTCATCCTTTTCACGGGACCAACAATTGGTATCGGAGCAGTTCTTCCTTTTGGAGGTGATCCAAAAATGTTACTGCTTCGAGTCTTTAAAAACTGGCATTCATATCTGAAGGAGACCTTTTGATCAAGTTGTTTAAAAGTTTTTACAAAATTGAATCATGAACTCACAGAATCACTCTAGGAATTTACTCAGTTGTTCCTTTTTTAGATTTGATGAATACAAAAGCAAATTGCAGGCTCTTGTTGCTGATACCCAATTAACTGAGACATTCATTGAAGATCCAGTTGTTACAAGAAGCAGTGAGAATTCTGAGATTTTACCAATAAGTCTTGTTGCACAAGATCACTTTGAAATTGATGAAGAAGTCCTTACTTTTGGAGTTGAATCAGTAAAGGACAATGCTGAATCAAGCAAAGGGAAACAGATAATGGAATATGAAGAAGTTAGAGCTGTGAACTTATCAATCAAATATCATGAGGTGAATGCTTCTACATCCAACTGTCACACTTCCATGAACAATCATAGAAATGCTGATTGAAATGAAACCTTGGACATACTAATGAAGCAATTAGATGAAATTCAAAAGAATTATGAGAATGTCAAAAAGGAAAAAGAACTATTGAAAGCTGAAGTTCTAAGATTGAATGTTGAAATTAACCTTATTAAGCTGAAGTGATAAACATTATAGAATCATCAGTTGATCTAATCACTAAAGTTCAGTTCAAACCAGGAAAACCATTTGAAGACAGATCAGGTTTAGGGTTTGACAATCAACAAAATTCTAAGTTCAGACTCAGTTCAGTTGCACCTAAATTTGTGGCTGCACAAAGGTCTAGAACTCAGAAAACTGATGAAGTTATTAGAACTGATAACAGTCCAAGACAGCCTCTATAAAAAACTAACAAAGCTGTAAGATCAATTGGTAACAACCATCGAACTGACAGATCCGACAAAAAAAATCAAAAGGCTGAAAAAGGCAGAACTGATCAGAGATCAGTCAACAAAACATTCAAGTCATATTCATTAGAGAATGACTCTAGTTCAAAGGTTAATAGATTCAGGAAGAAAGAGAGACTCTTTCCAACTGATAAAGACTGGAATGTTTATACAACCACTGCTAGATCAACTCAGTTTCTCAAAATTCATATGGAAAAGACTCAAAAACCAAGACAGTAGAATTATGTGAAAACTAACAAATCTAACAGAAATTCTATTAAGTCAAAAAGTCAAGAAAGATATCTGAGCTCAATTCTCAAGATGCTCAATGCTCTCAAAGATGAGATTGATTCTAGGAAAATGGAATCTTCCTTTAAGGGTTCAAGAGTTAATCCAAAAGCTAATCAAAAAGGACCCAAACAAATATGGGTACCAAAAAGTTCTTAATTTGTTTTGCAGATAAAAACTGACTACCGAGGAATTATGGAAATCTGACATCCTCAACACTGAGTCATACATCGTGAAGTTACAACTGAGATATAGAAAACTGATCTAGAAGACAATACGGTGAACGGATAACTAGTTCAAGTGTGGATAAGATCAAATCTGAACTCTTACAGCTGCAGATACGGCATATCAGATATATTTACTGATACAGGCTACGGTAGGCAGAAAAGTCGTGACCTATACAGATCTCAACCGTCCATCTTCTTCACTCACCATCTTTTTCGCATCTCAATGCCAAATGTGATTTATGACAAGACGTTTTAAACCCACTCAAATTCTCCTAACTACACATCTACCACCTATAAATACCTTCGTACTATCTTTATCTTAATCTTTACACTCAGTTTTGTTCAACCCTTAGTTTGAAAAATTACCTCTATCTTCAAATTTTTCAAAATCACTCCTTCTACCAGAAATTATGACTTTCACCAGAGTTGAGCCGGATTGATCATTTCACTTGATCAATTTCTTGAAAATAGTAATTCAGACCTTGCCAAGCAAATGTTAGAGAAAATCCGAAAATCAAAGGTCTTCAAGCAATCTTCAACATTTCCTTGGAAAATGTATGCTTAGAAAGCATTGGAGATTTCAATGAGTTTGGAAGGACAGCCATAGAAGAAAATGTATACACCTATACCACCACAGTCAATCAAAAGAAGATTAAGGTTACTGAGAACCTTATTGCAGAAATCTTTGGATTCAAAATTTCTGAATACTCTTCTTCAATCAAGTTGAGTAAAGAGCAAAGAGAGAAGTTGTGGAAACATATTGCAATAAAGGGAGATTCAAATGTATCATTGACTGGGAAGACAGGTTTTCTTAAACATGAATTTGGATATCTAACCTAGATGCTAGCCAAATGTGTAATTGGAAGTGCTGGAAATTTTAGTAATCAATCAGGCATTAAGATACATTTACTGTATGGGATATGGTTTGAAGAGAAGTTCAACATGCAAAAATACATTCTTGACCAGATAGCAGGACAAATTTCATCTGATGTACCAAAGAAGAAGACTGACGTGAAGAAAGAGATTTTATCACAAGAAGACACTTGCCTTGTTGGTACAAAGGATCATTGATCATTTTGGAATTGCAAGAAGAGGATCGACTGCAATTGTTGATGGAAAGATTGCAATAAAAGAAGAGAAACGCAAATCTAGGAAAAGGAAAGCTGAAGGCTCTGAAGCTGAACCCAAAAAGAAAAGAAAAAATCCAAGAAAGTGCTTACGGGCGATGAGGCAATAGAACAAGTTGAGGAACAAACAGAAAAGAAAAGAAAGTTAGAAGAACTGGAAAAAGCAAAGAATGACGAGGCAACTAAGAAAAGAAAGGAACCTTTACCTGAAAAATCCTTGATCTCTGACACAGCAAGTCAGACAGCAAAGAAATCAAGAACTGATGATGAAACCCCCATAAAACCTACTGCTAAAAAAGAATCTGTTTTTGAGAAAGAACCAGTTCCAACCCTACCAAAAGTTGACACTCACGGGGAACAAACCTTGAGAACTGATCCTGGTGATGAAGAAATTTAGAGTGACGAAGAGCTGATTATGCCGAGGATAGCAAACATGCTCAATCTGCTATCTAAAACCAAGTCCACACCATAAAAGTCAGCATCTAGACTGGAGTATGAGGAATCAATCAAATGCTTGAAGCCTCTCAGTCAGAAAGTAAAGGAGAATAAGGTGAAAAATCTGTTGAACGAGTCATCACCTTGGATGAGCGTGTTGAAGTAGAAAATCAAAGAAGGGAAGCTGATAACGCTGAAAGTATTGAGAAAATAAAGAAGACGCTCTGGCAAAACTGAAAGAGGATCCTGAACAGGTTGTTCAACATGTAACTGAAGATGAAAAGGAAGATGTTGATGTAGGGAATCTGGATATTGAACAGGTTACTATATCCACAATAGTACCTGAAACTGAGAGTGAAACATCTATAATCCCAGTTGTTGCTGAGGGGGAATCCAACAAAATTGAAGTAGAGAAAGTTGAAGAACCAGTTGGGACTCTAATTGAATCTAACTTAGAGGTTCTCAGAGAAACTGAAGCTGGTACAACACAGCCTGATCCTACAGTTGATTTTTGAAAATTGATTGAAGCTGATTGTAGAAATTGGATGATTACCATTACTGGAAATTCAGTTCAATCGGAAATCAAAGAAGTCAACAAGAAGTCATAGAAAGCATAGAATAATAGGCTTTTGATTTGTATAATATAACCCATCTATCACAATAGCTCAACACCGCAGAATTCTTGAGTAATGTGTACTCGTCGATAAGAAACAGTTATTGGAAGAGATTCACAGGAGGTGAATCCCAAGATCAAAGAAAGATGATGATGATGCTGATTCCCAAGGAGACCCTGACCTACAAAAAGGAATCCTTGCCTCTCTACAGATAAAAGAGTCAAGTAAAGCTATTGAAGGAAAATCTGAAGAAAGTTGTGATTCAGACTCTGAAACCCAATCTGAGTCAGAAAAAAAGAAGATCCAGAAGGTTATCAATCACCTATTGACAGAGAGATATTGGAAATTACAAGAGCTGAAGCTGATCAAGCAAAATAGGAAACTGATGATGAGTTAGATGTGAAACTATCACCTGTAAAAGAAGAAGACAAATCTAGATTGGAATAAATAAGGAAACAATCTGAGGAAAGAAGAAAGTCTGAAGAGTAAAAGGAAAAGCTGAAAATAAAATCATTTCTACACCATCCAATGGAAAGTTTCTTGAAGATTTAGAATCTGAGAAGAAAGAAGTTGAGATTGTTGGAAATAAGCCTCAAGTGGAAGCTGAGAAAACATCTGAGACTGAGGAAGCCAAAATTGAGAAGAAGTCAGAAACTGAGAATGAGAAATCTGACAACAAGAAAGCTGAAGCTAAGAAAGATGTGCCAACACAAGATGAGATCATCAAGTACAATTACAATGAGCTTGTGAAAATATAGAATGAAGATATGGACATCTTTGGAAAAGTCCTGAAGTCTATGGAAGAAAACTGAACTGAAAGAGCTGATCTGGTGAAGAAAATGGATAGTGTCAAGAAAGACTGTCATGACACTCTGATCGAAGTAAGAAGAACCACCATTGAATCAGATGCAAGAAAAATTGAGACTCGGAAAGGCTCGTAAACAAAGTCACTAATGTACATGACAAAATGCTTTTACTAGAGAATACCATGAAGGACTCAGTCATTGCACAAACTATATTGGCATCCAATCAACAGCGCCTAAATAACTTTATCAGAAGTTTGATCCAAAAGGATGATGCCGATAAGAGGGAAAGTGAGGCTATCTTAAAAGAAAATGTTGACGATATATCAAGAGAACTGGGAAGCATTGATAAGAAGCTCATTGAACTAAAAAGAGCCAAAGCTGACATGGTTGATGAAGAAATGAAGCTGATTGCAAAAGTCTCTGAACCCACTGAAAAGAGACTAGGATTGGATTCACAGTTATACAGTATGTTCAAAGATCTACCTGTCCAGGAAGATGATACCAGAGAACTTTCTAACAATGAAGAAAGTCCTTGTTCATTACTGGAACAAACTGATCAGATGGGAAGAAAATGTAACTTATGAGAAAGCCGAGAAGAATGCTGGAAAAGTTGATTTTGGGATTGTCAAGGATGTACTGGAGAAAACATCAACTGATGAAGAACTGAAGAAGATCGTGCTGAAGTTTACATTTATGTTCAATAACAAGTTCTTCAGAAAACATAACATGACTACATTTTGGCAAATCTGGGCTAGCATCACTGGAATTGAAGAGAGCCCAACAAGTCATGCAAAAAGAAGCAACTGAAGAATATGACAAGAAAACTGAAGGAGATGACAAAGGAAAAGGAAAAGAAACTGAGACTTAGTTTCTTTTCATGTTTTGTATTTTAATACTATGTAATTCGTAACTCAGTCCATCATCAATAAAGTATCAATTTCTCAGTTCTATGTGTTTGTTATCATTTGTATTGTCCTTATTTTTTTGCATCGCTTTTTAAGGATGGTATTGGCATCATCAAAAAGGGGGTAATTGTTGGAAATAAAATTTATGTTTTGATGATGATTCATCACTTATTCAGTTGTTAATTTTAAACCCCATTGATGAAGTGTAATAACTAGCTGTTATAGTGCAAAGCAAAAATATGTCTAGATATAAATGTATACGATTTAATAGAGTCTGATATTTGTATAGGTTGAATCAAACAAGCACTGTAATAGTATAAGGTCAAGAACTGAGAAACTAAGAAACTGACTTGATGAACTGATGAAGAATGATAAACTGACATGCTGAATTTACATTTGAAAAGAACTCAGTTGGAGAAATTGACTCTAGAAGAGAAACATAGCACACCTACAAGAACTGAAGAAGGTAAGTTCGCTGAGGGACACAGACTAAGTTGGCTTATCTAGAAGCTGAAGGCTGATGGAACAAACTCAGTTTAGAAGGCTGAAGGACACAGACTCGGTTATTGAAGAATGAAGAACTGAGGGAGCAAACTCAGTTTTAAGAAGACTAAAGCCGAGACTGTAAAGTTAGAATTCAGGCATGTCTGTGATGACCTGAACTGACTTCATGGATCTTGTTTGAGGACCTGAAATACATAAGGACAATGATATCTTGATATGGTGTACTGTGATTAAATAAAAGTAATCAGATGAAGAAAGAGTACTGAGTTTTGAAGAAGAGTAAAAACTAAGTTTATGCTCTTAAAGCTGAAAACTGACAAACCCTATTTACTCAGTTTCAAGCTGAAGAGGTTCAAAACTGAAAGAAGAATCTAACCGTTATAAAGCAAGCAATACGATTGGATACAATAATTGTCAGAAAGGACACTGACATTCAACAGAATAGCAAGACCACCAATGGATACAAGAATTCAAATTCAAATGATATGAACGTTGGAAAAACCCCTATAAATAGACCACTTCTACATCAAGAAGAGGTGCGGAGTTCTAAGGGAAAACATATCAAGAAAGATTTTAGTAAGGGGGGAAGTGAAATAATAAGAACTCCTGCTTTATGCTATATTGCAAGATCCAGATGAAGAAATCTTCAATGTGTTCTTAAGTATTTAAAAAAACATCAAGATTCACACTTGAAGAAATCAGAGCTTACTGTGCAAATCATATACATCAAGAAGAAGAAGCTCATATCACAAGTTGAATCATAGTTATTGATTCAAGTCTCAACTTTTATTTGATCAAAGGTTTTAGACTGTGAAACACCAAGAAGGTGTGAATGACAGTTGAGGTGCAGTCAGGAAGACTGTGTTTGTGATGTGTGAAGAGGCATAAAATCCTTCATGGACCAGTGGTGCAAGCAGTTGCAGAGTAGCAATCCTACCTGTTCTATAGTTGCTTAGTGATGATGTTGAAAATATCATCTTGTTTTAGCGGTGATTATGTGGTGGATATCTGGCTATAGAAGGTGTATGAAAGTGGTGGTGCACTGTCTCGGATTTTATCTAATGAAAAATAAACAAGTAATAAAAATAATCCGGTTTACCCCAAGTGTATGGATCGTAGTATAGTAGTTACAACCGGAGTCGAATCACGGGGAATCGAGGTTGGTCAAGTTCTTAATTTCTCTAAAGTTGTCACGAAAAATAAAACAAAACAGAACTAAAGAAAAACGAAAACAATAAACTGGACAGAGGATCTAGAATCCAAAGCCAGGAAAGATGGTTACGAGCCAAACTAATGAAAATAATTCTATTCTAAAAAGATAATAAAATTACTAAGATGATAACAAATAAATTGAAAACGAACAAGCAATGATCCACCGATCTCACAACCCTCAACTTCCTCTCTAGATTGTTTAGTGAAGATTAAATGAAGATTGTGGTTCGCCTATCAAAAGTATGAATTTCTAATCTCTTAGATAATTCGCCTATTAATCTCTCATCTCTCGATCTTAAAGATTAACGCTTTCATAACAAAGGTGTAAGATTTCTCAATCTAGCAACCTAGAAATTAACCTAACAACTCTCGTTATTTTTAGGTTAAAAATCTAATCTTTACTACGGTGATCTAAGTCTAACAACGATTCTCATCAAACGTTAAACATCAAATCGCAACCATCTATCGATTTAAATTGCATAACAATATGAACATAATAAAGAAACAAACTTTATTTAAAACTCACAAAACATCCAAAGATTGGAATCAAGTTGCACGATCGGCTTCACAAGCTTGTTCGACCATGCTCTAGCCTTTATTCATCGTTGGTATGCATAAAATAAAAAAAAAAGTAGATAAAACTATGTTTATGGTAGCAAGAGGAAACAGCAAAGTCGCCCCCAAGGGGCCTGGGGCGGCCAGGGGTGGAATTATATATTTTAGGGTTCATAAAACGCGACTATAAATAGGTTTTTAATGTCGGTTTAGCTGAGGCGGCGGCTGGACGCCCGTCCAGAATGGTGAACGCCCGTCCAGTTTGTATGAACTTCTTCGAGTCGGGCCGAGCTTGATCAGACGCCCGTCCTATGCATTTCTGAACGCTCGTTCAACAAGAAGCTGTCTTCCCTGAATCAAATTTCTTTAGTGGACGCCCGTCCTCTTCCTCAGACGCCCGTCCTGATGGACGGAGTGGCAAACGCACGTCTGGTTCAACTTCATTCCAAATTCAGGTTGAATCTTCAATCCAATCTCATCTTTATCTCCTTCTTCCGTTTAGATCTCCTTTTATGACATGTTCGCGTACCTACAAAACCATAAAAACACGCAAAGTGTAAAACCATAGATAATTACCAATAAAATCACGAAATTTGCTCAACTTTGCATTTAAATCATTTCCATACGCATTCTTTCAATAAATCATTTAAACACTTAATTTTCTATAAAAAGTAATAAAACACAAAGGAAATCGCTACGAAATAAAGTCGTATAAACCGTAAAAATCACCGTTAACATGCACGGCGGTGCGATGGAATTCCGGTGGTGGAAGTGGTGGTGCAAACATAGAAGAGAGAAAATGGTAGAATTTGGCTTAGCCATGTGTTTTATTGATTAATCATGGTCCTCTTAATGAGGTTACATGGTGCCCAATTTATAGGGAAGAGGCCTACCAAAGGTCGGCTTATTTACAAATAAGGACATATAGTACAAATAGATATTTATCTATACTAGCGAGCTCGTAGCGGAGCCAGGTGTTGCGTGCGAAGTCGTTGGCGGACCCCATAACCGAAGGGGTTCGCGTGCCGGCCCCCTAATCTTTCTTGGCGCCGCGGGGGGATAAGGACTTGGAGCGGGCCTGGAGGTTCGTGACCCCAATTTGGCTTGCGAGTTCACGGACAGTAATGGCCTGTGGCCTCATCCACTATTTTGGTGGTCGGACGGACCCGAATAAGGATCCGCGGACTGAATTACGATTTAGGCATATCAATGGCCCCTTACTCCATGCCTTAAGCATTTTCTAAAAATGTTAGGCAGGGAGTAAGGTCTGCTCGCGGATCTGTTGCCTTGAAATACTGTGACGGCTTGCTATTGTAGCGGATCACATGTTAGCTTTGCCTAAATGCTGTACTCAGAGTAGGTCTTTTCATTGCTTGTGTGTTGTTTATCGACTTTGTCACTTGTGGCTTGTGCCATGAATTGGCTCTGCTTTTGTGGCTTGAGAGCCTTTGGTCTTGTAGAAGGCTTGTTCGAAGGCGAGTTCCAAATATGAAGCCGAGCTGAAGTCGGTCTTATTGAACATTCGCTTGAAGGTGAATTGCAAATATGATGCCGAACTGAAGTCGGTCTAATAAAAAGTTCGCTCTAAGGCGAATTCCAAATATGTTACCGAACTGAAGTCGGTCTTATAAAAAGTTTGCTCTAAGGAAAATTCCAAATATGATGCCGAACAGAAGTCGGTCTTATAAAAAGTTTGCTCTGAGACGAATTCCAAATATGATGCCGAGCTGGAGTCGGTCTTATAAAGTGTTCTAGGTGGCAATTAACCATAGCTCTTTGGTGGCTTTAAGTGGCGGATAGCCTTAGCCTTTTGAAGTTGTTTTGGGCGAATAGCCTAAACTTCATATGATTTGGCATTTTAGGATCTGGGTCCCTAGCCAGTACGAAGTTATAATTGGGCGGATAGCCTTAACTTCATATGATTTGGCGTTTCAGGATCTTTGGTCCCTAGCCGGTTCGAAGTTATAATCGGGCGGATAGCCTTAACTTCATACGATTTGGCATTTCAGGATCTTTGGTCCCTAGCCGGTTCGAAGTTATAATAGGACGGATAGCCTTAACTTCATAGCGGTGGCCATAATGGGTGGATCGCCTTAGTCGATTCAAAGTTACATTCGGGCGAGTAGCCCTAACTTCATTTGACTTGGCTTTTCGGAATCTTTGGTTCCAAGCTGATTCGAAGTCGTACTTGGGCAAAGCCTTGACTTCATAGGGTGGCCGTAACGGGCGGATCGCCTTGGCCGATTCGAAGTTACATTCGGGCGAGTAGCCCTAACTTCATTTGATTTGGCTTTTCGGAATCTTTGGTTTCAAGCCGATTCGAAGTCGTAATTGGGCAAATAGCCTTGACTTCATGGGGTGGCCGTAACGGGCTGAGCCTTGGCCGATTCGAAGTTACATTCGGGCGATTAGCCCTAACTTCATTTGATTTGGCTTTTCGGAATCTTTGGTTCCAAGCTGATTCGAAGTCGTAATTGGGCAAATAGCCTTGACTTCATAGGGTGGCCATAACGGGTTGATCGCCTTGGCCGATTTGAAGTTACATTCGGGCGAGTAGCCCTAACTTCATTTGATTTGGCTTTTCGGAATTTTTGGTTCCAAGCCGATTCAAAGTCGTAATTGGGCAAATAGCCTTGACTTCATGGGGTGGCCGTAACGGGCTGATCGCCTTGGTCGATTCAAAGTTACATTCGGGCGAGTAGCCCTAACTTCATTTGATTTGGCTTTTCAGAATCTTTGGTTCCAAGTCGATTCGAAGTCGTAATTGGGCAAATAGCCTTGACTTCATGGGGTGGCCGTAACGGGTTGATCGCCTTGGCCGATTCGTAGTTACATTTGGGCGAGTAGCCCTAACTTCATTTGATTTGGCTTTTCGGTATCTTTGGTTTCAAGCCGATTCGAAGTCGTAATTGGGAAAATAGCCTTGACTTCATGGGGTGGCCGTAACGGGCTGATCGCCTTGGCCGATTCAAAGTTACATTCGGGCGAGTTGCCCTAACTTCATTTGATTTGGCTTTTCGGAATATTTGGTTCCAAGCCGATTCGAAGTCGTAATTGGGCAAATAGCCTTGACTTCATGGGGTGACCGTAACGTGTTGATCGCCCTGGCCGATTCGAAGTTACATTCGGGCGAGTAGGCCTAACTTCATTTGATTTGGCTTTTCGGAATCTTTGGTTCCAAGCCGATTCGAAGTCGTAATTGGGAAAATAGCCTTGACTTCATGGGGTGGCCGTAACTGGCTGATCGCCTTGGCCAATTCGAAGTTACATTCGGGCGAGTAGCCCTAACTTCATTTGATTTGTCTTTTTAGAATCTTTGGTTCCAAGCCGGTTCGACGTCGTAATTGGGCAAATAGTCTCGACTTCATGAGATTGGGCTTATTTGGGCTCTTAGCCTGTTGCCTCTTTGTGCCGCGCTATTAAGCGGACGGACTTGTGGTTGGTGAATAGAAAACCCATTTTGATGACGAGTTGATGTTTGACGAGCCGATTCTAAGATAAGAAGGCTCGTCCCGCCACTTCTAGTAGGGAGAGTTCCAGAAATAAGATAGCTCGACCCACCAAATCTGGGGGGGTGAGTTCCAAAATAAGATAGCTCGTCCCGCCATTTTTGGTAGGGAGAGTTCCAAAATAAAATAGCTCGACCCACCATATCTGGGGATGAGTTCCATAATAAGATAGCTCGACCCGCCATATCTGGGGATGAGTTCCAAAAATCAGAAGTGTGATCATTTAAGCTGTAGAAATAAAACCTGATGAGAGCTTGTATCTTGAGGGCTCGTAACTCGGAGAGCTTGAGTGCTTGTAACTCAGAGAGCTTGAGAGCTCGTAGTTCGGAGAGCTTGAAAGCTCATTTTGGGGCGCTCATTTCAGAGGCCCCATTTTATACCTGGTGAATCTGTGGTGAACATGGCGGTCATGACAGAGACCTTTACTCTTCTGATCGTAACTATAACTCGTGGCCGCTCTTCGGCCTATGAATCTATATTTTCTTGGTTTTTTGCAATGACTTTTCCAAGTACTTTTGAGTTTGTAATTTTGTATCTTTATTTTTGCTCGAAATATTTCCCCTTTTTTGAGTCCGCTATTTGGGTCCGATGTATCCGTATATATATATATATATATATATATATATATATATATATATATATATATATATATATATATATATATATATATATATATATATATATGGCCCCCCTTGTTTTTGGCAAGGTCGAGGAAATTAGAGCATCGAACTTGCTAAAAATAATTGAGTTAAAAGTCTTACTTGTTTCTGTTGAGCTCGATGACTGAGTCAAAAATATTTCAATGTGTGGCCCCTTTGTTTCAAGCAAAATTGTTGTGGGCTTGGTTGAAATAAATGTATGATTCGGGTCATTCTCGCCTGTTTGAAAATTTCCACTTGCGGCCCCCTTGTTTCAAGCAAGATTGAGGGCGAACTTGGTTGAAATAAGTGTTCTGTGCAATCATATGCCTATTTGAAATTTTCCATTCTTGGCCCTCTTGTTTCTAACAAGGTCGTTGGAGTTTCGCGGCGAGCTTGATTGAGATATATGGCGGGGCCGAAAAATAACTTGGTGCATTTTAAAATTTCCATTGTGGCTCTCTTGTTCTAGACAATGTTGGCGTCGCATAATATGAGGGATGTCGAGGTTGACACTTGTAACGATAATATTTGAATGCCAATGCACAATAAAATTCCATAATGAACATGTGATAATCATGGAAACCGGACTTTAATTAGTCCCTCTCCGCTTCAGTGGGCGGATTGGGTACTTGTACAAATCAAAAGCATAATTGTTAATGTTCATTCAACTAGAAACAATGCTAATGAAGAGTACAAAAGATAGCTCTATCATTCACTTATAGTGAGGTGAGTTTCCAAAATAAAGAAAGCATGGTCACTCCGAGTTTGAATAAACGGGAGTGGTCGCCATAACCCGGTGCCGATATACATGACTTGTCTCTTTAGACAAGTTGATTATTGTTGGGCAAGCATCACTTGAATCTCCCTTGATATTGGTATGGCTGCGGTGTGTCTCAATTGGCGGCCCTCTCGATTTAGGCATATCAATTACTAATATCAGAGTCGAATTTTTGAATAAGCTAATTTAATTTTAATTTCCAGTAAACTTGGATACATGCTCGCAAAATGTAGCCAATCTATAGTTGTTGGGTAGCAGGTCATTTTTCATATTACTTGCTATTCCACCTGTCCTTAACCACCTCATGAGGAACATATCCTTTTTTATAAGATAGATGATCACAAGCAACTTAGCTTGAATCGAAAGACGATTTCCCGAAGAACTGTACTTAAAGGAACTAGCTTTCATAACAAGCATTCTAACAGAATAGATCATAGAGCTCAATTTTACCTTGATTTCATCATCAGCATGATCCATTTGATGTTGGTACAGTTGGTGATTAATGCCTTCAAATTCTGTCACGAAGACAGTGACTTGGACATCGAGCTCGCTGTTTCCAACCAGCAAATCATCATATCTCAATGCATATTTATCTGTATTCAAAAATCTCAATATGGTTGTGTTTTGCTTCAAGAAGACTTCCATCTCTGCTTTTGAAACCTTGTTTGCCACGTCCTACCGGCCTTCATAACACAAGGTCCTCATCAAAATGTTATAACTCACAACATTCGGTGCAAAGCCTCTAGATGGTAATGCCCATATTGAGTTTGGCATTTTTAGCAACAAGTATGAATTTTCTCCAAGGAGAAAATGATTCGTCTTCTGCATTTCTTTAACTTCTCCATGTGATGTTTCTAATTGAACGTTAAGCTATGAAAGGGACCTTTCCAGCACGTTCTTTTTCTTTGATACTTCTTCCATGTCTGATAAATTCTTAGAAAGAATTTCTTTCTCAATGCTCTCATTTTCGCAGATATGTTTAAGCCTTGAGTTTTCATCCAGCAAGATCTTCACAGATGTTTCCATCGTATCTGGATTCACACCTACTGACTCGAGTTTCTTCAATAAAACATGATAATGCTCGTTTAGCCCATTGATTTCTTTCTGAAGAGAATTTGCTTGCTCTGTTTGTTTTATAACCTCTTTAACAAACTTTTTACCCAAAGCTGCGTCATATGACGGATGATCATCGTTTACAGGAAAAACATTAACATCAAAATATCTCTGCTCAATCACTGAATAATTAGGAGATTTCCCCGATTTCGTGTGCAATTTGAACTTCAATGCATAGTCATGAAACTTAACTACATGCTCAAGCTTTCTTAAGCTTTTGAAGAACAGGGTTGCTGGGACGTTTTGGTAATATGTACTAAAACTGAGACCATTCCCTTGACGATACGGGGGTTTACTCCTCCACGTGGAATTATTTGAGTGGTCCAACTGGCATGTGGAAAAGTCTATGTCAAATACAGCAGTATTAGATCGACACGATATGCACTCGCAGAGACCGCAGTCACGGCAGATTCTTCAAGTGATTCTTCAAGTGTCTAGTCTCGATCACCCATGTCGGCATGTATCGAGTCGAGACGGAGACTTCCTGTCCAGATACCCGGGCCCACCATCCGGTAGGTTGCTTGAGCAGGAGGGTAAAGCCCATTTAAGGGTATTTATGCCAATGGACCAAACCGCCCTAAATTTAGGGCAGAGGAAGGACATGTACCTATAAATACACCATTCCAGGAACTACGTAAGGCTTGATTCCTGGGTCTAAGACAGGATACGTAGGCAATCCAAGATACATTCTTGGACTCAGCCATAAACCACCTAAAAACACTACCTTTCCTAAAAAGTTCAGCCATTCGATCCCATTACAGCTCACCCTTAGATTACACGTGGCCCTGTTATTCCGGTGGTGCATTATTTAGCATCGTCATTTGGCGCTAGAAGGAGGGCCTTCTACCGGTGAGTGGGTAAAGAAATCGCAATGGCACCACCAACAAAGAAGAAGGCAACGAACAGCAAGAACATGCAGATCGAGGAGCAAGCAGATGTAGATCCGGCAGGAGCTCCATCTCAGATTCAAGAAGTCCCCACGGGATCTAGGGCGGCCGCTGCGGATCCATCCACCTCGGCTTCCCCCCACCGCTACAGGACATGGCCGATCACTTGGCGTCTTTAGACGAAGAGGCCCTAAAAAGGGTGGTGGCGTCGGCATTTATTGGTAAGGGAATCTGTAATCCCCCCGGAGAACACTTGTTAGACCCACCGGGTCGCAAAGAAATCGATAATGCTAGGGGGAAGAGGCCTGTCGACCCCCAAGAAGAATGTGAGGAAGGTGCGATTGAAATCAGCGTGACTAACGCCCACAAGCATCCTGGACAAGAAAGGCAAATGCATCAAGTCGAAGAAAGTATCCGAAACGAGTTCAATCGCATCGTAGGCAAGGAACCGGTCACAGAATGGCTCGAATCACCATTTAGTCCCGAGATAGAGATATACACGATGCCTGAGTCGTTCAAACCACCCAAGATGGAACCCTATGACGGTACAACAGACCCAGAGGATCATCTATATCGATACATATCTTTGATGAGATTGAGAAACGCCAATGACGCCATGAAGTGTCGAGCTTTCGACACGTTGCTCACAGGTCGAGCCCGTGAGTGGTTTCATAAGCTACGGCCCGGGTCGATTTCAAGCTTTTTACAGTTGGGACGAGAAGTTTAGAGACGCTTTTATCGGGAACAAGAAGTTCCACCTTAGTGCTACCCACCTTATGAACATCAAGCAGGAGAAAGGAGAAACCACTATCGATTTTATGAGGCGTTTTAATCTCGAGGCCATGAAAGTGCATAATGCCAGTGATGCGTTGCAAGTTAATGCTTTCGTTGGAGGTTTGCGGAATATGAAGTTATATGACAAGTTGTCTAAGAAGATGCCGAATGACATGGACGAATGTGTGAACATAGTCCATAAGTTTTGCCAAGGTGAAGAGGCAGTGCGCTTGCACACCATTTCACTTGGCCTCAATTCGAGGAACGACTCCCGAAGCCAGACCAAGGGTCAGCCTAGGGGTCGGAACGAAGAAAGCAAGACCAACGTGTTCGATCGATTAACGGCTCCAATATCGGATCGGCTTGGAAAGAAAGGGAATCTGAAAGATCGAGATTTTATACCCCTCAATCGGTCTCGGGGAGAGGTGTTGGCAATTATGATCAAGAAAAATATTGCCCGAACACCCAAGCCGATGTCCAAGGACCCGGAGAAAAGGAAGAACACTCATAAGTATTGCGACTATCACAGAGACGTGGGGCACGACACGGAGGAATGTTTCGATCTGAAGAGGGATATCGACGCCTGCATTCAAGAGGGTCGATTGGATGAGGTGATTGACAGGTCAGAAAAGGACGAGCCAAAAGGCCGTCGAGAGTACAAGAGGAAGACTTATAATGGAAAGAAGGATCGATCCCCGCGTCGTGACAATCGAAATCGTCGAGACAGGTCGGCTGAGCCGGCATACCGAGATAATCGCCGTGATGACCATCGAGAAGATCAGAATCGAGACCCCCACCGTGATAATCGCGCCGGGTATGACGTAAACACGATTGTTGCGGAACATGAATCAGATAGACCTCGATCGAGTCGACATTCTTCAGATAGATCTAGAGAATCGAAGAAGCTGAGATTTACTACGGAAGTGGGCTACGGGCCAAAAGATGATATTCCGAGTTCCCATAGTCATAGCGAAGGGTTGGTGATCGAAGCAGTAATAAGTCGAGGTCGGATCAAAAGAGTTTGTGTCGACAGTGGAAGCGCCGTAAATATTCTCTACCATTCGGCTTTCAAAGCTATGAAGTTGAAAGATGAAGACATTATACCGTTGTCTACTCCTTTGTTTGGATTCACAGGGCAGGCCATCCACCCTGTCGGATCGATTAATTTGTTGACAACAGTCGGAGACGGAGAAAAGGGGCGAACTATGGAGATGACCTATGTCGTGGTCAAGGCCCCGTCAGGATATAACGCGATACTAGGTCGGCCTGCCTTATACGATCTCAGGGCCATCATCTCGACATTCCACAACAGCATGAAGTTCCCCACCTGGTATGGAACCCATGAAGTAAAAGAGACATCGAGGTGGCCAGAAATTGTAGTTTGGTCACGACAAAGGGGAAAGGAGTTGGACAAGTTCTGATTGAGGAATTGATACCAGAAGAGGAAGAGGATCGAAGTTGGATATCCGTCGATCCGACGGAAGAGGTTTGTGTCTGGAAGGAAGAGGAGGACCAAGGGGTCCAGATCGGGAAGTGGATGCCACACCCCGATAGGCAAGCCCTGGTCGACCTCCTAGCGGAATATCGAGACGTTTTTGCTTGGAAGGCAGATGACATGCCGGGTTTATCGGCAAATGTGGCAGTGCATCGCCTTAACGTCGACCCAAAAAAGAAGCCGATACGGCAAAAGAAGAGAAATCTTGCACCTGAAAGAAAAGAGGCAGTGAAGAAAGAAGTTGACAAGTTGTTGATTGCTGGGATCGTGAAAGAGGTATTATACCCAGATTGGTTAGCCAATCCCGTGTTAGTCAGGAAGCCTGATCAAAGCTGGCGGATGTGCGTCGATTTTACAGATCTCAATAAGGCATGCCCCAAAGATTCATATCCTCTTCCAAAAATTGATCAGTTGGTCGATTCGACATTGGGCTTCGAAATTTTCGGTTTTCTCGATGCGTACAGAGGATACTATCAAATCTTTATGGACCCTCAGGACTCGGAGAAAACCGCGTTTATCACTGAATTTGGTACGTTTTGCTTTGTAACAATGCCGTTTGGTTTGAAGAATGCGGGGGCCACTTATCGAGGGGCCGTCAATAAGATCTTTGAGAGACGGATAGGTCGAAATATGGAGGTTTATGTTGATGATTTATTGATCAAGAGCAAGTCCATGGGACGAGTTTCTTGTCGATCTCGGGGAAGTTTTCGAGGTGTTGCGGGCAGTAAAAATGAAGCTTAACCCGAAGAAGTGTACCTTCGGTGTTCGATCTGGAAAATTCTTGGGCTATATGATATCAAGGGACGGGATTCGTGCCAATCCAGATAAGATCGAAGCTCTGAAAAACATGCCCGCACCTCGTAACGTAAAGGAGGTGCAACGATTGACGGGTCGGATGGCCGCCCTCAATCGCTTCTTGTCGATATCAGCCCAGAGGGCCCTGCCCTTCTTTAAGATACTAAAAAAGGCGAGTCCATTCCAGTGGGATGAGAAGTGTCAAAAAGCGTTCGACGATCTGAAAAAGTATTTATCTGATTTGCCGACGCTGTCCTCACCTCGAGAAGGAGAGAAGCTCTTAGTTTATCTGGCAATTTGCGAAGAGGCTGTGAGCGCGGTGTTAGTACGAGAAGGGGACCAGGGGCAAATCCCGATTTATTTTGTAAGTAAGGCATTGCATGGGGCCGAGATCCGATATACGCCTGCTGAAAAATTGGCATTGGGTCTGGTTCATGCGTCAAGGAAGTTGAAGCCATATTTTCAAGCGCATCCCATCGCTGTGGTGACTGATCAGCCTTTAAAGCAAATCTTGGCAAAACCCGAGACATCGGGTCGGTTAGCCAAGTGGGTTGTCGAGCTAGCAGAGTATGATATTGAGTTCTTACCCCGTACCGCCATCAAGGGTCAGGCCCTAGCAGACTTCCTAGCCGAAGGTCTGTCGATTCAATTGGAACAAGAAAAGCAGTCGTCAGAAGAACAATGGACCATCCACGTCGATGGTGCCTCAAGTAAAGAAGGAGCTGGGGCTGGATTATTACTGGTTAGTCCGAAAGGGGAAGAGTTCCCATATGCACTCCGATTCGAGTTCAAAGCTACGAATAACGAGGCCGAGTACGAGGCCATGATCACGGGCTTGAAACTAGCATCGAAGTTGGGGGTCGAGAATCTTTTGGTATACAGTGACTCTCAGCTCGTGGTAAATCATATACGGGGAGAGTATGAAGCTAAAGAAGAATCAATGAAAAGTTATTTGAAAGTTGTACAGGGATTAATGTCGAAATTCAAGACAGTTCGCATTGAGCAGGTACCTCGGAGCGAAAACAAACGAGCCGATGCTTTGTCTAAGCTCGCGTCAAATTTTAAATCTAGGAGGAAAGTTCTGGTCGAGATGCTAGCAGAACGAAGCTATAACGAGGTCGACGTGCAGCCAGTGGTTCAAGGATCGACATGGATGGATCCGATAGCATTATTCTTAAAAGATGGAGTTCTCCCATCTGACAAGTCTCGAGCCGAAGAATTAGGCGCAAGCCTCGAGGTACGCCCTATTCGACTATGTGCTTTATCGAAAATCGTTTGTAACACCTTGGTTGCGATGTGCGTCGGAAGATGAAGGGGCGTATCTACTCGAAGAAATACATCGAGGAATTTGTGGTAATCATTGTGGAGCTCGAATGTTGGCCGAGAAAATGCAAGCGGCGGGATATTTTTGGCCCTCTATGCAGAAGGATGCAAATCGGTTGGTGATGAGATGCAGAGCCTGTCAAGTACATGATGTGGTGACCCACCAACAAGCACAAGAAATGAACGCTATCGAGTCGGTATGGCCTTTCGATGAATGGGGAATCGACATAGTCGGACCTTTGCCTCGAGCTCCGGGTAACTACAAGTATGTTGTGGTAGCCGTTGATTATTTCACGAAATGGGTTGAGGCCAAAGCTCTTACTGATATCAGAGCTCAGACTATCAAGAAGTTTCTGTGGGAAAATATTTTATGCAGGTTTGGCATTCCCAAGTATCTGATATCGGATAACGGAACTCAATTTCTAGATGACCGAGTGCAAAATTGGCTCAGGGAGTTCAAGATCGAGCATAGAACGACATCTGTGGCTCGACCTCAGTCCAATGGACAGGTCGAACAAACGAACAGACAGATCAAGTTTGGGTTGAAGAAGCGATTAGAAGATGAAGGTCGAGATTGGGTGGCTCAGTTGCCCAGCATTCTATGGTCGTATCGAACCGCACCCAATTCAGCTACTCAAGAGACTCCTTTTGCCATGGCCTATGGATGCGAAGCAGTGATACCTGCGGAGATCGGGCTAGCGTCACCTCGGGTTTTAGCTTACAATGTCGAAACCAATGCTGCTGGTCTGATGGAAGAAAAAGATAACGTCGAGGAGAAGAGAGAGATGGCGGCATATCGGATGGCCAGTTATAAAAGGAAGATTTCACAGTATTACAACGCAAGGGTGAAATACAAATACTTCCAAGTAGGAGACCTCGTGTTGAGGAAGAACGAAGCCAGCAAGCAGGACCCAATAGGCAAGCTCGAGCCGAATTGGGAAGGACCCTATAAAATTCTGAAGGTACACCCAAAAGGGTCGTATCAATTGGGGAGATCGGATGGCAGCACAGTGCCCCGGACTTGGCACGCCACCAATCTCCGGAGATACTACGTTTAAGATGCTTTATTCAATTTATGACATTTGCAATTTCAAATTTTTAAGTTATTTTGTAATAGGTCAATGTGACATTTGCTGTTAATGACTTCTATTCAAGTAATTTTCTTTTCTACATTGTACTTAATACGCTTAACATGCTCATGTAAAAAAGAAATGGAGGCTGGAAGAAAAAGACCAACAAAAAACCTCGATACGAGGGAATTAAATCGGAAAAGTGAATAAAGCCAAGTCACTGACAATGCTTAAATCACTTCCGAGCTGCGTATCATCGACTCGATGGAGTTATAGCAAAGTGGTAAAAAAAAAAAAAAAAAAAAAAGCCAAGTCACTGACAGTGCTTATATCGCCCCCGACATGCCAGTAAGCCACGATGCTAAGCAGTCGGAAAATCCCATGATGGATACCCAACTCGACCAGATCATAAGCACCACGATGTGCGACAGTTGAGTAGGGACTTCTTAATTCGATATCCGTATAATCTTGACAAGGCAGGAGAGTCGAGTCGAGCTCCGACCCAAAAAGCTAAGTCAAGCCAATAAGGCAGTACAATGCTAGGTCGACTCATACCCAAGTGTACCACGAGTCGTATACTCGTACTACACTTCGAGGGGCCAGCAGGGGAATTAAGTCCAAAGGACTACACCCCATAAGGCAACACTTTCGAGGGAATTAAGTCCAAAGGACTACACCCTAGACAAATGATCAATAAAAAACAAAGACATTCAATGGAAAGCATAGATTTAAATCGAAAAATCTAAGAATGAAACGTCACAAGTTTACAAGATCGAATCAAGGAGATACAAGTTCAGCCAAATGAAAAGTATAAAAGTTGTTACAACCAAATCGAATCGAGTTATTTAAAGAAACAAAAGAGGAAATAACATCAGGCGTCCGGCTGGTTCGAGGTCGAAGCGTTAGGATCGACTTGATCCCCAGACTCGACATTTTCTGCACCATCGTCGTTCAGGACGGAAGTCACGTACTTCTCATATAAAGAGATGCCAGCCTTGAACTCAGTAAAGTATCGCCCATAACGAGGAATGGCCTCGAGATCATATAGATAAGGCTTCGCAAGGGCAGACACGTTGAAGTTTGGATCGACCTCTTTGACTTGGTTGATAGCCATGGTAAATCCCCCTTTCATGCCCTGAGTCATGAGCAACGTCAGGTCGTCTTCGAGCTCCTTTGAGGTCAAAAAGTCCTGCTTAGCAGTTTCAGCTCGAGCCGTTAACTCATCGAGAAGAGACTGGACGGTGGTACGAGCCTTGACTGCCTCAGCCAGTTCGGCTTTAGTCCCCTCAAGCTCCGACTTCACCTCTGCTAATTCCGATCTCACCACCGCCATCCCAGCATCCCTGTCAGATACATCTTTCAGAGCTTTGGATAGATCGTCTCTAGCCTTTTTCAGATCCGACTCCAGCTTCACACGACGTTCGTCCAACTTGTTTATCTTGGCCTTCTGCTTCTCGATGTCCGTGGTCAGCTTAACAACGGTTTCCTTGTGTTCCTCCAGGGCAGCTGACGGGGACACAATCCTGTTGAGTGCAGCTTTAGCTGCGAGTCGAGTCTGCAAAAGAACACACTGATGATGTCAAAAAACGGACCCGGATCGCAAATTTATAAGGAAAATAGAAAGAAGACTTACGGCTCGACTACTCTTCATGATGAAGTCATGCAGTTCCTCCGGAGTCATGCCTTCCATCTCCGCCATGCTCAGTGCAGGAAGCGCGTCGGTGGAGTTAGGAGGGGCGAGGTTGCGGGTCTCCTTCCCAATCCCGTGCCTCACCTCCGTTGTCTTTTGACGCTTTCTCGGCACGAGACTCTCTTCAGTCTCCTTAGTCGGGTGAGCCTCGTCAGGCTGGTCCCTAAGAATGTTGGACGTCGACACGGGAGTAGCAGATCGGGCTGGGACCCTTTGATTCCCAGAAGTCGTAGCGCCAGACGCAGCCGCTTTCGACCCGATGCCAACCAGCGCTTGGATTTTCTTCGGGTCGGTAGTTTTGGGGTCAGGCATCTTGCCCAGGGCGTCCATCTTTGAGAAATAATCCACTGCGAACAGAGAAAATTCGGCGTTAGAACACAGTTAAAAATACAAAAATTTGATAAGTATAACAGGTCGACAAAGTGAATGAAAATCCTACGTAAAATTCGAACATCCTCGTCGAGTTCGAGGTAGGCACCCGGGCCGGCCGTCTCGATGTCGGCAAAAGGATATAAAGAACGCAGGTTTCGAGTAGCGACGTCGGGATGAACGACCTCGAGAGTCGCGCAGCCATCCGGAGCCTCGAGTCAAGTCGTCATGCCATTTACGGGGTCTTACGTACCGGGTATGGATGTCGATGTCAATCGCCCGTGTCGGATAAAAAAGAAATTGGGCTTCCACTCGCCATGGGATGAGATCACCTTTCTCACAAATTCGATGCACGAGGGCGCTTCGAAAGGTATACCACCCTATATCCTGCAGACTCGACAAAGCATAATACTGACGGAATAGTCGAACTGAAAATTCAACTTTGGCGATTCGACACGCCAGCACGAATCCCATAACGCTCCTAACCCCATTTGGAGCAAGTTGTGGGGCACTAATCCTGTAGTGTCGAAGGACCTCTATGAAACATGGATCGAAGGGGAATCTCAACCCCTCCTTTAGTTGTGCCTCGTATATTGCACAAAATCCTGGAGGCGGGTCACAGGCAAACTGGAACTGACCGTGTGACACCTTAATATTCTCGGAAGAATACGGAATTCCATATCTCAAACGGATGGTTTTGGCTTTCTCTTGGCTCAAGTTTGACTTGCATCCGTATGGACCACGACCCAACATTCGGTCTTACGTTTGGTAGCGGGTCGAGAAGGGCCAACGAGTCGAGACGACGTTTCCTCCTCTCCTCCCTCTTCCTTTTCCGCTCCTTCTTCCTCTTCTCCGGCGAATCCTTCACCAGAAGCAGTTGGATACTCAGAAACCGTCTCCTCCGTCGATTCTTCCTCTACAATTTCAACAACTTCCTCTCTATTTTGTGAATCACTATTGCTACTAGACATGGAATCAACAAGAGATGCAAGAAATAAAAGACAGAAAAAGAGTTTGAATAGAATGGGGCTTACTTGCGTTTATCTGGTAGAACAGAAACAGGAAATGGCAAATAAGAGTCTTCAAAGGTTGGGGCACTCCTTTTATGCGCACAAAATCTCCAAAGTGATTTGAAAGGGCGATTTGAGGGCAGTTATAGGGAGCGCGACGCGAGAATCAAGGGCCAAATCTCCACGCGGCCCAATAAGAAACGCTTCGTTTCTCGCACTCATTAATGATGGTACAGTGTGACGTCAGCCTGACAACGACCTACATCGGTTAGTGTGACAGCTGTTTTTCCCGCCCAGAGAAGACCACGTATCGGAAGAGTTATTCAAACTATCAGATCCGACATCAGCATCTCGAGATGAGCTTCCCTCCGATCTGGGGGGCTTATGACGATACGGGAGTTTACTCCTCCACGTGGAATTATTTGAGTGGTCCAACTGGCATGTGGAAAAGTCTATGTCAAATACAGCGGTATTAGATCGACACGATATGCACTCGCGAGACCGCGATCACACGGCGGATTCTTCAAGTGATTCTTCAAGTGTCTAGTCTCGATCACCCATGTCGGCATGTATCGAGTCGAGACGGAGACTTCCTGTCCAGATACCCGGGCCCACCATCCAGTAGGTTGCTTGAGCAGGAGGGTAAAGCCCATTTAAGGGTATTTATGCCAATGGACCAAACCGCCCTAAATTTAGGGCGGAGGGAAGGACATGTACCTATAAATACACCATTCCGGGAACTACGTAAGGCTTGATTCCGGGTCTAAGACGGGATACGTAGGCAATCCAAGATACATTCTTGGACTCGGCCATAAACCACCTAAAAACACTACCTTTCCAAAAAGTTCGACCATTCGATCCCATTACTGACTCACCCTTAGATTACACGTGGCCCCGTTATTCCGTTGGTGCATTATTTAGCATCGTCCTAAAGCGTGATCAAAAGAGTGACTTTCAATGACCAAAACGACGGCAGCCTTGATGGGTCCATCAAATTCGTGCTTTTATGAAAAGGAAAGGAAGATGCAGGAGAAATGAAGCAAAATCAAACAGGGATAGAAAGATAAAATCAAGTGAATATACAGTTTATGGGATAAAATCCTCCGGGCTGCAAGTAATTGGAGGGTAGCTTTGATGAAGACTTGGAGATCTAGATGTAGATCTTGTTGATCTGAAAGAAGATCTTGCAGATCTGGATGTCCAGATGAAGATCTAGATGGAGGATTGGCCGGAAAACCAAAAAAGGTGGCAGTTTCAGGCTGCCGGAGCTGAAAATCCGCAGCTGTAGAATATAGATCTGAACGGAAAAAGCTGAGAAAAAGTCGATTTCCCGGTAACGGAGCCAATTGATGATGTCGAAAATATCATCTTGTTTTAGCGGTGATTATATGGTGGATATCTGGCTACAGAAGGTGTATGAAAGTGGTGGTGCACGGTGGTGCGATGGAATTCCGGCGGTGGAAGTGGTGGTGCAAACATAGAAGAGAGAAAATGGTAGAATTTGGCTTAGCCATATGTTTTATTTATTAATCATGGTCCTCCTAAATGAGGTTACTTGGTGCCTATTTATAGGGAAGAGGCCGACCAAAGATCGGCTTATTTACAAATAAGGACATATAGTACAAATAGATATTTATCTATACTAGCGAGCTCGTAGCGGAGCCAGGTGTTGCGTGCGAGGTCGTTGGCGGACCCCATAACCGAAGGGGTTCGCGTGCCGGCCCCTTAATCTTTCTTGGCGCCGTGGGGGGCTAATGACTTGGAGCGGGCCCGGAGGTTCGCAACCCCAATTTGGCTTGCGAGTTCACGGACAGTAATGGCCTATGGCCTCATCCACTATTTTGGTGGTCGGACGGACCCGAATATGGATCCGCGGACTGAATTACGATTTAGGCATATCACTTAGATAGTAAAACTAGGGATTAGTGAAGGACTATCAGTTTAGAAATTTTTGTAACCGATCTACCTCAAAAAGTTCCAATGAAATTTTCCTCCGCATCACAAGGAAAGAGAGGCCTGACAAGATTACACCACCTGGATCTTCTATATATTCTGTCTCATTTACTTATTTACTTTACGCATTTATTTACTGCATTATAGTTTTAATCTCATCAGAACACAAACTTAGAAAACATTAGAAACTGAGTTAGCACTGCACTGCATTCATCTTTACAAACTGATAACTGGACATTTTAAAAGGCTTCAATTTATCCGCTGCCGGTTAACTCGGTTTGAGCACAAATCAGTTTGATTTATACTCAGCTAAGTTAGCTTAAGTCCACACAAGTTTAAAACTAAACCTTATTTGTTTTAAGATCCAGATTTTGGTGACAAGTTTATTCACCCCCCCCTCTAATTTTAGGTCAGCCTTTTTCATGGGACCAACAACATCCATCATTTCATAATGTGTGGCAGCAAGAAAGTCCTGCAATCGACGTCTATATTCATCAAAGGGATCCATATTGCACATTAGCATTTGTCTAGCATACTAATTGTCCTCCATGATGCAAGATGTAAAATTTGAGTTATGCAGAACTGGAAACTGAACAACGGAGATTTTTCAGAAGATCAACTATAGGAGATTATCAGAACAAGTTCTTTTTCAAGAACACAGCTCCGATACAAATTGTTGGTCCCTTGAAAAGGCTAACACAAGTTTAGAGGGGGGTGAATAAACTTGTCACCAAAAACTTAGATTCTAAAATAGATTAAGTTCAGTTTTAAACTTGTGTGGTGTTGAGCTAACTAAGCTGAGTATAAGTCAAACTGACTTATGTTGAAACTAAGTAAACCGGCGGATTAAGTTTTAGCCTTTTAACTGATCTTGTTGTATCTTTTAAAAAGCTTGTTATGCAAAACTAATTTCTGGTGAATGTCAGTTAGTGAGTTGTATGAGTATCAATCAGTTCTGTATGCTTGATCAAACTATATAAAAACAATCACAAATAAGTATATGCATAAAATAAAGTAAGGCAAGAAATTATAGAGGTTCCAGGTGGTGTAATCCCGTCAGTCCTCTCTTCCCCTTTGATGTAGGAGGAAAATTCCACTAGACTCTTTGAGGTAGATCGGTTACACAAAGTCCTAATCTGATAGTCGTTGACTAATCCCTAGCTTCACTATCTAAGCAACTATAGAACATATGAGATTGTTGCTCTGCAACTGCTTGCACACTAGTCCTTAGAGGGTTGTATTTCCTCTTCTACAGCTCTTGCACAAACACAGTCTACCCGACCGCAAAAACAACAACTGTCCTTGGCAAATCCAAGACCGGATTGCTTCACAGTCTAAACCTTTGATTAAAATCAAAGTTGGGCTCAGAATCAAATAAATGATTCTTGCTTGTGGTTCTTCAAAGTGTCTTATCTTGAATATGTCTTTCGAGCTTGAACACTTAGAAGAAATCTGGATATGTCTTTGTAAGCACGATGATGATGCTAGCAATTCAGATGAACAACACTTAGACTCAAAGCTTGCAAAAATTGTGTTCTCGTGTGTTTTGATCCTTGTTGTTCAGTCCTCTATTTATAGTGTGAAATCCAATGTTCATCTTATTTGAATTTTGAAGCTATCAATGGCTATATGTCAGATGTTCAGTGACCGATCTGACATGTCAGTCCTTCATCCAATGAAAATGATTGATTTATAACGTTCTGGTTTTCATTCAGTTCTTGGATGTATTCTTTATAAACTGATTGTTTTGACAAACGTCAGTTTTAATGTTTTCATAAACTGGGTAAGTTAGTTTTTAGTTTTGAACTGATTTAGAGTATTAACTAAGCTTTTACTCTTCTTCAAAACTTAGTACATTTATTTCCATCTGATTTTTACTTGACTTAATCAGAGTACACCATAACTCTTAAAACATCTAAGATATCATTGTCCTTATGTATCTTAGGTCTTCATACAAGATCCATAAAGTCAGTTTAGGCCATCACAGACTTACCTGAATTCTAACTTTACAGTCTCGGCTTTATCCTCATAAACTGAGTTTGAACCCTCAGTTCTTCATTCTTCAATAACTGAGTTTTGTCCCTCAACCTTCTTAACTGAGTTTGTCCCCTCAACCTTCAGCTTGTAGATAAGCCAACTGAGTCTGTGTCTCTCAGCGAACTTACCTTCTTCAGTTCTGAGTATATATCTCAGTTCTTGGTTCTGAGTAACACTTTCAGTTTCAGTTCTTTTATGATATCCAGTTTTCTAAATGATTTCTAGCTCTCAGTTTTACGACTCTCTATCTATTATAGTGCTTGTTTGATAAAACCTATACAAGGATCAGACTCTAATAAATCTTATACATTCAGTTCTATACATCTTTTAGCTTTTCACTATAACAGCTAGTTTTAGCACTTCATCAATGGGGTGTAAACAAACAATAAATAAATTTGGATGAATCATCATCAAAACTCAAATTTTATTTCTTACAGCCGGCAATATCAATTTAATGGAGCAGTAATGTATATATCTACCTATCTAATAGAAAGGAAGGGGTTGTACCCCTTTTCTGACATGTGTATTTTTTTTTTTTACTATTCATCGGTCCAACCCATCTTTTTTTAAACTGTTCATATTTGGTTCGGTCCGGTAGGAAAAAAATTAAATGTCCTGTAATGACTAATGAGTAGCCAATTCTTTTTTTCCTATAAAAGACTGTTTTAAAACCAAACCTAATAATATTCTTCGTCCTCATAATATTATAACACCTGCAGCCGCCGTCGATAGGGACCGCAATAGGAGTGATAACCCGTCATGGTAATGGTATGTTGACATGAACTATAGTTGGTGGTTTCCTTATCTATGTTTTTCAGGTGTGTTTCTCCAGAATTCCATTTTTTCCAGTATCTTTATGAATCTATGCTTCGATTTGTTATTCTTCTCTATCTTTTCACATGAATAATTTTTAGCCTACATTAATTGTTTTTTAGTTGTACCATGTTAGTTGCTTGAATTTCGGCTCAGGTTTGTGTACTTATTTGTCTTTCTTCTGTTTCTCCACAGATGCTATAGAATTCATCCCATGTCAGCCTGGTGAGTGTTCTATCTTTTTGTATTTTTCATTATCGACTTAATTTGTCACCATTTGAGTATTAGGTTTTCACAGTAGTACTATTACACTATGATTTTTTTTTTTTTTTTTTTGTTTATAATTTGATTAATACTTGAAATTTGGTTGGAAATAAACTTCCGAAGTGCTGCTTTTTGTTGGTGAAGATGAGGTAACAATGAACATAATGATTTTATTTTTTATTGTTTATAATTTGATTAATACTTGAAATTTGGTTGGAATCAAACTTCCAAAGTGCTGCTTTTTGTTGGTGAAGATCAGCTAAGAATTCACATAATGATTTTGATATTTACATTTTTCAAGATATTGGAAATGTTTTTAGAGAGAAAAAAACATGAAGGATGTTGCAATTTTAGAGGTTGTAGTCGGATGTCAAGAATAAAAATTGTTTGTCATACTATCAGGAACATCAAATAACATTGTCAGAATGGTAGTAACAATATTTGTGGTACTGAATCTAGCAATATGAACACATATCATTCTGCAAATTCTAGACAAATCTTCAATAAAACAAAATTTTGCTTTCAATTTTCTTGATTTTTTATGTTTGCCTAATGAAAATAGCAAGGGCCTATGAAAAGGTATAGCATTAGTTAAAAATAGCATGGTCTCCGAAAAGTTCAGGTACATGTATCATTTTTGTTACAATGGTTAAAATCTAATCAGTAACCTTTTTTCAGGGAATTTTGTTCGGAGATGGTGTTCTATTCATTTCACTGTTCATAACACAAGCCCAAACATTCTTTAACTCATAGCCCATGAACTAATTATTTTATAACCCTAATTCTTATGTTAAAGACTTTCGGCCAACTACTCAGTGCTACTTCATCACCGCATGTTCCCTGCAAATCTTTCTTTCTCTACATAAAAATCATGCCTTTATTTTCTTCCTCATAACGCTATGAGTCACTTTTTAGGTAAAAAAATGTTGCTCATTGTTATTGAATGATACCACATGATCCTTTCTCATTGATGTAAATGTAGGAATCGGCTGATGCCCTTTACGTATTACTGCGATTATTGTGTGTTCTTGTTACTTTGCTATATGGTTTTGACAGTGTTTGCTTCCTCTGTTTTTAGGTACCTGGAGTTTTTTTCTTTGACACATCTAGATTCCCTCATCCATAGGTAGATTTTGGCCATTTATTGGCTATGAATGATATTGAATGTATATTTGCGTTTTTCTTACATGTAATTAAGGGAATACATGTGTTATTTGATGTTATTTTCTTATTGTATATATGAAATTTCCGAAAATCGTGTCTCGAAAGCTGCTCGATCACATCTATTGTTGTCTTTTATTTTTTCATTACCTCGATCTTGTTTAATTGGATTTTCTAGATTCGGATGTCATTTTTTTTATCCCTCAGTCTTGGTTGGGTTTGGAAATAGGTTGCCTCGAGAATATTTAAGGTAAAGCTTATCTTTTGCTTTGATTTATTGAATCATATCAAAGTATTGAAAGTTAATTTCAATGTCTTTCACTCATGATCACTATAATTGTTCCTCCACTTTTATGGTTGAAAAACTTGCGATAGACACTGAAAATCTTCCAGATTTATGTGAATATCGTTTCAAAAACTATGGCGCCACCATGTATGATCAAAAGAAGGAGCAAGACCTCAACTAAGCGCTTGTGAAAACTGGTTGGGACGACTATCTAACTTGAGTCCTTTGTCATTTTTCCGGAAGACTTTTGTTGTTTTCATTGTAAGTGGTGGTTACTATTTTTTACCTTTACTATTATGATTTTGATTATTATATTTCCTTCACCCAGTATAGCTTCAAATTTGTTGTTTTGAGGTTACCAAAGCCATGTTTCACATATTATCTCACGAGGTTGGGTTGAGTAATCATCCTAAAGCCACGATTCTTACATATTATTGTTGTTGTAATTGCTATTATTATTGTTATTATTTATTATTTTTTACACTTTTTTTTAATTTTTATCAGCAATTAGTAGTGTTTGTTCTTGCTCAGCCGCTGATAATGGTCTAGACAATGTATGCTTAATTTATCTTTATGATTGCAGGAGCAGCACTATAGATAAACATTTTCAGAGATGCACTTGACATGTAAGAATGTGCTTATTTTTGTTCTTCTTTGTTAATATCGTTTTGATTTTGTTTCATATGCAATACTATAATCATCATTAACAAACAATGGTATATCATAGTCATTTTCTATGTCTGCATTCATATGCTTTGTTATTTTGTATTTTGGATGATTTTCTGGATAATTTGGAGGTATTAGTTATGAGGTAACTCCTTTAAACAAACATGACACTTGTTATGTAGACCCTTTTAAGAATTAAGATGAATTCTTATTATGTAGATCATTTAAAGAAACAAGTTGAATTGACATACACCACAAAAGAAAGTCCTTTGACAAACTTGTAGATTATCCTCGGGTGGACAAAAAACAATAAAGTGTAAAAGTAAAAAATATTTTGGTGCTAATATGTGCAAAATCCTCTTTGTACGATCTCACTTATTTGGTAATGTCTTTAGATAGATCTTGTCGTGTCAGGTCAGTCATGTGTTTAAATCTGCTTATGTGAAATTGCAAGGTAACTTGTGTTTAGTTCTACATACGCGAAATTGCAGGGTAGTTTCTATAAATATCTAGAATGTTTATTTGATCATTATGCCATGATTGCTCTACTATATGATGCAATTCAGTGTTTTTACTCACAAATATTCAATGATATTAGAAAATGCCTTTTGTGCGTATTGTACATCTTGCATATATTACAGTGTCACTGATTTGTGTTGTTATGTTGTAAAAATATTTAGGATAAAAATTCTCAAAAAAGTTTTGATTCTAATTTTACAAATGACCAATTATGATTGTCAGAAACCCAAACCTTCTCGCATTCTGTGGTAACTTTTTTTTGGAGAAGACATATTGTGTAACCTTAAATTGTATGTTTGATGCTGATTGTTTTGAAAGCCTTATTATAGTAAAATGAACAAAAATTAATGTTGGATTTAGGACTGTCTTTGGTTTAACCATATGATGTTGATTTAAGATCTACCAGTTTGCGATGAGTTTGATCTCAATAACTGTCATAAATCCTTTAGGATAAACTGATTTCTTCTACATCCCTTGCAACTTTGATTGGGCTAGACATGTTATGGATAAGGAAAATGAAATGGATTCGATGGAAACTAAGCCCTAAGAACATTCAATCAAGTACTTTCTTATGCATGTTGTCCTTGCTTTATGTTATTGTTCAAGATGATTTTGTCCTTGCTTTAGAAAACAACTTTTCACCTTAACGACTAAGAAGATAATCGAAGAAATTGGGGAGGCAAGTGAACAGACTAAAGAGAATATTGATGAAACATCCAATGCGAAAGGAAAAATCTCTTTCGGAAGGAACTCCCTCACTAATAAGGAGTTACAGAATTCCAGTCTCAACACCAACTTTGACACTATAACTGGAACTCCACCCAAGAAAACCAAAGCAAGGAGATCCAGTTTTCTTTCCATTCTATGATAAACAATATATCTCAGCTGGAAAAAACTGAAAACTTCGTTTTTCTCTTTGCAACCATCACATTATTAACCCAATGTGTTCCCAAGATGTTGATGGTATATGATAACAAAAGGTGAATGCTCATCTTGTCATTCTACAATGTTATGTATATTATATTGCATCTAATTCTGCATGCTTATCCATGTATCAAGTTTGTCTTTCTATGATGGTACAACAATGAAATTTAATGTCGCGTCATTATAATCACCATTGACCATGCATCCCATTTCTATTTTCTTGTGAACACAGTTGTTGGACTTATTTTAAGTTTTAGTGATGAGTGCCAAACTAGCTGTTATAGAGCAAAGGCAAAAAGATGTCTAGATCAAATGTATAGGCTTATTAGATTTTGATCTTTGTATAGGTTTGATCAAACAAGCACTGTAAATGGTCAACTGACTTTCATCAGCAGACCTGTCGAGATCAGTAGGGTACTTGAGTCAGTTGACTAGTTTAGGAACCTGCTGAAGACTGAAAGCTGAGGGCTCAAACTCAGTTATTCAAGGCTAAGGGATCAAACTTAGTATTTAAAATCAAGGATATGGAATCAGAATTTAGGGAAGTCTGTGATGACCTAAACTGATTGCATATAACTTGTGTACAAGGTCTAAGTTCCATAAGTTAAGTGGAAATTGGAACTTAGTTATGATTAAAATGGTGTAATCTAACTTAATAATGAAAATTTAGATATAAGAGAAGTCAGGTGCAGTGTTTTACAAACACAACAACTTTGGATCAGCTGACTGATATGTATTTCAGCAGACTTACATTCACATGAACCTACTGAACATATATTTCGATTTAATCAAAATTTACATTGGAAGATTACAAGGAAAAGGACATATAACAACTCTTGGTTTTGTCAACAAATCAATGGCCAAGATTAAAGGGACGTTGGAAATAAACAGAGGTTTATCCAATGGATACAAGTCAAATGGTGAACAGTCTGAAATATGACAATAAGTAAACTGACAGTGTCAGTACTATGTACATGGACATAAAGCAAGTCACGATGGGACAAATCTGAAACGGCTATGTTTGAATTTCAAACATAATTCACAAGGAGTCTCACCTATATATAGAAGACCCCTAACACATAAACATATGATGATTTTTGAGAGAAAAACAACAAATAATCTTGAGCTTCAGATTCTTATCATCACCTATCGACCGATACCGAACTTAAAGCTACTGATCCAATAAATTTCTTCAAGTGTAATATGTTATCAAGCTACATCAAGTTTACTCACTTGAAAAATCCAAGCTTTTATTCATATCATCCTGATCAAGATGCTGAAAGTTGAATCACTTACTTGATTCAAACTTTCTTTTACAAGAAACTTAAAAGCATCCTAGGGTGTCAAGATCCTGGTGAAGAGGCAATCCTACCCTTCAAGGACCAAGTGGAAGACTGAGTAACAATCCTACCTATTCCAAGTGTTCGCCAGTGAAGCCATAGTTATTGGTGAATGACAAACACTTAGGGATTTTGTAACTGCTACCTCAAGGATCTCTAGTGAATTACCTCCAACATCACAGGAGAAGAGTGGACCGACAGATTACACCACTCCACTAAAAAATTGCCTACTTACTTTCGCACTTTTAAGCATTTAGTATATTTAGCACATCAATCAACCGAACCCCGAATCACACACATACTACCGATTATCTAATACTTGGTATCATATTTTAACAACAAGTGATAAGGCTTAATTTGAATATATTCAAGGCAACAAATTCGACCAACAATTGAGTTTGTTAACTCGGTGTTAAGTTTATTCACTCCCCTCTAAACTTAACCAAAGCCTTTTCAAGGGACCAACAATTGGTATCGGTGCAGTTCTTCTGTTTTGAAGTAATCCTACTTGTTGTGCTTGTGAAAATACTTTGAAAACTTTTTCAAATTTCTGATTTTCAAAGCCTTGCATCATGGATAACAACCAGTATTCTAGAACAATGCTGATGTGTTCTTTAGATCGTTTTGATGAGTATAAACGTCGTATGCAATCTTTTCTAGCTGCGACACATGATGAGATGATGGATGTGCTGACTGATGGACCACTGGAAATTACAATGGCAATAACAGTGGATAATCAAACTCAGTACATTCCAAAGCCAAAAAGCGAATGGAATGCTGAAGATAGAAAAAGAGCAAATCTTAACAATATTGCTATTGATATCATATACAGAACTTTGGATAGCAATATGTACATGAAAGTGAAAGATTGCAAGACTGCAAAGGAACTTTGGGATAAGTTGCAATTAGTCTGTGAAAGCACTGATGCAATCAAGAAGAACAAAATCAGTGTAGCAAAGAAGAAGGTCCAAGAGTTCAAAATGAAACCAAATGAAACTATTGAACAAATGGAGTCAAGATTCAATGCAATCATGGATGAACTCACCCTACTGAGTGTAAAGTATTCAAAAGAAGAAATAAATTCAAAAATTCTAGAAGCTTTACCTGCAAAAGAAGTTTGGGAGATGAAGGTGACTGCCATAGAAGAGATGAGAAGTCTACATGAAGAGGACACCTTCAAATTCTTTTCAGATCTCAAAGCCTAAGAAATTGAGTAAGAAACATGTACCTGAGACTGAAAAAGAATAACCAAAGACCACTGCATTGGCTGCTACACATCAAGAAGAAACATCAGGAGCTCAAGATGATCTACTGGATGAGATGCAAGAGCAAATTGCCCTACTGAGCAAGAAAATCAGAATGATGAAAACTGGAAGGGGTTCTCCAAGGAATTTCACAAAGAAGTTTTAGTGAAAAGAAGAAGGAAGAATCCAAGAAAGACAATGATTACTTGTGCTATCGATGCAAGAAACCAAGACACTTCAAACCTGACTGTCCTGAACTAAAACAAAAGAAAGAACCTGATTATCTTTGCTTCAATTGCAAGAAGCCTGGACATTTCAGACCTGATTGTCCAGACCTAATGAAAAGCAAAAATCAACAAAGAAGATCTGGCAAGAAAGCTATGGTTGCTGAAGATGAATCAGGATATGAAGTAGAATTAGAAAAAGGAAATGAATCTGATGATACTGAACTTGTTGCTGATATGGATGATTATGCTTTAATGGCAAATATGGATGAAACAGAGGAGGTATACAATTCTGTATCTATAAACACTCCCGCTGAAAGTGATTGTGAATATACAAAAAATTCGACAATGTATCTATAAACACTCCCGCTCTTCAAACGAAGTTGAAACGTTAAAGTGATTGTGAATCAACTTGTGGTTCAAATCCAAAAAAAAGCCATTCGACAATGAAGAAACCTTGGATGCCATCCTTAATCAAGTTATTATTATAACTTTTTACCCCACTTCGATATCATTTTGAGTATTATTATATCATTTCGAGTCATAAATTCCTTAGATTTATCTAAGTATGTTTGTAGGATAAAAATATCGTGTTTTTATATGTTTTTGTACCGGTTTAGTAACCGGAGTGTCGTGTCGTATTTTTGGTGAGATTGTGATAAGATGACCGGTATCCCAGAAGCTGTTTTGGGGCTTCAAACGAGTTCGAACGGATCAGTTGAAACTTTCAAAATTTGACCTAACTTAGAATTAAGAAATCTCATGAAAGGTAGATAAGGAAAATTAGATTGGTAAGAATCGACCGGCACGCGCCGGACAAGGCCGAATAAATATCTCCGAATTGTACACAATCGAATATGTTCGTGTCACCGGCACGCGCCGGTGAAGCTCAATAACCCGACTAGTTATCGTTTTAATATAATTTCGTTTCCGTTTTTCTTTTATTGCTTTCTTTCATTTTTATGCAACAATCTTGTTCCTCCACTATATATGCATTCAAATGGTTAAGGCTCGGAAAGCCATATTAAATAAGGTGATAGAACTTTCTTGTTCTTCCTTCATGTTTAGACTTGTTTAAAGTGTAATGTAGTGTTGCATGCTATTCGAATTTAGAAACCTTGGATTTGGAACTCAACAATCTAATAAGAGTGGATCCATATCTTTGATCCGTAAATGCTTTAAGAGTTGAACTAATTAAAAGGCGATGAACCGAAAGGGAAAATGCCTCTTTAGCATATTATTAATCCAAGACTTACAAATGAATGTGTCTTTCTTGTTAATTTCGGTGGGATGGTGGAACAATGGTGCGTCTTAGGTCCTAAGTTTGTGCTACAAACCACTTATCTCTTGGGATCGACCTCGATCCAACTCCGGTACTCGCTTTGGTTAAAAGTTTACCCACGGTTGTTTTCGAGTCTTTTATAAATTTAAATTTTGAAGGGTAGATTTTTCGCTCAACGGTTAGTTGAAACAAACTCCCAAAAGCCTGAAGCCTACTGAGAAAACTTCAAGGAAGCAAAATCAGAAGTCAAAAAGGTCAACAGCACCTAACAAAAGGAACAAATCCAAAAATAGGACTGCTGTACCTTCTAGACTTGCTGATAGCAGACCTGCTACCAAGTCTGCTAGACCACAAAAAGGCAAAAATCAGAAATATTCCAAGGATAAGAATCCTAAACCTAAAAATGTCAATCATTCAAGGGATACTTATCTTAGGGGGAAAGGTAGACTGTTCCCTACTGATGATGATTGGAATATTCCTGCTCCTACTGCTAGAAACAACAGATATAACCATACTGCTAGGGTAAAACCTCAGCAATGGAATCAACAGAGGACTCAACAGAGGACTTATATAAGATCTCAGCAGAGACCTCAGCAGACTTCATATTACAGGGTTGTTCCTAACAGACGGCAAACCCATGGTTATACTGGTGTCTCTAACCATAGAAAACACTCTAAACAGCATTACATACCAAAAGGCCAGAAAGCATATGTGAGTCCTACACAACCAAATGTTAGACCATATGGATGTGTAGAATACATATATGAACAAAAGTATGATACCTTTCAAAGAAGACCTTATGGAAACTTGTCAAGGGTCATGCTTACCACTGACCATCATGGACCCAAACAGTTTTGGGTACCTAAAATACATTAACTTTGTTTTGTAGGGTGTCTGGTACTTTGACAATGGATGTTCCAGACATATGACAAAGAATAAGCACTGTGAGAAATGTGTTGGGACAACGTCTTAGAAATGTGTTGGTACTTTGACAGTGGATGGTCCAAGAGTGAATTTTGGCAATAAGAACACACCAGGATACACAAGAGGATATGGCACACTTGTGAGAAATGGATTAAAAATCAGGAATGTTGCATTTGTAGAAGGACTGGACTACAACCTACTGAGCACTGGACAGTTTTGTGACATGGGCTACAAGGTCACTTTTGACAAGAACACCTGTATTGTCATTAGTGAAAAAGGTGACCAAGTTGTGTTGGCTGGAAGAAGACAACAAAACATGTATGTTGTGGATTGGTCTACTGCTGTTCCAGAAACTTGCCTAATTGTGCATACCAAGTCAGAACTCAATTGGTTATGGCATAAGAAGTTAAATCATTTGAATTTTGATGACATCAATCAATTGGTAAAGAAGAAACTGGTAATTGGCTTACCTGATATCACATTCAAAAAGGATGCTATATGTGATGCTTGTCAGCAAGGTAAACAGACAAAATCAAGCTTCAAGTCAAAGACTAAGCAGTCAACAAAAAGAGTTTTGGAGCTGATGCACATGGATCTATTTGGACCAGTAACACCAACAAGTGTAACAGGAAAAAAGTACACTCTAGTAGTTGTGGATGATTATTCAAAATACACTTGGGTAGTATTCATGAACAAGAAAAGTGAAACACTTCAAAAGATGCCTGAACTTTTGAAGAGACTATAAAATGAGAAAAGTTTGACAGTAGTGAAGATCAGATCAGACAAGGGTACTGAATTTCTCAATAAAGTTATAAGAGAATACTGTGAGCAAAATGGTGTGCTACCCCAACTGGCTGCTGCTGGTACACCCCAACAAAATGGGGTTGCTGAGAGAAGAAACATAACTTTAAAAGAAGCAGGAAGAACTATGATTTGTGAAACATTATTACCTGAAAGATATTGGGCTGAAGCAGTCAATACAACATGCTATACACAAAATAGGACCTCAGTGAACAAGAAGCTGTTGAAGACACCTTATGAAATTTGGAATGGAAGGAAACCTAATATATCTTATTTTCCATCCATTTGGAAGCAAATGTTTTACTTTAAATCATAAGGAGCAATTGAAGACCTTCCAACCAATATCAGATGAAGGAATTTTCTTGGGATATTCTTCTATCAGCAAGGCATTCAGGGTACCGAACAAGAGGACACTGAAACATGAAGAAATAATACATGTTGTATTTGATGAACCTAAGTTCACTGGAATGGAAGATGAAGCTTCAGAACCTGCTGAGAATCAACAAGTCACTGATCCAGAATGTGTTGATGTTTTGGAAAGGATAAATGAGTTAAAGGTTTCTGACTCGGCCCCTGCTGAACACCCTGCTTGGTAACACTACTGATGCAACAACTGAGGCAGTTCAAGGATCTGTTGAACCTCTTGAAGAAGCAACAGTAGACCCTACTAAAGAAGATGTTCCTGAGAAACATTCTAACAAAAATCCACAATGGTTAAGGGATCACCCTGCTGAGCAAGTTATTGGCAATATACAGCAAGGTGTAAGGACTAGAAGCAATGTTCACTTGTTTTCTATCTCCAATAGAACCTAAAGTTATTAAAGAAGCAATATCAGATCCATATTGGATAATTGCTATGCAAGAAGAACTGAATGAATTTGAAAGAAATCAAGTTTGGACACTAGTGGAAAGGCCTAATCATGCAAACATAATTGGTACAAAATGGGTATACAGAAACAAATTGGATGAATCTGGTACCATTGTAAGGAACAAGGCCAGACTAGTAGCAAAAGGCTATTCTCAAGCAGAAGGAATAGATTTTGATGAAACATATGCCCCTGTTGCAAGATTAGAAGCTATAAGATTATTCTTGGCATATGCTGCTTACAAAAACTTCAAAGTATATCAGATGGATGTCAAAAGTGCATTCTTGAATGGCATTCTGGAAGAGGAGGTCTATGTTCAGCAACCTCTTGGTTTTGAAGTTAAAGATCAAGAAGACAAAGTGTACAGACTTAACAAAGCACTTTATGGTTTGAAACAAGCACCAAGAGCATGGTATGAGACCTTATCTCAATTCTTGGTGGACAATAGCTTTACCAAAGGTACCATTGACAAGACTCTTTTCAGAATCAATGAAGGAGACAGCACCCTGCTGGTACAGATTTATGTTGATGACATAATTTTTGGTTCTGAAAATGAATTACTATGTGAGAAGTTTGCTAATCTTATGAAAAGTAAATTCCAAATGAGTATGATGGGAGAAATGAACTATTTCTTGGGATTACAAGTCAAACAAATGAAAGATGGAATCTTCATTCATCAAACCAAGTATACCAAGGAGCTGCTGAAGAAATTTGGTATGGAAAATAGCACCAAGGTATCAACTCCTATGAGTACAAACATAAGATTGGATGAAGATAAAGAAGGCAAAGATGTTGATCAGACTTTATACAGAATGATGATAGGCAGTCTGCTGTACCTTACTGCCAGCAGACCTGATATATCCTTTGCTGTAGGTTTTTGTGCAAGATTTCAATCTAAACCAAAAGAAAGTCATTTAGCTACAGTCAAAAGAGTTCTCAAGTATCTAAAAGAGACTTTGGATGTAGGAATATGGTATTCAAAAGATGGAAGCTTCAAGGTTATATTCTACTCAGATTATGACTATGCTGGATGCAAGATTGATAGAAAAAGCACCACAGGAACCTGTTAGTTGATGGGAAATAGACTGGTTTCCTGGTTTAGCAAGTAACATAATTCAATATCAACTTCTATTGCAGAGGCTGAATACATTGCTGCTGGAAGTTGCTGTGCACAAATACTTTGGCTAAGACAACAATTAAGGGATTATGGAATTGAAGAAAGATAAATTCTTATAATTTGTGACAACACAAGTGCAATTGCAATCACAGAAAATCCTGTTTTGCACTCAAGAACCAAGAATATTGATGTGAGACATCATTTTATAAGAGATCATGTTGAAAAGAAAGATGTGGTGGTTCTTTACATCCCTACTGAAGATCAACTTGCTGATATTTTCACAAAACCATTGGATAGGGAAAGATTTGCTAACTTAAGGACTGAACTTGGAATTATAAAAATTGACTGATACACCTATGATCAGCAATGTACTGGAATTCACCAAGGGGATTAGCCTTTTCTATGTTGGGTGAGCTCACTTAGCAGATTAGTCATTGGTATCAACAATTCCATGTACTTATTTATGTTTGGACAATTGAGCAAATGAAGTTGCCAAGGGGATTGGTCTTTGTCCTATTGGGTGAGCTCACTTGACAGATCAGTCATTGGTATTAAACTTCATCTTGTATTATCAGTTGGACAAAACAAGAAGATTTGAAGATCTACAGAGTTACAATGTCAGCAGGCTGCTGAGGGACATTCTTGTCAGCAGGCTGCTGAGCCAAGTCTACTGATGGAAAATGCTGTTGAGACATACGTTACACAGTCAAACTTTAAAAAGTCAAAAAGCAAAAGACTGGGATATTTATTCTATCTTTATAACCGCAGTTACACGATCTGACGGTTACAACTCCTTATGGATAAGTTATAGGACATATGTCAAGATCTCATTTATTCAAATTTAATCGTGGTTAATGCTACAGTGAATTATCTGACAATTTCTACCCACTACTCTCTGTTATATATACCGACATATACACAGAGGATACTTACAACTTTCAGATTAATTTTCTCTGCAAATATACCGTGTGAACACAGATTTTCTCTTCTTCATCTTTCTCAAAATTTATAATGGCGGACAATGATGATATTCACATTGGAACAAGCCAAAGTGTCAGAGGTTTTGTTGTTGATGCTAACAAAAATGAGTTGGCTATCAATATTGGTAGAAGAATTAGAAGATACGAAGGATTGGAAGATGTGCTCAATCTAAGACTGGAAAGAATATCTTACATGAATGTTGTTAGCTTCTGGAGAAACATTGTGATAAGAGAAGGTAGAGAGGCATTTACTACAATAGTGAATGGCCAGGAGATTGAAGTTTCCTCAAACCTATTGAGGGAAGCTTTTGGTTTGCACCTGTAAACGATGCTCCAAAATTGGATTTTGTTGACAGAATAAAGACCAATGATGCTGTTAAATCAACACTGAGCATCAATGTGAAGCATATAGGAATGGAGTACAACCTGCTGAGTAAGATAATAGAAAAGAATATCTTGGGACTCAGTGGAAGCCTTGATACTTTATCAGGACCCAAAATTGAATTGTTAATCATCATCTACAAAAGCATGAAGTTTGATTGGGCTGGATTCTTTGTCCATTATATGAAGAAAGTGATAACTGAGGAAAGAGAAGGGACAAGGAAATCCAAGGCTTTACCTTTGGGTTTGATGGTTCAGGCCCTGCTGAATCATTTGGGGATTGCTGATGTTGCACTTGAGAAAATAAACAAGTCCATATATAAGAAAGAGATTGGCTATCTCATCCCTGGTTTGGATGATGATGAAGATGAGGATGCTGAAGCAACTGAAAGTGATAATGATGGAGATGGTGATGCTGGTGGTGAGCAGGTTAAGCAAGTTGTTAAATCTGCTGCACCCAAGAAAGTTGCTGAGAAAAGGAAGGCTGCTGACACCAGAAAAATCACAGAGATGTTACAGCGTAGGTAAACAAGGAAGCAGACAGTAGAGACTGCTGAGTCTACTGAGGGTCCAGTTGAAATTGAAGTTACAGACCCTGCTGCGGTCACAAAGAAGAAGTCTGCTGCTGAAATTTTAAGAGAACAACAGAAGGAAGACAGCAGAAAGAGGAAAGCTGCTGAAGTTGAATCTGTGCAACTTTCCAAAAGAATGAAGGAAATTGCAAAGAAAAATAAACATGGAAAAGAAAAACAATTGAGGATTCTAGAGGCTCAAAGGGAAGAAGAAGAAGAAGAGGCTATTGAAGCTGAGTCCTTAAAAATTATTAAGCCTACTGGAACTGGAGATGTTGTTGTTGAGAAACCTGCTGAGCTTACTGAAGAACCACAACAGACTACTGAGTCTGCACCTGCTGTGGATATTGATACAACAGTACAAGACCCTGCCATTTCTGCAATAGTTCAGGGGGGAGAGCAATCTGTTGCTGACCCCGTTGATGAGCATATAAGTCGGGCGAACAAAGTGTGGAGCATATGGAGGTGGTAGGTACAAATGTACAACCAGAAGAACCTACTGACCTGGAAGCATCTGTTGAAGAGACTCTGAATCTACTTGTTGAGACCTTTGGAGGACAACAAGTTAAACAAGCTGAAGCAAGAAAGCCATCTATGCCATTTGAAAGGAAGGAAAAGAAAAAGAAGGAAGGATATGTTGATCCTACACTCATGCTGGTTGCTGATTATTTTAAATTTGAAGTTTGGATTTTACAAGAGACAAAAATCAGCTGCTGAGCCTATGACAGACTTTGAGGAGTGGGCCTTTGAAAATTTAGGAGTGGATAATTTTCTAGGCTTGGTTGATACCTCTTTACTGGAAATGAGATTGATGGAACTCATTAGTGAACAAAAGAAAGAAGGAGGTATTATGTTCAAGACTCCTAGGGATGGACCAAATATTGATGATTCATCATCATTTGATTCTGATGATGATCATCCCCCACATCAAGGAGAAGCCAGTGGAACTGCAATGATAAATGAACCAAGTGTAGAACAGTCCACTGATACTAGCAAGTCTGCTGAGGGCCAGCAGACTAGTCAAATGGATGAAGATCTGGAAGATCTCACCATAGATGATTTTGAGGCTTTAATCAACGATGGTATAAACCTTGGAGGTAACAGGATGGTTGGCACATCTGATGCATTCAAGGTTGTGGAGGCTGATATGAATCCTGAGGATCGGTAGACTGAAGATTTGGATGAAGAGAATGTCATTGAACATAGTGAGCCAGATATCAGTTCTGAAGATTCAGTTCAATATCAAGAGTGGATTGATACTCAGGGCACTATATCTAAATCTACTGAGAATCTATACAAGATTGCTGATGCTGGAGGAATTCTAGAGGAAAACATGGCAACTTTTCCTTTTATTTGTGTGGAAGGAAGAGTCCTACTCACTGAGGAACAAACAGTGATTGGACAAAGATTGGCCATGGTGATAGGATTTGAAGAATCACCATTACATTTTGAGGAGGTTCAGGCTGTTGAGGCTCAAACAGCACCTGAACAAAGGTCGGAACTGGTGGTACAGGTTGCTAAGGACCAAACAGCACATGGACAAAGGTTGGAACAGACAATGGGTTTGGAGGAAACCACTGCTTTTGTTGTAGAACAGGCTGCTGTAGTAGAGCCTATTGGAGGAAAGGTCACTGAAGGGAAAGATAGTCAGCAAACTGTTGTTATTGATGAGGATGAACAGCTGCTGGAATATGACTTCAGTGATGAAGAGTTTCAAATGCCTGAGGAAGAACCTATTGTTGCTGAACCACAACAGGCATTTGTACCAATCCTTGAGGAACCTGCCCTAGATCCAATCCTATAGGAGTTTCAAGGTCCTAACCCTGCTGGAAGGTTTATGAGTTGGGCCATGGTTGTCAGCAGAAAGAGGGCACAATACAATGTAGAAGAGCCTACTGATGAATCTGCTGGACATATGGATGGAGGAATGGCTGGTGGGGTACCAGTACAAGTGTTGGATGAGTTGAGGGCTGTCAGAAGTGACATTACAAGGTTAAGAACTCAACTTGACAGGCAAGAGCAAAGGTTTGAAGACTTGATGAACTTGGTGGAAAATAGAGGAAAAACTACTGAAATTGTTGTTTCCAACATTACTTCCACTCAGTATGCTCTTGCTGATCTTGCCCAAGATGTAAAGGGAATAAAACAGGGCAATACACTCAAGGATAAGTTCTTGAAGTTCAGTATACATCCATTCACCAGAAACTTGATAAACTTGCTGAGGCACCCAAGCCTGCTGTGGCTGAACCTGCAGGAACACTTCACCCTGCTGGATTGGATCCTAAGTTTACTGAGAGGATCAATCTACTGGAGCAGACAATGCAAGAAAGGATCACTGCAGTTGACACAAGAACTGAAATCATGGAGGGTCAACTGAACAACTTGGTGATCACATAGGAGAGTGTTCATGGTCTGCTGTCCCGTTTTGTTGATGATGTCAATAAGGGGGAAGAGAGCCGGACAACAGTAGCAAAAGAGGCTGCTAGAATCTTTACACAGAAGAAATGGGAGGCTGACACCAATGCTTTCAGAAAACCAGCACCTGGCAGACTTCCACTGACTGATGATCTTTTCAAGGAATACAAGAAGCTTTACTATAACAAGAGAAGACCTTACCATGACAAGGGCTTCCATGAGGGAATAAATTACTTTTTGGGGCTTAAGTTTTGGGAAGCAAGAGTTAAAGCCTTAAGATCTTCAGACAGAGGTGGAAGAGGTGGTAGAGGTGGAAGGAGTCTACCTACTACAAAAGCAAGAGATTCACTAGATGAGTTTAAACAATTATACATGCGTTTAGGTTTTAGAGTACACCAAATCAACCTTACTCTACCTGAGGCAAGGAAATGGTGGAAGGAAGTGAATCCCCATATTAATTTCCCCTTATTGAAAATCAATGGATGAGAGATATGGTTAGAGAAATAAGGGAAAATCATGAGCAGCAAAAGAAGGAAAGATAGGAAAGAGAAAGAAGGAACTAGATCAGCATACTTACACTGGCTTTTATTTTTGCTGAATCTAGATTGTAATAACTTTTGAACAAACTGATTATAATGAGAAATGACTGAATTTGTTCTGTTTTATTTTTTACTCTTTTTGCTTTGCTGTAAGGAGGGTATTGGCATCATCATCAAAAAAAGGGAAATTGTTGGACTTATTTTAAGTTTTAGTGATGAGTGCCAGACTAGCTATTATAGAGCAAAGGCAAAAAGATGTCTAGATCAAATGTATAGGCTTATTAGAGTTTGATCTTTGTATAGGTTTGATCAAACAAGCACTGTAAATGGTCAGCTGACTTTCATCAGCAGACTTGTCTAGATCAGTAGGGTACCTGAGTCAGTAGACTAGTTTAGGAACCTGTTGAAGACTGAAGGCCGAGGGCTCAAACTCAGTTATTGAAGGCTAAGGGATCAAACTTAGTATTTAAAATAAAGTATATGGAATCAGAATTTAGGGAAGTCTGTGATAACGTAAACTGATTGCATATACCTTGTGTACAAGGTCTAAGTTCCATAAGTTAAGTGGAGATTGGAACTTAGTTATGATTAAAATGGTGAAATATAACTTAATAATGAAAAGTTAGATATAAGAGAAGTCAGCTGCAGTGTTTTACAAACACAGCAACTTTGGATCAGCTGACTGATATGTATTTCAGTAGACTTACATTCACAAGAACCTGCTGAACATATATTTCGATTTAATCAAAAGTTACACTGGAAGATTACAAGGAAAAGGACAGATAACAACTCTTGGTTTTGTCAACAAATCAATGGCCAAGATTAAAGGGACATTGGAAATAAACAGAGGTTTATCCAATGGATACAAGGGTGAACAGTCTGAAATCTGACAAAAAGTAAACTGACAGTGTCAGTACTATGTACAGGGACAGAAAGCAAGTCAAGATGGGACAAATCTGAAACGGCTATCTTTGAATTTCAAACATAAATCACAAGGAGTCTCACCTATAAATAGAAGACCCCTAATACAGAAACAGATGATGATTTTTGAGAGAAAAACAACAAATAATCTTGAGCTTCGATTCTTATCAAGAAGTCACCTGTGACCCTACTTGAACTTAAAGCTACCGATCCGAAACTTCTTCAAGTGTAATCTGTTATCAAGATACATCAAGTTTACACACTTGAAAAATCCAAGCTGCTGATAATATCATCCTGATCAAGATGCTGAAAGCTGAATCACTTACTTGATTCAAACTTTCTTTTACAAGAAACATGCTGAAGACAGTGAAGCATCCTAGGGTTTCAAGGACTGTTGTTTGTGGTGGAGCTGGTGAAGAGGCAATCCTACCCTTCAAGGACCAGTGGAAGACTTTGGAGCAGCAATCCTACATGTTCCAAGTGTTCAGTTTGTGAAGCCATAGTTATTGGTGAAGGACAAACAACTTAGGGATTTTTGTAACTGCTACCTCAAGGATCTCTAGTGAATTACCTCCAACATCACAGGAGAAGAGTGGACTGACAGGATTACACCACTTGGAACAACTATAAAAATTGTCTTCTTACTTTCTGTACTTACATTCTGCATTTAGTATATTTAGCACATCAATCAACTTAACTAGCAACTGAATCACACACATACACTACTGAGTATCTAATACTTGGTATCATATTTTAACAACAAGTGATAAGGCTTAATTTGAATATATTCCGCTGCAACAAATTCAGTAAAGTCAACAGTCGGCAGACTACTGAGCAATCAGCAGGCTGCTGAAGTTGCTGAGTTTGTTAACTCCAAAAAGTTTTAAGTGTTAAGTTTATTCACCTCTCCCCCATCTAAACTTAACCAAAGCATTTTCAAGTGACCAAAAATAGTCAACCAATTTTTGCTTTTATGTGCACTTTTATGAATGAACACTATTGCTTTCATTGCTTTTCTTTATTATGTTGTTAATGTTTTCTTTTTTCCTATCCTCTTTGAACAATCTGTGTCTTATTCACAGTTTACGATAAACAATGAATAAAGGCACATGAATATGCAACTAATTGATTGGCCACAAGACTAAGACTGCTGATCTAAATGTCAAGGGAAAATCCACAAAGGAACAAAGATTTGTAAAATTTCAAACCATGCTATGATGTTAGTATATTTATTCATTGTATTTTTTCCTATTTTTATGATTAATTATGGATGCAGGTCATAGGCCTATTCTGTTGGAAGCAAGAGATGTTCTACGAGGAAATGTACAAAGTTATTGAAGGCTTACAGTTACTTTCAGCTGATGAAGTTGAAGATGAACTTATGTTCAGAACTCCACCTAAGAAGACAACTAGATTTAAGTTTTGTTGCATTTCTTGCTTAAGAGTATTCCTTTTTGGGATGTAATTTGCCTCAACTGAATGTTTTTAGCTTTCTTCTGTACGGTTTTACGCTCAGCTTTTCTCGGCAGATAGGGAAGGCATGGGTACTCCCCTTATTCACTTTACCCTTCCTCAAATCTCTCTGGATCAGAATCAGACCCTCATGGCTGTCCCTTCTCCTGAAGAGATCCATGCTACGTTTTTATCTATGAGCTCTGATAGTGCTTCTGGTCCGGATGGGTACACGTCACATTTTTTAAAGCATGCTGGCAGATCATTAAGCATGATATTGTCTCAGCTGTTGGTGATTTTTTTCATGGGAGTGCACCTGCCTCGTTATTTCTCTACCTCCACGATCATCCTACTTCCAAAAAAGCCAGAGGCTGATAGATGGAAGGAATTTCGGCCGATCAGTCTCTGCACCGTCTTTTCCAAACTTATCACCAAAATTATCACGCAGTGTCTGAATGCTTATCTTCCCATGATGATAGCGGATCAACAGACAGGCTTCATCCCTGGCAGATGCATCACTGATAATATCTTGCTGGCTCAAGAGCTTTGTAAAAATATTAATAAAAAGATCCGGAGCCCCAATATTATGCTCAAATGAGATATGGAGAAGGCGTATGACCGCATGGATTGGGGTTTTATAATGAAGATGCTGAGGATGTTTGGCTTTCAGGAACCTTTTGTTGACCTCGTTTTCAGAACCCTTGCGGATAACTGGTTTTACATCCTGCTTAATGGTACTCCTTCCACGCACTTTCATGCTACTCGTGGTGTGAAGCAGGTCGACCCTCTGTCGCCTGCTCTTTTTGTCCTAGCCGCTGAGTATTTAGGAAGGCTCATTAATGATTTTATGGATCAGAATCCTGGCATGAAGTTTCACTCGAAGGTCAAGGGTATTCACTATCTAGCTTTTGCTGATGATACGATCCTTTTCACTCGCTGCAATCGGAAAGGACTGAGAGGCATTAAGGAGTTGTTCCACCACTATGACCTTATCTCGGGGCAACGTATTAATTTCACCAAGAGCACTCTCATCGGGCACAAGCTGCCGGCAACAAAGGCAGGATGGGTGCACAATATATTAGGCTTTAAGCGCGAGGATATGCCCTTTCGTTATCTGGGTGCACCTCTTTTTCGGGGTCGGAATCGCATCTTGTTCTACTAGGATATTATTGATAAGGTGCAGAGGAAGCTTCACCACTGGGGCACCAGACTCCTGTCCATTGGGGGTAAGCTTATTCTTCTCAGGCATGTTCTAACGTCCATACCGATTTACATCCTTCAAGTTCTTGTTCCCCCGAAAGAAGTTATTCATCGTATTCATCGCATCTTTAATAAGTTTCTGTGGGATAGTGGACCTGATGGGGGCCAAATACATTGGAGATCTTGGGATAAATTGTGTACGCCGACTTCGGAAGGTGGTTTGGGGGTACGCAGTCTTTTTGATGTGAGTGACTTTTGCGATCAAGTTATGGGTCCGTTTAAGGCAGAAGAACGGAATTTGGGCTAAAGCTATTCATAATGCTTATATTCTTGATCAATCCCCTTTGTATGCTCCTGAGCCAACACTGTCAACACCTATGTTAAAGAGAGTTTGGAGGATGCGGGATTTTGCAGAGCATGCTATCATTTAGAGAGTAAATAAGGGTAATATCGATTTCTGGAGGGACAAGTGGACTACGCATGACTTTGGTAACCCTCCTGAAGATCGTTTATGGAAGATTAATGAATTTTGGGTTAACGGAAAATGGGATCCTCACCTTCTGCATTCTCATCTTCCCTCACACATTGTTGAGGAGATTTTGCTTGTTCCAATTGACCCTGGGACAGCTGACGAGCTCATATGGTCCCTTACCCCTGATGGCAGGTTCACCACTCGCTCAGCGTGGGACATGACGCGCACGCACCACCCTGGGAACATTATCTACAAGATGATTTGGAACAACCTTTTACCTCTCAAAATATATTTCTTTGCTTGGAGCCTTCATAACATTTTACCTACAGACCCTAACATTCAGCGCCGTGGTATCCCTCTAGTTACCAAGTGTTTTGCATGCTCTCATAGGGAGGACATCCATCATCTCTTCATTGAGTGCCCTTTCGCCACTGCAGTTTAGTTCCTACTTCATGCATCATTTTGGCCTCAGATTCACACCTACTTCTGGGATTGTGCCGCTTTTTACCTTTTGGAGGAACTCGGCTAGTAGTATCTATAGCCTTCGCCTTATTGTGCCTGTGATTGTCTGTTGGGGAATTTGGGCGATGAGAAACCAGTGTCGGCACGACGATGCACAACCTTCTACTCAACGGACTATCATTCTTATTGAGTGGGCCGTCAGGCAACTCGCTTTCCGTCGGGTTTTGGACGCATCTATCCTGGGAAATGATAAAGGGACGCCTTTCTTCGGGCCGTTCAAATTCAAATCCGGTCCTAGACGCCAATTGATCACTCTGCGGTGGAAACCGCCCCTTCCTAGGAATGTTAAGTTGAACGTGGATGGGAGTGTTCGGCATGGCATTGCTTATGGAGGAGGTATTCTACATGATTCTGCAGGAAGGTTCATTATGGCCTTTCATGCTTGCTTTGGCCAGGGTACCGTTGTGGACGCTGAGATCAAAGCTTTATTATTCGGTCTTCGGTTGTGTAATAAGGACCAGCCCGTGGATATTGAATCTGATTCGCTTTATGTTCACCGAATTATTTCTGAGGTGAATGGCGGAGGATGGCCCTTATGTCTCTTCATTACTCAGATACATCACATCCTGCGCATGATGTCGTATACCATTTCCCACGTTTACAGAGAGTGTAACGGGTTGCAGATGGCCTTGCTGCTTTGGAAAGGGAGGATCGGATTTTCCATCAACAGAGGGATGTCCCACCACATATTTTGCATCTTATTCACGATGATCTACATGGACCACCTCATATCCGACATATCGCTCATACACCGGGAAGCACTCTTCACTTGTGAAGAGTGCAAACCAGGTCGTGTTGTTCCCTTCATTTACTCTCCCATTTTTGTTACGTTTCTACTTTGTACAATGTTACACATTGTTTACAGATTGGCAGGCTGCAGACAAGGAAGGCACCCTGGGACTCAAAACGCATACATACAACTCACTCTGCTTACATGGATGCACCCCTCCAGTCTTGGTTGGGGTGCAAACCAGGTGTTCTTGTTCTTTATCTACTTTACTATTTGGAGTTTGCTTGGTATTTTCCACTTATTCTGCGTGCTGGTGATGTGGACAGACTCTTTTGATTCACCTCCTTTCAACGGGACTAGATTTCTGGAGTGCATTGAGCTTTGGACGCACCCCTACCACTCTGATAGGGGTGCAACTCAGGTGTTTTTGTTCCTTTCAAGCTTTTCAATGGTACTCCCTCTTTTATTGCTATGTGATGTTCGGCCCTACGTGAAGGCTGTAGCCATTGCTCAGGATCGGAACTGGACTTTACACACTCTCAAGCGGATGCAACGACCTATGAACGACGATGAATTTCGGATGTTCCATCAGCGATCGAGTCATTTTTCTTTCCTACAAGACTCGAGACACACAGACGCCATTCTTTCACTTTTGATTTCCACTGTTGTACATAATTTTGGAGTTTGGGTTTTTTTGGGATTGCATAGAGCGAGTACTTTTCCCTATGTGATGGATTTTCCTACACTGGGTTTGCCACACATAGGGTTTAAGGAGGCCATGCTATGCATTCTATCACGCAAACTTGGGGCGGGCCGGGATATGGCAAACTTTTTGTAGCACTTTATTTCTTCTTTTAATAAAATAAAGTTGTTTAAAAAAAAGGAGAGCAGTGATGCACGGAGCCGCCCAAGCGTTCGGCCTCTACCGGTGATCCACACGAACAGCCCGCCGGAATCCCATCATTGATTGCTAATAGAAAAACTCAGTTGCTAGACCGAATTTTTCTCTCTCTCAAAACTCTCTAATTTTCACAAGAACTATTAGCGCTTGGAATTGTATTATACAAAAGAGCTAGCCAATCCCTCCTTTATATAGTGCATGGGGCGCCCCTTTGCTATCCTAATCTGATTGGGATTAGCTTCCTAGTAGATAGAGGAGAAAAAAAAATCTTTTCCCACTAAAATAAGGAAAATATATTTGGCTGATTTATCTCATTTAATTTAATATCCTATATTAAATATTTCCAAGATATTCTCAATATCTTATATTGACTATATTTATCTTATTACCATAAATCTATTTTCCCAAAAAATAATTAATATCTAATATTTATAGATGGTAATCTTATTATTTAAATTGCACAAACCAAATGTATCCAATACATATGGCTCCCCTTTCCCCACTAATTTAGGAATTGAGATTTTCTTTAATTAGTGTATATATATATATTCGAAATATATGTATCTATATACATATTTAATTAATCAACACAATTAATATCTTGTATTATATTTATTCATAATAAATAAATACCACCATATTAATTTACCACTATAACTGTTGGTCCCTTGGAAAGGCTGACACAAGTTTAGAGGGGGGGGGTGAATAAACTTGTCACCAAAAACTGAATTTAAAACAGATTAGGGTTCAGATAAAACTTGTGTGGAGTTGAGCTGACTAAGCTAAGATTAAATCAAACTGACTTAAGCTGAAACTGAGTCAACTGGCAGCGGATATAATTTTAGCCTTTATATTGATCTTGTTATTCTGTTATGAAAGCTGAGTGTTGTGAACTCGAATTCGGTGAATGTCGGTTGTGACTGTGAGATGTATAACAATCAAGTATCACAATGATGTAAGTAAATGCTAAATAAATAAGTAAATGCGTAAAGTAAATAAGGCGGATGTTATAGAGGTTCCAGGTGGTGTAATCCTGTACGTCCTCTCTTCCTTGTGGCGCGGAGGAAAATTCCACTAGAACTTCTTGAGGTGAACTGTTACAAAAAGTCCTAAACAATAGTCCTTGGCTAATCTCTAGCTTCACTATCTAAACAATTGTAGAACAGGTAGAATTGCTGCTCTCCAAATGCTTGAACCACTGGTCCTTAGAGGGTAGGATTGCCTCTTCACCAGCTACCACCACAAACACAGTCTACCCGACTGTTGTCACAACTGTCCTTGACAAAACCTTCCCGGTTTGCTTCACAGTCTAAACCTTTGAAATAGAATCAAAGTTGGGCTGAGAATCAATAAATTGATTCTTGTTTGTGGTTCTTCAGAGTGTTGAATTCTTAATAAATTCTTTGTAGCTTTGAACACTTGAAGAAATACTAGATATGATCTTATTATAGTTCAGAGATGATAACAATTCAAATAGAGTGCACAAATTGCTTGTTGATTCTTGTATATATTCTTAATCTCCTCATTTTTCTTGTTTGTGCAAAGTCTTCTGTTTATAGTGTGAAGTCCAACGTTCATCTGACTTCGATTTGAATTGTATCAACGTATATCTTGCAACGGTTATATTTTCTGACCGTTCTGCTGTGTCAGTGACTCATCCAATGAAATTTCTTTCTTTACAACGTTCGATTGTACTTTCGGTTGTTGGATGGCGACTTATAAAACGAGTTTCCTTGTCGGTTTTTCATCTGTCGATTTCTAACCGACTTGGAGCATTAACGAGATTTTATTCTTCTTCAAAAATCAGTACTCCAGTTTTTATCTGATTATAATTGACTTAATCAGAGTACACCATGATACATTTATTATCTAAGAATTCATTGTCCTTATGATTCTTAGGTCTTCATACAAGATCCATAAAGTCAGTTCATGTCACCACAATCTTGCCTGAAGTCCAACTTTATAGTCTCGACTTTTAATCTTCATAACTGAGTTTGAGCCCTCAGTTCTTCATTCTTCAATAACTGAGTCTGTGACCCTCAGTTCTTCCATCTACTAGATAAGCCAACCGAGTCTGTAACTCTCAGCGAACTTACCTTCTTCAGTAGGTGTATTCGAGTCGGTTGTTTGTCTTGATGATTTCCAGTTTTCTAATTGATTCCCAGTTTTCAGTTTTACGACACACTATCAATTACAGTGCTTGTCTCGTATACAGCTGGCTAATAGAGTGTTTTGACACATAGCTTCATACATTTCGAAAGTTAGTTCATCCAGCTCTGTGATTAATCGTCTGTCTTTCGAATCATTTGCGGTGGCCATGTTTGAGTGTGAACACAAAGAAATTTGATTTTGAAGGGTAGGTTTGAAAAAAGTCTGTTTTTCTTAATAAGAAAAAAATAGTGTGAACAGAGATTGAATAAATAGGTAGGATATTCTGGCGGTTGAATGGTACAACTTTTCAAATTCCATGATGGTTTTGAAAATTGATACATGTACTGCTTTCTGACAATCGTGGGGTGTACACACGAAATCCTGACAAAAAGAACTGTGGCAATTTAATGTGATATAACCGCTGTTGATTCTATCTTATCAACCTTTGACCAAATTTGAATAAAGTGAAAACTGATGCTGAGGTCAGTTTTATAGATAATTCAGTTCCTATCAAATTGTTCAGTTTTGTCAAATTCTTCCAATTTGTCAGTTTGAGATTGTTGATGTCAATGACTAATCTGTTAAGTGAGTGCACCCAACATAACAAAGATTAATCCCCTTGACGAATCTCTGGCTTAACTGACTTTGATTATTCCCAACTCAGTTCTTAATTTTGCAAATCTCTCTTTGTCCAGTGGCTTAGTAAAGATGTCTGCCAACTGATCTTCAGTAGGTACATAAAGAACTGTTATATCCTTTTTCTCTGCATAATCTCTTATAAAGTGGTGACGAACATCAATGTGCTTTGTTCTTGAATGTAAAACTGGATTATCGGTAATTGCAATTGCACTTGTGTTATCACACATTATGGGAATTGTTCCTTCTTCCATCCCATAGTCTCTTAATTGTTGTCTGATCCATAAAACTTGAGCACAACAACTTCCAGCTGCTATATATTCAGCTTCTGCTTGAAGTTGAGATTGAGTTTTGCTTCTTGCTAAACCATGACACAAGTCTATTTCCTAATAACTGACATGTGCCTGATGTGCTTTTTCTGTCGACTTTGCATCTAGCATAGTCTGAATCTGAGTAAGAAATTAGCTTGAATTCTCCTTCTTTCGAATACCAAATACCAACTCCATCTGTGTCTTTTAGATATTTTAAAGTTCTTTTCACAACTGTGAGATGGATTTCCTTTGGTCTTGACTGAAATCTTGCACAAACACCGACAGTAACTGTAAGATAGAGTAAGCTTCCAATCATCCTTCTGTAGAGTGTTTGATCAACATCTTTACCTTCTTTATCTTCATCTAATCTGATGTTGGTCCCCAATGGTGTAGAAATTCTAGTAGATTTCTCCATACCAAACTTTTTGATAAGTTCTCTTGTATATTTGGTTTGGTGAATGAAGATTCCATCGGCTAGTTGTTTAACTTGCAATCCTAGGAAATAATTTAATTCTCCCATCATACTCATTTGGAATTTGCTTTTCATCAAGCTTGCAAATTTCTCACATAGCTGTTCATTTTCTGATCCAAAGATGATATCATCAACATAAATTTGAACAAGTAGAGTATCTTCTCCATTCTTCATCCTGAATAATGTTTTGTCGATTGTTCCTTTGATAAATCCATTATCTACTAAAAATTGAGACAGAGTTTCGTACCAAGCTCTTGGTGCTTGTTTAAGTCCATAAAGAGCTTTCCTTAGTCTGAAAACTTTATCAGTTTGATCCGTGATTTCAAATCCAGGTGGTTGTTGAACATACACTTCTTCTTCAAGAATTCCATTTAGAAACGCACTTTTAACATCCATCGATAAACTTTGAATTTCTTGTGAGCCGCATAAGCAAGAAAAAGTCGATTGCTTCTAGTCTTGCGGCGGTGTGTAAGTTTCATCAAAATCTATGCCTTCTGCTTGAGAGTATCCTTTAGCTACTAGTCTGGCTTTGTTTCTAATGACATTTCCATCTTCATCAAGTTTATTTCTGAAAACCCATTTGGTTCCAATGATATTGACGTGAACTGGTTTATCTACCAGTTCCCATATTTGATTTCTCTCAAATTCATTAAGTTCTTCTTGCATAGCTAATATCCAGTCTGGATCTTTCAAGGCTTCTTCAAGTTCTTTAGGTTCCGATTGAGATAGAAAGCATGCTATCATCGCATCTAGTTGATGTCTTGTTCGAACTCCAGTTTGAGTATCACCAATAACTTGTTCTTCAGGATGATCTCTCATCCATTGATGTGTGTGAGTTTGTATCAGCTGATTTGTATTTTGTTCAACTGATTCTTCAAAAACTGGTTCTTGAATTTGTTCAACTGAGTCTGATTGATGTTGTTCAAGTTGTTGAGTAGTTGGAAACTGAGGCTGATCTTGATCTAAACATTCTGAAATTTGTAGTCTTCCAATATCAACTGAAACAGGTTCTGGTGTGATTGGTAACGAGAGCGAGGCTGGTTCTCGTCGATCTTCAATTGTTTCACCAGGAAAATTTGGTTCATCAAATACTACATGTATTGATTCTTCATGCTTGAGTGTCCTTTTATTCAATACTCTGAATGCTTTGCTGACACTTGAATATCCTAGGAAAATTCCTTCATCAGCTTTGGGTTGAAAAACGTGAAGTTGATCTTTTCCATTATTGTGTATGAAACATTTGCTTCCAAACGCATGAAAGTATGAAACATTTGGTTTTCTTCCATTCCAAATTTCATAAGGAGTCTTTTCATGTCTCTTGTTCATGAGAGCTCTGTTCTGAGTGTAACAAGCTGTGTTTACTGCTTCTGCCCAATATCTTTCAGGTAGTTTAGCTTCACAAATCATAGTCCTTCTAGCTTCCTTGAGCGTTCTGTTTCTTCTTTCAGCTACACCATTTTGTTGGGGTGTTCCTGTGGCAGCAAGTTGATGTAAAACACCATTTTCTTCACAATATTCAATAATTACACTGTTGAGGAATTCAGTTCCTTTATCAGATCTTATCTTCACAACTGAAACTCCCGAAGTCTCTTAAGAAGTTCTGTGAGTTTTTGCTTGGTTTCACTTTTCTTGGTTAGAAAGATTACCCAGGTATATCTTGAAAAATCATCTACTACCACCAATGTATACTTCTTTCCACTGATACTAATTGGTGTAATAGGTCCAAATAAGTCCATATGTAGCAATTATAGATGTTTGGTTGTTGAATGCTGAGACTTAGTCTTGAAACTTGCCTTTGTTTGTTTTCCCTGTTGACACGCATCACATAAGCTGTCCTTCTTATATGATATCTCTGGTAGTCCAATGACTAGCTGATTCTTAACAAGTGTATTGATGTCATCAAAGTTGAGATGACTCAGTTTCTTGTGCTATAGCCAACTGATTTCTGATTTGGTATGCACAAGCAAACAAGTTTCAGCGACGGCATTGTCCAATCTACCACATACATGTTTTCCTTTCTTCTTCCGGCTAGGACAACTTGATAAGCCGATTCGCTGATGACAACACAGAATTATTTATCAAAAGTAACTTTGTATCCCATATCACAAAATTGACTTGTTCTGAGTAGATTGTAGTGTAGTCCTTCTACATAGGATACATTCTTGATTGTAAGTCCATTTCTAATTAAGGTGCCAAAGCCTCTGGTGTAACCTGGATTATCTTTACTTCCAAAATTAAATTTTGGTCCATTCTTTTCAACGAAATTACTGAGACAGTCTTTGCTCTTTGTCATGTGTCTAGAGCAACCACTGTCAAAGTACCATATATCCTGCAGTGAAAATTAGAAATTTTTAGGTACCCAACTCAGTTTGGGTCCATGAGGGTCAGTTGTCAGTACAACTCTGGGAATATATCCTTTAGGAATTCTTTGGATATTGTTGCACTTGTTTTCATATATGTAAGCCACACTCCCATAGTATCTATGTTTGGACTGTGTCTTATTTATATGATTTCTCAGATCTTCTGACTGTAATTTGTTTCCATGTTGATTTTTGTTATTAAAGCTGGAGTGATAACCATCATTCCTTCTGTATTGAGGTCTATATTGACCTTTGTACTGTGACTTATGCTGAAAACTGAGATTAGTCCTCTGCTGAGTTTTGGACTGAAACTTGTGATAAGTTTTCGGTCTGGAATGATTGTCATTATTAGTTTTAATAACAAATTCAGTAAAATTCCAATCATCATCAGAGGGATACAACATTCCTTTCCCCCGAATGTGTGAATCTTTGAATGATTGACATTCTTGGATTTGTTTTGATTGTAATTTTTCTGGTTCCTGACTTCATTGGTTTTTGTGGATCTGGCAGTTGATTTGCCGTGTCGGTTTCCATTGAATACAGCTGGTCTACCATTTGATTTAGCTTTGTAGGTAGATACAGTTGTCTTCTTAGAAAACTGATTTATCCTGTGTGATACTGACTATACTGGTTCAGCAATTTTCTCAGTTTGTGGAACTTGCTCAACTACAAACTTAATACCAGTTTTGGTACTCAGCCCAGCGGCTTTGCTAGTTCCATTCTTCGAAGATTGCTGTGTATCAAATCCTAACCCAGTTTTGTCTCCATATGGCTTTCCTGATTTGAATCCAGTAATTGAACTTGATTGAGCAAACGATTCGATTCTTTCGCTGTCGATGCGAGGCGATCTTGAATCTTTCCTTTATCAGTTTTAGTCAATTTCAACATTTTTAGTTCAGACTTCAATCTTTCAACTTCAAGAATTAGACTTTCTTTCTCAGCTTTGATTGATTCATAACCATCTTGTATGGTTAATAGCTGATTCATCAATTCATCAAGAGTTTCTTCTAATTCTAGATTTTTTGGATTGGAGTCAGTAGTCGAAGAACATGCATTCATCATGGAAATCTGAGCTGAGGAGTATTTAGAGTTTGATTCACATACCTCATTTGGATCTTCCATGTGTGCCATTAAAGCTGTGTCATCTGATAATCTTTCAGTACCGGCTTCATAATCTGATTCATCTCCAGCAAGAAGTGCTCTTCTACCAACTCTCCTTGGTGGTGTCTTTTTGATCAGTTCTGGACATTCAGCTTTATAGTGTCCTGGTTTCTTGCAGTTGAAACAGAGGTATTCATCATCTTTTCTTTTCTCAGGAGTCCTTTTGATGAACTTTTGAGTGACTGGATGTCCACTCTTCATTCTTCGAATTCTATTCATCATTAGAGCCATTTGTTCTTCCATTTCATCCAATTCATGAATATTGTTAGATGAGTTTTCTTGAATCTCATTTGAGGCTGCTGCAAGTGCTGTGGTCTTTGGTTCTTCCAGTTCTTTGATTATTGCAGCTGTGGTTGTGAAATCTTCACTGAATTCATAAGCTTTCAGATCTGAAAAGATCTTGAATGAATCTTCTACATCAAGTCTCATGGATTCTTCCATAGCGGTGACCTTCATTTTCCAGCACATTGGCAATGCCTTCAATATTCTAGTGACTTTCTTTGAGTATTCAATCTTAAGTAGATCTAGTTCATCCATAATAGCACTGAATCTTGTCTCCATTTGATCAATGGTTTCTCCAGATTTCATCTTGAAATTCTCAAACTTTTGCTTTGCAACGGAAATTTTATTTTCCTTGATTGAATCTGTTCCTTCACAAACTAATTGGAAGTTTGTCCCACATTTCTTTGGCAGTTGTGCATTCTTTCACCTTCAAGTACATCTTTCACCTGCTAGGAATGCCTACATATGACGTTTGTATTCGTCAAATCTGTCCATGTTGCACATAAGCATTTGTCTTGCATATTGATTGTTATCCATTGTGAGTGAGTGAAGACTGACAGTAGATTAATTTAAAACTGAGCTTTCAAATAAGAACAACTAGAGGATAACGAGCAAATGATATCTGGTTAAAGAAACACTACTATGATACCAATTGTTGGTCCCTTGGAAAGGTTGACACAAGTTTAGAGGGGGGGGTGAATAAACTTGTCACCAAAAACTGAATTTAAAACAGATTAGGGTTCAGATAAAACTTGTGTGGAGTTGAGCTGACTAAGCTGAGATTAAATCAAACTGACTTAAGCCGCCGAGTCAACGCGGCGGATATAATTTTAGCCTTTATATTGATCTTGTTATTCTATGAAAGCCGAGTGTTGTGAACTCGAATTACGGTGAATGTCGTTGTGACCGTGAGATGTATAACAATCAAGTATCACAATGCTGTAAGTAAATGCTAAATAAATAAGTAAATGCGTAAAGTAAATAAGGCGGATGTTATAGAGGTTCCAGGTGGTGTAATCTTGTACGTCCTCTCTTCCCCTGTGGTGCGGAGGAAAATTCCACTAGAACTTCTTGAGGTGAACTGTTACAAAAAGTCCTAAACAATAGTCCTTGTCTAATCTCTAGCTTCACTATCTAAACAATTGTAGAACAGGTAGAATTGCTGCTCTCCAAATGCTTGAACCATTGGCCCTTAGAGGGTAGGATTGCCTCTTCACCAGCTACCACCACAAACACAGTCTACCCGACCGCTTGTCACAACTGTCCTTGACAAAACCTTCCCGGTTTGCTTCACAGTCTAAACCTTTGAAATAGAATCAAAGTTGGGCTAAGAATCAATAAATTGATTCTTGTTTGTGGTTCTTCAGAGTGTTGAATTCTTAATAAATTCTTTGTAGCTTTGAACACTTGAAGAAATACTAGATATGATCTTGTTATAGTTCAGAGATGATAACAATTCAAATAGAGTGCACAAATTGCTTGTTGATTCTTGTATATATTCTTAATCTCATCCTTTTTCTTGTTTGTGCAAAGTCTTCTATTTATAGTGTGAAGTCCAACGTTCATCTGACTTCGATTTGAATTGTATCAACGTATATCTTGCAACGGTTATATTTTCTGACCGTTCCTGCTGTGTCAGTGACTCATCCAATGAAATTTCTTTCTTTACAACGTTCGATTGTACTTTCAGTTTGTTGGATGGCTGACTTATAAAACTAAGTTTCCTTGTCAGTTTTTCATCTGTTAGTTTCCTAACTGACTTGGAGCATTAACTGAGATTTTATTCTTCTTCAAAAATCAGTACTCCAGTTTTTATCTGATTATAATTGACTTAATCAGAGTACACCATGATACATTTATCATCTAAGAATTCATTGTCCTTATGATTCTTAGGTCTTCATACAAGATCCATAAAGTCAGTTCAGGTCACCACAATCTTGCCTGATGTCCAACTTTACAGTCTCGACTTTTAATCTTCATAACTGAGTTTGAGCCCTCAGTTCTTCATTCTTCAATAACTGAGTCTGTGACCCTCAGTTCTTCTATCTTCTAGATAAGCCAACCGAGTCTGTAACTCTCAGTGAACTTACCTTCTTCAGTAGGTGTATTCTGAGTCAGTTTGTTTGTCTTGATGATTTCCAGTTTTCTAATTGATTCCCAGTTTTCAGTTTTACGACACACTATCAATTACAGTGCTTGTATGATGTAACTTATACAAAAATCAGACTCTAATAAAACTTATACATTCAGTTCTAGACATCTTTTAGCTTTCCACTATAACAGCTAGCTTTAGCACTTCATCAATAGGGGTTAAGATAACATTATAATAAATAGAATGAATTATCATCAAAACATAAATTTTATTTCCAACAATAACCTTTATAGTATTAGGTAAATTCTTTCATTATTTGGTCATCAACTATAACCACATTTTAATCCAGATAGATGTTCTTATGTGTGTGACCCGATAGGCTTATGAATATGTTGGCCGTAGACACAAAGTGCAAATTACAAAAAGCCCTTCATGCCTAACGATCACGGGATAGCGTCTAGCAACACACCGTGACCCCCATTCATCGGAAGAGGCAAATGCAATGACTACTACCTTTCATGTGAAACAGTTACCGTGTAAATAGAATCATATCGCTGTAATAATATCCATACGGTCGTTCGTCGAATGTCAAACATCAACGACCGTATCTTATAATCTGGAAATCATGCTCTCTCGAAGTAACTCATTTACTGCCACTTTGCAAAGATTCACGAGAGTAAGACATTCCTTATAAGGAGGCCCTTTCGGATATTCACCCCTACTAATAGGGTACGCGATTCCCGGACGACCAAACATATATACTCATCATGCTTCAGTATCACACCCAATCATTACCGCATGATCTCCCCATGGCTAAGGGAACCTCGATAGTGTCAAAGCATGAAAATCCACACCGTGATACTATAAAGACTCCGGTCCTAAGGATAATCACACAACTATCACATTGTGTGACACTTATCAGTGTAAGTGGGTCAGTCTAACGTACGCATTCTCTAATACATGTCCACGTACAGTCCAAGTGTCTCTACACTTTGATAGACGAGATCTATCCCTGCCCTTAGAGACAGAAGACATCCATTACGTTCCGGCATGTATGTACTATCAATGCCCTGTTTAATAGTACATAAGCCTAGAGACATTTAAGTATCGAACTTGTTAAAATGATTAGAGATCTCATCAACCATAATCGCTTATCATGGTTTCTTTATCACAGTTTAATACTAAGGACGTTATCATATAACAATTCATAATTGGTTCTTTAAAAGAACAAATATATGACAACAGAAAATCCATTTTTATATATGTATAATAATAAATAAATAGTAGAAATGATCCGACCAGGTCGGATCCGGTCCAACCCGATTGGGTTTAGGGAACTATTTCAACAAGTCAAGGATAGAAAACGAGATTCAAACAAAAAGGTCATGGCTTTTGATCGGATTTGAAGTGAGCATTCAACCGATTATGATTTTTGAGGTATGAATCAGTCAAAAGAGAGCATTGAAAGCTTCATCGAGAATTGATTTTTCTTCTCTGTAATCAACCAGGCCTTTCATTGAATGAACAACAGTCAATCAAATTCCTTCAAGAAAAATGGTTCAGTGTCCGTGAAAGTTTCAAGATGAAGAAGGAGAAAGATTTAATGAATATTTCTAGTTTCAAGAAAGACAGAAGAGAAAACGGTGAAGATTGAAATGAGGAGAAACGGTTCATTGTTTGAGGGAGGTGGAAATGGAAAGGTTGAATGGCAGAGAAAGTGGAAAGGTTGAAAGGTGGGAATCGGCTGTATAAGTATATTAATGGAGAATGAGGTGTCGGCTAAAGTGTTTAGGTTTAGGGTTATATGAGAGATTCTAGCGGGGGTTTGGCCTTGCAACGCAAGGCCCTTTTAATAATGACATTTAGAAATAATCTGTAGAAGTTTTGGTTGAAATAAACAAACTAAAGAGAGGTTTCACAGGTGTAATGAGAACAAATATAAGCTTCATCACAAATTCAAGGCCAAAACAAGACTGAGAGTTCATCAACATGTAAAAAGAACAGGCCCCAACAAGCAAGTGCACCATGATCAATTCTCAACAGCTAAACATGAGGACAACGGCTAAAAAACTAAATGCAGCAGCTAAACTTGGCTCCAACATATTCACAGCAGCCAAACACAAGCAAAATAGCACTCATATTCACAGCAAGCAGCTCAAAAAGTAGAAATGAACATCATGCTTTAAACAAATGGTTCCCTGAAAACACATGCGACCTCCTAAGGCCCAAATAAACCAGATATGCAAACAGTTAAAAAACAATCTAACGAAGAAAAATAAGGGGAAAAGAACTTCTTCAATGCATCAGATTTATATATTATACATTAAAGTTCATAACAATATTGAAATACTACCATGATAACAACAAAACGATCTGATAACAAGATTAACAGGTTATCAGAACTCCATCAACTTCTTTTAATAAAGAATGTGATGGCTTCAAAAGCAAGATTCAAACTAAGTAAGAGTTCAACCTTCAGCTGAGGTAAATTACATTAACGAAAGGATAATTCTTAAGCATGAAAAGGAGGCAACTTAAACAACTTTATTCTTGCCTTTAGCCTTCTTGGATGGACTTTTCAACATATGCTCAACTTCAACTTCAGGTGGAAGTAACTGTAGCCCTTCAATGTCCTCATCAGTAACACTTCCAAAATTAATTGTTCGTTTTGCACATGCAGGGTGTTCTTTGATGTTTTCTCCAATGCCAGTCTCAATGACTTTCTTCAGGGTTGGAGTGAACATCTATGGATCAACAGCTTCTTTTGTTTGTTGAGTAGGAAGAACTAGTTTCTGTATAGAAGGTTTAGGCAAAACATCAACATGTTCGGAAAGAGCTTTATGCTTTTCTTCTGTCAAAGTGTTCAGATCTGACTCCGTATACATCTTTAGAATAGGATACCTTCTGAAAATCTCACCATTTATTTTTTTGTCATACCACTTAATAAAGCAGATAACATTTGTGTTGTCCATTGCAAATGAAATCTGGTCCAAGACATTTTCACCCAGCAATATCAGACAGCAAGACAGGTAAATAATCTTCTAAAACAAAGGAAACTGATAAAATCAAAGATATAAGTACAAAAGAGAAATAATATAGACAGATAATTTCATTTTATTTCATTCTTTTCAAATCATACTCACAAATGGTAGAATCAGACTTGATTACAAAAAACACTAATAAGAAAAACACCTACTATAGAGCCACAAAATGTGGAAGTAAAATCTACAGTATTGGTGTAAAAGAAAATAGAAAACCTAATCAATAAAAGTGGATGAATCTTAATCTAATTATACCCAAACCGAAAAAATATCAAATTCATGTACAACTACATGTAAGTAACAAACAACATTATAAATAAGTAGTAAACTAAAATATTCAGCTATTTTGATGTTCATGGATGTTGCAAGTTATGACTGGAACAAGTATTGGATATACGATTTAATCTACTCTAGTAAGATAGTGTTATACATCTTCATAAATTTGTTGTAGTTGGGCAACGGTACCTAAACGGACAAATTTATTTTGCATCAGGTGAGTTTATAACGGTGTTGAATTTGTTTGATTCATTAAACAAAACAACTTGCAATTTAATGTTGTATAAAAGAATAAATGAATTTAACAATTTGGGTGAACAACATGTTTTGTGCAAAAGTTACCAGAAAAAAAAATCGAATGTATATTCTTATGAATTACCTGATATCAATCGGAGAGTGAGTGTTGCAGCCGGTACATGTTAAATTCCATTCATTGTTTGCTTATGTTATTTTTGAGCAATTAGAACACGACACAGTGTACAGAGCATTAAGCGTGAAATTGAATTTGACTTTCGCCTTCACCCACGCTGTTTTCGTATGCACAATCGATCAAAAGCAAGTAAAGAATCTGGAAAGTCTAATAGCTACTAAGTTTAAAAAGGTAAATAGATATTACAGTGTTAATGGTGGACATAGCAGTGCTGATGTCCAATATTTGTTCTGGTTCAGGGTGAACAAAAAAATTTCCAGCATCCTTGTAAGCTTTTCACCCAATTGTTCATAGTGTTTGGGGATAATTTTGCATCATTAAACAAAAACAATTTATAAACCCTAACCTATATGCAAAACTAACTCCTAACCGGCCGAATACCGGGTAATTGCTAGCAAAGCGGAATAAGTAAGGGGTCGATCCACAGGGAATTGGGTTGTTGAACCTAGTTTTATTAATTCCTTTCAATTGTTACTTATGAAAACAAATAAACGAAAGAACAAACATATAAACACATAGAACAAATGAAATAAATCTAAACTATAACAAATAATAGAGAAACAAAACATAAAACAAAGATACATGGAATCAAACAATATACAAACCAAGTGATTTCAATCCAAGTTCATCTCATGATTTTAATTCAATATTGTGGTTTCACCTTTACACGAGATACGAACTCCTAATTCCTTAGTGAATCCGTTTCTCAAGCTATGAATTCCTAATCTCTTAGTGAATTCAATTATCGATCTCTCCTCTCTCGAATGTTGAGACCAATTTCATACAAAACGAAGGTGTAGATTCAAGTTAACTCTCGTATTTTAGAATCTAGCAACCTAGATAATTAATCAATTAATTTGTCACGAATTAACGATTAAGGATCCTATCTTTCTATGGTGATCTAGCCTAACAATGATTCTCATCAACGTTAGACAACAATTAGCAACCAATCTCTCGATCTAGTCACACAATAGCATCATAAATCATAGAAAGATACAAAACAAATCAAAGATCATAAGAATAAACAAAGGATTGAATAAATTAGAAGATAAACTCACATAGTTTGGTACAATGGATGATCTCCATGAATCAACAAACGAAAATAAAAGCATCCTAATCTAACCCGGATCACCCGAGCACAAGGCTCGGGTGATCGGCCTTGAAAGCCTCAGAAGTGCGGCTGCTGTGTGTGTTTGGTGTATGAAAATCTGATTATTATTAGGGTTGAGAATGCGCTGCTATATATAGGGAAATAAGTCGGCTATGCTTAAGTCGGCCGTGGACGCCCGTCCAGAGTGTTGGACGCCCGTCCACTCTGCTTGAAATCTTCGAATCGGGCCGAGTCATGATCAGACGCCCGTCCTGTGTTAAATTGGACGCTCGTTCACTAAAATCTTCACAACTCTGAATCAACTTCCCTCTCCTGGACGCTCGTCCACTTCTTCAGACGCTCGTCCACTCTGGACGCCGCTTCAAGCTTACGGACGCCACCAGGATCGACTTAATCTTGATTTTTCCATACTTATCTCTTCTTCTTTGATCCAAATCATCATTATCTCTTCTATCATTAATGTAATTCGACTCTTATCTCTTTTTGATCATCATTTGAGCATCAAACACGTACCTATAACACATTAAAACATCGCAAAACGTAATATCATCCAAATAATCATAAAATCAAAATTAAAACACCAAAATTAACCTATTTTGCGAATAACTCATTAAAAACCTCATTTACTCAATAATTCCATTAAACACTCGTTTCTTATGCAAATTATACAAATATGAGGGAAATTATCATAAAATATATCAATATAAATCGTATAAATTCACCCTTAACAACTCCCCCACACTTAGCTTTTGCTCGTCCCGAGCAAAACAAAACGAAAATTAGGCTCGAAACGAAAACGGACATCTCGGACAATATAGCATAGATCCAATAAATCAGAAGTTCACCACCGTGTGTGCGTAGCCATAGAAAACTTCCACTAAATCCAAACTTGAGAAACTCAAAGCAAAACTAGCTAATACCCCCTCGTAGACTAGCAATAAATGACACTCATAAGATGTACCCTACAAACGTAAAATATCCCGAAAAGAATGATCGAATATATCTAGGGCCTTTCTGAAATACTCAGAGGATAATCCCTACAGCATATCTATCAGTTTCTACTGGGGATAAGATAGACGATAACTTAGTCTCTCATTCATTTCATAACAATTCATTAGTTGATTTAACTATTTCACTTTTAAACACACATCAGAATGAGCTCTTGCCCTCATAGCAGAATAGGATATTCGAGATATACCCTACCTTACTCAAATCATAAGGTAGCTTTTTCTGACTGTCGTGAGCTTTTAGTCATCATAGTGGTATAGAACATACGTGGTACGCCCTACCTCACTCAAATCATTGACTAGCTTCCGACACACCCAATTAATTCATTATAAACTCAACTTTTTCATTTGACAATAAGTTACGTGTTACTTATCACATTCAAACCTCAGATATTCACAGTATAACATACTTCGGATCTAAATACAAACTATCATAAATCTCAAGATATATACGTAGCACTAAGCACATGACTTATAAGAAAATCAGAAATCACTCGTCAAAAGGGGTATAACTTTATAAATTAGCTCATCATTCACTATGGCTCGTGAAAAATAGATCTCAGGTGAAACAACTAACTTATCAAACATATGATATATAGCTTGGATGACTATAAAAATAACGAACATTGAATTGAATTGCCTACTCGGGACAAAACAAAAACCAAAATGTCGAAATTTTTTGAAAATTCTAGCTCATTTTGCATAGACTCGTAACGAATTAAGCAAATGTATAGATACATATCAAATCATTCCCCTCCCCCACACTTAAATGACAACATGTCCTCATGTTGTGCAAAAATAAAGAAAAGTTAAAGGACTTAGCTGATTGTAGTTCGAAGGTGGCAATTCTGAAGGTGGTCTAGATCCAGATCCAGAAATGCTTGAAGAAATCAGTAGAATGTGGACCATCCACCGGAAAACTGATATCATCTAAAAGCTCACAATTGCTATCGCAAATATCCTGCACACTTGAAAAACAAAACAAAACGTACTCGGGGAATAGGGGGATATAACATGGCAAAATAAATCATAAACAAGATAGAAGCACAAGATATAATTGCTCAGATGGAACAATCACCACACAGGGAAAACACAGGACACCTAAGCGTCAAACATAAAGCCACAGAAGCTTTACAATACAAATAAGCCCAACATGTGCATACAGAAATGAGGATAGAGGACACTACAAAGTAGCGGGGCTAGGTGCACTAAAAAGATAAATAAAAATAAAAGAAAAAAAAAAACGAATAATAAAATACAATGCAACTAAATGATATGCAACTATACTAAAAAGGCAAAACGAAAATAAAGAAAATAAACCCCAGCCCAACTAATTCCATAGATGTCGCCCTAATCTAAGCACGGTCAAGAATATAAACGTCTACTAAATAACGCCACGAAAGCGTAACAAAATTCGATTATGCAAAGCCACGAAGCTTGCCATGTAAAGTGTAGACGTGCCTTTAACAACCCTAACACCCTAGATAGACGACAAAAGGAACAGGATAAGTCAAATTTGGAATCACGTCTAGCTAGGTGAATTACTCAACATGGATTGCAATAGATGGAAAGAAAACCATAACGGTGAAAGAACAGGACATCTACGCATATACAAAGGCCACGAGGGCTCACAATAAAACATCCATGTCAATTAATGAAGCATGTATATAAAAATTAATCAATTATTTAACATGGATTAGTAGATGGAAAGATGTAAACATGCAAGTTCGAACATCTACGCAAAAATAATTAGCCACGAGAGCTCGTATGAAAGTATCCACGTCAAATAAAGCATTAAAAATCAAGTCAAGAAAAATTTGGAACCCGAACGTGCGTTCCTTCTTTCAAACGGGCGTTCGCCCGGAACGTTGGATTAAACCGGACGCTCGTCTAGTTGCCCTGAACTGCCGTTCAACAATTCAGCCGCGCGTTCACCTGCGTGTTATGGACTGGACGGGCGTTCGCTTACCTTGAACGCCCGTTCAAACATCGAATTTGCAACAGAAACGCGGGAAAACACAGCAAACCCTAAATAGCTTAAAAGATCATCAATTCAAAACAAACCAGAACATACATCATACATCACAGCACCGCAGCCCCATCAAATTATAGCACCGAGGGTTAGATTAGATTACATACAAACATATAATTCACGTTTCATAAATTGAGTAAAAAGGTTTTGCACATTCTTAACCCAATGGTTATCGAAACACGGCAAAATAAAAAACCTCAATTTATTCAACGGTACTTTTTTTATTGAAAGAAAAAAAAATAGATCGTAACAAAATAGAAAAATTAACTCAATTAGATTCAACAAAAACACCGATTCCCCGGCAACGGCGCCATTTTGTTTGGGGATAATTTTGCATCATTAAACAAAAACAATTTATAAACCCTAACCTATATGCAAAACTAACTCCTAACCGGCCGAATACCGGGTAATTGCTAGCAAAGCGGAATAAGTAAGGGGTCGATCCACAGGGAATTGGGTTGTTGAACCTAGTTTTATTAATTCCTTTCAATTGTTACTTATGAAAACAAATAAACGAAAGAACAAACATATAAACACATAGAACATATGAAATAAATCTAAACTATAACAAATAATAGAGAAACAAAACATAAAACAAAGATACATGGAATCAAACAATATACAAACCAAGTGATTTCAATCCAAGTTCATCTCATGATTTTAATTCAATATTGTGGTTTCACCTTTACACGAGATACGAACTCCTAATTCCTTAGTGAATCCGTTTCTCAAGCTATGAATTCCTAATCTCTTAGTGAATTCAATTATCGATCTCTCCTCTCTCGAATGTTGAGACCAATTTCATACAAAACGAAGGTGTAGATTCAAGTTAACTCTCGTATTTTAGAATCTAGCAACCTAGATAATTAATCAATTAATTTGTCACGAATTAACGATTAAGGATCCTATCTTTCTATGGTGATCTAGCCTAACAATGATTCTCATCAACGTTAGACAACAATTAGCAACCAATCTCTCGATCTAGTCACACAATAGCATCATAAATCATAGAAAGATACAAAACAAATCAAAGATCATAAGAATAAACAAAGGATTGAATAAATTAGAAGACAAACTCACATAGTTTGGTACAATGGATGATCTCCATGAATCAACAAACGAAAATAAAAGCATCCTAATCTAACCCGGATCACCCGAGCACAAGGCTCGGGTGATCGGCCTTGAAAGCCTCAGAAGTGCGGCTGCTGTGTGTGTTTGGTGTATGAAAATCTGATTATTATTAGGGTTGAGAATGCGCTGCTATATATAGGGAAATAAGTCGGCTATGCTTAAGTCGGCCGTGGACGCCCGTCCAGAGTGTTGGACGCCCGTCCACTTTGCTTGAAATCTTCGAATCGGGCCGAGTCATGATCAGACGCCCGTCCTGTGTTAAATTGGACGCTCGTTCACTAAAATCTTCACAACTCTGAATCAACTTCCCTCTCCTGGACGCTCGTCCACTTCTTCAGACGCTCGTCCACTCTGGACGCCAGTTCAAGCTTCTGGACGCCAGTCCAGGATCGACTTAATCTTGATTTTTCCATACTTATCTCTTCTTCTTCGATCCAAATCATCATTATATCTTCTATCATTAATGTAATTCGACTCTTATCTCTTTTTGATCATCATTTGAGCATCAAACACGTACCTATAACACATTAAAACATCGCAAAACGTAATATCATCCAAATAATCATAAAATCAAAATTAAAACACCAAAATTAACCTATTTTGCGAATAACTCATTAAAAACCTCATTTACTCAATAATTCCATTAAACACTCGTTTCTTATGCAAATTATACAAATATGAGAGGGAAATTATCATAAAATATATCAATATAAATCGTATAAATTCACCCTTAAACATTATATCGGCATGGAAGCGCATGAGGTTGATCGTCAACAATTAGGTCAACTGGTGTTTTGCAAGTGATTGTCCATGAGTACTTGAAGCCTTCAATGCGATATTTTTCAGGAGCAACAGAGACAAGAGCGTTAGATATTGAATATCTTTTGAAGGGTTTCATGGACAGTTCAAAGAAGTCGATATCTCTATCATACACCACAACAGTGAATTTGGTTCCCTGATTTTAGTGCAACACATAAAGATGATTAGTTCATCAGGTTAATATAATTGTGGGCAAAAGAAATTTTAGTAAAATATAAAATAGACAACATACCTTCATATCAGTTAAGACATGGTGCCTAAATCTTTTTTGGAAGGGGTAGTAGGAAAGCTTCTTGTAGAGTACTGGATGCCTCTCAAGCACTTGAACAATTACAGTCCATTTTTTGTTTCCTGGAATTATTTCCGCAGCATCATAGTATTGTCTTGAGATTGCTGAAATTTGATAAGAAAATCACATTATTTGGTTTAACACGCAGAAGCTAAAGTTAAAATTTGATAAGTTTTAAAGAAAATGTTTAGTTAATATATAAGCATCAAAACAAGAATGGTGTTATACATAATAGTTTAGGAAACATAAAAAAAATTGTAATTATATACATTGTTTATTAATAATGTTTTAGTATCAACAGTTGTAGTTGTAGAAACTTTTAGGATTATATTTGTAAATGCATAAAGTGTTTAACAATATTTTTTGCAATTCAATAGCTGGACAATACATGTTTGAACACAACATTTTTTGTTTGGCCTAGAGGTAAAAACTGAAAGCATGAATCCTTAATAACAACTTTAACAGAAGCAGATGTTTTGGCTCGTGATAACGCGACATACAACTGACCATGTGAAAACACGGGTTCTTTTAGATATACCCCTACAAAATCTAATGTTTGGCCTTGAGCCTTGTTAAACATAAAATAATTGGGGAAAAGATGATCTCTATTATTCACATAAGCCACGTATTTATAGTACAATATCACCAAAACCCTAAAGTGTAAAGTTACACATATACCCTTTTACATATTTTACATATATATTCTTACAAGCCCCCTCAAGTTGGAGCATGCAAATCACAAATGACCAAAAGAAAACAAAAATGTTGCTTGCCGAGAGCCTTCGTCCGAATATCGGCCAATTGGTGACTAGTGGGAACATGAGACGTGGCCAAGTTGCCGGATAACAATTCGTCGCGAACAAAGTGATAGTCAACCTTGATATGTTTGGTACGATCGTGAAAGACAGGATTCTTGGCAATATGGAGAGCCGATTAACTATCACAGAACAAGCGCATCGGCTGAGGATGTAAAACACCAAGAGAAAATAACAAGGACTTCAACCATTTCAACTCACATGTGGCAACAGCCATAGAACGATACTCGGCTTCGGCAGAGGAACAAGATACGGTAGGCTGTTTCTTGGTCTTCCAAGAGATAGGGGAACGGCCCATAAACACGAAGTAGCCAGTAACAGAACGCCGAGTCAAGGGGCAAGCGGCCCAATCACTATCACAGAAAGCCATCAAGGATAAATCATCCACAGAACGTAGTAAAATACCCTGGCCGGGACACCCTTTCAAGTAACACAAAACACGAAGCGCGGCATCCCAATGCGGTATCTGGGGATCACTCAAAAATTGGGCCAGAGTGTGCACCGAATAGCTCAACTCAGGACGGGTAATAGATAAATAAACCAGGCGACCTACAAGATGACGATATTGATCCGGATGAGCAAACGGATGAGCCAGAACGGAAGCGAGGCGATGATTTTGTTCTATAGGTGTATCAATGGGCTTACAGCCCAACATGTCAGCCTCAGTCAAAATGTCCAATGCATATTTATGTTGAGAGAGAAATATGCCTTCGGGGCCACGACCCACTTCAATACCGAGAAAATACTTTAAGCGACCCAAGTCTTTCATATGAAAACAGGTACTCAAATATTGTTTAAACCGAACAAGGGCATCATGAGAAGAGCCTGCAATGATCAAATCATCGACATAAACGAGAACATGTAGAAAAACACCATCCTGAGTATAACTAAACAGCGAGTAGTCTGCATAAGATTGAACAAAACCGAAAGTCTTCAAGGCAGCAGAGAGCTTGGAAAACCATTGCCGAGGAGCCTGTTTCAGCCTATAGAGAGATTTACGCAGCCGGCAAACCGTGCCAGAAGAGGAAGCATGATAGCCCGGAGGAAGCTGCATGTAAACTTCTTCATCTAAATCACCGTGCAGGAAGGCATTATGAACGTCCATTTGGTGCAATTCCCAATTGCGGGCGGCCGCAACGGATAAGAAAATGCGAACAGTTCCCATCTTGGCCACCGGGGCGAAGGTCTCATTATAATCATTTCCTTCAACTTGCCGATTACCACGAACAACGAGTCGAGCTTTAAGAGGCTCGACGGCCCCAGTGGAAGTGTATTTTATTTTATATACCCAACCGCAACCAATGGCACGTTTACCAGGAGGAAGAACCTCGAAAGACCAAGTACCATTACGTTCTAAAGCATCAATTTCTTCTCGCATGCCCCACGCCATTTGGGTAATTGAACAGCTTACCGGAAAGTAGCGGTCTCACGACCCTTGGTAATAGCAGACAAAAAACACTGGTGGCGGGAAGAAAAATTATTATAATCAACATAACAAGCTATGTCAAACGGTTTACCTAAGGAGCCCGGTGAAGAGAAAGCTGCAGGTAATTGGGGGTCTTCATTCTGCTGAACTATCGTATGAGTAACATAGTCCTGAAGTTTCGTGGAGGGAATTTTCACTCGCTGACCACGTCCCAAAGTCTCAGTTGTTGGAACCCCGCCATCCGGGGAAGAACTCAGCTCAGCCACACGCCACCTTAATGGAGACGATATGTCAGAATCCGGGAGGGCAGGGGCCGAAGTGGCGGTTTCTGCGGGCAAAGTTACGATGTCAGGTACATCATCAAAATCGTCCCATAATATAGGTTGACTAAAATATGCCTCCTATTGAAGGCGAGCGGGATCAGGCAGGGACTCAATAAAAGGAAATATATATCCTCAATTAACTGAACATTGCGACTCAGGAAAAATTCATGCGTAGTAAGATCATATAATCGACATCCTTTTTGACCAAAAGGATAACCAACAAAAATACACATACGAGACCGCGAGTCAAACTTATCCTTAATACGAGGCCCATTAGCCGCATAGCATAAACAACCGAAAACCCGAACAGCATCATACGAAGGAGGGCGACCAAAGAGGCACTCATAAGGAGTTTTATTAGATAAGACAGACGTAGGAATAAGCTTAATCAAGTGCACGGCAGCAAGGACACATTCACCCCAAGAATAATTAGGAAATTTGGCTTGGAACCGCAAGGCCCGAGCCACATTCAGAATATGCCTATGCTTCCGTTCTACACGACCATTCTGCTGAGCAGTATCAACACAGGACCTCTGATGCACAATTCCTTTTTCAACCAAAAAAGGATGTAAACTCAAAATTCTTGGCCATTATCACTCAGCAAAACCCGAATCTTTTTACTGAACTGTGTTTTCACCATTTGATAAAACTCACGAATTAATGTTCCCACTTCATGTTTACCAAGCATCAAATAAACCCAAGTAGCCCGTGAATAATCATCAACAATGGTGAGGAAAAAACGAGCATCACAACTAGAAATGAGCTTATTCGGACCCCAAATGTCACAATGAATCAAATCAAAAATGGTAGAGGCTTTATTGGAACTTTTTGAAAACGAGTTTCGAGGCTGTTTACTCATAAAACAAATTTGACAATCAATGTCGCAACTTTTATTGGAACTACCACTACTAACAGTGCCAGGTAGAAAAGAAAGAACGGTCATGGAGGGATGACCCAAACACCAATGCCATAACAAACTTGTATCGGTAACTTCCACTTATGTGCTTGAGAACCACGTATAGAACCCGGTCTGAAAATATAGACCCCGTTACACATCACCCCCACTCAAATCAGGTTCCGCAAAGTGTGGTCTTGTATAACACACACCTTGCTAGCAAAAAAAAGAACAATATTTCTCTGGCTTGCAAGTAATTAAATGAGACACAGAGAGCAAGTTACACCCAAGTGTAGGAACATAAAGCACATCATGTAAAGTTAGGCCATCTAAAACAACACTGCCTTGCTTCGACGCAATAAGACTGGTACCATAAGGCAATCCCACAGAGGAGGAGACATCAATTGAATTTTTAAACAGTGCAAGATTACCAGACATATGATTGGAAGCTCATGTATCAATAAGCCAATCATTGGAACCATATGTACCTGACAAGTTGCTTGTGGAAGTGGTAGAGAGTTTACGCTCTTAATGATAGACAAAAATTGAGCCCATTGAGCGTCGGTTAAAGTGGGAAGACTAGTGCAATCCGGATCCCTGACGTCGAGGACATCTCTATGCCGTGAACTACCGGACATAATGAAAAAGACGCACAAGAACAACTAGGTTTTTTTGTTTTTTTAACACTACAAACTGCCGTGGAGATACACGATGGTGTGAAAACAACAACAAACGAACTTCAACAAGTAAAACGTAGAAACTTCACGATCAAACCAAAGAGGGCTGATTGATAATGACACACTATGAGTGTAGGTGTCTGATGGGCTCTTCTCTGTTAGGTGTAATGCCCGAAAGACAATTTTGTAATTGTTTTATTTAATAAATAAAATGATATTATTATTCATATTTATTGTTCTCATATTCACCGATGTGACAATAGTATTTACAATACATAAAACCCTAAAGTATATCGTTTATGTAATCACTTAACTCAGTGTATGGGATATACACGGGAGGATTGAGTTAGTGAAGATGTACTTAAAATACAATTAGCCCGCAGTGAAGTTAATCGAGAGTATCGGGTCTCTCCTTTAACGTGCTATTAATGCGCCCTGAACACAATAGGTATGATTGTCTTATCCGGACTTTCGGTTAAGAGAACCTAGTGGGGCATTGATATATGATAGATATATCATATAGGGCTGGACCGATTTGATTAGAGTTCACGATATAATTCCGTAATCGAGAAGTCTTATCGAATCAATCGATGATCATATTTATGGATATATCTTAATCCTGAGGTGATCACACTCAACTGCTTGAATTAGTATGAGGTTTGACTTGACGGTTAAGGATTACACTGAGTCTGTGATCTGAATTACCCCATCTTGGCATTGTACTGGATTGAGTGAGTAGTCTGTGTTATCACAGATACAGAATCCATTCCTTCCATTTATGGAAGTAGATAGACAGTTCCCTTATTTGTTAATTCTAAAAACTGATCGATCCATTGAGTTCATATTACACTGATTAGCCACCAGTGAGTTGTATGAATTAATTGATCACTAGGGGGTTAATGGTAAATAAGGATAAGAGGTTCTAAAAAGGGTTAACGGTAACTTCCCGATTTAGAATGAACAGTCTATGGAGGATTAATCCATATGTAATGATTATATCAATTGACACTTATTATTATTCTCGTGAGGAGATAAATATAATCTCATAATCGGAGGAGTGCAGTCACGGGATTATCGTGGCATATTCCTGTGATTGATTTATCGAATATAATTATTCTGTTCGTAAGATAATTATTTATTTGATTTATCGGAGCCGCTGATTATTAGTCCATGGTCCCCGACGTGCCTTCAATATGGCATAGCTATTCTCGGACGTCGAATCCTAATAATATTAATTTAGTTCTTGTTGGACTTTAATTAAAACGATATGTGAATTAATTGTTTAGTGGACTATTAAATTAGTTGGGCTAAATAATTAAATATGTGAAAAAGCCATTTTTCATAATCTTGGCCCAATTTAGTGTGTTAGTCGAAATCATGGTGACTAGGTCACAAATGACAATTTTCGGCCTCTCACATGTATTATGGAACAAGAAATTAGTTTTCTTGTGATTAATAAGACATGTGCACAAAATATTTATTAGATAAATATTTATGGTAAGAAATAAAGATAAATATTATTCTAGATTTGTTCTAGAATATTTTGAGATTATCTTTTATTAATTGGATTTATTTTATTTGCAAAATAAAATCCTTGGAGGACAAGGATTACTCTCCTATATAAAGAGAGTTCTCTCAAGCCTAATACACACATAAAAATTCGACTTCATCTCTTAGAGAGAGGAAGAAATAATTTTTGGCCAAGGGGAGAGGGGAAAATCTTGGAGGTTTTCCGGGTAGTATATCGGGAGGATTCGAGACGATGATTTCCTTCCACCGGGAGTTGCTTGGATCACACGTGCGGAAGATCGTGGTGCTCTTCATACTTTCTTTTGTTCTTCCTATTGCGGTTCTTCTATTTGGATTTTGAGATCCAAGAGGTATGTTCTACAACCCCCTTGTAGAATAGATCTAGTTATTTTATTACATGTATATTATAGATCTAGATCCTTAAATCGCTTCCGTTGCGGATGGTATTACTAACAGTGGTAGCAGAGACATGGTGATCTATATTTATACGTATAAAATATTAGATCTAGGAGTGAAAAACATGTAGATTTTTTGTCCCAATTTTTTTTATAGGGGCCGAATGCATGTTTATTTTTTTTTATGTTGCGATTGTTGTGGTTTGAAGAGATGGATTGTGGTTGGTATTGTTTACCCGTAGATCTATTTTGTAGCTCTTTTGATTAGCGTCAATTGAGCATAGGATGTGTAATTTATTTTATGTCATGCGAAAAATTGTAAAAGATAGTACCTTTTGTATTTTTTTTTTGGTTCCGGCTCAAGACGACGAAGATCATGGTGTTCAAGATCATCAATATAGTGGAACATAAGGTAAAAGGAGAGGGGCTGTTTTGTTTTTTTTTTTTCACGGCAAATCGACAATTTGCATGCGGCAAAATTGTCAAAATTGTTTATGCGGCAGCCCTAATTGATTATGCGGCAAAATTGTCAAAGTTGCTAAGCGTCACATTTTTTATTTTTTAATTTTTTTTCTTCCAACCCTTGGCTGAAAGGCCTGTTTGATAAAAAAAAATAAAAAAATAAAATTTTTTTAAGCTGCCGTGTATTGTTAAACAAAAAAAAAACAATTTTATAATATTTTGGTATATTGCGGCCTCCTCCCCTCGTGGTTCGTGTCAAGATCGAAAGTTCGAGGTCCGGAAGTTTCAAGATCAAGATCGAAGATCGAGATTTGAAGACTTAGATTAATTTTTTTACTTTTCCTTAGAAAATAGGTTAGTCGGGGGTACCAACAATCCATCTCGGTGTTTAAATTTTCCGCAATTTATTTTTTTATGTGTTTGATCATAAAATAGCTATAAAATCGGAATTTCCATGACATTAATCATATCATAAATCCACTCCATGCATACATGTAGAATTTTAATTTTGGTAATTAAAATAGGCATGCATACAAACTCGCGTAATTAGTTGAAATTTAATTAATACGTGGTTTTTAATTAATTTAGTAACTAATTAAAGATCCGAGGACGGGTTAGAAAATCGTTAAGCCTTTTCGGTGTGTGTTCTCGGTGAACCGCCTTAAAAGCCCAAACGAGATCACGTTTTCGATTCGTAGTGTCTACGAGATTGAATGATGGTAAAAGAACAATAATTCTTGGATAAAAACGGTTCGCCTATAGGTTGGGTGGTCAACTGAGCTTCGCTCGACCGACTTAACCCTCCTAGTGTGATGTATGCACGGGGATCCGGCAAGTCTAAGCTACACCAGCGAAGGGAGGGTGATTCCTTCTTATCTCAATAGGGCTCTCTTGACCCGATTTCGTCCGATTGTCACATATGTTCCAACGAATAGGACGGTTAGGCTTGCCTACGTTACCGACACCATTCGGAATCCTTGATTTGATGTGCTTTTATGTTAACATAAAAAAGACGTGGTTAGTTAACCCACCGCCACTTCCAAAATATTGAGTGGGAGCGGGGGAGGCGACAGACAACCCCACGGCCTCTACTATAGATACAAGTAAGTGAGAGAAGGGTGACGCCTCGCGGCGCTTTGATTCCATCCCCCTACGGATGGTGTTCACCCCTATCAACATTCATGGCTTGGTCTCCGAAAGGATAGGATTTCCGGGTACTCGTCGGGTCACTGACCTATCCTACGACGGCACACTCGGGGCGTACCTAAGAGATCCGATATAGTAGGTCACACTCATCAAGGATATTCTTGATAATATCTAGGCTAAAAAAGGAAGGTAGTCAATGAATAAAGGGATGTTCGATTCTCATGGGATGTTCGATTCTTACAAGTTATTCATTGATGAGATTGTCTCGATTTAACCGTCATCTCTTTGACCTACTCTACGGCGGCACTGAGATGCGAGGTTAAAACCTTGGAATGGTAGAGTAGACTTGATTTAGTTTACAATTCCTAAAATAAACTAATATAGTAGTGTTAACTTGAATTAATATATGTCATTTTATTTACAGCATTATATCCCTTACTAAATTGCGTAAAATTTATAATTGACTAGTATTGACTTCGTTAAAAAGTGGAAAGTAACTAGGTCGTTGAACTAGTTAATCGATAATGCAATTATTTTTCGAAAGAGATATTTCTCTTAAGCCTTTTAAAAACCAGAGTGACATATAGGTATGTCACTAGTGTCATTCGTGTCAAGCGGAAGACAAACTTAGTTTGATCAAAGGTGATTTCGGACTTTGAAATTCTTCTAGTGAATTTTGAGTGTGTAGTGATTACACGAGTAATTTTCTAATTGAAAAATCGGAAAATCATGAAGTGTTACTAGTTGGACGATATTTGGAATTGATGAACTAGTGGGAGCTTTATGATTTGTTGTTTTTCTAGAACATTAGAAAAGTGCAACTGACTACAGACGTAACCGTTCTAATTGAAAAACCGGAAAGTCATGAAATGTCGCTAGTTGGACGATATTTGGAATCGATGAACTAGTGGGAGTTCTATGATTTGTTGTTTTTCTGGAAACATTGGAACAATGTACGAAAGATTTTCTAATCAAAAAAATCGGAAAATCGTAAAAAATAAAGCATTGCTCGTTAGACGGTATTTGGAACAGATAAACTAGTGGGAGCTTTAATGTTATGATTTGTTGTTTTTTCTGGTATATTAAAAAAATCCGAGAAGTCCCGACGAGTAACACTCAAAATAGACATCCCACGGTTCAAGAGTAGTGTCTACTCAAACGAACCGCTGGTTCAAGACTGTTTCCATTCACGGAAAGTCAAGAATGGGAGAATATGTCTAAAAGTGTTAGTCATCTAAACTGAGAAAACTTTAAGGCTGAACCGAAAATTAATTAACTGAAAATCATAGGATAAGGACAGGATTTTGGATCACCAACCTATGAATCCTTGGCGATTTTTCTCGAGCTAAGTTCTTTGGAAGAAAAGGTAGCAGTGCCATTTAACGATTAAAGGAGTAAACAACGGCGCTTAATTTTAGCTAGAATAGTGGGAGTGATATAAGGAAATGAATCTCGGATTCAATCCTTGGATATCGCGGAAAATTTATTTTCGGTTTAAGATTCGTTGGAACGAATGGATTTACCTTATATTCGATAATTTGTTTGTCGTATAGAAAGTGAATATACCATTTGTAGTATGAATCCAAGACTCGGAATTTTGTTTGATAAAGTCACAACCACTTAGAACTGCTGAAATATGTATATAAAACACATCTTAAGAACTATTAAAAGCAATTGGTTTCGATATTTAGATAAACTCTTCTTCATATTCCATAGTTAGTGCATAGTCCCTAAAAGACAAGACCTGAAGACTGGCTCAGGGTGATTCCTTTCTCTTAGTCTGGTTATATTGTCTCAAAGGTTCAATGACTAAGTTTCCTTTCAATCGGGAAAGGATAATGGTTATAAAGAAGTAACATAGCTTGTTCATGACGACCTTCGGGGTCTGATGAAAGATACAAGCTAGTAGGAGCTTCCGAGTAGTGACTTCTTGTCTGATAACTATTCAAACACTCCGGTAAGTTTATCCAAAATATTTTGAGGTTTCTCTGTTTTCAACAGAGATAGAGTATTCTATACTCGGAATAGGCCATTCATAGTCCTCGAGACTGATGATCAGCCTGCCTTATTGTGACATGTTCTCAATAAGTAAGAAACCGTTAAATTGCCTTACATAGTTTTAGATGTGCTACAATACACTGCTTAACTCAATAAAGATATTGGAAGCGAAATAACGGTTTACATTGAAATGTAAGACCGAGAAGTCTACCTAGAATATGCTTTGGTATTTACGGATAAGGTGTGGATTCGGTTCACCCCACTTCCATAAATATAAGCATTTAGCACACGGTGCTTGAAGGTAAGACTGGGAATTTCACGCATACGTTCGGTCAATGTGTTAGGAAATCTACGTGGGAACACAAATAATTTAAATTTATTACTTATCGATATAAGCATTTAGCACACGGTGCTTGAAGGTAAGACTGGGAATTTCACGCATACGTTCGGTCAATGTGTTAGGAAATCTACGGGGGAACACAGCGAAATTTAAAATTTATTTCCTATCGACCCAAGATCGACTTCGTTTAAGCAATAAACAAATAAGCTAGTAGACGGTTGTTACCTTGGTTGATCTAAAATATCGACGCTTTGACCGTCTAAGGAGAGTAGTTCTGCATAGAGCCGCCCAAGTGTTCGGCCTCTACCGCTAGTCCACACGAACAGCCCGCCGGAATCCCATCATGGATTGCTATTGGAAAACTCCGGTTGCTAGACCGGCCCTTTTCCCTCTCTCCAACTCTCTATAGGATGCTATCTATTTTACATAAGAACTATTAGTTCTTGGAATTGTGTGTACTAAAGAGCTTGACACCCACCTCTTATTTATAGTAGAAGTGGCGCCCCAAACAATTGTGGAGGAGAAGAAAACCTTTTTCCAATAAAATAAGGAAAATATAATTGATTGATTTATCTCATTTATTATAATATCTCATATTAAATAAATCTAGGATATTGTCAATATCTCATATTAAATATTTCCAAGATATTGTCAATATCTTATATTGACAATATTTATCTTTTATTATATTACCATAAATCAATTTACACATGTGTATATATCACATATATATAACACATGCGCAAAATCTATTAATATATATATTATACAAACATGCTATCATGCATAGTACCAATTTGCACTTTTGCACACACGCACTAGTATTACATAGATTTCCCCCGTATTATATATATATATATATATATATATATATATATATATATATATATATGAACTCATATATATATATATAATATTAATATTATGGTAACACCATTAATTAAATTATATATATATATCCATATATATATCTTATTAATATTTGGTAACACCATTAATTAAATTACACAATCCAAGTGTATCTTATACACACACAAATTGCCACCTTAGCCAATAAATTGGCATCCGGAATATTCTTTAATTAACATAATATTATTAATATCTTGTATTTAATTTATTCATAATAAATAAATACCACCATATTGATTTACCACTATAACCTTTATAGTCTCGAGATAAACTTTCCTTATTTGGTCATCAACTATAACCACATTTTAATCCGACTCGATGTTCATATGTGTGTGACCCGATAGGCTTCCGAATATGTTGGCCGTAGACACAAAGTGCAAATTACGAAAATGTCCTTCATGCCTAACGATCACGGGATAGCGTCTAGCAACACACCATGACCTCCAATCATCGGAAGAGTCAAATGCAATGACTACTACCTTTCATGTGAAACAGTTACCGTGTAACTTTCAATCCTATCGCTGTAATAATATCCATACGGTCGTTAGTCGAGTGTCAAAACATCAACAACCGTATCTTATAATCTGGATATCATGCTCTCTCGTAGTAACTCGTTTACTCCCACTTTGCAAAGATTCACGAGAGTAAGACATTCCTTATAAGAAGGCCATTTCGGATATTCGATCCCAATCATAGGATACGCGATTCTCGGACGACCAATCATGTATACTCCGCATGCTTTAGTATCATACCCAATCACTACCGCATGATCTCCCCATGGCTAGGGGAAACCTCAATAGTGTCAAAGCATGACAATCCACACCGTGATGCCATGAAGACTCCGGTCTTAAGGATAATTACACAACCGTCACATAGTGTGACACTTATCCGTGTAAGTGGGTCGGTCCTAACGTACGCATTCTTTAATACACGTCCACGTACATCCAAGTGTCTCTACACTTCGATAGACGAGATCTATCCCTGCCCTAAAGACAGAAGGCATATAATACGTGCTAGTCTGTTTATACTATCAATGCCCTGTTTAATAGTACATCACCCTAGAGACATTTAAGTATCAAACTTGTTAAAGTGATTAAAGATCTCATCAACCATAATCGCCTATCATGGTTTCTCTATCACAGTTTAATACTAAGGACGTTATCATACAACAATTCATAATTGGTTCTTTAAAAGAACATATATATATGACAACATAAAAGCCATTTAATATATGTATAAACATAAAGAAATAGTAGAAATGATCCGACCCGGTCGGATCCGGTCCAACCCGATTGGGTTTAGGACACTATTCCAACAATCTCCCACTTGGCCTAAAACCAATCACTCGCACACACAAGACCAAGTTGAAACACAAGAATCTCATGCAATACTCGCAACCAGCCCTAGCCTTAAACGGATCTCTATCCATGGGGACTCGGACTATCTTCATACCATGCTCCAAGTGACCAAGTCAAAGGAACCACCTCAATACACACACGAATCTCTGACGAGACCCTGGTCCTTGCATCAAGCAATGAATCCACTTACTATATCAGCTATATAGAAAAGGTGGAAGAACCGTACAAGATTCAGGAATGAACCTTCTAGATCCATGTACTGCTCCCGCTGCGCCTCTAAGGCACTACTGTGTTTTGGCCTAGTTGTACAATTTACAGTGACCCATGGGCTAAAACATTTCCAGTTCACTGTATCACTTAATCAAAGTGACTGCAAACCTAGACCGTAGCTCCCACTCGCCTTTATAAGACTTAGGGTACACATCTGTATAACTATGTTAATTTATTTCCAAGTTTCAATAAACTAGGAACTCTTCCTTAACTTGTTTAAGGATAATCTTGACATTCACCAGATTTACTTTCATACTTGCTTATGACTATTCATGGACTATGAACATCTGGCATTACTTTTATGATGGTTCATATCGCAGTAGCAAAGGAAACCTTCCATAAACATCATCTTTCACCTTATCTTTAGGACCAATGTCCTAACATAGACAGATCTCGCGATCAATGCTAAACTTCTTTTAGCATCACACCTATATAGGTAAACTATAATCTAACAGCAGTTAAATCTATCGCTATATATTCTTATTTCTAAAATAAGAACTGCTAATCCAAGTGCTTTCGTAAAGACCTTGAACTACCAAACATTAATTGACTGTGACATGGGGTGATAATTCTCGCGAGAGATATCTAATACCTTGCTCAAAAATCATAACACACTCCCGCTATCCATCTTGCACATTGGGCATATCCTTCTTTTGACTAAATCAAACTCTTTTAATTATCAAACAAAGAAATTGTCTAGAGAAACTTGTTTGAGTCCATAAATGGATCTCGTAGGCTTACATATCATGTTATCGTCTATGAACATCGAGCTATTTGCCCAACGTCTTCAACACAATCATATAGCCATGATATCAAGTTATAACAAGTATTATCTGAATAGAACTGGGCTCAGCCTTATGGGGACATTCCCTCTAGGTAAGACAGACTTGGTTCATAACCTGGTTGTCACTGATGGAATCTAATTCAGATATTATGGCTCATAGCCATATCTCTCAATCTTGCCTTTCAAACATTCTTTCATAAGTCGTGAGATATTCATTCTTCAAGATGAACATACCAAATAGCCTTTTCGGGCTTGAGGTTATCCACCGACTTACGTAACTTTTGTGTGCACTGAGCAGTGTTCTACACCTCATCGCTATGCGGCGTCTGCTCATGTTCCATTGGTTGAATGTATCTTTGTGGTTCTCAAACTCTTTTGAGATCTGATTCACTCCCACTGTTTCTTTTGGAAGAAACACTTTCTTTAGAAGACAGCATGTTTGGAGACAAACATTTTGCTCCACGGACAAGTAAATAATATCCAGCGTGCTAGCTAAGATATTCCACAAAGTTGCATATGTCGTACTTGGCTCAAGCCTTTCTGACTTTGCCTATGACAACTTCAAATCATCGGTTAAGATAGATTTGACATTATCATCTTCCATATCTAATATGGAATTTAATTCAACCTTTATTCTTCGGAACTCGGTTAAGTATAAGGGCACTATCCTGAAACGGGTAAGGGATACTTCGCATGGCTTGCGTCACATCTTTATCATATAAAGTGTTGCTTCCATTCTGGGAACACAATCTAATTGTGTATCCCAAAGATGGTATCCTCCAAGGGAAAATCTTATTCCTTTTCAGACGACTTCTGAAACACCCTTCAGGTATTAATTACTTCAATCCAATTGAAGATTAACTCCTAAGTAGTTCATCAATCTCATATTCGTACTAGCTCGAACTTTTCGGGCTTTCCGAATTGTCGTACTTCAATAAGTACATTCAATTATTCCTAAAATAGTCATAGAGATTAATAAACAATTATTTGTGGCATTAATTGTCATAAGCCAACAAACATCGGTATGTTTAGGCTTTATAATTTTTCTAGATTTTACAACCTTTTCATAAAATGGTATTTTAGTCATCTTTAGATAAGATGCGTATTACCTATATGATTCATAATCATATGGTTCAACATCATCAGAATGACGTTTGATTACACGCTTCCCTTCCAGAGAGACTATGTCTAGAACAACTACAAATATCAAGGATAACAGCCATTCAAATATTTAGTTGAGACCTCATCACATATATCTACTATATAGTGACATCAATCTAGTATGTTAGATTCAGTGACCTTCCAAATTTATCGGAATAAGATTTATTCTTTACAATTGAATATGTCTACTAAATCCTAACAAATAACTGAAAGTATGTTCTTCATAAGAACCGGAACATGATAACATTTATTTAGTTCCCTTGCAGTTTACTAGATCCAGAGTGTGGTAAGTGTTACAACGTTTGCTTCACCTTCCATATATGTACTTAACCTTTCTAATTTTAATCACACTCGTAAGATATCATATATCTAAGTGTTGACTTGAACTTAGATAGATTTATCTCAACTCACCTGCCTAGAATAGAAACTTCAATAAGTTCTCTATTTAAGCACATGTCCTAACTTTCCTTTTAATCCTTTATGCACTTGAAAAATGTTTCTTATTGTAGTCTTCATAAGACTTAAGAAAGATCATAAGAGCCATGTCTTTAATTTCCTTTCATAAAGAAAATCTAAAGTTTATTAAATAGTTTATTTAACCTTTTGAATCGTATTCAAAACATTGACTATTTAATTAACCTTTAAGCAATGATTGAATTAAGTCGATACTTAAATCTTACAATTTTGAAAACAACCTTTCCAAAATTAGATGTGGTCATTCTTATCCAACGTTTGAATTAATTGTCATCGTATGACAGAATGATCATCTTGGATCGTATCCAATATATGACTAATTCGTTGAAACTTATTTCAAATGATTTAATCATATCATGAGCTTCCGCTTCCATTAATAATTAAATTCTTGAAGTACTCCAACAAATATGTAGTCTCCTTGTCTCTAACTACTATAACGGGATTGCTCATGTCATTGCTTATTTTAAAAGGATTAAAATTACTTAACTATATTTGAGAACGTTTCTCAAAAGGTAACAGTCATAATTTGGTTTTACTAATCGAGAATTAAACATAAATAAAAAGTTTGCTAAAACTACAACATAAAAATGAAAATAAAAGAGTGTTGTTGTTTATACACGCAAAATCAAAAATGGTCTTTTGGTTTATGATTTTGCTCCCACTAGTCAACTACTCCCAATTGACTTTCAAGAATTATTAATTTCTTTAGTGGACAAGATCCCACTAAACTACTGCGACCCCCGCTTTGGCTGGTGGGCCGAAAATAGCATAATAGGTAGACAACTCTTTGTCAATCGTATCTTATACGACTCTTGTTGTTTGACTAGTCAACTCTTTGACAATTTTCATCTTATGAAGTAGTCAAACCCTTGCCTCTAAAATCCAAACGACCCGCATTGGCTGGTGGCCGAGAGAATTCTTTGTCAAGTCATAACCCCAATATTCGTGAGATCTCATACGATCATATCTCGATAATGACGATATACCCGGGGTAGGTCAACCCCCTGCTTTGGCTGATGAGTTGGATCGAACAAGGGCTCTTCACCGTCATTATAATATGGGGAGGCAATTTCAACTTGACTCTTTTGGGGTGGAAGTATTTATGTAAATTAATTCACTTAATTAATTTTAATTATGGTCTCATCAAATATATCTATCTCTATAGACATACATCCTACACATTTATCTAGATCGTGCCTAGTCATGCATCTATCGTATCATATAAAATAAATACAAGCACAAAATAAATAAATGCGTAAAGTAACCGGTATGATCATGGACTTTTCTTAGGTGCGGTTTCGAATACAAACTGACGAAACCGCGGGTCACAATCTAAGGGTAGCTGCAACCGCCAATAGGATCTTTAATGCGCCATTCTCCAATGGGATCTTTATTCTTCTTTCTTTGGTCTCCGTCTTATGCTCCATTCTTGTTACATTTAATTCTATCTAATAACATAAATACACCCGCCGCAAATGGGAGGGGGGAGCTAACGAGAATGGGATAAATGCAGAAAATAAACTAGGTCACGTTCTTCATAACGGCCTAGGACAATTTTTAAACCAACAGAAAAATTAAATCATTCACATCTATCCTATCGGTCGAGTCCATGATCAATCGGGGTCCATATAATCGTATTATATCTACTATATATAATCCGTACAATAACATCTTATGAAAAACATAAAATTAAAATTTAACTACTTGCGTCTTAATTAATCAATTAACATTTAATCTATTAAATAATTTTATCCAATCAATTAACTAATTAACATTTAATTAATTAAATGATTTTAATCGAAATAAAATTAACGATTAATTTTAAACGATTTTATTTTAATTTTAATTAATTAGAACTATTCCAAAATAAATCAAAATTAAAATTATTTCTCTTTTGTTTCTTTCCTTTTGATTCGTAATCAAAAGGGATGCCTTTGGTTTCCTAAACCAAATTTGGCTTAGGCCTGGCCACTTTCCAAAATCAAAATTTTGGAAGTGGCCTAGGCCTAGGCCTTTTACAAATCAAATATTTGGAAAGGGCCTAGGCCTATTCCAAATCAAATATTTGGAAAGGCCAAATAATTTTGGTTTAGGCCTGGCCACTTTCCAAAATCAAAATTTTGGAAGTGGCCTAGGCCTAGGCCTTTTCCCAAATCAAATATTTGGAAAGGGCCTAGACCTATTCCAAACAAAGTTTGGAAAGACCATTATTATTTTAATGCCATGTGGCATTCCAATGGCCCAAACTATTTGAACCATCGGTTAGCCGGGAGCTTTGTCAATATACCATTATTGACAAGCCCAATTTCAAGCCATACCACTCCATTGTCGATATACCACTCTCATTTTTGCGTTTTAGGTGTTTTGGAAGCAAACTAAACCCCAATTGGGAAGGGGAACCCCAATAGGAGATTTGAGGACTTTAAGATCGTGCACATTTGTGAAAAAAAATAGGAGAAAATCGCGTTCCAAAATTGTTTTTTTTTTTTTGCCTTGGCTGGTATATCCACAAATACACCCAAGAAGCAGTGGCAACCTAGGAAAAATCCCTTGGTTAGCCACATGACACAACTAAATAAAGAGAAATTAATAATCACAACTATGAACCATATTGAATCACAAAATACACAAAACAAAAATTTGGAGATCCGCCAGCATTGACCGGTCAACCGACTGCCGCCGTCCACCCGCCGCCGGTGGTGGTGCCGCCGCCAATCGGCCGAGCACCACCCGATCTCATTTTTTTTTCTTTTTTTTTCTTTTCATGTATCACTTTTGCGAATCAAAAATCTTTCATCTTTTAATCACGTGATTTAAAAGATAAAATAAACTACGCACAATAACATGCTTATTGCTTAAGCTCGAAGCTCTCTCCGATACCACTGTTAGGAAATCTACGCGGGAACGCAGCGGAATTTAAAATTTATTTCCTATCGACCCAAGATCGACTTCGTTTAAGCAATAAACAAATAAGCTAGTAGACGGTTATTACCTTGGTTGATCTAAAATATCGACGCTTTGACCGTCTAAGGAGAGTAGTTCTGCATAGAGCCGCCCAAGTGTTCGGCCTCTACCGCTAGTCCACACGAACAGCCCGCCGGAATCCCATCATGGATTGCTATTGGAAAACTCCGGTTGCTAGACCGGCCCTTTTCCCTCTCTCCAACTCTCTATAGGATGCTCTCTATTTTACATAAGAACTAATAGTTTTTGGAATTGTGTGTACTGAAGAGCTTGACACCCACCTCTTATTTATAGTAGAAGTGGCGCCCCAAACAGTTGTGGAGGAGAAGAAAACATTTTTCCAATAAAATAAGGAGAATATAATTGATTGATTTATCTCATTTATTATAATATCGCATATTAAATAAATCTAGGATATTGTCAATATCTCATATTGAATATTTCCAAGATATTGTCAATATCTTATATTGACAATATTTATCTTATATTATATTACCATAAATCAATTTACACATGTGTATATATCACATATATATAACACTCATAAATCTATCAATATATATATTATACAAACATGCGCATGCATAGTACCAACTTGCACTTTTGCACACACGCACTCATGAGTATTATATATATATATATATATATATATATATATATATATATATATATATATATATATATATATATATATATATATATATATTAATATCTAATATTAATATTTGGTAACACCATTAATTAAATTGCACAATCCAAGTGTATCTTATACACACACAAATTGCGCCACCTTAGCCAATAAATTGGCATCCGAAATATTCTTTAATTAACATAATATTATTAATATCTTGTATTTAATTTATTCATAATAAATAAATACCACCATATTGATTTACCACTATAACCTTTATAGTCTCGAGATAAACTTTCCTTATTTGGTCATCAACTATAACGACATTTTAATCCGACTCGATGTTCATATGTGTGTGACCCGATAGGCTTCCGAATATGTTGGCCGTAGACACAAAGTGCAAATTACGAAAATGCCCTTCATGCCTAACGATCACGGGATAACGTCTAGCAACACACCGTGACCTCCAATCATCGGAAGAGTCAAATGCAATGACTACTACCTTTCATGTGAAACAGTTACCGTGTAACTTACAATCCTATCGCTGTAATAATATCCATACGGTCGTTAGTCGAGTGTCAAAACATCAACGACCGTATCTTATAATCTGGATATCATGCTCTCTCGTAGTAACTCGTTTACTCCCACTTTGCAAAGATTCACGAGAGTAAGACATTCCTTATAAGAAGGCCATTTCGGATATTCGATCCCAATCATAGGATACGCGATTCCCGGACGACCAATCATGTATACTCCGCATGCTTCGATATCGTACCCAATCACTACCGCATGATCGCCCCATGGCTGGGAAACCTCAATAGTGTCAAAGCATGACAATCCACACCGTGATGCCATGAAGACTCCGGTCTTAAGGATAATTACACAACCGTCACATAGTGTGACACTTATCCGTGTAAGTGGGTCAGTCTAACGTACGCATTCTTTAATACACGTCCACGTACAGTCCAAGTGTCTCTACACTTCGATAGACGAGATCTATCCCTGCCCTAAAGACAGAAGGCATATAATACGTGCTAGTCTGTTTATACTATCAATGCCCTGTTTAATAGTACATCACCCTAGAGACATTTAAGTATGAAACTTGTTAAAGTGATTAAAGATCTCATCAACCATAATCACCTATCATGGTTTCTCTATCACAGTTTAATACTAAGGACGTTATCATACAACAATTCATAATTGGTTCTTTAAAAGAACATATATATATGACAACATAAAAGCCATTTAATATATGTATAAACATAAAGAAATAGTAGAAATGATCCGACCCGGTCGGATCCGGTCCAACCCGATTGGGTTTAGGACACTATTCCAACACAATGACCATTCGTGATATATCTTTTAACCTATTGTGTATAAAGGTTAGATTCTTGAAAATCGGGAAGGGACAGTTATACTGTTGCATCCTTTCTGATAGAGTCCATAAACAACAAAACCTTGAACCTTGAAGTACGTTTACTCAAGGTAGTTACTAACTGATTAAAATCAGACCACATCCAACATCGGTTGTTGGTGATAACACTAAACGCTACTAAACTAGATCAGAATTTCGATCCACCCAGTAAGTATTGGGAGTATGGTTTATCCATTACCTATTACGGGTTATGCGGACTTTGTAGTCTGAGGATCGATTGATGACCTATGGCTCTTTTGTGAGCAGTATAGGATTCTAATAATAGAGGTTGGTTTAATAGCCATAACCCTATGAATGGAGTTCGGTGCTCCAGTTCTGTTCATGCTCTTGTAGAACCACCTGAGCGTCTCAGTCCCAAAGTGGGAGTAATTGGATCTACACGGAAAAGAGTAGAATGAATAGGAAAGTTTATCTTTCAGAGCAAAGCTTGAGTGGTCTAGGGGTAATTCCCTAAGAAGTAGAGAGTTAATCAGACCTTGGACTCTCTTACCACTTAGTATTACTTGATTTCGTTCAAAATCAGAAAATAGGGGTGATTCCCTGAGACTTTCTTGCCAAACAAACGGAGTCTGGATTTATTCGGAACAAAAGGGTATTGCCTTATGAACTTATGACAGGATGACTGTCAAGGCTTATGTCCTTTGTGGATAAAAAGCAAACCTCTCGGTCATTGGAAGTCATATATTTCAACAATATGTGGATTTGACCAGAATATTGATAAGTCTTTTGTAGACTGGATATCAATTTTAGTACAGTAGTGAATATATACATATATTAGGTTTGTGAAGGATAACACTACACCATTTGGAATCAACATGGGTGTGTTATCTGAAGTCAGAATCTGACAATGGCATTATTCTCTGCAACAGAGATTTGGACAACATCCTAAAGAGTTTGACTCGGTCGAATTCATTAGAATCAGTCACTGGTTTCCCATCCATCTTATTGGTTAAGATGATGCATCTGTGTATGCAACATTCAACGAGGAAGTTCTACCCTATGCCTCAGGAATGACTCTCTAAATCTTTGGATCAAGATAAATGGGATAGATTCTCTTTCTAGTAAGAGATGGTCAGGTTATTGAACGTCAACTTTGATCGAATCTTAGATTCGGCGGTTAACAAAGCAAGTTTAGTATGTCCTTTAGTATCTTGAAGAGAACGAGGAATAATATGCGGACATATTCATGTGTGAACTTGGATGTGTGTGATACACTGATTTTGATTTTAAGTCAGATTGAGGATGATCGTTAAGTCGATATCGGGCTCAGTGTTTACTCTTGTGTTGAAGCTATTGCCTGGAGGAATCCAGCAACGCCAACTCGACTTTAACTAGTTGGGTGATTAGCGGCTTTTGTAGTATCTAAAGAAGCGATTTAGCTTAAGGATTTCCTTTTCATATATGGGAGTGATTCTAGATTTGGAAGCCGATACCACATCATTGTGCAAACGATGAAGGGGTAGCTCATAAGGATTTTTGAAATCACTAGAGGTCAAAAGCATATTGGGAAAGTACCACATGATTAGATGGACCGGTAACGTTTCAATTCTACGGATCGTCTCGAGCCGACAACCTGACTAATCATTAAGACCCATGATATTTAGATGTAGGTACTCCCCGAGTCACTGACCTATCCTACGACGGCACACCCGGAGTGTATTTTGTCATCTATAATGGTTATGATATGCTTAATAGGTACTAGAATACGGGATGGGTCTCCATTGCTTTAGAGCAAGTGGGAGATGTAGTTTGTTGTAGTTTAAATAATAGGGTGTGCTCTAAAACAATTAATCACATGCTTTCGTGCAAGTGGGAGATTGTTAGGTGTAATGCCCGAAAGACAATTTTGTAATTGTTTTATTTAATAAATGAAATGATATTATTATTCATATTTATTGTTCTCATATTCACCGATGTGACAATAGTATTTACACTACAGAAAACCCTAAAGTATATCTTTATGTAATCACTTAACTCAATGTATGGGATATACACGGGAGGATTGAGTTACTGAAGATGTACTTAAAATACAATTAGTCCGTAGTGAAGTTAATCGAGAGTATCGGGTCTCTCCTTTAACGTGCTATTAATGCGCCCAGAACACAATAGGTGTGATTGTCTTATCCGGACTTTCGGTTAAGAGAACCTAGTGGGGCATTTATATATGATAGATATATCATATAGGGCTGGACCGATTTGATTAGAGTTCACGATATAATTCCGTAATCGAGAAGTCTTATCGAATCAATCGATGATCATATTTATGGATATATCTTAATCCTGAGGTGATCACAGTCAACTGCTTGAATCAGTATGAGGTTTGACTTGACGGTTAAGGATTACACTGAGTCTGTGATCTGAATTATGTTAGGAAATCACTAGTTTAACGCAGCGGAATTTAAAATTTGATTTCCTTTTCTAGATTGTTCTTCGTTTAATGCAATAAACACGTTAAGTAGTTTGACGGTTATACCTTAGATGATCTATAAGAACGTCGCTTTGACCGCCAACGGAGAGTAGTTCAATGCGCAAGCCATCCACGCATCCGGCCTCTATCGCTAATCCACACGAACCTCTCGCCGGAATCCTCCTTGGATTGCTATCAGAAAAACTCCGGCTGCTAGACCGGACCTTTTCTTCCCTCACAAACTCACTATGGAAGGCTCTCTAATTTACACAAGAATTATGAACTCTTGCAATTGTGATATACAAAAGAGCTTGACACCCACCTCCTATATATAGTGGTTGGGGCGCCTCATATGGTGTGGAGGAGAAGAAAACCTTTTTCCAATAAAATAAGGAAAATCAACTAGATTGATTTATCTCTTTAATTATAATTTATTTTGCCAATATCCTATATTGATTATAATTATCTTATTACCATAAATCTATTTTTCAAAATTAATTAATATCTTATATTTATATTATGGCAATCTTTATTAATTAAAGTGCACAATCCAAGTGTATCTTATACACTTAAAAGTGGCGCCCCATATCCCAAAAGATTGAATTCCGGAATATTCTTTAATTAACATAATTTATATATAATTAATATCTTGTATTTTATTTATTCATAATAAATAAATACCACCATATTAATTTACCACTATAACCTTTATAGTCTAGAGATAAACTTTCCTTATTTGGTTATCAACTATAACCGCATTTTAATCCGACTCGATGTTCATATGTGTGTGACCCGATAGGCTTCCGAATATGTTGGCCGTAGACACAAAGTGCAATTTACTAAAATGCCCTTCATGCCTAACGATCACGGGATAGCGTCTAGCAACACACCGTGACCCCCAATCATCGGAAGAGTCAAAAGCAATGACTACTACCTTTCATGTGAAGCAGTTACCGTGTAACTTACAATCCTATCGCTGTAACAATATCCATACGATCGTATCTAGAGTGTCAATACATTGACGATCGTATCTTATAATCTGGATATCACGCTCTCTCGGAATAACACATTTACTCCCACTTTGCAAAGATTCTCGAGAGCTAGACATTCCTTATAAAAAGGCCATTTCGGATATTCGATCCCAATCATAGGATACGCGATTCCCGGACGACCAATCATGTATACTCCGCATGCTTCAATATCATACCCAATCACTACCGCATGATCGCCCCGTGGTTAGGAGAAATCTCAATAGTGTCAAAGCATGACAATCCACACCGTGATGCCATGAAGACTCCGGTCAAAAGGATAATTACACAACCACCACATAATGTGACACTTAATGTAAGTGGGTCAGTCTAACGTACGCATTCCCTAATACACGTCCACGTACAGTCCAAGTGTCCCTACACTTCGATAGACAAGATATATCTCTATCTTCTAAAAGATAAAAGACATCCAATACGTGCTAGTCTGATTATACTATCAATGTTCCATTTGATAATACATAAGACTAGAGACATTTAAGTACCAACCTTTTATAGTGATTAGAGATCTCATCAACCATAATCACTATCATGGTTTCTCTATCACATTTTGATACTAGGGACGTTACTATATATATACAACAAATAATATGAAGATAAACAATATATAATAACATAAGTGCTTTTATTAATCATAATAAAGTTATTACATGAACTAAATAGACTGTAAATGACCCGACCCGGTCGGATCCGGTCCAACCCGATTTGGTTTAGGACACCTTTCCAACAATCTCCCACTTGGCCTAAAGCCAATCACCCATATGCCTAAGCCCGTGCAAGTGAACATGTTTCTCATGCTTAGCTTGAGACAATGCCTTGGTTAACGGATCAGCTATGTTATCATCCGTGTGGACTTTCTCTATCTTTACATCTCCTCTATCTACTATCTCTTTAATCAAGTGATAGCGCCGTAGCACATGTTTGGACTTTTGATGAGACCTTGGTTCCTTTCACTGAGATATCGCTACATTATTATCACAGTACAGAGGCACTGGACCTTCAATGGAGGGAACCACACCAAGTTCAGTAATGAACTTCTTCATCCAAACTGCTTTATTCGCCGCCTCCGAGGCTGCTATGTATTCGGCTTCCGTTGTAGAGTCCGTAGTAGTCTCCTGCTTGGAACTCTTCCAGCTCATTGCTCCGCCATTAAGCGTGAAAACAAATCCAGATTGCGACTTGAAGTCGTCCTTGTCAGTTCGGAAACTGGCATCTGTGTAACCTCGTAATACTAAATCATCGTTCCCGAAAACCAGGAACATATCCCTAGTACGTCTCATGTACTTAAGGATATTCTTGACAGCAATCTAGTGACCCTCACCTGGATTGGACTGGTACCTACTAGTCATACTAAGAGGGTACGAGACATCTGGTCTTGTGCATTGCATGGCATACATGATAGACCCAATTGCCGAAGCATAATGGACTTTACTCATTTGTGCCCTTTCCTCCTTTGTCTTAGGACTCATTCCCTTCGACAGGTAGACCCCATGTGACATGGGCCGCAATCCTTTCTTGGACTGCTCCATGCCGAATCTCTTCAGCATCTTGTCTATGTAGGTGGACTGTGACAGACCAAGCAACCTTTTAGATCTATCTCTATAGATCTTTATTCCTAGAATATAGGCTGCATCACCCAAGTCCTTCATTGAGAAGTTCATGGATAACCACGCTTTGACTGATTGTAACATAGGCACATCATTCCCTATGAGCAATATGTCATCTACATAAAGCACTAAGAACACAATGGCACTCCCACTAACCTTCTTGTAAACACAGGGCTCATCTTCGTTCTTGATGAAATCAAACTGTTTGATTATCTCATCAAAGCGAAGATTCCAACTCCGAGAAGCTTGCTTTAACCCATAAATGGATCTTTGCAGCTTACACACCATCCTGGCGTCATTGGTTGTGAAACCCTCAGGCTGTGTCATATACACTTCCTCAGACAAGTTCCCGTTAAGGAAAGCTGTTTTCACATCCATCTGCCAGATTTCGTAATCATGGTATGCTGCAATAGCGAGCAAAATTCTAATGGATTTTAACATGGCAACCGGCGAAAAGGTTTCGTCATAGTCAACTCCTTGTCTTTGCTTATATCCTTTTGCCACTAACCTAGCCTTGTAGGTAGTCACGTTACCGTCCATGTCGGTCTTTCTCTTAAAGACCCATTTGCACCCTATGGGAACTATTCCCTCAGGTGGATCAACTAAGTTCCAAACTTGGTTGTCTTTCATGGATTCCATTTCAGAATTCATGGCTTCTAGCCATTTCTCTTTGTCATGCCTTAATAGCACTTCCTCATAAGTTCTAGGGTCCTCATCTTCCATGAGATACACGCCAGTGTACCTTTCGGGTTCACGGCGCTCCCTGGTGGATCTTCGAGGTGCTAGTGTGTCTACGGTAGAGGGTGGCGCCACATTTATATGGGTGTATCCTCTACTTCCATCAACGGACTGTTGTCCGTAAGTGGTTCTCGAATTTCTTCAAGATCAATTTTACTCCCACTGACCCTATCCAGAATAAACTCTTTCTCCAGAAAGTGGCCAGTCCTGGCAACAAACACCTTTTGTTCCTCAGGGTGGTAAAATTGGTACCCTTTGGTTTCCCTAGGATAACCCACAAATAGACATTTGTCAGATCTAGGTTCCAATTTGTCAGGCATAGTCCGTTTCACATAAACGGGACATCCCCAAGGCTTCATGTAACCTAGTGTTGGTTTCTTCCCTTTGAACACTTCATAGGGAGTGGACTCAACCGTCTTTGATGGAACTCGGTTCAGTGTATAGGATGCGGTTTCAAGAGCATACCCCCAAACGATTTTGGAAGAACTGCGTAGCTCATCATGGATCGTACCATGTCTAACAAGGTGCGGTTCCTCCTCTCAGACACGCCATTCATCTGTGGCATCCCGGGAGGGGTCCATTCAGGTAGAATCCCATTCTCCTTCAAATAATCTTGAAACTCTCCATCTAGGTATTCTCCACCTCGATCGGATCGAAGTGTTTTGATTTCTTTACCTAGTTGTTTCTCCACTTCACTTCTGAATTCCTTGAACTTTTCAAAGGCTTCAGACTTATACTTCATTAAGTATATATAACCATAACGAGAACGGTCATCAGTGAAAGTGATAAAATAAGAGTATCCTCCCTTGGCTTGAATTGACATTGGGCCACATACATCAGTATGTATGAGCTCAAGCAATTCATTGGATCTTATCCCTTTGCCACTAAAAGGTTACTTTGTCATCTTGCCAAGTAAACAAGCTTCGCATGTATCAAACGATTCGTAATCGAATTGATCCAACATTCCATCTTTATGGAGTTTGGAAATGCGATTCTTATTTATATGACCAAGTCTACAATGCCATAAGTAGGATTCATTCAAGTCATTTGTTTTGGCTTTCTTGTTATTTATATTAAGTACGTCAACATTCATATCTAATATGTAGAGACCATTGCTAAGTATGCCAGTACCATAAAAGATTCCATCACGTGAAAAAGAACAACATTTATTCTCAAACGTAAATGAAAATCCATCAACATCTAATGCAGAAATAGAAATAATGCTCTTCGTAAGAGCAGGAACAAAATAACAGTTATTGAGTTCTAGTACTAGCCCACTGGGCAATGAAAGAAAATAAACTCCTACGGCTAGCGCAGCAACACTTGCTCTATTTCCAACGCGTAGGTCCACCTCTCCTTTCCTCAGATCTCTAGTTCTTCTTAGTGCTTGCATATTCGTACAAATATGAGAACCACATCCAGTATCTAATACCCAGTGGTTAGACTTAGAAGAAGTAATGTTTATCTCAATCATAAATATACCTGAAGTCGAAGCATCAGAATGCTTCTTCTTGGTACTCAAGAAGCCTTTGCAGTTTCTCCTCCAATGTCCGGTCTCACCGCAATGGAAGCAAGCATCCTTGGATTTGTCTTTTGCTATCTTAGGCGTTGGCTTAGGTGTAGCCTTCGCCTTCTTGGACTTTTTCTAGGCTTTAGCCTTGCCCTTGTTTGAAGTGACCAGCAACACTTGCTTTCCCTTCCCTACCGTGCCCTCAGCAGTCTTTAACATGTTCAATAACTCCGCAAGGGAGCAATCTATCTTGTTCATGTGATAATTCATCACGAACTGCGAGAATGAATCAGGTAGAGATTGCAGAATTAAGTCAATACTCAACTCTCGTTCCAACTTGTGACCCAGCTTCCCAAGCCTCTCTATGTACCCGATCATCTTAAGCACGTGTGACCCTACAGCAGTCCCAGATGCCATCTTACAACTAAACAGGGCCTTCGAGACCTCGTACCTCTCAGTGCGAGACTGAGAAGCATAAAGCTCCTTCAGGTGGACCATGATAGAGTAGGCGTCCATAGACTCGTGTTGTTTCGCGGTTCGGGTGTCATGGAAGCAAGCATGATACATGTAGCATCGCATCTTGTCGAACGTGCTTGTTATACTTCTCGACAACATCTGCAGCCGAACCCTCAGCGGGCTTTTCCGGTAGGGCCTCGTCCAAGACATAGTCAATCTTCTCGTGCCTCAAAACGATTTTGAGGTTTCTTTCCCAATCGAGAAAATTTGTCTCGTCAAGCTTGTTTTCGATGATAAAACGAAGGTTCAATTTGTTCGACATTTTTCTACAACAATAAATAAAGATAGAATAAGTAAAATTCATGTATGTAAAACCTTAAATTTCCACTTAAAAATCTCTTAAGGTTTTACTCCCACTAGCCAACTATTCCCAATTGGCATTCAAGAATTTGATTGATTCTTTAGTGGCTGGGATCCAATCTAGTCGCCTTAATCCCCGACGGTGGTCGATCAATCTCGGCAATTTTGAAAGGTAGGTACTCCTACCAGTCGCATCATATGCGGCTCCCAGTGGTTGACTGGTCAACTCTTTGACAGTCCTCATCTCTATGTGGCAGTCAACCCCTTGTCTCTAAAGTCAGACGGTCCTGACGGTGGCCAATCACCGAAAGACTTTAGTCGAGTCATAACCCGATATTCATGAGATCTCGTAACGATCATATCTCGATAATAACGATATACCCGTGGTAGGTCAACTCCCGACGGTGGTCGATCAGTTGGATCCGAACAAAGGCTCTTCACCGTCATTATAATATCGGGAGACAATTTTGGCTCGATTTTTGGCGTGGGAATAATTTTAAATTAATTCACTTAATTAATTTGGTTTAATTATGGTCTCATCTACTATGTGCATATTACTACGATATCATATAAAGTAAAACATACACAACATTCCGCGCATAAAATAACCGGTATGATCATGGACTTTTTCTAGGTGCGGTTTCGAATACAAACTGACGAAACCGCGGGTCACAAACTAAGGGTATCTGCAACCGCCAATAGGATCTTTATTGTTGTACGCCAATGGGTTCTTTATCTCTCCTTGGTCTTCAACTTCTTGCTCCATTCTTGTTACATAATAAATAATTACACCCGCCGCACACGGGGGGGGGGGGGGGGGCTCAAGGGAATGGGATAATTGTAAAAAGTAAACTAGGTCAAGTTCTTCATAACGGCCTAGGACAATTTTTCAAAAACCAACATAAAGAAAACATTCCCATCTATCCTATTGGTCGAGTCCATGATCAATCGGGGTCCATATAATCACATTATATCTACACATCTAATCCATACAATTTTATCTTATGAAAAAGATTAAATTCTAATTTTAACTACTCATGCGTCTTTATTTTATCACGTCAAATAATTAAATAACTTTTAATTAATTATATGACTTAATCGAAAATTAAAATTAACATTTAATTTTAAATCGATTTTAATTTTAATTAAATTTGGACTATTAAAAATAAAATTAAAAGTCTCCTATTTGTTTCCTTTCCAAAACTAAATTTAGCTTAGGCCTGGCCACTTTCCAAAATCAAAATTTTGGAAGTCTCCTAGGCCTAGGCCTTTTACAAATCAAATATTTGAAAAGGGCCTAGGCCTATTCCAAATCAAATATTTGGAAAGGCCAAATAGTTTTGGTTTAGGCCTGGCCACCTTCCAAAATCAAAATTTTGGAAGTGGCCTAGGCCTAAGCCTATTCCAAATCAAATATTTGGAAAGGGCCTAGGCCTATTCCAAATCAAATATTTGGAAAGGCCAAATATGCCATATGGTTTCCCAATGGTCCAAACTATTCGAACCATCGGTTGGTCATATGACACAACTAAACAAACGAGATATCTATGCACAATAAAATATCACAAAACGAATAGGGTTGATCTCCCCCATTGGAAGAAGAGAGCCGACGGATGGCAGCCCGAAGACCACCGCCGCCGCCGCCGCCGCCGCCGCCGCCGCCGAGGGATGGTGGCGCCGCCAGTCGGCCGACCCCCATAAACCTTATTATTATTATTTTTTTGTTTTTAACGTTTCGTGATTTAAATCTTGCATCTATCAATTAAATACTACGCAATTAATTAATGATTATTGCTTAAGCTCGAAACCTCTCTCTGATACCACTGTTAGGAAATCACTAGTTTAACGCAGCGGAATTTAAAATTTGATTTCCTTTTCTAGATCATTCTTCGTTTAATGCAATAAACACGTTAAGTAGTTTGACGGTTATACCTTAGATGATCTATAAGATCGTCGCTTTGACCGCCAACAGAGAGTAGTTCAATGCGCAAGCCGTCCACGCGTCCGGCCTCTATCGCTAATCCACACGAACCTCTCGCCGGAATCCTCCTTGGATTGCTATCGAAAAACTCCGGCTGCTAGACCGGACCTTTTCTTCCCTCACAAACTCACTATGGAAGGCTCTCTATTTTACATAAGAATTATGAACTCTTACAATTGTGATGTACAAAAGAGCTTGACACCCACCTCCTATATATAGTGGTTGGGGCGCCCCATATGGTGTGGAAGAGAAGAAAACATTTTTCCAATAAAATAAGGAAAATCAACTAGATTGATTTATCTCTTTAATTATAATTTATTTTGCCAATATCCTATATTGATTATAATTATCTTATTACCATAAATCTATTTTTCAAAATCAATTAATATCTTATATTAATATTATGGCAATCTTTATTAATTAAAGTGCACAATCCAAGTGTATCTTATACACTTAAAAGTGGCGCCCCATATCCCAAAAGATTGCCTTCCGGAATATTTTTTAATTAACATAATTTATATATAATTAATATCTTGTATTTTATTTATTCATAATAAATAAATACCACCATATTAATTTACCACTATAACCTTAATAGTCTAGAGATAAACTTTCCTTATTTGGTTATCAACTATAACCGCATTTTAATCCGAATCGATGTTCATATGTGTGTGACCCGATAGGCTTCCGAATATGTTGGCCGTAGACACAAAGTGCAATTTACTAAAATGCCCTTCATGCCTAACGATCACGGGATAGCGTCTAGCAACACACCGTGACCCCCAATCATCGGAAGAGTCAAAATCAATGACTACTACCTTTCATGTGAAGCAGTTACCGTGTAACTTACAATCCTATCGCTGTAACAATATCCATACGATCGTATCTAGAGTGTCAATACATTGACGATCGTATCTTATAATCTGGATATCACGCTCTCTCGGAATAACACATTTACTCCCACTTTGCAAAGATTCTCGAGAGCTAGACATTCCTTATAAGAAGGCCATTTCGGATATTCGATCCCAATCATAGGATACGCGATTCCCGGACGACCAATCATGTATACTCCGCATGCTTCAATATCATACCCAATCACTACCGCATGATCGCCCCGTGGTTAGGAGAAATCTCAATAGCGTCAAAGCATGACAATCCACACCGTGATGCCATGAAGACTCCGGTCAAAAGGATAATTACACAGCCGCCACATAGTGTGACACTTAATGTGTGGGTCAGTCTAACGTACGCATTCCCTAATACACGTCCACGTACAATCCAAGTGTCCCTACACTTCGATAGACATGATCTATCTCTATCATTTAAAAGATAGAAGACATCCAATACGTTCTAGTCTGATTATACTATCAATGTCCCATTTGATAATACATAAGACTAGAGACATTTAAGTACCAACCTTTTATAGTGATTAGAGATCTCATCAACCATAATCACTATCATGGTTTCTCTATCATAGATTGATACTAGGGACGTTACTATATATATACAACAAATAATATGAAGATAAACAATATATAATAACATAAGTGCTTTTATTAATCATAATAAAGTTATTACATGAACTAAATAGACTGTAAATGACCCGATCCGGTCGGATCCGGTCCAACCCGATTGGGTTTAGGACACCTTTCCAACAAATTACCCCATCTTGGCATTGTACTGGATTGAGTGAGTAGTCTGTGTTATCACAGATACGGAATCCATTCCTTCCATTTATGGAGGTAGATAGACAGTTCCCTTATTTGTTAATCCTAGAAACTGATCGATCCATGGAGTTCATATTACACTGATTAGCTACCAGTGAGTTGTATGAATTAATTGATCACTAGGGGGTTAATGGTAAATAAGGATAAGAGGTTCTAAAAAGGGTTAACGGTAACTTCCCGATTTAGAATGAACAGTCTATGGAGGATTAATCCATATGTAATGATTATATCAATGGACACTTATTATTATTCTGGTGAGGAGATAAATATAATCTCATAATCGGAGGAGTGCAGTCACGGGATTATGGTGGCATATTCCTGTGATTGATTTATCGAATATAATTATTCTGTTCGTAAGATAATTATTTATTTGATTTATTGGAGCCGCTGATTATTAGTCCATGGTCCCCGACGTGCCTCCAATATAGCATAGCTATTCTCGGACGTCGAATCCTAATAATATTAATTTAGTTCTTGTTGGACTTTAATTAAAACGATATGTGAATTAATTGTTTGCTGGACTATTAAATTAGTTGGGCTAAATAATTAAATATGTGAAAAAGACATTTTTCATAATCTTGGCCCAATTTAGTGTGTTAGTCGAAAATCATGGTGACTAGGTCACAAATGACAATTTTCGGCCTCTCACATGTATTATGGAACAAGAAATTAGTTTTCTTGTGATTAATATTTATGTACACAAAATATTTATTAGATAAATATTTATGGTAAGAAATAAAGATAAATATTATTCTAGATTTGTTCTAGAATATTTTGGGATTATCTTTTATTAATTGGATTTATTTTATTTGCAAAATAAAATCTTTGGAGGACAATGATTACTCTCCTATATAAAGAGAGTTCTCCCAAGCCTAATACACACATAAAAATTTGACTTCATCTCTTAGAGAGAGGAAGAAATAATTTTTGGCCAAGGGGAGAGGGGAAAATCTTGGAGGTTTTCCAGGTAGCATATCGGGAGGATTCGAGACGAGGATTTCCTTCCCCCGGGAGTTGCTTGGATTACACGTGCGGAAGATCGTGGTGCTCTTCATACTTTCTTTCGTTCTTCCTATTGCGGTTCTTCTACTTGGATTTTGAGATCCAGGAGGTATGTTCTACAACCCCCTTGTAGAATAGATCTAGTTATTTTATTACGTGTAAATTATAGATCTAGATCCTTAAATCGCTTCCGTTGTGGATGGTATTACTAACATTCTCCAATTTGATCTCTTTAATACATTACTTCGTCTTCCCATATATAAATATATATATATATATATATATATATATATATATATATATATATAGCAACTTCAAACAAGGCCAACGGTGGCGATGTGCTACTACGTTTTTTTTAATAGCACGTAACGGTACCAAGAAAAGCCAATCGGCAAATAAGAAAAGGAAACAACGAGCAACAGGAAAAGAAAATATTCTGATTAGCAACAAGAATTACCGGAGGAATCGAAGATCACGTCGTCGATGTACCGGAAATAACGATGAACACGTAACAGGAAAGGAAAAGAGCGAGCAATCAGCAATGCACAAAACCACGATCGACATCAATTGCCGGAAGAATCGAAGATCACGTCGTCGATGTACCGGAAAAAAACCGGTGAAAACTTTATCAATTATACACAGTATCGAATGATTTAGCCTAATTTAGGACTAGCTCTGATACCATGTTAAACACAAAATAATTGGGGAAAAGATGATCTCTATTATTCACATAAGCCACGTATTTATAGTACAATATCACCAAAACCCTAAAGTGTAAAGTTACACATATACCCTTTTACATATTTTACATATATATTCTTACAAGCCTTGTTTATAGTCATCGCAAAGCACAAGCGTACAGGAAACTGAATTCGTTTAAATGGTACTGGGTAATGATCATCACGTGGAGGCTGTAAAGAAATTCTATTAATAAAGACTTGCTTTCCCTGCAAAATCTCCCACCACAATCTCGGCATGTATTATGTTTCATTTTAACGCTTTACCAATAAGACGTGTTCCGTTGCATAAACCTTCAGTTGGATCTAGGTTTCTTAAAACAATTATTGGTGCGCTTACTTTCAGAACAAGTTTATGAGGCGGCAAACCATTCGGCGTCAAACTGTTAATAATGTTTTCATATTGTCCTTGATCATTAATATTCAAAGTTTTGTCAAAGATTAAATATTCAGTCTCTTTGCCTTGAAATTTGTGTATCATAACTTCATTTATTTCATCGACAAAATGATTTTTGCTTGTTAGTAAAGCTATGTTCATGTTTTGGCATATATTTGTTGAACATGTATTAAGGTCGGGGTAAACTACATCAATTAGTTCATTAAGGGCATTGTCTTCATTCTGAATATTAAGAAGTATCGACATTGGGAGGTTGACATTTGCACAATATTTATCTTGAAGTGTTCCATTACCAATTTGAAGTAAATATTTTGCAAACTCAGGATCATGCAAGCTCTCATATTTTCCGTAAGTTGGATTTTTTTCTAGTTTTGACCACAACCTCGAACTGATAATTGAAGAAAGGATGATTTCATTCATTGTTGCATGTTTAACCACGGGTAATGTTTGCCTAAAATATCCTCCTAAAACAACTACTTTTCCACCAAATATTTCTGTTTTCCCATTAGATCTTGTAATAAATCGTCTAAGGCCTCAACAGCATGCCGCATAGCCATGGGGGATTCATCCTAAATAATTAATTTGGATTCCTTTAATAGAAGACCAAGACCACTTTGTTTACTAACTCTACATGTTGACCCATCCTTGTAATCTAAGGGAATTTTAAACCGCGAATGTGCGGTTCGACCACCTAGAAGGATTGAAGCTGCAATCCCAGATGTATCAGTAGCTAAGGCTATATAGCCTTTGGAGCGAATTTCTGACAAAAGTTCTCTGTAGAGGAATGTTTTCCCGGTACCATCAGGGCCGTCAATAAAGAAATCCCCATTGCCACCATTATATATCCTTTGAATTATTAAGTTGAAAATTTCTTTCTGTTTTTTATTTGATATGTGTATTGATTGTAAGTCATTATAAGACACTTTTATATTTTTCTCTGTTAAGAGCTCTTTTTAAATCATTAGAGTTGTCATAAAGTAATGTTTCATCTATTATGCCACAACTTCTTATATGTTTACCCATTGTTTCAAGAAATTGATTAATTTGCTGCAAAACCTTCATACGAATTTCGTGTGGAGTCAGTTCAATATTTCTATGGTAATCTTCAGATAAATGTTTTTCAAGCTGTAGCCACAGTTTTTTAGGATCATGTGGGCATGAATATACAAGAATGTTAGCAAAAATCCGCCTTAATTCATATGGCATGTTAAAGTGAGAAGCCTTTTCTAAGCAAATTTCTTGACTATCATCAGCTTGTAACAAACCACGATTTAATGCAGCCTCCCTAAAACTATTACTTTTAATTATGAATCATCAAGTGGTCATATGATTCTGGACATCTTATGTTGTTTAATAACATCCTCATATAATATCTCTCTCCTTCGGAAGGATGTGCACAAACTATCCTTCCTATTGATTCACCTTTTTTCCCTAAGTTTCCACCGTTTCTCATTTGATAACCAAACAAAGTGGTCCGGAAACTCGGCATAAGTACAGTTTAATTTTTATGCATCCAAGGATGTTTTATTCATATAAAAAAATTTATGTTAACATTGTTTTACGATGTATTGGATTGTATAATACATCTGATAATTTTTGTTTTCTTTTAAATACAAGAGGTTGATAATTTCTAAATGTAGAGGAAGTCTAACTACAGCAGGTGGGCTATCAAAGTTTGACTTGAAAGACTTCAAGTTTTGTGAGCCTTGCATCAAAGGCAAACAAACAAAGACTTCTTTCAAATACAAACAAGACATCACCACAACACGCACACTTGAACTCTTGCATATTGATCTGTTTGGCCCAAGTCGTGTTCAAAGCCTTGGAGGGAAGTCGTATGCCCTCGTAGTTGTAGATGATTACTCCCGATACACATGGGTTCTGTTCTGACTCACAAAAGTGACAGTGCTACGTCATTTGAAACTCTAGTGAAGCAATTACAGAATACTTTTGATATATCGGTTGTGACTATCCGGAGCGATAGAGGAGGAGAATTCATTGATGCAGAACTCATTGAGTTTTGTGAATACTCCAGTATTCGACATGAGTTTTCTGCTCCTAGAACTCCACAACAAACGGGGTTTTTGAGCGTAAAAATCACACTCTCCAGGAGTCGGCATGAACGATGCTGAACGAGTTCAATGTGCCTTGTTTCCTATGGGCCGAAGCGGTCTCTTGTGCCTGTTATAATATTAACAGATTATCTATTCGAAGGACTTTGAACAAGACTCCCTACGAAATCCTTAGGAACCCCGACCACCCAAAATAAACTATTTCCATGTTTTCGGGTCAAAATGTTTTGTCTTAAACGATAAGGGAAACTTGGATAAATTTGCATCTAAGTCCACCAAATTCATATTCGTGGGTTATTCCGAAACCTCACGGGCATATAGATGCAATGATCTGGTTTCACGACGCGTTTGTGAGTCCATACATGTTTCGTTTAACGAATCAAATTCCATGACTAATGCGTGTATTAATGTGGAAGGAATTAAAGAATTATTAGAAAAGGCTAAACTTACAGATTGTTCAGAGTTTGAGTTTCTTCCTCCGGCCACAAATGAAGTAAGCCTGGAGATTCCTGAAACTCCTACTCCTGAGGATCCTATTGCTGAAAACAGACCCATGGGTGATGAAACCTTAGCAAATGGTGAACCCCATGGTGAACAACATACTGAACACAATGAGCAGCCTGTTCCTACCCAACAATGCACTTGGGATAGAGCTCATACTTCGGATCTAATCATTGGAGATCCCACTGCTGGTGTATCCACTCATCGGTCCACACTTCCCCATCCTTTTACTGCTTTAGTATCTTTAATTGAACCTAAAAATATAAAAGAAGCACTAGTAGACACGGAGTGGGTGATAGCCATGCAAGAGGAGTTACATCAATTCGAAAGAAATGATGTATGGGAACTAGTTCCTTTACCTCCCAAGACACACACTATAAGAACGAGATGGGTTTTTAGGAATAAAATGGATGAAAATGGGGTAGTCGTTCGGAATAAGGCCCGACAGGTGGCACAAGGGTATTGCAAAGAGAAAGGCATCGACTACGATGAGACCTTTGCTCCAGTCGCTCGGCTTGAATCCATTCACCTACTTATAGCGCTTGCATCCGTTTTCGACCTAAAGCTATTCCAGATGGACGTTAAGAGTGCGTTTTTGAACGGTCTTATCAAGGAGGAAGTGTATGTTCGCCAACCTCCGGGTTTTGAGGATACACTTCACCGAGATCATGTCTACCGTCTCAAGAAGGCACTTTATGGCTTGAAGCAAGCCCCCCGAGCCTGGTACGACCGGATATCATCTATGTTGCTGGAACATGGTTTCTCTAGGGGTAGAGTAGATAATACTCTATTCATTAAGAAATCTGGTTCAGATATCCTGATTGCTCAGGTGTATGTAGATGATATCATTTTTGGCTCCACCAATCCCGAACTATGCACCGAGTTTGAGACTTTGATGAATTCTAACTTTGAGATGTCGGCTATGGGAGAACTCACTTTCTTCCCTGGTCTACAAATCAAACAAACTCCCTCAGGAACACATGTTAGTCAAACCAAATACATTAAAAACATGCTCACTAAATTCATGTTTGACACACTTAAGCCTGAAAGCACGCCTATGACTTCATCTGTTAGGCTGACTACAGATGAAGATGGCCAACCTTTCGACCAACACCTTTATAGATCCATTATAGGCTCCCTACTTTATTTGACTGCTTCCCGACCCGATATTATGTTTGTCGTTTGTCTATATGCACGATTCCAAGCAAACCCTAAGATGTCACTCTTTGGGGCAGTCAAACAAATTTTTTGCTATCGTAGGTTCACCCCCACTTTGAGTCTATTTTATGCCACATTTACGCCATTCACACTACTCGCATATAGTGATGCTGACTATGGAGGTTGCCGTGTGGAACGCAAAAGCACTAGTGGCACGTGCCAGTTCTTGAGCAACAGAATCGTCTCATGGTTCTCCAAGAAGCAACCTAGCGTTGCTTTGAGCACCACTGAGGCCGAGTATGTTGCTTTAAGTAATTGTTGTGCCCAACTTTTGTGGATCAAACATCAGCTTGCTGAATTCGGTATTACTATACCCTGCGTGACAGTCTATTGTGACAAAGACAAAGTGCCATAGACTTGTCCTGCAATCCAGTATTGCACTCTCGTGCCAAACATATAGATATCCGTTATCACTTTATACGAGACCATGTGAACAATGGTACGATATCTATTGAGTTTGTGCCTATTGCACAGCAAGTCGCTGACATTTTCACGAAGCCTCTACCCTAGGCTTTGTTCGAAAAGCTACGCAGTGACCTATGTATGGTTCCTCTTTAGACCCTTCATTTGATTCCTTTTTTCAAAATAAGGGGAGAGATGTATATATGTAGGGGGAGCGTAGGTATTTTGTAAAATTAATCATATGGGGGAGAATTGTTGGGATATTGTTGTGCCCACAATAATCCGTATGTGGCTTGATTAATTTTACAGTATCTTAAAATTATGTGCCATATATATTTTTATTGTCACTAACCCAGCCAAGAAGTCGTATGACTTACAACGGCATTTATTTGTTTTTGCAGGTACCCCGAAATATACACCATAAATAATTAAAACTCACATGTGTATGATATATATATATATATATATATATATATATATATATATATATATATATATATTATCATCACATTTTATATATATATATATATATATATCATCACATTTTATGTATGGTGTTGTATAATACAAAATGAATTATCATTGGGCTCAACATCGAATTAAGATACACGGCCCAGCACTTCCTTATCAAATTTGAACCATCCTACAAGTTTCATTCTTATTAACCAAGTCCATATACCTATAACTAAATAATAATAATAAATAAATAAATAAAATCCTTTACTATTTAATCTTCAACCCTAACCCCAAACATCATTTAGACACAAAAAAAAAAACAGCCGCCGATCCTCTCCCATTTCCTTTCACCTTCAGACACAAATTCCCTTTTTCTCTCCCAATTTTTCTTGTTCTAACCCATACTTCAAAGCTTCAATTCCTACTCAATTAGTAAATATTTCAACTCTTTTTTCAGCTTGATATTAAGAACCTGCAAAGCTTCTATCAATTATTAGCTGTGACGATTGGAGATGATTCAGAGCTACTAATGTTCTGAATCGGTGAATCAAGCTCTAAACTAAGAAAAGACTCAGTCTTTCTCTTCTATGATGGACCACTGGTCTATATACTATTCGAAGATTGTTATTTTCATTCTGGAAATCTTGAAATAATGGCTAAGATCCTCTCTTCTCTTTCTTCTCGTGATTCCGGCAATCTATCCGGCCGATATATGTACAGTTAAAAGCCCAGATCATTAACAATCTAGGTCACATACTTTATAGCTAAGACTTTATACTTGTTCCATCTTACTTTCGAGTCAATATTTATGAGAAATCATGTTTTGATTTATGATAATAGTCCTATTGATGAGTCAGTTGGATTATTATGCCGATTTGTTTTTGTAATCAAAGATGAGACACTTTGTTAATATGACGAAATCAGACTCTTACTGGTTTACCAGCTCTAATTAATGAGTCATCTATGTTTGCATTATGATTCTTTTTGTCACTAGTTGTGTGTCAAAGTTTTTAGATAAATATATTTGTGTCAGATTAGTTATATCTCTGATGATTGTCCATAATCTGTGTATTATGCTATTATGTGTATAATAATCGAATACTGTTCTAATTTTGACAAACTAAATATAACTATATTCTTTACTCTAGGTCATTAAACGGTGAGATCGGGTTATGTGCTATTTTTGTTGTCAAAAATCCTGATTAATGATTCAATAGCATTTGCATCACTTGCATGTCCCATTCGGTTATACATTTGATGAAATCTTGTGATTTATGACTCAAATCTTGAGTACTGATCTTATGAAATGATGTACTCTATGCTTATCTGCTATGATTTCAGAATATAGCCGAGATGAAGCATCTTCAGGTTACCTGTGCCTTCGGATTCAGTGTGTTATGAACCTACATCTATATTCATGACACACTCATACTCTCCTTACTGCCACACTGAGAATTCTCTGCACATATATATATTTTTTATACTTGGTGTCTATATAATTTTCTTGCTCTAGAATGCACACACCTCATATATATATATATATATATATATATATATATATATATATATATATATATATATATATATAATATATATATATATATATACTTTAATAAATAATTTGTTGCTGTATTATTTTTCTTTTCGAAACACTAAGTAAATTAAGTCAATGAAACTGTTGGTCTTTTCCATACACTGCATTAATGATAGTTTAGTATATCTATGTTGTCTGGTTGCATCTGAAAAGGTTTTCTATCTTAACCAACTCAACAGTCTTTTGGAATACAACAACTATACTTAATTTTCAACTTAATGGCAATCTTTTCCATAATCATTCATTGCTTCAAATTCTCGAAATTAATCAAGTAAATGCCTCTACCATTTACTTGCCTATATATTCTCAGTGACATTAAACTGATCTAGCAACTAAGTTGATCAAACATTTTCATATTTACTGAAAAAACATCCTTGTATTTACGAAATTGTTTACTAGTCTTATATCTCAGTTTACATCTATTCTGAGTTATAAGATTGTGTCTTGATTCAGATTTATCTGTGTAAACTGAGTTGAGACTGGGCTGTGGTGATTCTTCTGGGGATCCAGCTTGAGCTTTAGGATTGCACTAAAGCTTGTTTCTCGTTTTGATTTTTTCTTTCAAGTTGCTAACTTTTTGTGTGTCTTTGAATTTTAGAACTTGGTTAGAAAAAGGAAACAAAGGTTGTATCTATTCTGTTGTATTAATTGTTTAGAAAAAGAACTGTATTTGAATCATTGTGACTTTGTGTCACTATTGGGTTTGTGATTCAGATACTAAAGTGTGATCTGAAAGATGAATAAGTCAGAACAAAAATTATTCATCTTGTATTTTATTTTCAGCATTGAAAAATCTGTTGTAATCTGTAACTACAAAATCATATAGTGAAATCTGTGGATGTTTGTTTGATATTGACACATAGGACTGTATGATAGTTCAAACAACTATTAAAATCAGTATATGTGATTTGGAATCAAATTAGAAACACACTTAAATTGCTGCATGCTAAATTGATAGGTTTTAACTTGTTAAAATCCTTAATCAATTTGATCACAAGAACATTAACCTATAAACGTTGATTTTAGCTAGATCTTCCGCCTAGTTTATTATCAATATTAGGTTAATTAATTTAAACTCCAAAAGGCTTAATTAAAATTTAAAAAGCCGTAATATCTTATTCACTCCCCCACTAGGATATATATTGCACATATACGATCCAACAAGTGGTATCAGAGCTTGGTTTCTTGTGAATCAAATTCTGATATCCAGCTTTCTGAATTACTGTGATAAAAACCTGCTATTTTGCTAAAATTTGCTTCTATGAAATAATCTGCTAAATACTGCATATATGTTCTGTGTTTGTTGTGTTATAGCTGCTGAATTACTACCTACTGAACTGTGCTATCTGCAGGTGTTGTATCTGTGCTTTAGTTTTGAAAAATAAATTTGTTAAGTCTCGATTTGGACTGAATCTTAGATTAAGTCTTTCGTTTCTGACCGCGTTTTTATTTTCTGCAAACGACTAAGTACTAAGACTATTCACACACCACTTGCAATACAATATCGAATCTGAGATCCTTGTTATACCTTATTTGAATCCGTCCAGACTGCATTGTAATCTGCACTGTATCACTACATTAGTGTTAAGTGCATTGACCTGCATTGTATTGCATCTCACTATCATTCAACGCCTAGAATTAATTAAATGGCTTCCATGAACTATAACCAGGCACCACCACGTGAGGGTTTATCATTGGTAAGACCTCCCTACTTTGATGGTACTGGGTATATTCAATGGAAGAGGGCTATGGAACTCCATGTAGAGACAATGGACATCCGACTATGGTTCATTATAGTAGATGGACCCTTTGTCCCTACTAAGAAAGGTAGAGATGATGGTGTGTTAGTGCTAGTTAAGAAGGAAAGAGAAGAATTAGATGATGAGGACTATCGAAAGATGACCCTCAATTCTAAGGCTACAGCTATCCTTGTTAACGCCCTAAGTCCAGCTAATGGAAAATACGTCTTAGACTGTAAGACTGCTAAGGAAATATGAGATCATCTAGAAATGCGTCATGAGGGTAATAATCAAGTTAAGGATAATAAAATTAACCAACTCATGTTTGCATATGAATCATTTAGGATGGGTTCAAACAAGACAATCAGTGACATGGATACCAAATTCACCGATATTATCACTACACTTTCTGCACTAGGTAAAACCTTTAAATCCAAAAAGATTGTTCAAAAGATCCTTAGAAGCCTGCCCCAAGAATGGGACGCCATGGTTACGGCTATACAACAGGCTAAGGATCTGAACACTCTAAAAAAGGATGAACTTATTGGCTCATTGCTTGTGCACAAGAGCATGCTGTCCTCTCGCAAGCATACTAAGCCCGAGACTAAGGGAGTGGCACTCAAGGCCAAATCCCAGCCCATCGAATCTGATACTACCGAAGGTGAGAGTGATAATGAAGATCACGCACTTATGGTTCATAACTTTAAGAAATTTCTGAAGTTTAATAAGGGTACAAAATTTGAATCTAAACCCCAAAAAGGCAAAGTCAAAAGGGGTTCCGATGTCCGTTGCTATGAATGTCAGCAAAAGGGGCATATTGCCAATGAATGTCCGAATCGTAAGTCTAAACCTGAAAAGAAATCCAAACCTATTTTAGATAAAAAGAAAGTAAAACCTGCTTTAGCCACTTGGTTTGATAGTTCGAACAACGACGCTGCTGAATCTGACTCTGAAAAGAGTGAGAAAGCAAATGTTGCTCTTATGGCATACTCTCAGACCACAAACGGCACGGATGAGACTTTGTCTAATCCTTCTTTCACAAATGATGAGTTGTATGAATTAAATGAAAAATTGGCTATCGAAAACTTAAATGTTAAAAGCAAAAATGAACACTAGCAAGATATTGTTTTGTAAAATGAGGATCAAATCCTCCAATTAATTAACTCTTTAAGTGCACTTGAGCTAAAGTACCAAGATCTTGAGTTGGAAAATGCTTCTCTAAAAACTGAGTCTATTACACTCAAGAAAACCATTCAAGGGTTAGAGAATGGGCCAATAGTCAGTGGGTATGAGACTTCTTACAAGGAGACTCTTCTCAAAGACTTGAAGCTCAAAGGAAAGATCTTGGAACCAAGGCCAATTTCCTTAAAGAACACCAGACCCCTTTCCCAAAAACATTTTTATAAACAACACACAAAAGCACCCAAACATGCATACAAGTATGACCAGAGGTACTCAATGAGTCCAACTCAACAGACTACCTCTCGCCAAACGAACTATGCTCCACGTATGCACCATGATTATGGGATACATCAAGCACCTAACTACACCTTTGTTAAACCACGAGTGTCTTATAATTCACATAATAATATTCAACCGCAATATCACTATGACCAGCCCCACTATCCATATGGGTCTTATTTTGGCTTTTATGATCAGCCCTCTAGTTCATATAGATCTAGACCTGCACATAAACCCAAGATTAAGAAGATATGGGTACCCAAAGTCAAACAAGTATGGGTGAGAAAGGTTTCCACCAATACTAACCCTTAAGGACCCAAAAGACTAAAGGGGACCTCAACTACTCTTTGGTTGCAGGATTGCCCTAAACTAAGACCATGAAGAATCCTAATAAATGGGTACTAGACAGCGGTTGCTCTAGGCACATGACTGGAAACTTCACACTCTTTCGAACATACGAACCCAAATCCAAAGGAGGCTCTGTCACCTTCGGTGATAGCTCCAAAGGGAAGATCCTTGGTGAAGGATCCATCGGTAACCCTGAGTCGCTCATCATAAACAATATGTATTTTGTAGACAACTTAACTCATAATCTTTTGAGCATCTCCCAACTTAGTGATTCCGATCTAGAGATTACATTCGACAAAAAGACATGCAAGATAAAAGATATGTCTGGGAAGCTTCTTTTGTCCGGTCATCGTGAGGACAATATATATACGATCGAACTTGATAAGCTTCCAGATTGTCCAATATCTTGTCTTGTCTCTGAGAATGACTATGTTAATCTCTGGCATCGATGCCTAGGACACGTTGGTATCTCCACCATGCAAAAATTGTTTAGCCAAAATCTAATTCATGGACTACCAAAGTTTGACTTGAAAGACTTCAAGTTTTGTGAGCCTTGCATCAAAGGCAAACAAACAAAAACTTCTTTCAAATCCAAACAAGACATCACCACTACACGCACACTTGAACGCTTGCATATCGATCTGTTTGGCCCAAGTCATGTTCGAAGCCTTGGAGGGAAGTCGTATGCCCTCGTAGTTGTAGATGATTACTCCCGATAGTTCTGTTCTTGACTCATAAGAGTGACAGTGCTACGTCATTTGAAACTCTGGTGAAGCAATTACAGAATACTTTTGATATATCGGTTGTGACTGTCCGGAGCGATAGAGGCGGAGAATTAATTGATGCAGAACTCATTGAGTTTTGTGAATACTCCGGTATTCGACATGAGTTTTCTGCTCCTAGAACTCCACAACAAAACATGGTTGTTGAGCGTAAAAATCGCTCTCTCATGGAGTCGGCACGAACGATGCTGAACGAGTTCAATGTAACTCGTTTTCTATGGGCCGAAGCGGTCTCTTGTGCCTGTTATAATATTAACAGATTATCTATTCGAAAGACTTTGCATAAGACTCCCTACGAAATCCTTAGGAACCGACCACCCAAAATAAACTATTTCCATGTTTTCGGTTCAAAATGTTTTGTCTTAAACGATAAGGGAAACTTGGATAAATTTGCATCTAAGTCCACCGAATGCATATTCGTGGGTTATTCCGAAACCTCACGGGCATATAGATGTTATGATCCGGTTTCACGACGCGTTTCTGAGTCCATACATGTTTCTTTTAACGAATCAAATTCCATGACTAATGCGTGTATTAATGTGGAAGGAATTAAAGAATTATTAGAAAAGGCTAAACTTACAGATTGTTCAGAGTTTGAGTTTCTTCCTCCGGCCACAAATGAAGTAAGCCCGGAGATTCCTGAAACTCCTACTCCTGAGGATCCTATTGCGGAAAACAGACCCATGGGTGATGAAACCTTAGCAAATTGTGAACCCCATGGTGAACAACATACTGAACACAATGAGCAGCATGCTCCTACCCAACAACGCACTTGGGATAAATTTCATACTTCGGATCTAATCATTGGAGATCCCACTGTTGGTGTATCCACTCATCGGTCCACACTTCCCCCTCCTTTTACTGCTTTAGTATCTTTAATTGAACCTAAAAATATAAAAGAAGCACTAGTAGACACGGATTGGGTGACAACCATGCAAGAGGAGTTACATCAATGCGAAAGAAATGATGTATGGGAATTAGTTCCTTTACCTCCCAAGACACACACTATAGGAACGAGATGGGTTTTTAAGAATAAAATGGATGAAAATGGGGTAGTCGTTCGGAATAAGGCCCGACTGGTGGCACAAGGGTATTTCCAAGAGGAAGGCATCGACTAGGATGAGACCCTTTGCTCCAGTCGCTCGGCTTGAAGCCATTCGCCTACTTATAGCGTTTGCATCCGTTTTCGACCTAAAGCTATTCCAGATGGACGTTAAGAGTGCGTTTTTGAACGGTCTTATCAAGGAGGAAGTGTATGTTCACCAACCTCCGGGTTTTGAGGATACACTTCACCGAGATCATGTCTACCTTCTTTAGAAGGCACTTTATGGCTTGAAGCAAGCCCCTCCGAGCCTGGTATGACCGGCTATCATCTATGTTGCTGGAACATGGTTTCTCTAGGGGTAGAGTAGATAATACTCTATTCATTAAGAAATCTGGTTCAGATGTCCTGATTGCTCAGGTGTATGTAGATGATATCATTTTTGGCTCCACCAATCCCAAACTATGCACCGAGATTGAGACTTTGATGAAGTCTAACTTTGAGATGTTGGCTATGGGAGAACTCACTTTCTTCCTTGGTCTACAAATCAAACAAACTCCCTCAGGAACACATGTTAGTCAAACCAAATACATTAAAAACATGCTCACTAAATTCAAGTTTGACACACTTAAGCCTGCAAGCACGCCTATGACTTCATCTGTCAAGCTGACTATAGTTGAAGATGGCCAACCTTTCAACCAACACCTTTATAGATCCATTATAGGCTCCCTACTTTATTTGACTGCTTCCCGACCCGATATTATGTTTGCCGTTTGTCTATGTGCACGATTCCAAGCAAACCCTAAGATGTCACACTTTGGGGCAGTCAAACAAATTTTTCGCTATCTTAGGCACACCCCCACTTTGAGTCTATTTTATGCCACATCTACACCATTCACACTACTCGCATATAGTGATGCTGACTACGGAGGTTGCCATGTGGAACGCAAAAGCACTGGTGGCACGTGCCGGTTCTTAGGCAATAGACTCATCTCGTGGTTCTCCAAGAAGCAACCTAGCGTTGCTTTGAGCACCACTGAGGCAGAGTATGTTGTTTTAAGTAATTGTTGTGCCCAGCTTTTGTGGATCAAACAGCAGCTTGCTGATTTCGGTATTACTATACCCTGCGTGACAGTCCGGTATTGAACTCTCGTGCCAAACATATAGATATCCGTTATCACTTTATACGAGACCATGTGAACAACGGTACGATATCTATAGAGTTTGTGCCTACTGCCCAGCAAGTCGCTGACATTTTAACGAAGCCTCTACCCCAGGCTTTGTTCGAAAAGCTGCGTAGTGTCCTATGTATAGTTCCTCTTAGACCTTTCTTTTGATTCCTTTTTCAAAATAAGGGGAGAGATGTATATATGTAGGGGGAGCTGAAATTTAGGGGGAGCGTATGTATTTTGTAAAATTAATCAAAAGGGGGAGAATTGTTGGGATATTGTTGTGCCCACAATAATCCGTATGTGGTTTGATTAATTTTACAGTATCTTAAAATTATGTGCCATATATATTTTTGTTGTCACTAACCCTGCCAAGAAGTTGTATGACTTACAACGGCATTTATTTGTTTTTGCAGGTACCCTGAAATATACACCATAAATGATTAAAACTCACATGTGTATGAGATATATAAATTTTATCATCACATTTTATACGATATGGTGTTGTATAATACAAAAATAATTATCATTGGGCTCAACATCAAATTAAGATACACGGCCCAACACTTCCTTATCAAATTGGAACCATCCTACAAGTTTCATTCTTATTAACCAAGTCCATATACCTATAACTAAATAATAATAATAAATAAATAAATAAAATCCTTTAATATTTAATCTTCAACCCTAATCCCAAACATCATTCAGACACACAAAAAAATAGCCGCCGATCCTCTCCCATTTCCTTTCACCTTTAGACACAAATTCCCTTTTTCTCTCCCAATTTTTCTTGTTCTAACCCATACTTCAAAGCTTCAATTCCTACTCAATTAGTAAATATTTCAACTCCTTTTTTAGCTTGCTATTAAGAACCTGCAAAGCTTCTATCAATTATTAGCTATGACGATTGGAGATGATTCAGAGCTACTAATGTTCTAAATCGGTGAATCAAGCTCTAAACTAAGAAAAGAATCAGTCTTTCTCTTCTCTGATGGACCACTGGTCTATATACTATTTGTTGGTCCCTTGGAAAGGCTAACACAATTTTAGAGGGTGGGGTGAATAAACTTGTCCCTAAAACTGGATTTAAAACAAATTAAGGTTTAGTTAAACTTGTGTGGAGTTAAGCCGACTAAGCTGAGTTTAAGTCAAACTGACTTAAGCTTGAAACTGAGTCAACCGGCAACGGATTAAGTTTTAGCCTTTTTCTTGATCTTGTTATTCTCTGTGAAAACTGAGTGAAGTAAACTGAATTCTGATGAATGTCAATTTGTGAACTATGAGGTGTATAACAATCAATATCAAAATGCTGTAAATAAATAAGTAAGTGTGTAAAGTAAATAAGACAAGTGTTATAGAGGTTCCAGGTGGTGTAATCCTATCAATCCTCTCTTTCCCTGTGGTGCGGAGGAAAATTCCACTAGAACTTCTTGAGGTGAACTGTTACAAAAAGTCCTAAACAATAGTCCTTGGCTAATCCCTAGCATCACTATCTAAACAGTTGTAGAACAGGAAGAATTGTTTTTCTTCAATTGCTTGAACACTGATCCTTGGAGGGTTGAATTGCCTCTTCACCAGCTACCACCACAAACACAGTCTACCCGACTGCTTGTCACAACTGCCCTTGGCGAAACCTTCCCGGTTTGCTTCACAGTCTAAAACCTTTGATGTAGAATCAAAGTTGGGCTGAGAATCAATAAATTGATTCTTGTTTGTGGTTCTTCAAAATGTATGATTCTTGATAAAATCTGTGTAGCTTGAACACTTGAAGAATTTCTAGATATGATCTTGTTATAGCGCTGAGATGATAGTAATTCGAATAAGATGACTAATGCACAAACTTGCTTCATAATACTTGTTAAATTTTTTGTTCGTTTTATTTTGGGTGCAGAGTCTTCTATTTATAGTGTGAAGTCCAACGTTCATCTGACTTCAATTCGAATTGTATCAACGTCTCTTTTGTAACGGCTATATTTTCTGACCGTTCTGCTGTGTCAGTAACTCATCCAATGAATTTGCTTCCTTTATAACGTTCGACTGTACTATCAGTTTGTTGGATGGCTGACTTGTAAAACTGAGTTTCCTTATCAGTTTTATACTGAGTTTATTGTTTGTCAGTTTCCTTACTGACTTGGAGTGTTAACTGAGATTTCACTCTTTTTCAAATATCAGTACTCTAGTTTTCATCTGATTATAATTGACTTAATCAGAGTACACCATGACTCATTATTATCTAAGAATTCATTGTCCTTATGATTCTTAGGTCTTCATACAAGATCCATAAAGTCAGTTCATGTCACCACAATCTTGCCTGAAATCTAACTTTACAGTCTCGACTTAGTCTTCATAACTGAGTTTGAACCCTCAGTTCTTCAATCTTCAATAACTGAGTCTGTGACCCTCAATTCTTCAGTCTTCTTAGATAAGCCAACCGAGTCTGTAACTCTCAGCGAACTTATCTTTTTCAGTTTGATGCTGGTGTATTCTGAGTCAGTTTCTGTCTTAGTGATTTCTAGTTTTCTAGATGACTCCCAGTTTTTCAGTTTTACGACACACTAATTATTACAGTGCTTGTCTGATGTAACTTATACAAATATCAGACTCTAGTAAAACCTATACATTCTGTTCTAGACATCTTTTAGCTTTTCACTATAACAGCTGGCTTCAGCACTTCATCAATGGGGTTAAGATAATACTTTAAACAAATAAGATGAATTATCATCAAAACATAAATTTTATTTCCAACAATTTCCCCATTTTTGATGATGACAAAACTCTCCCTAAAAGAAAAGCTTAAAGATCAAAACAATGCAAAACAATGTAAAACTGGAAACTGGATTTCATTAGAATGAGCAAAAACTGGAGTAGTTACATTTTGTTCAAAATAGTAACTAGATACTAAGTTCTCTTTTGTGCTTTTTGCAAGACAGAATCAAATTTTCTTGCTTTGTCATACATACGAAAATCTTCTTCTAGCTTGGAGTCTTCCTTTGAGAAAGTCTTGTTGTAGTCAGCTTGACTACCTTCTTTCCAACTTCTCCATTGAAATAGCTTTGGAAGGTTTGATTCTTTCAAGTAGTAATTTTCAAATTCTACTAGATCAGCTTTCATCTATTCAGTCTTGTCTTTAATCTTCAGTTTATCATCAATCCTCTGATTCTTTTTATATTGTGCCATTTTCTGCTTTGAGAATATATCAGATAAAAAGTAGTTCAAGGATTCTTCAAATGTCATGTCCTTGTACTTGCCTTTGATAGGATTGTGATCTTTGATAAACTGCATCCACAGATCCTTTGTTAGAGCAACTCTTCTGTCTCCAGGTTGATTTACTTTTCAATGAGTCATTCGTCGTTAGTTCTTTCCTTAAGAACTTAGGATCTGATTTGTATCTTTGCAATTCATCTTCAAGTCGCTTCATTTCTCCAAGTAACTTCAGCTTTTCTTCTTCAGCTTCCCTCTTTTTGGCATCATATAACTGATCTACCAGGGCATGGGTTGCTTTTTGATCTTCTGTGATCTATCGCTGAGAAGCAAGTACCTCTTTAAGCTGAGTTTCTAACCCATAGATATGCTGATTCATATGCCAGTGAGCTTGGGCATGTGTTTCCCTATCTACTGCGGTGGAGTCTTCAAGTTTTTGTTTGAGTAACAAAATTTCTGAAGCAGAACTTGAACTTGATTTATGGATCATCTCTAGTCTTGCGTGAACTGAAACATCTGTTCTGGTTCTATAATCGAGATATCCAGAAATATTTGACAAAAGATCATTTTGTGCATCCTTGGTACTAAGCACAATCTTCAAATTTTCATGTACTTTTGCCAATTCATCCTTTGCGAGGATGTCAGAAGGATCATAAGTATCTTCTATTGGATCCTAAAACTGAGTATTATCTTTAATAATCATCAGTTGTTGATTAGCAGTTCTATCAGCTGCTTCCTGATTGTCAGTTGTCTGATCTCTAACTGGTAATCCTTCTTGCTGAGATACAGTTTGCATTGCTAAAGGTTGAGGTTGAGTTTCTGTTTGCAAACCTGTAGTCTTATCAGCTTCTTTTCTTGATTCATCATCTTTATCATCATCTTTCTTCTTTGAAGTATCTTTCGAGGTAGATGATGTGCCTGATTTTCTTCTTTTTGCTAGTTCAGTGAATCTTTTGAAACAATTGTCAAGAAATTCCGAGATAGGAAACAGAGCATATAGATCTCTAACTTCCAATTTCTCCAAGAGTAGTTTTTCTTCAGTCTGTAGACTGATATCTCGAGAATCTTCTGGTTTAAGTTTCATCTTCATCAGCTTGATGATCCTATCAGCTTCAAAAATTTGTGCTGATTGCTGAACTGATTCATGCTGTAACTGAGAAGTATGGTCAGTAGTGACCTTTTCTTGTGTAACTTCAGTTGTCGGTTGTTGTTGTTGTTCCCCCTTAGTTGGTGCTTTCTCTCTTGAGATTTCTGGGTACAAGCATCTTACAACTGATCTTGCTTCTGCTGATTCAGCCTTTCGCTTAGTCCCTTTGTGTACAGCTTCCGGCTGAGACTCAGTTTTCTGACTTGCTTCAGGTTGGGAAGTTGTTCCTACGATTTCCTTTGTAGGTGCAGATTGCCTTTCTTCCTTCCCTTCCTTGATTCTTTCTAAGTAAAACTGAATGATTCCACTGAGTGTCTTCTTCAGTCGGAATCTATCAACAGTTTCTTGTCCTTCGGCTTGAGCTCGTCTTGCACTGTCTAATTCAGCCAAATGTTGTCACTTAAACTGATTGACAACATAGCCCGCCCAATTGAATTCTATTCAATCCCAGATTATATTCATGAGATAAATATTTTCTTCTGACATTATACTAACTCCTTTGGATTTCCCAATGACGTGTTTGCTGAGCCATCTGCTGAGATGTCCAAATTCTGGCTTGATTTTGTCTACATGAATACCAGGTTCGATTGGTTCTGTTGAAAAAGTAAGTAGCTCAAGAAAAGCTTCTCTTTTCAATGGTAAAGTAGTCCAATCTATTGTTGTCACAGTTGAATTTGGGAAGCCAAAGAGTGTCCTTATGACGCTTTCATTGAGAACAATGCGATCTCCACGAACTTTGGTCATTAGAGAGTTTCGTACCAAACGCATATTTTGCAAAAATTGCAAAATTCCTTCTGTATCACGTTCTTCTTTGAACTTAACTTCCAGTAAGTTTCTCAAGCCTGGTTGTTTCACGATTTTATCACATACCCAGCTTGCTAACAGATTGTTTTGACACAGAGCTTCATACATTTCGAATGTTAGCTCATCTAACTCTGTTATTAATCTTTCTTGTTTTGATTTTTCTGAAGTGGTCATTTTTGAGTGTGAATACAAAATTGATTTTTGAGAAGAGAGATTTTGAAGGGTTTGTTTTGTTTTCTGGAAAGGATTGAGGATTTTGAATTTTGATTGGAAATAATGTGAACGGAGATTGAATAAATAGGTAGGGAATTCTGGCGGTTGAGTAGTACAACTTTTCGAATTCCATGATGGTTTTGGGTAACCGATGCATGTATTGTTCTGACAATCGTGGGGTGTACACGTGAAATTATGACAAAAAGAGCTGCGGTATTTAATGTGACATAACCGCTGTTGATTTTATCATGTCAACCTTTTGACTGAATTTGACTGGAATAGAGACTGATGTTGAGTTCAGTTTTAGAAATAGTGTCCAGTTCCATCAAACTTTCAGTTTCAGTTAATCAGTTTGAGATTGTTGATGTCAATGACTGATCTGTTAAGTGAGCGCACCCAATCATAACAAAGATTAATTCCCTTGGCAAATCTCTGGCTTATCTGATTTAACTGACTTTGATTATTCCCAACTCAGTTCTTAATTTTGCAAATCTTTCTTTGTCCAATGGCTTTGTAAAGATGTCGGCCAACTGATATTCAGTAGGTACATAAAAACTATTATATCCTTTTTCTCTGCATGATCTCTTATAAAATGATGACGCACATCAATGTGTTTTGTTCTTGAGTGTAACACTAGATTATTAGTGATTGAAATTGCACTTGTGTTATCACACATTATGGGAATTGTTCCTTCTTCTATCCCATAATCTCTTAATTGCTGTCTGATCAATAAAACTTGAGCACAACAACTTCCAGCTGCTATGTACTCTGCTTCAGTTGTTGAAGTTGAAATTGAGTTCTGCTTCTTGCTAAACCATGACACAAGTCTGTTTCCTAATAACTGACATGTGCCTGATGTGCTTTTTATGTCCACTTAGCATCCAGCATAATCTGAGTCTGAATAAGAGATCAGCTTGAATTCTCCTTCTTTTGAATAACATATTCCAACTCCATCTGTGTCTTTCAAATATTTCAATGTCCTTTTCACGACTGTAAGATGACTTTCTTTTGGTTTGGACTGAAATCTTGCACATACACCAACAGTAAAAGATATGTCTGGTCTACTTGTTGTAAGATAGAGTAAGCTTCCAATCATCCTTCTGTAGAGTGTTTGATCAACATCTTTGCCTTCTTTGTCTTCATCTAGCCTGATGTTGATCCCCATTGGAGAAGAAATTCCAGTAGATTTTTCCATACCAAACTTTTTGATAAGTTTTCTTGAATACTTTGTTTGGTGAATGAAAATTCCATCATCTAACTGTTTAACTTGTAAACCAAGGAAGTAATTTAATTCTCCCATCATACTCATCTGAAATTTGCTTTTCATCAAACTTGCAAATTTATCACAAAGTTGTTCATTTTCTGATCCGAAAATGATATCATCAACATAAATTTGAACAAGTAGAGTATCTTCTCCATTCTTCATTCTGAATAAAGTTTTGTCGATTGTTCCTTTGATAAATCCATTATCCACCAGAAACTGAGATAGAGTTTCGTACCAAGCTCTTGGTGCTTGTTTAAGTCCATAAAGAGCTTTCCTTAACTTGAAAACTTTGTCTGCTTGATCTTTGATTTCGAATCCAGGTGGTTGTTGAATGTATACTTCTTCTTCTTCAAGAATTCCATTCAAAAATGCACTTTTAACATCCATCTAATAAACCTTGAATTTCTTATGAGCTGCAAAGGCAAGAAATAATCTGATTGCTTCTAATCTTGCAACTGGTGCATAGGTTTCATCAAAGTCTATGCCTTCAGCTTGAGAGTATCCTTTAGCTACAAGTCTAGCTTTGTTTCTGATGATATTCCCATCTTCATCAAGTTTATTTCTGAAAACCCATTTGGTTCCAAAGATATTGACATGAACTGGTCTATCTACCAATTCCCATACTTGATTTCTCTCGAATTCATTGAGTTCTTCTTGCATAGCTAATATCCAGTCTGGATCTTTCAAAGCTTCTTCAATTTCTTTAGGTTCTGATTGAGATAGAAAACACGCAATCATCGCATCTAATTGATGTCTTGTTCGAACGCCAGTTTGAGTATCAATTACTTGTTCTTCAGGGTGATCTCTCATCCATTGATATGTGGGTGTTTGTATCAAAGGATTCACATCTTGTTCGACTGGTTCTTCAAGAACTGGTTCGTGAATTTCTTCAGTTGGATCAGTAACATGTTCAGGTGTTGTTTGATGAGTAGTTGGAAACTGAGACTGATCTTGATCTGAACATTCTGAAATTTGTAGTCTTCAAATGTCAACTGAAACTGATTCTGGCATGACTGGTAACTGAGACTGAGAAACTGGTTCTTGTCGGTCTTCAGTTTCCTCACCAGGGAAGTTTGGTTCATCAAATACTACATGTATTGATTCTTCATGCTTGAGTTTCCTTTTATTTAGTACCCTAAAGGCTTTGCTGACACTTGAAAATCCTTGAAAAATTCCTTCATCAGCCTTGGGCTGAAAAACATGAAGATGATCTTTTCCATTATTGTGTATGAAACATTTGCTTCCAAAAGCATGAAAGTATGAAACATTTGGTTTTCTTCCATTCCAAATTTCATAAGGAGTCTTCTCATGTCTTTTGTTCATGAGAGCTCTGTTCTGTGTGTAACAAGCTGTGTTAACTGCTTCTGCCCAATATCTTTCAGGTAGTTTAGCTTCGCAGATCATAGTCCTCCCAGCTTCTTTGAGCGTTCTATTTGTTCTTTCAGCTACACCATTCTGTTGAGGTGTTCCTGTGGCAGCAAGTTGGTGTAAAACACCATTTTCTTCACAATATTCAATGACCACACTGTTGAGGAATTCAGTTCCTTTATCTGATCTTATCTTCACAACTGAAACTTCTTTCTGATTTTGAAGTCTCTTGAGTAATTCTTTGAGTCTTTGCTTGGTTTCACTTTTCTTGGTTAGAAAGATTACCCAAGTATATCTTGTCTACTACCACCAATGTATACTTCTTTCCACTGATACTTATTGGTGTAATAGGTCCAAATAAATCCATGTGTAGCAATTCTAGATGTCTGGTTGTTGAATGCTGAGATTTGGTCTTGAAGCTTGCTTTTGTTTGCTTTCCTTGTTGACAAGCATCACATAAGCTGTCCTTCTTATATGATATTTCTGGTAGTCCAATGACTAATTGCTTCTTAACAAGTGTGTTGATGTCATCAAAATTAAGATGACTCAGTTTCTTGTGCCATAGCCAACTGATTTCTGATTTTGTATGCACAAGCAAACAGGTTTCAGCAACGGCTGTTGTCCAATCTACTACATACATATTTTCTTTTCTTCTTCCGGCTAGGACAACTTGATAAGCTGATTCGCTGACGACAATGCAGAATTCTTTGTCGAAAGTAACTTTGTATCCCATATCACAAAATTGACTGGTGCTGAGTAGATTGTAGTGTAGTCCTTCTACATAAGATACATTCTTGATTGTAAGTCCATTCCTGATTAAGGTGCCATAACCTCTGGTGTGTCCAGGTTTGTCTTTACTTCCAAAATTAACCTTTGGTCCATCCTTTGCAATGAAATTACTAAGACAGTCTTTACTCTTTGTCATGTGTCTAGAGCAACCACTGTCAAAGTACCATATATCTTGCAATAAAAATTAGATGTTTTTAGGTACCCAATTCAGTTTGGGTCCATGGGGGTCAGTTGTCAGTACAACTCTGGGAATATATCCTTTTGGGATTCTTCGGATATTGTTGCACTTGTTTTCATATATGTAAGCCACACTCCCATAGTATCTATGTTTGGATTGTGTCTTATTTATATGATCTCTCAGATTTTTTGACTGAAACTTATTTCCATGTTGCTTTCTATTATTAAAACTAGAATCATAACCGTCATTCCTTCTGTACTGAGGTTTGAACTGACCTTGGTACTGGACTTTTGCTGAGAACTGAGATTGGTCCTCTGCTGAGTCTTGGACTGAAACCTTTGATAGGTTTTCTGTCTCGTTTGCATCTTTCATGTGTGCCATTAAAGCTGTGTCATATGATAGTCTTTCAGTACCAGCTTCATAATCTGATTCATCTCCAGCAAGGAGTGCTCTTCTGCCAACTCTTCTTGGTGGCGTCTTCTTGGTTAGTTCTGGACATTCAGCCTTATAATGTCCAGGTTTCTTGCAGTTGAAACAGAGATATTCATCGTCTTTTCTTTTCTCAGGAGTCCTTTTGATAAACTTATGAGTGACTGGATGTCCACTCTTCATTCTTCGAATTCTGTTCATCATCAAGGCCATTTGTTCTTCCATTTCATCCAATTCATGAAGATTGCTATATGAGTTTTCTTGAATGTCATTTGATGCTGCTGCAAGTGCTGTGGTTTTTGGTTCTTCCAGAGCTTTGATTATTGCAGCTGTACTTGTAAAATCTTCACTAAATTCATAAGCTTTCAGATCTGAGAAGATTTTGAATGAATCTTCTATGTCAAGTCTTCTGGATTCTTCCATAGCAGTGACCTTCATCTTCCAGCACATTGGTAAAGCCTTCAAGATTCTTGTGTTGATAACTTTCTTAGAGTATTCAATCTTGAGTAGATCTAATTCATCCATGATAGCACTGAATCTTGTTTCCATCTGGTCAATAGTTTCTCCAGATTTCATCTTGAAATTTTCAAACTTTTGTTTTGCAACAGAGATCTTGTTTTCCTTAATTGAATCTGTTCCTTCACAAACAAGTTGTAGTTTGTCCCACATTTCCTTGGCAGTTGTACATTTTTTCACTTTCAAGTACATGTTGCTGTCAAGAGTTCTAAGAATAAAGTCCATAGCAACATTGTTGAGATTGTTTCACTTGCGATCATCACTGGTCCACTCGGATTTGGGCTTTGGAACTCGAATTCGTCTCTCACCTTCAGTTTGCATGTGAGTGATCTGAATTGGTCCATCAGTGAGTATATCCATCATTTCATCATGAGTAGCTTCTAGAAAGGCCTGTATACGACGTTTATATTCGTCAAATCTGTCCATGTTGCGCATAAGCATCTGTCTTGCATATTGATTGTTATCCATAGTGAGTGAGTGAAAATTGATTGTTTAACAACTGAAAACTGAGATTTCAAATGAGAGCAACTAGAGGAGATACAGAGCAATTGATATCTTATCAAAGAAACACTGCTCCGATACCAATTGTTGGTCCCTTGGAAAGGTTAACACAAGTTTAGAGGGGGGATGAATAAACTTGTCCCTAAAACTGGATTTAAAACAAATTAAGGTTTAGTTAAACTTGTGTGGAGTTAAGCCGACTAAGCTGAGTTTAAGTCAAACTGACTTAAGCTTGAAACTGAGTCAACCGGCAGCGGATTAAGTTTTAGCCTTTTTCTTGATCTTGTTATTCTCTGTGAAAACTGAGTCAAGTAAACTGAATTCTGATGAATGTCAGTTTGTGAACTGTGAGGTGTATAACAATCAATTATCAAAATGATGTAAATAAATAAGTAAATGCGTAAAGTAAATAAGACAAGTGTTATAGAGGTTCCAGGTGGTGTAATCCTGTCAATCCTCTCTTCCCCTGTGGTGCGGAGGAAAATTCCACTAGAACTTCTTGAGGTGAACTGTTACAAAAAGTCCTAAACAATAGTCCTTGGCTAATCCTTAGCGTCACTATCTAAACCGTTGTAGAACATGTAGAATTGATGTTCTTCAATTGCTTGAACACTGATCCTTCGAGGGTTGAATTGCCTCTTCACCAGCTACCACCACAAACACAGTCTACCCGACTGCTTGTCACAATTGTCCATGGCGAAACCTTCCCGGTTTGCTTCACAGTCTAAAACCTTTGATGTAGAATCAAAGTTGGGCTGAGAATCACTAAATTGATTCTTGTTTGTGGTTCTTCAAAGTGTATGATTCTTGATAAAATCTGTGTAGCTTGAACACTTGAAGAATTTCTAGATATGATCTTGTTATAGCGCTGAGATGATAGTAATTCGAATAAGATGACTAATGCACAAACTTGCTTGATAATACTTGTTAAATTTTATGTTCTTTGTATTTTGGGTGCAGAGTCTTCTATTTATAGTGTGAAGTCCAACGTTCATCTTACTTCAATTCGAGTTGTATCAACGTCTCTTTTGTAACGGCTATATTTTCTGACCGTTCTGTTGTGTCAGTAACTCATCCAATGAATCTGCTTCCTTTATAACGTTCAATTGTACTATCAGTTTGTTGGATGGTTGACTTGTAAAACTGAGTTTCCTTATCATTTTTATACTGAGTTTATTGTTTGTCAGTTTCCTTACTGACTTGGAGCGTTAACTGAGATTTTACTCTTTTTTAAATATCAGTACTCTAGTTTTCATCTGATTATAATTGACTTAATCATAGTACACCATGACTCATTATTATCTAAGAATTCATTGTCCTTATGATTCTTAGGTCTTCATACAAGATCCATAAAGTCAGTTCATGTCACCACAATCTTTCCTGAAATCTAACTTTATAGTCTCGACTTAGTCTTCATAACTGAGTTTGAACCCTCAGTTCTTCAATCTTCAATAACTGAGTTTGTGACCCTCAGTTCTTCAGTCTTCTTAGATAAGCCAACCGAGTCTGTAACTCTCACGAACTTATCTTTTTCTGTTTGATGCTAGTGTATTCTGAGTCAATTTCTGTCTTAGTGATTTCTATTTTTCTAGATGACTCCCAGTTTTTCAGTTTTACGACACACTAATTATTACAGTGCTTGTTTGATGTAACTTATACAAATATCAGACTCTAGTAAAACCTATACATTCAGTTCTAGACAACTTTTAGCTTTTCACTATAACAGCTGGCTTCAGCACTTCATCAATGGGGTTAAGATAACACTTTAAACAAATAAGATGAATTATCATCAAAACATAAATTTTATTTCCAACACTATTCAAAGATGTTATTTTCATTCTAGAAATCTTGAAATAATTGCTAAGATCCTCTCTTCTCTTTCTCTCGTGATTCCGGCAATCTATCTGGCCGATATATGTATAGTTAAAAGCCCAGATCATTAACAATCTGGGTCACATACTTTATAGCTAAGACTTTATACTTGTTCCATCTTATTTTTGAGTCAATATTATGAGAAATCATGTTTTGATTTATGATAATAGTCCTATTGATGAGTCAGTCCGATTATTATGCCGATTTGATTTTGTAATCAAAGATGAGGCACTTTATTAATATGACGAAATCAGACTCTTTCTGGTTTACCAGCTCTGATTAATGATTCATCTATGTTTGCATTATGATTCGTTTTGTCACAAGTTGTTGTCAAAGTTTTTAGAATATATTTGGGTCAGATTAGTTATATCTCTGATGATTGTCCAAAATTTGTGTATTATGCTATTATGTGTATAATAATCGAACACTGATCTAATTTTGACAAATTAAATATAACTATATTCTTTACTCTAGGTCATTAAACAGTGAGATCAGGTTATGTGCTATTTTTGTTGTCAAAAATCCTGATTAATGATTCAATAGCATCTGCATCACTTGCATGTCCCATTCGGTTATACATTTGATGAAATCTTGTGATTTATGACTCAAATCTTGAGTATTGATCTTATTAAATAATGTACTCTATGCTTATCTGCTATGATTTCAGAATATAGCCGAGATGAAGCATCTTCAGGTTACCTGTGCCTTCGGATTCAGTGTGTTATGAACCTACATCTATATTCGTGACACACTCATACTCTCATTACTGCCACACTGAGAATTCTCTGCATACATATATATTTTTTATACTTGGTGTCTATATAATTTTCTTGCTCTGGAATGCACACACACCTCATATTATATATACAATTAACATAAATAATTTGTTGTTGTATTTTTTTTTCTTTTCGAAATACTAAGTAAATTAAGTCAATGAAACTGTTGGTCTTTTCCATACACTGCATTAATGATAGTTTAGTATATCTATGTTGACTGCTTGCATCTGAAAAGGTTTTCTATCTTAAACAACTCAACAATCTTTTGGAATACAGAAACTATACTTAATTTTCAACTTAATGGCAATCTTTTCCATAATCATTCATTGCTTTCAAGTTCTCGAAATTAATCAAGTAAATGCCTCTACCATTTACTTGCCTATATATTCTCAGTGACACTAAACTGATCTAGCAACTAAGCTGATCAAACATTTTCATATTTACTCAAAAAATCCTTGTATTTACGAAATTGTTTACTAGTCTTATATCTCAGTTTACATCTATTCTGAGTTATAAGATTGTGTCTTGATTCAGATTTATCTGTGTAATCTGAGTTGAGACAGAACTATGGTGATTCTTCTGGGGATCCAGCTTGAGCTTTAGGATTGCACTAAAGCTCGTTTCTGGCACCAGTCATCTCACATCCTGAATTGTCTGTCCATATCAGTAATTTCTCATTTTTCTCTTTTCTTTCAAGTTGCTAACTTTCTGTGTGTATTTGAATTTTAGAACTTGGTTAGAAAAAGGAAACAAATGTTGTATATGTTCTGTTGTATTAATTGTTTAGAAAAAGAACTGTATTTGAATCACTATGACTTTGTGTCACTGTTGTGTTTGTGATTCAGATACTAAAGTGTGATCTGAAAGATTAATAAGTCAGAAAAAAATTATTCATCTTGTATTTTATTTTCAGCATTGAAAAATCTGCTGTAATCTGTAACTACAAAATCATGTAGTGAAATCTGTGGATGTGTGTTTGATATTGACACATAAGACTGTATGATAGTTTAATAAACTATTAAAATCGGTATATGTGATTTGGAATCAAATTAGAAACACACTTAAATTGCTGCATGCTAAATTGATAGGTTTTAACTTGTTAAAATCCTTAATCAATTTGATCACAAGAACATTAACCTATACACGTTGATTTTAGCTAGATCTTCCGCCTAGTTTATTATCAATATTAGGTTAATTAATTTAAACCTTAATTAAAATTTAAAAAGCCGTAATATCCTATTCACCCCCCCCCCTCTAGGATATATATTGCGCATATACGATCCAACAATATGTATATGTTGCAACCTCACCAAAACAATGATTTTTAAACATTTCAGACTTTACTTCTTCTAGTTTAGCATGAAAAACTCGGACAATAAGGTCGGGTCTATTTTGTGTTTCTTCTGAACTAAGCATGTGTTGTTTTATCTCTGGCCAATTAGTGTTACAAGTTATTGTTAAAAACAAATCTGGTTTACCATGTTTTTGTACCAAAGCCATAGTATCTATGTATTTTTGCCTCATATGCCTAGGACCATTAGTAAAACTTGCTGGTAGTATGATGCGTTGCCCTATTTTCCCTGAATCTGTTTCTCCAGATGCAATCGCATCAGCAATACCTTGTAAATACTCTTGTCTTATTTCATTTTGTTGTGCTCTGTAAAAGTCTAAACGATGTGTTTCTAGTTTAACATACATGTCAACGGAAAATTGCTATAACAACCGTCCAAAGCGTAAGATATACGACTCATCGTTATCCCTTACTTGGAATTTGTAGCAATAATACTCCCTCACCGACACAAAAGTGTTATCCTCTACAAATTCAGCCAAAACTGGATAAAATAAAGGAAGTATGAGTGAGAGAATTAATCGGTTAAATCTAAAAAGGTATGGTCAGGTAAAACGTCTAGAAAGTCATAATTTACCTGATTGTTCATTGCCTAAGAGTTCATCAGCAGTAGAAACAACTGAAGGATTAATATTTGTGTTCTGATTATTTCTTTTTCGTTTCTTTTTTAGAAGTTTCAGACCATTTTTTTCTATTCCTTGATGCCAAACCATTTCTCCATATGGAAACAACAAAGGGTACTGCAATGGGTCATAACAGGCATAATAATAGTTTATGTATTTCGAGCTTCTACTTTGGGTGTAAACCCTGATATTTCTTTTAGAAGATGTTTCATCATCCATTGATTCATTTAATATTGCACTAACTTGCTCAATAGTGGGTTTGTTAAACACCTTTTGATTAAGGGTGGGATTAGTATGCAAGAAGATATACTTAGTTTCTAGGTCAGGAACATGGCTAAGGCTACGGAAAAATCGAGCATACGGATTCTGTTAGATAATTTTTAGCAATGTTTCCAACACACTTTCAGACAATCTTGACCAGACCTCTATCCTAGCTGTCACCTCATAGGCGGTGTCATAGAAATAAAGATGCAAGTTTTGTTTATTGCCTACATTATGAACAAAATCATTTAGGAAATGATAGACCTGCCCCTGCACTCTAAAAGTGTACACACCTTTGTTTTTTTTTGATAAATTTTTATCATATCTTACACCAAGAGAGGTAAAAGCTTGGTGATTATTGTAGGTTCGTATTGAAGCTCTAAATAACTTAGCATCAACCACATTCTCTGTCAACAAGTATTTCAACACATCAGGAACAATATTAGATTCTAATGTTACATCTCTGTCAGAGCAACAAAAATTTGCAATTTCATGTTGGAATTTTTTCGCCCCACAATGGGGACAATCTTTTTCATGTTTAAGTTCAACAACACCAGTAGCAATGTTATTTAAGAGATGCAAAACAGTATTATCCTTTTGTTTTCTCAAGGTTCTCTTTCTAGGAACAACATGGACCTTTTTTTTTCCAATTCAAAACTGCATGTTTCCTATAATCCTGTTTTTGTTTTCTTTGTGAGGAAAGGTACGGCGACAAGGTAGAGTCAGAATTGTAAGATCCTAGTAGGGTATCACAATTAAGTATGATATGAGGTTCCTTCAATAGTTGACCATTTGTAGAGTTATAGATTGGAGACACATGCCTGCAATCTGAACCCGGAATGGTAGTACTTGTTGAAGGGTCAGTAGGAGCAACAAAGCCACTTAGTATGACCAGGCTGGGAATGGAAACAGCATTTTCTATTTGATTATCTAAAGGCATAACAATTTCATCATCCTGTAAACCACTATCACCTAACAAAAAAGGGCTACGCTTTGCTGGTTTCTTAGAACACACGTTGTAAAGAAAAGAAGAGTCAACAACATAGAAAAAGAGAAGAGGAATTCTTAAACAAAACCCAAGCAAGCACAAAGCTTAAGAAAAATAGTTTGCCAAATAGTAGGTAAAGCAAGAAGTTAAAAGGATAACATTAATAGCTGAAGAACATATATGAAAGTAACAGAGAAGTACCTGAATTGAAAAAGACGGAACACTTTCACCCTTGAATGTTCTAATAGTTCAACAACAGATCTGCAAAAAAGAAATCTTCAGTTAGTAGAACTGTGTTTAAAAACATGAAACAAAGAACAAGGGTATATATCTAAGAAGTGCTTAAATTATTTCAAGACAGTATGATGCAAGTGTTTTCCGCATAAAAATTGCGATAATGTCTGGCATCACATAGTATAATTCAAGTGATCATAATCATAAGAGATAGAAATTTCAGCTAAAAGAAGTGGAAATTTCAGTAGAAATGAGAGCAAGACAAAAAAAACGGTGTAAATCAAATATGTTATAATAGAAGACAATCATAACATAGCTGTTATAAAAAATGGTTTGATAAATAAGGTGATCTTGTAAAGGTAAAATGGACTGTTAAAGAATCTTAACATAGCTACACAAAAGAAATTGTTTGATAAAAAATGGCTTCACAACATCTTAACATAGTTGTTATAATGGAAGACAAGCTACAGCAAAAGCCAAATGTACCTTTACTTCTTAAAACTCAAAATCCTTAAAACACCGGTACATAACAAGCCTACTATTGTTATATATGCCATTAGTTTGCATTTCTAGTTCTATACTTATTTTACTGGTAAGTATTCAAGAACATGAATTAAGAACATGAGAAGTACATTCACAAAATGACAACAATGAAAGAATACAATACAAATTCAAGTTGGGTAGTAGCTGGCTGCTCCCTCTCCTTAAGATCTTAACTGCTATCCGTCTACCTCTACTGGTGATCTGATTTTATATAGAAAGAGCAATTTTTTTTACCCAAAAATGACTCATAGTGTTATAAGCTATAGAAAGGGCACGAATTTTCTATTATAGGCATTAACAAACAACAAATCAAAGAATAATATGCAAACAATATATAAACAGAACAAATCATGCATATCAGAAAATGAAGAATAAACAACAAACCATGGCAAACAATAAGAATATATACCTTTGCTACTACCAGTCAACAACAGCACTTCAGTTATTGCACCAGCTGCTTCTTCATTTATTTCTCTAGACAAATTCTGAAGTTTAGATGGAAATAATGTTAAAATCAAAGAAACAATTAAATAGAGCCTAAAAACCACCGTGAATAACTTGATTGACAGCTGAATATTTAGTAGGATTTAGTAGATGAAGATTATGTACAACAGATGTGTTAACATCTAACCTTACAAAGATTGTGGCTTTAATCTAACGGCTAGGTCAAAAAAATCTTACCTCGATAGAAGAAACAATCCAGTCAATTGTGAATTCAGAAGACTTTATAAGCCCCACCCCCTCCCCCCAGCTTCCTTTGTCTACATCGTACCACATGCAATGATAGTCTACCAACATAGCCAGTCGATTTGTGTTGGTAAAGCCAAAAAACCTTCAGTTGAAGGTGAAGAACTCTCCAGCGATTAGAAGGCACCGACAGAAGAGGGTTTTCTTATGGGGAGAAGCAGAAAGAATCGGCAACCTTTTTCTCTATACAATTAAAATACTCAAAATAGTAACTGATAAACAAAAGTAAAAGTAGAAAATGTCAAGTAGTATTTTCTCTAAATCCGTAACATGGACCGAAAAAAAATAAAACAACCAGGCTGAAATGGTGGGCTGAAAGCCTTTTTTATTTTTTTCATTGACCTCCTTCGTTTCTATTTTATATGTGTATATATATATATATATATATATATATATATATATATATATATATATATATATATATATATTTAAATAAATAGATGGATAAATAGATGATAAGAGAAAGTGTGTTGGTTATTTTTTTATTTTTTTGAACAAATGCGGTAGAAAAATTTTAAATAATGGATTTGTGGAAATGTGATGGATTGTATATAATTTTTTGTTGGGCTGCACATTAGATGATAAGTTAATGTTAGTTTACTGGACTGGGCGAGAGATGAACAGTGTCAAAGGAAAGAGCCAATCAGAAAAAAAACCAAGTGTCGAGGAGGGGTTAAACCCCTTCCTTACTATTAGAATTATTATTATTATTATATATATATTTCATTGACTCAGACACGTGTCTAGGAGGGGTTAAACATATAAAAAAAATATATTGATAAGAGAGAAAGTATGTTGGGTATTTTTTTTTTTTTTTGAAGAAATGCGCTAGAAAAATTTTAAAAAATAGTTTTGTAGAAATGTGAAAACAAATGGATAAGAGAGTAAACGTGTTAGGTATTTTTTATATTATTTTTTTTTTAAGAAATGCGCTAGAAAAATATAAATTAAAAGCTTTGTAGAAATGTGATAGGATGTATATAAATTTTTGTTGGGCTACACATTAGAACATAACTTAATGTTAGTTTACTGGGCTGGGCCGGAAAGGAGATGAACAGTTAAAAAAGGGCCAATCAGAAAAAAAAAAAAAATGTCGATTGGATAAGAAAGTAAACATGTTAGGTTTTTTTTTTTTTTTAAGAAATGTGCTAGAAAAATAAAAATAAAAAGTTTTATAGAAATGTGATAGGATGTATATAAATTTTTGTTGGGCTACACATTAGAACATATTTTAATGTTAGTTTACTGGGTTGGGCCGGAGAGGAGATGAACAGTAAAAAAAGGGCCAATCAGAGAAAAAAAAAAAAAAAAAAAAAAAGAGTCTCGATCAAGGGTTAAACTCCTTCCTTTCTATTAGACAGGTATATATATATATATATATATATATATATATATATATATATATATATATATATATATATATATATATATAAAAGAGCCAGTAAAAAAAAAGCCAAGTGTCGAGGAGGGGTTAAACCCCTTCCTTACTATTAGAATTATTACTATTATATATATTTTTCATTGACTTGGACACGTGTCAAGGAGGGGTTAAACATATTAAAAAACAGATTGATAAGAGAAAAAGTGTATTGGGTATTTTTTTTTTTTAACGAAATGCGCTAGAAAAATGTTTAGAAATAGTTTTGTAGAAATGTGAAAATAGATGGATAAGAGAGTAAACGTGTTAGGTATATATATATATTTTTTTTGAAGAAATGCCCTAGAAAAATAAAAATATAAAGTTTTGTAGAAATGTGATGGGATGTATATATAAATTTTTGTTGGGCTACACATTAGAACATAACTTAATGTTGGTTTACGGGGCTGGGCCAGAGAGGAGATGAACAGTAAAAATGGGCCAATCAGAAAATTACAAGTGTCGATCAAGGGTTAAACTCATTCATTTCTATTAGATATCAGAGAAAAAAACCAAGTGTCGAGGAGGTTTTAAACCCCTTCCTTACTATTAGAATTATTATTATTATATATATTTTTCATTGACTTGGACACGTGTCCAGGAGGGGTTAAACATATTAAAAAAAACAGATTGATAAGAGAGAAAGTGTGTTGGGTATTTTTTTTTAAGAAATGCGCTAGAAAAATGTTTAGAAATAGTTTTGTAGAAATGTGAAAACAGATGGATAAGAGAGTAAACGTGTTAGGTATATTATTAATTTTTTTTTTTTTTTTTTTGAAGAAATGCGCTAGAAAAATAAAATAAAACGTTTTGTAGAAATGTGATGGGATGTATATATAAATTTTTGTTGGGCTACACATTAGAACATAACTTAATGTTGGTTTACTGGGTTGGGCCAGAGAGGAGATGAATAGTAAAAAGGGCCAATCAAAAAAAAAAAAAAAAAAAAAAACCAACAAGTGTCGATCTTGGGTTAAACTCCTTCCTTTCTATTAGATAGGTAGAAAAGTTGAGGGATTAAAAATGTATCTTGGGCCAGACAATTTGATATTGGGAGTTGGACAGTGATAGAAGTAGGCCCAAGAGTTAAAATGTTTCAGTCCTGCATAGTATTATTATTAGTGAGATGGACTCAAATATTATCAAGGATTAAAGCCTTGGGCCGGCAATATCAATTTAATGGAGTATGTATTAGAATAATACAATTAAAATATAGTATAATACTATATTACGAGAATAACACTTCGTTAATGACTTGTAATATACCTTAAGATATCCAATAGATCATTTAGCACTTATATACATAAAATAGATAACTTAGTGCTTTTTATAAGAGATGTGTCAATATAGTGAGAATGGTCTTCGAAGCTTTGATAATAGCATAAGATAAGAGACAATGAGTTATGATGCTATTATTTAGTATATCACTTATTATATGGAACTTAATGTGTGGAAGATTAATATATTAAGATTAAATATAGCACATGGATAAATGAGTGATAATTAAAAGATATAATCAAATGGTGATATTTGAAAATAAATCAACACCTTATTTCGCAACAAGGCTTTTGGAATTGCGGGCCTGATTTCCTCCTTTTCTAGCCCAGCTGACTCTTCACAGACTTTATTGACTTTGGCCCAACGAAATCTTTTGACTTGGATCCACTCTTATTCACCTCCAAATATGGTATACCTGTAAAGTATGCAAAACGAGACGGAACAGTGCCATATTAATGGGATAAAATATATAAACGCAGAATCAATGACCAAGGAATTGACATTAGGCAATTGACATGTATTTCATACGATAATCCAACTATCACTTATCGATTGAGCACATTACGAGGTAAATAAAAGTATAGTTTGTAGTACTAATTTCAATGTGATCAAGCTGAAAGGAGAAACATGACACTCAAAGAAGCAGCAAGGACCATGATAAGTGAAGCAAAGTTACTATAGAGGTATTGGGCTGAAGTAGTAAATACAACTTGCTATATCCAAAACAGATCATTGATGAACAAGAAAGTAGACTCCTTTTGAGATTTTGAATGGAAGGAAACCCAACATCTCATACTTTCATGCGTTTTGAAGCAAATGTTTTATCCACAATAATGGGAAGGATCAGCTAAAGACATTTCAACCTAAAGCTGATGAAGGAATATTTATGGGATACTCAAGCGTTAGACTAACATTCAGAGTTTTGAACACGAGAACAATTAAGCATGAAGATTCAATTCATGTTGTTTTTTATGAACCTAAGTTCACTGGAGAAACTTTTGAAGATGTTCCAGAACAAGTTTCTCAACCAAAGGAAACCACACCTGTTTATATGGAGATTCAGAAGAATTTTGGTCACCTGAAACTGACTAATAGTTCATCAGAAGTTGGACCACTTGATATCAACTTAAATCCTTTTAATCAACCAGCAGATGAATCAACCAATGATCAACCAGCTGAAGCAGGAGTTGAAAATCAAGAAGATCAAAATCCACAAGATCAACAAGTTCCAGCAGATCCAGACAATCAACAAGAATCAGTTCAAGCAGTACAAACTGATGAATACAGATGGATGAAGGATCGTCCTGCTGAACAAGTGATTGAAGATATTCAGCACGGAGTTCAAACAAGAAGTCAGCTAGATGCTATGTTAACTTGTTTCTTATCTCAACTAGAACAGAAAGTCTTTGAAGAAGCAATTAACGATCCAGATTGAATAATTGCTATGCAAGAAGAACTTAATGAGTTTGAAAGAAATCAGGTATGGTAATTAGTTGACAGACCTGAACATGAAAAATCATTGGAACCAAGTGGATCTACAGAAACAAACTTGATGAATCCGGCATCATTGTGATAAATAAAGCAAGACTAATTGCTAAAGGATATTCTCAAGCTGAATGAATTGATTTTGATGATACTTATGCACCTGGAGCAAGATTGGAGGAAATCGGACCCTTTCATGCCTATGCATCTTACAAGAAGTTCAAAGTCTATCAAATGGATGTCAAAACCAGCTGAGTGCTTTACTTAATGGATTACTGGAGGAAGAAGTTTATGTACAACAACCCCTAAGATTCGAAGTCAAGAGTCAAGAAGACAAAGTTTACATATTAAAGAAAGCTTTATATGGACTCAAGCAAGCACCAAGAGCATATTATGAGACTCTATCTTAGTTTTTGGTAAACAATGGTTTTACAAAAGGAACCATTGACAAAACTCTCTTTAGAATCAAAGATGGAGACAAGATCCTACTTGTGCAAATCTATGTTGGTGACATTATCCTCGGATCAGAGAATGAACTAATTGTGAGAAATTTGCCAACTTAATGGAAAGCAAATTTCACATGAGTATGATGGGAGTGCTAAATTATTTTCATAGAGTACAAGCAAAACAAATGGAAGATGGAATTTTCATACACCAAACCAAGTATACCAAAGAATTGTTGAAGAAGTTTGGTATGGAAAACAGTTAAGGAATTGGCACCCCCATGGGCACTGGTGTAAGACTAGATGAAGATAAAGAAAGCAAAGATGTTGATCAAACACTCTACAGAAGAATGATTGAAAGCTTACTTTACTTAATAGCAAGCAGACTAGACATATCATTTGGAGTTGGAGTTTGTGCTAGATTCCAAACAAGACCTAAGGAAAGTCACCTCGCAGCTGTTAAAATAATTCTAAAGTATCTAAGAGAAACCATTGGAGTTGGAATATGGTATTCAAAAGATGCAGAATTCAAATTGATTTCATATTCAGATTCTGACTATGCAGGATGCAAAATAGACAAAAAAGAGCACTTCAGGCACTTGTCAGTTACTTGGAAATAGACTAGTGTCATGGTTTAACAAGAAGCAAAACTCTATCTCAACTTCAACAACTGAAGCTAAATACATTTCAGTTGGAAGTTGCTGTGCTCAAGTTTTATGGCTTAGACAACAGCTTAGAGACTATGGGATTGAAGAAAGTGAAATTCCCATAATGTGTGACAACGCCAGTGCAATAGCTATAACTGAAAATCCAGTATTGCATTCAAGGACAAAGCACATAGATGTGAGACATCATTTCATAAGAGATCACGTGGAGAAGAAGGATGTCACAGTGCTTTATATACCAACTGAAGATCAACTAGCAGATATTTTTACCAAGCCATTGATTGAGGATAGATTCTCAAAACTGAGAACTGAACTGGGAATAATCAAGGTCAGTTAGACATCTGAGATCTACCAAGAGGATTGATCTTTGTTATGTTGGGTGAGCTCACTGGAAAGATCAGTCATTGGTATCAACTATCTCATCAAACCGACATCTCAGAAAACTGAAGTTTGTGTAAAGAAATGGCAATTACTCAAGATACAAAACTGACTAGCAACTAAGAATCAGTTTTTGCATTATTGAAGATCAAAGTTAGTCTATTTTGTATAATGTATGTAGACACCTAAAGTTACATCACGTTTAATTACCGCCGTCAAAAAAGCTGTTACGTGTGTACTCGGATAAGGACAAATAGTACATGCATTAGATACACAAATTTTCACAAGAAAAGTTCAAATGGTACACACACAATCTTTATAAGATCGTGGGCTTACACCAAAGGGAAGAACCCGTTTTACACTTGCCGTTTTACACTTGATTTATTCACTCTAACCACAAGCAAATTTTCTCAAGAAATTTCTCAAGAAGATGACGACACAGAAATTATCATCAAAAGAGACGAGATTAATTGATACAGGAATGTTATTTTCACTTGAAGACTTTGAGAAGGAATGCAACGGAACCCATCTCTTAAGCCAAATTTGTGAGAAAATTCAGAATATTCAAGGTTTAGAAGGCCTACTCGACAACAAATTGGAAAAAGAATTGGAATTTGAGGCAATAATTCAATTTTGGGAGAATATAAAGATGGTCAAATACTTTCTCTGAACGGCAGTGTATTGTGAAGATAACAGTTTTAACACTGAAGTTATTAGAGGACTGTTCAACTTCAAGAAGCCGACTGAGAAATCAATAGATTTTCCTAATCTACCTTTGAATCGGGAAGCATTTCTATTGAAGATTTCCTCAATTGAGACACCTGCTCAAGTATATTCAGAGATGAAGACTCTAAGACCAGAGTTTTCCTTATTGAGCAAATGGTTGACAAGAAGCATAATTGGACAATATCAAGGTTTAGACAGTTTGTCAATTGATAAGACAAACTTGATGAACATCATCTGGGAACAGCTCGATTTCAACTGGGCTGGTTATGTCTTCAACCAAATAAAGAAGCAATACAAGGAAGAAATTGGCAGAATTAGGAAATCAAAGCACGTAGGTACTAAAAAGGGAGGCAAACTTCACGCAAAGAAGTCATTCAGCATTCTTATTCAACACTACCTGGAGGTACTTAAGCGTGGACAGAAACTGAAGTGGGCAAAACTGAGAAAATTGCAAGTGACACGTTTTCAAATCTACATAAAGAAACTGAGAAAGTTATAGCTGACACATGTCCCAAACAACCTGAAGTCCTGCCAAAGAAAGATAAGAAGACAGTTTCTAAACATAGAGCTCAGAAAGGAACTAAACGGAAAGCTGATTCAGAATCCAAAAGGCATGTAGAAAGAAAATTGCTTTTAGAGTCCCCTGAAAAGAAGCTAGTAAGGAAGCATCAATTAAGGGGGAACCAGAACTGAACACTGGTGAAAGTGTTATCACAGTGCCAGAAAAAGTGACAGAGAAAACTGATAAGATTTTTTATGTTCAACGAATTGAAACTGATGCACATACTCAACAACCAGAAGATGAGTTTTCCATTGCACCTGAAAGGAGTGTACGTTTCATGAAGATGAAACTTAACACAATCAGCAATCAAGAACCACTCAATGAGGAGTTGAAAAATAAAGAACAGTGATTTCTTGATCAGTTTGGAGTTCAAAGCTTGTACGAATTATTTCCCATGGATGAATTCTTAACCATGTGTTATAAAATTCTACAATAAAAGGAAGACAAAAAGAAGACAATTGCATCATCAGAACCCACATAGAAACCTAATAAGAAGGATGATGAAGACAATGATGATGATGACAACATGAAGCTTACATAAATAGTTAAGTTGTCAGGAGCAGCAACCAAGAAAACGAGAAACACAAGCATTTCAGTTCAAGACAAACAACCTGAAGAGAAAATTGATAACAAAGGGAAGTCATTTGAACAAATTAAAGAATTGTCAGCTGGGCCATAGACAGCTGACATTCAACTGAAGATTGATAACAACAACAGAGAATTGATGATTTTGGATCCTCAGACTTTGACTACATTCATGGTAGCTGATTATCCAATCGAGTTCATGACTGCAGAAGAAATGAACAAAATCCAAAAATCAATAGAGATATTTCTTAGTCACAAGGAAGATTATAGTGAACACTACAATACTATGACAACTTACTTGGACTATTGGAAGAAAACTGATGAGGCAGTGAATAATCACTTGATCAAAATTTCTCAAGTCTCAACAAATACAGCTTCGGAAATATTAGATTTGAAGTAGAAACTGGAGATTTCCACATTGAGGATAGAGAGATTCAAACTCAAGCTAAATGACGCCTTAATCAGAGACTTTTTGGACTTGAAACTCAGCTTAAGGAACTTCATACTTCTCAAACTGGCATTGCAGAGCAACAAAAACTCACTCATGAGTTAGTAATGCTGTTGAATGATGCCAAAAAGGGGGAAGAAGAAGAAGAGAAATTGGAAGCTGAAATTGAGAAGCTGAAGCAAAAACCAAGTGAACCCAATTTCACTCCGAGGCTAGAACTAACTTTGGATCAAATTGTTGATAAGTTCATTGTACTTGGTAAAGAAAGACTAACTCTTACAGACAAGTTATAGGATGAATTTAAAGCTGATTATAATCCTATCAAGCCAAGATATAAGGATAAAAGCTATGAAGAATCAGTTAATTATATCCTATCGAGCAAATATCATGACTACAAGATGAAGCAGTATAAGAAAGCTAAAAGTGTTCAAGAAAGACAACGTCCCATCAAATACAAGAGGAAACAGATGGAAGCTGACATAGAAGAGTTTGAACACTACTACAGAGACATCAATCCACTACCCAAGTTAGTTGAATGGACAAGGTGGACGAAGTTCAGCCAAATTGATTACAACAGATTGTTCACACATGAAGATTCAAAGAAGATCAAGGAATACAATCTCTTCGATGAAAAGAACAAGTTGAAATGGCGCATTCAGTTAGCTAAACAAAATGTAAGCTAGAATAGTCAGTTTATTGTAAACACGGCTTGTAATCAACTGAGCTGAAATCAGTTTTTGGAAGTTATAATGAAAAATCAAGTTTTTGTGTTTTTGTTATTTTTGATTGCTTTTATCTTTAAGCTTTTCTTTTAAGAAGGGTTTTGACTTCATCGAAAAAGGGGAAATTGTTAGAAATAAAATTGAATTTTGATGATGTTTCATTTATTATTGTTTGAATGTTTGTTTTAACCCCATTGATGAAGTGCTGAAACTAGCTGTTATAGTGAAAAGCTAAAAGATGTCTAAAACTAAATGTATATGATTGACTAGAATCTAATTATTGTATAGGTTATATCAGACAAGCATTGTAATAGATAGGTTTAGTAGAGTCTAGGACACAAGCTAAAACTGATATCCAAAAATGATTCACTGAGGGAACAGACTCAGTTGGTCATTTACAAGACTGAAGACTCAAGGCTGAGGGGACAAACTCAGTTATGAAGGCTGAGGGACCAGCCTCGGTTTTGAAGACTGAAGAACTAAGGGTTGAAACTCTGTTTAGGAAGACTAAACGTCGAGACAATAAGGTTAGAATTCAGGAAAGTCTTTCATGGCCTGAACTAACTTTATAGATCTTGATTGAAGGTCTGAGTTACTTAAGGGCAATGTAACTTAGTTTATTGTATGAGATTTTAATGGTGTAATATGATCTCACTAACAAAGGATCATATGATAAACTAGGAGTACTCAGTTTATGAAGAAGATTAAAAACTGAGTTAATGCTCCATGACAGTTGAAAACTGAAAACTCATAATACTTAGTTTTAACTGAAAGAAAGTCTGGTTATCAGTTCTATGAAGAAAATCAAAACGTTGGAGATCAAGCTTTTTGATTGGCTGAAAGTCTGACATGTCAGAAAGGACGCTGACATATCTAACACTGATAGCATATTCCAGGGAATCCTAGGTGAACGTTAGAGAATTCAAAAATATGACCGTTGGATTTCACCCTATAAATAGAGGACTTAGCAACAAGGATCAAATTCACAAGTTGCATACGTTTTGAGCCTAAGTCCTGCATCTAAATTTGTGAAGTAAATTTCTATCATTTGAGCTCACAAGTTCCATCAAGAAAATACTCAAAGTGTTCAAGCAACCAAGATCAATCAATAACCAACACTTGAAGATTCCAAGTCTGAATCACTTACTTGATTCAAACCCAACTTTGATTTTATCAAAGGTTTGGACTGTGAAACATCCGGTCTAAGGTGTCAAGGACAGTTGTTTGCAGTCAGGAAGATTGTCTGTGGTGGAGCTGGTGAAGAGGAAATTCAACCCTTTAAGGAACATTGAAGCATTTGGAGAGCAGCAATTCTACCTGTTGTTCACGTGTTTAGATTGTGAAGATAGAGATTAGTCAAGGACAATCAACCAGGGCTTGTTGTAACCGTTGTAACCTCAAAAAGACTAGTGGAAAATTTCCTCCTACATCACAGAGGAAGAATATACTGACAGGATTACACCACCTTAAACCACCATAAAAAGTGTGTTTTTATTTCTGCATTTACTTTACGCATTTTACTTACAGTTATTTTACTTTACAGTTTTTAATCTATCAAGCAATCTATCTCTTGTATGCGAAACTGATTGAACTCACACTTAGTACAAAACTGAGTTTCACCAAAACTCAATTCAGCATATTTCAACGAGAACAACATAACTGAAGGCTAATTAATTTAATTCCCCAGTATTTAACTCAGTTGTAGAAAAAGCTGGTTAGACCTTTTCGCAGCTCAGTTATCTTTACTCCGTAATCTTTAAGTACCAGTTTACTTAAGAGAGAAAAAGTTTTAAGTGACAAGTTTATTCACACCCCCCTCTAAACTTGTTCAAAGCCTTTACAAGGGACCAACAACATCATAAATAAATGGACCACTTAGGTAACCAATATCGATTGTCCAGATAATACGGTTACACCATAATGTGTTCTAAGTGCATTAATGCTGGTTTAATCTATAGACCCCAAAAAATGATTAAATTCACCACGGACTAACAATTTAAGTGTATCACCATAAACTTAATCATTGCGTGTAACACACACTAAGTTATTTGGCTAAATATGATACAACTTAGGGTTTTCAGTAGTATATCATTTATGAGCATGAAGCAAATAATATGATGATAAATAAATCTGTCATTTATTAAAAATAAACACAATTACAAAATTGTTTTTCAGGAACAACATCCAACACTTATATCGGGGCAGATCGTCGTCGTCGACCAAAGATGCCTGAAGCGGGCATTTCGGTCATTTAACAGACATTACCCCAGGATGGTAACTACCACAATAATGGCTTTGTGATTTCAGCCCCATCATGGAATGAGTTACAAACCGTTCCATAATCTTAGCCATGTTTTTCTCCACATGCATCAAGGCGTTAAGTCCCCAATATAATCTGTCTCACTTTTTCTATAACTCTAACAAAAATGTCATACGAATTCAGTCACAGTTTAAAAATGAGATTGATTAATATAATTTATCTCCCTTTTTCAATAACCGTGATAAAAATATCATATCAATTCAGTCACATTTTAAAAGTGTGTTTGATTGATATAATTTATCTCGCTTTTTCAATAACTGTGACAAAAATATCATATAGATTCAGTCACTGTTTAGAAGTGAAATTGATTGATAAAATTTATTTCGCTTTTTCAATAACTGTGACAGAAATATCATATCAATTCTGTCACAGTTTATTGATTGATATAATTTATTTCGATTTTTCAATAGTTGTGACAGAAATATCATATCAATTAAGTCACACTTTAAAAATTAGATTGATATAACTTATCTCGAAGAAACCAGTTGATTGACATAACTTATTAGTTGGGTTATCCTCACGAAGCTCAATTATCCAATTCCTAACGTGATTTCATCAATGATGATTTCGTGCACCGTCAGTAACATTGAGGTCGATGAGAAATGAGAATACCTCTTAGAAATCACTTGTTATCCTTTATGGATATCATATCGCTCCCATAGTTAATGTTGTGACATTTTAGTATTTTTCAGTTTATTTCCTTGAGATAATAGTTTGTTAATTTGTAACATCCCAAATTTTCATAAAAGGATAAAATAGTAATTGGGTATATTGTCTATGGCCTAGTTATATTTAGCCTATTTTTTATTTAATTAAAAAGGATTTAATTAATGTCTTGGAAATTTATTCAATGAATAAAGGATTTAGTTATTTAATTAATATAATTAATTAAATACATATTTAAAGGAAATAATCCCAAATACTTTTCCTAATAATGGTTACACAAATTCTGAAAGAGAGAGAGAGAGAGAGAGAGAGAGAGAGAGAGAGGCGACGACGGCAAAAAAAAAGGACGCATGCATCGACGGCAAAATTCAGAAAAAAGGGAGAACGTAAACTCCAGTCGCAGGGCCAATCCATTCATCATTTCAAGATGCCGCAGTAGAGAAAAATGATCAGCGTGATGAGACGCAACTTTGGAAAACAACACCTCCCTATTTCGTAAGTTTTCAGTTTAGCTCTAGTTTTTTTAACCATCGGGCTCGATTCTTCAAAAATTCATATATTTTAATCCGTAGCTCTGTTTCGCAGCCATGAATAAGAAAAATGATCGTCTCGGACCATAGATCGTTCTAAACATATTTTTACAGGATATAATCCAGGTAATTTTCTGTTACAAGCACATTTTCATTTCGGGATTTTCAAGAAAGATAGGGTTTTTAGGGTTACCTGTTGATCAATTAGATTTCGAGTTGAAGGCTTAGATGATCAACAGTAACTTGAAGGTTTTGGATCGTTTTGCTGGAGTTTAAGGTAAGAGGCTCTTCCTAACGAATGGTTTTGGTTTTACAATGTTTAGGTTACGTGTTAGTTGTAGCAAGGAATCATGTTTTATGTTGTAGTTAAAGTGTTGGATGCTATGTGATGTTTAGCTTGTTTTAAGCCACGAGATGAGTTTAAATGTTAATTCTTGATCTAATAACATTAAATGAAAATGAACAAGCCTCGATTGAGTTTCTGATGCATTTGGTTCCGGCACCGAATGTACTCTTCCAAAGAGTTGAAGTTCGGGACCGTCGGAAGAGCATGAAAAGGCTTGTGCTTTGATGAATTAGTATTCATCAATGTCTGTGTATTTGCTAGGCCTTATCCGTGTCTAGTGGTCTAAGTAAGATAGTGGTAGATGTGAGGGAGATTACTCGAAAATACTTAGGTGGCTAGTTAACAACAAATATAATTACATATGTGTTTAGTAAAAAGATAAAATGTCATTCTATTCTTGGTAAGGCACTGATTCATATCGGCGATGTGATACGTTCAATAAGGTGAACAACGCTACTGACTCAAAAGGCTGAAGGGTAGTGGAGGAAATTCATCGGACGTATACGCATACCGGGGAGACCCCGGAGCTATCAGGTGCTAATCACCGTTAGTTAGCAAGTATATCTTCAGGCTGATAAACGCCATGCGTAGTGCCCTTGAATGGTGACGTAACCAAGATAAGTTAAGCTAGATACGTATAGCCACGACATGTTGATGGACATGGAGTGGACCCTAGATTGAGTCAGTCATACAAAGACAATCTAATTAAATATATGAAACCTTTCCGTTGTAGAACTTAATTATTTTTTAGCTTCTCACTCTTGCTAAGTACTATGTACTTACCTTTTTTTGCATTGTGGGGTGAGAAGATGGACATGTTGACCTTGTGTTTGTTGAGGACCACGATGAGGAGTTGTCGATGACGTGTTGATGATGTTTCTTTTCCTTTTGTAATCCGTATAGGTTGTACTTTTGCTTTTAGACTTTCTTTTTGTAAGACAAGGTTGTATGTTCTTCCTCTTGGATCATCGTATGTTGTAAGATGTTTTTTTTCCATAGTTGGTTTGTATTCCGTTCATAGTGACTTTTACGGTTTTTACCCGATTCTTTTTAGCTTCTGATTGTTTTTATTTGATACGACGACGTAAAGGCTTGCGTATAATATTAGATATTTAATGCTATACGCGCTGAACGTTCTCTTCCGGATAAGCGTTCGGCATCCGGGAGCGTAGCGTTACGTAATTAGTCTTATTTCTTTTCAATTTAGTACTCTTATTTGTGGAAAAGGAGGATTGTATAAACCGCCACGCGAAGGGCATACAATGAGTAGGGATACTGGAACGTATAAACGTGGTTGCCCATTTAAGCTTCGAGGTGTAGCACAACCACCACACAGTGTGAAGTGGGGTTTGAAGGTTGTTCATGGTTTTCATAACCATGAAGCAGCTGAAAGTTTAGAGGGATTTGAGTATCCTTCAAGGTTGACCGGAACCCAGAAACAATTAGTGCGTGACATGTCCAATAGAACTGCTCCTCGAGAAATTCTTAGTGTGATGAAACAAAAAGACCCATCAATTACTACATGAATTAGGAGTATTTACAATGTCAAAGCACTGTATAAGAAAGAGCAGTTGGGGGGTTTATCTGAAGCTGGGTACGTTTTAAGAGAATTAAATGTTAAAAAATACATGTACGACTTTATGAAAAATGAACACACTTGTGAGATCACAGATATTCTTTGGGTTCATCCTAAAAGCCTAGAGCTGTATGTGAATTTTCCGTTGGTTTTAATTATTGACGCCACGTACAAGATCAATGAGTATGGGATACCGCTCGTAGAGATTGTGGGTATCACATCCACAATGCACACTTACTCTATTATGTTTGCATATTTGAGTAATGACACGACAGAGCGATTTGTATGGGTATTGGATACGTTAAGAAGATGGATGGTCTTAAAAGGAGTAGCATTTCCATCGGTGGTTGTTGCAGATAGGGATCTAGCGCTTCTTTGTGCAATTGGAGAATGTTTCCCATTTGCGCATCACATCCTATGTATTTGGCATATAAATTAGCGTGTAATGAAGAAGTGCAGACCTATGCTTGGTAAAAGATGGATCGAATTTAACAATGCATGGCACTCTATTATTCATTCACAGAGTGTGGAGACTTTAGAATTCAGGTGGAATGCCATGTTAACTGAATTTTCAAAATTCGCCAAAGCCACAACATACCTTTGGAATACATGGTTATATCTTTACAAGGAGCGGTTCGTTGATGTGTATGCAGACAAAGTTATGCACCTCGGAAGACATTCAAGTCAAAGGTAACTTTCTAATATCCACTATTTATTCATTATCCTACACTATAGAATATTGCATGTATCATTCCTATTTAACACAATGCATGATTAAAATACAGTGTGGAGTCTGCGCATGCGAGACTCAAACGATACTTCGGGGATACTTCGGCATCGCTTTCAACATCCTTTCAAAAAATAGAAAAGATGTTGACTGCTCAATTTAGGGATATTCAAAGTTCATTCCAGAAATCTTTGAGTTTTCCACGACATCGACATGTACGTGACGCAATTTATAGTGAAACCAGATATTGCATTTCATTAGAAGCAATGGACTTAATCGATAAACATATAAAATTTGCTGATAAACATCGTCTTTCCGAAGAAGATCTTTGCAATTGCAAGATCAAACTGACACACGGATTGCCGTGCGCTCACGATATTGCAATGTTTCGTCTTGCTGGCATTTCCGCAAAATTATATCCATATTCACTGGCTTACATTGTCCATACGAGCCCCCGAGCGTACGGATGAGGGAGTACAACCCGACAAGGCAGCTCAGCTTATGGAAGATTAAATGAAATGGAACCTGCTAGTCGAGATTCTATGATTGATAGGTTTTTCGATATGGCAGATCCATCTCGTTCTACAGTTGGACCCCCGGCATACAACACAGAACAAAAAGGTCGACCTACAAGAAGGAATGAGCAGAACATTGGCCGCATGCCTTTCTTTTCAATACCCACTTCAGAAAAGAAGGTACCATATATTCCGAATTATCAAGCGAGTAAAAGAAATGATCCCCTCATTTCTGCATTTCCTAGACGCTATCAGCCTTATATTTCTCATTGTGTTGACGTCGAAGGCGACGGTCATTGTGGCTTCAGAGCAATAGCTGCGCAACTCCATGGTTCAGAACATGAATGGCGTAAAGTACGATTTATGCTTATTCAAGAGATTAATCAAAATATGGACTTCTATGAAAACCTTTCTCAAGAAATTAATTATGCATCAGGACTACTATCAACACTTAATTGCTTCGCGGTACCCGCACCCGGCAATTATTGGATGGATGCTGCAACACTGGGGATTGTTGTAGCTTCAACGTACAACGTGGTACTGCATACATTCGATTCACATGATACTCATTGTCATACTCACTTGCCGTTGAGATCCCCGCCAGTTCCATTTGCCCAGCGGCAACATATAGCTATCGGTCATGTTCAAAATAATCACTTCGTACAAGTTTTCTTGTACCCTGAATACCCTGTACCACCCATCATCATATGGCGTTTCTCAGACGAATCAAACCCATCAGACGAATGGGCTCGTGATTATCAAGCACGTGTTCAATTGTGGTATGATGTAATGAGGATAGATCAACCCGGACAACATTTGGAATTTATGCATGGTTTTGATGATTAATTTATGCGTTTATCTATTATTTCGATGTACATAATTCAAAAAATTAATAAAAGTTATATTGGATCCGATAAAATTATTTTTAATACAATATTTCATATTCAATATTGGACTCTTTTGATAGATTAAATTGAATAGATTTCAAAAACATATAATTTATTAAAAAACAATTTATCAAAAAAAAGTTACAAGCAAAATAGAAAATATAAGTAAAAAATTTAAAACAAATAATTTGTATAGATTAATAAAAAAAAGAAAAAAAGAATTGGGGAGGGTGATGGGATGGGGGTATTAGTAGCTCCCTTTTATAACCGATATAGCACGCGTAGTCTACGCGATTAAGGCTTAAGTTACGCGATTAAGGCTTAAGTTGCGGGCATGGATAAATCACATATTTATGTTCGTATTATAATATTATCTTTTTAAATATATATATATAAAATTAAGTATATTCAAACACTTTATATCTATCTAACATAGATGTTTATTAAAGTTTATAGTTTAAAATTTGTTATATCAGAGTATTTGCTTCGGTTACTGTAACGCACATGTCTTGGATACCGAGTTCGTATCCGAAAAAGGACCGTTCGGAATATGAAATTTAGAGAAAACCCTCAACCTCACGTAAGCCTCATATTATATCAGAAAACGTGGAATGAAAGAAACATGGAAGAGAATCGGAAAACTGACCCATATGACTTTTCATTGAAACTCAATCTGATCAAGAAGAAAACACATGAAACACAATGAATTTCATGGCTTAATTCCTAAGTTGCTCTCAATGCTCATTGACGGAGGTCGGAGTAGCACATCGCCACGTGTCAACCCCACATTAACATAGCAATAAATGCAAACGAAAGATACAAACGCTAAGGGTCAAAAACCCCACTTCAGCCTAAGGACATATCTGAACCCCAGGTGGGAGATCGGCCTGATTAGCTTCCCAGTCCACCGCAGATCGGCTAGGGCGCGACGGAGCTCAACCAACGCAGTTCGGGTCAGTAGTCTAAGGGACTCGACGCAGGATGGCCTAAGTATCCCTTAGGCAAAAAAGCCCACGTGCATAATATAACAGATAAACATGGAAAGAATCCTCAGCCATAAAGGCTTTGATCATGTTTTCAAAGTACCGTGATTATCTTCTACAATCAAGGAGATCTAACCGTAATTATCCATTTCTTAGGGAACACGAAATTACAGTCCAACAAGGACCCGGCCCATGCAGGTCTAGGGCATAAGTGCATTAGCATCAAACTCTCTACACATTCTTTTATCTCCACAATAGGGATAAAATGTAGGAATACGAAAAAAACACACTCCATCAGCCTCCTCATCCTTTCCCTACAATAGGGATCATGAACAGTGCCACCCCAAATGTAGGGTGGTACTGTAGCTCACCCTACATATTTTTTTATTCATTCTTTCTCTCTCTTTCTAACAAAAATCAATTTTTAAAAATATTGTTTATAGATAAAGAATGAATATGTTAATAGTGTAAGGACAGAGATAGAGAAGCTGATGTAGAGTACTCTGAATTTTTTTCTGTAAAGTAGGGATATGTATTTTTTAATAGTATTTTTTGGGATAGGGATAGGGAGACTGATAATAATGCTCTAAGGCCCCCTTATACAAACAATCCCTAAAGAACTACGATAGACTTGATTCCTGATTCATACACAGGATACACAGGCAACTTGAGATGCAGCATCTCAGGCTCAACCTAAACATCACACAAACCACCCCTCGTTCATATCTTTTCGTGTTTTCAAACTTGAATAAATTGTCACTAGGACTATACGACCCAGATTTGTTACCCGATGAGATCCAGCATCGTCAATTGGGGCTAGAAGGTGGGCCGTCTACTGACAATTCTATTCAAGACACAGTATCATCATTATACCGCCCAAAACACGCCAACAAAAAGCCGTCGAAGCCGCCCAGAACGGCCAAAACGCTAATGATGGAGGACCTACTACCTCCAACACTGGTGACGAAACTCAAGAGCAGGAAGAAAGTGCCCACAATTCTACCTAACAAGCGTTGGTAGATCAACTGGTGGCTATGGATCCAACCACCCAACAAGAAATCCTCCAGGCTGCCGCACAGGGACAAGGATATAGAGGAAGAACAGGAAGAGGAGCAGGAAAATACACCTACTCCTGAACCCAAGCCAAGCAAGCGGGATGATCACTCATCTACTACCAATCGGGGGAAGAAATTATAGAGAGAAAGGGATTGGCCTGAACTCCACCACCCATGAGAGGTCCCGCAGAGAGAATGGACCAGAGCAAATTTTGCACCTATCACAAACATGTCGGTCATAATGTAGAAAGCTGCAGGGAACTCAAGAGAGACATCAACGCAACAATAATGGAAGGGAAGTTGGATGAGGTCGTAGATCGATCTCAAAACGCTGAGCCATAAGGTCATCGAGACTTCAAGTGTAGAAACTACAATCAAGATAGGGACAGGCAGGATGAACCCCAAAGAAGAAGAGACCAATCTCCATGTTAGGAACATTTTAATATGTTTTGATGATGGCTATACTAGCTGTTATAGCAAGCCTGAAATAAGTTAGAAATCTCTGTATAAGTCTTTACTTAGAGTCTGACATGTTGTATAAGTTGATTCAGACAAGTATTGTACTAGTTGGTAGGACGGCTAAGTAAAACAGAATTTCGGCAGAGTAAAAGCAGCCAAGTACCAGCAGAGAAGGTTGAAGACATTTTGGTCTGACTTCAGGGAAGTCTGTGATGACCTTGGATAAGTCTAAGTTATATTTCAAGTGATGAAATTCAATGAAGTACAAGGACTCTTGAAAGATCAAAGAAATCAAAGAAGGCAGTAAACCGGCAAAGTGAACTATCTACTGGCTGAGTAAAGAAAAAGTAGTGAAGGAAGATCTAATCGGCTTAGTCAACAGAAGCACTTCACCTGTCAAGCAACAGTCAAGTAAAGGAACAACAAAGCAATTCAATCTTATTCAGAACGTGAAGAATTAAGGAAGATTCAAAGGACCAAGTATTAAATGCACAATCAATCAAGAATCTATCAAGGATGGATTTTGTGATAAACGGTTGAAGAAAAATCCGAAGCACTGAAATCAAAGAGAATACAATCAAGGGGGAATCAATAATTAAATAAAAAGATCATTCTCCACATTAAATAGCCAACGGAAGGAAATTCAAATTAAGGACTATCGAGGCTATAAATAGAAGGCATTGACATGCTGGAAAAATAATGATTTGTATTACATAAGAACGAGCGGAAACTCTGTCAATTTGAAAAGCCTTCTATCTGAACTTAAAGAACACATCTAGAGATCAACTCAGCAATCAGAGCTAAAATTCCACATCAAGCACTGAGATTGATCAACAGAATCTGTGAATCCAATTCACACCAGTCAAGCAACTAAATCAGAGCCATCTAAGAAGGAGTTGTGTTTCTGATAGCTGCTGAGGATTTGTTCTCAAGGGGCAGTGTTGAAGACTGAGTCACTGAATCTTTTGAACCTAGGGAGTGATAATCTTGGAGATTGTGAAGCTTTTTGTAGCCAAGGACAATCTAACTATTGTATCTGTGAAAACAATAGTGAATTCCTCCAATCATCACAGGAGAAGAGTGGATTAAGGGATTACACCACCCTAAACCACTATAAACATTTGTGTCTATTTACTTTCAGCACTTTACTTTACTGCACTTACTTACTGCATAATTCAAACTTTGTGCGTGCATATCCTACTTTGAAATAGCATTAAAAGAAGGGACTTATCCGCTGCCCAAAAACTTTAATATTGAGAAAGGTTTTTGAAACTCCGGTATAGTCATTCACCCCCCTCTGACTATACTTTTACCCTTCTCTAGGATCAACACTCCAGACGGTGATCGTTAGTTGGACAACCGTCCCATCAACACCATCAACACCATTGTGGGTGGCCCCGGCAATACGTTTGGGGAAGTGTGCAATCAGGGCGATCGACCCGCAAGTTTTTCTACAACAGGTAGAAAGCAAAGGCTAGTTTGGGAAGTGACCTACGGTCCCAGGGACCCGCTCCCTTTGGTTACGAACAATGAAGTCCTAGTCATAAAGGCCGTGGTGAATAAGAATCTGGTGAAGAGGATCTACGTAGACACATGAAGTGCCGTCAATGTCCTCTACTATTCTACCTTCAAGTCCATGGAGCTGAAGGATTCAGAGTGATACCTGTTTCAGTACCGCTGTTCGGTTTTGCACGTCCTCCAGTTCATCCTTTAAGGATGATCTGACTTGCCACAACATTTGGAGTAGATCCAATGGGTAGGACCCTTATGGTCAATTACGTGGTGGCTAAAGCCTCTTCAACATACAACAGTATCTTGGGAAGACCCGCACTAATCGACCTCCGAGCTGTCATTTCTCCACCTAACATCAGTCTGAAGTTCCCCACCGCAGCAGGCTTGGTGGACATCAAAGGGGACATGGAGGTGGCCATAAGTTTCTATGCTTCCACGATCAAAAGCAAGGGTGTGGTCCTGACTTAAAGGGCTCGGCCGGTTTCGAAAATTTATGATTTGTTTTGAATTCTTGAAATTTCATTAAGTCTTTCCTTTTTTGAACAGTGTTTTAGTAAGTTGTGCTTAGTGAGCACCCAGTTTACATTTTTTCGATATGTCCTTACTCAATATTACACTAATTTTATTTTCCGTCATGAATGCTACTAAGTCTACAAGACAAACAAGCCGAGCCCCGCGAGATGGACCACTCAAATCGCTAAATCTGACATCTGAGCTCCGCAGGTCGGAATCAGCAAATATATATCAGCTAAAAAAATGCTAAGTCAGCAAACTTCTGGCTCGAATCGCAAAATCTGACATCTGAGCTCCACAGGTCGGACTCAGCAAACACATGTCAGCTAAAAAACGCTACGTCAGCAAACTTCTGGCTCAAATCGCTAAATCTGACATCTGAGCTCCGTAGGTCGGACTCAACAAACATATGTTAGCTAAAAAACTCTAAGTCGGCAAACTTCTGGCTCAAATCGCTAAATCTGACATTTGAGCTCTACAGGTCGGACTCAGCAAACATATGTCAGCTAACAAACGCTAAGTCAACAAACTTCTGACTCAAATTGCTAAATGACCTGAGCTCCACATGTCAGACTCACCAAACATATGTCAGCAAAAAAAACAATAAGTCATCAAACTTCTGACTCAATTCGACATCTGATCTCCGTAGATCAGACTCAGCAAACATGTTAGCTAAAACAATCAGCAAACTCCTTACTACTAAGCTCCACAGATAGGACTTAGCAGACTTGCTGTCAGCATCCTTACCACTGAGCTCCACAGATCAGACTAAGCAAAAGCACTATTTATAGGACATACTCGAACCAAAAAACGCAGTTACAATATTAGTATACCATCTAGAACTGCAAGTTAATGCATGGCATAATGAGGGCAAGATACCCCACCATCAGAAAGATACTCAAAGTAAAGTACTTAAAAGAAAATACTCAAAGTAAAATTCTTAACAAAAATTGCTTTCATTATCAAGTCAGGAAAATTACAACAAGTTTGAAAAATTTCAAACCAAAACACAAAAAGATAACCCCTACTGAACTAGGCGTCTTGGGGTGGATTTTACTGTGGCTCTGAAGAGGTAGGAGCCGAAGTAGGAGCAACAGTAGATTTGCTGGAGTACTTGGACGTGATGTCCACTCCTTTCTTGAAGTCTTTCATACGTTTGTCATAGACTGTGCTTATCCCAGGCTTATGAAAAGCCTTCTTAGGAAGATTGTCTATGACAAAGTCAGGAAATCGACCATTCGTCTCATCACGCCTAGAGTATAACCGTGGTTCAAGATTGGGATGAGCAGCAACTCCAAAGCCTGAGCAAACTCCTCTGAAGCCTTATACTCCTGGACGGCCTCAGCAGCCTGAACTGGAACAGCACCTTCCAGCTCAGCCAGTTCAGCTTGGAGTTTGGCCGTGGCCTGCTCCATCCCACTCTTCTCCTCAATAAACTTGTCCTCCCTGGACTTAGCACGAAGCTTCCTCTGGAGAGCCTTTATCTCATTATCCTTGGACTCAACGGAGCCCTTCAGTTTTTCCCGACCATCCCTTAAGTCGGCAACCTTCTTCTTCAGATCAGCAGGGCCAGCGTAAGCCTTTCCCAGCCTCCGGAAAACCTCCTGGCCAACCCAGGTTCCCTGAATGATCAAACAACAAAAATATGAAATGCTATCAAAGTATAGTATGAAATACCAAGATAACGACAACACTTACAAATTCCATGGACTTGAGGCCAACCACAGATAGCTCATCGTCTGACTTCTTAGAGATCCGCTCTTGATCGGAAGCGGCATCTTCTTTCTAACCTTCTTGGTTCTGGGTTCCTTCAGGAAGAACTCCAATTCGGCCTCTCTTTTTAGGCCTACCCTTTTGAGAGTTCAGAGCAACCCGAGATCAGCCTTTATTCTAATGATGAAGGCCTTCATCTTTTCCTTCTTCTTGATTAGATACATCCAGAGCAGTCAGATCAACTACCTCCAGAACAGATTGGGAGAAAGACGGAACTGCTACTGCAGCGTCCAAGTTTGTGCCCGAAGGCTGGGCGGGATGAGGATCCATACTCGCCTTCCCCTCAGTGTTGAGGCTCCTCTGCTCAGATTGGCTGACCTCAACCTCGTCGTTCTCAGCACCAGCCAACAAATCTACAAAATCGGCCATTGCATGCAAGAAAAATAATACAAATAGTTAGTCAAAAATACAAAATGGTACAATATTAAAACGTGAAGTAAAATAAGGAAAATCCTACAGAAACTCCCTCCTCGTCACTAAGGGGTACGTAAGGGCTAGGCCCAGCATCTTCTTGCCGAGCAGCGGCGATCAGCTCGGTAAAAATCTCCTCAACCTCCATGAAATAACCCGATTCTTGGATACCTTCGGGTAGTTTCTCACTAACATTAAGACGGACGTCCCTGAGGATCTCCTCCGGGTTCTAGAAACTTAGCTCCGGTTGACCTTCATGTCGGATGAAGAAAAACCGTTCCTTCCACTGTTTTTTGGAAGGATTTTCCTTTGGGGATGATGAGAACATCACTCAGATGACTAGTTTGATGAGATAAGTAGTACCTTCGAGGATGATCCTTCACCCTCTTACGTTGGTAAACATACCTAAATAATTGTACTGAGAATTTGATGCCGAGCACCATATGGAAAATCCAATGATGGCCCTAACCCCATTAAGGACTATCTAGGCAGTCCATAGCCCGTAAAAACGAAGCACAACTGCATAGGATGGGCACAGGGGAAGCCTAAGACCAACCTTGAAGTGCTCCCTATGAACGGTGCAGTACCCCTCCGAGGGCTGATGTGCAAAGTTGTAGGGATCAGAAGGAAGCCTAGGGCACACCTCTCTCCTCTATCTCGTATATCCTACAAATTTCATCCAAATCTTCTTGAGATATGATAGATTTGACACCTTCACTACCTATGGCAGCCATCTTAGTTTCTAGGGTTACGGTAAGAACCCAAATAAAATCGTCTATTGTTTCGTCAGGAAACGGACTCGAGCAGAGAAAAGAATGCACAAGAAAGCAACGAATGACTTATTTGTTAACGTAATCTGAGATTGAGAAAGAAGATCAACCACCAATAACTTCAATCTTCTGGTTTAATAGCGATGTAATGAAACGACGGAAGTGACGGAGGTTATAAAACCCAAGCATGTCTCGGAATCCGTCCCAAATCGAGCTAGTGGGTGTAAAAACCCTCGACTTACGGGTCAGTTATGACAGCATCATAACGGAATCATTGCCACCTGGAAAGCTAGGATGTCCAAAATATCCATGTTTAAATGACCGAGCTACAACTTTGGCAGATTTGAGTTGACCTCCAGAGCTCAGCTAGATCTAGGGGCTTATGACGGAGGTCGGACCAGCACCTCGCCACGTGTCATCCCCACATTAACATAGCAATAAATGCAGACGAAAGATACAAATGCTAAGGGTCAAGAACCCCAGTTCAGCCTTAAGGTAGATATGAACCTCTGGTGGGATATCAGCCTGATTAGCTTCCCAGTCCACTACAGGTCGGCCAGGGCACGATAAAGCTCAACCAATGTAGTTTGGGTCAGCAGTCTAAGGGCTCGACGCAGGACGGCCTGAGTATCCCTTAGGCAAACAATCCCACATACATAACATAACAGATAAACATGGAAAGAATGCTCAGCCATAAAGGTTTGATCCTATATTTAGATTACTGTGATTATCTCCTACAATCAAAGAGATCTAACCGTAATTATCCATTCCTTAGAGAACACGAAATCAAAGTCCAACAAGGACCCGGCCCATGGAAGCCTAAGGCATAAGGCCCCTTATATAAGCAATCCCTAAGGAACTACGAGAGACTTGATTCCTGATTCATACACAAGATACGTAAGCAACTTGAGATACAACATCTCAACCTCAGTCTAAACAACACAAACCACCCCCCATTCATATCATTTCGTGTTTTAGAAATTGAATAAATTGTCACTAGGAGTATACGGGCCAGATTTGTTACCCCACGAGATCCAGCATCGTCACTCATTATCCAACACGTCTTTAAAATTCATATCTTCTTATTCTAAATAATGGAACGAGCTCGTGTACAAATCTCAGTAAGGATAAATAGGATCAAAAGAGAGATTCATGTGTGTCGGATGCCTGGATACATGACATGAATCTACTTCATCCAGATCACAAACAGCTTACTTCCTCCATGTATCGATCTCAAAGATCCGTACAATATTTCTCATTGGAGTTTGTTGTAATCTTGATGGTAAATTATTTATTTACTTATAGAACCTATCCATAGCTATGAAATCTTATATTGACACCAAGTATTTTAAATCCATGAAAGACTAAAATTTTCTTAGTTAATGTAATAGTAGTAATAGTGTTTCATCTTTGCGCTATGGAATGAAAATTACAACCTTGTGTAGTCGAGTTCCTTTACTTTAGATTATTTCTTGTTCTTATTGAATTTATCTCTCAATAAGAGCACGTGCGCACACACACTTAGTTGATATTGAACAAAGATTCTAAGTGTGAGAAGTGGGTAAACAAAACTGATAGGCAAAATCAACTGGTGACGCGGATTCGGTCGCCTAAGCAGGGTTTATAGCTAGTTTACTGCTTGCTATGCGGCCTAAGAACTTAATCATGCTAAACCAACAGAATCTAAGGCATTATAGTAATTGCGTGTCCGGTTTTAAAGAGATAACTTGTAGATTAGAGGTTGCCCCATTGACTGCACATGTTCAATTAGAAGTCTGGTAGGCTAAGTCATTCTCATATTGCATTAAATACTCACTTGATCTACCATTATGTTAACCGATCTCCTTCTTTGTTTATCTCTGTATGATAGAATTGGTGAATAACAATAATTTTGTCATTGAGAAATAATGTTGAGTACAATCAGTTTATATAGAGAGACCACAAGGGTATAAACGTAAATGACAAATAATATATTCTAATACGCTCCCTCAAGCGGACGGAGTGGAGCGAAGTCCAAGCTTGGAAACAAGTGCCGAAAAAGATAACCGGGGCAAAGGCTTGGTGAGGACATCAGCCAGCTGGTCTGAAGCAGCAACACGAGCAACACGAACAAGACCACGCTCAACATGCTCACGAATGAAATGATAGTCAATGGCCACGTGCTTCATGCGTGAGTGGAAGACCGGGTTGGCACTGAGGCGAAGCGCTCCCAAATTGTCACAGAAAATCACCGGTGTGGAGCCAACCGAAAAACCAAGATCCGCAAGAAGATAAGTCGGCCCAGCAACCTCGGCGGCCGTATCCGCAACGCTCCTATATTCCGCCTCGGTGGAAGATCTAGAAACCGAGTCTTTGCTTCTTGGAACTCCAAGAAATGGCATTTTTCCCCAAGAAAACAATGTAAGCAGAAGTAGAAGTGTAGCCAGGCACATACTCAGATGACACTGGATCACGGTAGCCGTCGGCTTTGTTACCCGCCCAATCAGAGTCGGAGAAAGCATGCAAGGCTAGAGGCGAATCCCGATACAACTGCAAACCCATAGTGAGGGTGCCAGATAAATAGCGCAGAAGGCGTTTGACAAGCATCCAGTGATACTCTGTCGGCGCATGCATAAACTGTGAGAGCTTATTAACTGCAAACTGGATATCAACCCTCGTAAAGCATAAGTACTGTAGGGCACCCATCGTTTGACGATACTGAGTCGGATCGGAATAAGCAGGAGAAAAAACGGTGTCACCCGAAAAGGCATCGGCGGGCATAGGGGTAGGAACTGCCTTAGAGTCTTCCATGTGAACCTGAGATAGGAGCTCACGTGTATATCTGGTCTGCGTCAGTAACAAACCCGTGGTAGAATGAGTGACCTCAACCCCCAAAAAATACGACAGTGGACCAAGGTCCTTGATGGAGAACCGAGAGCCCAACTGATCAATAATGCTCTGAACCTGCTCAGCAGAGCTACCTGTAACAATAATATCATCGACATATACCAGAAAAATAGTAATGCTGACAGATGTGCGACAAACAAATAGAGACGGATCAGCCACAGAGTTAACAAAACCCAGAGTGAGGAGGAAAGACTTAAGCTCCTGGTACCAGGCTCGAGGAGCACCGCTTAAGACCATAGATCGCTTTGCGAAGTTTGCAAACAAAAGTGGGTTTTGTGGTATCCTCAAACCCGGGTGGTTGAGACATATAAACATCTTCGGCTAGTGTACCTGAGAAAAGCATTATTGACATCGAGTTGGCGAAGAGACCAACCAAAGGAAACCGAAATACCGAGAACAAGACGGATCGTAGCGGGTTTAACAACGGGATCGAAAGTTTCAAAATAATCCAAACCGGGACGTTGCGTAAACCCTTTTGCAACCAGCCTAGCTTTGTATTTATCAATAGAACCGTCCGGTTTCCTTTTTATTCGGAACACCCACTTACACCCAACGACATTTAAACCAGCTGCAGGGGGAACTAGAGACCACGTGTCATTGCGAAGAAGCGCACTATACTCATCAGACATGGCAACACACCACTGCGGGCACTGCAAGGCCTGCTTAAGGGTCGAGGGTTCCGTGTCAAGGTAGCGATTATGCAGTTGAGCTTGAAGGTTGAAGAGTTGACGAGGTTTATATATTTGGTTTCGAGATCGAGTAGTCATCGGATGTGGGGGCTGAGGGGGAGGAGAAGGGGGCTGGGGAGGGGGGACGAGTTGGAGGGGAGTCGGAGGAGGAGGATGTAGGAGTGGCTGAAACGGTAGAAATACCGACAGAAGGAGAAGTGGGAGATGCATGAGAGGATGAGGAGAGGGGTTCGTGGGGGGGGCATAAATGCCGGCGGGAGGTGTATGGGCCGTGGGGATGGGTGGAGAAATAGGGACGAGCTCAGGTGTATAAGAGTCGTCGGGAAGAAGGGCAGTCAAAGAAGGTAAGGAAGGGTCAGAGGAGATGCTAGCAAAAGGAAAAATGTCCTCCACAAACCGAACATCACGCGAAATATGCATACGAGACTCGGAGACGTCGTAACATAGATAAGCACTTTGTGTGAGAGCATACCCAAGGAAGATACAAGGCTTAGAGGTAGGCGCAAGCTTGTGCTGTGTATATGGTTTAAGCCAAGGATAGCAGAGACACCCGAAGACGCGAAGTTTAGAGTAGTTAGGCGGTTTAGAGAAAAGCTTGAGATGAGGGGACAACATATCAAGATTTTTTGTAGGCATGCGGTTAATGAGGTAAACTGCGGTACTGACGGCATACGACCAATAGTTAACCGGAATCTTGGCGTGTGCAAGAAGGGTGAGGGCTGTCTCAGCTATATGCAGGTGGCGGCGTTCAGAGATGCCATTGTGTTGTGGCGTGTAGGTGGGGGAAGTGAAATGGGAGATGCCATGGTCGGACGAGAAAGGGCGTAATTTAATGTACTCGGTACCATTGTCAGAATAGAGGGTTTTGATAGGGGCATCTAAGAGATTTTCGACATATTTTTTGAATTTAATGAACACGTTATGAACATCAGATTTGCATGCAAGCGGGTATAACCACATATAGCGAGTAAAATGATCGACAAAGAGAACATAATATTTAAAACCATCAACGGAATAAACTGGTGACGACCAAACGTCAGAATAAATAACCTCCAAGGGTTGAGAAGTACATAATGTGGAATCAGAAAAGGGGAGCCTATGGCTCTTATTACACAAACAAGAATCACAATGAGAATGCAAAGTAGTAGATAATTCTAAAAGTTTATTGTTTGCTAAATTCTGAATAATCGGAAATGCGGGATGGCCGCGGCGAAGATGCCAAGTGGCGGCGAGAGGCTTTAGACGCGAGAGAAGGCGAAAAGAGACTTGGAAGACCACGAGATAAGCACCATCATTGACTTGTCCTTGGTGGAGGCATTTGCCGGTCTTCAAATCCTTCACCAAAAACGAATCGGGTAAGAAGTCAATAGATACAGAATTATCCTGGCAAAATTTGTGGACGGAAAGTAAATTACGAGATAGAGCGGGAACACAGAGAACATGATTTAATTTAAAAGAGGAAAGAGAGGTAGAGCCAATGTGTGTGATGGCCAGGGAGCTACCATCACCAATGACAATACGGTCCGTACCTTGGTAAGGAGAGTGAAGAGAGAGCAAGTTGAGTTCCTGAGTCATGTGGTGAGAGGCACCACCGTCAAGCATCCAAGGAGCATAAGGATCGAGTCGCATAGGAGGGGCCGGAGGACGCATGATGAGCAACGTGGGCATGGGGAGATTGTGGGGGCCGAGGGTGGGTGGGGTTACGGGGTGGACGAGGGAGATTGTTGTAGAGCGGATAGGTGGTACAGCGAGTAGCAACATGTCCTTGGAGACCACAGAGTTGGCAGAAGCCTTGATAACCTTTGGAGTTACGAGGATTGGAATTTTTAGAGGAGTGATTGGGTGGTGGGGGTCTCGGGTTGGGAGGGGGGGAAGGGGACGACAGGGTGGGTGAGGGTGGCCGAGGGGTGGGTGAATAGGGGTAATAGTTCGTATTGGTCGGTACATGCATAGGACGCGGTGGATGATAAGCGAGGGAAAGCGGTGTAAGCGGGGGTGTAACCGGCCGACTATGTACAAGTGACGCTTCATGCATTAACAACTTTTCATGTAATAATGGCAAAGAGATGGTATCATCACGAGCCCGAATGGCACGACAAGGCCCGATAATCACCACCAAGATTTTTTAAAATTAATTCAACCAAGTCATCATCGTGTACCTTGGCATCAAGAGACGCGAGATCATCAGCAACATTTTTTACGGCAGTGAAGTATTGGGAAATGGACATTGTACCTTTAGTGATTGAATTTAACCGTAGTTTGAGATGTCGAACACGACCCTTACTCTGTTTCCCAAACGTGTCTAGGAGAGTGTCCCAAGCTTGTTTCGAATTTGTCGTGTGTTGAATCGTAGCCATAAATTCTTTATCAACCGAACCCAAAATTAAATTGTGAATTAGGGCATCTTGTTGGAGCCAATGCAGATGAGCCGCATTGATCGTCACGGCTCACCGGCCGCAGATGAGATGGTTTGCGGCGGCAAGGGGGTGGCACCCGTGACGTAACCGATGAGACCGTGACCTGTGAGTAAAGTGGTCAATTGAAGCTTCCAAGCCGTGAAATTTTTGCCATCAAGCTTTGTAGGAGCATTGACGGCGGGGATTAAGCGAGATAACGGTGGTGGGGACCGCGGGGGATGCGGCCGCGGCCAGTGCGCGCGGTGCCGGAAGTGGCAGAACCGGCCGATTGGGTAGAGGTGGCGGAAAGGGTTGCCATGGCCGCTTGAAGCTTGCAGCAGAAAAGAAAAAAAGAAAAAATAAGTAAGGCCGGCGGCGGCGGCGGCTAGAGGAAGAAGAGAAAGGAAAAAAAATATTTAGGGATCAAAAAATCTCTGATACCATGATAGAATTGGTGAATAACAATAATTTTGTCATTGAGAAATAATGTTGAGTACAATCAGTTTATATAGAGAGACCACAAGGGTATAAACGTAAATGACAAATAATATATTCTAATACTGTATGTTCTATGTTATCCCGTTTCCTTGTAATTTTTGACTTGAACCAAGAAAAGTTGTCCGGTACTTAGCCACATAACCCTATGGATACGACCTTCATCACCGATTCCTTAGCTACAATTGACCCGCTACATTGTGAGTAAGATTGGAAACTTAGAAAGTTGCAATCAGCTACTGTGGTTTCCCTTAATCACGGGGCGATCGTGCAGTAGTGATTGAGTGTGATATTTAAGCATGAATAGGATTTGTGTTGCTCATCCGGAATCCTTGTTTCCTAATGGTAGGAATATATATCTAAAAGGGCCTTCTTATAAGAAATGTTTTATTCTCGAAAGTATTTGCAAAGAGGAAGCAAATTGTTACTATGAGAGAATATTATAGATTATAAGATATTGTCGTTAATGTTTCGACATTCGAGTAACGATTGTGTGGATATTGCGTATGCGAAAGGATTCTTTTTACATGGTAACCGTTTCACATGAAGGGTTGTTGTCATAACACTTGACTCATTCCAATGATTGGGGGTTGTGATGCATTGCAAGATGCCAACCACGATCGTTAAGTGTAAAAGGTATTTTTGTGATACGCTTTAAACATACGGCCAACATATTCAGAAGCCTATCGGGTCACAAACATATGGATGACTTGTCGGAATTAAATTTCGTTTAAAGGATAACCGGGTAAGAATTTATTTATGCCTACTATAAATGGTTATGGTGGAAATTAATATTTGATATTATATATATATCTATATATATATATATATATATATATATATATATATATATATATATCTCCAATATCATAATATAATATAAATATCCAATATATATACATGAGATATTAATAATATATTGGATATATTTAATATAAGTTATTAAATTAATGGCATAAATCAATTAAAATGATTACCTCCTTAATATATTTATTCTATTGGGAAAATAGTTTTTTATTCCCTACTCTAAGTCGAGAAGCTAATCTCAAGCCAATTGAGAGCACATTGGGGCTCTACCTTTCCGTATGAAAGGGAGGGGATGTCAAGCTCTTTTGTATCACAATATTCTTGTAGTACTTAGAGAGAAAAATAAAGAGTGAGTTTTGTGGGATAAAGAAAATGCCACATAGAAGTTGACTTTCCCTAATAGCAATCCTTAGAGGATTCTGGTGGTTGTGTGTGTGGATCACCGCTATAGGCCAAAACTTGGACGGCTCCATGCATAGACTTTCAACCGTAGACAAAGTGTCGATCCAATTAGGTAATTATGGTTGCCTACTTTATTATAAGTTAATTGCTTATACGAAGTTGGTTATTGGTTGAAAGGAAATCAAATTTTGAATTCCGGCACGTAATCCAATTGATTTCCTTACAAGTTCCAACCTGTGGGTATCTGACCTGCAGGAAAAACGGTATGCAAAATGTGCGATTCAATCTAACCTGTAGCAAAAAGAAAAGCCTGAGATTGGCTTCGCTTGTTGATCTATTATATGAGGCTAGGACACGCCTATGTTACATAGGAGCCGAATCTGCTCAACTTGTTGATAATAAGATGTTGGAGCCTGTACCAAAAGTTGCATACACCCTTGCGTAATTTTCTTTATGTTATCCTAGTTACTTGATTTAGAAATGACTCCTTTTATTGAAGATGAGAGTCCTGGTAGTCCAAAATCTGCAAACAACACGTATTTGTGTGTGTGTGTATATATATATATATATATATATATAAAAGAAGATATTGACCTTTCTTAGCTCGCTGAAAGAGGTAGTTATATTTTCGCCCGATGATGGTTGCATAGCCGCTTTTGGCTATCTTCATCTGAAATATTGCAGGAGTAATATTTATTTGCTCTGTTTGTAATCTTGGGTTAAATTTACCCGTTGATAATATGCATATTAGCTTCCCGTTGACTAGGACCGGTACTTTGCATGGTTGTGCCATTAGTGACCTTTTTGCATCCATGGGAACCACATGAGCTATTGATTATAAGATTTTTCAGAGGATGTACAGTCCAGCCCTCCTTCTAGCGTTACCAAAAATCATCATAGAATGATCTCAATGTTGAATCTGCAATGTAAGCTTTTTGAAGGTGATATACAGATAGATCCTGCTAGGATGGTGCATCTATAACGGAGAAATCGTTAGGGGTCCCGGAGTTCTATTTCTGCTCAAGTCAATGTTTGGATGTGATGGGAAATATCAAGTATATGCGTGTAATAACATCATGCATATATCATACCATTTATGAGTTGGAGGGTCTCTTCATATAGTGTTCCTGGGTGGAGCTGATGGTTCAATCGATGGTGATAGAGTGAATGAGGATTTCGTCTAGTTTGTAGTGAATTGATGCCCAATGCATGTATAGGATGAGGTTGCATGTGGCAAATGACAACCAGTGTCATGCCTGCTGCAACAAGTATAAGGGACGACATGCACAAGGTCTTCTACTGGATGAGCCTTTATGCCGAGTTGGAGCCAGGTCGGCCTGGTTTTCGTTGCCGAGCTCTAGGTATTAGTGAGGAGATATGGACACTTAGACAATTATTAGCTAATGACCATGAAAGATCAACTTGGACTATACTTGGAGGTGGACTTACGCTCGTAGTCTAGCTGGATGAGTGTCGCATATACAATGACCGATCTCGCCTACGTCAGTTTGTTTGATCTATTCATGTTAATCGGTTTCTCTTTAAATATGGATTAACAGAAATCAAGATGCATTTCTTTTATATTTTTAACATTTCTATTTTATTTTATTTTCGTGGTAATTTACACATAATTTCCGCCGTTAGTTACGAGATTTGTTCCGTGTTTACATCCCATATGTATAGTAATGGTATTTAATTATGAAAGTTAGCTGGGTAGCTGACCCCAAATAGGCCTCACTCACTGGTATCTGAGCAATTCTTCATGTTGCTTTTACGGAGCTTCGCCAGGTTGTAACGCCCCCAGACCCCGGGCCTGTTGCGCTAAATGAGTCATAAATGGTTCGGTCAACTGCTTAGACCTCCGCTCTCGCTTGGTCTAAAAGGGCTAACCCGAGTTGACAAGACCTTTATGTCTCACACTTATATGGGGGTGAGCATTCACTTAATTTACCGATGTGGGATATCACATTCTCCCCCCCTTATAAGGGACTGGCGTCCTCGCCCGGACGGCCAAGACTTGTCCCGGATCGTCCCTACCAGAGGTAACTAGAGGCCATCCTTACACCGTCTTCTTGTCCGGTGCAGCGCATAGTTCCGTCTGATAGTCGGCTCTGATACCATTCTGTAACGCCCCCAGACCCCGGGCCTGTAGCGCTAAATGAGTCATAAATGGTTCGGTCAACTGCTTAGACCTCCGTTCTTGCTTGGTCTAAAAGGGCTAACCCGAGTTGACAAGACCTTTATGTCTCACACTTATATGGGGGTGAGCATTCACTTAATTTACCGATGTGGGATATCACATTCTCCCCCCTTATAAGATGTAAGAGGAGTTGGTTCTGGCAAGTTTCGAGGGCGAAACTTCTTTAAGGGGGGAAGAATGTAACATCCCGACTTTTCGGAAAATGGCAAAAGTGGCATTTAACAAAATGCGGATTTTATTTTATTTAGTTAAAGGATTTAAAGTATGTATATATATATATATTCGAAATATATATAAGAAAAAGAAAAGAAAAGAATGGGAATAATTAATAACTATATATTTCTTTATTATTATTATTATTATTATTATTTTATTTTAGGAGGTTTATTTTCGGGAATTAACTTCCCATTAAGGTAGTGGTTGCCAATGGGAGTTTTCAGAAATCAGATGTTTAAACACAGAAACATCAACGTTGAATAGAAAAAAAGAGAGGAAAAGGAAGAAACTTCGAAAATTCATATCTTCCAATCCGTAGTTCCGTTTTGCAGCCACAAATAGTCAAAACGATCGTCTCCGAGCGTAGATTATTCTAAAATACTCTTACAGGAAGTAATCCAGGTATGGTTAACTCGTTTCTGCTGCAAAAATCGTAAAAGATCATGTTGTTTTGTGTTTTAGGATTTCGGTCATAACTTTTGATCCGTGAATCCGTTTAGAAAGCCGAAAGTACCGCTGGAATCGTGAGAAGACGAGGATCGCTTTGATACCAGAATTTGGGTCTGATTCTCAGGTATGTGGGAGTCGAATTTCTGCTGTGAATTCATGAAAAGGATCATGAATTCATGTTCTAGGGTTTTGGTACGTAGTTCTTTGTTTAGAAGCTTTGATCATCAATTAATTCATGTTAATTGTGATCTTTTAGATCTTGTTTGAGGCCTGTTTAAGTGCTGCAGAGATTGGTTTTGGTGTGTGGCTTCAATCAAGTAAGAGGCTCTTCCTTTTGTATGCTTTAGTTGTATGATGACATGATTAGATGATGTTAGAAGGTTTTTATGTTATGAATTGTTTGTAGAAATATGTTTAAAGGTTGTTGTTGTGTTTAGTAGTACTTTATGAGACTTTTAGAGGTTGTTTTGATGTTGTTTTGTTGAGTTTTTGGCTGAAAATGTATTAAAAGCAGTGCAGATTTTCATTAGGTTTTAGAAAGTTGCTTTAGCTTGTTTTGAGTACTTTTCAAGTGTACCAAGTTGGGGATCAGTTCCTAACGTTACAATGATGTTATAAAGAAGATAAATGAACATGAACAAGCCTTGATTAAGCTTCCGATGCGTTTAGTTCCAGCACCGAATGTACTCTTCAAGGGAGTTGAAGTTCGGGACCGTCGGAAGAGTATGATTGTCTGTGCTTTGATGAATTAGTATTCATCAATGTCCGTGTAATTGCTAGCTTGAGTAAGAGTCTAAGAAGAGGGAGTAGGTAGCTTTTTGTCTGAATGAACCTAGGTGGCTAGCTAATCACTTAATAAACGTATTTGACTAGATAAAAGATTAAACATCATGAGAGCTTGGATAGGCACAGTACAATATCGGCAATGTGAGGTTTGGCCAGATAAAGTGGTGATGATCACTGCCGGATTCTAGACCCGCCAGATAAAGTAGTGATCATTCCGCCGGACAAACTCACGAACGAGATAGACATTCACCGGTCAGCTCTTTAGGGTTGGCCAGACAAAGTGGAATGACTGTCTCGGGACCGCTAAAGATTTATCTCTATAGGGTTGCGTCTTTTGTCTTAGTGCATATCTCACTAAGTGTAGTGCCCTCGCAAACATGCTGTAACAAAGATAAGTTAAGATAGAAACGCTTAGTCACGAAGTGTTGATGAGCACTTAGTGAACCATAGATTGAGTCGGTCACTTGAAAGATAACTTTAATAATGTGAATCTTAACGTTGTAAAACTTAAAGTATACAATAGCTTCTCACTCTTACTAAGTACTTTGTACTTACCTCAATTGCATATGTTGTTTTGTGAGATTTTGGGGTGAGAAGACGAAGAGGTTGTCCTTGAGCTCGTTGAGGAGTTTGATGATGTTTTGATGACGTTGGTGCTGATGATGCTTTCTTTTACTTTCTTTTAAAGGTTGTACTATAGTATGTTGTAGATTCTTAATTAGCATGTTGTACTTTTATTCCAAGTTTGTAAGACAAGGGTTGTATCTTTATTTTTTTTACATCGTACGTTGTAAGCTTTATCTCGTTGTTGTAAGCTTTTCCTTTCTACCCTTAGTCGGTTTGTATTCTATTCTAGTAGCATTTATGATTTTACCCGATCCTTTTGGGCTTCTGTTGCTTTAATTATGATACGACGACGTAGAGGCTGGCGTATAATATTGGATTTATTTAATGTTATACGCGCCGAACGTTCTCTTCCGGATAAGGGCTCGGTATCCGGGAGCGGGGCGTTATAGTTGGTATCAGAGACAAGCGTTCCTTGCTTTTCTAGGCTTCCATCTCTCCATTCCTTATGATAAGACTTCTCTAGACCACTTAGTAATCATTCTGACTTGCTTGATCATTCAGAATGGTAGGAACCCGTAGAAGTTTCTTTACTAACCTAAGTTATATTCTCAAGATAAGGTATCTTGGATCTTTTAGAACCTTTCTGATCTCTCTTGTTCTTGGTGGTAATTTTCGTAAAGCTAATAATCCTTATACCGTGGTTAGTTTTCACTAGAGCCAAGTGAAGTGTCTTCTTAGGCGATGGTTACGTTGAGTTTTAATCTCACATATTTTATGTGATGCCCTCAAGTTTGTTCCTTCTCGGATCCTTAATAGAATCCCTATCTTCTTTCGACCTTTCAGACTTTTCTCTCTTTACTCTTCTCTTGGAGGATTTAAAGTTTTCTTATTGCGACTTTTTGATTTAATCATTTCTTTGATTTTATAATTTGGTGTTATGCAAAACGAGTAAACGATTTTGTTCACGTTTCTATATGTCTTTTAATATCATTTCTGATGTTTCAAAAAAAAAATGTGTAAATTTGCAGTCACTTAGAAAATTTCCTTATCTACAATTTCTCTTTTGGCATCAACTTAGTTTTCAATAGTGTTCATAAATTGTTTAACAAGGAGGAGTACTCTGTTCAGAAAATTCTGCAGCGGTACTCTTGCTTATGAATCTGTTTTGAATAAGCTAAATACCTCCAAATGACTTGAATTTTTGATATGTTGTAGAAAACTTTCTGCTCTGCAATTTTTGTGTTGGAGTCAAGTGCAAATTCTTTCTGGTTTGAGTATAATCTGCAAAACAATGCAGATTATAAATTTCTGAAATTTTTGACAGCTTGCAGCAGTTGACGAAAATAATTATTTTAACCAACTTATGATTTTCCAGAAATTCTGAATTTTGAGTAGAATATGTAAAACCTGTATACCTACAACTTTTCTTTTTACATCAGGTTCAAAATCAGTTTGGTGTGTTCTATGCAAGTCAATCATTTCATGATTGATGTATGTACTTAAACTTTTAAAGCCATTTAAGTACCTGTGCATGAAAGGCTAGACAACATTCTTTCACCTTGGAAGTTTAGGTGTGGGGTTATAGGTGTTGGGAAGGCTTTGTAGTATAAGACTTTTAACTTAGTTGTTAGCCAAAATAAGAAGTTTAGTAAGTAGGTTTTAAGTGTTGTAGATTTAATACCCTTCTGTGACAAGAAACAATTACATGGTGACTTTCCAATCCCACGTTTTCTTTGACGATGTGCTCTTTTATAATCATTGGTTTCATACTTAGTTACCTCTAATTTCAAATGTTTCCCCATGCATACTATTTGTAACCAATGTGCTTGCAAGATCATCCATTTGAAACTTTTTGAACTCGGTAAAAGTCCTTTCATTGCGAAGTTTTGTTTTCCTAGTGTGCACATACTTTGATGTGTCTTATTTTTTTTATGAAGATATTTTTATCATGTCAAATGTTGGACTTAAGGAAATAAGTTTCTCATCCTTCAAACTTTTGAACTGACAACTACATACCCTTCCAATGCATCATGTTTAGTAAATTCGGGACAATACACTTTTGCATCCTAGTGATTACCTTTTATGCATCACCTACACGATGTTTTAGTGCAGAAAACTTTTTGTTTAAAGACTCAACTCTTTTATTAGAATTTTATACCATTTCGATAACCGGTTGAAAGATCAAACTTTCTCAAAACATCCATTTTAATTACATATCCTTTTGTCTTCCGGTAAGTATACGTGAACAATCATTTCTTACCTAAGTGTCATTTAATAGCTCCAGACTACTTTAAGAAAATTATATATATGCATATGTTCAAAAGTCCTATCGATAATTACTTTCAAAGTACTGCATCTTTTACTCCCTTACGAAATTTTTTTTGACTAAGCAAGTAGTCGAACCTCTTTTACGTCTCATGCATGTCTTTTAAAGTTTTTTTTTTTGATAAAGAATTTTAGCCTGCAACTTATTTTGTTAAGAGTATTTCTCGACAAAATTTTCTACAAGTGTTAAGTTGTTTTGTCTTATTTTAAACCTTCCTTCTTCAAATTAGAAGAAATGGCTTTCTGATTTATTTTTTAAACAAAGGGCTGTCCTCATTCCTTTGAATATTTGCACCCTTGATGCAAACCTTTTAACAATTTCACAATAGCCCTTCTTGTGTTAGTCTTTGAACGACACGAAAACATGTATTATTTGAAACTCTTGTGTTTTCTTTACACAGTCGTCACTTATGATTCTTTTTCACGACGCACTTCTTCGATTTGCCTTTATAATTGAACATTTGGAGAAGATGTTCCCCGCTTTAAAAAAAAAAATTAACTGCAACGGATGTTGAAAGAAATAGAAAATGCATTCTCTGAGTTCATTTACTTTCTTTTCCACGTTATCATTCATGACCTCTTCGCAACATTTCTTCAATTTACTTGGATTTTAATCATGAAAACTTTTGAGAGAATATTACTCATCTTCAATTTTTTTTTAATATATATATATATGTACATATTTGAATAAGATTTGAAAATTCTTCTACTTCCAAACCTTTTCTGTTGAACTCTTTAATAGCGAAGTAAGAAAATTTATTCTTTTGCATTCAATCATACCAATTACTTCAAGGGAAAGGAAAATGTTTTCAATATGGATTATATAGGATGATCTTTTGGTTGCAACAAATGTCCCAGCAGAGAACTTTTGTTTTATCGATTTTATCACAAGTGGCCTCATCTTGGTAAATTTTATATGTCATCCATTTTGTGTTATCCAAACAAATGTTTTACTATATGCATGTGAACCAAGTTCAAACCATCTTTCATTTTGTGTTACGCGTCTCAAAATTTCCCATTTGTTATCTCCTTTAGTAGTTTCAGTTTTCAAAAGACTTTTATAACCATTCTTACCTTTCTTCTGGAATCAAGGTGAGAATAAGTTTAAAACGTTGTTTCTTGTATATGTTTTGCTTAAAAATAAATTCTTTTACAGCTCCAGTCTTCTGTTGGACGATAAAATTATGGTTGCTGATAAACTCACTGTCAAAAGTTGTTTTCTTGTCTATAGGAAAGCCTTATAAGTTTGGTAGAAGATGTTTATATGGTTTCCTTTTTGAAGACTAGTAAAGATTGAAGTATCTCTATGGTTTGGGTGTGCTATAGATGGTTTAGTGATGGATTGATAACAAGACGGAGTTGAAGTTCCTTAAGTTAATAGCTAGTTTCTTGAAGGTAAGGCGGATGTATAGGTCAAAGCAACCCTCGTATAAGTATGGAAACATCTGTAAGGGTGACAAATGGACGAAGAACCTAGAAGAAAACTACTTGTTAATTAGTGGATTGATGTATGACTTTTGGGACAAAGTGTTATAGGAGGAGCTTAAGAATTTAGGTAGTAGAGTTGAGTATAAGGTAGATGAAAGGTGTGAATAAGCTAAGAGGAGTGATGGGGTCTGTAGTACAAGATTAGTTGTGTTGGACTCCTTGAAGTCTGGACGATGAAAATACTAAGGTTCAAATCAGTTGGAGATAACGTTTTGTTTGAAGGTGAACTAAAAAGTAGGCAAGCTGGTATCTAAGATGTAAGAGGAGTTGGTTCTGGCAAGTTTCGAGGGCGAAACTTCTTTAAGGGGGGAAGAATGTAACATCCCGACTTTTCGGAAAATAGCAAAAGTGGCATTTAACAAAATGCGGATTTTATTTTATTTAGTTAAAGGATTTAAAGTATGTATATATATATATTCGAAATATATATAAGAAAAAGAAAAGAAAAGAATGGGAATTAATTTTAAGTTATAATTAATAACTTTATATTTTTTATTATTATTATTATTATTTTATTTTAGGAGGTTTATTTTGGGGAATTAACTTCCCATTAAGGTAGTGGTTGCCAATGGGAGTTTTCAGAAATCAGATGTTTAAACACAGAAACATCAACGTTGAATAGAAAAAAAGAGAGGAAAAGGAAGAAACTTTGAAAATTCATATCTTCCAATCCGTAGTTCCGTTTTGCAGCCACAAATAGTCAAAACGATCGTATCCGAGCGTAGATTATTCTAAAATACTCTTATAGGAAGTAGTCCAGGTATGGTTAACTCGTTTCTGCTGCAAAAATCGTAAAAGATCATGTTGTTTTGTGTTTTAGGATTTCGGTCATAACTTTTGATCCGTGAATCCGTTTAGAAAGCCGAAAGTACCGCTGGAATCGTGAGAAGACGAGGATCGTTTTGATACCAGAATTTGGGTCTGATTCTCAGGTATGTGGGAGTCGAATTTCTGCTGTGAATTCATGAAAAGGATCATGAATTCATGTTCTAGGGTTTTGGTACGTAGTTCTTTGTTTAGAAGCTTTGATCATCAATTAATTCATGTTAATTGTGATCTTTTAGATCTTGTTTGAGGCCTGTTTAAGTGCTGCAGAGATTGGTTTTGGTGTGTGGCTTCAATCAAGTAAGAGGCTCTTCCTTTTGTATGCTTTAGTTGTATGATGACATGATTAGATGATGTTAGAAGGTTTTTATGTTATGAATTGTTTGTAGAAATATGTTTAAAGGTTGTTGTTGTGTTTAGTAGTACTTTATGAGACTTTTAGAGGTTGTTTTGATGTTGTTTGGTGAGTTTTTGGCTGAAAATGTATTAAAAGCAGTGCAGATTTTCATTAGGTTTTAGAAAGTTGTTTTAGCTTGTTTTGAGTACTTTTCAAGTGTACCAAGTTGGGGATCAGTTCCTAACGTTACAATGATGTTATAAAGAAGATAAATGAACATGAACAAGCCTTGATTAAGCTTCCGATGCGTTTAGTTCCGGCACCGAATGTACTCTTCAAGGGATTTGAAGTTCAGGACCGTCGGAAGAGTATGATTGTCTTGTGCTTTGATGAATTAGTATTCATCAATGTCTGTGTAATTGCTAGCTTGAGTCTAAGAGTCTAAGAAGAGGGAGTAGGTAGCTTTTTGTCCTGAATGAACCTAGGTGGCTAGCTAATCACTTAATAAACGTATTTGACTAGATAAAAGATTAAACATCATGAGAGCTTGGATAGGCACAGTACAATATCGGCAATGTGAGGTTTGGCCAGATAAAGTGGTGATGATCACTGCCGGATTCTAGACCCGCCAGATAAAGTAGTGATCATTCCGCCGGACAAACTCACGAACGAGATAGACATTCACCGGTCGCCTCTTTAGGGTTGGCCGGACAAAGTGGAATGATCGTCTCGGGACCGCTAGAGATTTATCTCTATAGGGTTGCGTCTTTTGTCTTAGTGCATATCTCACTAAGTGTAGTGCCCTCGCAAACATCTTTGTAACAATAATAAGTTAAGATAGAAACGCTTAGTCACGAAGTGTTGATGAGCACTTAGTGAACCATAGATTGAGTCGGTCACTTGAAAGATAACTTTAATAATGTGAATCTTAACGTTGTAAAACTTAAAGTATACAATAGCTTCTCACTCTTACTAAGTACTTTGTACTTACCTCAATTGCATATGTTGTTTTATGTGCTTTTGGGGTGAGAAGACGAACAGGTTGTCCTTGAGCTCGTTGAGGAGTTTGATGATGTTTTGATGACGTTGGTGCTGATGATGCTTTCTTTTACTTTCTTTTAAAGGTTGTACTATAGTATGTTGTAGATTCTTAATTAGCATGTTGTACTTTTATTCCAAGTTTGTAAGACAAGGGTTGTATCTTTATTTTTTTTACATCGTACGTTGTAAGCTTTATCTCGTTGTTGTAAGCTTTTCCTTTCTACCCTTAGTCGGTTTGTATTCTATTCTAGTAGCATTTATGATTTTACCCGAGCCTTTTGGGCTTCTGTTGCTTTAATTATGATACGACGACGTAGAGGCTGGCGTATAATATTGGATTTATTTAATGTTATACGCGCCGAACGTTCTCTTCCGGATAAGGGCTCGGTATCCGGGAGCGGGGCGTTAGACGGTTGTCTCTTGTTGGCCCTTGGATTCAGCAACAATTCAAAAGGTTGCTTTATTCGGGAATCTTGGGGAATTGGGCTACTGTTGAAAATATTTTATTTGAATATGGTGATGGCGCAAATACATTCCGTGTTGGATTCAAAACTGGTGTTAAAGAGTATAAATGTAAACTACTCCACACATAATATAATCCCAACATTATATGTGTGTCGACATAGGCGGATCTACTCCTTAAGTGCGGTGGTCTCAAGACACATTACGTTTTTTTTGTCAGATCTCAGTGATTCATTGCCCTCTTAATTCCATGCGGATGAACCCCTGTATATATATCATACAATGAGGGGTGAAATGGTAAATTTAAAGATTATTATTTTACAATAATTTAAAAAAAAGTGTTGAGAATGGTTCGAACTTACATTCGTTAAAAAAAAGTGCTAGAACCTTAAATAAAAATATTTTATACTTCGTTAATAGTAAGACAAATTAAATACCAGAGTAATGACGTGTTTACATAAAATGGACACACTACATTTTACATTATTGATTATGATATAAGACTCCATGATAAATAAAGTATTATCATAATCTAATGATGTATAATACAATGCGTTTACTTTGTTGTGAACGTATCATTCTTTTTAAATACAAATAATAATACTAATACTATTTTTTTTTAAATGGGGTGGTACTAAAATAATGTAATTTTCTTATTAAAAATATAAAACACCACAAACTTCTCGGTGGATTTTTTAATTTCCTGCCCTCGGAAGGAAATCTGGATGTGTCACGCACTCATATTATATATATATATACCTTATGAAAACCAAGATCACTCCGTCCAGCCTTCTGGACCGGAGTCTTTCCTTCGTGGATCGTTTCTCTGAAATGTGACGAGGAGGTAGTTAGGCAGTTGAACTCTCCCTTGTAAATTTGGCTACTTTTTTTCTTTAAATTCAACTTTCGTTACCCGGCAAAAAAATAAAAAAATAAAAAAAATAAAAAAAATCCTATTATAATTTCTTGAATACGGCACCACGTTTCGAAACGAAGAAATCATTGATAAATACAGTATAATATTTTTTTTCTAAAGCTAACATTGCCGACATGTAAACGTGAAAACCAAAATGAGGACAAAGACACATAATAAAAGCTTGTGCTTTCGTGGGCGGTCACCGACCTTGTGCTTTCGTGGTGCCATATCCCACCTTAAAAGCTTCATGTTATATGCTAAGAAATTCTATCTATATAATATTCTTCGTTCAAAAGGCAAGGCAAGAATAAGGAAAAAATGGAAAAAAAAAAATTTAAGAAAGGAAAGGAAAATTGATGACTTAAAAATAGGTAAAATTAAAATGAAAAAAATATGCCCGAGAAGATTATTATTTGTGTGCTATGTCTTAAAAGATAACATTTAAAAAATATGTCTGATGCTGTCAGAAAATTTGCTCACCCACGTGCACCTCTTTAGTGACTCAACACTTGACCCGGGGAGATAAACCGCTTTTGACTTCCTAGAGACGAGCCCAGGAGGGCTGTCCCTCCCGGTCGTCGCCACTGATCCCCACGTGTCTGACCGCCTTTCGATCGGATAGGTCTCAATCTCTAACAGGTCGGAGAGGAACCGGGCATCGAACTTCCGACAATCGATAGTGCGATCACGGTCGACCTTCTCGATCGGACTAGGTCCTTAGACTTGTACAATCCTGTGGCAATAGGAGCTCGGTCATCGTCCCCGATCCCTATGAGTCGGCTCCGCCACCCCAGTACATTTCCGACAGAGCCTGTCTCTAATTATTCTTCACGGGCATAATAACCAGATAACTGTCATAGAATCCTGAGCAATAAAGTCTCGAATCCTTATCACTTAATGCTAATATTTGAATACCATAATTATCTCCTATAATCAAGGAGAGGACTCAATCATAATCTTTTTCCTTAGGGAATACGTTAATCAGTGTCAATCCCAGACATGCCACATCAAACCCATGGGCACAAGCCCCTCTATATAAACTGTCCCTAAGGAACTATGAAGACTTGATTCCAATTGAACCATTGGATACGTAGGCAGCTTGATCATCATCAAGTGCAGTCTAAAACAAATCAAATCACCTCCTCCATCATCGTATTTATGTGTTCTTGAAGCATCCGTATGTTGTAATCAAGGAAGCGAGTTTAGAGGATTACCTTGATGATCGAAGCGAGTTTAGAGGATTACCTTGACGATTTTTGGATCGTCAATTGGCGCTATAAGGAGGGTCCCCTTTTTGATTGATAATCTCAGGAAAAGCTTCAGAACAACCATGGTGACCACACGACAACAGGGTGCTAATGGTAACGGTGCCAACAACGTATCAGAGTCAGACGCTAACAACTAGAATCAGCCGCAGCAGGAAAGTGTCTCTCTTGACACCCTCCATCAGACGCTGGTTGATCAACTTGTAGCTTTGGATGAAGCCACGAAAGAAGCTGTTCTCAATGTTGTCTTGGCAGAAGAGGATGAAGAAGATGAGGATTGGGAAGGTCTAGAATAAGAAGGCCCCCTCAACGAAAATTCACAAGACATGAATCACTCAAACGGAGGCTCATCTGGAGAAAACTCCCAGGGTCAAGAATCTGAGGAAGAATACGATCCCAACGATTAATCATGGCAGCCAACACCTTCCCCCCAAAGCCTAAGAGCAATAGAAGAGAAAATCGATCGTCATCCTCCAACTTACAGAGACAACTTGTCGTTCCTCAAGCCATGGAAGCAGCTCGCGCCGAACTAGAGGCGATAGCGGGAAGAAAGTCGACACTCCTAACGCTCGAGTCCCCTTTCTCTGAGCAGATTGATAACTACCCGCGACCCGCAAGATTCAAGATCCCTAAATTGGAGCCGTACGACGGAACGAAGGATCCCCAGGACCACCTGTTCTAATATCTCACGCACATGAATCTCGACTGTGCCCCTAAGGAGATGAAGTGCAAAGCATTCCTTGCGCTACTCACTGGTCGGGCTCGGGAATGGTTCAAGAAAATACCACCACGGATGATCTACAGCTTCGACACACTGGGAAAAATGTTTCTTAATGCATTCATTACAGCCAAGCCGTTCCCGGAGAATGCTACCCACCTGTTCGCCATTAAAAAGAAGAAAGACGAAACTGCGTTATAGTACCTTAAGCGGTTCAGTGAAGAATCGCTGCAAGTTCGGGACGCCGACGACCAAGTCCGAATCGCATCCTTTGTAGTAGGGCTACGCGAGGGCAGGCTATACGCCAAGCTGAGCAGTAGGCTCCCCACCTCCATGGAAGAGTGTTTGGAAGTGGCATTTAAACATTGTCAAGGGGAAGAAGCTAATCGGGTGAAACGAGAAGTGGAGAAGTCCGACCCCAAGAAGGACAAGCAAGAAGACGCATCCGACAAGAAGAGAAAGTCGTATGGAGATCGTGCAGGCGGTTCGGCCACAGGCCGGCCTGAAAAGAGAAATGCCTTGCAGCCGTGAGACTTCCCGGTGTTAAATCGGCCTAGGGAACAAGTATTGGCGATCTTGGAAAGAAAGGTTTGGCAAAAACTCCCACACCGCTTCGAAGCACCTTGGAGAGAAGGGACCAGAGCAAGTTTTGTACTTACCACCAAGACACTGGGCATGAATTGGGCAACTATAGGGACTTCCAGCGTGATGTGGAAGCAGCGATTGCAGAGGGAAAACTAGACGAGGTCGTGGATCGACTCCGATATGGCGAACATCGAGGACCGCGAGATTACCAGCAGAGAAACTATGGTCGTGATCGCGGCCGACAGGGCGAGCCCCAGGGGAGAAGAGAGCTATCTCCTGACAACGGTCAACCAGCAGACAATCACCCGATCAACACTATCAACACCATTGTGGGAGGCCCTGGCAACAGTTTAGAGGTCGGCAACTCAAGTACCCGAACGGGCAACGGACAGATAGCCCAGGGAAGCCGAGTCCCCTTTCAGGAAGCAGGCTATGGGCCAAAGGACCCTCTCCCCCTGATCCCCAACAATGAAGGACTAGACATTAAAGTCGTAGTAAACAAGAATCTGGTTCAGAGAGTTTGCGTAGACACTGGTAGTGCGGTAAACGTTCTCTACTTTGCAGCTTTTCAGGCAATGGGTCTCAAGGAATCCGAGTTCACTCCGGTCTCCGCACTTTTGTTTGGATTTGCCGGTCCCCCAATTCATCCACTAGGAATGGTTCGACTCGCAACGACATTCGGGAAGGATTCGTCAGGAAGGACTCTCATGGTCAATTATGTCGTGGTCAAATCTTCATCAGCATACAACATCATTTTGGGAAGGCCCGCTCTGATCAATCTACGAGCCATAATCTCCCCGGCGCACATCAGCCTGAAGTTCCCGACCGGTAGAGGGTCGGTCGAAATTAAAGGAGACTTGGAGGTCGCCCGAAGTTGCTACGCCGCTACCATCAAGGGCAAATGAATCACTTTCGCCTAACTCGTTCGACAAGTCTTTGTTGGTTATCGTTTTTTCCAAACTATCTTTAAGTTTCACATTTTAATCCTTGTTCGTACTTTCTTACCATTCGCTGGGATCTTTTCCATTCGTTTCCGTACTTTATTTACTTCCTTTTTTAATGTCGGGTATTTATTTTTCGATCAATCGCATCTTTGGCTGGTTCCAATATTGCCATCTGTTAAGCCTTACTTTATATAATCTGTAAGTCGTTCAACAATTATACTGCGCAGTAAAGCCTCACGCGAGAAGTCAGTCCGATCTGGCCCAGCTCGCCCTATCATCAAACGAGAAGTCAGCACTAGCCTGGTGTTGGACTTATTTTTAAGTTTTAGTGATGAGTGCCAGACTAGCTGTTATAAAGCAAAGGCAAAAAGATGTCTAGATCAAATGTATAGGTTTATTATAGTTTGATCTTGTATAGGTTTGATCAAACAAGCACTGTAAAAGGTCAATCGACTTACATCGACGACTAGTCTAGATCGCAGGGTAGCCGAGTCGGTAGACTAGTCGAACCCGCCGAAGACGAAGGGCCGAGGCTCAAACTCAGTTTTTGAAAGCTAAAGGATCAAACTTAGTAATTAAAGTCAAGGATATGGAATCATAATTTAGGGAAGTCTGTGATGACCTAAACTGATTACATATACCTTATGTACAAGGTCTAAGTTCCACAAGTTAAGTGGTGATTGGAACTTAGTTATATGCAAAAAGGTGTAATCTAACTTCATAAATAAAAGTTAGATAAAAGACAGTAAGCTGAAGTGTTTTTAAACACAACATTATAAGGATAAGCTTACTGATGTGTATATCAATAGGGTTATGTTCTCAGGAACCTGCTGGACACATATTTCAATTTAATCAAAGGCTACATTGGAATATTACAAAGAAAGGGACAACTAACAACTTCTGGTTTATCAAACAAATCAATGGTTAAGATCAAATGGACGTTGGAAAGATTCGGACCTTTATCCAATGGTTACAAGTCAAAGGGTGGACAGACTGTAAACTGTCAAAAAGAAATCTGACAGTGTCAGTCCTAGGAACAGTCAGAAAAAACAAGTCAAGATAGAGACAAATCTGAAACGGCTTTGTTTGAATTTCAAACATAAGTTACAAGGATTCCTACCTATAAATAGAGGACTCCTAATTCAGATACAAGTGATGAAAATTAAGGATCTACTTTGAGCAATCAGAATTAAATCAAGAAAAACACCCTGTTGACCCTACTGAGCATAAAGCTGTTGATCCAGTAAATTTCTTCAAATGTAATCTGCATTCAAGCTGCATCAAGTTTACACACTTGAAGACATCAAGTTGCTGATCATATCATCCTAATCAAGCTGCTGAAAGCTGAATCACTTACTTGATTCAATCTTTCTTTTACAAGAAATCTACTGAAGACCGTGAAGCATCTTTTGGTGTGAAACACTGTTGTTTGTGGTGGAGCTGGTGAAGAGGCAATCCTACCCTTCAAGGACCAGTGGAAGACTTTGGAGCAGCAATCCTACATGTTCCAAGTGTTCAGTTTGGGAAGCCATAGTTATTGGTGAAGGACAAACAACTTAAGGATTTTTGTAACAACTACATCAAAGATCTCTAGTTAATTACCTCCAACATCATAGGAGAAGAGTGGACTGACAGGATTACACCACCTGGAATCACTATAAAATCTGCCTACTTACTTTCTGCATTTATATTCTGCACTTAGTTTATCTAACACATCAATCTACTGAATCTAGCAACTGAATCACACACATACACTACTGAGTATCTAATACTTGGTATCATATTTAACAACAAGTAATAAGGCTTAATTTTTGATATATTTCCGCTGCACAAATTCAGCAAACTCAACAGTCAGCAAACTACTGAAGTATCAGCAGGTTGCTGAAGTTGCTGAGTTTGTTAACTCCAAAAGTTTTAAGTGTTAAGTTTATTCACCCCCCCTCTCTAAACTTAACCAAATCATTTTCAAGGGACCAACACCTGGCCCCGCTCGTCCTTAAAAAATACACGCGAAAAGTCAGTTTGACCTAACCCAGATCACCACTCTTTTAAACAAGAAGTCAGCACTAGCCTGGCCCCGCTAGTCCCCAAAAACTTCATATAAACAGTTAATTCATAAGGTCACTTTTAAGTTGCCTAAGATTAATTGAGCGTAGTCCAGATTACTTTAGGTTGATTGGGGGCAAACTTACTTTAAATCAACTGAGTTTAGTACCCAATCTGTGGTCCTCCAAGCCCATGCTTCGGAATTAACTTCACCTTCTTAACTTAAGCGATCGGATCTAGCTCAGCTTTCCGAGCTCTAGATCCTCTCGCCTTTAAGTTTCTTTCTTAACTTAAGCGATTGGATCTAGCTCAGCTTTCCGAGCTCTAGATCCTCTCGCCTTTAAACTTCTTTCCTAACTTAAGCGATCGGATCTAGCTCAGCTTTCCGAGCTCAAGATCCTCTCGCCTTTAAGTTTCTTTCTTAACTTAAGCGATCAGATCTAGCTCAGCTTTCCGAGCTCTAGATCCTATCGCCTTTAAACTTCTTTCCTAACTTAAGCGATCGGATCTAGCTCAGCTTTCCGACCTCTAGATCCTCTCGCCTTTAAGTTTCTTTCTTAACTTAAGCGATCGGATCTAGCTCAGCTTTCCGACCTCTAGATCCTCTCGCATTTAAACTTCTTTCCTAACTTAAGCGATCGGATCTAGCTCAGCTTTCCGAGCTCTAGATCCTCATGCCTTTCAGTTTCTTTCTTAACTTAAGCGATCGGATCTAGCTCAGCTTTCCGAGTTCTAGATCCTCTCGCCTTTAAACTTCTTTCCTAACTTAAGTGATCGGATCTAGCTCATCTTTCCGAGCTCTAGATCCTCTCGCCTTTAAGTTTCTTTCTTAACTTAAGCGATCGGATCTAGCTCAACTTTCCGAGCTCTAGATCCTCTCGCCTTTAAACTTCTTTCCTAACTTAAGCGATCGGATCTAGCTCAATTTTCCGAGCTCTAGATCCTCTCGGCTTTATAATTTCTCTTAACTTAAGCGATCGGATCTAGCTCAATTTTCTGAGCTCTAGATCCTCTCACCTTTATAATTTCTCTTAACTTAAGCGATCGGATCTAGCTCAGCTTTCCGAGCTTTAGATCCTCCCACCCTTATAATTTTACATTCTTATTTAAAACGGTCGTATCTAGCTTCGCTCTCTGAGCCCAAGATCCTCTACCCTTGTACCATTACATTCTTAGTAAAGGTGATCGGATCTAGCCACTCTCTGAATTCTTGATCCTTTAGCTCTTATAGTTTCTCCTCATCAATTTTATTAAATTGGCATAAGTGGCGACCACTTGGTGTCCGATCCGATTACACATACCGTTAGAACGAAGCTAAATTTCTGAATGACCGAACCCATGAATACAACTCGGTCCTACATACAACAAATAACAAGTACAAACTCCAAATTGATATAACTAACTATAACCAGAGCAAACCGAACGCACAAGCCAAGCCCAACAACATTAATCTAAAAGAATATGCCATTCACAAAATAATAGTGAATACCATACTGGGGGTAACATACATACCGCTAACAAACAACCAACACATACATACTCATAATTCAAAATTCACAAAAACAAAATCACAATAAATTCATTGATCATGAATAAAGTCATAATACATAAACCACCTTCCCAAAAATAGAAAATAGACTTTAAGAGTCAGGAGCGGGACTCTTTTGAGACTCGGAGGGAGGGGCCGACCCGGACGCAGCTGCCGGCTGGGTGACATACTTATCAACTATGTCCACCCCCGCTCGAAAGTCTTGGACGCGTTCAGTATAGACCGCGTCCATCCCTGGTTTGTAGTAAGCCTTCTTATAAAGGGCATCCAGAGCAAGTGCAGGGAGCTGAGCCCTCGCCTCATCCACCCCCAATGTGTACGCATGGTTGAGAATGGGAATCAGCAACACCTTAAGGGCCTCGGCGAAATCAGCCGAAGCCTTGTATTCCTGAACGGCTTCGACGCACCGAGCCGGAACATTGGCCTCCAGGTCGGCCACTCTCGCCCTGAGGTCCCCGGCCTCCTGCTCTCTTCCCTTCTTCTCCTCGGCCAGCTCGCCCCCCACTGACTTCAACTCTTTCTCCTGAGCCTAGAGCTGAGATTGCAAGGCCTTCGTCTCTGTGTCCTTAAGGCGAATAGCTGCCCTAAGTTCATCCCTCGTCTTCTGCAGCTCGGCAGTCTTTTCCGATTGGGCATCCAAGTCTGCTGAGGCCTTGCCTAACCTCCTAAAAACTTCCTGGCCAATCGTGCCACCCTGAACAGAGATAGATCATCAGGACAATCGATAATTAAACCACCCAAAAAGAAAGAAATAGGCTACACTTACCAGGTCTACTATTTTACAACCAAGGATTGCCAGCTCCTCGTCGGACATGCTGGTAACCCGCTTCTGCTCGAAGACCCTCTCCTCCTGACCTTCCTCAGGGGCCTTCGACTTGCTTCTCTTTGAGGATCGACCTTCATGAGAGTTTGGCCTCTGACGAGTTGGTTTTCTGGGGACTAACCCGCTCTCCGCAACCTCCCCGAGGGATTCTGTCCTTGCCGTTTCGGGGGGAGGAATTGAGGCAGAAGCATCCACCCATTCGGTAGTCGGATCCTCCAAAGGTATCTCTTGAACCGCTGGAGTCGGGACAGTTTGGTGAACCACCACTTCTCTTTCTGCTCCGGCCATCAGATCGGCAAAGTCAGCCACTGCACACCGACAAGGAGATTAGCCAAACAAGAAACATAGATATATCAACAAAGATAAAATACAACCTAAGTAAACCCTACAGGGCTGCCACTCGCCCTTTGTGAACTTCACTTAGGGGTCGGGGCCCGCATCCTCCAGCCGAGCGGCCGCAATCAAGTCATCATACAGATTCTGCCACTCAATGGAGTACCCCGACTCCCGAATCTTCTCCACCCAAGACTCTGGTAGATCTGGATGCTCATCACCATCCAGATCGGCAGTATTCCACACGTTTAGCTCGGCGTGACCGTCGTTCCGTACATAGAAAAATCTCTCCTTCCACCGTTTGAAAGAATCCCGACCAGGAGGAAGGATGGGGATATTGAAAGATTTCCCCTGCCTTCTAGCAAAATAATACCGGTATGGATGGTCTCTTAGTCCTACCCGACGATAAATATACCTAAACTTATCCACAGTGAATCTAATGTTTAGCAGCCTGCACCAAATCGCAAACCCAATGACGGCCCTAATGCCATTGAGGGCTATCTGAGATATCCCTAGCCCATAGTGTCGGAGTACTGCTAGAACGGCAGGGCAAAAGGGTAATCTTAACCCCACCTCGAAATATTCCCGGTGGACGAAACAGAAACCCTCCGGCGGATCCAGAGCAGATAGGTGCGCCCCCGACGGCAATTGGGGAGAAAACGATGCCCTATCGACCACATACCTTTCGCAGATTTCATCCACGTCTTTTTGTTTGAAAATCGACCCAACATCCCTGCTGTCAGCTATGGCCATCTCAAGAAAATCGAATTTAGGATCCCTAGAGAGCAAGTTTTAACCTAAAGTAGTTAAGATTATGAAATCAGAACGAGAAAGGAGAAACGCTTACTTGCAAAGTCAAATTGAAGAAGAAACGGAGAATAGCAATCGGCGACAAATCTTCTGTTTTAATAGCCCACGTATTTGTGAAACGATTGATCTGACGGGTTTATAACCACCCCCACTTACCTCGATAAATGGCTTCCGTAAATATTAGTGGGCTACGACGCCTCATTTCCCGCAATAGCTATAACTGTGTCATAACTAGCTTTCCCACCTGGTTTAATTTCAAAATCCATAAGCTAATACATCTGTGCCGATCCACCACTTCGATAGATCCGAACCGACCCGTCCAGGGTCGGCTGGATCTAGGGGGCTTATGATGCTACCAGAAAATGGGCTCATCCACGTGGAACCTCTTCGGTGACTCAACACTTGACCCGGGGAGATAAACCACTTTTGACTTCCTAGAGACGAGCCCAGGAGGGCTCTCCCTCCCGGTCGTCGCCACTGATCCCCACAAGTCCGACCGCCATTGGATCGGATAGGTCTCAATCTCTAACAGGTCGGAGAGGAACCAGGTATCGAGCTTCCGACAATCGATAGTGCGATCACTGTCGACCTTCTCGATCGGACTAGGTCCTTAGACTTGTACAATCCTTTGGCAATAGGAGCTCGGTCATCGTCTCCGATCCCTATGAGTCGGCTCCGCCACCCCAGTACATTTCCGATAGAGCCTGTCTCTAATCTTATTCTTCACGGGCATAATAACCAGATAACTGTCATAAAATCCTGAGCAATAAAGGCTCGAATCCTTATCACTTAATGCTAATATTTGAATACCATAATTATCTCCTATAATCAAGGAGAGGACTCAATCATAATCTTTTTCCTTAGGGAATATGTTAATCAGTGTCAAACCCAGACACGCCACATCAAACCCTAGGGCACAAGCCCCTCTATATAAACTGTCCCTAAGGAACTACGAAGACTTGATTCCAATTGAACCATTGGATACGTAGGCAGCTTGATCATCATCAAGTGCAGTCTAAAACAAATCAAATTACCTCCTCCATCATCGTATTTCTGTGTTCTTGAAGCATTCTTAGGTTGTAATCAAGGATGCGAATTTAGAGGATTACCTTGACGATTTTTGGATCGTCAATGTCTGAAAAACATTTCGCAGTAATTCCGTAGCTATTAAGCAACGAATCCGTACTGAATACGCATTCTTTCTCAAATTCATAGCCGTGAGTGTTGTCAAAGATTTTATTTACCACATTGTGAAGGGACCAAAACCTCGACTTCCATGGCGATCACGGCTGAGCAGCTACCTCTAAGAGGGGGCTCTATCGTTCATGCATCGTATGATGCAATCACTTCCTTAGTTAGAACAAATACTTATTGGCAATCCATGGATGGTAATTCTACGCTCACAACATTGCAAAATCTTAGAGGATTATCTTCATTTAAGGGTAAATTAGCACTCTTAATTATTTAAGCGCAGCCCTAAAAAAAAAAATTTAAGTGCATGTAAAAGTATTCCATTGCTTTGTTACGATTACAATTGGCCTTTATATAAGAGTACATCATAAGGGGAGAGTAGTAAAATAAAAGAATGAAATAAACCCTATGCTTGGGCAACATGTTTCGGCTCATTAACACTTGAGGAAGAGGCCGTCAATATGCCCCCGCAATCCCGTGGGAAAGGAATGGACAAGGAGTTTGGCCATGATATCATTAAAGCGGACAGTACCGAGGGGATTTCGTGAGGATTTCAGCCAGTTGATCTTTGAAGGATATAAAGGCCACGCGGAACTTATTCATGCCAACAAGATCTCTAACATGATGAAAATCAATCTCAGTATGCTTGGTACGAGCATAGAACATTGGATTGGCGGTAACATAGGTGGTGTTGGAAATAAAATTTATGTTTTGATGATAATGATAAATAAAGTATTATCATAATCTAATGATGTAACATACAATGCGTTTACTTTGTTGTGAACGTATCATTCTTTTTAAATACAAATAATAATACTAATACTATTTTTTTTTAAATGGGGTGGTACTAAAATAATGTAATTTTCTTATTAAAAATATAAAACACCACTAACTCCTCGGTGGATTTTTTAATTTCCTGCCCTCGGAAGGAAATCTGGATGTGTCACGCACTCATATTATATATATATATATATATATATATATATATATATATATATATATATATATACACACACCTTATGAAAACCAAGATCACTCCAGTCCAGCCTTCTGACCGGAGTCTTTCCTTCGTGGATCGTTTCTCTGAAACGTGACGAGGAGGTAGTTAGGCAGTTGAACTCTCCCTTGTAAATTTGGCTACTTTTTTTCTTTAAATTCATCTTTCGTTGCCCGGAAAAAAAAAAAAAAAAAAAAAATATCCTATTAGAATTTCTTGAATACGGCACCACGTGTCGAAACGAATAAATCATTGATAAATACAGTATAATTTTTTTTTTCTAAAGCTAACATTGCCGACATGTAAACGTGAAAACCAAAATGAGGACAACGACACATAATAAACAAAAACATTTTGCCTGAAAGATTGCAAAAATTATAATATTTGAGAGTACGAATCGTCTTGTACTTCTCAGGGCGGTCACCGACCTTGTGCTTTCGTGGTGCCATATCCCACCTTAAAAGCTTCATGTTATATGCTAAGAAATTCTATCTATATAATATTCTTCGTTCAAGAGGCAAGGCAAGAATAAGGAAAAAATGAAAAAATAAAATAAAATAAAAGAAAGGAATGGAAAATTGATGACTTAAAAATAGGTAAAATTGATGACTTAAAAACAAAATGAAAATGAAAAAAATATGCCCGAGAAGAGTATTATTTGTGTGGTATGTCTTAAAAGATAACATTTAAAAAATATGTCGATGCTGCCAGAAAATGGGCTCACCCACGTGGCACCTCTTTGGTGACTCAACACTTGACCCGGGGAGATAAACCGCTTTTGACTTCCTAGAGACGAGCCCAGGAGGGCTGTCCCTCCCGGTCGTCGCCACTGATCCCCACGTGTCTGACCGCCTTTGGATCGGATAGGTCTCAATCTCTAACAGGTCGGAGAGGAACCGGGCATCGAGCTTCCGACAATCGATAGTGCGATCACGGTCGACCTTCTCGATCGGACTAGGTCCTTAGACTTGTACAATCCTGTGGCAATAGCAGCTCGGTCATCGTCCCCGATCCCTATGAGTCGGCTCCGCCACCCCAGTACATTTCCGACAGAGCCTGTCTCTAATCATATTCTTCACGAGCATAATAACCAGATAACTGTCATAGAATCCTGAGCAATAAAGTCTCGAATCCTTATCACTTAATGCTAATATTTGAATACCATAATTATCTCCTATAATCAAGGAGAGGACTCAATCATAAACTTTTTCCTTAGGGAATACGTTAATCAGTGTCAATCCCAGACATGCCACATCAAACCCTAGGGCACAAGCCCCTCTATATAAACTGTCCCTAAGGAACTATGAAGACTTGATTCCAATTGAACCATTGGATACGTAGGCAGCTTGATCATCATCAAGTGCAGTCTAAAACAAATCAAATCACCTCCTCCATCATCGTATTTCTGTGTTCTTGAAACATCCTTAGGTTGTAATCAAGGAAGCGAGTTTAGAGGATTACCTTGACGATTTTTGGATCATCAATTGGCACTATAAGGAGGGTCCCTTTTTTGATTGATAATCTCAGGACAAGCTTCAGAACAACCATGGTGACCACACGACAACAGGGTGCTAATGGTAAAGGTGCCAACAATGTATCAGAGTCAGACGCTAACAACTAGAATCAGCCGCAGCAGGAAAGTGTCTCTCTTGACACCCACCATCAGACGCTGGTTGATAAACTTATAGCTTTGGATGAAGCCACGAAAGAAGCTGTTCTCAATACTGTCTTGGCAGAAGAGGATGAAGAAGATGAGGATTGGGAAGGTCTAGAAGAAGAAGGCCCCCTCAACGAAAATTCAGAGGACATGAATCACTCAAACGGAGGCTCATCTGGAGAAAACTCCATGGGTCAAGAATCTGAGGAAGAATACGATCCCAACGATGAATCATGGCAGCCAACACCTTCCCCCCAAACCTTAAGAGCAATAGAAGATAAAATCGATCGTCATCCTCCAACTTACAGAGACAGCTTGTCGTTCCTTAAGCCATGCAAGCGCTCGCGCCGAACTAGGCGATAGCGGGAAGAAAGTCGACACTCCTAACGCTCGAGTCCCCTTTCTCTGAGCAGATTGATAACTACCTGCGACCCGCAAGATTCAAGATCCCTAAATTGGAGCCGTACGACGGAACGAAGGATCCCCAGGACCACATGTTCCAATATCTTATGCACATGAATCTCGACTGTGCCCCTAAGGAGATGAAGTGCAAAGCATTCCCTGTGCTACTCACTGGTCGGGCTCGGGAATGGTTCAAGAAAATACCACCATGGACGATCTACAGCTTCGACACACTAGGAAAAATGTTTCTTAATGCATTCATTACAGCCAAGCCATTCCCGGAGAATGCTACCCACATGTTCGCCATTAAACAAAAGAAAGACGAAACTGCGTTACAGTACCTTAAACGGTTCAGTGAAGAATCGCTGCAAGTTCGGGACGCCGACGACCAAGTCCGAATCGCATCCTTTGTAGTAGGGCTACGCGAGGGCAGGCTATACGCCAAGCTGAGCAGTAGGCTCCCCACCTCCATGGAAGAGTGTTTGGAAGTGGCATTTAAACATTGTCAAGGGGAAGAAGCTAATCGGGTGAAACGAGAAGTGGAGAAGTCCGACCCCAAGAAAGACAAGCAAGAAGACGCATCCGACAAGAAGAGAAAGTCGTATGGAGATCGTACAGGCGGTTCGGCCACAGGCCGGCCTGAAAAGAGAAATGCCTTGCAGCCGTGGGACTTCCCGGTGTTAAATCGGCCTAGGGAACAAGTATTGGCGATCATGGAAAGAAAGGTTTGGCAAAAACTCCCACACCACTTCGAAGCCCCTTGGAGAGAAGGGACCAGAGCAAGTTTTGTACTTACCACCAAGACACTGGGCATGAATTGGGCAACTGTAAGGACTTCCAGCGCAATGTGGAAGCTGCGATTGCAGAGGGAAAACTAGACGAGGTCGTGGATCGACCCCGATATGGCGAACATCGAGGACCGTGAGATTACCAGCCGAGAAACTATGGTCGTGATCGCGGCCGATAGGGCGAGCCCCAGTGGAGAAGAGAGCTATCTCCCGACAAGGGTCAACCCGCAGACAATCACCCGATCAACACTATCAACACCATTGTGGGAGGCCCTGGCAACAGTTTAGAGGTCGGCAACTCAAGTACCCGAACGGGCAACGGACAGATAGCCTAGGGAAGCCAAGTCCCCTTTCAGGAAGCAGGCTATGGGCCAAAGGACCCTCTCCCCCTGATCCCCAACAATGAAGGACTAGACATTAAAGTCGTAGTCAACAAGAATCTGGTTAAGAGAGTTTGCGTAGACACTGGTAGTGCGGTTAACGTTCTCTACTTTGCAGCTTTTCAGGCAATGGGTCTCAAGGAATCCGAGCTCACTCCGGTCTCCGCACCTTTGTTTGGATTTGCCGGTCCCCCAATTCATCCACTAGGAATGGTTCGACTCGCAACGACATTCGGGAAAGATTCGTCAGGAAGGACTCTCATGGTCAATTATGTCGTGGTCAAATCTTCATCAGCGTACAACATCATTTTGGGAAGGCCCGCTCTGATCAATCTACGAGCCATAATCTCCCCGGAGCACATCAGCTTGAAGTTCCCGACCGGTAGAGGGTCGGTCGAAATTAAAGGAGACTTGGAGGTCGCCCGAAGTTGCTACGCCGCTACCATCAAGGGCAAAGGAATCACTTTCGCCTAACACGTTCGACAAGTCTTTGTTGGTTATCGTTTTTTCCAAACTATCTTTAAGTTTCGCATTTTAATCCTTGTTCGTACTTTCTTACCATTCGCTGGGATCTTTTCCATTCATTTCCGTACTTTATTTACTTCCTTTTTTAATGTCGGGTATTTATTTTTCGATCAATCGCGTCTTTGGCTGGTTCCAATATCGCCATATGTTAAGCCTTACTTTATATAATCTGTAAGTCGTTCAACAATTATACTGCGCAGTAAAGCCTCACGCGAGAAGTCAGTCCGATTTGGCCCAGCTCGCCCTATCATCAAACGAGAAGTTAGCACTAGCCTGGTGTTGGACTTATTTTTAAGTTTTAGTGGTGAGTGCCAGACTAGCTGTTATAGAGCAAAGGCAAAAAGATATCTAGATCAAATGTATAGGTTTATTAGAGTTTGGTCTTGTATAGGTTTGATCAAACAAGCACTGTAAAAGGTCAACTGACTTACATCAGCAGACTAGTATAGATCAGTAGGGTAGCTGAGTCAGTAGACTAGTCAGGAACCTGCTGAAGACTGAAGGCTGAGGGCTCAAACTCAGTTATTGAAGGCTAAGGGATCAAACTTAGTAATTAAAGTCAAGGATATGGAATCATAATTTAGGGAAGTCTGTGATGACCTAAACTGATTACATATACCTTATGTACAAGGTCTAAGTTCCACAAGTTAAGTGGTGATTGGAACTTAGTTATATGCAAAAAGGTGTAATCTAACTTCATAAATAAAAGTTAGATAAAAGACAGTAAGCTGAAGTGTTTTTAAACACAACATTATAAGGATAAGCTTACTGATGTGTATATCAGTAGGGTTATGTTCTCAGGAACCTGCTGGACACATATTTCGATTTACTCAAAGGCTACATTGGAATATTACAAAGAAAGGGACAACTAACAACTTATGGTTTATCAAACAAATCAATGGTTAAGATCAAATGGATGTTGGAAAGATTCGGACCTTTATCCAATGGTTACAAGTCAAAGGGTGGACAGACTGTAAACTGTCAAAAAGGAATCTGACAGTGTCAGTCCTAGGAACAGTCAGAAAAAACAAGTCAAGATAGAGACAAATCTGAAATGGCTATGTTTGAATTTCAAACATAAGTCACAAGGATTCCTACCTATAAATAGAGGACTCCTAATTCAGATACAAGTGATGAAAATTAAGGATCTACTTTGAGCAATCAGAATTAAATCAAGAAAAACACTCTGCTGACCCTACTGAGCATAAAGCTGATGATCCAGTAAATTTCTTCAAGTGTAATCGCATTCAAGCCGCATCAAGTTTACACACTTGAAGACATCAAGCCGCCGATCATATCATCCGATCAAGTGTCGAAAGCCGAATCACTTACTTGATTCAATCTTTCTTTTACAAGAAATCTACCGAAGACAAGTGAAGCATCTTTGGGTGTGAAACACCGTTGTTTGTGGTGGAGCCGGTGAAGAGGCAATCCTACCCTTCAAGGACCAAGTGGAAGACTTTGGAGCAGCAATCCTACATGTTCCAAGTGTTCAGCTTGGGAAGCCATAGTTATTGGTGAAGGACAAGCAACTTAGGGATTTTTGTAACATCTACATCAAAGATCTCTAGTTAATTACTTCCAACATTACAGGAGAAGAGTGGACTGACAGGATTACACCACCTGGAACCACTATAAAATCTGCCTACTTACTTTCTGCATTTATATTCTGCACTTAGTTTATCTAACACATCAATCTACTGAATCTAGCAACTGAATCACACACATACACTACTCAGTATCTAATACTTGGTATCATATTTAACAACAAGTAATAAGGCTTAATTTTTGATATATTTCCGCTGCACAAATTCAGTAAACTCAACAGTCAGCAGACTACTGAAGTATCAGCAGGCTGTTGAAGTTGCTGAGTTTGTTAACTCCAAAAGTTTTAAGTGTTAAGTTTATTCACCCCCCCCCTCTAAACTTAACCAAAGAATTTTCAATGGACCAACACCTGGCCCCGCTCGTCCTTAAAAAATACACACGAAAAGTCAGTCTGACCTGACCCAGATCGCCACGCTTTTAACGAGAAGTCAGCACTAGCCTGGCCCCGCTCGTCCCCAAAAACTTCATATAAACAGTTAATTCATAAGGTCACTTTTAAGTTGCCTAAGATTAATTGAGCGTAGTCCGGATTACTTTAGGTTGATTGGGGGCAAACTTACCTTAAATCAACTGAGTTTAGTACCTAATCTGTGGTCCTCCAAGCCCATGCTTCGGAATTAACTTCACCTTCTTAACTTAAGCGATCGGATCTAGCTCAGCTTTCCGAGCTCTAGATCCTCTCGCCTTTAAGTTTCTTTCTTAACTTAAGCGATCGGATCTAGCTCAGCTTTCCGAGCTCTAGATCCTCTCGCCTTTAAACTTCTTTCCTAACTTAAGCGATCGGATCTAGCTCGGCCTTTCCGAGCTCTAGATCCTCTTGCCTTTAAGTTTCTTTCTTAACTTAAGCGATCGGATCTAGCTCAGCTTTCCGAGCTCTAGATCCTCTCGCCTTTAAACTTCTTTCCTAACTTAAGCGATCGGATCTAGCTCAGCTTTCCGACCTCTAGGTCCTCTTGCCTTTAAGTTTCTTTCTTAACTTAAGCGATAGGATCTAGCTCAGCTTTCCGACCTCTAGATCCTCTCGCATTTAAACTTCTTTCCTAACTTAAGCGATCGGATCTAGCTCAGCTTTCCGAGCTCTAGATCCTCTCGCCTTTAAGTTTCTTTCTTAACTTAAGCGATCGGATCTAGCTCAGCTTTCCGAGCTTTAGATCCTCTCGCCTTTAAACTTCTTTCCTAACTTAAGCGATCGGATCTAGCTCAGTTTTCCGAGCTCTAGATCCTCTCGCCTTTAATTCTCTTTCTTAACTTAAGCGATCGGATCTAGCTCAGCTTTCTGAGCTCTAGATCCTCTCGCCTTTAAACTTCTTTCCTAACTTAAGCGATCGGATCTAGCTCAATTTTCCGAGCTCTAGATCCTCTCGCCTTTATAATTTCTCTTAACCTAAGCGATCGGATCTAGCTCAATTTTCCGAGCTCTAGATCCTCTTGCCTTTATAATTTCTCTTAACTTAAGCGATCAGATCTAGCTCAGCTTTCCGAGCTTTAGATCCTCTCACCCTTATAATTTTACATTCTTATTTAAAACGGTCGGATCTAGCTTCGCTCTCTGAGCCCAAGATCCTCTACCCTTGTACCTTTACATTCTTAGTAAAGGTGATCGGATCTAGCCACTCTCTGAATTCTTGATCCTTTAGCTCTTATAGTTTCTCCTCATCAATTTTATTAAATTGGCATAAGTGGCGACCGCTTGGTGTCCGATCCGATTACACATACCGTTAGAACGAAGCTGAATTTCCGAATGACCAAACCCATGAATACAACTTGGTCCTACATACAACAAATAACAAGTACAAACTCTAAATTGATATAACTAACTATAACCTGAGCAAACCGAATGCACATGCCAAGCCCAACAACATTAATCTAAAAGAATATGCCATTCACAAAAGAATAGTGAATACCATACTAGGGGTAACATACATACCCATCACAAACAACCAACACATACATACTCATAATTCAAAATTCACAAAAACAAAATCATAATAAATTCATTGATCACGAATAAAGTCATAATACATAAACCACCTTCCCAAAAACAGAAAATAGACTTTAAGAGTCAGGAGCAGGACTCTTTTGAGACTCGGAGGGAGGGGACGACCCGGACGCAGCTGCCGGCTGGGTGACATACTTATCAACTATGTCCACCCCCGCTCGGAAGTCTTGGACGCGTTCAGTGTAGACCGTGTCCATCCCTGGTTTGTAGTAAGCCTTCTTATGAAGGGCATCTAGAGCAAGTGCAGGGAGCTGAGCCCTCGCCTCATCCACCCCCAAGGTGTACCCATGGTTGAGAATGGGAATCAGCAACACCTTAAGGGCCTCGGCGAAATCAGCCGAAGCCTTGTATTCCTGAACGGCTTCGACACACCGAGCCGGAACATTGGCCTCCAGGTCGGCCACTCTCGCCCTGAGGTCCCCGACCTCCTGCTCTCTTCCTTCTTCTCCTCGGCCAGCTCGCCCCCCACTGACTTCAACTCTTTCTCCTGAGCCTAGAGCTGAGCTTGCAAGGCCTTCGTCTCTGTGTCCTTAAGGCGAATAGCTGCACTAAGTTCATCCCTCGTCTTCCGCAGCTCGGCAGTCTTTTCCGATTGGGCAGCCAAGTCTGCGGAGGACCTGCCTAACCTCCTAAAAAATTCCTGGCCAATCGTGCCACCCTAAACAGATATAGATCATCAGGACAATCGATAATTATACCACCCAAAAAGAAAGAAATAGAATACACTTACCAGGTCTACTATTTTGCAACCAAGGATTGCAAGCACCTCGTCGGACATGCTGGTAACCCGCTTCTGCTCGAAGACCCTCTCCTCCTGACCTTCCTTAGGGGCCTTCGACTTGCTTCTCTTTGAGGATCGACCCTCATGAGAGTTTGGCCTCTGAATAGTTGGTTTTCTGGGGGCTAACCCCCTCTCCGCAACCTCCCCGAGGGATTCTGTCCTGGCTGTTTCGGGGGGAGGAATCGAGGCAGAAGCATCCGCCCATTCGGTAGTCGGATCCTCCAAAGGTATCTCTCGAACCGCTGGAGTCGGGACAGTTTGATGAACCACCACTTCTCTTTCTGCTCCGGCCATCAGATCGGCAAAGTCAGCCACTGCACACCGACAAGGAGATTAGCCAAACAAGAAACATAGATACATCAACAAAGATAAAATACAACATAAGTAAACCCTACAGGGCTGTCACTCGTCCTTTGTGAACTTCACGTAGGGGTCGGGGCCCGCATCCCCCAGCCGAGCGGCCGCAATCAAGTTATCATACAAATTTTGCCACTCAATGGAGTACCCCGACTCCCGAATCTTCTCCACCCAAGACTCTGGTAGATCTGGACGCTCATCACCATCCAGATCGGCAGTATTCCACACGTTTAGCTCGGCGTGACCGTCGTTCCGTACATAGAAAAATCTCTCCTTCCACCGTTTGAAAGAATCCCGACCAGGAGGAAGGATGGGGATATTGAAAGATTTCCCTTGCCTTCTAGCAAAATAATACCGGTATGGATGGTCTCTTAGTCCTACCCGACGATAAAAATACCTAAACTTATCTACAGTGAATCTAATGTTTAGCAGCCTGAACCAAATCGCAAACCCAATGACGGCCCTAATGCCATTGAGGGCTATCTGAGATATCCCTAGCCTATAGTGTCGGAGTACTGCTAGAATGGCAGGGCAAAAGGGTAATCTTAACCCTACCTCGAAATATTCCTGGTGGACGGAATAGAAACCCTCCGGCGGATCCAGAGCAGATAGGTGCGCCCCCGACGGCAATTGGGGAGAAAACCTAGCCTTATCGACCACATACCTTTCACAGATTTCATCCACGTCTTTTTGTTTCAAAATCGACCCAATATCCCTGCTGTCAGCTATGGCCATCTCAAGAAAATCGAATTTAGGATCCCTAGACAGCAAGTTTTAACCTAAAGTAGTTAAGATTATGAAATCAGAACGAGAAAGGAGAAACGCTTACTTGCAAAGTCAAATTGAAGAAGAAACGGAGAATAGCAATCGGCGGCAAATCTTCTATTTTAATAGCCCATGTATTTGTGAAACGATTGATCTGACGGGTTTATAACCCCCCACTTACCTCGATAAATGGCTTCCGTAAATATTAGTGGGCTACGACGCCTTGTTTCCCGCAATAGCTATAACTGTGTCATAACTAGCTTTCCCACCTGGTTTAATTTCAAAATCCATAAGCTAATACATTTGTGCCGATCCACCACTTCGATAGATCCGAACCAACCCGTCCAGGGTCGGCTGGATCTAGAGGGCTTATGATGCTGCCAGAAAATGGGCTCACCCACGTGGAACCTCTTCGGTGACTCAACACTTGACCCGGGGAGATAAACCGCTTTTGACTTACTAGAGACGAGCCCAGGAGGGCTCTCCCTCCCGGTCGTCGCCACTGATCCCCACATGTCCGACCGCCTTTGGGTCGGATAGGTCTCAATCTCTTACAGGTCGGAGAGGAACCAGGTATCGAGCTTCTGACAATCGATAGTGCGATCACTGTCGACCTTCTCGATCGGACTAGGTCCTTAGACTTGTACAATCCTGTGGCAATAGGAGCTCGGTCATCGTCTCCGATCCCTATGAGTCGCCTCCGCCACCCCAGTACATTTTCGATAGAGCCTGTCTTTAATCATATTCTTCACGGGCATAATAACCAGATAACTGTCATAAAATCCTGAGCAATAAAGGCTCGAATCCTTATCACTTAATGCTAATATTTGAATACCATAATTATCTCCTATAATCAAGGAGAGGACTCAATCATAATCTTTTTCCTCAGGGAATATGTTAATCAATGTCAATCCCAGGCACGCCACATCAAACCCTAGGGCACAAGCCCCTATATATAAACTGTCCCTAAGGAACTACGAAGACTTGATTCCAATTGAAACATTGGATACATAGGCAGCTTGATCATCATCAAGTGCAGTCTAAAACAAATCAAATCACCTCCTCCATCGTCGTATTTCTGAGTTCTTGAAGCATTCTTAGGTTGTAATCAAGGAAGCGATTTTAGAGGATTACCTTGACGATTTTTGGATCGTCAATGTCTGAAAAACATTTCGCAGTAATTCCGTAGCTATTAAGCAACGAATCCGTACTGAATACGCATTCTTTCTCGAATTCATAGCCGTGAGTGTTGTCAAAGATTTTATTTACCACAATGTGAAGGGACCAAAACCTCGACTTCCATGGCGATCACGGCTGAGCAGCTACCTCTAAGAGGGGGCTCTATCGTTCATGCATCGTATGATGCAATCACTTCCTTAGTTAGAACAAATACTTATTGGCAATCCATGGGTGGTAATTCTAGGCTCACAACATTGCAAAATCTTAGAGGATTATCTTCATTTAAGGGTAAATTAGCACTCTTAATTATTTAAGCGCAGCCCTAAAAAAAAATTTAAGCGCATGTAAAAGTATTCCATTGCATTGTTACGATTGCAATTGGCCTTTACATAAGAGTACATCTTAAGGGGAGAGTAGTAAAATAAAACAATGAAATAAACCTTATGCTTGGGCAACATGTTTCGGCTCATCAACACTTGAGGAAGAACCGTCAATATGCCCCCGCAATCCCGTGGGAAAGGAATGGACAAGGAGTTTGGCCTTGATATCTTTAAAGCGGACAGTACCGAGGGGTTTCGTGAGGATTTCAGCCAGTTGATCTTTGAAGGATATAAAGGCCACGCGGAGCTTATTCATGGCAACAAGATCTCTAACATGATGGAAATCAATCTCAGTATGCTTGGTACGAGCATAGAACATTGGATTGGCGGTAACATAGGTGGTGTTGGAAATAAAATTTATGTTTTGATGATGATTCATCGCGTAATCAGTTATTATTCTAAACCCCATTGATGAAGTGTCATAACTAGCTGTTATAGTGCAAATCAAAAAGATGTCTAGATATCAATGTATAGGATTTATTAGAGTCTGATATTTGTATAAGTTAAATCAGACAAGCACTGTCATAGTTCTAGGCTGGAACTGAGAAAGTAAGAAACTGATATATAGAGAAACTGAACAATAGAACACACCAACAGAAAACTGAAGAAGATAAGTTCGCTGAGAGTTACAGACTCGGTTGGCTTATCTAAGAAGACTGAAGAACAGAGGGTCATAGACTCAGTTATTGAAGATTGCAGAACTGAGGGTTCAAACTCAGTTATGAAGATTAAGTCGAGACTGTAAAGTTAGATTTCAGGCAAGATTGTGGTGACCTGAACTGACTTTATGGATCTTGTATGAAGACCTAAGAATCATAAGGACAATGAATTCTTAGATGATAATGAGTCATGGTGTACTCTGATTAAGTCATTTATAATCAGATGAAAACTGGAGTACTGATATTTGAAGAAGAGTAAAATCTCAGTTAACACTCCAAGTCAGTCAAGAAACTGACAAGTGATAAACTCAGCATGAAACTGATAAAGTAACTCAGTTTTATATGTCATTCATCCATTAAACTGATAATACAATCAAACGTTACAAAGGAAGTGATTTTATTGGATAAACTACTGACAAATCAGAACGGTCATAAAATATAGCCGTTGCAAGATTCAAGCAGGATGAACGTTGAATGAACCCCTATCTAGTCAAAAAGGATCTAATTAAGGGGGAAAGCCAATCTCAGAAAGAATTCCTGCTAAGTACTTAATTGCAAGATCAAGATCAATCATTTGAAGAAATACAGAGCCGAGCATAACTTACTCATCTAGAAGAAAAGCTCTAATCACAATTGAATCATAGTTATTGATTCAAGTCTCAACTTTGATTTTATCAAAGGTTTAGACTGTTAAACACCAAGAAGGTGTGAAGGACAGTTGAGTGCAGTCAAGAAGACTGTGATTGTGATGAGCTGGTGAAGAGGCAATCTTACCTTCCAAGGACCAGTGTTTGAAACAGTTGAAGAGCATCAATCCTACTTGTTCTACAAGTGTTTAGATAGTGAAGCTAGGGATTAGTCAAGGACTATCAGTTTAGGACTCTTTGTAACCGGGCCATCTCAAAGAAGTTCTAGTGGAATTTTCCTCCGCATCACAGGGGAAGAGAGGACGTACAGGATTACACCACCTGGAACCTCTATAACTCTTGTTTATTTACTTTAAACATTCATTTACTTTATTATATTTACATGTATCTGGTTTACACTCTGAAACTAAGTAAACTAGTTGTTAAAGGATAATTTATATCCGCTGCCAGTTAACTAGACTAAGAATAAGTCAGTATTGACTTATACTCAGTTGAGTTAGCTGAACTCTGCACAAGTTAAAGGACAGGAACAAAACTGAGCTAAGTATCAGTTTGAGTTTGGAAAAAACTCAGTTCCTGGGGCTTTTTCAGTTTTGGGAAAGTTTTTTGTGACAAGTTTATTCACCCCCCTCTAAATTGTGTTGGCCTTTCCAAGGGACCAACAGGTGGCGTCAATGTTGTCATGCCACAAGGTGAATGGATGAGAGAGAGGAATAGACATCTAGGTGAGCATGACATTTTTTTTGTTTTTAGGTGAGCATGACATCAATCCATTGAACTTCGGCAGCGGCGTGAGAAAGAGCTTTATATTCAGCTTCATTGCTACTCTTGGGCATAGTGAGCTGTTGTTTTGAGTGCCAATTGATCAAGTAAGGGTCAAGGAAGATACAATACGCATCAATAAAGTGACGATCATCAGAATCAGAGGCCCAATCAACATAACACAAGGCTTGAAAACCGGATGACGGATCACGACGAAAAAAGAGACCATCAGCAATAGTGTGTTTGAAGTATCGAAGAACATAACAGCTACACAATGAGTATCCCGATGAGCATGCATGAACTTACAGACCTTATGGATAGTGAACGCAAAATTTGGACAAAAAAAGCTTAAGTACTATAGACCCATAACAATACTTCGGTACATATAAGGATCTGGAAAGGGAGAGCCATCAGAAAAAAGCAGCTGAAGATTGGAGGCCATTTGAGTGAGGCATTGTTTCGCTTCATATAAACCAACACATTGCAATAATGAGAGAAAGTATTTGTGCTAAGATAGTAGAAGACCATCGGATGTGTGTATTGCCTCGGCACCAAGAAAATATGACAATAGGCCAAGGTCTTTGACCAGAAAATGAGAGGATATTTTATCAATAGTAGCAGTAACAAATACATCAGATGTACCTGTAATCAGAATGTCATCAAATAATCAAAACATAAACTGACTGTGAGCCCTACGTATATATAGAGACATGTCGGCTTTTGAATGGAATAAGCCAACGCTGCAAAGCACGAGGAGCCTGGAAAAGTCCATACAAACTCCGTTTAAGCTTGCAAACATGATGAGGAAAGTCTTGATGCTGAAAACCCTGTGGTTGTTGCATATAAACATCCTCAGTATGTATGAATGCATTTAGAACATCAACCTTCCGGATAACCCAATTACGCAAGACAACAAGAGATAATAATAACCGAATGGTGACCGGTTTGACAACCAGACTAAATGTCTCTGAAAAATCAATACTTGCTTCCTGATGATAACCCTTACCAACAAGTCGAGATTTGTAGCACTTAATAGTAATATTTGCATGACATTTAATGCGGAAAACTCATTTATTACCAAGAACATTCATAGTGGGAAAATACGGAACAAGGTCACACGTGTCATTATAGACCAAAGCGTTGAAATCATCTCTCATCGCACTGTGGATAACCTCAAGCCTAAAAGTGCTCCTGGTATGTTCATCTTGAAGAATGAATATCGCACGACTTGGGAAGGAATATTTGGAAGGCAAGATTGAGAGATATAGTCAGGAGCCATAATATTTGAATTAGATTCCACCAGTGACAACCAGGTTGTGAACCTAGTCTGTCTTGCCTATTGGGAATGTCCCTGAAAGCCTGACATGGATAGTAATATGATTACCATAAGGCTATAGTGACGGCTGAAGGGTATAGGGTGTAAACTTTGTAATTATCTTTATGCCGCCAGCTGAGCCCAGTTCTATTCAGACTATGCTTGTTATAACTTCACATAATGGCTATGTGATAGTGTTGAAGACATTGGGAAAATAGCTCGATGTTCATAGATGATAACATGATATGTGAGCCCACGAGATCCATTTATGGACTCAAACAAGTTTCTCTAGACGATTTTTTTGTTTGATAATCAAAGGAGTTTGATTTAGTCAAAAGAAGGGATAAGCCCAATGTGCAAGTTGGATAGTGGGAGTGTGTTACAATTTTTGAGTAAGGTTTTGGATATCTCTCTCAAGAATTATCACCCCATGTCACAATCAATTAATGTTTGGTAGTTCAAGGTCTTTACGAAAGCACTTGGATTAGCAGTTCTTATTTTTGGAAATAAGAGTCTATAATGATAGATTTAACTGCTTTTAGATTATAGTTTACCTATATAGATGTGATGCTAAAAGAGTTTAGCATAGATCACGATAGGGGATACTGCTAGCCGGTGTTCTCAAGATCTATCTATGTTAGGACGTTAGTCCTAAAGATAAGGTGAAAGATGATGCTAATGGAAGGTTTCCTTTGCTACTACGATAGGAACCATCATAAAAGTAATGCCATATGTTCATAGTCCATGAAGAGTCATGAGCAAGTATGAAAGTAAATCTAGGAATGTGAAGAATATCCATAAACGAGTTAAGGATGGTTTCCTAGTTTATCGAAACTTGGAAATCGGATAAACGTAGATATACAGATATGCACCCTGAGTCTTATGAAGGCGAGTGAGAGCTACAGTCTAGATTTGCAGTCACTTTGATTAAGTGATACAGTGAGCTGGAAATGTTCTTGGCTATGGGTCATTGTAAATTCTACAATTTGGCCAAAACACATTAGTGCCTTGAGGCGCAGTGGGAGCAGTACATGGATCTAGAAGGTTCATTCCGGAACCTTGTGTGGTTCTTCAACCTTTTCTATATAGCTGATATAGTAAGTGGATTCATTTCTTGAAGAATGGACCAGGGTCTCGTCGGAGATTCATGTGTGTGTTGAGCCGATTCCTTTTGACTTGATCAATTGGAGCATGATATGAAGATAGTCCGAGTCCCCACGGATAAAGATCCGTTCACGGCTATGGCTGGTTGTGAGTATTGCGTGAGATTATTGTGTTTGAACTTGGTTTTGTGTGTGCGAGTGATTGGTTTTAGGCCAAGTGGGAGATTGTTGAAATAGTGTCTTAAACCCAACCGGGTTGGACCGGATCCAACCGGGTCGGATCATTATTACTATTTCTTTATGTTTATACATATATTAAATGGCTTTTCTGCTGTCATATATTTGTTCTTTTAAAGAACCAATTATGAATTGTTATATGATAACGTCCTTAGTGTTAAACTGTGATAGAGAAACCATGATAGGAGATTACGGTTGATGAGATCTCTAATCACTTTAATAAGTTTGATACTTAAATGTCTCTAGTATTATGTACTATTAAACAAGGCATTGATAGTACAAACATGCTAGCACGTATTAGATGTCTTCTGTCTTTAAGGGCAGAGATAGATCTCGTCTTTCGAAGTGTAGAGACACATGGACTGTATGTGGACGTGTATTAGAGAATGCGTACGTTAGACCGACCCACTTACACTGTTAAGTGTCATACTATGTTGCGGTTGTGTAATTATCCTTAGGACCGGAGTCTACATGGCATCACGGAGTGGATTGTCATGCTTTGGCACTATTGAGGTTTCCCCTAGCCATAGGGCGATCATGCGGTAGTGATTGAGTGTGATACTGAAGCATGCAGAGTATACATGTTTTTTCGTCTAGAAATCACGTACCCTAATAGTAGGGGTGAATATCTGAAAGGGCCTTCTTATAAGAAATGTCTTTCTCTCGTGAATCTTTGCAAAGTGGAAGTAAATGAGTTACTTCGAGAGAGCATGATATCCAGTTTATAAGATACGGTCGTTGATGTTTGACACTCGACGAACGACCGTATGGATATTATTATAGTGATAGGATTCTATTTACACGGTAACTGTTTCACATGAAAGGTAGTAGTCATTGCATTTGACTTTTCTGATGATTGGGTGTCACGGTGTGCTGCTAGATTCTATCCCGTGATCATTAGGTACGAAGGGCATTTTCGTAATTAGCACTTTATGTCTACGGCCAACATATTTGGAAGCCTATCGGGTCACACACATATGAACATCCAGCCGGATTAAGATGCGGTTGTAGTTGATAACCAAATAAGGAAAGAATTTATCTCGTACTATAAATGTTATAGTGGTAAATTAATATGGTGGTATTTATTTATTATGAATAAATATAATACAATATATTAATTATGTTGATTAATTAAATATGTATATTGATACATATATTTCGAAATATGTATATATATGATATACATGTATTTTGCAAATTAATTAATCATAGTATTATATTAATTAAAGAATATTCCGGATGCCAAAATATTGGCAAAAGGGGCGGATGTTGATTGTGTATAGGATACATTTGGTTTGTGCAATTTAATTAATAAGATTACCAGATATTAATTGATTTTTTGGGAAAATAGATTTATGGTAATAAGATAAAGATATATTCAATATAAGATATTGTCAATATATATCTTAGGAAAAATATTTAATATAAGATATTGAATATTAATGAGATAAATCAATCAAAAGGATTTTACTTATTTTATTAGGAAAATGTTTTCTTTCTCATCAATATACTAGAAGCTAATCCCAATCAAATTGAGAAGTGCATGGGGCGCATGTCACCCTATTTAAGAGAGGCTTGGCTAGCTCTTTTGTACATCAAAATTCCAAGAGCTAATAGTTATTGTGAAAAATAGAGAGCTTCTTAGAGAGAAATTAGAGAGAGAAAAGGCCGGTCTAGCAACTGGATTTTTCTAGTAACAATCCATGATGGGATTCCGGCGGGCTGTTCGTGTGGATCTCTGGTAGAGACCGAACGCTTGGGCGGCTCCGTGCATCATTACTCTCCTTAGACGGTCAAAGCGTCGATCTTTTAGATCAACCAAGGTAACCACCGTCTACTAGCATATTTGTTTATTGCTTAAACGAAGTCGATCTTGGGTCGATAGGAAATAAATTTTAAATTCCACTATGTTCTCGTGTAAATTTCCTAACAATATTGAGAATAAGTTACATCTATAATCGATAGAGTTCAGTTTCGGATTTATGTGGTGTAATGCCGTAATTAATAGGTTGAATAAAAATATTTTGTCTGATAAATACTTTATTCAATTTATTGGAGATACTGTTTATATGTCCATGGTCCTCAGGTTGGCTCCTAACATGCAAGTGAATTCTCGGATTTTGGAACCTCGAGAATAAATTAAATAGCTGGTGTATTTAATGAATATGTGAAATATTATTTATGTGGTAAAATAGAAAAGACATTTTCTATTATTCCATGTCACATAATATGGCGCCTCATGTGTAGAAAATTGGAAAAGAATTTTTTCTGAATTATATCACATGTGTAATTAATTATTTATTTGTTAAATAATTAATAAAATAAGATATTGATTTTCTTATAAAATAGAGATTATCTCTTTTTTGATGAGGAATACCTTTTCCTTGGAAAAGAGATAATTTTCTTGTGAAAATGATAAACAATAAAGCCTTTTATTTCATATATAAAGAGAGTTCCTCCCAACACATGAACAGACAATTCGTGCGCCACTTTTGGGAGAAAGGAGAGAAAAATTAGTTTCTTGTCCTAGCCGTCGGGAGAAGAAAAACTAAGGTTTTTCTTGGAGCATATTCGAGGAGGTTCGAATGCGGGATCGACGTTCACCATTCATCGCTTCGAGATACAACTCGGAGGATCACGACATCTCGATTCGGTTGGGTAAATTGATAGAAATAAAATTTGAGTTTTGATGATGATTCATCTTTATTTATTTAATTGTTTGTTTACACCCCATTGATTAAGTGCTGAAACTAACAGTTATAGTGAAAAGCTAAAAGATGTCTAGAAATGAATGTATAAGATTTATTAGAGTCTGATCTTTGTATAGGTTATATCAGACAAGCACTGTAATAGATAGGGAGCCGTAGAACTGAAAACTGGAAATCATATAGAAAAATGGAGACTATAGAGAAACTGATATAATATCAAGAAACTGAAAGTGTTACTCAGAACTGAAACTGAGATATACTCAGAACCGAAGAAGGTAAGTTCGCTGAGGGACACAGACTCAGTTGGCTTATCTAGAAGCTGAAGACTGATGGGACAAACTTAGTTTAGAAGGCTGAGGGGCACATACTCAATTACTGAAGAAGGAAGAACTGAGGGTTCAAACTCATTTTATGGTGACTAAAAGCCGAGACTGTAAAGTTAGAATTCAGGTAAGTCTGTGATGGCCTGAACTGACTTTATATCTCTTGTATGAAAACCTAAGATACATAAGGACAATGATATCTTAGATGACTTAAATGTTATGGTGTACTCTGATTATGTCAATAAAAATAAGATGAAAATAGAGTACTAAGTTTTGAAGAAGAGTAAAAACTCAGTTAATGCTCTAAATCTGTTAAAGACTGAAAACTGACCTACTCAGTTTATAAAGCTTAAAACTGACATCACACTCAGTTTAAAGCTGAAGGCATCCAAGAACTGAAAGAAAATCATAACGTTAGAAATCAAGCATTTTCATTGGATGAAGGACTGACATGTCAGAACGGTCACTGACATCTGACAGGTAACCGTTGATATCCAAAAGGATTCAAATTCAAACAAGATGAACGTTGGATTGCACACTATAAATAGAGGACTTAGCAACAAGGATCAAACACAAGAATAACTAATAATTCAAGAATTATTGAGCCTAAGTTCTGTGCATTCAAGAATATTGCTATCATCATCGTGCTTACAAAGAATTATCAAGAAATCTTCTATGTGTTCAAGCTACACAGAATTCCTCAAGACATCAACACTTTGAAGAACCACGAGCAAGAATCACTTACTTGATTCTAAGCCCAACTTTGATTTTAATCAAAGGTTGAGACGAAGCAATCCGGTCTAGGATTTGTGAAGGACAATTGGTGAAAATCTATGTTTTATTATGATATATTTTATGGTATTTTCCCTCTTAATTGGATTAATTGCATAATAAATGGCCCTTATATGGAAATATTGAGCATACTAGGTTTTTAAGGACTTAATCGCAATATTGAATAAATTATGTGTTTTCATCGTGAATTATAATTAATTGGACTTTATTACGCTTGCGATGTTTTCCATGTGTTATAGTATGTTTATCGTGCTCAAATGATGATCAAAAGTGGTTAAAATTCGAGCTATAAAGATTTAAGAAGAGATAATGATCGAATGGAGTGGGCAGAAAAGAGATAGAGATGATTTAATCAAGTTTTATTCCAAATAAATCGGCGTCCAAGTCCCGTCCAGAGTGGACGGGCGTCCGACAATCCAAACGGGCGTCTGAGGAAGAATTCAATACCGAGGCATCATGAACTTACCGAACGAACGTCCGTAAGGAGCGCGACGAGCGTCCAAGGTGCAAAAAGAAGATCGTAGAGTTTGGACGCTATCCGTACGAACGTCTACATTGGAGTTCGTAACACTTGGACGAGCGTCCACTTAACCGGACGAGCGTCCGGATTGCCGACTTAGTGAAACCGCCTCAAATCTCTATAAATACTTGCCTATTTTCACACATTGAGACACCAATTCTACAATTCTCGAACCCTAAACCCTAGGGGCGGCTATAGGCTGCGTTTTTACTCGCTTTTTCCCGCTTTATGTTCTTAAATTCCTAGATAAAATTAGTTTAGTTTATGCAATTTACTTCAACAATTCAAGCTATTCAAGGATGCTAAGAGGCTAGGCTTCAATCAAACGAGCATTGTGAAGCCATCCAACTTTCATTAATTTTGATTCTTCGGTTATATTGTAAGTTTTTAATCAAGTTGTTTCCTTTATCATGTCTTATGTTGATTAATTGCATTTATATCGAAAGATGTGCATGTATGATGTTTTATATTTGATGAAAGTCTTTATAAACATTAGATCACCATGATTTAGGAATAGATCTTTAATCTATGTCAAACGAAAGTTGATAGGTTGGAAATCTAGGTTAAAACGTTAAAGTTTACATCTTTGTTTATGTTATGACGCGTTAATTTCCGTAAATCGAAAGATAGAAATTAATAGGCGAATCATCTACGAAAGTAGGATTCATACCTTTGATAAGATGAACCACAACTTGGTAGAAACCGCAATATAATCGGGATGAGAGATTAGTGTTTGTTGGATAGGTGGATCAATACTCGTTTGCCCATATTAAACTTGATTTAACCCTTGAGACTTGAACTCGTTTAGTTAGTTTATTTTCTATTGCACTTTTAGAGTAATTTGTTCGCAACCAAACCACCCTAGCTTTGGATTCGTCCTCTCGTCTAGTTTATATTCAAGCATATATGTTCAGCTTAGTTTTGTTTAATCGCCGTTTAGTTTAGTTTTCCGTGACATAACTTAGTTAGACAAAAACTAGGAACCACCATCGTCTAGTTCCCCGTAAGATCGACCCGGCATTAACCACTAGTACTACGATCCTTATACTTGGGGTTAACCGGATTATAAATTTATTACTTGTTTGTTTTGCATAGATAAAATCCGTAGACAAGTTTTTGGCGCCGTTGCCGGGAACCGGACGGTTGCCTAGTTTTTGTTCTAGTTTTTATTTTGCTTTCAATTCCGTTTTTAGGTTAGCTATTTTCAATTTCTCGTTTGTGGTTAGTAGTTTAGTTGTTTTTGTTCAATTGTCTCGTCGTTTTAATTGTGTTTTTGTTAGTAGTTAATATAAAATCTTTGCTCTTAATTTATACTCGTTTTCTCGTTTACCACGCCTCGTTTTCCTAATCGTTTCGCCCGCTGGACGAGCGTCCGTTTTACCGTACGCCCGTCCAGCTTCTTGCTTCCGCCGGACGAGCGTTTAGGTTACTGGACGCCCGTCCTCTGAAACGTCCTCAATCCTGAATCAGATTCTGACTTACAGACGAGCGTTCATACTTCTGGACGCCCGTCCATCCTGAAAAACTGGTCAGACGCTCGTCCCTGATTTTGGACGTCCGTCCGTTCCTCTTTTCCTTCTATCAACTTCTTCTTTTCTTTTCTTTTCCCTAGGTTTTGATCTTAGATTAGATTATAAGTCTTTAGTTTAAGTCGTTAGTTTCTTAGTTTATAGTTCTCTTTCTCTCCTTCTTTCTTTCTTGCTCAACAACTTGATCTTGGATCTCGGTGTATGCAAACTCGTAGTCAGAAGGGACCACTAATCTACTCCCCTGACCCCGAGCGGACCATAGTCCGACCCAATAGGCGGAAACTTCGGTTCGACGAAGGAAACGCTCTAGATCAAGAATTTGAGCATTATCTTTCAGAGAAATCGAAAGAATAGTAATAATGGCAACGAAGATAGACGGACGTTGGCCGACTATGCCATGCCCGGCACAAATCACCATCAACCCCGCAATTGTTATGCCACCATTACGCTCCAACTTTCGAGCTAAAGCCAGGACTTATTCGATGATGCAAAGATGCATCGATTTTTCACGGCTATCAATCCGAGAACCCCCACACTCACCTACACACATTTCTACACATATGCGGTACTACCCGTATCCAAGGTGTAAGTGAGGACGCAATCAAGCTCAAACTTTTTCCATTTTCCTTGCGGGGGGAAGCACTAGAGTGGTATCACTCTCTCCCCTCGGAATCCATTACGACCTGGGCCGGACTTGAAAGAGAATTTTTGAGTCAATATTTCCCGCCGTCAAAGACGGCCCAGTATTTGAATGAAATCTTCACTTTCCGTCAGCAGGAAAATGAGTCTTTCTTTGATTGCTGGAAAAGGTTCAAGTCCCTCCTCCGAAAATGTCCCCACCATGGCTTGCCGATGCAAAGGCAAGTCAATACATTCTTTAGCGGATTGACCGAGCTCACTAAGGGCATGGTCAATAGTTCATCAGGTGGGGCGTTTTTGAAGAAGACTCCAGACGAAGGATGGGCATTGTTCGAAGACATTGCCAAATATAACTATGCTCCATCCTATCAAGCTATTCAGGCACCTCCTCCTCCTCCCAAGGTCGAGGAAGTGACTATGCAGACCGATTGCCATGTTGCAAAAGCAAATGGCTAGCTCTCAACTAACCACATCCCAAACTCGTTCCCAATCCGAGTAATCGACTCTTTCGTTTCCACGTAACTCTCGTGTTCCGTATTGCGAAAGTTGTCGTCAACCCGGCCACATGTCCAAACCAAAGTTGTCAATTTCAATCCCCCGCCGCTCATCAAGTCAACGCCGTTCATAATAATGGACAAGATAATCCAATCACATGCCAAGTATGTGATGATCCGGGGCACACCGCTCGTTTCTCGTCCCATGATTGGACAAAATGCGTAAGTGAATGCTTTTTCCGCCGCCTAATCCTAGGTTCAACAACCAATTCTCCGGCCGTAATAATGCTCAAAATCGTGGCTTCGCCGTAATCCGAGTTTCAATCGTAATCCAAACTCGAACTTCAATTCTAACCCGAACTTCAATAGAAACCCCGGTTTTGGTTCGAACCAAAACTCTAATTTTTCCAATCAAACACAAAGGTTTAATCGAATTGGCCCTCCATTTCCAATTCCAATTATCGAATCGGCCCAAATTACCCACAAAATCAAAATTTTTCCAATTCTCAAGGCCCCTCGAATTCCAATGACCTCAAGGCCGAATGGAACTCATTCAAAGAGGAGCAAAACAAGAACATTCAGCTCCCGATGAGTACCAATAAGAACCTTGAAAGACAGATAGGTACTGGCCGAGCAGCTAGCATCAAGACCCCCGGGCATCCGCCCGCCTTTACCGAGAAAATCCTAAGGGCGGTCATGTTGCTCGTGCCGATTTAAGCAAAGAAATTAATGTACCGACCTCGTACCAACAATGCATTATGGACAAGAGGAGGCCAAGACAATGAGTTTAAGAAGCGGTACACACCGAGTGGTCCCCCCGGCTTTCGTGGAAACCACTAGCCCCTCCCCGCCATTGATAAGGCAGAGGGGAAGTTGAGCACCCATCATCCCCTTGGCCGCAAGCAAGTAATCGTGGCCGATCCCCCGATAGGTGAAAAGGTTGGAAATCCTCGTGGCCGTTCCCCCGAGGACCGAACAAGTTGGAAATCCTCAAGTGGCCGATCCCTTGAGGACCGAAAAGGAAAAGAAAGTCGTGGGCCGATCCCCCGACTACGAAAGCTTCGAAAAGACGGTTCGGTGGAAGGATTTGGAAGACAAAGCTATCGCCGCATCCTCAAAGAGAGTCTTTTCCGAGAGTGATCCGAAGAAGCTTCCGTTTCCACCGAGGAAGAGCAACATTCCATTGGTTGAAGACAAAAAGTACGAGAAGGTGCTAAACCTTCGAAAAATACTCGTGTAAATCTGCCATTATCCGAGGTCTTGGTCGAGATGCCTAAGTATACAAAGTTCATCAAGGATGTTGTATCTTCCAAGAAGAAGTTAGCAGAATGGATCAAGCAAGCTTGGTAAGGAGTGTTCTCTCGGTCAATAATGAAAGCTTACCAATCAAGAGAAGCGACCCAGAAAATTTGTGCTCACATTGCGTATGGGAGGTCTAGTCTTCCCAAATTCCTTACGTGACCCGGGCGCATCTATCACCTTGATGCCATTGTCCGTGTGCAAGCAAACTGGTTTACAAAGTCTTCTAGAACCCACGACCATGAATTTGCAGTCACCGATAGATCTTCTAAGAAAGCTTCAGAATCCTAAAGGACGTATTAGTTCAAATAGATAGGTTTACCTTTCCAGTTGACTGGTACGTCTTAGATATTGAGAAAAGTGAAAATGTCCCTTTGATTCTTGGAAGACCTTTCCTATCTACAGCTAGAGCCCTCATCGATTGTGATGGTGGGCATGTGACCATTCGAGTTGGTGACCAGGAGGTGAGTTATAGTGTTTCCAAATCTATCAATGTACCATCTGGATCTCCAACCGGCTTTTCCATTGAGGAGACCTTTGATGATTTCGATGACTTCATGGATAAGCAAGTCATAGCCGTAGAATCGAATACGAGCGACTAATTGATAATCCGAATAATCATGGTGTGGTCAATCTAGACCAAGCTAGCAGTACCGAATTTGAGGATGAGCTAAGAGAAGAAGCCTTGCGCAGGGACCACTAAGTAAGCTCGCCGATGTTGAGTTGAAGAGTGGCGATCTTAAATCAAGTCTAGAGGATCCTCCCGTAGATTTGGTACCGAAGCCGTTGCCTAAACATCTTAAGTATGTGTTTTTAAGAGAAGGTGACAAGCTTCCTTTGATCATCTCTCGCCAAGCTATCTCGTATAAGAGCTTAAATTGTTAAACGTCTTGCGCAAAAATGAAAAAGCCTTTGGATGGCAGTGGGAGATATCCGAGGGATATCTCCCGACATCCGTATGCACAAAATCAAGACCGAGGAGGGTGCAAAACGAGTTAGACAAATTTCGCAGAAGGCTCAACCCTCACATGCAAGAGGTAGTCAAGAAGGAAATTATCAAGCTTCTAGATATGGGTATCATATACGCCATTGCGTACAAGTGAGTGGGTATCCCCAACTCGTAGTTCCCAAGAAAGGTGGAATTACCATTGAGAAGAATGAGAAGGGAGAGGAGATAGCATTGAGACTTGTCACCGGTTACGTAGTCCGCATCGATTATCGAAAGCTCAATGAGGTCACACCGAAAGATCATTTTCCCCTTCCATTCATTGACCGATGCTTGAGCGTCCGGCGGGGCACGCATTCTATCGCTTCCGGATGGATATTCGTGATACTTCCGTATACCCATCGATCCCGTTGACCAAGAGAAGACCACTTTCACCGCCCTTACGGTACATTCGCCACAGGCGGATGCCATTTGGTCTCCGTAATGCCCCGGCCACCTTCCAAAGGTGTATGATGGCAATCTTTGACGGGCTAGTTGAAAAGTGCATGGAGATTTTTATGGATGATTTCTCGGTCTTTGGTCAATCCTTCGGTGATTGCCTCGATAATCTTGATCGTGTGTTGTCAAGATGTGTGGAAAAGGACTTGGTGCTTAATTGGGAAAAATGCCATTTCATGGTAGATGAAGGCATAGTCCTTGGCCACAAAGTGTCGCCAAAGGTATGTAAGTAGATAGAGCCAAGGTAGAAGCCATTGAGAAGATGAGTTATCCTAAGAATGTACGCGAAGTCGAGGTTTCCTCGGACATGTCGGTTTCTATAGAGATTCATCCAAGATTTTTCCAAAGTAGCCAAGCCCCTATCTACTCGCTCAAGGAAGACGTTGAGTTCAATTTCGATGAGAACCGCAAGCAAGCGTTTGAGGAGCTCAAGAATCGGTTAATATCCGCCCCAATTCTTATATCGCCGACCGGAACTTGCCCTTTGAACTTATGTGCGATGCATCCAACTATGTCGTTGGTGCAAATTAGGACAAATAATCGAAGGAAAGTTCCACCTATCTATTATGCCGCTCACACACCGAATCCTTCTCAAGTTAACTACACGACCACTGAAAAGGAATTATTAGCCGTAGTCTTTGCTATGGATAAGTTTCGTAGTTACCTGCTGGGTGCTCAAGTGATTGTGTGGACTGATCACGCTGCCTTGCGTTATCTCATGACCAAAAAGGAAGCTAAACCGCGCTTACTGCGTTGGATACTGACCCTCCAAGAGTTTGACGTTCAAATCAAAGATAAGAAGGGCAGTGAGAACGTAGTGGCGGATCATGTTTCTAGGATGATAAGTGAGGAAAAGGGTGATCCTGAAGATATAGATCTTTACTTTCCTCTAGAAAACATCATGTTGATCGATGGCCGCTCCCCTGATGTTCCATGGTATTCGTCCATTGTGAATTGCCTTCATGCCCGTTACCTTGACCCCGAAATGTCGTATCAAGAGAAGAAGAAGTTCTTCTCTCGATATGAAATATTTCGTTTGGGATGAACCTTATCCGTTCAAGATCCGCAAAGATGGTTTGCTTAGAGATGCGTTCCCGAATCCGAGCAACAAGAGATTATCGAGCAATGCCATAGTGGACCCACAGTGGTCACTTTGGTCCTTGGAAGACGGTTGCTAAGATCTTCCAAATCCGGTTTCTATTGGCCTACAATCTTTAAGGATACGTGCCTTCGTAAAGCTTGCGATAGATGTCAAAGAACCGGAACTCTGACAAGGCGTTTCGACATGCCTTTAAAACCCATCTTAGAGTGCGAAGTCTTTGATGTATGGGGCATCGATTTTATGGGACCTTTCCCATCATCGTGTGGCAACAAATACATCTTAGTCTGCGTTGATTATGTTTCGAAATGGGTGGAGGCAAAGTGGCCACTCCTCACAATGATCATAAAACGGTCATGAAATTTCGAAGAAGAACATCTTTGTGAGATTTGGATGTCCTCGAGCCTTGATCGTTGATGAAGGAACGCATTTCGCAACCGACCTCTGTGAGAAAGTTCTTGAAAAGTATGGTGTTCGCCATAAGACCGGCACACCATACCATCCGATGACTAGCGGTCGTTGAGCGAAGCAACCAAAGCATCAAGCAAATCCCGGAAAAGACAAAGGAACAACATAGAAAGGACCGGAGTTTGAAATTGGATGATGCACTATGGGCGTATAGATCGCTTATAAAACCCCTATGGGTACATCTCCATATCGATGGTTTACGGCAAGCCATGTCATCTCGCGCTGAGTTAGAGCATGTGGCTTATTGGGCGACGAAGTTTCTTAACTTTGATTCCCAAACTTGTGGAAAACATCGATCCGCAAAGAAGCCGTACGAGTTAGACGAGTTCCGACTCCAGGCTTACGAAAGCGCCAGGATAAGCAAGGATAAGATGAAACTCCTCCATGACGCAAAAATTAAGAAAAGAGAATTTCAAGTAGGGGAACAAGTTCTTCTTTATAATTCCGCATTACATTTGTTTTCTCGGAAAGCCGAGGACACGATGGTCCGGGCCCTTTACGATTCTCAAAATCATTCCCGGAGGCGTTCTAAACTACTCGGTTATAAAGATCACCGTTTCGAGTTAATGGTCGAGGTGCAAACACTACATTGGAGAACCTACAAGCAAGCCTTTGATTGTTAAATTTCTCGATATCCTTGGATGTGGTGTTAATGAAGTCGAGGACTCGACGAGATTTCACCCAATCTCGTTTTCCGAGGATAACGGTAGTGGTCTATCACAAGAAGTTCTAGCCGGTAGTTGGGATATGGAGGAATATGCAAGGGAGCAACAACTCAAACGTCGCAGAGAAATCTACAAAGGAGAAAGTCGACCACGGGAAAGGTTCAACGTATCCGGAAAACTCGTCAAAGCTTTAATCCCATGCGTTAAGTGTCGTTTCGCAGCCACAATCCCGATCGAACTTAAACGAGGTAATGGCGGCGTAAAAGTCAAATGGCCTAACCCAGCCGAATTTAAATGGTGTCGAGCTAACGACATAAACCAAAAGCGCCACTAGGGGGCATCCTAGATATCCAATCTTGTTTTAGTTTTTCTTAGTTCTTTTTGCTTTAGTATGTTATTTTGGTTAGTTTTACTAAGCTTCTATGTTGCTATCTCGTCGCAGTTGCTTTCGAGATATGGATCTCTACGGAGTTCGCCCCGAGGAGTTCCCACTCATTAGTCGAATCCCGCCGATCACAAGAGATGATGGACCAGAGGCACTATAGTTCTTCATGTAGATTTTGACATTAGCACTCGTGTTAAGACCATCACGTACGTTATCATTGTTCCACCGTGTTCGGGAGGCAGCGATTTCACGACTGAGGAGTTGCAGGAGGCCATAGGACGTCCTTACACGATCCTTAATGATCCTATGCTGACGGATTTGGCACTAGTGCTGCGGGCTGAGCATTTTAGAGGTGTTGAGGTAGCTGGTGAGGATTGGTGTTTGCAGGATGAGTACGACTTCCCTCCGGCTATCGACATGCTTCGACGTCTCATTCGCTTAGTGGATTGGGACGAGATCTACGCAGATTAGTGTTTCCTTAGTTAGTTTAGCTTTCGTCGAGCCCCGACGTAAAACGGAAGCGCTTGGTGGGAGGCAACCCACTGTTTTATTTTTGTTTGTTTTATTTTCAAATTCTTTCATGATTTTCCGTATTGTACTTTTGAATTTTAAATTATCAGTAATAAAAGTTTCGCATTTAGTTGTTTTATATGATAATTTTTAGAAAGGGACAATTTTGCATTTTTCTTGACTGGACGCCCGTCTAGTGATACTGGACGCCAGTCCGGCTCTCGATTTTCCTGGACGCCCGTCCAAGTTATGGGACGCCCGTCTGGAAACAAGCTTTTCAATCCTGTATTCAACTTCTTGATCAGACGTTCGTCTAAAAATATGGACGCCCGTCCGGATAATTCCCTCCAATCCTGTATTCAAATCAAGCCTTAGGACGAGCGTCTGGTACTTTGGACGCCCGTCCCGCTCATCACATTTCCGTACGTACGCCCGTCCGCCGAGTTGGACGAGCGTCCACCACCTCGTCTTTATATACCCCCTCATGCCACGAACCCTCATTCCTTCGAATTTCAAACCGCAACACCCGACTTTTGCCCTCCTCTCAACCTAAATCCCTTGATTCAACACCAAATTGGGCGATTTCAAGTGCTATAGACGCCCCCGACACCCTCTCATCAATTTTCAAAGCCAAATCCCCCAACATTCCATATTTTTAGAGAATCGGCCACCCGTATAGTCCGACCTTGTTCAAGAAAAATCGGATTTTTGGGGTCAATTTGGGTTGTTTTGGACGTCTACAGCATTATCTTCATCTACTCACCATCTTTGGTAAGTTTGTAGCGACTTTTCTTGATTTCTTTCACGTTTTTGTGAGTTCGATCTTCGGGTCGGCTCATTTTCTTGAAATTTATCTCATTTTGTTGTTGTTTTCTTCCTGTTTTGGTGTTGTGATGATGTGGTGATGATGGTTGTGGTGGATGGGTTGATATTGTTGAATTGAAATCCCGATTTGGATGTTAAACGGGTACCCTTTGTTGTGCCTTGAAATGTTTTAGTGTTTGTGGTCTTTAAAGTTTCAATCATGGTGCGGGTGAAGGGAGTTCAGAAGCGGTTTGGTAAGGGTGTGGCTAGGGAGAGTGGTAAAAAGCGTAAAGAGTTGGACCCTCCCATAGTTGATCCAAATAGGGGCGTAGTGATCCGAGAGCAACCCTCTAGGGCATCACAACAAGCTAGAGCTGATTTGAGAGACGAGTCCACCTCGGGGTCTGAAACTGATTTGGATGTGCCCTTGGCACGGTTTACTAAGCATGCCCGAGGTGGTGAGCCGTCTAGAGGTGAAACGGCTGAAGAGGTTGCTAGGGAGGATGCCGATGAACCTAGGACCGAGGGACCTCGAAAGAAAGTGAGACCAGCTGTGCCTATCCCTATGCCTCGTCGGTTTGTCAACTCTAAAGCACACGAGGCCTATACCAAACACTATTTCGCTCGGAATATGTTGGTTGAGCGGGCGGTGATAGAGACAAAAGTGGATCCCGTTTTTGTGAAGTTGTTGAGAGATAGGAATGGGATGAATTGATGAAGATCCCGACTACCCCGCTGAATGATTCGTTGGTTGTGGGAGTTTTACGCTAATTTTTCGGAAACCGACTTGAACACAGGGGTTGTGATGGTTCGAGGTGTTAAGGTTCCCATTTCAACACAAGTTTTTAATGCAAAGTATGGTTTGGCGGCGTTTGAAGGGTTGGATTATAAGGAGGAAATTAAGAGAAGGCAGGATTCGGGACAGGATCCCTTGGAGGAATTGAGGTTGAAAGTTTGCCCCGATGTTGCTTGGACGCTCGTACCGGGTGGGGACCGTAAGGAGATTGTTACTACGGCGTGGTCCGAAGATTGGAGAGTCTACCGCCGTTTCATCCGAGTCGTTTATTGCCGAAGAATAATTTGACACACTTTCACATAGCGACGACTTGGAATGTTGTATGCTTTGGTTTTCAAGTTAAATGTCGATGTTGGCCAAGCGATTTATGATGAGTTGGTGTTCGCCGAAGAATTACAAGCGGAGTTTGATTGTCCCACATTTGATTCATCGATATGCATCGATGCCGGAGTGCCGGAGTATAAGCAGATCACGTGCCTAAGAACCCGAGAGGTATTCAAAGAGAAAAAGCTCCGCCTACGGGTGAGTCCGAGGCCGCCCCACCTCCGGTACCTCCCCGTCCCTACCATTCCTCCATCGATGCGGACGCGGCCCGCATGGCCCACGCTTTAGGCAAGGATGCTCGATCGCCGAGACATGCGTAATAACATTGTCACTTTGCTTCGCGTGTGTGTGCTCGAGGATGACCGCCGCGGGACGAGCGGATTTATGCCCACGCCGTGGTGGATTATAGTTTCGATGACGACATTGAGCAGGCGATTGCAGCTGTGATTCGCGAGTCGTCTGACGATGAGGAGGATGAGCCCCCGGTAGACCCTGCTACTGCTTCTACTACGCAGCCTGAGCCTACACCGACGACGTCCACTGTTGCTGTACCTACTTCAGATCCTCCTCGTGTTGATGCCCCTGCTGGTGATTCTGCTGTTATTCCTCCGTCTGATGCTCCGATTCCGCCCGAGTGATCTTGAGATTTTTATGCATTTTCTGCTTGATGTATTTCTTCTTTTTATCCGCATTCGATCTGGTTGTACGATGACTATTACTACTTTCCTTTTGATGCTTCCATGATTTCTGTACTTTCTATTTTTCTCGCTACTGTTGATTATCGTAGGCGTATGTTTTCTTAAATCATGTAAGCTGTCTAGCACCACGTACTTGGATTGCGATTTCGTTGGTATTATGATCATTTTTGGTTAACGCTTGTTGTTCTATCTCTTTCATTCATTCCTTTCACATTATTACGTTATTGTGCCCCGTTTTCCCCCGAGATTCTGTTGTTTTGTCGAGTAGTGCAGATCTAGTCTTGGTTGAGTTCGGTTTGGACGTTTTTTTTCGACGCTTTTGCGAGTGTTGTTTCTTTCATGCTCCGGCCTGACCAACATCTCGATTTTCTACGCGCATACAGCTAAGTTTCTTATCCTTTTACTTTCTGCACAACATGAGGACATGTTGCATTTTTAAGTGTGGGGGAGGGGATAGTTCGATTTGTACCTATGCGTACACGTTTGTTTAGTACGTTAGATTGTTGTTTTATGCGAAATGAGCGTAATTTTTCAAAATTTTTCAAAATTTTCCGACACTTTTGTTTTTGTTTTGTCCCGAGTAGGCAATTCAATTTGAAGTTCGTTGTTTTTATAGTCATCTATGCGATATTTCATGTACTTGATAAGTTAGTTGTTTCACCTGACACTATTTTTCACAAGCCATAGTAAATGATGAGCTAATTTATAAAGTTATACCCCGTTTTGGATTAGTAATTTTTGATTTTCTTATAAGTCATGTGCTTAGTGCTACGTATATATCTTGAGATTTATGATAGTTTGTATTTAGATCCGAAGTATGAGATACTGTGAATATCTAGAAGTTTGAATGTGATAAGTAACACGTAACTAATGTCAAATGAGAAGTTGAAAAATTTAAATGAATCTATGTGTGTGTCGAAAGCTAGTCGATGATTTGAGTGCGATAGGGTATACCACGTATGTCCTATACCACTATGATGACTAAGAGCTCACGACAGTTAGGAAAAGCCGCCTTATGATTGGAGTAAGGTAGGGGATTATCTCGAAATGTCCTATTCTCGCTACGAGGGCAAAAGCTCACCCTAATGTGTGTTTAAAGTGAATGAATTCAATCAACTTAAGATATGTTATGAAATGAATAAGGCTTAGTTTTCGTTAATCTTATCCCCGCATAAACCGATAGATATGTCAGTAGGATTATCCTCTCGAGTATTTCGTAAAGGCCCTAGATTCATTCGATCATCCTTTTCGGGATATGTCACGTTTGTAGGGTACATCTTATGAGTATCATTTATTACTATTCTACGAGGGGGTATTAGCTAGTTTTGCTTTGAGTTATTCAAGTTTGGTTTTAGTGGAAGTTTCCTATGGCTATGCACTTACACGATGGTGAACACCTAAGTTATTGAATATATGTTGTACTTGTTTAGATGCCTGTTTTCCTTTCTCGAGCCTAATTTTTCGTTTTGTTTTGCTCGGGACGAGCAAAAGCTAAGTGTGGGGGAGTTGTTAAGGGTGAAAATCTATGTTTTATTATGATATATTTTATGGTATTTTCCCTCTTAATTGGATTAATTGCATAATAAATGGCCCTTATATGGAAATATTGAGCATACTAGGTTTTTAAGGACTTAATCGCAATATTGAATAAATTATGTGTTTTCATCGTGAATTATAATTAATTGGACTTTATTACGCTTGCGATGTTTTCCATGTGTTATAGGTATGTTTATCGTGCTCAAATGATGATCAAAAGTGGTTAAAATTCGAGCTATAAAGATTTAAGAAGAGATAATGATCGAATGGAGTGGGCAGGTGAAAAGAGATGAGATGATTTAATCAAGTTTTATTCCAGCTAAATCAAGGCGTCCAAGTCCCGTCCAGAGTGGACGGGCGTCCGACAATCCAAACGGGCGTCTGAGGAAGAATTCAATACCGAGGCATCATGAACTTACCGAACGAACGTCCGTAAGGAGCGTACGAGCGTCCAAGGTGCAAAAAGAAGATCGTAGAGTTTGGACGCTATCCGTACGAACGTCTACATTGGAGTTCGTAACACTTGGACGAGCGTCCACTTAACCGGACGAGCGTCCGGATTGCCGACTTAGTGAAACCGCCTCAAATCTCTATAAATACTTGCCTATTTTCACACATTGAGACACCAATTCTACAATTCTCGAACCCTAAACCCTAGGGGCGGCTATAGGCTGCGTTTTTACTCGCTTTTTCCCGCTTTATGTTCTTAAATTCCTAGATAAAATTAGTTTAGTTTATGCAATTTACTTCAACAATTCAAGCTATTCAAGGATGCTAAGAGGCTAGGCTTCAATCAAACGAGCATTGTGAAGCCATCCAACTTTCATTAATTTTGATTCTTCGGTTATATTGTAAGTTTTTAATCAAGTTGTTTCCTTTATCATGTCTTATGTTGATTAATTGCATTTATATCGAAAGATGTGCATGTATGATGTTTTATATTTGATGAAAGTCTTTATAAACATTAGATCACCATGATTTAGGAATAGATCTTTAATCTATGTCAAACGAAAGTTGATAGGTTGGAAATCTAGGTTAAAACGTTAAAGTTTACATCTTTGTTTATGTTATGACGCGTTAATTTCCGTAAATCGAAAGATAGAAATTAATAGGCGAATCATCTACGAAAGTAGGATTCATACCTTTGATAAGATGAACCACAACTTGGTAGAAACCGCAATATAATCGGGATGAGAGATTAGTGTTTGTTGGATAGGTGGATCAATACTCGTTTGCCCATATTAAACTTGATTTAACCCTTGAGACTTGAACTCGTTTAGTTAGTTTATTTTCTATTGCACTTTTAGAGTAATTTGTTCGCAACCAAACCACCCTAGCTTTGGATTCGTCCTCTCGTCTAGTTTATATTCAAGATATATGTTCGCTTAGTTTTGTTTAATCGCCGTTTAGTTTAGTTTTCCGTGACATAACTTAGTTAGACAAAAACTAGGAACCACCATCGTCTAGTTCCCCGTAAGATCGACCCGGCATTAACCACTAGTACTACGATCCTTATACTTGGGGTTAACCGGATTATAAATTTATTACTTGTTTGTTTTGCATAGATAAAAACTCGCTTAGCTTAACTCCACACAAGTTTAGAACTGAACCTAATCTGTTTTTAAGAATCCAGTTTTTGGTGACAAGTTTATTCACCCCCCTTCTAAACTTGTGTTAGCGTTTTCAAGGGACCAATAATTGGTATCGGTGCAGTGTTCTTTAATAAGAACTTGTTCTGAAAATCTTCTCTAGTTGATCGTCTGAAAAAGCCTTGTTTTCAGTGTCCAGTTTCTACATAACTCAGTTTTCACAAACTTGTATCATGGACAACAATCAGTATGCTAGACAAATGCTTATGTCTAACATGGATCGTTTTGATGAATATAGAAGACGTTTGCATGCATTCCTTGCTGCTACACATGATGAAATGATGGATGTACTCACTGATGGACCAATTCAGATTACTCACATGCAAACTGTTGATGGTGGTGCTCAAGTTAGAGTTCCCAAACCCAAGAGTGATTGGAACAATGATGATAGGAAGAGGAACAATCTCAACAATGTTGCTATGGATATTATCCTCAGAACTTTGGATAGCAAAACATGTACCAAAAAGTCAAAGATTGTACAACTACCAAAGAGATGTGGGAGAAATTACTATTGGTATGTGAAGGAATTGATTCAATCGAAGAAAACAAGATCTCAGTAGAAAAACAAAAGTTTCATGATTTCAAGATGAAACCTGGAGAAACCATTGAGCAAATGGAGACAAGATTCAGTGCAATTCTGGATGAGCTAGAACTTCTCAAGATAGTCAACACCAAGAAGGAAATCAATGTTCGAATTTTGAAAGCTTTACCCTCATGCTGGAAGATGAAGGTTACAGCCATGGAAGAATCAAGAAAGCTTGGTGAAGAAGATACTTTCAAGATCTTCTCAGATTTGAAAGCCTATGAGTTCAGTGAAGATTTCACAGTAATCTCTGCAGCAATCAAGGCACTTGAGGATCCAAAGACTACAGCTCTTGCAACAGCTGATGATAACTTGGAGACATCAGCTAGCAATCTTCAGCAACTGGATGATATAGAGGAACAAATGGAACTCATGATGAAATGAATTAGAAGAATGAAGAGTGGCCAGCCATTTACTCAGAAATACATCAAGAAAACTCCAGAGAGAAAGATAGATGATGAGTACTTGTGTTTCAACTGCAAAAAGCCGGGACATTACAAGGCTGAATGTCCAGAACTGACCAACAAGAGAACTCAACAAAGAAGAACTGGTAGAAGAGCTCTATTAGCTGGTGATGAATCGGACTATGAAGCTGAAACTGAAACGGCACTCTCATATGACACAGATTTAATGGCTCACAGGAAGGACTCAAATGAGGTATGTGAATCTAACTCTAAGTACACCTCGGCACCAAATTCCATACAAATGCTTGTCTTCAACAGCAGGTTCTAATCCAAGAAATCCTAAATTAGAGGAAACTCATGATGAACTGAGAATCAGTTGGTAGCAATACAAGCTGGGTATTAATCAATCAAAGCAGAGAAAGAATCTCAAATCATGGAAGTCGAAAGATTAAAAACTGAATTGAACATTTTAAAACTGCTAAGACCTGATCCAGCAAAGAATCAACATCAGCCTACTAAGCAGCTGAATCTTTAGCTCAGTCAAGTTCTGCAACAGGATTCAAATCTAGAAAGCCTTATGGTGATAGAACTGGCTTAGGATTTGATACACAACAAACTTCAAAGGAAGGAACTAGTAAAGCTGGTGAACCAAATGTCAAAACTGGCATTAAGTTTGTAACTGAATAAATTCCTCAAACTGAGAAGCATGCTGAACCAGTTAAGTCAGCTCAAAATGAATCAACTCAGTTTCAACATTAGTTTTCTAAGAAGTCAGTTGCACAGAATGACAAAGGTAAATCTAAAGTTAGATCAACTGCACCTCAAAGAAACAAGGATGGTAGGTCAAATGCAGGATCTACAGAAGCTAACCATGCTAAGAACCAGAAAAGGTCAAATCTAAGTAAATCCAAGAATGATAATCATTCAAGGAATTACAAACTAAGGGGGAAAGGAAGATTATTTCCTACTGATGATTATTGCAACTTTTTTGAACCTATTGTAAAACTGAAAAGAATAATCATTCACAACAGAGAAATTACTGTAAGTCTCAAACAAGGACTCAGCATAGAACTTATCCTAGGTCTCAGCAGAATCCTCAATATAGAAGTCAGCATAGACCTCAGTACAGAGTTGTTTACGATAGACAGTAGAATGGTGGTTAATACTCGGCTTTTAACAATAGATTGCAATATGGAAGTCAGTTTAGACCAAAAGACTTGAGAGAGCATATAAATAAGACATCCAGAAATAGATACTATGGAAATGTAGCTTATATATATGATAATAAGTGCAACAATTTCCAAAGGAAACCCTATGGAAATATCCCAAATGTTTTACTTACAACTGACCCTTATGGACCCAAACAAAATTGGGTACCTAAAACTTATTAGCTTGTTTTGCATGAAATATGGTATTTTGACAATGGTTGCTCTAGACACATGACATGGAGCAAAGACTGTTTGGTTGACTTTCAAGCTAAGGATGGACCCAAAGTCAATTTTGGTGGAAAAGACAAACCTGGTTACACAAGAGGTTATGGAACCTTGATCAAGAATGGTTTGAAGATCAGAAATGTAGATTATGTTGAAGGATTCAATAACAATCAACTCAGCACTAGTCAATTCTGTGACATGGGATACAGAGTAACTTTTGATAAAGAGTTCTGCATTGTTGTAAGTGAAACTGCATATCAAGTAGTTCTTGCTGGAAAAAGGAAGGAAAATATGTATGTTATGGACTGGACAACAACTGTTTCAGAAACCTGTTTACTTGTGCTTACCAAATCAGAAATCAATTGGCTATGGCACAAGAAACTGAGTCATCTCAACTTTGATGACATCAATCTTCTGGTCAAGAAAGAATTATTAATTGGAATACCAGAGATTTCTTGCAAGAAGGACAACTTATGTGATGCTTGTCAAAAAGGAAAGCAAGTAAAATCAAGTTTCAAGACCAAGTCTCAGCATTCAACAACAAAAGTTTTGGAACTATTACACATGGATTTGTATTGACCAGTTACACCTATCAGTGTTAGTGGAAAGAAGTATACATTGGTAGTGATTGATGATTACTCAACGCACACAAGGGTAATTTTCTTAACAAAGAAGAGTGAGACCAAGCAAAGGCCTACAGAACTGCTGAAGAAACTTCAAAATCAAAATACAGTTGTAGAGATAAGATCTGACAAAGGAACTGAATTTCTCAACAATGTGATCATTGAATACAATGAAGAAAATGGAGTGTTACACTAACTTGCAGCTACAACAACACCTTAGAAAATGGAGTAGCTGAGAGAAGAAATAGGACACTCAAAGACGCAGGAAGAACAACGATTTGTGAATCAAAGTTACCTGAAAGGTATTGGGCAGAAGCAACAAATACAGCATCTTACACACAAAATAGAGCCCTAATGAACAAAAGGTTGGAGAAAACACCTTATGAGATATGGAATGGGAGGAAACCAAATGTCTCATACTTTCATGCTTTTGGAAGCAAATGCTACATCCAAAACAATAGAAAAGATCAGCTCACGACTTTTCAACCCAAAGCTGATGAAGGAATATTTTTAGGATATTCAAGTGTTAGTAAAGCATTCAGAGTTTTAAACAAGAGGACACTCAAGCATGAAGAATCAATACATGTGGTTTTTGATTAACAAAACTTTGCTGGTGACACAATTGAAGACAAACCATAACCAGTTTCTCAACCTCAATCACAAAAGACTCCATAATCAGTTTTTGTTGATATGGGAATGTTAAGATTATTGGAATCTTCTGATCAAGAACAGTCTTAGTTGCCAACAACTGAACCTACAGTTGAACAACCAATACAAAATGAAACTAATCCAATTCAAGGTCAAGAGAATCAAGATCAAGCAGATCATATCCCAGAAACTAAAGTTCATGAAGAGCCGCTCAAGAAAATCAAGACCCATAATGCAACCCCCAATTCTTCAATAGATGAGAGACCATCCTGAGGAACAAGTGATTGGTGATTTTCAACAAGGAGTTCGCACAAGAAATCAGTTAGATGCAATGATAGCATGTTTTTTATCTCAAACTGAACCAAAGGAGGTAGAGAAGCTTTGAAAGATCCAGATTGGATACTATCCATGCAAGAAGAAATCAATGAAATTGAAAGAAATCAAGTATAGGAATTAGTAAAGAGACATGATCATGCAAATATAATTGGCACCAAATGGGTTTTCAGAAATAAACTTGATGAAGATGGAATCATTGTTAGAAATAAAGCAAGATTGGTGGCCAAGGGTTATTCACAAGTTGAAGGGATAGACTTTGATGAAACTTGTGCTCCAGTAGCAAGATTGGAGGCAATATGATTATTTCTTCCATTTCCAGCTCACAAGAAGTTAAAAGTTTACCAAATGGATTTTAAAAGTGCATTCTTAAATGGAGTTCTTGAAGAAGAAGTGTATGTGCAACAACCACCAGGATTTGAAATCAAGGATCAAGAAGATAAAGTTTTTAGACTAAGAAAAACACTCTATGGACTAAAACAAGCACCCAGATCCTGGTATGAAACTTTGTCACAATTTCTGGTTGACAATGGTTTTATCAAATGAATCATTGACAAGGCCTTGTTCAGATTGAAGATTGGTGAACGCACTCTCCTACTTCAGATATATGTGGATGACATCATTTTTGGATCAAAATATCAACAACTCTGTGAAAAATTTACAAGCCTCATGAAGAGCAAATTTCAAATGAGCATGGTGGGTGAACTTAATTATTTCCTTGGATTATAAGTCAAGCAAATGGATAATGGAATCTTCATTCACCAAAAAAAAAATACACAAGAGAACTAATCAAGAAGTTTGGAATGGAGAACAATGCAGGAATAGCAACACCTATTGGATCCAATGTAAGATTGGATGAAGACAAAGATGTAAAAGATTTGGATCAAACACTCAATAGAAGAATGATTGTAAGTCTACTTTATCTCATAGCAAGTAGACCTAATATATCTTTTGTAGTAGGTATCTGTGCAAGATTTTAGACTAAACCTAAAGAGAGTCACATGACAATTGTCAAAAGAACCTTGAAGTATCTCAAAGACACACTTGGAGTGGGGATATGTTATTCAAGAGAAGGAGAATTCAAATTGATATCCTACTCAGACTCAGATTATGCTGGATGTAAAATAGCAGGAAGAGAACTTCAGGCACATGTCAGTTACATGGAAATAGACTTGTGTCATGGTTTAGAAAAAAGAAAACTCAATTTCAACCTCCATAGCTGAAGCTGAATACATTGCAGCTGGAAGCTGTTGTGCTCAAGTTTTGTGGATTCGACAACAACTGAGAGATTATGGAATTGAAGAAGGGTTGATACCTATTACATGTGAGAACACAAGTGCAATTGCAATTACAGATAACCTAGTTCTACATTCAAGGACAAAGCACATTGATGTAAGACATCACTTCATAAGAGACCATGTGGAGAAGCAGGACATCATTGTTCTCTATATCCCAACGAGGACCAGTTGGCTGATATCTTTACAAAACCTTTGGATAAATAAAGGTTTTCAAAACTGAGAACTGAATTGGAATTATCAAAGTCAGTTAAGTCAGTTATACAACTGAGATTAGTCAATGGGATTGGTCTTTGTCATGATGGGTGAGCTCGCTTGACAGATCAGTCATTGACATCAACGATCTCAAACTGACTACGGAACTAAACCGGGTAGGAACTGACCTCTACAAAGGACTGAGTAAGGAAACTTCAAATCAGTTTTACCTAGTCAATGGTATTCAAGGTTAGAAGGATAAATTCGACAAAGGTCACATCACAATAAATTACCGCTGAATTTGTCAGAAAATGTTGCGTGTGTACCCACAAAAAGTCAAATAGTACATGCATCGAATACCTATATACTCAGTGTAATTTTAAACGGTACTACATGATCTTACAAAGATCGTGGGATCAAATCTATAACCGTGTATCACTCTATTTATTATCTCAGAAAATATCTTCTCAAACCTCTTCAAAGAAAAAGCAAAATGGCTTCAAAGAAAGTTCAAGAAATGATAGATAAAGGGGAAACTTTCTCCTTAGATCAATTTGAACACGAGTGTGATGACACTTTGTTAGATAGCCTACTTTGTCGAAAATCAAAAAGATACAAGGCCTAGTGAATCAGTTGGAAATAAAATTGGAAAAATATTTGGATGTGGAAGCAATTCTACAATTCTGTCAGAATATGAAGATGGTAAAGCATTCTCTAACAACAACCGTTCATGGAGAAAGAATCTGCATCAACATAGAGATTGTACGACAATTGTTTTATTCCAAGAAGCCAGTTGACAAATCAATCAATCTACTCAGTTTACCACTCAAGCGTGAAGATTTTCTCTCTCAGATTTCTACAACAGAGAAACCGGCAAAAGTTTATTCAAAGATGGAAAGTCTCAAACCGGAATTTGCCCTACTCAGCAGATGGCTAAGCAAAACTGTCATTGGACAATATCAAGGGCTAAATTGGCTATCTGTGGATACAATCAATCTAATGAATATCATTTGGGATGAATTCAATTTCAATTGGGCCGGTTATGTCTTTGTTGGAAATAAAATTTATGTTTTGATGATGATTCATCACGCACTTAGAAAGTTCATTTATAACCCAAGATGATGAAGTCAGAACTAACTTTTATAGTGCATAATGAAAGAAGAAGCAAGAAATGGTCTAGACAAAAATGTATATGATCTATCTAGAGTCTGAGCCTTGTATAGGTTGTTTTAGACAAGCATTGTAATAGATAGAAACTAGGCGAACAGCTGAGTCATAGTAAACAAACTGAGTATACCTCAGAGAAGAGAAGGACTGAAGAACTGAAGAACTGAGGTGACAGACTCAGTTAGTGAAGAACTGAAGAAGAAAATTTCGCTGAGGGACACAGACTCGGTTGGCTTATCGAGAAGACCGAAGAACTGAGGGCTCAAACTCAGTTATTGGAGTCTGAAGAACTTAGGGTTCAAACTCAATTGGAAGCTGACTAAGTCGTGACTATAAGTCAGGAATCAGGCAAGTCCGTGGTGACCTGAAACTGAACTATAGATCATGTAAAGCTGAATAATCTTAAGGACAAAGATTATCTGTTACCAGGAAATGAAGAAGCTGAATGGTGTACTCTGACTTAGTCAATTGAAGTCAGATGACAAGTATACGAGGTACTCAGTTTTGAAGAAGAGTAGAAAACTGAGTTAAGGCCTTGTCAAGAAAGAACTGAGAATCTGGAAAAGCTGAGTTAATTAATCAAGGACTGAAAACTGAGAAAGTACAGATCAAGTGATCGTACATATGAACGTTGGCTAAATGACAAGTATAACGGCTATAAGACTTATTTGACAGTTACCTTACCCCTATAAATACACAGGGAAGAATGTTTGAAAAGAGCGGATCTTGGACAAGCTTTAAAAGCACATATCTAAAATCCATATCAAGAGAAGAGAGATCCAGATCCAGAAAATCAGATTTATATCTAGAAAGAGAGTAGCCAACGAAATTTCCTGGAAGATTACAGAGAAAGATCCAGTAACCCGTTAAGAGGGAAAAAGTCATCTTGGAGCTACAACGTCATATCCAGAAGAATCAAACAGCTCACTGAATTAATCTGTTGATTGGTTATAAACATAACCTTTGTGTGACAAAGGGTTAGCTGTGTATAGTTTGAGGAGAGCAATTTCACCTTTCCTCATACGGTTGCAACTTGGTTGCCACAGCTGTTGGTGCAGTCTGCGGACTGTGTTGGTGTTTGTGGTGAGCTGGTGAAGGAGTAATTCTACCTCTGAAGGATCAGTGTGCAGAGTGAAGGGAGCAATCTCACCTTTCTTTATTCTGTGTGGACAGTGAAACTAGGGTGTCGTGAAGGACTGTCATTAGGCTATGATTTTGTAACAGTTATCTCAAGATTCTAGTGATACATCCTACATCACAGGAGAAGGGGAGACGTACGGGATTACACCACCCGAAACTTCCATAAACAAAACTTGTGTTGATTTACTTTACACATTTATATTTATACTGTGATTGTTCTGTTTATTTCATTATCAATACATCACAACACTCAACAAACATCAGACACTGAGTCAGCATAGAACTGATACATAGGAGATTAGAATTCTTGTTAACATCTTTTGCACAAAAGGCTTTATCTTATCCACTGCAAGTTAGTTCAGTTCTAGCATCAGCTAAACTGAATTAGCTAACTCCAATACATAGTTGAAGGGTAGGAACAGAACTGAGCTGAGTCATGTTGAATATTAGTTAGCCAGTTCAGTTTGAGTTTTGAGAAACTCAGTTCCTGGGGTGCAAGTCAATTTTTGGTAACAAGTTTATTCACCCCTCCCCCCCCCCCCCTTTAAACTTGTGTTAGCCTTTCCAAGGGACCAACAATTGGTATCGGAGCAGTTCTTCCTTTTTGGAGGAGATCCAAAGCAATCTTTTGTACCATTTGTTGGAAACCCCTCACTGTATCAGTTGTCAAAGCATATAGTTGAATCCTCATGAATACATCTAGAATTAGAAGTTGGCTTATTAATCCTCTACTTAATTTTTTGCAAAACACTGTATCTGATTTTCAGGATCAAGTACTTGAAAGGTTCAGTACTACAAATTCACTTACAAGTCCAGAACCGCATATTAGTGGTGATGTGGATATTGTCTTCAATGCATATGATGAAAAATCCAAAGGAGTTCCATCACTAAGTGATCTCTCAGAATAAGAAGGAAAGGAGTTGCTGTAAGTAACTGACTACTTAGAAGAGCAGCAAAAGAATGTAAAATCAAATCCTGAAGCTACAACAAATAATCAAGAAAATGTACATTCTTCTACTCAGTTATCACTTGCTGAACTCGGTCAGAGGAACTCTGAGCTTGTCAATTTAGTGGAAAAACTCACACTTGAGTTGAACTTAAAAAATATAGAACTTGACAAAGCAAAAGAGTGGAATTAGTCTCTTGAAACTGAGGTGTCAAATCTAGCTGAAAGACTAATATCAAGTAAATTTGACAAAAGCAGTGATAATTCTCCACCATTACCCAGTCTTGAGATTTCAGAGAATATAAATTCTAGACATCAAAGATACTGGAAGACCTAGTGGATTACACAGAGAAGTTAAAGATGTTAAATCTAAAAGAATCCTTGTGAAATCAACTAAGGTTGAGCGTAATGGCCTATCTAGAAGAGAGATGAGAAAGGTTAATTCTCTCATCAAAGAAACTGAAGCTTGTACTTCAGTAACTAATCCAACCGGACCCAAAAAGATATGGGTACCGAAGAAAACTTAAAACTGTTTTGCAGGATAAGTCAGTTCTTATGTTGTTGAACCAAGAGAAAAACTGACTTACACAAGAAAACTGCAGCATAGTGATGAACTTGAAGTGGCAAAAGCTGATGAAGGGCAAAATGGTCAAAAGCTGAAAACCTTCCAGCTACCATCTGACGTTTGTGCTGACAGACAAATCACCAGAAGCCATGTGTCAATCGAAGAGACTATCAAAGCAGAAGAAGTAGATGCATATCCCTACAAATCATATTGATTGTGACAAGACTCTCACTTAAACGGTTGAGTGTATACATACCGTTCTTACAATCTTGACCAAATCTTGCACAATCAATCTCAAAATCTTCGTCTCTACCAATTCATCTCTTCAAAGATTTCCCCCAAGAACTTTTCAATTGTTAATCCATTTTAATGGAGCGCTACAACATTGATGAAGGAATCACCATCGAGTCATGACGACTACCGGCAAAAAATTTCAAACTCCACTCTATCACTCCAGATTGCAGACAAGATCAAGAAGATTCGAGGACTTGAAAATCTCTTTGATACAAAGGTCAAAATTGTGTGTCCAGAAAATATCAGAGATTTCTACAAGAATGCCATAATAGCCGATGATGGAAGAAGTTTTAGGACATCAATTCAAGAGAAAAGCATTATTGTTAATGAACATCTTCTATCTCTAGTCCTTGGTTTGGACATCTATGAAGGATCTATGTCACTTACATTCGGATATGAAGAAAAGGACAGACTTTGGGAAGTCACAGCGAGCAATAAAGACGTGAAGAATTTCATTGGATCAATTCATCAACAAAAACAAGAATTCACATTTTTTACAGTTCTTCTGACCAAAAATGTCATTGGTCACACATGGAATTTCTACACTCTTTCGACAGAGAAGCTGGAACTAATCTATGCTATTTGGTTTGAGAAGAAGCTGGACTGGAACAAGTTTGTTCTCAAGCATATGATAAAGCAAATTTCAGATGAAAAAGCAAAAGTTCAAGGAAAGAAAGCAAATCGAGAAAAGTTCATGTTGAAAAAGGGATTTACATATTTGGTTCAAAGTATACTGAACTATTTCTCCATCTCTAGATCCACAGAAACAGAGGTAATAAAGAAATCAGTGGCCAGTGGAGCAAAGAAAAGGAAAGTTAATGATGAAGTCAAAAGAGAACCACCAAATTCTAGCTAAGAAAAATTGAAAACTAGGATGAAAGAACAGCTATAAGACAAAGAAGGATGACGCAAAAACATCTCACAATGACTAAAAGGAAAACTGAAAAAGTAAACTTAATTCAAATTGAAGATGAAACTGAAGAAAGTGAACTCTCAGCTAATAAGTATGAAGGATATACTGAGGAGCAAAGAGAAATTTTGGAAGATGTTGAATTCTGTGCAACAGAGTATGAGAGAGAGCTATTATTTCATAACTCTTATCACCATGGAGTCAGTTCCCCATCTCAAGATCTAGTTATGACTACAGGTGATTCAGTAAGGAAGGACATCCCCCATATTGCAACTTAAAAGACTCAGCGACATTCAACGGAAACTGAGAAGAAACTGAAAAGGATAAAAATGATCATAGAGAGCCTGATGCATACTCTACAGAAGAAGCTCTACAATGTGCATGAGTCTATTTCAATGGCACATTGCTCAGGTCTATACAGCTACTCCAACATCATCACCGTGCACAAATTATTTGAAGAAAGCTTCTGCATACTTCAAACAAGGGGGAAGATGAAACTGTAGGTGATGATGTAACTGAAGCTGAAGATGTAACTGAAGGCACTGATGAAACTGAAAGAAAGAAGTATGCTGAAAAAGATTTTGTTAAACTATTGATCAAGGAACAAGACAAACAAGTAGATTCTTATTTACTTGTTATTCAACAAAATGAAGAGGCAGCTGACAAATTTATCGAAGAATTGATTGCAGATGAACCCTTTAAAGAGACAAGAACTGAGGAAGATGAAGAAGCCTCAGTCAAAGCAATGTTGAACATCAGAAAGAAGATTGCAATATGTGCTTATTGCAAGAAAAGATAAAGGAAGTTGAAGATAAAGAGGCAAAGACTAAGGGGGAAAATGTCCTGGAACCAGAAGTAAAAGCTAAAGGAGAAGAACATGGTCTTATATCAAAAGAGGAGGAGAAGCTAATGGATGAGGAAATCAAGGAGATTCTGACAAAATTTAAAGACCAAGACAACGAAGAGGCAAATCGAATGATCAATGAATACTTGGATATCAAGCCCAAAAATAATGAATCAAGAGAAGAAGGAAAATCAAGAAGGGTCCTGGAAACAAAAAGAAGTATCCATCTAGGTGAAAAGCTGATGAATTTTGAAAAAGGAAGATTGTAATGTTTCGTTAAACTCAGTTTCCTTTGATACAACTATATAATTAACTCAGCTGTTTTTAGTTTGGTATTTTGGTTTGTTCTGATTTCATGCGTTATTCTTTTATTATTGCTTTTAGGGAGGGTATGATACATCATCAAAAATGGGGAAATTGTTGGAAATAAAATTTATGTTTTGATGATGATTCATCACGCACTTAGAAAGTTCATTTATAACCCATGATGATGAAGTCATAACTAACTGTTATAGTGCATAATGAAAGAAGAAACAAGAAATGGTCTAGACAAAAATGTATAGGATCGATCTAGAGTCTGAGCCTAGTATAGGTTGTTTCGACAAGCATTGTAATAGATAGGAACTAGGAGAATAGCTGGGTCATAGTAAACTAACTGAGTATACATCTGGGAAGAGAAGGACTGAAGAACTGAAGAACTAAGGTGACAGACTCAGTTAGTGAAGAACTGAAAAAGAAAAGTTTGTTGAAGGCCACAGACTCAGTTGGCTTATCGAGAAGACCGAAGAACTGAGGGCTCAAACTCAGTTATTGGAGACTGAAGAATTGAGGGTTCAAACTCAGTTGGAAGCTGACTAAGTCGTGACTATAATTCAGGAATCAGGCAAGTCCTTGGTGACCTGAAACTGAAATATAGATCAAGTAAAGTTGAATAATCTTAAGAACAAAGATTATCAGTTACCAGGAAATGAAGAAGCTGAATGGTGTACTCTGACTTAGTCAATTGAAGTCAGATGACAATTATACGAGGTACTCAGTTTTGAATAAGAGTAGAAAACTAGTTAAGGCCTTGTCAAGAAAGAATTAGGAATCTGGAAAAGCTGAGTTAATTAATCAAGGACTGAAAACTGAGAAAGTACAGATCAAGTGATCGTACATATGAACGTTGGCTAAAGGACAAGTATAACGGCTATAAGACTTATCCGACCATTACATTACCCCTATAAATACACAGGGAAAATGTTTGAAAAGAGCAGATCTTGGACAAGCTTTAAAAGCACATATCTAAAATCCAGATCAAGAGGAGAGAGATCCAGATCCAGAAAATCAGATTCTATATCTAGAATGAGAGAAGCCAATGAAATTGCCTTGAAGATTACAGAGAAAGATCTAGTAACCCGTTAAGAGAGAAAAAGGCATCTTGGAGCTACAACGTCATATCCAGAAGAATCAAACAGCTCACTGAATTAATCTTTTGATTGGTTCTAAACCTAACCTTTGTGTGACAAAGGGTTGGCTGTGTATAGTTTGAGGAGAGCAATTTCACCTTTCCTTATACGGTTGCAACTTGGTTGCCACGGCTGTTGGTGCAAGTCTGCGGACTGTGTTGGTGTTTGTGGTGAGCTGGTGAAGGAGTAATTCTACCTCCGAAGGATCAGTGTGTAGAGTGAAGGGAGCAATCTCACATTTCTTTATTCTGTGTGGACAGTGAAACTAGGGTGTCGTGAAGGACTGCCATTAGGCTAGGATTTTGTAACAGTTATCTCAAGATTCTAGTGATACCTCCTACACCACAGGAGAAGGGGAGACGTACGGGATTACACCACCCGGAACTTCCATAAACAAACCTTGTGTTGATTTACTTTACATATTTATATTTATACTGTGATTGTTCTATTTATTGCATAATCAATTCATCACAACACTCAGCAAACATCAGACACTGAGTCAGCACAGAACTGATACATAGGAGATTAGAATTCTTGTTAACACATCTTTTGCACAAAAGGCTTTATCTTATCCGCTGCAAGTTAGTTCAGTTCTAGCATCAGCTAAACTGAATTAGCTAACTCCAATACATAGTTGAAGGGTAGGAACAGAACTGAGCTGGGTCATATTGAATATCAGTTAGCCAGTTCAGTTTGAGTTTTGAAAAACTCTGTTCTTGGGGTGCAAGTCAATTTTTCGTAACAAGTTTATTCACCCCCTCCCCCTCTAAACTTGTGTTAGCCTTTTCAAGGGACCAACAGTCTTCAATCAAATCAAGAAGCAGCATATTGCAGAAATTGAACGGAACAGTAAAGCCAAAGATGAAGGTAAAAAGAAGACTGAAAGACTTCACTTGAAGAAATCCCTCAGTTTGATCATACAACATTACCTAGAGAGACTCAGTCATCGAAAAGAAGATGAACAAGCTGCTGCATCAAGAAAAACTACAGCAGTTGTGAGTGCAAGAGAAGAATCTTCTAAGGCTGAAGGAAAGAAAATTGTCTCTCAGCAAATAGCTGAACAGAAGGGAGTCAAACGTAAAGCTGACTCACAAGAAAAAAGAGTAGTAGAAAGAAGCTTGTTCCCAAAAACTTCAGTTAAGAAAACTGAAACAAGCAAGACAGCAACAACTGAGGGGAACAAGAAATGAAACTGACATCTAGGAATGATCAGTTAGCTGAAGATGTTTCTCAAAAGAAACCAAGATTATCAGAGGAACAAGTTCTGCTATGGATGCTGTAGAAGAGACTCAGCAGACTCAGCAACAAGAGAGTTTCATTGAACCAGAAAGGATTGTGAATCTCATGAGAATGAAATTGAAGACTGTGGAATCTCAGGAATCTTTCAGAGAAACATTAACAACTGAAGAAAAGTGGTTTCTAAAGAATCTTGAAGTAGAAGATTTGTATGCATTGCTTCCTATGGAAGAATTTCTAACAAAATGCTACAAAGTACTTGACGAAAAATCTCAACAAAAGAAGAAGAAGAAGTCAGTTGACTCATCAGCACCCAAGGATAAACCGAAGAAGTATGATGATAAAGATAAGGATGATGTCAAAGAAACTGATAGAGCAAGATTCATTTTTGCAGCCTGAAAACAAAACTGAAACTCAAGGGCAATCAGTTGCTCAGAAAGAATGATTGCCAGTTGGGTCTCAGACAACTGACAATCAAAAGCTAGCTGAAAATGTTGGACAAGAACTGATGGTTGTAGATCATCAAACTCAGTCAACAATCAAGGAAGACATAGATCCAACTTAATTCTTGATAGTAGAAGAACTAAACAAAGTACAGACAACCTTGAATGAGTTACTTACTTAGAAAGGAGATTACAACAATCTCTTATCAAGTATCTCAGGTTATCTGGACTACAGAAAGAAAACTGATGTAACTGTAAACTCGAAGTTAGACACAATCAAGCTAGTTACATTAAACTCAGCTTCAGAGATCCTCTAGCTTAAGGAAAAACTGGAGTAGCAACATATGAAACCATGAGATTCGTGCTCAAGCTGAATGGCACTTAAATCAGAGAATTTATGGTCTAGAGACTCAGCTTTCAGAACTCTTCACTTCATAGAAAGGCATTGCAGATGACCAGAAAGAGACACATCAATTAATCAATCAGCTATATGATGCCAAAAAGGGGAAAGCTGAAGAAGAAAAGCTAAAACTTGAAAAAGAAAAACTGAAATTAGAAGTTGAACTAGCAAAACTCAGAGAGAGATGACAAAGGAAAGTCATTCTCAGTTTCAAACATCAGGTATCCATTAGAACTTAGTGAAGAAGAGCTCATTTTGAAATATAAAGAACCCGGAGACAAAAGAGCAGCTCTTACAAATGACTTAAGGATAAAATTTCACAAAGATTACAACCATGTGAAAGCAAAATACAAGCACAAATCTTTTGAAGAATCCCTTGTATATTTCTTATCAGACAAATATCACTCACAGAAGATGATAGAACATAAGAAGATAAGAAGGATGGAGTGGAACCAAAGAAAAAAGAGAACAGAAGATGAAGATTGACATTGAAGAATTTGAAGATTATTACAAGAACAATGATGATCTTCCTAAGTTAGCTTTGTGGAGAAAATGGAAGCAATCAAGCCAAGTTGACTATAACAGAGCATTCTCCAAAAAAGACACAGCCAAAGAAGATGAATATAGGTTGTATGATAAAGAAAGGATGTATGTAAGAGTTACACAACAAGCTTAATAGATTTTGTTTTAATTTTTGCAATCAGTTGTGTAATTTGATCCAGTTTTTGAGAATTCTAATGATAAATCCAGTATCAGATTTACTTTGTTTTTGTCTTTAAGCTTTTTTTTAAGGAGGGTTTTGGCATCATCAAAAAAGGGGAAATTTTTAGAAATAAAATTTGAGTTTTGATGATGATTCATCTTTATTTATTTAATTTTTTGTTTACACCCCATTGATGAAGTGCCGAAACTAACTGTTATAGTGAAAAGCAAAAAGAAGTCTAGAAATGAATGTATAAGATTTATTAAAATCTGATCTTTGTATAGGTTATATCAGACAAGCACTGTAATAGATAGGGAGTCTTAGAACTCAAAACTGGAAATCATATAGAAAACCGGATACTATGTAGAAACTGATATCATATCAAGAAACTTAAAGTGTTACTCAGAACTGAAACTAAGATATACTTAGAAATGAAGAAGGTAAGTTCGCTGAGGGACATAGACTCAGTTGGCTTATCTAGAAGCTGAAGGCTGAGGGGACAAACTCAGTGTAGAAGGCTGGGGGACACGGATTGAGTTACTGGAGAAAGAAGAACTGAGGGTTCAAACTCAGCTTATGAAGACTAAAAGCCGAGACTGTAAAGTTAGAATTCAAGTAGTTTTGTGATGGACTAAACTGACTTTATAGATCTTGTATGAAGACCTAAGATACATAAGGACAATCATATCTTAGATGACTTAAGTGTTATGGTGTACTCTGATTAAGTCAATAAAAATCAGATGAAAATAGAGTACTAAGTTTTGAAAAAGAGTAAAAACTCAATTAATGCTCTAAATCTGTTAAAGACTGAAAACTGACCTACTCAGTTTATAAATCTTAAAACTGACATCACACTCAGTTTAAAGCATAAGGCATCCAAGAACTGAAAGAAAATCAGAACGTTAGAAATCAAGCAGTTTCATTGGATGAAGGACTGACATGTCAGAACGGTCACTAACATTTGACATATAACCGTTGATAGCCAAAATGATTCAAATTCAAACAAGATGAACGTTGGATTGCACACTATAAATAGATGACTTAGCAACATGGATCAAACACAGAGAATAACCAAGAATTCGAGAATTATTGAGCCTAAGTTCTGTGCATTCAAGAATATTGCTTTCATCATCGTGGTTTACAAATAATTATCAAGAAATCTTCTAAGTGTTCAAGCTACAAAGAATTCATCAAGACATCAAGACTTTGAATAACCACAAGCAAGAATCACTTACTTGATTCTAAGCCCAATTTTGATTTTAGTCAAAGGTTGAGACTGTGAAGCAATCCGGTCTAGGATTTGCCAAGGACAGTTGTTTTTGCAGTCAGGGTAGACTGTGGTTGTGGTGGAGCTGGAGAAGAGGCAATTCAACCCTCTAAGGAATAGTGCAAGTAGTTGCAGAGCAGCAATACTACCTGTTCTTTAGTATCTCAGATAGTGAAGTAGGGATTAGCCAAGGACTATCAGTTTAGGACTTTTTCTAACCGATCTACATCAAGGATTTCTAGTGGAATTTTCCTCCTACATCATAGGGAAGAGAGGACTGACATGATTACACCATCTAGAACCTCTATAATTTCTTGCCTTACTTTACTTTAAGCATTTTCTTATTGTCATTTACATTTCAGTATTTGTGATTGTTTTTATATTGTTTGTTCAAGCATACTGAACTGGTTGTGATTCACACAACACACAAACTGACATTCACCAGAATTTAGTTTTGGGATTGTTTTTATATTGTTTGTTCAAGAATACAGAACTAATTGTGAATCACACAACACACAAACTGATATTCACCAGAATTCAGTTTTGCATATCAGCTTTTTCATAGATACAACGAGATCAGTTAAAAGGCTTCAACTTAATCCGCTGCCGGTTAAATCAGTTTTAGCACAAGTCAGTTGGACTTATACTCAGCTGAGTTAGCTTAACTCCACACAAGTTTAAAACTGAATTTAATCTGTTGTTAAGAATCCAATTCTTGGTGACAAGTTTATTCACTCCCCCTCTAAACTTGTGTCGTCCTTTTCAAGGGACCAACATAATTCATCAAACCTTCTTGTAGATTAGATTAATTAATCATGCAAATCATATCGCTGTAAAATCGTAAACAAAATTTTGATTCGTAGTTTCCGCTACGCATGATCAAGTGTCTCAATCGGTGTTGTAATTTAGATCTAATATTGGCAATCAGAAAAAAAAAAAAAAAAAAAAAAAAAAAAAAAAAAACACCTGCCTCGGCAAAACCCACTCTCAATGCGGCAGGACTCGGAAAATTTCCGGATTCAGATTTTTTCACGTTTCAGATCCTGATTCGGGTTTCTATATATCCAACATGTGGTATCTGAGCAAGTTTAAGGCTTTTTTGCGATATTGATTGCATAATCAATTACTTAATAGTGGAACTGCATTAGATTAAAAGTTGCATCTTTTATATATTCATTATGTATATTGCATGATTGAATGTTTTAGTAGTCGAGATGGATTGGGGGTGGTACTTGTTTACCCGTTAGATCTTTTGTAGTAGGGGCACCACCTTGTGAGTTATTTTTGTGTTTTATTATTCTGGTTGGAAATAGAATAGATTTTCAATAGTTTTTCATGTAATCTGCGTTGCTGAAAGATGTTGCACGAAGAACGAAGCACAGACGAATTTCCATGAGAGTAGGACGAAACGAGAAAAATACCGCCTAGGCGGAAGCCACTCCCGCCTAGGCGAGACCCAAAAAAAATTTGGTCGAAGGGATCCATGTTCGAGCAGATTCAGAACATGGTGCCCAATTGAATACGAAGACGAAGACTCGACGAATCTTTTCATTTTTCTTTTCTAGTTAGTAATATATTAGATACGGGGGTTCCAACCAATCCATCTCATTGGTTTACATTTTCGCATTTATTTTATTTAGTAATTACTATGTGATATAACCATGTCATACCATGCCATACATCACACCTGTGAATTCTACTCGTACCATATGCTTACATGTGGATAGTTAATTTTGGCATTAATTAGAAATGCATGAACGCGTAATTAATTTAGATTAATTTTGGTGATTAATTAAATTAATTGAGCAAACGTAATTTTATCGGGATATAAATTCAAATGATAGAAACAAAATTTACTGGGTAAATTTTATTTTGATCTAAAATTCTTTGAGAATTTTGATTACGTAGTGGCTACAAAAAAAATTGAATAATAAAAAATATGGAAAATCGTGAAAAACGTGACACTAACTAGACGGTAATTGGAACCAATAAATTGGTGATTGCATTTCTTGATTTATAGTTTTCGGATTATTGGAAAATTCTAAGATACTGATTTTTTTTATCATGACAGCATTAGGACTACATAATTTTTTGGTGAATTTTGATTATGTAGTGTCTACATAAGATATTTCTAAATAATCTAAAAATTGAAAAATCATGAAAAATGACACTAGTCAGACGGTATTTGGAACTAATAAACTAGTGGGAGGTTTAATTAAAATTTCGTGATTCATCATTTTTCGAATGATTGGGAAACCATGAGTTGTAATGTATTAGGTTTATATAATTCTTATGGCACGTTTGGATTGTGGTAATGGATTGAATTTTTCATTTCATTCCATCAATTTGGCGTGTTTGGAAACGGAAGAATGGAATATGTTTTCATCCCAACGGAATGAAAATGGATGATTTTCATTCCATAAAAAATCCAATGGAATGGCCGGAATGGAATGAAAAAATAAACCCCGCATTAGGAAAACGATTTCATTTCATTGTCTACCAAATGCAGTAATGGAATGATATAATTTCATTCCATTACATTCCATTCCAACATATTCATTTCATTCCATTACATTTCATCAATCCAAATGAGCCATTAGTGAATTTTGATTGTGTAGTGTGTACACAAGGAGTTTTAATAAATCCATAAAATTGGAAAATCAAGAATATAGTGACATTAGTTAGACGGCATTTGGAACTGATGAACAAGTGGGAGGTTTAATATTCATGATTATTGTTTTTTGGATTATTAAGAAAATTTGAAAATCCTAATAAGACTACCTATTTTTCAAAATGACGAGTGGGAGCGGGAAAGGTGACAACCAACCCCACGGCCTCTACTGTTGACACAAGCACCATGAGAAAATGGTGACGCTCGTGCCGCTTTGGTTTCAGCCTCCTGAGGGTGGCCTTCACCAATATAAAAATTCCATGCTTGGTCTCCGACATGATAGGATTTTGGGTACTCGTCGAGTCACTGACCGACCCTGAGGCGACATACTCGGGGCGTACCTTTAAGATCTAAAACATTAGGTCACACTCACAGGATAATTTTGGAAATATATTGGCTGAAAAAGGAAGGTAATCAAGAATGAAATGGAGATTTTTTTTTCTTAATGGTTTAATAGTTGAGAGAGATTGTCTCAATTTAACCGTCATCGTATTTATACCGACCCTGAGGTGGCAATATGATGTGAGGTTAATTCCTTGGAATGGTAGGATAAATTGCATGCATGACACCATGTTTATAATCCTGAAATCATAATTTGTTGTGGTGTATGATTTTTTTTATATTTTGGTCATATTATTTTACAATACATATCATCTCAAAGTGACTAAACTGCTAAATGAAGGAAATAACGGCTTAAAGTAACTAGACCATTGCACTCATTAATCAATAGTGCTATTAATTTTCGTTGGAGCGTTCTTCTCTTAAACCTTAAAACTTAAGTTACAAGTATGTAACTACTGCCACTCGTATTGAACGAGAGACAAAAGAAATTAGTTTAAAGATGACGAGAATGATTTGGTATCAATATCACTGGACATCCCACAGTTCATGAGTAGTGGCTACTCATATGAATTGCTAGTTCATTACCGTTTCCTCTTAAGGAAAAGTCAAGAAGGGGATTCCATGTTAGAAAGTGTACGTCATCTCAAACTAAATGAGTTAAAGGCTAAACCGAAACGTTAATAAAATAAAGCATAGGATAAGGAAAGTGATTTCGGATTACTAACCGATGAATCCTTAGAGGCTTTCTTGACTAGGTATTTGACTCGTAAGCTAAAGTTTTTTTGTAAGAACAAGATAGCTATGCATTCATGATGAAGTGTAGACAATGGGAAGTTATTTCAGCTAAGATAATGGAAGTGATATAAGAAAACAAATTTCTGATACGATATCATATTTTAATCCTTGAATATCCAAGAAATATAATTTATTTTTCAAATTCTTTGGAACAAATGGATTCACTTTGACATCAATTACAAGTTGCCTTAAAGAAAGTAAATGTGATATTTTTAGTATGAATCTGAGACTCGAACTTTTGTCTGATATAGTCAGAACCTCTAAGTAATGCTGAAAAGGTATATGTAACACATCATAACCTACTGAGGCAAATGGTTTGAATATTGAGATAAACGCTTCTTCATCATCTATTAATTAGTGCATATTTTCCTAAAGACAAGATCCTAATAAGATCCTAAGACTGCCTAAGGGTGATTCCAATCTCCCAGTCTAAGAACACCATCTCAAAAGAAATGACTAGGTAACCTTTCAATTAAGAAATGGTAATAGAGCTAAATCAATATCATAGCTCATTCATATTGACCTTCGGAGTCTTATGAAAGATACAATCTAGTGGGAGCTTTTGAGTGGTGGACAATTTGTATGATAACTACTCGAAACATTAAGAAGTATATCTAAATATTCGGAGGAATATCTGATATTAGCAGAGAAGAGAGTATTCCATACTCAGATATATGCTATAATGTATTGTTTAGCGCTTATGCTCGGCATGGGATCCTAATGAAATGATTTCACTGAAAGGATGAACCATAGATTGCCTTATATGGTTATTGATATTCTATAATATACTGCTTAAATCAATTAAGATATTGGTCAAAAAATAACGATTTGCATCATAATGTGACACCTAAAGGTCTCCTAGAAGATGCTTATGAAATTGTGGATAAGGAGTGAAGTACGTTTACTCCACTTCCACAAACAGAGGCGTTTAGCATTTATTCTTGAAGGTAAGACTGGAGATTCTGCGTACTCGTTCATTCGTATATGAACCAACGAAGAGGACGGTTGGCTTAGCCAATCCCGACACTATTCGGTGAACTTGGTTAAAGCTCAGCCAGGGTTAATACCGATAAGTTGGTGATTGCTTTTCAAGATTTATTGTTTTCAAATTATTGAGATAAAATTCTACGATCCAAAATTTTTATCATGACATAATTAGGACTATAAAATTCATTGGTGAATTTTTGTTTTGTAGTGTCTACACAAGTGATTTTCTAAATATTCAAAAAAATTGGAAAATCATGAATAAGGTGTCACTAGTTAGACGGTATTTGGAACCGATAAACTAGTAGGAGCTTTTAATTTTGTGATTTATTTTTTTGGAATTATTAGAAAAATTCATAAAGTCCTAATGTATTAGGGTTTTAAAATTCTTGGTGAATTTTAATTGTGTAGTGTCTACAAAAAGAATTTAAAAATCCGAGAAATTGGAAAATCGTGAATAAGTGACACTAGTTAGACGGTATTTGGAACCGATGAACTAGTGGGAGGATTAACTTAAATATTCATGATTTATTTTTTTCGGATTGTGAAGAAATTCTAAAAATCCTAATGAGACTACCTAATTTTCAAAATAACGAGTGGGAGCGGGAAAGGTGACAACCGACCCCACGGCCTCTACTGTTGACACAAGCAAGTGAGAGAATGGTGACGCCTCGTGCCGCTTTGATTTCGGCCCCCTAAGGATGGCCTTCGCCGCTATCAAAATGCATGGCTTGGTCTCCGAAAGGATAGGATTTTGGGTACTCGTCGAGTCACTGACCGACCCTAAGACGGCATACTCGGGGTGTACTTTGAGATCTGAAACAGTAGGTCACACTCACAAGGATATTTTTGGAAATATCTTGGCTGAATAAGGAAGGTAATCAACAATTAAATGGAGATGTCCGATTCTCAATTGATTATTGAGAGATTGTCTCAATTTAATCGTCACCTCTTTGACCTACCCTAAGGCGGCAGTGTGGGTGTGAGATTAAGCCCTTGGAATGGTAGGATAAACTGCATGCATGCCATCACGTTTATAATTCCTAAAATTTATTATTAGTTGTGGTGTATGATTTGATTTATATTTCTGTCATGAATTATTTTACAACTACATATCATCTCAAGGTATCTAAACTGCTAAACAAAAAAAATTGACTAATGATGACTTCGTAAAAGTGGAAAAGTAACAAGAACGTTAAACTCAATAATCAAGAATGCAAATTAATTTTTCGGAAAAGGAAGTTCCTCTTGATCCTACAAACTTAAAGAACATTGATGAGTATGTCACTCGTGTTAAACGGGCGACAAAACAAAATTAGTTCAATGATGACGAGAATGATTTGGTATCAATCTCACAAGACATCCCACAGTTTACGAGTAGTGTCTACTCTTATAAACTGCTAGTTCAAGGTCATTTCCTTTCTAGAAAGCCAAGAATGGGAAGGTAAATGTCTACAAGCGCAAGTAATCTAAACTAAATAAGTTAAAGGCTAAACCGAAATATTAATAAAAGAAAGTAATGGATAAGGAAAGTGATTACGGATCACTAACCTATGAATCCTTAAAGATTTTCTTAACAGAGTAATTTGACTCATAAGCTAAAGTTCTTTTGTAAGAACAAGGTAGTTGGGCATTCATGATGAAGATTAGACAACGGGCAGTTATTTCAACTATGATAGTGGGAGTGATATAAAGAAATAAATTTCGGATTTTAATCCTTGAATATCAAAGAAATATAATTTCTGTTTTCAGAGTCGTTAGAACAAATGGATTCACTTTCACATCGATAATATAGTTGCCTTAAAGAAAGTGAAGATGACATTTGTATATGATTCTAAGACTCGGACTTTTGTCTGATAAAGTCAAAACCACTAAGTAATGCTGAAAAGGTATATGTAACACATCATAAACTATTAAGACAAATGGTTTCCGTATTTAGATAAACGATTTTTCGGTATCTAATAATTAGTGCATATATCATAGAGATAAGATCTGAAGACTGGCTAAGGGTGATTCCTATCTCCCAGGCTAAGAACACTATCTCAAAGGAAAAATGACTAAGTAAACTTTCAATTAGGAAAGATTAATAGAGCTAAAGAAGTATCATAGCTTGTTCATATTGACCTTCGGGGTCTTATGAAGGATACAAGCTAGTGGGAACTTTTGAGTAATAGATTTTTTTGTCTATTGACTACTCGAAATGCCGATTAGTTTGTCTAAATATTTGGAGGAATCTCTGATATTACCAGAGAAATGAGTATTCAATGCACAGATATAAGCTATGGCATGGTTTTGTCACCGATGCTTGGCCTACCTCCGAGTGAAATGATTTCATTGAAAGGATAAACCATGTACTGTCTTGTATAGTTATTGATATGCTACATTACACTGCTTAACTCAATTAAGATATTAGTTGCAAAATAATGGTTTACATTATTATATAATACCGAGAAGTCTACCTAGAAGATGCTTACAAATTTATGGATAAGAAGTGAACTACGTTTACTCCACTTCCATAAATAGAGACGTTTAGCACTTGGTGCTTGAAGGTAGGACAAGAGATTTTGCATACATGTTCAGATGGTGACTGTTCGTGAAATATCTTAATGCAATGAGTAAAGGCTGGTTATAAGATTCTTAAAATCGGATAGTGACAGTTACACTGTTATATCCTTTCCAAAAAGAATGTTTAAATAACAACCTTAAACCTTGAAGTAAAGTTACTCAAGGAGTTACTATCTGATTTAATCAGACCACATCCAACATTGGTTGTTGGGGGTTACGCTGATAAATACTACTGAACCAGATCAGAATATCAATTCACCCTAAAGCAGTGGGAGTATGGTTTAACCATTGACCCGCTGTGATTATGTAGACTTTATAGCCGGCTGGGGTGATTGATAACCTATGGTCCTCTGGAAGGACTGTATAGGATTCTGATAAAAATATGGTTGGTTTAAAGCCATATACCTGTAAATGGAGTTTTGGTACTCCAGGTCTGTTCATACTCCTATAGAACCACCTGAGTGTCTCAGGCCCAGTGGGAGAAATTGGATCTACATGGAAAAGAGTTGAATGAATAAGAAAGTTTATCTTTCTAAGCAAAGCCAAGTGGTTCTGGGGGTAACTCCCTGAGAAGTAGACAGTTAAACAGGGGTGATGCCCTGAAACTTTCTCACCACTCAGCCTTGCTTGACTCTATGAAAAGCAGAAAGATTAACATGGGTGATGCCCTGAAACTTTCTTGCCGTACAATGGAGCTTAGATTTATTCGGAACGGAATGGTTTTAGCTTAAAGCCAATGGCAGATTGAATGCCTATGCTTATATCCATTGATGGATTAAAGCAAACCTCTAGGTCATTAAAAGTCACATATTTGAAATGTGTGGGCTTGACCAGAATATTGATGAGTCTTTTGTAGACCAGAGAATCAATATTGGTAAAGTAGTAGACGTTAGTGCTTATAAAAGATTACACTGCAATGGTTGGGAACAACTTGAGTGTGTTATCTGAAGTCAGAAACTGACAAGCCAAGATTCTCTGAATCAGAGAAGTGGACTATATTCTTAGAATCGATTCGGTCGAATTCATGAGAACAAGTTGATGGGCGTATCCCATCCATCTTATTAGTTAAGATAAACATGCATATTAGTATGCGATATTCAACGAGAGGTTTCCTACCCAACCCTCATAGAAAAATTTCTCAATCTTCGGATATAGAGAAAATGGGATAAATTCTCTTTTGATAGAGAATGTCAGATTATTAATAGTCAATTAAAATCGAGTCTTGGATTCGAGAAATAGATAGCACTCTAGTACATCCTTAGGTATCTTTAGAGAATAAGGAATCATATGCTTGTGTATTCGGGTGCAAACCTGAGTATTGTTGACTACACTGATTATGATTATTTGTCGGATTAAGGATGATCGTGAATCGATCTCTGGATCAGTGTTTTCTCATTGTGATGGAGCTACAGTCTGGAGCAATCCAGCACTACCAATTTGACTCTATTAGTCGAATACAGAGTAGCTTTCAGAGCAGCTAAAGAGGCAGTATGGCTTGAGAAGTTCTTTGTTGAATCGGGAAGTGATTCTAGATCTCGTTGAGCCGATATCATTTTACTGTAAAAATAGTTGAGAGGTAGCTCATGCGAATGATATTCGCAATCATAAGAGGTCAAAAGCATATTGAGAGAAAGTACCAGCTGCTCAGTCAGACCGTGTAGAGAGGTGACGTTTCGGTCCTAAAAGATCGCCTCGAGCCGACAACCTAGCTGATCAGTTTACCAAGTCGTGTGGCTAATGTCACTGATAAGTGCTTGGCGGGTATAAAATTGGGAGATATGTCTCATCTGCTTTAGAGCAAGTGGGAGAATGTTGTGGATAGAAAGAATAAGGGTGTCGTGCTCTAAAAACAATCATTTCTTGTCTTTACGGGCAAGTGGGAGATTGTAAGATATAGTGTGACCGAAAGACAATTGTTGCTTGTCCTTACGGGCAAGTGAGAGATTGTTGGAAGTAGCGCCTGAAAGACAATTTATGTAATTGTTTTTAGAATTAATAAATGACATATTTATTCTCATATTATTATTTGCTTCGTGCTTATAAGTAATACACTACTGAAACCCTAAGTCGTATCATATGTAGCCATATAACTTAGTGCGTGTCACACATGAGGATTGAGTTTATGGTGATACACTTGAAATGTTAGTCCGTGGTGAAGTTAATCAAAGTATGGGGTCTATTGATTAAACCACCATTAATGCACCCAGAACACTTTATGGTGTGACCGTCTTATCCGGACCGTCGACATTGGTGGTCTAAGTGGGGCATTTATATATGATGAGAGTCATATAGGACTAGACCGATTTAATCTGTGTTTCTCATATAATTCCATGATTGAGAAATCTTATTAAATCACAAGATGATCATATATGGATTAACCTTAATCCTGAAGTGATTGCATACTCCTACTTGTTTCAAGATAAGGTTTGATGTGTTCGTTAAGGATCTCTAAGAGGCGCGGTCCGAATCACTTTCACGTTGACACTATTCTGGAATGAGTGAGAAGTGTGTGTCTCACAGATATGGAATCCATTCCTTCCTGCGGGAAGTATAAAGACAATCCCTTTATTTGTTGATCCTAGAAACTGATCGATCCGCGGAGTTCGTATTGGTTATGAACTAATTGATTACTAGTGGGTTAATGGTGAATAAGGATAAGATGTATTGAAGAAGGTTTACGGAAATAATCCTACTTCATTACGGATAGTCTATGGAGGGTTAGTTTATATGTAATGATGATATCAATGGACACTTATCGACTCGACTTGACGTTTTGAGAATAAGTTATTTCTATAATCGATAGAGTTCAGTTTTGGATTTATGGTGGCGTAATTCCGGAATTAATGAGTTGAGTAGAAATATTCTATTCGATGAATATTTTATTCAATTTATTATAGCTATTGGTTATAGGTCCATGGTCCCCAGGTTGGCTCCTAACACGCGAGTGTTTTCTCCTTTTATGGAACCTCGAGAATAAATTAAATAGTTGATCTATTTAATGAATATGCAATATTATTTATTTGTTAAATAATATGTAAAATAGAAAAGACATTTTCTATTAATTTGGCTAAAAAAAGGTGGCGCCTATTATGGATAAATTGGGAGAAGAAATTTTCCTAGATTATCTCATATGTGTAATTAATTAATTATCTATTTGTTGGATAATTAATGAAAAAATAAGAGATTGATTTTTTAGGAATTATCTCATATCTTTTGGCAAATATCTTTTCCTAATGGGAATAGGTAATTGTGGTGTGAAAATGATAACTCTCTTTACTAGTTATTTTCCTATATAAAGAGAGTTCCTCCTAGCACAAAAATACAACACAATTTGCGCCACCAAGTAAATAAAAAGGAAGAAAAATTAGTTTCTTGCCTTAGTCATTTAGAGAAGAAAAACCTAGGGATTTTCTTGTGCATATTCGAGGAGGTTCTACGGCAAGGATCGACGTCCACCAGTCGCCGCTAAGAGATACAATCCGGAAGACTACGGCTTCTCCCTTGGTCGATTATTTCTCAACTCTCTCCGGTTTGGGTAAATCTACTAACCTTCTTGTAGTTATTAATTATTTATGCGAATCGAATCATGGTATTATCCCATGCAAATTTATTCGTAGCTTCCGTTGTGCATGATCGAGTGTCTTGATCGGTGCTGAGAATCAGATCTGACGATCCAATTATGGATCGGATCCGGATTCAGGTTTCCGTATAGCTAGCAGTTATGTCTGTCCTATGGCTAAACTGAAGAAAAATCCTTTTCCTTTAAGCACTACTGATGTAAATGCTGTATTTGATCTTGTTCATATAGACATTTGGGGGCCTTTGAAATATCACACTGTAAATGGACAACAATATTTTCTTACCATTGTGGATGATTTTTCTAGATTTACTTGGGTTTTTTTTATGAAACATAAATCTGAAACCTCTTATTTTGTTAAATCTTTTATTAAATTTGTTTCTACTCAGTTTCATAAGATTATTAAAATAATTAGATCTGACAATGGTGCTGAATTTCAACTCACTGACGTTTATGATCGCGTAGGGTGTTATACATCAGACATCATATGTCAGTACACCTGAGCAAAATGGTATTGTTGAAAGGAAACATCAGCATTTGCTGAATGTTGCAAGAGGTTTGAGGTTCTAGAGTAATCTACCCATTGAATATTGGGGTTTTTTGTTTTTTACATGCTATAAAGCTAATTAATGTTACACCTACACCACTGCTGAAAGAAAGTACTCCACATGAGGTGCGTAAATGGCACTAAACCAGATTATTCAGTATTCAAAGTTTTTGGATGCTTGGTCTTTTCTTGTACACTTCAACAGTACAGAACAAAGTTTGACTCCAGATGTAGAACTTGTGTCTATCTGGGCAACTCTACTACCTCTAAGGGAGCTATTCTTTTAGTTATCACCAACAAAGATATCTTTGTTGCTAGAATGTATTAGGCAAATCTAGGTATCTTGCTGATATGCCAATCCCACTACCAGTCATGGACAACTTTGGTGACCTGCTGGATGACTCAGCAGTCCAGTCAGACACATGATCAATTCTAGCTGAAGCTTCTAATGAGGAACATGATCCTATCAACCAAGCACTTGAACCAGTAGCATTAAAAAGATCCCCAAGGACAAGAAATGTACCAATATTTTTATCAAGTTGGTGCCTATGCAGTTCAGCAGACTTCACATCTGCTGCGTGAGGTCATGACTCTGGACCATTTATCCGCAGAGTACACCAAATTCATCAATGTCATTGATGGTGTTAAAGAGCCTAAGACTTACAATCAGGACATCAAGCATGATGAATAGAAAGAAGCAATGAACAATGAACTTGTAGCTCTCCAAAAGACAAACACCTGGGAAATAGTTGATCTACCACCAGGAAAGAAGCCTATTGGATGTAAATTGGTCTACAAATAAAATACACTCCCACTTATTTATGTACTACAGGACTTGCAGGTTCCAGTTCAGTTGCATGCTGTGTTATTTTGTGATAATGCCAGTGCAATGCACATTGCTCTAACTCAGTCTTTCATGAAAGAACAAAACATATTGAAATTGACTGCCATGTTGTAAGAGACAAAGTCAAATAAGGACTTTTAATACTTCTTCCAGTCAACACAAAAGAACAAGTAGCTGACATCCACACCAAGTCCTTGGATGCACCTATTTTTTCCTATCTACTAGAGACACTGGGAATTTCAAAGATCTTTCAGAGTTCAAGTAGCTGAAGGGAATGCTGAGTGCAAGCTGTTCATGTACCACTCTCGACTTGAACGGGGTGTTACAGTATAAAGGCTGAAGGGAATGTTGAGTGCAATCTGTTGATACACAGCAACCTGCTGACAGTGTAAAGACACAGCAGCCTGCTGATAAGTGTAGAGATGCAGCAGCCTACTGAGTATAATGTAGATCCTGTTATAAGTTTGTTGTAACCGTTTACTAACTTCCAACTGATCAATGAGGTGTATGAAGCTATAAATACCCTATGATCTGTTGCATTGTAATCCAACTTGTAACTTTCAGTTTATCAATAATAATTCTGCATTTTACTTTTAGTTTATAATTCTATAAACTTCATCAGATTCTTCAGAACATGTCATTGCTTCCATGTAAGTAGAAGGTTCCAAACCATCCACTTCTTTTGCAACTTGAAGTGCATATCCAACCATTTCATCAAACCTATACCTCTTGGGAGGTATCCCAACATTGGTTCTTCTAGCTTTACTGACAACTATACTCTGTTGACCCATGTCCCCTGTTTGATTATAAGCTGACCCATGTTCAGCTGACTGGCTTGGACCATATTCTGGTAAATTCCTTTCCAAACCAGATGAGTGTAGGATGTAATATCGTCGGATGGAAAAAAGAAAATAAAGCAATCTACACATGCTATTCCACTCCTTAGATCTAAAATTACATACTTTGATTGATAGATCAAAGGCTCTGATACCACTTGTAGGATGTAATATCGTTGGATGGATCATGGATCCACCCGATTACGCAGCAGAAAGTACAAGATCTAGATCTAAACAATCAAAGCACGTAGAATAATAGATCTAAACCTACGAGGGGGTTTAGATTGCTTACCGGTTTATTGTGAATAAACGTCTAGAAAATCTGAGATCCAAGATCCAAGAATTGAGAAGCCACCGTCTTCCGGCGTGTATCTCCAAGCAACACCAAGTGGATGGTGATTCAAGCCGCTCGACCTCCTTAATATGTTACCTTAGAAAAACCCGAAGTTTTTCTAAAACTCGAACCCAAAGGAACCAAGGACGAAAATTCTAAGCCTTGTTCCTTCCAATATTTTGAAAATTGTGATGTGATAAAAGGCTTGGAAGAACTCTCTTTATATAGGAGAGTAATCCTTGTCCTCCAAGGATTAATTAATTAATACAAAATCAATCATATTAATCATTTTCCTTAAAAAGATAAATCTAGAATATTCCCAAATTAATAAGGATATACAAAATATTTTCTTTTCCTTAAATTATTTAACACATAAATAATTTAATCACATATCTTATTATTTATTAAGAAAACTAATTTTCCAACAAATAGTAAAACCAAAAAATGCGCCCCTTTCCTAGGTCAAAAAGGTCCACACGCATTTTTTCACCATTTGGGCCGAGTCCACGAAAAATATATTTTCCATGTATATAATTATCTAGTCCAACTAAACAATTAATCCACATATCAACTAAATAGTCCAATCCAAATATTTAATTATAATTGAGGTGAAACGACGAGAAAACATATGTTATGTTATGAGCCACGTCGGGGACCATGGACCCATATTCAGTAGCTACAATAAATTGAATAATATTATCCGTCAGACCAAACAATAATATTCAATCTATTAATTCCGGGATTACACCACCATAAACCCGAAACTGAACTCTGCCGAATACAGATAACTTACACTCAACCATGAGTCGAAAGCGTCCACTGATATAATCATTACATACGGATAAATCCTCCATAGACTGTTCATTTCGAGCCGGGATATTTCCGTAAACCCTTCTCGAAACATATATATTATCCATATTTACCATTAACCCCCTAGTGATCAATTAGTTCACATACCGGACTAATAGCTAATTAGTCTAACATGAACTCCCAGGATCGATCAGTTTCTAGGGCTAACAAATAAGGGAACTGTCTGTCTACTTCCCGAGGGAAGGAATGGATTTCATATCTGTGATAGCACAGACTACTCACTCAATCCAGAATAGAGCCAACGAGAAGTGTTGGACCACATACTACGAAGTGATCCTTACTAACACATCAAACTCTACCATAGTCTAAGCAGTTGTCTGTGATCACCTCAGGATTGAGATTAATCCATATATGATCATCTAGTGATTAGATAAGACTTCTCGATCATAGAATTATATCGAGAACTCAAATCAAATCGGTCCAAATTTCTATATGATTATCATCATATATAAATGCCCCACTAGGTACCCTATTACCGACAGTCCGGATAAGACTGTCACACCGTAAAGTGTTCCGGGCGCATTATTAGCATATTAATCATGAGACCCGTACTTAGATTAATCAAAACTATGGACTAAGTTAATTTTAAGTACATCTCACTAACTCAATCCTCTTGTGTATAGCCGTACACTGAGTTATGTGATTACATAAACGAGGTACTTAGGGTTTTCAGTAGTGTCTTAATTATTAACATAAATGCATATAATAAGGTGAATTATTAATTCTGTCCTAAACAATTAAATATTTGTATTTCGGGCACTACACCTAACAATGAGTGCTGACTATTGTTAGCTGAGTGTTGCATCTCAGTTGACTCCACCTTGCTGTCAGCCCTCTCAGATTCAGCATTGGTTTCAACCTCAGCAGACCTCCTCACTAATGAGCTGAGCATAGAACTCTCTTTGAAAACAACATCTCTACTGAGAATAACTCTGTTCTCTGTTGATGACCAGATTCTATAACCCTTCACCCCATCTCCATACCCAACAAACACTCTCTTCTTGGCTCCTGGATCCATCTTTCCTTCACTCACATGATAGTAAACTGTGCATCCAAAAACCATTATACTTGAGTATTCAACAGGCTTGTCTGACCACATCTCAACTGTTGTTTTGAGATTGATCTTAATGTGAGAACTCATGTCGATTAAGAAGCAAGATGTGCTTACATCCTCCGCCCAAAATCTCCTTAACAAACCAGCATTGGAGAGCATGCATCTGCCCTCTCCAAAAGAGTTTGATTTAGCCTCTTAGCTACTCAATTCTGCCGAGGAGTATTCCTGACTGTATGGTGTCTAGAAGTACCCTCATTCCTACTAAATTCATCAAACTCAGACCAGCAAAATTCCAGACCATTATCTGTACGAAGCCTCTAGATCTTGTTCCCTAATTTCTTCTCAACTATAGCCTTCCACTGCTTGAAATTATAGAATGCCTCACTCTTGTGTTTCATCATCACCACCCAAGTCATTCTTAAATAGTCATCTAAGGACACAAAGTATCAGTGACCACTTAATGATTCCACCTTTGATGGCCCCAAACAATCAAAATGAATGTAACCAAGTGATGACTTTGTGCCGTGTACCCCATTTGAGAACTTGCTCCTATGTAGCTTCATAAACACACAGTCCTCATAAAGGGTCCATATGCTTGACCTTACATCCTCTAAGAAGATCACTCTAGGAAAGAACCCGCAACCCCTTTTCACCCATGTGAAAAGTCACATGTGCCATGACTTAGTCAGCTTTGACTGGTGAACCTCAGCAGACCCAGAAACATTAGAACCTTGTGGAATATACAATGACCCCCCTCTTGACTCCACTGAGAACCACAAATAAACCGTTGTAGACATTCAGAAATCCACCTTCACTCTTGAAATTGAACCCCTTACTATCCAGTAGACTAAGATACGCCAAATTCTTGGTCATTTGTCGAACGTGTCTCACATCATTCAGTGTACAGAATATACCATCCTTTGTCCTCACATTCACTAAGCCAATTCCAACTACCTTGCAAACCTAGTTGTTGGCCATAGATATATGTCCTTCATCTATCTGATCATAGCTTGAGAACCACTCCTTCTGTGGGAAAATATGATATGATGCCCCAGGGTCTAGAATTCACACATCATCATGATGTGCTGACTCTCCTGCCACCAGAACCATGTCATCTTCTGAGTCATGCTTTGTTGCCACAACAGCTGTGCCAGAACTGTTCTCATATTGTTTCTTCCTTTTTGGACAATTGGACTTCCAATTTCCCTGGTTCTTACAGTAATTGCATACATCTGTGGATTTAGGACCTTTAGACCCCGTCTTCCTGGATTTGTTCTTTCTAGACTACCAATGCTCTTTCCCACTACTACTGCTGACTATGAGTCCAGCAGCCTGATTGTCTGCCCCTGTTGCTATATGTCTCAGCTCCTTGGTATTCAAGGATGACCTCACATCCTCCAAAGCCACTGTATACTTCCCAACTTGTATCCTTCCCAACTATGAAGGACTGCACAATTTATCATAGGAGGCTGGTAATGATACCACCAAAATAAGAGTAGCATTTTCATCCTCAATCTTCACATCAATATTTCTGAGATGAAGTAATATTGTGCCAGTTGATCAAGATGATCCCTCAGCTGAGCCCCCCTCATGCATCATCTGATCAACAAGATCCCTCATGCATCCTCTGGCTTTGACCATAACTTGGCAGCGGTGTCTTCCTCAACAACCTCTGTGATAACATCATCAGATACGCACAACATGATGGTTGAATGTGCTTTCTCCTCCAGACTGACATAATCTGCGGCAGTGGCATCCTTTTTACTAGATAAAGAAGTCCACAAACCTTGTTGTTTCAACAAGGCCCACATCTTGATTTTCCACAGACTAAATTTGTTCCTCCCTATAAATTTATCACTCTCCGTTCAACTGCAAACAACAATTTGGTTTGATCTTGTTGGCCAAAAAATTTCATGCCATGATGGAAAGCATGGACAAGCCCACATGCAGGGAAAATTGGACGCAAAACTCTGAACCAACCTCGCTCTGATAAAGCTTCCTAAAACACAGATGCGTAACTTGCACTCCAAGAAAGATAAAACATAACCAATCATACAGTAAATATGGCGGAAATTGATAAAAGACAGAAACAAAGAGAACACAGTGATTTAACATAGTTTCCGGCGTTGTGCCGACTACTCCAGGGACAAAAAAGGAGATATTTTATCATGCACAAAATTACAAGGATTTTCACACGCACTACATTGATTACAACTCTTGTATTTATAGGCACAATTCCCTAAACCCTAGCCGCCATAAGATTTTTTTTCCGGACTGTCATAAATACCCCAGATGTGAACCTTAGCTTCAGCTGACTTCACCAGACGTAACTCAGCTCAGCTGACTTACCAGTTGTGTAACCAAGCAGACCAGATGTAGAACTCGGTAGTATGCAACAAACTCAGCTAACACCATTCAGCTAATAGATGAACTTAGCTTCCACTTCAAACTCAGCTGACTTCCCAGACTTGAATACACTAGTCAGCTGACCATCACTCAACTGACTACCAGATTAGTTCCACCAGATTAGAGATCAAGTCACATTTGCTGACATATATGTTCACGTAGGTTATACATGAACTCTGACTTGAATATATTTGCTTCATGTTTCCATATGTGTTTATAGTTACTGACCTCGCGATGCACTGAATATAGTACCATGCGTTCTAAGTCCTATGTCGGACGTGTGACTAATTGTATTACCCATGTCATTTCTAAGACGATGTATAAAACGGAGTACCGTGACCCAACCCCACGTTGGACGTATGATTAGGCGTGTTCCCCATGTCGCATGATGCCCTCATGTTATGTAAGTAAGAATAAAGACTAGACAAGACAAGAATACGACAATAACACGATTATGCTAAGTAATGTAAATTAACGAGTACTTGCTATATAAATTGAAATAGACTTGTTTTCTATGCATGATTCAAGGTGACTGTAAATTGGTTTTCCTTATGTTTCAAGTATTGTCTTCAAACGGTTTGAGAAAATTGATAAACTAGATTCATATTGTGTCTTCCGGCTTTTGACAACCATGAATGACCCTTTTGATCTTCTTTCTCCTTACAGAACATCTAGCCAGTGCTCACTCAGTTTTATTTGGAATATAACATGAGGGTTACGTGAGTTTTGTGTTTACTCTAAATGTCGCGTACCAAACGTTCCATGTTATGATAAGGACTCGGTAAACGGGACATGTGTGTTACTAGTAAATAAAGAACGTTTTCCTGTCAGAAATAAAAATAAAAAAACAAAAACAACACAGCCGTTATTACTTTTCATAGTTATTATTTGAATGAAAATTTAGTTATTTTCTTTTTTTAGAATCGCCAAATAGGACACAATTAAAATATCTTTTGCTAATAGAACTATATAATGTTTTTCTACTAAAAAAAAAAAAGAACTATATAATGTTTTATAGGTTAAATGAAACTTTCTCAATATATATATATATATATATATATATATATTTATGGACATCCGTTAAAATGATAATTATTTCATCCACTTTTTTATTTTTTCACCATCATCATTGTAAGGCTTCTTTTGATATTATTCCATCGTTACCTGTGAAATTAACTACTGAATTCCTACCGTGAATATCAATTGTGATTCAACCGTGAATTTCATAATGAATTTCGACAATAAGTTTCAATGGTCATTGTGGTCTTAAAATAAAAGGGCACGGATTTACAAAAAAAAAATTAGCAAAAAATAATTATTTTTGGCGTTATAGGTTAAATTTAAAAATAATGAATGTTTGTTAAATTGTACTCTATCCGTCTTAAAATATAAGTTAATTTAGATTTTTCACGTATATTAAGAAAATAGTTAAGTATCGTTAATTTAATGACATTAATGTAATAGTGATAAAGTAATAAAAAATGGTGAAAAACAAATTAAAGATAAAAAGAAGAAAAATATAATAAATATTTATTGATATTCTAAGTAAATTTATATTATTAGAAAAGTTAAACGAATGTATATTTAGGAGCGCATGGAGTATTTTTTTTAGTTTCTTTTTTTCTTTATACTTTTATTATTTTCACAATACCTTTAAAATGATGAATACCCTACATTTAAAAAAAAAAAAAAACAAAAAAAACAAGTAATGACTACCCATGCACTTATGACTCATCGGCTGACACGACGTTATTGCAAAGGTTTTATTTTATTTTTATTTTGTGGACCAAAGTCCTAGTATAAAGAAACTATCGATAGATTGGGTGGAAGGCAAAGGTTGTCCTACGATACCCGAAGTTGTCCAATCATCTGAGGACACGTCGGATGACAACGTGAGAGTAGTACTTGTGGGACCTACTCGTGTCGGCCATTGGATCAAAATTCTAGTACTGGCGGAGAAAAAGTGGTAATATAGATACTTCGAGATTCACAATACTGGAATGAACGGCTACGATTGCATCTCCTTTCTTGGGCGTGGCCTCAGATCTTCAACCACGGAATATCGTCCTTTTCAATAATACGTGTGACCCATTTTGGTCCTTGTATCCAGGTCGGCATGAACTTGGACATGTATAATGGAATTGGGTGTGTTCAATTATTTTTTTAATACTAGTTGTCAAGATAAAATTTATTTTTTAATACTCACTTTGGACGTAATAAATCAAACTGTTTAATTGTTTTTTATATCTTTTAACATAAATAATCCTGATAAATTATAAACTTGAATCGAGTTAATATTCATACGAACTTAAATAAAGACTGTAATGACCTAAACCTTGTAACGGCCTAAGCTATTGACAATGCCAAAATTGGCATAGGTCAATCGTCATGTGCACCTCGTGTGATCAGGTAGACACCTACAACTTAACAGTCGTAGGAAAATGTGATTATCAATACTACACTTGTTTTATTGATTTTATTTATTAAATTTCAATAACATAATAATATAAAAAAAATACGTATTAAAAATTTATACAAAATTTTCAATTATAAAAAAAAACAACAAAATATAAATTAAGTTTTAAAAAAAAATTTGTTAAAAGATTTTATAAAATAAACAAAAAAAAAAAACGAAAAAAAAAAGCAATGTGATGGGATGGGGCGGGGGGGGGGGGGGGGGGGGGGATTAGTAGCCCTCTTATAAAAAGCCACCATTGGTGCTTTACTCCTACTCACTCACTAAACTTTACTACTTCAAAACGTATAGAGAGCAATCGTAAAGATTCCATACATTTATTGATTAAAATTTTCTTTTAGACATTTTATCGAACACCAATGGCTGAAGAAGCTCATCACCAAGAGTACGATTCAAGCAAGGCCGATGAGAGTGCATCTGTGGAGAGCACGGATCGTGGGTTGTTTGGTTTGATCGGCAAAAAGGATGATCAGCACAATCAGAAACCCCATGAAGAAGAATCATTAAGTTCTGAGTTTGATAATAAAGTTCATGTTTCTGAACCTTCTTACAAGGTGGAAAAGGAAGAGGAAAAGGAAGAAGAGAAAGAAGAGAAGAAAGAGGAGAAAGAAGAGAAGAAAGAGGAGAAGCACGGCAGTCTCCTCCAAAAACTTCACCGATCTGGCAGTAGCAGCTCCAGCAGCGTAAGTATTTTTCACTTTTTCTTTTTTTAAGTTTCTGATCTAGACGGTTTTTCATATATTGAAGCATATTCGATCCTAATCTACATGATTCAACTAACTTATTTTAATTTTTCATTTTGTAGTCAAGCGATGAAGAAGAAGTGGAAGAAGGAGGGGAAAAGAAAAAGAAGAAGAAGGAAAAGAAAGGGCTGAAGGAAAAGGTGAAGGAGAAGGTAAAGAAAGACGACAAGGAGGAGAAGCATGAGGAGGGTACACATGTACCAATTGAGAAGTATGATGATGGAGAAAAGAAAGGTTTTGTTGATAAAATCAAGGAAAAATTCCCTGGTGGCCACAAGAAAACAGAGGAGGTTGAGGTTGCGGTTGCGCCATCACCACCACCGCCTGTAGCGGCTGAGGAAAAGAAAGGGTTTCTTGAGAAGATTAAGGAGAAGCTTCCTGGGTATCATCCTAAGTCCGAGGAAGGTAAAGATATCAAAGATTAAGCAAGAAATAATTTGGCTTCTGCATCATCAGACAATAAATTAAAGACTTTTTTTTTTTCTTTTCTTTTTCTATTATTTGAATGCTCTGTTTGCTTAAAAGTGTTTTGTGGTGTGCCTATATTTATTTATCTATTTGTGTTTTCCTTTTGATTTTGGGTGTGTGAAATTACTACTTGCATATGGTATGTGTATTTGGCTTTTATGTAAATGAAATACAAGTTTAATTGGTATGATAAAAACTGTTTTTTATAATTTTAATTTTTTAATTTCGGATTGATAGTTTTATTTACGTTTGAATTTTGATTCGATGTGTTTCTATGCAAAGGAAGATGAAAAATCTTGATTAACTGACAGGGAATGCCAAAAAAAAAAAAAAATAACTGACAGGGAATGCGAGGAAAGATGAAAAAGCTTGTGAACAATGAGAGTTTGAATTTTAGAGGCAATTATTTACAAAATAGCCACATTTTACCGTCTGCACTTTAGCTATTTGTCCACCACACCACAGTGTTTTTTAAGAGATTCAACAAAGTCGATTTTAGAGTTAAAAATCGATTTTTTTATAATCGATGTAAAATCATCGATTTTAGAGTTAAAAATCAAATTTTTTAAGGTTGATTTAAAATCGACTCTGCTTGAAGTCTTTTTTGTTCTGAAATTGACTTGCATAAGATCAATTCTACTGTTGTATTTAGATAGTTGGTTTTTTGCTTTGAAATCGACTTTCATAAGATCTAAAATACTGTTTCGTATAGATAGTTTAGTATATCAGGAGAGTCATTAAAGACATTTATTTTAAGGATAATGAGAGGTCGATTTTAGCATGTACGAGATACATGGGTGAATACCGGCCGGCCAAGTGCAATCTTATCGAAATTATGATATGTTTTAAGGAAGAAATTACGATATTAAAAGAATGGAATGAAATAATGTCATATAAACTCTACAGACACAAGACAATGTTATCAAAATTACGATATCAAAATCATAGATTGAAAAAAATGTCATATAAACCCAACACCGAAAAGCCTGGCAATTTGTAATTCATAATAGGGGCGTAAAACCTTAAACTTTTAATAAAGTATATTATTGTCATTTTTGGATAAATGGTTTTAATGAATAAGTAAATCATCGCAAAAGACGGGATTGTGACTATTTTAATCAAAGCGATATTTATTAGGATCCGTTATTTTTTTTTTAAAGATATTTACAATTTAGGATATGCGATAATTATTGAATTTTTTTTTTTTTGGGAGAAAAATGATTACACATGGATATTTTGTATATTAAAAAAAAAAGCCGGCAACCTTGTTGGAGATAGAAAATAGAAAAAAAAAAGATGCGGCAATCATGTTGTCGAAAGCAAGAGAAAATAAAAGAAAAGAAGAGAAGAGACGATTGTTCAGTCACAATTCGATACACCGTTTTTAAATCCGAATTATGAATGATTTGCGGGTATATTTAAGTTATGATATTTATTTTGTTTTAAGAGTCTTAATTATAGGTTTTAGGTTAAAAGTTGGATCTTTAATTATTAGGGTTTATTCGGAATCAATGGAGGAACGAAAGAGGGGAAATCATTGTTAGAGTCGTTGTTGGTTGATAGATACACGTAAGATTTGGAAATAAGATGATGTTCGGTTTAAGTTAAACATTTCTTCTTATCAAAAGGTTTCGTTTTTAGTTTAAAGATTATGTTTTAAGTTTTACTGAATATTGTCTTATGTTAAACTACACAAAACTGGACATGATTATAGGTAGCCAGCTATTTCCCAAACTATGTTTTTAGAACGTTATTACGTTTTCTAGTTACTTTCCCGTAAGTAGTGTTTTTAAAGCTTTAATATGTTGTCTAGTTACATTTATGTAAATTGTTAATGCGTTTTGGATACTCGTAGGATAGACAGGATGGGAGTTCGATGTTGTTATGGTCTTAGTAGGTTCTCATAGGTTGGATGTGGACTTAAACGTGAAATCTATATTCTTTACGTGTTCCTACTTGTGTAAAGATAGGGTTTCGATATCTCAGCATGGGTATTATTCAAAGTCCCGTGTTGAGAGTATCGTCAATTATAATAAGGGTATTATTCAAAGTCCCCTGTTGAGAGTATCGTCAGTAATGACATGGGTATTATTCAAAGTCCCGTGTTAGATGTATCGTCAGTCATAACATGGGTATTATTCAAAGTACCGTGTTAGAAGTATCGTTAGTCATAATAGTTGTGTTGCACCTAGAGCCCTTATGCTAAGTATGTAAGGAACATGACAGTACAGACAAGCACGTTTAGTTAGTAACAAGGACATGACAAACAAGTTACGAACATGCTATGTTTAATTAGTAGACAAGTCAACTATGAGTTAGTAGATTGTTTTTGTAAACTTGATCGATAAAATACGAACATAGTATTTAATTACCTCCATCCCCACCCCAAGCTTTGTTAGTTTTTTTCACATCACATATTAAGGAGATAGATAGATCTCTACCTTTTGAAGTCAATTGACGTAAGTAGTATTTAGTATTTACCTTTTGATCTCTAGCTTTGAAAGTTTTTTGACTTTTTTCACATTCACATATTAAGGAGATAGTTCTCTACCTAGCTCTTTAAATCAACCGATGTACGTAGTATTACTTCTAACATATTAAGAAGATAGGTTAATGCTAGTCAAAGAATCTGATCGCTTAAGATAGAGGTTTCGGGTTCGAGTCTATGTAGATGCATCAAACCTTGTGAGCGATGTACCTACCTTTGATGTCCGACAGTACTTCGAGTGATTAGTCTCAGACAATTGTCTGGAGATATTTAGCAAGAAAAAAAATAATAAAAAATAATAACATATAGACTAAATAGTCTAATTTTAAAAGTTTAATAACATAAGAATTTTTTAGAAGGCCAACCTATGTTTTGTTACCGAAGACACCATCACTTTGTGTGTCTAAGTAGTGGCGTTATCAAATCCAAACTTAGTTAGCAAATAGAGGCCTGATTTTTAGGTACGTCTCTAAATAATAGTCACTTTTAGGTGTGTTTTTTTATGCATATTAAGAAACTGGATTGATATAATTATTTTTAGATGATAAAGTCTGATTTACCCTTTGAATAACATTAATTCAATGAACATAAAGTTTGAAAAAACAATGAATAATAAATTGGAAAATGTAAAGTCTGAAAAATTATTGAATGAATAATTGTAGCAACTATTTCAATATTGTTAAGTTTTTCTCCAATGTAGTCCAATGGTGTAAAATCTGACAAGACAGAAACCGTCCCAAAATCAAATATCTATTGCAGAATTTCCATAGATTTTTATTAATTTTTTTTATACTAGCTATATATATAAATAAATAGATAATATTTCCTTTTCATCCAACACAAATCAAATCAAATATGCTTTCTTTATTAAAAAGAAAGGAACAATACGTCATCTCCCAGAGGAATAAATTACTCAGCAAGCCCAGGATGGGTCCATCTCCATGTGGATGGAGGATGGAGTCACGAATTTGGGACGAAATTTTCACTTAGATGTATAAAAAAATTATATTAAGAAATATAAAGAAACAAATACAAGATAAAGGAGAATTTATGATACAAAAAACTTACGGGTTGCTTGTGATCTTAACCAAAATATGTTTATAGTAGAGGGTTTATAGTATAGGGTTTTTGAGAAGGAAAAAAAAAGAATGTAGCAGTTCGGGGTTTTATTTTGGATAATAAGTCGATTAAACATTGAGTGTAATTGTAAATTTTTTTATAAAGCAAAAATAGTATGCACAAGCCAGATTTAGAACATGGGTATCCTGGCTAAGAGCATATCCAGTTATAGAGCAGTTAAAAGCGCTATGATTATGCCATGTCATACTGGTTATAAACATTTACTCTATAAACATTTTCTTCACAATCATAAATATTTTCACACTGACACGTCATCATGATATAAACTTTTACAACTTTACAAAACCTTTTACAACTTTATAACATGGATCCACTTAATAAATATTTTATTATTTCATAAAATGAATTTATTTTTTTTTCTCAAAACTATATAACATTATTACACATAATAAATAAAACAAAATTATGTTCTTTTGGTTAATATGCGACCAAAAATTATAATGTGTGATAAAAAAATACTATATTTATTGTCAAAATAAATATTATGTTTAATGAAAATTTAAAAAAATATATTCTATATGTTACTAATTCAAAATATTGATGCTATTGAACAATTTTTTTATGCCGGCCGTGTCCAGCTTCACAATCACGATTTATATACTTTCTACTGTGTAGACGACCACGGGAACTTTCAGCTTCCTCCTTCATTTTCATTTCCATAATCATCATCATCATCTTCTCATATGTATCATCCATGATCTTCAACATTTGAAGAATTGAGTAAATTTGAGAAATTATTATTCTCCTTAGCATTGAGTGAAATGATTTTTTTTTTGTAGTTGTATAATTTTTTTTGATACAAGTATGTAAAAGAGTAATGATTCATATATATATATATATATATATATATATATATATATATATATATATATATATATATATATATATATATATATATATGAGTATAAAATATTTAAGTAAATTAAAAAAAGGACAAACGGCTGTAAAAACAACCGTTAGCTTTGTTTTGATTTTTATTTATTTAATATATGTTTTTGTTTTTTATTTATTTAATTTATGTTCACAAATGAGAGAAGAAAGGACAAAAGCCTTTGCTACTTTCCAACCTGTAAAGCAAGTCGACTGACAACCGAAAAAAAAAATTTCCAGATCAACATTACAAAGCGGCTTGTGCAGATAGAGTTATTGGATAAACCTTTGCCTAGTCACCTCTACTCCAACAATATAAACATTTCCTTAAAGCTTTAAGAAAAAAAATTAACCCTCCATTGGAGGTGTCCTAAGATGCAAAGCAGTTATCCACCAAGGCGACGCAAAAAATAATATTAATACTAATTTTCTGAAATATTATACAATACACAAAGGGTATAATAGTAATTTCACAGAAATTGAGGAGGGCCGGTGATGTAGAAGATCTATAATAACGGATAAAACGAGCTGATCCAAGCTCAAAGATAATTCATTCTCAATAGAAAAAATAGATTCAAGATTACATTTCCTTAGCAACTAGCCTTAAGATACTTATAGGCTAAAAAGCCCCATTTAGGTAATTAAAAGCCCAAAGGGCTATCTATTAAATTAAAACATAATAAAACGACTCTTAATTATCTCAAATGTGCTATATCATTAACATCCCCCTACTCAAAAAGCTCGTCCACGAGCGAACTCGTAGGAGTCTACATTGAGAGACTTCATAAACTTTCCATCAACATCATTCGGTGGATCAAGTTCATTCACCACATTATGAAACAATTTCAATGCCTCTTTAAATTGTCCATTTTTGCACATGACGCCCGAAAATGAAGAGACGCAATAAGCTCAAACCTACCTTTTGAATACACCTTTGTTGCTTCCTCATAGTATTCCATTGCATCATTCCATCTCTCCCAAGGAATAGCTCATCCACGAGCTTGATTGACGTTGATATATGTTTGATAAACGTGTCGTGGAACAAATAAGCCTTTGAATAACCTCGACGTCCAACTTGTAGTGCACTGCTTGACCAACATGATGAAATATGGAAAGGCATTTACTTCTTGATGACGTTTTTCGTAGCAAAAGTGGCAATTGAATTCTCTTTTAAAAGAACTGTTGGACATTGTATATGATTTTGTCATGGAGCCACTTGTTGACATTATAGGAAGGAGCTGCAGATTTAGTTTCTCTTTAGAAGGAAGAAACGTCCGGTAGATCATTAGGTATGTCTACATGTTGCGGCTACTCGAATCATCCATACTCTGTTCCCATGAATGGCCAGCAACTTAGTCAGCTCACAAACATGACACCCCAAAGCAACCAATGATGAACTATCATCGGTCATTGCATTCGAGTTGTCCATAACTCCCACTTCATAAAAAGGAGTAAAAGATAAGTAGATAAGAAGAAGGCTTGCTTTATATATGCCATTTGCATTTCCACAGGCCCTTAAAGCACCAATGTGAGTATGGTCTGCAACACCAACAAACCCATCTTTCTGAATGGCTAGCCAATGTTTCCTAGTTCTAGCCTTCAATTGGGT